>OZ014519.1:733436628-736133083 GCA_963966055.1 Lathyrus aphaca | reverse complement strand
TTTCATACTAAGGTTGGTTAGAATGAAATTAAATCTATCTTTAGGAAGGGGTTTTGTAAAAATATCAGCCCATTGGTGATTTGTATCTATGAATTTTAACATTAAAATTCCCTTCTGAGTATAGTCCCTAATGAAATGATATTTAACTTCTATGTGTTTAGCTCTAGAATGTAAAATTGGATTTTTAGAGAGACATATAGCAGAAGTATTATCACAGAGGATGGGAATGTTACTCTCATAAATGTTGAAGTCCTCAAGCTGATTTTTCATCCAGAGCATCTGAGTACTGCATCCAGCTGCTGCAATGTATTCAACTTCTGCAGTTGATAATGTTATGGTTGACTGCCTTTTGCTAGACCAAGAAATTAGATTATCTCCCAGAAATTGACAACTTCCAGAAGTACTTTTTCTTTCTATTCTGTCTCCAGCAAAATCAGCATCACAGTATCCTACAAGTTTGTAATCTTTGGATCTTCTATAGTATAAACCAAGATTAGTAGTACCTTTCAGATACCTAAAAATTCTCTTAACTGCTGTTAAGTGAGTTTCTCTAGGATCTGATTGGAATCTAGCACATAAACATACAATGTATAGAATATCTGGTCTAGAAGCAGTTAGATAGAGTAGAGAGCCAATCATACCTCTGTAGAGTTTTTGATCTACTTTCTTACTTACCTCTTCTTTCTCCAGAATACATGTAGGATGCATAGGAGTTTTAGAGATGATACTTTCTGATAAGTCAAATTTCTTCAGAAGTTCTTTGACATATTTGCTTTGATGAATGTATGTTCCTTCTGATGTTTGATTTATTTGGATTCCTAGAAAGAACTTTAATTCTCCCATCATGCTCATTTCAAATTCTGCCTGCATAGACTTAGCAAACTCCTTTCCCAAGGTACTTTTAGTAGAACCAAATATTATATCATCTACATAAATTTGGCATATCATAAGATCATTTTTAATGTTTTTACTGAAAAGTGTTGTATCCACTTTCCCTCTGATGAAATCATTTTCCAGAAGAAAAGTGCTTAGTCTTTCATACCAAGCTCTGGGAGCTTGCTTCAGACCATATAAAGATTTTTTGAGTTTGAAAACATGTTCTGGAAATTTTTTATTTTCAAAGCCAGGGGGTTGGTGTACATACACTTCTTCATCAATATAACCATTTAAAAATGCACTTTTGACATCCATTTGATATAGAATGATATCATGGTTTACAACAAATGAAATTAGAAGTCTGATTGATTCTAACCTGGAGACTGGGGCATAGGTTTCTGTGTAGTCAATTCCTTCCTGTTGACTATAACCTTGTGCAACCAGTCTTGCTTTGTTTCTGACAACTTCTCCTTGCTCATTTAGCTTGTTTCTGAATACCCACTTGGTGCCAATGATGTTGAATCCTCTGGGCCTAGGAACTAGATCCCATACATCATTTCTGGTGAATTGATTAAGTTCTTCTTGCATAGCCAAAATCCAATCATTTTCTGAGAGAGCTTCTTCTACAGAAGTTGGTTCAATCAGGGAGACTAGTCCCATTAGAGATTCTTCAGAGTTTCTGAATGATGATCTTGTTCTGATTGGTTCATCCTTCTTTCCCAAGATTTTATCTTCTGGATGATTCAGCTTGCTTCTGGATAGTTTCTTCTGAGTGGGTTCTTCAGAGCTTGTTGGAGTGATTGTCTTGTTTTGTTATGTAGGTAATTGTTCTTCAGATGTTCTGTTTGTGGAAATTTCAACTTCTATATCTGCAAGAGATTCCTTCTGCTTTGGTTTTTCAGAACCAAGCTTATCATCAAATCTGACATAAATAGATTCTATGACTATACGTGTTTTTGTGTTGTATACTCTGTATCCCTTTGAACGTTCAGAGTATCCTAACATATAACACTTTTGTGCCTTAGAGTCAAATTTATTCAGAGGATCATTAGTATTCAGAATAAAACATTTGCACCCAAAAGGATGAAAATATGAAATGTTGGGCTTTCTGTTCTTCCACAATTCATAAGGAGTCTTTTCAAGAATATGTCTTATAGAGATTCTATTTTGAATATAGCATGTTGTATTTACTTCTTCTGCCCAAAAATGTTTAGCCATGTTAGTCTCACTAATCATGGTTCTGGCCATCTCTTGCAATGTTCTATTCTTACGTTCTACAACCCCATTTTGTTGAGGAGTTATAGGACAAGAAAAATCATGAGAGATGCCATTTTCATTAAAAAATGATTCTAATTTTTTGTTTTCAAATTCTCCACCATGATCACTTCTGACTTTAATGATTTTAAATTCTTTTTCATTTTGAACTTGTTTGCAGAAGTTAGAAAATACAACAATTGACTCATCCTTGTGTCTAAGGAACTTTACCCATGTCCATCTGCTGAAGTCATCTATGATCACCAATCCATACTTCTTGCCACTGACTGAAGCAGTTTTCATTGGTCCAAACAAGTCAATGTGCAGAAGTTCTAGTGGTCTAGAGGAAGATACAACATTTTTAGCTTTAAAGGCAGGTTTTGAAAATTTGCCTTTCTGACATACTTCACACAGAGCTTCTGAGTTGAACTTCAAGTTTGGAAGTCCTCTGACCAGATTGAGTTTGTTAAGTTGAGATAATCTTCTCATATTAACATGTCCCAATCTTCTGTGCCAGACCCATTGCTCAGTTTCCATAGACATTAGACATTTTACATTCTGATTTTTTAATTCAGAAAGTTTAATTTTATATATGTTGTTCTTTCTCTTTCCACTGAAGAGGATTGTTCCATATTTCTGACTAACAACTTTACAGAACTTTTGATTAAAGATTATGTCATAGCCATTATCACTTAATTGACTTATGGATAATAGATTATGCATTAATCCTTCTACTAATAGAACATTAGAGATAGAAGGAAGGTTTCCATTACCAATAGTTCCAGAGCCAATTTTTTTTCCTTTTTGGTTGCCTCCAAAACCTACGTGGCCTCCATCTTTTAATTCAAGACTTTGGAACATATGCTTTCTTCCCGTCATGTGTCGTGAGAATCCAGAGTCCAGGTACCATGATTGGTGTTTCAGTTTTGCTGTTAAAGACATCTGCAACATACACAATTTTATCTTTGGGTACCCATATTTTTCTGGGTCCATGTTTGTTAGTTTTCACAAACTTCTGATTTATTTTAGGTTTCAAATCAAAACTTGTGGAACAAGATGACTCACTAGTATATATTAAGTCATGGTTATGACCATAGGTAAAATGAGAACTTAGAGGAGTATTAGTTTTTATGACAACGTCATCAATCTTTTTAAACTTCAGAGTTTCTTTAGTTTTCACATAGCCTATGCCTCTTCTATCATTTCTGCTAACTCCATAGATCATAGATGCAATTTTTCTTCTATCTATGCTTTTAGCTAGAAATTTTTGAAAACCATAGTCATATTGTTTTATGATACTATCAGAGTTGATTAGATCTTCTAATTCAGATTCCTTCCAAGCTTTAAGTTTTTCAAGAGTGTTTTTGCATTCAAAAATATTTTCTTTCAGCTCAGAGTTTTCTGTTTTTAGTTTTCTAACTTCTTCTAATTCAGATACCAGACTTTGTTTCATGTCTTTGTATTTTAATTGAAGCTTCTGATATTTTTCAAGAATTTCTGAGAGGCTAGCTTCTAATTGAGATCTAGAAAGTTTAGAGAATACCTCTTCTGTATCTGAGTCTTATTCTGATTCTGATGAGTGATCATCTTCTGGTATTTTTGCCATTAGTGCAATGTTAGCATGTTCATCTTCTGAATCTGACTCTGCTTCAGATGATTCAGAATCATCCCATGTTGCCATGAGACTCTTTTTCTTGTCTCTGTTGAATTTGTTTCTGGGTTTCTCTTTCTGGAGTTTTGGACATTCACTCTTGTAGTGTCCTGGTTCTTTGCATTCATAGCACAAAACTTCTTTGCTTATGGGTTTCTTGTAACCAGATGTTGCTTCAGAGTGATTGCTTGTTCTTCTAGTATTTCTGAACTTCTTCTGACGATGCTTCCAGAGTTGTTGGACTCTTCTGGATAGAAGAGATAATTCATCTTCTTCTGATGAGCATCCAGAACTTTCTTCTTCTTCTGCCTGTAAAGCTTTAGAACCAAATTTTTAGATTTAAGAGCTACAGACTTACCTTTCTTCTGGGGTTCATCTTCTTCTAGTTCTATCTCATGACTTCTCAGGGAGCTGATCAGTTCTTCTAAAGATATTTCATTCAGATTTTTTGATAGCTTTAGAGCAGTGACCATGGGCCTCCAAGCCTTTGGCAAGCTTCTGATGATCTTCTTTACATGATCTGCTGTTGAGTAGCCTTTCTCTAGAACTTTCAGTCCAGCTACCAGAATTTGGAACCTTGAGAACATTTTTTCAATTGTCTCATCTTCTTCCATTTTGAATGCTTCATACTTCTGGATGAGGGCTAGAACTTTAGTCTCCTTGACTTGAGTGTTGCCTTCATATGTCATCCTCAGGGAATCAAACATGTGTTTGGCTGAGTCTCTGTTAGTAATTTTCTCATATTTTGTATATGAAATAGCACTTAGAAGTATGGTTCTAGCTTTGTGATGATTTCTGAATTCCTTCTTCTGTTGAGCTGTCATATTTTTTCTTTCAATCTTCTGACCATCTGCTCCAACAGGATGAGTGTATCCATTTGTCACCATGTCCCAAAGATCTCCATCCAGAGCTAGAAAGAAACCTTCCAGAACATCCTTCTAGTAGTCAAAGTTGTCACCATTGAACACTGGAGGTTTTGCGTTGATCTTGTCATTTTGGTAGTCATTGTTGTTATTGCCAGCGTCTGCCATGTGTTTTAACTTCTGGATCTTTTACTGACACGGTTAAGTGTATTTCTCAGAACCTAGCGCTCTAATACCAATTGAAGGTGCGTAAAACACAAGGAAGGGGGTTGGAATTGGGTTTTCTTTAACAACTAAAAATTAACTTCTATGACAAGTTGATTTATCCTGGTTCGTTTGAACTCAAACTACGTCCAGTCCACCCGCCAAGGTGATTTTTCCTCTATCACTGAGGTCTTAATCCACTATTCAATAATTGAATACACACACTGACCTACTGTCAATGTCCTCTTGAGTCTTCTGACTGAAACTAGTCACTCAAGGAATTTTACTTAACTTTTACAATAATAAGAAATATAGTAACTATTTTGCTTCTAATAAAGCTATGTTCACTAAGTGAATGTTACAAGAGTTTAGCACAAATGAATAAGACTTTTCTCGTGAGTGTGGTATCTCAAATCTTCAATTTGATTCCTTTATATAGTTCTTGAATATTGTAGCCGTTGGAGACATCTTGAGCTAATTTAGGATATTAGTTAATACTATAAACTCCTTCCATAACAAGAGATACTTGTCTTTACCATTAATTAATATATTCTTTAATTAATGCCTTTATTACGAGGATCATCATCTTCTACACATAAATCAGAGATAATAAAGTCTTGATGCGCAGCTATTAAACCATGTCATTAAATGATGGATTCTTCAAAAAGTGTATCTTTTATATACGGCTCAATGTATCTTCTAATAAAGCACGTCTTCTTTAAATAACTTCCTCTTCTACACATATAATAAAGAGAGTCATTAGAACTTCTATTCTTGCATAATAATATTTGTTATCATCAAAACTCTTAGAGGTTTAGAACCATAATTGTTCTAACATAAAGTACTTGACTCCACATCTAGGGTCCATACTGGTTTCAGGTCGAAGGGTGGTATACACCACAATCACCATGAGAGTAAATTATGACACTTTGCATAACATTCTATGTAGTACTCTCATACTGGGTCAATCCAGGATCATTTCCCACCAATCACCATAGCTTAAAACACAGCCAAACACAAATACGATTTCTGCAACTTCAGAAACAAAGCACTTCAAATAGCCACTCTAAGCTTCATTCAAGCTTGCCAATAGCTTCAGGAGGTCAAAGGGGAGTGGATTGCACAATGGGAGAGCTCTGAAAGTCCAGATTGCAAAGCTCCAACTCAGGTAGTCATCAAGAACTTTTTTTCCAGAAATGTGTTTTCATGTTATAGAATGATTCCTCATGTTTCACTGATCATGCTGATGTCTTTATTTTTGAAAATGGTTGAGTTTTAAGCATTTCATGATGTTATGAAATTTTGCCGTTTTGATGTTTTGATTCGAATCTTGTTGATGATGAATGATAAATGATTTTTGAGGCTGAATTATTGTTTAGGGTAGTTAGTTGATTAATTCTGGAGATTTTGGGGGCTTGGGGTGGTGATTTGAGGAAGTTCAGGTGAGGGGTGTCGCTCCCCCGAAAAGACACCTGGTCAAGATAGGGTGCAGACGCGAACGATTGGCGAAAGGAGAAGATGAAATGAAGGTAAATATAGTCGCCAGCTAGGCATTTTTATCCCGAAGGAAAGGTAATGCTGCATAAACCAAGAAAAATATGGATAAGACGGTTGCGAACCAGAGAAACTGAGAAAGGAGATTGGTTACAACCTGGGAAGGTATTAGCACCCAGATTGTCCGTCGTACTCGACGGGATCCACGCTTAAAAGATTGTGTTTAAAGGGGTAGGTGTGTGCTATCTGTGTGCAAAAAGCTGGAAAAGGAATGTACAAGTGTCAGTGCAAAATAGTGAAATGAAATGCTCAGGAACTGAGGCTTAAAAGAGAATGCTGAAAGAGGGGGAAGACACAAAGACTTTTGTTCGATAACTGTTAAGTTATGCATACATATCCTCTTGTGCAATGAGGAAGTCAAAACACCGTAGTTCGACTCAAAGAGACTGAAAGATAAATTGACTGTGAACTGCTTGCTTGTCTATGCTCAAGTGTATGACTTGTTTGGATCAAGTGCTAACTGTCTTTCATTAGACGGAAGAAGCAAGTTCTCGTTTATGAATGAAGGTGATGAGAAAAGAATCCCGAAGGAGACGATTATTGTTTGTTTTTGTGTTTTCAGTCTTTTTATTGTTTTTGGTGTTTTTGCATAAGTTAATGAGCTTAAGCCTAAATCAAGGGCTTGCAAACTCATTATATCTTCCCTGATTAGGGATAATGAGAATACTTAAGTGTGAGATAAACATCTCAACTTAATTGCCATGATGATATAGGATTAAGATCATTAACCTACGTGTGATTATTTAGATGTTTTTTGGTTTTTTTGTTTAGTGTTAAGTAATGAGTTTAAGCCATATCAAAGATTAATGAACTCATTACACCATCCTAATAGAAGGATAATAGATGAGAGCACTTAAGCTGAGGAAGATACCTCAACTTAATCCATGGTTAGGGATTAAATTCATGACAAAATAAGCCTTTATTAAATGGATTTTAATTAAGGGTGAGATTAAGAAGTGGATTTTAAGTTTGTAAGACAACTTGAGGGGGACTTGTCCATAAAACACTAGGGTTAGTCATTCTTAACCATAAAGGAGGAATTAGAACCCTAATGTAAGGCCCAAGTTACAAGATGAAGTCTTAGTGATTATTAAGATGATTTGATTAAGAGGTTTAAACAAATTAAGGGTTTAACACTTAGGATTAAAGTTATACACTCCATCCTAAGAGAAGGATGCAGGCATAACCCTAATTCCAAAGTCCTAAAACCTTAAAGGTTTAGTCTCTAATGATGAGACGAGAAGAGAGACACAAAGAGTACTCAAAGGTAAAAACTAAGGGGGACTAATCATAACCCTAATTATTATCATGCTTGGATGTTCCAATGGTTTGTAAGGCTTAAGAAAGATCTTCAAAGAAGCCACCAATGGAAGAAGCAGATGAAAGGAGGAAGAAGCAGAAGAAATAAGTTACTTACTTCATTGAAGATAAATAACTTAAAGAAAGAAAGTGAGATGAACACAAGTGAGTAATCCCACTCAAAGTCAATCCAAAATGCAGCAAAGATGCATATGAAAGAGATGAAGAGAAATGAGAAGTGAAGGCAAATCCACTTCTCAAATTAACTTACCACCTAAAAATGTTAGCATAAGATGCATAAGGAAAGAAATGAAATGGAATGAGGCATATGCAAAGACAAATACCAAAACCAGAAGCATACACATGATGAAAATGATGCTATGACATGATTCAAAGACATACAAAGCATATATGAATGATCATACAAAGAATGAATGCAAATGAAGCATGCCTTGAAGTTGAAAGTTCATGAAAGTTAATGAATGGAAATGAATGCAAATCATGGCAAATGAATGAAGAAATGATCAAGCATGGTTCTAAAATGTCCTAAGATGTATAAGATGACATATGAATGCATGAAATGTCATGGCAAGTTCATGTATGGATGCATATGCAAGATGAATACAAATGAAGATGCAAAATTAGGGTTTTAAGGCAACATGAGATGCATATGTCAAAAACAGAAGCAAATGACATGATAAAAAATTGAAATTGCACTCGAAGGAATCCTAAACCTATACTAGGTTATCATCCAAAGGGGGAGGTCAGAAGCTAAATCTAGAAGGAGTTATGAATTTCCTAAGTTTCTAGGGTTTTTTGGGTGATCTTCAATGTAAAATGTCAAACAAATTGAAAATGAAAGATAAATTCATGCCAAAAATATCCTAGAAACTACATGATATGCACAAAACAATGCAAAAAAGAATCATCTTCAAACTCTTCTTGGTTAGGCAGAAACGATTTTTCCAAGTTAAGGTTCAAAAATAGGATTTAAATGAATCTTAATTCAAATAAAATTCTCAAATGATCATCAAACTTAAAAAGAAATTTGTGTGAAGAGTTTGAAAATGTTTTTAAATGCCAAGGGATGATTCATGATTTTTTTGGCGACTTTTAGAAACTTAAATGGTATTTTAATTAATTAAATTCAATTAATTAATTAAAATAAACATTTAAATATTTTAAAAATACAATTTTTATGCAAAAAATAAAATAAAAATCATTTTCTGATTAAGAAAAATATTTGGAATAAAAATGCAAGAGGAAATATTTTTGGGATTTTTCTAAGTATTTTAAAATAAATATGCAAAAAAAAAATAGAATAAAAATGAATTAAAATGAATTAAACGAGAAAGTCAACTAATCCTAAGGCTGAGATTCAAACCTGGGGGAAAGGGCTTGACTGCGCGCGCAGATGGAAGGCTGGGATCTATCCTGGGTTAATTAATCTGATTTAAATTAATTAATTCCAATTAGGGTTTAATGACAAATCCAGACCATCCACGCACTAAACTAATCTTCATCCAAGGGCTGGCAATGAATCTGGGCACGCTAACCCTAATGACTTTCAGGTGTCCGGAGCTAAGCTCCGGTCATCTTCTCCGGTGACCCCAAATCCTAACTTCTTCTATAGCTCACTAAAACTCAAACTAACTGCCCAGAAATGATCCCCAAACATCATGGAACTCAAATCAACAAACAAACAACATTTATAACATACAAAACAAGAGAATCGAAGCAAAACATTTTTACGGGAAAAATTTCAGACAACCATGAAATACTCAATACACAGCCATTTTCAATTCTAAACACATCAGCATGATCAGTGAATCATAAAGAATCATTAAGGAACTTAAAAACACATTTCTGGAAAAAATGTTCTTGAGGTTACCTGAGTTGAAGCTTTCAAAACTGGAACTTTCTAGGCTCTTCTTTGGTGCTTTTCCACTCCCCTTGATCCCCTTATGCTTCTGGAATGCTTGAAAAGAGTTTATATGGAGTGTTTTGAAGGTTTCAGTTCAGAATTACAAGAAATCGTGTTTTGGTTTGAGAGGTTTTCAGGCCATTGTGAAGGGTGGTTTGTGTTCCTTGAGTGATTTTGAGATGAATGGTGAAGAGAGTTGTGCGTTTCTGTGCTTGTGTGATGAAATTCGAAGAGGTGAAGGTATGAGGTGATTTTTTGCAATCTGAGTCTATGGATGCTTGCAGGCTTGTGTGATGTATGTTTTGTGTTGCTTTTGCTTTGTATAATGTATTGTGATTAGTCAGAAAGTTGGTAATGGCACAACTTGATTGGTATGGCTTATTTTGCCAAAAAGTCAAAAGTTTGTACCACAAGCATGGGCTCGGGTCAGAGGAAATCTAAAGGGTGGATTGGCCTCAGCTAAGTTTGTGGAGGTCCCTTGGATCATATTTCATGAGTTGTGATGATTGAATGGTGAGATTGAAGAGGTTTTGCAAATTTCCGTCTTTGAAATTTCTTGTGAATCAAGGCATGAAATGTTGTGATTCCTTGGGCAATTCTGTGCAAAATGAGCCATGTGATGTTCTTATGATGTTTAGAAGTCAATTAGAGGTCATTTAGAAGCTTGGCAAGTGAATTTGCAAAAATCCCTCTTTGGCATGAATGTGAAAATTATGTGATTTTTGCCAACTTTGAAGGATCATAACTTGAGTTCTATAATGAATTAGAACATGTTCTTGTACTTTTTGAAAAGGGAAAGACCTAATCTACAACTTTCATGACCAACAATTTTTCATTTGAAGCATTTTTGCTTGAGAAAGAGGAGCTTGAAGAACTTTCCCAAAATGGAAAGTTTCCATTACAAGTCATTTCCATTTTTGGCAACTTTTGGTTTAGCTCAAATTTCTTCAATTTTGTGAACTTCCAAGCACTTCAATGATCAAATAAAGATCATATAACTTCAATTTGATGAAAATACCCCTTTGGTTCCATTGTTGGGAGTCTCAGATGCCCTGATTTTGCTCTGACTTGCTCAAGAAGTTACCCAATAAACAGATGACTTCCACAATGAATTTCTTCATCAAACTTGGTACATATGATCCTTATAACATCTTAAGAACAATATAAACAAGCATGGCCCAAAATTTGGAGTTATGGCCTATGAAACCAAAACCCTAATTTTGGTCATCTGTGTAGTGAAAACTCTAGCTCTGCTTCCATGCCTTGCCAGTTCTTGTGATTTCTTGACTTCCTTGAACTTTGAGAGGCATAATATGAGGATGGAACACACATGGACCCTCTTGGAATAATTGGAGACCCTTGGAGTGGCTCAGATGGATCCTTGGATTTCTCAGATCACAAACCCTAGATGCAGATGAACTTGAACTGATGCAGTGAAACAAAAATGCAATATGAGATGGTATGCTTATACTAATGCAAAAATGAAAGATCACAAGCCAATTGTGTGAAATGAGTGAGGGCAAATTTGGGGGTGTTTACAGTTGCCCCTATTCAAACATGAGTTAGCCGTGCAGGATGTAAGCGCCTGACTTAACAGATAAACAAGATAACTTGTGGTTGAATACCAAAGACAGTCCAAAATTTGCACTCACTGGGGAGAAGAAAAAAAGGGATATAAATTGTAAAAGAAAGTATAGTATGATTATCAAATGAAAGCGATGGAGGACAACCATCGAGCAGAGGACGACTGCTGGGGATAAAGTGGTAAGTGAAGCAATGACGGGGACGGTCGACACGCTGGGGGAATAAAGGGATCATGATGTGGACGACCATCAAGCAAAGTAACAGGGTTCTCTGGGAATTAAAGTAAAGACGATGATGGGGACGGCCATCATGTTTGCAAAAAGTAAACAACGATGGGGACGGCCATCGGGTTAAAGGATAAATGAAATATTGATGAGGGACGGTCATCAAAGGTGAAGGACAATCACCTAGCAAGGGACGGCTGCTCTTTATCACGACATAGGACGAATATCAGATATAAAAGGTCGATGATGGGGTAGGCCATCAGATAAGCATGATGAAGGATGATCATCAAGAGGTGAAGGACGATCACCTAGCAGGGTACGGCTGCTCTCGGGGTTTATCACGGCATAGGACGAATGTCGGATAACAAGGTCAATGATGGGGATGGCCATCGGATAAAATGATGAAGGACGATCATCAAAAGGTGATGGACGATCACCTAGCAGGGCACGGCTCCTCTCGGGGTTTAACACGACATAGGACGAATGCCGGATAGGAAAGGGTTCCAATAATGGAGACTCTTCTGGGGAAAGGATGAGGGACGGTCATCCAAAGGTGAAGGACGATCACCTGGCAGGGTACGGTTGCCGAAAGTATCACGACATAAGACGAATGTCGGATAAAAGAAAAGTTGTTCTGTTGGGGGATGGTAAACACGAACGAGTGTTTACGCTTTCCAGAATAAAAGGGTAAGTGTTTGACGTTGTGTATAGATTAAAGATGCGGACGAGCATCCTTAGGACCCTGATACGGACGAGTATCGGTAGAAACAAACGCTGACGCGTGTTCAGAGATTATGATACGGACGAGTACCAACTGGTTAACAGAGAACACGGACGAGTGTCGAATCTGTGGGAAATGATATATACATAAAAGATACAGACGAGTATCAGAGACTTCTGTATAAGTATGAGTGAGGATTGTTTGTTGGTGAAATATGAGCAAGACACGGACGAGTGTTCGACTTGCTGGTGAATGTATGACATAGACGGGTGTCAAAAGAGAATATACATAAGTTATGAACAACAATTTGTATGTGGGAGTGTAAAAAAGGTGTTCTGGTGACCTGTGGGGATAGGATGACACGGACGAGTGTCGAAAGGAGTGTGTTATAAGTAAGTACTTGGTTTGCAGCAAGTGTTTCGGCAATTGTGCTGGAGAAAGGTGACACGGACAAGTGTCAAAAGGGTATGTATAGGTTTCTGACCGCAAAAAGGATGTTTTAGCTTATATCTGCAGGGGAACGATGTGACGCGGATGAGTGTCGAAAGAGTATATATAAGCAGGCATTTGTGTTGGAGAGTGCAAAGGGGACACTTTGGCTTTCATTTGCAGGGGATGTGAGTTATATATATATATATATATATATATATATATTGATAATGAGATACTGATGGTATTTGCAGGTGACTGGCTCGAACCTGGCTTGTGATTATGCAAATGTTTGATTTTTGCCGTAATGCTTCGTATTAGACGGAATGCTACGCTCTGTGGGAAAAATGATGCGAATGCTATGATTATACAAAGGGAAACTGATCCGGGATTTGGATCCCACTGAAGATTGGATTTCTGGCTGTTCTGCCTGGAGGGATATCCCAGCTGGGGGAAATCATTGGTTGATCTGTCAGGATATATAACTCTGCTTGGGGAAATAGATCATTGATTGACCTATCCTGTAAGGAGAAACCCATCTAGGGTTAAGGAAGCTTCTGTCACTTTGTTGTGTAAGAATTTCAGGCATTGCTCTTCTGGGGAGAGGCTGGAACTTCTGTGGGGAGATTGGTTGGGGATGCTCCTGTTGAATAGACCTATGCTAGGAATGAGGAGACTTTGACCACTCCGCTGGGGAAAAGCATTCCAAATACGAGGTATGCTGGGGATGTGATGCTTGGCATGCCCTGTGCTGCGTATTGAATACCTGCAATCCGTTAAGACAAGAGAAACGCACAAGTATCCCGAGGTATCCCTTACCGGATTCCGTCATAGGAGTTAGATATTCCTGAGAGTAAATATATTTCTTGCGAGCATTTATTAAAAATGGCTCATTTATTTTATACAAGTACTATATCATGAATATTGGACAATTTGCAAACAAAACAAAAATGTACAAAACGAGGTGTGACTGAAAACTCTGATTTTATTTATCTGGGTACCCTGAATTGGCAGATACAGTCAAGGAAATAAATCCCCTAGAATGAGGAGATTATTATAAATTGAGAAAAGTAAAAGTGCTGGCAATGTCGACGACGCTCCGGTGAGCTTCCTTTGCTATGACTTGTATGACCCTGCCGTTCTTCTTATCTTGCTTTCTGAAAAAGGCTGATTCTGATTGATGCTTTATCCTTTTGAAGCTTGTCGTGTTGTAAATGATACAGACGAATTCAGAATGCAGTTGTTCGCTTATTCCCTGATTTTGCGTGGATCGCCCTTTCGGGTTTTCAATCCACCAGGATACCCATTTTTGCTTGAGTTGTCCAATGCGGATTTTCAACTCAGCAGGTGTACAATTTTTTTCAATTTTCCCTTATTTTTGCCCGAGTCTTTTAATCTGTTTTAGACTCGCCGGGATGCCCTATTCTTTCCTGGACTTACATTCTGTTTTTGTGTCCAACGGGTCATTTATGCGAAGTATTTTTTAACTGCATCTGAATTCACAGGGGATAAGAAATCTTCACCATCCATAGTAGTGAGCATCAGTGCTCCACCAGAGAAAACCTTCTTTACTATGAATGGACCATCGTAATTAGGAGTCCACTTGCCCCTGTGGTCTGTATGAGGAGGAAGAAGTCTTTTCAGCACAAGATCTCCCACTTGGTATTCCCGAAGTCTAACTTTCTGATCGAAGGCTTTCTTCATTCTTTTTTGATATAATTGCCCATGACAGATAGCAGCTAATCTCTTTTCTTCGATCAGATTCAACTGATTGTACCGAGATCGGACCCATTCTGCTTCATTCAGCTTTACATCCATCAGTACCCGCAAGGAGGGTAATTCAACTTCCATGGGTAGGACAGCTTCCATACCATACACAAGTTGATACGGTGTTGCCCCAGTAGACGTCCTGATTGAGGTTCGGTACCCATGCAAAGCAAATGGTAGCATCTCATACCAGTCTTTGTATGTAACCACCATCTTTTACACAATCTTCTTAATGTTTTTGTTAGCTGCCTCAACAATGCCGTTCATCTTTGGCCTGTAAGGAGAAGAGTTGTGATGTCGAATTTTGAAGTCCCGACACAGTTCTGCCATCATTTTGTTGTTCAAATTGGAACCATTATCAGTAATGATTCGCTCGGGAACTCCATATCGACAGATGATGTCTCTTTTCAGAAATCTGGCTACCACTTGTCTGGTGACGTTTGCATACGAAGCTGCTTCGACCCATTTAGTGAAGTAATCAATGGCTACCAGGATGAATCTGTGGCCATTTGAAGCGGTCGATTCGATCTTTCCAATCATGTCAATGCCCCACATGGCGAAGTGCCAAGGTGAAGACATCACATTCAACGAATTTGGAGGCACATGCACTTTATCTGCGTAGATCTGACATTTGTGGCACTTTCTGGCATAGGCACAACAGTCTGCATCCATTGTGATTCAGTAGTAACCTGATCTTAACAATTTCTTAGCCATTGAATGTCCTCCGGCATGGGTACCGAAATATCCTTCATGCACCTCGTGCATTAGTAAGTCTGCTTCTTTCTTATCAACACATCTAAGAAGAACCATGTCAAAGTTTCGCTTGTATAATGAACCATCAGCATTAAGGAAGAAACTACCAGCCAGCCTTCTTAATGTCTTCTTATCATTGGATGATGCCCCAGGTGGGTATGTTTGATCCTCTAAGAAGCTTTTGATGTCATGGAACCACGGCTTGTCATCTTTAACAAGGTCCACAGAGATTACGTATGCTGGTCGGTCTAGTCTGGATACCGAAATCCGAGGTACGTAATTGGCAGTCTGAACCTTGATCATGGAGGAAATGGTAGCTAAAGAATCTGCGAACTGATTTTCGTCTCGAGGAATGTACTCAAGTTTTACTGTTGTGAAGAAAGTCAATAATCTCCTCGTATAGTCACGGTATAGAATCAGATAATCTTGGTGAGTGTACCATTTGCCGTTGGTCTGATTGATTACCAAAGTTGAATCTCCGAGTACAGTTAATGTCTTGATCCTGAGGTCAATGGCTTCCTCAAGGCCCATGATACAAGCTTCGTATTCAGTTTCGTTGTTAGTGCAGGTGTAGCGGTAAAATCATGAGTGTAAGCTATCGATTAACTTCACTCAAGGTACACAGAGTCGCCACCGCGCTTTTATTTATTTCCAAATGGAAAAAGGTAAAAGAACGAACAAAACCTTAATGAATCATAAAAGCTAAGAGGCTAAAAGAATCAAACAGAGAATGGGTACGGGGATTGGCTACAAATCGGGAAGGTTTTAAGCACCCGACTTGTCCGTGGTACTCCACGGGAACCCTTTGAAATGTTTACTGCATTTTTAGTTTGAAATGGTTTGCTTGAAAAAAGATTGAGGAGATGAGAAGAAGAATGTTTTTTAAGATTTTGGTGTTTGAAGAGACGAACGTCTCATGCCTACGTACCCACAAAGTGCAATGCGAGATCAAAACCCCGTAGTTCGTGGTACAAATTGTGAAAAAGGCAAATGAGTTGAATTGATTTTAAAATGTAAAGATAAGTCGTCATTCTTTAGCGAATAATTCCGCTAGAAAGAATGAATCATATCTAAACATAAAAAATGGTTAAAAGAAAACGTGCACGAGGGCACAAAAGCAATTGAATGAGTTGTGAATGTTTTAAAGTTTTTTGAGAAAGAAAGTTTCGATATGCTTATGTGGTTTAGCATTTATTTAAGGAAATGAAATGAAAAGGTAAAAGCACATGACCAAAGTCAAGGTTTGATTGAGAAAATGATTGAAGTTAGAAAACAAAGAAAGTTTTGAAAATAGGAAGGAGATTTAAAAATTGAAGAAGATGGGAAGAGATGAAGGGACTATCCTAAAACTTGAAAATAAAAGCTAAAGGAAGAATGATCAAACCATATGGCAAGCAATCTCCGAAACAATTGGATTTCCATCTTCATAATTAAGTGAACTCAACCGGAGCCAAAGTCTTCAATCCATAACAAATGAGCAAAGGGATGATCCTAGAATCTAAGTCCGAAACTCCAAGTCTCAAGCTAAGGATAGTAACCATAGTCCGAAATTAAAAGTCACCCATTTTTTAGATGTTTAATCCGTTATTAGTGTTTTTTGTATCCAAATGGACAAAGGAAAAAAAGATAACAAGCAACAATAATATATACAATAAAGCAATATGATGAATGAATATAGAAGCATAATAAGAGAGGTAGGGAACAAGAGATTGAAATAAAAGAGGATAAGGTGCGAGAGATTAAAATTAAATGTTAGTATATTCACATTATTATAATCTTTACAATATAAAGTGGTATGATGAACTTAATCAAGCACAACCACGAAAAGAAAAATAAAATCGAGGCAACCGGATCCAAGTGGATCGCATTCCGAATCGGGACAACTTTAGGTCTATGTTAAGAAATCGCCGAGTAATTTACAAAGTAATTACCCTACAAATGAGTCCGGCCACCACTAATTAAAGTGGAAAATATTCGTGTTAATACATGTTAAAGAAACGATATTATGGATCGTTCTCCGAAAACATGCCACACTAAAAGAAAGAGAACGGTCTAATCTTAATCGAGATTTTCGTTGAATTTCTCGAAAGGCAATCTATCACGATCTCAAAGTATGGAGAATGATCCAAATGATCATTCATCCATAGGTTTGAAATAATGAAGATTAAACCGATCGGAAATCAACAATCACGAATCGGAGATTGTCATCGACCAAAAATAAAAAGAGATGAAGAAAATGGATCTAAAAGTAGATCCATAAAAGAAATCAAAATATTTTTTAATCCTTTCTTAAAACTCTTTTTCTAAATTGTTTTCTAAAACACTTCTAAAATATTTTTCTAATTCTTTTCTAAAATAGAATTTCTAAAATTCTTTCTAAAATGCTTATCTAATTATTCTTTTTAAACATATAATTTCTAGAAAAAAACTTTTCCTAAAATGTTTTCTAATCATCCTTTTTCTAAATCAATTTCTTAAACTTTATTCTATAAAATCCTTATAAACAAAAATTGAAACAAAACATTAAATAAAGGAAAAAAAAAGAAAATTAAAGGATTAAAAAAAAAAGGAAATAGAAAGAGGGAGGGTGTAATCCGTATGGCAGGGGTGGATAGCAGACAAATCTAGTGAATTCTATTAAGGCCCAAGGAGTAATAGAACAAAAAAAATCTTAACACATAATGAACATAATCAACTAAAAATAAATGAAAAAAACGAAGAAGCCTCTTCTTCCTCACATGTGCCTTAGCAAAACAGGGTATGGCAGAAAAATATAGAAACGCGGCGGCTTCTTCAGAAAGGGGAAAGGGAACGACGGCGGCTTCACAACAACAAAGCACTCAAAGCCTTCTTCGATTTGATTTCTTCTTCTTCTTTTCCGGATCCTTCTTCCTCACATCGCAAGCTCTCTCCTCTCTCACGGACCTTTCTTCTTGGCTTCTCTCTTTGTTATTGTTGATTGATATGAAATTGGGAAATATTGAGGGTGAAAGATTGAATTGAAGCTCTGAGTTTTATTTTGGCAGCGATTTAGGGAGCTCTCAAAGCTTGGTGAATTGAAGAAAAGAGAGGGCTATTTATAGAGGAATGAGAAATTTAAATCTGGAATTTGCTTTGCCGTTTTGTATTGCGAGAAGGTGCGTTTTGAAATGTCACGAAGAGAGTGTGCTAGCTGAGTTTAATTTTTGCGTTTCATTCTGTTTTTGATTGCGGTGTTTTGCATTTTGGGCCTTGCCTTCGTTTGCGTTTTGAATCAAGTTCCGAATGCGTGATGCTTGAATTATTTGTTGTTGTTGCTTGCGTTTCGTCGTGCGTGTATTGTGCAGGGAGCTTCACGTGCGGCTTGATTGTGAGATGGCTTAGGCTGAGAAATTGCTTGAAGTTGTACGGATGAAGGCTGCGAGCTGCTTGGGCTGATACGACGTGTTGCCTGGGCCTGTTGGTAAGTGAAGCTATTGTTGAGCTGGGCTGGATGTTTGATACGGCTATGTGTGACTTGCGTGAGCTGTTGTTGTTGTCAGCTTGGTCGTTCGAAGGCGAGGCCTTGTGCTGGCTTTTGTTGCAGCTGTGATGTATGTGGAAGTATGTGCAAGTGGCTTGGAGTAAAGTTGATGTTGTATGTGGCTTTGACTTGAGACACGGAAGCTTGACAGGCCGAAGATGCTGGCTGTGAAATTGTTTTGTGTGGAGGCATGGGAAGTGATGTGGAAAGGCGTGTGGGCCAGGCGTTGAATGTTGGGCAAGATGGCTTGAGTTGAAGGCAGGGGCTTGTAGTCTTGTTTGTTTTGAGCTGAAAGCTTCAGCTGTTAGGAAAAGTATGCGGATGGGGCTGGCTTTTGGGAAAGGCTTTACAACTTGCTGGAATTGTGTGGGCCAGGTTGAATGATGCTTGAAGGCTAGTGAGGTGTTTGGAGGTGAATGAGGTAAAGGGCCTTTTGGAGTGTGAAGCTAATGGTTGTACTTGCAATGTTAATAGATGAAGGCTTGGAATAAAAGGTTAAAAAGTATTAAATGGACTTATTTTTGTAAAAGAAAGTAAAAGAAACTAACCATAAAAAAAAAGGTAATAAATGGGCTTATTTTAGCAGAAAAACATAATGGGTCAATTTTCCTATTTTTTATTTTTGAAAGGTGAATGGATTATGAGAAATGAATAAGAGAAAAAAAATGAATTGGGCTTAGAATTTTGAATGTAGAAATAGGAAAAAATAAAAGGATTTAATGATAAATGGGATATAGCTAATAAAAAAAATGGATTATAGAAAAATAATTAAAAAAAATGGATAGTGAAATTGGATAAAAAAAATAATTGGAAATGGTAAAAAAAAAAGAATGATTTAATTAAAAAGAAATAATGGCTATTTGTGAGGTGGAGAAGAATGGAAAATGAATTATAAAACGATTATTGAATATTTTTGATGATTTTTGTGAAATGGATATGGAATTGATGGTTTTAAGTCCACAGCAAACTCTGATTTATTAACAAGCCTCTGATACGACCACTTTTGCATCAACTGGATAACCTGCCATTTAAGCCACAACATCGCCTGAAATTGGCCTCAATTATTTAAAACCATATTGTGGAAAATAAATCCAAAAACGAGCCATTGATGAACTGACGATCATTGAAGATTCGAACCAAACTTCGCACAAAACGCTGTCTGATAACTGATGACTTCGCATATAATACAGCCCTGAACTTTGAATACGCACTGTCTGAGAAATGAACCACTGGCACACACAACTTGCATTTGAAACAAATATTTTGATAGTTTGACCAAGATTGGGTCAAACATTCATCTGAATCGAATTGTGACTTGAACAAATGCATCTGAATTGAAATCACTGCCCTGTCCTTTGAAATCCTGCAACACAGAGAAGAAGAAGCAACTGCAACATATTTTTTTGTATTTTGATTAGAGGTTAGTGAATATAAACAAATAACAGAAATTAAATGTATTGACCTCCTGCGAAACAAAAACCTGCACCTGAAAAGGGAAACATGAACCAGTACGTGATCTTTCTTGTATGCAAATGCAGATGAGATGCGAAAAATCTTAGGGTCAAAAATTAGGGTCTGACAGATGCCCCTATTTAAGTTTCTTCAATCCAGAGATAATGAAGATCGAAATCTTCATTTCGACAAGATGGAAGATACTTAAATATAAAAAAAAACCCAATTTTTGATCCTAAGATGCCAAAAACTGGAATGAAATGAGATGAACGATATGAAGATGATATGGAAATGATATGGAGCATATGAAATGTATATGAAAGCATATGAAAATATATGAAGGCTCATGAAATGTTATGAGGAAAATATGAAATGCAGAGAAAATATGTGAAATGCAGAGAAAAAATGCGATAGCATATGAAATATTATGAGAAAAATTATGAGATGATGTGAAATTGTATATGAAAACAAATGAAATGCAAAGAAATCCGCGAGGGACAAGACGACACATGAAAAAGAATACACGCTGGGGATAAGGAGCCTAAGACTCTGACGGGAAAAACAACATGCTAGAGACCAACACATGGCTCAGCCAAGGTGAAAATGTCCAAGAATAGCAACTGGACAGAAAACATCACAACATCCAGGAATGGCACTGAATGAAGTAAGAGAAGTCCCAAAACAGTAAACCAAAAGCATCCAAGGATGACATGACTGACTTTGATAGGGATATCCGAGAATGGCAATCGGAAAAGGGTAATCACAACATCTGAGAATAACAATCAGATGAAAATGTGAAACTCAACATTCAGGAACAACACTGAATGAAATGGGAAAAAATTCGGGAAAGCACATCAACTCAATGATGACTCCAACATAAAAATCCGAGAATGGCAATCGGAAGGGAAATAATCACATCATCTGAGAATGGCAATCAGATGAAATGTGAAGCACAACATTCAGGAAAAGAACTGAATGAGATGGAAAAAGGTCCAGGACAGTACATCAAATCAATGATGACTTCACTATGGACATCCGAGAATGGAAATCGGAAGGAAATGATCACAACATCTGAGAATGGCAATCAGATAAAATATGAATCACAACATTCAGGAACAGAACTGAATGAGATGGAAAAAGGTCCAGGACAGTACATCAAATCAATGATGACTTCACTATGGACATCCGAGAATGGCAATCGGAAAGAACGTGATCACAACATCCAAGAATAGCAATCGGATAATATGAATCACAACATTCAGGAACAGAACTGAATGAAATGGGAAAATGGTCCGGAACAGTACATCAAATCAATGATGACTTCACTATGGACATCCGAGAATGGCAATCGGAAGGCAAGTGATCACAACATCTGAGAATGGCAATCAGATAAAAATGTGAATCACAACATTCAGGAACAGAACTAAATGAGATGGAAAAAGGTCCCGGACAGTACATCAAATCAATGATGACTTCACTATGGACATCCGAAAATGGCAATCGGAAGGCAAGTGATCACAACATCTGAGAATGGCAATCAAATAAAATGTGAATCACAACATTCAGGAACAGAACTGAATGAGATGGAAAAAAGGTCCCGGACAGTACATCAAATCAATGATGACTTCACTATGGACATCCGAGAATGGCAATCGGATAAAAGGGGTGTAATATCTGAGAAGACACAACAAATATATGAAGGAAAAGTTCTGGAGAGACAGACAAATGCCAAGTGAGTTGGACTTTGACCAAAAAGTAAGAAGTTGAAAACAACAAGACTTCAAGAAATGCATATGAGGACTAAAATACTCAGTATGCAGACATTTACGAAAATGGGGACCAAACCACCCAAGAATATGCATAGTGAGGACTAAAACACTCAAATATGAAACCGTAAAAAAAACTGGGGAATAACACACCCGAGAAAATGCATAATGAGGCATAACAC
Source organism: Lathyrus aphaca (assembly GCA_963966055.1). Classification (NCBI taxonomy): domain Eukaryota; kingdom Viridiplantae; phylum Streptophyta; class Magnoliopsida; order Fabales; family Fabaceae; genus Lathyrus; species Lathyrus aphaca. The sequence continues at coordinate 736,111,078 of OZ014519.1, read as the reverse complement.
ACTCAAATATGCAAACTTTTCAAAAATGGGGAATAACACACCCAAGGACATAATATGAGAAAAATGATGACAGCCAGTTTAGACTCTTAGAGGAGTGGAAATGCTGACAACCAGTTTAGACTCTTAGAGGAGTGGAAAGAAATGTAAGACTGATTCCTCAACACAGAAGATCACTGTCATTCTGCTCGGAAATTAGAAATGCTACTGCTGAACAAATCTCTGTCACACCAGTAAACCATACCAACTTGAAAATCTTTTGAGAAAAATCATGCAAAGCTGCCTAGGGATTCTTGAAGAAAATTGCCCCAAGTTCAATGACTGATGAAGGTAAATTGATAATGGATTCAGTTCTTGATTACTGCTGGAGAAAATACTCAGATCTTTGAGATAACTGTTGAGAAGAATAAACTGATCATGGCTTCAGTTCCTGAAATGAATGTTGAGAAAATAAACTGATCGTAGCTTCAGCCCTTTAGAAAATGAACCAACATGTAACTTGCAGAGAATCTTCTGACTAACCAATATCTGAGAATAACTTGCACTGAGCAACAACTCTTGAAACAATAGGAACTGAGAATAACTTGCCCTTGATAAGATCACCAACCAAATTTTCTCAACTGTTTGAAAATTCCTTAATGAAGAAAGTTTATTTGCAAATAAAAATGTTTGTACAAACTTGGTAATTTTAATGCAAAGTTCAATGCAAAGTTTGAAATCAAGAATCATTTTTTGAATGAAATTTATTGATGTAAAGTAAATGAAAACCATGTCAAAACACGGCGGTTGAGACAAAATTAAAGATAAAGCAACAGCAAGAAAACAAATGATTGGTAAAGAACTTAGGAGTCAGTTTACGCAACCTTGTTGTAGTATGCTTTTCAAAAGAAACCTGGATTCAATTAGGACTTTTGAAGGTTGTAACGTGGTTTAGTTCACGGTTTATGAAACAAAGGATATAGGCTCAAAGTTATTTGTACCCAACCCAACTTCGTGATGAACTCCAGTCCTACATTCAATTAATTCACCCTATGCATTCAAGTTCCAAACATTTGGGATTGCACAGATGAAGATGGTTCGTAGGCCAAAGATTTTGAGATAGCAGTCACCTCTTCCTTTTGTTATTTCCAGTGAGGACTTTAGTCAACTCAACTTGCTTTTGCTGAGGATCATGATGACCTCTTGATAAATATTTCTTTTTATTATCCCTAACTTTTTCCTGAACTGTGTTATTTGAACTTACAGTCAGCGGGATGCCCCAGTTTTTTGCCTAAGTCTCCTTCATAGGTTTTGACTTAGCGGGCTTTGATTTTTTTCAATAATTTTTTTTTCAATATCAATTTTTTTTTTGAAAGATAATGACTGCATGGCTTAATGATTACGATGAACCATCATTGGCTTTTGAATTGAGAAACATCTTCAACACTTCTTGATATGTGTGAAGGAAAACTTGAGATTGCAACCTTTATTTGAAAGGTGTCTTGAATGATTCTCTTGTACTTGAATGCACATTTGAATTAATTGAGAACTACCCATTCCCGGGTTAAAATTGCGGGTTTTTTCGTATAGAAAGAAACTCCAACTTCAAGGCTCAAAGGGGTTGACAAAGGATTCACTTCCTTATTTCTCCAGTGTTTAGGATTTGAAACAATGCCTGTATATCATCAACCAAGTCTCAATTGAAAGCATACCAACAACAGTTATGGGTATCTCATTTTCATCATCCTCCCTCCAATCATTGTAAAACTTTGAGAAAAGATAAATGAACTTGAAATGTAAAGCATAAAGATTCAAATAGTAAATGAAATTGAATCAAAACAAAGCAATGCTCATTTCATTAAAACCAACATGAAAGTACAAACAAGCTTAAAAGCAAACAACTTAATATGATTGAAGAAAATTGCAAACATGAAGAAACAATGGCCTAGTGATCAAACAACAACAAGGATGAGCTGTCCCATCTGATATTCTGGCCTTGAAGAAAATTTGACTGTAGAAGTCTTCTAGAAGATTCATTTCCCAAGCTTCGGCAAAGGATTGTTGATAACATTGGGATTAAGGTCATTAAAGTAAAGGATGTTGTTCCTGATAAGTTCTTGCACCTTAGCTTTCAGTGCAAAGAAATGTTCTAAGTCATGACCAGTTCCACCTTGATGAAACTCACAGCGAAGATCCGATCTATAACCAACTGGAAGAGGATTTGGAACAGGAGGCGGAGGCCTAGTAGTAATTAAACCTTTCTCAATCAAGGAAGGAAACAATTCAGTGTAAGACATCGGAATAGGATCAAAGTTTGGCCTATTGCGATACTGATTTTGTCCAGCAGCAGGAAGAGGAGTCTGAGCTTGAGCTCGAATCTGAACTTGAGCTTGAGCTGTTCGAACTTGACCTTGAACTTGAGTTTGAGCAGGTTGATTTTTAACAACAGGAGCAACTGCAGCTACGTATGGTTGAACATATCGTTGTTGCGGGCGATAAGGCCTCCTCTCAGTTGAAACAGCATAAGCATCACCATCTCTTCTCTTGTGAGGATTCCCAAAAGATTTTCTTGCAGCATTAGGAGCTTCAGAATTAGTAATCTTACCCTTCTTGATACCTTCCTCTAGTCTTTCTCCAATAGTGACTAGATCAGAAAAACCAGATGAAACACTTCCTACCATTTTCTCCCAAAAGAACGGTTGAAGAGTGTCCATGAACAAACCAGTTAATTCCTTTTCAAGCAAAGGTGGTTCCACTTGAGCAGCTAGCTCTCTCCAACGCTGAGCATACTCTTTGAACGATTCTTTCTCTTTCTGTGACATATTTTGAAGTTGACGACGATCAGGCGCCATGTCCAGATTGTACTTATACTACTTTACAAAAGCATCAGATAAATCTTTCCAACTTCGGATATGACTCTTCTCAAGTCCAACATACCATTTCATAGAAGCACCACTCAAACTATCTTGAAAACAGTGAATAAGCAACTTGTCATCCTTAGCATGCGCAGCCATTTTGCGACAATACATCAGCAGATGAATCTTTGGACAAGTATGACCATTGTACTTCTCAAATACAGGAACCTTGAACTTATCAGGAAGAACCAAGTCGGAAACCAAACACATGTCTATAGCAGCAGAACCAAAGACATCCTTTCCTTCTAAACCTCTTACCCTCTTCTCAAGAGTCAAACATTGCTCTCTAACTTCATCCATATATCCAGGTTCACCCTGACTTTCAGCTTGTTGACCAGCAGCTTGGCACAAGAAAGGAGAATTCTGATAAGTAGTCTGAGCAGTAGCGTGCACAACAGGTTGAGGTTCAACAAAAGTCGGAGCTGAAAAGACTGGCACAACAGATGGACCACCAATCTGAGCAATAGCAGAAACTGGCACATAATCCGGAGGTAACCCATATTCTGGCCAAGAAGAAACCGGTTGTTGAACAACAGGAGGATCAACAACAGCAGTAAAAACTTCAGAGATAACAGTCCTTTGAGGTGGTTCACCTCGAGCAATCAGAACTTGCATCATTTCAGTAAGCCTGGTCATACCGGCCTTCAACTCATCAATCTCCATTCGAACTTCCATGTTATGCTGTTCTTGGTGTTCCATTCTCAATCTAATAGCTCTCAATCTGTTAGCAGTTCTAGTACCGTTTCTGTGATGAGGAGTCAGCTTGACGGATCAACAGACAACTGAGGAAAGAAACAACCGGGATAAGTTCCCACACAACTCGGACGAACGCAAGAATATGCGAGGATGCAATGATATGCAATGTTCACTTCCATTTTCAGAAAACAACTCGATTATTGCAAACATATTCGACATCGAGAATACGGTTATGAAAAATCTTGACAAAAGGAATATTTATTCTTTCCAATATTTGCAATAATCAGAATTATCTTCCTTGAGAAATGGTTGTAATAATGATCATGATGAATATGTAGATGCAACAAACACAAACAAGATCACGCAAAACACACAGGTTCAAAGGTTCGGATCACGAGCATGAAATCATGGTAACAGAACACCAACCCATACAGGCATGTACTAAGGTTTGTCTTCATTGTACCTGCAAAAAACCAGAAGGGTGCTAACAGAGGTTCCCGGAGTTAACAGCCATCTTTAGAATATCATCGGTACGTTGGATTACTCCCCAACCGATAACATTCTTAAAATAGACCTCGTCCGAGTGTAGTATCGCGTGACAACCACCTTAGGTTTACACCCAGACAGTTTCCGCACTACGTTCCTAAATTGGCTTAGATTGGTTAAGGGTTCTACGGTCCTCAGTATGATCAGCTCAAAGTCAGAAAATAATGCCACGTACGATTAATCGTCATGACATTGATAGTCCAAGAGAGCCTAACCGAGTGGAGATTATAAAATTGATATTGCTTTGGACTACTCCATCGCATATCTCTTCGAATATCGCCGTCCTATCATAAGTTGCACTCAGATCCGGGTTAGAATCTATCTCACAGAGAATCACCAAAACCGAAACAGAACAACCAAGTAACAAGCAAATCAAACTAAAACAGTAAACAAATCAAAGTAGGCCGAATCCACTTAGAGATTGACTCCCCAGCAGAGTCGCCACTTTTCTGTAGCGGTAAAATCATGAGTGTAAGCTATCGATTAACTTCACTCAAGGTACACAGAGTCGCCACCGCGCTTTTATTTATTTCCAAATGGAAAAAGGTAAAAGAACGAACAAAACCTTAATGAATCTTAAAAGCTAAAAAGCTAAAAGAATCAAACAGAGAATGGGTACGGGGATTGGTTACAAATCAAGAAGGTTTTAAGCACCCGACTTGTCCGTGGTACTCCACGGGAACCCTTTGAAATGTTTACTGCATTTTTGGTTTGAAATGGTTTGCTTGAAAAAAGATTGAGGAGATGAGAAGAAGAATGTTTTTTAAGATTTTGGTGTTTGAAGAGACGAACGTCTCATGCCTACGTACCCACAAAGTGCAATGCGAGATCAAAACCCCGTAGTTCGTGGTACAAATTGTGAAAAAGGCAAATGAGTTGAATTGATTTTAAAATGTAAAGATAAGTCGTCATTCTTTAGCGAATAATTCCGCTAGAAAGAATGAATCATATCTAAACATAAAAAATGGTTAAAAGAAAACGTGCACGAGGGCACAAAAGCAATTGAATGAGTTGTGAATGTTTTAAAGTTTTTTGAGAAAGAAAGTTTCGATATGCTTATGTGGTTTAGCATTTATTTAAGGAAATGAAATGAAAAGGTAAAAGCACATGACCGAAGTCAAGGTTTGATTGAGAAAATGATTGAAGTTAGAAAACAAAGAAAGTTTTGAAAATAGGAAGGAGATTTAAAAATTGAAGAAGATGGGAAGAGATGAAGGGACTATCCTAAAACTTGAAAATAAAAGCTAAAGGAAGAATGATCAAACCATATGGAAAGCAATCTCCGAAACAATTGGATTTCCATCTTCATAATTAAGTGAACTCAACCGGAGCCAAAGTCTTCAATCCATAACAAATGAGCAAAGGGATGATCCTAGAATCTAAGTCCGAAACTCCAAGTCTCAAGCTAAGGATAGTAACCATAGTCCGAAATTAAAAGTCACCCATTTTTTAGATGTTTAATCCGTTATTAGTGTTTTTTGTATCCAAATGGACAAAGGAAAAAAAGATAACAAGCAACAATAATATATACAATAAAGCAATATGATGAATGAATATAGAAGCATAATAAGAGAGGTAGGGAACAAGAGATTGAAATAAAAGAGGATAAGGTGCGAGAGATTAAAATTAAATGTTAGTATATTCACATTATTATAATCTTTACAATATAAAGTGGTATGATGAACTTAATCAAGCACAACCACGAAAAGAAAAATAAAATCGAGGCAACCGGATCCAAGTGGATCGCATTCCGAATCGGGACAACTTTAGGTCTATGTTAAGCAATCGCCGAGTAATTTACGAAGTAATTACCCTACAAATGAGGCCGGCCACCACTAATTAAAGTGGAAAATATTCGTGTTAATACATGTTAAAGAAACGATATTATGGATCATTCTCCGAAAACATGCCACACCAAAAGAAAGAGAACGGTCTAATCTTAATCGAGATTTTCGTTGAATTTCTCGAAAGGCAATCTATCACGATCTCAAAGTATGGAGAATGATCCAAATGATCATTCATCCATAGGTTTGAAATAATGAAGATTAAACCGATCGGAAATCAACAATCACGAATCGGAGATTGTCATCGACCAAAAATAAAAAGAGATGAAGAAAATGGATCTAAAAGTAGATCCATAAAAGAAATCAAAATATTTTTTAATCCTTTCTTAAAACTCTTTTTCTAAATTGTTTTCTAAAACACTTCTAAAATATTTTTCAAATTCTTTTCTAAAATAGAATTTCTAAAATTCTTTCTAAAATGCTTATCTAATTATTCTTTTTAAACATATAATTTCTAGAAAAAAACTTTTCCTAAAATGTTTTCTAATCATCCTTTTTCTAAATCAATTTCTTAAACTTTATTCTATAAAATCCTTATAAACAAAAATTGAAACAAAACATTAAATAAAGGAAAAAAAAAAGAAAATTAAAGGATTAAAAAAAAAAGGAAATAGAAAGAGGGAGGGTGTAATCCGTATGGCAGGGGTGGATAGCAGACAGGTCTAGTGAATTCTATTAAGGCCCAAGGAGTAATAGAACAAAAAAAATCTTAACACATAATGAACATAATCAACTAAAAATAAATGAAAAAAACGAAGAAGCCTCTTCTTCCTCACATGTGCCTTAGCAAAACAGGGTATGGCAGAAAAATATAGAAACGCGGCGGCTTCTTCGGAAAGGGGAAAGGGAACGACGGCGGCTTCACAACAACAAAGCACTCAAAGCCTTCTCCGATTTGATTTCTTCTTCTTCTTTTCCGGATCCTTCTTCCTCACATCGCAAGCTCTCTCCTCTCTCACGGACCTTTCTTCTTGGCTTCTCTCTTTGTTATTGTTGATTGATATGAAATTGGGAAATATTGAGGGTGAAAGATTGAATTGAAGCTCTGAGTTTTATTTTGGCAGCGATCTAGGGAGCTCTCAAAGCTTGGTGAATTGAAGAAAAGAGAGGGCTATTTATAGAGGAATGAGAAATTTGAATCTGGAATTTGCTTTGCCGTTTTGTATTGCGAGAAGGTGCGTTTTGAAAAGTCACGAAGAGAGTGTGCTAGCTGAGTTTAATTTTTGCGTTTCATTCTGTTTTTGATTGCGGTGTTTTGGGCCTTGCCTTCGTTTGCGTTTTGAATCAAGTGCCGAATGCGTGATGCTTGAATTATTTGTTGTTGTTGCTTGCGTTTCGTCGTGCGTGTATTGTGCAGGGAGCTTCACGTGCGGCTTGATTGTGAGATGGCTTAGGCTGAGAAATTGCTTGAAGTTGTACGGATGAAGGCTGCGAGCTGCTTGGGCTGATACGGCGTGTTGCTTGGGCCTGTTGGTAAGTGAAGCTATTGTTGAGCTGGGCTGGATGTTTGATACGGCTATGTGTGACTTGCTTGAGCTGTTGTTGTTGTCAGCTTGGTCGTTCGAAGGCGAGGCCTTGTGCTGGCTTTTGTTGCAGCTGTGATGTATTTGGAAGTATGTGCAAGTGGCTTGGAGTAAAGTTGATGTTGTATGTGGCTTTGACTTGAGACACGGAAGCTTGACAGGCCGAAGATGCTGGCTGTGAAATTGTTTTGTGTGGAGGCATGGGAAGTGATGTGGAAAGGCGTGTGGGCCAGGCGTTGAATGTTGGGCAAGATGGCTTGAGTTGAAGGTAGGGGCTTGTAGTCTTGTTTGTTTTGAGCTGAAAGCTTCAGCTGTTAGGAAAAGTATGCGGATGGGGCTGGCTTTTGGGAAAGGCTTTACAACTTGCTGGAATTGTGTGGGCCAGGCTGAATGATGCTTGAAGGCTAGTGAGGTGTTTGGAGGTGAATGAGGTAAAGGGCCTTTTGGAGTGTGAAGCTAATGGCTGTACTTGCATTGTTAATAGATGAAGGCTTGGAATAAAAGGTTAAAAAGTATTAAATGGACTTATTTTTGTAAAAGAAAGTAAAAGAAACTAACCATAAAAAAAGGTAATAAATGGGCTTATTTTAGCAGAAAAATACAATGGGTCAATTTTCCTATTTTTTATTTTTGAAAGGTGAATGGATTATGAGAAATGAATAAGAGAAAAAAAATGAATTGGGCTTAGAATTTTGAATGTAGAAATAGGAAAAAATAAAAGGATTTAATGATAAATGGGATATAGCTAATAAAAAAAATGGATTATAGAAAAATAATTAAAAAAAATGGATAATGAAATTGGATAAAAAAAATAATTGGAAATGGTAAAAAAAATAGAATGATTTAATTAAAAAGAAATAATGGCTATTTGTGAGGTGGAGAAGAATCGAAAATGAATTATAAAACGATTATTGAATATTTTTGATGATTTTTGTGAAATGGATATGGAATTGATGGTTTTAAGCCCACAGCAAACTCTGATTTTTTAACAAGCCTCTGATACGACCACTTTTGCATCAACTGGATAACCTGCCATTTAAGCCACAACCATCGCCTGAAATTGGCCTCGATTATTTAAAACCATATTGTGGAAAATAAATCCACAAACGAGCCACTGATGAACTGACGATCATTGAAGATTCGAACCAAACTTCGCACAAAACGCTGTCTGATAACTGATGACTTCGCACATAATACAGCCCTGAACTTTGAATACGCACTGTCTGAGAAATGAACCACTGGCACACACAACTTGCATTTGAAACAAATCTTTTGATAGTTTGACCAAGATTGGGTCAAACATTCATCTGAATCGAATTGTGACTTGAACAAACGCATCTGAATTGAAATCACTGCCCTGTCCTTTGAAATCCTGCAACACAGAGAAGAAGAAGCAACTGCAACATATTTTTTTGTATTTTGATTAGAGGTTAGTGAATATAAACAAATAACAGAAATTAAATGTGGTGACCTCCTGCGAAACAAAAACCTGCACCTGAAAAGGGAAACATGAACCAGTACGTGATCTTGCTTGTATGCAAATGCAGATGAGATGCGAAAAATCTTAGGGTCAAAAATTAGGGTCTGACAGCAGGCAAATGTGAGTTTTGCCGAGAAAGGCATATGAACTCCTTTGGGTGTAATGAGCACTGCACCAACCCCACGACCATTCATATTGACAGCCCCATCAAACATCATTGTGCATTCTTCCTCTGGGTCAGGCCCTTCAGTGTGAACAGGCTCTTCATGATCTTTTGCTTTTAGGAACATGATATCTTCATCAGGGAAGTCAAATCTCATTGGTTGGTAATCATCAATGGGTTGCTCAGCCAGATAGTCAGACAATACACTGCCTTTGATGGCCTTTTGAGATGTGTACTGAATGTCATACTCTGTCAGAATCATTTGCCATCTTGCAACCCTTCCGATAAGTACTGGCTTCTCAAATATGTACTTGACAGGGTCCATCTTTGAGATCAATAAGGTAGTGTGAGTCAACATATACTGTCTTAGTCGGCGAGCAGCCCACGCTAAAGCACAACAAGTTTTCTCGAGCAGTGAATAACGTTGTTCACAGTCGGTAAACTTTTTGATTAGGTAGTATATTGCATACTCTTTTCGACCAGACTCGTCATGCTGGCCCAACACACACCCCATTGATCCTTCCAATACTGTTAGGTACATTATTAGAGGTCTTCCTTCAACTGGAGGCATGAGAATCGGAGGTTCTTGCAGATACTCCTTGATTTTGTCAAAAGCCTTCTGAAAATCTTCGTTCCACCTGACCGTTTGCTCCTTTCTTAACAATTTGAACAGGGGCTCACAGGTTGCAGTAAGGTGAGATATGAACCTTGATATGTAGTTCAATCTACCCAAGAACCCTCGAACTTCCTTTTCAGTCCTAGGTGCAGGCATCTCCTGAATGGCTTTGACTTTGTCGGGATCCACCTCAATTCCCTTTTCACTTACAATAAATCCCAGCAGTTTACCGGAACGTACCCCGAATGTGCATTTGTTGGGGTTTAGCTTCAACTGATACTTTCTCAGACGCTTGAACAACTTCAGCAGATTTACCAGATGGTCTTCTTCAGTGAGGGACTTGGCAATCATGTCATCCACGTAGCATTCAATTTCTTTGTGGATCATATCGTGGAATAATGTTACCATAGCTCGTTGATAAGTTGCACCGGCATTCTTCAGTCCAAAAGGCATCACTTTGTAACAAAACGTGCCCCAAGGTGTGATGAAGGTTGTCTTCTCCATGTCTTCGGGTGACATCCTGATCTGATTATACCCAAGAAAACCATCCATGAAGGAAAATACCGAGAACTGAGTTGTGTTGTTGACCAATACATCAATATGAGGTAATGGGAAATCATCCTTCGGGCTAGCTCTGTTCAGATCCCGGTAATCCACACACATCCGTACTTTTCCATCTTTCTTAGGCACTTGTACAATATTAGCGACCCACGGCGGGTAACTAGTTACAGCAAGGAAACCGGCGTCCCACTGTTTTTGTACTTCTTCTTTAATCTTCATGGCCATATCTGGACGAGTACGACGTAGCTTTTGTTTCACTGGAGGGAAATCTTCTTTCAAAGGAAGCTTGTGCATAACAATATCAGTATCCAGACCTGGCATGTCTTGATAGGACCAAGCAAAGACGTCGACATACTCTCGAAGCATGTCAATGAGTTGTTCTTTTACTGACGCCTGCAGACCAGCCCCAATCTTCACTTCTTTCAAATCTTCTACGGTACCAAGATTAACTGTCTCAACTTCCTCCTGATGAGGAGTGATCACTTTCTCTTCTTGCCTTAACAACTTGGATAACTCTTCAGGTAACTCATAGTCTTCTTCAACCCCTTCATCGGCTTGATTAATTGGATTGTCGAAGTCATACAAGGTCATAACAGTGCTGTTGTCGGTGCAATCTGGAGGATAATCTCTACAAGGGTTGAGATTGGTTCGTTTTAGTGATCAGTTTTAATCTTGTTTTAGAAAAAGTGAAAATGAAGTTATTATTTTGAAAACATTTCCATTTTATTGTTTTGTACAAAAGTGAAAAATGAAAAGACAGTGAGCGAAAAAGAGACTTGTTTGCAAAAGATGTCCGATATTCATTGATAATTCATTTGCACAAAATTACAATATGACCCTATTACAAAATGAGTCCTGACACCTTGGGCAAGATGCAGGACTTGATGCATGCTGAAAAAAAGCAGGAAATAATAATTACTCTGCACGAGTAACCCTTATAGTTTCCTGGGAAGACAAGTTAAGGACTTGGTGCCCCGGGATCCTTGGACGTATCCAGCTCTTCAGGTTGCGGTCGCTTTCTGCCGCGTCTTCCAGGTTGTTAACAACATCTGGGGTGAGCATCCCCCCACTGATGAACTTGGGCTCTTTGGCAGCCTCTTATTGATCTTGTCGGAATGGTCTGTAACCCAAACCAAATCTATCTTCCTTCTTCTCCACCGGCAACAGCTTGCCCCAGCCTTGGGCATTACCATCTTCAACAACCTTCCGGGCTTGCTGATAGGAGACAATTGAAGTACCCATCCTGTCTTCCTGGGATGCAGCAAATACTTCAGTCGTCGCCTCGTTGACATTTAGGGCCTCGAACCCTTGGCTCATAGTTTCATGGATTTCACCATTCATCTCAATATACTTGTATGTAGCCAGATGGCTAACAAATATGTCCTTTTCACCACAGATGGTGATAATCTGTCCTTCCCACTCATATTTCAATTTCTGGTGAAGGGTCGACGTTACTGCGCCTGCAGCGTGAATCCAGGGTCGTCCCAACAAACAGCTGTAAGCCGGCTGAATGTCCATCACATATAAAGTGGTCTTAAAGACCTGCGTACCGATTATCACTAGAAGCTCCACCTCTCCAAGAACAGACCTCTTGGAGCCATCAAAAGCCCTGACCACAAGGTTGCTTGGTCGGAGAGCTATTCCATCATATTCGAGCTTGACAAGAGCTTTCTTGGGTAAGACATTGAGTGAGGACCCAATGTCTACAAGAACATGAGATAATACAACTCCTTTGCACTCCAGGGTTATGTGCAAAGCTTTGTTGTGGTGACGTCCTTCTGTTGTCAAATCAACATCAGTGAAACCTAGCCCATGGCTAGTATTGACATTTGACACAACTGTTTCAAGCTGATTCACTGTGATCTCTTCTGGCACGTAGGCAGCGTGCAGAACTTTGAGTAATGCATCCCGATGGGCTTCGGAACACAACAACAGGGATAATATAGAGATCTTAGAAGGAGTCTGGTGGAGCTGGTCCACAACTTTATAGTCACTTATTTTAATTATCCTCATAAATTCATCCACATCCTGATCGAAGGATGATTGATGAGTCTCTTTTGATGCAGATTCTTCAGGTATCACACTTTTCCCTTTGGCTTTGGCAGCAGCCTCTGCCTCAGTATTGGTTCTAGGAGCTTATGACACAAAGAGGCGTCCACTTCTGGTGAACCCTCCGCCTCCCCCGATATTATCCACTTGGGGAGTGTGAATAGATGAATCAAGAAGGACTTTTTCTCCGTTGCAGTAGAGGTCAACACCATAATGCCATGGTACAACACTGTCTTTATCATATGGGATTGGCCCTGGCAGTGTGATAGTGACTGGGCTCACTACAGCAGAAGTTGGAACCATAATTGTTTGTGGATCATAAAAGATGGTGACAAGACTTCTTGTGGATGTTGGTGGTGATGAATTGAAGCTTGGTTGAAACTGTTGTTGAGATTGTTGAAAGTTGCTGGAGTTCGGGACCGTTGTCGGGTCATAATAAATTGTAATTGTGGAAACATCATTGTTGGTGGTTGCTGGAGTTGTAGAAGGAGATGAAATTAAACTATTGTTTGTTGAAGTAAAGGAAGAAATGGTTGCGGAAGTTGTAGATGAATCAGTGGGAACAATGTTTGTTGCAGTTGTAGGAGAATCATTTGTACAAGGAGTTGCTGGTGTTGTAGAAGCTGTTGTGGTTATTTGCAGAATGCCTTCTCTGATCAAGCTATTGATTCCATTCCTCAAGCTTGCACACCCATTCTCGGAAAGTTTGCATGATTCACAACAGGCCTTACAACCTGGAAACACTTGGCATTTCAAAAGCTGGGCTTTAACCTCTGCCAGAGGTGTCTGAATACTTGCAATATCTTCTATTAAACTCATGGGTGAGCCTTCCTCTGTAGCATTAATCCTTGGCCCATTGTGGCTTGGCATAGGATTTTTCATGACATTGGGAGGTGGTGCAAAGTTCAGGGCTTTTGAATCTACCAGATCATGGACCTTCATATGCAGAGCTCTGCATTTTTCCGTGGAGTGACCAGGTGCATTAGAATGAAAAGCACACATAGCATTGACATCGTAGTTTCTCGGAAGGTTCTGAGGATCAGGTGGAGCCAACGTCCTCAACTCAACAAGATTGAGCTTTATGAGTTATGGCAGCAGTGTAACATATGGCATTGGAATAGGGTCAATCACCCTGTTAATCTGAGATGACCACTATTGAAAAGGGCGTTGTTGATTGTTATTATTATTGTTGTATGATCTCTATTGTGGAAACTGTGGTTGTTGAGGAAAGTGTTGTGGTTGTTGAGTATACTGAGGAGGTGGAGCAGGTATAGTAACAGCAACAACTGATCTAGGGAGATATTGGGGTCTCCCTCTTCCCATGTGTACATAGTTTGTTTCACCAGATCTACAGGGTCCAGCAAATGGCTTCCTTGCACTGCTTGAACTGGCACCTTTAACGGAGATCTTTCCCATCTTCAGTAGGCTCTCAATTCTTTCCCCAGCTATCACCACATCTGCAAAGCTGGTGGAAGAAAATGCAGCCAACCTGTCAATATAGGTACCCTGGAGAGTATTCATGAACATGTCTGCCATCTCCCTTTCTGACATCGGGGGCTGAACAGCAGCAGCCAGTTGCCTCCACCTTTGGGCATATTCTCTAAAGCTTTCACGGGAAGATTGTGACATTCCCATCAGGAGGGTCCTGTTCGGAGCCATGTCCAGATTATATTGATATTGACGGATAAAAGCTTCAGCCAAGTCTTTCCAGTTTCTTAACGTGGCTCTGGTCAAATGAGAATACCATTCTCGGGATGCCCCTGTCAGACTATCCTCGAAGTAAAACATCCACAACTTCTCGTCCATGGTGTATGCTTTTAATCTTCCCAAGAAGGACTGAAGGTGGGTACGTGGGCAGGAGGTGCCATTATATCTTTCAAAACACGGGGGTTTGAACTTGTGAGGAATTCTCACCCCTTCCACCAATCCCATGTCCATGACATAAAAACCTAGGGAGTTTTGGGATTCAAGAGACCTTAACTTCTCTGCAATTTCATCCAACCGACAGTCGTAAACTTCGTCTCCAGCCCCAACCACTGTAAATTGTTCTTCTTGAGGATCTTCCTGCAAGACCCTTCCTCCAGCAGTGTTACCCTGGGTATTTCTTATGGCATTGATATCTGGGTTCAAATGAGGTCCAAACTCTGGTGGATCAGTGCGAGGCTGCACGTGATCATTGTTACTGGTACCTCTTGTACCTGGATGGTGTTCCTCAGGAGTTTGTCGCTCAACTAACTCTCTCAGTCTTTCCTAGCTCTGAGCTAGACCAGTCATCACTGTCATGAATTGAGTCATTTGATTTCTCATCTCAACCCTTTCATTGGCCATCTAGGCCCTCACTTCATTCAGGTCCTGCTGAACTTGATCCATCTGTAGTCCCGGAAGGTTGTTTCTTGTCGGGTACCGGTGTATTCTGTTGACAGGGAACACTCTTCTGCGAGCAATGTTTCCTGAAACCACAACAGAGTGAGAAACAATAACAAAACAAAAACCTACAAAACAAAGAAAAATGTCAGTATACAATGCAAGATGCCTATTTGTCTTCCAAGGGTATCCGGTTTGGTTCTTTGGTTTTGACCTTTCCAGACCTCGAGGAAATGCTGATGATGTTGCAGAGAGAGATAAAGCCCACCAAAAATAATACAAACCATATATATTACAAAGAGTGAAGATACATAGTTTGATTATAATAACATTCCCATGGCGGGTCAAAATACATCAACAAAAGGAAAATATAATCAAAATGAAGTACAAACAAAAAAGTCAAACATCTAGCCCAAAGTCATCTTCTTTGACTTCCTTTAGGAGGGCCTCAGTCACTGGACCGACCGGGTGCTCTGTGATAGTCCTGATGAGGAGGTTCCTTGTGGCAATGGCATTGGTCAACTTCTTATGTTTATCCTGATCCTTTGACCTCTTTAACCCTGCCCGGAGTTTCAATTCAGAGATCTCCTTTTGTGCTGCTAATAATGCCTCCTGATGCTTCTTTTCACTAGCCTCCAGCTGCTCTATCTTAGCTTGAGTCCTTTGATCTTCTTATGCACGGGCCTCAGTGATCCTGATCCACCTAGCCTGGCTCTCCTCTAAGTAGTGCTCTGCCCTAGCCTTCTGAGTCTTTGCTTCCTTGTAAGCATTCTTTAGTACTAACTCCCCTGCTCTAGCCTTTCTGATGTAGTCCTTCGTCTTCTTAATCTTGGTCAAGTGCTCAATCCTGAGCCTCTCCAACCTCTCATTGTCTAAACGGCTGTCATTCCTCTCCCAGAGGGTCTTCTTCAAGGCTTCAGAGAGTTGAGTATTCCTCTATTTCAGTTTCTCAAACTCTTCCAAACTGACAGTAGCTGCAGGTTGCACTGTTGAAGGTCCAGATACATCTTCTAAGATGAATGGCATCCGGGTGATTTGTGCCCTGGTACGAGACCAATCAAGATACTGTGTTGAAGCAATGTTGTTACACTTACCCAAAATGGTTGTCCCCTTAGTCTGAATGTTGTCCCAGGCCCAGGCTGCCTGTCTGACAACAGCTGAGGTGTACTAGATGTCACAATATAGGGTTTCAGTCATGTCTTTCCCTCTGGGGGGATGAACCAAAGCATACCCTAACTACCTCTTAAAAAGTAAAGGGTTGTAGTTGATGCAGCCTTTTTACTCCAATCAAAGGCACATTAGGATACTGCCCACAGCTATTAATGATGTCTTTGCCCTTGGTGCTCTGAGTGCACCATCTGATGTCTTCTGATGTCAAGGAAATCAATCTCTTAGCCCAGTTCTTTGGATGATGGGGGTTCAATAACATGTCTGATTTTGGTAAGTGTCTTAACAACCAACAGTAATAGAGAGGAGCACAACATCTGACCAGTCTTCCTCTTTGCTTCTCATTCCTTTGGTGCATTGAATAATAGAAGTCTCCAAGTAAGGTAGGCATTGGGTTCCTCAGCAAGAATAGGTGAATAGCATTCTTGCTTACAAACTTTGGCTCATCTGCAAACAAGATAACCCCATATATGCTGAGGGCTAAGAGTGCACACACAACATCCCACTTCCCTGCTGCAGCATGCAGGGTGGCCTGAGAGATCAAGAAGTCTAAGTGAATGCCTGGAACCCCATCCTTGGTGGTCATGCTCTGATCAATGAGGGCAGGCTCCAAATGCAATGTCTTAGTTATGTCTTCATTCTTGGGAGTAACCATCTCAGGGTTAAAAGGAATCCCTCTCCTGATAGGGACACCTAACAACATGGAAAATTCTTCTAGCAGAGGTCCCAACTGAAAATCAGGAAATGTGAAGCATCTGAGAGGAGGATCATAAAACTGCAAGCAAGTATGGATCATGCTCCTCTGGGATGAATCCAGGTCCATGATCATGTCCAATATGCCTCTATAATGTTCCCTGAATAATGGGACATGATCAGGAGTGATGAGAGATTGGACCTGCCTGATGCCTGTCAGGGTGGGCTCAAAGAAGTGGTATGTGATGTTGCTCTTCCTGGAAGTGTCCATGCTGATAATGGATGCTGGTGAAAAAGACTGAGATAAACCCCGATGAAGGTAACTGCTGAAGACTGATGAAGATAACTGGAGAAGATGCTAAAGAAGGGTCTCTGATGAAGACAACTGGAGAAGAGTCACTGACAAACTGATGAAGGTGCTGGAGAAGATAACTGAAGAAGTCTGGGCAGCAGAATAGGTCAAAAACAAACCAAAGATAATAAGGTGGATACCCTGTAAAACAAATAGGCAAATGTTAAATGATGCAAAAATGATGTATGTAGAATGATATGCAAAGGGTTTGTGATCAAGTGCTGGATCTGGTATCTGCCTTGATAGGGTCCATATGTGTTCGTAAGTCCGGATGAAGGCTTTAGAAAACCAGTAACCAGGTGGGGGACTCAAATAAAGAGTCATAAATCCAGGGTTTTACAAGAACTGTCCAAAGTGGTGCATTCTTAAAACAACATTAATAACAAGGGTATGATGAGGGCAAGGGTTCCTGCAAACCTATAAACATACAAACCCCCTCACATGTATTGTTCTAGAACAAGGATCCTCAGACTTAGATCAGTTATGAGAAGTGTAAACACTTTTAATCTGGAGGTACAGTGTTTACAATAACCATAAAAGATCCTCCTCTAATTCACCTCAGATGCTGAAGGTCATAAAAAGGTCATCCAGACTTAGCAGGCTTCCCAGATAGCCCTAGTACTACAGGAAATCTGTAGCATAGAGTTCTCAAGAAGAAACCCATGTCTGAACCGTGTTTCATATTCCCGCACCAGACCGAAATGGAATGGGAAAGAATATGAAGCCACTCTAGCCTATGTGTCACTCAGGTCCTCGGTATAGGACCTTAATCACTCAATGATCCCTCACCCACCAGGGAAACAACAGATCCATCACATATGATAATGACGGTATGAAATGCATAAAACTGTAAAAGAAAGCAATAAATAAAGTTGTACAGAAAGAAATAAATAAAGCAATAAATAAGCACAAGTAGCACATAACACCCCCGTAAACACAAATCAAACAAGCGCTAGGAGGAACCCAAAAAAAGAACCAGAAGCCCTGTTTGCAATATAAGGGTCCCCAGCAGAGTCGCCAAGCTGTCGCTCCCCCGAAAAGACACCTGGTCAAGATAGCGTGCAGACGCGAACAGTTGGCGAAAGGAGAAGATGAAATGAAGGTGAATAGAGTCTCCAGCTAGGCATTTTTATCCCGAAGGAAAGGTAATGCTGCATAAACCAAGAAAAATATGGATAAGACGGTTGCGAACCAGAGAAATTGAGAAAGGAGGTTGGTTACAACCTGGGAAGGTATTAGCACCCAGATTGTCCGTCGTACTCGACGGGATCCACGCTTAAAATATTGTGTTTAAAGGGGTAGGTGTGTGCTATCTGTGTGCAAAAAGATGGAAAAAGAATGTACAAGTGTTAGTGCAAAATAGTGAAATGAAATGCTTAGGAACTGAGGCTTAAAAGAGAATGCTGAAAGAGGGGGAAGACACAAAGACTTTTGTTCGATAACTGTTAAGTTATGCCTACGTATCCTCTCGTGCAATGAGGAAGTCAGAACACCGTATTTCGACTCAAAGAGACTAAAAGATAAATTGACTGTGAACTGCTTGCTTGTCTATGCTCAAGTATATGACTTGTCTAGCTTAAGTGCTAACTGTCTTGCATTAGACGGAAGAAGCAAGTTCTCGTTTATGAATGAAGGTGATGAGAAAAGAATCCCGAAGGAGACGATTATTGTTTGTTTTTGTGTTTTAAGTCTTTTTATTGTTTTTGGTTTTTTTGCATAAGTTAATGAGCTTAAGCCTAAATCAAGGGCTTGGAAACTCATTATATCCTCCCTGATTAGGGATAATGAGAATACTTAAGTATGAGATAAGCATCTCAACTTAATTGCCATGATGATATAGGATTAAGATCATTAACCTACTTGTGATTATTTAGATGTTTTTTGGTTTTTTTGTTTAGTGTTAAGTAATGAGTTTAAGCCATAATCAAAGATTAGTGAACTCATTACACCATCCTAATAGAAGGATAATAGATGAGAGCACTTAAGCTGAGGAAGATACCTCAACTTAATCCATGGTTAGGGATTAAATTCATGACAAAACAAGCCTTTATTAAATGGATTTTAATTAAGGGTGAGATTAAGATGTGTATTTTAAGTTTGTAAGACAACTTGAGGGGGACTTGTCCATTAAACACTAGAGTTAGTCCTTCTTAACCATAAAGGAAGAATTAGAACCCTAATGTAAGGCCCAAGTTACAAGATGAAGTCTTAGTGATTATTAAGATGATTTGATTAAGAGGTTTAAACAAATTAAGGGTTTAACACTTAGGATTAAAGTTATACACTCCATCCTAAGAGAAGGATGCAGGCATAACCCTAATTCCAAAGTCCTAAAACCTTAAAGGTTTCGTCTCTAATGATGAGATGAGAAGAGATACACAAGGAGGACTCGAAGGTAAAAACTAAGGGGGACTAATAAAAACCCTAATTATTATCATGCTTGGATGTTCCTATTGTTTGTAAGGCTTAAGAAAGATCTTCAAAGAAGCCACCAATGGAAGAAACAGATGAAAGGAGGAAGAAGCAGAAGAAATAAGTTACTTACTTCATTGAAGAAGATAAATAACTTAAAGAAAGAAAGTGAGATGAACACAATTGAGCAAGCCCACTCAAAGATAATCCAAAATTCAGCAAAGATGCATATGAAAGAGATGAAGAGAAATGAGAAGTGAAGGCAAATCCACTTCTCAAATTAACTTATCACCTGAAAATGTTAGCATAAGATGCATAAGGAAAGAAATGAAATGGAATGAGGCATATGCAAAGACAAATACCAAAACCAGAAGCATACACATGATGAAAATGATGCTATAACATGATGCAAAGACATACAAAGCATATATGAATGATCATACAAAGAATGAATGCAAATGAAACATGCCTTGAAGTTGAAAGTTCACGAAAGTTAATGAATGGAAATGAATGCATATCATGGCAAATGAATGAAGAAATGATCAAGCATGGTTCTAAAATGTCCTAAGATGTCTAAGATGACATATGAATGCATGAAATGTCATGGCAAGTTCATGTATGGATGCATATGCAAGATGAATACAAATGAAGATGCAAAATTAGGGTTTTAAGGCAACATGAGATGCATATGACCAAAACAGAACCAAATGACATGATAAAAAATTGAAATTGCACTCAAAGAAACCCTAAACCTATACTAGGTTATCATCCAAAGGGGGAGGTCAGAAGCTAAACCTAGAAGGAATTATGAAGTTTCTAAGTTTCTAGGGTTTTTTGGGTGATCTTCAATGTAAAATGTCAAACAAATTGAAAATGAAAGATAAATTCATGCCAAAAATATCCTAGAAACTACATGATATGCACAAAAGAATGCAAAAAAGAATCATCTTCAAACTCTTCTTGGTTAGGCAGAAAAGATTTTTCCAAGTTAGGGTTCAAAAATAGGATTTAAATGAACCTTAATTCAAATAAAATTCTCAAATGATCATCAAACTTAAAAAGAAATTTGTGTGAAGAGTTTGAAAATGTTTTTAAATGCCAAGGGATGATTCATGATTTTTTTGGTGATTTTTAGAAACTTAAATGGTATTTTAATTAATTAAATTCAATCAATTAATTAAAATAAACATTAAAATATTTTAAAAATACAATTTTTATGCAAAAAATAAAATGAAAATCATTTTCTGATTAAGAAAAATATTTGGAATAAAAATGCAAGAGGAAATATTTTTGGGATTTTTCTAAATATTTTAAAATAAATATGCAAAAGAAATAGAATAAAAATGAATTAAAAGAGAAAGTCAACTGATCCTAAGGCTGAGATTCAAACTTGGGGGAAAGGGGTTGACTGCGCGCGCAGATGGAGGGCTGGGATCTATCCTGGGTTAATTAATCTGATTTAAATTAATTAATTCCAATTAGGGTTTAATGACAAATCCTGACCATCCACGCACTAAACTAATCTTCATCCAAGGGTTGGCAATGAATCTGGGCACGCTAACCCTAATGACTTTCAGGTGACCGGAGCTAATCTCCGATCATCTTCTCCGCTGACCCCAAATCCTAACTTCTTCTATAGCTCACTAAAACTCAAACTAACTGCCCAAAAATGATCCCCAAACATCATGGAACTCAAATCAACAAACAAACAACATTTATAACATACAAAACAAGAGAATCGAAGCAAAACATTTTTACGGGAAAAATTTCAGACAACCATGAAATACTCAATACGCAACCATTTTCAATTCTAAACACATCAACAAGATCAGTGAATCATAAAGAATCATTTAGGAACTTAAAAACACATTTCTAGAAAAAAAATGTTCTTGAGGTTACCTGAGTTGAAGCTTTCGAAACTGGAACTTCCTGGGCTCTTCTTTGGTGCTTTTCCACTCCCCTTGATCCCCTTATGCTTCTGGAATGCTTGAAAAGAGTTTATATGGAGTGTTTTGAAGGTTTCAGTTCAGAAGTTCAAGAAATCGTGTTTTGGTTTGAGAGGTTTTCAGGCCATTGTGAAGGGTGGTTTGTGTTCCTTGAGTGATTTTGAGATGAATGGTGAAGAGAGTTGTGAGTTTATGTGCTTGTGTGATGAAATTAGAAGAGGTGAAGGTATGAGGTGATTTTTTGCAATCTGAGTCTATGGGTGCTTGCAGGCTTGTGTGATGTATGTTTTGTGTTACTTTTGGTTTGTATAATGTATTGTGATTGGTCAGAAAGTTGGTAATGGCACAACTTGATTGGTATGGCTTGTTTTGCCAAAAAGTCAAAAGTTTGTACCACAAGCATGGGCTCGGGTCAGAGGAAATCTAAAGGGTGGATTGGCCTCAACTGAGTTTGTGGAGGTCCATTGGATCATATTTCATGAGCTGTGATGATTGAATGGTGAGATGGAAGAGGTTTTGCAAATTTCCCTCTTTGGAATTTCTTGTGAATCAAGGCATGAAATGTTGTGATTCCTTGGGCAATTCTGAGAAAAATGAGCCATGTGATGTTGTTATGATGTTTAGAAGTCAATTAGAGATCATTTAGAAGCTTGGCAAGTGAATTTGCAAAAATCCCTCTTTGGCATGAATGTGAAAATTATGTGATTTTTGCCAACTTTGAAGGATCATAACTTAGTTCTACAATGAATTAGAACATGTTCTTGTACTTTTTGAAAAGGGAAAGACCTAATCTACAACTTTCATGACCAACAATTTTTCATTTGAAGCATTTTTGGTTGAGAAAGAGGAGGTTGAAGAACTTTCCCAAAATGGAAAGTTTCCATTACAAGTCATTTCCATTTTTGGCAACTTTTGGTTTAGCTCAAATTTCTTCAATTTTGTGAACTTCCAAGCACTTCAATGATCAAATAAAGATCATATAACTTCAATTTGATGAAAATACCCCTTTGGTTCCATTGTTGGGAGTCTCAGATGCCCTGATTTTGCTCTGACTTGCTCAAGAAGTTACCCAATGAACAGATGACTTCCACAATGATTATCTTCATCAAACTTGGTACATATGATCCTTATAACATCTTAAGAACAATAGAAACAAGCATGGCCCAAAAATTTGGAGTTATGGCCTCTGAAACCAAAACCCTAATTTTGGTCATCTGTGTAGTGAAAACCCTAGCTCTGCTTCCATGCCTTGCCAGTTCTTGTGATTTCTTGACTTCCTTGAACTTTGAGAGGCATAATATGAGGATGGAACACACATGGACCCTCTTGGAATAATTGGAGACCCTTGGAGTGGCTCAGATGGATCCTTAGATTGCTCAGATCACAAACCCTAGATGCAGATGAACTCGAACTAATGCAGTGAAACAAAAATACAATATGAGATGGTATGCTTATACTAATGCAAACATGAAAGATCACAAGCCAATGGTGTGAAATGAGTGAGGGAAAATTTGGGGGTGTTTACAAGGGGTTGGCCGGAGAAGATGACCGGAGGTCTTCTCCGGCCACCTGAAAGTGATTAGGGCTAAACCCTGATTAAATCCCCAGTTGCGTTTATAGCTGTTACATGTTGATTAGGGTTAGAAAGCGTGTGGTCCAGATGCGCCATTAACTAATTAATCCATTTAATTAATTATAAAACATAATTAAAAGCCAGTTTGAATTTTGACCACTGCATTGCGCGCCAGTCAATTCCCTCCTTTTCCATTTGAATCTGGGCCATCAGATCTGCATACTTTCATTTTAATTCATTTTTATTTCATTTTAATTGCATTTTCTTGCATATTTAATTTAAAATACCAAAAAGCATCCAAAAAAAATATTTTCTTTTGCATTCTGACTTTAAATATTTTTCTCATTCCAAAAATGATTTTTATTTTATTTTTTGCATTAAAAAAGTATTTTTAAAATATTTAAATGTTATTTTTAATTAATTAAAGTCTTTTAATTAATTAAAAATACATTTAGGTTTCTAAAAATCACCAAAAAAATCATGAATCATTCCAATGCATTTAGAAACATTTTCAAACTCTTCACACAAATTTCTTTTTAGGTTTGATCATAGTTTGTGAATTTTCCTTGAATTAAGGGTCATTAAAATCTTATTTTTGACCCCTAACTTTAAAAAATCATTTCTGCCTAACCAAGAAGAGTTTGAAGATGATTCTTTTTGCATTGTGTTAAATATTGCATGTAGTTTATAGGTAATTGATCTCATAAATTTATCTTGCATTTTCAAATTGATTTGCATTTTTCCCTTTGAACCACCCAAAAACCCTAGAAAACTTAGGAAATTCATAACTTTTGATTGGTTAGGCTTCTGAACTTCTCCTTTGGGGTGTGACCTAGTACGGGATTAGGGTTTGTTTGAGTTTGATTTCAAAGTTTTATCATGTCATATGCTTCTGTTTTGTTCATTTTCATCTCATACTTTCATAAAACCCTAATTTCTCATGTTCATTTGCATTCACCTTGCATAGGCATCCTTACATGAACTTGCCATGACATTTCTTGCATTCATAAGTCATCTTAGACAGCCTAGGACATGTTAGAACCATGCTTGATCATTTCTTCATTCATTTGTCATGATTTGCATTCATTTCATTTCATGAACTTTCATGTGTTTTCAAACCTCAAAACATGTTTACATGACATCTCATTCTTGTATGGTCATTCATATACACTTTGTATGCCTTTGCATCATCTCACATGACATTAAAATTGCATAAACACTTCTGAATTTGGTCATTTCATCTCATTGCATCTCATTTCATTTCATTTCTTTATGTTTTGTACTTTATGCATTCATGCTAACATTTTCAGGTGGTAAGATACTTTGAGAAGTGGATTTTCCTTCACTTCTCACTTCTCTTTATCTCTTTAATTTTCATTTTGTTTGTCTTTTGAGTGAACTTGTTCACTTGTGTTCCATTTCTCTCACTTTCTTTCTTTAAGTTACTTATCTTCTTCAATGAAGTAAGTAACTTATTCTTCTGCTTCATCCTCCTTTCATCTGCTTCTTCCATTGGTGGATTCCTTGAAGATCTTTCTCAAGCCTCACAAACCATAGGAACATCCAAGCATGATAATAATTAGGGTTGTGATTAGTCCCCCTTAGCTTTTTACCTTTGAGTCTCCTTGAGTCTCTCTTCCCATCTTCATAATCAGAGACTAAACTCTTAAAGTTTTAGGACTTTGGAATTAGGGTTATGCATGCATCCTTCTCTCAGGATGGAGTGTATAACTTTAATCCTAAGTGTTAAACCTTTAATTTGTTTAAACCTCTTAATCAAATCATCTTAATAATCACTAAGACTTCATATTGTAACTTGGTCCTTACATTAGGGTTCTAATTCTTCCTTTATGGTTAAGAAGGACTAGCCCTAGTGTTTAATGGACAAGTCCCCCTCAAGTTGTCTTACAAACCATAAAACTCATTTCTTAATCTCATCCCTTAATTAAAATCCACTTGATAAAGGCTTTGTTATATAATGAATTTAATCCCTAACCATGGATTAAGTTGAGGTATCTTCCTCAGCTTAAGTGTTCTCATCTATTATCCTTCTATTAGGATAGTGTAATGAGTCCACTAATCTGTGATTAGAGATTAAACTCATTACTTAACACTAAACAAAAACCCAAAAACATCTAATTAATCACAAGTAGGTTAATGATCTTAATCCTACATCATCATGGCAATTAAGTTGAGGTGGTTATCTCCCACTTAGGTAGACTCATTATCCCTAATCAGGGAGGATATAATGAGTTTACAAGCCCTTGATTTAGGCTTAAGCTCATTAACTTATGCAAAACACCAAAAACAATAACAAAACTGAAAACAAAAAAAACAAACAATAATCGTCTCCTTTGGGATTATTTTCTCATCACACTCACTCACAAGCGAGAACTTGCTTCTTCCGTCTAATGCAAGACAGTTAGAACTCGAGCCAGACGAGTCATACACTTAAGCATAGGCAAGCAAGCAATTCATAGTCAATTTATTTTCCAGTCTCTTTGAGTCGAACTACGGTGTTCTAACTTCCTCATTACACGAGAGGATACGTAGGCATAACTTAACTGTTATCGAACAAAAGTCTCTGTGTCCTCCCCCTCTTTCAGCACTCTTTCTAAAGCCTCAGTCCTGAGCATTTTACCTCTTTGCACTGACACTTGTATAATCTTTTCCAGCTTTTGCACACAGATAGCACATACACTACCCCTTTAAACACAAACTTTCAAGCGTGGATCCCGTCGAGTATGACGGACAATCTGGGTGCTAATACCTTCCCAGGTTGTAACCAACCCCCTTTCTCAGTTTCTCTGGTTTGCAACCATCTTATCCATCTCTTTCTAGGTTTATGCAGCATTACCTTTCCTTCGGCATAAAAATTCCTAGCTGGCGACTCTATTCATCTTCATTTCATTTTCTCTCTTCGCCGACCATTCGCGTCTGTACCCTGGGACTCTGGTGTCTTTTTGGGGGAGCGACAGTAAAATCCTGATGTGTGTAACTTACCTCTCCCCAAATCATGGTTTGATCCAGTTGTTTCCATACGGAATTCCTGAATAGTCCTGGAATTTTGATATTTAGGATGATTTACTCCCCAACAGTAAGAAGGAGTGGGGATTTGTTACTATATGATTGTTCCCAGTTTGAGTTCCAATTTCTCCCCCAAAAGAGTTGTTCGAAGTGATATTCTTGTTACACGAGTATCCCCAGCTGAGTTTTGATCTCTTCCTCAGCAGATTATCTTTGATTGGAAGAAGTAATGTATGGAATCCTCAGTCGAGTCTTTGTGCCTCAGCTTGAATTGGTTGCATCCCTTAGTAGAAGTATTGATATATTAGTCAATTTAGAGGTTCTCTTTTACCTGGTGGTAGGTATTGATTTAAAATACCTTGCAACTATTTCTTGGCTATGATGTTAACTTCTAGTATCCCCACATGGGTCGACATGTCCGAAATTCTCCAGTGATGAATGATTTCCACAAGTGTTTCTCTCAGATCCCCAGTAGGTCTGCAAGTGATGATTTCCAGCAGGTTCCTATGTGATCCTCATTAAGTCTTACACCCTTTCCCCAAGAGGAGTAAGAGCGTTATAGTGGTTATTCCCCACAGAGTTTGATTCTTAACAAGAATATATTTGTCCCTACCAAAGGATTCTGAAAGCATTTCCCTATACCCGACAAATCATTACTTTACCTCAGCATGGTGATATCCTTACACAAAGTTGATGATTGATGTTTGATAATCCAGTAGGGTTTGCTTTATTTGCACTAATGATAGATATTTACCTTGTTTCCCCAAACAAATTTGTGAAGATATTTGTCCCCATCAGATTTTAACAGAGATATCTCCCCCTTTCCCCAAAGAATGGAAGATTTTGTGTTGTTGTGTCTCCGTTATGTTATCCTCTCAGAGTGAAATTTCTGATGGATTATTAAAGATTTCTTAGTGGATTTGATCCCTAGCATATGTTTCCTCAGCTTTAGTTAAGCCTTATAGTAGGATTTTATTTCTATGATGGCTTTTGATTTTCCCCTGCAGGAGTTCAAGTTGATTTTCCAGCATGATTCCCCAACTTTCTTGTCTTGGGATTAGCCGAGTATCCGGTTGTTGTGATGTTTGTGTCACCTATTGCTTATCCTTATGTTTTCTTTGTCAGCATATTCATATGCATATTCACACATCATCTTTATGCATGGCATCATATGTTTGCATTCTTTGATATATCATTGTTTCCCGCTCTTTGGTGTGAATTTTCTCTACAGAGTGTGTGTTGTCTTCCCTCAAGTTTAGAGTGTTGACTATTAAGCAGAAAGTTTCCATCCTTTCTAATTTCCCCACTGAGTTTGTTCCTCGTGGATGCTTTTGATTTAGTTTCCTCCCCAACTTATTATCTGGATGGGACTTTCCCCAGTTGAGATATTTCCTCTTCGGGACGAGTCTTGTTTAACCGTTCCTCTCCAATTTTTTCTTGGATTGGGCTTTGGTCCCTTTTGATCTTATTTCCTACCAAATGCACCAACAATTGATCCTTTTATCTTACCAAATACACCGGTAGTTGAGCCTATTTCCTACCAAATGCACTGGTGGTTGATCCTTTTATCCTACCAAATGCACCGGTAGTTGATGACCTTTTTCCCAATTCAATATTCCTCCATCTATTGGACTTGAATACTTTGTTTGGTTGATGTTTCCCCGACGAAGTTTTACTCTTCCTTGTTGAATTTTATCCTGATTATGTCTCATAATATTTTCCCCAAGTTGATTCAGCCATCCAGTGATTTATTTTCCTGGTAAACTCTCTTGTTGTCTATTGCGTTTCCCCAACGGGATTTTCCTCTATGTTCCCAAGCATTTGTTTTTCTCTGGTGTTCGTATTCTCCCCACATAGATCTTGAGTTTGCATATCATATCATATTCATATCATATCATGGTCTCTTAGGACAAAAATTGGGTTTACTATATTTAAGTCTCTCCCATCTTGTAGAGACTAAGATGACAATCTTTATATCTCCAAATTAAAGAAACTTAAATAGGGGCAGCTGTAACACCCTAATTTTTGCCCTAAGATTTCTTCGCATTTTTCATTTGCATCTTGCAATACAAACAAGATCACACTGGTTTATCGGTTCTTCTTGAGTGTAGTTTTATGCCTCACAGGGGATATCCATTTGCTTTTATTTGTTTTATGTGTTTATGTGTACTAACCATTAATTAAAATCCAAATTTTTTTGTTGTTTTCTTTTGTTAATCATTTTCCAAGTAAAAAATGCCAAACAAAAATAGTCGTCCCGTAGCTCGAATGAATTTCACAGATAAAAGTCGAAGTTGATATGCAAATAATTCAAATTTATCTGATCAAGGATTTCCTAATTTAATTTATTTATTCAAGGAATTCCAAAGTTCATGTGTTTATTTCCATGCCTTCTTCGACGCGCAAAAGAATCGAGCCGAAACAATCAAGCAATCAAAATTAAACAAAATATTCAAAATTTGACCTGTTTAACCGGTTAACCAATGTGTTAACCGATTAAAAAGTGAAAATTTTGAATTTTTTGTTCAAATTTCAACACATCTTATCCATTAATCTCATTGGATTATTCTAGAACCACTTCCCTCTCAATTCTCTACATCACTTTTATCATTTCCCACCATAAACCCTCACTAATCACCACTTTTTTACATTTCCCTCCAAATTTGAATTTCCTAAGCAAGCTCCATTCCACAAAATTCTTATACCTAAAATATTTAAATAGAGGAATTTTCTCATTCAATTCTCAAGCTTTTGATAGCCAACAAATCTCTTGCAAAATATCCTTCCAAATCCCAAAATCACCAAAGCTCATTTTCCCTCTTTTTTGAAAGTTATTAAGAATTCACCTTGAATTCTTGCTCAACTTTGAGCTAAACCTTCATCCTATTCCTTTTTGTTCATCAATTTCATTAGATCAAGCT
Source organism: Lathyrus aphaca (assembly GCA_963966055.1). NCBI lineage: Eukaryota > Viridiplantae > Streptophyta > Magnoliopsida > Fabales > Fabaceae > Lathyrus > Lathyrus aphaca. Next base: position 736,082,254 of record OZ014519.1, on the reverse strand, counting down.
TGATATTGGATCAATTTCAAGAATGTTCTTGGTAATTCACTTTTTCCATGGTTCTACCTTCATCATCAACATTCAAGATGTAGATCTTTGGTTACTTTGGTTGTTAATCCCATGGATCATAAATTAGTGTTTGATTGTAGGGATTTCACTGATTTTTAACTTTAAAATTCGTGTCAATTCAGTTCATGATCATATGGTTTTTTGGAAGTGTTTTTGAAAGATGATCATGCTGAATTTTGGCTATTTTTCTGCTACTGGTTCAGTGTTAACCGGTTAACAAATTTCAGTACAAAATGGTTGACCGGTTAAACAATGTTGTTTTGCACCAGAGTTTGAAAATTTGATGTGTTAACTGTAACGCCTTAATTTTATATTTATTTTTATGAAATAAATATTAATATTTTGATGGTATATTTGGATAAATTGGAGAGAAATGTTTTATGAGAATAATAATAATATAATAATGTATACTATTATAATATTGTTATTATTTAAATAAAATAAAAAAAAAGGGTTAGTTAGAGGTTTAAGGGACAAAGGTGGAATTATTGTTTTATATAAGTGGAATAAGGAATTCAGTTTCATTATCATCGTGTATTGACGAAGAACAGTGAGGTCTGGAGAAAGAGGAGAAGAAGGACAAGGTCAAGGATCGTAGATTATCAAGACCCAGATTGTGAATAACTCATCTTTATTTCGAGGTAAGGGGGAGAATGGGTTCATAATTGGTGATTTAGCACAATAAAGGGTAATTGGGAGATCCTTCCTCCCTTAGGGTTCATATATATGAGGATTGAAATTATGAATTTGTGATATATATATATATATATATATATATATATATATATATATGTGTGTGTGTGTGTGTGTGTTGATTATGAATTCTGAATTATGTTTATGATTTGATGATAATCATCATGAGAATGGTTTGTTTATGAGATGATTTTAGATGAATTGTTCTTGAGTGTGTGCTATGTGAATTAAAGGATGATTGTTATGAATAAGAGGAAATTGTGAGAAATGAAGAACAATTATAGGTTGATCAATGTAATTTTATTAATAATTATATTAGGTGAATACTTGACGTTATGAGTGTTTTATGGTATAAAGTATGGAAATTGGATTGTTATACTTGACAGAATCTGTTAGAAATAGAAACAGAATAATGAATCGATACAAAATGCAAATGAATCGATACATGATAGTTTTTACACTGTTATGTATCAATACATAATGGAATGAATCGATACATACTGAACCAATGCAAAAAAAAACAGAGAAATAAAAATACAATGAATCGATGCATGTTACGTATGTATCGATTCATAGCAGAAATTCCAGAATCATTTCTATAGCATGAATCGATGCATGTTGTGAATGTATCGATTCATAGCAGAAATTCCAGAATCATCTCTACAGCATGAATCGATGCACGATGTGAATGAATCGATACATTTGACTTATTTCATAAATTCAAGGACATTATGTATCGATACATCTTGCGAATGAATCGATACATACAGAAGCAAAAGTCAAATTTTTGTTTAAAATAAGACATGTGTTAAAGGCTTGCAATGCATACAAAGTGTATCAATACAAAGCATATGTTAAAAGCACAAACGCATAAAATTTATTATCATACAAAACTAAAGAGTTGCTCACAAAATGAACAAAACAGAAGCATGCAACATGATAAAAATTTGAAATCAATCTCAAACAAATCCTAATCCCTTATTAGGTCACACCCCAAAGGAGAAGGTCAGAAGCCTATCCTATTGCAAGTTATGATTTTTCTAAGTTTACTAGGGTTTTTGGGTGATTCAAAAGGAAAAATGAAAATCAATTTGAAAATGCAATATAAATTCATGAGGAAAATATCCTAGAAACTACATGCAATATGTGAAACAATGCAAAAAGAATCAAGTTCAAACTCTTCTTGGTTAGGCAGAAATGATTTTTCAAAGCTAGGGTTAAAAAATGTGATTTTAAAGACCCTTAATTCAAAGAAAATTGGTAAACCATGATCAAACCTAAAAAGAACTTCGTGTGAAGAGTTTGAAAATGTTTCTAAATGCATTGGAATGGTTCATGATTTTTTTGGTGATTTTTAAAAACCTAAATGCATTTTTAATTAATTAAAATACTTTAATTAATTAAAAATAACATTTAAATATTTTAAAAATACTTTTTATATGCAAAAAATAAAATAAAAATTATTTTCAGGTTGAGAAAAATATTTGAAATTAGAATGCAAAGTTTCATATTTTTGTGATGATTTTTGGTATTTTAAATTAATTATGCAAAAGAAATGAAAAGAAATGAAATAAAAATAACTAAACTGAGAAGTATGCAGATCCAAGGGATGAGATTCAAACTGGAGGGGGGAGGCTTGACTGCGCGCGCATCTCAATGTCTAGGATTTAATCTGAGAAAATTAATTTAATTAATCCTAATTAAACTAATTAAACTAATTTATAAATAATGACACAATCTGGACCACTCATTCGCGCGCTAACCCTAAGATCTAAAGGCCCACATTCAAACCTGACTAAATCCTAATTAACTAACCCTAATGACTTTCAGGTGACCGGAGCTTGCTCCGGTCATCTTCTCCGGCGAAACGAATTTTCAGAAACTCATACAAGCATCTAAACTCCTAATTTCTTGCCCAGAATCATTCCTCTAACAACATAGAACATGAATCCACAAACAAAAATTATTTATCATGCATAACAAGGCTGAATCGAAGCAAACAAGTTCTAGGTCAAGAATTTCAGAACAACCATACATGCTCATTTCTCAATCATTTTCAAAACAAAACATATCAGAGTGATCTATAGAGCATGTAGAATCATTTAGAAACTTAAAACAAGAGTTCTGGAAAAAAAAGTTCTTGGTGACTCCTGAGTTGAAGCTTTGCAAACTGGAGCTTTCTGACCTCTTCCTTTGTGCAAAATGCCTCCAATGATCCCTCTGATGCTTCTGAAAAGCTTGAATGGAGTTTAAATGAGCTGGTTTGAGTGATTCAGTTCTGATAACTCAGAAATCGTGTTTGTGTTGTGGGGTGTTTCAGGCCATTATAATGGTTGGGAAATGATCCTTGAGTGTTTTTGAGTTGATTGGTGGAAGAAGTTTGAAGTTTTGATGGTTGTATTATGAAATTCAAAGAGAGGAAGGTTTTTGCAAGTTTTGTGAAATCTGATGTTGTGTATGGATTCAGGCTTGTGTGTTGTATGTTTTGAGGTCCATGATGTTTGCATAAAGTATTGTGATTGGTTCAGAGAGTTGGTGTGGTATAGTTTGATTGGTATGGGCCAAGTTGCAAAAAGTCAAGGTTATGTGTACTTGAAGCATGGCACGGGTCAGAGGTGTTTCTATGGCTTGTCCTGCCTCAGCTTGATTCATGGAGGACCATGGGATTGAATTTGATGAGCTGGAAGGCTTGGATGAAGAGTTCTCATGGTTTATGCAAATTTCCCTCTTTGATGTTTCCTGTGATTCAAGCCATGAAATGCTTCAATTCTTAGGCCAATTTTGATCCTTTGAGGCTGTTTTGACATGTAGTAACATATTTGTACACATTAGAAGTCATTTAGAAGCTTGAACATGCCAAAATGCAAAATCCCTCTTTGACATGTAACTTGAAATTATGTGATTTTTGCCAACTTTGAAAGGCCATATCTTGAGTTCTAGGATGAATCAAGACATGTTCTTGTACTTTTTGAAAAGTTAAAGACCTAATCTACAACTTTCATGCCCAATAATTTTTCATTTGAAGCATTTTTGGTCATGAAAGAGGAGGTTGAAAATCTTTCCCAAAATGGAAAGTTTGCATTTCAAGTTATTTCCAAAAATGGCAAGTTTGCAATTGGCTCAAAATTCTTCAATCTTGTGAACTTCCAACCACTTCTAAGATCAAATAAAGATCATAGAACTTCAATTGGTGAAAATGAACCTTTGGTTCCATTGTTGGGGGCCTCAGATGCCCTGATTTTGACTTAACTTGCTCAAGAAGTTACCCAGTGAACAAATGACTTCCACAATGAATTTCTTCATCAAACTTGGTACATAGGATCCTTATAACATATTAAGAACATTAGAAACAATAATGACCCAAAAATTTGGAGTTAAGGCCTCTGAAACCAAAACCCTAATTTTGGTCATCTGTGTAGTGAAAACCCTAGCTCTGCTTCCATGCCTTTGCCAACTCTTGTGATCCCTTGACTTTCATGAACTTTGGGGAGCATGATATGATCATAGAACACACATGGACCCTCTTGCAAAGCTTTAAGACCACTGGGATGGCTCAGATGAATTCTTGGATTGCTCAGATCACAAATCCTAGATGCAGATGAACTTGAACTATGCAGTGAAGCAAACATGCAATATGAGATAGTATGCTTATGTTAATGCAAAAATGAAAGATCACTAGCCATGGTGTGATAAAGAGTGAGGGCAAATTTGGGGTGTTTACAACTGCCCCTATTCAAACATGAGTTAGCTGTGAAGCAAACATGCAATATGAGATAGTGTAGCTTCATTCACTTAACCATCTATTCGAATTGAGTTAGCCACTTAAAAAGTTCTCACAAAAAGTTGTCAAAATTTGGCTATATAGTATATTAACCAAATGGTTGTTTCAATCAATAAAATCATTGGTTAATAACAACAACTTAAGTGAACTAGTTGAATACTAGTAAAAAGAAGATGAATGTGATAACAATGTGACCATTCAAACGCAAAGGAACCTCATATTCAAATATGTATACAAAAATCGTAACAAGATTTGTTTAAATTTAACATCCAAGGTAGAGTGAATGAATATGGTGGTAGAAGAGGAAGATCGTTAGTAGAGATTGAGGTATTTCCATGAATGAATTAAGTATTACGTATTGCCATGAATGAATTAGCTAGAGATTAGCTACGAATTTAGCTAGATATTAGCTATGATTTTTTATGGGTTCAAGTATGCTTCTGACCTTAGCCACGTGGCATGTCACGTCAATATCTTTTACATGCTGGCAAAGCCACATGGCGTGACATATCAGCTCCATTAAGTGAAATAGACGGCAGAGACGAAAAATAGGGACAGACAACTTTATGTGGAAGATTATTTGAACGACATTTTTTAGGGACTAAAAACAAAGTTTGGAATATTTAGAGGGATGAAAAACATATTTAATCCTAAATTAATTAAGGGCTTTCTTTATATGAAAATAACGTCCTTTTTTTTTATAAAGACAAATACCACGACCAATTTTGTATTTAATAATGTTTTAAGAACACAACATATGCTTTATAAGATAAATTAGATGAACCGTTTTAGAGCATATAACATATTATACATATAGACGACAAAGCGTCATAAGATATGAAGTGTAGATAATGGTTAAAATTCAATCCATAAAACGATTGAATAAAAGTCTTCTGCATACACTCTCGCAAGAGAGCTGCCCCGAGGAGAATATTACAGACCATGCATAATAAGTCACAAGAACCCGCCATCTAGTATTAAAATACTCCTACAATACACGTACTCTACTCCCTAGCTAGGATGATCAAAACCTAACGACAACCATAAAACGCACCCGCCCCGGCTTCACATAATCCACTACAAGCGCTCAACAGGGTGTGATCAGAGCCATCCTCATCATATCCATTCTCATAAGCATGCTCAAAGGGATCCTCAGTGTCATCATCCTCTGCCTCACGTACGACTAACTCAAATGATGGCACGCGTGCTGTATCAATATGAGGGAGCTCATATATGGGAAAGACGTCATGAGTGAACGTCAGAGGTAGTCCTAACGACATATCTAATTCTAGAGGAGGCATGCATATATCACGAAAGAACGACCCCCTCCCACAATTGGGGTGTATGAGGGTCCAGGTTGGGCTGAAGGAGAGGTCAACAATCCAAAACGATTAATCACCCCTGAGAGGAAGCTAGAGTTGATCAAAGAAGTTGGGATCTAGAAGGTCATAGCTCTGTAAAAGTAAGTGGTTCGGATCTTCTTCCACGATAGCAATAGTCTACAGTAAGTTCCCGGTGAACAAGAGTTGTCCTAGGGCTAGGTTGAACCCCCGGGACGTGTCGGTCCACCCATCAAGGAAAGGGAAATTTGTCGTCTTCGACAGTGGCATCTCCCCATGTCCAGGAATCATCATGATCTATTGGCGTATTCTTCCACACATCCACTGAAAATGTCATCAATACAAAAATAACAAATATATAAGAGTGAAGTAACAAGCATAAACAAATGATACATTATACATGGCTAGAGACCTCATTCTAACACATGTATATAATCATTGACAACAATAATACATATAGCATAATTAAGACTAATTCCTAATGTAATGTCTATATATCGACGCACGTGATTCCAGAATATCAATCTCTTCGCAAATGGTCATGGTATCGCTTCAGGATTTAGCGCCACTAAGATGATGGGTATCTACACCATCAATCAGACTCAATGATCCACGTCGGGATAAGATGGTTCCCTATCGGACATGCACCCCATGCCACCTCTCTGGTGTGCACCTTGTGACTCCTATCTGATAGCCACATAACCATGAAATGTATGAGCATATAATTTGTCATACATGCATTTCAACATATGGGTAACATCACAACATATCATATGTAATAATTTATCTCATGCATCAAATTTTTGCACAAATATATTTATATAACATTTACTCTCCTTCACAACTAGTCACCTTCAAAATAAACACGTAAGTAGATACATAGCAAATATATATACAAAATATATTTTTTTTATTGAGAGAAGTATATAAAAATAGAGAAATGGCCTTACGGTCACAACAGTTCTAGGAAATGAAGTTTTGTTGAAGTTGGTCGGTTGATTGTGCACCTTTATCTAAATTAGAATGAACTAATATAGAATGAACTCATACATTATAAACTCCATAATCATTCCGTTTATTATTCTATTTAATTTATTATTTACTTGAATTTTTAACATAATTATTACTAAATTTTCCTAAAAGTAAGGTATTATACTTTTTTTTGTCACTTAGTTAAAGAGAACTTTTAAAATTTAGTTTACGATCAAAATCAATATTGTTCTAAAATACTTTTATTCAACAAAATCACAATGAGAAATTTTAACTCATAATAATTACTATAATTTTATTTCTAAAATTTATCACAGCATCTACATCTTAAATCATCTCACATACTAGTATTTTCTATTTTAGAATAAATTATTTTGTTTCTAAATTTTTTAAAGACTAACACTTTAAATTTATTCTAAATCAAGCGTACTATTTATTTAAAATAAAACAAAACTACCATGCATACTTTTTATATAACAGAACTTAGAAGTTTATGCAATGTAATCTTTATAAAAAAAAGGTAAAGATATTACTTTTTAAAATATTGTTACATATATATAGATATGTCAATTTAAATCTTACGCAAAGTTACAGCAATAATAAAAATCTTTTAATTAATTTTTTTATTATTTAACTATAATCAACTATACTCACAATATTCTTATAACTCATATTTAGTTTATTTAAGAACAATTAATTCAAAGCAATTTAGTTTCTCAAAGGTAAAAAAATACAGATAAATTGATATCTAGAACACCACCTTGTAAGTAATTTATAAACAAGATAGTTTTTAGAGAAGAGTTTTTACCTGAGTTAAAAGTAGTTAGGAGTTGGAGACTATGTTATACAACTTGCATGTATGAAGTATGCCTTATAGTCTTTAGGCTTAAATAATTTAAATAATAAAATATTTTTATAAAAACAAATTGGTGAAACCCTAAATGTCCATTTCATCCCTTTTCTTCTTCTTCAATTCCGCAACGTGCACCACCTTCTTCTTCATAGCTTCATCCATTTTCTTTTTCAAGTGTTCATTTGTGCATCACTTTCATTTTCAGAGTTTCATCCGTCTTTTTTTTCAAATCTTCAACCATGTCTAGATATTCCCAAAGGAATAATTGCAGCAAATAACATTTCAACAATGACAAATGTAGATGCGGCCTCGATGCACCATTGATGATATCGTGGACAGATTCTAACCCGGGTCGTCATTTTTTTGGATTTGGAATGTACAAGGTATTTTAACTTATCTATGTTTGATACTCATTCAAAAATATGCTTGATACCTTTGAAATTAAGTGAACTAATTTTCATTCTGTAATATTTGTAGCTTCAGGGACACAAAAGGTGCAATCATTTTGTATGGTATGATGAGGAGATGACTCCAAGATCAAAATAGTTGATTTCTTCATTGAATGAAAAATTAGATTTAAAGAAGATCAAAGTTGAAGACTGCAAGCACAAAGAGGAAGAATTGAAGATGGAGATCAAGTTTCTGGAAAACCATTTAAAGTTAACATTTGGGTTGATGATTTCTTTGTTAATAGGACTAGTTACTACAAGTGTATTGAATTAGGTGATGATGATGTTGATGTTGCAACAACACATTTGGGATGATCATGTGTTTAGTTGATGTTTAGGTTATGTCTGGTTGATGTTTAATTGATGTTTAGTTGATGTTTAGGTGATGTTTAGTTGAATTATGTGAAGTATGTTGTACCAAGATTGTACCAGTAAAACAAAGTTGTTTCAAAGTAAAACACAGTTGATGTTGCAGTGTTTTGTTCCAAATTTATTTTGCAGTATGTTGTACCAAAGTTGTTCCAAAGTAATACAAAGACAACATTGTTGGCCAAAAAAATCGCATACATACTTAGACATAACCCTGACATAAAACTAAAGGGATTGATTATTGAAGTTGTTGATAGATGAGGAGTGAATTTGTCTCATGATCAGACATATAGAGCCAAGAGAAGGGCTATGGATTTGATACAAGGTGCTAGCATGGACCAATTTACTCATTTAAGAAGGTATGCATAAGTGTGGAGTAATGGGTCATAATAAGACAAGTTTTAAAGGAAAGAAGGTTACAGACAGGGTTATTCCAAAGGGTGGAAATTCAAAGAAAACAAATGATATAGCCAATAGGAAAGCAAAAGGTGGAGCCAACAAGAAAACAAATGGTGGAGCCAATAAGAAAGCAAAGTATGAGGTTGTATTAGAAGTTGGATGCTCATCACAAGCACCTCAACCAACACAAACATCTCAAAAATAGGTTTAAGAAGTCTTCTGACATTAGATTAAGTTAGAAGTCCTATGGCATGTGTGTTCTTCAACAAGACTTGCAACTTGCCAAAATTGGTTCCCTACCCTTTTAAAAATTCTCATGTGGAACGTTCACCCATCCATACATTTTACTACCATCCTCTTCCCATCAGTTTTCTTCAATGCAACAATTTTCTTCATCTCTAATGCATACTCCTTCAAAGCATTCCTAACCATATCTTTGTTGGTGAACATCATGCCTAGTTGAAACTTGAATACCTCTCCAATTTTGTAAGATGGAAACCTCTCATGTTCCTCATCATCATCACTAGTAGGTGGTGTGTGCAACACATCAGAATCATCATCCAGATCAAAATCAATCACCTTATCAACTAACTTATCAGAGGGTAAGACTGTGGTCCAATCCATATCATAAATCTCATAAATATGGTCATAATCATTATTATTGACAATCATTTCTCCTTATGATGAATTCTTAACCTAATAATATGATTTTGAGATGGCCTGAAAATCATTAAGAAATAACAATCATAAACCCTAAAATACGAAAAGGTAAGAGATTTTCACATACCTCAAACAATACTTCACTCCTTCGTTGTTTTGCCGCGACTTTGGGGAATTATCCATCTTTAACAGCGAAATTGGATGGAGGATGGATGGGAGCTTAACACGCATACAGTGGAAGGAACGAGTGAACACGATACAAAGGATGAATTTCTGAAGAATGAAAGGGGACAAACAGAGGTTAGGGATTCTGAAGTGTTATAATATTGTTTTAAGTGTTTTTAATTAAATAATATACATAATATTATTCATAAAACATATTTCAGAATTAAAAGCTGGAAAATAATGGGGGGACTAAAACTTTAAGAAAATGTAAATATAGGGTCCAAAACTGCATTTAAGCCTAGTATTTAAATACTACTTTGGTAGATGATCATATCGTTAAAATTTAGACTACATGTTTTCTTACTATTATGAGTTACTATAAAATAATCCTTACTGACATCATGCCATAATTACCAATCACTTCTTAATATGCATAATATCTTTCGTATATCTTCTAAATGATGACTTTATTTTCTCTCCGCATTAGTGTTGTTTTCGGTGTTATGTGACACTTATAAAAATGTCTGAAATAATTTTTGCTTATAATAAAACTTTTTTTTCCGGTTATTATGATATATAAAAAATAAATCTATCGAGAAAATAAAATTTATTATTATTATTATTATTATTAGGGTTAAATATATTTTTGGTCCTTATAAATATCTCAATTTTGATTTTTAGTCCATATAAAATAAAACGTCGAATTTTAGTCTCAATAAAATTACTTTTCCACGTACATTTAGTCCTTGTAGATGGACTAAAACTGCGTGCAAAAGTAATTTTATAGGGACTAAAACTCGATGTTTTTTTTATAGGACTAAAACATAAAATTAAGATATTTATAGGGACTAAAAACATAGTTAACCCTTATTATTATTATTATTATTATCTTTTTATTAATCTATCGAAAATAATTTTGTGACTTTATTGAAAAAAATTTGTGATGAACAGACTGTTTTAAAATTTTAAGCGGGTAAAACCACTGCTTATTCAAGAGACCGAAAATTAGCTCGGACAGAACATATATTTTTATTTTATAATTCTATCATATCATAACTTTGTTATTCTATCCTTAAATTTTCGTTATAAAAATGGATTATTTGAAAAATTAAGGTGACTAATTTGCCGAATGCTAAAGAGACTGAAATCAAGATTTTTAGAAAATTTCTATCGTAAATTACTAATGAAATAAAAATCTTAAAATATTTTTAACAAACTCGAATTCACTTATATAAAAATTTATATTGAATTATAATATATTATAGATATGCGAATATATTATAATCTCAAAATATTTATTTATTTTAAAATTATGGATCTTAAGTTGGATATTGTAGTGTTTGCTGGTTGAGAAGTATTGTATTAGTTTCCTAGGCATGTCTTGATAATGGTTAAAGAGACCCTAAGAAGATTTATATCGTGATGCAAGACCCTCTCCTTTAAGATTCTGGATATGAGCTTTCATTTAAGTGAGTCAACCACACTTATGATTGCCATTTGCATGCATGTTAAATGTGGTGACATGCTTATAAGAGTTGCGAAGTCACCCATGTGCCAAATAATTTATATAACTTGCTAAATCCCAGAATAATATAAGATAATTTTTTATTTTGTATTATGTTTGATGGTCGATGCATTTTATAATTTTATATATATATATATATATATATATATATATATATATATATATATATATATATATATATATATATATATATATATATATATATATATATATATATATATATATATATATATATATATAAATTTTGGATAAAGATTTTTCGAAAAATTTATTTGTCTCTAATTGTAGATTTTTTATTGAGAATGGTTACTCGACTTCCTTTTAGTTTGCTTGTTGGACGGATGAAAATAATCTTAAGGATAAATATCCTAGATTTTTTGGTTTGTATCCTCTTAAAGATGTGTAGTTTGTATGGGTAGTTGGTATGGTGAGGATTGGCGTTGGTGTGATTTTGGGCTGCCTAATACTATTGAAGATGACGTTGTCGTTGAATTGCTGTTGTTGCACGCCAAAATGCAACATGTTCGGCCAGTTTTTGCGATTTGTGATTCGGTCTCGTGAACGACTATTCGGGCGGAGGTTTTTTCGGTTAGTTGTTTTTATTCTTTTCTTCAATTGCATCGAATACCTTTTGGTCCCAATAATCGTTTTGATGAGGCTTTTTGATGGTTTGGAAGTTGCATGTTCCGTTTAAAATTGAGGCTTTTAGTTGGAGGTGTTTTATCAATGAGATTCCAACTAAGGTTTCTCTTAATTTTAGAGGTTGTTTGCACCTGATAGTGATTTACGTTGTGTGTTGTGCAATTTGGAGGAGGAATCTTTGACTCACTTGCTTTTACGGTGTAATGTATCTTTTTTGGTTTGGAAGGATGTGGGCGAGTGGATTGATTTTGAGGATTTTGGTGCTAATAATATTAAAGAGAGTTTCTTGAAATGATGTTGTTTTTGCAAGAGGAACAAAGTGAAGAGTGAGAGGGAAGGTTGCTTTTTGTTGGCTACCGTTTGGTGCTTGATTAGGAATGGTATCATTTTTAGGAATGATACTTAGAGCATATTAGATGTGGGTTGAAATATTAAGACGCTAATTTGGAGATGGTCTTTCATCGAAAAAATTACTGATACCAATTATTCCTTTTATGATTTTAGTCGGCTTCCCTTGAACTATTTTCGTTAGGCCTAATTGGTTTTGCAATCTTCTTTTTTGTCGAGTTCGATCTCGCATTTTTGTAAGTGGTTCGAGATCCCCTTTGTTCTCATTTTAATGATATTTCTAGCTTTTATATATATATATATATATATATATATATATATATATATATATATATATATATATATATATATATATATGCACCAAATAATGTAATTTTTACTATAATATTTTTATTGATATATAAAATTTGAGAAAAGATATTCTTACACCTTTCTTTTAACATTTATTCCGTAAGTGTATCTATATCAGTGCTTTAAAAATCGGACTGTACCGGTCGAACCGGGAACCGGTCAGATAACCAACATGTTTCAATTGTTGGATTGCACATGTCATTGAATCGATGCGAATCGGAAAAACCGAAAAAACCAACGGTTTTCCTAAATCAGCGGTTTAATTGTTTTTTTTTAAATATAAATAAAAAATAAAAATAATGATTATTTTAATTAAAAAATTAAAAAATAATAATAAATAAAACTAAAAATTAAAATTAAAATTAAAATTAAAAATAAATAAATAAAATTAAAATTAAAAAATAAAATTAAAAAATTAAAAATAAAACAAATTAGTGATATCATTGATGAGGAAGTTGTGACGGATGCGGTTGATTTTACTGCGATTGATTTTAATATTGAAGAATGAGATCCCAACATTGAAATAATTTTCTTTCATCTGAACTAAATTTGATCATTGAGTTATTTTGTTATAAACTATTTAATTAGATTATGTTGCAATTAGACTTTGTTTGCAATTAGACTTAGTAATTTTATACTATTTTGTTATGTGTGATACATTTGTTTAAAATTTGAATTTAAATTATAAATTTGTGAATTTATGATATGTTACTTTAAAAAAATTGAAGTGTTAGTTATATTTTGTAGAGACTAAATCATCATGTTCGACCAGTTTTATACTTATATAGTTTTATTATAAAGACCGTTTTATTCAACCGAGTTATTCGGTTTAATCTGGTTTGATCATGTGGTTCGACCAGTGAACCAATGATTCGACCAATAAACTAGTTACCCAATATCGATTTTTAAAACAATGATCTATACAACATAATAATTTATTTTTTATTAATTTGTTTACGTAGAATTTTGTGCAAGGCCATTTTTGTTTTATTGTTATACGATGTAAAATACGGTGTACATACAATATGGTGTCAAAATAGTACCCGATAAAATAGTGATATTCATGAATCAAAATATTAAATAAAATGAGAAGAAAAAGAAAAATATAAAGAGAAAAAATATTTACTCTTTTTTATTTGATATGTCTATACATCAGATAAAAATAATATAATTTTATTATAATATTTTTTATTAATAAATAAAATATTAATATTATATTTATAAATTAAAATATTAAATAAAAAGATATTAAAAATTGTATTTTGATATTTTTTGATAATTTGTGTTTGAGACAAAAAGTTGTCCTATGATTTAGTGAGAACAAAATTCATATTTTTATTTTGTTCCTTACGATATATTTTGTCCTGTCTCATGATAAATTTTTGTATCAAATATAATATAAAAAGTTGTCATGTCTAATACCCCGATTTTTAACAAATCAAACGCATTGATCATATTCGTCCGAAAATTAACTTTCAAACAAAAACTTTTTAAACATTTGTAAAATTGAAGAAAAATGCATAAATTATTATTAAAAAAAAAAAAGAAGTCAAACACAACCTAAATACATTGTATGCATAATGCATAAATGAAGCTACCATTTATTCAGAGTTATTGTACATTTAATCAAAATGGGACACTCTAGAATACTTATATGTTCATAATTTCCATATCCAAACTCTATGACACGGCAACCTAAGAGATAAGCAGTTAGGTGCGGTAATACAGTTAAGCCTCCGTATTTCAAAACAATTATAAAAAAAAACGAGAAAAAGAAATATACGAGTACACAATTGAGTTTACGAAAATAAAAATTATCATGCTTTTGAAGCATGACTTTTATGCATAACAAAAACTACCATTCGATCCTTACATAACAAGACTCAAATATCTGGGAAGAAAATCCCCTTTTCCCTAATATTTATTTTAATCTATATTTTATTTCATGAAAATTAAACTAAAAAAAGAGAAAAAGAAGAAAAGAAAAGAAAATGAAGAAGTTTCTAAGACCCAAATTCAATGGTTACTTGCTTAGTCTTCTTCTTCCTCACTTCCCTACCAATCCTAACGGTTCTCACGCTACACGGCTTCGCCGGAGCTGCTTCCGAATTCTGACGCATAACAGTGATGAGATCAACAAAAGCACCCAAAATAAACTTATGAGACTTTTTCTCATTTAGATTCAGGTAACAAAACAACATCTCCTCCATGAAATCCCAATCAATTTTCATTTCAGAGATTTCAGTTTTACCATACTTCGATTCCACCAGCTCTTGCATCGATCGCCTGAATTCATCATAAGGACTAGGCGAATACGATAACAGAGCAATACACTTTTCAGGAAGAGTTTGGTTATGATCTTCATGAACTATAACCACCTCTTTCGAAGGTGATTCTGTTGAGGATGAATTCGAATTACTCGAATCACCTTCATCGCTGTTTGTTAGCGATAAAGCATCTTCCATCAACGATCTTGAGTTTCCCGGTTTCACGAAGAATCGTGCTGATCGGGAAAGATCTGGTGGTGGTGATGCATCGAATCGTGGTGATTCGAGCATGAAGGAAGTGGATTTCGGTGGTTCAAGGTGGTTTTTCCCGTCGGAGATTCTTTTGACGGAGTTTTCCGTTTCCTCGTCGTCTTTGAAATAGAGAGACTTGAAATTCTCGAAGAGAAAACGGTCGACGTCAGCTAGTGTTGCAGCGTCGTCGATTTTGTTGGTGGTGTTGTTGACGGCGTTAGATGATAAGTTTCTGCCGTTATCTAAAGAAAACGACGGCGTTTTGGGGTGTTTGCAGCCAGAGAGCATTTTGGTTAACTTAATTTGAGGGTGAGGGTTTTTGTTTTTGAGTTTGTTGAGGTAATCTTGAAGGGTTTTTTGAAGCTTCTTAGGCATGTTTTTTTTTTCCTTGGTGATGGAATGAGTGATGAAAATTTTCAAGAGAGGAGTGTGGTTTATGCAAATAAATAGAAGGAGAAGGAAAAAAGAGAAATGAAGATAATATAAAAAGGAAATAAATAATAAATGAGTATAGAAAAATACAAATAAAAAAAATAAAAGAATTTAATTGATATATACAGACCGTGTAAAGTAGTATTAGACTATCAATTAATCGTGACCGTTAGTATTTAATTACGGTTTAATTTTGATTATAATTATTTAAAAAATAATATTTAGAAGTGGTTATAGCAATTAAACTCAAAATAAAAATAATATAATATTTTTTTATAAATTGAATATCATCTATTTATAATTATAGAGATTAAATTCTCGAGAAATTTAATACTATGTATATTTAAAATTGATTTTTTTTATTAAATTGGAATATATTCGGTCATATTAAATTCTAGAAAAATACACTTCTGCATACTTAAGAATTTAAATCTAAATTTTTTGATTAAATCAGAAGAGATCCATATCATCACAATTAAATGTTCTTCGATTAAAAAAATTATGTTAGTTGACAAATGTATATGTTTATGTTAATTTTATAAGTTAATATATATAGTTAGGGGAAAATTTGGTGAAACGCATGGTCTTGAAATGGTTGAGTTGAGAATCATGCTTCTTGCCAAATGCCATTAAAAAAGTATAATTTGATTCACTGCATAAGAACATTTTTTTGACAAGATGCATCCGAATTTATTGATATTGACTAGTGATATTTTCTTATAGTTTTTTATTTTATTTTTAACATTAGTGAGTAAACAAAATTTTTTCTGATTGTGGTTCTTTCTCATATTCTCTAAGATTGCTGACCATATGTGGAAAATAAATACCATGCAAACGTACTTTTTACACAATCACGATATTTGAATCATTCAATCTTAATTAAACAATTTTAAAAAATATTTTATTTAAAGATTTAAAAAAATATTTTTCTTCATTTACAATTATTCAATTTCATCATACCATTAACAACCCATCATTACATTACTCGTGACTGCATAAAACTTCCGGGTATATTTAAAATTTACACGGAGTTCTCATAAATGAAAAATCAAAGATTGTGATAATTAAAAATCGATTAAACAACAGTTAAATTTTGAATTTTGAGTTTAAACTCACAAATAACATGCCTTGGTCACTTATTTTTTTATTTTATTTTTTTGCAGGAATTAAAAAAAATAAAGATAGAGAATAACAATTTTATTAAATGATTTTCATCTATTATTAGTATATTTGAATTATTATTAAGGTAAAATAAAAAATAAAAAAAATTAATTAGATTAGACAATTAAAATATGAAAATTAAAATTTTATTATTAATTAAAGTGAATTATCGTAAAATAAATATATATTTTTTTTGAAAAATATAACATTTATTTTATGATTGAGAGACTATTCAAACTATGTCTCCATTAAATTAAAAAAGAAGTAAATATGTTTTTGTTCCGTATTGAATTACCAAATTTTATTTTTAGTCTCTATTAAAAAAATTTGTGTGTTTTTATCTCTACAAAATAATTATGCACGTAGTTTTAGTCCACACTGTTAAATAAATTTGAATTTTTGAATAATTATTTCGTAAATATGTTTAAAATGTTATAAAAAGTTACTCGGAAAAAAAAAACTCAAATTTAATTTATAAGTCGAAATTTTCAATACTTTTAACATTATCTTTTAAAATTTTAAAAATTTATATTTAATTCTTCTCATTTAAAAAAATTATAATTTGGTAAAAACAAATTTATAGTAATCTGAACACCGTATGAAAAAAAATATTCCTAAAAATTTAAAAGTTTAGAGGTAGTTAAATAGTTTTCGAAATTTTAAAAAATAACAAGGACTAAAACTGCATACATAAAATTTACGTAGGAATAAAAAAAAAAATCATTTTTGTATAGGTACTAAAAATAAAATGTGAGAAATTTATAAGGGACAAAAACATATTAAACCCAATTAAAATTTAAGGACAAGAGCGTAATATTTATATATGAAAAAATATATACATTTTTCCTCCATATTTTGTTGTTTTATTATTTCGATTGATATGAATATAAGGTTTTTTTTTTATAATTTAATTGAAATGCACCGATCTTATAAAGATATTTTGTATTCTCAATTAAGTATAATTATTAAATTTTTATATGTATTTGATTTTTTATTTAATTACATTTAAAATATCTTATATGAATAAATGATGTTATATATGAATAAATAATGTAGCAAAATTTTTCGTGTCAGTATATATCAATTAATTTTTTTTTAATGAAAAAGGGAAAGAGTAGATTTTATGTGTTAGATTTTTTTTAACAAAAGTTAGAAAAATGGTATTATGTGAATATATTATTATTATTATTATTATTATTATTATTATTATTATTATTATTATTATTATCATCGAAGAATGACATTTCTAATTCATATATCTCTTCTGTTTGAGAGATTCGATGGATCAACAAGGGAACATTTTTTTACTTGAGACATACATTTGTGAGAGACATACATTTGTGAGAGACACACCACATATCCACCTAAAATTTTAAGGTGTGTGGATTCTCTCAGTGTGAGTTCTCTCACTTATATAGTATTCAATCTCCCATTTTATAATCAATGTGAGACTTCTTCCTCACACTTGATTTTCAGCTCTCAACACTCTCCCTCAAGTGTAAGTCTAAACACAATGTTCCCCCCTCAAGTGAAAGCTCTCTCTTCCACATACACTTGTATTACTCACATCTGCCGGAACACATCCACACATGTGAGAAGTGTTTTGATACAAGTAAGTTGGTCCATTCACTCGAAAACAAAGGCTCATTATACCACTGTTGGGGAGATTCAAGGGAATCAACGAGAGAACACTTTTTTTACTTGAGACACACCTTTGTGAGAGACATATCACATATTCACATAAAACTTTAAGGTGATAGATGTGTGAGTTCTCTCACTTATATAATATTCAATCTTTCTTTTTCTAATCAATGTGAGACTTCTTTCTCAGACTTGGTTCTCAACATTTCTAGACAGTTGAGTTTAACTTAATGAAAACTTATGTGTCGTGATATTATTTTGAGGCAAACTTATGGATAGACATGAAACTTTTAAAAAATGACAAGATCGTGATAATAATGAATTTAATATTTCATATGTTATTCAAACATTTTCTTATTTCAATTATATTATACAAATTAAGAAATTAAAATTAAAATTAAATTAATAGTTTATTATCAAATTAAACTAATGAACGTATAGTTCATTTTTAAATTCATAAATTAAGTAAAAAAAATTGGACAAAATTGTATGTCATCATATAATAACAATGAATTATTAATAATTTTTTCTTTTTATATTTTAAAATATTTATTACTTTTTTCCTAAAATATTCTTTTCAATATTACTAATAAATAATGATTTTGCAAAGTCACCTTTAATTTTTCTTTCTCATATAAAAAAACAATTTTTTAATATGCATGAAGATTCTAAAATAACTTATAATAAAAATCAAAAGGAATTATAATATGAATTAAAAAAAAAAAGAAGGAAGAATTTAGTAAAAATAATATAAGATCATGGGGAAAGTTTTGGAGAATTAATTTTTGTTCAATAATAAAATTCTATGATCTGAGAGAATAAAAAAATTGTATTAGATGAAGAGTTCGAAAGATCGGAGGGTTTAGAACATTTGTTGAAATATAATATATGTTGTTATAATATTTCAAAAGTTAAAGATATTTAATGATAAATATTATTTTTTTATTTTATATAAAATTATTTTATTTATTTTCATATATTTTAAATATTTTTTCAAAATCCTCCTTTTTCCTTTTATTTAAACTTTTGAACAAAACTTAAATAAAATATCTTAGAGTGTAATTAACGATCTTACTACTAAAAAAACACATAACGTAACATGTTATTATCTCATATATTATGTCAACCAAAGTAATAACTCATAATTAGACGTCTTTAGATTTATTTCTTTTATTAAAAGACATTTCACTACAGTCCATAATAACAACCATTGTGATATGTTAGGTGTTACTGGCTTCGAAACACAACACTGTCAATTTAGGCGTGTCATTTATTATCTTAATATTTATATTAAAATTAAAATACATTTCACTACGTTGTGTTGCAGAAACTGTTGTGAAATGTACTTACCTTTAATCATTGATCATTTTAATCAACCGTGGTGAAAAATATAACTTATATTTAAACGAAATTTCGCTATTTCAAGACAGAGAACCATATCTCTCTTAATAAAACCCAACACTCTCTCACGACTCTATGAATACTTGCAAACCAAGGAATGGATGGTGTTACGTAAAGCATATTTATTTCACTTTCTCATCATATTTCAAGTACGTAGACGCTTCCACCTTTCACTTCCTCTTCGCGTTTTTGTTGATAAAAGTTGCATGTTGTTTAAATTATGTTGTTGATAAAAGTTCTATGTTGTTTAGGGTATTTTGTTGATGATAAAAGTTGTATGTTGTTGATGATTTTATTTTTGTTGATTTATGTTGTATGTTGTTTATAGTATGTTATTGTTGATAAAAGTTGTATGTTGTTGATGATTTTGTTTTTTTGGAACTATTTTGCTTTGCATGTTATTTATGGTATATTTTTGTTGATAAAAGTTTTATGTTGTTGATGATTTTGTTTTTGTTGAACTATGTTGTTTAAAGTATGTTGTTTTAGACAAAAGTTCTACATTGTTGATGATTTTGTTTTTGTTGAGCTATGTAGTATGTTGTTTTAAAGTATGTTGTTCTTGATAAAAATTCGGCAAAATACCCAAATCGGTCTCTTAACTCTACCTCAGGGTCCAATTTGGTCCCTTATCTTTAAAAAGTATCAAAGAAGTCCTTTAATTGTTCAAAAAGGTCCACGTTAGTCCTTTCCGTCCATTTTTTACTAATGACGTCAATCTTTGCTTGGGTGGCATCTGACGTGGCATAGGGTCATATGCGTGGCAAGTGACTTGGCATACGCTATTAAATTCCCATAAAAATTCTTAAAAAAATTGTTGAACCTAGGATTCGAACACATGATCACTTGGTTGCTACAAAACATATCAAACCACTACACCACTTCACACTTGTTTGTTAGTCTTACACAATGATTTGGTTTCATTGTCTAAATTCTTTCTCTCACTGCACTATTTCCATTGTTCAAAACCTTTCTATCAAAAACTAATTAGATCCACAAAAAATAACAATAGGCATGACGGTTCATTCACATAATCAGATCCACAAATCAATTAGGAACAAGAGGCAAGAAATCGGTTCATTCACATCAGATCCACAAAGTATGCACCATTTCATCTCCTGCTACAACTTCAGCAACCATCGACAACGAAATCTCCACAGTTACTATCTATTGTGACCCTACAACGGTCCCGAATTCCAGCAACTTTCAACAACAATCTCAGCAACAGTTTTAGCAACAATCAAGCTTCAATTCATCACCACCAACATCCACAAGAAGTCCTGTCACCATCTTCTATGATCCGCAAACAATAACGGTTCCAACATCTGCTGCAATAAGCCCAGTCACCATCATGGTGCCAGGACCCATTCCGTATGACAAAGACAATGTTGTACCATGGCATTATGGTGCTGACCTTTACTGCAATGGAGAAAAAGTCCTTCTTGATTCTTCAGTTCACGCCCCCCAAGTGGATAATGTCGGGGGAGGGGGAGGCTTCACCCGAAGCAGACGCCTCTTCGCGTCACAAGCTCCAAGAACTAACACTGAGGCAGAAGCTGCCGCCAAAGCCAAAGGGAAAAGTGTGATACCTGAAGAATCCGCATCAAAAGAAACTCATAAATCATCCTTTGATCAGGATGTAGATGAATTTATGAGGATAATTAAAAGAAGTGACTACAAAGTTGTGGACAAGCTCCACCAGACTCCTTCCAAAATCTCCATCTTATCCCTGCTATTGTGTTTCGAAGCTCATCGGGATGCACTACTCAAAGTCTTGCACGCTGCCTATGTGCCAGAGGAGATCACAGTGAATCAACTTGAAATAGTGGTGTCTAATGTCAATACTAGCCATGGGCTAGGCTTCACAAATGCTGATTTAACAATAGAAGGACGTCACCACAATAAGGCTTTGCACATAACCCTGGAGTGCAAAGGAGTTGTACTCTCTCATGTTCTTGTAGACACTGGGTCCTCACTCAATGTCTTACTGAAGAAAGCTTTTGTCAAGCTCGAATATGATGGTATAGCCCTCCGACCAAGCAATCTTGTGGTCAGAGCTTTTGATGGCTCCAAAAGGTCTATTCTTGGAGAGGTGGAGCTGCCTGTGATCATCGGTCCGCAGGTCTTTCGGACTACTTTCTATGTGATGGACATACAGCCGGCCTACAGCTGTTTGTTGGGTCGACTGTGGATTCACGCCGCAGGCGCAGTAACGTCGACCCTTCACCAGAAATTGAAATATGAGTGGGAAGGACAGATTATCACCATCTGTGGTGAAGAGGATATCTTTGTTAGCCATCTGGCTACATACAAATACATTGAAATGGATGGTGAAATATCCATGAAACTATGAGCCAAGGGTTCGAGGCCTTGAACGTCAATGAGGCGACAACTGAAGTATTTGCTGCATCCCAGGAGGATGGGATGGGTACTTCAATTGTCTCCTATCAGCAAGCCCGGAAGGTTGTTGAAGATGGTAATGCCCAAGGCTGGGGCAAGCTACTACCGGTGGAGAAGAAGGATGACAGATTCGGTTTGGGTTACAAACCATTCCGACAAGATCAATCAGAGGCTACAAAAGAGCCCAAGTTCATCAGTGGGGGGATGCTCACCCCAGATGCTGTTAACAACCTGGAAGACGAGGCGGAAAGCGACCGCAACCTGGAGAGCTGGATACGTCCAAGGATCCCGGGGCACCAAGTCCTTAATTGGTCTTCCCAGATATGGCCATGAAGATTAAGGAAGAAGTACAAAAACAGTGGGACACCGGTTTCCTTGCTGTAACTAGTTACCCGCCGTGGGTCGTTAACATTGTACCAGTGCCTAAGAAGGATGGCAAGGTGCGTATGTGTGTGGATTACCGGGACCTGAATAGAGCTAGCCCAAAGGATGACTTCCCATTACCTCACATTGATGTATTGGTTGACAACACAACTCAGTTCTCGGTGTTTTCTTTCATGGATGGTTTTTCTGGGTATAATCAGATCAAGATGTCAACGGGCTATGGGGCACATTTTGTTACAAGGTAATGCCTTTTGGACTGAAGAACTCCGGTGCAACATATCAACGGGTTATGGTAACATTGTTCCACGATATTATCCACAAAGAAATTGAATGCTACATGGATGACATGATTGCCAAGCCCCTTACGGAAGAAGACCACCTGGTAAATCTACTAAAGTTGTTCAAGCGTCTGAGGAAATATCAGTTGAAGTTAAACCCTAACAAGTGCACATTCGGGGTACGTTCTGGTAAGTTGCTGGGATTTATCGTAAGTGAAAAGGGAATTGAGGTTGATCCCGATAAAGTCAAATCCATTCAGGAAATGCCTGCACCTAGGACTGAAAAGGAAGTTCGTGGGTTCTAAGGTCGATTGAACTACATATCAAGGTTCATATCTCACCTCACTGCAACCTGTGAACCCCTGTTCAAACTATTAAGAAAGGAACAGACAGTCAGGTGGAACGACGATTGTCAGAAAGCTTTTGACAAGATCAAGGAGTACCTGCAAGAACCTCCAATTCTCATGCCTCCAGTTGAAGGAAGACCTCTGATAATGTACCTAACGGTATTAGAAGGATCAATGGGGTGTGTGTTGGGCCAACATGACGAGTCTGGTCGAAAAGAGTATGCAATATACTACCTAAGCAAAAAGTTTACCGACTGTGAACAACGTTATTCACTGCTCGAGAAAACTTGTTGTGCTTTAGCGTGGGCTGCTCGCCGACTAAGATAGTATATGCTGACTCACACTACCCTGTTGTTTTCCAAGATGGACCCCGTCAAGTATATATTTGAAAAGCCAGCACTTACCGGAAGGGTTGCAAGATGGCAAATGATCCTGACAGAGTATGACATTTAATACACATCTAAAAAGGCCATCAAAGGCAGTGTACTGTCTGACTATCTAGCCGAGCAACCCATTGAAGATTATCAGCCCATGAGATTTGACTTCTCGGATGAAGACATCATGTACCTAAAAGCAAAATATCATGAAGAGCCTTTTCACACTGAAGGGCCTGACCCAGAAGAAGAATGGACTATGATGTTTGATGGGGCTGTCAATATGAATGGTTGTGGAGTTGGTGCAGTGCTCATTACACCTAAAGGAGTTCATATGCCTTTCTCAGCAAAACTCACCTTTGCCTGCACTAACAACGAAGCTGAATATGAAGCATGTATCACGGGTCTTGAGGAAGCCATTGACCTCAGGATCAAGACTTTAACTATATTCGGCGATTCAGCTTTGGTAATCAATCAGACCAATGGCAAATGGTACACTCACCAAGAGCATCTGATTCCGTACCGTGACTACACGAGGAGATTATTGACTTTCTTCACAACAGTCAAACTTGAGTATATCCCTCGAGACGAAAATCAGTTCGCAGATGCTTTAGCTACCATTTCCTCCATGATCAAGGTTCAAACGGCCAATTATGTGCCTCGGATTTTGGTATCCAGACTAGACCGACCAGCGTACGTATTCTCCATGGACATTGCTAAAGATGACAAGCCATGGTTCTATGACATCAAATGCTTCTTAGAGGACCAAACATACCCACCCGGGGCATCATCCAATGATAAGAAGACATTAAGAAGGCTGGCCGGTAGCTTCTTCCTTAATGCTGATGGCTCATTATACAAGCGAAACTTTGACATGGTACTACTCAGATGTGTTGACAAGAAAGAAGAAGACTTGCTGATGCACGAGGTACATGAAGGATCTTTCGGTACCCATGCTAGAGGACATGCAATGGCTAAGAAATTATTAAGGTCAGGTTACTACTGGATCACAATGGATGCAGACTGTTGTGCCTATGCCAGAAAGTGCCACAAATGCCAGATCTATGCAGACAAATTGCATGTGCCTCCAAATCCTTTGAACGTGATGTCTTCACCTTGGCCCTTTGCTATGTGGGGCATTGACATGATTGGGAAGATCGAACCGACTGCTTCAAATGGCCACAGATTCATCCTGGTAGCCATTGATTATTTCACCAAATAAGTTGAAGAAGCTTCATATGCAAACGTCACCAGACAAGTGGTAGCCAGATTCCTGAAAAGAGACATCATCTATCGATATGGAGTACCCGAGCGAATCATTACTGACAATGGTTCCAACTTGAACAACAAAATGATGGCAGAACTGTGTCGGGACTTCAAAATCCAACATCACAACTCTTCTCCTTACAGGCCAAAGATGAATGGCGCTGTTGAGGCAGCTAACAAAAATATCAAGAAGATTGTGCAGAAGATGGTGGTCACTTATAAAGACTGGCATGAAATGCTACCATTTGCTTTACATGGGTATCGAACCTCCATCAGAACGTCTACTAGGGCAATACCGTATCAGCTTGTGTATGGTATGGAGGCAGTCCTACCTGTTGAAGTTGAGCTACCCTCCTTACGGGTACTGATGGATGTAAAGCTGAATGAAGCAGAATGGGTCTGATCTCGGTACAATCAACTGAATTTGATCGAAGAAAAGAGATTAGCTGCAATTTGTCATGGGCAGTTATATCAGAAAAGGATGAAGAAAGCCTTCGATCAGAAAATCAGGCTTCGGGAATACCAAGTGGGGGATCTTGTGCTGAAAAGACTTCTCCCTCCTCATACAGACCACAGGGGCAAGTGGACTCCTAATTACGATGGCCCATTCATAGTAAGGAAGGTTTTCTCTGGGGGAGCACTAATGCTCACTACTATGGATGGTGAAGATTTCTTATCCCCTGTGAATTCAGATGCAGTTAAAAAATACTTCGCATAAAAATGACCCGCTGGACATAAAAACAGAATGTAAGTCCAGGCAAAAATAGGGCATCCCGGCGAGTCAAAAACAGAATAAAAGACTCGGGCAAAAATAAGGGACAATTAAAAAAAAATGTGTACACCCGCTGAGTTGAAAAGCCGCATTGGACAGCTCAGGAAAAAAATGGGTATCCCGGTGGATTGAAAACCCGAAAGGGCGATCCACGCAAAACCAGGGAATAAGCGAACAACTACATTCTGAATTCGTCTGTATCTCTCACGACATGGCAAGCTCCGAAAGGATAAACATCTGTCAGAATCAACCTTCTTCAGAAACCGAGATGAGAAGAACGTCAAGGTCATACAGGTCATAGCAAAGGAAGTTCACCGGAGCGTCGTCAACATTGCCAACACTTTTACTTTTTTAATTTGTAGCAATCTCCTCATTCCAGGGGATTTGTTTCTTTAAACTGTATTTGCCAATTCAGGGCACCCAGATTAATAAAATCAGAATTTTCAGTCACATCTCTTTTTGTACATTTTTGTTTACAAAATGTCCAATATTCATAATAAGTACTTGCATAAAACAAATGAGCCATTTTTAACAAATGCTTGCAGGAAATATATTTACTTTCAGGAATGTCTAACTCCTATGGCGGAATCCGGTAAGGGATACCTCGGGACACTTGTGCGTTTCTTTTGTCACAACAGATTGTAGGTATTCAATACGCAGCATGGGGCATGCCAAGCACCACTTCCCCAACATACCTTCTCCCCAAGCAGTATCTGGATTGCTTTTCCCAGCGGAGTTGTCAAAGCCTCTTCATCCCTAGCACAGGTCTACTCAACAGGAGCATCCCCAGCCAATCTCCCCATAGAATTTCCATCCTCTCCCCAGAAGAGCTATGCCTGAAACTCTTACACAACAAAGTGACGAAAGCTTCCTTCCCCCCAGCTGAGTTCTCCTTACAGGGTAGATCAACGCTTGATCTATTTCCCCAAGAAGAGCTATATCTCCAGATCTACCAATGATCTCTTCCCCAGCTGGGATATCTCTTCAAGCAGATTAGCCGAAGATCTTTTCTTCAGTGGGATCCGAACCCCGAATCGGTTTATCTTTTGCATAATCATGGCATTCGCATCATTTTTCCCCACAGAGCGTAGCATTCCGTCTAATATGGAGCATTACGGCAAAAATCAAACATTTGCATGATCACAAGCTAGGTTCGAGCCAGTCACCTACAATTACAATCAGTATTTCATCAGCAATATTTATATAATAGCTCACATCCCCTGCAAATAAAAGCCAAAGCGTCCCCGTTGCACTCACAAATACCTGTTCATATATACTCTTTTCGACACTCGTCCATGTCATATTATTCCCCTGCAGATATAAGCCAAAACGTCCCCTTTGCATTCTCAAAAGCAGGTACCTATACATACTCTTTTGACACTCATCCGTGTCACCTTTCCCCAGCATGGTTGCCAAATCACTCGTTGCAAACGAAGTACTACTTTATAATACACTCTTTTCGACACCCGTCCGTGTCATCCTATCCCCACAGGTCGCCAGAACACCTTTTACACTCTCATATACAAATGTTTGTTCATAACTTATATATATTTTCTTTTGACACTCGTCCGTGTCATACATTCCCCAGCAAGTTGAACACTCGTCCGTATCTTGCTCATACTTCACCAACAAATTCGTACTCACTTATACAAAAGTCTTTGATACTCGTCCGTATCTTGTATATATATCACTCCTCAAACAGATCTGACACTCGTCCGTGTTCTTCGTTAACCAGTTGGTACTCGTCCGTACCATCATCTCTGAACACGCGTCATCGCTTGTTTCTACCGATACTCGTCTGTATCGTGGTCCTAAGGATGATCGTCCACATCTTTAATCTATACACAACGTCAAAACACTTATACCTTTTATTCTTGAGCGTAAACACTCGTCTGTGTTTACCATTCCCCAACAGAACAACTTTTCTTCTATCCAACATTCGTCCTATGTCGTGATACTTTTGGTAGCCGTTCCCTGCCAGGTGATCGTCCTTCACCCTTGGATGACCGTCCCTCATACTTTCCCCAGCGGAGTCTCCATTATTGGAACCCTTTCCTATCCGACATTCGTCCTATGTCATGATATTGAGCAGCCGTCCCCTTCTAGGTGATCGTCCTCCACCTCTTGATGACCGTCCCTCATCATTTTATCCGATGGCCGTCCCCATCATTGATCTCATCCGACATTCATCCTATGTTGTGATAAACCCCGAGAGCAGTCGTCCCCTGCTAGGTGATCGTCCTTCACCTCTTAATGATTTTCCTTCATCGTGCTTATCCGATGGTCGTCCCCATCGTCGACCTTTTCTATCCGACATTCGTCCTATGTCGTGATAAAGAGCAGCCGTCCCCTGCTAGGTGATCGTCCTTCACCTTTAGATGACCGTCCCTCATCAATATTTCATTTATTCTTTAACCCGATGGCCGTCCCCATCGTTGTTTACTTTACTTTGCAAACCTGATGGTCGTCCCCATCATTGCCTTTACTGCAATCCCCAGAGAATCTTGTTTCGTTACCCGATGGCCGTCCCCGTCGTGGCCTCTTTATTTCCCCAGCTTGTCGGCAGTCCCCGTCATTGATTTACTTACCACTTTATCCCCAACAGTTGTCCTCTGCTCGATGGTCATCCTCCATCGCCTTCATTTGATAATTATACTATACTTTCTTTTACAATTTATATCCCTTTTCTTCTTCTATCCAGTGAGTGCAAACTTTGGACTTTCTTTGGTATTCAACCACAAGTTATCTTGTTTGTCTATTAAGCCAAGCGCTTACATCCTGCACAACTAACTCATGCTTGAATAGGGGCAGTTGTAAACACCCCAAATTTGCCCTCACTAATTGTAAACACCCCAAATTTGCCCTCACTCATTTTCACCATGGATTGTGATTCTTTTCATTTGCATAAGATCAATCATATCATTTCATATTGCATTTTTGCTTCACTACATTGGTTCAAAGTCATCTGCATCTAGGGTTTGTGATCTGAGCAATCCCTGAGCCATCTGAGCCACTCCAAAGGTCTTCAATCATCTCAAGAGGGTCCATGTATGTTCAAGCATCATATTATATCCTCCCAAGATCAAGGAAGTCAGAAAATCACAAGAACTGAGAAAGGCATGGAAGCAGAGCCAGGTTTAACTGCACAGATGGCCTAGAATTAGGGTTTTGGTTTCAGAGGTCATAACTCCAAATTTTTTGGTCATTCTTGTTTCTATTGGTCTCTATATGATATAAGGATCATGCATACCAATTTTCATGAAGAAAATCAATGGGGAAGGCATCTGATCAATATATGACTTCTTGAGCAAGTCAGTGCAAAATCAGGGCATCTGAGGCCCCCAATCATCCAACCAAAAGGTCTTCTCCATCATTTTGAGTGTATATGATCTTTATTTGATCTTATAAGAAGTTATAAGTTCACAAAATAGAAGAATTTCAAGCCATTTGCAAAGTTGCCATTTTGGGAAAGTGACTTGTAATGCAAACTTGCCATTTTGGGAAAGTTTTTCAATCCCCTCTTTCTCAACCAAAAATGCTTCAAATGAAAAATTCTTGGTCATGAAATTTGTAGATTGGATCATTCCCTTTTCAAAAAGTATAAGAACTTGATCTAATTCATCATAGAACTCAAGTTATGGCCTTGCAAAGTTGGGAAAAATCACAAAATTTCACTTATGTGCCAAAGAGGGAAACTTGCAAAAACACTTGTCAAAGCATTTTGTGACTTCAAACATACTTCTAACCATTACACAAACATGGTACATGACCTATAATTCAGAATTGCCCAAGGAATTTACAAGTTTCATGCCTTTATCATCAAGATTTCTTAAAGGGGGCAAAACTTCACATAATTGCAAAACACCCCATAACTTTCTTCTCTCTTGCTGCCTTGCCTCAAAACTGATCCTATGGACCTCCCTAAAGTCAGCTGCGCAGGACACCCCATTGTCCTTGGCCTTCCATGTGCCCATACCTCAAGTACACCAACTCTTGACTTTATGCATTTTGCCCCATACCAATCAACATAGGCCACCACCCACCCTCTGACCTATCACAGCTTATCATGTGGATCAAAACCAAGAAAAAGCACACAACATTGCAGCCTAACACTTGAGATTGCTCAACATACACAAAATCCCTCAAACTTGCAAAAGCCTTCGAAACTCATAGCTCAGCCATCAAATCTCCAAACTTTTTCCACTATTCAACTCCACATTCATTGCTGATCATTTCCCACCCTTCAAATTGCCTTGAAACACCTTGTATCAAAAACACGATTTTGACATTTCTTGAACTGAACTTCTGCCAGCTTCATTTAGAGACCATTTAAACTCCAACCAAGCATCACAAACTCTTCAGGAGGATCATTGGAGCTGATTTGAAGCAAAGAAGCAGCCAGCCAGTGCAATTTTCGAAAGCTTCAGTTCAGGTAACCTCGAGAACAAATTTTCCAGAAATGGTTTCTTCAGTTCTTAGATTGTTCTCCATGCTTCACTGATCACACTGCACCTTTTGGTTTTGAAAATGATTCAGTTTTAAGCATGTATGAAGCTTCTGAAATTTCTGAAAGATTTTCCGTTTTGCTTCGAATCTCTTTGTTCATGTGAAATAAATGCTGTTTGATGGCTGATTCTTGTTTAGAATGGGGTTAAGATCATTTCTGGAGAGTTTATAGGTTTGATTTCATGTATTGAGAGAGATTGGATGAGAGACTGGCCAGAGAAGATGATCGGAACACTGTTCCGGTCACCTGAAAGTGATTAGGGTTCAGATTAGGGTTCTAATCATAATTACCGTAGTTTGAATTCTGGCCTTTGGATTGCTCGCAAAGTCAATTCCCTCCAAACTGACTTTAAACCTGGGCCCTTGGATTGATTGACTTTTCCATTTTCTCATTTAATTTAATATTTATTTCATTTGTTTTCTATTTATTTGAACGAATTTTTAAAAATAGCAAATGATATCAAAAATTTCTGAAAATTTGTATCCAAGCTTTTTATTTATTTTCAGAAACCAAAAATATTTTTATTTTTATTTTTTGCACTAAAAATTATTTTTAAATCATTTAAATGATTATTTTTAATTAGTTAATGAGAATTAATTAATTAAAAATACATTTAGGTATTTAAAAATTCCAAAAAAATTCAGAGAGCTTTTTAAAACATTTAGAAACATTATCAAACCCTTCACACAAATTTCTTTTTGGTTCTTGACCTATTTTGACATTTTTCTTTGGATTTAGGGTTCTTAAAAGTC
Source organism: Lathyrus aphaca (assembly GCA_963966055.1). Lineage (NCBI taxonomy): Eukaryota > Viridiplantae > Streptophyta > Magnoliopsida > Fabales > Fabaceae > Lathyrus > Lathyrus aphaca. Next base: position 736,051,395 of record OZ014519.1, on the reverse strand, counting down.
AATATTTTTACCCTAACTTAGGGAAATTCTTTCTGCCTAACCATGAAGAGTTTGATGATGGTTCTTTTTGCATTGTGATCCTCATGACATGTAGTTTCTATGATAAAATTGGTTTGAATTTATCTTTCATTTTCAATTTGTTTTGCATTTTTCATTGTGAGGCATCCTAAAACCCTAGCAAACTTGAGAAAATCATAACTTCCATTAGGTTAAGATTTGGGTCTTCCCCTTTGGGAAGTGAACTTGTATAGGTTTAAGGTCCCTTTGGTTCCATTTTCAATTTTTTATCTCATGCTTTGCTTCTGATTTTGAATTTTGAATCTCATTTTGTGCATAAACCCTAATTTGCATCTTCATTTGCATCCATCTTGCATAAGCTTGCATACTTGAACTTTCCATGACATTTTGTGCATCCACATGGCATATAAGACATATTGAAATCATGTTTGATCATTGTATCATCCATTTGCCATGTTTTTCTTTCATTTCATTCCATATGCATCCATGAACTTTCATGCTTCTTATATGTTTCATTTGCATTCTCATCCTTTGTATGATCATTCCCATCACTTGGCATGCTTTCATACCATCTCTTTGCATCATTTACATCTTGTTTATGCTTCTGGTTTTGGTTTGCATCATTGCATCTTTATCATTTTCATTTCATTCCACTTCCTTTTGCTAACTTTTCAGGTGGTAAGTGCTTTGAGAAGTGAATTTGCCTTCACTTCTCATAACCTCTCCTCATCTCTTTTATGCATATTTGCTGCATTTTTTACTTGTGGATTAGAGTGAGCTTGCTCATTCATGCTCCCTCTCCTTTCTTCTTTCTTCAAGCAACTTGTCTTCTTAAGTGAAGCAAGTTGTCTTACTTCTTTCTGCTTCTCCTTTCTTCATCCTGCTTCTTCCTTGGTGATTCTTCTTGAAGACTTCTTGCAAACCTCATAAACCCTAGGAATACCCAAGCATGATAACAATAAGGGTTTGATTAGTCCCCCCATTAGTTTCTACCTTTGTGTCATCTTTGTGTCTTCTCTTCTCATCTCATAACCAAGGACTAAACCCTTAAGGTTTTCAGGCTTTGTGATTAAGCTTATGCCTGTATCCTTCTATTAGGATAGAGTGCATAACTTTAATCCTAAGTGTTAAACCCTTAATGTGTTTAATTTCCTTTAATCAATCCACCTAATAATCACTAAGACATCAAGCTTGTAACTTGGGCCTTGCATTAGGGTTCTAATTCTTCCTTAATTGGTTAAGAAGGACTAACCCCAGTGTTAATGGACAAGTCCCCCTCAAGTTGTCTTACAAACCATAAAATTCATCTCTTAACCCTATCATTAACTAAAATCCACTTCAATAAAGGCTTTGTTTTGTCATGAGGTTAATCCCTAATCATGGATTAAGTTGAGGTATCTTCCTCAGCTTAAATGTTCTCATCTTTTATCCTTCTATTAGGATGGTGTAATGAGTCCATTAAATCTTTTATTATGGCTTAAACGCATTACTTAACACCAAACAAAAATACCAAAAACATCTAAATAATTACAAGTAGGTTAATGATCTTAATCCTACATCATGGTGATTAAGTGTGAGGTTCTTACTTCATACTTAAGGTATTCTCATTACCCCTAATTAGAGGGAGGATGTGATGAGTTTACTAAACCTTGGTTTAGGCTTAAGCTCATTTTCCTATGACAAACACCAAAAAGCAATAAAAGATTGAAAATATCAAAAACAAACAATAATCGTCTCCTCCGGGGTTCTTTTCTCATCTCATTCACTCACAAACGAGAACTTGCTTCTTCCGTCTAATGCAAGAAAGTTTGCACCTGAGCCAGACAGGTCATACACTTGAGCATAGACAAGCAAGCAGTTCACAAGTCAATTTATCTTTCAGTCTCTTTGAGTCGAACTACGGTGTTCTGACTGCCTCATTGCACGAGAGGATACGTAGGCATAACTTAATTGTTATCGAACAAAAGTCTCTGTATATTCCACCCTCTTCTAGCATTGTTCTTTTAAGCCTCATAATCTTGAGCTTCATACTCTTTTTCTTACACTGACACTCTTTTATTTCACTTCACATTTCTTTTGCATTGACACTTGCATTCTTTTCCAGCTTTTGTACACAAAATAGCACAGACACTACCCCTTTTAAACACAAATCTTTTAAGCGTGGATCCCGTCGAGTACGACGGACAATCTGGGTGCTAATACCTTCCCAGGTTGTAACCAACCCCCTTTCTCAGTTTCTCTGGTTCGCAACCGTCTTATCCATCTTTTCTAGGTTTATGCAGCATTACCTTTCCTTCGGGATAAAAATGCCTAGCTGGCGACTCTTTTCACCCATCTCTCTTTCGCCGACCGTTCGCGTCTGTACCCCTTCTGACCAGGTGTCATTTGGTGGGAGCGACAGCTTGGCGACTCTGCTGGGAACCCTTATATTGCAACCAGGGCTTCTGGTTCTTTTTGTGGGTTCCTCCTAGCGCTTGTTTGATTTGTGTTTGCTGGGGTGTTATGTGCTATGTGTGTTTATTTATTTTGCTTTATTTACTGCTTTATGTACAGCTTTATTTATTGCTTTCTTTACAGTTTTGCATATTTCATACTATCATTGTTGGATCTGGTTTTCTTTGGTGGGTGGGGTTCCATTGAGAGTTTAAAGGTCCTATACCTGGGACCTGAGTGACACCTAGGCTAGAGTGGTTCATGTTCTTTCCCATTCCATTTCGGTCTGGTGCGGGAATATAAAACACGGTTCAGATGTGGGTTTCTTCTTAAGAACTTTGTGCTACAGATTTCCTGTAGTGCTAGGGCTATCTGGGAAGCCTGCTAAGTCTGAATGACCTTTGTTATGACCTTCAGAAACTGAGGTGAATTAGAGGAGAATCTTTTATGGTTATTATAAACACTGTACCTCTGGGTTAGAAGTGTTTACACTTCTCATAACTGATCCAAGTCTGAGGATCCTTGTTCTAGAGCACTACATGTGAGGGGGTTGGGTTGATTACAGGTTTGCAGGAACCCTTGGCCACATCATACCCTGTTACTGTATTGATTAAGAGTACCTCATTTTGGACAGTTCTTGTGATTAACCCTGGACATGTGTGTAACACGGTGGGAGAACTGACTTTAGTTATGTTGCGGATAGCAAGAGTCGCCACCGACTTTTATTTTATCCAAAGGAAAGGCATAAAAGAACAGGAAAGACCTTTAAAAGATTTTTGGGTTCGGGGGGTAGGTTATGTAAAGGGAAGGTGTTAGCACCCTTTATATCCATGGTTATCCATGGGCTCTTAGTTACTTAGCTCACTTTAAAATGTTTTTGAGAAGTGTAGTGTGTGATTAAAAATTTTCTTAAGTACTTTATAATGATCCATGTATGGATATATATAAAGACTTTGTTTTGAAAATTATTTGAAATGTGAAGTGTTTTTGAAATGTTTTGAAAAGGTGAGCAAGTACATAAGAGGAACCTACCCTAAATTAAATCTTTTCTGTTCTTAAATATCCTTTAAATGGTAAGACTATCCCTATTATTAAGGAATATGTAGTCATTACCTTGGATGTGTGAGGGACAAGTGAAGGGACATCTGTGATTAGGCAACTGTAAGGTGTATTTAGCAATTCGAAGGGACTTATCATCTTTATTCGGAAGGGACAAGATCATTTACGAAGGCAACCATGAAGGGACTTGATCTTTTTATCTTTTAAGGGACTAGATGATAGAAATAAATGAAGGGACTTTGCTTTATACACCTTACTTGACCTTTTTGTTTAGGCAACATGAGAGGTATCCTTAAGAATGTGAGATGGCGATCCAAGATCGACTTACGTGTGTGCGTGTACAAGTTCATATATTTATCTTGAGATTAATGATCTAAATTCAATTTTAAATACAAACATGTTTACACTCCCTATTTTACTAACCATGGCAATTAAAAATAAATAATAAGAATAATTCTACAACTATTACATAATTGGCACAATTACATTATAATAATAAAATAATTTAAATAAATAAGCATATAATAAATAAATAAATAAATTGGTTAGTAATAATAAACAAAAATAAATATAAGAAGGTTAGTATAACAATATAATATAGAAACAAATTAAAAGTCCAAAATTAAGTAAGTAATTATTTTTTTAAGAATTTTAATAAAATAAATAAATAATAATAATTATATACTAATAAATATGATTAATAGTTCTAATAATTTAATTATATGTACATAAAAAATATTTGTAATTATAATTAAGTAAGCATATAAAAATAAGAAATTAAACTTATAAAATAAAGTTAGGGTTTTTAATTGTTTAGAAAAATAAATTAGGGTTAACCACTTAATCCAATCCTAATTATATTTATTTATAAAAAAAAACTACATATAATTATAATATAAACAAATTACAAAATAAATATACAATTAAAATTTACAAACAAATAAGTTAAGATTTATAATATAATTAGGGTTTATAAAGAAAATTAGGTTAATTAACAAAATAATAATTTATTCACATAAAAAATGATTTAATTATATTTTATCACAAAATTAAAGTTAATAAAAATTAAGGTTAGAGAAAATTAGGGTTAGGGAATTAAGGTTTAAAAAATTAGGGTTTTGATTAAAATATATAATTAATCTATTTACAAAAATATAATACACATACATATATATACTTATTATAAAATAAATATAAATAATTTAATTTTTTAAGAAAAAATAAATTATAATTTTTAAGAATATAAAGAAAATATTATAATGTTATTTAGAAATTATTTTTTATAATTTATATTTACTAGTTTAAACAAAATAACATTAATATAATAAAATAAATTGAAAATAAGAAAAAAATAAAGAAATTGACCAAAAAGAAAGGACCTGTGATTTGAACCCAGGTCCCTTACCTCAATCCCCAAGATGCAAAACCAGCCAGGCTACCTGCGCGTGTTTGATATAGAGTGAGAAGCTGATCACTATATTGTAAATTCATTGGATAAATGGACTTAAGGCAAAAAATTGCTGGAGACTGGTTTCGATCCCCTGACCATTGCTCCATACGCGCGTGCTCTTACCAGTTGTGCCAAGCATGGTACCTGAAATATATATGATAACATAACATAATAAAACAAGCCCAATTTCAAAAATCAGATTTCGCGCCATGGCCTTCATCTTCTTCCTCTGAACCTACGAATTTTCCTGCGTTTTCTCTTACGCATTTACCTGCGAATTTTTCAATGTCTATAACCTGCGAAAATCAAACATCATCGAAACAGCAAAATTTCTTCAAATTGATTGGTGCAATGCAATCCTTATGACTCATACAATCTTCCCATGTTTTTGAAATTCATTTAAGTTGGTTAAATCAAGGAACCCTATTTCGTGACCTTAAACCCTAACAATGGCTTCTCATGTTTCCTGCATCAAACCTTCAATCAAACCATCCAGAATTGTTCTAAACATCATTATAAACATTAATCAACCATCAAATATTATTTAAAACAAAGATATACATGAAATCGCAAAATTCAAAACATAAGAACAAGTGTGGTTCGGTTTCGGCTTATGAGAAGGTGTTGGACCATGTGAATGATGCAAATGCGTTCTATGATCCTCAAAGAATGTGTCTCAACCTTGAGAAAGCTTGGAAACAGCCTCTAGGGTTAAAACCGAATCTCACCTTTTCTTGAAAATTTTGAAACTTGTTTAGTGTTCTTGAGGCTGCAATTTCGTGTCCCCTCACTTGTGATCAGTTCCTTGTATATATATGAATGATATTAGGTCAAAATATTGTAGGATTATTTGGACTTTTTGGATAATTGAATGTTGAGAAAGATATGATTCCAAAAGTGAGAAAAATAAAATATTTTCATGCCTTAGAGACTTTACACGAATTTTGATCCTCTCAATCATCTTTAAATGATATTTCAATCATTCTAGAACAAAAATCAGATTTTTAGATTGACTTTTTATATTTTATTTTCATTTAAATTGAATTTTATTAAATAAAATCCAAAATAATAAAATATAAAACATAAAAATATGGAAAAATAGTCAATGGGTCGTGTATGACCTTATCCTTGAGATTGGATTGGAATTTGGTAAGCCCATTTGGCAAAATTTGATTTTAAGACTTCATTTGCTTCACAAACCTCCCAAAAATTTCCCAACTTTGCAAGGGCACAAATCCTTCAATTTTAAGGCTATGAATGTGTTCTTGGACATTTTGGAAAGCTTAAAGAGTCCTCTAACCAACCCCATTGGTTTCATGTCCATATCTTTTACCATTCTCAAGTTATGCTCTTTTGAAGTTGTTGACTTTTTGTTGACTTTCAAAAGGACCTATAATGTCTTAGCTCATACCTTCCAAATGAAGCATTTTTGGGCTTGGCTTGTGAGACACAAAGTTGTAGAGAATTCAATTTCCTTCAAAATGAGCTTTGGATGGGAAAAATTTGATGAAGAATGTGAAAGTTATGGCTGGTCAAAGTTCAGTTGACTTTTCCTATGAAAACCCTAATTTAGAAACTCCTGATTCTTGATGATCTGAAATCTCCTTGATGAATCATGATCAACCCTTGATAAAATGATGAATTTTACTTCATATAATTGATGTTGGCAAAAAATCATGAAGTTTGACTTTGGTATGACCACAGTTGACCTCAGTTTGACTTTTTAACTGCTTTGACTGATTTTGACCTATCTGATCATCTGACTGAGCAAACCTTTGGGAAAAGTATTGAAACTTGTCATGGGGATTCTTGAACACATATAAGATGTTATGAAGCTCACTTGAAGTCTTGGAAGTCCATTTAGCCTGATTGAAGTCAAAACCCTAATTTATGATGCATTGCTTAGGAGGATGCATTGTCTGAGGGAAATGTCAAATCTTCTGACTAATTGTGAACTTTGTGAACCTTGTGAACCTCATGAGATGTCTTGTGAACCTTGTGAACCTTGTGAGCCTCTTAGTACACAATGACTTTGTCTTGTGGAGGGAAAATTTTGGGGTGCAACAATGTGACTCTTTCTTTGAGTCCCCCACCCTGGTTACTGGATTTCTGAACCTCCATCTGGACCTTTGATCATACATGGACCTTGTATCAAGACAAATAATCAGATCCAGCTTGATCACAAACCCTTGCATATCATTTGCATATATCATCATTGCATCATTTGACATTTGTTTATTTGCTTTTCAGGGTATCCATTTCATTGTATCTTGGTTTTGGTTTTGACCCCTTCTTCTGCATAGACCTCTGCTTCAGCTGTCTTCATCAGTTATCTGCTTCAGTTATCTCCATCCTCACCAGCATCAGTCTATCAGAGGCTTATCTCCAGCCTTAGTCTGTGATCTTTATCGGCACTTATCTTCAGCTTCTTCAGTAGCACTCATGGCTACTCCTAGGAATAGCAACATATCCTACCACTTCTTTGAGCCTGTATTGACTGGTATCAGGCAGGTCCAGTCACTCCTCACACCTGACCACATCCCACTCTTCAGAGAATACTATGGGGGTATCTTAGATATGGTTATGGATCTTGATTCTTCTCAGAGAAGCATGATCCGCACATGCTTACAATTTTATGACCCTCCTTTGAGATGTTTCACCTTTCCAGACTTCCAGTTAGGGCCCCTACTGGAAGAATTTTCTTTGCTGATTGGAGTGCCAGTCAGAGGAGGGATCCATTTCAACCCATAAATGACTTCTCCCAAGAATGAAGAAATAGCAAGGGCATTGTACTTGGAGCCTGCCCTGATTGAGCAAAGTATGACAACAAAGGCTGGGATTCCTGGTTTGCATTTGGACTTCTTGATTTCTCAGGCCATCCTGAAGGCTTCATTGGGAGAGTGGAGGGAAGTCTGTGCACTGTTAGCCCTCAGCATATATGGGGCTATATTGTTTGCAGATGAGCCTAAATTTTTCAGCAAGAATGCCATCCATCTGTTTCTTCTGAAGAACCCAGTGCCCACACTGCTAGGAGATTTCTATTACTCCATTCATCAGAGGAATGAGAAACAAATGGGGAAGTTGGTAAGATGTTGTGCTCCTTTGTTCTACACCTGGCTGCTCAGACACCTGCCTAAGTCAGATGCCTTCTTAAACCCATACCAACAGAAGAATTGGGCCAAGAGGCTCATTGCTTTGACTTCAGATGATATTAGATGGTGCACCCAGAGCACCAAAGGCAAAGACATTATCACCAGCTGTGGACAATACCCAAATGTGCCTCTCATAGGAGTGAAGGGTTGCATCAACTACAATCCTTTATTATTTAAGAGACAACTGGGTTATGCCATAGTTCACCCTCCCAGAGGACAGGATTTAGCTGAGATCCTGTATTGTGAAGTTCAACCTAATTCAGCAGTTGTCAGGCAAGCTGCCTGGGCTTGGGACAACATCCAGACAAAAGGGGTGGCTATCCTGGGAAGATGTAACAATGTTGCTTCAGCTTATTACTATGACTGGTCCCGCACTAGAGCTCAGATTACTAGAATACCTTTCACCATGGAAGACATACCAGGACCATCTACTGTGCAGCCAGCAGCAACAGTTAGCCTGGAGGAATTTGAAAAGCTGAAGGAAAGGAATGAGAAGTTATCTGAGGCTCTAAAGAAGACTCTTTGGGAAAGAAGTGACGACCGTCTGGACATTGAAAGATTGGAGAAGCTCAAGGTTGAACACCTTGCCAAAATTGAGAGAACAGAAGACTATATAAGGAAAGCAAGGGCTGGGGAACAAATATTGAAGAATGCCTGTAAAGAGGCCAAGATTCAAAAAGCTAGGGCTGAGCACTATCTGCAAGAGAGTCAGGCTAGGTGGGTCAGGATCATCGAAGCCCGTACACAAGAAGACCATAAGACTCAAGCCAAGATTGAACAGCTAGAGGCCAATGAGAAGAAACAGCAGGAAGCTTTGTTGGCTGCACAGAAAGAGATATCAGAGTTGAAGCTCAGGGCAGGAGTGAAGAGATCAAAGGACCAAGACAGGCATAAGAAGCTGACTACTGCTATTGCCACCAGGAACCTCCTCATTAGGACCATTACAGAGCACCCAGCTGGTCCGGTGACTGAGGCCCTCCTGAAGGAGGTCAGAGAAGATGAGTTTGGGCTGGATGTCTGATTCTTTGCTTGTTGTTTGTTTCCTTTTGATGTACTTTTTCCTCTTTTGTTGTATTTTGAACCTTCATGGGCATGTATTATAAAACAAACTATGTATTGTTCATCAGTTGTAATATATATTTTAGTTTGTTTGTCATTTGGGCTTTCTCTCAACAACATCAAGCATCTTCCTCGAGGTCTGGAAAGGTCAAAACCAAGAACCAAACCGGATACCTTGGAGATACTGCACTGCGTACTAACTTTGTTTTTGTTTTGTAGGTTTTTTTACCATTATTATTTCTAACTTTGTTGTGATCTCAGGAAACATTGCTCGTCGCCGAGTGTTCCCTGTCAACCGCGTGCACCGGTACCTGACTCGTAACAACCTTCCCGACATTCAAATGGAACACGTACAACAAGACCTGTCTGAGGTCAGAAACCAGATGGCCAATGAGAGAGTGGAGATGAGAAATCAGATGTCTCAGTTTATGGCAGTAAAGACTGGCTTGGCCCAGAGTCAAGAAAGGTTAAGAGAGCTGGTGGAAAGACAAACTCCTGAGGATCCCCATCTTGGAACAGGAGGAACTAGCAACAATGAACGGGGCCATCCTCATATTGACCCACCAGTATATGGACCTCATATGGATCCAGAGGTTAATATCCCGAGGAATGTTCAAGGTAATACTGCTGGGGGCATAATCCTGCAGGAGGATCCCCATGAAGAACAGTTCACTGTCATAGGAGCTGGAGATGAGGTATATGACAGGAGATTGGATGAGCTTGCTGAAAAGTTAAGATCTTTGGAATCTCAGAATTCTTTGGGCTTCGATGTGATGGACATGGGCCTAGTAGATGGGGTGAGAATCCCCCACAAGTTCAAGCCCCCATGCTTTGAAAAGTACAATGGTACCTCCTGTCCACGCACTCACCTGCAGTCTTTCTTGGGTAGGCTCAAAGCTTATACTATGGATGAAAAGTTGTGGATGTTCTAATTTGAAGACAGTCTGACGGGGGCTTCAAGAGAATGGTATTCGCATTTGTCTAGGGCCACCATAAGATGCTGGAAGGATTTGGCCGAGGCTTTCATCTGTCAGTATCAATACAACCTGGACATGGCTCCCAACAGGACCCTCCTAATGGGAATGTCTCAATCTTCTAGAGAGAGCTTCCGGGAGTATGCTCAAAGATGGAGACAGCTTGCTGCTGCTGTCCAACCACCCATGTCAGAGAGGGAAATGGCTGACATGTTTATGAATACACTGCAAGGGACTTATATTGATAGACTTGCTGCCTTCTCCTCTACCAGTTTTGCTGATGTGGTCATAGCTGGTGAAAGGATTAAAAGTCTCTTGAAGATGGGCAAAATCTCCGACAGTGGTGCAAGTTCCTCCAATAATCCCAGAAAACCTTTTGCAGGACCCCGAAGGGCAGGTGAAACTAATTCCATTCAAGCAAGCAGGGGCAGGCCTCAATATGCTCACCGACCAGTAGCAGCTGTTACCATTCCAGCTCCAGTTTCGCAGCAATCATCATATCCTCTACAACAACAACCACAGTATCAACAACAATCTCACTATCAGCAACAATCCCATTTTCCGCAACAGAGAACCTACAACAACAGTAATAACAACCAGCAACAGCGTCCCTTCCAACAAAGGCCATCACAAGCAAACAGGGTAATTGACCCAATCCCAATGCCGTATGCTGCACTCTTGCCACAACTCCTGAAGCTCAACCTAGTTGAGTTAAGGACATTGGCACCTCCAGATCCCCTCAATATGCCAAAGAACTATGATGCAAATTCCCGGTGTGCTTTCCACTCAAACGCACCGGGGCATAATACTGAAAAATGCAGAGCCCTACAGATGAAAGTCTAGGATCTGGTGGACTCAAAAGCTCTCAATTTTGCACCTCCTCCAAATGTTACAAGAAATCCAATGCCTAGTCACAACGGGCCTAGGATTAATGCTATTGAGGAGGGCAAACCATCCACATTGATCAACAGTGTGGCACAAATCCGAACACCTTTGGTTGAAATCAAAGCTCAGCTGTTAGAATGCCAAGTGTTCCCCCGGATGTGAGGTCGGCTGTGGATATTGCAACATTGCTGTTAATGGATGCGAGAGACTGAGAAACGGCATAGATGGCCTCATTAAAGATTGCATTCTTCAGATTACGACAACAACGACTACAACTCCAACAATTCCTTCATCAACAATCACATATACTCCTACAACGTCAGCAACCATTGTTCCAACAGATTCTACTACAACTCCAACAACTGCTCAATCAATCACTTCAACGGATACAAGTTCAGTCACAATTCTTTCTACAACGACAACATCCATTATTCCATCAGTTCCTGCTACAACTTCAACACCTTCTACAACATCAGCAACAGTTAACGAAAACGTCTCAACGGTTACGATATACTACGATCCTGCAAATGTTCCCTCCAACAACTCACAACAAAGTGCGACTCCTGTCAGAGCACCAGTTACCATATATTATGATCCACACACCATTGTGGTCCCCTCTGCAGCTGCTATCAGTCCGATCACTATCACAGTGCCTGGGCCAGTTCCTTACGAAAACAATAATGCAATCCCTTGGCATTATGGCTCAGATCTATACTGCGAGGGGCAGAAAATCACTTTAGAGTCATCAATTTCTTCACCTCAGATAGACAATGTGGGGGGAAGTGGAGGCTTCACTAGAAGCGGACGCCTCTTTGCCTCGCAAATACCAAGACCCATTGCTGAAGCAGAATCTGCTGCTAAGGCAAAAGGGAAGAGCATGGTGCAAGAAGAACCAGTTTCTAGAGAAGCTTTGAAGACTCCTTTTGATCAAGAGGTTGATGAATTCATGAGAATCATAAAGAAAAGTGATTACAAGGTGGTGGACCAGCTTCACCAAACACCTTCCAAAATCTCCATACTATCATTGCTAATGTGCTCCGAGGCTCATCGGAACGCACTATTGAAAGTCCTGCACGCAGCTTATGTACCAGAGGAGATTACCGTCAATCAGTTAAAAGCTGTGGTTGGAAATGTAAACGCTAGTCATGGACTAGGATTTACCAACACTGATCTGACAATGGAAGGTCACAATCACAACAAGGCTTTGCACATTACCTTAGAGTGTAAGGGTGCAGTTCTTTCTCACGCACTGGTAGACACAGGGTCATCCCTCAATGTCCTGCCCAAGAAAGCCCTTGTGAAGCTGGAACATGATGGATTGGCACTACGCCCAAGCAATTTGGTAGTGAGAGCCTTTGACGGTTCTAAGAGATCAGTTCTGGGAGAGATAGAGTTGCCTATAATGATTGGCCCACAGGTTTTCAAAACGACCTTCTTTGTGATGGATATACAGCCTGCCTACAGCTGTCTATTGGGTAGACCATGGATCCACACCACTGGCGCCGTGACGTCAACCCTTCACCAGAAGTTAAAATTCGAGTGGGAAGGCCAAGTCATTACCATTTGTGGGGAGGAGGATATCTTTGTTAGCCAGCTGGCTACTTTCAAATACATTGAAATGGACGGGGAGATCCATGAAACAATGAGTCAGGGGTTTAAGGCCCTTAATATTAATGAAGCATCTGCTGTATCTGGGATTTCCATCACATCATATCAGCAAGCCCGAAAGGTTGTTGAGGAGGGTACTGCTCAAGGCTGGGGCAAGCTGCTGCCAGTTGAGAAGAAAGAAGACGGATTCAGATTGGGTTACAGACCAACTCGTCAAGATCAACCAGAGGCTGCAAAAGAGCCCAAGTTTGTCAGCGGGGGAATGCTCACCCCGAATGCTGTGAACAGTTTGGAAGATGAGTCAGAAGACGAGCGCAACCTGGAAAACTGGATACGTCCAAGGATCCCGGGGAACCATGTCTCAAACTGGTCTTCCCAGGAAACTATAAGAGTTACTCCTGCAGAGTAATTATTATTTCCTGTCTTTAAGCATGCATCAAGTCCTACATCTTGCCCAAGATGTCAGGGCTCATTTTGTAATCGGACCATCTTGTATTTTGTGCAAACGATCAATTAATGAATATCAGGACATTTTTTGCAAATGAGTCTTTTCTTTTCAGCTCACTGTTTTTCATTCTTTATTTTTTGTACAAAAATAAAATGGCAATGTTTTTTAAAATAATAACTTCATTTTCACTTTTTCTAAACAAGATAAAACTGATCACTAAAATGAACAAATCTAAACCCTTGCAGAGAGTGCCCTCAGACTGCACCGACAACAACACCGCTATGACTTCGTATGACTTTGACAATCCAATTAATCAAGCTGACGAAAGGGTTGAAGAAGATTATGAGCTACCTGAAGAACTAGCCAGGTTGTTGAGACAAGAGGAGAAAGTTATTACTCCTCATCAAGAAGAGGTTGAGACGGTTAATCTTGGTACAGAAGAAGACTTGAAAGAAGTTAAGATCGGGGCCTGTCTGCAAGATTCAGTAAAAGAGCAACTTATTGACATGCTTCGGGAGTATGTGGATGTTTTTACTTGGTCTTACCAAGACATGCCAGGGTTGGACACCGATATTGTTATGCACAAGCTGCCTCTGAAAGAAGACTGTCCGCCAGTAAAACAGAAGTTGCGCCGTACTCGCCCGGATATGGCAATGAAGATAAAAGAAGAGGTACAAAAACAGTGGGACACCGGTTTCCTTGCTGTAACTAGTTACCCGCCGTGGGTTGCTAACATTGTGCTTGTACCTAAGAAGGATGGTAAGGTGAGGATGTGTGTGGATTACCAGGATCTGAACAGAGCCAGCCCGAAAGATGATTTCCCATTACCTCACATTGATGTATTGGTCGACAATACGACTCAGTTCTCGGTGTTCTCCATGGATGGATTTTCAGGATATAATCAGATCAAGATGTCGCCTGAAGACATGGAGAAGACAACTTTCATCACACCCTGGGGCATATTTTGTTATAAGGTAATGCCATTCGGACTGAAGAATGCTGGTGCCACTTATCAACGGGCTATGGTAACATTATTCCACGACATGATCCATAAAGAAATTGAATGTTATGTGGATGACATGATTGCCAAGTCCCCCACAGAAGAAGACCACCTGGTAAATCTGTTGAAGCTATTCAAGCGTCTGAGGAAGTACCAACTGAAGCTAAACCCCAACAAGTGTACATTCGGGGTGTGATCCGGTAAGCTGCTAGGATTTATTGTAAGTGAGAAAGGGATTGAAGTTGACCCTGATAAAGTTAAAGCCATTCAAGAAATGCCTGCACCGAAGACTGAAAAAGAAGTTCGGGGGTTTCTAGGTAGATTGAACTACATTTCGCGGTTCATATCTCTCCTTACTGCAACCTGTGAACCTTTGTTCAAGTTGTTAAGAAAAGAACAAACGGTCAGGTGGAATGAAGACTGCCAGAAGGCTTTTGATAAAATCAAGGAGTACTTACAAGAGCCTCCGATCCTTATGCCTCCAGTTGAAGGAAGACCTCTAATAATGTACTTGACAGTATTAGAAGAATCAATGGGGTGTGTACTGGGCCAGCATGACGAGTCTGGTCGAAAAGAGTATGCAATTTACTACCTAAGCAAAAAGTTTACCGACTGTGAACAACGTTATTCACTGCTCGAGAAAACTTGCTGTGCTTTAGCGTGGGCTGCTCGACGACTAAGGCAGTATATGTTGACCCACACTACCTTATTAATTTCAAAGATGGATCTAGTTAAGTACATATTCGAGAAGCCAACACTTACCGGACGGGTTGCAAGATGGCAAATGATTCTCACAGAATATGACATCCAATAAACATCTCAAAAAGCCATCAAAGGCAGTGTATTGTCTGATTATCTTACTGAGCAACCCATTGATGATTACCAGCCTATGAGATTTGACTTCCCTGATGAAGACATCATGTTCATAAAAGCCAAAGATCATGAAGAGCCTATTCACACTGAAGGGCCTGACCCAGAAGAAGAATGGACTATGATGTTTGATGGGGCTGTTAATATGAATGGTCTTGGTGTTGGTGCAGTACTCATTACACCTAAGGGAGTTCACATGCCTTTCTCGGCAAAACTCACCTTTAACTACACTAACAACGAAGCTGAATACGAAGCTTGTATTATGAGTCTTGAGGAAGCGATTGACCTCAGGATCAAGACTTTGACTGTATTCGGAGATTCAACTCTGGTAATCAATCAAACCAACGACAAATGGTACACTCACCAGGAGCATCTGATACCTTACCGGGACTATACAAGGAGGTTGCTTACTTTCTTCACAACAGTCAAGCTTGAGTACATCCCCCGAGATGAAAATCAGTTTGCAGATGCTCTGGCTACCATTTCATCCATGATCAAAGTTCAAGCTGCCAACTTTGTGCCTCGGATTTTAGTATCCAGGCTTGATAGACCAGCATATGTATTCTCAGCAGACCTTGCTAAAGATGATAAGCCTAGGTTCTATGACATCAAATGCTTCTTGGAGGATCAAACATACCCACCTGGGGCATCATCCAATGACAAGAAGACATTAAGAAGGCTAGCTGGTAGTTTCTTCCTGAATACTGATGGATCCTTGTACAAGAGGAACTTCGATATGGTACTTCTCAGATGTGTGGATAAGACAGAAGCAGACTTGTTGATGCACGAGGTGCACGAAGGATCTTTTGGTACCCATGTTGGAGGGCATGCTATGGCTAAAAAGTTGCTAAGATCAGGCTACTACTGGATCACAATGGATGCAGATTGTTGTGCCTATGCCAGAAAGTGCCATAAATGCCAGATTTATGCGGATAAAGTGCATGTGCCTCCGAACCCTCTAAATGTGATGTCTTCACCTTGGCCCTTCGCCATGTGGGGCATTGATATGATTGGCAAGATTGAACCGAATGCTTCAAATGGCCACAGATTCATCCTGGTAGCCATTAACTATTTTACCAAGTGGGTTGAAGCAGCCTCATATGCAAATGTCACCAGGCAAGTGGTAGCCCGATTTCTGAAGAGAGACATCATCTGTCGGTATGGAGTGCCCGAGCGAATCATTACTGATAATGGTTCCAACTTAAACAACAAAATGATGGCAGAACTGTGCCGAGACTTCAAGATCCAACACCACAATTCTTCCCCTTACAGGCCAAAGATGAATGGCACTGTTGAGGCAGCTAACAAGAATATCAAGAAGATGGTGCAGAAGATGGTGGTCACCTACAAAGACTGGCATGAAATGCTACCATTTGCCTTGCATGGGTACCGTACATCAATCAGAACATCCACTGGGGCAACACCGTATCAACTTGTGTATGGTATGGAGGTAGTCCTACCTATTGAAGTCGAATTACCCTCCTTGCGGGTACTAATGGATGTTAAGCTGAATGAAGCAGAATGGGTCCGATCCCGATACGAACAACTAAGTCTGATTGAAGAAAAGAGATTGGCTGCAATCTGTCATGGGCAGTTATATCAGAAAAGAATGAAGAAAGCCTTCGATCAGAAAGTCAGGCTTCGGGAATACCAAGTAGGAGATCTTGTGCTGAAAAGACTCCTTCCTCCTCATACAGACCACAGGGGCAAGTGGACTCCGAACTACGATGGTCCGTTCATAGTAAAGAAAGTTTTCTCTGGCGGAGCACTGATGCTCAGTACTATGGATGGTGAAGACTTCCTGTCCCCTGTAAATTCAGATGCAGTAAAAAAACACTTCGCATAAAATGACCCGCTGGACATAAAAACAGAATGTAAGTCCAGGAAAAATAGGGCATCCCGGCGAGTCAAAAACAGAATAAAAGACTCGGGAAAAAATAAGGGAAAATAATCAAAAAAATGTACACCCGCTGAGTTGAAAAGCCACATTGGACAGCTCAGGCAAAAATGGGTATCCCGGTGGATTGAAAACCCGAAAGGGCGATCCACACAAAATGAGGGAATAAGCGAACAACTGCATTCTGGATTCGTCTATATCTTTCACAACATAGCAAGCTTTGAAAGGTTAAAGCATCGGTCAGAATCAGCCCTCTTCAGAAAGCAAGATGAGAAGAACGTCAATGTCATACGAGTGCTAGCAAAAAGGGAAGCACACTGAAGAGTCATCAACATTGCCAGCATCTTTTTGTTTCTCAATTTGTAACAATCTCCTCATTTCAGGGGATTTGTTTCTTTGACTGTACTTGCCAATTCAGGGCACACAAATTAATAAAGTCATATTTTCAGTCACATTTTGTCTCGTACATTTTATCTTTATTTGCAAAAATGTCCGATGTCCTTAATATATTGGTTGCATAAACACAGATGCGTCTTTTCTAAATTACATGCTTGCAGGAAATGTATTTGCTCCCGGGAGTGTCTAAATTCCTATGATGGAATCCGGTAAGGGACACCTCGAGATACTTGTATGTTTTCTTTGTCATAACAGGGTTGCAGGTATGCAAAGCACAACGTGGGGCATGAAGGTTTCTCCCTAATCATTACTTACTCAGCACATCTTCCAAACAGCACGAGAGATGCTTACTCCCCAACTGAGCTGCCAAACGTCATCCTCCTTAGCAGAACCACAGAAATCACTAGGAAGGCCATTCATTGATCATTCCTCCCCAGCCGAGTGTTAGACAGGGAGCTATCTCCCCGCAGAGTCTCAACCTCTATCCAGAAGAGCAATGTTTGAAGATCTCACAACAAAGTGACGAAAGCTTCCGCAGACCCCAGCTGGGCTTCTCATTACCAAGATAGGTCTATCAATGACTTATTTCCCCAAGCAGAGATAGACATCAGTTCTGCCATTGATCTCATACCCAGCTGGGATGTTCTTTCAAAACAAGATCAGTCAGAAACCTCTACAGCAATGGGATCCAAATCCAGGATCGGTATCTTTTGCATAATCATAGCATTCGCATCATATTTCCCCCAAAGCATAGCATTCCGTTTAATACGGAGCATTAGGGCAAAAAATCAAACATATTGCATAATCACAAGCCATGTTTTGAATCAGTCACCTGTGAATACTGATACATCATTAACAACATACATAATACCTTTCAAATTCCCCGGCGGAATATCAAAGTACCTTCTTTACATTCCCAAAAAATTAATAATACAAATACATGCTCCTTTTGACACCCGTCCGTGTCATCTTTCCCCAGAAAGTCGCCGGAACACTTATACATAACAGGCACCTCTTGACACTCGTCTGTGTCATATTCCCAGCAAAAAGCCAGAGCGCCCCCTTTGCATTCCCAAATACATATTAATACGCTCTCTTGACACCCGTCTGTGTCACCTATCCCCAACACAGTTGTCTAAACACTTGTTTATAATACGCTCTTTCCGACACCCGTCCGTGTCATCCTATCCCCTCAGATCTCCAAAATATCTCTTATAAACTTGTACACTTCCCTTTGTAATACTCGTCCGTATCACACCATCCCCAGTGAGTTGAACACTCTTATGTGTCTCAATCATACCTTTTACTCATAACAGATGATCGTCCGTATCTTGTACACACCTATTTCCCCTTAGAGTCGACACTCGTTAGTGTTCTTTTGTTAACCAGTTGATACTCGTTCGTATCACCATCTCTGAACATGCGTCAGCGTTTGTTTCCGCCGATACTCGTCCGTATCAGGGTCCTAAGGATGCTCGTCCGCATCTTTAATCTATACACAGCGTCAGACATTTATACCTTCTCTTTCTTGAATTTAGACACTCGTCTGTGTCTACCATTCCCCAGATTTCCCCAGCAAATCCTAATTATTTCTTTCTATCCGGCATTCGTCCTATGTCGTGATACTTTCGGCAACCGTACCTTGCCAGGTGATCGTCCTTCACCTTTTGATGATCGTCCTTCATCATTTTTATCCGATGGCCGTCCCCATCGTTAATCTTGTTATCTGACATTCGTCTTATGTCACGATAAACCCCGAGAGCAGCCGTACCCTGTTAGGTGATCGTCCTTCACCTCTTGATGATCGTCCTTCATCATGCTTATCCGATGTCCGTCCCCATCGTCGACCTCTTCTATCCGGCATTCGTCCTATGACGTGATATCTTCGGCAGCCGTACCCTGCCAGGTGATCGTCATTTACCTTAGATGACCGTCCCTCATCTTTTTCCCCAACAGAGCAGCCGTCCCCTGCTAGGTGATCGTCCTTCACCTCTGATGACCGTCCCTCATCATTTACTTCTTCAACATGATGGTCGTCCCCATCATCGCCTTTACCTTTAATCCCCAGAGAGTTTTGTTACTTTACCTGATGGCCGTCCCCATCATAATCCTTTATTTCCCCAGCATGTCTGCCGTCCTCGTCATTGCTGTTATCCCCAGCAGTCGTCCTCTGCTCAACGGTCGTCCTCCGTCGCCCGCATTTTATAATCATACTTTTCTTCCTTTTTACAATCTATATCCCTTTTCTTCTTCATCCAGTGAGTGCAAATTTTGGACTGTCTTTGATATTCAACCACAAGTTATCTTGTTTGCCTATTAAGCTGTCGCTTACATCCTGCACAGCTAACTCATGCTTGAATAGGGGCAGCTGTAAACACCCCAAATTTGCCCTCACTCATTTTCACCATGGCTTGTGATTCTTTTCATTTGCATAAGATCAATCATATCATTTCATATTGCATTTTTGCTTCACTGCATTGGTTCAAAGTCATCTGCATCTAGGGTTTGTGATCTGAGCAATCCCTGAGCCATCTGAGCCACTCCAAAGGTCTTCAATCATCTCAAGAGGGTCCATGTATGTTCAAGCATCATATTATATCCTCCCAAGATCAAGGAAGTCAGAAAATCACAAGAACTGAGAAAGGCATGGAAGCAGAGCCAGGTTTAACTGCACAGATGGCCTAGAATTAGGGTTTTGGTTTCAGAGGTCATAACTCCAAATTTTTTGGTCATTCTTGTTTCTATTGGTCTCTGTATGATATAAGGATCATGCATACCAATTTTCATGAAGAAACTCAATGGGGAAGGCATCTGATCAATAGATGACTTCTTGAGCAAGTCAGTGCAAAATCAGAGCATCTGAGGCCCCCAATCATCCAACCAAAAGGTCTTATCCATCATTTTGAGTGTATATGATCTTTATTTGATCTTATAAGAAGTTAGAAGTTCACAAAATTGAAGAATTTCAAGCCATTTGCAAAGTTGCCATTTTGGGAAAGTGACTTGTAATGCAAACTTGCCATTTTGGGAAAGTTTTTCAACCCCCTCTTTCTCAACCAAAAATGCTACAAATGAAAAATTCTTGGTCATGAAAGTTGTAGATTGGATCATTCGCTTTTCAAAAAGTACAAGAACTTGATTTAATTCATCATAGAACTCAAGTTATGGCCTTGCAAAGATGGGAAAAATCACAAAATTTCACTTATGTGCCAAAGAGGGAAACTTGCAAAAACACTTGCCAAAGCATTTTGTGACTTCAAACATACTTCTAACCATTACACAAACATGGTACATGACCTATAATTCAGAATTGCCCAAGGAATTTACAAGTTTCATGCCTTGATCATCAAGATTTCTTAAAGGAGGCAAAACTTCACATAATTGCAAAACACCCCATAACTTTCTTCTCTCTTGCTGCCTTGCCTCAAAACTGATCCCATGGACCTCCCTAAAGTCAGCTGCATAGGACACCCCATTGTCCTTGGCCTGCCATGTGCCCATACCTCAAGTACACCAACTCTTGACTTTATGCATTTTGCCCCATACCAATCAACATAGGCCACCACCCACCCTCTAACCTATCACAACTTATCATGTGGATCAAAACCAAGCAAAAGCACACAACATTGCAGCCTAACACTTGAGATTGCTCAGCATACACAAAATCCCTCAAACTTGCAAAAGCCTTCGAAACTCATAGCTCAGCCATCAAATCTCCAAACTTTTTCCACCATTCAACTCCACATTCATTGCTGATCATTTCCCACCCTTCATTTTGCCTTGAAACACCTTGTATCAAAAACACGATTTTGACATTTCTTGAACTGAACTTCTGCCAACTTCATTTAGAGACCATTTAAACTCCAACCAAGCATCACAAACTCTTCAGGAGGATCATTGGAGCTGATTTGAAGCAAAGAAGCAGCCAGCCATTGCCATTTTCGATAGCTTCAGTTCAGGTAACCTCAAGAACAAATTTTCTAGAAATGGTTTCTTCAGTTCTTAGATTGTTCTCCATGCTTCACTGATCACACTGCACCTTTTGGTTTTGAAAATGATTCAGTTTTAAGCATGTATGAAGCTTCTGAAATTTCTGAAAGATTTTCCGTTTTGCTTCGAATCTCTTTGTTCATGTGAAATAAATGATGTTTGATGGCTGATTCTTGTTTAGAATGGGGTTAGGATCATTTCTGGAGAGTTTAGAGGTTTGATTTCACGTATTGAGAGAGATTGGATGAGAGACTGGCCGAAGAAGATGACCGGAACACTGTTCCGGTCACCTGAAAGTGATTAGGGTTCAGATTAGGGTTCTAATCATAATTAGCGTAGTTTGAATTCTGGCCTTTGGATTGCGCGCGAAGTCAATTCCCTCCAAACTGACTTTAAACCTGGGCCCTTGGATTGGTTGACTTTCCCATTTTCTCATTTAATTTAATATTTATTTCATTTGTTTTCTATTTATTTGAACGAATTTTTAAAAATAGCAAATGATATCAAAAAATTCTGAAACTTTTTATCCAAGCTTTTATTTATTTTCAGAAACCAAAAATATTTTTATTTTTATTTTTTGCATTAAAAATTATTTTTAAATCATTTAAATGATTATTTTTAATTAGTTAATGAGAATTAATTAATTAAAAATACATTTAGGTATTTAAAAATTCCAAACAAATTCAGAGAGCTTTTTAAAACATTTAGAAACATTATCAAACCCTTCACACAAATTTATTTTTGGTTCTTGACCTATTTTGACATTTTTCTTTGGATTTAGGGTTCTTAAAAGTCAATATTTTTACCCTAACTTAGGAAAATTCTTTCTGCCTAACCATGAAGAGTTTGATGATGGTTCTTTTTGCATTGTATTCCTCATGACATGTAGTTTCTAGGATAAAATTGGTTTGAATTTATCTTTCATTTTCAATGTTTTTTGCATTTTTCATTGTGAGGCATCCTAAAACCCTAGCAAACTTGAGAAAATCATAACTTCCATTAGGTTAAGATTTGGGTCTTCCCCTTTGGGAAGTGAACTTGTATAGATTTAAGGTCCCTTTGGTTCCATTTTCAATTTTTTTATCTCATGCTTTGCTTCTGATTTTGAATTTTGAATCTCATTTTGTGCATAAACCCTAATTTGCATCTTCATTTGCATCCATCTTGCATAAGCTTGCATACTTGAACTTGCCATGACATTTTGTGCATCCAAATGGCATATAAGACATCTTAGGACATATTGAAATCATGTTTGATCATTGAATCATCCATTTTCCATGTTTTGCTTTCATTTCATTCCATATGCTTCCATGAACTTTCATGCTTCTTATATGTTTCATTTGCATTCTCATCCTTTGTATGATCATTCCCATCACTTGGCATGCTTTCATACCATCTCTTTGCATCATTTACATCTTGATTATGCTTCTGGTTTTGGTTTGCATCATTGCATCTTTCTCATTTTCATTTCATTCCACTTCCTTTTGCTAACTTTTCAGGTGGTAAGTGCTTTGAGAAGTGAATTTGCCTTCACTTCTCATAACCTCTCCTCATCTATTTTATGCATCTTTGCTGCATTTTTTACTTGTGGATTAGAGTGAGCTTGCTCATTCATGCTCCCTCTCCTTTCTTCTTTCTTCAAGCAACTTGTCTTCTTAAGTGAAGCAAGTTTTCTTACTTCTTTCTGCTTCTCCTTCCTTCATCCTGCTTCTTCCTTGGTGGTTCTTCTTGAAGACTTCTTGCAAACCTCATAAACCCTAGGAATACCCAAGCATGATAATAATTAGGGTTTGATTAATCCCCCCATTAGTTTCTACCTTTGTGTCATCATTGTGTCTTCTCTTCTCATCTCATAACCAAGGACTAAACCCTTAAGGTTTTAAGGCTTTGTGATTAAGCTTATGCCTGTATCCTTCTATTAGGATAGAGTGCATAACTTTAATCCTAAGTGTTAAACCCTTAATGTTTTTAATTTCCATTAATCAATCCACCTAATAATCACTAAGACATCAAGCTTGTAACTTGGGCCTTGCATTAGGGTTCTAATTCTTCCTTAATTGGTTAAGAAGGACTAACCCCAGTGTTAATGGACAAGTCCCCCTCAAGTTATCTTACAAACCATAAACTTCATCTCTTAACCCTATCATTAACTAAAATCCACTTCAATAAAGGCTTTGTTTTGTCATGAGGTTAATCCCTAATCATGGATTAAGTTGAGGTATCTTCCTCAGCTTAAATGTTCTCATCTATTATCCTTCTATTAGGATGGTGTAATGAGTCCATTAAATCTTTGATTATGGCTTAAACTCATTACTTAACACCAAAAAAAAATACCAAAAACATCTAAATAATTACAAGTAGGTTAATGATCTTAATCCTACATCATGGTGATTAAGTGTGAGGTTCTTACTTCATACTTAAGGTATTCTCATTACCCCTAATCAGAGGGAGGATGTGATGAGTTTACTAAACCTTGGTTTAGGCTTAAGCTCATTTTCCTATGACAAACACCAAAAAGCAATAAAAGATTGAAAATATCAAAAACAAACAATAATCGTCTCCTCCGGGGTTCTTTTCTCATCTCATTCACTCACAAACGAGAACTTGCTTCTTCCGTCTAATGCAAGACAGTTTGCACCTGAGCCAGACAGGTCATACACTTGAGCATAGACAAGCAAGAAGTTCACAAGTCAATTTATCTTTCAGTCTCTTTGAGTCGAACTACGGTGTTCTGACTTCCTCATTGCACGAGAGGATACATAGGCATAACTTAATTGTTATCGAACAAAAGTCTCTGTATATTCCCCCCTCTTCCAGCATTGTTCTTTTAAGCTTCATACTCTTTTTCTTACACTGACACTCTTTTATTTCACTTCACATTTCTTTTGCACTGACACTTGCATTCTTTTCCAGCTTTTGTACACAAAATAGCACAGACATTACCCCTTTTAAACACAAATCTTTTAAGCGTGGATCCCGTCGAGTACGACGGACAATCTGGGTGCTAATACCTTCTCAGGTTGTAACCAACCCCCTTTCTCAGTTTCTCTGGTTCGCAACCGTCTTATCCATCTTTTCTAGGTTTATGCAGCATTACCTTTCCTTCGGGATAAAAATGCCTAGCTGGCGACTCTTTTCACCCATCTCTCTTTCGCCAACCATTCGCGTCTGTACCCCTTCTGACCCGGTGTCATTTGGTGTGAGCGACACTAATATCACACCATGGCTTGTGATCTTTCATTTTTGCATAGGCATACTATCTCACATTGCATATTTTGTTTCATCTGCATAGTTCAGGTTCATCTGCATCTAGGGTTTGTGATCTGAGCAATCCAAGATCCCATCTGAGCCACCCCAAAGGCCTCAAAGCATTCCAAGAGGATCCATATGTGTTCTACCATCATATTATACTCCTCAAAGTTCATGGAAGTCAATAAATCACAAGAACTGGCAGAGCATGGAAGCAGAGCTAGGGTTTTCACTGCACAGATGACCAAAATTAGGGTTTTGGTTTCAGAGGCCTCAACTCCAAATTTTTGGGCCATTCTTGTTTCTAATGTTCTTAAGATGTTATAAGGATCATGTGTACCAAGTTTGATGAAGAAATTCATTGTGGAAGTCATTTGTTCACTAGGTAACTTCTTGAGCAAGTTAAGTCAAAATCAGGGCATCTGAAGCCCCCAACAATGGAACCAAAGGGGTATTTTCATAAAATTGAAGTTATATGATCTTTATTTGATCTTAGAAGTGGTTGGAAGTTCACAAGATTGAAGAATTTTGAGCCATTTGAAAAGTTGCCAAAAATGGAAATGACTTGTAATGGAAACTTTCCATTTTGGGAAAGTTCTTCAACCTCCTCTTTCTTAATAAAAAATGCTTCAAATGAAAAATTCTTGGTCATGTAAGTTATATATTAGGTCTTTCCCTTTTCAAAAAGTACAATAACATGTTCTAATTCATTATGGTACTCAAGTTATGATCCTTCAAAGTTGGCAAAAATCACATAATTTTCACATTCATGCCAAAGAGGGAATTTTGCAAATTCTCATGCCAAGCCATTTCTTGACCTCTAATGCATCCCTAAACATCATACCATCATAGTGCAACTCATTTGGATCAGAATTGCCCAAGGAACCACAACATTTCATGCCTTGCATCACAAGATAATTCAAAGGGGGCAAAATGCAAAAAAGGTTGCAAAACCACTTGAATCTTTCCCTCCAAGTCATCCAGCTGCAATCTTATGATCCAAAGGTCTTCCACAAAGCCAGCTGAGGCCATACATGCTTTGCAACCACTCCTGCCATGAACCATGCCCATAGTACACACAACCTTGACTTTTTGCAAATGAAGCCATACCAATCAGCATAGCCCACAACAACTCTTCTGACCTATCACAGCTTCACATACATGCCCTAAGGATCACATTTCATAACATATTGGAGCTTGAATCAACACACACATTCAGATTCAAAAAATCCTCAAGAAACTTCATCTCTTCGAAATTCTCAAACCACTCAGTCAAACTTCAAGCAAACTTCACCAATCATCTCCATACATCCTCCAGATCATTTCCCAGCCATTAAACAAGCCTGAAACCCCCTGAATCAAAAACACAATTTATGCCTCCACAGAACCAAAACTCACAAACCAAGCCATATAAACTCTTGCAAAGCTTCTCAACATCATCAAGGGGTTCATTGGAGTGGATTTGCACAACAGAGAGGTCCAGAAAGTACCAGTTTGTAAAGCTCCAGCTCAGGTAGTCATCTTCAAACTTTTTCCAGAACTTGCATTTCTTGTTTCTAAATGAATCTATGAGTTCTCCTGATCACCCTGATGTAGTTTGTTTTGAAAATGGTTGAGTTTCGTGCATGTACTGAGCTTCTGAAATTTTTGATGTATTTTCCGTTTTGCTTTGATTCGTGTTCTTGATGAAAAATAAATGAGTTTTGGGGCTGGATTCATGTTTAGGATTGTTAGATATTTGATTCCGGAGAGTTTGAGAGCTTGCGGTTGCGTTTTGAGGGAGATAGCATGAAGGGGATGCAGGAGAAGATGACCGGAGGTCTTCTCCGGCCACCTGAAAGTGATTAGGGCTTAATTAGGGTTTTAATTGCCAGATGCGTTCTAAGCCCTTGGATCTGGCTTAAATTAGAAACGAGTGGCTAGGATCATTTCACTTAGGGTTAATTCAGTTTAATTAATTTTAAAACATAATTAAGACCAGTTTGAATGTGGACCTTTGGACCTGGCGCACAGTCAACTCCCTCCAGATTAGTTTGAATCTCAGCCTTGGATCTTGCATACTTTCCCATTTAATCCATTTTTATTTCATTTTAATTCATTTTTCTTTCTCATTTTATTTAAATACTTAGAAGAATCCCAAAAATATCATTTTCTGCATTTTCATTCTAAATATATTTCTCAACCTAAAAACAATTTTTATTTTATTTTTTGCATATAAAAAGTATTTTTAAAATATTTAAATGTTTATTTTAATTAATCAATGTAAATTAATTAATTAAAATAGCATTTAGGTTTCTACAAATTACCAAAACAATCATGTTGCATCTTAACACATTTAGAAACATTTTCAAACCCTTAATACAAATTTCTTTTTGGTTTTGATCATAACTTGACAATTTTCTTTGAATTTAGGGTTCATAAAATCATATTTTTACACCCTAACCTTTGAAATATCTTTTATGCCTAACCATGAAGGGTTTGAAGATGGTTCTTTTTGCATTGTTTTACACATATCATGTAGTATCTAGGATATTTTTGGCATGAATTTATCTTGCATTTTCAATTTGATTTGCATTTTTCCTTTTGAAGCACCCAAAAACCCTAGCAAACTTAGAAAAATCATAACTTTCAATAGGTTAAGAGTTAGACCTTCTCCTTTGGGGTGTGATATCATATGGGATTAGGGTTTGTTTGATTGCATTTTCAATTTTTTATAATGTCATTTGCTTCTGTCTTTGTCATTTGCATCTCATCCTTCCATGTAACCCTAATTTTGCATCTTTACTTGCATCTTACATTGCATTGCATGAACATATGAACTTGCCATGCCATTCTAAGAATTTGTATGCCATCTTAGGCATCTTAAGACATTGCTTGAACATTGCTTGATCATTTATTCATGCACTTGCCATGCTTTGCATCCATTACATTTCATGAACTTCCATGTGTTCTCATGCTTCTTACATGCTTCATTTGCATTCATCCTCTTGTATGAACACACAAATGCATCTTGTATGCCTTTGCATCATATAATAGCATCATTTACATCATGTGTATGCTTCTGGTCTTGTTCTTTACCCTTGCATATGCATCATTTCATTTCATTCCTTCCATATTGCATCTTGTACTAACCTTTCAGGTTAATGGTAAGTTTGTTTGGGAGGTGGATTTGCCTTCACCTCCCACTTTTTTCTCATACCTTCATATTGCATCCTTGCTGCATTTTTACTTGTCCTTGAAGTGAATCTTGTTCACTTATGTTCCATCCTTCTCACTTTCTTCCTTTAAGTTACTTATCTTCTTAGGAAGTAAGTAACTTATTCTTCTGCTTCATCCTCTTTTCATCTTGCTTCTCCTTGGTGGCTTCCTTGAAGACTTCTCCTTTTTAAGCCTCACAAACCCTAGGATTTCCAAGCATGATCACTTTCTAGGATTGATAGTTTCCCTTAGACTTTTTCCTTTGAGTCTTCTTTGTGTCTCTTTTCTCATCTCATCATTAGAGACTAAACCTTTAAGGTTTTAGGACTTTGGAATTAGGGTTATGCCTGCATCCTTATCTTAGGAGGGAGTGTATAACTTTAATCCTAAGTGTTAAACCCTTAATCTGTTTAAACCTCTTAATCAATCCATCTAATAATCACTAAGACATTAACTTGTAACTTGGGCCTTACATTAGGGTTCTAATTCTTCCTTTATGTTAAGAAGGACTAACCCTAGTGTTTAATGGACAAGTCCCCCTCAAGTTATCTTACAAACCATAAAACCCACTTCTTAATCTTACCACCTTTAATTAAAAATCCATTTAATAAAGGTTTGTTTTGTCATGAATTTAGTCCCTAACCATGGATTAAGTTGAGGTATCTTCCTCAGCTTAAGTGTGCTCATCTATTATCCTTCTATTAGGATAGTGTAATGAGTCCACTAATCTGTGATTAGAGATTAAACTCATTACTTAACACTAAACAAAAAAACCAAAAACATCTAAATAATCACAAGTAGGTTAATGATCTTAATCCTACATCATCATGGCAATTAAGTTGAGATGCTTATCTCATACTTAGTTATTCTCATATCCCTAATCAAGGAGGATATAATGAGTTTACAAGCCCTTGATTTAGGATTAAGCTCATAATCCTATGCAAAACACCAAAAAACAATAACATAACTGAAAACACGAAAACAAATAATAATCGTCTCCTCCGGGATTATTTTTCTCATCACCTTCACTCTATAAGCGAGAACTTGCTTCTTCCTTCTAATGCAAGACAGTTAGCACTCGAGCATAGACAAGCAGGCAATTCACAGTCAGTTTATCTTTCAGTCTCTTTGAGTCGAACTACGGTGTTATGACTTCCTCATTGCACGAGAGGATACGTAGGCATAACTTAACAGTTATCGAACAAAAGTCTCTTTGTCATCCCCCTCTTTCGGCATTCTTTCTTTTTTAAGCCTCGGTTCCTGAGCAATTCACCTTTTTGCACCGACACCTGTTCATTCTTTTCCAACTTTTGCACACAGATATCACATACCCTACCCCTTTAAGCACAATCTTAAAGCGTGGATCCCGTCGAGTACGACGGACAATCTGGGTGCTAATACCTTCCCAGGTTGTAACCAACCCCCTTTCTCAGTTTCTCTGGTTCGCAACCGTCTTATCCATCTTTTCCTAGGTTTATGCAGCATTACCTTTCCTTCGGGATAAAAATGCCTAGCTGGCGACTCTATTCACCTTCACTTCATTTTTCTTTTCGCCGACCGTTCGCGTTTGTACCGGGATGCAAATCTTCGGGAGCGACAAAGAGGAAAGGGTCATTCAGCCTCATCAAGAAGAGATAGAGATCATCAACATCAGGACTGAAGATGTAAAGAGAGAGATAAAGATTGGGGCTAGTCTGCAGGATGGGGTAAAGAAGGAGTTGATTGGTATGTTATGTGAATATGTGGATATCTTTGCCTGGTCATATCAAGATATGCCAGGACTAGATACTGACATCGTTGTGCACAAGCTGCCACTAAGAGAAGACTGTCCTCCGGTGAAATAAAGCTGAGAAGAACTCGTCCTGACATGGCGATGAAGATCAAGGAGGAAGTCCAAAAGCAGTGGGATGCCGGATTCCTTGTCGTAACTAGTTACCCACCCTAGGTAGCTGACATTGTGCATGTACCAAAGAAAGACGACAAAGTTCGGATGTGCGTTGATTATCGGGATCTAAACAGAGCGAGTCCCAAGGATGACTTTCCATTACCTCACATTGATGCGCTGGTAGATAACACC
Source organism: Lathyrus aphaca (assembly GCA_963966055.1). Lineage (NCBI taxonomy): Eukaryota > Viridiplantae > Streptophyta > Magnoliopsida > Fabales > Fabaceae > Lathyrus > Lathyrus aphaca. Next base: position 736,021,632 of record OZ014519.1, on the reverse strand, counting down.
GCTCAGTTCTCGGTATTTTCTTTCATGGATGGCTTCTCCGGGTATAATCAGATCAAGATGGCACCGGAAGACATGGAGAAAACAGCGTTCATTACCCCATGGGGTACATTCTATTACAAGGTTATGCCCTTTGGATTGAAGAACGCCGGGGCAACATATCAGCGGGCTATGGTCACATTATTCCACGACATGATACATAAAGAAATTGAATGTTATGTGGATGACATGATTGCCAAGTCCCGGGACAAAGAAGAGCATCTGGTCAATCTCAAAAAGTTGTTTGATCGATTGATAAAGTACAAATTGAGGTTAAATCCATACAAGTGTACTTTCGGAGTGTGTTCCGGAAAATTGCTGGGTTTTGTTGTTAGCCAAAGGGGAATCGAGGTAGATCCTGCAAAAGTAAAAGCAATACAAGATATGCCTGCACCAAAAACAGAAAAAGAAGTGCGTGGGTTTTTAGGGATATTGAACTACATTTCTCAGTTTATATCTCATCTAACCGCCACGTGTGAGCCAATGTTCAAATTTTTGAGAAAAGAACAAACGGTCAGGTGGAATGAGGATTGTCAAAGAGCCTTTGAAAAAATAAAAGAATATTTGCAGACACCTCTGATTCTAATGCCTCTAGTTCAAGGACGGCCACTTATCATGTACTTGACTGTGTTAGAAGGGTCGATGGGGTGTGTTCTAGGCCAACATTACGAGTCTGGTCGAAAAGAGCATGCAATTTACTACCTTAGTAAAAAGTTTACCGACTGTGAATCCCGTTATTCACTGCTCGAGAAAACTTGTTGTGCTTTGGCATGGGTTGTTCGCTGACTGAGACAGTACATGTTGACCCACACCATATTGCTAATCTCAAAAATGGACCCTGTCAAGTATATTTTCGAGAAACCAGCATTAACAGGAAGGGTTGCAAGGTGGAAAATGATCTTAACAGAGTATGACATACAATATACGTCCCAGAAATCCATCAAAGGAAGTGTATTGTCAGATTATCTTGCACAACAGCCACTTGAAGACGACTATCAGCCGATGAAATTTGATTTCCCTGATGAGGACATCATGTACCTCAAAGCAAAAGATTGCGAGGAACCACTTCCGGAGGAGGGGCCAGACCCTGAATCCCAATGGAAGTTGATGTTTGATGGGGGGCGGTCAATATCAACGGACGTGGAGTTGGTGTTGTTCTTATCACTCCCGAAGGTGTTCATTTCCCCTTCGCTGCCAGAATTACTTTTGGATGCACCAACAATGAAGCGAAATACGAGGCGTGCATAATGGGAATAGAGGAGGCTATTAATCTTCAAATTAAGACCCTCGATATATTCGGAGATTCGGCCCTCGTTATCAATCAGATTACCGGGAAGTGGTATACACATCAAGAACACTTAATTCCTTATAGGGATTATGCCAGAAGACTGTTAACGTTCTTTACAACAGTTAAGCTGTAGCATATACCACGAGATGGGAACCAATTCGCCGATGCATTGGCTACTCTTTTTTCGTCCATCAAAGTCTTGTGTTGGAAATATGTACCCAGGATTGACATTTCCAGGCTTGACACACCAGCTTATGCTTTCTCTGTAGACGCAGTGTCTGATGAGAAACCTTGGTACTTTGATATCAAGCGTTTCCTAGAAAAACAAGAATACCCAACTGGAGCATCATCCAATGACAAGAAGACCTTGAGAGGACTTGCTGCTAGCTTCTTCTTGAATGCAGACGGAGTTCTATACAAGAGGAACTTTGACATGGTTTTGCTCAGATGCGTGGGTAGACACGAAGCAGACTTGTTAATGCAGGCAGTCCACGAGGGATCTTTCGGTACTCATGCATGAGGGCATGCAATGGCTAAGAAGTTATTGAGATCAGGGTACTATTGGCTAACAATGGATGCAGACTGTTGTTTGTACGCCCGTAAGTGCCACAAATGCTAGATTTATGCAAACAAGGTGCATGTTCCTCCAAGCCCGCTCAACGTCATGTCATCTCCTTGGCCCTTTTCTATGTGGGGCATTTACATGATCGGGAAGATAGAGCCTACTGCTTCAAATGGTCATCGTTTCATTTTGGTGGCGATCGATTACTTCACTAAGTGGGATGAAGCAGCATCTTATGCCAATGTCACTCGTCAAGTGGTAGCTAGATTTTTGAAAAGAGACATTATTTGCAGATACGGAGTGCCCGAGCGAATCATTATTGATAATGGTTCCAACTTAAATAACAAGATGATGGCCGAACTGTGCCGGGACTTCAAGATTCAACATCACAATTCTTCTCCTTACCGGCCAAAGATGAATGGTGCGGTAGAGGCGGCTAACAAGAATATTAAGTAGATTGTGCAAAATATGGTTGTCACTTACAAGGATTGGCATGAGAAGTTACTGTTTGCGCTGCATGGGTATCGAACGTCAGTCAGGACGTCAACCGGGGCAACTCCTTTCTCGTTGGTGTATGGCATGGAGGCAGTCTTGCCTGTTGAGGTAGAAATTCCTTCATTTCGTGTGATGATGGATGCGAAGCTTGATGAGGCTGCGTGGGTACGTGCTCGATATAATCAGTTGTGTCTAATTGAGGAAAAGAGATTAACGGCTATCTGTCATGGTCAACTTTATCAGAGGAGAATGAAGCGAGCATTCAACCAACGAGTACATACTCGGGAGTATCAAGTAGGCGAGCTTGTGCTCAAGAGGATCGTTCTTCCAGGTTCAGATCACAGGGGCAAGTGGACCCCAAATTGCGAAGGCCCATTCATAGTAAAGAAAATTTTCTCGGGTGGGGCACTGATGCTCACTACTATGGATGAAGAAGATTTCCACTCTCCTGTTAACTCAGACGCAGTTAAAAAATACTTCGCATAAAAAGACCCGCTGGACACAAAAACAGAATTAAAGTCCAGGCAAGAAAAGGGCATTCCGGCGAGCTAAAAATAGAATAAAAAGCTCGGGCAAAAGTTAGGGAAAACAAACAAAAAAAAAAGTGTACACCCGCTGAGTTGAAAAGCCACATCGGACAACTCAGGCAAAAAAGGGTATCCCGGTGGATTGAAAACCCGAAAGGGCGATCCACGCAAAACAAGGGAATAAGCGAACAACTACGATCCAGGTAATTTGAACCAAATCACCGTTTCGTACAGCCTGACAATATCAGAAGGATAGGAATTAGTCCTCTCATTTTCTTCAAAAAGCAAAGGCAAGAACATAAAGTTTTGAAGACGTGCTGGTCATAGCAAGAAGGAAACTCATTGGAATGTCGTGCACATTGCCATTAGGATAGTTTATTTTCTCAAGTTTTACGGTAGCTACCTCTTTCCAGGTAGTTGCTTCCTGATGTAAAACTTTGCCTATTTAGAGGCCTCTCAATAAATGAATATTCAGTCTAAAGTTGTGTTGTGTTTTGTTTACTTTGTTTGCAAAAATGTCCTGAATTTTTTGCAAAAAGAACATTGCATTAGAAACATGTTGATTTTTTCTAAATAACGACATTGCAGGGAAACATTTAAAACCATCTTTGAGTGTCGGGCGACAATGGATGAACAAATCATACCATGCAAGTCCCCGGGGCACATATGTGTATATTGTTGTTGTAGGTTTTGCAGGATGGTATCACATTCCCCCAAGAAGATTGTTCCCCAGCTGAGACAGATCAGAAGGAATTGATCCCCAACAGATTTTCAAAGCTGTGAATAGATGATTTCCCCCAAGCGGATTATCTTTCCACAAATGAAGTATGCCCAACAAGCAGCTGAATGCTTGATTTCTCCACAGAGTTCATGTTTGGGTTTCATTCCCATCATTGAAATATTCCTCAGAGAAGTCGCCAATTTATTTTTGGTCAGTAATGATGATACAAACAGTTATTCATCCCCCTAACCAGAGCTTAAGTGTCAAAGCCTCTTGACCTGGCTCTCTCCTGCAGAGTTGGATTCTTGTTGCCAATCAGGAATTTGTTGATGCTCGTATGCACCCCCAACACTCGTCGGTGTTTGATAGTTGTTGTAGCTCGTATGCACCCCCCAACACTCGTCGGTGTTTGATAGTTATCGTTGCTCGTCTGCATTCCCCAATGCTCGTCTGTGTTTGTCATCCGTTTGAAGCTCGTTTGCATGGTTTGGATACTCGTTTGTATCATTCCTCACACTCGTCTGTATTGCTACTCCAATTGCTCGTCTGTGTTGGATTTCTGGTACTCATCTGTATCGCTACACCAAATGCTCGTCTGTGTTTGATGTTTCGGATGCTCGTCTGTGTCGCTACTCCTAATGCTCGTCTGTATTGCTACTCCAATTGCTCGTCTGTGTTGGATTTCTGGTACTCGTCTGTATCGCTGCTCCAAATGCTTGTCTGTGTTGGGATTGCTGGTATTCGTCTATATCAGTGGCTGGTATTCGTCTATATCATCACCTGAAGCGCTCGTTTGTGTTTCTTAGATCATCGTCTGATATTCGTTTGTATCATTGACTTATGACACTCGTCTGTGCTCTCTGGATGATCATCTAATACTCGTTTGTGTTGAAGAGGTTTGAAGTCCTGACGGTGGGATTAAACGTCAAAATGGTTTCTGGTCCTGGCGTAACAGGTTTGCTCAAAGAAGACTCGTCTGTCTTAGACCATATGTCTGAGGATATATGAGGAGGGTTCGTCTATCCTGATTATGCATGTCTATCCCACAGACTTAAGTGCATCACCGGTCCTGGCGTAACGGGATATCCGAAGGAGGTTCATCTATCTCAAGTCATATATTTTTATATAAAAAAAATGTATGAAGAGGGTTCGTATGTCCAGTTCCTGGCGTAACAGGTTTACTTGAAGAGGGCTCGTCTGTCCATTCTTGGCGTAACAGGTTTACTTGAAGAAGACTCGTGTGTCCAGGTTTTATTATCCAGAGTAACCGTTCGATTTGGAAGAAGCTCGTCTGCTTTGCTGTCACTTCAGTTTCCTAGAGTGTTGGGTTTATTTCCCATTTCTGCATTCTCGAGCAGAGTGCAAATTTCAGGTCTTCTTGGTATTCAACCACAATTTATCTTGAACGATCGATAGCCCGTGCTATCGTCATTTTCAGATTAACAGTTGCTTGAATAGGGGCAACTATAACACCCCAAATTTTCCCTCTTCTTTTTAGCATCATCATTATATCATAATCATCATAAGCATGTCATATCCTTGGCATCTTTGCATAGAAAATAAAGCATAACATTCTCATGTTCTAGCATTGGGCATATGATCAACTATTGGTGTGTTTGAGGCCTTACAAGCCATAGCAAGAGGCCAAGTGGACTTGTTAAAGTCCCATGAAGAGTCTACATGATATTCACAAGCTCAAGATCCTTTGCAAGAGCCCAGAAGGTTGGGAGGTCATCAGAGAATCCAAGCTAAGACCAGCTCCTACACATTGGTTCCCAAATTAGGGTTTCACTTTCAAGCAGGGATTATTTGTGACTTTGGCCATTTCATGTGGGCAAAGTCCTTCATATGATAAGAGGTTCCTATGGATGAAATTTGGTGAGAAAATTCATTGAGGAAGGCAGTTATTTCACCAGTTGCTTGCATAAGAAGAAATTGGTCAAACTGTTCATTTGAAAAGTCAACTGCGACAATTCAAGGGTTCCAATCCCATTTTTCAAGCCAAGGGATGTCCTTAAGGTCTTAGAAGAGGTTTGACAAAGTCAAGGACCAAGAATCAAGAGGTTTTGAAGAACTTTCCATTTTTGGCATATGGCTTGTAATGAAAGTTTCCATTTTTGGCAAGTTTTGCCCTAATTTTCAAAGCTTTCTTTCATGATGAAGATGACTTCATTTGATTTTTCCATTAAACATGAAAGTTATAGAGTATGATCTCCCATTTTCAGAAAGTACAAGAAATTGTTCATAGCCTTCATGGTTTGGAAGTTATGGTCTTTTGAAGTTCACTTGTTTTTAGGGTTTTACCATTATTTCAAGTTTCCTCCATTTGCAAAAACTCATGTAAATCATTTCCAAGCTGATCAATGGGAAAAAGGAGGTCATGGTATCTTATGGCATTGCATTAAGGTCATTTGGCTCAAGAAATTTCAACAAAATTATGCATGAAGAAGGAGTTATTCCACTAAGTGCAAATTTGCAAGTTCATTAGAAAAGCATGATTCAGATATCTTCAAGGTGTGAGATCAATCCAAGGGTGGAGAGTGAATCATTTGGAAACTAAACATGCACATGGGAAGGCAAGGGCACGAGCATTTCACCACTTCATACCACTCTTGCATTTTTTGCAAAATCATCCTCCCACTCATTCCTCATGTGCATTCTCTCCCATTTCTTCAACATGAATCATTGACATCATTTATAAAGCATCTAGGGTTTCATTTGCTCTAGCTCTCTCACCATTTCATCACTCTCAAGTTTTTGAACTTCAAGCATATCCCTTCGAATCTCATCACATACTCACTCTCTGCAAAAACCAATGGCATATTCATGATCAGTGAAGTGTAAGGAGTCAAGATCAACCACTCATTCAAGCTAATTCCCAGGATTTCACACCTTTCCATTTCAGTGCAGTTGGCTTTGAGTTCTTAGATCTAGCCATTTTCAAAGCTCTAGTTGCATTTATTTTGCAACTAGAGTGTATTTGGAGGGGATCTGCAGCTCCTCTTGGATTTTCTCAAGCTATTTCCAGATCTGTAAAGCTCAAGTTAGCTTCAAACTTTTAGATCTGGAAATGAAATTAATTGTGTGCATTATGTTCTACTTGCTTCACTGATGATCTGGATGTATTTGGTTTTGAAAATGGCTGCATATTGAGCATTTCATGTTGATTTGAAGTTTGATATGTGAAATTGTTTTTGGTCGATTTGCACTGATCATTGATCTTTTGGGAATTTTGTTGTTATATTTGAAATTATCATGCTTGAATGGTGTGATCTGGAGATTTTGAGGTATTGTTGTGCATGTTTGTTCTTGGACATGAATTTTCCGGTGACCGGAGCTAGGGCTCCGTCACCGGATTCTGGAAAATCAAATGAAGAAGATGACTCCTCCACCCTTGGATCTGTGATCTGGACGCTTCACAACTTGCCAGCGCATTAAAAATCCACCCCCTCTCACGTGACTTTATATTCTCTGAATAATGCCATTTTTTTGCCACCTCACCACAGTTATCATGTACACACACGCATCTTGTTTGCTTTGGTTGACTGGCTGATAATGTTGACTTGATCCTATACGTTACTTTGATCTGATGGTTTCTATTTTTTCCAGATTAATTGAATTTCCATGATAGATAACGTGCATATGCGCTGAATCCATTGGGCTTTGTCTACTATTCGCACCCCTCCCTCTTCTAGGCCCATTTTATTTGAACTGAAATAGTTACTAATTGCACCCCTTGTCCATTGGCTTCTTATTTTATTTTTATATTATTTTCAGTTTGATTTTCAATTTTTAGAAATAGTAAAACGTATCCAAAAATTCCAAAAAAAATCATGAATATTATTTTGAGTTTTCTTTAATTTTTGACATTTTTATTTTTCATTTATTTTCATTTTCCACGCTGGAATTAATTGTTGCTTTTATTAATTATTTTTAATTCATTTTAAATGCATGATGACTTGTGAATTTCATATCTTGATCATCATTGGGAATCTTGAATTGATTCTTTTAGCACTAGATTCATATTGAGATGTAGTTTGTTGGTGATTTTTATACTGATTTTTAGAAGCTTGCTTGATCATTTTTGGTCTTTAACTTGTGTGTGAAGTCTCATAACCCTAGTCCATGTTTAGGCATCCCTTTGACCTACCTTGCTTCTGCTTTTGAGCTTGTCCTTTTGGCATGTTAATATTAGATGTTTGAGGAGCCTTTGTGCCAATTTGTGGAATTTTTGGATGAACTCTTGATTTAATGTGAATTTTCTTTTGCCTCTCTATTTTTGCATCCTTTTGGGTCATATGCTTAGTCCTTAGGCTAGGAGGGCACTTGTGCCAACTCCCTTAGGTTGTTTAGAGCTCTTTTAGGATGTGGATATCTCCCTGGTCCTTGATTGATGTTTATGCTTTGAGGAGGTTTGTGTTAATTGTCTTTGAAGCTTGTACACTTATGTACATGTTAACTTCACCTCTTATGCTTATGTGTTTCTCATGTTGACAATGATTAAGCTTGTATGCTTCTTTTCTTGATTTCTTGTGTTGCTTAGGCAAATTCTTGGCATGTTAAGGTTCTGGTCTTGAAGTGTATGATGTTTGTTTACTTTGTATGCTTTGTGCTATCTCATAAGTGTTTTGTTTTGTCATGGTGATTTGTAATGCTTTATGTTGAGTTGTTTGATCCACTTCTCATCTTATGTTGTATGCTTGATCCTGGCACTTGAGAACGAAGTTTCAATTCTGGTTATGATGTCTTGGCTTAATCTTTTGTTCATTGGTATCTCATTTGGTCTTACTTGCTTCTGTCTTGCTACATGTTTATGCTTATAACCATTTATGGGCCTTGGTAAGTGAGAGGTGTGGATGAGATTCCCACATCTCCAACTCTTTTCTCTTCTTCTTTCAATATGCTTTCTCATTTGTGTTTAAGATGTGCTTTATGCCATCACTTGCTTAGTTCGTTCCCATCCCCCCTTAGGTACCAACTTACCTTCTTTAAGAGAAGTAAGTTGGTGTTCTACTTCTTCTTCTTCTGTTCCTCTTCTTTCTTAGGATAGAGTTCAAACCACATTAACTTAGGACCCCCATGCATGATAACATTAGGATTTTTTAGTTCCCTTAGTTGTTTACCTTTTCTGTTCCTTTTGTTTCTTTCTCTTCTTATCTTCAAATAAAAACCATAAAAAGCATTTAATAAGGATTGAAGTGGTCTCCTGTGCAATAACCTTATCCCATGAGACACTTGTAGTCTTCCCATCTTGGGATAGTACAAGCTTGTCTAGCATGATGCACTAATCTGATCATAAGACCACCTTCGTAAAGAAAATCATAAAAGGATACTTCTTCACAAAAATTACAAAAACACTTAATAAATTCAACGAGTTAGTGAGCTTAGGCCCTAATCTCTGGAACCAAGTTTTGGGGATCTTCTCCTTACTTGAGTGTGCTTGTTCTATTATTCCATCTTGGAATGTAGTAGCAAGTACACATTCCATGGAAAAGAGATTGAGTTCACTTCCTTGTGTCACACTCATAAAAAATCATAAAAAACACTGGACAAACAATAAACGTCTCTCCTTCGGGACTTCTTTTCTCATCACCTTCACTCTCATCGTACGAACTTGCTCCTACTTGTCATTTTGCAAGACGGTAACGCACTCGTCGTCCGAGCCTGCAACACCTGAGCATTGACATAGGCAGTTCAAGCCTTAAAACACATGCAATCTTTTCCACCCCTAGTTAGGGGAACTACGACGACTCTGATCCTCATTTTCCCGATGAGGTACGTAGGCAGCGGGGTAGGGCCCGTTTGAGCACAATCTTTATTTTCGCTACATTTTTCCTTTTCATTTCTTTTTCAGTTCCCTTTTCTTTTCTTTTATCCAGTTCAGTTCATTTTCTTTGCAACAACTTTCATTTCTTCACCCTTTGAAACACATTTCTTTGCAAGCGTGGATCCTGTCGGGTACGGCGGACAACCTGGGGTGCTAATACCTTCCCAGGTCATAACCGACTCCCGTACCCAGTCTCTTTGGTTCGCAGGACCCGTGTCCTTCCTTTTCTTTTCCTCTGGTTTGTGCAGCATTACCATTCCCGTTCCTTCAGGATAAAAATGCCTGGCTGGCGACTCTACCTCTTTCCACGCCACTTTCACGTTTGTACCAGGATGGAAATCCAGGGAGCGACACCAGGTTGTAACCAACCCCCTTTCTCAGTTTCTCTGGTTCGCAACCGTCTTATCCATCTCTTTCTAGGTTTATGCAGCATTACCTTTCCTTCGGGATAAAAATGCCTAGCTGCCGACTCTATTCAATTCATCTTCATCTTCTCTTTTCACCGACCGTTCGCGTCTGCACCTTGGGACCTAGTGTCTTTTCAGGGGAGCGACACACTCTTTATAATATTCTTTAATTTTCCATAATTTTAGATTTTGTTTTTGTTCATTTTTGAGATCATAATTAATTTTTACTTTATTTGTTTCTTAATTTCCACCATTCTTGATATGTCATCTTGTGAATTTTTGTTCCCTCAAACCATGCATGATAAATGTGCCATTCTTTTTATGTTGTCTTCTTATTCCATTAAACTTCATTAAAAGATTTTTCTCTGGATTTTTAGGTCATGTTTGGATCATTTTTTAGTCCTTTCTTTCACTTGTATTCACAAAAATCCAATTTGAGTTCTACCTTTCCATTAACCATTCAAAAAGAGGAATTTTAATGAGATTTTTTGCACATAACCTACTTTCTGGATCTTGATGCTAAGTGTCAATTCTCATAATTTGTTTTATGTCATTTGGTATTTTTCTTGAGTTGTTTGAATTCTAAGTCATTTTTGGTCCTTCATTTTGTCTTCTCTTACTCCAAATGAATAAGGTATTTAGGCCATTGCTCTAATGTTTTTCTTTTGGGTCTTATGTATTGTAGTAGATGTCCTCTCACATTGAAAGCCATCCTTGAGTCTTTACTTTTGTTTTTAGGATTTGCTTGAGTCCTAAGTTTCTATTGCCTTCCTTGGACCTACTTTTCCTTCATCCTTCATCTTAACCACTCAAAACTTCATGAATACACCAAATAAATTTTTCAAAGTCTTGTTTTGTGTCTTATAAACATGTTTAGATCATTCCTCTATGTTCACTTCACATGTATAAAGTTTTTCCTCTCTTTATGTTTCATTTTCCATTAAGAAAGTAAAAAAACCCCTAATTTGAGATACCTAGTTTTAGAATACTTCATGCCATTTCATTTGCCATTGTTTTGTGAGTTTAATTTCCATCTTGAATTCATGTCAAGCCCCTGGTTTTTGTATGGGGATTTCAAATCCTTTTGTTCATGTTTGGGTCTTACCTTAAGGTTTTGCTTCTCTTTGAAGTTTCACTTGCATTCCTTCTTATGTTCACACCATCACTTATATAGTTTGCTTTTCTTTTACTTAGGTATCTTCATCCCTTGTAGTATGACCTATTAGGAGACTTTAATAAGATGTTAGCCCCTGGATTTTCCATTCACTTTAGGGTTTAAGCCTTTTTAGATTACTTAATCCTTTAAGTTTCCCCATGTAACTTTACCTTAGATCTTATTAAGGTTTAGATTCTTTTTAGGGCATAGTTTGAAGTTGTCCACCTTTGTAGCTTTAGAAACTTTTGAGTTGAATTAGCTACTGACTTTTTAAGTTTGTTACCTTATAAGATGCTTTGGGCTTAGGTATTAACCTTAGAAGTTCACTAACATCTTTCCTTAGCTAGTGTGAGTTGTTATTGAAATTTGCCATGTCATAATTGTTCATATTTCTTCATCATGCTAACATTTGTTTTATAGGGGGGAAGATGAGGTAATCACTTCATTCCTTATCTCTTATGCATCAATTTGTTTTGCCTTAGCACCTTTGTGCTTTGTTCATAGGTTCCCATTTTGTTCTTTAGATTCAACTTAAATTCCTTAGGAAGTAAGTTGAATTCTAACATGTTCTTTCTTCTTCTTAGGTTAGAATACCTCATTAACCATAGGACCTCTTTGTACATAATATGATGACTTAGGGTTGTGTCTTAGTCCCCCATTAGCTTTGACCTTTTCCTCTTGAGTCTTCTTTTCTCATCTTCAAACAATATTAAAAACACTTAATAAATGCATGAAAGAATCTCTTGTGTAAAACCTTATTCCATGGGGAACTTACATTCATTCCATCTTAGAATGGTGTAAGCTTGTCTAGCATGATGTACAAGTCTCATCAAGGGGTTGTTTCACAAAGAAAATTTAAAAGACACTTCTTCACAAAAGCTACAAAAACATATAATAAGTTCAACAAGCTAGTGAACTTAAACCCTAAATCATGGAAGCAAGTCTTGGATAAATTCTCCTTACTTGGTGTGCTTGTTCTATTATTCCATCTTGGAATGTAGTAGCAAGTACACATTCCATGGAAAAGAGTTTGAATTCACTTCCTTATGCCAAATTCATACAAAACTCTTAAAAAGCAAATAACAAACAATAAGCGACTTTCCTGCGGGAATTCTCTTCTCATCTCACTCACTCTCAACGCGAACTTGCGACGACTTGTCTCGCATGTAAGACGGTAAACACACTCGTACCAGACAAGCTTGCAACACCTGAGCATAGACATACGCAGTTCCAGCTATAAAAAACACAAACAAATAGTTCCCGCCTTAGTTAGGCGAACTACGTCGACTCTGATCCTCATTTTCCCGATGAGGTACGTAGGCAGCGGGGTAGGGCCCGTTCGAGCACATTCTTTATTTTCCCTACATTTCCCCCTTCTTTTCTTTCTCTTTTCCAGTTCCTTTCTCATTTCAGTTCCAGTACCAGTTAGTAGTTCATTTGTTCAGCAGCACTTTATTTCTCACCCTTTGAAACAAACAAGCAAGCGTGGATCCCGTCGGGTACGGCGGATAGTCTGGGGTGCTAATATCTTCCCAGGTAGTAACCGACTCCCGAACCCAGATTTTTGGTTCGCAGGATCTTGTCCTTTCCTTCTTTCTCAGGTTTGTGCAGCATTACCTTTCCCATTCATTCGGGATAAAAATGCCTGGTTGGCGACTCTACCTTTTCCGCGCCACTTTCGCGTTTGTACTACGATGAAAATCCCAGGAGCGACACCTACCCTAAGTTGGTCTTTCTTGTTATTTATTTCCTTAAAAGGGTAAGATTGTCCTTACTATTAAGGAGTAAGTAGTCTTTACCTTGGATTTTATAAGGGACGGGCGTAGGCTCATCGTATGGTCATAGAAGGCAACATGTAGGGGTGTCTTAGTAATTTGAAGGGACTATCATCATTTTCGCAAGGTCATCGAGGGACAAGATCATTATTTCTTAGGCAACTTCGAAGGGACTATGATATTTTAATCTTGAAGGGACTATGATGATTTTTAATCTATAGGGACATTTATTAAGACACCCCCACGTTCGAGGGATTTGACCATGTTTTTGTAAGGTAATCAAGAGGGGAAATCCTAGGAGGTATAGATGGCGATCGTAAAACGATCGACTTACGTGTGTGAATATCAATTTTAGTTATTTATCTTGTAATTAGTGGGCTAAGTCCAATTTATTAAACATACAGTCTTTGCACTCCCTAAGTTACTAACCATGCAATTATTTGCAGAAATTAAAAGCGGAAATAAAGATCCTATGCTATTACATTAGGGGAAGGGGGTACATTATTCTTTAGGGGGGATTGCGGAAAATAAAAGACGAAAATTTAAACCTAAGCTATTACATAAGAAAAGCAGTTACATAATCGAGCGGAAAAATAAATTACATAAGAATGAATATCCTATACAATTTTCTAAAAATAATAATAAGAAAATAAATAAAGATTAAATTAAGAAAAATAAATTATTTTTTTTTATGAAAAATTAGGTTTTGATTAGGGTTAGAAAAAAAAATCAGGGTTTAGAAAATTAGGGTTGTAGAAAAAACTTATGGTTGATTAATTTAAAACCTAATTAACTAAGTTAATTAAAAAACCTAATAAACTAATTATTAAAAATATCATGTGAAGAAAATATTAAATTTTATTAACAAAATTGTTTTTTTTCTTTTAAAAAAAAGTTTAAGAGTTGATTGGTTTAGCTTAATAGTATTTGATTATAGTTAATTATTTGATTAAGAATATAGAAATAATTTTAAAAAAAAAGCTAAGAAAATCAAAGAAAACCAGTTATAAAAATTTTGCTAAAGGTAAGGGTCGAACCCGCGCCCTATACTTTGCACAAGCCTCCTTCAGCCACTAGACCACCTGCACGGAGGTGTTAACAAAACAGAACAAACAAATTATAAAATAAATCAAATATTAAAATTATAAAAGCGCGCATGAAGCTTCTTCAACCTTCAGACCTGGACATTTAGCGACGAATTGGCTTCGAATTAGCTACGAAATTTTTGTAGCTAATTGACCTGCGAATTTCAAATGTTCCAAAACAAGCACGATTAGTCCAAAATAATTATACAGATCGATTACCCATGACTTGGGGAGTTCAAATATGCCATTAAAAGTCCTTGAAAATGTCTTAATCAAAATTTCCTAATTTAAATCTCAAAACCCTAGCAATGGTGGATTGCATATCCGGCCAGGAAGCTTCAATCTAATCATCCAGAAATCATCTACATACGATTACAAACCAGGTTAAGCAAACAAAAGCAATTCATATTGAATAATATATACGAATCGAAAAAAACAAGAAAGAACATAAAAACGGATTCGGTTTATGCGTTCCATGGTGTTTTAGATGATGGTGATGATTGAAACATGCTAAAAAAAACTTCAAGGAAGCTATTGCAACCCTCAAAAACCTTTGAAACAAACTGGAATTTTGAAACTGATTTTGAGTTGTTCTTGAAATTTTTGGAATTCGAATAGGGTTCAAAAGCTCAGATTTTTTGTCCCCAAGTTTTGTGATGTTGTTGTTATTATATAGTGATGCATTTTATGTCAAAATATTGGGCCTTTTGATGGATTTGTGGATTGCTTGAAGGTGAAGAAACTAAGCTACCAATTTTGTTCAAAAATCAAATTTAATCATGCTATTTTAGTCTTGCACGAAATTGGATGTGATCAATCAGTATAATCATCAAATATTTGATCCCAAAATAACTTTGGAATCAAATATTTGATTTTTTTATGATTTATTTCAATTAAAATTGAATTTAAATGATTAAAATTCAATATAATATAAAATAAATAATAAAAATCAGAAAATATGATTAATGGGTCGTGAATAGTCTTAGAATTGAGTTTGGGTTGAAATATTATGAGTCCATTTGGAGAAATCTTGAGTTTTGGCCTTTTTTGCTTCATACACCTCCTCAAAATTACCCAACTTCAATAATGCATAACTCCCTCAATTTTTATCTCATGAAGGTGTTATAGGACTTTTTAGAAATATTAGAGTGTCCTATAACTTCTAATTTTGGTCCCATGTCCATATCATTTTCCATTTTTAAGTTATGAGCTCTTGAAAAAGTTGACTTTTTGTTGACTTTTAAAAGGACCTGTAATGTCTTGGCTCATATCTCTCAAATTAAGCATTTTTGGAATTGGCTTGTGAGATACAAAGTTGTAAAGAATTGATTTTCCTTCAAAATGAGCTTTGGATGGGAAATATTTTATGAAGCATGTGAAAGTTATGGCCGGTCAAAGTTCAGTTGACTTTTCCTACACAAAACCCTAATTTAGTAACTCTTGATTCTTGATGATTATGAGGTTTCCTTGATGAATCATGATCAACCCTTGATCAAATGATGAATTTCACCTCATAATATTTATGTTGACCAAAAATCTTGAAGTTTGATTTTATGTTGACCACAGTTGACTTATTGACCAAGTTAACTGATTTTTAAGTATCTAAGCATCTGACTGGCCAAACTTGTAGGGAAAGACTTGGAACTTGAAATGAGGATTATTTGAGGTATATGGGATGTCATGAAGTCTACTTGAGGATTTGGAAGTCCACTTTTCCTTGAGAAATCCAAAAACCCTTGTTTAAGATCCATTGCTTAGGAGGAGGCTTTGTCTGATGAAACCTGAAATCCTTGTGAGCAATTGTGAATCTTGTGACTATTAGGAGACCTCTTGAGACACATTATGGGAGGGAAAATTTTGGAGTACAACAACTTCCCATGTTCAGTTTTCTGAAACTTAAGGAGTTAGATTGGCATGTACGCCATTCGTGACCTGAAGGTGGAAGAGGATTGAACACTTAAGCCCAAACATTTGCACTTGCTGGTGCGCAAAGTAATACTGTCGGTTGATTGTATTTCTTCAAATGGGCTTAAAGATGCCATTCGGAGTAACTAGAGATGGGCTTATAGATGCCATCCAAAGTATCTGTGGATATGAGTATCTGAATGTGTCTACGTTCGACATCATCTGAATGTTGTTACTGAACTAAGTACCAGAACTAGATCTTTGTCTCGACCATCTCTGAACTATCTCTATAACATTTCCCGAACTAAGTATCAGTACTACATCTTTGTTTATATCGTCTCTTAACTATCTCTGGGGGAAAAGATACCCTGAACTAAGTATCAGCACTAGATCGTCGTCTCGACAGTCTCTGAACTGTCTTTGGAAAAATGTCTTGAGTTAAGTATAAGAAATAAATCTTCGCTTTGATCATCTCTGAATTGCTTCTGGATAATATCTTGCATTAAGTATCAGCACTAGATCTTCGTGTAGATCGTCTCTGAATTGTCTCAAGGATAATTTCTTGAATTAAGCATCAGAATTAAATCTTTGTTTCGATTATCTCTGAAATGCTTCTGGAAAGTATCTTGCACTAAGTATCAGCATTAGATATTTGTGTATATTTTCTCTGAATTGTCTCAAGGAAAATTTCTTGAATTAAGCATCAGAATTAAATCTTCGTTTCGATTATCTCTGAATTGCTTCTAGAAAGTATCCTGCACTAAGTATCAACACTAGATCTTTGTGTAGATCGTCTCTGAACAGTCTCAAGGACAATTTCTTGAATTAAGTATCATAAGTAAATCTTCGTTTCGATTATCTCTGAATTTCTTCTGAAAAGTATCATGCACTAAGTATCAACATTAGATCTTCGGGTAGATCGTCTCTGAACTGTCTTAAGGACAATTTCTTGAATTAAGCATCAAAATTAAATCTTCGTTTCGATTATCTCTGGATTGCTTTTGGAAAGTATCCTGCACTAAGTATCAGCACTAGATCTTCGTGTAGATCGTCTCTGAACTGTCTCAGGGAGTTGGTAGTGTATGCAAGATTGTTTGCATGTATGACATAATATTCTTAATATGAGTGAGAATGGCCTATGCATTATGGATACGTATGCCATGATATGATGTAAATGATGTATGTATGAATTATATAGTCGAAGCATATTAATAGCTTCATGTAATAACTGCTAGCTGGTGAAAATAAATCCTGATTCATTGAAGACATCGTTCCCGTCTTGTTTTAGAATATTGTACTTAGGATCTTCCGTTTCCTGTTCGTCGCACTTCTTATTGAAGGATTAAATTCCTAAATACCCTGACTGGGGATAAAAGAGACGGACATTCCCCTGAGAGACTTATCTGACCAAGTGTCAATTCTTCGGATGATATCAGTCTTGAAAGAAATCTGTTTGGGGATCTCGTAGAGCTGGAAGTACAAAATGCTATTTGAAATACTTTGCTGAAATAAATCAGTAAAGATTACTCTGTGGGGATGAATATGTGAAGATCTGTTGGATATGAACTTTGCTAGGGATTCGTACCTCCGAGAGTCCTTAGTAGATGTTGTTATTGTAATTTTATGCATTTTCGTAAACATCAATCATATTTGAAATCATATATTCATTCAAAGTAACCAATGGATTCAGAACTTCTGATATTCTCGACTTCCCCGAGCAATTTTCTAGGAATTATCATGACTGAATCTGAAGACATGATACTGACACCATCTGATACTATTGGCACAAACAATCGATTTCCATAATGGCTTATGTTGAAATTCGATATCAAGGCAATGTAATTAGAGGAATGTGCTTTCAGACTGCGGTGGATTGTGTACACCCTGGGTAATGGTTAAGGAGCTTGCAACTGAATTAGATCTGATTAGATATGAAAAGAGCGCGCTGCCCCCTAGATGAGGATAATTTGTCCCATAATGGAAGTATTTGAAAAGGGCTACCTTAAGAGAAATAAACAAAATGCCCTACAATAATATGCCTCTAGCATCGTGAACTAGGTAATGTTACCTATGGTAATTCAAATGAGGAGACCTGCCCCTGGCTATTTAAGCATTGTTGAATCTTGACCTGAATGCCCCAAGTGAATTGGAAAATAACATGACATGCCCCCTTTATTGGAAGATAGTGACTATGTCCCTTGTATACATTGGCTTTGATCCAACTGAGTCAGGCCCATAAAGTAACTTTGTAAGGACTTTGGTTTATTGAATGTTCATCATGTAAGCTTCTTTGCTGTCAAACACTTAGTTATATGCAAACAATGATATTCAAAATGCAACGCTTATGTCTGTCTTGAAGTTTTGAAAAATAATTATTTTAGCAAAACAATGTTTGTAAAAACTGTGATATTAACTCAAGATTTATAATAAGCCCTAAAGGAGTAAGGATACATTTTTATAGCAGTACGCTTTCGAACTAACCATGCTTCAGTTAGGACTTTTAAAGGGTTGTAACATGGCCTGGTTCACGGTTTAAGAAATAAAGGATAAAGGCTTAAATTTTATTTTTACCCAAACCATTCTTCGTGAAGTTCTTCAGTCCTATTTTGTTGAGGATTTGTAGTGACCTCTTTTACTTTTGACTTTGTTATCCCTTCCTTTTTCCTGAAATGTTTGTTTCAAGATTACAGTCAGCGGGATGTCTCAAATTTTACTAAGTCTCCTTCATAGTTTTTGACTTAGTGAGATTTTCTTTTTCTAGATATTGACTTTCAGACTTAATTATTACAAGGAACCATCATTAATTGTGTACAAAAAGGACTACTAGCATCATTAGTTGTGTATAACAATAGTGATGCAAAAGCACTTCTAGCCACAAACTCACTTCTAAAAGCTCCTATAGCATAAAAGAACATGTTAACACGAATTTTCCACTTAACTAAGGTCTTCTAACACCTATTAGAACCTAAATTAAGCTACAATTCTAGCGATGAACAATCCAAACTAACAAATTGCAAGCAAACCGTAAAAAATGATCAAAACGTAATCACACAATCGCAATCGAAGAATGCCATACAGCGAGATGAAGAGAATAAGTTAAAAGCGAAGAATCGGTATCAGATCACTAACCTACAAAGCGGAGGCTTGTTTTGGTCTTTGTTTCTATTTCGATCGAAATGCGAATGAAGAAGAAAACCAGAGATTCCTTTGATCCGCGAATGCAAAATAAATGTGATTCGATCTTGATGAACACTTGCGAAATCACTTCCGAAAAGCCAAAATCGATCCAAAGAATAGCAACACTTCTTCAATAAGCCACAAAATTGATGATTGATGAAGGCTTAACTTCAATTTCTTCAAGTTTCAATAGAAAACGTGAAGAACTTCTATGGAGAAGCTTTGGTGAAAAGTGAAGAAAAGTTGAGAGAAAATGAGAGAGATGAAGTGAAATGAAATTGAAATTATGAAAATGAGGGTTCTCTTTTGTGAGGTTTTGGAGTGAAATGGATTTATATAGAGGTTTGGCTTGGATTGAAGCTTAGGCATGAAGTTAGCATAGGCATTAGACTTGGGAAATGAGGCTTGGAATTAGGGTTGGAGTTAGTTAAAGTTAGTTAGGGTTCTAGAATATTCCTTGGAATATTCCTTGGAATATGCTAGAAGGATCTAGAAGGTGGTGGAAATTTCCAAGGGAAAAATGGAGTGGGAGTGAAGTGTAAGGAAAATGTGAAAAAGGTGAGAAAAATGAAGGGAAAAAGTGGAGGGAAAATGAGAATCCAACTAATTTTTGAAATATTTATTCAATTTTCGCATGCATTAACCGGTTAACGCTATAGGTTAACCGGTTAACGGACCAAAACTTGATTTTTTTTCCTTTTTTTTGCATGGGAAACCTCAGGAATACATCCGCGCCGTTCATTTTGAGTTGATTTTGATTTTAATCCCTTCTAGGGCTTTGTGGATGGCATTGAGCTCCTTCAAAAATCACTTGGCTCTTATTGATTTTGCGTATCAAATTGCTGGATAACTGATCATACACCCTATGCTAGTAACCATTGATGTTATGCCTCATTTTTCTATGCAAGAATGTTTGATCATGTATGCAATATGCTATTCTATATGATATGCAAATGAGAGGGAAAATTTTGAGAGAGAGAGAGAGAGAGAGAGAGAGAGAGAGAGAGAGAGAGAGAGAGAGAAGAGCTCTTGAGTCAAGGGACCGAGCTTCCTTGCATGTTTAATCCTTGAGTAGATTATTGAAGAAGGAGTAACTCTTCACTTTTGGAGCCATCATCTCCACCACATAAATCTTCAATTTTTCAGTTTCTTCATCAAATTTATATGGGGTTTTAGTTAGCTATAGCCATTAGGGAAATTCATATGCATGTTGGGAATTTTGGGTTAAGTATTCTTACTATGTTTGGTGACGCATGTTAATTGGTTGTGGATTGATGCATGTGATTTCTTACTTGATGAAATTATGTGATACTTGATATTTTGTTGTGATGGTGTATTCATTATTAGGAACTACTTGTTGTGATGAATGTGTTAGAACTTGATTAAAGCATGAAAATCCATCACATGTTCATGATTGGTGATTGTGTTGCATAAATGCTTGTATGTATGTTTCATGTTCTAATTTATGATGTGAAATGAAACACAATATGTTAGGAAATGTTTAGATGTGGTTTTGTATGCTTAAAATTCTAGAAAAATAAGGTTAGAATCATGAATTCTGGAAAAACACAGGG
The DNA here is from genome assembly GCA_963966055.1 of Lathyrus aphaca. Lineage (NCBI taxonomy): Eukaryota > Viridiplantae > Streptophyta > Magnoliopsida > Fabales > Fabaceae > Lathyrus > Lathyrus aphaca. The sequence continues at coordinate 736,001,097 of OZ014519.1, read as the reverse complement.
ATCAATCAAGTAACACGATGAATCAATCGATTGATCAAATGAAGATTTGAATTTTTGTGTGGAATTTACATAAGTCATTTGATTGACTCCCCTGTGTCAATCGATTTAAATGCCCAATTTTCAAATATTTTTCTTGGCAGAGAATGGGTAAATTGTCAATCGATTGATGCACTTCCTTTGTTTAAAAAATGAAAAAATTTCCACTAGTGGAAGTTGAACCCATGTTCTGTTCCTTCTTAGGTCAAACACTCTTAACACTAGGCCAAACATGTTCACTTGTTGAATACTTTCATGTATCTTATGTATTCCAATGATAGTAGAAGTGATTCATAACTTGTGAAATGCTACATTCTAGTGAAATGGATGAGATTAGCATATGAATCTTAGTATTCAATTGGTGATGTCTTAGGATTAATAAGGAACCTAATTTTAAATCATGTATGCATGTGTATACTTGCCTAAAAGATAATGTTTGATAAGTGAATGAAACCTAGGATGAATTAAAAATGTAATGTGAGGAGATATAGAAGTGGTCACATTTCGAAACTCAATAGAGACCGACTTACTTATTTTGAGGTTATAAGTGTCTCTATAGTGAAAAAGTCAATTTCTTATGCATTGAACATCCCTTAGTAGTCAATTTAGTGAATGAAATTTGTATAAAGGGGTGAGCACTTTTCTCCAAGACCACCTTGAGGATGTTTAAGTCCCAAAAGTAGTCCCAAAGGGGAAATACATGTACCACCCAAGAGGACGAGTGTCATGTATGAAGGTGATGGAGTTTTCCTTATGATCACTTTGAAGGTATTTAAATTACAATAGTAGGCCCAGGTGGAAAACACTTGTGTACCGCTTACAGGATGAATGCCTTATGTGAAGGGGTTGGGACTTTTCTACATAATCATATTGAGGGAGTTTAAGCCCCAAAAGTAGGATCAGAGTGGAAATACATGTATTATCTTAGAGGATGTATGTCTCGCATGAAGTGGTAACACCTAATATTCCACTTGACAATGCCAAGTAGGGAGTCTATCGTACTTTTGTATGAGGTTGTCATGGTTTGAATATCAATTTTACTTATAACACATGCATGTAGTGTTAGTAAGCCATAAAGAGGATCATATACATTGCAAAGTTGAGTGGACCTATAAAATAGGAAACTCCATTGAGATTTAGTAATCTCATCCCAATCATGTTGTTGCTTTTTCATGTATGTTGTAGAAGTTGGAGGATTTTCCAGAAGACTTGAATAGTGAAGGCTTGGTGTCTGATGAGGGGGGGGGGGGGTTATTCTGTTGTGCTCTTCCGTTTAGTTTATCTTGAACATCTGATGTATTATTCTTATATACCATGTATTTAAGACATTCTTGGAAGCCATTTATATGATGTTTGTTTGAGTACCAAATTTTAATGTTTCACGCGATACGGTTCTACATGTAATTTATGGGGTGTTATAATTGGTATAAGAGCGGGTCGACCATCGACCCGGTCATGAGACATCATTAGTTCAATACATTCATAAGTGTGTATTGCCGACATGATCTTTGAAATGCCCAAAATTTAATTAATTAATTTAATTGAATTAGTCTCTCGTAACAAGTGTCTTGCAAATTGTGTTTGATGATGGAACAATATTCAAAAACCTAGAAAACAATTTGATTGACCGATTTTACAATCACTAAATCAGTCACAAAAATTGAATTACAACAAAAACTTGAGGTTGTTAGTGAAATTTGGATAGAAATAACCAACTTGATACATTTGAAATGTTGAAGAATTCAAATAATGCCTTTTTAAATTATGAATTCTCATTAAATAATATATATATCTTATATATTAACTATAAATCAAATCAACTATGCAAATGTGTTTGCTAGTTTATCATAAAAGATACAATAAAAAATAATTCATATCTATGCAATGACATTCAATTATAATGTGAATGTTAGAATCTATTACATCTTACTTATTCATATTTAATATTTAATGATTGAAATTTAATTAAAGCATTAGATTGAATAAAAAGTAACAAGATAAAGTTAAAAAATATCAATTTATTGAAAAGTGTACCTTTTTTACTTGCTGGGAAAGATGTAACTTTTAAAATGACTAGTTAATAGTTCATTTCTTTAGAAACCAAATAGTTCTTTTTACTAGTTTAGTAATGTCTATTTCTGACTCTCCTTAACTAGTGCTATACTGAGTCAAAAATAAAACTAGTGCTATACCAGTTTGGCTTACACTTCCATGTCATGTGACCATGAGAATAGTGGAAAGATGTCATTGATATATGTTTTATTTGAAAAAAGATTAGCAAATATAAGCTGATACTTAAAAATTTAGTTGATAGTAGATAAGTTATAATAACATATGAAATGAAATATAAGATATCTTTGAATATACAGTTTATTTATAGTTTATAGTATAAATGTTTATGTATAAGATTATATAAGTTATTTTTATTAAAAAAATTAAGTTGATTTTTTATATGTATAAACTATCTTCATAAATTATTTAGGAGAATTTATAAAATAAATTAAAATAAACTTATGAAAAAAGAGTGTAAAAAAACTTATAATAATAGATAAATTCAAATTAATCAATCAAAACATACTCATAAAATATGAAGTAATTTATAGATAATAATTGATAGCGAAATATTAATTGTTAAATTAAATATAAAATAATTTAAAATTAATAATATAATTTACATTAATTAAGGTTTAAGATATTTAAAAATCAGAAGTTAAAATTTATTAATATAATATATTTTCAATTTTCTAAACTTCTTTCATATTTAAATTTGTATATACATTATAAAAAATTAATTATCAAAATATTTAACATAACAATAAACAATATATAAAATTTTAATTACAAAAATATATTTGTTCTAGGCTGACCAATAATCCATAATGTTGAACTCAAATCAATGTCCAATTCAATAAAGGCGCATCAATCACTAACATACAAGTAGACTCACATTCTTTATAGTCACACATGAACACGAACTTCATTCCACCAATATCATTGATTTACATCCAACGACCGCCCACACACCACACCAAAAAAACCACACACATTTATAACAGTCTCTTCGATTGAGTACATTTTAACTCACACTTGCAAGGCTCATCCTCATTCACATATTGATTAAGCGTTAGAGTGATAACCTTTTGTATGTACCTCTTTGATCACTAAAGAACTGCCACTATCACACCAGAAGGCTCGCCACGGTGGTCGTCAATAACCTATAACTAGTTATATGTCCTAGTATGGAATGACCTTTATGCCATGTACATTGCCCAAAGAAGACGACGTTTGTCACTTGAGAAAGATGAAGCCACAAAGAGCATTGTAAATTTAGTAAAGAAAGTGAGTGGAAAGCAACTCATGTGTGTCAACTATACGAACCTTAATCAAGATTGCCCAAAAGATTCTTACACATTCCCCCAATATGGATAAACTGATGGAAAACCTTGTCATGTACAAGCTTTTGTCCTTCATGGACACCTATTCTAGGTAAAAACAGGTCCTAATGCACATGAAAGACTCGAATAAGACAACATTCATGTAAGAGCATGCTAACTACAAGTATAATGTAAGACCCATTAGTTTAGAAAATACAAGTGTAACCTACTAAAGGATAACTGTAAACACCCCAAATTTTCCCTCACTTTTTCTCACACCAGGGCTTGTGATCTTTCATTTTTTTCTTAACATAAGCATTACATCTCATATTGCATGCTTGCTTCACTACAAAGTTCAATTTCATCTGCATCTAGGGTTTGTGATCTGAGCAATCCAAGAATCAATCTGAGTCATCCTAATGGTCTTGAAGCTTTCCAAGAGGGTCCATGTGTTCTATGATCATATTATGATCCCCAAAGTTCATGAAAGTCAAGAGATCACAAGAATTGGCAAAGGCATGGAAGCAGAGCTAGGGTTTTCCTGCACAAATGACCAAAATTAGGGTTTTGGTTTCAGAGGCTTTAACTCCAAATTGTTTGGTCATTATTGTTTCTAATGTTCTCAATATGTTATAAGGATCATGTGTATCAAGTTTGATGAAGAAATTCATTGTGCAAGTCATCTGATCATTGGATGACTTCTTGAGCAAGTTAAGTCAAAATCAGGGCATCTGAGGCCCCCAACAATGGAACCAAAGGGTCATTTTCATCAAATTGAAGTTCAATGATCTTTATTTGATCTTAGAAGTGGTTGGAAGTTCACAACATTGGAGAATTTTGAGCCAATTGCAAACTTGCCATTTTTGGAAATGATTTGTAATGAAAACTGTCCATTTTGGGAAAGATTTTCAACCTCCTCTTTCATGACCAAAAATGCTTCAAATGAAAAATTCTTGGACATGAAAGTTGTAGATTAGGTCTTTCCCTTTTCAAAAAGTACTAGAACATATCTAGATTCATCCTAAAACTCAAGATATGGCCTTTCAAAGTTGGCAAAAATCCTATAATTTTCATGTTCATGTCAAAGAGGGAATTTTGCAATTTCACTTGCCAAGCATTCTAATGACCTCTAATCAACTTCTATGGATCATAATATGTCAAAGCAACTTCTAAAGATCAGAATTGGCCCAAGTTTGCATTGTTTTCATGACTTGATCTTCAAGAAATCTCAAAAGGGCCAAAACTCTCAAAATTTGCAAAATGCCTTGGATCCTTCCATCCACTTGTGCCAGGTGCATCAAACTCATTCTATGGCTCTCCATGAATCATGCTAAGGCCAGACACCCCAAAAATCCAGCTCTGCCATGGCCCATACCTCCAAGTACACAAATTTGAATTTTGAGCAAAACCTCCCATACCAATCAAGCTGAGCCACAACCACTCTTCTGACCAATCAAGACTTCACATACATGCCTCATATACCCCATTTCATAACACATTGAAGCCTGAATCATCCCACAAGTCAGATTGCACAAAATCACCATAGAACTTCACTTCTTCGAATCTCCCTGCACAAGCCTCAAACTTTAAATATTTTTCCACCAATCAACTCAAAATCATCCATAGATCACAAAGCACCCACTCCCATGGCCTGAAACCCCCCAAACCAGAAATACGATTTCTGAGTTATCAGAACCAAACACTTCAAAACAGCCATCATAAACTTGTTCTAAGCTTCACATCATCCTTAGGGGGTCCATTGAAGTTGATTTGCACAAGGGAGGAGGCCAGAAAGCTCAAAACTGCAAAGTGTAAACACCCCAAATTTTCCCTCACTCATATCACACCATGGCTTGTGATATTTCATGTTTGCATAAGCATAAGCATATCACATCACATTGCATATTTGCTTCACAACATAAGTTTAAGTTCATCTGCATCTAGGGTTTGTGATCTGAGCAATCCAAGGTTTCATCTGAGCCATCCCAAAGGCCTCAAAGTGTTCCAAGAGGGTCCATATGTGTTCTATCATCATATTATATCCCTCAAAGTTCATGAAAGTCAAGAGATCACAAGAACTGGCAAGGCATAGAAGCAGAGCTATGGTTTTCATTGCACATGGGACCAAAATTAGGGTTTTGGTTTCAGAATCCTTAACTCCAAATTTTTGGGCCATTCTTGTTTCTAATGTTCTTAAGATGTTATAAGGATCATGTGTACCAAGTTTGATGAAGAAATTCATTGTGGAAGTCATCTGTTCACTGGGTAACTTTTTGAGCAAGTTAAGTCAAAATCAGGGCATCTGAGGCCCCCAACAATGGAACCAAAGGGTTATTTTCATCAAATTGAATTTCTATGATCTTTATTTGATCTTAGAAGAGGTTAGAAGTTCACAAGATTGAAGAATTTTGAGCCATTTGCAAACTTGCCAAAAATGGAAATGACTTGTAATGGAAACTTTCCATTTTGAGAAAGTTTTTTAACCTCCTCTTTCTCAACCAAAAATGCTTCAAATGAAAAATTCTTGGTCATGAAAGTTGTAGATTAGGTCTTTCCCTTTTCAAAAAGTACAAGAACATGTCTTAATTCATCCTAGAACTCAAGATATGGCCTTTCAAAGTTGGCAAAATCCTAAAATTTCAAGTTTCATGTCAAAGAGGGATTTTGCAAAATGGCATGTTTAAGCATTCTAATGACCTCTAATCAACTTCTTCACTTCATAACATGCCTATGTGACTTCTAAACATCAGAATTGGCCAAAGAATTTGGCATTTCCATGACTTGATTCACAAGAAATTTCAAAGAGGGAAAATTTGCAAAACCTCTTCAATCTCACCATTCAATCATCACAGCTCATGTAACCTGATCCAAGGGACCTCCACAAACTCAGCTAAGGCCAATCCACCCTTTAGATTTCCTCTGAACCGAGCCCATGCTTGTGGTACAAACTTTTGACTTTTTGGCAAAATAAGCCATACCAATCAAGTTGTGCCATTACCACCTTTATGACCAATCACAACATATTATACAAACCAAAAGCAACAAAAAACAGATAACATTGAGGCCTGAATGTTACTCATGCTCAGATTACACAAAAATCACCATAGAACTTTCCCTCTTCGATTCTCATCACTCAGCCACTAAAAATCAAAACTTCTTTCACCATTCATCTCAAAATCATCCATAGAACACAAAACACCCTTCACCATGACCTAAAAGCCACTCAAACCAAAACACGAATTCTGCCAAACCAGAACTGAATCTTCCAAACTAAGCCATTTAAACTTCATTCAAACCTTCCAGAAGCACAAGGGGATCAAGTGGAGTGATTTTGCATCAAGAAAAGGGCCAGAAAGCACCAAACTGTAAAGCTTCATCTCACGTAGCTTCTTCAAACAATTTTTCCAGAACTTGTATTTTAAGTTACAATATGTTTCTTTATGTTCCCCTGATCACACTGATATGATTTGTTTCAAAAATGAGTGAGAAATGAGCTTGTATCGTGCTTCTGAAATTTTTGACCTAAATGATGTTTGATTCGATTCATGCTATTCTTGAAATATAAATGAGTTTTGTTGTTTGATTCGTGTTTAATGATGTTCAATGTTTGATTCTGGAGAGTTTAGAGTTTTTGTGGTGTTTTGAGGGAGATGGGGTAAGGAACCCACCGGAGAAGACGACCGGAGCTCGTCTCCGGCCGCCTGAGAGTAGTTAACCCTAATCCTCATTAATTAGCCATTTTTGAATATGGACCCTTGGATCTGTAATTGGCGCGTGTTTGGGCGGCCAGGATGAGTCATTAAACCCTAAATCTTAATTAATTAGTTTAATATATTTAATTAAGTCAGATTACAACGTGGCCTTTAGATTTCATTTAAATATTAGGTTTGAATGTGCGCCTTCAGATCATCATACCACAAGTCCACGTGACTTTGCATCCTGACCACCCATCCATCCAACTTGCAATCTCAGCCTCTCATTCAACATACTTTTGTTTTTATTTTATTTTTCTTTGTATTTTATTTCACGAATTTATTTAAAATAGTTAAAAGCTTTCAAAAAATATTTCCTTTTGCATTTTTGTTTCAAATATTTTTCTTAATCAGAAATTGATTTTTATTTTATTTTTTGCATATATAAAGTATTTTTAAAATATTTAAATGTTATTTCTAATTAATTAAAGTCTTTTAATTAATTAAAAATACATTTAGGTTTCTAAAAATCACTAGAAAAATCATGAATCATCCCATTACATTTAGAAACATTTTCAAACTCTTCACACAAATTTATTTTTAGGTTTGATCTTAACTTGAGAATTTTCTTTGAATTAAGGGTCATTAAATTGCATTTTTGAACCCTAACTTAAAAAAATCTTTTTTGTCTAACCAAGAAGAGTTTGAAGATGATTCTTTTTGCATTGTTTTGCATATGACATGTAGTTTATAGGATATTTATCTCATGAATTTATCTTACCTTTTTGAATTGATTTGCATTTTCCTTTGAGAATCACCCAAAAAACCCTAGAAACTTAGAAAAATCATAACTTTTGAGTGGTAAGGTTTCTGACCTTCTCCTTTGGGGTGTGATCTAGTATGGGATTAGGGTATGTTTAAGCTTGGTTTCAATTTTTTATCATGTCATATGCTTCTGTTTTGATTATGTGCATCTCATACTTCCATATAACCCTAATTTTACATGTTCATTTGCATTCATCTTGCATATGCATCCACACATGAACTTTCCATGACATTTCTTGCATTCATATGTCATCTTAGGACATGTTAGAATCATGTTTGATCATTTCTTCATTCATTTGCCATGATTTGCATTCATTTCATTTCATTAACTTTCATGTGTTTTCAAACTTCAAAGCATGCTTACATGACATCTCATTCTTGTATGATCATACATATGCACTTTGTATGTCTTTGCATCATCTCACATGACATAAACATTGCATAAACACTTCTGACTTTGGTCATTTCATCTCATTGCATCTCATTTCATTTCATTTCTTTATCCTTTATACCTTATGCATTCATGTTAACATTTTCAGGTGGTAAGTTACTTTGAGAAGTGGATTTGCCTTCACTTCTCATTTCTCTTAATCTCTTTCATATGCATATTTCTGGTTTCTTTGAAGTGAACTTGTTCACTTGTGTTCATCTCTCACTTTCTTTCTTTAAGTTACTTATCTTCTTCACTGAAGTAAGTAACTTATTTCTTCAGCTTCTTCCTCCTTTCATCTGCTTCTTCCATTGGTGGCTTCCTTGAAGATCTTTCTTAAGCCTTACAAACCATAGGAACATCCAAGAATGATAATAATTAGGGTTGTGATTAGTTCCCCTTAGCTTTCACCTTTGAGTCTCCTTGAGTCTCTCTTCTCATCTCAATAATCAGAGACTAAACTCTTAAAGTTTTAGGACTTTGGAATTAGGGTTATGCCTGTATCCTTCTATTAGGATGGGGTGTATAACTCTAATCCTAAGTGTTAAACCTTTAATTTGTTTAAACCTCTTAATCAAATCATCTTAATAATCACTAAGACTTCATCTTGTAACTTGGGCCTTACATTAGGGTTCTAATTCTTCCTTTATGGTTAAAAAGGACTAACCCTAGTGTTTAATGGACAAGTCCCCCTCAAGTTGTCTTACAAACCCTAAAAATCACTTCTTAATCTCATCCTTAATTAAAATCCACTTAATAAAGGCTTGTTACATAATGAATTTAATCCCTAACCATGGATTAAGTTGAGGCATCTTCCTCAGCTTAAGTGTTCTCATCTATTATACTTCTATTAGGATGATGTAATGATCTTAATCCTACATCATCATGGTAATTAAGTTGAGATGCTTATCTCATACTTAAGTAGGCTCATTATCCCTAATCAGGGAGGATAAAATGAGTTTACAACCTTTGATTTAGGCTTAAGCTCATTAACTTATGCAAAACACCAAAAACAATAACAAAACTGAAAACATAAAACAAACAATAATCGTCTCCTTCGGGATTCTTTTCTCATCACGCTCATTCATAAACGAGAACTTGCTTCTTCCGTCTAATGCAAGACAGTTAGCACTCGAGCCGGACGAGTCATACACTTGAGCATAGATAAGCAAGCAGTTCACATTCAATTCATTTTCCAGTCTCTTTGAGTCGAGCTACGGTGTTCTGACTTCCTCATTGCACGAGAGGATACGTAGGCATAACTTAACTGTTATCGAACAAAAGTCTCTATGTCTTCCCCCTCTTTAAGCATTCTTTCTAAAGCCTCAGTTCCTAAGCATTCACCTTTTTGCACTGACACTTGTATATTCTTTTCCAGCTTTTGCACACAGATAACACATACACTTACTCCTTTAAACACAATCTTTTAAGCGTGGATCCCGTCGAGTACGACGGACAATCTGGGTGCTAATACCTTCACAGGTTGTAACCAACCCCCTTTCTCCGTTTCTCTGGTTCGCAACCGTCTTATCCATCTCTTTCCAGGTTTATGCAGCATTACCTTTCCTTTGGGATAAAAATGCCTAGTCGGCGACTCTATTCAGTTCCCTTTATTTCTCTTTTCGCCGACCGTTCGCGCTTGTACCGAGATGCAAATCTTTGGGAGCGACAGCTTGGCGACTCTGCTGGGGACCCTTATATTGCAACCGGGGCTTCTGGTTCTTTTTGTGGGTTTCTCCTAGCGCTTGTTTGATTTGTGTTTATGGGGGTGTTATGTGCTACTTGTGCTTATTACTTATTGCTTTATTTATTGCTTTATGTACAGCTTTATTTATTGCTTTCATTTACAGTTTTATGCATTTCATACTGTCATTATCATCTGTGCTGGATCTGCTGTTTCCTTGGTGGGAGGGATTGTTGAGTGGTTAAGGTTCCATACCAGGGACCTGAGTGACACATAGGATATAGTGGCTTCATATTCTTTCCCATTCCATTTTGGTCTGGTGCGGGAATATGAAACACGGTTCAGACATGAGTTTCTTCTTGAGAACTATGTGCTACGGATTTCCTGTAGTACTAGGGCTATCTGGGAAGCCTGCTAAGTCTGGATGACCTTTTTTATGACCTTCAACATATGAGGTGAATTAGAGGAGGATCCTTTATGTTTATTGTAAACACTGTACCTCCGGGTTAGAAGTGTTTACACTTCTCATAACTGATCCAAGTCTGAGGATCCTTGTTCTAAAACAATACATGTGAGGGGGTTGGGATGTTTACAGGTTTGCAGGAACCCTTGGCCTCATCATACCTTTGTTACTAATTTTGTTTTAAGGATGTATCATTTTGGACAGTTCTTGTGAAACCCTGGACTTGTGACTCTTTATTTGAGTCCCCCACCTGGTTACTGGTTTTCTAAGCCTCCATCCGGACTTATGAACACACATGTACCATATCAAGGAAGACAACATATCCATCACTTGATCACAAACCCTTTGCATATCATTCTGCATACATCATTTTGCATCATTTAACATTTGTCTATTTGTTTTACAGGGTATCCTTTCTTATCTTTGGTTTGGTTTTGACCTGTTCTGCTGCTCATACTTCTTCAGTTATCTGCACTAGCACCTTCATCAGTTTGTCTTCATCAGAGTCCCTTCTTCAGCTATCTTCATTAGAGATTCTTTACAGCCTTCTTCATCAGTTCTCTTCATCAGAGACTCTTATTCAGCATCTTTTTCAGTGGCTTTCATCAGCAGTTACCCTCAGTCTTCTTCACCAGCATCCATTATCAGCATGGACACTTCCAGGAAGAGCAACATCACCTATCACTTCTTTGAGCCCACTCTGGCAGGCATCAGGCATATGCAGTCTCTCATCACTCCTGATCATGTCCCTTTATTCAGGGAGCATTATGGTGGCTTTTTGGACATGATCATTAACCTGGATGCATCCCAAAGGAGCATGATCCACACTTGCTTGCAGTTTTATGACCTCCCTCTCAGATGTTTTACATTCCCTGATTTTCAGTTGGGACCTTTGCTAGAAGAATTTTCCATGTTGTTAGGTTTTCCTATCAGGAGAGGGATTCCCTTCAACCCTGAGATGGTTGCTCCCAAGAATGAAGATATAGCTAAGGCCTTGCACTTGGAGGCTGCCCTCATTAATCAGAGCATGACCACCAAGGCTGGGATTCCAGGCCTTCACTTGGACTTCTTGATTTCCCAGGCCACCCTGCATGCTGTAGCAGGGAAGTGGGATGCTGTTTGTGCACTTCTAGCCCTCAACATATATGGAGTTATCTTGTTTGCAGACGAGCCAAAGTTTGTAAGCAAGAATGCTATTCACATGTTCTTGATGAGGAGCTCAGTTCCTACCTTGCTTGAAGACTTCTGCTACTCAGTGCATCAAAGGAATGAGAAGCAGAGGGGAAGGTTGGTCAGATGCTGTGCCCCCTCTTCTAGTTTTGGTTGTTAAGACACTTGCCGAAGTCAGACACTTTCCTGAATCCTCATCAGCCAAGGAACTGGGCTAAAAGATTGATTGCCCTTACATCAGAAGACATCAGATGGTGCACTCAGAGCACCAAGGGCAAGGATATCATCACTAGCTGTGGGCAGTATCCCAATGTACCCTTGATAGGAGTAAAAGGTTGCATCAACTAAAACCCTTTGCTTTTTAAGAGGCAGTTAGGGTATGCTTTGGTACATCCCCCAAGAGAGCAAGACTTGACAGAAACCCTCTATTGTGACATCCAACACAACCTTGCCATTGTCAGACAGGCAGCTGGGCCTGGGACAATACTCAGACTAAGGGGACAACTATTCTTGGCAAGTGCAACAATATAGCCTCAGCTCAGTATCTTGATTGGTCTCGTACCAGGGGACAAATCACCCGGATGCTATTCACCTTAGAGGATGTACCTGGACCTTCAGCAGTGGAGCCTGCAACTACTGTCAGTTTAGAGGAGTTTGATAAATTGAAGGAAAGGAATACTCAGCTCTCTGAAGCTTTGAAGAAGACCCTCTGGGAAAGGAATGACAGTCGTCTAGATAATGAAAGGTTAGAGAGGCTCCGGATTGAGCACTTGACCAAGATTGAGAAGACGGATGACTACATCAGAAAAGCTAGAGCAGGAGAGTTAGTGTTGAAGAATTCTTGCAAGGAAGCTAAGACTCAGAAAACCAGAGCCAAGCATTACTTAGAAGAAAGTCAGGCTAGGTGGATCAGGATCATTGAGGCTCGTGCACAAGAAGATCAGAGAACCCAAGCTAGGATAGAGCAGCTGGAGGCTAGTGAGAAGAAGAATCAGGCAGCTCTGTTAGCAGCACAAAAGGAGATCTCTGAGTTAAAACTCCGGCGGGGTTAAAGAGGTCAAAGGATCAGGATAAGCACAAGAAGTTGACCAGTGCCATTGCCACCAGGAACCTCCTCATCAGAACTATGACAGAGCACCCAGTTGGCCCAGTGACTGAGGCTCTCCTGAAAGAAGTCAGAGAGGATGATTATGGATTGGATGTTTGACTCTTTTGCTTGTACTTCATTTTGATTGTATTTCTGTTGGTGTTGTATTTTGACCCACCATGGGGACTTTGTCGTAATCAAAATATGTATCTTCACATTTTTGTAATATATGGTTTGTATTATTTCATGGGCTTTATCTCTCTGCAACATCATCATTTCCTCGAGGTCTGGAAGGTCAAAACCAAAGAACCAAACCGGATACCCTTGGAAGACAAATAGGCATCCTGCATTGCATACTAACATCATTTCTTTGTTTTGTAGGTTTTTGTTTTTGTTGTTTCTCACTTTATTGTGATCTCAGGAAACATTGCTCGTAGAAGAGTGTTCCCCGTCAATAGAGTGCACCGGTATCCGACAAGAAACAACCTTCCGGGATTACAAATGGATCAAGTTCAACAGGATTTGACTGATGTGAGGACCCAAATGGCCAATGAAAGGACAGAGATGAGGGCCCAAATGAATCAATTTATGGCAGTGATGACTGGTTTGGCTCAGAGCCAGGAAAGACTGGGAGAGTTAGTCGAGCGGCAAACTCCCGAGGAAAACCATCCAGGTATAGGGGGTACCAGTAACAACGATCACGTACAACCACGTACTGATCCACCAGAGTTTGGACCTCATTTGAACCCAGACATCAATGCTATAAGAAACACCCAAGGTAACACTTAAGGGAGGGCTTTACAGGAGGACCCTCAGGAAGAACAATTTACTGTGGTTGGGGCTGGAGACGAAGTTTACAATCGTCTGTTGGATGAAATTGCAAAGAAGCTAAGGTCCCTTGATTCCCAAAACTCTCTGGGTTTTGATGTCATGGACATGTGATTAGTGGAGGGGGTTAGAATTCCGCACAAGTTCAAACCTCCTTGTTTTGAGAGATACAATGGCACATCCTGCCCACGTACCCATCTTCAGTCTTTCTTGGGGAGATTAAAAGCCTACACCATGGATGAGAAACTATGGATGTTTTACTTCGAGGATAGCTTGACAGGGGCATCCCGAGAGTGGTATTCCCATTTGACCAGGGCTACAATGAGAAATTGGAAAGACTTGGCAAAAGCTTTCATCCGTCAATATCAGTATAATCTGGACATGGCTCCAAACAAAACCCTTCTGATGGGAATGTCACAGTCTTCCCGTGAAAGCTTTAGAGAGTATGCCCAAAGGTGGAGGCAACTAGTTGCTGTCATTCAACCCCCGATGTCAGAAAGGGAGATGGCAGATATGTTCATGAATACTCTCTAAGGTACCTATATTGACAGATTGGCTGCTTTTTCTTCCACCAGCTTTGCAGACGTGGTGATAGTTGGGGAAAGAATTGAGAGCTTACTGAAGATGGGAAAGATCTCCGACAACGGTGCCAGTTCAAGCAGTTCAAGAAAGCCATTCGTTGGGCCCCGTAGTTCTGGTGCAACAAATTATGTACATATGGGAAGAGGAAGACCCCAATATCTGCCCAGATCAGTTGCTGTCATCACTATTCCTACTCCACCTCCTCAATACACTCAACAACCACAACACTTTCCTCAACAGCCACAGTTTCCTCAACAAAGATCCTACAACAACAATAACAACAATCAACAACAACGCCCTTTCCAACAGCGGCCATCTCAGATCAACAGGGTGATTGACCCTATTCCAATGCCATATGCCACATTGCTGCCACAACTCCTAAAGCTCAATCTGGTTGAGTTAAGGACATTGGATCCACCTAATCCTCAGAACCTTCTAAGAAATTATGATGGCAATGCTAGGTGTGCTTTTCATTCTAATGCACCTGGTCACTCCACGGAAAAATGCAGGGCTCTGCATATGAAGGTCCAGGATCTGGTAGATTCAAAGGCCCTGAACTTTGCACCACCTCCCAATGTCATGAAAAATCCTATGCCAAGCCACAGTGGGCCAAGGATTAATGCTATAGAGGAAGGCTCACCCATGAGTTTGATTGAAGATATTGCAAGTATTCAGACACCTCTGGCGGAGGTTAAAGCTCAGCTTTTGAAATGCCAGGTGTTTCCAGGTTGTGAGGCCTGTTGTGAATCTTACAAGCTTTCCAGAAATGGGTGTGTGAGCTTGAGGAATGGCATCAATGGCTTGATTAAAGAAGGCATTCTGCAAATAACCGCAACAGCTTCTACAACACCAGCAACTCCTTTTTCAACAACAAATGATTCTTCTACAACTGCAACAACAATTGTTCCTACCGACTCGTCTACAACTACAACAACCACTTCTTCCATTACTTTAACAAACAACAGTTCCATCTCATCTCCTTCTACAACTTCAGCAACCACCAACAATGATGTCTCCATAATTACTATTTATTATGACCCTACAACGGTCCCAAATTCCAGCAACTTTCAACAACAATCTCAGCAACAGTTTAAGCAACAATCAAGCTTCAATTCATCACCACCAACATCCACCAGAAGTCCTGTCACCATTTTCTATGATCCACATACAATAACGGTTCCAACCTCTGCTGCAGTGAGCCCAGTTACCATCACGGTGCCAGGGCCAATTCCATATGATAAAGACAATGTTGTACCTTGGCATTATGGTGCAGACCTTTACTGCAATGGAGAAAAAGTCATTATTGGTTCTTCAGTTCCTACCTCACAAGTGGATAATATCGGGGGAGGCGGAGGCTTCACCCGAAGCGGACGCCTCTTTGTGTCACAAGCTCCAAGAACCAATACTGAGGCAGAGGCTGTTGCCAAAGCCAAAGGAAAAAGTGTGATACCTGAAGAATCTGCATCAAAAGAGACTCATAAATCATCCTTTGACCAGGATGTGGATGAATTTATGAGGATAATTAAAAGAAGTGACTACAAAGTTGTGGATCAGCTCCACCAGACTCCTTCCAAGATCTCCATCTTATCCCTACTATTGTGTTCCGAAGCTCATCGGGATGCACTACTTAAAGTCTTGCATGCTGCCTACGTGCCGGAGGAGATCACAATAAATCAGCTTGAGACAGTGGTGTCCAATGTTAATACTAGCCATGGGTTAGGTTTCACCAATGCTGACTTGACAACGGAAGGACGTCACCACAACAAAGCTTTACACATCACCCTGGAGTGCAAAGGGGATGTACTCTCTCATGTTCTTGTGGACACTGGGTCTTCACTCAATGTCTTGCCGAAGAAAGCTCTTGTTAAGCTCGAATATGATGGAATAGCTCTCCGACCAAGCAATCTGGTGGTCAGGGCTTTTGATGGCTCCAAGAGGTCTGTTCTTGGAGAGGTGGAGCTGCCTGTGATAATCGGTCCGCAGGTCTTTCAGACTACTTTCTATGTGATGGACATACAACCAGCCTACAGTTGTTTATTGGGTCGACCATGGATTCAAGTCGCCGGTGCAGTTACGTCGACCCTTCACCAGAAATTGAAATATGAGTGGGAAGGACAGATTATCACCATCTGTGGTGAAGAGGACATATTTGTTAGCCATCTGGCTGCATACAAGTACATTGAGATGGATGGTGAAATCCATGAAACCATGAGCCAGGGGTTCGAGGCTCTGAACGTCAATGAGGCGACGACTGAAGTATTTCCTGCATCCCAGGAGGATAGGATGGGTACTTCAATTGTCTCCTATCAGCAAGCCCGGAAGGTTGTTGAATATGGTAATGCCCAAGGCTGGGGCAAGCTGCTACCGGAGGAAAAGAAGGAGGACGAAATCGGTTTGGGTTACAAACCATTTCGACAAGATCAAGCAGAGGCTGCGAAAGAGCCCAAGTTCATCAGTGGGGGGATGCTCACCCTAGATGCTGTTAACAACCTGGAAGACGAGGTAGAAAGCGACCTCAACCTGGGGAGCTGGATTCGTCCAAGGATCCCGGGTCACCAAGTCCTTAACTGGTCTACCTAGGAAATTATAAGGGTTACTCTTGCAGAGTAATTATTATTTCCTGCTTTTTTTCAGCATGCATCAAGTCTTGCATCTTGCCCAAGGTGCCAGGACTCATTTTGTAATAGGGCCATATTGTAATTTTGTGCAAATGGATTATCAATGAATATCTGACATCTTTTGGATACAAGTCTCTTTTTTCGCTCACTTTCTTTTCATTTTTCACTTTTGTACAAAACAATAAAATGGCAATGTTTTCAAAATAAACAACTTCATTTTCACTTTTTCTAAACAAGATTAAAATTGATCACTAAAACGAACCAATCTCAACCCTTGCAGAGATTATCCTCCAGATTGCACCGACAACAACACTGCTATAACCTTGTATGACTTTGACAATCCAATTAATCGAGCCGATGAAGGGGTTGAAGAAGACTATGAGTTGCCTGAAGAGTTAGCCAGGTTGTTGAGGAAAGAAGAGAAGGTGATCACTCCTCATCAGGAGGAGGTTAAAACAATTAATGTTGGTACCGAAGAGGATTTGAAAGAAGTCAAGATCAGGGCCAGCCTGCAAGATTCAGTAAAAGAACAACTTATTGACATACTTCGAGAATACGTCGACGTCTTTGCTTGGTCCTATCAAGACATGCCAGGTCTAGATATGGATATTGTTATGCACAAGCTGCCATTAAAGGAAGATTGCCCTCCAGTGAAGCAAAAGCTACGCCGCACTCGTCCGGATATGGCCATGAAGATTAAGGAAGAAGTACAAAAACAGTGGGACGCCGGTTTCCTTGCTGTGACTAGTTACCCGCCATGGGTTGCTAATATTGTACCAGTGCCTAAGATGGATGGCAAAGTACGTATGTGTGTGGATTACCGGGATCTGAACAGAGCTAGCCCGAAGGATGATTTCCCATTACTTCACATTGATATATTGGTCGACAACACAACTCAGTTCTCGGTATTTTCCTTTATGGACGGATTTTCCGAGTATAATCAGATCAAGATGTCACCCGAAGACATGGAGAAAACAACCTTCATCACACCATGGGGCACATTTTGTTACAAGGTAATACCTTTTGGACTGAAGAATGCCGGTGTGACTTATCAACGGGCTATGGTAACATTGTTCCACGATATGATCCACAAAGAAATTGAATGCTACGTGGATGACATGATTGCCAAGTCCCTCACTGAACAAGATTTTCTGGTAAGTTGCTGGGATTTATCGTTAGTGAAAAGGGAATTGAGGTTGATCCTGACAAAGTCAAAGCCATTCAGGAGATGCCTGCACCTAGGACTGAAAAGGAAGTTCAGGAGTTCTTAGGTAGATTAAACTACATATCAAGGTTCATATCTCATCTAACTGCAACCTGTGAGCCCCTATTCAAATTGTTAAGAAAGGAACAAACGGTCAGGTGCAACGAAGATTGTCAGAAGGCTTTTGACAAGATCAAGGAGTACCTACAAGAACCTCAAATTCTCATGCCTCCAATTGAAGGAAGACCTATGATAATGTACCTGACAGTATTAGAAGGATCAATGAGGTGCGTGTTGGGCCAGCATGACGAGTCTGGTCGAAAAGAGTATGCAATATACTACCTAAGCAAAAAGTTTACCAACTGTGAACAACATTATTCACTGCTCGAGAAAACTTGATGTGCTTTAGCGTGGGCTGCTCGCCGACTAAGACAGTATAAGCTAACTCACACTACCTTGTTGATCTCAAAGATGGACCCCGTCAAGTACATATTTGAGAAGCCAGCACTTACCGGAAGGGTTGCAAGATGGAAAATGATTCTGACAGAGTATGACATTCAGTAGACATCTCAAAAGGCCATCAAAGGCAGTGTGTTGTCTAACTATCTGGCTGAGCAACCCATTGATGATTATCAACCCATGAGATTTGACTTCCCTGATGAAGACATCATGTACTTAAAAGAAAAAGATCATGAAGAGCCTATTCACACTGAAGGGCCTGGCCCAGAAGAAGAGTGGACAATGATGTTTGATGGGGCTGTCAATATGAATGGTCGTGGAGTTGATGCAGTGCTCATTACACCTAAAGGAGTTCATATGCCTTTCTCGACAAAACTCACCTTTGCCTGCACTAACAACGAAGCTGAATATGAAGCTTGTATCATGGGTCTTGAGGAGGCCATTGACCTCAGGCTTAAGACATTAACTGTATTAAGAGATTCAGCTATGGTAATCAATCAGACCAACGGCAAATGGTACACACACCAAGAGCATCTGATACCATACCGTGACTATACGAGGAGATTATTGACTTTCTTCACAATAGTCAAACATGAGTATATCCCTCAAGATGAAAATCAGTTCGCCGATGCTTTAGCTACCATTTCCCCCATGATCAGGGTTTAAACTACCAATTATGTGCCTCGGATTTCGGTATCCAGGCTAGACCGACCAGCATATGTATTCTCCGTGGACATTGCTAAAGATGACAAGCCGTGGTTCCATGACATCAAATGCTTCTTGGAGGATCAAACATACCCACCTGGGGCATCATCCAATGATAAGATAACATTAAGAAGGCTGGCCGGTAGTTTCTTCCTTAATGTTGATGGTTCATTATATAAAAGAAACTTTGACATGATACTACTCAGATGTGTTGACAAGAAAGAAGCTGACTTAATGATGCGCGAGGTGCATGAAGGATCTTTTGGTACCCATGCTGGAGGGCATGCAATGGCTAAGAAATTGTTAAGATCAGGTTACTACTGGATCACAATGGATGCAGAGTGTTGTGCCTACGCCATAATATGCCATAAATGCCAAATCTACGCAGATAAAGTGCATGTGCCTCCAAATCCTTTGAACGTAATGTCTTCACCTTGGCCCTTTTCCTTGTGGGGCATTGACATGATTGGAAAGATCGAACCGACTGCTTCGAATGGCCACAGATTCATCCTAGTAGCTATTGATTACTTCACCAAATGGGTTGAAGCAGCTTCATATGCAAACGTCACTAGACAAGTGGTAGCCAGATTCATGAAAAGAGACATCATCTGTCGATATGGAGTTCCCGAGCGAATCATTACTGATAATGGTTCCAATTTGAACAACAAAATGATGGCAGAACTGTGTCGGGACTTCAAAATTCAGCATCACAATTCTTCTCCTTACAGGCCAAAGATGAATGGCGTTGTTGAGGCAGCTAACAAAAACATCAAGAAGATTGTACAAAAGATGGTGGTTACATATAAAGACTGGCATGAAATGCTACCATTTTCCTTGCATGGGTATCGAACCTCAATCAGAACGTCTACTGGGGCAACACCTTATCAGCTTATGTATGGTATGGAGGCAGTCCTACCTGTTGAAGTTAAGCTACCCGCCTTACGGGTACTAATGGATGTAAAGCTGAATGAAGCAGAATGGGTCCGATCTCGGTACAATCAACTGAATCTGATCGAAGAAAAGCGATTAGCTGCAATTTGTCATGGGTAGTTATATCAGAAAAGGATGAAGAAAGCCTTCGATCAGAAAGTCAGGCTTCGGGAATACCAAGTAGGAGATCTTGTGCTGAAAAGACTCCTTCCTCCTCATACAGACCACAAGGGCAAGTGGACTCCAAATTATGATGGTCCATTCATAGTAAAGAAGGTTTTCTCTGGTGGAGCACTGGTGCTCACTACTATGGATGGTGAAGATTTCTTATCCCCTGTGAATTAAGATGCAGTTAAAAAATACTTCGCATAAAAAGACCCGCTGGACATAAAAACAGAATGTAAGTCCAGACAAAAATAGGGCATCCCGGTGAGTCAAAAAAACAGAATAAAAGACTCGGGAAAAAATAAGGGAAAATTGAAAAAAAAATGTACACCCGCTGAGTTGAAAATCCGCATTGGACAACTCAGGCAAAAATGGGTATCCCGGTGGATTGAAAACCCGAAAGGGCGATCCACGCAAAATCAGGGAATAAGCGAACAACTGCATTCTGAATTCGTCTGTATCATTCACAACATGGCACGCTTTGAAAGGACAAAGCATCAGTCAGAATCAACCTTCTTCAGAAAGCAAGATGAGAAGAACGTCAAGGTCATACAGGTCATAGCAAAGGAAGCTCACTGGAACGTCATCGTCAACATTGCCAACATTTACTTTTCTCAATTTTTAGCAATCTCCTCATTCCAGGGGATTTGTTTCTTTGACTGTATTTGCCAATTCAGGGCACCCAGATTAATAAAATCAGAGCTTTCAGTCACACCTTGTTTTGTACATTTTTGTTTCGTTTGAAAAATGTCCAATATTCATGATAAGTACTTGCATAACACAAATGAGCCATTTTTAATAAATGCTTGCAGGAAATATATTACTTTCAGGAAAGCCTAACTCCAATGACGGAATTCGGTAAGGAATACCTCGAGATACTTGTGCGTTTCTTTTGTCTTAACAGATTGCATGTATTCAATACGCAACATGGGGCATATCAAGCACCAAATCCCCAGCATGCTACTTCCCGGAAGTTACCTCCTCCCCACACAGGATCTCCCGAGCAATATCAGAACTGCTTTTCCCCCAGCGTAGTTGCCAAAGCCTCATTCCCCAACATAAGTCTATTCAACAAAGAGTTTCCCCAGCCAAGCTCCCCACAGAGTTTTCAGCTTCTCCCCAGTACATTAATGCCCGAAACCCTTATACAACAAAGTGACGAAAGTTTCCTCCTTCCCAGCTGAGTTCTCCTTACGGATAGATCTGTCAATGATCTATTTCCCCAAGCAGAGTTATCTCTCCTGAAAAATCTACCAATGATCTCCCTCAGCTGGGATATCCCTCCAAGCAGATCAGCCAGAGATCTTACCTTCAGCGGGATCCGAATCCCAGATCAGTTCCTCTTTTGCATAATCATAGCATTTGCATCATATTCACAAAATAAGCATAACATTCCGTCTAACACAAAGTATTACAGCAAAAAAAAACATTTGCATGATCACAAGTCAGGTTTGAGCCAGTCACCTGTAATTACCCTCAGTATCTCATCAGCAATATATAAACTCACATCCCCTGCAAATAAAAGCCAAAGCGCCCCCTTTGCACTCTCCAACACAGATGCCCATTCATATATACTCTTTTCGACACTCGTCCGTGTCGTCTTATCCCCTGCAGGTCACCTGAATACCATTTGCACTCTCAAAATACAGATACCTATACATACTCTTTTGACACTCGTCCGTGTCATCCTTCCCCGACATGGTTGCCAGAACACTTTCTGCAAACAGATACTTGTTGATAACATACTCCTTTAGACACTTGTCCTTGTCATCCTATCCCCACAAAGCCAGAATATATCTTTTACAAATGCTTGTTTATATATAATACATATTTGACACTCGTCCGTGTCATACATTCCCCAGCAAGTCGAACACCCGTCCGTGTCTTGCTCATACTTCACCAACAAATCAATACTCACTCATACTTATACAGAAGTCTCTGATACTCGTCCGTATCTTGTATATATCACTCCTCAACAGATTTGACACTCGCCATGTTCTTTGTTACCCAGTTGGTACTCGTCTGTACCATCATCTCTGAACACGCGTCAGCGTTTGTTTCTACCGATACTCGTCCGTATCATGGTCCTAAGGATGCTCGTCCGCATCTTTAATCTATACACAACATCAAACACTTACACCTTTTATCTTTAAGCATAGGCACTCGTCCATGTTTACCAATCCCTAGTAAGTCACCAACAAAACAACTTCCTCCTATCCGACATTCGTCCTATGTCGTGATATTTTCGGTAGCCGTCCCCTGCCAGGTGATCATCCTTCACCTTTGGATGACCGTCCCTCATCCTTTCCCCAATGGAGTCCCCATTAGTGGAACCCTTTTTTTCTATCCAACATTCGTCCTATGTCGCGATAAAGAGCAGCCGTCCCCTGCTGGGTGATCTTCCTTCACCTTTTGATGACCGTCCCTCATCATTTTATCCGATGGCCGTCCCCGTCGTTGATCTTGTTATCCGACATTCGTCCTATGTCGTGATAAACCCCGAGAGAAACCGCACCCTGCTAGGTGATCGTCCTTCACCTCCTGATGATCTTCCTTCATCATGCTTATCCGATGGCCATCCCCATCGTCGACCTTTTCTATCCGACATTCGTCCTATGTCGTGATAAAGATCAGCCGTCCCCTGCTAGGTGATCTTCCTTCACCTTTGATGACCGTCCCTCATCATCATTTCATTTATTCTTTAAACCGATGGTCGTCCCCATCGTTGTTTACTTTACTTTGCAAACCAAATGGTCGTCCCCATCATTGCCTTTACTTTAATCCCCAGAGAATCTTGTTCCTTTACCTGATGGCCGTCCCCATCATGGTCCCTTTACTTTCCCAGCTTGTTGGCCGTCCCCGTCGTTGCTTTACTTACCGCTTCATCCCCAGCAGTCGTCCTCTGCTCGATGGTCGTCCTCCATCTCCTTCATTTGATAATCATGCTATACTATCTTTTACAATTTATATCCCTTTTCTTCTTCTATCCAGCAAGTGCAAAATTTGGACTGTCTTTGGTATTCAACCATAAGTTATCTTGTTTGTTTGTTAAGCCAGACGCTTACATCCTGCACAACTAACTCATGTTTGAATAGGGGCAGTTGTAAACACCCCAAATTTTCCCTCACTCATATCACACCATGGCTTGTGATCTTTCATGTTTGCATAAGCATAAGCATATCACATCACATTGCATATTTGCTTCATAACATAAGTTTAAGTTCATCTGCACCTAGGGTTTGTGATCTGAACAATCCAAGGCTTCATCTGAGCCATCCCAAAGGCCTCAAAGTGTTCCAAGAGGGTCCATGTGTGTTCTATCATCATATTATATCCCTCAAAGTTCATGAAAGTCAAGAGATCACAAGAACTGGAAAGGCATAGAAGCAGAGCTAGGGTTTTCACTACACAGGGGACCAAAATTAGGGTTTTGGTTTCAGAGGCCTTAACTCCAAATTTTTGGGCTATTCTTGTTTCTTATGTTCTTAAGATGTTATAAGGATCATGTGTACAAAGTTTGATGAAGAAATTCATTGTGGAAGTCATCTGTTCACTAGGTAACTTCTTGAGCAAGTTAAGTCAAAATCAGGGCATCTGAGGCCCCCAACAATGGAACCAAAGGGTTATTTTCATCAAATTGAAGTTCTATGATCTTTATTTGATCTTAGAAGAGGTTAAAAGTTAGCAAGATTGAAGAATTTTGAGCCATTTGCAAACTTGCCAAAAATGGAAATGACTTGTAATGGAAACTTTCCATTATGGGAAAGTTTTTCAACCTCCGCTTTCTCAACCAAAAATGCTTCAAATGAAAAATTCTTGGTCATGAAAGTTGTATATTAGGTCTTTCCCTTTTCATAAAGTACAAGAACATGTCTTGATTCATCCTAGAACTCAAGATATGGCCTTTCAAAGTTGGCAAAAATCCTAAAATTTCAAGTTTCATGTCAAAGAGGGATTTTGCAAAATGGCATGTTTAAGCATTCTAATGACCTCTGATCAACTTCTACACTTCATAACATGCCTATGTGACTTATAAACATCAGAATTGGCCAAAGAATTTGGCATTTCCATGACTTGATTCACAAGAAATTTCAAAGAGGGAAAATTTGCAAAACCTCTTCAATCTCACCATTCAATCATCACAGCTCATGTAACCTGATCCAAGGGACCTCCACAAACTCATCTGAGGCCAATCCACCCTTTCGATTTCCTCTGACCCGAGCCCATGCTTGTGGTACAAACTTTTGACTTTTTGGCAAAACAAGCCATACCAATCAAGCTGTGCTATTACCACCTTTCTGACCAATCACAACACATTATACAAACCAAAAGCAACAAAAAATAGATAACATTGAGGCCTGAATCTTACTCATGCTCAGATTACACAAAAATCACCATAGAACTTTCCCTCTTCGATTCTCTTCACTCAGCCACTAAAAATCAAAACTTCTTTCACCATTCATCTCAAAATCATCCATAGAACACAAATCACCCTTCACCATGACCTAAAAGCCACTCAAACCAAAACACGAATTCTGCCAAACCAGAACTGAATCTTCCAAATCAAGCCATTTAAACTTCATTCAAACCTTCCAGAAGCACAAGGGGATCAAGTGGAGTGATTTAGCATCAAGAAAAGGGCCAGAAAGCACCAAACTGTAAAGCTTCATCTCAGGTAGCTTCTTCAAACAATTTTTCTAGAACTTGTATTTTAAGTTACAATATGATTCTTTATGTTCCCCTGATCACACTGATATGATTTGTTTCAAAAATGAGTGAGAAATGAGCTTGTATCGTGCTTTTGAAATTTTTGACCTAAATGATGTTTGATTCGATTCATGCTATTCTTGAAATATAAATGAGTTTTGTTGTTTGATTCATGTTTAATGATGTTCAATGTTTGATTCTGGAGAGTTTAGTGAGTTTTTGTGGTGTTTTGAGGGAGATGGGGTGAGAAACCCACCGGAGAAGACGACCGGAGCTCGTCTCCGGCCGCCTGAGAGTAGTTAACCCTAATCCTCATTAATTAGCCACTTTTGAATATGGACCCTTGGATATGTGCTTGGCGCGTGTTTGGACGGCCAGGATGAGTCATTAAACCCTAAATCTTAATTAATTAGTTTAATATATTTAATTAAGTCAGATTAAAACGTTGGCCTTTGGATTTCATTTAAATATTAGGTTTGAATGTGGGCCTTCAGATCATCATACCACAAGTCCACATGACTTTGCATCCTGACCACCCATCCATCCAACTTGCAATCTCAGCCTCTCATTCAACATACTTTTGTTTTTATTTTATTTTTCTTTGTATTTTATTTCACGAATTTATTTAAAATAGTTAAAAGCTTTCAAAAAATATTTCCTTTTGCATTTTTGTTTCAAATATTTTTCTTAATCAAAAATTGATTTTTATTTTATTTTTTGCATATAAAAAGTATTTTTAAAATATTTAAATGTTATTTCTAATTAATTAAAGTCTTTTAATTAATTAAAAAATACATTTAGGTTTCTAAAAATCACCAGAAAAATCATGAATCATCTCATTGCATTTAGAAACATTTTCAAACTCTTCACACAAATTTATTTTTAGGTTTGATCATAACTTGAGAATTTTCTTTGAATTAAGGGTCATTAAATTGCATTTTTTGAACCCTAACTTAAAAAAATCCTTTATGTCTAACCAAGAAGAGTTTTAAGATGATTCTTTTTGCATTGTTTTTCATATGGCATGTAGTTTATAGAAAATTTATCTCATGAATTTATCTTACCTTTTTGAATTGATTTGCATTTTCCTTTGAGAATCACCCAAAAAACCCTAGAAACTTAGAAAAATCATAACTTTTGAGTGGTAAGGCTTCTGACCTTCTCCTTTGGGGTGTGATCTAGTATGGGATTAGGGGTTGTTTAAGCTTGGTTTCAATATTTTATCATGTCATATGCTTCTGTTTTGATTATGTGCATCTCATACTTCCATATAACCCTAATTTTACATGTTCATTTGCATTCATCTTGCATATGCATCTATACATGAACTTGACATGACATTTCTTGCATTCATATGTCATCTTAGGACATGTTAGAATCATGCTTGATCATTTCTTCATTCATTTGCCATGATTTGCATTCATTTCATTTCATTAACGTTCATGTGTTTTCAAACTTCAAAGCATGCTTACATGACATCTCATTTTTGTATGATCATACATATGCACTTTGTATGTCTTTGCATCATCTCACATGACATAAACATTGCATAAACACTTCTGACTTTGGTCATTTCATCTCATTGAATCTCATTTCATTTCATTTCTTTATCCTTTATACCTTATGCATTCATGCTAACATTTTCAGGTGGTAAGTTACTTTGAGAAGTGGATTTGCCTTCACTTCTCATTTCTCTTTATCTCTTTCATATGCATCTTGCTGGTTTCTTTGAAGTGAACTTGTTCACTTGTGTTCATCTATCACTTTCTTTATTTAAGTTACTTATCTTCTTCACTGAAGTAAGTAACTTATTTCTTCATCTTCTTCCTCCTTTCATTTGCTTCTTCCATTGGTGGCTTCCTTGAAGATCTTTCTTAAGCCTTACAAACCATAGGAACATCCAAGCATAATAATAATTAGGGTTGTGATTAGTTCCCCTTAGCTTTCACCTTTGAGTCTCCTTGAGTCTCTCTTCTCATCTCAACAATCAGAGACTAAACTCTTAAAGTTTTAGGACTTTGGAATTAGGGTTATGCCTGTATCCTTCTATTAGGATGGGGTGTATAACTCTAATCCTAAGTGTTAAACTTTTAATTTGTTTAAACCTCTTAATCAAATCATCTTAATAATCACTAAGACTTCATCTTGTAACTTGGGCCTTACATTAGGGTTCTAATTCTTCCTTTATGGTTAAGAAGGACTAACCCTAGTGTTTAATGGACAAGTCCCCCTCAAGTTGTCTTACAAACCCTAAAACTCACTTCTTAATCTCATTCTTAATTAAAATCCACTTAATAAAGGCTTGTTACATAATGAATTTAATCCCAAACCATGGATTAAGTTGAGGCATCTTCCTCAGCTTAAGTGTTCTCATCTATTATCCTTCTATTAGGATGATGTAATGATCTTAATCCTACATCATCATGGTAATTAAGTTGAGATGCTTATATCATACTTAAGTAGGCTCATTATCCCTAATCAGGGAGGATAAAATGAGTTTACAACCTTTGATTTAGGCTTAAGCAAATTAACTTATGCAAAACACCAAAAATAATAACAAAACTGAAAACATAAAACAAACAATAATCGTCTCCTTCGGGATTCTTTTCTCATCACACTCATTCACAAACGAGAACTTGCTTCTTCCGTCTAATGCAAGACAGTTAACACTCGAGCCGGACGAGTCATACACTTGAGCATAGACATGCAAGCAGTTCACAGTCAATTCATTTTCCAGTCTCTTTGAGTCGAACTACGATGTTCTGACTTCCTCATTGCACGAGAGGATACGTAGGCATAACTTAAATGTTATCGAACAAAAGTCTCTGTGTCTTCCCCCTCTTTCAGCATTCTTTCTAAAGCCTCAGTTCCTGAGCATTCACCTTTTTGCACTGACACTTGTATATTCTTTTCCAGCTTTTGCACACAGATAACACATACACTTACTCCTTTAAACACAATATTTTAAGCGTGGATCCCGTTGAGTACAATGGACAATCTGGGTGCTAATACCTTCCCAGGTTGTAACCAACCCCCTTTCTCAGTTTCTCTGGTTCGCAACCGTCTTATCCATCTCTTTCCAGGTTTATGCAGCATTACCTTTCCTTCGGGATAATAATGCCTAGCTGGCGACTCTATTCAAATCCCTTCATTTCTCTCTTCGCCGACCGTTCGCGCTTGTACCGGGATGCAAATCTTTGAGAGCGACACAAAGCTTCATCTCAGGTATACCTCAAGAACATTTTTTCCAGAACTTGCTATTTAAGTTAAAATATCAATCTTCATGTTCCCATGATCACTCTGATGTGTTTAGTTTTGAAAATGATTGAGAAATGAGCATGTATGGTTGTTCTGAAAGTTTGCCCGAAAATTTTGTTTGCTTCGATTCTTTGTTTTGATGAAATATAAATGTTAGATGGTGATGGATTCTTGTTTGGGGAGGGTAGTAGATCATTTTTGGAGCTTTAGAGGTTCTAATTTGACATAGGGAAGAAGTTGGGATTTTGAGTGACCGGAGAAGATGACCGGAGCTAGCTCCGGTCACCTGAAAATCATTAAAACCCTAATTAGGGTTAGCTGTCCAGAATGAATTTCCACCCTTGGATCTTGTTTAGGTTAGTGAGCGAATGGTCAGGATTAATTCACTTAAGTTAATTGTGATTAATTAATTTAATTAAAATCAATTAAGCTAGTTTGAATGTGGACCATTGGATAACGCGTCAGTCAATTCCCACCATTTTTATTCAAATCTCAGCCATTGGATGCGCTGACTTTCATTCTTCTTCAATTTTAATTTATTTTATTTTATTTTATTTTCATTTCTTTTGCATAATTTATTAAAAATATCAAAACACTTTCAAAAAATATGAAACTTTGCATTTCTGTTTTAAATATTTTTCACAACCTGAAAATGATTTTTATTTTATTTTTTGCATATAAAAAGTATTTTTAAAATATTTAAATGTTATTTTTAATTAATTAAAAATGCATTTATGTTTCTAAAAATCACCAAAAAAATCATGAATCATTCCAATACATTTAGAAACATTTTCAAACTCTTCATACAAATTTCTTTTTAGTTTTGATCATAATTTCATAATTTTCTTTGAATTAGGGTTCTTTAAAATCACAATTTTTAACCCTAACTTTGAAATATCATTTCTGCCTAACAAAGAAGAGTTCGAACTTGATTTTTTTTGCATTGTGTCACATATTGCATGTAGTTTCTAGGTTATTTTCCTAATGAATTTATCTTGCATTTTCAAATTGATTTTCATTTTTCCTTTTGAATCACCCAAAAACCCTAGCAAACTTAGGAAAATCATAACTTTCAGTAGGAATAGCTTCTGATCTTCTCCTTTGTGGTATGACCTAATATGGGATTAGGGTTTTTCTGAGCTTGATTTCAAATTTTTATCATGTTGTATGCTTCTGGTTTGTTCATTTGTATCTCACATATCCATGTAACCCTAATTTCTCATGTTCATTTGCATTCACCTTGCATATTCATCATCACATGAACTTGCCATGACATCTCAAGCATTCATATGTCATCTTAGACATCTTAGGGCATGTTAGAACATTTCTTGACCATTTCTTCATTCATTGGCCATGTGTTGCATTCATTTCATTTCATAAACATCCATGTGTTTTCAAGCTTCCAAGCATGCTTTCATGACATTCCATCTTTGTATGATAATTCATATGTACATTGTATGACTTTGTATCATCTCATATGTCATTTGCATTGCATAATCACTTCTTACTTTGTTCATTTCATCTCATTTCAATTCATTTCTTTATGCTTTATACCTTATGCATTCATACTAACAATTTCAGGAATTTTTGGTAAGTTATTGTGGGAGGTGGATTTGCCTTCACCTCTCATTTCTTCTTATCTCATCCATATGCATTTTACATGTCTTTGAAGTGAATCAAATTCACTTATGTTCCATCTTTATCACTTTCTTCCTTTAAGTTACTTATCTTCTTAGGAAGTAAGTAACTTATTCTTCTGCTTCTTCCTCCTTACATCTGCTTCTTCCATTGGTGGCTTCCTTGAAGATTCCTTCTATTAAGCCTCACAAACCATAGGATGCCTAAGCATGATAAATATTTATGGTTGTGTTTAGTCCCCCTTAGCATTTTTACCTTTGAGTCTCCTTGAGACTCTCTTCTCATCTCAATAATCAGAGACTAAACTCTTAAAGTTTTAGGACTTTGGAATTAGGGTTATGCCTGCATCCTTCTCTTAGGATGGAGTGTATAACTTTAATCCTAAGTGTTAAACCTTTAATTTGTTTAAACCTCTTAATTAAATCACCTTAATAATCACTAAGACTTTATCTTGTAACTTGGGCCTTACATTAGGGTTTTAACTCTTCCTTATGGTTAAGAGGGACTAACCCTAGTGTTTAATGGACAAGTCCTCCTCAAGTTGTCTTATAAACCATAAAATCCACTTCTTAACCTCACCCTTTAATTAAAATACATTTAATAAAGGCTTGTTATATAATGAATTTAATCCCTAACCATGGATTAAGTTGAGGTATCTTCCTCAGCTTAAGTGTTCTCATATATTATCCTTCTATTAGGATGGTGTAATGAGTTCACTAATCTATGATTGGAGATTAAACTCATTTCTTAACACTAAACAAAACCCAAAAACATCTTAATAATCACAAGTAGGTTAATGATCTTAATCCTACATCATCAGGTTAATTAAGTTGAGATGCTTATCTCATACTTAAGTAGGCTCATTATCCCTAATCAGGGAGGATATAATGAGTCTACAAGCCCTTGATTTAGGCTTAAGCTCATTAACTTATGAAAAACACCAAAAACAATAATAAAGCTGAAAACACAAAAACAAACAACAATCGTCTCCTCCGGGATTCTTTTCTCATCACACTCACTCTGAAAATGAGAACTCGCTTCTTCCGTTTAATGCAATACAGTTAACACTCGTGTCAGACGAGTCATACACTTGAGCATTGACAAGCAAGCAGTTCATAACAAAAACACTATGTCTCTTTGAGTCGAACTACGGTGTTCTGACTTCCTCATTTCACGAGAGGATACGTAGGCATAACTTAACAGTTATCGAAGAAAAGTATCTGTGTCTTCCCCCTCTTTCAGCATTTCTTTAAAAGCCTCAATCTTGAGCATTTCACTTCTTTTTGCACTGACACCTGTACATTCGTTTTTTTCTAGATTTTGCACACAAATAGCACATATACCTACCCCTTTAAACACAATCTTTTAAGCGTGGATCCCGTCGAGTACGACGGATAATCTGGGTGCTAACACCTTCCCAGGTTGTAACCAACCCCCTTTCTCAGTTCCCCTGGTTCGCAACCGTCTTATCCATCTCTTTCTAGGTTTATGCAGCATTACATTTCCTTCGGGATAAAAATTCCTAGCTGGCGACTCTATTCAATTCATTTGATTTTCTCTTTTCACCGACCGTTCTTGTCTGCACCTGGATGCAAATCTTCGGGAGCGACAGCTTGGTGACTTTGCTAGGGACCCTTTGCAACTAGGGCTTTTGGTTCTTTTTGTGGGTTTCTCCTAGCGCTTGTTTCATTTGTGTTTATGGGGGTGTTATGTGCTACTTGTGCTTGTTGTTTATTGCTTTATTTATTTCTTTTTGTACAACTTTATTTACTGCTTTCATTTACTGCTTTTATGCATTTCATACTATTATCATCATATCATGTGCTGGATCTTTTTTTTGCCTTGATGGGGAGGGATATTCAGTGAGTAAGGTTCCATATCGGGAACCTGAGTGACACATAAGATAGAGTGGCTTCATATTCTTTCCCATTCCATTTCGGTCTGGTGCGGGAATATTAAACACAGTTCAAACATGGGTTTCTTCTTGAGAACTCTGTGCTACGGATTTCCTGTAGTACTAGGGCTATCTGGGAAGCCTGCTAAGTCTGGATGACCTTTTTATGACCTTCAGCATCTGAGGTGAATTAGAGGAGGATCCTTTATGATTATCGTAAACATTGTACCTCCGGGTTAGAAGTGTTTACACTTCTCATAACTGATCCAAGTTTGAGGATATTTGTTCTAGAACAATACCTGTGAGGGGGTTGGGATGTTTACAGGTTTGCAGGAACCCTTGGCCTCATCATACCCTGTTATAAATATTGTTAAGGTTACATCATTTTGGACTATTCTTGTGAAACCCTGGACTTGTGACTCTTTATTTGAGTCCCCCACCTGGTTATTGGTTCTCTAAGCCTTCATCTGGACTTATGAACACACATGGACCTTATCAAGGCAGATAACAGATCCAACACTGGATCATAAACCCTTGCATATCATTCTGCATACATCATTTTGCATCATTTTAACATTTGTCTATTTGTTTTACAGGGTATCCACATCTTCTTTGGTTTTGGTTTTGACTGTTCATCTGCATCAGCCATCTTCACCAGCTATCTTCATCAGAGATTCTCTTCAGCACCCTCCTCAGTTATCTTCACCAGTATTTCTCCTCACTCATCTCCTTCAGCATCCATTGTCATCATGGACCCATCCAGGAAGAGCAACATTACATATCATTTCTTTGATCCCTCCCTAGCAAGCATCAGGCAGATTCAGACACTCATCACTCCTGATCATGTCCCTTTATTCAGGGAACATTATGGTGGTATCATGGACATGATCATGGACTTGGATGCATCACAGAGGATTATGATCCACACTTGCCTTCAGTTTTATGATCCTCCTCTCAGATGTTTTACCTTTCCATACTTTCAGTTGGGCCCTTTGTTAGAGGAGTTTTCTATGTTGTCGGGGGTCCCCATCAGGAGAGGGATTCCTTTCAACCCTGAGATGACTGCTCCCAGGAATGAGGACGTAGCTAAGGCTCTGTATTTGGAATCCACCATCATTGATCAGAATATGACTACTAAGGCTGGAATCCCAGGCCTCCATTTGGACTTCCTGATCACTCAAGCCACCATTCATGCTGCAGCAGGAAAGTGGGACATTGTCTGTGCTCTCTTGGCCCTTAACATATATGGTATCATCTTGTTTGCAGACGAGCCTAAGTTTGTAAGCAAGAGTGCTATCCATCTTTTCTTGTTAAGGAATCCAGTTCCTACCTTGCTTGGGGACTTTTACTACTCAGTGCATCAAAGGAATGAGAAGCAGAGGGGAAGATTAGTCAGATGTTGTGCACCTCTCTTCTACTGCTGGTTGTTGAGACACTTGCCAAAGTCATAAAATTTCTTGAATCCTCATCAGTCAATAAACAGGGCTAAAAGAATGATTTCCCTTACATCAGAAGACATCATGTGGTGCACTCAGAGCACCAAGGGCAGAGATATAATTACAAGCTATGGGCAGTATCCCAATGTACCTCTCATTGGAGTGAAGGGTTGCATCAACTACAATCCTTTGTTGTTAAAAAGGCAATTAGGGTATGCCTTAGTACATCCACCAAGAGAGCAGGACTTATCAGAAACCCTTTACTGTGACATTCAGCATAACCATGCCATTGCCCGACAAGCAGTCTGGGCTTGGGACAACATTCAGACAAAAGGGACTGCTATTCTTAGCAAGTGCAACAATATAGCTTCTGTTTAGTACATTGATTGGTCTCATATCAGAGGATAGATCACCCGCATGCCATTCACCCTGGAGGATGTGCCTGGACCATCAGCAGTCGAGCCTGTAGCTACATTCAGTTTAGAGGAGTTTGAGATGTTGAAAGAGAGGAACACTCAGCTTTCTGAAGCTCTAAAGAAGACTCTCTGGGAGAGGAATGATAGTCGTCTGGACAATGAGAGGTTAGAGAAGCTTCGGATTAAGCATATGACCAAGATTAAGAAGACAGATGATTACATCAGAAGGGCCCGAGCAGGGGAGTTGGTATTGAAGAATGCTTGCAAAGAAGCCAAGATTCAGAAGGCCAGAGCTGAGCACTACTTGGAAGAGAGTCAAGCTAGATGGATCAGAATCACTGAGGCTCGTTCACAGGAAGATCAGAAGACCCAGGCTAGGATAGAGCAGCTGGAAGCTAATGAGAAGAGGAAGCAAGAAGCCTTATTAGCAACACAGAAGGAAATCTCTGAATTGAAACTTTGGGCGGGGTTGAAGAGATCCAAGGACCAAGACAAGTATAAGAAGTTGACAAATGCTATTACCACCAGGAACCTTCTTATCAGGACCATCACAGAGCATCCAGTTGGCCCAGTGACTGATGCTCTCCTGAAGGAAGTCAAAGAGGATGATTATGGGCTGGACATTTGATTTCTTTGTATTTGTACTTCATTTTTATTTGTACTTTTGTTTTGTTGTTGTATTTTGACCCACCATGGGGACTTGTTGTAATCATGAACTATGAATCTTTACATTTTGTAATATATGGATTGAGTGTTATTCTGTGGGCTTCGTTTCTCTTCAGCATCATCATTCCTCGAGGTCTGGAAGGTCAAAACCAAAGAACCAAACCGGATACCCTTGGAAGACAAATAGACATCCTGCATTGCATACTAACCACATTCTTTGTTTTGTAGGTTTTTGTTTGTTGTTTTCTCACTTTGTTATGGTTTCAGGAATCATTGCTCGTAGGAGAGTCTTCCCCATCAACAGAGTTCACCAGTATCCTATAAGAAACAACCTTCCGAGCTTACAGATGGACCAGGTTTAGCAAGATTTGACTGATGTGAGGACCCAGATGGCTAATGAAAGAACTGAAATGAGGGCTCAAATGAACCAGTTTATGGCAATAATGACTGGGTTGGCCCAAAGCCAAGAAAGATTAAGAGAGTTGGTCGAGCGGAAAACTCCTGAAGAAAACCACCCAGGTACAAGGGGTACCAGCAACAATGATCATGTACAGCCTCGTACTGATCCCCCAGAGTTTGGACCTCATCTTAACCCTGCCATTAATGCTATCAGGAATACCCAGGGTAATACTGGAGGGCGTGCCTTGCAAGAGGACCCTCAGGAGGAACAATTCACTGTAGTTGGGGCAGGAGATGAAGTCTATGATCATCGGCTGGACGAGATAGAAGAAAAGCTGAGGTCTCTGCTTTGAAAGATATATGGCTAGTAGAGGGAGTAAGAATTCCTCACAAATTCAAACCTCCCTGCTTTGAAAGATATAATGGAACATCTTGTCCTTGCACCCATCTCCAATCTTTCCTGGGAAGATTAAAGGCCTACACTATGGATGAAAGGTTATGTATGTTCTATTTTGAGGATAGCTTGATATGGGTATCCCGTGAGTGGCACTCTCATCTGACTAGGGCAACCATTAGAAATTGGAAAGATTTGGCCGAGGCTTTCATTCGCCAATACCAATACAATCTAGACATGGCTCCTAACAGAACTCTTCTAATGGGTAATGCACAATCCTCCAGGGAAAGCTTCAGAGAGTATGCTCAGAGATGGAGGCAATTAGTTGCTACCGTTCAACCTCCAATGTCAGAAAGAGAAATGGAAGATATGTTTATGAACACCCTCCAGGGGACATACATTGATAGGTTGACTGCTTTCTCTTCCACTAGCTTTGCATATGTGGTCATAGCTGGAGAAAGGATTGAGAGTTTATTGAAAATGGGAAATATTTCTGATAACGGCGCCAGCTCAAGCAGCACGAGGAAACCATTTATAGGGCCTCGCAGGTCCGGTGAAACAAACTCAATACACATGGGCAGAGGAAGGCCCCAGTATATGCCAAAATCAATTGCCGCTATCACAATTCCTACTCCACCTCCTCAACAACAATACACTCTGCAACCACATCATTTCCCTCAGCAACAACATTATCCTCAACAAAGGTCCTATAACAACAACAACAACAAACATCAGCGTCCTTTCCAGCAAAGGCCATCTCAAGTCAACAGGGTAATTGAGCCTATACCAATGCCCTATGCAACTTTGTTACCACAAATTCTGAAGCTTAATCTTGTCGAATTAAGGACTCTAGCTCCACCAGATCCTCATAACCTTCCACGGAACTATGACGTTAATGCCAGATGTGCCTTCCATTCTAATGCACCTGGTCACACCACAGAAAAGTGCAGAGCTTTGCACATGAAGGTCCAGGATCTAGTTTATTCAAAGGCTTTAAATTTTGCACCACCTCCTAAAGTCACAAAGAATCCTATGCCCAGCCACGGTGGGCCTAGGATAAATGCGATTGAGGAGGATCAACCCATGAATTTAATTGAAGATACTGCAAACATTCAAACACCTCTGGCAGAGGTTAAAGCTCATCTTTTAAAATGCCAAGTGTTCCCAGGTTGTGAGACCTGCTGTGAATCTTGCAAAGTTTCCGTCAATGGGTGTGCAAGCTTAAGAAGTGGTATCAATGGCCTTATCAGAGAAGGTGTCCTGCAGATAACATCAATGGTTTCTACAACATCAGCAACTCCTTTTACAGTAACAACAAACATTCCTCATACAACTTCAAAGACAATTGTTCCAACGGACTCGTCTACAAAGTCAACAACCATCTCTTCCACCACTTCAACAAACACTAGTTCAACTGGATCCGCTTATACAACTACAGTAACCATTAACAACGACGTCTCCACAGTCACCATATATTACAACCCTGCAATGGTCCCTGATTCCAACAATTTTTAGCAACAATCCCAGCAACAACCCAGCTTTAGTCTGTCACCACCACCAACAATCAGAAGTCCTGTCACCATATACTACGATCTGCAGACATTAACAGTTCCTACCTCCTCTGCAGTCAGTCCAGTCACCATCACGGTACCTGGGCCTATCCCATATGAAAAAGATAATGTTGTACCATGGCACTATGGTTCAGACCTTTACTGCAACGGGGAAAGAGGCTCTCTTGATTCTTCAGATTACACACCATAGGTGAATAAAGTTGGGGGAGGCGGAGGCTTCACCAGAAGCGGACTCCTCTTCGTGTCACAAGTCCCAAGAGTTAATACTGAGGCTGAGGCTGCTGCCAAAGCCAAAGGTAAAAAATGTGGTGCCAGAAGAACCAGTTTTGAAAGAAGCCCATAAAACATCCTTTGATCAAGATGTGGATGAATTCATGAGGATAATCAAGAGAAGTGACTACAAGGTTGTGGATCAGCTCCACCAGACTCCTTCTAAGATCTCCATTTTATCATTGCTATTATGTTCCGAAGCTCATCGGGATGCATTACTTAAAGTCTTGCACGCAACCTACGTGCCTGAGGAGATCACGGTGAATCCGCTAGAGACCGTGGTTTCTAATGTTAATACTAGCCATGGGCTAGGCTTCACCAACGCTGATTTGACAACGGAAGGTCGTCACCATAACAAAGCTTTATACATCACTCTGGAGTGTAAAGGGGTTGTGCTTTCACATGTTCTAGTTGACACTGGGTCTTCACTCAATGTCTTGCCAAAGAAAGCCATTGTCAAGCTTGAATATGATGGTATAGCTCTCCGACCAAGCAACCTAGTGGTTAGAGCTTTTGATGGTTCCAAGAGGTATGTTCTTGGATAGGTGGAGCTTCCTGTGATAATTGGCCCGCAGGTCTTTCAAACTACTTTCTACGTGATGGGCATTCAGCCGGCCTACAGATGTTTGTTGGGTCGACCATGGATTTACGCCGCTGGCGCAGTTACGTCGACCCTTCACCAGAAATTGAAATATGAGTGGGAAGGGAAGAATATCACAATCTGTGGTGAAAAGGATATTTTTGTTAGCCATCTGGCCAACTACAAATACATTGAGATGGATGGTGAAATCCACGAGACCATGAGCCAAGGTTTCGAAGCACTGAACGTCAATGAGGCGACAACTGAAGTATTTGCTGCATCCCACCAAATGACACCTGGTCAAGAAGGGTACAGACGCGAACGGTCAGCGAAAGAGAGAACACAAGGGTGAACTGAAAAAAGAGTTGCCAGCTAGGCATTTTTATCCCGAAGGAAAGGTAATGCTGCATAAACCTAAGAAAAGATATGGATAAGACGGTTGCGAACCAGAGAAACTGAGAAAGGGGGTTGGTTACAACCTGGGAAGGTATTAGCACCCAGATTGTCTGTCGTACTCGACGGGATCCACGCTTGAAAGATTTGTATTTAAAGGGGTAGTGTCAGTGCTATCTTGTGTGCAACAGCTGGAAAAAAATGCAAGTGTTAGTGCAAAAGAAATGTGAAGTGAAATGAAAGAGTGTCAGTGTAAGAAAAGAATATGAAGCTCAAGATCATGGGGCTTAAAGAATGATGCTGGAAGGAGGGGGAATATACAGAGACTTTTGTTCGATAACAGTTAAGTTATGCCTACGTATCCTCTCGTGCAATGAGGAAGTCAGAACACCGTAGTTCGACTCAAAGAGACTGAAAGATAAATTGACTTGTGAACTGCTTACTTATCTATGCTCAAGTGTATGACCTGTCTGGCTCAGGTGCAAACTGTCTTGCATTAGACGGAAGAAGCGAGTTCTCGTTTATGAATGAATGAGGTGAGAAAAGAATCCCGGAGGAGACAATTATTGTTTGTTTTTTTGGTGTTTTCAGTCTTTTATTGCTTTTTGTGTTTGTCATAAGTCAATGAGCTTAAGCCTAAACCAAGGGTTAGTAGACTCATCACATCCTCCCTCTGATTAGGGGTAATGAGAATACCTTAAGTATGAAGTAAGCACCTCACACTTAATCACCATGATGTAGGATTAAGATCATTAACCTACTTGTGATTATTTAGATGTTTTTGGAGTTTTTTTGTTTAGTGTTAAGTAATGAGTTTAAGTCATAATCAAAGATTTAATGGACCCATTACACTATCCTAAAATAAGGATAATAGATGAGAACATTTAAGCTGAGGAAGGCTCCTCAACTTAATCCATGATTAGGGATTAACCTCATGACAAAATAAAGCCTTTATTAAAGTGGATTTTAATTAATGGTAAGGTTAAGAAGTGAATTTTATGGTTTGTAAGACAACTTGAGGGGGACTTGTCCATTAACACTAGGGTTAGTCCTTCTTAACCAATTAAGGAAGAATTAGAACCCTAATGCAAGGCCCAAGTTACAAGTTTGATGTATTAGTGATTATTAGATGGATTGATTAAAGGATTTAAACACATTAAGGGTTTAACACTTAGGATTAAAGGTATACACTCCATCCTAATAGAAGGATACAGGCATAACCCTAATCACAAAGCCTTAAAACCTTTAAGGTTTAGTCCTTGATTATGAGATGAGAAGAGAAGACACAAAGATGAAACAAAGGTAAAACTAAATGGGGGACTAATCAACCCTAATTATGATCATGCTTGGTTGTTCCTAGGGTTTATGAGGCTTTCAAAAGATCTTCAAGAGAAAATCCACCAAGGAAGAAGCAGATGGAAGGAGGAGAAGCAGAAAGAAGCAAGACAACTTACTTCACTAAAGAAGATAAGTTGCTTGAAGAAAGAAGGAGGGGAGGGAGCATGAATGAGCAAGCTCACTCTAATACAAAAGTAAAATGCAGCAATGAATGCATAAGGTAGATGAGAAGAGATTATGAGAAGTGAAGGCAAATTCACTTCTCAAAGTAACTTACCACCTGAAAAGTTAGCAAAAGGAAATGAAATGGAATAAAAATGAGAAGGATGCAATGATGCAAACCAAAACCAGAAACATATTCATGATGCAAATAATGCTAAGAGATGATGCAAAGGCAAACCAAATGCTATGGATGATCATACAAAGGAGGAGAATGCAAATGAAGCATAAAGGAAGCATGAAAGTTCATGACTGCACATGAAATGAAATGAATGCATAACATGGCAAATGGATGATGCAATGATCAAACATGATTCTAATGTGTCCTAAGATGTCTTAGAAGTCATGTGAATTCATAAAATGTCATAGCAAGTTCATGTATGCAAGCATATGAAGAATGAATGCAAATGAAGGCAAAAATTAGGGTTTATACATAACATGCAATACAAAATCCAAAACCAGAAGCAAATGACATGATAAAAATTTGAAAATTGGATCAAAGGAACCCTAACCCTACACAAGTTCACTGCCCAAAGGAGGAGACCTAAATCTTAACCTAATGGAAGTTATGATTTTCTCAAGTTAGCTTGGGTTTTAAGGCACCTTAAAAGGGAAAATGCACAACAAATTGAAAATGAAAGATAAATTCCAACCAATTTTATCCTAGAAACTACATGATATGAGGAATGCAATGCAAAAAGAACCATCATCAAACTCCTCATGGTAAGGCAAAAGGGATTTTTCTAAGTTAGGGCAAAAATATTGACTTTTAAGAACCCTAATTCCAAAGAAAAATGTCAAAATAAGTCAAGCACCAAAAAGAAATTTGTGTGAAGAGTTTGATAATGTTTCTAAATGTATCAAGATGCAATGTGATTTTTTTGGTGATTTTTAGAAACTTAAATGGTATTTTAATTAATTAATTTCCATTAACTAATTAAAATAAACATTTAAATATTTTAAAAATACGAAAATTATGCAAAAAATAAAATAAAAATTATTTTCAGAATGAGAAAAATATTTTAAGACATGATGCAAAAAATGAAAATTTTTAGAAATGTTTTACTATTTTAAATAAGATGTAGAAAGAAATGTAATTAAAATGAAATTAAAATGAATTAAAATGAAAGTCAGCAGATCCAAAGGCCCAGATTCAAATAAAAAGGGAGGGAATTGACCAGCGCGCGCAAATGGACGGCCCACATTCAAACTACGCTAATTATGTCATTAAGCCCTAATCTGAGCCCTAATTACTTTCAGGTGACCGAAACAGTGTTCCGGTCATCTTCTCCGGCTAGCCCCTCACTCAATCTCCCTCAATACGCAACCCCAAGACCCCTAAAGCTCCAGAAATGATCCTCTCCTCAACCCCAACAAGAATCAACCACCAAAAATCATTTGTTCATCATCAAAAGCACGAATCAAAGCAAAACGGAAAACATGGCAAAAATTTCAGAAGCTTATGAAATGCTTATTTCTCAACTATTCTCAAAAGTAAAGACATCATGGTGATCAGTGAAACATGTAGAATCATTCTATAACATAAAATGAGAGTTCTGGAAAAAAAATGCCATGGCTACCTGAAGTTAAGCTTTCGAAACAGGAGCTTTCTGGCCAGTTCTTTGCCTCAAATCCACTCCAATGATTCCCCCCAAGAGCTTGTGATGCTTGGTTGGAGTTTAAATGGCCTCAAGAGGAAGTTGGCAGAAGTTCAGTTCATGAAATGTCAAAATCGTATTTTTGATTCTGAGTGTTTTAGGGCAAAATGAAGGGTGGGAAATGATCAGTGATGTTTATGGAGTTGAATGGTGGAAGAAGTTTGAAGGTTTGATGGTTGAGTTAAGAGATTCGAAAGCTTTTGCAAATTTGGGGATTTTTGAGTGTGCTCTGTTCTTGGAGGTTTCAGCTTGTGTTATGTTGTGTGTTGGGTTGATTTTGGTACACATATCATGTTTGGATAGGTCAGAGGGTGGGTGCTGGCCTAGGTTGATTGGTATGGGCAAGTTGCAAAAATGTCAACAACTTGTGTACTTGAGGTATGGGCTCATGGCAGGCTGGTTTAGGGGCATGGCTCGAGTCAGCCAACTTCAAGGAGGTCCATGGAAAATGATTTAGTGAGCTGGCTCAAGTGGATGAAGAGATTTGGATCATTTTGCAACTTTGTACAACTTTGGCCCCTTTTGAAATTCTTGAAGTTTAAGGCATGAAATGGAATGATTCAAAGCACCAATCTGATCCTTAGATGTCCACTTGACATGTTGTGAAGTGTTTATGCACATTATAAGCCTTTAGAATGCTTTATCATGCCATTTTGCAAAATGCCTCTTTGGTGTAAAAGTGAATTTTAAGTGATTTTCCCCAACTTTGCAAGACCATAACTTGAGTTCTATGATGAATTAGGTCAAGTTCTTGTACTTTTTGAAAATGGGAGGATCCAATCTACAACTTTCATGACCAAGAATTTTTCATTTGAAGCATTTTTGAATCAAAAAGAGGAGTTTGAAAAACTTTCCCAAAATGGCAAGTTTACATTACAAGTCACTTTCCCAAAATGGCAATTTTGCAAATGGCTTGAAATCCTTCAATTTTGTGAACTTATACCTTCTTCTAAGATCAAATAAAGATCATGTACATCCAAAATGATGGAGAAGACCCTTTGGTTGGGTGATTGGGGGCCTCAGATGCCCTGATTTTGCACTGACTTGTTCAAGAAGTCATCTATTGATCAGATGCCTTTCCTATTGAATTTTTCCATGAAAATTGGTATGCATGATCTTTATATCATATAGAGACCATTAGAAACAAGAATGACCAAAAAATTTGCAGTTATGGCCTCTGGAACCAAAACCCTAATTTTAGGTCATCTGTGCAGTTAAGCTTGGCTCTGCTTCCATGCCTTCCTCAGTTCTTGTGATTTTCTGGCTTTATTGATCTTGGGAGGATATAATATGATGCTTGAACATACATGGACCCTCTTGAGAAGATTGAAGACCTTTGGAGTGGCTCAGATAGCTCATGGATTGCTCAAATCACAAACCCTAGATGCAGATGACTTTGAACCATTGCAGTGAAGCAAAAATGTAATATGAGATGATATGATTGAACTTATGCAATAGGAAAAGAATCACAAGTCATGGTGAAATGAGTGAGGGCAAATTTGGGGTGTTTACAGCTGTCCCTATTCAAGCATGAGTTAGCTGTGCAGGATGTATGCGACGGCTTAACAGACAAACAAGATAACTTGTGGTTGAATACCAAAGACAGTCCAAGATTTGCACTCACTGAATGAAGAAGAAAAGGGATATAGATTGTAAAAGGAAGTAAAGTATGATTATAAAGTGCGGGCGACGGAGGACGACCGTCGGGCAGAGGACGACTGCTGGGGATGAAGCAATGACGGGGACGGCCGACATGCTGGGGAAATGAAGAGATTATGATGGGGACGGTCATCAAGCAAAGAAATAAGACTCTTTGGGGATTTTAAGGTAGAGGCAATGATGGAGACGATCATCAGGTTTGAGAAAAATGATGAGGGACGATCATCAGAGGTGAAGGACGATCATCTAGCAGGGGACGACTGCTCTGTTGGGGATAAGATGAGGGACGATCATCTAAGGTGAAGGACGATCACCTGGCAAGGTACGGTTGCCGAAAGCATCACGACATAGGACGAATGTCGGATAAGAAGAGTCAACGATGGGGGCGGCCATCGGATAAGCATGATGAAAGACGATCATCAAGAGGTGAAGGACGATCACCCAGCAGGGTACGGCTGCTCTCGGGGTTTATCATGACATAGGACGAATGTCAGATAACAAGATCAACGATGGGGACGACCATCGGAAAAAATGATGAAGGACGATCATAAAAAAAAAGTGAAGGACGATCACCTAGCAGGGTACGGCTACTCAAATATCACG
Organism: Lathyrus aphaca; assembly: GCA_963966055.1. Taxonomy (NCBI): domain Eukaryota; kingdom Viridiplantae; phylum Streptophyta; class Magnoliopsida; order Fabales; family Fabaceae; genus Lathyrus; species Lathyrus aphaca. The sequence continues at coordinate 735,957,746 of OZ014519.1, read as the reverse complement.
ACATAGGACGAATGTCGGATAGAAAAGGACTCCAAAAATGGAGACTCTACTGGGGATGATGAAGGACGATCATTAAAAGGTGAAGGACGATCACCAAGCAGGGTACAGCTGCCGGAAATATCATGACATAGGACGAATGTCAGATAGAAAAGAAATTTGCTTTTTTCTGGCGATTTGCTGAGGAATTTTCTGGGGAGCGATAGACACAGACGAGTGTCTAAATTCAAGAAGATAAGGGCGTTTGACGCGGTGTATAGATTAAAGATGCGGACGAGTATCGGTAGAAACAAACGCTGACGCATGTTCAGAGATGATGATACGGACGAGTATCAACTGGCTTAATCAAAGAATACGGACGAGTGTTGACTCTGAGGGCAAATAAAGGGTGTACATAAGATGCAGACGAGCATCTGTTACGAGTGAAGAGTGTGAGACACAGACGAGCGTTCAACTTGCTGGGGGAGGATATGATACAGACGAGTATCATAAGAGAAAGTGTATAAATCATGAACTTATAAATGTGAGAGATACTCTGACAATCTGCGGGGATAGGATGACACGGACGGGTGTCGGAAAATATAATAAGCAAGGTTTTAGGCAACTATGCTGGGGATATGACACAGACAAGTGTCGAGAAGTATCCGTTATGTGGAAGTATCTGTTTGTATAAAATGCTCTGGTGACTTTACTGGGGAAAATGACACGGACGAGTGTCGAGTGAGTATATATACTTGTGTTAGAGAGTGCAAAGGGGACGCTTTGATATTCTGTCGGGGAATTTGAGAGGTATTTGTATATTGTTGATGGAATGTTGGTGCATACAGATATTTGATTCAAAACATGGCTTATGACTATGCAATATGTTTAATTTTTGCCGTAATGCTCCGTATTAGACGAAATGCTACGCTCTGGGGGGAAATATGATGTGAATGCTATGATTATGCAAAGATACCGATCCGGGATTCGGATCCCGCCGCTGTGAAGATCCCTGGCTGATCTGCTTGTAGTGATATCCCAGCTGGGCATGAGATCGTTGGTAGATCTAATATATATGAATCTTTTTGGGGGAATAAGTCACTGATAGACCTATTCTTGGTGATGAGGAGCCCAGCCGGGGCCTGTGGAAGCCTTCGTCACTTTGTTGTGAGATCTTCAGACATTGCTCTCCTGGACAGAGGTTGGAACTCTGTCGGGGAGATGGTTCCCTGTCTAACACTTGGCTGGGGAGGAAAAGATCACTGAACGATCTTCCTAAAGTCCTGTAGGGATTCTGCTGGGGAGAAGCATCTCTGGTGCTACTTGGAAGATGTGATGAGTAAGTACTGATTTGGCAGCTCGCTGGGGAGAAGCTTTCATGCCCCATGTTGTGCTTTGAACACCTGCAATCCTGTTATGACAAAGAAACGTACAAGTATCCCGAGGTATCCCTTACTGGGTTCCATCATAGGAGTTTAGACACTCCCGAGAGCAACTATATTTCCTATAAGCATGTAATTTAGAAAAGACGCATCTGTATTTATGCAATCAAAGGACATCAGACATTTTTGCAAATAAAAATGAAATGTACGAGACGAAATATGACCGAAAATCTGATTTTATTAATTTGGGGCGCCCTGAATTGGCGAGTACAGTCAAAGAAACAAATCCCCTGAAATGAGGAGATTGTTACAAAATGAGAAAACAAAAAGATGCTGGCAATGTTGATGACGCTTCAGTGCTTCCCTTTTGCTATGACTCATATGACATTGACGTTCTTCTCATCTTTCTTTTTGAAGACAGCTGATTCTGACCGACGCTTGAACCTCCGAAGCTTACCATGTTGTAAGTGATACAGACAAATTCAGAATGCAATTGTTCGCTTATTCCCTTATTTTGCGTGAATCGCCCTTTCGGGTTTTCCATCCACCGGGATACCCATTTTTTGCCTAAGCTGTCCAATGCGGCTTTTCAACTCAGCGGGTGTACATTTTTATTATTTTCCCTTATTTTTGCCCGAGTCTTTTATTCTGTTTTTGACTCGCCGGGATGCCCTATTTTTGCCTGGACTTTCATTCTGTTTTTTATGTCCAGCGGGTCATTTTATGCGAAGTATTTTTTAACTACATCTGAATTCACAGGGGACAGGAAGTCTTCACCATCCATAGTACTGAGCATCAGTGCTCCACCAGAGAAAACTTTCTTTACTATGAACGGACCATCATAATTCGGAGTCCACTTGCCCCTGTGGTCTGTATGAGGAGGAAGGAGTCTTTTTAGCACAAGATCTCCTACTTGGTACTCTCGAAGCCTGACTTTCTGATCGAAAGCTTTCTTCATTCTTTTCTGATAAAGCTGCCCATGACAAATTGCAGCTAATCTCTTTTCTTCAATCAGACTCAGTTGTTCGTATCGGGATCGGACCCATTCTGCTTCGTTCTGCTTGACATCCATTAGTACCCGTAAAGAGGGCAATTCAACTTCAACAGGTAGGACTGCCTCCATACCATAAACAAGCTGATACGGTGTTGCCCTAGTGGATGTTCTGATTGACGTACGGTACCCATGTAAGGAAAATGGTAGCATTTCATGCCAGTCTTTGTAGGTAACCACCATTTTCTGCACAATCTTCTTGATATTCTTGTTAGCTGCCTCCACAACGCCATTAATCTTTGGCTTGTAAGGAGAAGAATTGTGGTGTTGGATTTTGAAGTCCCGGCATAGTTCTGCCATCATTTTATTGTTCAAGTTGGAACCATTATCAGTAATGATTCGCTCGGGCACTCCATACTGACAGATGATGTCTCTCTTTAGGAATCGGGCTACCACTTGCCTGGTGACATTTGCATAGGAAGCTGCTTCAACCCACTTGGTAAAATAGTCAATGGCTACCAGGATGAATCTGTGACCATTTGAAGCAGTCGGCTCAATCTTGCCTATCATGTCAATGCCCCACATGGCAAAGGGCCAAGGTGAAGACATCATATTCAAAGGATTCGGAGGCACATGCACCTTATCTGCATAAATCTGACATTTATGACACTTTCTGGCATAAGCACAACAGTCTGCATCCATTGTGATCCAGTAATAGCCTGATCTTAGAAACTTTTTAGCCATAGCATGCCCTCCGGCATGGGTACCGAAAGATCCTTTGTGCACCTCGTGCATCAATAAGTCTGCTTCTGCCCTATCAACACATCTGAGGAGTACCATATCAAAGTTCCGCTTGTACAAGGAACCATCAAAATTCAGGAAGAAGCTACCAGCCAGCCTTTTTAATGTTTTCTTATCATTGGAAGATGCCCAGGTGGGTATGTCTGATCCTCCAAGAAGCACTTAATGTCGTGGAACCAAGGCTTATCATTTTCAGCAAGGTCTGCTGAGAATACATATGCCGGTCTGTCAAGTCTAGACACTGAAATCCGAGGCACAAAGTTGACAGCTTGAACTTTGATCATGGATGAAATGGTAGCCAAAGCATCTGCAAATTGATTTTCATCTCGAGGGATATACTCAAGCTTGACTGTAGTGAAGAAAGTCAATAATCTCCTTGTATAATCCCGGTAGGGTATCGGATGATCCTGGTGAGTGTACCATTTGTCGTTGGTTTGATTGATTACCAGAGCTGAATCTCTGAACACAGTCAAAGTCTTGATCCTGAGGTCAATGGCTTCCTCAAGACCCATAATACAAGCTTCGTATTCAGCTTCGTTGTTAGTGCAGTTGAAAGTAAGTTTTGCCGAGAAAGGCATGTGAACTCCCTTAGGTGTAATGAGTACTGCACCAACACCACGACCATTCATATTAACAGCCCCATCAAACATCATAGTCCATTCTTCTTCTGGGTCAGGCCCTTCAGTGTGAACGGGCTCTTCATGATCTTTTGCTTTTATGAACATGATGTCTTCATCGGGAAAGTCAAATCTCATAGGCTGGTAATCATCAATGGGTTGCTCAGCGAGATAATCAGACAATACACTACCTTTGATGGCCTTTTGAGATGTGTATTGAATGTCATATTCTGTGAGGATCATTTGCCATCTTGCAACCCGTCCGGTAAGCGCTGGCTTCTCAAAAATGTACTTGACTGGGTCCATCTTTGAGATCAATAAGGTAGTGTGGGTCAACATATACTGCCTTAGTCGGCGAGCAGCCCACGCTAAAGCACAGCAAGTTTTCTCGAGCAGTGAATAACATTGTTCACAGTCGGTAAACTTTTTGCTTAGGTAGTATATTGCATACTCTTTTCGACCAGACTCGTCATGCTGGCCCAACACACACCCCATTGACTCTTCTAATACTGTCAAGTACATTATTAGAGGTCTTCCTTCAACTGGAGGCATAAGGATCGGAGGCTCTTGTAAGTATTCCTTGATTTTGTCAAAAGCCCTCTGGCAGTCTTCATTCCACCTGACCGTTTGTTCTTTTCTTAGCAACTCGAACAAAGGCTCACAGGTTGCAGTAAGGTGAGATATGAACCTTGAAATGTAGTTCAATCTACCCAGAAACCCCCGAACATCCTTCTCAGTCTTCGGTGCAGGCATTTCTTGAATGGCTTTGACTTTATCAGGGTTAACTTCAATCCCTTTCTCACTTACGATAAATCCCAACAGCTTACCGGATCGCACCCCAAATGTGCATTTGTTGGGGTTTAACTTCAATTGGTACTTCCTCAGACGCTTGAATAACATCAACAGATTCACCAGGTGGTCTTCTTCTGTGAGGGACTTGGCAATCATGTCATCCACATAACATTCAATTTCTTTGTGGATCATGTCGTGAAATAATGTTACCATAGCCCGTTGATAAGTGGCACCAGCATTCTTCAGTCCGAATGGCATTACCTTATAGCAGAATGTGCCCCAGGGTGTGATGAAAGTTGTCTTCTCCATGTCTTCAGGTGACATCTTGATCTGATTATATCCTGAAAATCCATCCATGAAGGAGAATATCGAGAACTGAGCCGTATTGTCGACCAATACATCAATGTGAGGTAAAGGGAAGTCGTCTTTCAGGCTGGCTCTGTTCAGGTCCCGGTAATCCACACACATCCTTACTTTTCCATCTTTCTTAGGCACAAGTACAATGTTAGCAACCCACGGCGGGTAACTAGTCACAGCAAGGAAACCGGCGTCCCACTGTTTTTGTACCTCTTCTTTTATCTTCATTGCCATATCCGGGCGAGTGCGGCGAAGCTTCTGTTTTACTGGCGGACAGTCTTCTTTCAGAGGCAGCTTGTGCATAACAATATCGGTGTCCAACCCTGGCATATCCTGATAAGACCAAGCAAAAACATCCACATACTCCCGAAGCATGTCAATAAGTTGTTCTTTCACTGAATTTTGCAGACAGGCCCCGATCTTAACTTCTTTCAGGTCTTCTTCTGTACCAAGATTAACCGTTTCAACCTCCTCCTGATGAGGAGTTATAACCTTCTCCTCTTGTCTCAACAACCTGGCTAGCTCTTCAGGTAGCTCATAATCTTCTTCAACCCCTTCATCAGCTTGATTAATCGGATTGTCAAAGTCATATGAAGTCATAGTGGTGTTGTTGTCGGTGCACTCTGGAGGGTACTTTCTGCAAGGGTTTAGATTTGTTCATTTTAGTGATCAATTTTATCTTGTTTAGAAAAAAGTGGAAATGAAGTTATTTATTTTGAAAAACATTGCCATTTTATTTTTGTACAAAAAATGAAAAATGAAAAACAGTGAGCGGAAAAGAAAAGACTCATTTGCAAAAGATGTCCTGATATTCATTAATTGATCTTTGCACAAAATACAAGATGGCCCGATTACAAAATGAGTCCCGACATCTTGGGCAAGATGCAGGACTTGATGCATGCTTTAAAAACAGGAAATAATAATTACTCTGCAGGAGTAACTCTTATAATTTCCTGGGAAGACCAGTTTGAGACATGGTTCCCCGGGATCCTTGGACGTATCCAGCTTTCCAGGTTGCGCTCGTCTTCTGACTCATCTTCCAAGCTATTCACAGCATCCGGGGTGAGCATTCCCCCGCTGACAAACTTGGGCTCCGTTGCAGCCTCTGGTTGATCTTGTCGAGTTGGTCTGTAACCCAACCCGAATCGGTCTTCTTTCTTCTCAACTGGCAGCAGCTTGCCCTAGCCTTGAGCGGTACCCTCTTCAACAACCTTCCGGGCCTGTTGATATGAGGTGATGGAAGTTCCCAGCACAGCAGATGTTTCATTAATATTAAGGGCCTCAAACCCCTGACTCATTGTTTCATGGATCTCCCCATCCATTTCAATGTATTTGAAAGTAGCCAACTGGCCAACGAAGATATCCTCCTCCCCACAGATGGTAATGACTTGGCCCTCCCACTCGAATTTTAACTTCTGGTGAAGGGTTGATGTCACGGCGCCAGCGGCGTGGATCCATGGTCTACCCAATAGACAGCTGTAGGCAGGCTGTATATCCATCACAAAGAAGGTCTTTTTGAAAACCTGTGGGCCAATCATTATAGGCAACTCTATCTCTCCCAGAACTGATCTCTTAGAACCGTCAAAGGCTCTCACTACCAAGTTTCTTGGGCGTAGTGCCAATCCGTCATACTCCAGCTTCACAAGGGCTTTCTTGGGTAGGACATTGAGTGATGACCCTGTGTCTACCAGTACGTGAGAAAGACCTGCACCCTTACACTCCAAGGTAATGTGCAAAGCCTTGTTGTGATTGTGACCTTCCGTTGTCAGATCAGCTTTGGTAAATCCTAGTCCATGACTAGTGTTGACATTTCCAACCACAGCCTCTAACTGATTGACGGTAATCTCCTCCGGCACATAAACTGCGTGCACGGCTTTTAACAGTGCGTTCCGATGAGCCTCGGAGCACATTAGCAACGATAGTATGGAGATTTTGGAAGGTGTTTGGTGAAGCTGGTCTACCACCTTGTAATCACTTTTCTTTATGATCCTCATGAATTCATCAACCTCTTGATCGAAAGGAGTCTTCAAAGCTTCTTTGACAGCTTGTTCTTCTTGCACCATGCTCTTTCCTTTTGCCTTGGCAGCAGCTTCTGCTTCGGCAATGGGTCTTGGAATTTGCGAGGCAAAGAGACGTCCGCTTCTAGTGAAGCCTCCGCCTCCCCCCACATTATCTATCTGAGGTGAAGAAGTTGATGATTCTAAAGTGATTTTCTGCCCCTCGCAGTATAGATCTGAGCCATAATGCCAAGGGATGGCATTATTGCTTTCGTAAGGAACTGGCACAGGCACTGTGATAGTGACCGGACTGATAGCAGCTGCAGAGGGGACCACAATGGTGTGTGGATCATAGTATATGGTAACTGGTGCTCTGACAGGAGTAGCATTTTGTTGCGAGTTGTTGGTAGGAACATTTGCAGGATCGTAGTAAATCGTAACCGTTGAGACGCTTTCATTAATTGTTGCTGATGTTGTAGAAGGTGTTGAAATTGTAGCAGGAACTGATGGAATAATGGGTGTTGTCGTTGTAGAAGGAATGGTGACTGAACTTGTATCTGTTGAAGTGATTGATTGAGCAGTTGTTGGAGTTGTAGTAGAATCTGTTGGAACAATGGTTGCTGACGTTGTAGGAGTATCTGTGATTGTTGATGAAGGAATCGTTGGAGTTGTAGTTACTGTTGTTGTAATTTGAAGGATGCCATCCTTAATAAGACCATCTATGCCGTTTCTCAGTCTCTCACATCCATTAACAACAATGTTGCAATATTCGCAGCCGAGCTCACATCTGGGGAACACTTGGCATTCTAATAGCTGGGCTTTGATTTCAACTAGGGGTGTTCGGATTTGTGCAACACTGTTGATCAATGTGGATGGTTTGCCCTCTTCAATAGCATTAATCCTGGGCCCATTGTGGCTAGGCATTGGATTTCTTGTGACGTTCGGAGGAGGCGCAAAATTGAGAGCTTTTGAGTCCACCAGATCTTGGACTTTCATCTGTAGGGCCCTGCATTTTTCAGTATTATGCCCCGGTGCGTTTGAGTGGAATGCACACCTGGCATTTGCATCATAGTTCTTTGGCATATTAAGAGGATCTGGAGGTGCCAATGTCCTTAACTCAACTAGGTTGAGCTTCAGGAGTTGTGGCAAGAGTGCAGCATACAACATTGGGATTGGGTCAATCACCCTGTTTGCTTGTGATGGCCTTTATTGGAAAGGACGCTGCTGCTGATTACCGTTGTTGTAGGTTCTCTATTGCGGAAAATGAGATTGTTGTTGATACTGTGGCTGTTGTTGTTAAGGATATGATGGTTGTTGAGGAATTGGAGCTGGAATAGTAACAGCTGCTACTGACCGGTGAGCATATTGAGGCCTGCCCCTGCTTGCATGAATGGAATTAGTTTCACCTGCCCTTCGGGGTCCTACAAATGGTTTTCTTGGATTGCTGGAAGAACTTGCACCACTGTCGGAGATTTTGCCCATCTTCAATAGGCTCTCAATTCTCTCACCAGCTATGACTACGTCAGCAAAACTTGTAGAGGAGAAAGCAGCTAGCCTATCAATATAAGTCCCTTGCAATGTATTCATAAACATGTCAGCCATCTCCCTCTCTGACATGGGTGGTTGGACAGCAACAGCAAACTATCTCCATCTTTGAGCATACTCCCGGAAGCTCTCTCTAGAAGATTGAGACATTCCCATCAGGAGGGTCCTATTGGGAGCCATGTCCAGGTTGTATTGGTACTGACGGATGAAAGCCTCGGCCAAATCCTTCCAACATCTTATGGTGGCTCTAGACAAATGCGAATACCATTCTCTTGAAGCCCCCGTCATACTGTCTTCAAAGTAGAACATCCACAACTTTTCATCCATAGTATAAGCTTTGAGCCTTCCCAGGAAAGACTGCAGGTGAGTGCGTGGGCAGGAGGTACCATTGTATTTTTCAAAGCATGGGGGTTTGAATTTGTGGGGAATTCTCACCCCATCCACTAGGCCCATGTCCATTACATCGAAGCCCAAAGAATTCTGAGACTCCAAAGATCTTAACTTTTCAGCAATCTCGTCCAATCTCCTGTCATATGCCTCATCTCCAGCTCCCATGACAGTGAATTGTTCCTCCCGGGGATCCTCCTGCAGGATTCTGCCCCCATTAGTGTTACCTTGAACATTCCTCGGGATGTTAACCTCTGGATCCAGATGAGGTCCATATATTGGTGGGTCAATACGAGACTGGCCCCGTTCATTATTGCTAGTTCCTCCGGTTCCAAGATGAGGCTCTTCAGGAGTTTGCCTTTCCACCAGCTCTCTTAACCTTTCTTGACTCTGGGCTAAGCCAGTCATCACTGCCATAAACTGAGACATCTGATTTCTCATCTCCACTCTCTCATTGGCCATCTGGTTTCTGACCTTAGACAGGTCCTGCTGTACTTGTTCCATTTGAATGCCGGGAAGGTTGTTACGAGTTGGGTACCGGTGCGCGCGGTTGACAGGGAACACTCGGCGACGAGCAATATTTCCTGAAGTCACAACAAAGTTAGAAACAAAAATAATAACAAAACATACAAAACAAAAACAAAGTTAGTATGCAATGCAGTATGCTTATTTGTTTTCCAAGGTATCCGGTTTGGTTCTTGGTTTTGACCTTTCCAGACCTCGAGGAAGATGCTTGATGTTGTTGAGAGAAAAGCCCAAATGAAAAACAAACCAAAATATCTTACAATTGATGAACAATACATAGTTTGTTTTACAATACATGCCCCTGAAGGGCCAAAATACAACAAAAGAAGAAAAGTACATCAAATGGAAACAAACAACAAGCAAAGAGTCAGACATCCAGTCCAAACTCATCTTCTCTGACCTCCTTTAGGAGTGCCTCAGTCAACGGACCAGCTGGGTGCTGTGTAATGGTCCTGATAAGGAGGTTCCTGGTGGAAATAGCAGTGGTCAGCTTCTTGTGCCTGTCCTGGTCCTTTGATCTCTTCAATCCTGCTCTGAGCTTCAACTCTGAAATCTCCTTCCGTGCTGCCAACAAAGCTTCCTGCTGCTTCTTCTCATTGGCCTCTATTTGTTCAATCTTGGCTTGAGTCTTCTGGTCTTCTTGTGTACGGGATTCAGTGATCCTGACCCACCTAGCCTGACTCTCTTGCAGATAGTGCTCAGCCCTAGCTTTCTGAATCTTAGCCTCCTTGCAGGCATTCTTCAATATCTGTTCTCCAGCCCTTGTTTTCCTTATGTAGTCCTCTGCCCTTTCAATTTTGGTTAGATGCTCAACCACGAGCTTTTCCAATCTCTCAATGTCCAGACGACCATCACTCCTCTCCCAAAGAGTTTTCTTTAAAGCCTCAGATAACTTTTCATTCCTTTCCTTCAGCTTCTCAAATTCTTCTAGGCTGACAGTTGCTGCTGGCTGTACAGTAGATGGTCCAGGCATGTCTTCCAAGGTGAAAGGCATTCTGGTAATCTGAGCTCTAGTACGGGACCAATCATAGTACTGAGCTGAAGCAACATTGTTACATATTCCAAGAATGGCAACCCCTTTTGTCTGGATGTTGTCCCAAGCCCAGGCAGCTTGCCTGACAACAGCTGAATTAGGTTGAACTTCACAATACAAGGTCTCAGCTAAATCCTGTCCTCTAGGAGGGTGAACTAAGGCATAACCCAGTTGTCTCTTAAACAGTAAAGGATTGTAGTTGATGCAACCCTTTACTCCTATCAGAGGCACATTCGGGTACTGTCCACAGCTGGTGATGAGGTCTTTGCCTTTGGTGCTCTGGGTACACCATCTGATATCATCTAAAGTCAAAGCAATGAGCCTCTTGGCCCAACTCTTCTGTTGGTGTGGGTTCAAGAAGGCATCTGATTTAGGCAGGTGTCTGAGCAGCTAGGTGTAGAACAAAGGAGCACAACATCTTACCAACTTCCCCCTTTGTTTCTCATTCCTCTGATGGATGGAATAATAGAAGTCCCCCAGCAATGTAGGTACTGGGTTCTTCAGGAGAAACAAATGGACGGCATTCCTGCTGACAAATTTAGGCTCATCTGCAAACAATATAGCCCCATATATGCTGAGGGCTAACAGTGCACAGACTGCCTTCCACTCTCCCAATGAAGCCTTCAGGATGGCTTGAGAAATCAAGAAGTCCAAATGCAAACCAGGGATCCCAGCTTTTGTTGTCATACTTTGCTCAATCAGGGCAGGCTCCAGGTACAATGCCTTTGTTATCTCTTCATTTCTGGGAGCTGGCATCTCTGGGTTGAAAGGGATTCCACCCCTGATGGGTACTCCAATCAATGAGAAAAACTCTTCCAGCAGAGGCCCTAGCTGAAAATCTGGAAAGGTGAAGCATCTCAAAGGAGGGTCATAAAACTGTAAGCAGGTGTGGATCATGCTCCTCTGAGAAGGGTCAAGGACCATAACCATATCCAGGATACCTCCATAATGCTCTCTAAACAATGGGATGTATTCAGGGGTGATGAGTGACTGGACCTGCCTGATACCAGTCAACACAGGCTCAAAGAAATGGTAGGATACATTGCTCTTCCTGTGAGTAGCATAAGTGCTTGTTGAAGAAACTGGAGATAAGTGCTGATGAAGATCACAGACTGATGCTGGAAAAGAGCCACTGACAGGCTGATGCTGGTGATGATGAAGATAGCTGAAGTAGATAACTGATGAAGTAGAGGTCTATGCAGAAGAAGGGGTCAAAACCAAACCAGATATGATATGGATACCCTGAAAAGCAAATAAACAAATGTTAAATGATGCAATGATGATATATGCAAATGATATGCAAGGGTTTGTGATCAAGCTGGATCTGATTATCTGTCTTGATATAAGTCCATATATGTTCAAAAGGTTCAGATGAGGGCTCAGAAATCCAGTAACCAAGGTAGGGGACTCAAATAAAGAGTCACATGTCCAAGGTTTAATCACAAGAACTGTCCAAAATGAGGTACTCTTAAACAATACAGTAACAGGGTATGATGTGGTCAAGGGTTCCTGCAAACCTGTAAACAGCCCAACCCCCTCACATGTAGTGTTCTAGAACAAGGGTCCTCAGACTTGGATCGGTTATGAGAAGTGTAAACACTTCTAACCCGGAGGTACAACGTTTACAATAACCATAAAAGATCCTCCTCTAATTCACCTCAGTTTCTAAAGGTCATGATAAAGGTCATCCAGACTTAGCAGGCTTCCCAGATAGCCCTAGCACTACAGGAAATTTGTAGCACAGAGTTCTCAAGAAGAAACCCACATCTGAACCGTGTTTCATATTCCCGCACCAGACCGAAATGGAATGGGAAAGAGCATGAACCACTCTAGCCTAGGTGTCACTCAGGTCCCAGGTATAGGACCTTAAACTCTCAATGGAACCCCACCCACCAAAACAGAAACCAGATCCAGCAATGACAATGACAGTATGAAATATGAAAAATTGTAAAGAAAGTAATAAATAAAGCTGTACATAAAGCAATAAATAAAGCAAATAAATAATCACAATTAGCACATAACACCCCAGTAAACACAAATCAAACAAGCGCTAGGAGGAACCCATAAAAAGAACCAGAAGCCCTGGTTGCAATATAAGGTTCCCCAGCAGAGTCGCCAAGCTGTCGCTCCCACCAAATGGCACCTGGTCAAGAGGGGTACAGACGCAACGGTCGGCGAAAGAGAGAACACAAGGGTGAACTGAAAAAAGAGTTGCCAGCTAGGCATTTTTATCCCGAAGGAAAGGTAATGCTGCATAAACCTAAGAAAAGATATGGATAAGACGGTTGCGAACCAGAGAAACTGAGAAAGGGGGTTGGTTACAACCTGGGAAGGTATTAGCACCCAGATTGTCTGTCGTACTCGACGGGATCCACGCTTGAAAGATTTGTATTTAAAGGGGTAGTGTCAGTGCTATCTTGTGTGCAACAGCTGGAAAAAAATGCAAGTGTTAGTGCAAAAGAAATGTGAAGTGAAATGAAAGAGTGTCAGTGTAAGAAAAGAATATGAAGCTCAAGATCATGGGGCTTAAAGAATGATGCTGGAAGGAGGGGGAATATACAGAGACTTTTGTTCGATAACAGTTAAGTTATGCCTACGTATCCTCTCGTGCAATGAGGAAGTCAGAACACCGTAGTTCGACTCAAAGAGACTGAAAGATAAATTGACTTGTGAACTGCTTACTTATCTATGCTCAAGTGTATGACCTGTCTGGCTCAGGTGCAAACTGTCTTGCATTAGACGGAAGAAGCGAGTTCTCGTTTATGAATGAATGAGGTGAGAAAAGAATCCCGGAGGAGACGATTATTGTTTGTTTTTTTGGTGTTTTCAGTCTTTTATTGCTTTTTGTGTTTGTCATAAGTCAATGAGCTTAAGCCTAAACCAAGGGTTAGTAGACTCATCACATCCTCCCTCTGATTAGGGGTAATGAGAATACCTTAAGTATGAAGTAAGCACCTCACACTTAATCACCATGATGTAGGATTAAGATCATTAACCTACTTGTGATTATTTAGATGTTTTTGGAGTTTTTTTGTTTAGTGTTAAGTAATGAGTTTAAGTCATAATCAAAGATTTAATGGACCCATTACACTATCCTAAAATAAGGATAATAGATGAGAACATTTAAGCTGAGGAAGGCTCCTCAACTTAATCCATGATTAGGGATTAACCTCATGACAAAATAAAGCCTTTATTAAAGTGGATTTTAATTAATGGTAAGGTTAAGAAGTGAATTTTATGGTTTGTAAGACAACTTGAGGGGGACTTGTCCATTAACACTAGGGTTAGTCCTTCTTAACCAATTAAGGAAGAATTAGAACCCTAATGCAAGGCCCAAGTTACAAGTTTGATGTATTAGTGATTATTAGATGGATTGATTAAAGGATTTAAACACATTAAGGGTTTAACACTTAGGATTAAAGGTATACACTCCATCCTAATAGAAGGATACAGGCATAACCCTAATCACAAAGCCTTAAAACCTTTAAGGTTTAGTCCTTGATTATGAGATGAGAAGAGAAGACACAAAGATGAAACAAAGGTAAAACTAAATGGGGGACTAATCAACCCTAATTATGATCATGCTTGGTTGTTCCTAGGGTTTATGAGGCTTTCAAAAGATCTTCAAGAGAAAATCCACCAAGGAAGAAGCAGATGGAAGGAGGAGAAGCAGAAAGAAGCAAGACAACTTACTTCACTTAAGAAGATAAGTTGCTTGAAGAAAGAAGGAGGGGAGGGAGCATGAATGAGCAAGCTCACTCTAATACAAAAGTAAAATGCAGCAATGAATGCATAAGGGAGATGAGAAGAGATTATGAGAAGTGAAGGCAAATTCACTTCTCAAAGTAACTTACCACCTGAAAAGTTAGCAAAAGGAAATGAAATGGAATAAAAATGAGAAGGATGCAATGATGCAAACCAAAACCAGAAACATATTCATGATGCAAATAATGCTAAGAGATGATGCAAAGGAAAACCAAATGCTATGGATGATCATACAAAGGAGGAGAATGCAAATGAAGCATAAAGGAAGCATGAAAGTTCATGAATGCACATGAAATGAAATGAATGCATAACATGGCAAATGGATGATGCAATGATCAAAAATGATTCTAATGTGTCCTAAGATGTCTTAGAAGTCATGTGAATGCATAAAATGTCATAACAAGTTCATGTATGCAAGCATATGAAGAATGAATGCAAATGAAGGCAAAAATTAGGGTTTATACATAACATGCAATACAAAATCCAAAACCAGAAGCAAATGACATGATAAAAATTTGAAAATAGGATCAAAGGAACCCTAACCCTACACAAGTTCACTGCCCAAAGGAGGAGACCTAAATCTTAACCTAATGGAAGTTATGATTTTCTCAAGTTAGCTTGGGTTTTAAGGCACTTTAAAAGGGAAAATGCACAACAAATTGAAAATGAAAGATAAATTCAAACCAATTTTATCCTAGAAACTAAATGATATGAGGAATGCAATGCAAAAAGAACCATCATCAAACTCCTCATGGTTAGGCAGAAGGGATTTTTCTAAGTTAGGGCAAAAATATTGACTTTTAAGAACCCTAATTCCAAAGAAAAATGTCAAAATAAGTAAAGCACCAACAAGAAATTTGTGTGAAGAGTTTGATAATGTTTCTAAATGTATCAAGATGCAATGTAATTTTTTTTGGTGATTTTTAGAAACTTAAATGGTATTTTAATTAATTAATTTCCATTAACTAATTAAAATAAACATTTAAATATTTTAAAAATACGAAAATTATGCAAAAAATAAAATAAAAATTATTTTCAGAATGAGAAAAATATTTTAAGACATGATGCAAAAAATGAAATTTTTTAGAAATGTTTTACTATTTTAAATAAGATGTAGAAAGAAATGTAATTAAAATGAAATTAAAATGAATTAAAATGAAAGTCAGCAGATCCAAAGGCCCAGATTCAAATAAAAAGGGAGGGAATTGACCAGCGCGCGCAAATGGACGGCCCACATTCAAACTACGCTAATTATGTCATTAAGCCCTAATCTGAGCCCTAATTACTTTCAGGTGACCGGAACAGTGTTCCGGTCATCTTCTCCGGCTAGCCCCTCACTCAATCTCCCTCAATACGCAACCTCAAGACCCCTAAAGCTCCAGAAATGATCCTCTCCTCAACCCCAACAAGAATCAACCACCAAAAATCATTTGTTCATCATCAAAAGCACGAATCAAAGCAAAACGGAAAACATGGCAAAAATTTCAGAAGCTTATGAAATGCTTATTTCTCAACTATTCTCAAAAGTAAAGGCATCATGATGATCAGTGAAACATGTAGAATCATTCTATAACATAAAATGAGAGTTCTGGAAAAATAAATGCCATGGCTACCTGAAGTTGAGTTTTCGAAACAGGAGCTTTCTGGCCAGTTCTTTGCCTCAAATCCACTCCAATGATTCCCCCAAGAGCTTGTGATGCTTGGTTGGAGTTTAAATGGCCTCAAGAGGAAGTTGGCAGAAGTTCAGTTCATGAAATGTCAAAATCGTATTTTTGATTCTGAGTGTTTTAGGCCAAAATGAAGGGTGGGAAATGATCAGTGATGTTTATGGAGTTGAATGGTGGAAGAAGTTTGAAGGTTTGATGGTTGAGTTAAGAGATTCGAAGGCTTTTTCAAATTTGGGGATTTTGAGTGTGCTTTGTTCTTGGAGGTTTCAGCTTGTGTTATGTTGTGTGTTGGGTTGCTTTTGGTACACATATCATGTTTGGATAGGTCAGAGGGTGGGTGCTGGCGTAGGTTGATTGGTATGGGCAAGTTGCAAAAATGTCAACAACTTGTGTACTTGAGGTATGGGCTCATGGCAGGCTGGTTTAGGGGCATGGCTCGAGTCATCAACTTCAAGGAGGTCCATGGAAAATGATTTAGTGAGCTGGCTTAAGTGGATGAAGAGATTTGGATCATTTTGCAACTTTGTACAACTTTGGCCCCTTTTGAATTTCTTGAAGTTTAAGGCATGAAATGGAATGATTCAAAGCACCAATCTGATCCTTAGAGGTCCACTTGACATGTTGTGAAGTGTTTATGCACATTAGAAGCCTTTAGAATGCTTTATCATGCCATTTTGCAAAATGCCTCTTTGGTGTAAAAGTGAATTTTAAGTGATTTTCCCCAACTTTGCAAGACCATAACTTGAGTTCTATGATGAATTAGGTCAAGTTCTTGTACTTTTTGAAAATGGGAGGATCCAATCTACAACTTTCATGACCAAGAATTTTTCATTTGAAGCATTTTTGAATCAAAAAGAGGAGTTTGAAAAACTTTCCCAAAATGGCAAGTTTACATTACAAGTCACTTTCCCAAAATGGCAATTTTGCAAATGGCTTGAAATCCTTCAATTTTGTGAACTTCTACCTTCTTCTAAGATCAAATAAAGATCATGTACATCCAAAATGATGTAGAAGACCCTTTGGTTGGGTGATTGGGGGCCTCAGATGCCCTGATTTTGCACTGACTTGTTCAAGAAGTCATCTATTGATCAGATGCCTTCCCCATTGAATTTTTCCATGAAAATTGGTATGCATGATCTTTATATAATATAGAGACCAATAGAAACAAGAATGACCAAAATATTTGCAGTTATGGCCTCTGGAACCAAAACCCTAATTTTAGGTCATCTGTGCAATTAAGCTTGGCTCTACTTCCATGCCTTCCTCAGTTCTTGTGATTTTCTGGCTTTCTTGATCTTGGGAGGATATAATATGATGCTTGAACATACATGGACCCTCTTGAGAAGATTGAAGACCTTTGGAGTGGCTCAGATAGCTCAGGGATTGGTCAAATCACAAACCCTAGATGCAGATGACTTTGAACCAATGCAGTGAAGCAAAAATGTAATATGAGATGATATGATTGAACTTATGTAATAGGAAAAGAATCACAAGCCATGGTGAAATGAGTGAGGGAAAATTTGGGGTGTTTACAGATGGGTACTTCAATTGTCTCCTATCAACAAGCTCGGAAGGTTGTTGAAGATGGAAACGCCCAAGGCTGGGGCAAGCTCCTACCGGTGGAGGAGAAGGAGGACAAATTTGGTTCGAGTTACAAACCATTCCGAAAAAATCAAGCAGAGGCTGCTAAGGAGCCCAAGTTCATAAGTGGGGGATGCTAACCCCAAATGCTGTCAATAACGTGGAAGACGAGGCTGAAAGCGACCTCAACCTGGAGAGCTGGATTTGTCCAAGGATCTCGGGCCAGCAAGTCCTTAACTGGTCTTCCTAGGAAATTATAAGAGTTACTCCTGTAGAGTAATTATTATTTCCTGCTTTTTTTAGCATGCATTAAGTCCTTCATCTAGCCCAAGGTGTCAGGACTCATTTTGTAATAGGGCCATATTTGTATTTTGTGCAAATGGAATATCAATGAACAATGGATGTCTTTTGCAAACAATTTTCTCTTTCGCTCACTGTCTTTTCATTTTTGTTATTTTTTTCGCACAAAACAATAAAATGGCAATGTTTTCAAAATAAGTAACTTCATTGTTTCTGAACAAAAGTAAAACTGATCACTAAAAAGAACAAATCTCAACCCTTGCAGAGATTATCCTCCAGATTGCACCGACAACAACACTGCTATGACCTTGTATGACTTCGACAATCCAATTAATCAAGCCGATAAAGGGGTTGAAGAAGACTATGAGTTGCCTGAAGAGTTAGCCAGGTTGTTGAGACAAGAGGAGAAAGTGATTACTCCTCATCAGGAGGAAATTGAAACTGTTAATCTTGGTACCGAGGAGGATTTGAAAGAAGTGAAGATTGGGGCCAGTCTGCAAGCTCCAGTAAAAGAACAGCTTATCATCATGCTTCAGGAGTATGTCGACGTCTTTGCCTGGTCCTATCAATACATGTCAGGGCTAGATACGGATATTGTCATGCACAGGCTACCATTGAAAGAAGATTACCCACCGGTCAAGCAGAATTTGCGCCGCCCTCGCCCAGATATGGCCATGAAGATTAAGGAGGAAGTACAAAAACAGTGGGACGCCGATTTCCTTGCTGTAACTAGTTACCCGCCGTGGGTTGCTAATATTGTACCCGTGCCTAAAAAGGATGGAAAATGCGTATGTGTGTGGATTACCAGGATTTGAACAGAGCTAGCCCGAAGGATGATTTCCCATTACCTCACATTGATGTATTGGTCGACAACACAGCTCAGTTCTCGGTATTTTCTTTCATGGATGGATTTTTTGGGTACAATTAGATTAAGATGTCACCTGAGCACATGGAGAAAACAACGTTCATCATACCTTGGGGAACATTTCGTTACAAGGTAATGCCATTTGGACTGAAGAATGTCGGTGCCACATATCAACGGGCTATGGTAACACTATTCCACGATATGATCCACAAAGAAATCGAATGCTATGTGGATGATATGATTGCCAAGTCCCTTACTGAAGAAGATCACCTGGTAAATCTGCTGAAGTTGTTCAAGCGTCTGAGGAAATATTAGCTGAAGTTGAACCCCAACAAATGCACATTCGGGGTACTTTCTGGTAAGTTGTTGGGATTCATTGTAAGTGAAAAGGAAATTGAGGTCGATCCTGACAAAGTCAAAGCCATTTAGAAGATGCCTGCACCTAAGACTGAGAAGGAAGTTCGAGGGTTCTTGGGTAGATTGAACTGCATCTCAAGGTTCATATCTCACCTCACTACAACCTGTGAACCCCTATTTAAACTATTAAGAAAGGAACAAATAATCAGGTGGAATGACGATTATCAGAAAGCTTTTGACAAGATCAAGGAGTACCTGCAAGAACCTCTAATTCTCATGCCTCCCGTTGAAGGAAGACCTCTAATCATGTACCTGACAGTATTAGAAGGGTCAATGGGGTGTGTGTTGGGCCAGCATGATGAGTCTGGTCGAAAAGAGTATGCAATATACTACCTAAGCAAAAAGTTTACCGACTGTGAACAACGTTATTCACTGCTCGAGAAAACTTGTTGTGCTTTAGCGTGGGCTGCTCGCCGACTAAGACAGTATATGTTGACTCCCACTACTTTGTTGATCTCAAAAATGGACCCCGTCAAGTACATATTTGAGAAGCCAGCACTTACTGGAAGGGTTGCAAGATGGAAAATGATTCTGACAAAGTATGACATTCAGTACACGTCTCAAAAGGCCATCAAGGGCAATGTACTGTCTGACTATCTAGTTGAGTAACCCATTGATGATTATCAGCCCATGAGATTTGACTTCCCCGATGAAGACATCATGTACTTAAAAGCAAAGGATTGTGAAGAGTCAGTTCACACTAGAGGGCATGACCCAGAAGAAGAATGGACTATGATGTTTGACGAAGCTGTCAATATGAACGGACGTGGAGTTGGTGCAGTGCTCATTACACCTAAAGGAGTTCATATGCCTTTCTCGGTAAAACTCACCTTTGCATGCACTAACAACGAAGCAGAATACGAAGCATGTATCATGGGTCTTGAGGAAGCCATTGACCTCAGGATCAAAACATTGAATGTATTCGGAGATTCAGCTTTGGTAATCAACAAGACCAACGGCAAATGGTACACTCATCAGGAGCATCTGATTTCATACCGTGATTATACGAGTAGATTATTGACCTTCTTCACAACGGTCAAACTTGAATACATCCCTCGAGATGAGAATCAGTTTGCAAACGCTTTGGCTACCATTTACTCTATGATCAAAGTTCAAGCTGCCAATTATGTGCCTCGGATTTTGGTATCCAGACTAGACCGACCAACATATATTTTCTCTATGGACACTGCTAATGATGACAAGCCTTGGTTCCATGACATCAAATGCTTCTTGGAAAATCAGATATACCCACCTGGGGCATCATCTAATGATAAGAATACATTGAGAAGGCTGGCCGATAGTTTCTTTCTCAACGCTGATGGTTCATTATACAAGCGAAACTTTGACATGGTTCTGCTCAGATGTGTTGACAAGAAAGAAGCAGACTTACTAATGCACGAGGTACACGAAGGTTCTTTCGGTACCCATGTCGGAGGACATGCAATAGCCAAGAAATTGTTAAGATCAGGTTACTACTGGATCACAATGGATGCAGACTGTTGTGCCTATGCCAGAAAGTGTCACAAGTGTCAGATCTACGTAGATAAAGTGCATGTGCCTCCAAATCCTTTGAACGTGATGCCTTCACCTTGGCCTTTTGCCATGTGGGGCATTGACATGATTGGAAAGATTGAACCGACTGCTTTAAATGGTCACAGATTCATCCTGGTAGCCATTGATTACTTTACCAAATGGGTTGAAGCAGCTTCGTATGCAAACGTCACCAGACAAGTGGTAGCCAGATTTCTGAAAAGGGATATCATCTGTCGATATGGAGTTCCCGAGTGAATCATTACTGATAATGGTTCCAATTTCAACAACAAAATGATGGCAGAACTGTGTCGGGACTTTAAAATCCAACATCACAACTCATCTCCTTACAGGCCAAAGATGAATGGCGCTGTTAAGGTGGCTAACAAGAACATCAAGAAGATTGTGCAGAAGATGGTGGTTACTTACAAAGACTGGCATGAAATGCTACCATTTGCTTTGCATGGGTACCGAACCTCAATTAGAACATCTATTGGGGCAACGCCTTATCAACTTGTGTACGGTATGGAAGTCGTCCTACCTGTTGAAGTTGAGCTACCCTCCTTACGGGTAATGATGGATGTGAAGCAGGATGAAGCAGAATGGGTCTGATCTTGGTACAATCAACTGAATCTGATTGAAGAGAAAAGACTAGCTGCCATCTGTCATGGGCAGTTATATCAGAAGAGGATGAAGAAAGCCTTTGATCATAAAGTCAGACCTCGGGAATACCAAGTAGGAGAGCTTGTTCTGAAGAGAATCCTTCCTCCTCATACAGACCACAGGGGCAAGTGGACACCAAATTATGAAGTTCCCTATGTGATAACCAAAGTCTTCTCAGGTGCAGCACTGATGCTCGGGCAAAAAATAAGGGGAAAATCAAAAAATGTACACCCGCTGAGTTGAAAAGCCGCATTGGACAACTCAGGCAAAAATGGGTATCCCAGTGGATTGAAAACCCGAAAGGGCGATCCACGCAAAATCAGGGAATAAGCGAACAACTGCATTATGAATTCGTCTATATCACTCACAACATGGCAAACTTTAAAAGGACAAAGCGTCGGTCAGAATCAGCCTTCTTCAGAAAGCAAGATTAGAAGAACTCCAAGGTCATACAGGTCATAGCAAAGGAATCTCACTAGAGCGTCATCGTCAACATTTCCAGCACTTTTATTTTCTCAATTCACAATAATCTCCTCATTTCAGGGGATTCACTTCTTTTGACTGTACTTGCCAATTTAGGGCACATGAATTAATAAAACCAGAGTTTCCAATCACATTTTGTTTTGTACATTTTTGTTTCGTTTGCAAAATGTCCAATGTTCATAATACAACACTTGCGTAAAACATATGAGCTATTTTAATAAATGCTTGTAGGAAATATATTGCTCTCATTATATCTAATTCCTATGACGGAATCCGGTTAAGGATACCTCGGGGTACTTGTGCGTTTTCCTTTGTCTTAACAGGTTGCAGGTACTCAAGGCATACAATATTTCACAACATGGGGCATGTCAAGCATTACAGCATACTACTTCCCAGAAGTTACCTCCTCCCCGAGCAGGACCTCCCGAGCAGGGCCTAACAGCTTATTCCACAACATGATGGTCAAGGAATTCCTTATCCCCCACCAGAATGCCAGATTTCTCTCATCCTCAGCAGAGTTGATGGAACTGATTCCCCACAAAGATGCCTCCCCGATATAGCAATATCTGAAACACATCCCCAGCTGAGTTGCTAGAACTTCCTCATTAAGGAGTTCTCCCTCCAGATAGATCTATCAATGATCTACTTTCCCCAAAGAAAAGTTACCCCTCCGGGAAGATCTATCAGTGATCACTTCCCCCAGCCGGGTTATTCTCCCAACAGATCAACCAGAGATCCTTATCCCAGCAGGATCCGAGTCCCGGGTCAGTGTCTCATTTGCATAATCATAGCATTCGCATCATATTCACTAAAATGAGCGTAGCATTCCATCTAAAATGGAGCATTATGGAAAAAAATCAAACATTTACATGATCATAAGCCAGGTTCGAGCCAGTCACTTGCAAATACCATCAATATTTCATCGGCAATATACGAAACTCATATCCCGTGCAGATAAACGCCAAAGCATCCTCTTTAAACTCTCAAGTACAGATATTTGTTCATAACTTGTACGTATTCCTTTTGACACTCGTCTGTGTCATGCTTCCCCAACAAGTCAAACACTCGTCTGTGTCTTGCACATACTTCACCAACAAATCAAACACTTATACATACTTATACAGAAGTCTTTTGATACTTGTCTGTATCTTGTATATATCACTCCTTATCAGATTCAACACTCGTCCGTGCTCTTTGTTCGACCGATTGATACTCGTTTGTATCATCGTACTTAAACACGTGTCAGCGTTTGTTTCTACCGATACTCGTCCGTATCATGGTGCTAAGGATGCTCGTCTGCATCTTTAATCTATACACACTATCAAACACTCGTATCTTTTGTTTTTGAAAAGCGTAGACACCCGTCCGTGTTTACCACTCCCCAGTAAGTCACAAACAAAACAACTTTCTCCTATCCGACATTCGTCCTATGTCGTGATGCTTTCGGCAACCGTCCCCTGCCAGGTGATCGTCCTTCACCTTTGGATGACCGTCCCTTATCCCTTCCCCAGTGGAATCTCCATTATTGGAACCTTCTATCCGGCATTCGTCCTATGTCGTGATATTTTTAGCAGTCGTCCCCTGCTAGGTGATCGTCCTTCACCTTTTGATGACCGTCCCTCATCATTTATCAGATGGTCGTCCCCATCGTTGATTTTGTTATCCGACATTCGTCCTATGTCGTGATAATCCCGAGAGCAGCCGTACCCTGCTAGGTGATCGTCCTTCACCTCTTGATGATCGTCCTTCATCATGCTTATCCGATGGCCGTCCCTATTGTTGATCCGTTTTATCCGACGTTCATCCTATGTCGTGATATTTTCAGCAGCCGTACCCTGCTAGGTGATCGTCCTTCACCTTTGATGATCGTCCCTCATCATTATTTCATTTATTCTTTCACCCGATGACCGTCCCCATCGTTGTTTACCTTACTTTCCAAACCTGATGGTCTTCCCCATCAATGCTTTTCTCAATCCCCATAGAATTTTATTTTCCTTACCCGATGGCCGTCCCCGTCGTGGTCTCTTTATTTCCCCAGCTTGCCGGCCATCCCCGTCATTGCTTTACTTACCATTTTACCCCCAACAGTCGTCCTCTGCTTGATGGTCGTCCTCCATCACCGTCATTTAATAATCATACTATACTATCTTTTACAATTTATATCCCTTTTCTTCTTCTCCCCAACGAGTGCAAATTTTGGACTGTCTTTGGTATTCAACCACAAGTTACCTTGTTTGTCTGTTAAGCCAAGCGCTTACACCCTGCACAGCTAACTCATGTTTGAATAGGGGCAGCTGTAAAAACCCCAAAATTTCCCTCACTTTTTCTCACACCATGGCTTGTGATCTTTCATTTTTGTCTTAACATAAGCATTACATCTCATATTGCATGTTTGCTTCACTGCATAGTTCAATTTCATCTACATCTAGGGTTTGTGATCTGAGCAATCCAAGAATCAATCTGATTCATCCCAATGGTCTTGAAGCTTTCCAAGAGGGTCCATGTGTTCTATGATCATATTATGCTCCCCAAAGTTCATGAAAGTCAAGAGATCACAAGAATTGGCAAAGGCATGGAAGCAGAGCTAGGGTTTTCCTACACAGATGACCAAAATTAGGGTTTTGGTTTCAGAGACCTTAACTCCAATTTTTTTGGTCATTCTTGTTTCTAATTTTCTCAATATTTTATAAGGATCATGTGTACCAAGTTTGATGAAGAAATTCATTATGGAAGTCATCTGATCATTGGATGACTTCTTGAGCAAGTTAAGTCAAAATCAGGGCATCTGAGGCCCCCAACAATGGAACCAAAGGGTCATTTTCATCAAATTGAAGTTCAATTATCTTTATTTGATCTTAGAAGTGGTTGGAAGTTCACAACATTGGATAATTTTGAGCCAATTGCAAACTTGCCATTTTTGGAAATGATTTGTAATGGAAACTTTCCATTTTGGGAAAGATTTTCAACCTCCTCTTTCATGACGAAAAATGCTTCAAATGAAAAATTCTTGGACATGAAAGTTGTAGATTAGGTCTTTCCCTTTTCAAAAAGTACTAGTACATGTCTAGATTCATCCTAAAACTCAAGATATAGCCTTTCAAAGTTGGCAAAAATCCAATAATTTTCATGTTCATGTCAAAGAGGGAATTTTGCAATTTCACTTGCCAAGCATTCTAATGACCTCTAATCAACTTCTATGCATCATAATATGTCAAAGCAACTTCTAAACATCAGAATTGGCCCAAGTTTGCATTGTTTTCATGACTTGATCTTCAAGAAATCTCAAAAGGGCCAAAACTCTCAAAATTTGCAAAATGCCTTGGATCCTTCCATCCACTTGTGCCAGCTGCATCAAACTCATTCTATGGCTCTCCATGAATCTTGCTGAGGCCAGACACCCCAAAAAGCCAGCTCTGCCATGGCCCATACCTCCAAGTACACAAATTTGACTTTTAAGCAAAACCTCCCATACCAATCAAGCTGAGCCACAACCACTCTTCTGACCAATCAAGACTTCACATACATGCCTCATAGACCCCATTTCATAACACATTGAAGCCCGAATCATCCCACAAGTCAGATTGCACAAAATCACCATAGAACTTCACTTCTTCGAATCTCCATGCACAAGCCTCAAACTTCAAATATTTGTCCACCAATCAACTCAAAGTCATCCATAGATCACAAAGCACCCACTCCCATGGCCTGAAACCCCCCAAACCAGAAATACGATTTCTGAGTTATCAGAACCAAACACTTCAAAACAGCCATCATAAACTTGTTCTAAGCTTCACATCATCCTCAGGGGGTCCATTGAAGTTGATTTGCACAAGTTAAGAGGCCAGAAAGCTCAAAACTGCAAAGCTTCATCTCAGGTATACCTCAAGAAATTTTTTTCCAGAACTTGCTATTTAAGTTAAAATATCAATCTTCATGTTCCCCTGATCACTCTGATGTGTTTAGTTTTGAAAATGATTGAGAAATGAGCATGTATGGTTGTTTTGAAAGTTTGCCCGAAAATTTTGTTTGCTTCGATTCTTGCTTTTGATTAAATATAAATGTTAGATGGTGATGGATTCTTGTTTGGGGAGGGTAGTAGATCATTTCTGGAGCTTTAGAGGTTCTAATTTGACATAGGGAAGAAGTTGGGATTTTGAGTGACCGGAGAAGATTGTAAACACCCCAAATTTGCCCTCACTCATTTCACCATGGCTTGTGATCTTTCCATGTGCATAAGTTCAATCATAGCATCTCATATTGCATTTTTGCTTCACTGCATTGTTTCTAAGTCATCTGCATCTGGGGTTTGTGACCTGAGCAATCCATGAGCCATCTGAGCCACTCCAAAGGTCATCAATCACTTCAAAGGGGTCCATGTGTGTTCAAGCATCATATTATATCCTCACAAGGTCAAGGAAGTCAAAGAATCACAAGAACTGAGAAAGGCATGGAAGCAGAGCCAGGTTTAACTGCACAGATGACCTAAAATTAGGGTTTTGGTTTCAGAGGCCATAACTCCAATTTTTTTTGTCATTCTTGTTTCTATTGGTATCTATATGCTATGAGGATCATGCATATCAATTTTCATGAAGAAATTCAATGGGGAAGGCATCTGATCAAGAGATGACTTCTTAAGCAAGTCAGTGCAAAATCAGGGCATCTGAGGCCCCCAATGACCCAACCAAAGGGCATTCTCCATCATTTTGAATGTGTATGATCTTTATTTGATCATAGAAGATGTTATAAGTTCACAAAATTGAAGAATTTCAAGTCATTTGCAAATTTGCTTTTTTAGGAAAGTGACTTATAATGTAAACTTGCCATTTTGGGAAAGTTTTTTTCAACCTTCTCTTTTTGATTCAAAAATGCTTCAAATGGAGAAACTTTGGTCATGAAAGTTGTAGAATGGATCCTCCCATTTTCAAAAAGTACAAGAACTCATTCTAATTCATTTTGGATCAAAAGTTATGGCTTGTCAAAGTTGGACAAAATCACATAAATTTCACTTTCACACCAAAGGGGGAAAGTTGCAAAACTTCATGCCAAGGCCAAATGTGACTTCAAACCAGCTTCTAATCATCACACAAACATAATTCATGACCTAAAATTCAGAATGCACCAAAGAATTACTCATTTTCATGCCTTGATCATTAAGAAACTTCAAAAGGGCCAAACTTAGTGAAATTTGCAAAACCTCCCACAACTTCTTACAAACTTGCTAATTGGCCTCAATCTCATTTCCATGGTCATCCTTGAATCAAGCTGCAGCAAACATGCCTTTGCTCTAGCCCTGAAACAGCCCATGCTTATAGTACACATAGACTTGACTTTTTGCAAAAGGGGCCATGCCAATCACACTGTGCCACCACCAACTCTCTGCCCAATCAGAGTCTAATATGTGGACCTCAAGCATCCCAAAGCACACCACACACAAGCCAGAAACCTCCCACAATCCAGCTTGCACAAAAATCTGTCTAAAACTTCTTCTCTTCGAATTTCTTCACACAGCCATCAAACCTTCATTATTCCTTCACCAATGAATCACACATCTTCCATGGAACCAAAATCCACCATTGAAACAGCCTGAAACCCCATGTATCTCAACTGTGAAACCTGCTATACCAGAACTCAAACTCCCAAATCAGCCACCAACAAAAGATTTTGAGCATTCCATTGATCTCAGGAGGTCCAGAGGAGACACTTTGCATAAAAGAAAGGCCTGGAAAGCTCATATTCACAGTTCATCACCTCAGGTAGCTTCAAACATCAAACCTTTCAGAGCTTGTATTTTTTGTTACAAAATGAAAGTATATGTTATGCTGATCATGCTGATATCTTTAGAATTAAAAATGGTGAAGAAATGACTATTTGGTTGCTCTCGGAAATTTCACCTGTGAATTTTGTTTGCTTCGATTCCCTCTGTTCTTGGGTTATAAATGTTGTTTGAGGGGTGATTTGAATGGGGTTTGGGTAGAGAATCATTTCCCTGTGTTCAATTTGATGTGAGGTGGCCTGTAGAGCATTTTAGGGTTTTTGACCCGCCGGAGAAGATGACCGGAGTTTCCCTCCGGTCACCTGAAAATCATTAAGCCCTAACCCTAATTAGTTTGCCAGATGCGTTCGTAGCCATTGGATTTGGATTAGTTTAATTTTTGAGTGGCCAAGATTAAGTCATTAAACCCTAATTTGATTTTATTAATTTAATAAATCATAATTAAGTTAATTAAGCCATAGTCAATCCTGACCCTCAGATTGCGCGCGCAGTCAAACTTCTCCCCCCAGGTTTAAATTCCAGCCACAGGATTTGCATACTTCTCCATAAATTCATTTTTATTTCCTTTTATTTGTATTAAACTTCCACGAATTTTTAAAAATAGAAAAACATATTAAAAAATTCTGAAATTTTTTGTCAAGCCTTATATTAATTTTCAGAATCCAAAAATATTTTTATTTTTATTTTTTGCATTAAAAATTATTTTTAATCATTTAAATGTTTATTTTTAATTAGTTAATGGAAATTAATTAATTAAAAATGCATTTAGGTATTTAAAAATCACAAAAAAATTTACATTGCATTTTGAAACATTTAGAAACATTATCAAACTCTCAAAACAAATTTCTTTTTGGTCCTTGATGTATTTTGACATTTTTCATTGGAATAAAAGTTATTTAAAGGCAATATTTTTGTTCAAACTTAGAAAAATTCATTCTGCCTAACTATGAAGAGTTTGATGATGGTTCTTCTTGCATTGCATCCTTCATATCATGTAGTTTCTAGGGTAAAATTAGTTTGAATTTATCTTTCATTTTCAATTTGATGAGCATTTTTCCTTTTGAAGTGCCTTGAAACCCTAGTTAACTTGAGAAAATCATAACTTCCATTAAGTTTAGATTTAGGTCTCCTCCTTTGGGCAGTGAACTTGTGTAGGGATAGGGTTCCTTTGATCCCATTTTCAATTTTTTATCATGTCATTTGCTTCTGATTTTGAATTTTTGTGTTGCATGTTGTTCATAAACCCTAATTCTTGCTTTCCTTTGCATCTATCCCTCATATGCTTGCATTCAAGAACTTACCATGAGATTTTGTGCATCCTAATGACATATAAGACATCTTAGGACATATTAGAATCATGTTTTATCATTTCATCTTTCATTTGCCATGTTATGCATTCATATCATTTCATAAACTCTCATGAATCTTTATGATTCAAAGCATGCTTCATTTGCATCCTCCTCCATGTATGATCATCCACCACTCTTGACATGTGTTTGCATCATCTCTTAGCATCATTAGCATCATGTTTATGCTTCTGATTTTGGTTTGCATCTTTGCATTTCATCTCATTCTCATTGCATTTCATTTCCTTTGCTAACTTTTCAGGTGGTAAGTTGTTTTGAGAAGTGAATTTGCCTTCACTTCTCACAATCTCTTCTTATCTCTCTTATGAATCATTGCTTCATTTTATCTTTGTATTAGAGTGAGCTTGCTCATTCATGTTCCCTTCCCTCTCTCTTGCTTCAAGCAACTTGTCTTCTTAAGTGAAGCAAGTTGTCTTGCTTCTCTCTGTTTCTTTCTCCTTTCATCTGCTTCTTTCCTGGTGGCTTTTCTCCTGAAGATCTTTTGCAAGACTCACAAACCCTAGGATCTCCAAGTATGATAACAATTAGGGTTTGATTAGTCCCCCACTTAGTTTTGCCTTTGTGTCATCTTTGAGTCTTCTCTTCTCATCTCTTAATCAAGGACTAAACCTTAAAGGTTTTAAGGCTTTGTGATTAAGCTTATGCCTGCATCCTTCTATTAGGATGGAGTGTATAACTTTAATCCTAAGTGTTAAACCCTTAATGTGTTTAAATCCTTTAATCAATCCATCTAATAATCACTAAGACATCAAGCTTGTAACTTGGGCCTTGCATTAGGGTTCTAATTCTTCCTTAATTGGTTAAGAAGGACTAACCCTAGTGTTAATGGACAAGTCCCCCTCAAGTTGTCTTGCAAACCATAAAATTCACTTCTTCATCTTACCATTAACTAAAATCCATTTAATAAAGGCTTTGTTTTGTCATGAGGTTAATCCCTAATCATGGATTAAGTTGAGGAGCCTTCCTCAGCTTAAATGTTCTCATCTATTATCCTTCTATTAGGATGGTGTAATGAGTCCATTAAATCCCTGATTATGGCTTAAACTCATTACTTAACACTAAAACAAAAACAACAAAAACATCTAAATAAATACAAGTAGGTAAATGATCTTAATCCTACATCATGGTGATTAAGTGTGAGGTGCTTACTCCACACTTAAGGTATCCTCATTACCCCTGATCAGAGGGAGGATGTGATGAGTTTACTAACCCTTGGTTTAGGATTAAGCTCATTAACTTATGACAAACACCAAAAAGCAATAAAAGATTGAAAATACAAAAACAAACAATAATCGTCTCCTTCGGGATTCTTTTCTCACCTCATTCACTCACAAACAAGAACTCGCTTCTTCCGTCTAATGCAAGACAGTTTGCACCTGAGCCAGACAGGTCATACACTTGAGCATAGACAAGCAAGCAGTTCACAAGTCAATTTATCTTTCAGTCTCTTTGAGTCGAACTACGGTGTTCTGACTTCCTCATTGCACGAGAGGATACGTAGGCATAACTTAACAGTTATCGAACAAAAGTCTCTGTATATCCCCCCTCCTTTCAGCATCATTCTTTAAGCCTCATAGTCTTGAGCATTTCATTCTTGTCCTCACACTGACACTTCTCTTATACACTTCACTTTTCTTTTACACTGACACTTGCATTCTTTCCAGCTTTGATACACAAATTGCACTGACACTACCCCTTTAAAACACAAATCTTTCAAGCGTGGATCCCGTCGAGTACGGCGGACAATCTGGGTGCTAATACCTTCCCAGGTTGTAACCAACCCCCTTTCTCAGTTTCTCTGGTTCGCGACCGTCTTATCCATATCTTTTCTTAGGTTTATGCAGCATTACCTTTCCTTCGGGATAAAAATGCATAGTTGGCGACTCTATTCATTCCCTCTCCTTTCGCCGACCATTCGCGTCTGTACCCCTCTTGGCCCTGTGTCATCTGGTGGGAGCGACAGCTTGGCGACTCTGCTGGGGAACCTTATACTGTAACCAGGGCTTCTGGTTCTTTTTGTGGGTTCCTCCTAGCGCTTGTTTTATTTGTGTTTACTGGGGTGTTATGTGCTAATTGTGTTTATATATGTGCTTTATTTATTGCTTTATGTACAACTTTATTTATTGCTTTCCTTTATAGTTTTTCATATTTCATACTGTCATTATCATTGCTGGATCTGGTCTCTGTTTTGGTGGGTGGGTTTCCATTGAGAGTTTAAGGTCCTATACCTGGGACCTGAGTGACACCTAGGCTAGAGTGGTTCATGTTCTTTCCCATTCCATTCCGGTCTGGTGCGGGAATATGAAACACGGTTCAGATGTGGGTTTCTTCTTGAGAACTCTGTGCTACAAATTTCCTGTAGTGCTAGGGCTATCTGGGAAGCCTGCTAAGTCTGGATGACCTTTATTATGACCTTCAGAAACTGAGGTGAATTAGAGGAGGATTTTTTTTATGGTTATTGTAAACACTGTACCTCCGGGTTAGAAGTGTTTACACTTCTCATAACTGATCCAAGTCTGAGGATCCTTGTTTTAGAACATTACCTGTGAGGGGGTTGGGCTGTTTGCAGGTTTGTAGGTACCATTGTCCACATTATACCCTGTTGTTATTTGGTTTAAAAGTACCTCATTTTGGACAGTTCTTGTGATTTAACCCTGGACATGTGACTCTTTATTTGAGTCCCCCACCTTGGTTACTGGGTTTCTGAACCTCCATCTGGACTTCTTGAACATACATGGGCTTTATATCAAGACAGATAACCAGATTCAGCTTGATCACAAACCCTTGCATATCATTTGCATACTCATCATTTGCATCATTTAACATTTGTTTATTTGTTTTTCAGGGTATCCACATTATATCTGGCTTGGTTTTGACCCCTTCTTCTGCATAGACCTTTGCTTCATCAGTTACCTGCTTCAGCTATTCTCATCATCACCAGCATCAGCCTATCAGTGGCCCATCTCCAGTATCAGTCTTGATCTTCATCAGAACCTATCTTCATCATCTTCAGCAGCATTCATGACTACTCCCAGGAAGAGCAACATATCATACCATTTCTTTGAGCCTGTGTTGACTGGTATCAGGCAGGTCCAGTCACTTATCACACCTGACCACACCCCTTTATTTAGAGAGCATTATGGGGGTATCTTGGATATGGTTATGGACCTTGACCCTTCTCAGAGGAGCATGATCCACACATGCTTGCAGTTTTATGATCCTCCCTTGAGATGTTTCACCTTTTCAGACTTCCAGCTAGGACCTCTACTGGAAGAGTTTTCCTCATTGATTGGAGTACCTATCAGGGGTGGACTCCCTTTCAACCCAGAGATGACTTTTCCCAACAATGGAGAAGTGGCAAAAGCACTGCACCTGGAGCCTGCCTTGATTGAGCAAAATATGACCACAAAGGCTGGGATCCCTGGTTTGCACTTGGATTTCTTGATTTCTCAGGACATCCTGAAGGCCTCATTGGGAGAATGGAAGGCAGTCTATGCACTGTTAGCCCTCAGCATATATGGGGTTATACTGTTTGCAGATGAGCCCAAATTTGTCAGCAAGAATGCCATTCATCTTTTCCTTCTGAGGAACACAGTACCCACATTGCTGGGAGATTTCTATTACTCCATCCATCAAAGGAATGAAAAACAAAGGGGGAAGTTGGTGAGATGCTGTGCTCCTTTGTTTCACGCCTAGCTGCTCAGACACTTACCTAAATCAGATGCCTTCTTGAATCCCCACCAACAGAGGAATTGGGCCAAGAGGCTCATTGCTTTGACTTCAGATGATATTAGATGGTGCACCCAGAGCACCAAAGGCAAAGACATTATCACCAGCTGTGGACAATACCCAAATGTACCTCTGATAGGAGTAAAGGGTTGCATCAACTACAATCCTTTGCTGTTTAAGAGACAACTGGGCTATGCTTTGGTCCACCCTCCTAGGGTGCAAGATTTAGCTGAGACCCTGTATTGTGAAGTAAAACCTAATTCAGCTGTTGTCAGACAAGCATCCTTGGCTTGGGACAACGTCCAGACAAAAGGGATGGCTATTCTTGGAAGGTGTAATAATGTTGCTTCAGCTCAGTACTATGACTGGTCCCATGCTAGAGCTCAGATCACTGGAATGCCCTTCACCTCGGAGGACATACCTGGACCCTCTACGGTACAGTCAGCAGCAACTGTCAGCCTGGAAGAATTTGAGAAACTGAAGGAAAGGAATGAGAATCTGTCTCAAGCTCTGAAGAAGACCCTTTGGGAAAGGAGTTATGGTCTTCTGGACATTGAGAGGTTGGAAAAGCTTAGGGTGGAGCATCTGGCCAAGATTGAGAAGACAGAGGATTACATCAGGAAAGCAAGAGCTGGGGAACAAATATTGAAGAATGCCTGTAAAGAGGCCAAGATTCAGAAGGCTAGGACTGAGCTCTATCTGCAAGAAAGTCAGGCTAGGTGGGTCAGGATCACCGAGGCCCGTACTCAAGAAGATCAGAGAACTCAAGCCAAGATTGAACAGTTAGAGGCCAATGAAAAGAAGCAGCAAGAAGCTTTGTTGGCAGCCCAAAAGGAGATTTCAGAGTTAAAGCTCAGAGTTGGATTGAAGAGATCAAAGGACCAGGACAGGAACAAAAAGCTGACCACTGCCATTGCCACCAAGAACCTCCTCATTAGGACCATTACAGAGCATCCAGTTGGTCCAGTGACTGAGGCACTTCTGAAGGAGGTTAAGGAGGATGAGTTTGGATTGGATGTTTGACTCCTTTGCTTGTTGTTCATTTCCATTTGATGTACTTTTCTTTTTGTTGTATTTTGACCCTCCAGGGGCATGTGTTGTAAAACAAACTATGTATTGTTCATCATTTGTAATATATTAGTTTGATTTCATTGGGTTTATTTTCTCAAACAACATCAAGCATCTTCCTCGAGGTCTGGAAAGGTCAAAACCAAGAACCAAGCCGGATACCTTGGAAAATAAATAAGCATGCTGCATTGCATACTAACTTTTGTTTGTTTTGTAGGTTTTGTTATTATCTTTGTTTCTAACCTTGTTGAGATCTTAGGAAATATTGCTCGCCGCCGAGTGTTCCCTGTCAACCGCGCGCACCGGTACCCTACTCGCAACAACCTTCCTGGTATCCAAATGGAGCAAGTACAGCAGGACCTGACTGAGGTCAGAACTCAGATGACTAATGAAAGAGTGGAGATGAGGAACCAAATGACTCAATTCATGGCTGTGATGACTGGCTTGGCTCAGAATCAAGAAAGATTAAGGGAACTGGTGGAGAGACAAACTCCCGAGGAACCACATCTTGGAACTAGAGGAACATGTAATAATGAGAGGGGTCAGCCTCATGTTAATCCACCAGTATTTGGACCTCATCTAGATCCGGAAGTCAATATCCCGAGAAATGTGCAAGGAAATACTACTGGGGGGAGGATCTTACAGGAGGATCCCCAAGAGGAGCAGTTTACTGTTATGGGAGCCGGAGACGAAGTCTATGATAGGAGGTTAGATGAAATTGCTGAGAAATTGAGATCTTTGGAGTCCCAGAATTCCTTGGGCTTCGATGTAATGGATATGGGGCTAGTGGACGGGGTGAGAATTCCCCACAAGTTCAAACCCCCGTGCTTTGAGAAATACAATGGGACCTCTTGTCCACGAACTCACCTGCAGTCTTTCCTGGGAAGACTTAAAGCTTATACTATGGATGAGAAGCTGTGGATGTTCTACTTTGAAGACAGCCTGACCGGGGCTTCAAGGGAGTGGTATTCACACTTGACCAGAGCTACCATTAGATGCTGGAAGGACTTAGCTGAAGCCTTCATCAGGCAGTATCAATACAATCTGGACATGGCTCCTAACAGGACCCTTCTGATGGGAATGTCCCAATCTTCCAGAGAAAGCTTCAGAGAATATGCCCAAAGGTGGAGACAGCTTGCTGCTGCTGTCCAACCACCCATGTCGGAAAGAGAAATGGCCGATATGTTCATGAATACTTTGCAAGGAATATATATTGATAGACTGGCTGCCTTTTCTTCCACCAGCTTTGCTGATGTTGTCATAGCCGGTGAAAGGATTGAAAGTCTGTTAAAAATGGGCAAAATTTCTGATAATGGTGCAAGTTCATCCAGTAATCTCAGGAAGCCTTTTGTAGGACCCCGAAGAGCCGGTGAGACAAATGCCATTCATGCAAGCAGGGGCAGACCTCAGTATGTCCACAGATCAGTAGTAGCTGTCACCATTCCAGCTCTGATTCCTCGGCAATCAGCATATCAACAACAACAACAACCACAATATCAGCAACAAATTCAGTATCCGCAACAGAGAACCTACAACAACAGCAATAGCAATCAACAACAGCGACCCTCCCAACAAAGACCATCACAGGCAAACAGGGTGATTGACCCCATCCCTATGCCTTATGCCGCTTTATTTCCACAACTCTTTAAGCTTAACTTGGTTGAGTTAAGGACGTTGGCGCCACCAGATCCCCTCAATCTCCCAAAGAATTATGATGTCAATGCCAGGTGTGCTTTCCACTCCAATGCACCCGGTCACAGTACTGAAACGTGCAGGGCCTTACAAATGAAAGTCCAAGACCTGGTGGATTCTAAAGCCCTCAACTTTGCACCTCCTCCGAATGTCAACAGAAATCCTATGCCTAATCATGGCGGGCCAAGGATTAACGCCATTGAGGAAGACAAACCATCTACCTTGATCACCAGTGTTGCACAAATTCGAACACCTTTGGTCGAAATTAAAGCTCAGCTTCTAGAGTGCCAAGTGTTCCCCGGGTGTGAACTCGGCTGTGGGTATTGCAACATTGCAGTCAACGGGGGTGAAAATTTAAGAAGCGGCATAGATGGTCTTATTAAGGATGGTATCCTTCAAATCTCAACAACGGCGCCTACAAATCCAGCAATTCCTTTAACAACAATTCCTGATTCTTCTACAACAGCAGCAACAATCATTCCTACCGATTCATCAATATCATCAGCAATGACTCCGTCCATCACTTCAACAAATCAAATGTCAACAACCCTTTCTTCTACAACATCAGCATCCATTTTATTGGCAGAATCTTCTACAACACCAGCAAAAATTAACGAAGATGTCTCAGCAGTTACAATCTACTATGATCCATCAAATGTTCCTCCCAGCAGCAACTTCCAACAACAAACAGTGGCACCTCCTGCCAGATCACCAGTCACAATTTACTACGATCCGCACACCATTACAGTACCCTCCTCTGCAGCAATCAGTCCGGTCACCATTATGGTTCCTGGACCAGTTCCTTATGAAAGCAGCAATGCCATACCTTGGCATTATGGCTCTGATATCTACTGCAACGAGGAGAAAATCACTCTGGATTCATCAACCTTTTCTCCACAGATTGATAATGTTGGGGGAGGCGGAGGCTTCACCAGAAGCGGACGCCTTTTTGCCTCACAAACACAAAGGCCTAATGTTGAGGCAGAAGCTGCTGCCAAAGCGAAGGGAAAGAGTGTGGTATCTGAAGAACCAACTGTCAAAGAAACTCAAAAGACATCTTTTGAACAAGATGTAGACGAGTTCATGAGAATCATAAAAAGAAGTGATTACAAAGTGGTGGATCAGCTTCACCAAACTCCCTCAAAAATCTCCATATTATCGCTGTTGATGTGTTCCGAAGCTCACAGGAACGCATTGTTGAAGGTCCTGCACGCATCATACGTGCCGGAGGAGATTACCGTTAATCAGCTAGAAACTGTGGTTGCAAATGTCAACACCAGTCACGGACTGGGCTTTACCAATGCTGACTTAACAACAGAGGGACGCAACCATAATAAGGCTTTGCATATCACCTTGGAATGCAAGGGTGCTGTTCTATCTCATGTACTGCTGGACACTGGGTCATCACTCAATGTTCTTCCAAAGAAAGCCTTAGTGAAGCTGGAGTATGATGGCTTGGCATTACGCCCAAGTAATTTGGTGGTGAGAGCATTTGATGGCTCTAAAAGATCAGTGCTTGGGGAGATTGATCTGCCTGTGATGATTGGCCCGCAGACCTTCAAAACTACCTTCTTTGTGATGGACATTCAGCCGGCCTACAGCTGTTTGTTGGGTAGACCCTGGATCCACGCCACTGGCGCTGTTACGTCTACCCTTCACCAGAAGCTGAAATTCGAGTGGGAAGGCCAGATCATCACCATCTGTGGGGAGGAAGACATCTTTGTTAGCCATCTGGCTATGTATAAGTACATAGAAATGGATGGAGAAATCCATGAAACCATGAGCCAGGGGTTTGAGGCCCTGAACATTAATGAAGCATCTACTGTACTGGGAACTTCCATAACATCGTACCAGCAAGCCCGAAAGGTTGTTGAAGAAGGTACCGCCCAAGGCTGGGGCAAGCTGCTGCCCGTGGAGAAGAAAGAAGACCGATTTGGGTTGGGTTACAGACCAACTCAACAAGATCAACCAGAGGCTGCAAAAGAGCCCAAATTTGTCAGTGGGGGAATGCTCACCCCGGATGCTGTAAACAATTTGGAAGACGAGGAGGAAAGCGACCGCAACCGGGAGAGCTGGATACGTCCAAGGATCCCGGGGAGCCAAGTCCTTAACTGGTCTTCCCAGGAAATTATAAGAGTTACTCCTGCAGAGTAATTATTATTTCCTGTATTTTAAAGCATGCATCAAGTCTTGCATCTTGCCCAAGATGTCAAGACTCATTTTGTAATCGGGCCATCTTGTATTTTGTGCAAAGATCAATCAATGAATATCAGGACATCTTTTGCAAATGAATCTTTTTCTTTTCCACTCACTGTTTTTCATTTTCCTTTTTGTACAAAAATAAAATGGCAATGTTTTTTTTAAAAGATAAATAACTTCATTTTCGCTTTTTCTAAATAAGATAAAACTGATCACTAAAATAAACCAATCTAAACCCTTGCAGAAAGTGCCCTCCAGATTGCACCGACAACAACACTGCTATGACTTCGTATGACTTTGACAATCCAATCAATCAAGCTGATGAAGGGGTTGAAGAAGATTATGAGCTACCTGAAGAGCTAGCCAGGTTGTTAAGGCAAGAGGAGAAGGTTATCACTCCTCATCAGGAGGAGATTGAAACGGTTAATCTTGGTACGGAAGAAGACGTGAAAGAGGTTAAGATCGGGGCCTGTCTGCAAGATTCAGTAAAGGAACAACTGATTGACATGCTTCGGGAATATGTGGATGTTTTTGCTTGGTCTTATCAGGATATGCCAGGGTTGGACACTGATATTGTCATGCACAAGCTACCTCTAAAAGAAGACTTCCCGCCGGTAAAACAGAAGCTGCGCCGTACTCGCCCAGATATGGCAAT
This sequence comes from Lathyrus aphaca, assembly GCA_963966055.1. NCBI lineage: Eukaryota > Viridiplantae > Streptophyta > Magnoliopsida > Fabales > Fabaceae > Lathyrus > Lathyrus aphaca. The sequence goes on along the minus strand of OZ014519.1, from coordinate 735,919,589 downwards.
GAAGATTAAAGAAGAGGTACAAAAACAGTGGGACGCCGGGTTCCTTGCTGTGACTAGCTATCCGCCGTGGGTCGCTAATATTGTACCTATGCCTAAGAAAGATGGCAAGGTGAGGATGTGTGTGGATTACCGGGATCTGAACAGAGCCAGCCCAAAAGATGACTTCCCTTTACCTCACATTGATGTACTGGTCGACAATACGGCTCAGTTCTCGGTTTCTCCTTCATGGATGGATTTTCAGGATACAATCAGATCAAGATGTCACCTGAAGACATGGAGAAGACAACTTTTATCACACCTTGGGGCACATTCTGTTATAAGGTGATGCCATTCGGACTGAAGAATGCTGGTGCTACTTATCAACGGGCTATGGTAACATTATTCCATGACATGATCCACAAAGAAATTGAATGTTATGTGGATGACATGATTGCCAAGTCCCTCACAGAAGAAGACCACCTGGTAAATCTATTGAAGTTATTCAAACGTCTGAGGAAGTACCAACTGAAGTTAAACCCCAACAAATGCACATTCGGGGTGCGATCCGGTAAGCTGCTGGGATTTATTGTAAGTGAAAAAGGGATTGAAGTTGACCCTGATAAAGTCAAAGCCATTCAAGAAATGCCTGCACCGAAGACTGAAAAAGAAGTACGGGGGTTTCTAGGTAGATTGAATTACATTTCAAGGTTCATATCTCACCTTACGGCAACCTGTGAACCCTTGTTCAAGTTGTTAAGAAAAGAATAAACGGTCAGGTGGAACGAAGACTGCCAAAGGGCTTTTGACAAAATCAAGGAATATTTACAAGAGCCTCTAATCCTTATGCCTCCCGTTGAAGGAAGACCTCTAATCATGTACTTGACAGTATTAGAAGAGTCAATGGGGTGTGTGTTGGGCCAGCATGATGAGTCTGGTCGAAAAGAGTATGCAATATACTACCTAAGCAAAAAGTTTACCGACTGTGAACAACGTTATTCACTGCTCGAGAAAACTTGCTGTGCTTTAGCGTGGGCTGCTCGCCGACTAAGACAGTATATGTTGACCCACACTACTTTATTGATCTCAAAGATGGACCCAGTCAAGTACATTTTTGAGAAGCCAGCGCTTACCGGACGGGTTGCAAGATGGCAAATGATTCTCACAGAATATGACATTCAATACACATCTCAGAAAGCCATCAAGGGCAGTGTGTTGTCTGATTATCTTGCTGAGCAACCCATTGATGATTATCAGCCTATGAGATTTGACTTCCCTGATGAAGACATCATGTTCATAAAAGCAAAAGACCATGAAGATCCTGTTCACACTGAAGGGCCTGACCCAGAGGAAGAATGGATTATGATGTTTGATGGGGCTGTTAATATGAATGGTCGTGGTGTTGGTGCAGTACTCATTACACCGAAGGGAGTTCACATGCCTTTCTCGGCAAAACTCACTTTTAACTGCACTAACAACGAAGCTGAATACGAAGCTTGTATCATGGGTCTTGAGGAAGCCGTTGACCTCAGGATCAAAACATTAACTGTGTTTGTAGATTCAGCTCTGATAATTAATCAGACCAACGGCAAATGGTACACCCACCAAGATCATTTGATACCTTACCGGGATTATACAAGGAGGTTATTGACTTTCTTCACAACGGTCAAGCTTGAGTATATCCCTCGAGATGAGAATCAGTTTGCAGACGCTCTGGCTACCATTTCATCCATGATTAAAGTACAAGCTGCCAACTTTGTGCCTCGGATTTCAGTGTCCAGACTTGACAGACCAGCATATGTATTCTCAGCAGACCTTGCTAAAGAAGACAAGCCTTGGTTCCATGACATCAAATGCTTCTTGGAGGATCAAACATACCCACCTGGGGCATCTTCCAATGATAAGAAGACATTAAGAAGGCTAGCTGGTAGTTTCTTCCTAAATACTGACGGTTCCCTGTATAAGAGAAACTTTGATATGGTACTCCTCAGATGCGTTGATAGGACAGAAGCAGACTTGTTGATGCACGAGGTGCACGAAGGATCCTTTGGTACCCATGCAGGAGGGCATGCTATGGCTAAAAAGTTGTTAAGATCAGGCTATTACTGGATCACAATGGATGCCGACTGTTGTGCCTATGCCAGAAAATGCCATAAGTGCCAGATTTACACGAATAAAGTGCATGTGCCTCCCAATCCTTTGAATGTGATGTCTTCACCTTGGCCCTTTGCCATGTGGGGCATTAATATGATTGGCAAGATTGAACCGACTGCTTCAAATGGCCACAAATTTATCCTGGTTGCCATTGACTATTTCACTAAGTGGGTCGAAGCAGCTTCTTATGCAAATGTTACAAGGCAAGTGGTAGCCCGATTTTTGAAGAGAGACATCATCTGTCGGTATGGAGTGCCCGAGCGAATCATTACTGATAATGGTTCCAACTTGAACAATAAAATGATGGCAGAACTATGCCGGGACTTCAAGATCCAACACCACAATTCTTCTCCTTACAGGCCAAAGATGAATGGCGCTGTTGAGGCAGCTAACAAGAATATCAAGAAGATTGTGCAGAAGATGGTAGTCACCTACAAAGACTGGCATGAAATGCTACCATTTGCCTTGCATGGGTACCGTACGTCAATCAGAACATCCACTGGGGCAACACCGTATCAGCTCGTGTATGGTATGGAGGCAGTCCTACCTGTTGAAGTTGAATTACCCTCTTTACGAGTATTGATGGATGTTAAGTTGAACGAAGCAGAATGGGTCCGATCCCGATACGAACAACTAAGTCTGATTGAAGAAAAGAGATTGGTTGCAATTTGTCATGGGCAGTTGTATCAGAAGAGAATGAAGAAAGCCTTCGATCAGAAAGTCAGGCTTCGAGAATACCAAGTAGGAGATCTTGTGCTGAAAAGACTCCTCCCTCCTCATACAGACCACAGGGGCAAATGGACTCCGAATTATGATGGACCATTCATAGTAAAGAAAGTTTTCTCTGGTGGAGCACTGATGCTCAGTACTATGGATGGTGAAGACTTCCTGTCCCCTGTGAATTCAGATGCAGTTAAAAAATACTTCGCATAAAACGACCCGCTGGACGTAAAAACAGAATGTAAGTCCAGGCAAAAATAGGGCATCCCGGCGAGTCAAAAACAGAATAAGGGACTCGGGCAAAAATAAGGGAAAATAAATAAAAAATGTACACCCGCTGAGTTGAAAAGCCGCATTGGACGACTCAGGCAAAAATGGGTATCCCGGTGGATTGAAGACCTGAAAGGGCGATCCACGCAAAATAAGGGAATAAGCGAACAACTGCATTCTGAATTCGTTTGTATCACTTACAACATGGTAAACTCCGAAAGGGTCGAGCATCGGTCAGAATCAACCTTCTTCAGAAAGCAGGATGAGAAGAACGTCAATGTCATATGAGTCATAGCAAAAGAGAAGATCCTTGAAGCGTCATCAACATTGCCAGCATCCTTTACTTCTCAATTTGTAACAACCTCCTCATTCTAGGGGATTTGTTTCTATAATTGTATCTTGCCAATTCAGGGCACACAAATTAATAAAATCAGATTTTCAGTCACGTTTCATCTCGTACATTCTATTTTCAAAAAATGTCCGATGTCCTTAATATATTGATTGCATAAGTACAGATGCGTCTTTTCTAAAAAAATACATGCTTACAGGAAATATATTTGCTCCCGGGAGTGTCTAGACTCCTATGATGGAATCCAGTAGGGGATACCTCGGGGTACTTGTACGTTTCTTTGTTATAACAGGATTGCAGGTATTCAAAGCACAACATGGGGCATGAAAGCTTCTCCCCAGTAGGCTGCCAAATCATTGTTTCCTCAACATACCTTCCAAACAGCACCAGAGATGCTTTTTCCCCATCAGAGTTGCCGGGCATCATTTCTCCAACATTTCCTTCAAGAGCAGCACCAGAAGGTGTTCATTTCCCCAGCTGATTTGTCAGATATTATCATCCTCAGCAGGATCCCTACAGAGATCTCTATGAGGATCGTTCAGTGATTGTTCCTCCCCAGCCAAGTGCAAAGATAGGGAACCATCTCCCCACAGAATTTCAGCCTCTGTCCAGAAGAGCAATACCTGAAGATCTCACAACAGAGTGACGAAAGCTCCTACAAACCCCAGCTGGGTCCCTCGTTACCAAGATAGGTCTATCAGTGATCTATTTCCCCAAGCAGAGTCATATATGTCAGATCTACCAATGATCTCATCCCCAGCTGGGATGTCCACTTTAAGCAGATCAGCCAGAGATCTCCACAGCAACGGGATCCGGATCCCGGATCAGTATCTTTGCATAATCATAGCATTCGCATCATATTTTCCCCCAGAGCGTAGCATTCCGTCCAATACGGAGCATTACGGCAAAAATCAAACATATTGCATAATCATAAGCCATGTGTCGAACTGAACACTTGTAAATACTGACGTTCCATCAACAATATACAAAATGCCTCTAAAAATCCTCGGCAGAATATCAAAGCATTTCCTTTACACTCACAAATACAGTTACATGCTCCTTTTGGCGCTCGTCCATGTCATCATTCCCCAGTAAAATTGCCCGAGCAAACAGATGCTCATACATGATAGATGCTTCTTGATACTCGTCTGTGTCATATCCCCAGCAGAAAGCCATAGCGTCCCCTTTGCACTCACAAAAACATGTGTACATATATCTACACAATTCCCTGACGCCCGTCTGTGTCACCTCCCCCAGCATAAATACCTAAACACTGATTATGAATCAAATACTTGTTTATAATACACTTTTTCCGACACTCATCCGTGTCATGCTCTCCTCAGCAAGTTGAACACTCGTTTGTGTCTCACTCATGTTTACTTATTTCAGATACTCGTCCGTATCTTGTATATACCACTTAAATCCCCTTAGAGTCAACACTCGTCCGTGTTCTTTGTTAACCAGTTGGTACTTGTCCGTATCATCATCTCTGAACATGCGTCAAGCGTTTGTTTCTACTGATACTCGTCTGTATCATAGTTTTAAGGATGCTCGTCCGCATCTTTAGTCTATACACTGTGTCAAACACTTATACCCTTTTCTTGAATTTAGACACTCGTCTGTGTCTACCCATTCCCAAAAGAGTCCCCAGCAAACCCCAAATGATTTGATTTCCTTTCTATCTGACATTCGTCCTATGTCATGATACCTTTCGGCAGCCATCCCCTGCCAGATGATCGTCCTTCACCTTTTTGATGATCGTCCTTCGTCATTCCCAGAGGAGTCTCTATTCATTAGAACCCCTTCCTATCCGACATTCGTCGTATGTCGTGATATTTTTAGCAGTCGTCCCTTGCTAGGTGATCGTCCTTCACCCTTTTGATGATCGTCCTTCATCATTCTATCCGATGGCCGTCCCCATCGTTGATTTTGTTGTCTAACATTCGTCCTATGTCATGATAAACCCTCAGAGCAGCCGTACCCTTCTAGGTGATCGTCCTTCACCCCTTGATGATCGTCCTTCATCATGCTTATCCGATGGCCGTCCCCATCGTCAACCTTGTTATCCAGCATTCGTCCTATGTCGTGATACTTTTGGCAACCGTACCTTGCCAGGTGATCGTCCTTCACTAATGGATGACCGTCCCTCATCTTTTCCCCAACAGAGCAGCCGTCCCCTGCTAGGTGATCGTCCTTCACCTTTGATGACCGTTCCTCATCATTTATTTCTTCAGCCCGATGGTCGTCCCCATCATTTACCTATAATCCCCAGAAAGTCTTATTTCTTTACTTGATGGCCGTCCCCATCATAGTCTCTTATATCCCCAGCTTGTCGGCCGTCCCCCGTCATTGCTTTATTTCCCGCATTTTTCCTAGCATGTCGGCCGTCCCCGTCATTGTTTCATCCCCAGCAGTCGTCCTCTGCTCGATGGTCATCCTCCGTCGCTCGCACTTTATAATCATACTTTACTTTCTTTTACAATCTATATCCCTTTTCTTCTTCATTCAGTGAGTGCAAATTTTGGACTGTCTTTGATATTCAACCACAAGTTATCTTGTTTGCCTGTTAAGCCGTTGCTTACATCCTGCACAGCTAATTCATGTTTGAATAGGGGCAGCTGTAAACACCCCAAATTTGCCCTCACTCATTTCACCATGGCTTGTGATCTTTTCATGTGCATAAGTTCAATCATAGCATCTCATATTGCATTTTTGCTTCACTGCATTGTTTCTAAGTCATATGCATCTGGGGTTTGTGACCTGAGCAATCCATGAGCCATCTGAGCCACTCCAAAGGTCATCAATCACTTCAAAGGGGTCCATGTGTGTTCAAGCATCATATTATATCCTCACAAGGTCAAGGAAGTCAAAGAATCACAAGAACTGAGAAAGGCATGGAAGCAGAGCCAGGTTTAACTGCACAAATGACCTAAAATTAGGGTTTTGGTTTCAGAGGCCATAACTCCAAAGTTTTTGGTCATTCTTGTTTCTATTGGTCTCTATATGCTATGAGGATCATGCATATCAATTTTCATGAAGAAATTCAATGGGGAAGGCATCTGATCAAGAGATGACTTCTTGAGCAAGTCAGTGCAAAATCAGGGCATTTGAGGCCCCCAATGACCCAACCAAAGGGCATTCTCCATCATTTTGAATGTGTATGATCTTTATTTGATCATAGAAGATGTTAGAAGTTCACAAAATTGAAGAATTTCAAGTCATTTGCAAAGTTTCTTTTTTAGGAAAGTGACTTATAATGTAAACTTGCCATTTTGGGAAAGTTTTTTTCAACCTTCTCTTTTTGATTCAAAAATGCTTCAAATGGAGAAACTTTGGTCATGAAAGTTGTAGAATGGATCCTCCCATTTTCAAAAATTACAAGAACTCATTATAATTCATTTTGGATCAAAAGTTATGGCTTGTCAAAGTTGGACAAAATCACATAAATTTCACTTTCACACCAAAGGGGGAAAGTTGCAAAACCTCATGCCAAGGCCAAATGTGACTTCAAACCAGCTTCTAATCATCACATAAACATAATTCATGACCTAAAATTCAGAATGCACCAAAGAATTACTCATTTTCATGCCTTGATCATTAAGAAACTTCAAAAGGGCCAAACTTAGTGAAATTTGCAAAACCTCCCACAACTTCTTACAAACTTGCTAATTGGCCTCAATCTCATTTCCATGGTCATCCTTGAATCAAGCTGCAGCAAACATGCCTTTGCTCTAGCCCTGAAACAGCTCATGCTTATAGTACACATAGACTTGACTTTTTGCAAAAGGGGCCATGCCAATCACACTGTGCCACCACCAACTCTCTGCCCAATCAGAGTCTAATATGTGGACCTCGAGCATCCCAAAGCACACCACACACAAGCCAGAAACCTCCCACAATCCAGCTTGCACAAAAATCTTTCTAAAACTTCTCCTCTTCGAATTTCTTCACACAACCATCAAACCTTCATTTTTCCTTCACCAATGAATCACACATCTTCCATGGAACCAAAATCCACCATTGAAACAGCCTGAAACCCCATGTATCTCAACTGTGAAACCTGCTATACCAGAACTCAAACTCCCAAATCAGCCACCAACAAAAGATTTTGAGCATTCCATTGATCTCAGGAGGTCCAGAGGAGACACTTTGCATAAAAGAAAGGCCTGGAAAGCTCATATTCACAGTTCATCACCTCAGGTAGCTTCAAACATCAAACCTTTCAGAGCTTGTATTTTTTGTTACAAAATGAAAGTATATGTTATGCTGATCATGCTGATATCTTTAGAATTAAAAATGGTGAAGAAATGACTATTTGGTTGCTCTCTGAAATTTCACCCGTGAATTTTGTTTGCTTCGATTCCCTCTGTTCTTGGGTTATAAATGTTGTTTGAGGGGTGATTTGAATGGGGTTTGGGTAGAGAATCATTTCCCTGTGTTCAATTTGATGTGAGGTGGCCTGTAGAGCATTTTAGGGTTTTTGACCCGCCGGAGAAGATGACCGGAGTTTCCCTCCGGTCACCTGAAAATCATTAAGCCCTAACCCTAATTAGTTTGCCAGATGCGTTCGTAGCCATTGGATTTGGATTAGTTTAATTTTTGAGTGGCCCAGATTAAGTCATTAAACCCTAATCTGATTTTATTAATTTAATAAATCATAATTAAGCTAATTAAGCCAGAGTCAATCCTGACCCTCAGATTGCGCGCGCAGTCAAACTTCTCCCCCCAGGTTTAAATTCCAGCCACAGGATTTGCATACTTCTCCATAAATTCATTTTTATTTCCTTTTATTTGTATTAAACTTCCACGAATTTTTAAAAATAGAAAAACATATTAATAAATTTTGAAATTTTTTGTCAAGCCTTTTATTAATTTTCAGAACCCAAAAATATTTTTATTTTTATTTTTTGCATTAAAAATTATTTTTAATCATTTAAATGTTTATTTTTAATTAGTTAATGGAAATTAATTAATTAAAAATGCATTTAGGTATTTAAAAATCACAAAAAAATTTACATTGAATTTTGAAACATTTAGAAACATTATCAAACTCTCAAAACAAATTTCTTTTTGGTCCTTCATGTATTTTGACATTTTTCATTGGAATAAAAGTTATTTAAAGGCAATATTTTTGTTCAAACTTAGAAAAATTCATTCTGCCTAACCATGAAGAGTTTGATGATGGTTCTTCTTGAATTGCATCCTTCATATCATGTAGTTTCTAGGGTAAAATTAGTTTGAATTTATCTTTCATTTTCAATTTGATGAGCATTTTTCCTTTTGAAGTGCCTTGAAACCCTAGTTAACTTGAGAAAATCATAACTTCCATTAAGTTTAGATTTAGGTCTCCTCCTTTGGGCAGTGAACTTGTGTAGGGTTAGGGTTCCTTTGATCCCATTTTCAATTTTTTATCATGTCATTTGCTTCTGATTTTGAATTTTTGTGTTGCATGTTGTTCATAAACCCTAATTCTTGCTTTCCTTTGCATCTATCCCTCATATGCTTGCATTCAAGAACTTACCATGATATTTTGTGCATCCTAATGACATATAAGACATCTTAGGACATATTAGAATCATGTTTTATCATTGCATCTTTCATTTGCCATGTTATGCATTCATATCATTTCATAAACTCTCATGAATCTTTATGATTCAAAGCATGCTTCATTTGCATCCTCCTCCATGTATGATCATCCACCACTCTTGACATGTGTTTGCATCATCTCTTAGCATCATTAGCATCATGTTTATGCTTCTGATTTTGGTTTTCATCTTTGCATTTCATCTCATTCTCATTGCATTTCATTTCCTTTGCTAACTTTTCAGGTGGTAAGTTGTTTTGAGAAGTGAATTTGCCTTCACTTCTCACAATCTCTTCTTATCTCTCTTATGAATCATTGCTGCATTTTATCTTTGTATTAGAGTGAGCTTGCTCATTCATGTTCCCTTCCCTCTCTCTTGCTTCAAGCAACTTGTCTTCTTAAGTGAAGCAAGTTGTCTTGCTTCTCTCTGTTTCTTTCTCCTTTCATCTGCTTCTTTCCTGGTGGCTTTTCTCCTGAAGATCTTTTGCAAGCCTCACAAACCCTAGGATCTCCAAGTATGATAACAATTAGGGTTTGATTAGTCCCCCACTTATTTTTGCCTTTGTGTCATCTTTGAGTCTTCTCTTCTCATCTCTTAATCAAGGACTAAACCTTAAAGGTTTTAAGGCTTTGTGATTAAGCTTATGCATGCATCCTTCTATTAGGATGGAGTGTATAACTTTAATCCTAAGTGTTAAACCCTTAATGTGTTTAAATCCTTTAATCAATCCATCTAATAATCACTAAGACATCAAGCTTGTAACTTGGGCCTTGCATTAGGGTTCTAATTCTTCCTTAATTGGTTAAGAAGGACTAACCCTAGTGTTAATGGACAAGTCCCCCTCAAGTTGTCTTGCAAACCATAAAATTCACTTCTTCATCTTACCATTAACTAAAATCCATTTAATAAAGGCTTTGTTTTGTCATGAGGTTAATCCCTAATCATGGATTAAGTTGAGGAGCCTTCCTCAGCTTAAATGTTCTCATCTATTATCCTTCTATTAGGATGGTGTAATGAGTCCATTAAATCCCTGATTATGGCTTAAACTCATTACTTAACACTAAAACAAAAACAACAAAAACATCTAAATAAATACAAGTAGGTAAATAATCTTAATCCTACATCATGGTGATTAAGTGTGAGGTGCTTACTCCACACTTAAGGTATCCTCATTACCCCTGATCAGGGGGAGGATGTGATGAGTTTACTAACCCTTGGTTTAGGATTAAGCTCATTAACTTATGACAAACACCAAAAAGCAATAAAAGATTGAAAATACAAAAACAAACAATAATCGTCTCCTTCGGGATTCTTTTCTCACCTCATTCACTCACAAACAAGAACTCGCTTCTTCCGTCTAATGCAAGACAGTTTGCACCTGAGCCAGACAGGTCATACACTTGAGCATAGACAAGCAAGCAGTTCACAAGTCAATTTATCTTTCAGTCTCTTTGAGTCGAACTACGGTGTTCTGACTTCCTCATTGCACGAGAGGATACGTAGGCATAACTTAACAGTTATCGAACAAAAGTCTCTGTATATCCCCCCCTCCTTTCAGCATCATTCTTTAAGCCTCATAGTCTTGAGCATTTCATTCTTGTCCTCACACTGACACTTCTCTTATACACTTCACTTTTCTTTTACACTGACACTTGCATTCTTTCCAGCTTTGATACACAAATTGCATTGACACTACCCCTTTAAAACACAAATCTTTCAAGCGTGGATCCCGTCGAGTACGGCGGACAATCTGGGTGCTAATACCTTCCCAGGTTGTAACCAACCCCCTTTCTCAGTTTCTCTGGTTCGCGACCGTCTTATCCATATCTTTTCTTAGGTTTATGCAGCATTACCTTTCCTTCGGGATAAAAATGCCTAGCTGGCGACTCTATTCATTCCCTCTCCTTTCGCCGACCGTTCGCGTCTGTACCCCTCTTGGCCCTGTGTCATCTGGTGGGAGCGACAAAGATGACCGGAGCTAGCTCCGGTCACCTGAAAATCATTAAAACCCTAATTAGGGTTAGCTGTCCAGAATGAATTTCCACCCTTGGATCTTTTTTAGGTTAGTGAGCGAATGGCAAGGATTAATTCACTTAAGTTAATTCTAATTAATTAATTTAATTAAAATCAATTAAGCTAGTTTAAATGTGGACCATTGGATAACGCGTCAGTCAATTCCCACCATTTTTATTCAAATCTCAGCCATTGGATGCGCTGACTTTCATTCTTCTTCAATTTTAATTTATTTTATTTTATTTTATTTTCATTTCTTTTGCATAATTTATTAAAAATATCAAAACACTTTCAAAAAATATGAAACTTTGCATTTCTGTTTTAAATATTTTTCTCAACCTGAAAATGATTTTTATTTTATTTTTTGCATATAAAAAGTATTTTTAAAATATTTAAATGTTATTTTTAATTAATTAAAGTATTTTAATTAACTAAAAATGCATTTAGGTTTCTAAAAATCACCAAAAAAATCATGAATCATTCCAATAAATTTAGAAACATTTTCAAAATCTTCATACAAATTTCTTTTTAGTTTTGATCATAATTTCATAATTTGCTTTGAATTAGGGTTCTTTAAAATCACAATTTTTAACCCTAACTTTGAAAAATCATTTATGCCTAACCAAGAAGAGTTCGAACTTGATTATTTTTGCATTGTGTCACATATTACATGTAGTTTCTAGGTCATTTTCCTCATGAATTTATCTTGCATTTTCAAATTGATTTGCATTTTTCCTTTTGAATCACCCAAAAATCCTAGCAAACTTAGGAAAATCATAACTTTCAATAGGAATAGCTTCTGATCTTCTCCTTTGGGGTATGACCTAATATGGGATTAAGGTTTGTTTGAACTTGATTTCAAATTTTTATCATGTTGTATGCTTCTGTTTTGTTCATTTGCATCTCACATATTCATGTAACCCTAATTTCTCATGTTCATTTGCATTCACCTTGCATATTCACCATCACATGAACTTGCCATGACATCTCAAGCATTCATATGTCATCTTAGACATCTTAGGGCATGTTAGAACATTGCTTGACCATTTCTTCATTCATTGGCCATGTGTTGCATTCATTTCATTTCATAAACATCCATGTGTTTTCAAGCTTCCAAGCATGCTTGCATGACATCCCATCTTTGTATGATCATTCATATGCACATTGTATGACTTTCCATCATCTCATATGTCATTTGAATTGCATAATCACTTCTGACTTTGGTCATTTCATCTCATTTCAATTCATTTCTTTATGTTTTATACCTTATGCATTCATACTAACCATTTCAGGAATTTTTGGTAAGTTATTGTGGGATGTGGATTTGCCTTCACCTCTCATTTCTTCTTATCTCATCCATTTGCATTTTACATGTCTTTGAAGTGAATCAAATTCACTTATGTTCCATCTTTCTCACTTTCTTCCTTTAAGTTACTTATCTTCTTAGGAAGTAAGTAACTTATTCTTCTGCTTCTTCCTCCTTTCATCTGTTTCTTCCATTGGTGGCTTCCTTGAAGATTCCTTCTCTTAAGCCTCACAAACCATAGGATGCCTAAGCATGATAACTATTTAGGGTTGTGTTTAGTCCCCTTTAGCTTTTTTACCTTTGAGTCTCCTTGAGTCTCTCTTCTCATCTCAATAATCAGAGACTAAACTCTTAAAGTTTTAGGACTTTGGAATTAGGGTTATGCCTGCATCCTTCTCTTAGGATGGAGTGTATAACTTTAATCCTAAGTGTTAAACCTTTAATTTGTTTAAACCTCTTAACCAAATCACCTTAACAATGACTAAGAATTTATCTTGTAATTTAGACCTTACATTAGGGTTCTAACTCTTCCTTATGGTTAAGAGGGACTAACCTTAGTCTTTAATGGACAAGTCCTCCTCAAGTTGTCTTATAAACCATAAAATCCACTTCTTAACCTCACCCTTTAATTAAAATCCATTTAATAAAGGCTTGTTATATAATGAATTTAATCCCTAACCATGGATTAAGTTGAGGTATCTTCCTCAGCTTAAGTGTTCTCATCTATTATCCTTCTATTAGAATGATGTAATGAGTTCACTAATCTATGATTGGAGATTAAACTCATTACTTAACGCTAAACAAAACCCAAAAACATCTTAATAATCACAAGTAGGTTAATAACTTAATCCTACATCATCATGGTAATTAAGTTAAGATGCTTATCTCATATTTAAGTAGGCTCATTATCCCTAATCAGGGAGGATATAATGAGTCTACAAGCCCTTGATTTAGGCTTAAGCTCATTAACTTATGAAAAACACCAAAAACAATAATAAAGCTGAAAATACAAAAACAAACAATAATCGTCTCCTCCGGGATTCTTTTCTCATCACACTCACTTTGAAAACGAGAACTCGCTTCTTCCGTTTAATGCAAGACAGTTAACACTCAAGCTAGACGAGTCATACACTTGAGCATGGACAAGCAAGCAGTTCACAACAAAAACACTAAGTCTCTTTGAGTCGAACTACGGTGTTCTGACTTCCTCATTGCACGAGAGGATACGTAGGCATAACTTAACAGTTATCGAACAAAAGTCTCTGTGTCTTCCCCCTCTTTCAGCATTTCTTTAAAAGCTTCAGTCCTGAGCATTTCACTTCTTTTTGCGCTGACACCTGTACATTCTTTTTTTTCTCTAGATTTTGCATACAGATAGCACATATACCTACACCTTTAAACACAATCTTTTAAGCGTGGATCCCGTCGAGTACGACGGACAATCTGGGTGCTAATACCTTCCCAGGTTGTAACCAACCCCCTTTCTCAGTTCCTCTGGTTCGCAACCGTCTTATCCATCGCTTTCTAGGTTTATGCAACATTACCTTTCCTTCGGGATAAAAATGCCTAGCTGGAGACTCTATTCAATTCATTTCACTTTCTTTTTTCGCCGACTGTTCGCGTCTGCACCTGGATGCAAATCTTTGGGAGCGACAATAACAAACAAGATTTTTGAGTAAGCAATTAAACATGCTGAAGGTATACATGATCAGATGATAGACAAATTTGGGAAGCAACAACTACATGAAGTACATTGTATCATTGTATTCTAAAACATACACCAACCCAACATGAGGTTGAACATGGAGAAGTGCATATTCAGGGTCTAGGCCGGTAAATTCCTAGGATTATACCTCGTAGAAAGGGTGATGGAAGCAAACACAACCAAATGTGACATCATCATCAAGATGGAGACTCCATCCACAAAAGAAATATTGGATGGGGGGAGAGAGAATATCGGTGAGAAGATCTAGAAGGAGAGGGGAGATTGAATATACATTTCCTCAAAAACCAATTTCAATTTTTTTAAATCATAGTTTTTATAAAAAAAAAATGGGTACCCAAATTTTATAAACTATGTGTTGGATTGACATCATAAATTGCACTATAATCAGATGATACAATGAATATGTCATGATTATAATTCTAGACAATCAATGAATCAATTAATCTAAATTCAATTTATACGAGTTGTATAAAGTGAATCTTATTAATAAATTAACTAATATAATATTACAAGTTACAAACAGATATAATTTCCAAAAATATGAATTATATAACTTAATATATTTTAGATCTACGCTTAAACATAAATCTCTATAAATAGATAAAATCTAGAAACATGCGATTCTACGAAACCCATAAAACATAATCACGCAAAACTATACAGAAAATTAAACATATGGATAGAGATGAGTGCACTAGTATTTAGATTGGTTCAACGCTTTCATCACCTCTTACACCTAATCTAGTCTCCAATGGTAAACCATTAAAATTTTGAAGTCTTCCACTTTTTGAATTTTTTTACGGTGTGTGTTTAATACAACCAAGGAACTAGATAATGCTGAAATTAAAACACAATTAAACATCTCCAATATGATTTTTTCCTCTTTTGATGTATAAAACTCATGAAGATGAATTCCACAAGACCTTAACTTAGTCTTGAATGCCCACTTGCTCATATCCAAAATACACTTAAAGCATAAGTTCACAGCGGTCTTCACTCAACCCTGTCGAAATTCCCTTGTCAAAGCTCTTTGTCTATTTGAAGGAACATAAACTCCCTACTCTGTTATAACAACTTTCACTGAGTTCTAAGTCTTTAATAAAGAATAAACCCTTTTACTCTTGTTGGAGATTCAATCCCAATTATGCTGTATAACTCGACTCTTGACCTACAAATCAAATCTTCACAAACATTAATAATAAATGAACATCCTCTACAATAAATCTCAGACTCCCTTAGATTGAGAAAAAACCTGAGCATGGTAATATTGCTACAGGTTTAAGATGAATTCATATGCAAAATATTATTGTGAAAAAGGGTTGTTTGAAAGCTAGTTTCAAGGTTTTTGAAAATCTTTCAAAGTTATGAAGTTATTAGTTAGAGAAAAAAATGATTTATATATCTAATGGAGATTAAGAGCTAAAAATGAGTAAAATGACCCTCGTGATTCATGTTAAAAGCAAAGATTATGCTTTGAGAGAATGATTTAAATCAAGAACTTAAAGCCACATATTTTTAGTGTTTAATTTGAGTCATTGATTCAAGTCAATGATTCGTGTCAAATTGTAATACCCATATATAGTATGCATACAACAAAGCATATTTCCATATATAAGTTCATATTTGGTATTGAAATATTAAAAAGTTCTTAGTAACACATTGCATATGTATAGCCACTGCAACATAAGGTACTAATACAAAAGGCTATCACATTATACAAGATGTTCAAAAAGTAAAAGTCTAAGAACTATATCCGAAGATCTCAAAAGTCCACAGCGGAAGAAAGCCATCAAACAAGTAAGGATAATAAAATTGCCTTATCCTTACCCTTTGCGGAACTTTAAGTACCTAAAATGATAACAACAACATGGGGTGAGATAAAACATCTTAGTGAGTTCCCTATCTTAGAGTTCTCTCAGCTCTAAAGGTTCGAATCTAACCACTACTCAAGTCGGGGAAAAACCTAGAATTCGAGTTCATATAACAACTAGAGACATAAGATGAAATAAACGGAGCACAACGTGCTTTAAGGAATCTTTCCCTAGCCAACCATAAGGGCAATACGATGCAGGTCACTCGATCCTTAACGTATAGATAACTTTCCCCGCCCAGCCTCACCAAGGCACTTCAGCACGGGTCACTCATTATCTATCTAAGGTACTTTCCCCGCCCAACCACACAAGGGAACTTTAGCACGGGTCACGGTACCTTACCACAAAATAACTTTCTCCGGCCATCCCACACATGGAGATCTTGACACGGGTCACTCGTTACTTATCCTAATGGATATTTTCCCCGCCCAGGCACACCAGGGAACTTCAGCACGGGTCACAGCCATCCATTAAGGGATTCAAATCCACCGATTAATTATCTCTCCCCGGCCGTCCCACCTCATGGGACCTCGACACGATCTAAACATAATTAAATTAGGATTTAACGCGATGGGAACATATCCTTCACCCGTTCACCACTACTTAGCACGAGTATAACACCCCGTAATTTATTTAATGCTCTGAATAATATTATTTGATATTAATATTGTTCCGGATTACTCTAAGAAATTTAACGGAAATAAGTAGAGTAATCAGTGATATTTTTATTTTATTAATTAATATTAGCTGACTCAGAGGTTTTATAAAATATTGGATCAAGAGACATTTTTTGGATACACTCTATTTTGGACCCATTGGTGGGGAAATAAGTTTTCTTTATATTATGTGTTATAGAAAGAAAAATAGAGAAATAATAAGTTAGTAAGGAAGAAGAGAAAGAAGGAAAAGAGAAGAAGAAGAGAAGTGAAGCCTAGAGCTTCAAATTCATCATTCTCCATCATTTGTCCGTCGAATCAACTCTTTCTTTCCGTCAATCTTCATCTCTCGATGTGGGTTCGTAGTTAGAAGCTTTTGTTTTAGATTTTGGTTGAGTTTTAGAGTTTATGAGTTTTTTGGTTTTGGTAGAAATCTTGAAAATTAGAAGTTTTAAACGGTTAAAAACTTGATAAATTCTAGTATATGATTATAATTATGTTTGATGTTGGTTTCCTCTGTTGGTTGAGAAGTTGATAAGCTTTTACCCCTTTTGTGAAGTGTTGTTTGCACCTGAGTTTCTGCAGAATTCGTAGAGCTCGCTTAGCGAGCGGGTCAATTCATGGGAAGGTCAGAATACAGGGAGTTGCTCGCTTAGCGAGCATACCCCCTCGCTTAGCGAGACCTGAAAGTTGACGTTTTGTGTTTTAATTCATAACTTCTTACTCGGTTATCCGATTTAAATGTTCTTTATATCGTTGGAAAGCTAGAATTATGTACTTTCAGGTGATGCCGGAAACTATTATTTTTACCCGACTTTTGCCCAACTTTTCGATTACACGGTAAAAATGTTAAGTTAGAGGATTGTGAACCAAAGGTAATAATAAAGGTAAAAATTGTGAGGTATCTAAGACTCCCTTAGGCTAGTGTGATTTGAGAAATGCATTGCTTTAGGTCCTACGTATAGTCTTGATTAAGTCTTGATGTGGATACCTTGTGTTCCGTTAGAGCATCCGTAAAGACTAGAAGAACCGTTATTGAGAAGCATAGTGGGCTTGTGATGGGTATTCCATTGAGTCCCACGGGAAGCAGAATGAGGCTTGTGGTGGGTATTGCATTGAGTTCTACGGGAAGCATAGTGAGGCTTGTGGTGGGTATTCCATTGAGTCCCACGAGAAGCATAGTGAGGCTTGTGGTGGGTATTAAATTGAGTCCCACGGGAAGCATAGTGAGGCTTATGGTGGGTATTACATTGAGTCCCACATGAAGCATTAATAACTTATCGAATGCCTTTTTTCGTTTTTGGTTACTTATAGAGAAGTGACTTTGGTACCTTATAGAATGTTGGAAATTGAAACCTTAGAGCCAAGAGAACTCTAAGATAGGGAACTCACTGAGATGTTTTGTCTCACCCCATGTTGATGTTGTTATTTCAGGTACTTCAGGTTCCGCAAAGGGTAAAGATAAGGCGACTTGATTATATTTGCTTGTTTGATGGTTTCTTCCGTTGTGGACTTTTGAGATCTTCGGATCTAGTTCTTAGACTTTTTATTTTGTGAACATCTTGTATTATTTATACCCTTTTTGCTAGTATATTATGTTGTAGTGGCTATATTTATGCAATGTGTAACTAAGAACTTGTCATATTTCAATACCAAACTTAAATTTATATATGAAAAATATGCTTTGAGGTATGTATTTTATATATGGGTATTACAGTTGGTATCAGAGCAGGTCGTATCCTCGACCTAGCCTTGGAATATTATAAGTATTTCCTTCTATTCATACACGTTAACTTGCGGTAGGACTAAATGTTATGTTTATGGTATTGAGCCTGATCAACTTAATCCTGTTTTGATGAAATTTAGGAATATGGATGGTAGGCGTGGAACTCGTACTCGAACAGGTGTCACTCCTCCTAGTAGCGATTAATCGAGTGGTCTTGGGAGTGCTCATATGTTCCAATTCATGCAACAAATGCATCAGCAGCAGCATCAGTTCATGCAGGAGATGATGCACCAAATGAATGGAGGTCTGCATCCTCAAGTAGTTACTCCTAAAGCTGGAGGTGGAACATTTCGAGACTTCTTCCACATGAATCCTCAGGAGTTTCATGGTGGATTGAATTCGGTTAAGGCACATGAATTGGTAATGGGGATGGAGAGGATCTTCCAGATTGTGGTTTGTGGAGAAGATGATGAGTTGACCTTCGCGTCACATCTGTTGAAGGGCCCTGCTGCTAGGTGGTGGGAAAGTGCTTCAAATCTTATGACGGTGCATGGAATTCCAAGAGTGTGGCAACAGTTTAAGGAAATATTTATGGAGAAGTACTTTCCGAGTTTCTTGAGAACCCAAAAAGAATTTGAATTCCAACAGCTTAGACAAGGGAGCATGACTGTGGCCAGTTATGCTGAGAAGGTCGAAGACATGGATGCCTACTCTAGGAAACCCATGTATCCTCCAGATGAAAGATGGAAGATTGACCAGTTCTTGTTTGGTTTGAGGGCCGAAATATCTCATAGTGTCTCTCAAAGGGAGTTCACTACCTATTCTGAGTTGTTAAGGCAGTGTTATGTCGCCGAACATAGTTTGATGAAAGTGCAAGCTGAAGCTAGTGTTGGAAGAGCGGTTCAAAGTGATCGAGGAAGAGCCAATCAATCTTTTAGGCCGAGGCCTCAACCCTTCAAAGGGAAGCAGGTGTCGAGTCATAGATATAGTGTTCCTCCTATGTGTTCCAGGTGCCATAAGGGTCATTTTGGAAGTTGCAATTTGGGCGGTCCAACCTGCTTTAATTGTCAGAAGGTGGGTCACTATGCTAGAGATTGCCCATAGAAGAAGGATCAAATTCAAGCGAGAATTTATACTATGGATGCTAGAAAGACCAAAGCCGACAACTCTCTCATTGCGGGTACATATCTTGTTAACAATCATCCTTGTCTTGTTTTATTTGATTGTAGGGCTACACATTCTTTTATATTTACTAGTTGTGTGAAGCGACTTGGGTTGCGAGTTTTTCCTTTGTCTCCTCCGATGGTGGTTACTACCTCTATGGATGAAACTGTTGAGACGCCCCTTAGGTGTGAGAATTGTACCTTGTCTGTGGATGGTAGAGTTTTTCAAATTGATCTCATTTGTCTGCCTCTTAAGAAAGTTGATGTGATCCTGGGAATGGACTGGTTGTCTGCCAATTTTGTGTTTATTGGATGTGAGGAGAAGTTGATCCTTATTCCATCCGTTGAAGCACCTCCGAAGGATGTTTTGACAACGATCTTAGAAGGTACGGTTGGAATGGTAAATTTTTTGTTTGAACAAGAGAAGCCTGTTTTGCTTGTCCTTACTATAAAGGAGAGTAATGGCCATCATGTTTTAAATATTTTGATAGTTTGTGAATTTCCTGATGTCTTCCCGAGGATGTCACTGTTAGACGATAGCGCGGATCTAGAAGGGGGTTGAATAGATCCCTTTTTTTTAAAATTACTTTTCAAAATTTAATTGAAAATGTATTGCAGAAGTTTCCCGAAAAATTGTCTAGTTTAAATTTGAAGTCACCGGAGATCGGATATACGCAAAACCCAATTGGAATGAAATGATGACTAGAAGAATTAATTTCACAAATAATTCACTTGATAAAACTATTCTTAACAATGATATAGAGAAGAAATTAGGCACAATCAAATTGATTTTCTGTGGTTAGGCTTTTTACCAAACACTTGGAGTGCACACACCAAGGATAATTTTGTTGTATCAAATAGTGCAGAATTTTACCCACTCTAGTTATCACTTTTGAGTGTAACAATTTATCAAACACTTTGAGTGCACTAATTTGATACACCACACAAGATCAAGATGAACAAACGTAAAGAACACAAGGAATTTGTTGAGGCAGTTCCTTCGCCGTCCTCGCTCGAAGTACTCTGCCCCCAATTCACAATCGAATTGGGAAATTTTTATTAAATTGCAATTGTTTTACAAGAAGAGAGATAAATGAACCAACAAACCAAACCGCGTTGAATATGCTGTCAAATCTTCTTCGTGTCCCTTGATCCAAAGTAGAATCAAGTCTTCCACGCGTGTCGAGAAAGCCTCTGATTAATTGCTCCCTTCTTGCAAGGATTCACGATCCTCCAAACTTTGAGCACGACTGAGTTTCTCCAACACTTGTGAAACCACAAAGACCTTCACAATCCTCCGTCTACCGTGATATGAAAGAACGATCCACTTGATCTTCAATCTACCTCACTCGGCTGAATCTACGAACAATCGTTGTGTGCAAAACCCTCAAACCTTCAACGATCTTGGAGGAGAAAACCCTTCAGATTTTTCCAAGGAAAACCCACACACTCTAGACCCAATCTGAAACTCTAATTCACGATTGAACGTTATCTTCGAAACAAGCACCGTAATCAAACAAATATTGTTGTGTGTGATTGTTGATTGATGCAAGAAGGAAGAAGATGAAGATAGATGTATGTATATCTTTCACTTTCCTTGTTCTCCTCTCAAAAGAAATGAAACCTGCTATTTATATTGGTTAGTGATTGTAACATAAAACAAAGAAAAATTAAATGAAAAATTGAGTCAACACACTAATGAGCCGACTCAAATCATTAAATGAGCCGGCTCAAATTACCAGGTGAGCCGACCAAAAATAATAGAGAGGCAGCCTGTTGAGACCCGCAGGAAATGAGAAGAAAAATCATTTTGATGAGTCGACTCATGAAGGAGTTTGAGTCAGCTCATCCATACCCATGAGCCGACCAAAATGATGCTTCAGGCAGCCTGTTGGGACCCGTGTGTTTGGGCACCAAAACACACTAAATGAGTTGACTCATTGTGGAATTTGAGTCGGCTCATTCAGTTCATTTTTCCAAAAATGTCATTTCTTGCTTTTTCTTAGAGAACCACTTATGGTTTCAAACATGCCAAGTTTTTTATGCATTAAAATTCATGCCATGTCTCACAAACTCCCCCTTTTTGATGATGGCAAAAACTTGATGAATCAATCACCATATGTTGTTATTAAGCTCCCCCTTACTATATGACCCGATCTTATATGCTATCAATATCATCTCCCCCTTTGACAACATCAAAAAGAAGATGATACATATGAGTTAACTACCAATGGAAATAGCACGCGAAACATAATTTCAAATAAGAAACCAATTGCAATAAGAACACGCATTCACAAACACACAATTTGGAAAAGTGAGTAAAAACTATGACAATAAACAAAACAAATTCAACCAAAGGAAATATAAGTTCATACAAAAGCAAACCATAAACTACATTCATAAACAAAACAAACAAACATTATGCAATGATTCTCTCAAGCTTGGGGATTAGGATCCCGAGTGGATGGATAACAACGGCGATAAGTGATAGGTTGTGAGTCATCCATATCGGTTTCGGTAAATTGAAGAAAACTGATATTGAGAGAATTGAAGGCAGTGTCCTGAGCAGCCAAATGATCCTGCAATGCGGTATACCGAGTGTCTTGAATGGACACATAATCGGAAAAAGTAGTGTCTTGCTCATTTAAACGTCGTTCTATCTCCGAGTATCTCTCAGTCTGAGTTGTGTAGTAAGCTTGTTGTTGAAGTTGCATATTTTAGAGCATAGCCATGATTCTGTAAGGATCATTTTGATGCGGTTGAGATAGAGGAGGAGATGGAGGTGAAAAGCGAGTAGTAGTGTTTGTCCACTCGGTGTATTGCCATTCACCCCATCCTTGATTTTCATAGGAATCATTAGATAGGATGCCATTCCACTCTTCGTTGTCAGCGGGAAATTCTTCATTTGGAACCACATTTGGTTCATTTTGGTCCTCAAGATCATCCCCATCAGAATTTTCTTCTAACGGTTGATTTTGATCACTTCTTACCACAAACCGATACCGTCTTTCTTGAGAGTCCCATATGTGACCCATAAGACTTAGGGTCTTTTGTTGAAACCAATTTGTGTCAGGCACGGATACCATGGGTAAGTTACCACTAACAATTTCCGCTTTGTCGATGATCTTCTGAATGATGGAAGGATATGCAAGAGCAACTCCTTTCTTTTCCTTTAGGGAAAAAATACGACTCGCAAAATAATGGGGCCAGTTGACTTTGACCTTGTTCCGAAGAATATATATCAGATGAACTTCACTCATATCAATATGAGAAAAGCCTCCTTTATTTGGACATAAATTGTGTGCAACAATCCAATGAAGGATACGATCCAAAGACTTAACTTTTCCAGTAGTAGTTGTGTTCGGAAACAATTTAGAATTAGCAATGAATTCAACAAAAGGTTCTTTCAGCATACCGTTTAGTTCAGAACAAAATGAGTAATTCTCCACTTGAGATGTATCAGTCATCAAGATACTAGCTTCCTCAGGATCAATGTGAAACAAATCTTTCCACACTTGAGCATTAACAACAAACATTCTAGAGCCCATACGGAAGTTGAATTCGAACCCTTTAAAAGTACCAACCAGACCAGCATAGAACATTTTGACCAAATCCTCATTATAATCTATATGGCAGGAGAGAAAGGGATTGATACCTTGAAAGTCCATCAGTTCAATAATGTGAGGAATGTGCATTTGTGTTGTTGTTGTTCTTGAGTACACATATTGAGGAACAACCTTCTTGTTCTTGAATTTTTTGTTATAGACCTCAACCAAATCAGATGGAAGAAGAGACAAAGCATTGACAGGAAGAGATGATTGTGAAGTAGAACCCCGTGACCTTTTACCTGTAGCTCTTGAAGCCATTGTTGAGAAATTTGAAGCTTTGAGAGAGAATTTTAGGGTTTTAGGTTGAAGAGATAAACTTGAGAGAATATGAAAATATGAGATGATGATGATAATAAAATGAAATGTTAATGAGATTTATTGTAGAAATCCATAAAAAATAATAAATTCAAATTCAAAAGTTGATGGAAGGCATTGATATGCCGACCTAGGAAAGAGGAAAGGCAGGCGGCGCGTCTTTTCAAGACCTCCAAATGTCAGTTGATGCGACAAAGAGCCGGCTCAAAATGTAAAATGAGTCGACTCAATTTGAATTTGAAATGAGTCGGCTCAACGAAGCATAGAGGTCGACTCATAAGGTTCCATGAGCCGACTCATGAGTCGGCCTGTTGGGACCCGACAGTTTTGACAGAAAATTTTCACCAAAAGCCACTTAAACCACCTCAAATCATGAAAATATCATCATTTATGCTAATCATTTGACAGACAACCAATCATAATCCAAAAGAAGAGAATAAAGAGATAAAGATACGAACATAAGCAATGCAACACAATTTTACTATACATATCATGAATGAATAGAGATGACTAAGTTTAGAAAGATATTACCTCGAGTATATGTGAAATAGATGTACGATAACACTATACAACAAGAAGTTAGAGACAAGAGGAGTTGAACCAAAGAATAATATAAAAACAGAGCAATGATTATCAAGATCTATCCGAGATGTCAAGAACACCAAGTTCCCTACGGATATAGAAGAAAGGATCGGTAGCAAGTGGTTTTGTAAAAATGTTGGCTAGTTGATTCGAACTATCAACGTGCTCAAACACCACATCACCTTTATCTACATGATCCCTAAGGAAATTATGCCTTATTTCAATATGCTTAGTGCGTGAATGAAGAATAGGATTTTTGGTAAGATTAATTGCACTAGTGTTGTCACACAAAATTGAATTTGTTTAAGAGAGATATTAAAGTCAAGCAATTGTTGTTTTAGCCATAAGATTTGGGCACAACAATTTCCGGCTGCAATATACTTCGCCTCCGCAGTTGATAAAGTAACAGAAACTTGCTTTTTGCTATGCAAACTAACAAGAGAGTTTGAAAAGAGATGACAAGTTCCACTTGTGCTTTTCCTATCCACTTTGTAACCGGTAAAGTCGGAGTTGGAAAAACCTACCAAAGAGTAATCACTACCCTTAGGATACCATAAGCCAAACTTAGACGTACCACAAAGATACCTAAGTATGCGTTTAACTGATTTTAAATGTGATTCCTTAGGGCAAGATTGAAACCTAGCACACATACATACACTAAACATAATATCTGGATGCGATGCGGTAAGATAAAGAAGGGATCCGATCATACCTCGATACCTTTTTATATCCACATCCTTACCCTTTGCATCACGATCAAGACTTGCCACAGTAGGCATTGGTGTATCAATAGGCTTGGAGTTTGTCATATCAAACCTTTTAAGCAACTCATTGCAATATTTAATTTGACTTATGAAGGTTCCATCTTCAAGTTGTCTAATTTGAAGTCCGAGGAAGAAATTAAGGTCCCCCATCATACTCATCTCAAATTCACCTTGCATAGAACTTGAAAATTCTTTGACCAACTTCATGCTAGTAGATCCAAAAATAATATCATCTACATATACTTGAACTAATATAGAATGTTTTCCTTCACATTTAATAAAGAGAATAGTGTCAACCTTTCCTCTTGAAAAACCTTGATTGATTAAAAATTTGCTTAGGTGCTCATACCAAGCTCTAGGAGCTTGTTTGAGACCATATAAAGCACGTTTTAGTTTGTAAACATGATTTGGTTTTTCAAAATTTTCAAATCCAAGAGGTTGACACACATAAACCTCTTCATTTATATATCCGTTAAGGAAGGCACTCTTAACATCCATTTGATATAATTTGAAGTTTTGTGAACAAGAAAATGCAAGTAAAAGGCGTATAGCCTCAAGGCGGGCAAAATGAGCATAAGTTTCCTCATAGTCTATGCTTTCCTATTGATTATACCCTTGAGAAACAAGACGAGCCTTGTTGCGAACAATAATGTCGTTTTCATCCAATTTGTTCCTAAAAACCCATTTGGTGCCAATTACTCGATGATCTCGCGGATGTGGAACAAGATCCCAAACCTCATTTCTTTTAAATTGATTTAGTTCCTCTTGCATGGCTAGGAACCAATTTTCATCAAGTAAGGCCTCTTTGGCATTTTTAGGCTCAATTTGAGATATGAAGGCATGATAAAAACAAAAGTTACTTATCCTTGATCTAGTAATGACACCCTTTGAGATATCTTCAATGATGTTATCGATAGGATGATCGTTCGATGTCTTCCATTCCAATGGTAGATCATTTTGAGAAGATGCTTGACTTTCATCTTTGAGACTAGACACATCAACCGGCTCCTTATTAACAACATCCAGAATGGGTTCCACACGAGAAATATCAATGTCTTTAACAATCTCACTAGAAGAGGCACCTGCACCAATAACAACATTACCTTCTCCGACAACATTCAGATAAGACTCATCAAAAGATACATGTACGGATTCTTCAACTATAAGTAACCTTTTATTGTATATTCTATATGCTTTGCTTGAATTAGAGTATCCAATGAAGATACCCTCATCCTCCTTTGAATCAAATTTACCAAGGTTTTCTTTTCCATTATTTAGCACAAAACATTTGCAACCAAAAACATGAAGATGTGACACATCAGGCTTTCTTCCTTTTAAAAGTTCATAGGGCGTTTTGTTTAGAATAGGTCGAATAATGATCCTATTCAAAACATAGCAAGCGGTGCTAATAGCATCGGCCCAAAAATATTTAGGAAGGCCACTATCATTAATCATAGTTCTTCCCAATTCCTCCAACACACGATTTTTACGTTCCACAACACCATTTTGTTGTGATGTTCTAGGAGCGGAAAAATTATGATCAATGCCATGGTTTTCACAAAAAATTTCAAAGAGATGATTTTCAAACTCACCTCCATGGTCACTTCTAATAGTTACAATGTTTGTGCCAAGTTTATTTTGAGATAATTTGGCAAAAGTTTCAAAAGCCGAAAAGGTATCACTTTTACTAGCTAAGAAGATTGTCCAACAAAATCGAGAGTAGTCGTCAATGATAACAAAACCATAATAGTTCCTGTAACACCCTAATTTTTGCCCTAAGATTTCTTCGCATTTCATCTGCATTTTGCATACAAACAAGATCGCACTGGCTTTCGAGTTTCTCCTCAGATGTAGGGTCTATGTTTCGCAGGGGATCACCATTGTTTTTACTTCTTTATATTTGTTTATATTTACTAAATTCTAACCAAAATACAAAAAAAAATATGTGGCTGTTTGTTTCTTCTTCTCTCTGTGTTGCAGGTTTGCGAAGATAAGACAGTAACTTCGTTCAGATGCGTTTGTTCAGTCACAATTCGATCCAAATGGATGTTTGACCTAATTTGGTCAAACTATCAAAATTTGATTTGACTGCCAGTTGTGTGTGCCAGTGGTTTAGACAGTGTGTGTTCAAAAATTCAAGATGTGTTGTGTACAAAAGGCATCAGTTATCAGGCAGTGTTTTGTGCGAAGTTTGGTTTGAATCTTCAGTGTTTATCAGTTCATCGGTTCATCAGTTCAACAATAATTCACCTAAGGATTTATTTTCCTCAGTATGGATTCAGTTTATCAGGGAAGTAATCAGACAATTTTCAGATGACAATTGGCTTAAGTTGTGAAATATCCAGTGGGTCTATGTTGGCTGTGTTCATTTTTATCAAAGGCTTGTGAAAGAAAAATCAAGATTTGTTGTGGGCTTGAAAACCAAATTCCATCCATTATCCATTTCTTGAGTAAACCATTTTTTTTATCCAAATCTTCAATAACCTTTTTTCTAGTTCAAATACCCGATTATCCATTTTTTTTTCACAAAAATTTCAAATTTCTAAATTTTTCGATTCCCTTTTCAAATAACCATTTCCAGTTATACATTAAATCCAATTCCCGATTATTTCATTTTTTTATTATTTCAAATTCCATTTCTTTTTTTTTATCCATTTTTCAATTACTTTTTTTATTATTCACTTTTATCATTAAACAAGACCATATTTTTTTTAATTCTTACAAATTCAAGAAGCCAATTTAATTTGTTAGCCCATTTCATTGTTTTTTATATGATAAGAAAAAATATATTATAAAAAATAAAAATTTCCATCCATTCCAATTATTTTTTTGATTAATTCTTTCATATTTTCTTAAGCCCAACATTTTTTGGCCCACCTCTTCAGCCATTTTTTTTACAGCCTCCAAACATCAGCTCATCACACAAAGCCTTTCTATCAATACAAAGCCAAATTCCTGCCTAGCTTTTCATAAACATCAGCATCACAACCGCATTCCCACGTGACACTTTCCATCAGCCATTTCCAAGCCAACACTCATACGGCAGCAAAACACAAGCCTAACAAGCCTCCAACTGCAAAACGAAACAAACACCTTTCCAGCCCCAAGCCGCACGGCCTTTCCTGAATCAAGCCAAGGCTTCACCGTACCCCACGTAAAATCACGTCATCCCGCACGCCTTCAATTCCCAACTGCCCACAAATTCCCAGCCAGCTTCAACACCAATATCAGCTTCACTTTACGCCAACACAGCAGCTACATACACACACGCCGTATGACTTCATCATCACAAGCCAACAGCAACAACAAGTCACACGTTTTCTGCAAGTAATTCCAGCCGTTCACGCGAATAAGCCCAGCCGAAACAATACAAGAAACAACGCGCAAGCGTCACACCAAGTCACGAAATCAGTACCTGAAAAACAAAATCAAAACGCAAATGGGCAACAAATGAAACGCAAAACTCAAAATCAAAAAACGCAAAATGCACACGAAAACAGCCGCATTCAAAACACGGAGAATTCCTCAAAACGACATCCAACCCCATCTTTTTCCTTCTATAAATTGAAGCCCTTTCTCCTCTCAACCTCAAGCTTAAACAGCCCCCAAAATCCCTGCTCAAAAATCAGAATCAATTTAATTTTCCCAATTCCTTGATTCATATCACAGCAATTCTGATTTCGATTTCAACATTTCAAACCACTTCATTCACCTTCAAATCACCTTCATTATAAAATCAGATTTGTGAGAAAAGGAAGGGAGAACGAAATTCGCAAGGAGAAAGAGAGAGCCGCGATTGAGACTTTGAAGAGATTGAGATTCATTCACTGTGGATTCGTTTGTGTTTGATTGATTTTCGGTTTGATAAGGTGAGAAGAAGAAGATCCGACATTTTTTTTTTGCGTTGGGGAAGAAGAAGAGCATCTGCTCTTTTTGTTTTTTTTTCTTTTTTATTTATTAATTTGTTTTGTTACTTTTGATAAAAGAAAAAAAAAGGAATCATAATATAAGTGTTTGGGCTTGATATGTTGGTAGGATCCATTTTTGCTTATCCAGCACCCAAACCATGCGTGGATCCCCCTCCCTCTTCCATTTATTTTTCTTTTCATTCTTTAATTTTCTTCTTTATGTTTTTTTTAAATATTATTGTTACAAATTATTGTTGATATAAGAGTTTCTTTTAGAAAATATATTTTAGAAAAAGTCTTAGAACATATATTTTAAGTAAAAGGATTTTAAAAAAATATTTCAATTTCTTTTATGGATTTATTATTAGATCCATTTTTTCTTCATCTTTTATTTTTGGTCGATGACAATCTCCGATTCGTGATTGTTGAATTTCGAATAGATTTAATCTTCATTATTTCAAATCTATGGATGAATGATCATTTGGATCATTCTCCATACTTTGAGATCGTGATAGGTTGCCTTCGATAAATTCAACGAAAATCTCGATTAAGATTAGACCGTTCTTTTTCTTTTAGTGTGACATGTTTTCGGAGAACGATCCATAATATCGTTTCTCTAACATGTATTAGCACGAATATTTTCCACTTTAATAGTGGTGTCCGGCCTCATTTGTAGGGTAATTACTTCGTAAATTACTCGGTGATTGCTTAACATAGACCTAAATTTGTCCCGATTCGGAATAAGATCCACTTGGATCCGGTTGCCTCGATTTTTGTTATTTTTTCCGTGGTTGTGCTTGATTAAGTTCATCATACCACTTATATCTAAATATTATAATAATGTGAATATAATAATCCATTTAAATTCAATCTCTCGCACCTTATCCTTTTATTTCAATTTCTCGTTCCTTATCTCTTTATTATGCTTTTATCATATTATATCATATACCATATTGTTTATGTTTATATTGTTGCTTGTGATTTTTATTTTGTCCATTTGGACACCAAAACACTAATAAAGGATTAAACATTAAAATGATTGGTGACTTTAATTTCGGACTATGGTTACTATCCTTAGCATTGGAGTATGGACTTAGATTTTAGGATCTCTCCCCTTGCTCAAGTTGTGATGGATTGGAAACTTTGACCTCAAGTTATTTCATTGGTCTTTGAAGATGGAACTCTGGTTACTTTGAAGAAGTATTCATAATATGGTTTGGTCGCTCTTCTTTTAACTTTTTAATTCAAGTATTAGGATAGTCCCTTCATCTCCTCCCCATTCTTAAATTTTCAAAACTTCTCCTTATTTCAAAAATCTTCTTTGTTTTCAAACTTCAAATGCTTTCGCAATCAAACCTTGACTTAGGTCAAGTGATTTTAACCTTTTTACTTTGTTTTCTTAAATAAATGTTAATCCATGTAAATATATCGAAATTCTTTTCTTACATACTTTAAAAAATCCAAAACTCACTCAATTTGTTTTTTGTGCCTTTGTGCACTTTTTTTCTTTCCATATGTTTAGATATGATTCATTCTTTCTAGCGGAATTATTCGCTAAAGAATGACGACTTATCTCTACATTTTAAAATCAATTCAACTCATTGTTTCTTTTCAAATTGTGTACCACGAACTATGAGGTTTTGATCTCGCATTGCACTTTGTGGGTACGTAGGCATGAGGCGTTAAAACCTCATCAAACACAAAATCATTAAAAAACATTCTTCTCCTCATCCCTTCAATCATTTTTAAGCAAACCAATTTCAGACCAAAAAGCAATAAATATTTCAAAGGGCTCCCGTGGAGTACCACGGACGAGTCGGGTGCGTAAAACCTTCCCGGTTCGTAACCAATCCCCTTACCCATTCTCTGTTTATTTCTTTTAGCTTTTGCTTTTAGACTCCTTAGGTTTTTGTTCGTTCTTTTACCTTTTTCCTTTTTGGAAATAAATAAAAGCGCGGAGGCGACTCTGTGTACCTTGAGTGAAGTTAATCAATAGCTTACACTCACGATTTTACCGCTATAGAAAAGTGGCGACTCTGCTGGGGAGTAATCTCTAAGCGGATTCAGCCTACTTTGATTTATTTACTGCTTTGGTTTTATTTGTTTGTTATTTGGTTGTTCTGTTTCGGTTTTGGTGATCCTCTGTGTGAGATAGATTCTAACCCGGATCTGAGTGAAACTTATGATAGGACGGCGATATTCGAAGCGATAAGCGATGGAGTAGTCCAAAGCTATATCAATTTGATAATCTCCACTCGGTTAGGCTCTCTTGGACTATCAATGTCATGACGAGTAATCGTACGTGGCATTATTTTCCGACCTTGAGCTGATCATACTGAGGACCGTAGAACCCTTAACCCATCCAAGCCAATTTAGGAATGTAGTGCGGAAACTGTCTGGGTGTAAACCTAAGGCGGTTGTCACGCGATACTACACTCGGACGAGGTCTATTTTAAGAATGTTATTGGTTGGGGAGTAATCCAACGTACCGATGATATTCTAAAGATGGCTGTTAACTCCGGGCACCTCTGTTAGCACCCTTTTGGTTTTCTGCAGGTACAATGAAGACAAAACCTTAGTACTTACCTGTGTGGGTTGGTGTTCTGTTACCTTGACTTCATGCTCGTGACTAGGAACCTAAGCCCGTGTGCCTTGTGTGATCTTGTTTGTGGTTGTTGCATACATGCCATCATGCATTCATGAGCATTATTTGTAAGATTTCAAGGGACTTATAAGGAACTTTTGCAAAATTTCAGATGTCCATGGCTATGACTTTTGAAAGGAGAAACACAAAGAAGTACACCTTCAAGAATCCTAATGTAGTAGAGCTGAGAAAGCTAGGAGCTTTGGTTGTTGATACCCAAGAATTCCGAAGATGTCATGGGAAGCTTTTGTATATGTTGGATACCGATATACCCGAGGGGATTCTCCCTACTTTAGCTCAGTTCTATGATCCGTTGCATCATTGTTTCACTTTTCCGGATTATCAGCTTGTGCCGACTTTGGAGGAGTATTCTCATTGGATAGGTTTGCCTATTTTGGACAAGGAGTTTCTTTTCACTGGTTTAGAGAAGGAGCTTACTATCAAGGTCATCGCCAAAGCACTTTTTCTTAAGGAATCCGATCTTAATGGGAAGTTTCTTCCAAAGGGGAGTGTTCGTGGTATTAATGTTAAGTTCTTGATGGGGAAGGCTTCTACTTCACTTACTTTGGGTCATAAGGATGCATTTGAGGCTATTCTTGTTTTGCTTATTTATGGGATTGTCTTGTTTCCCAACTTGGATGGTATTATGGATGAGAATGCTATTCAGATCTTCTTGAAGAAGAACCCGGTGCCTACTTTGCTTGGAGATATGTGTAAACACCCCAAATTTGCCCTCACTCATTTCACCATGGCTTGTGATCTTTTCATATGCATAAGTTCAATCATACCATCTTATATTGCATGTTTGCTTCACTGCATTGGTTCTAAGCCATCTGCATCTAGGGTTTGTGATCTGAGCAATCCAAGGGCTATCTGAGCCACTCCAAAGGTCATCAATCACCTCAAAGGGGTCCATTTATGTTCAAGCATCATATTATATCCCCACAAGGTCAAGGAAGTCAAAGAATCACAAGAACTAAGAAAGGCATGGAAGCAGAGCCAGGTGTAACTGCACAGATGACCTAAAATTAGGGTTTTGGTTTCAGAGGCCATGACTCCAAATTTTTTGGTCATTCTTGTTTCTATTGGTCTCTATATGTTATGAGGATCATGCATATCAATTTTCATGAAGAAATTCAATGGGGAAGGCATCTGATCACAAGATGACTTCTTGAGCAAGTCAGTACAAAATCAGGGCATCTGAGGCCCCCAATAACCCAACCAAAGGGGTTTCTCCATCATTTTGAATGTGTATGATCTTTATTTGATCATAGAAGGTGTTAGAAGTTCACAAAATTGAAGAGTTTCAAGCCATTTGCAAAGTTGCCTTTTTGGGAAAGTGACTTATAATGTAAACTTGCCATTTTGGGAAAGTTTTTCAACCTCCTCTTTTTTATTCAAAAATGCTTCAAATGAAAAAACTTTGGTCACGAAAGTTGTAGATTGGATCATTCCCTTTTCAAAAAGTACAAGAACTCATTCTAATTCATTTTAGATCAAAAGTTATGGCTTGTCAAAATTGGGAAAAATCACTTATTTTTCACTTTGGCACCAAAGAGGGAAACTTGCAAATTCACATGCCAAGCATTTCCATGACTTCAAAGTGACTTCTAATCATCATATAAACACAATGCAATGCCTAAAAGTCAGATTTGTGCCAAGAATTCTCAAGTTTCATGACTTGTACATGAAGAAATCAAGAAAGGGCCAAACTTCATGAAAATTGCAAAAACCCCCACAAGCTTCAATCCACTTGCTGATTTGCCTCAATCTCATTTCCATGGTCATCCTTGAATCAAGCTGCAGCAGACATGCCTTTGTTCTAGCCCTGAAACAACCCATACCTCAAAGGACACATAGACTTGACTTTTTGCAAAAGGGGCCATGCCAATCACACTGTGCCACCACCCACCCTCTGCCCTATCACAGCTTGATATGTGGACCAAATGGAACTCAAAACACACAAGGGGCAAGCCTGAAAACACAGCATCACCATAGCTCACAAAAATCCCTCCTTTTGCATTTTCTATCGAATCTCTCAACTCAGCAACAAAAACTTAAAACTTCTTCCACCATTCATCTTAGAATGCATCACTGATCACAAACCACCCTTTACTTTGCCTTAAAAGCCATCACACACCAAATACGATTTTTCTCCCTTTTGAACTGAATCAATCTCCCAAACCAGCCATAAGAAATTCCAAACAAGCTTTGCAAACTCTTGGGGGAAGTCAGTAGAGGTGATTGGAAGCAAGAAACTGGCCAGAAAGCTCCAAAAGCAAAAGCTCAATCTCAGGTATCCTCTTGAAACTTTTTTCCAGAAATCCTTTTTTAAGTTATAGAATTGTTCCTTATGATCTCCTGATTACTCTGAGCTTTGTAGTTTTGAAAATGGTGAAGAAATGAGCATGAACCGAATCTCTGAAATTTTTGACCTAAAAAGAGATTGATTCGATTCATGCTTGTTTCTGAAAATAAATTGATTTCATGCTTGGATTCTTGTTCCTTGATGTTTGTTGAGTGATTCTGGAGCTTTAGGGGGTCTGGGTGAGGTTTTGAGGGAGATAGCATTTTTCAGGGGAGAGTGTGGCCGGAGAAGATGACCGGAGGTCATTTCCGGCCACCTGAAAGTCATTAATGCCTTAATCTGGATTAGGGCTTAGTTTGAATGTGAGTCGTAGATCTTGTTGACCCGCGCGCGAATGAGTGGCCCAGATCCATCATTAAACCCTAATTCTGATTTATTAATTTAATTAATTGGGATTAAGTTTGAATTTTGCCAGAATCAATCCTAGCAACTGAATAGCGCGCGGGTCAACTCCCTCCAATTCTATTTGAATTCCAGCCCTAGGATCTGCTTACTTTCCCATTTATTCAATTTTATTTCATTTTATTTGTATTTTATTTCCACGAATTTTTAAAAATAGTAAAATGCATTAAAAAATTCTGAAATTTTTCGTCAAACCTTTTATTAATTTTCAGAACCCAAAAATATTTTTATTTTTATTTTTTGCATTAAAAATTATTTTTAAATCATTTAAATGTTTATTTTTAATTAGTTAATGGAAATTAATTAATTAAAAATGCATTTAGGTATTTAAAAATCACAAAAAAAATTCACATTGCATTTTGACATATTTAGAAACATTATCAAACTCTTCAAACAAATATCTTTTTTTTTATTGACCTATTTTGACATTTTTCATTTGAATTAAAGTCTTTAAAAGTCAATATTTTGGTCCTAACTTAGAAAAATTCATTCTGCCTAACCATGAAGAGTTTGATAATGGTTCTTCTTGCATTGCCTCCTTCATATCATGTAGTTTCTAGGGTAAAATTGGTTTGAATTTATCTTTCATTTTCAATTTGATATGCATTTTTCCTCTTGAAGTACCTTAAAACCCTAGTTGACTTGAGAAAATCATAACTTCCATTAGGTTAGGACTTAGGTCCCCTCCTTTGGGCAGTGAACTTGTGTAGGGTTAAGGTTCCTTTAATCCCATTTTCAATTTTTTATCATGTCATTTGCTTCTGGTTTTGAATTTGTTGTTGCATATTGTATCTAAACCCTAATTTTTGCCTTCATTTGCATTCATTCTTCATATGCTTGGATACATGAACTTGCCATGACATTTTGTGCATCAATATGACATATAAGACATCTTAGGACATATTAGAATCATGTTTGATCATTTCATCTTTCATTTGCCATGTTATGCATTCATATCATTTCATAAACTTTCATGAATCTTTATGGTTCAAAGCATGCTTCATTTGCATCCTCATCCTTGTATGATCATCCACAAATCTTGACATATGTTTGCATCATCTCTTAACATCATTAACATCATGTCCATGCTTCTGACTTTGTCTTGCATCATGGCATCTCATCTCATTTTCATTGCATTTCATTTCTTTTGCTAACTTTTCAGGTGGTAAGTTGTTTTGAGAAGTGAATTTGCCTTCACTTCTCACAATCTCTTCTCATCTCTCTTGCATCATTGCTGCATTTTATCTTTGTATTAGAGTGAGCTTGCTCATTCATGCTCCCTCCTCACTGTCGCTCCCACCGAATGACACCTCGGGTCAGAAGGGGTACAGACGCGAACGGTCGGCGAAAGAGGAAGAGAACACACAGCAGTGAACTCAGGAAAGACAAGAGTCGCCAGCTAGGCATTTTTATCCCGGGGGGAAAGGTAATGTTGCATAAACCTAGGAAAAAGATGGATAAGACGGTTGCGAACCAGAGAGACTGAGAAAGTGGGTTGGTTACAACCTGGGAAGGTATTAGCACCCAGATTGTCCGCCGTACTCGACGGGATCCACGCTTAAAAGATTTGTGTTTTAAAGGGGTAGTGTCAGTGCAATTTGTGTATCAAGGCTGGAAAAGAATGCGAGTGTCAGTGTAAAAGAAAAGTGAAGTGTATAAGAGAAGTGTCAGTGTGGGAACATGAATGAAATGCTCAAGACTATGAGGCTTAAAGAATAATGCTGGAAAGAGGGGGGGATATACAGAGACTTTTGTTCGATAACAGTTAAGTTATGCCTACGTATCCTCTCGTGCAATGAGGAAGTCAGAACACCGTAGTTCGACCCAAAGAGACTGAAAGAATGAATTGACTTGTGAACTGCTTACTTGTCTATGCTCAAGTGTATGACCTGTCTGGCTCAGGTGCAAACTGTCTTGCATTAGACGGAAGAAGCAAGTTCTCGTTTGTGAGTGAATGAGATGAGAAAAGAATCCCGGAGGAGACGATTATTGTTTGTTTTTGTGCTTTCAATCTTTTATTGCTTTTGAAAGTTTGTCATAGGAAAATGAGCTTAAGCCTAAACCAAGGGTTAGTAAACTCATCACATCCTCCCTCTGATTAGGGGTAATGAGAATACCTTAAGTGTGAAGTCAGCATCTCACACTTAATCACCATGATGTAGGATTAAGATCATTAACCTACTTGCATTTACTTAGATGTTTTTGTTGTTTTTGTTTAGTGTTGAGTAATGAGTTTAAGCCATAATCAGGGATTAAACAGACTCATTACACCATCCTAATAGAAGGATAATAGATGAGAATGTTTAAGCTGAGGAAAGCTCCTCAACTTAATCCATGATTAGGGATTAACCTCATGACAAAACAAAACTTTTATTAGATGGATTTTGGTTAATGGTAAGATGAAGAAGTGATTTTTAGGGTTTGTAAGACAACTTGAGGGGGACTTGTCCATTAGCACTAGGGTTAGTCCTTCTTAACCATTTAAGGAAGAATTAGGACCCTAATGCAAGGCCCAAGTTACAAGCTTGATGTCTTGATGATTATTAAGTGGGTTGATTGAAGGATTTAAACACATTAAGGGTTTAACACTTAGGATTAAAGTTATACACTCCATCCTAATAGAAGGATGCAGGCATAAGCTTAATCACAAAGCCTTAAAGCCTTTAGGGTTTAATCCCTGATTATGAGGTGAGAAGAGAAGACTCAAAGAGACACAAAAGGTAAAAGATAAGTGGGGGACTAATCAAAACCCTAATTATTATCATGCTTGGAGATCCTAGGGTTTGTGAGGTTTGCAAGAAAGATCTTCAAAGAACCACCAGGAAGCAGATGAAAGGAGAAAAGAGAAGCAAAGCAACTTGCTTCACTTAAGAAGACAAGTTGCTTGAAGAAAGAAAGTAAGATGAAAAAGAATGAGCAAGCTCAATCCAAGCACAAAGTAAAATGCAGCAATGGTGCATAAGAGATATGAAAAGAGATCATGAGAAGTGAAGGCAAATTCACTTCTCAAAGTGACTTACCACCTGAAAAGTTAGCAAAAGAAATGAAATGCAATGCAAAATGAGATGCAATGTCATGATGCAAACCAAAACCAGAAGCATAAGTATGATGTTAATGATGCTAAGAGATGATGCAAACATGAAATAATGCATGAGGATGATCATACAAACATATGGATGCAAGAGAAGCATGTTTTGAACCATGGATGTTCATGAAAAGTTATGAAATGCAAATGACATACAACATGGCAAATGTGAGATGCAATGATCAAACATGATTCTAATGTGTCTTAAGATATCTTATGAATCAAATGAATGCACAAAATGTCATGGCAAGTCATGGTATGCAAGCAAATGGAAGATGGATGCAAAGGAAGGCCCAAATTAGGGTTTATGATCAATGCACACAACAAAATTCAAAGACAGAAGCATATGACATGATGAAAATTTGAAAATGCATTCAAAGGAAACCTAAACCTATACAAACTCACTGCCCAAGGGAGGGGATCCAACTCTTAACCTAGTGAGAGTTATGAATTTCTTAAGATTGCTAGGGTTTTAAGGTACCTTGTCAAGAAAAATGCAAAACAAATTGAAAATGTAAGATCAATTCATGCCAATTTAATCCTATAAACTACATGTTATGCAAGATGTAATGCAAAAAGAATCATTGTCCAACTCTCAATGGTTAGGCAGAAATGAATTTTTGAAGTTTGAAGTGAAATAATGCCTTGAAATGAAATTAATTCCATTGAAAATGATCAAAAGGCATCAAGAACAAAAAATAAATTTGGTTTGAGAGTTGGACAATGTTTCTAAATGTTTCTAAATGCAACATGAATTTTTTTGTGATTTTTAAATACCTAAAAGTATTTTTAATTAATTAATCTTCATTAATTAATTAAAAATAAACTTTTAAATGATTTAAAAATAAATTTTAATGCAAAAAATAAAAATGAAAATATTTTTGTGTTCTGAAAATTGATAAAAGGTTTGATAAAAATTTTCAGAATTTTCCAATGTGTTTTACTATTTTTAATAAAATGAAGAAAATAAATGCAAAACAAATGAAAATAAAATGAATTTAAATAGAAAAAATAGAAAGTCATCAGATCTAAAGGCCAGGATTCAAATTCTAAGGGGCGGGAGTTGACTTGGCGCGCGAACGGACGACCCACATTCAAATTTCGCTAATTATGATTTAGCCCTAATTAACTAACCCTAATCACTCTCAGATGACCGGAACAGTGTTCCGGTCATCTTCTCCGGCGGCTCTCTCACTCAATCTCTCTCAAAACGCCATGAAACTTCACAAATCTTTCCAGAATCACTCATTAAACATCACTAAACCTAAACCCCAACCCAAAATCCATTTATTTTCACTGAATCATAAGAATCGAAGCAAAAGGTATTTCACGGGCAAAGTTTCAGAGACCTCATACACTCTCATTTTCCAACCATTTTTGAAAATAAACACATCAGTGTAATCAGCATAACATAAAGAATCACATTGCGGCAAAAGAAATGAGTTCTGGAAAAATGTTTTGGATGGTTACCTGAGCTGGAGTTCCTCTGATTCTAAGCTTACTGGCCTCAAGCTTTGCACAAACCTTCCCCTTTGATCCTCCTGATGATGGAATGGAGCTTAGAATGCTTTGAGAGTGGCTGGTTTGGGAGATTGACAGAGTTCTGTTCAAGTGGGGAAGGAAATCGTATTTTGATTTCAGTGACTTTCAGGCTGTTTCAATGGTTGGTTTGTG
Organism: Lathyrus aphaca; assembly: GCA_963966055.1. Classification (NCBI taxonomy): domain Eukaryota; kingdom Viridiplantae; phylum Streptophyta; class Magnoliopsida; order Fabales; family Fabaceae; genus Lathyrus; species Lathyrus aphaca. The sequence continues at coordinate 735,880,724 of OZ014519.1, read as the reverse complement.
ATCAGTGAGTCATGTTGAGATCAATGGTGAAGTTTGTTTTTGTGTTTGAAGGTTGTGCTGTGTGTTTCGAATGGTTTTGCATATGGGGCATAAACTTGGAACTATGGTTGTGAGTGAGCTTCAGCATCAATTGTTGTGTGCTTTTGCTTGCATTTGGTCCACTTATCACTCATGGATAGGTCTTTGGAGTTGGTGTGCCCTATTGTGATTGGTATGGGCAAGTTGCCAAAATGTCAAACTTTGTGTAAGAGAAGTATGGGCTCATAGCTAGCCAAGGACAAGAGGGGTGTCCTGCGCAGCAAGAAGTGTGGAGAGCCCTAGGATCAATTCTGAAGTCAGCAAGCAAGTGGATTAGGGTTTGAGTGAGGTTTTGCAACTTGGTTCATCTTTGGCCCTTTTGAAGTTTCATGATCCACAAGTCACAAAAATGAGCAAACTCTTGATGCAATCTGACTTTTAGACATTGGTTCATGTTTGTATGAAGATTAGAAGTCCATTTGATAGCACATTTTGCCTTGGCAAGTGGTTTTGCAACTTTGCCTCTTTGGTAGAAAACTTGAAATTATGTGATTTTTCCCAACTTTGACAAGCCATAACTTTTGATCCAAAATGAATTAGGTCAAGTTCTTGTACTTTTTGAAAAGGGAATGATCCATTCTACAACTTTCATGACCAAAGTTTTCCCATTTGAAGCATTTTTGAATCAAAAAGCAAGGGTTGAAAAAGTTTCCCAAAATGGCAATTTTCAATTACAAGTCATTTTCCCAAAAAGTCAACTTTGCAAATGGCTTGAAATTCTTCAAATTTGTGAACTTATAACATCTTCTATGATCAAATAAAGATCATACATAATCAAAATGATGAAGAACACCCTTTGGTTGGGTCATTGGGGGCCTCAGATGCCCTGATTTTGCACTGACTTGCTCAAAAAGTCAACTCTTGATCAGATGCCTTCCCCATGGAATTTCTTCATGAAAATTGATATGCATGCTCCTTATAACATATAGAGACCAATAGAAACAAGAATGACCAAAAAATTTGGAGTTATGGCCTTTGAACCCAAAACCCTAATTCTAGGTCATCTGTGTAGTTAAACCTGGCTCTGCTTCCATGTCATTCTCAGTTCTTGTGATTCTTTGACTTTCTTGACTTTGTGAGGATATAATATGATGCTTGAACATACATGGACCCCTTTGAAGTAATTGATGACCTTTGGAGTGGCTCAAGAAGCTCTTGGATTGCTCAAATCACAAACCCTATATGCAGATGACTTAGAAACAATGCAGTGAAGCAAAATGCAATATGAGATGCTATGATTGAGTTTATGCATATGAAATGATCACAAGCCATGGTGTGAATGGGTGAGGGAAAATTTGGGGTGTTTACAGCTGCCCCTATTCAAACATGAGTTAGCTGTGTAGGATGTAAGCAACGGCTTAACAGGCAAACAAGATAACTTGTGGTTGAATACCAAAGACAGTCCAAAATTTGCACTCACAGAATGAAGAAGAAAAGAGATATAGATTGTAAAAGAAAATAAAGTATGTTTATAAAGTGCGGGCGACGGAGGACGACCGCCGAGCAGAGGGCGACTGCTGGGGATGCAGCAATGACGGGGACGACCGACGTGCTGGGGAAAATGCGGGAAATAAAGCAGTGACGGGGACGGCCGACAAGCTGGGAATATAAGAGATTATGATGGGGACGGCCATCATGTAAAGCTATAAGATTCTCTGAGGATTATAGGTAAAAATAAATGCTGAGGTACGGTCATCAGGTTCATAAAGTAATGCAAACAACGACGGGGACGACCATCGGGCTAAACTGATGAAGGACGATCATCAGGAAAAGGAAAAGGGACCACGACGGGGACGGCCATCGGGTTAAAGAATGAATGAAATAATGATGAGGGACGGTCATCAAAGGTGAAGGACGATCACCAGGAAAAGGAAAAGGGACCACGACGGGGACGGCCATCGGGTTAAAGAATGAATGAAATAATGATGAGGGACGGTCATCAAAGGTGAAGGACGATCACCTAGCAGGGGACGGCTGCTCTGTTGGGGATAAGATGAGGGACGGTCATCTAAGGTGAAGGACGATCACCTGGCAGGGTACGGCTGCCGAAAGTATCGCGACATAGGACGAATGCCGGATAAAAGGTCGACGATGGGGACGGCCATCGGACGAGCATGATGAAGGACGATCATCAAGAGGTGAAGGACGATCACCTAGCAGGGGACGGCTGCTCTCAAGGTTTATCATGACATAGGACGAATGTCAGATAACAATATCAACGATGGGGACGGCCATCGGATAAGATGATGAAGGACGATCATCAAAAGGTGAAGGACGATCACCCAGCAGGGTACGGCTGCTAAAAATCACGACATAGGACGAATGTCGGATAGAAAAAAGGGGTTCTAATGAATAGAGACTCCGCTGGGGAAAGGATGAGGGACGATCATCCAAGGGTGAAGGACGATCACCCGGCAGGGTACGGCTGCCGAAAGGTATCATGACATAGGACGAATGTCAGATAGAAAAAAGATTGCTTTGCTGGCGACCTACTGGGGAATAGTAAACACGGACGAGTGTTTACATCCAAGAAAAAGGAGGTATAAGTGTTCGGACATTGTGTATAGATTAAATATGCGGACGAGCACCTTTAGGACCATGATACGGACGAGTATCGATAGAAACAAACGCCTGGCGCATGTTCAGAGATGATGATACGGACGAGTATCAACTGGTTAACAAAGAACACGGACGAGTGTCGATTCTGAGGGGACTCTTCTGGGAAATAGTAGACACAGACGAGTGTCTAAATTCAAGAAGACACGAGTGTTTGACATGTGTATGGATTAAAGATGAGGACGAGCATCCTTAAGACTATGATACGGACGAATATCAGGTAGAAACAAACGCTTGACACATGTTCTGAGATGATGATACGGACGAGTATCAACTGGTTAACAAAGAACACGGACTAGTGTCGAATCTGCGGGGATTTAAGTGGTGTATACAAGATACAGACGAGTATCTGTATGAGTAAAAAGAGGAGGAGTGACACGGACGAGTGTCGGAGAAAGTGTATTATAAACAAGTATATGATTTACAAAGTGTTCAGGTAACTGTGCTGGGGAAAGTGACACGGACGGGTGTCAGGGAACCTGTTATGGATATATGTATCTGTGAGTGCAAAGGAGACGCTTTGGCTTTCTGCTGGGGATATGACACGGACGGGCGTCGAGAAGTATCTGTGATATGTATAAGTGTTTGTTTGTAAAGAAAGCTCGGGCGACTTTACTGGGGAATGATGACACGGACAGGTGCCAAAAGGAGTGTGTACTGGTATTTGTGAGTGTGAGGCAAATGCTTTTAGCTTTCTGCTGGGGGTATGACACGGACAGGTGTCAAGGAGTATTTGTATTTGTGAGAGAAATGTCTAGGCTCTCTGCCGGGGAATTTTGGGGAGTTTTTTCTGTATACAGTTGATGGATTGTTAGTATTCAGAACATGGCTTATGATTATGCAATATGTTTGATTTTTTTGCCGTAATGCTCCGTATTAGACGGAATGCTACGCTCTGTGGGGAGAATAATGATGCGAATGCTACGATTATGCAAAGATACCGATCCGGGATTCGGATCCCGTTGCTGCGAAGATCTCTGGCTGATCTGCTTGAAGTGGACATCCCAGCTGGGGATGAGACCATTGGTAGATCTGGCATATATGACTCTGCTTGGGGAAATAGGTCACTGATAGGCCTATCTTGGTAATAAGGGAACCAGCTGGGGTTTGTAGAAGCTTTTCTTCACTCTGTTGTGATTCCTTCGCGCGTTGCTCTTCTGGATAGAGGTTGACACTCTGTGGGGAGATGGTTCCCAGACCTTTGTACTTGGCTGTGGAGGAATAGTAGATGGCAACTCGGCTGGGGAAGGAGAAAGACCATGGGAAGGTCTTCCTGGAGATTCCTGTAGGGGTCCTGCTGAGGAGGATGCTGGAGGACTCAGTTGGGGAGAAACCATCTTCGGTGCTAATTGGGAGATAGACTGAGTAGATAATGATTTGCCAGCTCGCTGGGGTGAAGCTTTCATGCCCCATGTTGCGCTTTGAATACCTGCAATCCTGCAAAGACAGAGAAACGCACAAGTAATCCCGAGGTATCCCTTGCTGGATTCCATCATAGGAGTTTAGACACTCCCGGGAGTAAGTATATTTCCTGCAAGCACGTATTTTTAGAGAAGCATCTGTATTTATGCAATCAATATCTTAAAGACATCGGACATTTTCGCAAATAAAAGAGTACGCGACAGTGTGTGACTGAAAATCTGATTTTATTAATTTGTGTGCCCTGAATTGGCAAGATACAGTCAAGGAAACAGATCCCCTGAAAGGAGGAGATTGTTACAAATTGAAAAACAAGATGTTGGCAATGTTGGCGATGCTTTAAGGAGCTTCCCCTTTGCTATGACTCGTATGACGTTTGACGTTCTTCTCGTCTTGCTTTCTGAAGAAGGCTGATTCTGAAAGAAGCTTGATCCTTTCGAAGCTTACCCAGTTGTACGTGATGCAGACGAATTCAGAACGCAGTTGTTCGCTTATTCCCTTATTTTGCATGGATCGCCCTTTCGGGTTTTCAATCCATCGGGATACCCATTCTTGCCTGAGTTGTCCAATGCGGTTTTTCAACTCAGCGGGTGTACATTTTTATTTATTTCCCTTATTTTTTCCCGAGTCTTTTATTCTGTTTTTGACTCGCCGGGATGCCCTATTTTTGCCTGGACTTACATTCTGTTTTTATGTCCAGCGGGTCATTTTTATGCGAAGTATTTTTTAACTGCATCTGAATTCACAGGGGACGGGAAGTCTTCACCATCCATAGTGCTGAGCATCAGTGCTCCACCAGAGAAAACTTTCTTTACTACGAATGGCCCTTCATAGTTCGGAGTCCACTTGCCCCTGTGGTCTGTATGAGGAGGGAGGAGTCTCTTCAGCACAAGATCTCCTACTTGGTACTCTCGGAGCCTGACTTTCTGATCGAAGGCCTTCTTCATTCTTTTCTGATACAGCTGCCCATGACAGATTGCAGCTAATCTCTTCTCTTCAATCAGACTCAGTTGTTCGTATCGGGATCGGACCCATTCTGCTTCACTCAGTTTAACATCCATCAGTACCCGTAGGGATGGTAATTCAACTTCAACAGGTAGGACTGCCTCCATACCATACACAAGTTGATACGGTGTTGCCCCAGTGGATGTTCTGATTGACGTGCGGTACCCATGCAAGGCAAACGGTAGCATTTCATGCCAGTCTTTATAGGTAACTACCATCTTCTGCACAATCTTCTTGATATTCTTATTAGCTGCCTCAACAGCGCCATTCATCTTTGGCCTGTAAGGAGAAGAATTGTGGTGTTGGATCCCGAAGTCCCGGCATAGCTCTGCCATCATTTTGTTGTTTAAGTTGGAACCATTATCAGTAATGATTCGCTCGGGTACTCCATACCGACATATGATGTCTCTTTTCAGAAATCGGGCTACCACTTGCCTTGTAACATTTGCATAGGAAGCTGCTTCAACCCACTTGGTAAAATAGTCAATGGCTACCAGGATGAATCTGTGGCCATTTGAAGCAGTCGGTTCAATCTTGCCAATCATATCAATGCCCCACATGGCAAAGGGCCAGGGTAAAGACATCACATTCAGAGGATTGGGAGGCACATGCACCTTATCCGCATAAATCTGGCATTTATGGCATTTCCTGGCATAGGCACAACAGTCAGCATCCATTGTGATCCAGTAATATCCTGATCTTAGCAACTTTTTAGCCATGGCATGCCCTCCTGCATGGGTACCAAAGGATCCTTCGTGCACTTCATGCATCAACAAGTCTGCTTCTGTTCTATCGACGCACCGGAGAAGTACCATATCAAAGTTTCTCTTGTACAGGGAACCGTCAGTATTCAGGAAGAAACTACCAGCGAGCCTTCTTAATGTCTTCTTATCATTGAAAGATGCCCCGGGTGGGTATGTTTGATCCTCCAAGAAGCATTTAATGTCATGGAACCAAGGCTTATCGTCTGTGGCAACATCTGCTGCAAATACATATGTTGGTCTGTCAAGTCTGGATACTGAGATCCGAGGTACAAAGTTGGCTGCTTGAACTTTGATCATGGATGAAATGGTAGCCAGAGCATCTGCAAACTGATTCTCATCCCGAGGGATATACTCAAGCTTGACTGTTGTAAAGAAAGTCAATAACCTCCTTGTATAATCCCTGTAAGGTATCAGATGATCCTGGTGGGTATACCATTTGCCGTTGGTTTGATTGATTACTAAAGCTGAATCTCCGAACACAGTCAAAGTCTTGATCCTGAGGTCAATGGCTTCCTCAAGACCCATAATACAAGCTTCGTATTCAGCTTCATTGTTAGTGCAGTTGAAGGCGAGTTTTGCCGAGAATCGCATGTGAACCCCCTTAGGTGTAATGAGTACTGCACCAACGCCACGACCATTCATATTAACAGCCCCATCAAACATCATTGTCCATTCTTCTTCCGGGTCAGGCCCTTCAGTGTGAACAGGCTCTTCATGATCTTTTGCTTTTATGAACATGATGTCTTCATCAGGGAAGTCAAATCTCATAGGCTGGTAATCATCAATGGGCTGCTCAGCAAGATAATCAGACAACACACTGCCCTTGATGGCTTTCTGAGATGTGTATTGGATGTCATATTCCGTGAGGATCATTTGCCATCTTGCAACCCGTCCGGTAAGTGATGGCTTCTCAAAAATGTACTTAACGGGGTCCATCTTAGAGATCAACAAGGTAGTGTGGGTCAACATATACTGCCTTAGTCGGCGAGCAGCCCACGCTAAAGCACAGCAAGTTTTCTCGAGCAGTGAATAACGCTGTTCACAGTCGGTAAACTTTTTGCTTAGGTAGTATATTGCATACTCTTTTCGACCAGACTCGTCATGCTGGCCCAGGACACACCCCATTGACTCTTCTAATACTGTCAAGTACATGATTAGAGGTCTTCCTTCAATTGGAGGCATAAGGATTGGAGGCTCTTGTAAGTATTCCTTGATTTTGTCAAAAGCCCTCTGGCAGTCTTCGTTCCACCTGACCGTTTGTTCTTTTCTTAACAACTTAAACAAAGGTTCACAGGTTGCTGTAAGGTGAGATATGAACCGTGAAATGTAGTTCAATCTACCTAGGAACCCTCGAACTTCCTTTTTAGACTTCGGTGCAGGCATTTCTTGAATGGCTTTGACTTTATCAGGGTCAACTTCAATCCCTTTTTCGCTTACAATAAATCCCATCAGTTTACCAGATCGCACCCCGAATGTGCATTTGTTGGGGTTCAACTTCAGTTGGTACTTCCTCAGACGCTTGAATAACTTTAGTAAATTCACCAGGTGGTCTTCTTCTGTGAGGGACTTGGCAATCATGTCATCCACATAACATTCTATTTCTTTATGGATCATGTCATGGAATAATGTTACCATAGCCCGTTGATATGTTGCACCAGCATTCTTCAGTCCGAATGGCATCACCTTGTAACAGAACGTGCCCCAGGGTGTGATGAAAGTTGTCTTCTCCATGTCTTCAGGTGACATCTTGATCTGATTGTATCCTGAAAATCCGTCCATGAAGGAGAACACCGAGACCTGAGCCGTATTATCCACCAATACATCAATGTGAGGTAATGGGAAATCGTCTTTCGGGCTGGCTCTGTTCAGATCCCGGTAGTCCACACACATCCTTACCTTGCCGTCTTTCTTAGGTACAGGTACAATATTAGCAACCCACGGCGGATAGCTAGTTACGGCAAGGAAACCGGCATCCCACTGTTTTTGTACCTCTTCTTTTATCTTCATTGCCATATCTGGGCGAGTACGGCGCAACTTCTGTTTAACCGGTGGGCAGTCTTCTTTTAAAGGCAGCTTGTGCATGACAATATCGGTGTCCAACCCTGGCATATCCTGATAAGACCAAGCAAAGACGTCCACATACTCTCGAAGCATATCAATCAGTTGCTCTTTTACTGAATCTTGCAGGCAGGCCCCGATCTTAACCTCTTTCACATCTTCTTTTGTACCAAGATTAACCGTTTCGACCTCCTCCTGATGAGGAGTGATAACCTTCTCCTCTTGTCTTAACAACCTGGCTAGCTCTTCAGGAAGCTCATAATCTTCTTCAACCCCTTCATCAGCTTGATTGATTGGATTATCAAAGTCATACGAAGTCATATCTGTGTTGTTGTCGGTGCAGTCTGAAAGGCACTCTCTGCAAGGGTTTAGATTGTTCATTTTAGTGATTGATTTTAATCTTGTTTAGAAAAAGTGAAATGAAGTTATCATTTTGGAAAACATTGCCATTTTATTTTTTGTACAAAAAGAAAAAATGAAAAACAGTGAGCGAAAAAGAAAAAGACTCATTTGCAAAAGATGTCCGATGTTCATTGATTGATCTGTTTGCACAAAATTACAAGATGGCCCGATTACAAAATGAGTCTTGTCATCTTGGGCAAGATGCAAGACTTGATGCATGCTTAAAAAATACAGGAAATAATAATTACTCTGCAGGAGTAACCCTTATAATTTCCTGGGAAGACCAGTTTGAGACGCGGCTCCCTGGGATCCTTGGACGTATCCAGCTCTCCAGGTTGCGCTCATCTTTCGACTCATCTTCCAAGTTGTTTACTGCATCCGGGGTGAGCATTCCCCCGCTGACAAAACTGGGCTTCTTGGCAGCCTCTGATTGATCTTGTTGAGTTGATTTGTAACCCAACCCAAATCTGTCCTCCTTCTTCTCCATGGGCAGCAGCTTGCCCCAGCCTTGGGCAGTCCCCTCTTTAACAACCTTCCTGGCTTGCTGATAAGACGTTATGGAGGTTCCAAGCACAGCAGATGCTTCATTGATGTTCAGGGCCTCAAACCCCTGGCTCATAGTTTCATGGATTTCTCCATCCATCTCAATGTATTTGTATGTAGCCAGATGGCTAACAAAGATATCTTCTTCACCACAGATGGTGATGATCTGGCCTTCCCACTCGAATTTCAGCTTCTGGTGGAGGGTAGACGTAACAGCGCCAGCGGCATGGATCCAAGGTCTACCCAACAAGCAGCTGTAGGCCGGCTGAATGTCCATCACATAGAAGGTAATTTTGAAAGTTTGTGGGCCAATCATCACTGGTAGATCAATCTCTCCTAGCACTAACCTCTTAGAGCCATCAAATGCTCTCACCACCAGATTACTTGGACACAGTGCCAAGCCATCGTACTCCATCTTCACCAAGGCTTTCTTTGGTAGAACATTGAGTGAAGACCTAGTGTCTACCAATACATGGGATAGAACAACACCCTTGCATTCTAGAGTGATGTGTAAAGCCTTGTTGTGGTTACGTCCCTCAGTTGTTAAGTCAGCATTGGTGAAACCCAGTCCATGACTGGTATTGACATTTGCCACCACTGTTTCCAGCTGATTAACAGTGATCTCCTCTGGCACGTATGCTGCGTGCAAGACTTTCAATAGTGCATTCCGGTGAGCTTCGGAGCACATCAACAGGGATAATATGGAGATCTTTGAGGGAGTTTGGTGAAGCTGATCCACCACTTTGTAATCACTTTTCTTTATAATCCTCATAAACTCGTCTACATCTTGCTCAAAAGATGTCTTCTGAGTTTCTTTGATGATTGGTTCTTCAGATATCACACTCTTCCCTTTTGCTTTGGCAGCAGTTTCTGCTTCGGCATTAGGTCTTTGCAATTGTGAGGCAAAAAGGCGTCCGCTTCTGGTGAAGCCTCCGCCTCCCCCAACATTATCAATCTGTGGAGAGGAAATTGAAGAATCCGAAGTGATTTTCTCCCCGTTGCAGTAGAGGTCAGAGCCGTAATGCCAAGGTATGGCATTACTGCTTTCATATGGAATTGGTCCAGGCACCGTGATGGTAACTGGACTGATTGCTGCAGAGGAGGGTGCTGAAATGGTGAGCGGATCGTAGTAAATGGTGACCGGTAATCTGGCAGGAGGTGCCACTGTTTGTTGCTGAAAGTTGTTGTTTGGGGGAACATCTGATGGATCATAATAAATAGTGACTGCTGAGATATCTGTTGGCGTTGTAGGAGATTCTATTGAATAAATGGGTGTTGATGTTGTAGAAGAGATGGTTGTTGATATCTGGTTTGTTGAAGTGATAGATGAAGCATTTGTTGATGAAATTGATGAATTGTTCGGAATGATTGTCGTTGCAGTTGTAGAAGACTCGGGAATTGTTGTCAAAGAGATTGCTGGATCTGCAGGTGCTGATGTTGTGATTTGAAGTATGCCACTCTGGATAAGACCATCTATGCCGCTTCTCAAGTTATCACACCCGTTGACCGAAATGTTGCAATAACCACAACCGAGCTCACACCCGGGGAACATCTGGCATTCTAGGAGCTGAGCTTTAATTTCTACCAGAGGTGTCCGAATCTGCCCAACACTGGTGATTAAGAAAGATGGCTTATCTTCCTCAATGGCATTAATTCTTGGTCTTCCATGATTGGGCATGGGATTCTTGTTGACATTTGGCGGGGGTGCAAAGTTGAGGGCTTTGGAATCCACTAGATCCTGTACTTTCATTTGCAAAGCCCTGCATTTCTCCGTACTGTGGCCAGGTGCATTAGAGTGAAAAGCACATCTGGCGTTGGCGTCATAATTTCTTGGAAGACTGGAGGGATCTGGTGGTGCCAACGTCCTTAATTCAACCAGGTTGAGTTTCAGGAGTTGTGGCAATAAAGCAGCATAAGGCATAGGGATAGGGTCAATCACCCTATTTGCCTGTGATGGTCTTTGTTGAAAGGGTCTTTGTTGCTGATTGCTGTTGTTGTTGTTGTAGTTTCTTTGTGGCGGATATTGAACTTGTTGCTGGTAGTGTGGTTGTTGTGGTGTTTGATATGCTGGAATAGTGGCAGCTGCTACTGATCTGTGGACATACTGAGGTCTGCCCCTGCTGGCATGAATGGCATTTGTCTCACCAGTTCTTCTAGGTCCCACAAAAGGCTTCCTGGGATGGCTTGACGAACTTGCACCATTATCAGAAATCTTACCCATCTTCAATAGGCTTTCAATTCTTTCTCCAGCTATAACTACGTCAGCGAAGCTGGTGGAAGAAAAGGCAGCTAGCCTATCAATGTATGTTCCTTGCAGAGTGTTCATAAACATGTCGGCCATTTCTCTTTCCGACATGGGTGGTTGGACAACAGCAGCAAGTTGTCTCCACCTCTGGGCATATTCCCGGAAGCTTTCTCTGGAGGACTGAGACATTCCCATCAGGAGGGTCCTGTTAGGAGCCATGTCCAGATTGTATTGGTACTGCCTGATGAAGGCTTCAGCTAAGTCCTTCCAGCACCTGATAGTAGCTCTGGTCAAGTGAGAGTACCATTCCCTTGAGGCCCCAGTCAAACTATCTTCAAAATAAAACATCCACAGCTTTTCATCCATAGTGTATGCCTTAAGTCTCCCCAGGAAGGATTGCAAGTGGGTTCGTGGACAGGAAGTTCCGTTGTACTTCTCGAAGCACGGGGGTTTAAACTTGTGAGGAATCCTTACCCCATCCACTAACCCCATATCCATGACATCAAAGCCCAAGGAGTTTTGAGACTCCAGAGATCTCAATTTCTCAGCAATTTCATCAAATCTCCTATCATAAACTTCATCCCCAGCTCCCATTATAGTAAATTGCTCTTCTTGAGGATCTTCTTGCAAGATCCTGCCTGCAGCAGTATTGCCTGGTACATTTCTTGGGATATTGGCCTCTGGATCTAGATGAGGTTCAAATACTGGTGGGTTAACATGAGGCTGACCTCCCTCGTTGTTGCTGGTTCCTCCAGTGCCAGGATGATGTTCTTCGGGGGTCTGTCTTTCTACCAATGCCCTTAACCTCTCTTGGCTCTGAGCCAAGCCAGTCATTACAGTCATGAACTGGGCCATTTGGTTTCTCATCTCCACCCTTTCGTTAGCCATCTGAGTTCTGACCTCTGTCAGGTCCTGCTGTACTTGATCCATCTGGATACCAGGAAGGTTGTTGCGAGTAGGATATCTGTGCGGACGGTTGAGAGGGAACACCCGGCGGCGAGCAATAATTCCTGAGCCACAACAGAGTTAGAAACAAAATAAAGCAAGATCCTACAAAACAAAACAAGAGTTAGTATGCAATGCAGTATGCTTATTTATTTTCCAAGGTATCCGACTTGGCTCTTGGATTTGACCTTTCCAGACCCTGAGGAGTATACTTTGATGTTGCTTGAGAGGAAGAAAACTTAGTGAAACAAACTAACACATGCATTACACATGGTGAATAATACATAGTCTGTTTTTACAACATATACCCTTGAAGGGCCAAAATACAACATAAAAGAAAAGTACATCAAATGGAAATAACAACAAGCAAAGTAATCAAACATCTAATCCAAACTCATCCTCCTTAACCTCCTTCAAAAGTGCTTCAGTGACAGGACCAGCCGGATGCTCTGTAATGTTCCTGATAAGAAGGTTTCTGATGGCAATAGTAGTGGTCAACTTCTTGTGTCTGTCTTGGTCCTTTGACCTTTTCACACCAGCCCTAAGCTTCAGTTCTGAAATTTCCTTCTGGGCTGCCAGCAAAGCTTCCTGTTGCTTCTTCTCATTGGCCTCCAACTGCTCAATCCTGGCTTGAGTTCTCTTATCTTCTTGAGTACGGGCTTCAGTGATCCTGACCCACCTAGCTTGACTTTCTTGCAGATAGAGATCAGTCCTAGCCTTCTGAAACTGGGCCTCTTTACAGACATTCTTCAAAATTTGCTCTCCAGCTCTTGATTTCTTGATGTAGTCCTCTGCTTTCTCAATCTTGGCCAGATGCTCCACCTTAAGCTTTTCCAACCTCTCAATGTCTAGACGACCATCACTCCTCTCCCAGAGGGTCTTCCTCAGAGCTTGAGACAGGTTCTCATTCCTCTCCTTCAGCTTCTCAAATTCTTCCAGGCTGACAGTGGCTGGAGGTGGCACTGTGGATGGTCCAGGTGCATCCTCAGTGGTGAAAGGCATCCCAGAAATCTGAGCCCTAGCATGGGACCATTCATAGTACTGAGCTGAAGCCACATTATTGCACTTTCCAAGAATGGCCACCCCCTTGGTCTGGATGTTGCCCCAAGCCCAGGATGCTTGTCTGACAACAGCTAGATTAGGTTTTATCTCACAATACAGGGTTTCAGCCAAGTCTTGCACTCTAGGAGGGTGAACCAAAGCATAGCCCAATTGTATTTTAAACAGCAAAGGATTGTAGTTGATGCAACCCTTCACTCCTACTAGAGGTACATTGGGATACTGCCCACAGCTAGTGATGATGTCTTTGCCTTTGGTGCTCTGGGTGCACCATCTGATGTCATCTGAAGTCAAGGCAATAAGTCTCTTAGCCCAATTCTTCTGCTGGTGAGGATTCAGGAAGGCATCAGTCTTAGGTAAGTGTTTAAGCAACCAGGTATGAAACAGGGGAGCACATCATCTCACCAACTTCCCTCTCTGCTTCTCATTTCTTTGGTGAACAGAATAGTAGAAATCTCCTAGCAAGGTGGGCACTGGGTTCCTCAGAATGAAAAGATGAATGGCATTCTTGATGATAAATTTGGGCTCATCTGCAAATAATATAACCCCATATATACTGAGGGCTAACAATGCACAAACTGCCCTCCATTCTCCCAAAGAGGCTTTCAGGATGGCCTGAGAAATCAAGAAATCTAAGTGCAAACCAGGGATCCCAGCCTTTGTTGTCATATTCTGCTCAATCAAAATAGGTTCCAGGTTCAGTGCTTTTGCCACTTCTCCATTGCTGGGAAAAGTCATCTCTGGGTTAAAGGGGATATCACCCCTGACAGGTACTCCAATCAATGATGAGAACTCCTCCAGCAGAGGTCCTAGCTGAAAGTTCTGGAAAGTGAAACATCTCAAAGGAGGGTCATAAAACTGTAGGCAAGTGTGGATCAAACTCCTCTGAGAAGGGTCTAAGTCCATAATCATATCAAGGATGCCTCCATAATGCTCTCTGAATAATGGGATGTGGTCTGGAGTGATGAGTGCCTGAACCTGCCTGATGCCAGTCAATACAGGCTCAAAGAAATGGTATGAAATGTTGCTCTTCTTGGGTGCCATGAAGGGCTGAAAATAGATGCTGATGATGAAGACTGATACTAGAGGTGAACCACTGATAGGCTGATGATGAAGGTAACTGAAGCAAACCACTGATAAAGATAGCTGAAGCAGATAACTGGTGAACAAGGGTTTATGCAGATGAAGGGGTCAAAACCAAACCAAATGTAAAGTGGATACCCTGAAAAACAAATAAACAAATGTTAAAATGATGCAAATGATGATGTATGCAAATGATATGCAAGGGTTTGTGATCAAGCTGGATCTGAGTATCTGTCTTGATATATAAAGCCCATGTATGTTCAAGAAATCCAGATGGAGGTTCAGAAATCCAGTAACCAAGGTGGGGGACTCAAATAAAGAGTCACATATCCAGGGTTAAATCACAAGAACTGTCCAAAGTGAGGTACTCTTAATCAAACAAGTAACAGGGTATGATGTGGCCAATGGTACCTGCAAACCTGTAAACAGCCCAACCCCCTCACAGGTAGTGTTCTAAAACAAAGATCCTCAGACTTGGATCAGTTATGAGAAGTGTAAACACTTCTAACCCGGAGGTACAGTGTTTACAATAACCATAAAAGATCCTCCTCTAATTCACCTCAGTTTCTGAAGGTCATAATAAAGGTCATCCAGACTTAACAGGCTTCCCAGATAGCCCTAGCACTACAGGAAATCTGTAGCACAGAGTTCTCAAGAAGAAACCCACATCTGAACCGTGTTTCATATTCCCGCACCAGACCGAAATGGAATGGGAAAGAACATGAACCACTCTAGCCTAGGTGTCACTCAGGTCCCAGGTATAGGACCTTATCTCTCAATGAATCCCCACCCACCAAGACAAAAACCAGATCCAGCCAGATAACAGTATGACAGTATGATGTATGTAAAGAAAGCAATAAATAATTGTACATAAAGCAATAAATAAAGCAACTATATAAACACAATTAGCACATAACACCCCAGTAAAAACAAATCAGTCAAGCGCTAGGAGGAACCCACAAAAAGAACCAGAAGCCCTGGTTACAGTATAAGAGTCCCCAGCAGAGTCGCCAAGCTGTCGCTCCCACCGAATGACACCTCGGGTCAGAAGGGGTACAGATGCGAACGGTCGGCGAAAGAGGAAGAGAACACACAGCAGTGAACTCAGGAAAGACAAGAGTCGCCAGCTAGGCATTTTTATCCCGGGGGGAAAGGTAATGCTGCATAAACCTAGGAAAAAGATGGATAAGACGGTTGCGAACCAGAGAGACTGAGAAAGGGGGTTGGTTACAACCTGGGAAGGTATTAGCACCCAGATTGTCCGCCGTACTCGACGGGATCCACGCTTAAAAGATTTGTGTTTTAAAGGGGTAGTGTCAGTGCAATTTGTGTATCAAGGCTGGAAAAGAATGCGAGTGTCAGTGTAAAAGAAAAGTGAAGTGTATAAGAGAAGTGTCAGTGTGGGAACATGAATGAAATGCTCAAGACTATGAGGCTTAAAGAATAATGCTGGAAAGAGGGGGGGATATACAGAGACTTTTGTTCGATAACAGTTAAGTTATGCCTACGTATCCTCTCGTGCAATGAGGAAGTCAGAACACCGTAGTTCGACCCAAAGAGACTGAAAGAATGAATTGACTTGTGAACTGCTTACTTGTCTATGCTCAAGTGTATGACCTGTCTGGCTCAGGTGCAAACTGTCTTGCATTAGACGGAAGAAGCAAGTTCTCGTTTGTGAGTGAATGAGATGAGAAAAGAATCCCGGAGGAGACGATTATTGTTTGTTTTTGTGCTTTCAATCTTTTATTGCTTTTGAAAGTTTGTCATAGGAAAATGAGCTTAAGCCTAAACGAAGGGTTAGTAAACTCATCACATCCTCCCTCTGATTAGGGGTAATGAGAATACCTTAAGTGTGAAGTCAGCATCTCACACTTAATCACCATGATGTAGGATTAAGATCATTAACCTACTTGCATTTACTTAGATGTTTTTGTTGTTTTTGTTTAGTGTTGAGTAATGAGTTTAAGCCATAATCAGGGATTAAACAGACTCATTACACCATCCTAATAGAAGGATAATAGATGAGAATGTTTAAGCTGAGGAAAGCTCCTCAACTTAATCCATGATTAGGGATTAACCTCATGACAAAAAAAAACTTTTATTAGATGGATTTTGGTTAATGGTAAGATGAAGAAGTGATTTTTAGGGTTTGTAAGACAACTTGAGGGGGACTTGTCCATTAGCACTAGGGTTAGTCCTTCTTAACCAGTTAAGGAAGAATTAGGACCCTAATGCAAGGCCCAAGTTACAAGCTTGATGTCTTGATGATTATTAAGTGGATTGATTGAAGGATTTAAACACATTAAGGGTTTAACACTTAGGATTAAAGTTATACACTCCATCCTAATAGAAGGATGCATGCATAAGCTTAATCACAAAGCCTTAAAGCCTTTAGGGTTTAATCCCTGATTATGAGGTGAGAAGAGAAGACTCAAAGAGACACAAAAGGTAAAAGCTAAGTGGGGGACTAATCAAAACCCTAATTATTATCATGCTTGGAGATCCTAGGGTTTGTGAGGTTTGCAAGAAAGATCTTCAAAGAACCACCAGGAAGCAGATGAAAGGAGAAAAGAGAAGCAAAGCAACTTGCTTCACTTAAGAAGACAAGTTTCTTGAAGAAAGAAAGTAAGATGAAAAAGAATGAGCAAGCTCAATCCAAGCACAAAGTAAAATGCAGCAATGGTGCATAAGAGAGATGAAAAGAGATCATGAGAAGTGAAGGCAAATTCACTTCTCAAAGTGACTTACCACCTGAAAAGTTAGCAAAAGAAATGAAATGCAATGCAAAATGAGATGCAATGTCATGATGCAAACCAAAACCAGAAGCATAAGTATGATGTTAATGATGCTAAGAGATGATTCAAACATGAAATAAGGCATGAGGATGATCATACAAACATATGGATGCAAGAGAAGCATGTTTTGAACCATGGATGTTCATGAAAAGTTATGAAATGCAAATGACATACAACATGGCAAATGTGAGATGCAATGATCAAACATGATTCTAATGTGTCTTAAGATGTCTTATGAATCAAATTAATGCACAAAATGTCATGGCAAGTCATGGTATGCAAGCAAATGGAAGATGGATGCAAAGGAAGGCCCAAATTAGGGTTTATGATCAATGCACACAACAAAATTCAAAGACAGAAGCATATGACATGATGAAAATTTGAAAATGCATTCAAAGGAAACCTAAACCTATACAAACTCACTGCCCAAGGGAGGGGATCCAACTCTTAACCTAGTGAGAGTTATGAATTTCTTAAGATTGCTAGGGTTTTAAGGTACCTTGTCAAGAAAAATGCAATACAAATTGAAAATGCAAGATCAATTCATGCCAATTTAATCCTATAAACTACATGTTATGCAAGATGTAATGCAAAAAGAATCATTGTCCAACTCTCAATGGTTAGGCAGAAATGAATTTTTGAAGTTTGAAGTGAAATAATGCCTTGAAATGAAATTAATTCCATTGAAAATGATCAAAAGGCATCAAGAACAAAAAATAAATTTGGTTTGAGAGTTGGACAATGTTTCTAAATGTTTCTAAATGCAACATGAATTTTTTTGTGATTTTTAAATACCTAAAAGTATTTTTAATTAATTAATCTTCATTAATTAATTAAAAATAAACTTTTAAATGATTTAAAAATAAATTTTAATGCAAAAAATAAAAATGAAAATATTTTTGTGTTCTGAAAATTGATAAAAGGTTTGATAAAAATTTTCAGAATTTTCCAATGTGTTTTACTATTTTTAATAAAATGAAGAAAATAAATGCAAAACAAATGAAAATAAAATGAATTTAAATAGAAAAAATAGAAAGTCAGCAGATCTAAAGGCCAGGATTCAAATTCCAGGGGGCGGGAGTTGACTTGGCGCGCGAACGGACGACCCACATTCAAATTTCGCTAATTATGATTTAGCCCTTATTAACTAACCCTAATCACTCTCAGATGACCGGAACAGTGTTCCGGTCATCTTCTCCGGCGGCTCTCTCACTCAATCTCTCTCAAAACGCCATGAAACTTCACAAATCTTTCCAGAATCACTCATTAAACATCACTAAACCTAAACCCTAACCCAAAATCCATTTATTTTCACTGAATCATAAGAATCGAAGCAAAAGGTATTTCACGGGCAAAGTTTCAGAGACCTCATACACTCTCATTTTCCAACCATTTTTGAAAATAAACACATCAGTGTAATCAGCATAACATAAAGAATCACATTGCGGAAAAATAAATGAGTTTTGGAAAAATGTTTTGGATGGTTACCTGAGCTGGAGTTCCTCTGATTCTAAGCTTACTGGCCTCAAGCTTTGCACAAACCTTCCCCTTTGATCCTCCTGATGATGGAATGGAGCTTAGAATGCTTTGAGAGTGGCTGGTTTGGGAGATTGACAGAGTTCTGTTCAAGTGGGGAAGGAAATCGTATTTTGATTTCAGTGACTTTCAGGCTGTTTCAATGGTTGGTTTGTGATCAGTGAGTCATGTTGAGATCAATGGTGAAGTTTGTTTTTGTGTTTGAAGGTTGTGCTGTGTGTTTCGAATGGTTTTGCATATGGGGCATAAACTTGGAACTATGGTTGTGAGTGAGCTTCAACATCAATTTTTGTGTGCTTTTGCTTGCATTTGGTCCACTTATCACTCATGGATAGGTCTGTGGAGTTGGTGTGCCCTATTGTGATTGGTATGGGCAAGTTGCCAAAATGTCAAACTTTGTGTAAGAGAAGTATGGGCTCATAGCTAGCCAAGGACAAGAGGGGTGTCTTGCACAGTAAGAAGTGTGGAGAGCCCTAGGATCAATTCTGAAGTCAGCAAGCAAGTGGATTAGGGTTTGAGTGAGGTTTTGCAACTTGGTTCATCTTTGGCCCTTTTGAAGTTTCATGATCCACAAGTCACAAAAATGAGCAAACTCTTGATGCAATCTGACTTTTAGACATTGGTTCATGTTTGTATGAAGATTAGAAGTCCATTTGATAGCACATTTTGCCTTGGCAAGTGGTTTTGCAACTTTGCCTCTTTGGTAGAAAACTTGAAATTATGTGATTTTTCCCAACTTTGACAAGCCATAACTTTTGATCCAAAATGAATTAGGTCAAGTTCTTATACTTTTTGAAAAGGGAATGATCCATTCTACAACTTTCATGACCAAAGTTTTCCCATTTGAAGCATTTTTGAATCAAAAAGCAAGGGTTGAAAAAGTTTCCCAAAATGGCAATTTTCAATTACAAGTCATTTTCCCAAAAAGTCAACTTTGCAAATGGCTTGAAATTCTTCAAATTTGTGAACTTATAACATCTTCTATGATCAAATAAAGATCATACATAATCAAAATGATGAAGAACACCCTTTGGTTGGGTCATTGGGGGCCTCAGATGCCCTGATTTTGCACTGACTTGCTCAAAAAGTCAACTCTTGATCAGATGCCTTCCCCATGGAATTTCTTCATGAAAATTGATATGAATGCTCCTTATAACATATAGAGACCAATAGAAACAAGAATGACCAAAAAATTTGGAGTTATGGCCTTTGAACCCAAAACCCTAATTCTAGGTCATCTGTGCAGTTAAACCTGGCTCTGCTTCCATGCCATTCTCAGTTCTTGTGATTCTTTGACTTTCTTGACTTTGTGAGGATATAATATGATGCTTGAACATACATGGACCCCTTTGAAGTAATTGATGACCTTTGGAGTGGCTCAAGAAGCTCTTGGATTGCTCAAATCACAAACCCTAGATGCAGATGACTTAGAAACAATGCAGTGAAGCAAAATGCAATATGAGATGCTATGATTGAGTTTATGCATATGAAATGATCACAAGCCATGGTGTGAATGGTTGAGGGAAAATTTGGGGTGTTTACACTCACCTTCTTTCTTCAAGAAACTTATCTTCTTAAGTGAAGTAAGTTGTCTTGCTTCTCCTTGCTTCTCCTTCCTTCATCCTGCTTTTTCCTTGGTGGCTTTTCTCTTGAAGATCTTTTGCAAGCCTCATAAACCCTAGGAACATCCAAGTATGATCACAATTAGGGTTTGATTAGTCCCCCATTTAGTTTTACCTTTGTGTCATCTTTGTGTCTTCTCATCTCATCTCATAATCAAGGACTAAACCTTAAAGGTTCTAAGGCTTTGTGATTAAGCTTATGCCTGCATCCTTCTATTAGGATGGAGTGTATAACTTTAATCCTAAGTGTTAAACCCTTAATGTGTTTAAACCCTTTAATCAATTCACCTAATAATCACTAAGACATCAAGCTTGTAACTTGGGCCTTGCATTAGGGTTCTAATTCTTCCTTAACTGGTTAAGAAGGACTAACCCTAGTGTTAATGGACAAGTCCCCCTCAAGTTGTCTTACAAACCCTAAAATCCATTTCTTAATCTTACCATTAACTAAAATCCACTCAATAAAGGCTTTGTTATGTCATGAGGTTAATCCCTAATCATGGATTAAGTTGAGGTACCTCCCTCAGCTTAAATGTTCTCAACTATTATCCTTCTATTTGGATGGTGTAATGGGTCCATTAAATCTTTGATTATGGCTTAAACTCATTACTAAACACTAAACAAAAACTCCAAAAACATCTAAATAATTACAAGTAGGTTAATGACCTTAATCCTACATCATGGTGATTAAGTGTGAGGTGTTTACTTCATACTTAAGGTATTCTCATTACCCCTAATCAGAGGGAGGATGTGATGAGTTTATTAACCCTTGGTTTAGGCTTAAGCTCATTTTCTTATGACAAACCTCAAAAAGCAATAAAAGATTGAAAACATCAAAAACAAACAATAATCGTCTCCTCCGGGATTCTTTTCTCACCTCATTCACTCACAAACGAGAACTTGCTTCTTCCGTCTAATGCAAGACAGTTTGCACCTGAGCCAGACAGGTCATACACTTGAGCATAGACAAGTAGGCAGTTCACAAGTCAATTTACCTTTCAGTCTCTTTGAGTCGAACTACGGTGTTCTGACTTCCTCATTGCACGAGAGGATACGTAGGTATAACTTAACAGTTATCAAACAAAAGTCTCTGTATATTCCCCCTCTTTCCAGCATTATTCTTTGAGCCTCATAGTCTTGAGCATTTCACTCTTGTTCTTACACTGACACTTCTCTTATACACTTCACATTTTGTTTACACTGACACTTGCATTCTTTCCAGCTTTGATACACAAATTGCACTGACACTACCCCTTTAAAGCACAAATCTTTTAAGCATGGATCCCGTCGAGTACGACGGACAATCTGGGTGCTAATACCTTCCCAGGTTGTAACCAACCCCCTTTCTCAGTCTCTCTGGTTCGCAACCGTCTTATCCATCTTTTCTTAGGTTTATGCAGCATTACCTTTCCTTCGGGATAAAAATGCCTAGCTGGCGACTCTATTCATTTCCCTCTCCCTTCGCCGACCGTTCGCGTCTGTACCCCTTCTGACCTGAGGTGTCATTTGGTGGGAGCGACAATATGTATCATGCTTTTCACTATAGGACCTCCAAAGGTGACGGAGAGATTGTATGTTGTTCGGCTCTTCTTTATAGGTGGTTTATTTTGCACCTACCCAAGTCGGATGTCTTCAAGGACAATAGAGAGAATCGAAGATGGTCTCAAAGATTGATGTCACTTTCTCATAAGGACATGACATGGTATAGTTCTCATTATGACACTGGAGTTCTTATTGATAGTTGTGGAGAATTTCCTAATGTACCTCTTCTTGGTACACGTGGGGGAATTAGCTACAACCCCATTCTTACTAGACGACATTTCGGATATTGTTTGAAGGACATACCAAACAATCTTTCCTTATCCCGTTTCTTCTTTCTTAATGGTGCTGATCATGTAGAAATGAAGAAAAGGATTGCTCATTCTTGGCATGCTGTTCACCGGAAAGAGAAAGGTCAATTGGGAAGACAACACCTTCCTCCTTCCGAATGTTATATCCAGTGGGTTCGATCTAGGGATTCCAAGCTCAAGATGCCTTATCCACCTGAGGAGCCTTTGTTTCCCATATTACCATTGTCTGCTTTTCTTCCTCCCGTTGATGAGAAGGTGGCTCTTCAAGAAGAGTTAGACAAGATGAAGAAAGAGAAAGAAGAATGGTTACTTGAGAGGACTACGATGCAAAAGCAGCTGAAGGAGAAGGATGATCTCATTGAGCTACTTGAGCGGCGTGTCATGAAGAGACCGAGAGAGGATTTATCTTCCTCTAGTACTCCATCTACTATTCCTCCTACTTCCGGTGCTTGGAAGGCCATTGTTGACAAGTTGGTGAAAGATAAGGAAGATATGGAAGGTCGATACAAGAATGAGATCAAGAGGATTCACATGAAGTATCAGCCAGGATTCGGAACTTCTTCGGATATGATTCCCTAGGCCTAGATTACTTTTCCTCTTATGTATTAGGATTATTGATGTTTGTACTTCACTTGTAATCCTCACTTTGATCTTAATGAGAATGAGTTTTTAAGTATTTCAAAAATGTCTCTTTATAAATATTGCAAGTTATCTTATAATCCTTTGAAATCTTTGCATTTGCATACGCATATCATGCATCATACCCGCATTTGTCTTGCTTTTTGAGTGTTCTCCAGGGATCTTATGTTGTTTCTTGGTCTTCATTCAGTTCTCCTGTCAAGCTGACTCACCGATTTGATACTCGAGCTAATCGGAGAAGAGTGATGGAAACTTTACAACAAGAGAATCGCGAGCTGCGTGAAGAGGTTACTTATCTGAGGGAAAGCTTGGAAAGAGTTTTTGCTATGATGGAAAGTTTGGTGGCTACTCAGAATCATCCACCTCCTAATTCTCCTGTTCAAAATACTGTCATCTCCGAGGTTGTTACCACGTCAATTCCTGTCGAGACTGTTATCTCTCCTCGCTATCGTATGCCTGCTAGCACACCTTGGGGCATGCCAGTTGATTTTATTCCTGCTGGTTATCGTCCTCCTCATCATCCTGAGACTGCTGCATTTAATACTCTCCCACCAGTGTGGACTACTCTTCCTCCAATTGTGACTACTGCACCGCCTGTGGTGCATACTATTCCGCACCATGATGAGATGATTTACCATGCTGAGCCCAGTGAAGGCGCTGGAGTGGCTGAAAGACTTGATGATTTCCTGGGACGCTTTGTTGAGATACAGAGGGAGATGAGAGCCTTGAAGCATAAGGATTTGTTCGGAAAAGATGCCTATGACCTTTGTCAGGTCCCTAATGTTAAATTTCCTTACAAATTCAAGTTGCCCGAGTTTGAGAAGTACAAAGGCAACACTTGTCCGTTGAGCCATTTGACTATGTATGCAAGAAAGATGTCTGCTCAGACTGATAATGATAAGCTGCTGATTCACTATTTCCAGGATAGTTTGACTGGTGCACCCATGAGGTGGTATATGAGTCTGGATAATAGCCAAATCAAGACCTTCAATGATTTGGGAGAAGCTTTTGTGAGGCAGTACAAGTACAACGTTGATATGGCGCCAGATAGATATCAGCTTCGTGCTATGTCTCAGAAGGACAAAGAGACTTTTAAAGAATATGCGCAGAGATGGCGCGAGCTGGCAGCCCAGATTGTCCCTCCGCTGGAAGAAAAAGAAATGACAAAGATCTTCTTAAAGACTTTAGGTTCTTTTTATTATGAGAGGATGATAACAAGTGCTCCTTCTGATTTCACTGAAATGGTGAGTATGGGGATGCGTTTAGAAGAAGGTGTCCGTGAGGGACGGTTGAGTCAAGAGAATAGCAATGGTTCAAGCTCTAGAAGGTTCAACTTTGGGAAAAAGAAAGAAAATGAGACTAACGCAGTATCTCGTGAAAGTTATAGAAGACCTCATAGTCGTGGGAATCACCATTCGCAGCATGTGGCTTCTGTAACTCCGATGATTAATGTGGCTCCAACTGTGCCAGCCATTCCAAAGTATCAACCTCGTTATCAGCAACCTTCTATGCAACAAGGTGGTAATCAACAGGTTCGGGCTAAGCCAAGTTTTGATCCTATTCCGATGTCGTATGCGGACTTGCTTCCGTCTTTGATTATAAAGAATCTTGTGCAAACACGTCCTCCACCTCCAGTTCCAGAGACTATCCCATGGTGGTATAAGCCAGAGGCTCGCTGTGCTTTTCATCAAGGTGCCCCGGGGCACGATGTTGAGAATTGTTATCCATTGAAGTTTGAAGTGCAGAAGTTGATGAGGAACAATGTTCTGTATTTTAATGATGTTAATCCAAATGTGCAGAAAAATCCGTTGCCGAAGCATGGTAATGCGTCTGTGAATATGGTTGATGGTTGTCCTGGTTTGTTCAAGATCTATGAGGTCCGTCATATTCGAAGATCTTTGGTTGAGATGCATGCTTTCTTAAGTGAATATCACGATATTGATCACGATTATGCTGGATGTTGCATCTGCTCGGTGAATCCCCGTGGTTGCGTGATTGCTAAGAGAGATATTCAAAAGATGATGGATGATAAGTTGATTGAAGTGACAGCAAAAAGAGATGAATATGAAAACGAAGTGAATGTTATTATGCCTCAGTTCAATCTTCCTGAGAGAGTTGCTCCTGAGAGGGTGGTTATTTCTTTTGATAGTCGCAAAAATGTTGTTACTCCATTGGTAATTAATTTGCCTGGTCCAGTACCATATGAATCTGATAAAGCTGTTCTGTACCGGTATAATGCTACGATGATAGAAAATGGTAGAGAAGTTCCTATTCCTACTCCAAAGTCTGTGGTTAGCATTGCTGATGTGACGAAGGTTACTCGAAGTGGTAGAGTGTATGCTCCAGACCCTCCGAAGAGAGTTGAAGATACAAGTGCAAATAAGCAGATTATGGATGTTGTTGTCCAATCAGGCCAATCTGGTATTAGTGAAGATGAGGTGCTAAAATTGATAAAGAAGAGGGAGTACAACATTACTGAGTAGTTGTTGCATACTCCGTCGAAGATATCAGTTTTATCACTCTTGATGTGTTCTGAGGCTCATAGGCAGTCTTTGCAGAAGATTCTTGATCAAGCTTATGTTGACCATGATGTGACTGTTGATCAGTTTGATAGTATTGTGGCTAATATCACATCTTGCAACAATTTAAGCTTCTGTGATGACGATTCTCCTGAAGAAGGAAGGAGTCATAACTTGGCATTGCATATTTCGGTGAATTGTCAGGAAGATGCTATGTCCAAGGTGCTAGTTGATACTGGATCTTCTTTGAACGTGATGCCAAAATCGACTTTGTCAAAGCTTGCGTATCAAGGTGCTCCCATGAGACATAGTGGGATTATTGTAAAAGCGTTTGATGGGTCGAAGAAGACAGTGATTGGTGAAGTGGATCTTCCTATTCTTATTGGACCGTTTATATTCAAAATTACTTTTCAAGTAATGGATATACGTCCCGCTTACAGTTGTCTCCTCGGAAGACCCTGGATCCATGAGGCTGGAGCTGTGACATCCACTCTTCATCAGAAGTTGAAGTTTGTGAGAGAAGGGAAATTGGTGACCATTGAAGGTGAAAGGGCGATGCTTGTGAGCAATTTGTCTTCTTTCTCTTATATTGATGCTGAAGAAGAGGTGGGAACTTCGTTTCGAGCTCTTTCTGTTGTGGATAATGTTGCTAAGAAGAATGCCATGCCCATGTCTTATTTCAAAGATGCTCTGCGAGTGCTTGAAGCTGGTCAGTCTGAAGGTTGGGGACGAATTATTGATGCTGTCGACAACAAGGAAGGCTTTGGTATCGGCTTTGCACCAGGTGCAGTTCTTAAAGACCCAAAGACTATTCAAGAAGGTTTCCGAAGTGCTGGATTTATCAACGATCATTCCGCTGCTGCCATCATTGAAGATGATGAAGATGAAGAAATGCCTGACTTTGTTACGCATGGAAAGATTTTCCAGAACTGGATTGCTGTTGATGTTCCTTTTATTGTTCATTCTTCAAAGTAATTTGTTTTATTTTCTTTCAAAAATCCTTTCACTCTGCCCAAGGTGAAAGTGATGTTTGTCGGGCTTTGTTTCAAATTTTATCATCATCAATAAAATGTTATTTTGTTATTTCCATATGTGTTTTTCCTTTTTGCTTTATTCTGAAAAATGGTAACATAAAAAACCCAAAATATAATAATTGTTTATCTGCATAATGTTTGCACTTTTGTTCATACTCTAAAATTAAAATAAAATCATTGTGCAGATTGATTGATAAACCCATTGAAAACAATGATCCTATGCCCTCTCCCAACTTTGAATTCCCTGTGTTTGAAGCTGAGGAAGAGGATGTTGAAGAGATTCCTGATGAGATTTCTCGGTTGCTTGAGCATGAGGAGAAGATTATTCAGCCTCATGGAGAGTCTATAGAGATGGTCAACTTGGGTTCTGAAGATGAAAAGAAAGAAGTCAAAGTTGGAGCATTGCTTGGTCCTGATGTTAAGAAGAGGATTGTAGAGCTTCTCAGAGAGTATGTTGACGTATTTTCTTGGTCTTATCAAGACATGCCAGGTCTTGATACTGATATTGTGGAGCATAGATTGTCGTTGAAGCCTGAATGTCCACCTGTAAAGCAGAAGTTGAGAAGAACTCATCCTGATATGGTAGTAAAGATCAAAGAGGGGGTTCAAAAGCAGATTGATGCAGGTTTTCTTATGACGTCAACTTATCCTGAATGGGTGGCCAATATTGTGCCTGTTCCGAAGAAAGACGGAAAAGTCCGAATGTGCGTTGATTACAGAGACTTGAACAAAGCCAGTCCGAAAGATGATTTTCCATTGCCACACATTGATATGTTGGTAGATAATACGGCTAAGTTTGATGTGTTCTCTTTTATGGACGGATTTTCCGGTTATAATCAAATAAAGATGGAACCCGAGGACATGGAAAAGACCACATTTATTACACCATGGGGAACATTCTGCTACAGAGTGATGCCTTTTGGATTGAAGAATGCTGGTGCGACGTACCAAAGAGCTATGACTACACTTTTCCATGATATGATGCATAAAGAAATCGAGGTATATGTGGATGATATGATCGCTAAGTCGAAGACTGAAGAGGATCATGTTGAACATTTGCTGAAGTTGTTTCAAAGGTTAAGTAAGTTTAAGCTTCGTTTAAATCCGAATAAGTGCACATTTGGTGTACGTTCTGGAAAGTTGTTAGGTTTCATTGTCAGCCAAAGAGGCATTGAAGTTGATCCTGATAAAGTGAAAGCTATTCAGGAAATGCCTGCTCCAAGAACCGAAAAGCAAGTAAGAGGATTCTTGGGCCGTTTGAATTATATTTCGAGGTTTATCTCTCACATGACTGCCACATGTGCTCCGATTTTCAAGTTGCTTCGAAAAGACAAAGGTTGTGTCTGGATAGATGATTGTCAGAAGGCGTTTGAAAGTATCAAAGAATATCTGCTTGAACCTCCTATCTTGTCTCCTCCGGTAGAAGGTAGACCGATGATCATGTACTTGACTGTGTTGGAAGATTCCATGGGTTGTGTGCTCGGTCAGCAAGATGAATCTGGAAGAAAAGAATATGCAATTTACTACTTGAGTAAGAAATTCATTGATTGTGAGTCTCGGTACTCTATGCTTGAAAAAACTTGTTGTGCCTTAGCTTGGGCTGCAAAGCGTCTTCGCCAGTATATGCTGAATCATACAACTTGGTTGATCTCTAAAATGGATCCAATCAAGTATATCTTTGAAAAGCCTGCTTTAACTGGGAGGATTGCTCGTTGGCAAATGTTGTTGTCAGAATATGATATCGAGTACCGAGCTCAAAAAGCTATAAAAGGTAGTATCTTGGCTGACCATTTGGCACATCAACCGATTGATGATTACCAACCTATCAAGTTTGATTTTCCAGATGAGGATGTGATGTTTTTGAAAGTGAAAGATTGTGATGAACCTTTGATTGAGGAAGGGCCGGAGCCTGGATCTCGATGGGGTTTAGTTTTTGATGGTGCCGTGAATGCATGCGGAAGAGGAATTGGGGCAATGATCATTACTCCCCATGGTTCACATATTCCTTTTGTCGCGAGGTTGACTTTTCCTTGTACCAATAATGAAGCTGAGTATGAAGCCTGCATTATGGGTCTTGAGGAAGCTATTGATCTGAGGATTAAGAATCTTGATGTGTATGGAGATTCTGCCTTGGTAATTAATCAGATCCAGGGTACGTGGGTAACTCATCAACCCCACTTGATCCCCTATAGAGATT
Organism: Lathyrus aphaca; assembly: GCA_963966055.1. Classification (NCBI taxonomy): domain Eukaryota; kingdom Viridiplantae; phylum Streptophyta; class Magnoliopsida; order Fabales; family Fabaceae; genus Lathyrus; species Lathyrus aphaca. Next base: position 735,852,315 of record OZ014519.1, on the reverse strand, counting down.
ATGCCAGGAAGATATCAACTTTCTTCACTAAAGTTGAGTTTCATTATGTTCCTCGTGATGAGAATCAGATGGCGGATGCTTTAGCAACTATAGCTTCTATGATAAAAGTGCACCAGTGGAATGATGTTCCCATGATCAGTGTGATGCGACTTGAAAGACCAGCTCATGTGTTTGCAGTTGAAGAGGTCCATGATGACAAGCCTTGGTATCACGATATTAAATTATTCCTCCAGAGTCAAGAATACCCACTTGGGGCATCCGATAAAGATAAAAGGACTTTGAGGAGATTGGCAGGCAATTTCTTCCTGAATGGAAATGTGCTTTATAAGAGAAATTTTGACATGGTCTTGCTCAGATGCGTGGATAGACACGAAGCAAACATGTTGATGAAATAAATTCATGAAGGATCTTTTGGCACTCATGCTAATGGGCATGAAATGGATAAAAAGATGTTAAGAGCAGGTTACTATTGGCTGACAATGGAATCTGATTGTTGCAAGTATGTGAAAAAGTGCCATAAGTGTCAAGTGTATGCTGATAAAATTCATGTGCCACCAGCTTATCTCAATGTGATTTCTTCCCCATGGACTTTCTCTATGTGGGGAATTGATATGATTGGTATGATTGAACCCAAGGCTTCGAATGGACATCCTTTTATTCTTGTGGCAATTGACTACTTCACCAAGTGGGTGGAAGCGGCATCGTATGTTAATGTGACCAAGCAAGTTGTGGTTCGGTTTATCAAGAATAACATTATTTGCAGATATGGTGCTCCGAACAGAATCATTACTGATAATGGTTCGAACTTGAACAATAAGATGATGAAAGAGCTTTGTGAAGAATTCAAGATTCAACACCATAATTCTTCTCCTTATAGATCGAAGATGAATGGGGCTGTTGAAGCTGCGAATAAGAACATTAAGAAGATCATTCAGAAGATGGTTGTGACGTACAAGGACTGGCATGAAATGCTCCCTTTTGCTTTGCATGGGTATCGTACATCTGTCTGCACTTCAACAGGGGCAACCCCTTTCTCACTTGTTTATGGTACATAAGCGGTGCTCCCCGTCGAAGTTGAGATCCCATCAATGAGAGTTCTGATGGAAGCCAAGTGGACTCCGAACTATGATGGCCCATATGTTGTTAAGAAAGCCTTCTCTGGCGGTTCATTAATTCTTGCAACTATGGATGGTGAGGAGATCACTCGCCCTGTGAATGCGGATGCAGTCAAGAAATACTTCGCCTAAAAAAATAAAAGAACAGCTCGCTAAGTTGAAAACCCGAAAGGGCGACTTAGGCAAAAATGAGCGTCTCGGTGGATTGAAAACCCGAAAGGGCGGTCCAGGCAAAAATTAGAGACATAAACAGAAATAATTATCCCGGTAGATTGAAAACCCGAAAGGGAAATCTAGGCAAAAGTTAGGGATCATGGCAAGTAACTGCGTCGACAGACTGAATCACTTGTAGCAACCGAGGATTTCAGATTCTATTCCTCAGAAGAATTTCCCATCAAAGATTCTTATTCACTCATCCTTAACTGAAGTTTCAGACACAGTGGAGTTCAAAGTTGATAGGGAGAATAGTGATCATTGTATCTTAATGTAGCCCTTTTCCATGTATTTACCATTTTTCAAACTTGTAATGATCCATGGAGTCATGCCATTTGCTGACTACCATTCTATCAATGAATTTGAGCTTTTATCCAATTGTTTGCAATTCTTTATATTGTTTTTGTTTACAAAATTTCAATTTATTGTTGATGATGATTTTTGAAACAAATTTAATAAATTTAATCTTTGAAGATTTTAAAAACATTTTTATTTTGATATATGAACAAAGAAAGGATATCAATGGTGCCTCCAAGAATGGTAAAGTCTGGATGTGTGTAACTCGTCTCTCCCAAAGCATGGTTTGATTCGGTTGTGTCCATGCGAAGGTCCTGAATAGTCTTGACAGGTTGATGTTAATGATGTTTTGTTCCCCAACAATAAGTATGAACGGAGATTGTATGTATTCCCCAGAAGAATTGTTGGAAAGGATGTTCTTAAGAATCCCTAGCTGAGTTTTGATCTCTTCCTCAGCAAGTTATCTTTAAATTGAGAAGCATTGGGAATCCCCAACTGAGCTCTTGTTCCTCAGCTTGAATTGGTTGCATCCTTGAATATAGAAGTATTGATATAGCAATCAGTTTAGAGGTTTTCTTTTACCTGATGTTGGGTATAGATTTAAAATCCCTCGTAACTGTGTTTTGGCTATGATGTTAACTTCTGATATCCCCATATGGATCCCCAGTAAGTCTGCATGTGTTGATTTCCAGCAGATTCCTATGTGATTTTTAGCAGGTCTTGCACTCTATCCCCAAGTGGAGCAGGAGTGGTATGACAGTTATTCCTCGTGAAGTTTGATACTTCTATCCTCAGCAGATTATTACCTTTCCTCAGCAGGATGATATCCATAGCAGATGCTGTCTCATCATGATTTAAGCCTTGTAGTAGGATTTTATTCCTTTGATGGCTTATGACAGTCCCCTGCAAGATTTCAAGTTGAATCTCCAGCATGTTTCCCTGCATTATTGCCTTGGGATTAGTCGAGTATCTGGTTGTTGTGGTGTTCATGTCACCCGTTTCTTATCTGTATGTCTGTTTTGTCAGCATATTCATAAGCATATTCATACGCATAAGCATAGCATTGTTTGCTTGCATTCTTGCGTTTATCATTGTTCTCTGCTCTTTGGTGTCTTTCCCCACAGAGTGTGTGAGTTGTCTTCCTCTCAAGTTTAGAGTGTCGACCATTAAGCAGAAAGTGTTAATCCTTTCTAATTCCCCACTGAGTTTGTTTCTCGTGGATGATTTTGATTCAGCTTCCTCCCCAGTTTATTATTTGGATGGAATTTTCCCCAGTTGAGATATTTCCTCCTCGGGATGAGTCTTGCTTGACCGTTTCTCTCCAATTTGTTCTTGGATTGAACTTTGGTCCCCTTTTGTGAGTAATATTGCTTTGGAATTAAGTTATCATTGTTTGACAGTGGGCAACATTTTCTCCAGCCTGAGTATATTACTTTGGAATTAAGCTATCATTGTTTGATAGTGGGCAACATTTTCTCCAGCCTGAGTATATTACTTTGGAATTAAGCTATCAGTAATCGATAGTGGGTAATATTACCAAATTAATCAAGTTCTTTTGCTTGTACTCCTACCCAATAAATCCGGTAGTTGAGATTTCTTCTTACCTAGTAAAAAGGTAATAGAAGCTGTTTCCCTTTAATTGAGTTCCTACCCAGTAAATCAGGTAGTTGATCATACTCCTATCCAGTAAATCGATAGTCGAGTCCTTTATATTTCTTACCCAGTAAAAAGGTAATTGAGGTTATCCCTCTTTATTTTGCTCCTATCTAGTAAATTGATAGTCGAGTCCTTTATATTTCCTACCCAGTAAACAGGTAGTTGATATTCTTATCCAACTCAGTATTTCTCCATTTTTGGACTCGAATACTTTGTTTGATTGTTAATTCCTGGCAGGATGTTTAATTTCCCTTGTTGAATCTTGTTCTTTGATTATATCATAATTTTTCCCATGTGGAGTCAGCTATCCAGTGATTTATTTTCCTGGTAACTCTTTGGTTGTCTGTTGTTGTTTCCCCAGCGGGATTTTCTTCTGTGTCCCCAAGTTTTGCTTTTCTCTGGTGGTCATATTTTCCCCACGGAGATCTTGGGCTTGCATATCATATTCATATCATATCATGTTCTCTTAGGAAAAAAATTGGGTTTTCTGTATTTAAGTCTCTCCCATCTTGTAGAGATGAAGATGTCAATCTTCATATCTCCGGATTGAAGAAACTTAAATAGGGGCAGCTGTAACACCCTAATTTTTGCCCTAAGATTTCTTCGCATTTCATCTGCATTTTGCATACAAACAAGATCGCACTGGCTTTCGAGTTTCTCCTCAGATGTAGGGTCTATGTTTCGCAGGGGATCACCATTGTTTTTACTTCTTTATATTTGTTTATATTTACTAACTTCTAACCAAAATACAAAAAAAAAATATGTGGCTATCTGTTTCTTCTTCTCTCTGTGTTGCAGGTTTGCGAAGATAAGACAGTAACTTCGTTCAGATGCGTTTGTTCAGTCACAATTCGATCCAAATGGATGTTTGACCTAATTTGGTCAAACTATCAAAATTTGATTTGACTTCCAGTTGTGTGTGCCAGTGGTTTAGACAGTGTGTGTTCAAAAATTCAAGATGTGCTGTGTACAAAAGGCATCAGTTATCAGGCAGTGTTTTATGCGAAGTTTGGTTTGAATCTTCAGTGTTTATCAGTTCATCGGTTCATCAGTTCAACAATAATTCACCTAAGGATTTATTTTCCTCAGTATGGATTCAGTTTATCAGGGAAGTAATCAGACAATTTTCAGATGACAGTTGGCTTAAGTTGTGAAATATCCAGTGGGTCTGTGTTGGCTGTGTTCATTTTTATCAAAGGCTTGTGAAATAAAAATCAAGATTTGTTGTGGGCTTGAAAACCAAATTCCATCCATTATCCATTTCTTGAGTAAACCATTTTTTTATCCAAATCTTCAATAACCTTTTTTCTAGTTCAAATACCCGATTATCCATTTTTTTTTCACAAAAATTTCAAATTTCTAAATTTTTCGATTCCCTTTTCAAATAACCATTTCCAGTTATACATTAAATCCAATTCCCGATTATTTCATTTTTTTATTATTTCAAATTCCATTTCTTTTTTTTTTATCCATTTTTCAATTACTTTTTTTATTATTCACTTTTATCATTAAACAAGACCATATTTTTTTTAATTCTTACAAATTCAAGAAGCCAATTTAATTTGTTAGCCCATTTCATTGTTTTTTATATGATAAGAAAAAATATATTATAAAAAATATAAATTCCCATCCATTCCAATTATTTTTTTGATTAATTCTTTCATATTTTCTTAAGCCCAACATTTTTTGGCCCACCTCTTCAGCCATTTTTTTTACAGCCTCCAAACATCAGCTCATCACACAAAGCCTTTCTATCAATACAAAGCCAAATTCCTGCCCAGCTTTTCATAAACATCAGCATCACAGCCGCATTCTCACGTGACACTTTCCATCAGCCATTTCCAAGCCAACACTCATACGGCAGCAAAACACAAGCCTAACAAGCCTCCAGCTGCAAAACGAAACAAGCACCTTTCCAGCCCCAAGCCGCACGGCCTTTCCTGAATCAAGCCAAGGCTTCACCGTACCCCACGCAAAATCACGTCATCCCGCACGCCTTCAATTCCCAGCTGCCCACAAATTCCCAGCCAGCTTCAACACCAATATCAGCTTCACTTTACGCCAACACAGCAGCTACATACACACACGCCGCATGACTTCATCATCACAAGCCAACAGCAACAACAAGTCACACGTTTTCTGCAAGTAATTCCAGCCGTTCACGCGAATAAGCCCAGCCGAAACAATACAAGCAACAACGCGCAAGCCTCACACCAAGTCACGAAATCAGCACCTGAAAAACAAAATCAAAACGCAAATGGGCAACAAATGAAACGCAAAACTCAAAATCAAAAAACGCAAAATGCACACGAAAACATCCGCATTCAAAACACGGAGAATTCCTCAAAACGGCATCCAACCCCATCTTTTTCCTTCTATAAATTGAAGCCCTTTCTCCTCTCAACCTCAAGCTTAAACAGCCCCCAAAATCCCTGCTCAAAAATCAGAATCAATTTAATTTTCCCAATTCCTTGATTCATATCACAACAATTCTGATTTCGATTTCAACATTTCAAACCACTCCATTCACCTTCAAATCACCTTCATTATAAAATCGGATCTGTGAGAAAAGGAAGGGAGAACGAAATTCGCAAGGAGAAAGAGAGAGCCGCGATTGAGACTTTGAAGAGATTGAGATTCATTCACTGTGGATTCGTTTGTGTTTGATTGATTTTCGGTTTGATAAGGTGAGAAGAAGAAGATCCGGCATTTTTTTTTTGCGTTGGGGAAGAAGAAGAGCATCTGCTCTTTTTGTTTTTTTTTCTTTTTTATTTATTAATTTGTTTTGTTACTTTTGATAAAAGAAAAAAAAAGAATCATAATATAAGTGTTTGGGCTTGATATGTTGGTAGGATCCATTTTTGCTTATCCAGCACCCAAACCATGCGTGGATCCCCCTCCCTCTTCCATTTATTTTTTTTTTCATTCTTTAATTTTCTTCTTTATGTTTTTTTTAAATATTATTGTTACAAATTATTGTTGATATAAGAGTTTCTTTTAGAAAATATATTTTAGAAAAAGTCTTAGAACATATATTTTAAGTAAAAGGATTTTAAAAAAATATTTCAATTTCTTTTATGGATTTATTATTAGATCCATTTTTTCTTCATCTTTTATTTTTGGTCGATGACAATCTCCGATTCGTGATTGTTGAATTTCGAATAGGTTTAATCTTCATTATTTCAAATCTATGGATGAATGATCATTTGGATCATTCTCCATACTTTGAGATCGTGATAGGTTGCCTTCGATAAATTCAACGAAAATCTCGATTAAGATTAGACCGTTCTTTTTCTTTTAGTGTGGCATGTTTTCGGAGAACGATCCATAATATCATTTCTCTAACATGTATTAGCACGAATATTTTCCACTTTAATTAGTGGTGGCCGGCCTCATTTGTAGGGTAATTACTTCGTAAATTACTAAGCGATTGCTTAACATAGACCTAAATTTGTCCCGATTCGGAATAAGATCCACTTGGATCCGGTTGCCTCGATTTTTGTTATTTTTTTCATGGTTGTGCTTGATTAAGTTCATCATACCACTTATATGTAAATATTATAATAATGTGAATATAATAATCCATTTAAATTCAATCTCTCGCACCTTATCCTTTTATTTCAATTTCTCGTTCCTTATCTCTTTATTATGCTTTTATCATATTATATCATATACCATATTGTTTATGTTTATATTGTTGCTTGTGATTTTTATTTTGTCCATTCGGACACCAAAACACTAATAAAGGATTAAACATTAAAATGATTGGTGACTTTAATTTCGGACTATGGTTACTATCCTTAGCATTGGAGTATGGACTTAGATTTTAGGATCTCTCCCCTTGCTCAAGTTGTGATGGATTGGAAACTTTGACCTCAAGTTATTTCATTGGTCTTTGAAGATGGAACTCCGGTTACTTTGAAGAAGTATTCATAATATGGTTTGGTCGCTCTTCTTTTAACTTTTTAATTCAAGTATTAGGATAGTCCCTTCATCTCCTCCCCATTCTTAAATTTTCAAAACTTCTCCTTATTTCAAAAATCTTCTTTGTTTTCAAACTTCAAATGTTTTCGCAATCAAACCTTGACTTAGGTCAAGTGATTTTAACCTTTTTACTTTGTTTTCTTAAATAAATGTTAATCCATGTAAATATATCGAAATTCTTTTCTTACATACTTTAAAAAATCCAAAACTCACTTAATTTGTTTTTTGTGCCTTTGTGCACTTTTTTTTCTTTCCATATGTTTAGATATGATTCATTCTTTCTAGCGGAATTATTCGCTAAAGAATGACGACTTATCTCTACATTTTAAAATAAATTCAACTCATTGTTTCTTTTCAAATTTTGTACCACGAACTACGAGGTTTTGATCTCGCATTGCACTTTGTGGGTACGTAGGCATGAGGCGTTAAAACCTCATCAAACACAAAATCATTAAAAAACATTTTTCTCCTCATCCCTTCAATCATTTTTAAGCAAACCAATTTCAGACCAAAAAGCAATAAATATTTCAAAGGGCTCCCGTGGAGTACCACGGAAGAGTCGGGTGCGTAAAACCTTCTCGGTTCGTAACCAATCCCCTTACCCGTTCTCTGTTTGTTTCTTTTAGCTTTTGCTTTTAGACTCCTTAGGTTTTTGTTCGTTCTTTTACCTTTTTCCTTTTTGGAAATAAATAAAAGCGCGGTGGCGACTCTGTGTACCTTGAGTGAAGTTAATCAATAGCTTACACTCACGATTTTACCGCTACAGTTCCCTCCTATACTTTTGATTCTAGAAGGACCAAAATGATCCATGTGTAGAAGTTCAAGAGGTCTAGAAGTAGAGACTAAATTTTTTGATTTAAAAGATATCTTGGTTTGCTTTCCCATTTGGCAAGCATCACAAAGATGGTCTCTAGTGAACTTTATGTTAGGCAAACCGACTACTATGTTTTTGGACACAACCTTATTTAGCAAGTCAAAGTTGATATGCGCTAAACGTCTATGCCAAAGCCAAGACTCTTAACTTTTGGAAATAAGACATTTAGGATCACTCATGGTCATCGAATTCAAATCAAGCATATATACATTGTTAACCCTCAAGCCTTTAAACACATCCTCTTTGTTTTCATTATGTTCAATTATGCAACCTTCTTTAGAGAATGAGACACTATATCCCTTATCACATAATTGACTAATGCTAACAATGTTATGCTTAAGACCCTCAACTAAAAGGACATTAGAGATAGATGTAGAAGAGGGATTACCTACACTACCTTTGTCGAGTATAGCTCCCTTGTTGTTATCACCATAGGTAACAAAGCCCTTATTCTTAGCCACAAAGTCATAAAATAGGGAAATATCACATGTCATATGTCTTGAGCATCCACTATCAAGAAACCATTGTTTCTCCATAGTCTCAAGACACTCCACCTACATGATTAGACAAGAGAGAAAGGTACCCAATTTTCATTGGGTCCTAGAGTGTGAGTGAAAATTTTGTTGCTTTTGGGCAACCATTGACAAATGCCTTTAGGGACCAAGTATCTCCTAAACCGACATTTGGCAATTGTATGACCTTCCTTGCAACAATAGTTACATTTCAAGAATGGTTTAGACTTGCATATTTTTCTATCAACAGAGTTGATATGGATGCACATACAATCTTTCCAGTGACTATAGTTTTCTCCAGTAAAAACTGGAGCTCTATTGTACGCCCCCGTTGGATCGTTGTCCATTTTCCAATAAGTTGTATGTGAAGCACTAGATGAACCAGGCTCTGATACCACTTGTTTGACGATAGCGCGGATCTAGAAGGGGGGATGAATAGATCCCTTTTTTTAAAATACTTTTCAAAATTTAATTGAAAATGTATTGCGGAAGTTTCCCGGAAAATCGTCTAGTTTAAATTTGAAGTCACCGGAGATCGGATATACGCAAAACCCAATTGGAATGAAATGATGACTAGAAGAATTAATATTTCACAAATGATTCACTTGATAATTCAACACTTGATAAAACTATTCTTAACAATGATATAGAGAAGAAATTAAGCACAATCAAATTTATTTTGTGTGGTTAGGCTTTTTACCAAACACTTGGAGTGCACACACCAAGGATAATTTTGTTGTATCAAATAGTGCAGAATTTTACCCATTCTAGTTATCACTTTTGAGTGTAACAATTTATCAAACACTTTGAGTGCACTAATTTGATACACCAAAATTTTAAAGCACACAAGATCAAGATGAACAAAAGTAAAATACGAGAAACATAAAGAGCACAAGGAATTTGTTGAGGCAGTTCCTTCGTCGTCCTCGCTCGAAGTACTCTACCCCCAATTCACAATCGAATTGGGCAATTTTATTAAATTGAAATTGTTTTACAAGAAGAGAGATAAATGAATCAGAAAACCAAACCACTTTGAATATGCTGTCAAATCTTCTTCGTGTCCCTTGATCCAAAGTAGAATCAAGTCTTCCATGCGTGTCGAGAAAGCCTCCGATTAGTTGATCCCTTCTTGCAAGGATTCACTATCCTCCAAACTTTGAGCACGGCTGAGTTTCTCCAACACTTGTGAACCCACAAAGACCTTCGCAATCCTCCGTCTACCGTGATATGAAAGAACGATCCACTTGATCTTCAATCTACCTCACTCGGCTGAATCTACGAACGATCGTTGTGTGCAAAACCCCCAAACCTTCAACGATCTTGGAGGAGAAAACCCTTCAGATATTTCGAAGGAAAACCCACACACTCTAGACCCAATCTGAAACTCTAATTCACGATTGAGTGTTATCTTCGAAACATGCACCGTAATCAAACAAAGATTGTTGTGTGTGATTGTTGATTGATGCAAGAAGGAAGAAGATGAAGAGAGATGTGTGTATATCTTTCACTTTCCTTGTTCTCCTCTCAAAAGAAATGAAACCTGATATTTATATTGGTTAGTGATTGTAACATAAAAGAAAGAAAAAATAAATGAAAAATTGAGTCAGCACAGTAATGAGCCGACTCAAATCATTAAATGAGCCGGCTCAAATTGCCAAGTGAGCCGGCCAAAAATAACAGAGAGGCAACCTGTTGAGACCCGCAGGAAATGAGAAGAAAAATATTTTTGATGAGTCGACTCATGAAGGAGTTTGAGTCGGCTCATCCATACCCATGAGTCGACTAAAATGATGCTTCAGGCAGCCTGTTGGGACCCGTGTGTTTGGGCACCAAAACACACTGAATGAGTCGGCTCATTGTGGAATTTGAGTCGGCTCATTCAGTTCATTTTTCCAAAAATGTTATTTCTTGCTTTTTCTTAGAGAACCACTTATGCTTTCAAACATGCCAAGTTTTTGACACATTAAAATTCATGCCATGTCTCACAGTCACTTCCTTACCTCCGGTGAGAGAAGTTGAATTCTCAGTTGACCTAATACCGGGAACGACTCTTATATCCGTTTCCCCTTATCGGATGGAACCACTCGATTTAAGAGAACTGAAGGATCAATTAGAGGATTTGATGGCAAAGCATTTTATAAGACCCAATGTTTCATCGTGGGGAGCCCCTGTTTCAATGGTGAAGAATAAAGATGGTGGTATGTGGTTGTGCATAGACTACCATAAGTTGAACAAGGTTACCATCAAGAATAAATATCCCCTGCTGAGGATATACGATCTTCTAGATCAGTTGAAAGGAGCCTGTGTGTTCTTGAAGATTGATCTAAGGTCGGGCTATCACCATATTCGTGTGAAAAGTTCTGATGTTCCGAAGACTACGTTTAGAACCCATTATGGCCATTATGAATTCTTAGTAATGCCTTTTGGTGTGACGAATTATCCAACTATTTTTATGGATTGCATGAATCGTATATTTCAAGACTACTTGGATCAGTTCATGGTGATCTTTATCGATGACATTCTTATCTATTCTCGTACTCCACAAGAGCACGGAGAACATTTGAGGATTGTTCTATCAGTACTGCAAGAGAAGCAACTTTTTTCCAAGTTTAGCAAGTGTGAGTTCTGGATGTCAGAAGTCAAGTTTCTTGGACATGTTATATCTCAGGGAGGTGTAGCAGTGGATCCATAGAAGATTGAAGCCGTGATTAATTGGGAGAGACCAGAGAATGCTTCAGAAGTGAGAAGTTTCTTAGGTTTGGTAGGTTACTATAGAAGGTTCATTAAAGGTTTTTCTCAGATGGTGTTGTAGAACCCCAAATTTGCCCTCTTCATTTTAAGCATCATAATACACCATTTGCATCATAAGCATATCATATATATAGCATTATAGCATAGAAAAATAAAGAATGACAAGCATCAAGCCCTAGCATGAGGCATATGGCCATCTGGGGAGGTGTTAAAGGCCATTTAAGCCAAGACAAGGGTTCCAATGGATTTGTGGGAGGCCTATGATGAGTCTATACTCCTTTGGCAAGGCCAAGTTCACTTTCAAAAGCTCAGAAGATTGCTTAATCATCACAAGTTTCAAGACAATGCAAGGCTCCTAAGCAGTGCAACCAAATTAGGGTTTTGGTTTCAAGGGCCTTAACCTCATAATTTTGGCCAACTCTTTTGGGCAATGTCTTCTATATGATAAGAGGTTCCTACATGTCAATTTTCATGGAAACCTTCCAAGTGGAAGTCAGTCATTGCTTCAGTTACTTGCAGATGAAGTAGAAAGTCAACTGGGTCCAGAAAAAAGTCAACTGTACCATTCCAAGGGGTCCAACCCAACTTTTTTGGCCAAATGAGGTCTATTCAATGTTATAAGATGTTTGGTGAGCTTAAAGTACAAGAATTTTGATGGTTTGAGGGGTTTTGGCAAAAGTGCACAAATTTGGTTATGGAAAAGTTACTATTTTTGGCTATTTTGACCTAAAACTTCACAAAGCCTTAACTTGATCAAAAAATCTTCAAATGGACCCAAAGTAAACATGAAAGTTGGAGAGTAAGGGCTGCCATTTTTAAAAAGTACAAGAGCATTTTCTGGAGATTCCTAGATTTTCCTATAGGTCCCTCGAAAATTTGAGCATTCTAGGGCAAATTTCAAATTTTCAAGGCCAAGCCATTTGCACAAAGGCTCAAAAGTGGATAGTTTGCTATGCTATGTCCAAAGTAAGTTTACACAATCAAAATGCATCCCATTTAGGTCATTTGGCTCAAAGAAAAGTGGAAAAATTCGTGCACATGAAAAAGTTCCATAAAACTTGCATTTTGCACTTGAATTTGCACAAGGCATGACAAATGTGTGATAGCTTGCATCCAAGGGCTGAAGTTGTTTGCTGGGAATCATTGGTGGGATGGTGAATTCACATGCAAGAGAGGCCAGCAAATCATGAGCTTGGCATGCTTATGGCACACTTGGGCCAAAATTGCATTTTCACAAAAATCAGCTCTCTCTCACGTGCATTTGTTCTAACCCTTTTGCATTGCCATATATATTCCATAACAATCAGAATTAGGGTTAGAGGCAGCCAGAATACACACCCATTCTCCCATTCTCATCTCTTATGAAAAATTGCTCATTCTCCACAAACTCTTGCTACAAGAATCCATTCACAAAACTCTTGGTGGATTCTTAATCCTCATCACTCATAGATCATTTCCATACCATTTGTTTGGATTATTCTTCAAGAATCATCCATTTCCCATTTCTTGTGCACATTTGCATTTTGTGCCATAACTTTTGATCTAGGCAAGCTTTCTTCAATCTAAGACCATATTCATACTCCTCTCATCTCAAGGATCATTAAGCACCCATGGATCTAGATTTATAGTGAAGTTTGTTCAAGTGGCCATTTGAGAAGCTTTGAAGCACAAGGAAGCACATTGCTGGATTTACAAGCTTGCAAAGCCTTAGATGCATTTATTTTGCATCTAAGGGGATAAGGAGATCATTTGCCATCATTTTATACCATTCTTGACTTCAAATTTTGAACAACACCTTAGGTATGCTCAAATTTCGAATCTCATAGAAATGTGTTTGGTTGTGTGTTTTAGAATCCTCATGTTGTGCTGGTTACAATGCTCTTTGTAGTTTGTGAAATGGTTGAGTATTCGCAAAGTTATGGTGATTTAAAGTTTCATGGACAATTTTATTTTCATTCATATCTTAAGTTTCTTTGAGTTTTAGTTCAATCCAAGTATGTATTCTTGTTTAATGATGTTAGATTATGTATTCTGGAGAGTTTCATGGCCGGTCGTGGCTTGGTTTGAGATTTCATGAAGTTAGGGTTAGGGTTTGGTTCATTAATGGTGGTGAGAGTTTAGGGTTTCTTCATGAAGAAGAAGGTGCTGCAGATTCAGCGCTATTTGCACCCCCCCATGCGCGGCCCATTGTGTTTTTTAACTAAGCATAGTTGCTCTTCACACCCCCTTGGCCCATTTGCTTTATTTTCATTTTTTTTTCTTTACCAATTTATTCCATTTGCTTTTAGTTCATTTAAAATATTTCTTTAACTCTAAAAAATCCAAAAAAATTCATATGCACTCCTTGATTCATCTAGTTTTTTATCATGATTTTTCCAGATTTTTATTTTTATCCCACGTGGCCAAATAAATTCAACATTGAGCATTGCATTCTTGTGGACTCTCATGGACCAATCTGCCTTGTCCAATTTCTATTTTTCTCATCCTTTAAGCTATGAACCCCATTCTTTTTGCATTCAAATCCTAAGACACTCTACTATCTTCATGATTTATCTTGGATTTTTCACAAACTTCCTTGCTGGATTTTGCTTGAGTTACTTGTGCCTTAATTTTCAAAACCCTAAATGGTAATACCTTGCATCCTTGAGCTTCATTGACCTAGTTTGGTGCTGTATTTTTGCAAACCCTTTTGGATTCTCATTTCCTTGTGTTTGGAGAGTGCTTTTCTGGTTGGATAGAATTTTTAAGTGCTTGGATCTTTTTCTTGGGTATTTTCTTCCTCACCTTGCCTTGTTTTGCATTCTTTGAGTCTTCTAGTCTCTTTTAAGTTTAGAAGGGCACTTGTGCCAACTTCTCTTTATCTTTTGGGGTCCTTTAGAGGTCTATGGTTGCTCCTGGTCTTAGGATAGGGTTTGAGTCTCCTTGAGTCTTGGTGTTGGGTCTCTTTTATGTGCTTTATTTCTTTAAGTGTTAAGCATGCCCTCATTGCATTTGTTTCACTTCCAATCATCTCAATATGATTTTGTGTTGCTTTGCTTATCATCTTGTGAGCTCTTTGCCATGCCTATATGCTTGTGTAGCTTCTGACTTGTTGGTTTATGCCTTGATTTTATGTTATTATACTAACCTTGCAGGAGCTATGGTAAGTTTGAGATGTGGGAATTGAGTTCCACATCTCCATTTCTCATCTCTTCTCATTTTGTTTATATGGACTAACATCTTCTTGTTGGGCTTAGGCCTTTCTCATCTCTCCTCTTATATTCTTCTTCTTCTCTTGAGATCTTTTTTAGGTTAGAAAGACCTCACAAACCCTAGGAACTCCATGCATGTTAACTTAGGATAGAAACTTCCCCCTAGTTTTTCCTTTTTGCTCCTTTGGTTCTCTTTCACTTCTCATCTCATAATCATAAAAAAAACACTTTAATAACTTTGAAGAGATGCATTGATCCATAGCCTTATCCCATGAGGTATGCTTGTAGTCTTCCCATCTTGGGATAGTACATGTTTACCTTGTGATGCACAAGTCTGATCAAGGTATCTTCTTCATAAAAGAAAAGCATAAAAAAACACTTCTTCATGTAAATGATCAAAACACCTAATAAATAAACAAGTTAGTGAGCCTAGGCCCTAATCTTTGGGTTCAAGTTTTGGGGATCTTCTCCTTACTTGAGTGTGCTTGTTCTATTATTCCATCTTGGAATGTAGTGACAAGTGCACATTCCATTGATGAGAGCTTGAGTTCACTCCCTTGTGACACACTCATAAAAGCTTCATAAAAAACACAAACAAACAATAAACGTCTCTCCTTCGGGATTTCTTTTCTCATCTCATTCGCTCCGTACGCGAACTTGCTCCTACTTGTCATCTTGCAAGACGGTTACGCACTCGTCGTCCGAGTCTGCAACACCTGAGCAATGGCATAGGCAGTTCAAGTTTTAATTCACAAGTAATTTTCCTTTTAGTACCCCTAGTTAGGGGAACTACGGCGTCTCTGATCCTCATTATCCTGATGAGGTACGTAGGCAGCGGGGTAGGGCCCGTTCGAGCACAATCTTTATTTTCCCTACGTTTCTCCTTTTGCTTTCTTATTTCACTTCTTTTCCAGTTCCAGTTTTCTTTTCATTTTCTTTTCTTTGCTGCAGCTTTCATACCCTCACCCTTTGAAACAGTTTCTTTTGCAAGCGTGGATCCCGTCGGGTACGGCGGACGATCTGGGTGCTAATACCTTCCCAGGTCGTAACCGACTCCCGAACTCAGTCTCTTTGGTTCGTAGGACCCGTGTCCTTCCTCTTCTTTCTTCTGGTTTGTGCAGCATTACCATTCCCTTTCTTCGGGATAAAAATGCCTGGCTGGCGACTCTATTCTTTTTTCCGCGCCACTTTTGCGTTTGTACCAGGATGGAAATACGGGGAGCGACAGCTTGGCGACTCTGTTGGGGATGGAACCCAGAATCTCTGGTTCCCCTGTGAGTCTCTCCTAGCGCTTGTTTGTTGCTGTTTCTTTGGGTGATGTTTGTTTGTTGTGGCTTGTTGTATTTTATTGTTGTTTATTTACAGCTTTATTTATAGCTTTATTTACAGTTTTCAGTCTTTATTTACTGCATCATGTATATATACTGGACTGTCTGGACTGGTTTTCTTTGGTGGGATGGGTGTTACTGGTTCTTGAGAGATATGAGCCAAGTACCCGGCTCGAGTGCACCATAGGACTTAGAGTGGTTCCACTTTGGCCTCATGAGATCTTGTCATGGGGGTAGTAGTGAGTTCCACACCCAGGTTGCGATTGTCTTGGAAATGTCTTGATTTGGGGGATCTTCCTCTCTCATTACATAACCCTGACAGTTATGTGCAGCTGGGGACCGATCATTGAGAACCTTGTGGAAACATCCCTCTTTAGTGATGACAGTGGCAGCCCACATTTCGTGGCAAACCCATTCACATCCGAGGGCCCACCTAGGGATCGCATAGGATGACCTTGTGTCCTGGACTCAGCTGAGGCCTCCCTGCGTAGTATATAATGCCAAACCGATTCCCTGATTTGGTTATGAACCAATTCTCGGAGATGGTGACAGTATTATTGCTATGTGGCTTTGAGAGTCCGTGATGTCTGACCCGGAGCCTTTTACCCGTGAGATTGGGGGGTTGTTTACAGGTGTGTAGGAACCCATAACCTCAACATACACTCATCTGTTCAGTGGTTCTTGTTATGATCTTTGGTCCTGTGATTATGATCCATGGTTCTATGATTCTATGGTTCCGGAGTTATGGTTCTGGATTTCTGGATTTCTTGATACTGTGATTCTGAGATCTTCTACCAGAGAGTTGTGATTATTAGAGGGTGTGACTCAGTAAACTTTTGGGTTTGCCAGTTATTCAGAGGGGCCCTTGTCAGTGTTCCAGTTCAGATGGTCCCAGTTGGTCATATGCTTGCATTGCATTACATTTGCATCATTCTTTGCATTAACTGTTTATGTTTCCCATTTTTCAGATCATTGCTCACATCTGTTCCCAGTTCTGGTATTCTTATCTCCATGGCAGAGATCAGAAGAGATCCGAGAAAAAAGAATGTGCATTACACCTTTCTTCAGCCGGAAGTTAAAAGTGTTCAGAGGTTAGCAGGTTTGATGAACGATCAAGTCTTAGGTAATTTCAAGAAAAGATATGGCCAGATACTGAAGTTTGTGGACAAGCCTACTGCAGACCAAAAGGACAGCTTGCATACTTTGTTGCAATTTTATGATCCCCTGCTGCGTTGCTTTATTTTTCCAGGTTAGATCTTAGCTCCGACATTGGAAGAGATCTCCAGCATACTGAGTGTTCCGATCAGAGAGACATTGATGTTCTACGGGTCAGAGGTTGTGCTCAGAGATGAAGACATAGCCAAGGTTTGTAGGTTGCCAGTTGTTTCAGTCAGAAAGGCTCTGCAAGAGAGTGAAGGCAGAGGTCTACCCTGGAGTGTGCTTATCCCAGAGGCTGAGAAGTATGCTACAGAGGCTAAGTGGAATGACTTTGGAGCTTTGCTTGCATTGATGGTATATGGGTCTAGCCTGTTTCCTGGAGAGAGAGAGTTTGTCAGCTTAGAGGTGATCTCAATCTTTGCAAAAGGCAATCCAGTGCCTACTTTATTGGGTGACTTTTATTTTAGTGTCCATTACAGAAATGAGAAAGGTAGAGGTGGTCCAGTGGTCTGCTGTGCTCCTTTGTTTGCCGAATGGTTTGCTAGACAGTTGCCTAAGTCAGGTGCCTTCAAGGATATACGAGACGAATGGAGATGGTCCAGGAGACTGATGGGATTGACTGAAGAAGACATTGCTTGGGGTTATGACATGGATTTGTTAGGAAAAGAGTTGATGGTTAGTTGCGGAAGGTTTGCTGGAGTACCTTTGCTGGGAAGGAAAGGTGTCATCAGTTACTACCCAACATTAGCCAGAAAGCAGTTTGGCTACCCTTTGAAAGATCCTCCTCAGATGGAAATGTTTGCTGAATCTTTGTACTTTCCTGCTGACGGAAACAGAGAGTTAGTTCAACAAGCAGTCCAATCCTGGGCTCACAGGATAAGAAAGGGGAAGAAAGACTTCGGCCGAGTTGATCCCAAGACATATCCACCATATGTTGAATGGTTGCAAAGACATATCGAGTCGGTTCTCATGCCTTTTTCAGTCGAGGCTCCACTTTATTCCCGAGAGGTACCAAGTCCGAGCAGTACGGTTTCCTTGGAGGAGTACAAGAAGCTAGAAGCTCAGCTGCATGAGGTCAGAGTAGAGAATATTGAGATGGTAAGCCTATACCACCAGGCCAATAGAGCCAAGAAGGAAGCTGAAGACAAGCTGCAGAAGCTCCAAGCTTCTCTAGAAGACAAAGAGAAGGATTTTGCCGGTAGGGAAGCCCATTTCCACAGATTGGGTATGATGGAAGCTCAAAGAGAAGCTAAGCGCAAGGAGACTTTAAAGACTCTCAAAGGTGCTCGTCAGTCCATTGTTTGGCAGCAAGGCCAAAGAGGTGAAGAGAAAAAGAAATTCAAAGAGAAGGAAGAGTTCTTTGAAGTTCAGATGGCTTTCAAGAAGGAGGAAGTGGAGCAAGCCCATGCCATCCGGAGGGAGAAGACCCAACAGCTAGCCCAAAGCCAATTAGCTCTGGAGGAAGCAAGGAAAGAGATCGAAGAGCTCAAGCTGAGAGCGGGTGTCAAGAAAAGCAGGGCAGAGGTGGCAGATCCTGGGTCCTTAGATTAGTTGTTTATTGTTCAGGCTACCTACAGGCTTGTTGTAGGAGTCTTGCTTTTATTTCTTTTGTCTTTATGTACTGACATGTAACCCTTCGGGGAATATTTCTGGTTGTATTCTGACTTTTAGCCTACAGTGGTTTGTTCACATTCAGTATTAATGTGCGAATTACCATTTTGAATGCGCAAGACTCGTTTGTCTGGATACTGCTAATGTCTGAACACTTATCAAAGAGAAAGTTTGAAAGCTAAGCACTGAAAGTGATGGTCTGAGATAGATGCCAGAACTGGGGCATGCCAAATGTTTAAGATTGGGAACATGAACAGTTACATTGCATTGCATATAACCTGTTTGTTTGTTTTGTAGGTGTTGTCTCAGTTACTAACGTGTTTTGTGATCTCAGGCACTATAGCTCCTCGTAAAGTTCGGGGACAACCAGCAGTACACAGATATCCAACCAAAGTTAACAGGGAACGAGTCATGGACCAGTTGCAAGCGGACTTGACAGATCTGAGACAAAGGATGGATAATTTTATGACACTAATGGCCGGCATGGGGCAGACCCAAGAGCGTCTGCGGGAGATGGTTGAGAATCAGAACAGGAACACTGCGGCTGCTGCTACTGCTGACAATCGTACCGGTGCGGGCGCACGTCAGGTCGAACCTCCTGTTACACAGCCAGGAGTGACAATAATCAACGATGGGTTGCACAATATTCAGATGGACAATCATGACGACCAGTTCACTCTACTTGATGAAGCTGAAGGTCAAGGAGCAGAGATGAACAAGAGGTTCGAAGAGATGGCTGAGCAAATCAAAGCTATTCAGTCCCAAAGCTCTTTGGGATTTGACATAACCGACTTGGGCTTGGTTCCTGGGGTCAGGATCCCGTATAAGTTCAAGGTTCCAATCTTTGAGAAGTATGATGGCACTACTTGCCCGAAGACCCATCTGCAATCATTTGTCGGGAGAATTGCCGCTCATACAGATGATGAGAAACTTTGGATGTATTATTTTCAGGATAGCTTGGTGGGAGCTTCTCTTGAATGGTACATGAAGCTCAATAGGGTCAATATCAAGAGTTGGAAGGATTTAGCTGAAGCCTTTGTGAGGCAGTATCAATATAACATGGACATGGCTCCGAAACGCGCGCAGTTGCAGCACATGGCTCAGGCGGCAAAAGAAAGTTTCAAAGAATATGCCCAGAGGTGGCGCCAGCTAGCCGCCAGGGTGCAGCCACCCCTCTTGGAGGACGAAATGGCCGACATGTTTATGGGCACTCTCCAAGGTGTTTTTCTGGAGAGGTTGGCGTCTAGCTCGGCCACCAAGTTCAATGATATAGTGATTGCTGGAGAGAGAGTTGAGACTCTGTTAAAGACAGGGAAGATTCAGGACCCTAATACTGCTGGTAGCTCTGGAGGAGCGAGGAAAGCCTTTGGCGGACCTCCTAGAAGAAGAGAAGGGGAAGCTAATGCAGTATATGGCCGAGACAGAGGCAGAGGTTATAGACGAGAATACAATCAGATAGCTGCAGTCACAATTCCCACTACACCAATTCAACCAGCTCAACAGGCTCTACAACAGCCTCAGTAACAACAGCAGCGCAACTATCAACAGAGACTGTATCAACAGAGGCAGCCACGCCAAGATGATAGGGTTTTTGATGTGATTCCAATGACTTACACAGCTTTACTCCAGAGATTGTTGGAACTGAACTTAATTCAACTGAGGACCTTGGCTCCACCTACTGGAACTCTTCCTCCAGGTTACGACGCCAATGTTCGATGTGCTTTCCATTCTGGGGCACCCGGGCACTCAACGGAGAAGTGCAGGGCTTTGCACTATAAAGTTCAGGAGTTGATCGACTCCAAAGCGATCAATTTTGCGCCGCCTCCGAATGTCACGAATAACCCTATCCCTAATCATGGGGGAGCCAGGGTTAATGCTATTGAGATGGAGGAGAGGCTGAACTTGGTAGAGAGGGTTGAAGAAGTGAAGACCTCCTTGTCGCGGGTCAAGGAGAGATTGTTGAAGGGTCAGGTTTTCCCGGGTTGTGGGCTTGATTGCGAAGACTGTGTTGAGTCAAAGAATGGTTGTGACAGGTTGAAGACTGGTTTACAGAGACTGATGGATGATGGGCTGTTACAGTTCGACAGGGTTGATAAGAGGACTGATGAAGTGTCAATGGTGACCATATACTATGATCCTGCTGAAATGCCAGCACAAAGAGAGACGGTTACTATTTATGTTCCGGAAGTAAGTCCCGTCACCATCACGGTGCCTGGGCCTATTCCGTATTCAGATGAGAAGGCTATTCCGTGGCATTACGGATCAGAAGTGTATGTCGGAGGACAGAAAGTGGAGGATATGACAGTAACCATGGACCCAGCTGTGGTGAATGTTGGGGGAAGTGGAGGTTTCACGAGAAGTGGTCGCTTATTCGCTCCCCAGACTTTGAGAGGAGATACTGATGCTGAGGCTTCTGCTAAAGTCAAAGGAAAGCACATAGCAACTGACGATAATGCTACTCCCGCTACTGGTCAAAGTACTTTCGAGAAGGAAATGGAGGAGTTCATGAGGATTATTAAGAGAAGCGACTACAAGGTAGTCGAGCAGCTAAATCAAACCCCTTCCAAAATCTCTATCTTGTCACTGCTAATGTGCTCACCAGCTCATAGAGAAGCCCTTCTAAAGGTGTTGCAGATGGCGTATGTTCCTCAGGAGATTACCGTGAATCAGTTAGAAGCTGTGGTGGGAAGTGTAAATGCGAGCCATGGTATGGGCTTTACTGATAGAGACCTTACTACTGAAGGGAGGAATCATAATAAGGCTCTCCACATCACAATTGAGTGCAAAGGGGCTGTGCTGTCTCATGTCCTGGTTGATACTGGGTCATCTCTTAATGTCTTGCCGAAGAAGGCGTTAATGAAACTCAATGTGGAAGGGGTTGTTTTGAGGCCAAGTGATTTGGTGGTAAAGGCTTTCGACGGTTCTCGAAGGTCTGTCTTTGGAGAGGTTGAGTTGCCAATCAAGGTTGGGTCGCAAGTGTTTAAGAGCACGTTCTACGTGATGGACATCCAACCTGCTTATAGATGTCTGCTTGGTCGACCCTGGATTCATGCCGCAGGGACTGTGACGTCAACCTTGCACCAGAAGCTCAAGTATGTAGCGGATGGTCAAGTTGTGACTGTGTGCGGTGAAGAGGACATATTTGTGAGCCATTTATCTACATTCAAATATGTGGAGATGGATGGTGAAATTCATGAAACCCTGTGTCAGGCATTTGAAGCAGTGAATGTTAGTTCCTTGTCTCCTCTGAGTAGGGCTGAAGATAAAGAAGGTACGTCTATTACCTCCTACAAGCAGGCCAAGGAGGTTGTGCAATCAGGCAGTGCCCGGGGCTGGAAAAGAAGGAAGACAAGTTTGGGCTTGGGTATCAGCCTGATGGGCTCGTCCGTTCATCAGACAACAAGACCATTACCTTTACTAGTGTTGGGTTGTTGGACCGCAACCATGTCTGTGCTACCAGTGAAGACAGAGATAGCGAGTGCGATCTGGATAATTGGATCCGCCCGTGTGCACCGGGAGAGGAGCTGCCCAATTGGTCTACGGAAGACATCGTCGAAGTCACCTGGATCACAAAGTAATTGTTTATTTGTCATTTTTTACATACTGCATGTCAAATCCTGTACTCTGCCCAAGGTACAAGGATCCATTGTATGGGCCTCCATGTTTTGAAAGCATTTATTTGTCATAAATAAAGGACATTTTTTCAATCAGATCGTTCCTTTTCTTTCAATTTTAATTTTTTGCACAAATAAAGAAAATGGCAATGTGTTTTTTCTTTCTTGCTTTTGGTGTGCGTTTTCTCTAAACAGATTCTGAATGAGCACATAACTTGTGCAGTGTCGATCAACCGGATTCCATTGACGACTTTCCTGCTATGACTGAGCATAACTTCGACAATCCAATCTACCAAGCTGATGAAGAGGTTGAGGAAGATTATGAACTCCCTGAAGAACTGGTCAGGTTGTTGAAGCAAGAGGAAAGAGTTATTCAGCCTCATCAGGAGGAAATCGAGGTTATCAACATCGGCACAGAAGAGGTTAAGAAGGAAATCAAGATAGGTGCCAGCCTGCAGACTGAAGTTAAGAAGGGGTTGATTGAAATGTTGCGTGGATATGTTGACATCTTTGCCTGGTCATATCAGGACATGCCAGGGTTGGATACAGACATAGTTGTGCATCGACTATCGTTAAAAGAAAATTGTCCTCCTGTTAAGCAAAAACTGAGAAGAACTCGCCCCGACATGGCGATGAAGATCAAAGAGGAGGTACAGAAACAGTGGGACGCCGGGTTCCTCGCTGTGACTAGTTACCCACCTTGGGTAGCTAACATTGTTCCAGTGCCAAAGAAAGATGGCAAGGTGAGGATGTGTGTAGATTACCGGGACCTGAACAGAGCCAGCCTGAAAGATGATTTCCCTTTACCTCACATTGATGTATTGGTCGAAAATACGGCTCAGTTCTCGGTGTTCTCCTTTATGGATGGATTTTCAGGATACAATCAGATCAAAATGTCACCTGAAGACATGGAGAAGACAACTTTCATCACACCCTGGGGCACATTCTGTTATAAGGTGATGCCATTCGGCCTGAAGAATGCTGGTGCTACTTATCAACGGGCTATGGTAACATTATTCCATGACATGATCCATAAAGAAATTGAATGTTATGTGGATGACATGATTGCCAAGTCCCTCACAGAAGAAGACCACCTGGTAAATCTGTTGAAGTTATTCAAGCGTCTGAGGAAGTACCAATTGAAGTTAAACCCCAACAAATGCACATTCGGGGTGCGATCCGGTAAGCTGCTGGGATTTATTGTAAGTGAGAAAGGGATTGAAGTTGACCCTGACAAAGTTAAAGCCATTCAAGAAATGCCTGCACCAAAAACTGAGAAAGAAGTTCGAGGGTTCCTAGGTAGATTGAACTACATTTCAAGGTTCATATCTCATCTTACAGCAACCTGCGAGCCCTTGTTCAAGCTATTAAGAAAAGAACAAACGGTCAGGTGGAATGAAGACTGCCAGAGGGCTTTTGACAAAATCAAGGAATACTTACAGGAGCCTCCGATCCTTATGCCTCCAGTTGAAGGAAGACCTCTGATCATGTACTTGACAGTATTAGAAAAGTCAATGGGGTGTGTGTTGGGCCAGCATGACGAGTCTGGTCGAAAAGAGTATGCAATATACTACCTAAGCAAAAAGTTTACCGACTGTGAACAACGTTATTCACTGCTCGAGAAAACTTGTTGTGCTTTAGCGTGGGCTGCTCGCCGACTAAGGCAATATATGTTGACCCACACTACCTTGTTGATCTCCAAGATGGATCCAGTCAAGTATATATTTGAGAAGCCAGCACTTACCGGACGGGTTGCAAGATGGCAAATGATTCTCACAGAATATGACATTCAGTACACATCCCAAAAAGCTATCAAAGGCAGTGTATTGTCCGATTATCTTGCTGAGCAACCCATTGATGATTACCAGCCTATGAGATTTGACTTCCCTGATGAAGACATCATGTTCATAAAAGCAAAAGATCATGAAGAGCCTATTCACACTGAAGGGCCTGACCCAAAAGAAGAATGGACTATGATGTTTGATGGGGCTGTTAATATGAATGGTCGTGGTGTTGGTGCAGTACTCATTACGCCTAAGGGAGTTCACATGCCTTTCTCGGCAAAACTCACCTTTGACTGCACTAACAACGAAGCTGAATACGAAGCTTGTATTATGGGTCTTGAGGAAGCCATTGACCTCAGGATCAAGACTTTGACTGTGTTCGGAGATTCAGCTCTGGTAATTAATCAAACCAACGGCAAATGGTACACGCACCAAGATCATCTGATACCTTATCGGGACTACACAAGGAGGTTGTTGACTTTCTTCACAACAGCCAAGCTTGAGTATATCCCTCGGGACGAAAATCAGTTTGCAGATGCTCTGGCTACCATTTCATCCATGATCAAAGTTCAAACTGCCAACTTTGTGCCTCAAATTGTAGTATCCAGACTTGACAGACCAGCATATGTATTTGCAGCAGATGTTGTTAAAGATGATAAGCCTTGGTTCCATGATATCAAATGCTTCTTGGAGGATCAAACATACCCACCTGGGGCATCTTCCAATGATAAGAAGACATTAAGAAGGCTAGCTGGTAGTTTCTTCCTGAACACTGATGGTTCCCTGTATAAGAGAAACTTTGATATGATACTTCTCAGATGCGTTGATAGGGCAGAAGCAGACTTGCTGATGCACGAGGTGCACGAAGGATCCTTTGGTACCCATGCTGGAGGGCATGCAATGGCTAAAAAGTTGCTAAGATCGGGCTATTACTGGATCACAATGGATGCAGACTGTTGTGCCTATGCCAGAAAATGTCATAAATGCCAGATTTATGCGGATAAAGTGCATGTGCCTCCAAATCCTCTGAATGTGATGTCTTCACCCTGGCCCTTTGCCATGTGGGGCATTGATATGATTGGCAAGATTGAGCCAACGGCGTCAAACGGACATCGCTTCATCTTGGTCGCGATTGATTACTTCACCAAATGGGTAGAAGCTGCGTCTTATGCCAATGTTACTCGCCAGGTGGTAGCAAAATTCCTGAAAAGAGATATCATATGCAGATATGGAGTGCCCGAGCGAATCATTACTGATAATGGTTCTAATCTGAACAATAAGATGATGGCAGAGCTGTGCCGGGACTTCAAAATCCAACATCACAATTCCTCTCCTTACCGACCAAAGATAAATGGTGCGGTAGAGGTAGCTAACAAGAATATCAAGAGGATTGTACAGAAAATGGTTATCACCTACAAAGATTGGCATGAGATGCTACCGTTTGCGTTACATGGGTACCGAACGTCAGTCAGGACGTCAACTGGGGCAACCCCTTTCTCTTTAGTCTACGGCATGGAGGCAGTCTTGCCTGTTGAAGTAGAAATCCTTTCACTGCGAGTGTTGATGGATGTCAAGCTTGATGAGGCTGAATGGGTACGTGCTCGATACGATCAACTATGCCTAATTGAGGAAAAGAGATTAGCAGCTATCTGTCATAGCCAGCTTTATCAAAGGAGAATGAAGCGGGCCTTCGATCAGCGAGTACGTACTCGGGAGTACCAAGTAGGCGAGCTTGTACTCAAGAGGACCATTCCTCCCAGTTCAGATCACAGGGGCAAGTGGACCCCAAATTATGAAGGACCATTCATAGTGAAGAAAGAATTCTCAGGCGGAGCACTGATGCTCACCACTATGGATGGCGAAGACTTCCAATACCCTGTTAACTCGGACGCAGTTAAAAAATACTTCGCATAAAAGACCCGCTGGACACAAAAACAGAATTATGGTCCAGGCAAAAAAACGGGCATCCCGGCGAGCTAAAAACAGAATAAAAGCTCGGGCAAAAATTAGGGAAAAATTAAAAAAAAAGTACACCCGCTGAGTTGAAAAGCCACATCGGACAACTCAGGAAAAAAAGGGTAGCCCGGTGGATTGAAAACCCGAAAGGGCGATCCACGCAAAATCAGGGAATAAGCGAACAACTGCGTTCCGGGTTATCTGAACCACATCACCGCTTCAAACAACTTGACCATATCAGAAAGGTAGAGATCAACCCTCTCATTCTCTTCAGAAGGCCGAAGACGGAACGGAAAGTCTTGAGGATGTGCCAGTCATAGCAGGAAGGAAACTCTTTGGAATGCCGTGCCATTGCCATTAGGATAGTTTCTTTTCTCAATTTTACAGTAGCTACCTCTTTCCAGGTGGTTACTTCCTGATGTAAAAGTTTGCCTATTCAGAGGCCAATCAATAAAAAGAATATTCAGTCAAACACCGTGTTATGTTTATTTTGTTTACAAAAATGTCCTGAATTTTTGACAAATAACATTGCATGCGAAACATGTTGCATTTTAAACTGATAAAAATGACATCGCAGAGACACTTAACATCGCTTTGAGTGTCAGGTGACAGCAGATGAATATATCAGGCCGTACCAATCTTGGTGCATGTGTGTGTATTCTGTTATTGCAGGATTTGCAGGTTATCACCGTATCCCCAAGCAGCAGAAGGTTATTCTCCAAGTAGAGGTATTTCCCCGACAGAGCGCCTGTTTACAAGTGACTTATCCTCAGCAGGTATCTGAACACCTGCACTCCCCAGAGGTCGGGTCAATCCCCAGCAGGAGTTAGTAGAAGTCTCCCATCCCCAGTGGAGTTATCAGAAGTTTATCATCTACAACGGAATCGCTAGAAGTTCTCCTTGCCCAGCAGAGTTGCAGGTAACTTCATTTCCCCACAGAGTCATTGGGATTCTCATTTCCAAGGGGTTTCCCTAGCAGAGCAAGAAGAAATTCTCCCCAGTGGAGTCAGAGCAGGGTGATCAGATCCTTAGCAGAGGGTCAAGGCAGTTGAACGAAGTATACCTCACGCAGAGTCGTCTTTCTTCTAGTGAAAGCCTCTCCGGCAAGCATCAGGTTGCCAACACTTCGTTTCCATCAGAGTTAAAAGTTTTGAGTCCCCAGCAGGTTGTCGAAATCTGCTCCCATAGGTCGCCAGGACTTCATTCCCCAGCCAGAGTGGAATTGTCTACTTCCCCAACATAATCAGCCTTTGTCTGTGTTGATACATATTCAGTGTTCTTTCGCACTCTTAGACACTTATCTGATGATTCAGTTTGCTCATCCGCAGTCTCCAGAAGAATTAGCACCTTGTGACACTCGCCTGTGCACTTTCCCCAGTAGAGTCTATGTCTACTAGCACTCGTCTGTGCTCGCATCTTTATTTGATGCTCATCCACTTTCAGCACTCGTCCGTGCCTTTTCCTCAGCAGATCCCTCTTTATTTGAGGTATTCATCAGCACTCGTCCGTGCTAGCATTTTTACTTGATGACCGTCCGCAGCTCTTGGCACTCGTCCGTGCTTATTAGTTCTTTGAAGTTTTTCCCCAGTGAAGTTGCCTGTACTCGTCTGTGTGCGCATCTTCATTTGATGCTCGTCCGCATCCCTGCAGCACTCGTCCGTGCATTGTCCGATTCCTCTTTATTTGAGGCATATCCCCAAGAAGATCGCCAGTACTCGTCCGTACTCGCATCTTTATTTGATGCTCGACCGCATCTCTTAGCACTCGTACGTGCTTGTTACTCCTTTGAAGATTGCTCGTCCGCATCCTTCGACACTCGCCCGTATCACTATCAGAAGCACTCGTCCGTGTTTCTTGGATCATCGTCCGGTACTCGTCCGTATCGTCGACTTATGACACTCGTCCGTGTTTCTTTGATGATCATTCCAATGCTCGTCCGCATTGAAGAGGTTGAAAATCCTGACGGTGGGATTAAAACGTCAAAACCATTTCCGGAACCTGCGTAAGGGTTATCCGAAGAAGACTCGTCCGTCTTATTCCACTTATCTGCGTAAGGATTCGTGAAGAGGATTCGTCCATCCTAGTTGCATGTCTATCCCACAGACTTATATGCATTCCCGGAACCTGCGTAAGGGTTATCCGAAGAAGACTCGTCCGTCTTATTCCACTTATCTGCGTAAGGATTCGTGAAGAGGATTCGTCCATCCTAGTTGCATGTCTATCCCACAGACTTATATGCATTCCCGGAACCTGCGTAAGGGTTATCCGAAGAAGACTCGTCCGTCTTATTCCACTTATCTGCGTAAGGATTAGTGAAGGAGATTCATCTATCTCAGGTTACTTTGAAGATTCTTAAGGGCTCGTCCGCTCTATGCACCTGGCGTCACAGGTCACAAGAAGACTCGTCCGTTTCATGTTTCATCAGAACCTCTGGTTTCGTTGGAAGAAGCTCGTCTGCTCGTCTCTCAGCTCAGTTGCAACGTCATTGGATTGGGTTTATTTCCCATTTCTTGTTTTCTGCATCAGAGCGCAAATTTCCGTTTTTTCTTGGGTATTCAACCACAGTTTATCTTGAACGGTCGAAAACGGAAGCAATCGTCCTTTTCAGATCAACAGTTGCTTGAATAGGGGCAGCTGTAGAACCCCAAATTTGCCCTCTTCATTTTAAGCATCATAATACACCATTTGCATCATAAGCATATCATATATATAGCATTATAGCATAGAAAAATAAAGCATGACAAGCATCAAGCCCTAGCATGAGGCATATGGCCATATGGGGAGGTGTTGAAGGCCATTTAAGCCAAGACAAGGGTTCCAATGGATTTGTGGGAGGCCTATGATGAGTCTAGACTCCTTTGGCAAGGCCAAGTTCACTTTCAAAAGCTCAGAAGATTGCTTAATCATCACAAGTTTCAAGACAATGCAAGGCTCCTAAGCAGTGCAACCAAATTAGGGTTTTGGTTTCAAGG
Source organism: Lathyrus aphaca (assembly GCA_963966055.1). Taxonomy (NCBI): domain Eukaryota; kingdom Viridiplantae; phylum Streptophyta; class Magnoliopsida; order Fabales; family Fabaceae; genus Lathyrus; species Lathyrus aphaca. The sequence continues at coordinate 735,823,299 of OZ014519.1, read as the reverse complement.
GCCTTAACCTCATAATTTTGGCCAACTCTTTTGGGCAATGTCTTCTATATGATAAGAGGTTCCTACATGTCAATTTTCATGGAAAAATTCCAAGTGGAAGTCAGTCATTGCCTCAGTTACTTGCAGATGAAGTAGAAAGTCAACTAGGTCCAGAAAAAAGTCAACTGTGCCATTCCAAGGGGTCCAACCCAACTTTTTTGGCCAAATGAGGTCTATTCAATGTTATAAGATGTTTGGTGAGCTTAAAGTACAAGAATTTTGATGGTTTGAGGGGTTTTGGCAAAAGTGCACAAATTTGGTTATGGAAAAGTTACTATTTTTGGCTATTTTGACCTAAAACTTCACAAATCACAAAGCCTTAACTTGATCAAAAAATCTTCAAATGGACCCAAAGTAAACATGAAAGTTGGAGAGTAAGGGCTGCCATTTTTAAAAAGTACAAGAGCATTTTCTGGAGATTCCTAGATTTTCCTATAGGTCCCTCGAAAATTTGAGCATTCTAGGGCAAATTTCAAATTTTCAAGGCCAAGCCATTTGCACAAAGGCTCAAAAGTGGATAGTTTGCTATGCTATGTCCAAAGTAAGTTTACACAATCAAAATGCATCCCATTTAGGTCATTTGGCTCAAAGAAAAGTGGAAACATTCGTGCACATGAAAAAGTTCCATAAAACTTGCATTTTGCACTTGAATTTGCACAAGGCATGACAAATGTGTGATAGCTTGCATCCAAGGGCTGAAGTTGTTTGCTGGGGATCATTGGTGGGATGGTGAATGCACATGCAAGAGAGGCCAGCAAATCATGAGCTTGGCATGCTTATGGCACACTTGGGCCAAAATTGCATTTTCACAAAAATCAGCTCTCTCTCACGTGCATTTGTTCTAACCCTTTTGCATTGCCATATATATTCCATAACAATCAGAATTAGGGTTAGAGGCAGCCAGAATACACACCCATTATCCCATTCTCATCTCTTATGCAAAATTGCTCATTCTCCACAAACTCTTGCTACAAGAATCCATTCACAAAACTCTTGGTGGATTCTTAATCCTCATCACTCATAGATCATTTCCATACCATTTGTTTGGATTATTCTTCAAGAATCATCCATTTCCCATTTCTTGTGCACATTTGCATTTTGTGCCAAAACTTTTGATCTAGGCAAGCTTTCTTCAATCTAAGACCATATTCATACTCCTCTCATCTCAAGGATCATTAAGCACCCATGGATCTAGATTTATAGTGAAGTTTGTTCAAGTGGCCATTTGAGAAGCTTTGAAGCACAAGGAAGCACATTGCTGGATTTACAAGCTTGCAAAGCCTTAGATGCATTTATTTTGCATCTAAGGGGATAAGGAGATCATTTGCCATCATTTTATACCATTCTTGACTTCAAATTTTGAACAACACCTTAGGTATGCTCAAATTTCGAATCTCATAGAAATGTGTTTGGTTGTGTGTTTTAGAATCCTCATGTTGTGCTGGTTACAATGCTCTTTGTAGTTTGTAAAATGGTTGAGTATTCGCAAAGTTATGGTGATTTAAAGTTTCATGGACAATTTTATTTTCATTCATATCTTAAGTTTCTTTGAGTTTTAGTTCAATCCAAGCATGTATTCTTGTTTAATGATGTTAGATTATGTATTCTGGAGAGTTTCATGGCCGGCCGTGGCTTGGTTTGAGATTTCATGAAGTTAGGGTTAGGGTTTGGTTCATTAATGGTGGTGAGAGTTTAGGGTTTCTTCATGAAGAAGAAGGTGCTGCAGATTCAGCGCTATTTGCACCCCCCATGCGCGGCCCATTGTGTTTTTTAACTAAGCATAGTTTCTCTTCACACCCCCTTGGCCCATTTGCTTTATTTTCATTTTTTTTTCTTTACCAATTTATTCCATTTGCTTTTAGTTCATTTAAAATATTTCTTTAACTCTAAAAAATCCAAAAAAATTCATATGCACTCCTTGATTCATCTAGTTTTTTATCATGATTTTTCCAGATTTTTATTTTTATCCCACGTGGCCAAATAAATTCAACATTGAGCATTGCTTTCTTGTGGACTCTCATGGACCAATCTGCCTTGTCCAATTTCTATTTTTCTCATCCTTTAAGCTATGAACCCCATTCTTTTTGAATTCAAATCCTAAGACACTCTACTATCTTCATGATTTATCTTGGATTTTTCACAAACTTCCTTGCTGGATTTTGCTTGAGTTACTTGTGCCTTAATTTTCAAAACCCTAAATGGTAATACCTTGCATCCTTGAGCTTCATTGACCTAGTTTGGTGCTGTATTTTTGCAAACCCTTTTGGATTCTCATTTCCTTGTGTTTGGAGAGTGCTTTGCTGGTTGGATAGAATTTTTAAGTGCTTGGATCTTTTTCTTGGGTATTTTCTTCCTCACCTTGCCTTGTTTTGCATTCTTTGAGTCTTCTAGTCTCTTTTGAGTCTTCTATTATTCCATCTTGGAATGTAGTGACAAGTGCACATTCCATTGATGAAAGCTTGAGTTCACTCCCTTGTGACACACTCATAAAAGCTTCATAAAAAACACAAACAAACAATAAACGTCTCTCCTTCGGGATTTCTTTTCTCATCTCATTCGCTCCGTACGCGAACTTGCTCCTGCTTGTCATCTTGCAAGACGGTTACACACTCGTCGTCCGAGTCTGCAACACCTGAGCAATGGCATAGGCAGTTCAAGTTTTAATTCACAAGTAATTTTCCTTTTAGTACCCCTAGTTAGGGGAACTACGGCGTCTCTGATCCTCATTATCCTGATGAGGTACGTAGGCAGCGGGGTAGGGCCCGTTCGAGCACAATCTTTATTTTCCCTACGTTTCTCCTTTTGATTTCTTATTTCACTTCTTTTCCAGTTCCAGTTTTCTTTTCATTTTCTTTTCTTTGCTGCAGCTTTCATACCCTCACCCTTTGAAACAGTTTCTTTTGCAAGCGTGGATCCCGTCGGGTACGGCGGACGATCTGGGTGCTAATACCTTCCCAGGTCGTAACCGACTCCCGAACTCAGTCTCTTTGGTTCGCAGGACCCGTGTCCTTCCTCTTCTTTCTTCTGGTTTGTGCAGCATTACCATTCCCTTTCTTCGGGATAAAAATGCCTGGCTGGCGACTCTATTCTTTTTTCCGCGCCACTTTTGCGTTTGTACCAGGATGGAAATCCGGGGAGCGACAACTTGGCGACTCTGCTGGGGATGGAACCCAGAATCTCTGGTTCCCCTATGAGTCTCTCCTAGCGCTTGTTTGTTGCTGTTTCTTTGGGTGATGTTTGTTTGTTGTGGCTTGTTGTATTTTATTGTTGTTTATTTACAGCTTTATTTATAGCTTTATTTATAGCTTTATTTGCAGTTTTCAGTCTTTATTTACTGCATCATGTATATATACTGGACTGTCTGGACTGGTTTTCTTTGGTGGGATGGGTGTTATTGGTTCTTGAGAGATATGAGCCAAGTACCCAGCTCGAGTGCACCATAGGACTTAGAGTGGTTCCACTTTGGCCTCATGAGATCTTGTCATGGGGGTAGTAGTGAGTTCCACACCCAGGTTGCGATTGTCTTGGAAATGTCTTGATTTGGGGGATCTTCCTCTCTCATTACATAACCCTGACAGTTATGTGCAGCTGGGGACCGATCATTGAGAACCTTGTGGAAACATCCCTCTTTAGTGATGACAGTGGCAGCCCACATTTCGTGGCAAACCCATTCGCATCCGAGGGCCCACCTAGGGATCGCATAGGATGACCTTGTGTCCTGGACTCAGCTGAGGCCTCCCTGCGTAGTATATAATGCCAAACCGATTCCCTGATTTGGTAATGAACCAATTCTCGGAGATGGTGACAGTATTATTGCTATGTGGCTTTGAGAGTCCGTGATGTCTGATCCGGAGCCTTTTACCCGTGAGATTGGGGGGTTGTTTACAGGTGTGCAGGAACCCATAACCTCAACATACACCCATCTGTTCAGTGGTTCTTGTTATGATCTTTGGTCCTGTGATTATGATCCATGGTTCTATGATTCTATGGTTCCGGAGTTATGGTTCTGGATTTCTGGATTTCTTGATACTGTGATTCTGAGATCTCCTACCAGAGAGTTGTGATTATTAGAGGGTGTGACTCAGTAAACTTTTGGGTTTGCCAGTTATTCAGAGGGGCCCTTGTCAGTGTTCCAGTTCAGATGGTCCCAGTTGGTCATATGCTTGCATTGCATTACATTTGCGTCATTCTTTGGATTAACTGTTTATGTTTCCCATTTTTCAGATCATTGCTCACATCTGTTCCCAGTTCTGGTATTCTTATCTCCATGGCAGAGATCAGAAGAGATCCGAGAAAAAAGAATGTGCATTACACCTTTCTTCAGCCGGAAGTTAAAAGTGTTCAGAGGTTAGCAGGTTTGATGAACGATCAAGTCTTAGGTAATTTCAAGAAAAGATATGGCCAGATACTGAAGTTTGTGGACAAGCCTACTGCAGACCAAAAGGACAGCTTGCATACTTTGTTGCAATTTTATGATCCCCTGCTGCGTTGCTTTATTTTTCCAGGTTACATCTTAGCTCCGACATTGGAAGAGATCTCCAGCATACTGAATGTTCCGATCAGAGAGACATTGTTGTTCTACGGGTCAGAGGTTGTGCTCAGAGATGAAGATATAGCCAAGGTTTGTAGGTTGCCAGTTGTTTCAGTCGGAAAGGCTCTGCAAGAGAGTGAAGGCAGAGGTCTACCCTGGAGTGTGCTTATCCCAGAGGCTAAGAAGTATGCTACAGAGGCTAAGTGGAATGACTTTGGAGCTTTGCTTGCATTGATGGTATATGGGTCTAGCCTGTTTCCTGGAGAGAGAGAGTTTGTCAGCTTAGAGGTGATCTCAATCTTTGCAAAAGGCAATCCAGTGCCTACTTTATTGGGTGACTTTTATTTTAGTGTCCATTACAGAAATGAGAAAGGTAGAGGTGGTCCAGTGGTCTGTTGTGCTCCTTTGTTTGCCGAATGGTTTGCTAGACAGTTGCCTAAGTCAGGTGCCTTCAAGGATATACGAGATGAATGGAGATGGTCCAGGAGACTAATGGGATTGACTGAAGAAGACATTGCTTGGGGTTATGACAGGGATTTGTTAGGAAAAGAGTTGATGGTTAGTTGCGGAAGGTTTGCTGGAGTACCTTTGCTGGGAAGGAAAGGTGTCATCAGTTACTACCCAACATTAGCCAGAAAGCAGTTTGGCTACCCTTTGAAAGATCCTCCTCAGATGGAAATGTTTGCTGAATCTTTGTACTTTCCTGCTGACGGAAACAGAGAGTTAGTTCAACAAGCAGTCCAATCCTGGGCTCACAGGATAAGAAAGGGGAAGAAAGACTTCGGCCGAGTTGATCCCAAGACATATCCACCATATGCTGAATGGTTGCAAAGACATATCGAGTCGGTTCTCATGCCTTTTTCAGTCGAGGCTCCACTTTATTCCCGAGAGGTACCAAGTCCGAGCAGTACGGTTTCCTTGGAGGAGTACAAGAAGCTAGAAGCTCAGCTGCATGAGGTCAGAGTAGAGAATATTGAGATGGTAAGCCTATACCACCAGGCCAATAGAGCCAAGAAGGAAGCTGAAGACAAGCTGCAGAAGCTCCAAGCTTCTCTAGAAGACAAAGAGAAGGATTTTGCCGGTAGGGAAGCCCATTTCCACAGATTGGGTATGATGGAAGCTCAAAGAGAAGCTAAGCGCAAGGAGACTTTAAAGACTCTCAAAGGTGCTCGTCAGTCCATTGTTTGGCTGCAAGGCCAAAGAGGTGAAGAGAAAAAGAAATTCAAAGAGAAGGAAGAGTTCTTTGAAGTTCAGATGGCTTTCAAGAAGGAGGAAGTGGAGCAAGCCCATGCCATCCGGAGGGAGAAGACCCAACAGCTAGTCCAAAGCCAATTAGCTCTGGAGGAAGCAAGGAAAGAGATCGAAGAGCTCAAGCTGAGAGCGGGTGTCAAGAAAAGCAGGGCAGAGGTGGCAGATCCTGGGTCCTTAGATTAGTTGTTTATTGTTCAGGCTACCTACAGGCTTGTTGTAGGAGTCTTGCTTTTATTTCTTTTGTCTTTATGTACTGACATGTAACCCTTCGGGGAATATTTCTGGTTGTATTCTGACTTTTAGCCTACAGTGGTTTGTTCACATTCAGTATTAATGTGCGAATTACCATTTTGAATGCGCAAGACTCGTTTGTCTGGATACTGCTAATGTCTGAACACTTATCAAAGAGAAAGTTTGAAAGCTAAGCACTGAAAGTGATGGTCTGAGATAGATGCCAGAACTGGGGCATGCCAAATGTTTAAGATTGGGAACATGAACAGTTACATTGCATTGCATATAACCTGTTTGTTTGTTTTGTAGGTGTTGTCTCAGTTACTAACGTGTTTTGTGATCTCAGGCACTATAGCTCCTCGTAAAGTTCGGGGACAACCAGCAGTACACAGATATCCAACCAAAGTTAACAGGGAACGAGTCATGGACCAGTTGCAAGCGGACTTGACAGATCTGAGACAAAGGATGGATAATTTTATGACACTAATGGCCGGCATGGGGCAGACCCAAGAGCGTCTGCGGGAGATGGTTGAGAATCAGAACAGGAACACTGTGGCTGCTGCTACTGCTGACAATCGTACCGGTGCGGGCGCACGTCAGGTCGAACCTCCTGTTACACAGCCAGGAGTGACAATAATCAACGATGGGTTGCACAATATTCAGATGGACAATCATGACGACCAGTTCACTCTACTTGATGAAGCTGAAGGTCAAGGAGCAGAGATGAACAAGAGGTTCGAAGAGATGGCTGAGCAAATCAAAGCTATTCAGTCCCAAAGCTCTTTGGGATTTGACATAACCGACTTGGGCTTGGTTCCTGGGGTCAGGATCCCGTATAAGTTCAAGGTTCCAATCTTTGAGAAGTATGATGGCACTACTTGCCCGAAGACCCATCTGCAATCATTTGTCGGGAGAATTGCCGCTCATACAGATGATGAGAAACTTTGGATGTATTATTTTCAGGATAGCTTGGTGGGAGCTTCTCTTGAATGGTACATGAAGCTCAATAGGGTCAATATCAAGAGTTGGAAGGATTTAGCTGGAGCCTTTGTGAGGCAGTATCAATATAACATGGACATGGCTCCGAAACGCGCGCAGTTGCAGCACATGGCTCAGGCGGCAAAAGAAAGTTTCAAAGAATATGCCCAGAGGTGGCGCCAGCTAGCCGCCAGGGTGCAGCCACCCCTCTTGGAGGACGAAATGGCCGACATGTTTATGGGCACTCTCCAAGGTGTTTTTCTGGAGAGGTTGGCGTCTAGCTCGGCCACCAAGTTCAATGATATAGTGATTGCTGGAGAGAGAGTTGAGACTCTGTTAAAGACAGGGAAGATTCAGGACCCTAATACTGCTGGTAGCTCTGGAGGAGCGAGGAAAGCCTTTGGCGGACCTCCTAGAAGAAGAGAAGGGGAAGCTAATGCAGTATATGGCCGAGACAGAGGCAGAGGTTATAGACGAGAATACAATCAGATAGCTGCAGTCACAATTCCCACTACACCAATTCAACCAGCTCAACAGGCTCTACAACAGCCTCAGCAACAACAGCAGCGCAACTATCAACAGAGACTGTATCAACAGAGGCAGCCACGCCAAGATGATAGGGTTTTTGATGTGATTCCAATGAGTTACACAGCTTTACTCCAGAGATTGTTGGAACTGAACTTAATTCAACTGAGGACCTTGGCTCCACCTACTGGAACTCTTCCTCCAGGTTACGACGCCAATGTTCGATGTGCTTTCCATTCTGGGGCACCCGGGCACTCAACGGAGAAGTGCAGGGCTTTGCACTATAAAGTTCAGGAGTTGATCGACTCCAAAGCGATCAATTTTGCGCCGCCTCCGAATGTCACGAATAACCCTATCCCTAATCATGGGGGAGCCAGGGTTAATGCTATTGAGATGGAGGAGAGGCTGAACTTGGTAGAGAGGGTTGAAGAAGTGAAGACCTCCTTGTCGCGGGTCAAGGAGAGATTGTTGAAGGGTCAGGTTTTCCCGGGTTGTGGGCTTGATTGCGAAGACTGTGTTGAGTCAAAGAATGGTTGTGACAGGTTGAAGACTGGTTTACAGAGACTGATGGATGATGGGCTGTTACAGTTCGACAGGGTTGATAAGAGGACTGATGAAGTGTCAACGGTGACCATATACTATGATCCTGCTGAAATGCCAGCACAAAGAGAGCCGGTTACTATTTATGTTCCGGAAGTAAGTCCCGTCACCATCACGGTGCCTGGGCCTATTCCGTATTCAGATGAGAAGGCTATTCCGTGGCATTACGGATCAGAAGTGTATGTCGGAGGACAGAAAGTGGAGGATAGGACAGTAACCATGGACCCAGCTGTGGTGAATGTTGGGGGAAGTGGAGGTTTCACGAGAAGTGGTCGCTTATTCGCTCCCCAGACTTTGAGAGGAGATACTGATGCTGAGGCTTCTGCTAAAGTCAAAGGAAAGCACATAGCAACTGACAATAATGCTACTCCCGCTACTGGTCAAAGTACTTTCGAGAAGGAAATGGAGGAGTTCATGAGGATTATTAAGAGAAGCGACTACAAGGTAGTCGAGCAGCTAAATCAAACCCCTTCCAAAATCTCTATCTTGTCACTACTAATGTGCTCACCAGCTCATAGAGAAGCCCTTCTGAAGGTGTTGCAGATGGCGTATGTTCCTCAGGAGATTACCGTGAATCAGTTAGAAGTTGTGGTGGGAAGTGTAAATGCGAGCCATGGTATGGGCTTTACTGATAGGGACCTTACTACTGAAGGGAGGAATCATAATAAGGCTCTCCACATCACAATTGAGTGCAAAGGGGTTGTGCTGTCTCATGTCCTGGTTGATACTGGGTCATCTCTTAATGTCTTGCCGAAGAAGGCGTTAATGAAACTCAATGTGGAAGGGGTTGTATTGAGGCCAAGTGATTTGGTGGTAAAGGCTTTCGACGGTTCTCGAAGGTCTGTCTTTGGAGAGGTTGAGTTGCCAATCAAGGTTGGGTCGCAAGTGTTTAAGAGCACGTTCTACGTGATGGACATCCAACCTGCTTATAGATGTCTGCTTGGTCGACCCTGGATTCATGCCGCAGGGGCTGTGACGTCAACCTTGCACCAGAAGCTCAAGTATGTAGCGGATGGTCAAGTTGTGACTATGTGCGGTGAAGAGGACATATTTGTGAGCCATTTATCTACATTCAAATATGTGGAGATGGATGGTGAAATTCATGAAACCCTGTGTCAGGCATTTGAAGCAGTGAATGTTAGTTCCTTGTCTCCTCTGAGTAGGGCTGAAGATAAAGAAGGTACGTCTATTACCTCCTACAAGCATGCCAAGGGGTTGTGCAATCAGGCAGTGCCCAGGGCTGGGGCAGACTACTGGAGCTGGAAAAGAAGGAAGACAAGTTTGGGCTTGGGTATCAGCCTGATGGGCTCGTCCGTTCATCAGACAACAAGACCATTACCTTTACTAGTGATGGGTTGTTGGACCGCAACCATGTCTGTGCTACCAGTGAAGACAGAGATAGCAAGTGTGATCTGGATAATTGGATCCGCCCGTGTGCACCGGGAGAGGAGCTGCCCAATTGGTCTACGGAAGACATCATCGAAGTCACCTGGATCACAAAGTAATTGTTTATTTGTCATTTTTTACATACTGCATGTCAAATCCTGTACTCTGCCCAAGGTACAAGGATCTATTGTATGGGCCTCCATGTTTTGAAAGCATTTATTTGTCATAAATAAAGGACATTTTTTCAATCAGATCGTTCCTTTTCTTTCAATTTTAATTTTTTGCACAAATAAAGAAAATGGCAATGTGTTTTTTCTTTCTTGCTTTTGGTGTGCGTTTTCTCTAAACAGATTCTGAATGAGCACATAACTTGTGCAGTGTCGATCAATCGGATTCCATTGACGACTTTCCTGCTATGACTGAGCCTAACTTCGACAATCCAATCTACCAAGCTGATGAAGAGGTTGAGGAAGATTATGAACTCCCTGAAGAACTGGTCAGGTTGTTGAAGCAAGAGGAAAGAGTTATTCAGCCTCATCAGGAGGAAATCGAGGTTATCAACATCGGCACATAAGAGGTTAAGAAGGAAATCAAGATAGGTGCCAGCCTGCAGACTGAAGTTAAGAAGGGGTTGATTGAAATGTTGCGTGGATATGTTGACATCTTTGCCTGGTCATATCAGGACATGCCAGGGTTGGATACAGACATAGTTGTGCATCGACTATCGTTAAAAGAAGACTGTCCTCCTGTTAAGCAAAAACTGAGAAGAACTCGCCCCGACATGGCGATGAAGATCAAAGAGGAGGTACAGAAACAATGGGACGCCGGGTTCCTCGCCGTAACTAGTTACCCACCTTGGGTAGCTAACATTGTTCCAGTGCCAAAGAAAGATGGCAAGGTGAGGATGTGTGTAGATTACCGGGACCTGAACAGAGCCAGCCCGAAAGATGATTTCCCTTTACCTCACATTGATGTATTGGTCGACAATACGGCTCAGTTCTCGGTGTTCTCCTTTATGGATGGATTTTCAGGATACAATCAGATCAAAATGTCACCTGAAGACATGGAGAAGACAACTTTCATCACACCCTGGGGTACATTCTGTTATAAGGTGATGCCATTCGGCCTGAAGAATGCTGGTGCTACTTATCAACGGGCTATGGTAACATTATTCTGTGACATGATCCATAAAGAAATTGAATGTTATGTGGATGAAATGATTGCCAAGTCCCTCACAGAAGAAGACCACCTGGTAAATCTGTTGAAGTTATTCAAGCGTCTGAGGAAGTACCAATTGAAGTTAAACCCCAACAAATGCACATTCGGGGTGCGATCCAGTAAGCTGCTGGGATTTATTGTAAGTAAGAAAGGGATTGAAGTTGACCCTGACAAAGTTAAAGCCATTCAAGAAATGCCTGCACCAAAAACTGAGAAAGAAGTTCGAGGGTTCCTAGGTAGATTGAACTACATTTCAAGGTTCATATCTCATCTTACAGCAACCTGCGAGCCCTTGTTCAAGCTATTAAGAAAAGAACAAACGGTCAGGTGGAATGAAGACTGCCAGAGGGCTTTTGACAAAATCAAGGAATACTTACAGGAGCCTCCGATCCTTGTGCCTCCAGTTGAAGGAAGACCTCTGATCATGTACTTGACAGTATTAGAAAAGTCAATGGGGTGTGTGTTGGGCCAGCATGACGAGTCTGGTCGAAAAGAGTATGCAATATACTACCTAAGCAAAAAGTTTACCGACTGTGAACAACGTTATTCACTGCTCGAGAAAACTTGCTGTGCTTTAGCGTGGGCTGCTCGCCGACTAAGGCAGTATATGTTGACCCACACTACCTTGTTGATCTCCAAGATGGATCCAGTCAAGTATATATTTGAGAAGCCAGCACTTACCGGACGGGTTGCAAGATGGCAAATGATTCTCACAGAATATGACATTCAGTACACATCCCAAAAAGCTATCAAAGGCAGTGTATTGTCCGATTATCTCGCTGAGCAACCCATTGATGATTACCAGCCTATGAGATTTGACATCCCTGATGAAGACATCATGTTCATAAAAGCAAAAGATCATGAAGAGCCTATTCACACTGAAGGGCCTGACCCAAAAGAAGAATGGACTATGATGTTTGATGGGGCTGTTAATATGAATGGTCGTGGTGTTGGTGCAATACTCATTACGCCTAAGGGAGTTCACATGCCTTTCTCGGCAAAACTCACCTTTGACTGCACTAACAACGAAGCTGAATACGAAGCTTGTATTATGGGTCTTGAGGAAGCCATTGACCTCAGGATCAAGACTTTGACTGTGTTCGGAGATTCAGCTTTGGTAATTAATCAAACCAACGGCAAATGGTACACGCACCAAGATCATCTGATACCTTATCGGGACTACACAAGGAGGTTGTTGACTTTCTTCACAACAGCCAAGCTTGAGTATATCCCTCGGGACGAAAATCAGTTTGCAGATGCTCTAGCTACCATTTCATCCATGATCAAAGTTCAAACTGCCAACTTTGTGCCTCAAATTGCAGTATCCAGACTTGACAGACCAGCATATGTATTTGCAGCAGATGTTGTTAAAGATGATAAGCCTTGGTTCCATGATATCAAATGCTTCTTGGAGGATCAAACATACCCACCTGGGGCATCTTCCAATGATAAGAAGACATTAAGAAGGCTAGCTGGTAGTTTCTTCCTGAACACTGATGGTTCCCTGTATAAGAGAAACTTTGATATGATACTTCTCAGATGCGTTGATAGGGCAGAAGCAGACTTGCTGATGCACGAGGTGCACGAAGGATCCTTTGGTACCCATGCTAGAGGGCATGCAATGGCTAAAAAGTTGCTAAGATCGGGCTATTACTGGATCACAATGGATGCAGACTGTTGTGCCTATGCTAGAAAATGTCATAAATGCCAGATTTATGCGGATAAAGTGCATGTGCCTCCAAATCCTCTGAATGTGATGTCTTCACCCTGGCCCTTTGCCATGTGGGGCATTGATATGATTGGCAAGATTGAGCCAACGGCGTCAAACGGACATCGCTTCATCTTGGTCGCGATTGATTACTTCACCAAATGGGTAGAAGCTGCGTCTTATGCCAATGTTACTCGCCAGGTGGTAGCAAAATTCCTGAAAAGAGATATCATATGCAGATATGGAGTGCCCGAGCGAATCATTACTGATAATGGTTCTAATCTGAACAATAAGATGATGGCAGAGCTGTGCCGGGACTTCAAAATCCAACATCACAATTCCTCTCCTTACCGACCAAAGATGAATGGTGCGGTAGAGGCAGCTAACAAGAATATCAAGAGGATTGTACAGAAAATGGTTATCACCTACAAAGATTGGCATGAGATGCTACCGTTTGCGTTACATGGGTATTGAACGTCAGTCAGGACGTCAACTGGGGCAACCCCTTTCTCTTTAGTCTACGGCATGGAGGCAGTCTTGCATGTTGAAGTAGAAATCCCTTCACTGCGAGTGTTGATGGATGTCAAGCTTGATGAGGCTGAATGGGTACGTGCTCGATACGATCAACTATGCCTAATTGAGGAAAAGAGATTAGCAGCTATCTGTCATAGCCAGCTTTATCAAAGGAGAATGAAGCGGGCCTTCGATCAGCGAGTACGTACTCGGGAGTACCAAGTAGACGAGCTTGTACTCAAGAGGATCATTCCTCCCAGTTCAGATCACAGGGGCAAGTGGACCCCAAATTATGAAGGACCATTCATAGTGAAGAAAGTATTCTCAGGCGGAGCACTGATGCTCACCACTATGGATGGCGAAGACTTCCAATACCCTGTTAACTCGGACGCAGTTAGAAAATACTTCGCATAAAAGACCCGCTGGACACAAAAACAAAATTATGGTCCAGGCAAAAAAAAGGGCATCCCGGCGAGCTAAAAACAGAATAAAAGCTCGGGCAAAAATTAGGGAAAAATTAAAAAAAAAAGTACACCCGCTGAGTTGAAAAGCCACATCGGACAACTCAGGCAAAAAAGGGTAGCCCGGTGGATTGAAAACCCGAAAGGGCGATCCACGCAAAATCAGGGAATAAGCGAACAACTGCGTTCCGGGTTATCTGAACCACATCACCGCTTCAAACAACTTGACCATATCAGAAAGGTAGAGATCAACCCCCTCATTCTCTTCAGAAGGCCGAAGACGGAACGGAAAGTCTTGAGGATGTGCCAGTCATAGCAGGAAGGAAACTCTTTGGAATGCCGTGCCATTGCCATTAAGATAGTTTCTTTTCTCAATTTTACAGTAGCTACCTCTTTCCAGGTGGTTACTTCCTGATGTAAAAGTTTGCCTATTCAGAGGCCAATCAATAAAAAGAATATTCAGTCAAACACCGTGTTATGTTTATTTTGTTTACAAAAATGTCCTGAATTTTTGACAAATAACATTGCATGCGAAACATGTTGCATTTTAAACTGATAAAAATGACATCGCAGAGACACTTAACATCGCTTTGAGTGTCAGGTGACAGCAGATGAATATATCAGGCCGTACCAATCTTGGTGCATGTGTGTGTATTCTGTTATTGCAGGATTTGCAGGTTATCACCGTATCCCCAAGCAGCAGAAGGTTATTCTCCAAGTAGAGGTATTTCCCCGACAGAGCGCCTGTTTACAAGTGACTTATCCTCAGCAGGTATCTGAACACCTGCACTCCCCAGAGGTCGGGTCAATCCCCAGCAGGAGTTAGTAGAAGTCTCTCATCCCCAGTGGAGTTATCAGAAGTTTATCATCTACAACGGAATCGCTAGAAGTTCTCCTTGCCCAGCAGAGTTGCAGGTAACTTCATTTCCCCACAGAGTCATCGGGATTCTCATTTCCAAGGGGTTTCCCTAGCAGAGCAAGAAGAAATTCTCCCCAGTGGAGTCAGAGCAGGGTGATCAGATCCTTAGCAGAGGGTCAAGGCAGTTGAACGAAGTATACCTCACGCAGAGTCGTCTTTCTTCCAGTGAAAGCCTCTCCGGCAAGCATCAGGTTGCCAACACTTCGTTTCCATCAGAGTTAAAAGTTTTGAGTCCCCAGCAGGTTGCCGGAATCTGCTCCCATAGGTCGCCAGGACTTCATTCCCCAGCCAGAGTGGAATTGTCTACTTCCCCAACATAATCAGCCTTTGTCTGTGTTGATACTTATTCAGTGTTCTTTCGCACTCTTAGACACTTATCTGATGATTCAGTTTGCTCATCCGCAGTCTCCAGAAGAATTAGCACCTTGTGACACTCGCCTGTGCACTTTCCCCAGTAGAATCTATGTCTACTAGCACTCGTCTGTGCTCGCATCTTTATTTGATGCTCATCCTCTTTCAGCACTCGTCTGTGCCTTTTCCTCAATAGATCCCTCTTTATTTGAGGTATTCATCAGCACCCGTCCGTGCTAGCATCTTTACTTGATGACCGTCCGCAGCTCTTGGCACTCGTCTGTGCTTATTAGTTCTTTGAAGTTTTTCCCCAGTGAAGTTGCCTGTACTCGTCTGTGTGCGCATCTTCATTTGATGCTCGTCCGCATCCCTGCAGCACTCGTCCGTGCATTGTCCGATTCCTCTTTATTTGAGGCATATCCTCAAGAAGGTCGCCAGTACTCGTTCGTACTCGCATCTTTATTTGATGCTCGACCGCATCTCTTAGCACTCATACGTGCTTGTTACTCCTTTGAAGATTGCTCGTCTGCATCCTTCGACACTCGCCCGTATCACTATCAGAAGCACTCGTCCGTGTTTCTTGGATCATCGTCCGGTACTCGTCCGTATCGTCGACTTATGACACTCGTCCGTGTTTCTTTGATGATCATTCCAATGCTCGTCCGCATTGAAGAGGTTGAAAATCCTGACGGTGGGATTAAAACGTCAAAACCATTTCCGGAACCTGCGTAAGGGTTATCCGAAGAAGACTCGTCCGTCTTATTCCACTTATCTGCGTAAGGATTCGTGAAGAGGTTGAAAATCCTGACGGTGGGATTAAAACGTCAAAACCATTTCCGGAACCTGCGTAAGGGTTATCCGAAGAAGACTCGTCCGTCTTATTCCACTTATCTGCGTAAGGATTCGTGAAGAGGATTCGTCCATCCTAGTTGCATGTCTATCCCACAGACTTATATGCATTCCCGGAACCTGCGTAAGGGTTATCTGAAGAAGACTCGTCCGTCTTATTCCACTTATCTGCGTAAGGATTCGTGAAGAGGATTCGTCCATCCTAGTTGCATGTCTATCCCACAAACTTATATGCATTCCCGGAACCTGCGTAAGGGTTATCCGAAGAAGACTCGTCCGTCTTATTCCACTTATCTGCGTAAGGATTAGTGAAGGAGATTCTTCTATCTCAGGTTACTTTGAATATTCTTAAGGGCTCGTCCGCTCTATGCACCTGGCGTCACAGGTCACAAGAAGACTCGTCCGTTTCATGTTTCATCAGAACCTCTGGTTTCGTTGGAAGGAGCTCGTCTGCTCGTCTCTCAGCTCAGTTGCAACGTCATTGGATTGGGTTTATTTCCCATTTCTTGTTTTCTGCATCAGAGTGCAAATTTCTGTTTTTTCTTGGGTATTCAACCACAGTTTATCTTGAACGGTCGAAAACGGAAGCAATCGTCCTTTTCAGATCAACAGTTGCTTGAATAGGGGCAGCTGTAGAACCCCAAATTTGCCCTCTTCATTTTAAGCATCATAATACACCATTTGCATCATAAGCATATCATATATATAGCATTATAGCATAGAAAAATAAAGCATGACAAGTATCAAGCCCTAGCATGAGGCATATGGCCATATGGGGAGGTGTTGAAGGCCATTTAAGCCAAGACAAGGGTTCCAATGGATTTGTGGGAGGCCTATGATGAGTCTAGACTCCTTTGGCAAGGCCAAGTTCACTTGCAAAAGCTCAGAAGATTGCTTAATCATCACAAGTTTCAAGACAATGCAAGGCTCCTAAGTAGTGCAACCAAATTAGGGTTTTGGTTTCAAGGGCCTTAACCTCATAATTTTGGCCAACTCTTTTGGGCAATGTCTTCTATATGATAAGAGGTTCCTACATGTCAATTTTCATGGAAAAATTCCAAGTGGAAGTCAGTCATTGCCTCAGTTACTTGCAGATGAAGCAGAAAGTCAACTGGGTCCAGAAAAAAGTCAATTGTACCATTCCAAGGGGTCCAACCCAACTTTTTTGGCCAAATGAGGTCTATTCAATGTTATAAGATGTTTGGTGAGCTTAAAGTACAATAATTTTGATGGTTTGAGGGGTTTTGGCAAAAGTGCACAAATTTGGTTATGGAAAAGTTACTATTTTTGGCTATTTTGACCTAAAACTTCACAAAGCCTTAACTTGATCAAAAAATCTTCAAATGGACCCAAAGTAAACATGAAAGTTGGAGAGTAAGGGCTGCCATTTTTAAAAAGTACAAGAGCATTTTCTGGAGATTCCTAGATTTTCCTATAGGTCCCTCGAAAATTTGAGCATTCTAGGGCAAATTTCAAATTTTCAAGGCCAAGCCATTTGCACAAAGGCTCAAAAGTGGATAGTTTGCTATGCTATTTCCAAATTAAGTTTACACAATCAAAATGCATCCCATTTAGGTCATTTGGCTCAAAGAAAAGTGGAAAAATTCGTGCACATGAAAAAGTTCCATAAAACTTGCATTTTGCACTTGAATTTGCACAAGGCATGACAAATGTGTGATAGCTTGCATCCAAGGGCTGAAGTTGTTTGCTGGGAATCATTGGTGGGATGGTGAATGCACATGCAAGAGAGGCCAGCAAATCATGAGCTTGGCATGCTTATGGCACACTTGGGCCAAAATTGCATTTTCACAAAAATCAGCTCTCTCTCACGTGCATTTGTTCTAACCCTTTTGCATTGCCATATATATTCCATAACAATCAGAATTAGGGTTAGAGGCAGCCAGAATACACACCCATTCTCCCATTCTCATCTCTTATGCAAAATTGCTCATTCTCCACAAACTCTTGCTACAAGAATCCATTCACAAAACTCTTGGTGGATTCTTAATCCTCATCACTCATAGATCATTTCGATACCATTTGTTTGGATTATTCTTCAAGAATCATCCATTTCCCATTTCTCGTGCACATTTGCATTTTGTGCCATAACTTTTGATCTAGGCAAGCTTTCTTTAATCTAAGACCATATTCATACTCCTCTCATCTCAAGGATCATTAAGCACCCATGGATCTAGATTTATAGTGAAGTTTGTTCAAGTGGCCATTTGAGAAGCTTTGAAGCACAAGGAAGCACATTGCTGGATTTACAAGCTTGCAAAGCCTTAGATGCATTTATTTTGCATCTAAGGGGATAAGGAGATCATTTGCCATCATTTTATACCATTCTTGACTTCAAATTTTGAACAACACCTTAGGTATGCTCAAATTTCGAATCTCATAGAAATGTGTTTGGTTGTGTGTTTTAGAATCCTCATGTTGTGCTGGTTACAATGCTCTTTGTAGTTTGTGAAATGGTTGAGTATTCGCAAAGTTATGGTGATTTAAAGTTTCATGGACAATTTTATTTTCATTCATATCTTAAGTTTCTTTGAGTTTTAGTTCAATCCAAGCATGTATTCTTGTTTAATGATGTTAGATTATGTATTCTGGAGAGTTTCATGGCCGGTCGTGGCTTGGTTTGAGATTTCATGAAGTTAGGGTTAGGGTTTGGTTCATTAATGGTGGTGAGAGTTTAGGGTTTCTTCATGAAGAAGAAGGTGCTGCAGATTCAGCGCTATTTGCACCCCCCCATGCGCGATTTGGACTCTCATGGACCAATCTGCCTTGTCCAATTTCTATTTTTCTCATCCTTTAATCTATGAACCCCATTCTTTTTGCATTCAAATCCTAAGACACTCTACTATCTTCATGATTTATCTTGGATTTTTCACAAACTTCCTTGCTGGATTTTGCTTGAGTTACTTGTGCCTTAATTTTCAAAACCCTAAATGGTAATACCTTGCATCCTTGAGCTTCATTGACCTAGTTTGGTGCTGTATTTTTGCAAACCCTTTTGGATTCTCATTTCCTTGTGTTTGGAGAGTGCTTTGCTGGTTGGATAGAATTTTTAAGTGCTTGGATCTTTTTCTTGGGTATTTTCTTCCTCACCTTGCCTTGTTTTGCATTCTTTGAGTCTTCTAGTCTCTTTTAAGTTTAGAAGGGCATTTGTGCCAACTTCTCTTTATCTTTTGGGGTCCTTTAGAGGTCTATGGTTGCTCCTGGTCTTAGGATAGGGTTTGAGTCTCCTTGAGTCTTGGTGTTGGGTCTCTTTTATGTGCTTTATTTCTTTAAGTGTTAAGCATGCCCTCATTGCATTTGTTTCACTTCCAATCATCTCAATATGATTTTGTGTTGCTTTGCTTATCATCTTTTGAGCTCTTTGCCATGCCTATATGCTTGTGTATCTTCTGACTTGTTGGTTTATGCCTTGATTTTATGTTATTATACTAACCTTGCAGGAGCTATGGTAAGTTTGAGATGTGGGAATTGAGTTCCACATCTCCATTTCTCATCTCTTCTCATTTTGTTTATATGGACTAACATCTTCTTGTTGGGCTTAGGCCTTTCTCATCTCTCCTCTTATATTCTTCTTCTTCTCTTGAGATCTTTTTTAGGTTAGAAAGACCTCACAAACCCTAGGAACTCCATGCATGTTAACTTAGGATAGAAACTTCCCCCTAGTTTTTCCTTTTTGCTCCTTTGGTTCTCTTTCACTTCTCATCTCATAATCATAAAAAAAACACTTTAATAACTTTGAAGAGATGCATTGATCCATAGCCTTATCCCATGAGGTATGCTTGTAGTCTTCCCATCTTGGGATAGTACATGTTTACCTTGTGATGCACAAGTCTGATCAAGGTATCTTCTTCATAAAAGAAAAGCATAAAAAAACACTTCTTCATGTAAATGATCAAAACACCTAATAAATAAACAAGTTAGTGAGCCTAGGCCCTAATCTTTGGGTTCAAGTTTTGGGGATCTTCTCCTTACTTGAGTGTGCTTGTTCTATTATTCCATCTTGGAATGTAGTGACAAGTGCACATTCCATTGATGAGAGCTTGAGTTCACTCCCTTGTGACACACTCATAAAAGCTTCATAAAAAACACAAACAAACAATAAACGTCTCTCCTTCGGGATTTCTTTTCTCATCTCATTCGCTTCGTACGCGAACTTGCTCCTACTTGTCATCTTGCAAGACGGTTACGCACTCGTCGTCCGAGTCTGCAACACCTGAGCAATGGCATAGGCAGTTCAAGTTTTAATTCACAAGTAATTTTCCTTTTAGTACCCCTAGTTAGGGGAACTACGGCGTCTCTGATCCTCATTATCCTGATGAGGTACGTAGGCAGCGGGGTAGGGCCCGTTCGAGCACAATCTTTATTTTCCCTACGTTTCTCCTTTTGCTTTCTTATTTCACTTCTTTTCCAGTTCCAGTTCCAGTTTTCTTTTCATTTTCTTTTCTTTGCTGCAGCTTTCATACCCTCACCCTTTGAAACAGTTTCTTTTGCAAGCGTGGATCCCGTCGGGTACGGCAGACGATCTGGGTGCTAATACCTTCCCAGGTCGTAACCGACTCCCGAACTCAGTCTCTTTGGTTCGCAGGACCCGTGTCCTTCCTCTTCTTTCTTCTGGTTTGTGCAGCATTACCATTCCCTTTCTTCGGGATAAAAATGCCTGGCTGGTGACTCTATTCTTTTTTCTGCGCCACTTTCGCGTTTGTACCAGGATGGAAATCCGGGGAGCGACAGGTGTTACCATTAACTAAGCTTACAAGAAAGGACTTCGCATACGAATTCTAGTTGTCAGAAAAGTTTTGTGTGGTTGAAGGAGAAATTGACAACTGTTCCAGTTTTGATCATTCCTGATCCTAACAAATCTTATGAAGTGTTTTGCGATGCTTCCAAGATGGTATTAGGAGGTGTTCTTATGCAAGAAGGTCAAGTTGTATCCTATGCTTCTAGACAGTTGAGAGTTCATGAGAATAATTATCCAACTCATGATTTGAAACTTGCGACCGTGGTGTTTACTTTGAAAGTGTGGCGGAATTATCTATATGGTGTACGTTTTGAGATGTTCAGTGATCATAAGAGTTTGAAGTACCTCTTTGATCAGAAGGAATTAAATATGAGACAGAGAAGATGGATGGAGTATTTGAAGGATTATGAACTTGAATTGAAGTACCATCCGGGAAAAGCGAATAAGGTGGCAGATGCTTTAAGTAGAAAAGTAATTCATAGTGTCGAGTTGATGGTATTGTAATATGCACTATTGGAGAATTTCGAGACCTTAATCTTCAGTTGGTTTGGACTCCGAATGGTGTAATAATGGGAAATTTGAAAATCAATTCTACCTTGAGGAATGGGATTCAACAAGCATAAGATCTAGATGAGAAATTGCAGGAGTTGTTGCTTCAACCGGGTTTTGTGAGAGCATTGGATGGGATTATCCTATTCAACCAAAGAATTTGCATTTCGAATGATGAGGTATTAAAGAGAAAGATTTTAGAGGAAGCCCATAAAGGTTCTTTTACGATACATCCGGGTTCTTCGAAGATGTATCAAGACTTAAAGAAAGAGTATTGGTGGTCCGGAATGAAAAGGGACATTGCGGTATTAGTGTATGAATGTGCGGTGTGTCAACAAGTGAAGATTGAACACCAAAGACCGGGCGGTTTATTGCAACCTTTGGACATACCAATTTGGAAGTGGGATAGTATCTCTATGGACTTTGCAGTGGGTTTACCGAGTACTCAAGGTGGTTATGACTCTGTTTGGGTGATTGTGGATCGGTTAACGAAATTTGCACATTTCTTAGCCGTTAAGACTGTGTACAAGGCAATTCATCTTGCAAGGTTGTTTATTGCTGAGATTGTGAGATTGCATGGTATTCCGTCTAATATTGTGTCAGATAGAGATCCAAAGTTCACTTCGAGGTTTTGGAAGGTGTTCCAACAAGCCATGGGTACGGATTTGCGTTTGAGTACTTCTAATCATCCTCAAACGGATGGTCAGACGGAACGTACAATTCAAACAATGGAAGATATGTTACGGGCATGCGCTTTGGAAAGTAAAGGAAATTGGAAGGAACTTTTACCATTGATAGAATTCTCTTACAATAATAGTTACCATGCAAGCATCAAAATGGCTCCGTATGAGGCTTTATATGGAAGGAAGTGTAAAACACCGTTGTGTTGGTCGGAAGTGGGTGAAAATAGGGTTTTAGGACCCGAAGTTATTTAAGAGACTACGGAAAAGATTTGAATGATTCAATAAAAGATTAAACAAGCTCAAGATCTTCAAAAGAGTTATGCTGACAATCGAAGGAGACATTTGGAATTTGATGAAGGTGATCATGTGTATTTGAAAGTCACTTCGAGATTGAGATTGAAGGGGCCGTTTAAGTCGCGCAAGTTAAGTCCAAGATACGTAGAACCGTATCAGATCTTAGAAAGGATTGGTGGAGTTGCTTACAGATTGGACTTACCACCCTCTCTATCTGAAATTCATGATGTTTTCCATGTATCAAAACTTCGTAGGTTTGTTCCTGATCCTCTTCAGCATATTCTGTCTGATTCTATCGAGATAGAAGCAGATTTGACTTTCGAACCCCAACCAAGCCGTATTGTTGGAAGAGAAACCAAAGTATTAAGGAACAAAACACTGAGTTGGTATTGCATGCATATAAAGTTGATTGTCAGTCCACTTCAGAGTGGGGATCGTGGGAAGCATGATTCGAGTCATTGTTGTATTATATTACATGATGATTAGATGTTTATGTAATGATGAATACTCTTACATGATTGTGTGTGTGTGGTTGCGATGTGGGTGAAATGTTAATACATGATGTTGATGTACATTTTTTATTATGTGAAATCTATCATGATTTTGTATGCATTGTTTATTATTTGAATGTATTCTCACCATCTTTTTCTGTTGTTGTGTGTCTGTTCTCCTTTGGAGTACATATATTCAGGTACTTGAGTAGGAGCTTGAGGTTGAGGATGGTGTTGTGCCTCTTTAGTTGTTTGTAGTTGGAGTTTATAGTTGGAGTCGATCTTATATGTAACACAAGGGGATAAGTTTTTTTTTCTTTTATATTATGTTGTCTATCTTCATTTGTTTTTGACCTTGAATCACTTTTCAAATTTTCTGTTGTGAAGATCTTATGCCAATTATTTTCTAAATTTTTTGCTGCTTATGAAATGAGTTGTTTTAATTATGTGGTTCAAGTATGAGCCGTTTGAATGTTGAAATAAAATTCTACTTGTTGAATTTATGTTTTATTTAATTAATTGTTGATTTGGGAAGTAGGGTGTTACAATAGTGATCAAGAAAAAGGGATCTGCATAAATACCATATGCTCACTTAGTTTCAAATGTCTTGGAGAATGTTGGTTTCAATGTTAATGATGAGGAATCCATGAATAAATCTAAATATATAGGGAATACGACAATGTGGTTGATGATAAATAAGATCAATAACGGGATTCCATCTTAATAGCCTCCTATAGCCAGAAGATCCCCTCAGGGGAATCAATAACAAGCTCATGTTAAGATAGGAACATCATATCATGAGGATCTTGATCCCAACTATCCTTCATCCAAAGTTATCCTCAAAGTACTCACGAAAGAGCAAAAAATACCAACCTGATAACCAACTTTATTAATCGAAAGCTTGCTCAGATTCTCATGTCCCTAAGATTGTTCACTTAGGAGGGGGTGAGGACTATAAGTAGTGCTTACCTTTGTTTTCTTGCTTGCTGCTTGTTGATTTCTATGCGCGTTCCTATACATTATTAATTTTAGTTAATGAAGTTTTTTTTCTTTTAAATGTTTATTATGTATGTGCTTACATACTTGCTATATTTTTCTATCTATTTATTTCTCCTGCCTTTTTCTTAATTCTAAAGGGGGAGAAGTATACTCCTAGTGGGAGTAGAGTATACTCTCTATATTTGTAAAGGGGAGTTTAATCACTCCAAGTTTTATAACACTTGTTTATTTGTTTGTCCAGTTCTCTCTCTCTCTCTCTATCTATCTATCGATCTATATATCTATCTATCTATCTATCTATCTATCTATCTATATATCTCTCTCTCTCTCTCTCACACACACACACACACACACACTTAAACCTCTTAAAATCCGCTATTGGTTTTTTAAAATCACCTAAAAGTGTTTTAAAAGGATAACCAATTGATTAGGGAATTGTCTGATAAATTAGAAGCATGTTTTACAAAAAGGATAATTGATTAGGCCTTTAAAATAGTCAATTATATCCCTTTGTAATACATAAAATCGATTGGAGAAGTCCCTTAATAGTCTATAATAATTAGAAATCAAAACCTTCCTTTTTGGGGTTCTATAGTTGACTATGCACTTGTGATAATCAATTATGAGCATTGAAAAGCCCATGAATTGTTTCCATATTTAAGCCACATTTTGTTCCATAAATTGAGAGCTCATTTATCATTTCTAAGATACCCAAAAAAAATTGAGATATCTTTCTCTCACTTTTCTCTCTCTCTCTCTCTCTCTCACTTTTCTCTCTCTCTCTCTCTCTCTCTCTCTCCCTCTCTCTCTCTCTCTCTCTCTCTCTCTCTCTCTCTCTCTCTCTCTCTCTCTCTTATTTTCTCACATTTTCCCTTAGTTCTTTTGAGAGTGGAATCTCAACATCTGTGAGGAAGTCAAGTGTGATGTAAAGGCATATTTGTAATATCTCATCAAGAGAAAATTTAGCTTGGTTGTGAGATAAACCAATTGAAAAACTCACTTTTGGTTATTGAGGTAAACCAAGTAAAACCTCAATTTGGTTTGGGATGTATCATCTATTAAAACTCTCAGTCAGTTTGTGAGCTTAACCATATGTTTAAAGCTTTATCTTAGTTCATGAGTTTAGCCTTTGTTAAAAGATCTTTATTGGCTGTGGAGGTCTTCGTACTTAACTCTTTGGTCTTAGTTGGGTAGTTAGCCATTAAAAAACTCGAATCCTTGTAAAAGGAGGTTCATGGGGAGAGGATTATGTCACTTCATTAAGACCTAAACTCCATTATTTGGGTGTTTTCTCTTTACCCTGATCTCTTAAATTTATAATCAATTATTTCTGCTGCATTTTTGTTTTCTTATTTCTGCTACTTTTACTCTGTTTGTTTTACAAAATATTTTCAAACTTATTTATTTTTGTAAAATATTTTGTTTTGATAACGTATTTTCAATTTCACACAATTCACCCCCTCGTGTATTTGGATTCTTATGTCCAACACATGTCACCCTTGGGAAGAGTTACTTTCTAGTTTGAGTACAATCTTAGACCCCGATGCGCAAACTGCAGTCTATCATCATAGGGGTATGCCTGCATCTAGGTTTCTTGGGTTCTTCATATTCTAGTGGAAATCAAAACTTGGAATTGAATAAAGTGATCTCTCTTTGATCACACTCTTTAAATGAAGAAGTAGAAAAGTGAAAAAGGATTGTAAAGTTCGTACTTTATAGTCACAACATCCCTCACGTTCAACAATCATGTTCCATCAGAGGATTAAAAGTCACATTATAGTGCTCATGTATGTTTTAAAAACAATAAGTTCACTACAGTGAACCTAGACTTGTTGCTTTAGCCCCTACACGATTTGGAGCATGTGGAAGCTATCACCACAACAACGTTTTACTTGAACAAGGAGCATTTAATGTGAAAAATTTTCCAAGGAAAATACTCCCATTGCTCACCACCATATATTAACTTCATCGTTAAGCACACTTTCAATAGGGAAATTTTGTTAACGATCCAGATTCCTTAGCGAATCTTACTAGTTTATGCTTCAACTATCCCCGCTTTAAACCTGATAACAAGGAATTAGAGGGAAACTATTTTGGGATAGTCAATGGCCGATAAAGGCACACATATCACTAACATATAGGTAGGTCCAAATTTCTTGGTGACACATAAGATTACAACCCTTCCATAAAGTCCATTTATCTACATCCAAACTAGAGAAAATTATAATCGCCTCCTCTATATAAGTGTGACTTTAAGTCACACTCAAACACACTTTCACTCATAGACTTTGTGAGTAACAACGGTCGACAAGAAGTGAATTTCGGTATCTCATTTTCATAATTAATTAAATATCAGCTTATTTTATGCTTTTGTCAATCAAACCTATTTCCAACACCTTAGATAAACATCGTAGTAGTATAGAACAATAGTTGTCAACTGGTCTCTGTGGGATCGATAATCCTTTATACTGAACGTGATAAAGCAGTGCATTAACGGCCGCATCATGTCTTTAAAAACACTCATTTTCATGTATCACATAATCGATTATGTGATATTCATAATCGATTATGGAAAGTAAAAAATCCATGCATTCTTTCCATATTTTATCCACACTTTATCTTATAAATAGAGGATTTTCCCTAATTTTATTTCACATTAGAAAATATTGAAATTTTGGTTATGCAGATACTCCAATGTCTTATCTTAATGTTAAGACAATGATTACTACACTTTAGTGAACATGAGAATGACACAGTTATTGTTTTGAAGTAGTGCATTATAAATATCAAATGTAAAGACAACATGTTAGGACATCTCATTCAAGAACATGTATACAGAAAAATTGTAAATCTACATAATATAAAGAACACAATAACTGTTGACCCAATTCGGTCTTAACAAACCTACATATGGAGGATACCAATCCAGGATGAAGACTTCACTATATTGTAGTATTACCCTAAAGCGAAACTCACGGTTTACAGCTTTATCCTAATCACTCTCTTCAATGAACATCTTTAGCTAAGGCTAAACTCTAGTCTTTTACAACATTTGATATGAGACTCCTTCTCACACCCTTCATCACCACCTGTGTCTCTGTCTTAAACTGATCTCCAGAACCTGTTACAGTTTCTTGATCTACAAGTTATCCTGGACTTGCTTCAAAGCTTCGTCCAAGAACATTACACAAAACATTACCTAAAGGCTTCTGGTTGTGCACATGCAGTTATGTCGTCCTTTATGCATCCCATACTACAGATTGGAACTACAACCCTAAGAGCCAACGACTCTCAAAACCTAAACCATTATTTTACAAAAGAGAACTAGGTTACAATTGTTACATAATGCATAATTAACCCTAGGTCTAAATCTTCATATTTATAGTCTTCTGCTATTACTTGGGCATTCTATCTTTGCTCTTTGATCCAGTCTTTTAGAAGTGAAACAAATCCTGAAGAGATTTGTTACTGAATTAAACCTGCTGAAGTAATATCTCAGGATATCCTATTAACATGATAGGACATATTCTTCTACATATTTGACTTCTGCAGTTTTTCTTCACTATTAGGTTTTACAAAATTCTTTCAAACACCAAGAGCTTTCAATCTCCCCCTTTTGACAAATTTTGGCTAAAACCTTCTCCCTGAGTTCTTCATGCCTGTTGGTAAATATGAGGAGGGATTTGAAGCATGCTCCCTGTAACAGCCCGGGCCCCTCACAAGGCAATCCCGGCACTGCCACCTCACGATCTTCTCTACTCCCCTCACTAGTAGAGTTTTTGCCTTCCGTGGGAATCGAACCCTGTACCCTGGGGTTCAAGTACATGTTCAATTCATTCCCACTACCACTTGAGCTAGTAGCTCAATTGGTAGTGAGAATGAATTGAACATGTACTTGAACCCCAGGGTACAGGGTTCGATTCCCACGGAAGGCAAAAACTCTACTAGTGAGGGGAGTAGAGAAGATCGTGAGGTGGCAGTGCCGGGATTGCCTTGCGAGGGGCCCGGGCTGTTACAAAAAAATTGCCTTGCGAGGGGCCCGGGCTGTTACACTCCCCCTCAATCCTTTGTCTTCTTTGAATAATAAATCTTCTTATAGGCATAAGAGAGTCATTAATAAGAAGCGAAGTTCAAGTTCGTAACAGAGTATAGAACAAATGTAACTTGGGTCACAAGACACAACCTGCTTCACAACTCAGATCACAAGACATAAAAAAATAGAAATTTGTAGATTAAAATGATAGAACATCATCTTCCATTCACACCATCCTTGCATTGCCACGACTAGAATGAACCCAATAACCAAAACATAACTATTCTCCCCATTTTTAGCCAAAACTTGGCAAAAATGATCAAGACAACTCCAAATCCAAGAACAATCCATCCAGAATTTGAAAATGTCATCGAGTACTTCACTTGAAGGAAGGTAAATATGAGACCAAGAAGTGTCACAACAATCCAATATATAGCGAGCAATATTCTTTGAAAGCAACGAACCATGTATCAAAATGCTGGTCAATTCAAAGAGCCAATACCTCCATTAATAGTGCATCGGCCAAGACTTTTGACGGTTTCTTCTTTTAAGAGCACCATCTAAGGAAAACCAGTTACATGCAAACATATTCCAAGACAATGTCCTGACATAATGTCAGATAATATCTTTGCTTTACTGGTCCTTCTGTTGAATTAACATATTCAAAGTAACTTCACAAGAATCTCCAGAGAAAAATAAATTCTCCCAAACTGGTCAATGATTCTTTAAGAAGCCAACAAGAATCATATATCTTGTATTGTCAAGTCTACAATGTCAAAACATAACACTTGACATCTTCCTCCTTTCTGGATGGAAAAATATGCTTGTTACTCATCACAAGCTTGGTGTTGAAGATCCTTAGATCAAGAGGAAAATCCCCATATCTAAGACAAATTTTCCTCCCCTTGAGCACTTGTATAGGAATGAATGGAAAACATAAGACGCATCTTCAATATCTTCAAGAGCAGCACTCTCTGTCAGACACCTGCTGAAACACATTCATTTTGGCACCACTATCCCTTCTGACAAGAAATAGCAGTCACTCACACATGAAAGCCATCATGCCACATAAGGATCACCGTCCTCATAGTAATAAACTCTTGGAACAATATCAAAATCAGTTTGTTTTCAATCCATCAGTGTCAAATACTGGACACATGTTATAGAAAAGCATAACTTGCTTGACAAAGTTCTTTCACAATATTTTAAAAAATAGACAATCACCCAACACCTTCAAAGGAAATCATTCCTATCATTCTCCCGTATGATAATATAGAATACTACTGACAAGTTGTTGATTATCCACATGCAGACTTACAAGCAATCAATACCTGATCTACTTCAGTCTTCTCAATATTCACCATCCAAGACAGACATGCAGGTAAAAATTAAAGCTCCTAGAACTAGAGCAATAATCATCCTTAACCAAGGATATTCAACCCATATAATGTCCTAACACCAAGTTAGAACATCTTCCACACACTGTCGCTCCCCGGATTTCCATCCTGGTACAAACGCGAAAGTGATGCGGAAAAAGAATAGAGTCGCCAGCCAGGCATTTTTATCCCGAAGAAAGGGAATGGTAATGCTGCACAAACCAGAAGAAAGAAAGAGGAAGGACACAGGTCCTACGAACCAAAGAGACTGAGTTCGGGAGTCGGTTACAACCTGGGAAGGTATTAGCACCCAGATCGTCCGTCGTACCCGACGAGATCCACGCTTGCAAAAAAAAACTATTTCAAAGGGTGAGGGTATGAAAGCTGCTGCAAAAGAAAATAAAATGAACTGGATAAAGAACTGAATGAGAAATGAAAGAGAAAAAATGTAGGGAAAAATAAAGATTGTGCTCGAACGGGCCCTACCCCGCTGCCTACGTACCTCATCAGGATAATGAGGATCAGAGACGCCGTAGTTCCCCTAACTAGGGGTAACAAGGAAATTGCTTGTGAATTAAGGCTTGAACTGCCTATGCCATTTCTCAGGTGTTGCAGACTCGGACGACGAGTGCGTAACCGTCTTGCAAAATGACAAGTAGGAGCAAGTTCACGTACGGAGCGAATGGGATGAGAAAAGAATTCCCGAAGGAGAGACGCTTATTATTTGTTTAGTGTTTTTTAGAAGCTTTTACGAGTGAAAGTTTGCATAGGTAAGTGTACCTGAGTCTTACTCAATGGGATGTGTACATCTCACATCATCCCGAAATGGAATGCGCAAGAGGCACACCTATCTATGGAGGAAATCCCCAAAGCTAGTCCCACAAGTGAAGGCCTAAGCATACCGGCCTATTACCATTATTAAGTATTTTTGTGGTTTTTTTGTTAAGAAGTATTTTTTAGCTTTTCTTTGTGAAGTACTCATGCTAAGACCTATCCACTACGAGTGATAACTCACACCTCGCCCCGAAATAGAACGCGTGCAAGTATCTCATAGCAAAGTCTCGTGTCACATGAAAGTACTCAACCTTTATTAAGTGAATTAGAATTGAGTTTGAAGGTGAGAAAAGAAAGCACCAAAGGATCACAAAGGAAAAATTCTAAAGGGGGACTAAGTAATCCTAAGTGTTAACATGCATGGATGTCCTAAGGGTTAGTGAGGTTTCTATCCTAATGAAGAAGGAAGAAAGAAGGGAAGAATAAGATAGAAGAAGAGATGAGAAAGGCCTAAGCCCAACAACAAAAGAGTTAGTACAAATAAACATAAGAGGAGAAGATGAGATTTGGAGATGTGGAACTCAATTCCCACACCTCACACTTACCATAGCCCCTGCAAGGTTAGTGTCATGCATACAAGTGAAACAAAATGAACAAGATAACATTCTAACATCACACAATCAGAAGTGAAATGCTATGAACAAATGCAACTCAAAAGAATGAGGCATGAGGCTTATAAGTCAAAATGATGCAACATGAACACATATGAAAACTTATGTACACTTAAGGAGGATGCAAAGCAAATATGCATAAACATGGATACAATGCACACAACCAGAACCAAAATAATATGAAGAAGGGCTTAAGAATCCAACAAGATGAAGGGAGATGTCACACAATACCAAACAAATACAAAATGGGAGTGAAAGAAGCAATGAGATGAAGTGAAAGCACTTAAGGAAATAAATGACTCAAAAGGAAGCAAGACACAAAAATTCCTAAGACTCAAACCCTAAGCTAGGAGAAGGAAGGTACCCACACCCCAAAGGAACCCCAAATGAGAAGAAGAATTTGGCACAAGTGCCCTTCTAAGCTTATATGAGAGCTAAAGGTCCAAAGGAAGCAAAATGGGACAAGGCGAGAACAAAAATCCACAATAAATCAACCAAGCATCTAAAAATTCTACAACTCAAGTCAAATGATCTTCAAACATGGTATATCAATGGGCCAAAAGGGTTTGAAAGAATTCAGAAGCAAACTAGGTCAAATGGAGGCTTAAACACAAGCTAGGGTTACAAACTTCCATCACAAGTCAAAGGACTAAGACTCAAGAAATAAGTTTCTAAAAATCAAGAGAAAAATCACATGAGAATTACAATGTCTTAAGAATCCAGAGCAAAAAGAATGAGATCGAAATTCAAAATATTGAAGTGTATGGAAATTGGACAAGGCAGTATGGTCAAAATGAACTTAAAAAGAAGTTAAGTGAAATAATGAATTAAATCTGACACGTGGAAATGGGAAAAAATAAAATAAAAATATGAGAAAATAAAAGAGACTCAAAAGAAGACTCATGATTGTTTTGGGATTTTTTAGATGAAAGGAAGTATTTTATAAAAATAGAAATTGAAACTGAATAAAAGAAATAAAAAGTGAAAAAGAAATAAAAGAAATTGGATGGGGGGTGTCACTAGCAAGGCTTATACGTTCAGAAAGATTGGGCTCAGCAGAGGGAGGTGTGAATATCAACTCTGAAGGCCCAATATGGCGCAGGCATATGTGAATTATGGTGGGATTTAGTGAAATTAACTGGAAAAAAAGGAACACAAGATCAATCTGACGCGTGCGGGTAAGAGGCTCATTAAATAAGCTGGCAGAAAGCTGGATTATGAATGGTGAGTGTATGGTAAGTCCCATGGGCTGCACAACATGGTGATTTAAATGAAATAAAAAAAGAACACATGAGACAGAGAGGGTGTTAGGGCTACGTGTTAGCATCTAGGACGTTGGCTGGAGAGATCCAAGGGTTGTGGCTTCATCTTCTCCACACAAACCCTAATATGAACAAAACTCAGTTTCCGATGACCAGAGCATGGGCTCCGGCACCGGAACTCAAGACAGTCACACAAATCACAAAATAAATGAACAAAAAGGTGCAAATCCACTAAACCAACCAAGCTGAACAAGAATATGAGCTCTAAAACTCCTAAAACTCCATGAATCTAAGGGATCGAAGCAAAACATCTTGCACCATGAAAACTGAAATGCACATAACTTAGGCTACAATGCACCAATTTCAAATCTAAAAGTTACATCATGCTCAGTGAACTTCAAACAACACAAAACACCACATTAATTCCATTTTTAGATCACAAAGTTTCAAGGTATACCTGAGGTGTAGATCCTGGTTCAGTGAAATATAAGACCAGATAATGCGTGCAAATCACTCCACTTACTTCCTAGATGCAAAATAAATGCATCTAAGGTCTTGAAACAAGCTGGATCTGAGGTTTCTTTCACACTTGCCCTGAAATGGCAAGCTTGCTAAACTTAAGAGATGGCTTCAATGAGTGTGTGTTTAATGATCTTGAGCTCTCCCTGATTACAGATCCACAATTGGTTTGGAGATTGGGTGCTTGAATGAAGAGAAATGAGAGGAAATGCAAAGTTGCAAGAAGTTTTAGAATGAGAGAATGAGAGAGAGCTCTGGCTTACTAAAACCCTAATTGCTTTTGTATGAGGTCACAAAACCCTTGCTGAAAGAATGAGATGAAATGCACGAGTAGGTCATGTGATTTGTGTGAATTTGCAATTTTTGCAACATGTGAGATAAGCATGCAATGTTCATGCTTCCTTGGGCCTCTCAGCACATGTGCAATGCATTTACCACCCTTGATTCAAATCCAATCAATCCTGGCCTTTAGATTCAAGCATCACACTTATTTCATGATTTGGCCAATTTTGCAAGTTTGGAGTGATTTTCTCATAGTGCACGAAAATGTGATTTTCTTTGGAGAAAAATGGTTCAAATGTGATGTATTTTAATATGGAAGCAAGTTTGAACCAGAACCAAGTCATACAAATAAGTTTGGAAGCATTTTGCATTTGGTGCATGCATGGAAAGTTGCATTTTGCCCTAAAATCATGATATTTTCGAAGGCCCTATAGGATGAACCATTGATCCCATGAAAATGTACTTTTACTTTTTGAAAATGGGAGCCCTTACCCTCCAACTTTCATGTTTGACTTTGGTCCATTTGAAGAATTTTTTATCATGTTAAGGCCATTTGAAAATTAGGGCAAACGTTGCCAAATTTGGAAAATCTCATAAACCAACTTTGTACCATTTTTGTAAAACTCTTCAAATCTCCATGATTCTTGAACTTTGATCATTCTAAACCTCTTATAACATTGTAAGGACCCCTCTTGGCCAAAAAAATTGGGTTAGACCCCTTGAAAATGCATAGTTGACTTTTTAAGGGCAAAGTTGACTTTTTACTTCATCTGCAAGCAACTGAGGAATTGTCTGACTTCCACATGGAATTTTATCATGAAAATTGACACCTAGGATCCTCTTAAAATATAGAAGACTTTTCCCAAATGACATGGCCAAAGTTGTGAGATCTTGGTGCTTGAATCACAAACCCTAATTTGGGTACCTTGTATAGGAGCTTTGCCTTGTCCTGAGATAACTGATGATCATGCAATCTTCTGAGCTTTTGCCAATGGACTTGAACTTGTAAATGGAGTGTAGACTCACCATAGGACTTGTACAAACTCATTGGGACCCTTGTCATGGCTTGAAATGCTTCAAGGACCTCCACAGATGACCATATGCTTGATTCTAGGACATGAAGGATGTTATGCCTCCTCTTTCCATGATAGGATGCTAAGAAAATGGTATGTTCATGATGAATATGATGTGATATGATGCTTAAAAAGAAGAGGGCAAATTTGGGGTGTTACAGCTGCCCCTATTCAATCATCAGTTAATCTGAAAAGGACGGTAGCACGGGCTATCGACCATTCAAGATAAACTGTGGTTGAATACCAAGAAGACCAGAAATTTGCACTCTGACGAAGAATGCAACACTGGGAAAAAAACCCAACCAAATGACGCTTTGGTGACTGAAGGGGAGAAAATCAGACGAGATTCCTCCAAGTTGAAACAGATATCTGGAATAAGAACACTAAGACAGACGAGTCTTCAAACAATCCTATGACGCCAGGAACTAGACAGACGAGTCCTCAAACACTGCAATAACAAATGACTTGAGACAGACGAGTCTCCTTCGGATATACCTGTTACGCCAGGACCGGGATGCATTTAAGTTTGTGGGATAGACATGCATAAACAAGGTAGACGAACCTTCTTCATATATTATCCGTGGATATATGGTATAAGACAGACGAGTCTTCTTCGAGCCAACCTGTTACGCCAGGTGCAGCAACAATAATGTGCTTGAGACAGACGAGCCTCCTTCGGATTTACCTGTTACGCCAGGACCGGTAACCATTTTGACATTAATTCCCACTGTCAGGATTTGAAACCTCTTCAATACAGACGAGTATTGGATGATCATCAAGGTAACACAGACGAGTATCATAAGTCAATGATACAGACGAGTATCAGACGATGATCTGAGAAACACAGACGAGCGCTTCAGCCGATGATACAGACGAGTATCAGCAACTGGTATAGGCGAATACCAGAAATTCAAACACAGACGAGCATTTGGAGTAGCAACACAGAAGTAATAACAGGATAATCAGCAAATCCTCACATACAGATATAAGCTAACACATACGAGTGTCGGGGATGATACAGACGAGTATCCAAGCAAAGCAGACGAGCTTTAGAACACAGACAACCTCTGGGGATAAAAAGCAGACGAGCTTCAAACAAACACAGACGAGCGCCGGAGAATGCAGACGAGCAAACATCAAAGATTATCACCCACCCAACATAGACGAGTGTTGGGAAGTTGCAGATGAGCAAAGATCAACCATCAAATATCAAACACAGACGAGTGTTGGCGACTTCACTGGGGAAAAGCAGCAAATATGGATACCCAACACAGACGAGTATTGGAATTTGCAGATGGGCAACAACAAAAATCATATACCAAACACAGACGAGTGCTGGAAATTGCAGACGAGCAATAACAAAGTGATAACATAGGCGAGTGTTGAACATTGCAGACGAGCAACCACAAGACCAAATACCAAACACAGACGAGTGTTGGAAATTGTAGACGAGCAACAACAAATGAATATCATGACCTCAAAACACAGACGAGTGTTTGAAATTGCAGACGAGCAACAACAAATGAATATCAGGACCTCAAAACACAGACGAGTGTTTGAAATTGCAGACGAGCAATATCAAGGTAATCATGGACCACTGCTGGGGAAAGCAAACGAGCAAGTCGGAGTGATAACACAGACGAGTGTGGAGAGATGCAAACAAGCAGCAATAAAGCAATAATATGTCACTGCTGGGGAAAACTCTGCTTAGGGATAACACAGACGAGTGTTGAGGATTGCAGATGAGCATCAATAAAGCATCAAACACAAACGAGTGTTGGAAATTGCAGACGAGCAACAAACAAATGCCTGATTGGCCACAAGAGTTACAACTCCGCAGGGGAAGACAAGTCAGGAGGTCTGGACACCTAGCTCTGACTGAGGTGATGAATACCTGGCTGTATCATCAAATTGACCCAAAAGTATGGCAACTTTGCTGGGGAATATTTCACTGACAGAGGTGAAAAAATCAAATATGAACTATGTGGGGACAGAATCATCTTCAGACTTGGCTGGAAAGATGCATCAACAATACTCTAGCTGGGGAGAGCATCTGCTGATTCAAAGCTCTGGCTGAGACCCTTGTTGGGGATAGAATTCTGATAATTCTAACTCTGGGGATGTCAGGCTTTCAGATACCTGCTGGGCATACTCCACTGGGGAAGAATAGACTGCTACTCCGCTGGGGAAGAAGAAACTGCTTGGGCTGCTACCAAGGCTTAGCTGGAGAAAATCCCTGCTGGAGATGCTCTACTGGTGAAGAGTAAATTGCTTGAGAGAACGTGACGCCATCCTGCAACTCGCAACAACAGAAAACACAAGTGTGCCCCGGGGATTTGCATGGTATGATCTGTTCATCCATCGTCACCTGACACACAAAGAGGGTTACAGTTTCCCTGCATGTCATTTTCTTTAAAATTCACCATGTTTCAATGCAATGCTATTTTTGCCAAAAATTCAGGACATTCTGCAAACAAAAATAAACACAACACAACTTTTTTGACTGAATATTCTTTTTATTGAATGGCCTCTGAATAGGCAAAGATTTACATCAGGAAGCAACCACCTGGAAAGAGGTAGCCACCAAAAAATTGAGAAAAGAAACTATCCTAATGGAAATTTACACGGCATTCCAAGGAGTTCCACTTCTGCTATGACCAGCATGTCTTCGAGACTCTCCATTCTGCTTTGGCTTTCTGAGAGGATGAGGGGACTGATTCCTATCCCTCTGATATTGTCAAGTTGTACGAAACAATGATGTGGTTCAGATTACTCGGATCGCAGTTGTTCGCTTATTCCCTTGTTTTGCGTGGATCGCCCTTTCGGGTTTTCAATCCACCGGGTAACCCTTTTTTGCCTGAGCTGTCCAATGTGGCTTTTCAACTCAGCGGGTGTACATTTTTTTTTATTTCCCTAACTTTTGCCCGAGCTTTTTATTCTGTTTTTAGCTCGCCGGGATGCCCTTCTTTTGCCTGGACTATAATTCTGTTTTTGTGTCCAGCGGGTCTTTTTATGCGAAGTATTTTTTAACTGCGTCCGAGTTAACAGGGGACTGGAAGTCATCTCCATCCATAGTGGTGAGCATCAGTGCTCCTCCTGAGAAGACTTTCTTCACTATGAATGGTCCTTCATAGTTTGGGGTCCACTTGCCCCTGTGATCTGAACCTGGAGGAACGATCCTCTTCAGCACAAGCTCTCCCACTTGATACTCTCGAGTACGTACTCGTTGGTCAAATGCACGCTTCATTCTCCTCTGATAAAGCTGACCATGACAGATAGCCGCTAATCTCTTTTCCTCAATTAGACATAGCTGATTGTAACAAGCACGCACCCATTCAGCCTCATCAAGCTTTACATCCATCATCACACGCAATGAAGGAATCTCTACTTCAACAGGCAGAACTGCTTCCATGCCATATACCAGAGAGAAGGGAGTTTCCCCTGTTGACGTCCTGACTGACGTTCGGTACCCGTGCAACGCAAATGGTAGCATCTCATGCCAATATTTGTAAGTGACAACCATTTTCTGCATAATCTTCTTGATATTCTTGTTTGCTGCCTCTACCGCACCATTCATCTTTGGCCGGTAAGGAGAAGAATTGTGATGCTGTATCTTGAAGTCCCGACACAAGTCTGCCATCATCTTGTTATTGAGATTAGAACCATTGTCAGTAATGATCCTTTTGGGCACTCCGTATCTGCATATGATATCCATTTTCAGAAATCTTGCCACCACTTGACGAGTGATGTTGGCATAAGATACTGCTTCCACCCATTTAGTGAAGTAATCAATCGCGACCAGGATGAAGCGATGACCATTTGAAGCAGTTGGCTCTATCTTACCGATCATGTCAATGCCCCACATAGAAAAGGGCCAAGGAGATGACATGACGTTGAGCGGGCTAGGGGGAACATGCACTTTGTTTGCATATATTTGGCACTTGTGGCACTTACGAGCGAATGAACAACAGTCTGCATCTATTGTCATCCAGTAATACCCTGATCTCAGAAACTTCTTTGCCATAGCATGCCCTCCTGCATGGGTACCGAAAGATCCCTCGTGGACTTCCTGCATTAACAGGCTTGCTTCGTGTCTATCCACGCATCTGAGCAAGACCATGTCAAAGTTTCTCTTGTACAAAACCTCGTCTGTGTTCAAGAAGAAGCTAGCAGCAAGTCGCCTCAAAGTCTTCTTGTCATTGGAAGATGCCCCAGTTGGGTATTCTTGCTTTTCCAGGAATAACTTGATATCAGAATACCAAGGTTTCTCGTCAGACACGGCGTCTACAGAGAAGGCATGAGCTGGAGCGTCAAGCCTGGAGATGTCAATTCTGGGCACATAATTCCAACACAAGACTTTGATTGACGAAGAGAGAGTGGCAAATGTGTCGGCAAACTGATTTTCATCACGTGGTATGTATTGAAGTTTAACTGTCGTGAAGAACGTCAACAGTTTTCTAGCATAATCCCTGTATGGAATTAGATGCTCTTGATGCGTATACCACTTGCCGGTAACTTGGTTAATGACGAGGGTTGAATCTCCGAATATATCGAGGTTCTTAATCCGAAGATTAATAGCCTCCTCTATTCCCATTATGCATGCCTCGTATTCCGCTTCATTGTTGGTTCAGCCAAAAGTAATTCTGGGAGCGAAGGGTAAGTGAACACCTTCAGGAGTAATAAGTACAACACCAACTCCACGTCCGTTGATATTGACTGCCCCATCAAACATCAGCTTCCATTTGGATTTAGGGTCTGGCACCCTCTGTAAACACCCCAAATTTTCCCTCACTCATTTCACCATGGCTTGTGATCTTTTCATTTGCATACGTTCAATCATATCATATCATGTTGCATTTTTGCTTCACTGCATTGGTTCAAAGTCATCTGCATCTAGGGTTTGTGATCTGAGCAATCCATGAGCAATCTGAGTCACTCCAAAGATCTCCAATCATCTCAAGAGGGTCCATGTATGTTAAATCATCATATTATATCCTCACAAGATCAAGAAAGTCAAAAAAATCACAAGAACTGAGAAAGGCATGGAAGCAGAGCCAAGTTTAACTGCACAGATGACCTAAAATTAGGGTTTTGGTTTCAGAGGCCATAACTCCAAATTTTTTGGTCATTCTTGTTTCTATTGGTCATTATATGTTATAAGGATCATGCACACCAATTTTCATGAAGAAATTCAATGGGGAAGGCATTTGATCAATAGATGGCTTCTTGAGCAAGTCAGTGCAAAATCAGGGCATTTGAGGCCCCCATTCACCCAACCAAAGGCTTTTCTCCATCATTTTGAGTGTATATGATCTTTATTTGATCTTAGAAGAAGTTAGAAGTTCACAAAATTGAAGAATTTCAAGCCATTTGCAAAGTTGCCATTTTGGGAAAGTGACTTGTAATGCAAACTTGCCATTTTGGGAAAGTTTTTCAACCTCCTCTTTTTGATTCAAAAATGCTTCAAATGAAAAATTCTTGGTCATGAAAGTTGTAGATTGAATCATTCCCTTTTCAAAAAGTACAAGAACTTGACCTAATTCATCATAGAACTCAAGTTATGGCTTTGCAAAGTTGGGAAAAATCACAAAATTTCACTTGAACACCAAAGAGGGAAACTTGCAAAAACTCATACCAAGGAAATTTGTGACCTCTAATTGATGTCTAAGCATTTCACAAACATCATACATGACATAAAATTCAGAATTGCCCAAAGATTTCTCAAGTTTCATGCCTTGATTATTAAGATTTCTCAAAGGGGCCAAAACCTTCATAATTTGCAAAATCACCCACAAACTTCATTTAACTTGTTGCCTTGCCTCAAAACTGATCTCATGGACCTCCCTAAAGCCAGCTGCGCAGGACACCCCATTGTCCTTGGCCTTCCATGTGCCCATACCTCAAGTACACCAACTTTTGACTTTA
The DNA here is from genome assembly GCA_963966055.1 of Lathyrus aphaca. NCBI lineage: Eukaryota > Viridiplantae > Streptophyta > Magnoliopsida > Fabales > Fabaceae > Lathyrus > Lathyrus aphaca. The sequence goes on along the minus strand of OZ014519.1, from coordinate 735,784,052 downwards.
TGCATTTTGCCCCATACCAATCAACATAGGCCACCACCCACCCTCTGACCTATCACAGCTTATCATGTGGATCAAAACCAAGCCAAAACACACAACATTGCAGCCTAAGACTTGAGAATCCTCAGCATTGCCAAAAACTCTCAAACCTGCAAAACTCTTCGAAACTCAGCACCCAAGCTTCAAACCTCAAAACAAATTCCATAGAACAACTCACCATGACTCTCTGATCATCTTCCAACCATCACTTTGCCCTGAAACCTCCCACATCAAAAACACGATTTTGACATTTCGTGAACTGAACTTCTGCCAACTTCATTTAGAGACCATTTAAACTCCAACCAAGCATCACAAACTCTTCAGAAGGATCAGTGGAGTTGATTTGAAGCAAAGAACTGGCATGAAAGTACCAAAGGTGAAAGCTCAAGTTCAGGTGAGCTCAAAAACTTTTTTTCCAGAACTCCCATTTTAAGTTTCTAAATGATTCCTTATGCTTCACTGATCACCATGATATGATTTGTTTTGAAAATGAGTGAAAAATGGCCATGTATGCTTGTTCTGAAATTTTGCCCGTGAAACTTGATTCCTTCAATTCTTGTTGTTGATGTAATATAAATGGATTTCGTGCCTGGATTCTTGTTTATTGTTGCTCATTGATAATTTCTGGAGAGTTTGAGGGTTTGGGGTTGCATATTGAGAGAGATTGAATGAGAGGCTGGCCGGAGAAGATGACCGGAACACTGTTCCGGTCACCTGAAAGTAATTAGGGCTCAGATTAGGGTTTTAATCTTAATTAGTGAAGTTTGAATGCTGGCCCTTGGATTGCGCGCGAAGTCAATTCCCTCCCTTTTTCATTTGAACCTGGACCACTAGATCAGCATACTTCCATTAATTCTCAATTTAATTTTCATTTTAATTGCATTTCTTCATCATTTTATTAAAAATAGCAAAACACTTTTAAAAAAAAAATTCTTTTGCATTTCCCTTTCAAATATTTTTCTCCTTCTGAAAATAATTTTTATTTTATTTTTTGCATAAAATTCGTATTTTTAAAATATTTAAATGTTTATTTTAATTAATTAATGAGAATTAATTAATTAAAATACCATTTAAGTTTCTAAAAATCACCAAAAAAATCACATTGCATCTTGATACATTTAGAGACATTATCAAACCCTTCACACAAATTTCTTTTTGGTTCTTGACTCATTTTGACATTTTTCTTGGATTTAGGGTTCTTAAAAATCAATATTTTTACCCTAACTTAGAAAAATTCTTTCTGCCTAACCATGAAGAGTTTGATGATGGTTCTTTTTGCATTGCATTCCTCATGTCATGTAGTTTCTAGGATAAAATTGGCATGAATTTATCTTTCATTTTCAATTTGTTTTGCATTTTTCCTTTTGAAGTGCCTTAAAACCCTAGCAAACTTAGGAAAATCATAAGTCCTTTAGGGTTTAGCTTCTAACCTTCCTCTTTGGGCAGTGAACTTGTATGGGTCTAGGGTACCTCTGATTCCATTTTCAAATTTTTATCATTTCATTTGCTTCCGATTTTGAATTTTGCATTGCATATTGTATGTAAACCCTAATTTTTGCCTTCATTTGCACCCATCTTGCATAAGCTTGCATACATGAACTTGCCATGATATTTTGTGCATCCACATGACATATAAGACATCTTAGGACATATTGAAATCATGTTTGATCATTGCATCATCCATTTTCCATGCTTTTGCATCCATTGCATCTCATAAGTTTTCATGAACTTTCATGCTTACTTTCATATCTCATTTGCATCTTCATTGTTTGTATGATCATCCACATCTCATGACATCCATTTGTATCACTTCTTAGAATCATTAACATCATGAATATGCTTCTGGTTTTGGTTTGCATCCTTGCGTACATCTCATTTTCATTTCATTCTTTCTTTTATGCTAACCATTTCAGGTGGTAAGTACTTTGAGAAGTGAATTTGCCTTCACTTCTCACTTCTCTTCTCATCCCTTTTATGCATCCATTGTTGCATTCTACTTTTGTATTAGAGTGAGCTTGCTCATTCATGCTCCCTCCTCCCCCTCTTTCTTCAAGCAACTTATCTTCTTAAGTGAAGTAAGTTGTCTTGCTTCTTCAGCTTCTCCTCTTTTCATCTGCTTCTTCCTTGGTGGCTTTTCTCTTGAAGATTTCTTGCAAGCTTCATAAACCCTAGGGATACCCATGCATGATCACAATTAGGGTTTGATTAGTCCCCCCATTAGTTTTACCTTTGTGTCATCTTTGAGTCTTCTCTTCTCATCTCTTAATCAAGGACTAAACCTTAAAGGTTTTAAGGCTTTGTGATTAGGGTTATGCCTGTATCCTTCTATTAGGATCGAGTGTATAACTTTAATCCTAAGTGCTAAGCCCTTAATGTGTTTAAATCCTTTAATCAATCCACCTAATAATCATTAAGACATCAAGCTTGTAACTTGGGCCTTGCATTAGGGTTCTAATTCTTCCTTAATTGGTTAAGAAGGACTAACCCTAGTGTTAATGGACAAGTCCCTCTCAAGTTGTCTTACAAACCATAAAACCCACTTCTTAATTATACCATTAACTAAAATCCACTTTAATAAAGGTTTTGTTTTGTCATGAGGTTAATCCCTAATCATGGATTAAGTTGAGGAGCCTTCCTCAGCTTAAATGTTCTCATCTATTATCCTTCTATTAGGATGGTGTAATGGGTCCATTAAATCCTTGATTATGGCTTAAACTCATTACTTAACACTAAACAAAAACTCCAAAAAACATCTAAATAAATACAAGTAGGTTAATGAGCTTAACCCTACATCATGGTGATTAAGTGTGAGGTGTTTACTTCATACTTAAGGTATTCTCATTACCTCTAATCAGAGGGAGGATGTGATGAGTTTACTAACCCTTGGTTTAGGCTTAAGCTCATTTTCTTATGACAAACTCCAAAAAGCAATAAAAGATTGAAAACACCAAAAACAAACAATAATCGTCTCCTACGGGATTCTTTTCTCATCTCATTCACTCACAAGCGAGAACTTGCTTCTTCCGTCTAATGCAAGACAGTTTGCACCTGAGCCAGACAGGTCATACACTTGAGTATAGACAAGCAAGCAGTTCATCAGTCAATTCATCTTTCAGTCTCTTTGAGTCGAACTACGGTGTTCTGACTTCCTCATTGCACGAGAGGATACGTAGGCATAACTTAACTGTTATCGAACAAAAGTCTATGTGTATTCCCCCTCCTCCAGTATTATCCTTTGAGCCTCATAGTTTTGAGCTCCATACTCTTTTTCTTGCACTGACACTTGCATTCTTTCCCAGCTTTTGCACACAGAATAACACTGACACTACCCCTTTAAGCACAAATCTTTCAAGCGTGGATCCCTTCGAGTACGACGGACAATCTGGGTGCTAATACCTTCCCAGGTTGTAACCAACCCCCTTTCTCAGTTTCCCTGGTTCGCAACCGTCTTATCCATCTTTTCTTAGGTTTATGCAGCATTACCTTTCCTTCGGGATAAAAATGCCTAGCTGGCGACTCTTTTCATTTCTTCTCTTTCGCCGACCGTTCGCGTCTGTACTCTATTTGACCAGGTGTCATTTGGTGGGAGCGACAGCTTGGCGACTCTGCTGGGGAGCCTTATATTGCAACCAGGGCTTCTGGTTCTTTTTGTGGGTTCCCCCTAGTGCTTGTTTGATTTGTGTTTACTGGGGTGTTATGTGCTATGTGTGTTTATTTATTTTGCTTTATTTACTGCTTTATATACAACTTTATTTATTGCTTTCTTTACAGTTTTGCATATTTCATACTGTCATTTGCTGGATCTGGTTTACTGTTTTGGTGGGTGGGGTCCCATTGAGAGATTAAGGTCCTATACCTGGGACCTGAGTGACACCTAGGCTAGAGTGGTTCATGTTCTTTCCCATTCCATTTCGGTCTGGTGCGGGAATATGAAACACGGTTCAGATGTGGGTTTCCTCTTGAGAACTCTGTGCTACATATTTCCTGTAGTGCCAGGGCTATCTGGGAAGCCTGCTAAGTCTGGATGACCTTTATTATGACCTTCAGAAGCTGAGGTGATTTAGAGGAGGATCTTTTATGGTTATTGTAAACACTGTACCTCCGGGTTAGAAGTGTTTACATTTCTCATAACTGATCCAAGTCTGAGGATCCTTGTTCTAGAACACTACATGTGAGGGGGTTGGGTTGTTTACAGGTTTGCAGGAACCCATGGCCACATCATACCCTGTTACTGTTTTGTTTGAGAATACTCCACTTTGGACAGTTCTTGTGATTAACCTCGGATATGTGACTCTTTATTTGAGTCCCCCACCCTGGTTATTGGATTTCTGAACCTCCATCTGGACTTTTGAACATACATGGGCCTTATATCAAGACAGATAATCAAATCCAGCTTGATCACAAACCCTTGCATATCATTTGCATATATCATCATTGCATCATTTGACATTTGTTTATTTGTTTTTCAGGGTATCCATTTCATTGTATCTTGGTTTTGGTTTTGACCCCTTCTTCTTTAGACCTCTGCTTCAGCTGTCTTCATCAGTTATCTGCTTCAGTTATCTCCATCACCACCAGCACCAGTCTGTTAGTGGCCCACCTTCAGCATCAATCTGTGACCTTCATCAGCACTTGTCTTCAGCTTCTTCAGCAGCACCCATGATTACTCCCAGGAAGAGCAACATATCCTACCACTTTTTTGAGCCTGTGTTGACTGGCATCAGGCAAGTCCAGTCATTCATCACCCCTGACCACATCCCACTATTCAGAGAACACTATGGAGGTATCCGGGATATAGTTATGGACCTTGACCCCACTCAGAGGAGCATGATCCACACATGCTTGCAATTTTATGACCCTCCATTGAGATGTTTCACCTTTCCAGACTTCCAGTTAGGGCCTCTACTGGAAGAATTTTCTTTGCTGATTGGAGTGCCTGTCAGAGGAGGGATTCCCTTCAACTCAGAGATGACTGCTCCTAGGAATGAAGAGATAGCAAGGGCACTGTACTTAGATCCTGCCCTGATTGAGCAAAGTATGACAACAAAGGCTGGGATCCCTGGTTTGCACTTGGACTTCTTGATTTCTCAGGCTATCCTGAAGGCTTCATTGGAAGAATGGAGGGCAGTCTGTGCACTATTAGCCCTCAGTATATATGGGGCTATACTGTTCGCAGATGAGCCCAAAATTGTCAGCAAGAATGTCATCCATCTGTTTCTTCTGAAGAACCCAGTACCCACATTGCTAGGAGATTTTTACTACTCCATTCATCGGAGGAATGAGAAACAAAGGGGGAAGTTGGTAAGATGTTGTGCTCCTTTGTTCTACACCTGGCTACTCAGACACCTGCCTAAGTCATATGCCTTCTTGAACCCACATCAGCAGAAGAACTGGGCCAAGAGGCTCATTGCTTTGACTTCAGATGATATCAGATGGTGCACCCAGAGCACCAAAGGCAAGGACATTATTACCAGCTGTGGGCAGTACCCAAATGTGCCTCTGATAGGCGTAAAGGGTTACATCAACTACAATCCTTTACTGTTTAAGAGACAACTGGGTTATGCCTTAGTTCACCCTCCCAGAGGACAGGATTTAGCTGAGACCCTGTATTGTGAAGTTCAACCTAATTCAGCTGTTGTCAGGCAAGCTGCCTGGGCTTGGGACAACATCCAGACAAAAGGAGTAGCTATTCTTGGAAGATGTAATAATGTTGCTTCAGCTCAGTACTATGACTGGTCCCGTACTAGAGCTCAGATTACTAGAATTCCTTTCGCCTTGGAAGACATGCCTGGACCATCTACTGTACAGCCTGCAGCAACAGTTAGCCTGGGGGAATTTGAAAAGCTGAAGGAAAGGAATGAGAAGTTAGATGAGGCTCTAAAGAAGACTCTTTGGGAGAGAAGTGACGGTCGTCTGGACATTGAGAGGTTGGAGAAGCTCAAGGTTGAGCATATGACCAAAATTGAAAGGACAGAAGACTACATAAAGAAAGCAAGGGCTGGAGAACAAATATTGAAGAATGTCTGTAAGGAGGCCAAGATTCAGAAAGCTAGGGTTGAGCATTATCTGCAAGAGAGTCAGGCTAGGTGGGTCAGAATCACCGAAGCCCGTACACAAGAAGACCAGAAGACTCAAGCCAAGATTGAACAACTGGAAGCCAATGAGAAGAAGCAGCAGGAAGCTTTGTTGGCTGCACAGAAAGAGATATCAGAGTTGAAGCTCAGAGCAGGATTGAAGAGATCAAAGGACCAGGACAAACATAAGAAGCTGACCACTGCTATTGCCACCAGGAACCTCCTCATTAGGACCATTACAGAGCACCCAGATGGTCCGGTGACTGAGGTCCTCCTGAAGGAGGTCAGAGAGGATAAGTTTGGGCTGGATGTCTGATCCTTTGCTTGTTGTTTGTTTCCATTTGATGTACTTTTTCTTTTGTTGTGTTTTGACCCTTCAGGGGCATGTATTATAAAACAGACTATGTATTATTCATCAGTTGTAATATATATTTTAGTTTGTTTTTCATTTGGGCTTTTCTCTCAACAACATCAAGTATCTTCCTCGAGGTTTGGAAAGGTCAAAACCAAGAACCAAACCAGATACCTTGGAAAACAAATAAGCATACTGCATTGCATACTAACTTTGTTTTTGTTTTGTAGGTTTTGTTATTATTATTGTTTCTAACTTTGTTGTGATCTCAGGAAACATTGCTCGTCGCCGAGTGTTCCCTGTCAACTGCGCGCACCAGTACCCGACTCGTAACAACCTTCCTGACATTCAAATGGAACAAGTACAGCAGGACCTGTCTGAGGTCAGAAACCAGAGGGCCAATGAGATAGTAGAGATGAGAAATCAGATGTCTCAGTTTATGGCAGTGATGACTGGCTTAGCCCAGAGTCAAGAAAGGTTAAGAGAGCTGGTGGAAAGACAAACTCCTAAGGAGCCTCATCTTGGAACAGGAGGAACTAGCAACAATGAACGGGGCCAGCCTCGTATTGACCCACCAATATATGGACCTCATCTGGATCCAGAGGTTATCATCCCGAGGAATGTTCAAGGTAACACTACTGGGGGCAGAATCCTGCAGGAGGATCCCCAGGAAGAACAGTTCACTGTCATAGGAGCTGGAGATGAGGTATATGACAGGAGATTGGATGAGCTTGCTGAAAAGTTAAGATCTTTGGAATCTCAGAATTCTTTGGGCTTCGATGTGATGGACATGGGCCTAGTGGATGGGGTGAGAATTCCCCACAAATTCAAACCCCCATGCTTTGAAAAATACAATAGTACCTCATGTCCACGCACTCACCTGCAGTCTTTCTTGGGTAGGCTCAAAGCTTATACTATGGATGAAAAGTTGTGGATGTTCTACTTTGAGGACAGTCTGACCGGAGCCTCGAGAGAATGGTATTCGCACTTGTCTAGGGCCACCATAAGATGCTGGAAGGATTTGGCCGATGCTTTCATTCGTCAGTATCAATACAACCTGGACATGGCTCCCAACAGGACTCTCCTAATGGGAATGTCTCAATCTTCTCGAGAAAGCTTCCGGGAGTATGCTCAAAGATGGAGACAGCTTGCTGCTGCTGTCCAACAACTCATGTCAGAGAGGGAAATGGATGACATGTTTATGAATACATTGCAAGGGACTTATATTGATAGGCTGGCTGCTTTCTCCTCTACCAGTTTTGCTGACGTAGTCATAGCTGGTGAGCGGATTGAAAGTCTCTTGAAGATGGGCAAAATCTCCGACAGTGGTGCAAGTTCCTCCAGCAATCCCAGAAAACCATTTGCAGGACCCCGAAGGGCAGGTGAAACTAACTCTATTCATGCAAGCCGGGGTAGGCCCCGGTATTCTCATCGGTCAGTAGCAGCTGTTACCATCCCAGCACCCATGCCACAACAATCATCATATCCTCAACAACAACAGCCATAATATCAACAACAAGTTCATTATCCGCAACAGAGGTCGTACAACAACAACAATAACAACCAACAACAGCGTCCATTCCAACAAAGGCCATCACAAGCAAACAGGGTAATTGACCCAATCCCAATGCCATATGCTGCACTCTTGCCACAACTCCTGAAGCTTAACCTAGTTGAGTTAAGGACGTTGGCACCTCCAGATCCCCTCAATATGCCAAAGAACTATGATGTAAATGCTAGGTGTGCTTTCCACTCAAACACACTGGGGCATAACACTGAGAAATGCAGGGCCCTACAGATGAAAGTCCAGGATCTGGTGGACTCAAAAGCTCTCAATTTTGCGCCTCCTCCGAACGTCACAAGAAACCCAATGCCTAGTCACAACGGGCCTAGGGTAAATGCTATTGCGGAGGGTAAACCATCCACATTGATCAACAGTGTTGCACAAATCCGAACACCCCTGGTTGAAATCAAGGCTCAGCTGTTAGAATGTCAAGTGTTCCCCGGGTGTGAGCTCGGCTGCAGATATTGCAATATTGCCGTTAATGGATGTGAAAGACTGAGAAACGGAATAGATGATCTTATTAAGGATGGTATCCTTCAGATTACGACAACAATAACTACAACTCCAACAATTCCTTCATCAACAATCACAGATACTCCTACAACGTCAGCAACCATTGTTCCAACAGATTCTACTACAACTCCAACAACTGCTCAATCAATCACTTCAACGGATACAAGTTCAGTCGCAATTCCTTCTACAACGACAACATCCATTATTCCATCAGTTCCTGCTACAACTTCAACACCTTCTACAACATCAGCAACAGTCAATGAAAGTGTCTCAACGGTTACGATATACTACGATCCCGTAGATGTTCCTCCCAACAATTCACCACAAAATGCTACTCCTGTCAGAACTCCAATTACCATATATTATGATCCACACACCATTATGGTCCCCTCTGCAGCTGCTATCAGTCCAGTCACTATCACAGTGCCTGGGCCAGTTCCTTACGAAAGCAATAATGCCATCCCTTGGCATTATGGTTCAGATCTATACTGCGAGGGGCAGAAAATCACTTTGGAAACGTCAACTTCTTCACCTCAGATAGACAATGTGGGGGGAGGCGGAGGCTTCACTAGAAGCGGACGTCTCTTTGCCTCGCAAATTCCGAGGCCCATTGCTGAAGCAGAAGCTGCTGCTAAGGCAAAAGGGAAAAGCATGGTGCAAGAAGAATCAGTTGCTAAGGAAGCTTTGAAGACTCCTTTTGATCAAGAGGTTGATGAATTCATGAGGATCATCAAAAAGAGTGATTATAAGGTGGTGGACCAGCTTCACCAAACACCTTCCAAAATCTCCATACTATCATTGCTAATGTGCTCCGAGGCTCATCGGAACGCACTATTAAAAGTCCTGCACGCAGCTTATGTGCCGGAGGAGATTACCGTCAATCAGTTAGAGGCAGTGGTTGGAAATGTCAACGCTAGTCATGGACTAGGATTTACCAACACTGATCTGACAACGGAAGGTCACAATCACAACAAGGCTTTGCACATTACCTTGGAGTGTAAGGGTGCAGTTCTTTCTCACGTACTGGTAGACACAAGGTCATCCCTCAATGTCCTGCCCAAGAAATCCCTTGTGAAGCTGGAACATGATGGATTGGCACTACGCCCAAGAAACTTGGTAGTGAGAGCCTTTGACGGTTCTAAGAGATCAGTTCTGGGAGAGATAGAGTTGCCAATAATGATTGGCCCACAGGTTTTCAAAACGACCTTCTTTGTGATGGATATACAGCCTGGCTACAGATGTCTATTGGGTAGACCATGGATACACGCCGCTGGCGCCGAGACGTCAACCCTTCACCAGAAGTTAAAATTCGAGTGGGAGGGCCAAGTCATTACCATTTGTGGGGAGGAGGATATTTTTGTTAGCCAGCTGGCTACTTTCAAATACATTGAAATGGATGGGAAGATCCATGAAACAATGAGCTAGGGGTTTGAGGCCCTTAATATTAATGAAACATCTGTTGTGCTTGGGACTTCCATCACCTCATATCAACAAGCCCAAAAGGTTGTTGAGGAGGGTACTGCTCAAGGTTGGGGCAAGTTGCTGCCAGTTGAGAAGAAAGAAGACCGATTCGGGTTGGGTTACAGACCAACTCGACAAGATCAACCAGAGGCTGCACAGGAGCCCAAGTTTGTCAGCGGGGGGATGCTCACCCTGGATGCTGTGAATAGTTTGGAAGATGAGTCAAAAGACGAGCGCAACCTGGAAAACTGGATACGTCCAAGGATCCCGGGGAACTGTGTCTCAAACTGGTCTTCCCAGGAAATTATAAGGGTTACTCCTGCAGAGTAATTATTATTTCCTGTCTTTAAGCATGCATCAAGTCCTGCATCTTGCCCAAGATGTCAGGGCTCATTTTGTAATCGGGCCATCTTGTATTTTGTGCAAATGATCAATTAATGAATATCAGGACATCTTTTGCAAATGAGTCTTTTCTTTTTCCGCTCGCTGTTCTTCATTTTTCATTTTTTGTACAAAAATAAAATGGCAGTGTTTTTCAAAATAATAAACTTCATTTTTTCACTTTTTCTAAGCAAGATAAAATTGATCACTAAAATGAACAAATCTAAACCCTTGCAGAGAGTGCCCTCCAGACTGCACCAACAACAACACCGCTATGACTTCGTATGACTTTGACAATCCAATTATTCAAGCCGATGAAGGGGTTGAAGAAGATTATGAGCTACCTGAAGAACTAGCCAGGTTGTTGAGACAAGAGGAAAAGTTTATCACTCCTCATCAGGAGGAAATTGAGACGGTCAATCTTGGTACAGAAGAAGATTTAAAAGAAGTGAAAATCGGGGCCCATCTGCAAGATTCAGTGAAGGAACAACTTATTGACATGCTTCGGGAGTATGTGAATGTTTTTGCTTGGTCTTATCAAGACATGCCGGGTCTAGATACCGACATCGTTATGCACAAGTTGCCTCTGAAAGAAGATTGTCTGCCAGTAAAACAGAAGTTGCGCCGTACTCGCCCGGATATGGCCATGAAGATAAAAGAAGAGGTACAAAAACAGTGGGACGCCGGTTTCCTTGCTGTGACTAGTTACCCGCCGTGGGTTGCTAACATTGTACCTGTGCCTAAGAAGGATGGAAAGGTGAGGATGTGTGTGGATTACCGGGACCTGAACAGAGCCAGCCCGAAAGATGACTTCCCATTACCTCACATTGATGTATTGGTCGACAATACGGCTCAGTTCTCGGTATTCTCCTTCATGGATGGATTTTCAGGATATAATCAGATCAAGATGTCACCTGAGGACATGGAGAAGACAACTTTCATCACACCCTGGGGCACGTTCTGTTATAAGGTGATGCCATTCAGACTGAAGAATGCTGGTGCCACTTATCAACGGGCTATGGTAACATTATTCCATGATATGATCCATAAAGAAATTGAATGTTATGTGGATGACATGATTGCCAAGTCCCTCACAGAAGAAGACCACCTGGTGTATCTGCTAAAGCTATGCAAACGTCTGAGAAAGTACCAACTGAAGTTAAACCCCAACAAATGCACATTCGGGGTGCGATCCAGTAAGCTGCTGGGATTTATTGTAAGTGAGAAAGGGATTGAAGTTGACCCTGACAAAGTCAAAGCCATTCAAGAAATGCCTGCACCAAAGACTGAAAAGGAGGTTCGGGGGTTCTTAGGTAGATTGAACTACATTTCAAGGTTCATATCTCACCTTACAGCAACCTATGAGCCTTTGTTCAAGCTATTGAGAAAAGAACAAACGGTCAGGTGGAATGAAGACTGCCAAAAGGCTTTTGACAAAATCAAGGAGTACTTACAAGAGCCTCCGATCCTTATGCCTCCAGTTGAAGGAAAACCTCTAATAATGTACTTGACATTATTAGAAGAGTCAATGGGATGTGTGATGGGCCAGCATGACGAGTCTGGTCGAAAAGAGTATGCAATTTACTACCTAAGCAAAAAGTTTACCGACTGTGAACAACGTTATTCACTGCTCGAGAAAACTTGTTGTGCTTTAGCGTGGGCTGCTCGCCGACTAAGGCAGTATATGTTGACCCACACTACCTTATTGATCTCCAAGATGGACCCAGTTAAGTACATATTCGAGAAGCCAGCACTTACCGGACGGGTTGCAAGATGGCAAATGATTCTCACAGAATATGACATCCAATACACATCTCAAAAGGCCATCAAAGGCAGTGTATTGTCTGATTATCTTGCTGAGCAACCCATTGATGATTACCGGCCTATGAGATTTGACTTCCCTGATGAAGACATCATGTTCATTAAGGCAAAAGATCATGAAGAGCCTATTCATACTGAAGGGCCTGACCCAGAAGAAGAATGGACAATGATGTTCGATGGGGCTGTTAATATGAATGGTCGTGGTGTTGGTGCAGTACTCATTACACCTAAAGGAGTTCACATGCCGTTCTCGGCAAAACTCACATTTAACTGCACTAACAATGAAGCTGAATACGAAGCTTGTATTATGGGTCTTGAGGAGGCCATTGACCTCAGGATCAAGACTTTGACTGTATTCAGAGATTCAGCTCTGGTAATTAATCAAACCAACGGCAAATGGTATACTCACCAGGAGCATCTGATACCTTACCGGGATTATACAAGGAGGTTACTCACATTCTTCACAACAGTCAAACTTGAGTATATCTCTCGAGATGAAAATCAGTTTGCAGATGCTCTGGCTACCATTTCTTCCATGATCAAAGTTCAAGCTGCCAACTTTGTGCCTCGGATTTCAGTATCCAGACTCGACAGACCAGCATATGTATTCTCTGCGGACCTTGCTAAAGATGACAAGCCTTGGTTCCATGACATCAAATGCTTCTTAGAGGATCAAACATACCCACCTGGGGCATCATCCAATGATAAGAAGACATTAAGAAGGCTAGCTGGTAGTTTCTTCCTGAATGCTGATGGTTCCTTGTACAAGAGAAACTTTGATATGGTGCTTCTTAGATTTGTGGATAAGACAGAAGCAGAGTTGTTGATGCACGAAGTGCACGAAGGATCTTTTGGTACTCATGCTGGAGGGCATGCTATGGCTAAAAAGTTGTTAAGATCAGGCTATTACTGGATCACAGTGGATGCAGACTGTTGTGCTTATGCTAGGAAGTGTCATAAATGCCAGATTTATGCAGATAAAGTGCATGTGCCTCCGAACCCTCTGAATGTGATGTCTTCACCTTGGCCCTTTGCCATGTGGGGCATTGATATGATTGGAAAGATTGAGACGACTGCTTCAAATGGCCACAGATTCATCCTGGTAGCCATTGACTATTTTACCAAGTGGGTTGAAGCAGCTTCATATGCAAACGTCACCAGGCAAGTGGTAGCCCGATTTCTAAAGAGAGACATCATCTGTCGGTATGGAGTGCCCGAGCGAATCATTACTGATAATGGTTCTAACTTGAACAATAAAATGATGGCAGAACTGTGCCGGGACTTCAAAATCCAACACCACAATTCTTCTCCTTACAGGCCAAGGATGAATGGCGCTGTTGAGGCAGCTAACAAGAATATCAAGAAGATTGTGCAGAAGATGGTGGTCACCTACAAAGACTGGCATGAAATGCTACCATTTGCCTTGCATGGGTACCGTACATCAATCAGAACATCCACTGGGGCAACACCGTATCAGCTTGTGTACGGTATGGAGGCATTCCTTCCTGTTGAAGTGGAATTACCCTCCTTGTGGGTATTAATGGATGTTAAACTGAATGAAGCAGAATGGGTCCGATCCCGATATGAACAACTGAATCTGGTCGAAGAGAATAGGCTAGCTGCAATCTGTCATGGGCAGCTATATCAGAAAAGAATGAAGAAAGCCTTCGATCAGAAAGTCAGGCTTCGAGAATACCAAGTAGGAGATCTTGTGCTGAAAAGACTCCTCCCTCCTCATACAGACCACAGGGGCAAGTGGACTCCGAATTATGATGGTCCGTTCATAGTAAGGAAAGTTTTCTCTGGCGGAGCACTGATGCTCAGTACTATGGATGGTGAAGACTTCTTGTCCCCTGAGAATTCATATGCAGTTAAAAAATACTTCGCATAAAATGACCCGCTGGACATAAAAACAGAATGTAAGTCCAGGAAAAAATAGGGCATCCCGGCGAGTCAAAAACAGAATAAAAATACTCGGGCAAAAATAAGGGAAAATAAATAAAAAATGTACACCCGCTGATTTGAAAAGCCGCATTGGACAGCTCAGGCAAAAATGGGTATCCCGGTGGATTGAAAACCCGAAAGGGCGATCCACGCAAAATAAGGGAATAAGCGAACAACTGCATTCTGAATTCGTCTGTATCACCCACAACATGGTAAGCTTCAAAGGGTTAAAGCCTCGGTCAGAATCAACCTTCTTCAAAAGGCAGGATGAGAAGAACGTCAATGTCATACGGGTCATAGCAAAGGGAAGCTCACTGAAGCGTCATCAACATTGCCAACATCTTTTTGTTTCTCAATTTTGTAACAATCTCCTCATTTCAGGGGATCTGTTTCTTTGACTGTACTTGTCAATTCAGGGCACACAAATTAATAAAATCAGATTTTCAGTTATACTCCACCTTGTACATTCTTATTTCATTTGCAAAAGTGTCTGATGTCCTTAAAATATCGATTGCATAAATGCGGATGCGTCTCTTTTAAAATTACGTGCTTACAGGAAATATGTTTGCTCCCGGGAGTGCCTAAATTCCTATGATGGAATCTAGTAAGGGATACCTCGGGGTACTTGTATTTTTCTTTGTCATAACATGATTGCAGGTGCTCAAAGTGCAACAGGGGGCATAAAGGCCACTCCCTAGCAACATTGCCAGATCATTATGTCCTCAGCACCTCTTCCAGACAATATCTGGAATGTTTTCCCCAGTGAAGTTGCCAAAGCATTCTTCCCCAGCATCTTCCTCAGAGCAGCATCAGAAGAGGCTCACTTCCCCAGCTAATTTCATCACCCTCAGCAGGATCCCCACAGATGTCTCTAGGAGGATCGTTCAGTGATCATTCCTCCCCAACCGAGTGCTAGACAGGGAACCATCTCCCCACAGAGCTCCAGCCTCTCCAATGGAGCAATGTCTGAAGATCACAACAAAGTGACGAAGACTTTTGCATCCCCAGTTGGGCTCCTCATCATCCAAGATAGGTCTATCAGTGACATATTTCCCCAAGCGGAATCGTATATCGGATCTACCAATGATCTCATCCCCAACTGGGATTTTCTTTCAAAGAAAGATCAGTCAGAAATCTCTACAGCAACGGGATCCGAATCCAGGATCGGTATCTTTTGCATAATCATAGCATTCGCATCATATCCCCCCCCCAAAGCGTAGCATTCCGTCTAATACGGAGCATTACGGTAAAAAATCAAACATATTGCATAATCACAAGCCATGTTTTGAATCAGTCACCTGTGGATACTGATACATCATTAACAACATACAGAACACCTCTCGACCTTCCCCGGCAGAATGTCAAAGCATCTTCTTTACATTCCCAAATACAGATACATGCTCCTTTTGACACCCTTCCGTGTCATCTTTCCCCAGAATGTCGCCGGAACACTTTCCACGAACAGATACTTATACATAACAGACACCTCTTGACACTCGTCTGTGTCATATTCCTAGCAAAAAGCCAGAGCGTCCCCTTTGTACTCACAAATACATATTAATACGCTCTCATGACACCCGTCCGTGTCACCTATCCCCAACACAGATGCCTAAACACTTGTTTATAATACACTCCTTCTGACACCCGTCCGTGTCATCCTATCCCCTCAGATCTTCAGAATATCTCTTATAACTTGTACACTTCCCTTTGTGATACTCGTCCGTATCACACCATCCCCAGTGAGTTGAACACTCGTATGTGTCTCAATCATACTTTTTACTCATAACAGATACTAGTTCGTATCTTGTGTATATCACCTATTTCCCCTCAGATTCAACACTCGTCTGTGTTCTTTGTTAACCAGTTGGTACTCGTCCGTACCATCATCTCTGAACATGCGTCAGCGTTTGTTTCTACCGATACTCGTCCGTGTCATAATATTAAGGATGCTCGTCCGCATATTTAATCTATACACCACGTCAAACACTTATACCTTTATTGAATGAAGACACTCGTCTGTATCTACCATTCCCCAGAAGAGTCTCCAGCAAATCCTTAACAAAATTTCTTTTCTATCTGACATTCGTCCTATGTCATGATACTTTTGGCAGCCGTACCCTGCCAGGTGATCGTCCTTCACCCTTGGATGATCGTCCCTCATCCACTCCCCAGCGGAGTCTCCATTATTGGAACCCTTTCCTATCCGACATTCGTCCTATGTCGTGATATTTTGGCAGCCGTCCCCAGCTAGGTGATTGTCCTTCACCTCTTGATGATCCTCCTTCATCACTCTTATCCAATGGACATCCCCGTCGTTGATCTTGTTATCTGACATTCGTCCTATGTCATGATAAACCCCGAGAGCAGCCGTCCCCTGCTAGGTGATCGTCCTTCACAACTTGATGATTGTCCTTCATCATGCTTGTCCGATGGCCGCCCCCATCGTCGACCTTTTCTATCCGGCATTCGTCCTATGTCGTGGTAGCTTTCGGCAACCGTACCCTGCCAGGTGATCGTCCTTCACCTTAGATGACCTTCCCCCATCCCTATCCCCAATAGAGCATCCGTCCCCTGCTAGGTGATCGTCCTTCACCTTTGATGACCGTACCTCGTCATTCATTTCATTAACTCGGTGGCCGTCCCCATCATTGTTTACCCTTACTTTACAAGCCTGATGGTTGTCCCCATCATTAACTTAACCTTTAATCCCCAGAGATTTTTGTTACTTTACCTGATGGCCGTCCCCATCATGATCCTTTATTTCCAGCATGTCGGCCGTCCCCGTCGTTGTTTCATCCCCAGCAGTCGTCCTCTGCTCGATGGTCGTCCTCCATCTCCCGCACTTTTATAATCATACTTTACTACCTTTTACAATCTATATCCCTTTTCTTCTTCATACCCAGTGAGTGCAAATTTTGGACTGTCTTTGGTATTCAACCACAAGTTATCTTGTTTGCATGTTAAGCCGTTGCTTACATACTGCACAATTAACTCATGCTTGAATAGGGGCAGCTGTAAACACCCCAAATTTGCCCTCACTCACTTCACCACGGCTTGTGATCTTTTCATTTGCATAAGTTCAATCATATCATATCATGTTGCATTTTTGCTTCACTGCATTGGTTCAAAGTCATCTGCATCTAGGGTTTGTGATCTGAGCAATCCATGAGCAATCTGAGTCACTCCAAAGATCTCCAATCATCTCAAGAGGGTCCATGTATGTTCAATCATCCTATTATATCCTCACAAGATCAAGAAAGTCAAAAAAATCACAAGAACTGAGAAAGGCATGGAAGTAGAGCCAGGTTTAACTGCACAGATGACCTAAAATTAGGGTTTTGGTTTCAGAGGCCATAACTCCAATTTTTTGTCATTCTTGTTTCTATTGGTCATTATATGTTATAAGGATCATGCACACAAATTTTCATGAAGAAATTCAATGGGGAAGCCATCTGATCAATAAATGGCTTCTTGAGCAAGTCAGTGCAAAATCAGGGCATCTGAGGCCCCCATTCACCCAACCAAAGGCTTTTCTCCATCATTTTGAGTGTATATGATCTTTATTTGATCTTAGAAGAAGTTAGAAGTTCACAAAATTGAAGAATTTCAAGCCATTTGCAAAGTTGCCATTTTGGGAAAGTGAATTGTAATGCAAACTTGCCATTTTGGGAAAGTTTTTCAACCTCCTCTTTTTGATTCAAAAATGCTTCAAATGAAAAATTCTTGGTCATGAAAGTTGTAGATTGAATCATTCCCTTTTCAAAAAGTACAAGAACTTGACCTAATTCATCATAGAACTAAAGTTATGGCTTTGCAAAGTTGGAAAAAATCACAAAATTTCACTTGAACACCAAAGAGGGAAACTTGAAAAAACTCATACCAAGGCAATTTGTGACCTCTAATTGATTTCTAAGCATTGCACAAACATCATACATGACATAAAATTCAGAATTGCCCAAAGATTTCTCAAGTTTCATGCCTTGATCATTAAGATTTCTCAAAGGGGCCAAAACCTTCATAATTTGCAAAATCACCCACAAACTTCATTCAACTTGTTGCCTTGCCTCAAAACTGATCCCATGGACCTCCCTAAAGCCAGCTGCACAGGACACCCCATTGTCCTTGGCCTGCCATGTGCCCATACCTCAAGTACACCAACTCTTGACTTTATGCATTTTGCCCCATACCAATCAACATAGGCCACCACCCACCCTCTGGCCTATCACAACTTATCATGTGGATCAAAACCAAGCCAAAACACACAACATTGCAGCCTAACACTTGAGAATCCTCAGCATTGCCAAAAACTCTCAAACCTGCAAAACTCTTCGAAACTCAGCACCCAAGCTTCAAACCTCAAAACAAATTCCATAGAACAACTCACCATGGCTCTCTGATCATCTTCCAACCATCACTTTGCCCTGAAACCTCCCACATCAAAAACACGATTTTGACATTTCTTGAACTAAACTTCTGCCAACTTCATTTAGAGACCATTTAAACTCCAACCAAGCATCACAAACTCTTCAGAAGGATCAGTGGAGTTGATTTGAAGCAAAGAACTGGCCAGAAAGTACCAAAGGTGAAAGCTCAAGTTCAGGTGAGCTCAAGAACTTTTTTTCCAGAACTCCCATTTTAAGTTTCTAAATGATTCTTTATGCTTCACTAATCACCATGATATGATTTGTTTTGAAAATGAGTGAAAAATGGCCATGTATGCTTGTTCTGAAATTTTGCCCGTGAAACTTGATTGCTTCGATTCTTGTTGTTGATGTAATATAAATGGATTTCGTGCCTGGATTCTTGTTTATTGTTGCTCATTGATCATTTCTGGAGAGTTTGAGGGCTTGGGGTTGCATATTGAGAGAGATTGAATGAGAGGCTGGCCGGAGAAGATGACCGGAACACTGTTCCGGTCACCTAAAAGTAATTAGGGCTCAGATTAGGGTTTTAATCTTAATTAGTGAAGTTTGAATGCTGGCCCTTGGATTGCGTGCAAAGTCAATTCCCTCCCTTTTTCATTTGAACCTGGACCACTAGATCAGCATACTTCCATTAATTCTCAATTTAATTTTCATTTTAATTGCATTTCTTCATCATTTTATTAAAAATAGCAAAACACTTTTAAAAAAAAAATTCTTTTGCATTTCCCTTTCAAATATTTTTCTCATTCTGAAAATAATTTTTATTTTATTTTTTGCATAAAATTCGTATTTTTAAAATATTTAAATGTTTATTTTAATTAATTAATGAGAATTAATTAATTAAAATACCATTTAAGTTTCTAAAAATCACCAAAAAATCACATTTCATCTTGATACATTTAGAGACATTATCAAACCCTTCACAAAAATTTATTTTTGGTTCTTGACCCATTTTGACATTTTTCTTGGATTTGGGGTTCTTAAAAATCAATATTTTTACCCTAACTTAGAAAAATTCTTTCTGCCTAACCATGAAGAGTTTGATGATGGTTCTTTTTGCATTGCATTCCTCATGTCATGTAGTTTCTAGGATAAAATTGGCATGAATTTATCTTTCATTTTCAATTTGTTTTGCATTTTTCCTTTTGAAGTGCCTTAAAACCCTAGCAAACTTAGGAAAATCATAAGTCCTTTAGGGTTTAGCTTCTGACCTTCCTCTTTGGTCAGTGAACTTGTATGGGTCTAGGGTACCTCTGATTCCATTTTCAAATTTTTATCATGTCATTTGCTTCCGATTTTGAATTTTGCATTGCATATTGTATGTAAACCCTAATTTTTGCCTTCATTTGCACCCATCTTGCATAAGCTTGCATACATGAACTTGCCATGACATTTTGTGCATCCACATGACATATAAGACATCTTAGGACATATTGAAATCATGTTTGATCATTGCATCATCCATTTGCCATGCTTTTGCATCCATTGTATTTCATAAGTTTTCATGAACTTTCATGCTTACTTTCATATCTCATTTGCATCTTCATTGTTTGTATGATCATCCACATCTCATGACATCCATTTGTATCACTTCTTAGCATCATTAAAATCATGAATATGCTTCTGGTTTTGGTTTGCATCCTTGCATACATCTCATTTTCATTTCATTCTTTCTTTTATGCTAACCATTTCAGGTGGTAAGTACTTTGAGAAGTGAATTTGCCTTCACTTCTCACTTCTCTTCTCATCCCTTTTATGCATCCATTGCTGCATTCTACTTTTGTATTAGAGTGAGCTTGCTCATTCATGCTCCCTCCTCCCCCTCTTTCTTCAAGCAACTTATCTTCTTAAGTGAAGTAAGTTGTCTTGCTTTTTCAGCTTCTCCTCTTTTCATCTGCTTCTTCCTTGGTGGCTTTTCTCTTGAAGATTTCTTGCAAGCTTCATAAACCCTAGGGATACCCATGCATGATCACAATTAGGGTTTGATTAGTCCCCCCATTAGTTTTACCTTTGTGTCATCTTTGAGTCTTCTCTTCTCATCTCTTAATCAAGGACTAAACCTTAAAGGTTTTAAGGCTTTGTGATTAGGGTTATGCCTGTATCCTTCTATTAGGATGGAGTGTATAACTTTAATCCTAAGTGTTAAGCCCTTAATGTGTTTAAATCTTTTAATAAATCCACCTAATAATCATCAAGACATCAAGCTTGTAACTTGGGCCTTGCATTAGGGTTCTAATTCTTCCTTAATTGGTTAAGAAGGACTAACCCTAGTGTTAATGGACAAGTCCCCCTCAAGTTGTCTTACAAACCATAAAACCCACTTCTTAATTTTACCATTAACTAAAATCCACTTTAATAAAGGTTTTGTTTTGTCATGAGGTTAATCCCTAATCATGGATTAAGTTGAGGAGCCTTCCTCAGCTTAAATGTTCTCATCTATTATCCTTCTATTAGGATGGTGTAATGGGTCCATTAAATCCTTGATTATGGCTTAAACTCATTACTTAACACTAAACAAAACTCCAAAAAACATCTAAATAAATACAAGTAGGTTAATGATCTTAACCCTACATCATGGTGATTAAGTGTGAGGTGTTTACTTCATACTTAAGGTATTCTCATTACCCCTAATCAGAGGGAGGATGTGATGAGTTTACTAACCCTTGGTTTAGGCTTAAGCTCATTTTCTTATGACAAACTCCAAAAAGCAATAAAAGATTGAAAACACCAAAAACAAACAATAATCGTCTCCTACGGGATTCTTTTCTCATCTCATTCACTCACAAGCGAGAACTTGCTTCTTCCGTCTAATGCAAGACAGTTTGCACCTGAGCCAGACAGTTCATACACTTGAGCATAGACAAGCAAGCAGTTCATCAGTCAATTCATCTTTCAGTCTCTTTGAGTCGAACTACGGTGTTCTGACTTCCTCATTGCACGAGAGGATACGTAGGCATAACTTAACTGTTATCGAACAAAAGTCTTTGTGTATTCTCCCTCCTCCAATATTATCCTTTGAGCCTCATAGTCTTGAGCTCCATACTCTTTTTCTTGCACTGACACTTACATTCTTTCCCAGCTTTTGCACACAGAATAGCACTGACACTACCCGTTTAAGCACAAATCTTTCAAGCGTGGATCCCGTCGAGTACGAAGGACAATCTGGGTTCTAATACCTTCCCAGGTTGTAACCAACCCCCTTTCTCAGTTTCCCTGGTTCGCAACCGTCTTATCCATCTTTTCTTAGGTTTATGCAGCATTACCTTTCCTTCGGGATAAAAATGCCTAGCTGGCGACTCTTTTCATTTCTTCTCTTTCGCCGACCGTTCGCGTTTGTACCCTATTTGACCAGGTGTCATTTGGTGGGAGCGACACCCTCCTCGGGAAGTGGTTCCTCATAATCATTTGCTTTGAGGTACATGATGTCCTCATCAGGGAAATCAAACTTCATTGGCTGATAATCATCTTCAAGAGGTTGTTGTGCAAGGTAATCCGACAAGACACTTCCCTTGATGGCTTTCTGAGAAGTATACTGGATGTCGTATTCCGTTAAAATCATCTTCCACCTAGCAACCCTTCCGGTTAACGCTGGTTTCTCAAAGATGTACTTGACAAGATCCATTTTGGAAATGAGCAATGTGGTATGAGTCAACATGTACTGCCTCAGTCGGCGAGCAGCCCATACCAGAGCGCAACAAGTTTTCTCGAGCAGTGAGTATCGGGATTCACAGTCGGTAAACTTTTTACTAAGGTAATAAATAGCGTACTCTTTTCGACCAGACTCGTCATGTTGGCCTAGAACACACCCCATTGACCCTTCTAGCACGGTCAAGTACATGATTAAAGGTCTCCCTTCAACTGGAGGCATTAGAATTGGAGGCTCCTGCAAATATTCTTTTATTTTGTCGAAAGCTCTTTGGCAGTCATCGTTCCACCTGACCGTTTGCTCTTTTCTTAGCAATTTGAATATTGGTTCGCACGCAGCAGTTAGGTGAGATATGAACCGAGAAATGTAGTTCAACCTCCCTAAAAACCCGCGCACTTCTTTTTCTGCCTTCGGTGCAGGCATATCTTGAATAGCTTTTACTTTAGCAGGATCTACCTCAATTCCTCTTTGACTAATAATGAAACCCAACAGTTTCCTGGAACGCACTCCGAAAGTGCACTTGTTTGGATTCAACCTCAGCTTGTACTTGATCAGTCTATCAAACAGCTTCTTCAGGTTGACCAGATGCTCTTCTTCGTCTCGGGACTTTGCAATCATATCGTCCACATAACACTCAATCTCCTTGTGTATCATGTCATGGAACAATGTGACCATCGCCCGTTGATAAGTTGCCTCAGCATTCTTCAAACCAAAGGGCATGACCTTATAGCAGAATGTACCCCACGGGGTAATGAACGTTGTCTTCTCCATGTCTTCTGGCGCCATCTTTATCTGGTTATATCCGGAGAAGCCATCCATGAAGGAAAATACCGAGAATTGAGCAGTATTGTCTACCAACACATCAATGTGTGGCAACGGAAAGTCATCTTTTGGGCTCGCTCTATTCAAATCCCGGTAGTCAATGCACATCCGGACCTTTCCGTCCTTCTTTGGTACAGGTACAATGTTAGCTACCCAAGGTGGGTAACTAGTTACAGCAAGGAAACCGGCATCCCATTGCTTCTGAACCTCCTCTTTAATCTTCATCGCCATGTCAGGACGAGTTCTTCTCAATTTCTGTTTCACAGGAGGACAGTCCTCTCTCAAAGGTAGCTTATGCACAACGATGTCGGTATCCAACCCTGGCATATCTTGATATGACCAAGAAAAGATATCCACATACTCTTTCAGCATACTGATCAGCTCTTTCTTGACGTTGGCCTGCAGACTGGCCCCAATTTTGATCTCTTTCTTCACATCTTCACTGCCAATGTTGATGATCTCAATCTCTTCTTGATGAGGCTGGATAACCCGTTCCTCTTGTTTCAACAATCTGACCAATTCTTCAGGGAGGTCACAGTCTTCCTCAACCCCTTCATCAGTTTGGTAGACTGGATTGTCAAAGTCATGCGTGGTCATAGCAGGAACGTTATCAATGGAATCCGGATGATCAACACTGCACAGATGATGTGCTTATTCAGAATCTGCTTATTTTGAAAAAGAGACCCTAACACAAGACAAAAGGAAAAACACATTGCCATTTTTATATTTTTTTGTGAAAAATTTTAAAACAAAGAAAGAGAACACAATTTGTCTGAAAACGTCCTTTTATTTCATAGCAAAAATAGGTTACATACAAAACATGGTAGCCCAATACAATGGATCCTAGCATCTTGGGCAGAATGCTGGATTTGACAATGCAGTATGCTAATAAAAGGAAACAAAATGAATTACTCTGAGTGCCATGTGACTTGTATAATGTCTTCAGCAGACCAGTTTGTTAGCTCCTCGCCGGGCGCACACGGGTGAATCCAATTGTCCCAGTCACCGTCATTGTCCCCATCTTGGCTTGCTGTACAGATCTGGTTGCGGTCGAGCAGCCCAGCACTTGTAAATGTGATAGCCTTACCACTTGGAGTAGATCCACCAGGCTGATACCCTAAGCCAAACTTATCATCTTTCTTTTCTAGCTCCAGCAGCTTGCCCCAGCCTTGGGCACTCCCTGATCGAACAACCTCCTTTGCCTCTCTATAAAAATGGATGGATGTACCCTTTTTCTCACTGCTCTTCTCCACAGGAGTCAATATGCTGACATTGACTGCTTCGAAGGCTTGGCATAAAGTCTCATGGATCTCTCCATCCATCTCTACATACTTGAACGTCGACAAGTGGCTCACGAAGATGTCTTCCTCTCCACAAACTGTGATAACCTGGCCGTCAACCACATATTTGAGCTTCTGATGCAGGGTTGAAGTAACAGCTCCAGCAGCATGTATCCATGGTCGTCCCAACAAACAGCTGTACGCAGGCTGGATGTCCATGACGTAGAAGACACTTTTGAAAACTTGAGAGCCTATCTTGACGGGCAGCTCAACTTCTCCAAAAACTGATCTTCTCGAACCATCAAAAGCTTTGACAATCAGATCACTTGGTCTCAGGACAATCCCATCAACATTGAGCTTCATTAGTGCCTTCTTCGGAAGCACATTAACGGAAGAGCCTGTGCCTACAAGAACATGCAACAACACAGCACCATTGCACTCCATAGTGATATGTAGTGCTTTGTTGTGGTTGCTGCCCTCTGACGTGAGGTCTCTGTCTGTAAAACCTAGGCCATGGCTTGCATTAACACTGCCTACAACAGCTTCAAGTTAGTTGACAGTGATTTCCTGAGGAACATAGGCCATTTGCAGCACCTTCAATAAGGCCTCTCTATATGCGGGAGAACACATCAGCAGTGATAAGATGGATATCTTGGAAGGTGTATGGTTCAGTTGATCGACCACCTTATAGTCACTCTTTTTGATAATCCGCATGAATTCCTCGACCTCTTTTTCAAATGTACCCTGCCCAGCAACAGGAGTAGTTGATTCATCAGTCACAGCTTGTTTTCCTTTGGCCTTGGACGAAGCTTCAGCCTCAGGATCCCCTCTCAACACAAGGGGAGCAAATAAACGACCACTTCTAGTGAAACCCCCAACTCCTCCGACATTCTCTACAGTCGGGTCCACAGCAACAGACTTGCTCTCAATCTTCTATCCAGCTACATATATATCTGAGCCATAATGCCAGGGAATGGCTTTATCGTCTGTGTACGGAACAGGCCCAGGCACGGTGATGGTCACGGGACCGATCTCTGGAGCATAAATGGTAACAGGCTCTCTTCTGACAGGCATGTCAGCTTCATCATAGAAAATATTAATGGTTGACACATCATCATCTTCATTATTACCAACTTTATTGAACTGTAAGGATCCATCATCAATCAAACTCTGCAAACCCATCTTCAGCTTCTCACACCCATTCTCAGCATTCAGACAGTCTTCACAATCAAAACAGCAACCAGGAAACACTTGACCGTTTAGCAGTCTCTCTTTTACCACCCTCAAAGGAGTCTTCACTTCTTCAATACTCAGCACAAGACTCAACTCGTCACCACCCTCAACGGCATTGATTCTTGCCCCTCCATGATTCGGAATACGGTTCGAAGTAACATTCGACGGCGATGCAAAGTTGATTGCTTTAGAGTCTATAAGATCTTGAACCTTGTGATGGAGTGCCCTGCACTTCTCAGTCGAGTGCCCGGGTGCTCCAGAGTGGAAAGCGCACCGTGCATTGACATCATAACCAACTGGAAGCTCTCCAGGAGGTGGTGGTGCCAAAGTCCTCAGTTGAATCAGGTTCAAATCCAGCAGTCTTGGTAGCAAAGCAGCGTAAGTCATAGGGATGGCCTCAATCACCCTATTAGCCGGGCGAGTTTGCCTTGGATGATATGGTCTCTGCTGATAGTTGTTACGGGGTTGTTGTTGTTGTTGTTGTTGTTTGTGATGTTGTTGAGGTTGCATCCGTTGTACTGGAGTAGAAGGAATTGTGACTGCTGCCACATGCTCATACGGTCTTCTATAACCACGGCCCCGGCCTCGGCCAAATACAGCATTTGTCTCACCCTCTCTTCTCCTAGGAGGTCCACTGAAAGATTTCCTCGCTCCATTCGAGCTTCTAGCATTTGTATCTTGGATCTTCCCCATCTTCAGCAAGGTCTCAACTCTCTCTCCAGAAATAACAATATCATTGAATTTGGTGGCAGAACTGGACGCCAATCTTTCAAGAAATACACCCTGCAGAGTCCCCATAAACATGTCAGCCATTTCGTTCTCAAGCAGCGGGGGTTGCACTCTGGCAGCGAGTTGACGCCACCTCTGAGCATATTCTTTGAAACCTTCCTTAGCAGTCTGAGCCATGTGCTGCAATTGCGTGCGGTTTGGAGCCATGTCCAAATTATATTGATATTGTCTCACAAAGGCTTCTGCTAGGTCTTTCCAACTCTTGATATTAACTCTGCTGAGCTTCATATACCATTCCAGAGAAGCTCCAACCAAGCTGTCTTGGAAATAGTACATCCAAAGTTTTTCATAATCGGTGTGAGCAGCAATTCTCCCAACGAAAGATTGAAGATGGGTCTTCGGGCATGTAGTGCCATTGTATTTCTCAAAGGTTGGTACTTTGAACTTGTAAGGGATCCTGACCCCAGAAACCAAGCCCAAATCTGTTATGTCAAATCCCAAAGAGCTCTGGGATTGAATGGCTCTGATTTGTTCTGCCATTTCTTCAAACCTCTTGTTCATCTCAGCTCCTTGACCTTCAGCTTCGTCAAGAAGAGTGAACTGTTTGTCCTGGTTATCCATTTGAATATTATTCAACCCATCATTGATTATAGTCACCCCTGGCTGTGTTACAGGAGCTTCAACCTGACGTGCGCCCGCACCGTTACGATTATCAGCAGCAGCAGTGTTATTCCTGGGTTGACCATTTTCTATCATCTCCCGCAGACGCTCTTGGTTCTGACCTATGCCTACCATCAATGTCATCAAGTTATCCATCCTTAGCCTCAGGTCAGCTAAGTCAGCTTGCATCTGGTCCATAATTCTCTCTCTGTTGATCTTTGTTGGATATCTATGTGCTACTGGTTGTTCCCGAACTTTCCGGGGAGCTATAGTGCCTGAAACACAAGAAACGTTAGCAACTGAGACCCTGCAAAACAAACAAACAAACATGTTATATGTATGCAATGCAGTTGTTTATGTTTCCAATCCCAGGTCGTTTCTGCCCCGGTTCCGGTATTTAACAAAGAAACCAGATGGGTACTGATCCTCGACTTTCAGAAACCTTCGCGAAAAACCACATTCAAACCATAACAGCAGGCACACCAAGAAATAGTGAAAAAGACATAACATAAATCAGCCTATTAGGCAAATAAAACAGAATTCCCCGTAGGGTACAAGTTTCTAAAAAGAAAAACAAACAGCTAGGACTCCTACAACATGTCTGTAGGTAATCCAGATACAAGGAAAACAAACTAAGAAGCAAAATCACAGGCTGAGGACTCTGAACCTCCCTCACTAAGCCCTACATCATACCTAACCTTCTTGACTCCAGCCATCAACTTGAGGTCCTCAATCTCTTTAAGTGCTGCTTCTAGGGCTTGTTGACTATCTGCTAACTGCTGAGTTTTCTCCCTTCGAACCTTGTGGACTTGCTCCACCTCTTCCTTCTTATAGGCCATCTGAACTTCAAAGAACTCTTCTTTCTCTCTGAACTTCTTCTGCTCTTCCTCCCTTTGGCCTTGCAACCAAACAATGGATTGACGAGCATCTTTGAGAGTCTTCAAAGTCTTTTTGCATTCAGCTTCTCTCTTAGCCTCCATTAGACCCAATCTGTGGAAGTGAGCTTCCCTTCCAGCAAAGTCTTTCTCTTTAGCCTCCAAAGTAGTCTGCATCTTCAGCAATTTCTCTTCAGCTTCATTCTTGGCCCGGTTGGCAAGATGATACAGACTAACTACTTCAGTGTTCTCCACTCTGACTGCATGCAGCTGGGCTTCCAACTTCTTGAACTCCTCTAAAGACACAGTATCAATAGACTCAGCAACTAGAGGAACTGGTGGTGAGAATGGCAGCAAAACCCTTCTGGCTCTGTCTTTCAACCAAGCTTCATACTCTGGGAATGTCTGATTGTTGCACTTTCCAAAGCTGGCTATCCCCTCTCCCTTAATGCATTTCCAAGCTCCAACAACCTTCCTCACTAAGGGCATATTGTCCTTCATTGGGAAGTAGAAAATAGGGGTCAGCTTCAATTCTTCTGGTACCTCTCTCAAGGCATATCCCAACTGTCTTCTTAACAAGATTGGATTATAATTGATCCCTCCAGTTACTCCCAATAAAGGTACACTAAGATAACTCCCACAGCTAGTGATGAAACGTGCACCCTGCAGCCTTTGAGTAATCCACCTGACATCCTTGGCAAGCAACTTTTCCAACTTCTGATCCCATACCAAGGTGTGGTCACTAAACACTCCAGTACTAGGCAGATGCCTCATGAACCACATATGAAATAAAGGAGCGCAGCAACGAACTAAACCTCCCATCTTCTTCTCAGTCTTGTAGTGCACTGAGTAATACAAATCTCCGAGCAATGTAGGCACAGGATTCTTCAGCAAAAAGAGATGTATGGTATTCATATCTATGAACTTCTCCATATCAGCAAACAAGATAATGCCGTAGATAGCAAGAGCTAAGATAGCACAGACAACATCCCATTCTTCCTCCACATCCAGCTCTTCCACCTTCTTTACCAGAGCCTCCAAGGAAAATCCAGGTACACCTCCCTTAATGATAGTCAAAGAATTCACAGCAGACGTGCTCAAATAAAGAGCCTTAGCAATAGCCTCAGGTGCAGGTCTACTCATCTCAGCATTGAACGGAATCTGGTCTTGAACAGGCACTCCCAAGATCAAAGCATACTCCTCCAGCAAAGGACCTAGCTGAAAATCAGGAAAAGTGAAGCAACGGAGCTGAGGATCATAATACTGAAGCAGGGTATGGATGACACTTCTCTCAGAAGGATCTAACTCTACCACCACATCCAGAATGCTCCCATAAGCCTTCCTGAACCTCTCTACATGGTTGGGTGTAATCAGCTTCACCATCTTCTTCAACAGGCCAACCTTAGTGTCAAAGAACTTGAAGTGAATATTCTTCTTGCGAGGATCTTCCATCTCTGAAGAGAATACCGGAACCGGAAGCAAAGATATGAACCTGTGAATGAAAACAAAACATGATTAACGATGAAATGATGCAATGCAGATGCAAATGCAAAGACATATGATCCATCTGGGACTGTCTGGAATCTGGATACCAAGGCCAAATGATTAGAAACCCAAATCCTCTGGAGATCAGCCCACAAACACTCAGATAAGCTCAGATACTCCCAATCAAGAACCAGATCAACTCAAGAACTCCGGAACCAAAGTAACTGTATCAGAACATGAAACTGCACTGGTAACAAGGGTATGATGAGGTCTAGGGTTCCTGCAAACCTGTAAACCCCTCCAATTCTCACAGGTGTGCTCCGGGTAAAACATCACGGACTCTCAAAGCCGAATAGCAATAATACTTTCACCATTTCCGAGAAATGGCTCATGACCAAATCAGGGAATCGGTTAGGCATTACGTACTACGCAGGGAGGCCTCAGCTGAGTCCGGGAAAAACAAGCATCCCTTATAAGTCCCCAGCTTCAAGCGCTGAAATCGAGAAACAATAGTACATTCAGCCCGTAGGATACAGTACTATTGTCATACGACCAGATGCTTTGACTGAGTTCCTATAAGAGAACCAGGCCATCCTATGCGAGTCCCCAGTGGACCCTCGGGTGCGAATGGGTTTGCCACAAAATGTGGTCTGCCACTGCCACCACTGGAGAGGGTTATTTCCACAAAGGTTCTCAATGATCGGTCCCCAGATGCACATAACTATCAAGGTCCTATCCCGAAGTGGAGGAAATCCTCACACAAGATATTTCCAAGACAGTCGCAATCTGGGCGTGAAACACACTGCCACTCATCATGTCACATGTGAGTATAATATGTCCACTCTAATCCTATAGTGCACTCAAACCGGTACTTGGCTTATCTCTCAGAAACAGTATCACCCAAGCCCACCAAACAAAAAACCAGTCCAGACAGTCCAGTATGATGTACATGATGCGGAAAATAAATACTGAAAACTGTAAATAAAGCTGTAAATGAAGCTAAACAACAATAAAATACAACAAGCCACAGCAAACAAACATCCCTCAATGAAACAGAAACACACAAGCGCTAGGAGAGACTCACAGGGGAACCAGAGATTCTGAGTTTTATCCCCAGTAGAGTCGCCAGCTGTCGCTCCCCGGATTTCCATCCTGGTACAAACGCGAAAGTGGCGCGGAAAAAGAATAGAGTCGCCAGCCAGGCATTTTTATCCCGAAGAAAGGGAATGGTAATGCTGCACAAACCAGAAGAAAGAAAGAGGAAGGACACAGGTCCTACGAACCAAAGAGACTGAGTTCGGGAGTCGGTTACGACCTGGGAAGGTATTAGCACCCAGATCGTCTGCCGTACCCGACGGGATCCACGCTTGCAAAAGAAAACTATTTCAAAGGGTGAGGGTATGAAAGCTGTTACAAAAGAAAATAAAATGAACTGGATAAAAGAACTGAATGAGAAATGAAAGAGAAAAAATGTAGGGAAAAATAAAGATTGTGCTCGAACGGGCCCTACCCCGCTGCCTACGTACCTCATCAGGATAATGAGGATCAGAGACGCCGTAGTTCCCCTAACTAGGGGTAACAAGGAAATTGCTTGTGAATTAAGGCTTGAACTGCCTATGCCATTGCTCAGGTGTTGCAGACTCGGAAGACGAGTGCGTAACCGTCTTGCAAAATGACAAGTAGGAGCAAGTTCGCTTACGGAGCGAATGGGATGAGAAAAGAATTCCCGAAGGAGAGACGCTTATTGTTTGTTTGGTGTTTTTTAGAAGCTTTTATGAGTAAAAGTTTGCATAGGTAAGTGTACCTAAGTCTTACTCAATGGGATGTGTACATCTCACATCATCCCGAAATGGAATGCGCAAGAGGCACACCTATCTATGGAGGAAATCCCCAAAGCTAGTCCCACAAGTGAAGGCCTAAGCATACTGGCCTATTACCATTATTAAGTATTTTTGTGGTTTTTTTGTTAAGAAGTATTTTTTAGCTTTTCTTTGTGAAGTACTCATGCTAAGACCAATCCACTACGAGTGATAACTCACACCTCGCCCCGAAACGGAACGCGTGCAAGTATCTCATAGAAAAGTATCGTGTCACATGAAAGTACTCAACCTTTATTAAGTGAATTAGAATTGAGTTTGAAGGTGAGAAAAGAAAGCACCAAAGGATCACAAAGGAAAAATTCTAAAGGGGGACTAAGTAATCCTAAGTGTTAACATGCATGGATGTCCTAAGGGTTAGTGAGGTTTCTATCCTAATGAAGAAGGAAGAAAGAAGGGAAGAAGAAAATAGAAGAAGAGATGAGAAAGGCCTAGGCCCAACAACAAAAGAGTTAGTACAAATAAACATAAGAGGAGAAGATGAGATTTGGAGATGTGGAACTCAATTCCCACACCTCACACTTACCATAGCCCCTACAAGGTTAGTGTCATGCATACAAGTGAAACAAAATGAACAAGATAACATGCTAACATCACACAATAAGAAGTGAAATGCTATGAACAAATTCAACATGTAAATGCAACTCAAAAGAATGAGGCATGAGGCTTATAAGTCAAAATGATGCAACATGAACACATATGAAAACTTATGTACACTTAAGGAGGATGCATAGCAAATATGCATAAACATGGATACAATGAACACAACCAGAACCAAAATAATATGAAGAAGGGCTTAAGAAGCCAACAAGATGAAGGGAGAGGCCACACAATACCAAACAAATACAAAATGGGAGTGAAAGAAGCAATGAGATGAAGTGAAAGCACTTAAGGAAATAAATGACTCAAAAGGAAGCAAAACACAAAAATTCCTAAGACTCAAACCCTAAGCTAGGACCAGGAAGGTACCCACACTCCAAAGTAACCCCAAATGAGAAGAAGAAGTTGGCACAAGTGCCCTTCTAAGCTTATATGAGAGCTAAAGGTCCAAAGGAAGCAAAATGGGACAAGGTGAGAACAAAAATCCACAATAAATCAACCAAGCATCTAAAAATTCTACAACTCAAATCAAATGATCTTCAAACATGGTATATCAATGGGCCAAAAGGGTTTGAAAGAATTCAGAAGAAAACTAGGTCAAATGGAGGCTTAAACACAAGCTAGGGTTACAAACTTCCATCACAAGTCAAAGGACTAAGACTCAAGAAATAAGTTTCTAAAAATCAAGAGAAAAATCACATGAGAAGTACAATGTCTTAAGAATCCAGAGCAAAAAGAATGGGATCAAAATTCAAAATATTGAAGTGTATGGAAATTGGACAAGGCAGTGTGGTCAAAATGAACTTAAAAAGAAGTTAAGTGAAATAATGAATTAAATCTGACACGTGAAAATGGGAAAAAAATAAAATAAAAATATGAGAAAATAAAAGAGACTCAAAAGAAGACTCATAATTTTTTTGGGATTTTTTAGATGAAAGGAAGTATTTTATAAAAATAGAAATTGAAACTGAATAAAAGAAATAAAAAGTGAAAAAGAAATAAAAGAAATTGGATGAGGGGTGTCACTAGCAAGGCTTATACGTTTAGAAAGATTGGGCTCAGCTGAGGGAGGTGTGAATATCAACTCTGAAGGCCCAATATGGCGCAGGCATATGTGAATTATGGTGGGATTTAGTGAAATTAATTGGAAAAAAAGGAACACAAGATCAATCTGACGCGTGCGGGTAAGAGGCTCATTAAATGAGCTGGCAGAAGGCTGGATTATGAATGGTGAGTGTATGGTAAGTACCATGGGCTGCGCAACATGGTGATTTAAATGAAATAAAAAAATAACACATGAGACAGAGAGGGTGTTAGGGCTACGTGTTAGCATCTAGGACGTTGGCTGGAGAGATCCAAGGGTTGTGGCTTCATCTTCTCCACACAAACCCTAATATGAACAAAACTCAGTTTCTGGTGACCGGAGCTAGGGCTCCGGCACCGAAACTCAAGACAGTCAAACAAATCACAAAATAAATGAACAAAAAGGTGCAGATCCACTAAACCAACCACGCTGAACAAGAATATGAGCTCAAAAACTCCTAAAACTCCATGAATCTAAGGGATCGAAGCAAAACATCTTGCACCATGAAAACTGAAATGCACATAACTTAGGCTACAATGCACCAATTTCAAATCTAAAAGTTGCATCATGCTCAGTGAACTTCAAACAACACAAAACACCACATTAATTCCATTTTTAGATCACAAAGTTTCAAGGTATACCTGAGGTGTAGATCCTGGTTCAGTGAAATATAAGACCAGATAATGCGTGCAAATCACTCCACTTACTCCCTAGATGCAAAATAAATGCATCTAAGGACTTGAAACAAGCTGGATCTGAGGTTTCTTTCACACTTGCCCTGAAATGGCAAGCTTGCTAAACTTGAGAGATGGCTTTAATGAGTGTGTGTTTAATGATCTTGAGCTCTCCCTGATTACAGATCCACAATTGGTTTGGAGATTGGGTGCTTGAATGAAGAGAAATGAGAGGAAATGAAAAGTTGCAAGAAGTTTGAGAATGAGAGAATGAGAGAGAGCTCTGGCTTACTAAAACCCTAATTGCTTTTGTATGAGGTCACAAAACCCTTGCTGAAAGAATGAGATGAAATGCACGAGTAGGTCATGTGATTTGTGTGAATTTGCAATGCTCATGCTTCCTTGGGCCTATCAGCACATGTGCAATGCATTTACCACCCTTTATTCAAATCCAATCAATCCTGGCCTTTAGATTCAAGCATCACACTTATTTCATGATTTGGCCAATTTTGCAAGTTTGGAGTGATTTTCTCATAGTGCACGAAAATGTGATTTTATTTGGATCAAAATGGTTCAAATGTGATGTATTTTAATATGGAAGCAAGTTTGAACCAGAACCAAGTCATACAAATAAGTTTGGAAGCATTTTGCATTTGGTGCATGCATGGAAAGTTGCATTTTGCCCTAAAATCATGATATTTTTGAAGGCCCTATAGGATGAACCATTGATCCCATGAAAATGTACTTGTACTTTTTGAAAATGGGAGCCATTACCCTCCAACTTTCATGTTTGACTTTGGTCCATTTGAAGAATTTTTGATCATGTTAAGGCAATTTGAAAATTAGGGCAAAAGTTGCCAAATTTGGAAATTCTCATAAACCAACTTTGTACCATTTTTGCAAAACCCTTCAAATCTCCATGATTATTGAACTTTGATCATTCTAAACCTCTTATAACATTGTAAGTACCCCTCTTGGCCAAAAATATTGGGTTAGACCCCTTGAAAATGAACAGTTGACTTTTTAAGGGCAAAGTTGACTTTTTACTTCATCTGCAAGCAACTGAGGAATTGTCTGACTTCCACATGGAATTTTCTCATGAAAATTGACACCTAGGATCCTCTTAACATATAGAAGACTTTTCCCAAATGACATTTCCAAAGTTGTGAGATCTTGGTGCTTGAATCACAAACCCTAATTTGGGTACCTTGTATAGGAGCTTTGCCTTGTCCTGAGATAACTGATGATCATGCAATCTTCTGAGCTTTTGCCAATGGACTTGAACTTGTAAATGGAGTTTAGACTCACCATAGGACTTGTACAAACTCATTGGGACCCTTGTCATGGCTTGAAATGCTTCAAGGACCTCCACAGATGACCATATGCTTGATGCTAGGACATGAAGGATGTTATGCCTCATCTTTCCATGATAGGATGCTAAGAAAATGGTATGTTCATGATGAATATGATGTGATATGATGTTTAAAAAGAAGAGGGCAAATTTGGGGTGTTACACACGCCAATATAGAATTCTTGATATGCTCCACCAACTAGACTTACTATAGTATAGTAATCCAAAGAACTGAAGAACCTTCAATCAACATTGCCCACCAGCTTGAATAAGAACTCCAGAAAGATAGAAATAAACTCTCATCCACCTTCAAGATGAAATAACATCTCCTTGAGCATTCTGGAATACCCTAAAGTACCCAGATCAGAAATAAACCAATCCAAGCAGTCATCAAGATTATGATGTTTTCATAGTCTTCCATCTCCATATTAAAAAATAATGCATCACCGTTTGGACAAGTCTCAATACTTTCCAAGAAAATATGTGAAGCCAATAATCCTAAGTCAAAAGTATAGGAGACTTCCGAGTGAATGTAGAACCCCTCCCATGATTCTTCAAACCTCTAATGAAGAGATTTTAGAACATCTGGTATAACATCCTAAATCTTGAATCACAAGGATGATCAAATTTGCACTAAGCAATTGATCTTTAATCCTTGTTGGGATAACCCTTGTATGATTCCAACATATTTTGAATATCACATAAATATTCTTCTTCATGTTGTCTTCTTCTGTTTTTGTGAAAGTTGTTAAGATATAAAGGTTGCCCTATTGAATCAAGCTTTTAAGTTTCTCTTTGAATGAATCCCAATTACCTTAACTGTGAGAACTCATCCTCAGGATTAAGAAGTATGAGTTCTTCCTTGCATGCTATTTGTGAACGGTGAAAATAAATCACCTTCACTGTCTTCACTTCCATGCTTCCAAGAAAGAACCTCCTAGTCTGAAGATTAACTAGCAGACTCCAGAATACAGCTTAATTGTCTTGATTGAACTTGATCATAATATCAATTGTCTTCAACAACTTAGCCAACAAGTAATCATCAAACCCCTAGAGCATGAGTTTGATAATTCATCTTACCTTTTCTATCCAGTCTGACTTCAGCATATATGATGACGCCACTTAATCACGTACCAAGTCACATAAGACTCAATCATCACAATAACATTCCTCTACTCCCGGATTTGGAATACTATGTGTCTTCAAACCGATTGACATCTACAATAATAGAACCGGGTAAGGACAACTACAAGCTTTCTTCAATCAATACTCCAGTATCCCATACTACTGGAAATTTTCAATCAGAATATATGCATCGGAATCACCAAAGAACAACTTAAACTTGCCCTAGACAAGATGTCAAAATATCTTTCAGGACACCATTCAAGAGAACTAGCCACTCCTCCTGTTTGTTGTTGCAAAACCCTTCAGAAAATAACTCCTTATGTTTAATCACCAAAAAGTACTCCATGGATCTCATCCAGAAAATAGACCAGAATGCATGCTCTGATACCAATTGAAATCCTAGTTATGCAGATACTCCAATGTACTATCTTAATGTTAAGACAATGATTACCACACTTTAGTGGACAGGGGAATAACACGGTTGTTATTTTGAAGTAGTGCAACACAAATACCAACAGATGTCAAGACAACATGTTGGGACATCTCAGTTAAGAACATGTATACAGAAAAATTGTAAATCTGCATAATATAAATAATACACAAATTATTGACTCAATTCGGTGTTAACAAACCTACATCTGAGGGATACCAATCCAGGATGAAGACTTCACTATATCGTAGTATTACCATAAATCTAAATTCACAGTTTACAACTTTAACCTAATCACTACCTTCAATGAACATATTTATCTAAGGATAAACTCTAGTCGTTTACAACCTTTGATATGAGACTCCTTCTCATACCCTTTATCACCACCTGTGATGTCTTTGTCTTCTGCTAATCTCCATAACTTGTTACGGTTTCTTGAATTACAAGTTATCCTAGACTTGCTTCAAAGCTTCGTCCAAGAACATTACACAAACCATTACCTAAAGGAATCTGGTTGTGCACATGCATCTATGCCATCCTCTATGCATCCCATATTGCAGATTGGAACTACAACCCTAATGGCCAACGACTCTCAAAACCTAAACCCTTATTTTAGAAAAGAGAAATAGGTTACAATTGTTACATAAGGCATAATTAACCCTAGGTCTAAATCTTCATATTTATAGTCTTTTGTTGTTACTTGGGCCTTCTATATTTTCTCCTTGATCTAGTCTTTTAGAAGTGAAACAAATATTGAAAATATTTGTTACTGAATTAAACCTGCTGAAGTAATAGCTCAGGATGTCCTATTAACATGATAAGACATCTTATTCGATATCTTTGACTTCTGCAGTTTTTCTTCACTATTAGGTTTTACCAAAATTCTGTCAAACATTAGGAGCTTTCAAACATATTTTAAATATATCTTTCTCCCTCTCTCTCTCTATCCCTCCCTCCTTAATTCTTCACTCTTGTCTCTCTCCATCATTCTTCACTTTTGTCTTAGTGATTTTGAGAGTGAATCTTATATTTATATTTGTGAGGTGTTTTGTTCTAGGGTGAGGCATTATTGTAATATCTCTCGTGAGAGTTTTTATTTTGGTTGTGTGATAAACCAATTGAAAAGTTCTTGTTTGGTTGTTGAGGTGAACCTGATAAAACCTTTATTTGGTTGAGAGGTTTATGTAATTAAAACTCTTGTTTGATTCATGAGTTTAACCTAGTGTTAAAAACTCTTGTTTGGTTCAAAAATATCTTTATATTAAAATCTTGTGTTTGGTTGGGTGGTTTCCTAGTTAAAATTATGTGTTTGATTTAGAGGATAGCCATTCTAAAACTCTTGTTCTTTTACAAGAAGGTTCATGGGAAAAATTGAAGGTGTGAGAAAACCACAAGAAATGGGGGGTATGAATTGTATGTTTTCACTCTTGTTAACTTTTCGTCTTTGAATGTTATTACGTTGCGGAAGCATAAGTAAATAAACTATAGCATAAACAAGATAAATAGACACATAATATATCTCGGTTCACTTGATAACCTCAAGCTACACCAGTCCACATTGCAAGGTGATTTTCCTTAGACAATGACTTAATCCACTATAACCAAACTGATTACAATGCAACACTATCCACCATGACTAACTGCACAACCGCAGTTGCGACTTCCTTGCACGGCTACCTGTCGTTACTAAATGCGCATAGACACGTGACTTCCTTGCGTGGATACCTGTCGTGACTAACTTCACATAGACATGTGACTTCATGCACCAAGACACACAGTCCTGAGCAACACCAGAACACTAACCCCTGAGCAATAACCAAGACTTCAAGTCCTCAGAAATCACCAAGCTGTTAAGTTCTAACCCTCCTTAAATTCTGACCTTCATAAGGTCCTTAAGGGATAAAGGTAACGTTTACAAATGTTGCTTCTTACATAAGAATGCGTAAACACAATTAAGTACATCAGAAGATCACCTAATACATACTAAGTTATTACATTGTATTGTAGCACAAATTTGTGGAGTCTTCTTATTATTCAAGTAGCTTCTCACAAACAACAACCCAAGCTTTTTGAATTGTTAGAAGTCTTCTTCTTCATAAGATTCTGAAAGCTTGATTGATATTTCTTGAGCACGTAGAAGGAATTTTTCATCTTGATTCACATTTAAAGAACATTCTGGACAATAACCCTTGTTCTTTCAATCCAATGACCACTTCAGAACACAACTTTCAGTTATGGGTTGTAATTGAGCTACCATGATCATCTTCATTGTTTCATCTGCGACTTTACAAGTCTTCTGCAACATATGAAATTAAGCACTTCTTGTGAATCAGTGATTTCTGCATAAGCAGATTGTTGTCAAATCATAATCAACCTTTGGCTGCATATTCAATTCAGCACAAAATAGACTTGTGACATATGGTTATCAACCATTGTCCTTAGCATTGTCTACTTGGTCATTCTTCGACAACATCACATAAACATGTGATCCTTTCCTTTTATAGCCAAGCAAAATAGAGTCGCTAGAGAACAACTAGATACTGAGGAATCTCGTTACACAAGGATGCAATAGTACTGCCACGTTTGTGAGGTAGTGGGATAAAGCATTTTGTACTGTGTACTATCCTTGATAACAATAACGTTGTCTTATGAACTTCAGAGGCTTCTGATTGTAGATGATTGAAGCATGAATAGATACGTGATAACTGGGTCTTCAGAATCTCAAGTCTTCAATGTCTTCAGAACTTTGTTCACACATAACCTTGTCTTAAGAACTTTAACACTTGTCTTCGAAATCCTTGGTCTTCAGAACTTCAAGTCTTCAGAGTCTTCAGAACTTCGTTCACTCAGAACCTTGTCTTCGGAGTCTTCAGGACTTGGTCTTCAAAACCTTAATCTCCAGAACCCTTAAGTCTTCAGAATCTTTCTGCATTTGGTCTTCAGAAGCTTCACTCTTCAGAACTTTAAGTCATTAGAGTCTTCAGCACCTGGTTCTCAAAAGATGGTAACTTCAGAAGCTTTGCTAGCTTCAGAATCAGAACCACTCTCAGAAGAACATCCACAAGAGCATTACAACAACAACATCATGCATCTTTGGATCTTTCTGATTGATACAGAAGCATCCTCGCTTCTTTACCATGTTTACGACTTGTGTTACACATAGTAACTCACATATGCTCTTTCACGGTCATTTGAACTATGTTTGTTAGATCTGATTTCTCTATAAATATGATATGCACAGTAACAAACATTAGAACATAAAATTGTTCTTTCACAAATACTTTATTATTATCATCAAAACATATAAATGAAATGCAGAGACAACTCTTTTCTTACAAAAATTATCAAAAGTTCACATCAAAGTAAAAACTTTAAAAAAGAAATGTTTGAAAACACAATTATGCCAAGTAATTAGACCGAACATCTATAAATCTATGACGCATCTATCTCTCCCTTTATCTTTTTACATTGCAATCATTATTTACTTTGGTTGTATTTCCTTTATATTTCCTTCTTTCCACTTTGATATTTTCTTATTCCGCTAGTTACTTGTTTGTTGTTCCATTTTGATTTTCCTTATTCCACTACTTATTTTCACTCATATCTAATTTTTTTAAATCAAAAGAATTAAGTAACTCAAACTTAATATTTATTTAATGAATTAAATATCATTTTATTGTCAATAAAGTTATATTAAATAAAATACAAATAATTGAACTTTGATTATCAACAATATATCAAAACTCTATTTAACTAATTAAATACTTGTGTTAGCAAGTTAAAGGAATTTTTTTTTTGTCTTAAAGACACAATTTAATGAACTTAATATAATAACACATTTAAAAAAAAAATTACACATTCAATACTTTAAAGTAAAATTGTAGTTTTTTAAATAATAAAATTCAACTTTAAAGTTTGTAAATTTGTAACCTTGGAGTATCTTAGCAAGACCCATGATATTATACGTTATTTTAACTCCTTTCACTCAATCAAGGGACAACAATATACGTTTTAGTTACGGTGAATCCAAATTGCTAGGAGAATTTAATATAAAAAGAAAAGACATTTTGGAGTGTTTCATAATTTCAATGGTGCAAAAAAGAAGAATAAGAATTTGTGGTAGCAAAATGGACCAACTTGTGGTAATCTAGTAATCTAGCATTAAAAATGTGCCTAAGACTAGTTGACCTATTTTTAGAAAAGTGAATTGAAAATATCTAACCCACTTTGCACGTTTAACGGCTATAGGAATTTGACCAACCCAATTGAAATGAAAAATGTCCTCCCATTGCTTCTCTTGAGCACATTGTTGTTCATTTTCATCGGTCCCAAAATTATTCATTTTTTCTTCACATTAGAATAAGAATAACTATACACCTTGTACTTTTCAAGCTACATGATCGTTCAAACATTTACCCATAAAAAGAGAGAACATCATAGAGACACATACTTTTGTTTGGTATATAATATAAGAGCTAGTTGGTAAATTAGTTGATAGATGATGGATTTTTAATTAAGAGATGATAATCTAACTTTTAGTTTATATCTAATAGTTTCACTTTCAGTTTAAATCTGATAAGTTGGTGGATTAAATTTATAGATTTTAAGAGAATTAGCTATTTAACTAACGGATAAATATTAACTGATAAATATGATATGGCATAAAAATATATATTTTATTTTTAATTAAGATTATATATATATAAGAGATTCGAGTATGATAATTCTGGATAACTTCGAAGAATCGTGTTCGTACACTTTCCGAACAAAGTATTTCGATCCTATTCTAACCTGGGTTCACGAAATCTTTGTGGGGATAATTCTTGAAGAACAATTTGTTTCTGGCAAAAGAGAACTGTTCAGAAATGTAGAGAGAAAGTTTGATTTTGTTCTGTGTTTTAAACTGAGGCCAAATGACTCCTTATATCAGAAACCGAAAAGACACAACTGTTCAGAAAACGGTTAAGTCGGTTGGGACCCCAGCCAGGGGCTCTGCCCCTTGGAACCCCAATGGGGCGCTGCCCCGCACCCCGCCAGGGGCTTCGCCTCTTGGAACCCCGTTTCAATTATTCGCATTCAATTATACGTTGGCTCGACGAGCGTGCACTCCGCATTACCTTAACTCGTTTCTAAGCTTTAATGCATAATTGCATCGGCCTATAGTAAATCAGATTACTACTAAAATACATTGATGATACTAAAATCACCAACAATATATATATATATATATATATATATATATATATATATA
This sequence comes from Lathyrus aphaca, assembly GCA_963966055.1. Classification (NCBI taxonomy): domain Eukaryota; kingdom Viridiplantae; phylum Streptophyta; class Magnoliopsida; order Fabales; family Fabaceae; genus Lathyrus; species Lathyrus aphaca. Next base: position 735,742,360 of record OZ014519.1, on the reverse strand, counting down.
TATATATATATATATATATATATATATATATATATATATATATATATATATATATATATATATATATATATATATATATATATATATATATATATATGGGACATATCCAGTGAGAATGATATTTTTATATGGTGAAAACATAAGAATGAATCTGAACCAGGTTGAGATTATGTTTTATTTATTTTCTCTCTTTCATTATTCAAAATAAATGAATTAAATTAAAATATTATAATAAATGACAAATAATGTATGCCATTTATTTTAAAATCTAATGATTCAGATTCATTCTCATGTTCTCACATAAAAATGTCATTCTCAATATATATATATATATATATATATATATATATATATATATATATATATATATATATATAAGTATTTAGTGAGAAAAAATAATTTTATATGAGAGTGACAAGAAAAGATAATAACCGTTTGATTTAAAATAAACGGTTGAGATTTAATATTTTATTACGTAATCCTTTATTTTTTCAACCGAAAACAGTTGAGAAAATAAAGGATCATGTAATGAGATAATAAATCTCAACAATTTATTTTAAATCAAACGATTGATATCTCTTCCTCTCACTCTCATATAAGATTATCCTTACTCCACGTCCTCACCCTTAAATAATTTTATGGCTGAAAATAATTTTTAAATTTATATTTTTTTTTATCTTATACTTTTATATTAGAATGTTGTGATATATTTCTCTTTTGCAAAAGTAAATATAATCAGTGTTATCACGAGTTTTGAGGGAAGAGTATATGCGTTATAACAATTTTTATATAATATTATTTTTTATTATTATCATTTCACAACTTAAATAATTTATTTTCTATACGATTTTTCCTCAACAACTAATATAAGAGTTATTTTGGTTTGATTAAGAGATAAGAGTTCTTAATATTCTTAAGTAAATATAATAAGAGTTATTTTTACTATTCCAAGAATCAAGCAAGGATTAATTTTCGTCTCTTGGTATGCACAAAAACCATTATAAAAGCATCCAACTTCTAAATAAATTTCATCAACATTATCTTGGAGAAAATGGAATCAACAACTGAGAGTCATAACACATCTGTCGTAACAGAGGTGACTGAGAGCTCTACAAGTTCAGAGGTCTAATCTATTCAGAGGTGAGTTGCTTATGATTCATCTACAAATGAGCCTCTGCCCCCAACACCACTTCCTTCTGACGAGGCAACGTCAGCAGTTCCTGAACAACCTTCAGAGGGAGGTTCTTCACAAGCTGATATGAAGCCAAAAAAAAGAAGAATGAAGAGGTCAAAGAAGAGGAAAGTCAACAAGAGGTTTAACTACTCAATCCCAGTCATAGATGAGTAAGAAGAAGAGGTTCATTTTGAAGATGAATAAGTTGACGATGGTAATAGTGGGCACCGTTACTATAAAGACTCTCTAGCTAGAGATCTTGTCTAAAAATATCTTTTACTGAAAATATTTTGTAATCCTTGTTGCTTAATCAATGAAAATCGTTTTACTTTAACCAAGATTTTCTTTATGCAAATACATTCAATAATAATCCTTTAGATCTTCTGAAGGTACATAAACTAAATGAAACTGACACAAAAATGACAGTTAAGAACAAATTAAACATAAACTCCTAGTCATTTAAATAATCTTAAATAGGCTAGACTGTTAGATACAATTTCCAAGAGTGATTATTAAAGTACTAATAAGATTTGACTAATACTTAAATAATTTTAAACTCAAGACAATGTATGTAACACGTCTATAAAAAGGACTCAAGCAAATTTTCTTCCATTATCACTTAATCTCTAGAACACCAAGATGCACAAGCAGAAGCAAATCTAGGTTCCAAAGAGAGATTCCAGGAAGGCAACAATACTGAATGCAACAACTCAAGCAAACTAAGGCAAAGCAACAATTCAAGAATCTGTTAGCAAGCATACAACTTCAGAATTGCTTTCCTCTTCATCATCTTCTGTGAAGACACACAAAAGAAGAAGATCTTCTGGATCCAGATGTAGAGCCCAGACGATGAAGGAAGCATTGGAGTTTGCTAAGGAAGAATGGAAAAGATTTCTTAGATGATTTAGATATGTCATATGATCCTAGGGAGTTCCTTAAAGTCAATCCAGCAAAGTATAAAATCTAATTATCTCGTAATAGCTTCCTTTTCATTAATGAAATAAGTTGCAAGCACTTGAGTTCTTTCTCCTATTACTGAAAAATCTGTTTGAATAATACAAAATTAATATTTAATAAGTTAAAACTGAACACAAGCATAAACCAACTTTGAATTAATAATAAGAAACTTAACGCAATGATTTCAAAAGAAATACAAAGCATAACGAAGCAGAATCCTAACATTAGAATCTTTCAAATATAGCCTCAAACATGTCTCTCTATAATTTAGAAGAACTAGCCTCAGAACTTATGTTAACCCCCTGGTGAACAAGTATTTTAGAAATAACTCGTCCATAATGTAATACCCTATATAATATTAATCTAGAATAATATCATACAAGAGTTTGTTTGGTACTGACGCCATCATAAGTGCCTAATAGCACAATTCACATTCTTGACCAATTCTAAAAACAATACAAACTATGGTTTATGTCGCTCCCGAAGATTTGCATCCCGGTACAAGCGCGAACGGTCGGCGAAAGGAGAAATGAAGGTGAAGTGAATAGAGTCGCCAGCTAAGCATTTTTATCCCGAAGGAAAGGTAATGCTGCATAAACCTAGAAAAAGATGGATAAGACGGTTGCGAACCAGAGAAACTGAGAAAGGGGGTTGGTTACAACCTGGGAAGGTATTAGCACCCAGATTGTCCGTCGTACTCGACGGGATCCACGCTTAAAAGATTGTGTTTAAAGGGGTAGTGTTTGTGTTGTCTGTGTGCAAAAGCTGGGAAAGAATGTACAAGTATCAGTGCAAGAAAGTGAAGTGAAATGCTCAGGAATGAGGCTTAAGAAGAATGCTGAAAGAGGGGGATGACAAAGAGACTTTTGTTCGATAACAGTTAAGTTATGCCTACGTATCCTCTCGTGCAATGAGGAAGTCAGAACACCGTAGTTCGACTCAAAGAGACTGAAAGATAAATTGACTGATGAACTGCTTGTTTGTCTATGCTCAAGTGTATGACTTGTTTGGCTCAAGTGCTAACTGTCTTGCATTAGACGGAAGAAGCAAGTTCTCGGTTATGAGTGAAGATGATGAGAAAAGAATCCCGAAGGAGACGATTATTGTTTGTTTTTTTTGTTTTCAGTTTTTTTATTGTTTTTGGAGTTTGTCATAAGTTAATGAGCTTAAGCCTAAACCAAGGGTTAGTAAACTCATCATATCCTCCCTTTGATTAGGGATAATGAGAATGCCTTAAGTATGAGATAAACATCTCAACTTAATTACCATGATGATGTAGGATTAAGATCATTAACCTACTTGTGATTATTTAGATGTTTTTGAGTTTTTTTGTTTAGTGTTAAGTAATGAGTTTAAGCCACAATCAAGGATTAGTGAACTCATTACATCATCCTAATAGAAGGATAATAGATGAGAGCACTTAAGCTGAGGAAGATACCTCAACTTAATCCATGATTAGGGATTAAACTCATGACAAAACAAGCCTTTATTAAAGTGGATTTTAATTAAGGGTGAGATTAAGAAGTGAGTTTTATGATTTGTAAGACAACTTGAGGAAGACTTGTCCATTAACACTAGGGTTAGTCCTTCTTAACCAATAAAGGAAGAATTAGAACCCTAATGCAAGGCCCAAGTTACAAGTTAATGTCTTAGTGATTATTAAGATGGATTAATTAAGAGGTTTAAACAAATTAAGGGTTTAACACTTAGGATTAAAGTTATACACTCCATCCTAAGAGAAGGATGCAGGCATAACCCTAACCACAAAGTCTTAAAACCTTAAAGGTTTAGTCTCTAATGATGAGATGGGAAGAGAGACACAAAGAAGACACAAAGGTAAAAGCTAAAGGGGGACTAATCAACACCCTAATTATTGTCATACTTGGATGTTCCTATGGTTTGTAAAGCTTGCAAGAGATCTTAAGAGAAGCCACCAATGGAAGAAGCAGATGAAAGGAGGAGAAGCAGAAGAAACAAGTTACTTACTTCATTGAAGAAGATAAATAACTTGGAGGAAGAAAGTGAACATGAATGAGCAAGCTCACTCTAAGGCAAAGAAAAATTCAGCAATGATGCATATGAAGAATGAGAAGAGAAATGAGAAGTGAAGGCAAATTCACTTCTCAAGTTACTTACCACCTGAAAATGTTAGCATAAGGAAGGAAATGAAATGAAAATGAAACATATGCAAAGGTAAATACCAAAACCAAGAAAACACATGATGCAAATGATGCTATGAGATGATGCAAAGGCATACCAAGTGTTATCAATGTTCATACAAGAGATGAGATGCAAAGGAAGCATGCTTTGAAGTATGAAAACACATGGATGTTTATGAAATGAAATGGATGCAAAGCATGGAAAATGTATGAATAAATGACTAAGCAATGTTCAAGCAATGTCTTAATATGTCTAAGATGGCATACAAGTGCTTAGAATGCCATGGCAAGTTCACATGTTCATGCAATGCAATGTAAGATGCAAGTATGAATGCAAGATTAGGGTTACATGAAAGGATGAGATGCAAATGACCAAAACAGAAGCAAATCACATGATAAAAAATTGTAAATGAACTCAAAGGAACCCTAAGCCCATATGATATCACACCCCAAAGGAGAAGGTCTAACTCTTAACCTAAAGAAAGTTGTGAATTTTCTAAGTTAACTAGGGTTTTTGGGTACCTTAAGAGGGAAAATGCAAATCAAATGGAAAATGCAAGATAAATTCATGAAAAAATATACTAGAAACTACATGTTATATGGAAAACAACACAAAACGAATCATTGTCAAACCCTTCATGGTTAGGCAGAAAAGAATTTTCAAAGTTAGGGTTCTAAAAAGGGAATTTTATGAACCCTAAATTCAAGAAAAATGTCAAAGTTGGATCAAAACCAAAAAGAAATTTGTATAAATGATTTGACAATGTTTCTAAATGTCCTAAGATGCAATGTGAATTTTTTTGGAATTTTTAGAAACCTAAATGGTATTTTAATTAATTAATTTCCATTAATTAATTAAAATAAACATTTAAATATTTTTAAAATTATTTTTAATGCAAAAAATAAAAATAAAAATGTTTTTGGGTGGGGAAAAATATTTGGAATTAAAATGCAGAAGGAATTTTGTTTATGATTTTTCTAAGTATTTTAAATAAAATGCACAAAATAAATGGAATTTAAATGAAATAAAATGAATTAAAGGGTTGGTCAACGCATCCAAGGGATTCAAGATCTGGACGTCCCTCATGCTGCCACCACATAAATGAGACGACCTCTCTCTCGCGTGTTTATGTTTTCTGATTTAATGCCATGTGTTTTTCACCACACCATAAATCCCATGTTCCCTCACCCCCAACCAATTAATGCGCTGACTTGTTTTAATGAATTGACCCATCTCATGCGTACGTTTGATCCAATGGCCCATGTATTTTTCTGAATTATTGAATATCCACACCAATATTGTGAGCTACGCTGACTTTTGACTGGGCCTGGGTTGCTGTTCCCACCCCCCATGCGTTTGAGCCCAACATAGTTGAACTGAAACCCTTGCTGATTGCACCCCCCAGCCTCATCCTTTTATTTTTATTTCTTTTTATTTCCCTTTTATTTTCAGTTTGATTTTTAATTTTTAAAATTAGTTTTAGGTCTCCAAAAATTCTAAAATAATTCATGAATGATTGTTTGAGTTTTCTCTAATTTTTGATGTTTTTATTTTTCATTTATTTTCATCTGACACGTGGAAATTAATTGTTCTTTTTAATTAATTCATTTTATCTCATTTTGAAGCATGCTGACTTGTCCATTTTATATCTTGATCATCATTTTGAATTTTTGGTTGATTCTTTTTGCTCTGGATTCATGATGAAGTTTAGTTTATTGGTGATTTTTGTTCTGATATTTAGGATCTTGGTTAATTAATTTTGGTCTCTAACTTGTGAGTGAAGCCATTTAACCCTAATCCATGTTTGACCTCTCATTTGACTTGTTCAGCTTCTGAATTTCTTTCCCTCCTTTTGGCATGTTGTTTTGGTATGTTTGAAGATCACTTGTGCAAGGTTGTGGAATTTTTGAATGCTCTTTTGATTTGTTTTGAATTTTTGTTCTTGACTTGTCCCTTTTTGCTTTTTTTTGATCATTTGCTCTCTCTTTAGCTTAGAAGGGCACTTGTGCCAACTTCTTCAACTTGTTTAGAGTCTTATTAGAATGTGGAGACCTCTCTGATCTTGAGTTTTGGTTTGCACCTTGAGGAGTTTGTGTTTGGTTGTTCTTGAAGCTCATTCACTCTTATGTATATCCACCTCACTTCTTTTGTTTCTTTCTTCTCATAATGTAATTGCTTGACTTTGTGTGCCTCATCTCCTCATCTCTTGTGCTTCTTAGGAACTCTTCTAACATGATTAGGGTTCTGGTCTTGTACCTTGGGTTTGTGATTTGTTCATTTTGATTTGCAGCTTCTCATGTTTGTTTTGTTTTGCCATAGTGATTCATGTGGTTCCACTTTGAGTTGTGTGGTTCTCTTCTCATTCTTGTGACTTGTGTTTGCATTTGACATTTATGTGTATGACTTCACTTCTGGTTGTATGGTGTTAGTATGGCATTATGTTCATGTTGTATTGCTTTTATACTTGTGTTACTAACCTTTTCAGGGGCTTTGGTAAGTGAGAGGTGTGGATGTGATTCTCACATCTCCAAATCTTATCTCTTCTCTTCTTATTATTATTTGTTCTAACCTTGTGATTGTTGGGCTTAGGCCTTACTTCCCCCCTCTTCTTTTTCTTCTTCTTCTTCTTCTTCTTCTTTTCTTTCCTTCTTCTTCATTAGGATAGAATTCAAACCTCACTAACCTAGGATTACCTTTGCATGATAACATTAGGATTCATTAGTCCCCCATTAGACTTTTACCTTTGTGATCCTTTTGTTTCTCTTCTCTTCTCATCTCAAAACCCTAAAGAAGACATTTAATAAAGATTGAAGTGATACCTTGAGCAATAGCCTTATCCCCTGAGACACTTGTAGTCTTCCCATCTTGGGATAGTACAAGCTTGTCTTGTGATGTACAAGTCTGATCAGGATATCTTCTTCACCAAGAAAATCATAAAAAAATACTTCTTCATTGAAAATACACAAAAACACTTAATAAGTTAATGAGTTAGTGAGCTTAAGCCCTAATCTATGGATTCAAGTTTTGGGGATCTTCTCCTTACTTGAGTGTGCTTGTTCTATTATTCCATCTTGGAATGTAGTGACAAGTGCACATTCCATGGAAAAGAGCTTGAGTTCACTTCCTTGTGACACACTCATAAAAAAAGCTTCATAAAAAACACAGAAAAACAATAAGCGTCTTTCCTTCGGGAAATCTTTTCTCATCTCCTTCGCTCCGTACGCGAACTTGCTCCTACTTGTCACTTTGCAAGACGGTTACGCACTCGTCGTCTGAGCCTGGAACACCTGAGCATTGACATAGGCAGTTCAAGCCTTAATACACAAGCAATATTTTCCACCCCTAGTTAGGGGAACTACGGCGACTCTGATCCTCATTTTCCCGATGAGGTACGTAGGCAGCGGGGTAGGGCCCGTTCGAGCACACTCTTTTATTTTCCCTACATTTTTCCTCTTTGTTTTCTTTCTCAGTTCCTTTTCCAATTTCAGTCATTTCGTTTTGCAGCAGACTTCATTCTTTCACCCTTTGAAACAGATTTCTTTGCAAGCGTGGATCCCGTCGGGTACGGCGGACGATCTGGGTGCTAATACCTTCCCAGGTCGTAACCGACTCCCGAACTCAGTCTCTTTGGTTCGCAGGACCCGTGTCCTTCCTTTTCTTTTCTTCTGGTTTGTGCAGCATTACCATTCTCGTTCCTTCGGGATATAAATGCCTGGCTGGCGACTCTACCTATTTCCGCGCCACTTTCGCGTTTGTACCAGGATGGAAATCCGGGGAGCGACAGTTGGCGACTCTGCCGGGGAATTCCAAACCAGAGAATCTTTGGTTCCTTGAGAGTCTCTCCTAGCGCTTGCATGTTTCTGTTTTTCTAGGTGTTGATTGCTTGTTGTTGTGTGTTGTATTTTACTGTTGTTTATTTACAGTTTTATTTACAGTTTTATTTACAGCTTTATAGTTTCAGTATTTATTTTCTGCATCATATTATTACTAGACTGTCTGGACTGGATCTTCTGTTGGTGGGTTTGGGTGATACTGTTTCTGAGAGATGAGCTCATTACAACGGCTCAAGTGCACCTTAGGACTTAGAGTGGTTCCACTTTGGCCTCATGAGATCTTGTCATGGGGGTAGTAGTGAGTTCCACGCCCAGATTTGCGACCGTCTTGGAAATGTCTTGATTTGGGGATCTTCCTCTCTCATTTCATAACCTTGACAGTTATGTGCAGCTGGGGACCGATCATTAAGAACCTTGTGGAAACATCCCTCTCTAGTGATGACAGTGGCAGACCACATTTTGTGGCAAACCCATTCGCATCCGAGGGCCCACCTGGGGCTTGCATAGGGATGACCTTGTTTTCTCGGACTCAACTGAGGCCTCCCTGCGTAGTATATAATGCCAAACCGATTCCCTGATCTGGTCATGAGCCATTTCTCGGAAATGGTAAAAGTATTATTGCTATTCGGCTTTGAGAGTCCGTGACGTTTGACCCGGAGCATACCAGGGAGATTGGGAGGGGTTTATAGGTTTGCAGGAACCCTTGGCCTCTACATACCCTCATTATCAGTGGTCCTTGTTATGATTTTGGTCCTATGGTTCTGGTGTTCTGGTTTTCTTGGTAATATGGTTCTGAGAATTTCTATCAGAGGGTTGTGACTCAGAGGATTTTGGTTTTCAGTTGTTCAGAGGGGTCCTTATGTTCAGTGTCCAGTATCCAGATGGTCCCAGATTGATCATATGCCTGCATTGCATTTGCATTGCATCATTCTTGCATTAACTGTTTATGTTTCCATTTTTCAGGTTATTGTTCATAGTCAGCTCCCAGTTCTGGTAAATCTTATCTCCAGATGGCAGAAGTCAGAGGAATTACAAGGAAAAAGAATGTTCACTATACTTTTCTTCAACCTGAAGTCAGGAGTGTTCAGAAATTAGCAGGTTTGATGAATGACCAAGTCTTGGGAAATTTCAGAAAAAGGTATGGCCAGATATTGAAGTATATGGACAAACCCACTGCAGACTAGAAGGACAGCTTGCATACCTTGCTTCAGTTTTATGATCCCTTGCTGCGGTGTTTCGTGTTTCCAAATTACATCTTGGCTCCCACCTTGGAGGAGATTTCCAGCATGTTGGGTGTTCCAGTCAGAGATACCTTGCCTTTCTATGGGTCTGAGGTGGTGCTTAAGGAAGAAGACATAGCCAAAGTCTATCGTTTACCAGCTGCTAAAGTCAAGAAGGCTCTGAAGGATAGTGAAGGCAGAGGACTCCCTTGGAGTGTGCTGATACCAGAGGCAGAGGAATATGCTAAAGAGGGTAAATTGGGGGATTTTGGTGATGTGCTGGCTTTGATGGTGTATGGGTCTAGCTTGTTCCCGGGAGAGAAAGAATTTGTGAGCTTGGAAGTGATCTCTATCTTTGCTAAAGGCAATCTTGTGTCAACTCTATTGGGAGATTTCTACTACAACGTTCACTACCAGAATGAGAAAGGTAGAGGTGGACCAGTGGGCTATTGTGCTTCATTGTTTGCTGAGTGGTTTGCCAGACAATTTCCAAAATCAGGTGCTTTCAAGGAGATGAGAGATGAGTGGAGATGGTCTAGAAGGCTGATGGGGCTAACTGCTGAGGATATAGCTTGGGGATATGACATAGATCTGCTGGGAAAAGAGTTGCTGGTCAGTTGTGGAAGATTTGCTGGAGTGCCTTTGCTAGGAAGGAAAGGTGTGATCAGTTATCATCCAACATTAGCCAGGAAGCAATTTGGTTATCCTTTGAGAGATCCTCCAAATATGGAAGAATTTGCTGAGTCTTTGTATTTTCCTGTGGAGGGAAACAAAGAATTAGTGATGCAAGCATCTCAGGCTTGGGCTCACAGAGTGAGGAAGGGTAAGAAAGACTTTGGCAGAGTAGATCCCAAGACGTATCCGCCTTTTGCTACATGGTTGCAAAAACATGTAGAAGAGGTTCTCATGCCATTCTCTGTAGAAGCTCCACTTTATCCCAAAGAAGTGCCAAGCCAAAGTACTGTCTCCCTCGAAGAGTATAAGAAATTGGAAGCTCAGCTGCATGAAGTTTGGGTGGAGAATGCTGAAATGGTTAACCTATACCATCTTGCCAACTGGACCAAAAAGGAAACAGAGGGAAAGCTGCAGAAGATGTAATCCTCCTTGGAAGCTAAAGAGAAATACTTTTCTGGAAGGGAAGCTCACTTTCAGAGGTTGGGTCTGATGGAGGCAAAAAGAGAAGCGGAGCGTAAAAAGACTTTGAAAACTATCAAGGAAGCTCGCCAATCCATTGTTTGGTTGCAAGGCCAAAGGGAAGAAGAGCAGAGGAAGTTTAAAGAAAAAGAAGAGTTTTTCAAGGTGCAAATGGCCTTCAAGAAAGAGGAGGTGGAGCAAGTCCACAACATACAAAGGGAAAAGACTCAGCAGTTGGCACAAAGCCGGATAGCCTTGGAGGAGGCACTGAAGGAGATTGAAGAGCTCAAGCTGAGAGCAGGTGTGAAGAAGAACAGAGCAGAGGTGGCTGCAGAAGGGCCTGGGTCTTTAGTTTAGTTTATTTATTTTTCAGACTACCTACAGGCTTGTTGTAGGAGTCTTGTGTTATTCTTTTGTCTTTTGTAATGACTTGTAACCCTTCGGGGAATTTTTGTTTGTGCTCTAACTTTTGGCCGGCAATGGGTTGTCCATGATATACAGTGTTAATATGCAAATTACCATTTCTGAATATGTAAGACTTGTTTGTTTGATACTGCTAATATCTGAACACTCTTCAAAAGAGGAAGTCTGCAAATTAATACTCAAAGTGGCTATCTGGAGCAAATACTAGAATTGGGGCATACAAATGCTTAGGGAAACATGAGCAGTTACATTGCATGCATATAACGTGTTTGTTTGTTTTGCAGGTAGTGCTTCAGCTTCTAACGTTTATGTTGTTTAAGACACTATAGCTCCCAGAAAGGTTTGAGAACAGCCGATCGTACACAGATATCCTACAAGAGTCAACAGAGAAAGAGTCATGGATCAAATGCAGGCTGATTTAGCCGACTTGAGACTGAGGATGGACAATTTTATGACCCTTATGGCAGGAATGGGTCAGAATCAGGAACGTCTGCGTGAGTTGGTTGAAAATAGTCAAGCCAGGAACAACGGTACTGCTGATCGAGGTAATCATAACGGTGCAGGCGCCCGTCAAGTTGAAATCCCTGTAGCACAGCCAGGGGTTACCATTATTAATGATGGACTGAACAATGTACAGATGGACGGTCAAGACGAACAATTCACTCTGCTGGATGAAATTGAAGGCCAGGGGGCTGAAATGAACAGGAAATTTGTAGAGATGGCTGAACAGATCAGGGCCATTCAATCTCAGAACTCTCTGGGGTTCGACATTACTGACTTGGGCTTGGTTCCAGGGGTTAGAATCCCTTACAAGTTCAAGGTCCCGACTTTCGAGAAGTACAACGGCACAACGTGTCCAAAGACTCACCTCCAGTCCTTTGTAGGAAGGATTGCTGCCCATACTGAAGATGAGAAGCTATGGATGTACTATTTCCAGGACAGCCTGGTTGGGGCTTCCTTGGAATGGTATATGAAGCTAAGTAGAGTCAATATCAAGAGCTGGAAGGACCTGGTAGAGGAATTCATGAAGCAATACCAGTACAATTTGGACATGGCTCCAAATCGCACTCAACTGCAAAACATGTCTCAAACTGCTAAGGAGGGGTTTAAAGAATACGCTCAAAGGTGGCGTCAGCTCGCTGCCAGAGTGCAACCACCATTGCTGGAGAATGAGATGGCTGATATGTTCATGGGGACATTGCAAGGGGTGTTTATCGAAATATTGGCGTCTTGTTCGGCTACCAAGTTCAATGATATAGTAATAGCTGGAGAGAGGGTCGAGACTTTGTTAAAGATGGGAAAGATTCAGGATACCAGTGCGAGCAGCTCGAATGGAGTAAGAAAAGCTTTCAGCGGACCCCCAAGAAGAAGGGAAGGTGAAACCAATGCTATGTTTGGCCGAGGACGAGGCCGAGGATATAGAAGATCGTATGAGCAAGTGGCAGCTATCACTATCCCTTCCAGTCCTGTGCAGTAGGTACAGACTCAGCCTCAACAACCACAACAACAGCAGCCACAACGTAACAACTATCAACAAAGACCTTATCAGCCAAGACAAGCTCGTCCGGCTAATAGGATGCTTGAGGTAATTCCCATGACGTATACTGCATTGCTGCAGAGATTGCTAGACCTGAATTTGATACAGCTAAGAACACTAGCACCACCACCACCTGGAGAGCTTCCAGTTGGGTACGATGCAAATGCTAGATGCTCTTTCCATTCAGGGGCACCCAGGAACTCAACTGAGAAGTGCAGGGCGCTACAACATAAAGTTCAAGATTTGATTGACTCCAAGGCGATTAATTTCGCACCACCGCCCAATGTTACTTCAAACCCTATTCTGAATCACGGGGGGCTAGAATAAATGTTGTCGAGGGTGGTGAGAAGTTAAATTTGATTCTGAGTATAGAAGAAGTGAAGACTCCGCTGTTGGTAGTAAAGGAGAGGCTGTTGAAAGGACAAGTGTTTCCGGGATGCAATTCTGATTGTGAGAAGTGTTTGAATTCAGTGAACGGTTGTAAAGACCTGAAGATGGGGTTGCAGAATCTGATTGATGAAGGGTCATTGCAGTTTGATAAAGTTGATAATGAAGGTGATCGCGTGTCCACTATAACCATCTTTTATGATCCAGCTGAGATGCCTGCTAGAAGAGAACCTGTGACTATTTATGCTCCTGAAGTCAATCATGTGACTATCACTGTTCCCGAGCCTGTTCCTTATACTGATGATAAAGCCATTCCATGGCATTACGGCTCAGATGTGTATGTTGAAGGACAAAAAGTGGAGAGTAAGTCAGTAGCTATTGACCTGACTGTAGTGAACGTCGGAGGGGTTGGAGGTTTTACGAGAAGTGGTCGTCTTTTTGCTCCCCCAGTTCTGAGAGGAGATCCTGAGGTTGAGGCTGAGGCAAAGGCTAAAGGAAAGCAAGCAGCGACTGAAGAAATAGCAACCCCTACTGCTGGACAGGGTACCTTTGAGAAGGAAGTGGAGGAATTTATGCGGATAATTAAGAAGAGTGATTATAAGGTGGTTGAACAATTGAACCAGACGCCGTCCAAAATATCAATTTTGTCTTTGCTGATGTGTTCTCCAACACATAGAGAAGCCTTGCTAAAAGTGTTGCAGATGGCATACGTTCCTCAAGAAATAACTGTTAATCAACTGGAAGCTGTAGTGGGCAGTGTGAATGCAAGCCACGGGCTGGGCTTTACAGATAGAGACCTTACTTCAGAGGGCCGTAACCATAACAAAGCACTGCATATTACTATGGAGTGTAAGGGTGCTGTGTTGTCGCATGTCCTGGTTGACACAGGCTCTTCTCTTAATGTACTCCCGAAGAAAGCATTGATGAAGCTGAATGTTGATGGTATCGTCTTAAGACCCAGTGATTTGATAGTTAAAGCTTTTGATGGGTCCAGAAGGTCAGTGTTTGGAGAAGTTGAGTTACCTGTGAAAATAGGGTCTCAAGTATTCAAAAGCACCTTCTACGTCATGGACATTCAGCCCACGTACAGTTGCTTGTTGGGACGCCCATAGATTCATGCTGCCGGAGCAATAACTTCCACTCTGCATCAAAAGCTAAAGCACGTGGTTGATGGCCAAGTAATCACTGTGTGTGGAGAGGAAGACATCTTTGTGAACCACTTATCAACTTTCAAATATGTGGAGATGGACGGAGAGATCCACGAGACGCTGTGTCAGGCCTTCAAAGCAGTTAATGTCAGCATTTTGGCTCCGGTGGAGAGGAACAATGAGAAAGAAGGTACCTCCATTCACTCCTACAAGCAGGCGAAGGAAGTGGTTCAGTCGGGAAGCGCCCAAGGCTGGGGCAAATTGCTGGAATTAGAGAAGAAATATGATAAGTTTGGGCTTGGTTATCAGCCTGGTGGGTCTAACTGGCCTCAGAGTGGTAAAGCTATTACTTTCACAAGCGCTGGGATGCTCGATCGCAACCATATCTGTGCAACTAATGAAGATGGGGACAGTGATGGTGACTGGGACAATTGGATTGATCCGTGTGCGCCCGGAGAGGAGCTGAAGAACTGGTCTGCTGAAGACATCGTCCAAGTTACTTGGCAATCAGAGTAATTTATTTGTTTCCTTTTATTATCATGCTGCATGTCAATCCTGCACTCTGCCCAAGGTGCAAGGATCCATTGTAGGGGCCACCATGCTTTGTATGCATTTATTTTACCATGAAATAAAGGACATTTTTAGACAAATTGTGTTCTCTTTCTTTCGTTTTGAATTTTTCACAAAAAAAACAAAAAAAAATGGCAATGTGTTTTTCCTTTTTTGTTTGCGTCTCTTTTGAAAAAAAAAGCAGATTCTGAAATAAGCACATCGTCTGTGCAGTGTTGATCATCCAGATTCTATTGATAACGTTCCTGCTATGACCATGCATGAATTTGACAATCCTATCTACTAAGCTGATGAAGGGGTTGAGGAAGACTGTGAACTCCCTGAAGAATTGGTCAGATTGTTGAAATAAGAGGAACGAGTTATTCAGCCTCATCAGGAAGAAATTGAGATCATCAACATCGGAACTGAAGATGTGAAGAAAGAGAACAAGATTGGGGCCAGTCTGCAGGCCGAGGTAAAGAAAGAGTTAATTGGTATGCTGCGTGAATATGTGGATATCTTCGCATGGTCGTATCAAGATATGCCAGGGCTGGATACCGACATTGTTGTACACAAGCTACCATTGAGAGAAGAATGTCCTCCTGTGAAGAAGAAGCTGAGAAGAACTCGTCCTGACATGGCGATGAAGTTCACGGAGGAAGTTCAGAAACAGTGGGATGCCGGATTCCTTGCCGTAACTAGTTACCCACCTTGGGTAGCTAACATTGTGCATGTACCAAAGAAGGATGGCAAAGTCCGGATGTGCATTAAACAGAGCGAGCCCAAAAGATGACTTTCCATTACCTCACATTGACGTGCTGGTATATAACACTGCTCAATTCTCGGTATTTTCCTTCATGGATGGCTTCTCCAGATATAATCAGATTAAGATGGCACCGGAAGACATGGAGAAAACAACGTTCATTACCCTGTGGGGTACATTTTGCTACAAGGTTATGCCCTTTGGTTTGAAGAACGTAGGGGCAACTTATCAGCGGGCTATGGTCACATTGTTCCACGACATGATACACAAGGAGATAGAGTGCTATGTGGATGATATGATTGCCAAGTCCCGAGACGAAGAAGAGCATCTGGTCAATCTCAAGAAGCTGTTTGATAGACTAATAAAGTATAAGCTGAGGTTGAATCCAAACAAGTGCACTTTCGGAGTGCGTTCTGGGAAACTGCTGGGTTTCATTGTTAGTCAGAAGGGAATCGAGGTGGATCCTGCAAAAGTAAAAGCAATTCAAGATATGCCTGCACTGAAAACAGAAAAAGAAGTGCGTGGGTTTTTAGGGAGGTTGAACTACATTTCACGGTTCATATCTCATCTAACTGCCACATGTGAGTCAATATTCAAATTGCTAAGAAAAGAGCAAACGGTCAGGTGGAATGAGGACTGCCAAAGAGCCTTTGACAAGATAAAAGAATATTTGCAGACACCTCTGATTCTAATGCCTCCGGTTCCAGGACGGCCGCTTATCATGTACTTGACTGTGTTAGAAGGGTCAATGGGGTGTGTTCTAGGCCAACATGACGAGTCTGGTCGAAAAGAGTACGCTATTTATTACCTTAGAAAAAAGTTTACCGACTGTAAATCTCGTTACTCACTGCTCGAGAAAACTTGTTGCGCTTTGGTATGGGCTGCTCGCCGACTGAGACAATACATGTTGACCCATACCACACTGCTAATCTCCAAAATGGATCCTATCAAGTATATCTTTGAGAAACCAGCGTTAACCGGAAGGGTTGCTAGGTAGCAAATGATTTTAACAGAATATGACATACAATATACTTCTCAGAAAGCCATCAAAGGAAGTGTATTGTCGGATTATCTTGCACAACAGCCTCTTGAAGATGACTATCAGCCAATGAAGTTTGACTTCCCTGATGAGGACATCATGTACCTCAAAACAACCGATTGCGAGGAACCACTTCCGGAGGAGGGGCCAGACCCTAAATCCAAATGGAAGTTGATGTTTGATGGGGCAGTCAATATAATGGACGTGGAGTTGGTGCTGTTCTTATTACTCCTGAAGGTGTTCACTTTCCCTTCGCTGCCAGAATTACTTTTGGCTGCACCAACAATGAAGCGGAATACGAGGCGTGCATAATGGGAATAGAGGAGGCTATTAATCTTCGGATTAAGACCCTCGCTATATTCGGAGATTCAGCCCTCGTTATTAATCAGATTACCGGCAAGTGGTATACACATCAAGAACACTTAATTCCTTATAGGGATTATGCCAGAAAACTGTTGACGTTCTTCACAACAGTTAAACTGCAGTACATACCACATGATGAGAATCAATTTGCCGATGCATTGGCTACTCTTTCTTTGTCTATCAAAGTTTTGTGTTGGAATTATGTGCCCAGAATTGATATTTCCAGGCTTGACGCACCAGCTCATGCTTTCTCTGTAGACGCCGTGTCTGATGAGAAACCTTGGTACTTTGATATCAAGCTCTTCTTGGAAAAGCAAGAATACCCAGCTGGGGCATCATCCAACGACAAGAAGACCTTAAGGCGACTTGCTGCTAGTTTCTTCTTGAATACAGATGGGGTTTTGTATAAGAGGAACTTTGACATGGTCTTGCTCAGATGCGTGGATAGACACGAAGCAAGCCTGTTAATTCAGGAAGTCCACGAGGGATCCTTCGGTACTCATGCAGGAGGGCATGCTATGGCTAAGAAGTTGTTGAGATCGGGGTATTATTGGATGACAATGGATGCAGACTGTTGTTCACACGCCCGCAAGTGCCACAAGTGCCAAATTTATGCAGACAAGGTGCATGTTCCTCCAAGTCCACTCAACGTCATGTCATCTCCTTGGCCCTTTTCTATGTGGGGAATTGACATGATCGGAAAAATAGAGCCTACTGCTTCAAATGGTCATCGCTTCATCTTGGTCGCGATCGATTACTTCACTAAGTGGGTTGAAGCAGCATCTTATGCCAATGTCACTCATCAAGTGGTAGCCAAATTTTTGAAGAGAGATATCATTTGCAGATACGGAGTGCCAGAAAGAATCATTACTGACAATGGTCCTAACTTGAACAATAAGATGATGGCAGAGTTGTGCCGGGACTTCAAGATCCAGCATCACAATTCTTCTCCTTACCGACCAAAGATGAATGGTGCGGTAGAGGCAGCAAACAAGAATATCAAGAAGATTGTGCAAAAGATGGTTGTCACTTACAAAGATTGGCATGAGATATTACCATTTGCGTTGCATGGGTACCGAACGTCAGTCAGGACGTCAACTGGGGAAACTCCCTTCTCATTGGTATATGGTATGGAGGCAGTCTTTCCTGTTTAAGTAGAAATTCCTTCACTGCGTGTGATGATGGATGTGAAACTTGATGAGGCTGAATGGGTGCGTGCTCGATACAATCAGTTATGTCTAATTGAGGAAAAGAGATTAGCGGCTATCTGTCATGGTCAGCTTTATCAGAGGAGAATGAAGCGAGCATTAGACCAACGAGTACGTACTCGGGAGTATCAAGTAGGAGAGCTTGTACTCAAGAGGATCATTCCTCCAGGTTCAGATCACAGGGGCAAGTGGACCCCAAACTACGAAGGACCATTCATAGTGAATAAAGTTTTCTCGGGAGGAGCACTGATGCTCACCACTATGGATGGAGAGGATTTCCAATCTCCCGTTAACTTGGACGCAGTTAAAAAGTACTTCGCATAAAAAGACCCGCTGGACACAAAAACAGAATTAAAGTCCAGGAAAAAAAAGGGCATCCCGGCGACCTAAAAACAAAATAAAAAGCTCGGGCAAAAGTTAGGGAAAATATAAAAAAATGTACACCCACTGAGTTGAAAAGCCACATCGGACAGCTCAGGCAAAAAAGGGTATCCTAGTGGATTGAAAACCCGAAAGGGCGATCCACGCAAAACAAGGGAATAAGAGAACAATTGCGATCCGAGTGATCTGAACCAAGTCATCGTTTCGTACAACTTGACAATATCAGAAGGATAGGAATCAGTCCCCTCATCTTCTCAGAAAGCAAAGGCAAGAATGGAGAGTTTTGAAGACATGCTGGTCATAGCAGAAAGGTAACTCATTGGGATTCCGTGCCCATTGCCATTAGGATAGTTTAATTTTCTCAATTTTATGGTAGCTACCTCTTTCCAGGTGGTTGCTTCCTGATGTAAAAACTTTTCCTATTCAGAGGCCTTTCAATAAAAGAATATTCAGTCAAAAAGCGGTGTTGTGTTTATTTTTGTTTGCAAAATGTCCTGAATTTTTGACAAAAATAGCATTGCATTTAAAACATGGTGATAATTTGAAAAAAGAAGAAAAATGACATTGCAGGGAAACATTTGTAATCCTCTTTGAGTGTCGGGTGACGATGGATGAACAGATCATACCATGCAAATCCCCGGGGCATATATGTGTTTTCTGTTGTTGCAGGTCTTGCAGGATGGCGTCACATTCTCCCAAACAAAATTTTCCCCAGCTAAGTCATGGCAGGAAGGTTCCCCAAGAAGTTTATCCTCCCTAGTGGACTATGCCCAGCAAGTAGTGGGAGGCCCATTCCCCACAGAGTTTATCTGTCAAAATTCTTGTCACCAACAGAGGATATTTGAAGAAGTATCTTCCCAACCATCATGGAAGTATTTCCCCTGCACTCGTCTGTGTTCATACTTTGTTGACCACTCGTCAGCACTTCTCAATGCTCGTCTGTGTTGTCACTTTGGTATTGCTCGTTTGCTTTCCCCAGCAGTTGCCCATGGCTGTAATTGTTGTTGCTCGTCTACATTTCCCAATGCTCGTTTGTGCCTGATATTTGCTTATCGCTCGTTCGCACTCCCCAGCACTCGTCTGTGTTTGTTATCTATTTGAAGCTCGTCTGCATTGTTTGGATACTCGTCTGTATCATCCCTTACACTCGTCTGTGTTAGCTTATATCCATATGAGTTGATTTGATCATTACCTTGGTACTCGTCTGTATTGCTATTCCAAATGCTCGTTTGTGTTTGAATTTCTGGTATTCGTCTGTACCAGTGGCTGATATTCATCTGTATCATTGCCTGAAGCGCTCGTCTGTGTTTCTCGGATCATCGTCTGATATTCGTTTATATCACTGACTTATGGCACTCGTCTATGTTTCTCTTGATGGTCATCCAATACTCATCTGTATTGAGGAGGTTTGAAGTCCTGACTGTGGGAATAAATGTCAAAATGGTTACCGGTCATGGCGTAACAGGTTCATCCGAAGGAGATTCGTCTGTCCCACACACCACTTATTAATGTCGCACATGGCGTAACAGGTTTGCTCGAAGAAGGCTCGTCTGTCTTAAACCATATATCCACGGATAATATATGAGGAGGGTTCGTCTACCTTGATTATGCATGTCTATCCCACAGACTTTAGTGCATCACGGTCCTGGCGTAACAAGTTTATCCGAGGAAGATTCGTCTGTCTCAGGTCATATGTTTTGTGTCCAGTTCCTGGCGTAACAAGATTGTTCGAAGAAGACTCGTCTGTCAAAGTATTATGAGTCCAAATAACAGTTTCAACTTGGAAGGAGCTCGTCTGCTTTCTCTTCACTTCAGCCACCAAAGCGTCATTTGGTTGGGTTTATTTCCCAGTTTTTGCATTCTCCATCAGAGTGCAAATTTCAGTTTTTATTGGTATTCAACCCCAGTTTATCTTGAACGGTCGATAGCCCGTGCTACCGTCCTTTTCAAATTAACAGTTGCTTGAATATGGGCAGCTGTAACACCCCAAATTTGCCCTCTTCTTTTTAAGCATCATATCATATCATATTCATCATGAACATATCATATTCTTGGCATCTTAGCATGGAAAGAGGAGGCATAACATTCTCATGACCTAGCATTAGGCATATGATCATCTGTGGAGGGTTTTGAGGCATTACAAGCTATGACAAGGGGCCCAATGGATTTGTCCAAGTCCTATGAGGGGTCTACATTGCATTCACAAGTTCAAGATCATTCACAAAAGCTCAGAAGGTTGGAAGATCATCAAGGAATTCAAGCTAGGGCAAAGCTCCTACACAATGATCCCAAATTAGGGTTTGAGTTTCAAGCATGAAAACCTTGTGACTTTGGCCATTTCATTTGGGTAAAGTCTCTCATATGTTAAGAGGATCCTAGGGATGAAATTTGGTGAGAAAATTCCTTGTGGAAGTCAGTTATTTCTTCAGTTGCTTGTAAATGAAGAAGTTGGTCAACTGTGCATTCTAAAAGTCAACTGTGAGATTTCAAAGGGTCCAACCCTAGTTTTCAAGCCAAAGGATGTTCTTATAACCTTATAAGAGGTTTGGCAAGATCAAATATCAAGAATCATGAGGTTTTGAGGTGTTTTGCAAAATTGGCATATGGTTGGTCATGGAAATCTCCATTTTTAGTAACTTTTTGCCCTAATTTTCAAGTAAGCCTAACTTGGTGAAAAAAGCTTCAAATGAACCACAATAAAACATGAAAGTTGAAGATTAAAGCCTCCCATTTTCAAAAAGTACAAGAGCATTTTATTAGCCCTCATGGTTAGAGAGATAGGCCCCTCGAAAATTTCAAGAAATCTAGGGCATGGCATGAAATTCAAATCTTCCACAAATGCAAAAGATCATGAAACTTATTTTCAAGTTGTTTTATGGGCCAAGTATGATTACAATATTACAAGGCATTGCAAGAAAGTTAATTTTCTCCAAAAATAGTGTCAAATTCATGCATGAGAAGAAGAATATTTCATGAGGTGAAAAACATGTACGATCATGAGAAAAGCATGATCCTCGCATCCAAGGGCCCAAGTGATTGTTGTTTTGAATCAAGGGTGAGATATTGATCACACATGTGCAAGGAATGAGAGGGATGCACGAGCCAAGCACCTCATCACAAGAATTTTGCCAAATTTGCAATTTCACTCTCACACTCTCCTCTCACGTACTCTTGCTCTCATCATTTCAGCATTGCATCTTGGAGTCATATAAAAGAAAACTAGGGTTTTATTTCAGGCTACATCCATCACATTTCATTATTCCAAAGTTCTTGCACCAGGAGCATTGTCCTTCGAATCTCCTTATTCTCTCACTCTCTTCACAAACCAATCACATCTTCTGAATCCTTGAGTCATAAGGATCACTAATCCATCACTCATTCAAGCTGAAAGTGAAAGATTAGAGAGGTGCCATTCAAAGGCAGGTTGGTTCGAAGCTTCAGATTCAAGCTCTCTCAAGCTTCCTCTTGCATTTATTTTGCAAGAGGAGATCAAAAGGAGTAGATCTGCAGCATCTGGAGCTTTATCTTGTTGATTTTGAAGTGTCTTCATCTCAGGTATGCTCTGAAATCCATGGATCTAGAAATGGATTTTGATGTATGTATTATGATCTGTGAAGTATGCTGATGATTCTATGATGTTTGATTTTGAAAATGCTTGAAAATTGAAGTTGTATTGATGATTTGAAGTTTTATAGTTGGATCTGTTTTGCTTCGATCCGTTTGATTTAGTGAGCTTTTGTGAATTTCATCACCATATTTGAAATCAGCATGCCCTAATTGTTTGATCTGGAGGTTTTGATCCATTTATTTTGTGTTTTGTTCATGGTTTGTGTTTTCCGGTGCCGGAGCCCTAGCTCCAGTCACCGGATTCTGGAAATATGTTGATCAGAGTTCAATTGGAGAAGATGACCTCTTGGCCGTAGGATTCAAGATCTGGATGTCCCTCATGCTGCCACCACATAAATGAGACCACCTCTCTCTCACGTGTTTATGTTTTCTGATTTAATGCCATGTGTTTTTCACCACACCATAAATCCCATGTTCCCTCACCCCCAACCAATTAATGCGCTGACTTGTTTTAATGAATTGACCCATCTCATGCGTACGTTTGATCCAATGGCCCATGTATTTTTCTGAATTATTGAATTTCCACACCAATATTGTGAGCTGCGCTGACTTTTGACTGGGCCTAGGTTGTTGTTCCCACCCCCCATGCGTTTGAGCCCAACATAATTGAACTGAAAACCTTGCTGATTGCACCCCCCAGCCTCATCCTTTTATTTTTATTTCTTTTTATTTCCCTTTTATTTTCAGTTTGATTTTTAATTTTTAAAATTAGTTTTAGGTCTCCAAAAATTCTAAAATAATTCATGAATGATTGTTTGAGTTTTCTCTAATTTTTTATTTTTTTATTTTTCATTTTTTTCATCTGACACGTGGAAATTAATTGTTCTTTTTAATTAATTCATTTTATCTCATTTTGAAGCATGCTGACTTGTCCATTTTATATCTTGATCATCATTTTGAATTTTTTGTTGATTCTTTTTGCTCTGGATTTATGATGAAGTGTAGTTTATTGGTGATTTTTTTTCTGATTTTTAGGATCTTGGTTAATTAATTTTGGTCTCTAACTTGTGAGTGAAGCCATTTAACCCTAATCCATGTTTGACCTCTCATTTGACTTGTTCAGCTTCTGAATTTCTTTCCCTCCTTTTGGCATGTTGTTTTGGTATGTTTGAAGATCACTTGTGCAAGGTTGTGGAATTTTTGAATGCTCTTTTGATTTGTTTTGAATTTTTGTTCTTGACTTGTCCCTTTTTGCTTCTTTTTGATCATTTGCTCTCTCTTTAGCTTATAAGGGCACTTGTGCCAACTTCTTCAACTTGTTTAGAGTCTTATTAGAATGTGGAGACCTCTCTGATCTTGAGTTTTGGTTTGCACCTTGAGGAGTTTATGTTTGGTTGTTCTTGAAGCTCATTCACTCTTATGTATATCCACCTCACTTCTTTTGTTTCTTTCTTCTCATAATGTAATTGCTTGACTTTGTGTGCCTCATCTCCTCATCTCCTGTGCTTCTTAGGCACTCTTCTAACATGATTAGGGTTCTGGTCTTATACCTTGGGGTTGTGATTTGTTCATTTTGATTTGCAGCTTCTCATGTTTGTTTTGTTTTGCCATAGTGATTCATGTGGTTCCACTTTGAGTTGTGTGGTTCTCTTCTCATTCTTGTGACTTGTGTTTGCATTTGACATTTATGTGTATGACTTCACTTCTGGTTGTATGGTGTTGGTATGGCATTATGTTCATGTTGTATTGCTTTTATACTTGTGTTACTAACCTTTTCAGGGGCTTTGGTAAGTGAGAGGTGTGGATGTGATTCCCACATCTCCAAATCTTATCTCTTCTCTTCTTATTATTATTTGTTCTAACCTTGTGATTTTTGGGCTTAGGCCTTACTTCCCCCCTCTTCTTCTTCTTCTTCTTCTTCTTCTTCTTCTTTTCTTTCCTTCTTCTTCATTAGGATAGAATTCAAACCTCACTAACCTAGGATTACCTTTGCATGATAACATTAGGATTCATTAGTCCCCCATTAGACTTTTACCTTTGTGATCCTTTTGTTTCTCTTCTCTTCTCATCTCAAAACCCTAAAGAAGACATTTAATAAAGATTGAAGTGATACCTTGAGCAATAGCCTTATCCCCTGAGACACTTGTAGTCTTCCCATCTTGGGATAGTACAAGCTTGTCTTGTGATGTACAAGTCTGATCAGAATATCATCTTCACCAAGAAAATCATAAAAAACACTTCTTCATTGAAAATACACAAAAACACTTAATAAGTTAATGAGTTAGTGAGCTTAAGCCCTAATCTCTGGATTCATGTTTTGGGGATCTTCTCCTTACTTGAGTGTGCTTGTTCTATTATTCCATCTTGGAATGTAGTGACAAGTGCACATTCCATGGAAAAGAGCTTGAGTTCACTTCCTTGTGACACACTCATAAAAAAAGCTTCATAAAAAACACAGACATACAATAAGCATCTTTCCTTCGGGAATTCTTTTCTCATCTCCTTCGCTCCGTACGCGAACTTGCTCCTACTTGTCACTTTGCAAGACGGTTACGCACTCGTCGTCCGAGCCTGCAACACCTGAGCATTGACATAGGCAGTTCAAGCCTTAATACACAAGCAATCTTTTCCACCCCTAGTTAGGGGAACTACGGCGACTCTGATCCTCATTTTCCCGATGAGGTACGTAGGCAGCGGGGTAGGGCCCGTTCGAGCACACTCTTTTATTTTCCCTACATTTTTCCTCTTTGTTTTCTTTCTCAATTCCTTTTCCAGTTTCAATCATTTCTTTTTGCAGCAGACTTCATTCTTTCACCCTTTGAAACAGATTTCTTTGCAAGCGTGTATCCTGTCGGGTACGGCGGACGATCTGGGTGCTAATACCTTCCCAGGTCGTAACCGACTCCCGAACTCAGTCTCTTTGGTTCGCAGGACCCGTGTCCTTCCTTTTCTTTTCTTCTGGTTTGTGCAGCATTACCATTCCCGTTCCTTCGGGATAAAAATGCCTGGCTGGCGACTCTACCTCTTTCCGCGCCACTTTCGCGTTTGTACCAGGATGAAAATCTGGGGAGCGACAGGTATAACCGATTTTTTAGATTTTGGTAACTTACTTTTTGTTAGATAACCAATATTTTTTTTGAGGAACTCTTATGTTATCACTAATTTGCACAACTTTTCCTATTTCTGTTAGTATCCTTTTTTTAGTGAAAGCCTTTGAAAACTTTCCTTCATATATCAGGTGCCATGGTGGGTAATAAGTTGATAACAAAATAATAACATAAATTAATGGTAGAATAGAAATATATATTTGGATGGGCGTCAAAATGGATTTAACAAGACATGTTATTTGGATGAGCTATGTATAATAAGATGGATATTCAATTTGATATTTGGAAATAGATTATTAGGCTTAAAAGAATGGAGTTAAAACGAGCTTTGGAAATCTTGAATTGAATTTAAATGAGTAAAATGATGTTGAAGTAGATAATATGGTTTTAATATAGATAATGAACAAGGTTTATGATTTGGAAAAGAAGTGGGCTTAAAAGTCAGGTATAAAACAGATAAGATATGGACTTGAGTATTAAGTATGAATAAAGGAAAGAAGACTTGATGACTATATCCTACACGTCTCGTAAGATATTTGGACCTTAACTTGTGTGTTCCGAACTCATGGTATTAAGTAATCTTGGATGAATATTTCACGAATGAATCCAAATCAACGTACACAAATACTTCACAACCTTTCCTTTTGTATCCCGATTCATACCTGCACCTCCATCCCCAAAATATCTCGACTTGACGTCCCACGATCTTTGATATGAAACCTTAATTGATCATGTATATGCCATAATCTTCAATAACATGTGCCTCAAGTAACGATGGAATTCCTAGAATAATAAGATTCCCAGATGAATAGACTTCGTAAGGAAATGCTCTTCAATGCTACACGATTAGGAAAATAACCCTTAACTCATGATTTGAATGACAAATATGACTCGAGACATTGAGAATCGACAAAACCACAATTCATAGCAAAACTCATTCATAACCCTGATAAGGCCCAATCATATGAGATGTGTCGCGATGATGTCAATTCAACCTTTGTTCCAATCTCGAGCATAATAGTTGGACAAATCACCTATAAATAGGAACAATCAAATCACAAGAGAATGTCTGATCCCAGGCTTTAAGAGCTTAATAAAAATGCAGGATTGTGATGTTATGACCTAATGAAAGATGCAGATGAATGTGAAGAGAAAGCCAATTAAGGTAATAAATAAGAGGGCAAATTTTGGGGTGTTACAGCTGCCTCTATTCAATCACTGTAGACCTGAATGGATGATAGAAATTGCTTTCAGACGTTTGAGGTATACAAGGATTGAATACCAGAAACAACCAGAAAATTTGCACTTTGTGGAAGAAGAACATGGAAATAAACTCAAATATATGACTCTGCTTGGGGAGAACTATGATGTGAAGAATAGTAAACGGGGGATGCCTTTTGAATAATGCCAGAAGGCTACTGACTTGCCACACTGCGGGTGGACTTTAAAAGTCTATAATAGTGCCTTAATGATATCTTTCGGATAGAGTCAGACGACTTGACTTGCCACACTGCGGGTGGACCCTTACCAATATGCGGTCGGACTTCGGATACTTTGCCACCCTGAGGATGAACTTTCGCCAATCTGCGGTTGGACTTTCGATATTCTGCCACACTGCGGGTGGACCTCTGCTCACTGCAAGAAACTTTTGAAATTTTCCACCCTGAGGATAGACTTTTGCCAATCTGCAGTAGGACTTCAAGATACTTTGCCACACTGCGGGTGGTCTTTGGATAATTTGCCACACTGCGGGTGGACCTTTGCTCATTGCGGGAGACTTTTGCCAAACTACGGGGGACTTTGGAAATATGCCACCCTGAGGATGGACTTTTGCCAATCTGCGGTTGGACTTTTGCTCACTGCGGAAGACTTTTGCCCACTGCGGGGGACTTTTGAAATTTGCCACCCTGAGGATGGACTTTTGCCAATCTGCGGTTGGACTTTTGCTCACTGCGGGAGACTTTTGCCCACTGCGGGAGACTTTTGAAATTTGCCACCCTGAAGATGGACTTTGGCTAGTCTGCGGCTGGACTTTTGCTCATTGCGGGAGACTTTTGAAATTTGCCACGATGCGGGTGGACTTCTAAAATTTTCCACCCGAAGATGGACTTTGGCCAGTCTGCGGCTGGACTTTTGCTCACCACGAGAGACTTTTGCCCACTACGGGGGACTTTAAGAATTTGCCATCCGAAGATGGACTTTGACCAGTCTGTGGCTGGGCTTTACAAGATATCAAACTTAGATTATGCTGGGTACGAATATGTTGAATTGTATGGCATGATTCCCCATGACACTGGGGATGCTAGGTTTTGAACATGTCGATGAAATGGCGTAAGTGCAAAAGGAGTTCCTGATGCGGAAATAATAGGTCCCTGTTGATTCTGCTGAGCATGCAATGATCGCGAATTCGATCTCAAGAAGCCCTACAAGGATAACATCTATGTTAGAGAAGAGTGTGAATAATTCATCTGTCCTGAATTATCACCTTTGCCAAAAATAAATTGGACTTTAGATTTGAGGAACCTGCTTGGGGATACCACAACCACTGGGGATTGAATCTCACCCATAAGATTTCGTTGGAGGATCGACAACTTAGCTGGAGAAAGGTCTTGTCAAGGCTCTGCTGAGGAGTACTCTCCATCTACCTGAACCTTCTGAACCTCTGTGGGGAAAGGGAACCGCTTAAATGGCTGTCAAGAATACTTGAATTCCTGTAAGAAATGCTTCACTACAGGAAGATGGCTCTCTATTTGGGGATTATCAATCCTTGTTGCTCTGCTGGAGCAAAGAAATCTTCCAAGATCTGTTGGGGAAGAGAAATTTGTCTGAGATCTGCTAGAGAATAGGACCCACCTTAGATTTGTTGAGGAAAAAGATCCAGGAAACCTGTTGAAGAAAATGTTTGGCGACTTTACTGGGGATAACTTCCATCCATCTGCTGGGGATAACAAAACTGACATGTCCTGCTGGGGAGGAAGGATTTCAAGTCGTCTTGTGCTGGGGATCATTTGCTTTTGTCTGGACTTTACCTCAAGAGGATTTTACAATAGACTTGGTGTCTTTAAACTCTTAGGTATTGTATTGGCTGCATGAATCAACGCAGTAACCTTGCTGATGAGGTAAACATTTTCAACGCAGATGAGTTTGTAGCTGTCAGAAGTGTTGAACGAGATAATTAGCTTGACGAGCGACCTCTAGATGAGTGATGGACTCAATCAGTAAGAGTTATGACAAGAGGGTGCCATAGAAACTCTTTGAGGATATAATTGTCCCAGTACTCTAAACTTCGGGTAGATGCTTTCGATTGTCTGTCTTCGGGAAAGAATGAATTCTCGTGCTATTGGGGTGGCCTTCCTCAGTACGAGTATTTGAATAGTTTTGCACTTGACTGACTAATCTTCATTCTTGAAGAGAATTGAATCACGAGGTGATTGCCCCAGTTTGGCTGAAATTTGAAGAGATTGCTCGACGTAATTGCCCCGGATTGGCTAGCTCTTACCATGAAGGATAACCATTGTGGCTTCCAATCTTTGGACCTCTTGATTTGGATAACCATTGTGGTTTTCGGTCTTTGGACCTCTTAATTAGCATAGTGGAATGTAACGGATCCTCAAATACACTCCTTTATGAAATCCTGAACGCTTGGTCCGACTAGCTGACATCTACCCTGCCCCTGGGTTACATGTGAGGGTTTTTTCATGCAAAAAGAAACTCCTACTTCAATGCTCAAAGGGGTTAGCGAGGGTCTATCTCCCTTATATCTCTAGTGTTTAGGGATTTGAAACAAAGCCTGTACATCGTTAACAGGGTCTTACTCAAGAGCACACAATTAGAGATTCTTGCGTTTTTGTTTCGTCATTCTCCCTCATAGAGTTTAAGCATGACAATTGGTATTGCGATGCACACATACAAAATTATAAAAGAATACAAATGAATTACTTCAAGAAAACACGCGAGTTTTATTATGATTATCATTCAAAAGTAAACAACTTTCATACATGTATACAAATGTTTTGCAGAAAACAGAAACTACAAATGAAAATGTAGTGAAGAAGCTGAATATTGTCGTTGTTGAGGAGACTTGGCTCCGTCTGGACCTGTCAGTCTTGGATACTTTTAGTGATCAATAGCTCTTTCACAGACTTGCAATCTTCGAGTAGCGGTCGTATACCCAACCACGACAATCATACCTCTTCTTCTAGTTATTCTAACTCTGACACTAAACATCTGAAGGAAAGAGTAAAGTTGGGGGGTAAAGTTGCCCCATACGGTTGCTCGGAAAGACCTGACGATCTTCTGCCTACGTATCTTCATTAATTCAAGAGCAATGAAGAATCAGAGCGACGTAGTTCCCCTCACTAGGGATGAAAATAGCTTCGTTCAGAATTTCCATACCCAAGCTCCTTTGAGTCTTCATCTGGTTGACTTCCTATTTCAGTAGTTTCTAGTTCTGAAATAAAGCTTGTACCTCTCCCCTGAATGGCCTCATCTGGGTCTTCATTTGGTTACCTCCACCCGGAGTTATACCTTGATAGTTGTGATTCAAGTTGGCCATTATGAAGGGAAACCAAGTCATGATACTAATCTGTCTCAGAACACCTGTCAAGAATGCAAGGATGTATGCAAATGCCATGTTCAGTTATTTCTGAGGAATCTATCTGCTTTGATTCAAGTTTTGACACAGAAAAAGTCTAATGGCATGATTCAGATATGCGATCCTTGGAAATAACTGAACATGTGTGTTGGAATGCTATGATGTTATGTGTGCAGCAGACATGTGATCAGCGGTCTGATGTTGGTGTTGAGCAGTGAACCAACTATCTGTTTAGAACCACAACAGCAGTACCATCTCTATATAGAACCCCATAACTGAGAACCCAATAACTGTAGAACTAGATCGCATCATAGAACAATCATTGATGGTATTGAAGTTGAACAACGAGCCAAGTGTTTGTGGAGAGTCATAATAACAGTCACAATATTAGGGTCACAATGGTAATCACAATAACAATTTCTCTGAATAGAAACCCCGGATCTCAGAACCAAAGAACCATAGAACCAAATCATGAATGCTGAATAATACTGGAAAAATGGGTATGTTGGAAGTTTTAGGGTTCCTGCAAACTTGTAAACCCCTCCCAATCTCACGGGTATGCTACTCCGGGTCAACATCACAGACTCTCAAAGCTAGATAGCAATAATACGTTCACTATTTCCGAGAAATGGCTCATGACCAAATCAGGGAATCGGTTTGGCATTATGTAATAACCAGGGAGGTCTCGGCTGAGTCCGAGAAAACAAGCATCCCTCATAAGTCCCCAGCTTCAAGCACTGAATCGAGAAACAATAGCACATTCAGCCCTTGGGATACAATGCTATCGTCGTACGAACAGTTTTGCTTTTAATTGGATTCTTATGAGAGAACCAGGTCATCCTATGCGAGTTCCTAGTGGGCCCTCGGATGCGAGTGGGTTTGCCAACAAATGTGGTCTGCTACTGTCATCACTAGAGAGGGATGTTTCCACTAAGGTCCTCAATGATCGGTCCCAGATGCACATAACTATTGAGGTCCTATCCCGAAATGGAGGAAATCCCCATACAGAATATTCCCATGACGGTCGCAATCTGGGTGTGTTTTCACATCACAACATCATGACCACGTTAGTCCTAGGTGTATACTCAAGATGGGTGTTTGGCTTTTCTCACAGTAACTCCCATCCCACAGAAAAAACGAAACTAGCACAGCCAGACAGTCCAGTATAATATGATGCATGGAAAGTAAATACTGAAAGCGGTAAATAAATGCTGTAAAGTAAAACTGTAAATGAAAACAGTAAAGCTAAACTAAAGCACACAATAACAAACAAATAAACACCCAAAGAAACAAAAACAGACAAGCGCTAGGATTGAATCTCAAAGGGGAAACCATAGATTCTGGATTCGATCCCCAACAGAGTCTTATCTGTCGCTCCCAGGATTTTCATCCTAGTACAAACACGAAAGTGGCGCAGAAAAGGTAGAGTCGCCAGCCAGGCATTTTTATCCCGAAGGAATGGGAAAGGTAATGCTGCACAAACCTAAGGAAGAAGGAAATGACGAGGCCTTGCGAACCAAAGTTCTGGGTCCGAAAGTCGGTTACAAACTGGGAAGGTATTAGCAACCCAATCCGTCCGCCGTACCCGACGGGATCCACGCTTGTTAGTCTGTTTCAAAGGGTGAGAAATAAGATGTTGTCGTACGAAAGAAAAGCTAAATGGAATGGAAACTGAAATGAGAAAGGGAATTGGAAAAGAGAATGGAAAGAAAGGGGGAAATATAGGGAAAATAAAGTATGTGCTTGAATGGGCCCTACCCCACTGCCTACGTACCTCATCGGGAAAATGAGGATCAGAGTCGCTATAGTTCGTCTAACTAAGGCGGATATTCACATCACAACATCACTGATCCTTTAGTCCTTGAAATGGTTAGTGAAAATGCTATGCTTATGATGTCATGATGTCATGATATTATGCTCAATCACAAACATGTGGAACACACAAACAAGTCACACAATAGCCCTAGGTTTGAAGGCTTTCATGAGGTTTAAAGGTAAGTACCCTCCCCTGAAGTTTAGTTGGTTCATCCTGTCCTACAAAAGTAACCAGGTTCTAAGGGATCTCAATATCACTGATCCTTCCCAAGGGTGGTTGTTCAGTAGGCAACTTACTTGCCAACCAAAACCCTCCAAGTTTATGATCTCAATGAGCGTAGTATCGAGTATCAACCAACTTCAGTCTTCACCAAAGCCGGCTATCTCACTACTTTCTAAAGGCCAAGATGGGATAACTAGGGTTCTAAAAGTCAGTTAGTGTATTGACAACATATGGTAGCCCCATATTATCCTTAACTTACTTAAGGAACATAAGCACCAACCAAGAAGTCACACTAACTATGGCCACCAGATCAACCATATCGGTATACGCCGTACAGTTTCTTTGGTCTATTACCATTTACCTAGGGTACACTAGATCCGGGTTAGGATCTTTCACACATAAAGCCCAACAGAAAAGTAAAGCAAACAAAGCAAACAATTTAAGTGAACTAATTCCTAAGGGTACCCCTCTTTTACTTAGTAACTCCCCAGCAGAGTCGCCAGTTCTGTAACACGGTGGGAGAACTGACTTTTAGTCATGTTGCGGATATCAAGAGTCGCCACTGACTTTTATTTTATCCATAAGGAAGGGACATAAAATAACAGGAAAGACCATTTTGGAAAGACTTGGGTTCGGGGGGTAGGTTATATAAAGGGAAGGTGTTAGCACCCTTTATATCCATGGTTATCCATGGGCTCTTAGTTACTTAGCTCACTTAAATTGTTTTTGAAAAGTGTAGTGTGTGATTAGAAATTTTTCTAAGTACTTTGTAATGATCCTCGTATGGATGTATACAAAGCCTTTAAGTTTAAAAGATGTTTAAGAAAAGTGATGTGTGAAAAGTATTTTTAAGATGTGAGCAAGTAACTAGGAGGTACCTACCCTAAGCTAAGTCATTCAAGTTCTTTTATGTTCAAGAGTAAGACTATCCCTATTATTAAGGAATAGGTAGTCATTACTTTGGATTTGATTAAGGGACGGGCGTAGGGTCATCGTATGGTCAATGAAGGCAACTTAAGGGGTGTCTTTAGCAATTTGAATGGACTATCATCATATTTACCGAAGAGACAAGATCATTATATCATAGGCAACCTCGTAGGGACTTGATCTTTTAAGTTTATAGGGACTTGATGATTTTTCTGTTTGAAGGGACTTTGCTTAAGACACCCCTATTTTCGAGGGACTTGACCATATTTAAAGGCAACCAAGAGGAATACCTTAGGAAGTGCAGATGGCAATCAAAGATCGACTTACGTGTGTGAATGTATATTTTTAAATATTTATCTTTTTTAAAGTTAATTATCTAAATTAATTTTAATTACAAGTAGGTTTTCACACCCTATTTACTAACCACGCAATTTATTTTTACGAAAATAAAAGCAAAAAATAAATTCCTAAGCTATTACATGGCTATGGGACAGTTTCAAAATATATCGAGCGAAAAAATAAATTACAACATACAAACTTATACATTTTTTTCTAATAATTAAAATAAAGCGAGAATTAAATATAAAAAAAAATAATAAGGCAAATTTAAATAATAAAGCAATAATTAAATAAATTAGGGTTAGAGAAAATTAGATTAAAAAAATTTAGGGTTAATGAAATATTAGGGTTAGAAAAAGAGTTAGTTTAACTAATTGGTTTTATTTGCAAAATAAAAACTTAATTAAATAAATAAGTAATATATAAACAAATTATAGAAAGAAAAAAAAGGTTTGAAAAATTTAGATTACAAAAAAAAATATTTTTAAGAAAACAATTAGAAAAATTGGTTTTTTAGGTTTAATAGTTGATTTAAAATTAATTAAATTGGATTAATTATTAATTAAAATTAATTAAGAAAAAGAAAAGAAGAAAAAACTAGGTTTTGGTGAAAAATGTTGGGGGAGGGAGTTGAACCCACGCCCTGTGCATCAAAATCTCCAAGCATCTCCACTGGGTCATGCACACCTGGTGTTGATTCAATGACCAAAATGTATTATATTTTAAACCTGCAAAGCAAAAATAAATTAGCAAAAAATTGGCCTTAGCCAGAATCGAACTCATGTCTTGCTCATTCCAAAGCCTAAGAAGAAAAATTAACAAAATATTGCAAGACCTGGGAATCGAACCCAGGTCCAAAGCATCATATGTGCGTGTTCTAATCACCAGGCCAAGCACAAGCTTGTGAAGTAGAATGGAAACAAAAATATAAAATAAAATACTTAATTTTGAATTTTCTGGTGGCGCCAAGAGGTCTTCTTCAACCTTTTGACTTGCGGAATTTGCTGCGAAAATTCCTATGCTTTTTCTTGCGAATTTTCCTGCGTACCAAAACCTGCGATTTTTAAATATCACATAATACGTACAATCAAGCCAAATTAATAACACTAATGGACTCCTCATAACCTGTACAATTCATTTACACTATTAGAATCCATTTATAATAGCAGAATCATAAAACCCTGATTCGAAGCCATAAACCCTAGTTATGGTGTTTTGCTTATTCGGCCATGAAGCTTTAGGATTCTTGCCCAGAAACGATCCTCACACCATTACAAACAATAATATGAGATCAAAAATAAGAAACAACACATGAATTAAGAGAATCGAAAATCAAAAACTCAAGAACATTATTGATTCGGTTACGGCTTATGAGCATGCTTTTGATGCGTATGATGATTGAGTTATGTTCAACAAACATCAATAAAGTAATTGCAATGCATAAAAACCTTTGAATATGGTTAAATTACCAAAACCGAAAATTGAATTTTGATGAAAATTTTGAAATTACTTTTGTCTTCTTGGCTGCCAAAATTTGTGTCCTTGTGTATTGGTTCAATTGTGTATATGTAATAGAGTCAGTCTAGGTCAAAAAAATTAGTGGATTATTGGGCTTTTATGATTACTTGATGGTGAAGGAAACCACGACCATAATTGTGAGAAAAATCAAATGATATCTTTCTAAATTGGCCTTGCACGAAATTGTAACCTTTCAATCAATCTTAAATGATATTAGATTCATTCCAAAACCAATATTTGATCTAAATATCCATTTTTTATATTTTATTTTGATTTAAAATGAATTTTAAAGAATAAAATCCAAATAAATAATAAATAAATTATAAAATCAGAGAATACTTGAATTGGGTTGTGCTTGATGTTATCATGAATATTGGGTTGCAAAATGATAGGCCCATTTGGAAAAAAAATGTATTTAAGCCCTTATTTTCTTCATACACCCCTTAAAAATCTCCCAAATTTGACAAGGCATAAATCCTTCATTTTTAAGGCTATGAAGGTGTTCTTGGACATTTTGGAAAGCTTAAATAGTTCTATAACAAACCTCTTTGGTCTTATGTCCATATATTTCACCATTTTCAAATTATGCCCTTTGGAAAAAGTTGACTTTTTGTTGACTTTTGAAATGACCTGTAATGTTTTAGCTCATACCTTTCAAATGAAGCATTTTTAAACTTGGCTTGTGAGACAAAAAGTTGTAGAGAATTCAATTTACTTCAAAATAAGCTTTGGATGGGAAATTTTTGATGAAGCATGTAAAAGTTATGGCTGGTCAAAGTTCAGTTGACTTTTT
Organism: Lathyrus aphaca; assembly: GCA_963966055.1. Lineage (NCBI taxonomy): Eukaryota > Viridiplantae > Streptophyta > Magnoliopsida > Fabales > Fabaceae > Lathyrus > Lathyrus aphaca. The sequence goes on along the minus strand of OZ014519.1, from coordinate 735,707,201 downwards.
CTAAGAAAACCCTAATTTAGAAACTCCTGATTCTTGATGATCTGAAACTATCTTGATGAATCATGATCAACCCTTGATCAAATGATGAATTTTACTTCATAAACTTGATGTTGGCAAAAAATATTGAATTTTGACTTTAATTTGACCTCAGTTTGACTTTTTAACTACTTTGATTGATTTTTGCATATCTGATCATCTTACTGGTCAAACTCTTTGGGAAAGCTTTGAAACTTGACATATGGATTCTTGAATTCATATGGGATTCCATGAAGCTCACTTGAAGCCTTGAAAATCATTTTAACCTGAGGAAACTCCAAACCCTAGTTTTGGACACTTTGCTTAGGAGGAGGCATTGTCCGGGGAAACTTCCACACTTCTTGATCAATTGGGAGTCTTGAGGACCTTATGATCATTTAGAAGTCTTGAGAGAGATTGTATTGATTGTGGGAGGTAAAATTTTAGGGTACAACAGCTGCCCCTGTTCAATTTTCTGAAATCTGAGGAGTTAGATTGACATGTACGCCATTCGTGACTCGAAGGTTGAAGATGATTGAACACAAAAGCCCAAAAATTTGCACTCGCCGGTGCGCAAAATGATATTGTTGGTTGGTTGTGATGCTTGAATGGGCTTAAAGATTCCATTCGGAGAAAGAGTCTTCAGATATGTTTCTTTGAGAGGGAAGCAATCCCAAATATGAAGATAGCTTTTTGGGAAGAATAAACGGCGGCCCAAAAATGAGTGTAAACACCCCAAATTTGCCCTCACTCATTTCACCATGGCTTGTGATCTTTTCATGTGCATAAGTTCAACCATAGCACCTCATATTGCATTTTTGCTTCACTGCATTGATTCAAAGTCATCTGCATCTAGGGTTTGTGATCTAAGCCATCCAAGAGCCATTTGAGCCACTCCAAAGGTCTTCAATCACCTCAAAGGGGTCCATGTATGTTCAAGCATCATATTATATCCTCCCAAAGTCAAGGAATTCAAAGAATCACAATAACTGAGAAAGGCATGGAAGCAGAGCCAGGTTAACTGCACAGATGACCTAAAATTAGGGTTTTGGTTTCAGAGGCCATAACTCCAAATTTTTTGGTCATTCTTGTTTCTATTGGTCTCTATATGTTATGAGGATCATGCGTATCAATTTTCATGAAGAAATTCATTGGGGAAGGCATCTGATCACAAGATGACTTCTTGAGCAAGTCAGTGCAAAATCAGGGCAGCTGAGGCCCCCAATGACCCAACCAAAGGGTGTTCTCCATCATTTTGAATGTGTATGATCTTTATTTGATCATAGAAGATGTTAGAAGTTCACAAAATTGAAGAATTTCAAGCCATTTGCAAAATTGCCTTTTTGGGAAAGTGACTTGTAATGGAAACTTGCCATTTTGGGAAAGTTTTTCAACCTCCTCTTTTTGATTCAAAAATGCTTCAAATGAGAAAACTTTCGTCATGAAAGTTGTATATTGGATCATTCCCTTTTCAAAAAGTACAAGAACTCATTCTAATTCATTTTGGATCAAAAGTTATGGCTTGCCAAAGTTGGGAAAAATCATGAAATTTTCACTTTTGCACAAAGAGGGAAACTTGCAATTTCACATGCCAAGCATTCTCATGACTTCAAAATGACTTCTAATCTTCACACAAACACAATGCAATGCCTAAAATTCAGATTGGCCCAAGAAACTTCTCATTTTCATGCCTTGATGTCCAAGTATCATAAACCATTTTTCATGAAAATCTCAAAGAGGGAAATCTTGCAAGAAGGGTTCCTTTGGTTTTGTTTGGTCTCTAATCAATATCAAAGTGTAATAACAACATTATTTGGTGCATTTTGCTGCATATTGCCCAAGAAATGTCACATGTCCATGGCCAAAAATCACAAAGTGTAACAAGTTGCAAAATTGCAAAACATGTGACATCTCACCCTTCATCCATTCCAGCTCACATCAGTTCATCCCATGGCCATCCTTGAAGGCAGCTGAACCCAAAGCAACCCTAAAATAGCCTCTGCCATAGCCCATGCCTCAAGTACACCTAACATTGACTTTTTGGCCAATTGCCCCATGCCATTTCCACAGTGCAAGTCACTTCCTCAGACCTCTTCCAATAGTTTAGGGATGTGCCATGGATCATAAAGCAAGCCACACACAAGCCAGAAACCTCCCACAATCCAGCTTGCACAAAATCTGTCCAAAACTTCTCCTCTTCGAAACTCCTTCCTCAGCCATCAAATCTCCATTTTTCTTTCACCAACAAACCACAAATCATCCATAGAACAAGAATCACCCCCTGAAACAGCTTAAATCCCCACATACACAAACTCCCATTTCTGCTATACCAGAGCTGAAACATTCAAACCAGCCACTCCCCAAGTTTTCTAAGCTTCATTCCATCATCAGGAGATTCAAGGAAGCAGGCTTGCACAAAGGAAAAGTCCAGAAAGCTCAAAATCAGAGAGGCTTCATCTCAGGTAACATGAAGAACTTTTTTCCCAGAAGCTAGTTTTAAAGTTCTTTTATGATGCTATGTGTTCTCCTGATCATGAATATGTGTTTACTTTTGAAAATGGGTGCGAAACCAGCATGTATGATGACTCTAAACATTTTCCCGTCTTTTATATTTTGCTTCGATTCATGTTTGTGAGGTGAAATAAATGAGTTTTAGATGAGGGTTTAGGTTTAGAAGAGTGTGAGGATCATTTTGGTGAAAGAAATTTGGTGTTTGGTAACCTGTAGAAGAAACTAGGGTTTGTGCTTGCCGGAGAAGATGACCGGAACCACTGTTCCGGTCATCTGAAAGTCATTAACCCTAATTAGGGTTTAGGCCAGGTTTGAATGTGGGCCGTGCGATTGCTCCTTCCCGCGCGTGTTTGTTTGGCCTGAATCTCATGATTAGTCTTAATTTAGGTTTATTTATTTAATTAATCTGGATTAATGAAGTTTGAACTAGGGCCATTGGATGTGGCGCCAAGTCAACAACCCCAAGCCCAGATTCAATCTGGTCCTTCCCTTTGGCATACTTTTTCATTTTTTATTGTTTTAATTCATTTTGTTTATATTTAACTTCCACGAATTTTTAAAAATAGAAAAATGCATTAAAAAATTCTGATTTTTTTTGTCAAACATTTCATTAATTTTCAGAACCCAAAAATATTTTAATTTTAATTTTTTGCATTAAAAATTATTTTTAAATCATTTAAATGTTTATTTTTTAATTAGTTAATGGAAATTAATTAATTAAAAATGCATTTATGTATTTAAAAATCACCAAAAAATTCACATTGCATTCTAAAACATTTAGAAACATTATCAAACCCTCAAAACAAATTTCTTTTTGGTCCTTGATGTATTTTGACAATTTTCATTGGAATTAAATTTGTTTAAGGGCAATATTTTTGTTCAAACTTGAAAAATTTCATTCTGCCTAACCAATTAGAGTTTGATGATGGTTCTTCTTGCATTGCATCCTTCATAGCATGTAGTTTCTAGGGTTAAATTGATTTGAATTTATCTTTCATTTTCAATTTGATGTGCATTTTTCCTTTTGAGGTACCTTGAAACCCTAGTTTGACTTGAGAAATTCATAACTTCTTTAGGGTTAGGAGTTAGGTCTTCCCCTTTGGGCAGTGAACTTGTGTAGGGTTAGGGTTCCTTTGATCCCACTTTCAATTTTTTATCATGTCATTTGCTTCTGATTTTGAATTTTGCATTGCATATTGTATGTAAACCCTAATTCTTGCTTTCCTTTGCATCCATCTTTCATATGCTTGCATTCAAGAACTTGTCATGACATTTTGTGCACCAATATGACATACAAGACATCTTAGGACATATTAGAATCATGTTTGATCATTGCATCTTTCATTTGCCATGTTATGCATTCATATCATTTCATAAACTTTCATGAACCTTTATGGTTCAAAGCATGCTTCATTTGCATCCACATCCTTGTATGATCACCCACCACTCTTGACATGTGTTTGCATCATCTCTTAGCATCATTAACATCATGTTTGTGCTTCTGACTTTGTCTTGCATCATTGCATTTCATCTCATCTTCTTTGCATTTCATTTCCTTTGCTAACTTTTCAGGTGGTAAGTTGTTTTGAGAAGTGAATTTGCCTTCACTTCTCACAATCTCTTTTCATCTCTTTTATGCACCATTGCTGAATTTTATCTTGTGTATTAGAGTGGGCTTGCTCATTCATGCTCTTCCCCATTTTCTTCCTTCAAGCAACTTGTCTTCTTAAGTGAAGCAAGTTGTCTTGCTTCTCTCTGTTTCTTTCTCCTTTCATCTGCTTCTTTCCTGGTGGCTTTTCTCCTGAAGATCTTTTGCAAGCCTCATAAACCCTAGGAATACCCAAGCGTGATAACAATTAAGGTTTGATTAGTCCCCCATTTAGTTTTGCCTATGTGTCATCTTTGAGTCTTCTCTCCTCATCTCTTAATCAAGGACTAAACCCTAAAGGTCTTAAGGCTTTGTGATTAAGCTTATACCTGCATCCTTCTATTAGGGTGGAATGTATAACTTTAATCCTAAGTGTTAAACCCTTAATGTTTTTAAATCCTTTAATCAATCCATCAAATAATCACTAATACATCAAGCTTGTAACTTGGGCCTTGCATTAGGGTTCTAATTCTTCCTTAATTGGTTAAGAAGGACTAACCCTAGTGTTAATGGACAAGTCCCCCTCAAGTTGTCTTACAAACCATAAAATTCACTTCTTAATCTTACCATTAGCTAAAATCCACTTTAATAAAGGCTTGGTTTTGTCATGAGGTTAATCCCTAATCATGGATTAAGTTGAGGAGCCTTCCTCAGCTTAAATGTTCTCATCTATCATCCTTCTATTAGGATGGTGTAATGGGTCCATTAAATCTTTGATTATGGCTTAAACTCATTACTTAACACAAAACAAAAATACCAAAAACATCTAAATAATTACAAGTAGGTTAATGATCTTAATCCTACATCATGGTGATTAAGTGTGAGGTGTTTACTTCATACTTAAGGTATTCTCATTACCCCTAATCAGAGGGAGGATGTGATGAGTTTACTAACCCTTGGTTTAAGTTTAAGCTCATTTTCTTATGACAAACTCCAAAAAGCAATAAAAGATTGAAAACTCAAAAACAAACAATAATCGTCTCCTCCGGGATTCTTTTCTCACCTCATTCACTCACAAGCGAGAACTTGCTTCTTCCGTCTAATGCAAGACAGTTTGCACCTGAGCCAGACAGGTCATACACTTGAGCATAGACAAGTAAGCAGTTCACAAGTCAATTTATCTCTCAGTCTCTTTGGGTCGAACTACGGTGTTCTGACTTCCTCATTGCACGAGAGGATACGTAGGCATAACTTAACAGTTATCGAACAAAAGTCTCTGTGTATTCCCCCTCCTTCCAGCATTATTCTTTAAGTCTCATAGTCTTGAGCATTTCATTCTTGTTCTTACACTGACACTTTTCTTATACACTTCACTTTCTTTTTACACTGACACTTGCATTCCCTTCCAGCTTTGATACACAGATAGCACTGACACTACCCCTTTAAAACACAAATCTTTCAAGCGTGGATCCCATCGAGTACGACGGACAATCTGGGTGCTAATACCTTCCCAGGTTGTAACCAACCCCCTTTCTCAGTTTCTCTGGTTCACGACCGTCTTATCCATATCTTTCTAGGTTTATGCAGCATTACCTTTCCTTTGGGATAAAAATGCCTAGCTGGCGACTCTTGTCTTTTGAGTTCACCCCTGTGTGTTCTCTTCCTCTTTCGCCGACCGTTCGCGTATGTACCCCATTTGACTCGGTGTCATTTGGTGGGAGCGACAGCTTGGCGACTCTGCTGGGGATCCTTATACTGTAACCAGGGCTTCTGGTTCTTTTTGTGGGTTCCTCCTAGCGTTTGTTTGATTTGTGTTTACTGGGGTGTTATGTGCTATATGTGTTTATGTATTTATTTTGTTGCTTTATGTACAGTCTTGTTTATTGCTTTCTTTACAGTTTTATACATCATACTGTCGTACTGTCATTGCTGGATCTGGTTTCTGTTTTGGTGGGTGGGGTTCCATTGAGAGTTTGAGGTCCTATACCTGGGACCTGAGTGACACCTAGGCTAGAGTGGTTCATGTTCTTTCCCATTCCATTTCGGTCTGGTGCGGGAATATGAAACACGGTTCAGATGTGGGTTTCTTCTTGAGAACTCTGTGCTACAGATTTCCTGTAGTGCTAGGGCTATCTGGGAAGCCTGCTAAGTCTGGATGACCTTTATTATGACCTTCAGAAACTGAGGTGAATTAGAGGAGAATCTTTTATGGTTATTGTAAACACTGTACCTCCGGGTTAGAAGTGTTTACACTTCTCATAACCGATCCAAGTCTGAGGATCCTTGTTTTAGAACATTACCTGTGAAGGGGCTGGGCTGTTTACAGGTTTGCAGGTACCCTTGGCCATATCATACCCTGTTACTTGTTTTGATTAAGAGTACCTCATTTTGGACAGTTCTTGTGATTAACCCTGGATATGTGACTCTTTATTTGAGTCCCCCACCTTGGTTACTGGATTTCTGAATCTCCATTTGGCCTTCTTTGAGCATATATGGGCCTTATATCAAGACAGATAGTCAGATCCAGCTTGATCACAAACCCCTGCATATCATTTGCATACTCATCATTTGCATCATTTAACATTTGTTTATTTGTTTTTCAGGGTATCCACATTATATTTGGCTTGGTTTTGACCCCTTCTTCTGCATAGACCTTTGCTTCATCAGTTATCTGCTTTAGCTATTCTCATCATCACCAGCATCAGCCTGTCAGTGGCTCACTTCCAGCATCAGTCTGTGATCTTCATCAGCACCAATCTTCATCTTCAGCAGCATTCATGGCTACTCCTAGGAAGAGCAACATATCCTACCATTTATTTGAGCCTGTGCTGACTGGCATCAGGCAAGTCCAGTCACTTATCACACCAGATCACATCCCTTTGTTTAGAGAGCATTATGGAGGTATCCTGGATATGGTTATGGACCTTGACCTTTCTCAGAGGAGCATGATCCACACATGCTTACAGTTTTATGACCCTCCTTTGAGATGCTTCACCTTCCCAGACTTTCAGTTAGGGCCTTTACTGGAAGAGTTTTCCTCTTTGATTGGAGTACCTATCAGGGGTGGACTCCCTTTCAACCCAGAGATGACTTTTCCCAGCAATGGAGAAGTAGCAAAAGCACTGTACTTGGAGCCTACTTTGATTGAGCAAAGCATGACAAAAAAAGCTGGGATCCCTGGTTTGAATTTGGATTTCTTGATTTCCCAAGCCATCCTGAAGGCCTCCTTGGGAGAGTGGAGGGCAGTCTGTGCACTGTTAGCCCTCAGCATATATGGGGTTATACTGTTTGCAGATGAGCCCAAATTTGTCAGCAAGAATGCCATCCATCTTTTCCTTCTGAGGAACCCAGTACCCACATTGCTGGGAGATTTCTACTACTCCATTCATCAGAGGAATGAGAAACAAAGGGGGAAGTTGGTGAGATGTTGTGCTCCTTTGTTTCACACCTGGCTGCTCAGACACCTACCTAAATCAGATGCCTTCTTAAACCCCCACCAACAGAAGAATTGGGCTAAAAGGCTCATTGCTTTGACTTCAGATGATATCAGATGGTGCATCCAGAGCACCAAAGGCAAGGACATTATCACCAGCTGTGGGCAATACCCAAATGTACCTCTGATAGGAGTAAAGGGTTGCATCAACTACAATCCTTTGCTGTTTAAGAGACAACTGGGCTATGCTTTGGTTCACCCTCCCAAAGTGCACGATTTGGATGAGACCCTGTTTTGTGAAGTGAAACCTAATTCAGTTGTTGTCAGACAAGCATCCTGGGCTTGGGACAACATCCAGACAAAAGGGATGGCTATTCTTGGAAGGTGTAATAATGTTGCTTCAGCTCAGTACTATGACTGGTCCCATGCTAGAGCTCAGATCACTGGAATGCCCTTCACCTTGGAGGACATACCTGGACCCTCTACAGCACAGCCAGCAGCAACTGTCAGCCTGGAAGAATTTGAGAAATTGAAGGAAAGGAATTAGAATCTGTCTCAACCTCTGAAGAAGGCCCTTTGGGAAAGGAGTGATGGTCGTCTGGACATTGAGAGGTTGGAAAAGCTTAGGGTGGAGCATCTGGCCAAGATCGAGAAGACAGAGGACTACATCAGGAAAGCAAGAGCTGGGGAGCAAATATTGAAGAATGCCTGTAAGGAGGCCAAGATTCAGAAGGCTAGGAATGAGATCTATCTGCAAGAAAGTCAGGCTAGGTGGGTCAGGATCACTGAAGCCCGTACTCAAGAAGACCAAAGGACTCAAGCCAAGATTGAGCAGTTAGAGGCCAATGAGAAGAAGCAGCAGGAAGCTTTGTTGGTAGCTCAGAAGGAGATTTCAGAGTTGAAGCTTAGAGCTGGATTGAAGAGATCAAAAGACCAGGACAGGCACAAGAAGCTGACCACTTCCATTGCCACCAGAAACCTCCTCATTAGGACCATTACAGAGCACCCTGCTAGTCCAGTGACTGAGGCACTTCTGAAGGAGGTCAAGGAGGATGAGTTTGGACTGGATGTCTGACTCTTTGTTTGTTGTTGTTTCCATTTGATGTACTTTTCTTTTTGTTGTATTTTGACCCTCCAGGGGCATGTGTTGTAAAACAAACTATGTATTGTTCATCATTTGTAATATATTAGTTTGCTTTCATTAGGTTTCTTTTTTCAAGCAACATCAAGCATCTTCCTCGAGGTCTGGAAGGTCAAAACCAAGAACCAAGCCGGATACCTTGGAAAACAAATAGGCATAATGCATCGCATACTAACTTTTGTTTTGTTTTGTAGGTTTTGTTATTATTTGTTTCTAACTCTGTTGTCATCTCAGGAAATATTGCTCGCCGCCGGGTGTTCCCTGTCAACCGCGCACACCGGTACCCTACTCGCAACAACCTTCCTCGTATCCAAATGGAGCAAGTACAACAGGACCTGACTGAGGTCAGAACTCAGATGGCTAATGAAAGAGTGGAGATGAGGAACCAAATGACTCAATTCATGGCTGTAATGACTGGCTTGGCCCAGAGCCAAGAAAGATTAAGGGAACTGGTAGAGAGACAAACTCCTGAGGAACCACATCTTAGAACTGGAGGAACAAGTAACAATGAGAGGGGTCAGCCTCATGTTAATCCACCAGTATTTGGACCTCATCTACATCCGGAAGTCAACATCCCGGGAAATGTGCAGGGTAATGCTGCTGCAGGCAGGATCTTGCAAGAAGATCCTCAGGAAGAGCAGTTTACTGTCATGGGAGCTGGAGACGAAGTCTATGATAGGAGGCTAGATGAAATTGCTGAGAAGTTGAGATCTTTGGAGTCTCAAAATTCCTTGGGCTTCGATGTAATGGATATGGGGCTAGTGGACGAGGTGAGAATTCCCCACAAATTCAAACCCCCGTGTTTTGAGAAATACAATGGAACCTCTTGTCCACGAACTCACTTGCAGTCTTTTCTGGGAAGACTTAAAGCTTATACTATGGATGAGAAGCTATGGATGTTCTACTTTGAAGATAGTCTGACTGGGGCTTCAAGGGAGTGGTATTCACACCTGACCAGAGCTACAATTAGGTGCTGGAAGGACTTGGCTGAAGCCTTCATCAGGCAATATCAATACAATCTGGACATGGCTCCCAACAGGACCCTCCTAATGGGAATGTCTCAGTCTTCCAGAGAAAGCTTTAGGGAGTATGCCCAAAGGTGGAGACAGCTTGCTGCTGCTGTCCAACCACCCATGTCGGAAAGAGAAATGGCCGATATGTTCATGAATACTTTGCAAGGAACATATATTGATAGAATGGCTGCCTTTTCTTCCACCAGCTTTGCTGATGTCGTCATAGCCGGTGAAAGGATTGAAAGTTTGTTAAAAATGGGCAAGATTTATGATAATGGTGCAAGTTCATCCAGTAATCCCAGGAAGCCTTTTGTGGGACCTCGAAGAGCCGGTGAAACCAATGCCATTCATGCCAGCAGGGGCAGACCTCAGTACGTCCACAGATCAGTAACATATGTCACTATTCCAGCTCCGATTCCTCAGCAATCAACATATCAACAACAACAATCACCACAATATCAACAGCAAGTTCAGTATCCGCAACAGAGAACCTACAACAACAACAATAGCAATCAACAACAACGACCCTTCTAACAGAGACCATCACAGGCAAATAGGGTGATTGACCCTATCCCTATGCCTTATGCTGCCTTATTGCCACAACTCCTCAAGCTTAACTTTGGTGAGTTAAGAACATTGGCGCCACCAGATCCTCTCAATCTCCCGAAGAATTATGACGTCAACGCCAGGTGTGCTTTCCACTCCAATGCACCTGGTCACAATACGGAAAAATGCAGGGCCTTACAAATGAAAGTCCAAGATCTGGTGGATTCTAAAGCCCTCAACTTTGCGCCTCCTCCAAATGTCAACAGAAATCCTATGCCTAATCATGGTGGGCCGAGGATTAATGCCATTGAGGAAGACAAACCATCCACCCTGATCACCAGTGTTGCACAGATACGAACACCTCTGGTCGAAATTAAAGCTCAACTTCTAGAGTGCCAAGTGTTTCCCGGGTGTGAGCTCAGTTGTGGGTATTGCAACATTGCAGTCAACGGGTGTGAAAATTTGAGAAGCGACATAGATGGTCTTATTAAGGATGGTATCCTTCAGATTTCGACAACGGCGCCTATAAATCCAGCAATCCCTTTAACAATAATTCCTGATTCTTCTACAACAGCAGCAACAATCATTCCTACCAATTCATCAGTATCATCAGCAATGGCTCCTTCTATCACTTCAACCAATCAAATTTCAACAACTATCTCTTCTACAACATCAGCATCCATTTTATTAGCAGGATCTTCTACAACACCAGCAAAAATTAACGAAGACATCTCAGTAGTTACAATCTACTATGATCCATCAAATGTTCCTCCCAGCAGCAATTTCCAACAACAAACAGTGGCACCTCCTACCAGGTCACCAGTCACAATCTACTACGATCCGCACACCATTACTGTACCCTCCTCTGCAGCAATAAGTCCAGTCACCATTACGGTACCTGGACCAGTTCCTTATGAAAGCAGCAATGCCATACCTTGGCATTATGGCTCTGATATCTACTGCAACAAGGAGAAAATCACTCTGGATTCATCAACCTCTTCTCCACAAATTGATAATGTTGGGGGAGGCGGAGTGATCACACTAAAATTCACCGTGTTTCTGACTCCGATTTCGCATGCATTCTTAGCTTTTATTGTTATTTTGTTATGTTATTACTTTGTTTTCTTATGTTTTCAGGTTTTTATAATAATCGGGGCTTGAATCGAGAAAGGGAGCGAAAAAGGAGTGAAAACGGACGAAAACCTAGAAATTCAGCGTTTTGCACTTACGACACCCACCGTGGCGGGCGCCATGGGGTTAGCCATGACGTGGCCACGACTCAAGACCACTCCTCAACCTCCAAGACCCACGATCCCCACTCTCCAATCCCCTGTAGGCACCATGGCGGGCGCCATGACCTTGTGGCGGGCGCCACAAGGCAAAAATCAGTAACCTCCACTTTTTAGTGGAGGGGCATCCCAGTCTTTTCATGCTTTCAGTTTTCCTATAAATAGGACCTTAGATTTTCGTTTTTCTTCATCCAAAATTAGATTTCTCTAGGCATATATCAGTTTCAAAGCAGTTGCCATTCCACATCGGGGTGTTTCTGCAATCGAGTGATCGAGTCTGTAATCTGTCTGTGCGATCGAGTTTTGGAGCACTCTGGAGGAAGTTAATCCTGCCGCCATTTTAATTCTAGTTCGTATTTTATCTTTTCCGCATTGCTTTACTTTTATTTATTTCTCGCACTGCTTTACTTTCTTTATTATCCGCACTCGCACTTTATTTCGTTTATTTCCCGCACTCGCACTTTATTTCGTTTATTTCTCGCACTGCTTTACTTTCTTTATTATCCGCACTCGCACTTTATTTCGTTTATTTCCCGCACTCGCTTTAAATTACTTTATTTCCCGCACTCGCTTTAAATTACTTTATTTCTCGCACTCGCACTAATTTCATTTACTTTCCGCACTCGCACTAAATTACTTTTATGAAAAATTATAAAAATAATCTTTACTTTATCATGTCTAACTAAATCCATAAAGGTTAGAATGTAAGGATCATAATTGAACCAGTAATCCGTATAATTGTTCGTGGAAACACTCAAAGGGCTATTTTATCTTTCAATTCAATCTAATTGTTTTTAACTACTTCAAAAACAGCCAAAAGCGCTTTGTCTAGTTCATTAGGAGTTTTTAGATTAAAAAGAAAAGAGATTTTAAAACGATTTTCGGACGCGTTAGGAAGTTTAGAGTCTGGTTCGTAAGAACCTCTTTTTGCTAAGAAGTCCAGGTTAAAATACTTTTCAACTTAGTTAAGATACTATATTTCTTAAAAATAGGTTTACTACTCTAATGCAGTACGCACCTTTTTATCCGTGACAATAGGAGGGGTTGATTAGAGAGTACAACTCGGTTCTGAATACGCGAAAGCGACAGTTCCTGTTAAATTAGTTCTTTTCAAAGGAGAAAACATTGCCCATAAGTAGTTCCATTAACAAGTACTGGATTATCATTGATTACGTGAATTACATTCGAGCCTGTCTTTATTTATTATTTAAAATTATCATTTTATCTACCATTGCACCCTTATTAAAACCCTTATATTTAGTTGCCTTAGATACACACCATAACAACAGGTACGATAGATTGACACTTGGTCTCTGTGGATTCGACAATCTTTTATATTACTCTGACGTGTTCGTACACTTGCAAAAAACACGCATCAAGTTTTTGGCGCCGTTGCCGGGGACCAATATCGTCAAATTTCATTACCCTGTAGTTATACCGTTTAGACTAAGGTTGTTACCCACCGGTCAATGCGAAAGACTCGCAGTGCCGGAAGTTTAGTAGACCCTCTAGCTGAACCTGAACGTTACGCTCGCGCACGTTTGTTTTTCCATAGGAATAGGAGAGCTATGGCCGAAGATCAAAACCGAAGACCTCTTAAGGACTTCGCCCAACCATCAAACGAGGAACCTAGTTCCAGTATAGTAAACCCCGCTATCCCAGCCAATAATTTTGAACTTAAACCATCCCTGCTGCAATTAGTGCAACAGAGACAATTCGCAGGTCTCGCTACTGATAACCCGAACCAACATTTAAAAAACTTTCTTCAGTTAGCAGACACCTTTAAAACTAATGGAGCTTCTCCTGAGGCGATACGCTTAAGATTATTTCCCTTTTCCCTCAGAGATAAAGCTCTATCATGGTTAGATTCCCTTCCACCCAATTCAATAACAACTTGGGATGACCTTAGGAAAGTTTTCCTTGCTAGATATTTTCCCCCAAGTAAGACCGCTCTTCTTCGAAACCTAATAACTAGATTTACCCAACACCAAGGAGAGTCGTTGTTCGAAGCTTGGGAGAGATATAAGGAACTATTAAGAACATGCCCACATCATGGCTTAGAGAATTGGCTAATCATCCAAACCTTCTATAATGGACTTCATTATAACACTAAAATGACCATCGACGCTGCCGCTGGTGGTGCACTGATGAACAAACCTTACCCTGAAGCTAGTGCCCTTATCGAGGATATGGCCCAAAACCATCAATCATGGGGAGTAGAACGAGCGACAGTGGAAAAGAAGGAAGCCCAAGGAGGAATACATGAGCTAAGCTCTATAGACATGATGCAGGCTAAAATTGACGCGTTGGCCCTTAAAGTCGAACATATGTGTACAACTCCGAATACTGTAGCCGCAGTTTCGCCGAATTGTGAGATATGTGGAACGCAAGGACACCAATCCGCCGAATGCAATCTGTTGAATGAAACCAACACTGAGCAAGTGAATTATACCCAAGGGAACCCATTTTCAAACACATATAACCCTGGATGGAGGAATCACCCAAACTTCTCCTACAAAAATAATAACCCTATTCAAAATACCGCACCTCCGAGACAACAAGGTTACCAAGCCCCAAGAACAAATCAACCTATGCAACCTGTACCACCAAGTCCGAGCTTTGAGGAAGTTGTAAAAAACTTTATCACTGCTCAAGCAAAACAAAACAAAGAGTTCATGAACCAAAACATCCATGTTAACGAACTAATTACCCAGTTAGGAACCAAGGTTGATCAAATCATTACTCATAATAAGATGCTTGAAACCCAGATCTCTCAGGTAGCGTTAAACCAAGCCCCACAGACTACACCTGGAGGACAGTTCCCTGGACAACCTCAACAAAACCCGAAAGGGCAAGCAAATGCCATTACTCTACGAAGTGGAACCGCTTATAAAGAACCTTCAAACCCTAGATTGAGTGAGCCCGAAACTTCTGAGAGGAATGAGGAGAAGGAACCAGAGGAGTCTGAAACCCCGGAAAGTCAAGAAAATGGAGAAGAACCTAAAAATAAAACCTATGTACCACCACCGCCATACAAACCACCAATACCATACCCTCAAAGATTAAAGAAAACCCAAATCGATAATCAATATCAAAAATTCGTTAAGGTTATAGAAAAACTTCACGTAGAAATCCCCTTTACAGAAGCCATCACCCAAATACCTTCTTACGCTAAGTTTCTCAAAGACATACTTACAAATAAACGTAGACTTGAAGATCCGAAACCCGTGGAATGTAATTCTATTTCCGAAAATAGGTTAGCAAAGAAAGATAAAGATCCCAGAAATTTTTCCATTCCTTGTATTTTGGGGAATCATGTCATTGAAAAAGCTTTTCTAGACTTAGGAGCTAGTGTGAGCTTAATGCCTTTAGCAGTTTGTGAGAGATTAAACTTAGGAGAATTACAACCTACTAAGATGTCGCTTCAATTAGCCGATAGATCCGTTAAATACCCTATAGGCATACTTGAAGACGTCCCTGTTAGGATAGGTCAGCTGTTTATACCTACTGATTTTGTTGTCATGGACATTAAAGAAGATGACGACATACCAATCCTCCTAGGTAGACCGTTCTTATCGACTGCTGGAGCCGTAATAGATGTTAAAAAAGGGAAACTAACTTTTGAGGTAGGTGACGAGAAGATAGAATTTATATTGTCAAAATTTCTTATGGCACCTGTGATAGGAGATGCTCGTTATGCCTTAGATATCATCGAAGAATGCATTAGGGAATTAGAACTAGAAGAAGAAGCTGAATCTATAAAATTGCCATCAACCCTTATTCTGGAAGATGACAATTATAAAAAACCCTACATTGATGATAACCTTCACGAATGTTTATCTCTTACCCCAGATCCTATGCCTTGCCCTATAAAACTGACCGTAAAACTTAAGGAACTGCCTTAAAACCTGAGATATGAATTTCTTGATGAAGATATGAACCGTCCAGTTATAGTCAGTGCTACCTTAAACCAAGAAGAAACCGATCAATTATTAGAAGTTTTACGTAGGTATCCCTCAGCCTTAGGATATAAGATCTCTGATCTAAAAGGAATAAGCCCATCCGTATGCATGCATCGGATTTTGCTTGAAGAAGATTCAAAACCTTCCAGAGAACACCAACGAAGAATAAATCCTATAATGAGTACTGTAGTTAAGACTGAAGTTCTTAAGTTATTAGAGGCAGGTATAATATATCAGATCTCAGACAGTAAATGGGTGAGTCCCGTGCATGTAGTACCTAAAAAGGGAGGCATCACAGTCGTGCAAAACGAGAAGGGCGAACCTATAGCAAAAAGAACCGATGGAGGTTGGCGTATGTGCATAGATTATAGAAAATTAAATAAAGCAACTAGGAAGGACCATTTCCCATTACCATTCATAGACCAAATGTTGGAGCGCCTAGCCAGACACTCTTACTTTTGTTACCTTGATGGATATTCAGGATTCTTCCAAATACCTATTCACCCCGAAGATCAAGAAAAAACTACCTTTACATGCCCAGTTGGAACCTTTGCCTATAGAAGAATGCCTTTTGGACTTTGTAATGCTCCTGCCACTTTCCAACGCTGCATGATGTCTATCTTTGCTGATTATTTAGATGGAATTATGGAAGCATTTATGGACGATTTCTCAATTTGTGGATCAGATTTCAAAAATTGTCTTGTCAACCTTGAGAAAATCCTGGAGAGATGTGTGGAGGTAAACCTTGTGCTAAATTGGGAAAAATGTCATTTCATGGTCACCGAAGGGATTGTTTTAGGACATATAGTTTCCGAAAAAGGTATAGAGGTAGATAAAGCAAAAATAGAAGTCATAGAGAATCTAAAACCGCCGAAGACTATCAGGGAGATAAGAAGTTTTCTTGGACATGCCAGATTTTACCGACGTTTTATCAAGGATTTCTCCAAAATAACAAAGCCCTTAACTGGTCTTTTAATGAAAGATGCTGAATTTATCTTCGATGAAAAATGTACTGAAGCATTTAATCTTCTGAAGCAAGCTCTGATTTCAGCACCTATAATGAAACCCCCTGATTGATCAGAACCGTTTGAGATAATGTGTGACGCCAGTGATTATGCTGTTGGAGCCGTTCTAGGTCAGAGAAAAGATAAGAAGTTACACGTAATTTATTATGCCAGTAGAACCCTAGACGCTGCACAGCTCAACTACGCAACAACCGAAAAAGAGCTCCTAGCTGTAGTTTTTGCAATAGACAAATTTAGATCTTATCTAGTAGGAGCCAAGATTATAGTTTATACCGACCATGCTGCCATTCGTTACTTACTAAGCAAAAAGGATGCCAAGCCTAGGTTACTTCGATGGATTCTATTACTGCAAGAGTTTGATTTGGATATCCGTGATAAGAAAGGCACTGATAATGTGGTAGCTGATCACCTATCTAGGCTAGAATACCTGAAACCTGATTCAGTACCCATAAATGACGATTTTGCCTATGATAGACTGATAGCCCAACTAGAAACTATTGAAGAAGATAACCCAGACCCTCACGAACATTTTCATAAAACCTTAGCTATAAGTAATGTACCTTGGTATGCAGACTTTGTTAATTACCTAGCCGCTGACATCATACCCCCTGATCTAAACTACCACCGGAAGAAGAAGTTCTATAGTGATGTGAGAAACTTCTATTGGGACGAACTGTTTCTTTTCAAGAGAGGTAAAGATGGCATTTTCCGCCGTTGTGTTCCAGAAGAAGAGGTAAATAATATAATTGAGCATTGTCACTCTGCACCCTATGGTGGACATGCGAGCACATCTAAGACCTACGCCAAGATTCTTCAAGCTGGCCTATTCTGGCCTACTATGTAGCGTGATGTCCATGCTTTCATTGTCAAGTGTGATAGATGCCAACGCACAGGAAATATTTCAAGACGTAATGAAATGCCGTTAAGAAATATCCAAGAAGTAGAACTCTTCGACGTATGGGGTATAGACTTTATGGGACCGTTCCCACCATCTTTTGGAAATCAGTACATCTTAGTAGCAGTTGACTACGTGTCTAAATGGATTGAAGCTATCGCCGCACCCACAAACGACACCAGGGTAGTCATCAAATTATTCAAAAATTATATATTTCCCAGGTTTGGAACACCCCGTTTAGTCATAAGTGATGGAGGATCACACTTCATATCGAGAATATTTGATAAACTTTTAAGCAAGTATGGAGTTAAGCATAGAGTAGCAACACCATACCACCCACAGACCAATGGACAAGTGGAAGTATCTAATAGGGAGATCAAACAAATCCTCGAGAAGACTGTCTCTATATCTAGAAAGGATTGGTCACAGAAACTTCAAGAAGCATTATGGGCCTATAGAACCGCTTTCAAAACTCCTATAGGAACAACCCCTTATCAACTGGTCTATGGAAAATCATGTCACTTACCTTTTGAATTGGAGCATAAGGCATATTGGGCCATCAAAACTTTGAATTTGGATTACTTGACAGCTGGTGAGAAACGTATCCTTGACATTCACAAATTAGAAGAGCTCAGACAATCTGCCTACGAAAATGCCATCATATACAAAGAAAGAACAAAAGCTTGGCATGACAAAAGAATCATAAGAAGAGACTTCAAAATAGGCGATCCTGTTCTCCTGTTCGATTCTAGGTTACGACTTTTTCCAGGAAAACTCCGTTCGAGATGGACTGGCCCTTTCGAAGTATCTAAGATCCTAAGATCTGGTGCTATTGAAATCAAGAACCAGACATGTAAACCGTTCATCGTCAATGGACAGAGGTTGAAGCCCTACGAAGGAGGTGACATCCCAACAACATACACCTGCCATACTCTGAGTGATCCACCATATCCTTCCAATGATGTTTAAAAATCGGTCGTCGAGCTAATGACGTTAAACAAGCGCTGCATGGGAGGCAACCCATGGTTTTCTTATTTATGTACTTTTTATTTATTTTTACTTTATTTCAATTTGTTTATTTTATTATTATGTCAGGACTAACGATTGAATGTTTTATGTGCTTTCAGAACTTGTTTGCTAACCTTGTACAGAATGCAGAACCCTGATGACATGCACGTGGCCTTTCGAGACGATGCACAGAGAGAGCGTTACCATGTCCACATGAGACGCCCTATGGCTCCTACCAGGTACCCTGACCATGACTGCATGGATGCCTTGGGGATAGAGCCAAGCGTCAGATTTTTATGCCATCAACTCCACTGGGGCCAGTTTGACTACAGGAACAACACTTATAGGAACTTGACTCTTGAGTTCCTCAGCTCGTTTCATCATGACCCTTGGGCTGGACCCGATGGACTCGCTGTTTTCAGGTTGTTCGGGATTGACTACTCATTCTCTCACAAAGAGTTTGGTGATTTGCTAGGTTTCCAGACTACTCCTGATGCTATTCCAGAGACACCGATGGGGTATTTTATGAGCAGAGAAGTGGAAAAGTTTTGGACTAAAATATCAGGTGGAGGGAGCCAAGATCCTTCTACCCAGTTTTCTCAGGTAATCCACAACCCTGCATTGAGGTACTTCCAGATGATTCTAGCACATTCTTTCCTAGGTTTGCCAGATATAGAGACCCTGCTAAGTGAAGAGGAGATTTTCCTACTGTTTTGTGCGACTCAGTCTCGCTCAGTTGCTTGTGGCAACTTTCTGTTGAAGGGCCTGGCTAGTGTTGCCAGATCATCAGTAGGCATCATCCATGTCGGTGGGATTGTTACACAGATAGCTACTGCATTGGGGTTGTCTCGCAAATTATTGCACCTCAGGACCTTCTGCTGCTACACCACCCTGGATATTGATTTTTGTCTTGATAGAGGACTGATGAGGAGGGCTTCTTTTGAGCCCAACATGTTTAGATTGCTGATCGACGGCGAAGCGATACACTATTTTACATTACCAGATCCGCTGATGACCAGTGTCCATGATCCTGAAAATTGGAGTTATGCTCTAGAGGGTTATGGAGAGACTGTCGAAGAGCCGAAATCGCCTCCCGCCGCTGAGTACACTCCTACACCTCTTACTCCCCGTATCACTGTTATGTCTAACAATATGTCTCTGCAGTCACCTGACCTACAAACACAGATTTATGAGCTCCGTAAGGAGACTGCCCTGCTCAAGCAGGAAGTGGCAGACTTAGAGTTACAGATGAAGGTTTCTGATCTCACTCATGCCTCAGAGGCCGATGCTCTATATCAGGCGATTGAAGAGCTTCGGAGGGAGATAGCTGAGATTCGTGGATCAAGCCAGGAAAAGAAGCCTACCACATGACTCATTCTACACTGACAGCGCTACCCTAGTATTTAATTTCCTTTTATATGCTTTATTTCATTTATCGCATTTCCAGACATATTTTACTTTATTGCAGCTTTTATATTTTCATGTACTTTGAATTCCTTATATATACATATTATGCACTAATGTTAATTTTTCTTTTTCTTTTTTTGATTTTTAATTTTATATTTTGTCGTGCAAAGAAAAAAAAATATAAGACAAAAATATTTTCATTTTTGTCTTCACAAAAAAATATGCAAGCCTCATGCCTTGAAAAGAAGAAGAAAACGCTATCCAGACCCCCCGAAGACCAAAGGTGCAAGGAAGGCCCAAAAAGGAGGATCCAAAAACCCAAGGCCTAGGAATTGGCCTTGTGGCGGGCGCCATAGGCCCTGTGGCGGGCGCCACACCGTACCAACAACAAATACGGGGCTGATCCCCCATTTCCACCATTTTCATCCCTTTCTTCACCAAAAACCCATTTTTCCAACCTTCCAAAACCTCCTTGAACCCCATTAAAGCTCCCCCATTTCCAAAATACCCTCCATCCATAAAACATATCCAACATCCATTTTCATTTTCATCCACCAAAAACCAAAAAAATCAAAACTTTATTATTTCCCTCATAAACCACTTTTCTACCATTTTCACTACCTAAGGAGCTATCAACAATGGAGTTCAACGGATTTCTTCTTCGTGATGGAAGACCGGGCGATAGGCAACGGAAAATTATTCAGAGGCTTCAGAGTCGAGAAATTCTCTCGACTAGGTACGTCGACGATAACTGTCTGTATGTTTTGGGTATTTATCATAGTTTTTTTAATTTATTAGAATTTCTAGGCTTGCATAATATTTTCATTAATCAGGAACCTACCTATGAGAGGCTGACAATTGAGTTTTTGAGTTCTTTGATATACACTGTCAGTCCTAACACTGCTAGCACTGTCGGTACTGTTATTTTTAGACTGTTTGGAATTGAGTATGAATTCAGTACCGACGATCTAGCAGGTTTGTTAGGAATCCCTCATAGGGAAGGTGCTATTTGTGAGGCACCTTTGGATGCGGAGTGGTCGGCCGAGGTATTTACCTTCTGGCAAAGGCTTTCAAGTTCTTCAATTAATTCTTTTGAAGGGATACTTGCGTCGACCATTCACAACCCGGCCATAAGAGTTTTTAGACTTCTTTTGGCATGTACTATTTTTGGCCGGGAAAGTCCAAACAAGGTAAATGCTCGTGAACTCCTATTTTTGCAAGGATGCCTCACTAGAACCCACATCAATCCGGTCCCGTTTATGCTTGCCCACATGACTTTATTTACTAATAAAACAGGACCGATTGTTTTTGGAGGGCTTGTTACGTCTATTGCTCGGGCTCTTAGCCTGAACAATGAGATAGCTACACTTGAACCACTACCTCCTCGCACAATTAATTTAAAATTTCTGAAAGACATGAAATTGTGCCGAACGAGGAGAGAAGGTGGTTATGAGTTGATGGTTCATGGGGTAGCTATCCCATCTGTTGCTTTACCATGCAGTAGACGTACTGATGTACGTGATGAAAGGAACTGGACCTATGATCTTAATGCTCCACGTGTTTTGGGTCCACTTCCTCCTAATATTCCCGATGGGGAGGCACATGACACTGATGAAGAGTATGATCGGAGAGAGCAGTCTCCCATCCCTCACAGGTCCCCCCATCATCCTTCACAGTCACACACCGCACCATCTTCCTCTAACCCTGTTGCAGGTACTGCTCCTGGATTCTATGTCACCGAGGAGATGTGGCGTGATATGACAGCTAGAGAAGAAAGGCGTGATGGCCTTCTCTCTACTATTTCACAACAGCTGACGGACAACATGAGCTTCATGCAACAATCGCAATTGGTTTCGGATCGTGCTTATAGCAACGTTTGCCGTACCTTGAACGATATCTCATTAGAGCAGAACCTTCAGAGAGAGTTCAACAGCCGGCACTACCAGCTTGTAGAGGCCACTCAAGGTTCCATCTTGGGTAACCTTCGAGAGGTCCGGAGTGCTCAGGCTGCTTTATCAGCACGACTCGACCGGAGGGACCAGCATCGTAGTAGATCCCGTCGTTCCAGACCATCACAGCAGGACGGCGAAAGCACCAGTGCTCCTCCTCAGTAGTCTTTTTCAGGTTACCCCCCTTATCTTATTTCGAAACATTGGGGACAATGTTCGATTTAAGTGTGGGAGGGGATTTTATTGCTTTCTGTCATTTCCCTTTTTAGTTAATTATTTCCTTTCAGTTATTTCCCTTTTCAGTAATTTATTTTTCTTAGATAATGCATGAGTCTGACGAGTCACCAGTATAGTGTATTTTTAGTTCATCTTCATTTTTTCCCATTTCCTTAGCCTTACCAGAAAAACCAGAAAAATTTTAAAAAGAAAATAATGTTGTTTCACATGTTTTTTGGGCTTTGAGACAGGTTTTAGATTAGGATGTGGTGACTTAGGTCAACTTTTTGAAACATCAGAACCATTTTAGCACCATAGACCTCTTGAATATAGGAATCACTCCTAAACCCCACCACCATGGCCTTTATTATCATTTAAAAAATTGTCCTAAGTAGTTTATTTTAGCAGTCAGCTCCGGCCTAAGCATGCTCTACGTAGGGGGCCGATGAACATAAGTGAATGATCCAGTGCTAATAAAAAATAAAAAAAAAGAAAAAAAAAGAAGGCAAACTCTGGTATAGGTGACCCTCGCAAAGTCATTTAAACCGAAAAAAAAGAGAAGAAAAAAAAATTTTTGCCACAAAAAGAAAAATAAAAATAAAAATTGCAAAGTCACCTATTGTTAGTTGGTTCAGAGGTATCTGGCACTGAACTTGGTAGGGCGGATTACGATCCGATCCCCCGCAGCTACATTTAGGCGAAATAAAAACAGGTTTACACATGCTTATGTGCCAGAAACCTTATGTTATGGATCAGAATCACTAACCGGTCACTCTACTATGAAGCATGTACGGATAACGGGCTTAATGTGATTGCGCCTGAATGAAAAGGACACAAAAAGATGAGAAGATAGGCCTAGGTATTGTGGGATGATATGGAGTGGTTAATATAGGATTGAAGTTTGTGTTTGTGTTACTATGGTACCCTTGGTTCACTTAGTTAGTATCTGTCACTGCATTCTGACTTGAACTTAGAAGCCCTTTAGCCCAAAGACACGTGTTGACACCATATTTTCTTAATCTTTAATGTTTGCTTGAGGACAAGCAAAGGTTTAAGTGTGGGAGAATTTGATCACACTAAAATTCACCGTGTTTCTGACTCCGATTTCGCATGCATTCTTAGCTTTTATTGTTATTTTGTTATGTTATTACTTTGTTTTCTTATGTTTTCAGGTTTTTATAATAATCGGGGCTTGAATCGAGAAAGGGAGCGAAAAAGGAGTGAAAACGGACGAAAACCTAGAAATTCAGCGTTTTGCACTTACGACACCCACCGTGGCGGGCGCCATGGGGTTAGCCATGACGTGGCCACGACTCAAGACCACTCCTCAACCTCCAAGACCCACGATCCCCACTCTCCAATCCCCTGTAGGCACCATGGCGGGCGCCATGACCTTGTGGCGGGCGCCACAAGGCAAAAATCAGTAACCTCCACTTTTTAGTGGAGGGGCATCCCAGTCTTTTCATGCTTTCAGTTTTCCTATAAATAGGACCTTAGATTTTCGTTTTTCTTCATCCAAAATTAGATTTCTCTAGGCATATATCAGTTTCAAAGCAGTTGCCATTCCACATCGGGGTGTTTCTACAATCGAGTGATCGAGTCTGTAATCTGTCTGTGCGATCGAGTTTTGGAGCACTCTGGAGGAAGTTAATCCTGCCGCCATTTTAATTCCAGTTCGTATTTTATCTTTTCCGCATTGCTTTACTTTTATTTATTTCTCGCACTGCTTTACTTTCTTTATTATCCGCACTCGCACTTTATTTCGTTTATTTCCCGCACTCGCACTTTATTTCGTTTATTTCTCGCACTGCTTTACTTTCTTTATTATCCGCACTCGCACTTTATTTCGTTTATTTCCCGCACTCGCTTTAAATTACTTTATTTCCCGCACTCGCTTTAAATTACTTTATTTCTCGCACTCGCACTAATTTCATTTACTTTCCGCACTCGCACTAAATTACTTTTATGAAAAATTATAAAAATAATCTTTACTTTATCATGTCTAACTAAATCCATAAAGGTTAGAATGTAAGGATCGTAATTGAACCAGTAATCCGTATAATTGTTCGTGGAAACACTCAAAGGGCTATTTTATCTTTCAATTCAATCTAATTGTTTTTAACTACTTCAAAAACAGCCAAAAGCGCTTTGTCTAGTTCATTAGGAGTTTTTAGATTAAAAAGAAAAGAGATTTTAAAACGATTTTCGGACGCGTTAGGAAGTTTAGAGTCTGGTTCGTAAGAACCTCTTTTTGCTAAGAAGTCCAGGTTAAAATACTTTTCAACTTAGTTAAGATACTATATTTCTTAAAAATAGGTTTACTACTCTAACGCAGTACGCACCTTTTTATCCGTGACAATAGGAGGGGTTGATTAGAGAGTACAACTCGGTTCTGAATACGCGAAAGCGACAGTTCCTGTTAAATTAGTTCTTTTCAAAGGAGAAAACATTGCCCATAAGTAGTTCCATTAACAAGTACTGGATTATCATTGATTACGTGAATTACATTCGAGCCTGTCTTTATTTATTATTTAAAATTATCATTTTATTTACCATTGCACCCTTATTAAAACCCTTATATTTAGTTCCCTTAGATACACACCATAACAACAGGTACGATAGATTGACACTTGGTCTCTGTGGATTCGACAATCTTTTATATTACTCTGACGTGTTCGTACACTTGCGAAAAACACGCATCACGGAGGCTTCACCAGAAGCGGGCGCCCTTTTGCCTCACAAACACCAAGACCTAATGTTGAGGCAGAAGCTGTTGCCAAAGCAAAAGGGAAGAGTGTGGTATCTGAAGAGCCAACTACCAAGGATACTCAGAAGACATCTTTTGAACAAGATGTAGACGAGTTCATGAGAATCATAAAGAGGAGTGATTACAAGGTGGTGGACCAGCTTCACCAAACGCCCTCCAAAATCTCCATATTATCACTGTTGATGTGTTCCGAAGCTCACATGAACGCATTGTTGAGAGTCCTGCACGCAGCATACGTGTCGGAGGAGATTACTGTTAATCAGCTAGAAACTGTGGTGGCAAATGTCAACACCAGTCATGGACTGGGCTTTACCAACGCTGACTTAACAACAGAGGGACGCAACCACAACAAGGCTTTACATATCACCTTGGAATGCAAGGGTGCCGTCCTATCTCATGTACTGGTGGACACTGGGTCATCCCTCAATGTTCTGCCAAAGAAAGCCTTAGTGAAGCTGGAGTATGATGGCTTGGCACTGGGTCCGAGTAACTTGGTGGTGAGAGCATTTGATGGCTCTAAAAGATCAGTGCTTGGGGAGATTGATCTGCCTGTGATGATTGGCCCGCAGTCCTTCAAAATTACCTTCTTCGTGATGGACATTCAGCCGGCCTACAGTTGTTTGTTGGGTAGACCCTGGATCCACGCCGCCGGCGCTGTTACGTCTACCCTTCACCAGAAGCTGAAATTCGAATGGGAAGGCCAGATCATCACCATTTGTGGGGAGGAGGACATCTTTGTTAGCCATCTGGCTACGTACAAGTACATAGAAATGGATGGAGAAATCCATGAAACCATGAGCCAGGGGTTTGAGGCCTTGAACATTAATGAAGCATCTGTTGTACTGGGAACCTCCATAACGTCGTATCAGCAAGCCCGGAAGGTTGTTGAAGAGGGTACTGCCCAAGGCTGGGGCAAGCTGCTGCCCGTGGAAAAGAAAGAAGACAGATTTGGGTTGGGTTACAAACCAACTCAACAAGATCAATCAGAGGCTGCAAAAGAGCCCAATTTTGTCAGCGGGGGAATGCTCACCCCGAATGCTGTGAACAATTTGGAAGACGAGGAGGAAAGCGACCGCAACCTGGAGAGCTGGATACGTCCAAGGATCCCGGGGAGCCAGGTCCCTAACTGGTCTTCCCAGGAAATTATAAGAGTTACTCCTGCAGAGTAATTATTATTTCTTGTATTTTAAAGCATGCATCAAGTCTTGCATCTTGCCCAAGATGTCAAGACTCATTTTGTAATCGGGCCATCTTGTAATTTTGTGCAAATGGATTAATCAATGAATATCGGACATCTTTTGCAAATGAGTCTCTTTTTCGCTCACTGTCTTTTCATTTTTCACTTTTGTACAAAACAATAAAATGGCAATGTTTTTCATAATAAAAACTTCATTTTCACTTTTTCTAAACAAGATTAAAATTGATCACTAAAATAAACCAATCTCAACCCTTGCAGAAAGTGCCCTCCAGACTGCACCGACAACAACACTGTTATGACTTTGTATGACTTTGACAATCCAATCAATCAAGCTGATGAAGGGGTTGAAGAAGATTATGAGCTACCTGAAGAGTTAGCCAGGTTGTTAAGGCAAGAGGAAAAGGTTATCACGCCTCATCAGGAGGAGATCAAAACGGTTAATCTTGGTACGGAAGAAGACGTGAAAGAGGTTAAGATCGGGGCCTGCCTGCAAGATTCAGTAAAAGAGCAACTGATTGATATGCTTCGGGAATATGTGGATGTTTTTGCTTGGTCTTATCAGGATATGCCAAGGTTGGACACCGACATTGTTATGCACAAGCTACCTCTAAAAGAAGACTGCCCACCAGTAAAACGGAAGATGCGTCGTACTCGCCCAGATATGGCAATGAAGATAAAAGAAGAGGTACAAAAGCAGTGGGACGCCGGTTTTCTTGTTGTGACTAGCTATCCGCCGTGGGTCGCTAATATTGTACTTGTACCTAAGAAAGACGGTAAGGTGAGGATGTGTGTGGATTAACGGGACCTGAACAGAGCCAGCCCGAAAGATGACTTCCCATTACCTCACATTGATGTATTGGTCGACAATACGGCTCAGTTCTCGGTGTTCTCCTTCATGGACGGATTTTCAGGATATAATCAGATCAAGATGTCACCTGAAGACATGGAGAAGACAACTTTTATCACACCCTGGGGCACGTTCTGCTATAAGGTGATGCCATTCGGACTGAAGAATGCTGGTGCTACTTATCAACGCGTTATGGTAACATTATTCCATGACATGATCCACAAAGAAATTGAATGTTATGTGGATGACATGATTGCCAAGTCCCTCACAGAAGAAGACCACCTGGTAAATCTGTTGAAACTGTTCAAGCGTCTGAGGAAGTACCAACTGAAGTTAAACCCCAACAAATGCACATTCGGGGTGCGATCCGGTAAGCTGCTAGGATTTATTGTAAGTGAAAAAGGGATTGAAGTTGACCCTGACAAAGTCAAAGCCATTCAAGAAATGCCTGCACCGAAGTCAGAAAAAGAAGTTTGGGGGTTTCTAGGTAGATTGAACTACATTTCACGGTTCATATCTCACCTTACAGCAACCTGTGAACCTTTGTTCAAGTTGTTAAGAAAAGAACAAACGGTCAGGTGGAACGAAGACTGCCAGAGGGCCTTTGACAAAATCAAGGAATACTTACAAGAGCCTTCAATCCTTATGCCTCCAGTTGAAGGAAGACCTCTAATAATGTACTTGACATTATTAGAAGAGTCAATGGGGTGTGTGCTGGGCCAGCATGACGAGTCTGGTCGAAAAGAGTATGCAATATACTACCTAAGCAAAAAGTTTACCGACTGTGAACAACGTTATTCACTGCTTGAGAAAACTTGCTGTGCTTTAGCGTGGGCTGCTCGCCGACTAAGGCAGTATATGTTGACCCACACTACCTTATTGATCTCAAAGATGGATCCAGTTAAGTACATTTTCGAGAAACCAGCGCTTACCGGACGGGTTGCAAGATGGCAAATGATCCTCATAGAATATGATATTCAGTACACATCTCAGAAATCCATCAAAGGCAGTGTATTGTCTGATTATCTTGCTGAGCAACCCATTGATGATTACCAACCTATGAGGTTTGACTTCCCTGATGAAGACATCATGTTCATAAAAGCAAAAGATCATGAAGAGCCTATTCACACTGAAGGGCTTGACCCAGAAGAAGAATGGACTATGATGTTTGATGGGGCCGTTAATATGAATGGTCGTGGTGTTGGTGCAGTACTCATTACACCCAAGGGAGTTCACATGCCTTTCTCGGCAAAACTCACCTTTAACTGCACTAACAACGAAGCTGAATACGAAGCTTGTATTATGGGTCTTGAAGAAGCCATTGACCTCAGGATCAAGACTTTAACCGTATTTGGAGATTCAGCTCTGGTAATTAATCAAACCAACGGCAAATGGTACACGCACCAAGATCATCTGATACCTTATCGGGATTATACAAGGAGGTTATTGACTTTCTTCACAACAGTCAAGCTTGAGTATATCCCCCGAGACGAAAATCAGTTTGCAGATGCTCTGGCTACCATTTCCTCCATGATCAAAGTTCAAGCTGCCAATTTTGTGCCTCGAATTGCAGTGTCCAGACTTGACAGACCAGCATATGTATTCTCAGCAGACCTTGCTAAGGATGATAAGCCTTGGTTCCATGACATTAAGTGCTTCTTGGAGGATCAAACATACCCACCTGGGGCATCTTCCAATGATAAGAAGACATTAAGAAGGCTAGTTGGTAGTTTCTTCCTGAATGCTGATGGTTCCCTGTACAAAAGGAACTTTGATATGGTACTCCTCAGATGCGTTGATAGGACAGAAGCAGACTTGTTGATGCACGAGGTGCACGAAGGATCCTTTGGTACCCATGCCGGAGGGCATGCTATGGCTAAAAAGTTGTTAAGATCAGGCTATTACTGGATCACAATGGATGCCGACTGTTCTGCCTATGCCAGAAAAGCCATAAATGCCAGATTTATGCAGATAAAGTGCATGTGCCTCCAAATCCTCTAAATGTAATGTCTTCACCCTGGCCCTTTGCCATGTGGGGCATTGACATGATTGGCAAGATTGAACCGACTGCTTCAAACGGCCACAGATTCATCCTGGTAGCCATTAACTATTTCACCAAGTGGGTTGAAGCAGCTTCTTATGCAAATGTTACAAGGCAAGTGGTAGCCCGATTTTTGAAAAGAGACATCATCTGTCGGTATGGAGTGCCCGAGCGAATCATTACTGATAATGGTTCCAACTTGAACAAAAAATGATGACAGAACTATGCCGGGACTTCAAGATCCAACACTACAATTCTTCTCCTTACAGGCCAAAGATGAATGGCGCTGTTGAGGCAGCTAACAAGAATATCAAGAAGATTGTGCAGAAGATGGTAGTCACCTACAGAGACTGGCATGAAATGCTACCATTTGCCTTGCATGGGTACCGAACGTCAATCAGAACGTCCACTGGGGCAACACCGTATCATCTTATGTATGGTATGGAGGCAGTACTACCTGATGAAGTTGAATTACCCTCCTTGCGGGTACTAATGGATGTTAGGTTGAACGAAGCAGAATGGGTCCGATCCCGATATGAACAACTAAGTCTGATCGAAGAGAAGAGATTAGCTGCGATTTTTCATGGGCAGCTGTATCAGAAAAGAATGAAGAGAGCCTTTGATCAGAAAGTCAGGCTTCGAGAGTACCAAGTAGGAGATCTTGTGCTGAAAAGACTCCTTCCTCCTCATACAGACCACAGGGGCAAGTGGACTCCGAATTATGATGGTCCGTTCATAGTAAAGAAAGTTTTCTCTGGTGGAGCACTGATGCTCAGTACTATGGATGGTGAAGACTTCCTGTCCCCTGTGAATTCAGATGCAGTTAAAAAATACTTCGCATAAAATGACCCGCTGGACATAAAAACAGAATGTAAGTCCAGACAAAAATAGGGCATCCCGGCGAGTCAAAAACAGAATAAAAGACTCGGGCAAAAATAAGGGAAAATAAATAAAAAAATGTACACCCGCTGAGTTGAAAAGCCGCATTGGACAGCTCAGGCAAAAATGGGTATCCCGGTGGATTGAAAACCCGAAAGGGCGATCCACGCAAAATGAGGGAATAAGCGAACAACTGCATTCTGAATTCGTCTGTCTCACCTACAACATGGCAAGTTTCGAAGGTTTAAAGCATCGGTCAGAATCAGCCTCCTTCAAAAAGCAAGATAAGAAGAACGTCAATGTCATACGAGTCATAGCAAAAGGGAAGCTTACCGAAGCGTCATCAACATTGCCAGCATCTTTTTGTTTCTCAATTTGTAACAATCTCCTCATTTCAGGGGATCTGTTTCTGTATTTTGCCAATTCAGGGCACCTAAATTAATGAAATCAGATTTCCAGTCATATTTCGTCTCGTACATTTTATTTTCATTTGCAAAATGTCCGATGTCTTTAATATATTGATTGCATAAATACAGATGTGTCTTTTCTAAAAATATGTACTTACAGGAAATATATTTGCTCCCGGGAGTGTCTAGACTCCTATGATGGAATCCAGTAAAGGATACCTCGGGGTACTTGTACGTTTCTTTGTTATAACAGGATTGCAGGTGTTCAAAGAACAACATGGGGCATGAAAGCTTCTCCCCAGCAAGCTACCAAATCATTATTTACTCGGCACATCTAAGCACCGGAGATGCTTTATCCCCAGCTGAGTTGCTAGCCATCATTCCTCCTCAGACAAGTGCAAAGCCAGGGTTGTTTTCTCCCCACCGGAGCTGCTAGGCATCATTTCTCCAGCATATTTGTCAGAGCAGTACCCGAAGGTGTTCATATCCCCAGCTGAGTTGTCAGATACTATCATCCTCAGCAGGACTACTACAGAAATCTCTAGGAAGATCTTTCAGTGATCTTTTCTTCTTCCCCAGCCGAGTGCTAGACAGGGAACCGTCTCCCCACAGAATTTCAGCCTCTATCCAGAAGAGCGATGCCTGAAGATTTCACAAAGTGACGAAAGCTTCTGCAAACCCCAGCTGGGTCCCTCATTACTGAGATAGGTCTATCAATGATCCATTTCCCCAAGCAGAGTCAGATATGTCAGATCTACCAATGATCTCATCCTCAGCTGGGATGTCCACTTCAAGTAGATCTGCCAGAGATCTCCGCAGCAACGGGATCCGAATCCCGGATCGGTATCTTTGCATAATCATAGCATTCGCATCATATTTTCCCCAGAGCGTAGCATTCCGTCCAATACGGAGCATTACGGCAAAAATCAAACATATTGCATAATCACAAGCCATGTGTCCAAACTGAACACTTGTAAATACCAATAATATCACATCAGCAATATACAAGAATACCTCTCAAACTCCCTGGCAGAATATTAAAGTATTTCCTTTACGCTCACAGATACAGTTACATGCTCCTTTTGGCACTCGTCCGTGTCATCATTCCCCAGTAAAGTCGCCTAACAGATACTTATACATTACAGATGCCTCTCGACACTCGTCCATGTCATACCCCCAACAGAAAGCCAAAGCGTTCCCTTTGCACTCACAACACATGTGTACATATATACAATTCCCCGACACCCGTCTGTGTCACCTCCCCCAGCGCAGATACTTGAACACTTTGTAGACCAAATACTTGTTTATAATACACTTTTTTTTCGACACTCGTCCGTGTCGTGCTCTCCACAGCAAGTTGGACACTTGTCTATATCCCACTCATCACTTTTTACTCATACAGATACTCGTCCGTATCTTGTATATACCACTTAAATCCCCTCGGATTCGACACTCGTCCGTGTTCTTTGTTAACTAGTTGGTACTCGTCTGTATCATCATCTCTGAACATGTGTCAAGCGTTTGTTTCTACCGATACTCGTCCGTATCAGAGTCTTAAGGATGCTCGTCCGCATTTTTAATCCATACACAATGTCAGGTACTGTTACCCTTTTGTTAGAATTTAGATACTCGTCTGTGTCTATTATTCCCTAGAAGAGTCCCCTCAGATTCGACACTCGTCTGTGTTCTTTGTTAACCAGTTGGTACTCGTCTGTATCATCATCTCTGAACATGCGTCAGCGTTTGTTTCCGTCGATACTCGTCCGTATCATAATCTTAAGGATGCTCGTCCGCATCTTTAATCTATACACAGTGTCAAACACTTATGCCCGTCATCTCTTGAATGTAGACACTCGTCCGTGTTTACCATTCCCCAGCAGAATTGATTTTCCTCTATCTGACGTTCGTCCTATGTCATGATACCTTTCGGCAGCCGTCCCCTGCCAGGTGATCGTCCTTCACCCTTTTGATGACCGTCCTTCACCATCCCCAGCGGAGTCTCTATTCATAGAACCACTTCCTATCCGACATTCGTCCTATGTCGTGATATTTTTAGCAGTCGTCCCCTGCTAGGTGATCGTCCTTCACCTCTTGATGATCGTCCTTCATCATTTTTATCCGATGGCCGTCCCCATCGTCGATTCTTTTATCAGACATTCGTCCTATGTCATGATAAACCCCAAGAGCAGCCGTACCCTGCTAGGTGATCGTCCTTCACCTCTTGATGATCGTCCTTCATCATGCTTACCCGATGGCCGTCCCCATCGTCGACCTTTTTATCCAGCATTCGTCCTATGTCGCGATACTTTTGGCAACCGTACCTTGCCAGGTGATCGTCCTTCACCAATAGATGACCGTCCCTCATCTTATCCCCAACAGAGCAGTCGTCCCCTGCTAGGTGATCGTCCTTCACCTTTGATGACCGTACCTCATCATTTATTTCATTTATGCTTTGAACTTGATGGTCGTCCCCATCATTCGCTTTACCTTTAAATCCCCAGAAAGCCTTATTTCTCAACTTGATGGCCGTCCCCATCATAATCTCTTATATCCCCAGCTTGTCGGCCGTCCCCGTCATTGCTTTATTTCCCGCATTTTCCCCAGCATGTCGGTCGTCCCCGTCATTGCTTTATCCCCAGCAGTCGTCCTCTGCTCGACGGTCGCCCTCCGTCGCCCGCACTTTATAATTATACTTTATTTTTACAATCTATATCCCTTTTCTTCTTCATTTCAGTGAGTGCAAATTTTGGATTGTCTTTGGTATTCAACCACAAGTTATCTTGTTTGCCTGTTAAGCCGTTGCTTACATCCTGCACAGCTAACTCATGTTTGAATAGGGGCAGCTGTAAACACCCCAAATTTGCCCTCACTCATTTCACCATGGCTTGTGATCTTTTCATGTGCATAAGTTCAACCATAGCACCTCATATTGCATTTTTGCTTCACTGCATTGATTCAAAGTCATCTACATCTAGGGTTTGTGATCTAAGCCATCCAAGAGCCATTTGAGCCACTCCAAAGGTCTTCAATCACCTCAAAGGGGTCCATGTATGTTCAAGCATCATATTATATCCTCCCAAAGTCAAGGAAGTCAAAGAATCACAAGAACTGAGAAAGGCATGGAAGCAGAGCCAGGTTTAACTGCACAGATGACCTAAAATTAGGGTTTTGGTTTCAGAGGCCATAACTCCAAATTTTTTGGTCATTCTTGTTTCTATTGGTCTCTATATGTTATGAGGATCATGCATATCAATTTTCATGAAGAAATTCAATGGGGAAGGCATCTGATCACAAGATGACTTCTTGAGCAAGTCAGTGCAAAATCAGGGCAGCTGAGGCCCCCAATGACCCAACCAAAGGGTGTTCTCCATCATTTTGAATGTGTATGATCTTTATTTGATCATAGAAGATGTTAGAAGTTCACAAAATTGAAGAATTTCAAGCCATTTGCAAAATTGCCTTTTTGGGAAAGTGACTTGTAATGGAAACTTGCCATTTTGGGAAAGTTTTTCAACCTCCTCTTTTTGATTCAAAAATGCTTCAAATGAGAAAACTTTGGTCATGAAAGTTGTATATTGGATCATTCCCTTTTCAAAAAGTACAAGAACTCATTCTAATTCATTTTGGATCAAAAGTTATGGCTTGCCAAAGTTGGGAAAAATCATGAAATTTTCACTTTTGCACAAAGAGGGAAACTTGCAATTTCACATGCCAAGCATTCTCATGACTTCAAAATGACTTCTAATCTTCACACAAACACAATGCAATGCCTAAAATTCAGATTGGCCCAAGAAACTTCTCATTTTCATGCCTTGATGTCCAAGTATCATAAACCATTTTTCATGAAAATCTCAAAGAGGGAAATCTTGCAAGAAGGGTTCCTTTGGTTTTGTTTGGTCTCTAATAAATATCAAAGTGTCATAACAACATTATTTGGTGCATTTTGCTGCATATTGCCCAAGAAATGTCACATGTCCATGGCCAAAAATCACAAAGTGTAACAAGTTGCAAAATTGTAAAACATGTGACATCTCACCCTTCATCCATTCCAGCTCACATCAGTTCATCCCATGGCCATCCTTGAAGGCAGCTGAACCCAAAGCAACCCTAAAATAGCCTCTGCCACAGCCCATGCCTCAAGTACACCTAACATTGACTTTTTGGCCAATTGCCCCATGCCATTCCCACAGTGCAAGTCACTTCCTCAGACCTCTTCCAATAGTTTAGGGATGTGCTATGGATCATAAAGCAAGCCACACACAAGCCAGAAACCTCCCACAATCCAGCTTGCACAAAATCTGTCCAAAACTTCTCCTCTTCGAAACTCCTTCCTCAGCCATCAAATCTCCATTTTTATTTCACCAACAAACCACAAATCATCCATAGAACAAGAATCACCCCCTGAAACAGCTTAAATCCCCACATACACAAACTCCCATTTCTGCTATACCAGAGCTGAAACATTCAAACCAGCCACTCCCCAAGTTTTCTAAGCTTCATTCCATCATCAGGAGGTTCAAGGAAGCAGGCTTGCACAAAGGAAAAGTCCAGAAAGCTCAAAATCAGAGAGGCTTCATCTCAGGTAACATGAAGAACTTTTTTCCCAGAAGCTAGTTTTTAAGTTCTTTTATGATGCTATGTGTTCTCCTGATCATGAATATGTGTTTACTTTTGAAAATGGGTGCGAAACCAGCATGTATGATGACTCTGAACATTTGCCCGTGTTTTATATTTTTCTTCAATTCATGTTTGTGAGGTGAAATAAATGAGTTTTAGATGAGGGTTTAGGTTTAGAAGAGTGTGAGGATCATTTTGGTGAAAGAAATTTGGTGTTTGGTAACCTGTAGAAGAAACTAGGGTTTGTGCTTGCCGGAGAAGATGACCGGAACCACTGTTCCGGTCATCTGAAAGTCATTAACCCTAATTAGGGTTTAGGCCAGGTTTGAATGTAGGCCGTGCGATTGCTCCTTCCCGCGCGTGTTTGTGTGGCCTAGATCTCATGATTAGTCTTAATTTAGGTTTATTTATTTAATTAATCTTGATTAATGAAGTTTGAACTTGGGCCATTGGATGTGGCGCCAAGTCAACAGCCCCAAGCCCAGATTCAATCTGGTCCTTCCCTTTGGCATACTTTTTCATTTTTTATTGTTTTAATTCATTTTGTTTATATTTAACTTCCACGAATTTTTAAAAATAGAAAAATGCATTAAAAAATTCTGATTTTTTTTGTCAAACATTTCATTAATTTTCAGAACCCAAAAATATTTTAATTTTTATTTTTTGCATTAAAAATTATTTTTAAATCATTTAAATGTTTATTTTTTAATTAGTTAATGGAAATTAATTAATTAAAAATGCATTTAGGTATTTAAAAATCACCAAAAAATTCACATTGAATTCTAAAACATTTAGAAACATTATCAAACCCTCAAAACAAATTTCTTTTTGGTCCTTGGTGTATTTTGACAATTTTCATTGGAATTAAATTTGTTTAAGGGCAATATTTTTGTTCAAACTTGAAAATTTTCATTCTGCCTAACCAATTAGAGTTTGATGATGGTTCTTATTGCATTGCATCCTTCATAGCATGTAGTTTCTAGGGTTAAATTGATTTGAATTTATCTTTCATTTTCAATTTGATGTGCATTTTTCCTTTTGAGGTACCTTGAAACCCTAGTTTGACTTGAGAAATTCATAACTTCTTTAGGGTTAGGAGTTAGGTCTTCCCCTTTGGGAAGTGAACTTGTGTAGGGTTAGGGTTCCTTTGATCCCACTTTCAATTTTTTATCATGTCATTTGCTTCTGATTTTGAATTTTGCATTGCATATTGTATGTAAACCCTAATTCTTGCTTTCCTTTGCATCCATCTTTCATATGCTTGCATTCAAGAACTTGTCATGACATTTTGTGCACCAATATGACATACAAGACATCTTAGGACATATTAGAATCATGTTTGATCATTGCATCTTTCATTTGCCATGTTATGCATTCATATCATTTCATAAACTTTCATGAACCTTTATGGTTCAAAGCATGCTTCATTTGCATCCACATCCTTGTATGATCACCCACCACTCTTGACATGTGTTTGCATCATCTCTTAGCATCATTAACATCATGTTTGTGCTTCTGACTTTGTCTTGCATCATTGCATTTCATCTCATTTTCATTGCATTTCATTTCCTTTGCTAACTTTTCAGGTGGTAAGTTGTTTTGAGAAGTGAATTTGCCTTCACTTCTCACAATCTCTTTTCATCTCTTTTATGCACCATTGCTGCATTTTATCTTGTGTATTAGAGTGGGCTTGCTCATTCATGCTCTTCCCCATTTTCTTCCTTCAAGCAACTTGTCTTCTTAAGTGAAGCAAGTTGTCTTGCTTCTCTCTGTTTCTTTCTCCTTTCATCTGCTTCTTTCCTGGTGGCTTTTCTCCTGAAGATCTTTTGCAAGCCTCATAAACCCTAGGAATACCCAAGCATGATAACAATTAGGGTTTGATTAGTCCCCCATTTAGTTTTGCCTTTGTGTCATCTTTGAGTCTTCTCTCCTCATCTCTTAATCAAGGACTAAACCCTAAAGGTCTTAAGGCTTTGTGATTAAGCTTATACCTGCATCCTTCTATTAGGGTGGAATGTATAACTTTAATCCTAAGTGTTAAACCCTTAATGTGTTTAAATCCTTTAATCAATCCATCAAATAATCACTAAGACATCAAGCTTGTAACTTGGGCCTTGCATTAGGGTTCTAATTCTTCCTTAATTGGTTAAGAAGGACTACCCCTAGTGTTAATGGACAAGTCCCCCTCAAGTTGTCTTACAAACCATAAAATTCACTTCTTAATCTTACCATTAGCTAAAATCCACTTTAATAAAGGCTTGGTTTTGTCATGAGGTTAATCCCTAATCATGGATTAAGTTGAGGAGCCTTCCTCAGCTTAAATGTTCTCATCTATCATCCTTCTATTAGGATGGTGTAATGGGTCCATTAAATCTTTGATTATGGCTTAAACTCATTACTTAACACAAAACAAAAATACCAAAAACATCTAAATAATTACAAGTAGGTTAATAATCTTAATCCTACATCATGGTGATTAAGTGTGAGGTGTTTACTTCATACTTAAGGTATTCTCATTACCCCTAATCAGAGGGAGGATGTGATGAGTTTACTAACCCTTGGTTTAAGTTTAAGCTCATTTTCTTATGACAAACTCCAAAAAGCAATAAAAGATTGAAAACTCAAAAACAAACAATAATCGTCTCCTCCGGGATTCTTTTCTCACCTCATTCACTCACAAGCGAGAACTTGCTTCTTCCGTCTAATGCAAGACAGTTTGCACCTGAGCCAGACAGGTCATACACTTGAGCATAGACAAGTAAGCAGTTCACAAGTCAATTTATCTCTCAGTCTCTTTGGGTCGAACTACGGTGTTCTGACTTCCTCATTGCACGAGAGGATACGTAGGCATAACTTAACAGTTATCGAACAAAAGTCTCTGTGTATTCCCCCTCCTTCCAGCATTATTCTTTAAGTCTCATAGTCTTGAGCATTTCATTCTTGTTCTTACACTGACACTTTTCTTATACACTTCACTTTATTTTTACACTGACACTTGCATTCCCTTCCAGCTTTGATACACAGATAGCACTGACACTACCCCTTTAAAACACAAATCTTTCAAGCGTGGATCCCGTCGAGTACGACGGACAATCTGGGTGCTAATACCTTCCCAGGTTGTAACCAACCCCCTTTCTCAGTTTCTCTGGTTCGCGACCGTCTTATCCATATCTTTCTAGGTTTATGCAGCATTACCTTTCCTTCGGGATAAAAATGCCTAGCTGGCGACTCTTGTCTTTTGAGTTCACCCCTGTGTGTTCTCTTCCTCTTTCGCCGACCGTTCGCGTCTGTACCCCATTTGACCCGGTGTCATTTGGTGGGAGCGACAATGAGATAACCTTCGGGAAGAATAAACAACGGCCCGAGGTAATGAGATAACCTTTGGGAAGAATAAACGACGGCCCAAGGTAACAAAATGGCTTTTAAGAAGAATGATCAACGTCTCAAAATAATTTTTGGGAAGAATAAACGACGGCCCAAAATGGGATAACCTTCAGGAAGAATAAACGACGGCCCGAGGTAACAAGATAACCTTTGGGAAGAATAAACGACGGCCCAAGGTATCAATATAACCTTTGGGAAGAATAAACGACGTCCCAAGGTATCAATATGACTTTTAGGAAGAATAATCGACGGCCCAAAATGAGATAACCTTCGGGAAGAATAAACAACGGCCCGAGGTAACAAGATATCCTTTGGGAAGAATAAACGACGGCCCAAGGTATCAATATGGCTTTTGGGAAGAATAATCGACGGCCCAAAATGAGATAACCTTCGGGAAGAATAAACGACAGCCCGAGGTAACAAGATAACCTTTGGGAAGAATAAACGACGACCCAAGGTATCAATATGGCTTTTGGGAAGAATAATCGACGGCTCAAAATGAGATAACCTTTGGGAAGAATAAACAACGGCCCGAGGTAACAAGATAACCTTTGGGAAGAATAAACGACGACCCAAGGTATCAATATGGCTTTTGGAAAGAATAATCGACGGCCCAAATTGAGATAACCTTCGGGAAGAATAAACGACGGCCCGAGGTAACAAGATAACCTTTGGGAAAAATAAATGACGGCCCAAGGTATCAATATGGCTTTTGGGAAGAATAATCGACGACCCAGAATGAGATAACCTTCGGGAATAATAAACGATGGCCTGAGGTAACAAGATAACCTTTAGGAAGAATAAACAACCGCCCAAGGTAAATTGTTGATGAAGTTCGTCTGTTGGAGAATTAACCTGAAAAACAAGGTTAGTTCGGTGCAAATATAATGATATATATAACATTCTGCAAGATAATATTTTTTGAGAATGCGTATAATATGATATGATATGATGTTTGTATGAATTATGTAGCTGAAGCGTATAAGTAGCTTCGTAGAACAACTGCCGACTGGGGAAAATAAATCTCGATTCGTTGCCGAAGAGTATGAAGACTTCGTTCCTGTCTTGTTTTAAGAATATCGTATTTAGGAACTCCCGTTTTCATTCGTTGTACTTCTTATTGAAGGATTAGATTCCTTAATATCCTGATTGAGGATAAAAGATATGGACATAGATCCGGGAGACCTATGTAGTTAAGTATCAGTTCTTCAGAGGATATGAAACTGCTTGGAGACTTCGTAAAGCTAGAAATGTAAGATATTACTTGAGGTATTCCGTAAGGATATCCGTAAAGATTACTCTATGGGGATGAACCGGCGAAGCTTCGTTGAATTCCTACCTCCATTAGTTCTTAGTAAATGCTATTATTGTATTTTATGTATTTTTGGTAAACATCAATCATATTCAAAAGCATATATACATTCAAACATAATCAATGGACGTTTTCTCGCTTTAGTAAAAAGGGGAAAAGTAAAGCTGAATAAAGAGGGAAAAGTAAAGCTGAATACAAAAAATGGAGTTTTATTTATTTTAGAAACTGGCCTATAAACAGGCAGGTTTTAACACGGAGACGGAAATCCAAGTAAGAGGAATTTGTCAAAGAGATTTTTACAGAATAATAGCTATGTGTAAATAATCTTATTGAGTTTCAACTTTGTTATTGCCATTATCTTTAATTATCTCATCTTCAGCTATCGGAGAAGAAACGATTGGATTGATCTGTATCTGTTGAATTTGACGTAGAGAACACATCTAGTAGAGATTACAGGGGTGATCCAACGAGACATAGTCATACGCTTTAATCCCTAACTTTTGCCTGGATTGCCCTTTCAAGTTTTCAATCCACCGGGATACCCTTTTTTTGCCCAAGCCGCCTTTTTAGGTTTTCGACTTGCCGGGTGTACATTATATATATATATATATATATATATATATATATATATATATATATATATATCCCTAATTTTTTCCCGAACCCTTTTGGTTTGCCGGGATGCCCTTATTTTTTCCTAGGTCAATCAACCTAGCGGGTCTTTTTTCATGCGTAGTATTTTTTAACTATGTCTGCGTTCACAGGTTGCGGGAAATCTTCACCATCCATAGTGGTAAGAATCATGGAACCTCCAGAAAATACCCTCTTAACAACAAATGGCCCTTCATAGGTGGGAGTCTATTTGCCCCTGGGATCACCCTGTGGTAATATAATACGCTTGATTACCAAATCACCAGCCCGATACACTTGCTGTCTAACTTTCTTATTGAAGGCTTTGATCATACGTTTCTGATACATCTGACCATGACAAACAACTGCTAATCTTTTCTCATCAATCAAGTTTATCTGGTCAAGTCGAGTCTGAATCCATTCATCTTCATCCAAGCATGCATCCTTCATGATTCTCAAAGAAGGAATCTGAACTTCAATGGGTAAAACTACTTCCATACCATAGATGAGGGAAAATGGGGTTTCCCCTGTTGAAGTACGTATAGTGGTACGATAACCATGAAGAGAAAATGGTAACATCTCATGCCAATCCTTATATGTAACTGTCATCTTTTGCAAGAACTTCTTAATATTCTTGTTGGCGGCTTCCACTGTGCCATTCATCTTTGGATGATATGGAGAAGAATTGTGATGTTTAATCTTGAACTGCATGCAGAGATCAATAATCATAGTGTTGTTCAGATTAGTACCATTATCTGTGATAATCCTTTCCGGGATTCCATATCTACATATAAGATTATACTTGATGAACCAAGCCACAACATTCTTGGTAACAGAAGCAAATGAAGCTGCCTCTACCCATTTTGTGAAGTAATCAATATCCACAAGGATGAAATGATGTCCATGGAGGCAGTAGGTTTGATCTCACCAATCATATCAATGCCCCACATGGCAAAAGGCCATGGAGCAGTTAGAACATTCAACAGAACTGGAGGCACATGAACCTTATCAGCATAAATCTAGCATTTGTGACAAGTTTTGGAGTGTTGATAACAATCAGCTTCCATGTGTTGCACCCCAAAATTTGCCCTCCCTAAGACAAGACATTATGTACTAAGAGGTTCACAAGGTTCACAAGACATCTCATGAGGTTCACAAGGTTCACAAGATTCACAATTAGTCAGAAAGTTTGGCAATTCCCTCAGACAATGCATCCTCCTAAGCAATGCATCTTAAACTAGGGTTTTGACTTTCATCAGGCTAAGTGGACTTCCAAGACTTCAAGTGAGCTTCATAGCATCCTATATGTGTTCAAGAATCCCCATGTCAAGTTTCAAGACTTTTCCCAAAGGTTTGC
Organism: Lathyrus aphaca; assembly: GCA_963966055.1. Taxonomy (NCBI): domain Eukaryota; kingdom Viridiplantae; phylum Streptophyta; class Magnoliopsida; order Fabales; family Fabaceae; genus Lathyrus; species Lathyrus aphaca. Next base: position 735,665,764 of record OZ014519.1, on the reverse strand, counting down.
TCAGTCAAATGATCAGATAGGCTAAAATCAGTCAAACTGAGGTCAACTGTGGTCAAACCAAAGTCAAACTTCATGATTTTTTGCCAACATCAAGTATATGAAGTAAAATTCATCATTTTATCAAGGGTTGATCATGATTCATCAAGTAGATTTCAGATCATCAAGAATCAGGAGTTTCTAAATTAGGGTTTTCATAGGAAAAGTCAACTGAACTTTGACCAGCCATAACTTTCACATGCTTCATCAAAAATTTTCCATCCAAAGCTCATTTTGAAGGAAATTGAATTATCTACAACTTTGTATCTCACAAGCCAAGCCCAAAAATGCTTCATTTGGAAGGTATGAGCTAAAACATTACAGGTCATTCCAAAGGTCAACAAAAAGTCAACATCTTCCAAAGAGTATAACTTGAGAATGGTAAAAGATATGGACATGATACCAAAGAGGTTGGTTATAGGACTCTCTAAGCTTTATAAAATTTCCAAGAACACCTTCATAGCATTAAAATTGAAGGATTTGTGCCCTTGCAAAGTTGGGAAATTTTTGGGAAGTTTGTGAAGCAAATGAGGCCTTAAAACCAATTTTTGCTAAATGAGCCCACCAAATTGCCATCCAATCTTTATAATATCATCAAGCACAACCCAAACCATGCCTTTTATGATTTTTTATATTTTATTTAGTATTTATTTGAATTTTATTCATTAAAATACAAATTAAATTAAAATAAAATATGAAAATCATATATTTGGAAGAGATTATGATTCTAGAAGGTCATAAACACCATTCAAGACTAATTGTTCACATCCAAATTCGTGCTAGACCAAGATAGTAAGAATATATTGGATTTTTTGACATTTTTGAGAGAGAGATTTCTTCATAATCAAGCAATCAATTTTCATGATCCAAAGCCCATTCTTTTTGACCTAATTACATCCTTATATATACATGAGCACACTGCAAGCACAGGAGACGATTTTGCTGCCTCTAAGAACACTTTCCATACTTCAAAATTTCAAGAAAAAGAGAGATTCGGTTTTGGAGTTAGAGAGAATTTCAAGACATTCTAAAGGTTGCATTAGCTTCTCTGATCATCACTGAACATGTTTGCATCATTATAATCATCAAAATCATGCTCATATACACAAACCGAATCGTTCTTCTTCCTTAATTTTTTGCTTTTCGATTTCATAAATTTAGCCATTATAAATTATGTTTGATTACTGATTCATGTTTGTTTTGAAGTATAGAAGCTTTCTGGATAAACCAATTGAAGTTTCATGGCCTAAATCGTTAGATGCCATTGTTAGGGTTTGAGATTCGAATTCGGGATCTTAGTGTTTAGGGCGTTTAAATGGATTCTAAGAACATGGCCATAACGTATAAACTTCATGTAATTGATCTGGGCTGCTAATTTGCATTAATATTGTGGTTTGCTTGATGTTTCAAAAACATAGGTTTTCTGGTTCATGAACACGCATGTGAATTCGCAGGAAAGGGCGCATGAAAATTCGCAGGAAATTCAAATGAGGAAGATGAAGCTGGGCGCCAAATTCCAGTTTTAAATTCTAACATTATATTTTATTTTATTATTGTTATATATATTTCAGAAAGACTAGTTGGCTCAGTTGGTTGGACGCGCATGTGAACGGCTTCAGTACCTGGGTTCGAATCCCAGGTTTTGCATTTTTTTGGTTTTATTTATCATATTTATCAGTTTGTATATTTAATAATTGTTGTTCATCCTGTGTTTCCTAGCACGCGCTAGCCCAGTGGCAGGGTTTTAGGCATGGTAAGGGGGAGGTCCTGGGATCAAAACCAGGCCTCCCCACCTTCTTTTTATCATTAGTTTCTTTTATTTATTTTATATTAATTAACTTGTTTTTATAATTATTAATTTTATTTAAATAACTAATTAAACCTTTATATTTTATATTAATCTTATAATATTTTTGATAAATCATTTTAATTAATTTAATAAACAGTTTTATATGTAAAAAATGTTATTTTCTTCTAAGTTGTAAATAATTTATGTAAATATTATTTAATTTCTAAATTTTAAAAACTAACCCTAATTTTTTTATATATATAATTAAAACCCTAATTTTCTCTAACCCTAGTTTCTAACTCTAATTTTTATTTAACTTTAAATATTGAATTTAATTAATTTTTCTAATATATAGTTAAATAATTAATCATGTTTTGTAGATGTTTATTCTATGGTTTATTATTATTATTCTCATTATATTATTTTCTTTTAAAATTCTTTAAAATTGCTTATTTAATTTAAAAATATTCTCTTAACTTGTATATATTTTTGTATATTTATGCTAACCTCTTCCTCTTATAATTATTCTATTACTAACCATTTTAATTATTTCTTTATTATATATATTTATTGTTCATATTATAATGTAATTGCGAAAGCCTTGTAATAGTTGTAGTTTTATTTCTTATCTTTACTTTATCATTGTAAATATTATTTTTTGCCATGGTTAGTAACTATAGGAAGTGATAACATGTTTGTAAATTAAAATTAATTTAGAATGACTTATTTAATAAGATAAATATATGAATATGGACACTCACACACGTAAGTCGATCTTTGATCGCCATCTCTCACTTTCTAAGGTTATCCCTCATGTTGCCTAACTATAAGGTCAAGTAAGGTGTCTTAAAGCAAAGTCCCTTTTGATAAAATATCATCAAGTCCCTTTAAGATTAAAAGATCCAGTCCCTTCGATGTTGCCTACGGTAAATGATCTTGTCCCTTCGAATAAAAGATGATAAGTCCCTTCGTATTGCTAAGACACCTTACAGTTGCCTAAACACAGATGTCCCTTCACATGTCCCTTATCACATCCAAGGTAATGACTACCTATTCCTTAATAATAGGGATAGTCTTACCATTGAAAGAACATATAAGAACAGTAAATATTTAACATAGGGTAGGTTCCTCTTAAGTACTTGCTCACTTTTCAAAATACTTCATTGCACTTCACATTTCAAACAAATTTTCAAAACAAAGTGTTTATATACATCCATACGAGGATCATTATAAAGTACTTAGAAAATTTTTAATCACACACTATATTTCTCAAAACAGTTTAAAGTGAGCTAAGTAACTAAGAGCCCATGGATAACCATGGATATAAAGGGTGCTAATACCTTCCCTTTGTATAACCTATCCCCCGAACTCAAAATCTTTTTAAGGTCTTTCCTGTTCTTTTATGTCCTTTCCTTTTGGATAAAATAAAAGTCGGTGGCGACTCTTGCTATCCGCAACATTTAACTAAAGTCAGTTCTCCCACCGTGTTACAGAACTGGCGACTCTGCTGGGGATTTAATAAAAGAGGGTTACCCTTAGGAAGTAGATCACTTAAATTGTTTGCTTTGTTTGCTTTATACTTATCTGTTGGGTGCTCTTATGTGTGAAAGATCCTAACCCGAATCTAGTGTACCTTAGGTAAATGGAAATAGACCAAGGAAACTGTACGACGTATACCGATATGGTTGATCTGGTGGCCATAGTTAGTGTGACTTCTTGGTTGGTGCTTATGTTCCTTAAGCAAGTTGTGAATAATATGAGGCTGCCATATGTTGTCAATACACTAACTGACTTTTAGAACCTTAGTCATCCCATCTTGGCCTTTAGAAAGTAGTGAGATAACCGGCTTTGGTGAAGACTGAAGCTGGTTGATACTCGATACTACACTCATTGAGATCTTAAACTTGGAGGGTTTTGGTTGGCAAGTAAGTTGCCTACTGAACATCCACCCTTGTGAAGGATCAATGATATTGAGATCCCTTAGAACCTGATTACTTTATAGGACAGGATGAACCAACTAAACTTCAGGGGAGGGTACTTACCTTTAAACCTCATGCAAGCCTTCAAACCTAGGGCTATTGTGTGACTTGTTTGTGTGTGCCACATGTTTGTGATTGAGCATAACATCATCATGCATCATAAGCATAGCATTTTTACTAACCATTTCAAGGACCAAAGGATTTATCTTTGTTCTTTGTTGCAGTTCATGGCTTCTGCTCATAGGAATACTATCAGGATCAACTTTGTAGGAATACCTCCTAAGCTTAAAGAATTGGTCTCTCAAGTTTCTGAAAACTCCCAGTTAATCAAGAGGCATGGTCACCTACTGGATCTAGTTACTTCAGGGTTCAATGAAGACATGATGAGTGTTCTGTTTCAGTTCTTTGACCCTAAACATCATTGCTTCACATTCCCCGATTATCAGCTGGTTCCTACAATGGAAGAGTTCTCCAAGCTACTGGATATACCTATCCTTGATCAGAAACCCTTCACAGGCTTAGAAAAAGAGCCTAAACCTGAAGTCATTGCTGCAACTCTATATCTGAAGAAATCAGACATTGTCCTAGAAACGAGAAGTGGAGTTAAGGGTATTCTTGCTAAGGTATTGATGGAGAAAGCTCAAGTGTTCCTGAAGGCTATGAGTTATGATGCTTTTGAGGAGATCTTAGCCCTATTGATCTATGGTTTAGTATTGTTCCCCAATCCAGACCAGTTCATAGACGTACACGCCATCAACATATTTTTGACTCGCAATCCAGTGCCTACATTACTTGGAGACATCTTACACTCTCTCCACACTCGTACTACGAAGGCGAGGGGGACTCTGATGTGCTGCATACCTCTCTTGTCTAGGTGGTTTATTTCTCACCTTCCTCGATCAGTGATGAAGAATGAACAAGGGTTCAGGTGGTCCAAGAGGATCATGTCACTTTCTCATTCAGATATTCATTGGTGCTCTCGATCTATGGAGAATGTTACTATCATTGACCGTTGTGGGGAGTTCCCTAATGTGCCACTCCTTGGCATAAGAGGGGGCATTACTTACAACCCTTCCTTAGCTCTACGTCAGTTTGGTTACGCTCGGAGTGATGGTCCTCATGACATGTTGATTCAAGGCATTGTGTTCGACTACGACAACGATCTTCAAGGTTACCGTCAAAGGTTTATACGAGCATGGGGTAAAGTGAACAAGGTTGACAGCAAGACTCTGGAACCAAAGTACACTATTCCTATGGAAGCTTACCTCAGATGGGTGCGATCTCGTGCTCAGACTCTTATGATGCCATATCCTGCTATCCTGCCAGTTACCATGTAGCCCGTTGCTGAAGGAGATACTTCTTATGTCATTCTTCACCCAGACATGCCCACTGACATGGAGGAGTTACAAAGGTCCTGGATCCAGTTGAAGGAGCAAAGAGATACTTTTGAGACTCATTACAAAGCAAGTCAATAAAGAATCATGGAGCTAACAAAGCAACTTCACGAGGAGCGGAATCTCAACTCATACCTCAACACAAAGAGGAAACGTCCATGGGAGACTTAAAACCCCATTTTTGTATTCATTTCATTTTTACTGTAAGCCCAAGGGGCAAATAAGTTTATTACTAATAAAAGTTTACTTTTTGGTTGTTTAAACAAATTTAAATCTTGCGGTCCTTGAAAACATTGCATATGCATTTACACACCATATCATTGCATCACAGGTTTCTTATGAACAGGTATCTTATCTTCTCGTTGTTTATTTCAGCAGAAATGGCTCTTGAACAGACTGTCAAAGATCTCCAGGCTCAGAATGCACAATTCCAAGAGTTGATTCTGAACTTGTCCAAGGGGCAAGATGAGCTGAAGACACTGCTGGCTAAAAAGAATAAGAAGACTAGAAAATCAGGAGACTTTATTAATCTTGGAAGAAGATTCAAAGGTCCTATCAAGACCAAGGAGCAGGTTGAGGATTTTGAGTCTGAAAATTATGAGAAAGAGGGAGGCAGTCTCCATGATACTGTGGGAGATTCTGATTCTGAAGCAAATTATTATCATGATCCTAATGAAGATAAGTACAAGATACTGGTAGACAGGATGAATGCCATGGAGTTACAAAAATCTTCTGGGCTGGATTTTGAAGATCTGAGTTTAATATCTGGAGTGGTTATACCTATTGGTTTTAAGGTTCCTGCTTTTGTGGTGTACGGTGGTGTTTCATGTCCCAAATTGCATCTAAGGTCCTATGTCCGGAGGATTCAACCACATACTGCTGATAAGAAATTATGGATTCATTTCTTCCAAGAGAGCTTGTCTGGAGCTCAATTGGAATGGTACTATCAATTGGAGAGTGTCAATATTCGTGATTGGAATGATCTTGCTGAGGCCTTCTATAGGCAATACCAATACAATGCTGATTTAGCACCTACTCGCATGCAACTCCAAAGCATGTCTATGGGTGCTAAGGAGAATTTCAAGGAGTATGCCCAGAAATGGAGAGACCTGGCTGGCAGAGTTCAACCTCCTCTGACTGACAGGGAGCTAGTGGATATGTTTATGAGTACTCTGAATGGTCCTTTCTATAGTCACCTCATTGGAAGCTCATCATCTGGTTTCACCGAGCTGATAATGACTGGAGAACGTGTGGAGAGTGGTATAAGAAGTGCTAAGATACAGGTGGGTGCCTCTTCATCAAGCACTACCAAGAAGCCCCCTAGTGGGAAGAAGGAGTCTAATGTTGTGTATGGTCAACCCAGTCGTAACAGAAGTCACCAATCTGTGGGAGCAGCTCACATTTCTAATCCTACTCCTGCAGCACCAGAGCTACCACAGAGAAATCAACAGAAGCCTAGAAGACAATTCACCAAGATCAACATGTCACTGGCCCAAGCCATGCAACACATGTTGAAAGGGGAACTCATTATGTTGAAGGACCCTCCTCAGAATCCTAATACTTCCTCTCCTCGATACAATCCTAATGCACGATGTGCCTATCATTCTAATTGTCCGGGACACGACACCAACAATTGCTGGATATTGAAAAACAAGATTCAAGATATGATTGAGGCTGGAGAGATTGAATTTGACCCTCATGGGACTCCAAATGTGATTACTGCTCCCATGCCAAATCATGAGAAGACTGTTAATGCTGTTGATGAAGTTTCATATGTTTCCTCAATAGCAGATGTGACCACTCCTTTATCCATTATCAAGAAGAAGCTGGTACAGGCTGGATTCTTTCCAGGTTGTAATGAAGATTGTTTTTATTGTGCCTACAAACCTGATAGCTGCTGGAAGTTGAAAGATGGTATTCAACGCCTCATGGAAAATTACACTATATTGTTTGAGAGGACACCCTCTGTGGAAGGTATGGTTGAACATCTAACTCAAGGTACAAAGGTTGAAGATGTGGACATGGTTGATAAAGTGCCAGTGAAGATTACCTCCAAAGGCCCTGTCAAGATCTCTTCCAAGGGTCCTATCAAAATTACTGCTGAGGGTTTGGTGAAGACTGTTGCTGAAGTTAGAGTGCCTCCCATGATTATTACTACTCCTGGCCCTATTCCGTATACTTCTGATAAAGTTATACCCTGGAATTACGGTTCTGATGTTTATATCCATGGTGTTAAACAGGAACCTCTGACTGATACACCTGTTACTGATGACAATCTTGATGTTGATAATATTGCTGGATCTAGTAAGATCACCAGAAGTGGAAGAATTTTCTCTCATCCGGCTACCTCAAAAAGTGCAGTTACTCCAACTACTACCTCCACTTCTGAACCAAGTACTGATGCTCGGGGCAAAGGTCCTGTGGTTGAACCTGTGCAAGATGAGGCACCGACTGCTGAGAATCTCTCTAAACAGATGGAAGAAGTGCTGAAGATCATTCGCAAGAGTGATTATGATATTGTTGACCAGTTGGGGCATACTCCCTCCAAAATTTCCATGTTGTCTTTGTTACTGTGTTCTGAGGCTCATGCTAAAGCCTTGATCAAGTTCTTGAAGACTGCTCATGTACCAAATGAGATTTCTGTGGATCAATTTGAAAATTGTGTTGCACATCTGACTTATGATAATGGGTTAGGTTTTTCTGATGCTGATTTGACTCCTGCCAAGAGAAACCATAACAGAGCTTTGCATATCTCCATTGAATGTAGGGGCACTACCTTGTCTCATGTGTTGATAGACAATGGCTCTTCATTGAATGTACTTCCCAAAGAGGTTCTGAATAAGCTCAGTCCTGAAGATGTTGTGTTAAGACCAAGTAATATAGTGGTGAGGGCCTTTGATGGTTCAAGAAGGGTGGTGCATGGAGAAATAGATCTCCCGATCAAAGTAGGCTCTCAAATTTTCAATTCTACCTTCTATGTAATGGATATTCGTTCTGCGTACTCCTGTTTGCTTGGGCGCCCCTGGATCCACGGGGCAGGTGCTGTGACCTCCACTCTACATCAGAAGTTGAGATATCCAGTGAAGGGAAAGATCGTCACTGTTTATGGGGAGGAAGAATATATGGTCAGTCATGTGAATACATTTAAGTATGTTGAAGTGGAAGGTGAATATGTTGAGACTCCTTGCCAGACATTTGAAGTAGTTCCTTGGGTCTTTCCTGCTAATGAAACTCCTCCTGTGGTTAAAAAGGTTCCTGTGGTTACTAGAGTAGCTCCTATAATGGCTTCCCTCAAAGATGCAAGAGTTGTGGTTGAAGAAGGTGGTTGTACTATTTGGGGTCAGCTTCCCGACATTCCTTACAAGTCTGACAAGTTTGGTTTGGGTTTCACTGCAGAGTCCCATAAGGTTGTTCGTCGTGCTCGTGCTGTTCGTATCACCAATCAAGGGATCATGAAAGATCAAATCAATGTTGTGGGTGACTATAGTGAAGACTACAATCTGGATGATTGGATCTTTCCTACTGTGGGTGATGGGCTCAACAATTGGAAGACTGGAGACGTTATTCCTATCTCCTTTAGTCAGGAGTAAATACTATTACTGTGTTGTTATTTTTAAGTTTGTAATTTTTGAATAATTAAACTTCTAAGCCTTGTGCCTTACCCGAGGCACAATGGTATGCTTGTTTCGGGATGTCATTTCATTTGCATACTTCATTCAATAAAAATCAATGGACGTTTCGTTTTCGTAAATATTGTGCTCTTTGTCTTTCTTTTATTTTATTTTTTGTTTTATCAGCTATGTGTTCTTACACACACCCACATCACTAAAATGCAGATCCTCATCCACTCTGGATCCGGTTGATAACAGTTCTACTATTGCCAATTATAATTTCGAGAATCCGATCTATCAAGCTGAAGATGGAAAGGAGGAAGATTGTGAAGTACCTGTAGAGCTTGCTAGGTTGTTACAATAAGAGGAGAAAGCTATACAGCCACATGAAGAGCCAGTCGAAGTTGTGAATCTGGGAACTGAAGAAAACAAGAAAGAGGTCAAGATAGGGGCTGAATTAAAGGATGGTGTTAAGAGTAGATTAATTCAGATGTTACGTGATTATGTGGAGATCTTTGCTTGGTCCTATGAAGATATGCCAGGGTTGGATACAGACATTGTGGTTCACCGTTTACCGGTAAAAGAAGATTGTCGTCCAAAGAAGCAGAAGGTTCATCGCATGCGTCCTGAAATGTCAGAAAAGATTAAAGCAGAGGTAATGAAACAGTTTGATGCAGGGTTCTTAGTTGTGACTTCTTATCCTCAATGGGTTGCAAATGTGGTACCGGTACCTAAGAAAGATGGTAAGGTACGTATGTGTGTAGACTACAGGGATTTGAATAAGGCCAGCCCCAAAGATGACTTTCCACTTCCTCATATTGATGTTCTAGTAGACAACACTGCTCAGCATAAAGTATTCTCTTTCATGGACGGTTTCTCTGGTTACAATCAAATCAAGATGGCACCTGAAGATATGGAGAAGACTACATTTGTTACACAGTGGGGTAATTTTTGTTATAAAGTGATGCCATTTGGTTTGAAGAACGTCGGGGCAACATATCAGCGTGCTATGGTGGCTTTGTTTCACGATATGATTCATCATGAGATAGAGGTATATGTGGATGATATGATAGCCAGGTCCCAGAATGAAGAGCAACACCTTGATCATCTGCATAAGTTGTTTGAGAGGTTGAAGAAATACAAGTTGAGATTGAACCCAAACAAGTGTACTTTTGGAGTGAGGTCTGGTAAACTCCTGGGTTTCATCGTCAGTGGAAAAGGTATTGAAGTAGACCCTGCAAAAGTGAAAGCGATACAAGAGATGCCAGATCCCCGTACTGAGAAGGAAGTTAGAGGTTTCTTGGGATGATTGAATTACATTGCAAGATTTATTTCCCAATTAACTGCTACCTGTCATCCAATCTTCAAGTTGTTGAAGAAAGATCAGGTAATGGAGTGGAATGACGAGTGCCAGGTAGCTTTTGATGAAATCAAGAGATATCTCCTAGAACCTCCAATTTTGATGCTACCAGTTGATGGAAGACCCTTGATTATGTACTTAACAGTATTAGAAAATTCAATGGGGTGTGTGTTGGGGCAACATGACGAGTCTGGTCGAAAAGAGCAGGCAATATACTACATTAGCAAAACGTTTACCGACTGTGAAACAAGATACTCACTGCTCGAGAAAACTTGCTGCGCTTTGGCATGGGCTGCTCGCCGACTAAGACAGTATATGTTGACTCATACTACCTTATTGATTTCAAAGATGGATCCAATCAAGTACATATTCGAGAAACCTGCTCTCTCCGGACGAATAGTGAGATGGTAAATGATCTTAACAGAATATGACATACAATATACTACTCAGAAGGCCATTAAAGGAAGTGTTGTAGCTGATCATTTGGCTTATCAAGCAGTGGATGATTATCAGTCAATGAGTTTTGAGTTCCCTGATGAAGACATTATGATCATTACCAAAGAACCTGGACAATATGACGGACCTGAACAAGGATCCCGATGGACTATGGTTTTTGATGGAGCCTCTAATGCACTTGGTAATGGTGTTGGTGTTGTGATTATTTCCCCTGAAGGTTGTCATACCCCGATTACTGCAAGACTGTGTTACTATTGTACCAATAACATGGCTGAGTATGAGGCCTGTATCCTGGGCATCAAAGCTGCCATTAATATGAAGATTCAGTTCCTAGACGTACACAGAGATTCAGCCCTGGTGGTGAGTCAGATTAAAGGAGAGTGGGATACCAAGCATGAGAATCTCATTCCTTACAGAGAGCATGTGTTGTCTTTGATCCCATATTTTGAAGAAATTACCTTTGGATATATTCCACGAAGAGAGAATCAATTGGCAGATGCATTAGCCACCATGGCGTCTATGTTTGAGATTAGCTGGGATGATGAAGCTCCCAAGATCACTATTGACAGATTTGAGAAGCCTGCATACTGCAATAAGATTGACACTGAAGGAGCAGAGGGGAAGCCTTGGTTCTATGAAGTAAAAAGATATCTTGAAGCTCAGGAGTTCCCTGAAGGGGCATCTGTCAAAGATAGGAAGTTTCTGAGGAGGTTTTCTGCTAAGTTCTTTTTGAGTAATGGAATTTTGTACAAGCGCAATCATGATTCAACTTTGCTTCATTGTGTGGATAAGAAGGAAGCAACAGAGATTATGGAAGACATGCATGATGGGATATTTGGCACTCATTCTAGTGGTCATACCATGGCAAAGAAGATATTGAGAGCAGGTTACTATTGGTCTACCATGGAAGCTGACTGCTATCAACACTCCAGAACATGTCACAAGTGTCAAATCTATGCTGATAAAGTGCATATACCTCCAGCTCCATTGAATGTGTTGACTGCTCCTTGGCCTTTTGCCATGTGGGGCATAGATATGATTGGTGAGATCAAGCCTACTGCTTCTAATGGGCATCGTTTCATCCTAGTTGCTATTGATTACTTTACTAAGTGGGTGGAGGCAGCCTCATTTGCATCTGTTACTAAGAATGTGGTGGCTCGATTCATTAAGAATAATCTCATATGTAGGTATGGCATCCCTAAAAGGATTATCACAGACAATGGCTCTAATCTGAATAATACCATGATTACTGATCTCTGCACACAGTTCAAGATTAAGCATCACAACTCTTCTCCGTATCGTCCGAAGATGAATGGGGCAGTAGAAGCTGCTAATAAGAACATCAAGAAAATTCTACAGAAGATGACTGTTACTTACAAGGATTGGCATGAGATGTTACCCTTTGCTCTTCATGGTTATCGTACCACAATACGTACTTCAACAGGGGCAACCCCATTCTCCTTAGTCTATGGTATGGAAGCAGTTCTACCCATTGAAGTTCAGATCCCCTCCTTAAGAATCATGGAGGATGCAGGCTTGAATGAAGATGAGTGGATTCAGACTCGACTTGACCAAATAAATTTGATTGATGAGAAAAGGTTGGCAGCTTTTTGTCATGGTCAGATGTAACAGAAACGGATGATCAAGGCTTTCAATAAGAAGGTTAAGCCAAAGGTATATCAGGCTGGTGACTTGGTAATCAAGCGTATCATACTACCACAGGGTGATCCTAGGGGTAAGTGGACTCCTACTTATGAAGGACCATTTGTGGTCAAAAGAGTATTCTCAGGAGGTGCCATGATGCTTACTACTATGGATGGTGAAGACTTCCCACAACCTGTAAACGCAGACATAGTTAAAAAATACTACGCATAAAAAGAGACCCGCTAGGTTGACTGGCCTAGGCAAAAATAAGGGCATCCCGGCGAACCAAAAGGGTTCGGGCAAAAATTAGGGATATATATATAAAAAATGTACACCCGACAAGTCGAAAACCTGAAAAGGCGGCTTGGGCAAAAAGGGGTATCCCGGTGGATTGAAAACCTGAAAAGGCAATCCAGGCAAAAGTTAGGGATTAAAGCGTATGACTATGTCTCGTTTGGATCACCCATATAGCCCTAACTAGTTGTGCTACTTAACTCAAGATCGAACAGATAAAGATCAATCCAATCGTTTCCGTCTCTACGGCAGAAGATGAGATACTTGAAGATAATGGCAATAGTAGAATTGAAACTCAATAGGATTATTTCTCACATAGTTGTTTCTTTGTTTTGTAAAAATTTTACGACGAATTCCTCTAACTAGGATTTCTGTCTCCTTGTACAAACTTGCCTGTGTATAGGTCACTTTCTAATATAAATAAAATTTCATCTTTGAATCCAGATTTAATTTTTACCCTATTTACATAAGAGAAAACGTCCATTAGTTGTGTTTGAATGTATGTATGCTTTTGAATATGATTGATGTTTACCAGAAATGCATAAAATGCAGTAATAGTATTTACTAAGGACGAACGAGGGTAGTAGTTCAACGAAGCTTCGCCGGTTTATCCCCACAAGACAACTACAAATCCCCAGTAGAGCAAATCTATTTTTATAGGTACTTCAAGTTACGTCTCCCCTTGAATTTGTGTCCATCTCTTTTATCCTCAGTCGGGATACTCAGGAACTTATTACTTCAATAGAAGTATGACAAACGAAGACGGGAGGTTATAAATACTATACTATCAAACGAAACGGGAACGAGGTCCTCATATTCTTCAGCAACGAATCGGGATTTATTTTCCCTAAGCCAGCAGTTGTTACACAAAGATATCTAGACGCTTCAGGCTGCATGATTCATACATCATTTACATCATAACATAACATATCCATAAGTGCATAATACATTTACTTAGATGAACCATGCCATGCATGCATACATATCGCATAAACTAACCTTTTCCTTGCAGGATAGTTATATGCAGATAAAACAACTCACAACAGGTCAGAAACGATCTATACAAAGGTCTGGTGCAGATACTTAATCATTACTCAAGATGTCCTTGGATATTAGGCAAACGGTCTGTACAAAGATCCATTCCCTAGTCCAGGATATTTTCCGAAGATTTAATCTTGATATTTCTTTTGTCCTCGGATATTAGGCAAACGGTCTGTACAAAGATCCATTCCCTAGTCCAGGATATTTTCAGAAGATTTAATCTATTTGTTCTTGGATATTAGGAAAACGGTCTGTACAAAGATCCATTCCCTAGTCCAGGATATTTTCAGAAGATTTAATCTATTTGTTCTTGGATATTAGGCAAACGGTCTGTACAAAGATCCATTCCCTAGTCCAGGATATTTTCAGAAGATTTAATCTATTTGTTCTTGGATAGTAGGCAAACGGTCTGTACAAAGATCCATTCCCTAATCCAGGATATTTCCAGAAGAGATAATCCTCACCATGTTGCATAAACGATTTAGAGACGGCCTATACGAAGACCTAGTACTGATATCCAGTATCAACATCAAGATATTATCACCTCCTGATATTATGGATGGCATCTATAAGCCCATCTCCAGTTCTTCCAAGTGGCATCTTCAAGCCCACTCAAGCATATACAATTAATCATCAACTCTACTTTACGCACCAACGAGTGCAAATTTTTGGGCTTTTGTGTTCAATCCCCTTCAACCTTCCAGGTCACGAATGGCACATACACCAATCTAACCCTTCAGGTTTCAGAAAATTGAACAGGGGCAGCTGTTGCACCCCAAAATTTTCCCTCCCTAAGACAAGACATTGTGTACTAAGAGGTTCACAAGGTTCACAAGACATCTCATGAGGTTCACAAGATTCACAATTAGTCAGAAGGTTTGGCAATTCCCTCAGACAATGCATCCTCCTAAGCAATGCATCTTAAACTAGGGTTTTGACTTTCATCAGGCTAAGTGGACTTCCAAGACTTCAAGTGAGCTTCATAGCATCCTATATGTGTTCAAGAATCCCCATGTCAAGTTTCAAGACTTTTCCCAAAGGTTTGCTCAGTCAAATGATCAGATAGGCTAAAATCAGTCAAAGAAGTCAAAAAGTCAAACTGAGGTCAACTGTGGTCAAACCAAAGTCAAACTTCATGATTTTTTGCCAACATCAAGTATATGAAGTAAAATTCATCATTTGATCAAGGGTTGATCATGATTCATCAAGGAGATTTCAGATCATCAAGAATCAGGAGTTTCTAAATTAGGGTTTTCATAGGAAAAGTCAACTGAACTTTGACCAGCAATAACTTTCACATGCTTCATCAAAAAATTTCCATCCAAAGCTCATTTTGAAGGAAATTGAATTCTCTACAACTTTGTGTCTCACAAGCCAAGCCCAAAAATGCTTCATTTGGAAGGGATGAGCTAAAACATTACAGGTCATTCCAAAAGTCAACAAAAAGTCAACATCTTCCAAAGAGCATAACTTGAGAATGGTAAAAGATATGGACATGAGACCAAAGAGATCATGCTCATATACACAAACCAAATCGTTCTTCTTCCTTAATTTTTTGCTTTTCGATTTCATAAATTTAGCCATTATAAATTATGTTTGATTACTGATTCATGTTTGTTTTGAAGTATAGAAGCTTTCTGGATAAACCAATTGAAGTTTCATGGCCTAAATCGTTAGATGCCATTGTTAGGGTTTGAGATTCGAATTCGGGATCTTAGTGTTTAGGGCGTTTAAATGGATTCTAAGAACATGACCATAACGTATAAACTTCATGTAATTGATCTGGGCTGCTAATTTGCATTAATATTGTGGTTTGCTTGATGTTTCAAAAACATAGGTTTTCTGGTTCATGAACACGAAGGTGAATTCGCAGGAAATGGCGTATGAAAATTCGCAGGAAATTCAAATGAGGAAGATGAAGTTGCGCGCCAAATTCCAGTTTTAAATTCTAACATTATATTTTATTTTATTGTTGTTATATATATTTCAGAAAGACTAGTTGGCTCAGTTGGTTGGACGCGCATGTGAACGGCTTCAGTACCTGGGTTCGAATCCCAGGTTTTGCGTTTTTTTGGTTTTATTTATCATATTTATCAGTTTGTATATTTAATAATTGTTGTTCATCCTGTGTTTGCTAGCACGCGCTAGCCCAGTGGTAGGGTTTTAGGCATGGTAAGGGGGAGGTCCTGGGATCAAAACCAGGCCTCCCTACCTTCTTTTTATCATTAGTTTCTTTTATTTATTTTGTATTAATTAACTTGTTTTTATAATTATTAATTTTATTTAAATAACTAATTAAACCTTTATATTTATATTAATCTTATAATATTTTTGATAAATCATTTTAATTAATTTAATAAACAGTTTTATATGTAAAAAATATTATTTTCTTCTAAGTTGTAAATAATTTATGTAAATATTATTTAATTTCTAAATTTTAAAAACTAACCCTAATTTTTTTTTATATATAATTAAAATCCTAATTTTCTCTAACCCTAGTTTCTAACCCTAATTTTTGTTTAACTTTAAATATTGAATTTAATTAATTTTTCTAATATATAGTTAAATAATTAATCATGTTTTGTAGATGTTTATTCTATGGTTTATTATTATTATTCTCATTATATTATTTTCTTTTAAAATTCTTTAAAATTGCTTATTTAATTTAAAAATATTCTCTTAACTCGTATATATTTTTGTATATTTATGCTAACCTTTTCCTCTTATAATTATTCTATTACTAACCATTTTAATTATTTCTTTATTATATATATTTATTGTTCATATTATAATGTAATTGCGAAAGCCTTGTAATAGTTGTAGTTTTATTTCTTATCTTTACTTTATCATTGTAAATATTATTTTTTGCCATGGTTAGTAACTATAGGGAGTGATAACATGTTTGTAAATTAAAATTAATTTAGAATGACTTATTTAATAAGATAAATATATGAATATGGACACTTACACACGTAAGTCGATCTTTGATCGCCATCTCTCACTTTCTAAGGTTATCCCTCATGTTGCCTAACTATAAGGTCAAGTAAGGTGTCTTAAAGCAAAGTCCCTTTTGATAAAATATCATCAAGTCCCTTTAAGATTATAAGATCAAGTCCCTTCGATGTTGCTTACGCTAAATGATCTTGTCCCTTCGAATAAAAGATGATAAGTCCCTTCGTATTGCTAAGACACCTTACAGTTGCCTAAACACAGATGTCCCTTCACATGTCCCTTATCACATCCAAGGTAATGACTACCTATTCCTTAATAATAGGGATAGTCTTACCATTTAAAGAACATATAAGAACAGTAAAGATTTAACATAGGGTAGGTTCCTCTTAAGTACTTGCTCACTTTTCAAAATACTTCATTGCACTTCACATTTCAAACAAATTTTCAAAACAAAGTCTTTATATACATCCATACGAGGATCATTATAAAGTACTTAGAAAAATTTTAATCACACACTATATTTCTCAAAACAGTTTAAAGTGAGCTAAGTAACTAAGAGCCCATGGATAACCATGGATATAAAGGGTGCTAATACCTTCCCTTTGTATAACCTACCCCCCGAACTCAAAATCTTTTTAAGGTCTTTCCTGTTCTTTTATGTCCTTTCCTTTTGGATAAAATAAAAGTCGGTGGCGACTCTTGCTATCCGCAACATTTAACTAAAGTCAGTTCTCCCACCGTGTTACAGAACTGGCGACTCTGCTGGGGATTTAATAAAAGAGGGTTACCCTTAGGAATTAGATCAGTTAAATTGTTTCCCTTGTTTGCTTTATACTTATCTGTTGGGTGCTCTTATGTGTGAAAGATCCTAACCCGGATCTAGTGTACCTTAGGTAAATGGCAATAGACCAAGGAAACTGTACGGCGTATACCGATATGGTTGATCTGGTGGCCATAGTTAGTGTGACTTCTTGGTTGGTGCTTATGTTCCTTAAGCAAGTTGAGGATAATATGAGGCTGCCATATGTTGTCAATACACTAACTGACTTTTAGAACCCTAGTCATCCCATCTTGGCCTTTAGAAAGTAGTGAGATAACCGGCTTTGGTGAAGACTGAAGCTGGTTGATACTCGATACTACACTCATTGAGATCTTAAACTTTGAGGGTTTTGGTTGGCAAGTAAGTTGCCTACTGAACATCCACCCTTGTGAAGGATCAATGATATTGAGATCCCTTAGAACCTGATTACTTCATAGGACAGGATGAACCAACTAAACTTCAGGGGAGGGTACTTACCTTTAAACCTCATGCAAGCCTTCAAACCTAGGGCTATTGTGTGACTTGTTTGTGTGTGCCACATGTTTGTGATTGAGCATAACATCATCATGCATCATAAGCATAGCATTTTCACTAACCATTTCAAGGACCAAAGATTTATCTTTGTTCTTTGTTGCAGGTCATGGCTTCTGCTCATAGGAATACTATCAGGATCAACTTTGTAGGAATACCTCCTAAGCTTAAAGAATTGGTCTCTCAAGTTTCTGAAAACTCCCAGTTCATCAAGAGGCATGGTCACCTACTGGATCTAGTCACTTCAGGGTTCAATGAAGACATGATGAGTGTCCTGTTTCAGTTCTTTGACCCTAAACATCATTGCTTCACATATACATTCAAAAACTGGATCTTCATCTCAATAGCAACCTTGATACCCATGATGCATGCTTCAGACTCAGCCATATTATTGGTACATTTAAAATAAAGCTTTGCGGTAACTGGTGTATAACAACCTTTAGGAGAGATAATCACAACACCAACACCATTACCAAGCGCATTAGAAGCTCCAACAAAAACCATAGTCCATCGGGATCCTTGTCCAGGTCCTTCATATTGTCTAGGTTCTTTAGTAAGAATCATAATATCCTCATCTGGAAATTCAAAATTCATGGATTGATAATCATCCATTGCTTGATGAGCCAAATGGTCAGCTACTACACTTCCTTTGATTGCTTTCTGAGTAGTATACTGTATGTCATATTTTGTCAAGGTCATTTGCCATCTTGCTATTCGTCCGGAGAGAGCAGGTTTCTCAAATATATACTTGATTGGATCCATATTTGAAATCAATAAAGTGGTATGAGTCAACATATACTATCTTAGTCGGCGAGCAGCCCATGCCAAAGCGCAACAAGTTTTCTCGAGCAGTGAGTATCTTGTTTCACAGTCGGTAAAATTTTTGCTAAGGTAGTATATTGCCTGCTCTTTTCGACCAGACTCGTCATGTTGCCCCAACACACACCCCATTGAGTTATCCAATACTGTCAAGTACATAATCAAGGGTCTTCCTTCAACTGGTGGCATCAATATAGGAGGTTCTTGTAGGTACCTTTTGATCTCATCAAAAGCTACCTGGCATTCGTCATTCCATTCCAATACTTGATCTTTCTTTAACAACTTGAAGATTTGTTCACAAGTAGCAGTCAACTGGAAAATAAATCTTGCAATGTAATTCAGTCGTCCCAGGAAACCTCTAAATTCTTTCTCAGTACGAGGAACATGCATCTCTTGTATAGCTTTTACCTTTGCAGGATCCACTTCAATACCTTTACCACTGGCAATAAAACCCAGAAGTTTACTAGATCTAACTCCGAAAGTACACTTGTTTGGATTCAACCTCAACTTGTATTTCTTCAACCTCTCAAACAACTTGTGTAAGTGATCAAGATGTTCTTCTTCATTCTGAGATCTGACTATTATATCATCCACATATACCTCTATCTCATGGTGAATCATATCATGGAACAAAGCTACCATAGTACGCTGATATGTTGCCCCAGCATTCTTCAAACCAAATGGTAGCACCTTATAACAGAAAGTTCCCCATTGTGTAACAAATGTAGTCATCTCCATATCTTCAGGTGCCATCTTGATCTGATTGTACCCAGAGAAACCATCCATAAAAGAGAATACCTTATGTTGAGCAGTGTTGTCTACCAGAACATCAATATGTGGAAGTGGAAAGTCATCTTTGGGGCTGGCTCTGTTCAAATCCCTCTAATCCACACACATTCATACTTTACCATCTTTCTTAGGCACCGGCACCACGTTTGCAACCCATCGAGGATAATAAGTAACAGCTAAAAACCCTACATTGAATTGTTTCATCACCTCTGCCTTAATCTTTTCTGACATATCAGGACGCATACGACGAACTTTCTGTTTTATTGGGCGACAATCCTCTTTCACTGGTAGACGGTGAACCACAATATCTGTATCCAGCCCTGGCATATCTTCATAAGACCAAGCAAAAATTTCTACATAGTCACGTAACATCTGAATCAACCTGTTCTTAACACCATCTTCCAATTCAACACCTATCTTGACTTCTTTCCTGCTTTCCTCAGTTCCCAAGTTCACAACTTCAATTGGTTCCTCATGTGGTTGTATAGCTTTCTCTTCTTGTTCTAGTAATCTAGCCAACTCTACAGGTACTTCACAATCTTCCTCCTTTCCATCCTCAGCTTGATAGATCATATTCTCGAAGTCATAATTGGAAATAGAAGAATTGTTATCAATAGGATCCAAAGTGGATGAAGATCTGCATTTTAGTGACGTGGGTGTGTGTAAGAACACATAGCTTTTTTTTATAAAAAGAAAAAAAAAGTAAAAGAAAGACAAAGAGCACAATATTTACGAAAGCAAGAAACATCCATTGATTTTATTGAATGAAAATATGCAAATGAAATGACAACCCTATCAAGCATACCATTGTGCCCCGGGCAAGACACAAGGCCTAAAAGTATTTAATTGTTCAAAGTTACAAAAAAATAAATTTAGGAAAATAAAATAACATTTACTCCTGACGAAAGGAGATAGGAATAACATCTTCAGCTTTCTAGTTGTTGAGTCCATCACCCATGGTAGGAAAGATCCAATCATCCAGGTTGTAACTTTCATCATAATCTTCCACAACATTGACTTGGTCTTTTATGATTCCTCTATGAGTGATACGAGCAACACGAGCACGACGGACAGTATTCTGAGATTCTGCAGTAAAACCCAAACCAAACTTGTCAAACTTGTAAGGAATGTCAGGAAGCTGACCCCAAATAGTACAACCACCTTCTTCAACCACAACTCTAGCATCTTTGAGGGAGCCCATTGTAGGAGGTACTCTGGTAATCACATGAACTCTTTTAACAGCAGGGAGAGCTTCAGTAGCAGGAACGACTTAAGGAACCACTTCAAATATCTGGCAAGGAGTCTCAACAAATTCACCCTCCATCTCAACATATTTAAAGGTATTCAAATAACTGACCATGTATTCTTCTTCACCATAAATAGTGACAATATTTCCTTTCACCGGATATTTCAACTTCTGATGTAAAGTGGAAGTCACAACACCTGCCCCATGGATCCAGGGGCGCCCAAGCAAACAGGAGTACGTAGGATGAATATCCATCACATAGAAAGTGGAATCAAATACTTGAGAGCCTACTTTGATTGGAAGATCCACCTCTACATGCACCATTCTTCTCGAACCATCAAAGGCCCTCACCACCACATTACTCGGTCTTAACACTACATCCTTCAAGTTGAGTTTGTCTAGAACCTCCTTAGGTAATACATTCAACGAAGAACCATTATCCACCAATACATGAGACAAAGTAGTGCCCCTACACTCAATGGAGACGTGTAGAGCTCTATTATGGTTTCTTTTAGCAGGAGTCAGATCAGCATCAGTAAAACCCAAACCATTATCACTAGTTAGATGAGCAACACAATTTTCAAACTGGTCCACAGATATCTCATGTGGCACGTGAGCAGTCTTCAGGAATTTGATTAAATCCTTGGCATGGGCTTCAAAATACAATAGCAGAGATAACATGGAGATTTTGGAGGGAGTATGCCCCAACTAGTCAACAACATCATAATCACTCTTGCGGATGATCTTCAATACTTCTTCCATCTGCTTAGAGAGATCTTCACTAACTGGTGCCTCAGCTTGAACATGTTCAATCACTAGTCCTTTGCCACGAGCCTCAGTACTTGGCCCAGAGTTAGAGATATGAATTGGAGTAGCAGCAGTCTTTGAGGTGTCTTCTGGAGAGAAAATTCTTCCACTCCTGGTAACCTTACTGGATCCAGCAATATTGTCCACATCAAAATTAACATCAGTAACAGGTGCATCAGTCAAAGGCTCTTGTTTGACACCATGGATACAAACATCAGAACCATAATTCCAGGGTATAGCCTTGTCAAAAGTGTATGGGATAGGACCAGGAGTAGTGATAATCATTGGAGCCACCTTTGGCTCAGCAGTAATCTTCACGGGACCCTTAGAAGTGATCCTCACTGGACCATTGGAAGTAATCTTCACAGGAATCTTGTTAACCATAGCCACATCTTCAAGTTTCAAGTCTTGAGCCAAACCTCCACACAGACTCTCTATAGAAGGGGTCCTCTCAAATAATATAGTATAGTTATCTATCAGGCGTTGAATACCTGACCTCAACCTCCAACAACTATCAGGTTTATAGGCACAATAAAAACAATCTTCCCTGCAACCCGGAAATAAACCGTCTTGCATAAGTTTCTTCTTGACAATAGCTAAAGGAGTAGTTATTTCAGCCACAATACGAACATAAACAACCTCATCAACAACATTAACAGTCTTCTCATGTTTAGCCATAGGAGCAGTAATCACATTAGGAGTTTCCGGAGGGTCAAACTCAATTTCTCCATTCTCAATCATATCCTGAATTTTGTTCTTCAATGACCAGCAACTGTTAGTATCATGGCCAGGGCTATTAGAATGGTATGCACACCTTGCATTGGGATTGTAACGAGAAGAGGAAGTATTGATATTCTGTGGTGGATCCTTCAAAGTAATCAATTCTCCTTCCAACATATGTTGCAAAGCCTGAGCCAACGACATATTGAGCTTGGTAAATTGCCTCCTAGGCTTGGGATGACTATTATGTTGATGCTTTTGTAGTGGAGGTTTAAGATTAGAAATCAAAACAGCTCCCATAGATTAGTTACGATCATTACGACCATGCTGGCCATACACACCATTGGATTCCTTTTTCCCATGAGGGGGCTTCTTGGTGGTACTTGAAGAAGCAACTATCTGAATCTTTCCACTTCGTATCCCACTCTCCATATGTTCTCCAGTCATTATCAGCTCAGTGAAGCCAGATGATGAGCTTCCAATGCGATGACTATAGAAAGAACAAATCAATGTACTCATGAACATATCAACAATTCCCTGTCAGTCAAAGGGGGTTGAACTCTACTCGCCAGATCTCTCCATTTCTGAGCATACACCTTGAAAATTTCTTTGGCATCCATGGACATGCTTTGGAGATGCATGCGAGTTGGTGCTAAATCAGAATTGTATTGGTACTGCTTATAGAAAGCCTCAGCAAGATCATTCCAGTTGCAAATGTTGGTACTCTCCAGTTGATAATACCATTCCAGTTGGGATCCAGACAAACTCTCTTGAAAGAAATGCATCCATAACTTCTTATCAGGATTATGGGGTTGAATTCTTCTGACATAAGACCTTAAATGCAATTTAGGACAAGACACACTATCATACACCACAAAAGTAGGAACCTTGAAGCCAATAGGGATGGAGACTCCAGAAATCAAACTCAAATCTTCAAAGTCAAACCCAGAATTCTTCTGTAGTTCCATAGCATTCATTCGGTCCACCAGCATCTTATACTTCTCTTCACTAGTAGGATCATGATAATAGTTCTCCTAATAATCAGAATCTTCTACAGTATCATGGAGACTGCCTCCTTCTTTCTCAGAATTTTCAGACTCAAGATTCTCAACCTCTTCATCTGTCTTGACGGGACCTTTGAATCTTCTACCCAGGTTGATGAAGCCCACTAGTTTTCTGGTCTTCTTCTTTTTCTTGGTCAAAAGTGCCTTCAACTCATCTTGTCTCCTGGACAAATTCAGAATCATTTCTTGAAATTGTGCATTCTAAGTCTGAAGATCCTTAACCGTTTGTTCGAGAGCCATTTCTGCTGAAATAAACAGCGAGAAGATAAGATACATGTTTATAAGAAACCTGTGATGTAATGATATGGTATGTATATGTTTATGCAATGTTTTCAAGGACCGCGAGATTTAAATTTGTTTAAAGAAAATAAAAACAAAATTTTATTAGTAAATATTTAATATAAGTTTTGCCCCTTGGGCTTACAAGGAAATAACAATAAAGTACAAAAGATAAAAATATGGGGTTTTAAGTCTCCCATGGACGTTTCCTCTTTGTGTGGAGGTACTTGTTGAGGTTTTTCTCCTCGTGAAGTTGCCTTGTTAGCTCCAGAATTCTTTCTTGACCAGCTCTAAAGTGAGTCTCAAAAGTATCCCTTTGCTCCTTCAACTGAATCCAGAACTTCTGCAATTCTTCCAAATCAGTGGGCATGTCTGGATGAAGGATGGTATAAGGAACATCTCCTTCAGCACCAGGCTCCATAGTGATTAGTAGAACAGCAGGATATGGCATCGTGAGGGTCTGAGCACGAGATCGCACCCATCTGAGATAAGGCTCCATAGGAATGGAGTACTTTGGTTCCAAAGTCTTGCCCTCAACTTTTTTCACCTTGCTCCAAGCTTGTATAAACCTTTGATGGTAACCCTGAAGATTGTTGTCGTAGTCAAACACAATACCCTGAATAAGAATGTCATGAGGACCATTACTCTGAGCATAACCAAACTGACGTAGTGCTAAAGAAGGGTTATAGGTAATGCCCCCTCTTATGTCTAGAAGTGGCACATTAGGGAATTCCCCATAACGATCAATGATAGTAACATTCTCCATAGATCGAGAGCACCAATGAATGTCTGAATGAGAAAGTGACATAATCCTCTTAGACCACCTTAACGCTTGTTCATTCTTCATCACTGATCGAGGAAGGTGAGAAATAAACCACCTAGACAATAAAGGTATGCAGCACATCAGAGTTCCTCTCGCCTTCGTAGTACGAGTGTGAAGAGAATGTAAGATGTCTCCAAGTAATGTGGGCACTGGATTGCGAGTCAGAAATATATTGATGGCGTGTATGTCTATGAACTAGTCTGGATTAGGGAACAACACTAAGCCATAGATCAATAGGGCTAGGATCTTCTCAAAAGCATCATAACTCATAGCCTTCTAGAACATTTGAGCTTTCTCCATCAATACCTTAGCAAGAATACCCTTAACTTCGCTTCTCGTTTCTAGGACAATGTCTGATTTCTTCAGATGTAAGGCTGCATCAATGACTTCAGGTTTAGGCTCCTTCTCTAAGCCTGTGAAGGGTCTCTGATCAAGGATAAGTATACCCAGTAGTTTGGAGAACTCCTCCATTGTAGGAACCAGCTGATAGTCGTGGAATATGAAGCAATGATGTTTAGGATCAAAGAACTGAAATAGGACACTCATCATGTCTTCATTGAACCCTGAAGTGACTAGATCCAATAAGTGACCATGTCTCTTGATGAACTGGGAGTTTCCAGAAACTTGAGAGACCAATTCCTTAAGCTTAGAAGGTATCCCTACAAAGTTGATCTGGATAGTATTCCTACGAGCAGAAGCCATGACCTGCAACAAAGAACAAAGATAAATCCTTTGGTCCTTGAAATGGTTAGTGAAAATGCTATGCTTATGATGTCATAATGTCATGATATTATGCTTAATCACAAACATGTGGAACACACAAACAAGTCACACAATAGCCCTAGGTTTGAAGGCTTTCATGAGGTTTAAAGGTTAGTACCCTCCCCTGAAGTTTAGTTGGTTCATCCTGTCCTACAAAAGTAACCAGGTTCTAAGGGATCTCAATATCATTGATCCTTCCCAAGGGTGGTTGTTCAGTAGGCAACTTACTTGCCAACCAAAACCCTCCAAGTTTAGGATCTCAATGAGCGTAGTATCGAGTATCAACCAACTTCAGTCTTCACCAAAGCCGGCTATCTCACTACTTTCTAAAGGCCAAGATGGGATAACTAGGGTTCTAAAAGTCAGTTAGTGTATCGACAACATATGGTAGCCCCATATTATCCTTAACTTACTTAAGGAACATAAGCATGAACCAAGAGTCACACTAACTATGGCCACCAGATCAACCATATCGGTATACGCTGTACAGTTTCCTTGGTCTATTTCCATTTACCTAGGGTACACTAGATCCAGGTTAGGATCTTTCACACATAAAGCCCAACAGAAAAGTAAAGCAAACAAAGCAAACAATTTAAGTGATCTAATTCCTTAGGGTACCCCTCTTTTACTTAGTAACTCCCCAACAGAGTCGCCAGTTCTGTAACACGGTGGGAGAACTGACTTTTAATCATGTTGCGGATAGCAAGAGTCACCACCGACTTTTATTTTATCCATAAGGAAGGGACATAAAAGAACAGGAAAGACCGTTTTGAAAAGACTTGGGTTCGGGGGGTAGGTTATATAAAGGGAAGGTGTTAGCACCCTTTATATCCATGGTTATCCATGGGCTCTTAGTTACTTAGCCCACTTAAATTGTTTTTGAAGAGTGTAGTGTGTGATTAGAAATTTTTCTAAGTACTTTGTAATGATTCTCGTATGGATGTATACAAAGCCTTTAAGTTTGAAAAATGTTTAAGAAAAGTGATGTGTGAAAAGTATTTTTAAGATGTGAGCAAGTAACTAGGAGGTACCTACCCTAAGCTAAGTCATTCAAGTTCTTTTATGTTTCTTCAAGAGTAAGACTATCCCTATTATTAAGGAATAGGTAGTCATTACTTTGGATTTGATTAAGGGACGGGTGTAGGGTCATCGTATGGTCAATGAAGGCAACTTAAGGGGTGTCTTTAGCAATTTGAAGGGACTATCATCATATTTACCGAAGAGACAAGATCATTATATCGTAGGCAACCTCGTAGGGACTTGATCTTTTAAGTTTATAGGGACTTGATGATTTTTCTGTTTGAAGGGACTTTGCTTAAGACACCCCTATTTTCGAGGGACTTGACCATATTTAAAGGCAACCAAGAGGAATACCCTAGGAAGTGCAGATGGCGATCAAAGATCGACTTACGTGTGTGAATGTTTATTTTTAAATATTTATCTTTTTTAAAGTTAATTATCTAAATTAATTTTAATTACAAGTAGGTTTTCACACCCTATTTACTAACCACACAATTTATATTTACGAAAATAAAAGCAAAAAATAAATTACAACATACAAACTTATACATTTTTTTCTAATAATTAAAATAAAGCGAGAATTAAATATAAACAAAAATAATAAGGCAAATTTAAATAATAAAGCAATAATTAAATAAATTAGGGTTAGAGAAAATTAGATTAAAATTTTTTAGGGTTAATGAAATATTAGGGTTAGAAAAAGAATTAGTTTAACTAATTGGTTTTATTTGCAAAATAAAAACTTAATTAAATAAATAAGTAATATATAAACAAATTATAGGAAAAAAAATAAGGTTAGAAAAACTTAGATTACAAAAAAAAACATTTTTAAGAAAACAATTAGAAAAATTGTTTTTTTAGGTTTAATAGTTGATTTAAAATTAATTAAATTGGATTAATTATTAATTAAAATTAATTAAGAAAAAGAAAAGAAGAAAAAACCAGGTGTTGGTGAAAAATGTTGGGGGACGGTGTTGAACCCACGCCCTCTGCATCAAAATCTCCAAGCATCTCCACTGGGTCATGCGCGCCTGGTGTTGATTCAATGACCAAAATGTATTATATTTTAAACCTGCAAATCAAAAATAAATTAGCAAAAAATTGGCCTTAGCCAGAATCGAACTCATGTCTTGCTCATTCCAAAGCCTAGCCCTTGCCATCAAGCCACATGGGGCACGCCTGCCAACTTATGCATCAATAAACATAATATATGAAACCTGCGAAATAAGAAGAAAAGTAACAAAATATTGCAAGACCTGGGAATCGAACCCAGGTCCAAAGCATCATATGCGCGTGTTCTAACCACCAGGCCAAGCACAAGCTTGTGAAGTAGAATGTAAATAAAAATATAAAATAAAATACTTAATTTTGAATTTTCTGGTGGCGCCAAGAGGTCTTCTTCAACCTCTTGACCTGCGGAATTAGCTGCGAAAATTCCTATGCTTTTTCCTGCGAATTTTCATGCGTACCAAAACCTGCGATTTTTAAATATCACATAATACGTACAATCAAGCCAAATTAATAACACCAATGGACTCCTCATAACCTGTACAATTCATTTACACTATTAGAATCCATTTATAATAGCCAAATCATAAAACCCTGATTCGAAGCCATAAACCCTAGTTATGGTGTTTTGCTTATTCGGCCATGAAGCTTTAGGATTCTTGCCTAGAAACGATCCTCACACAATTACAAACAATAATATGAGATCAAAAATAAGAAAAAACACATGAATTAAGAGAATCGAAAATAAAAAACTCAAGAACATTATTGATTCAGTTACGGCTTATGAGCATGCTTTTGATGCGTATGATGATTGAGTTATGTTCAACAAACATTAATAAAGTAATTGCAATGCATAAAAACCTTTGAATATGGTTAAATTACCAAAACCGAAAATTGAATTTTGATGAAAATTTTGAAATTGCTTTTGTGTTCTTGGCTGCCAAAATCCGTGTCCTTTTGTATTGGTTCAATTGTGTATATGTAATTGAGTCAGTCTAGGTCAAAAAATTAGTGGATTATTGGGCTTTTGTGATTACTTGATGGTGAAGGAAACCATGACCATAATTGTGAGAAAAATCAAATGATATCTTTCTAAATTGGCCTTGCACGAAATTGTAACCTTTCAATCAGTCTTAAATGATATTAGATTCATTCCAAAACCAATATTTGATCTAAATATCCACTTTTTATATTTTATTTTGATTTAAAATGAATTTTAAAGAATAAAATCCAAATAAATAATAAATAAATTATAAAAATCATAGAATAATTGAATTGGGTCGTGTTTGATGTTATCATGAAGATTGGGTTGCAAAATGATAGGCCCATTTGGAAAAAATTGGATTTAAGCCCTTATTTTCTTAATACACCCCTTAAAAATCTCCAAACTTTGACAAGGCATAAATCCTTCAATTTTAAGGCTATGAAGGTGTTCTTGGACATTTTGGAAAGCTTAAAGAGTCCTCTAACAAACCTCTTTGGTCTCATGTCCATATATTTCACCATTTTCAAATTATGCCCTTTGGAAAAAGTTGACTTTTTGTTGACTTTTGAAATGACCTGTAATATTTTAGCTCATACCTTTCAAATGAAGCATTTTTAGGCTTGGCTTATGAGACACAAAGTTGTAGAGAATTCAATTTACTTCAAAATAAGCTTTGGATGGGAAATTTTTGATGAAGCATGTGAAAGTTATGGCTGGTCAAAGTTCAATTGACTTTTCCTAAGAAAACCCTAATTTAGAAACTCCTGATTCTTGATGATATGAAACTTTCTTGATGAATCATGATCAAACCTTGATAAAATGATGAATTTTACTTCATAAACTTGATGTTGGCAAAAAATCTTGAATTTTGACTTTAATTTGACCACAGTTGACCTCAGTTTGACTTTTTAACTACTTTGACTTATTTTTGCATATCTGATCATCTGACTGGTCAAACTCTTTGGCAAAGCTTTGAAACTTGACATAGGAATTCTTGAAGTCATATGGGATGCCTTGAAGCTCACTTGATTCCTTGAAAATAATTTTAACCTGAGGAAATTCCAAACCCTAGTTTTGGACACTTTGCTTAGGAGGAGACATTGTCTGGGGAAACTTCCACACTTCTTGATCAATAGGGAGTCTTGAGGACCTTATGATAATTTAGAAGTCTTGAGAGAGATTGTCTTGATTGTGGGAGGGAAAATTTTGGGGTACAACAGTTTCCATAGCCCTTGCTCAGGTGTTATCGGCTCTGACTCGAGGGTGTTTACCGTATCGTTGTTTGAACTGTCGAGGCAAGTCGTAATCGTCCATAAAGAGTAGGAGATGAGAAGAGAATACATGATGTCTTTGTTGGTTGTCTTTTATGAGAATTGTTTTTAGTTTTTTTTTGAACATTCTCATACTAAGACTTATCCATCGTGGTAGATAACCTACACCTCACCCCGAGACGGGACGTGCATAAGTACTCCGCAACAAAGTCTCATGTCGTATGGTAACATTCAACATTTATTAAGTATTTTATTATTTTCTTTATGCGATAAGAAAGAAGGACTCAAGTGGAAAAAATGAAAAAACTAAGGGGGACTAAGACCAACCCTAAGTTATTTATTATATGCCAAGATAGGTCCTAATGGTTTCTGAGGTTCTCTAATCCTAATGATGAAGAGGAAAAGAAGATGAGAGAACTTAGAAATCAACTTACTTCCTATAAGAAAGCACAAGGTGCTAAGGCAAACACAAATAGAAATCATAAAGAGATGAGAAAGAAGTAATATTTACCTCAATATTCCCCCCTACAAAACAAATGTTAGCTTAACAATGCATATTGAAAATATGAACAAAGCATAAAAGCGATTAAGTACCCCACACGTCCTAGAATGGAACTAGGGTTCAAAATAAAACCTAAGTCTAAATGTGAAGGTACCTAAAGGTTACATGACTTCTAAAGTCAGTAGCTATATTAATAGGTCCCTAAGTATGCTAGGATACCTCATAATATCAAACTATGTACAAGAAGTTCACCTAAATTCACCTAAATGCAAGTTAGGGTTTATGGATGAAGTATGAGTGCATATGGCATACAATCATGGATTAATGCATGAAATGCATATCAAAGTCAGTAGTTAATGCATATGAATGTAGATGAATTACCATACTATCATGTATGCAATTGTTTAGTCCTATGGAGTAAGGATAAGAAGATGTGAGAACTAATGAACAAACATCGCATAAGATCACAAATGAGGCAAGTTAAGGATGAATGCCATGTGAATATGCATGAACTAATTATGGGTCAGTAGTATACAAGGTATGAGATGCAATTATAATGAATGACTTGGTATTTATGATTACCACATAAGTCATGTTAACAATTAGGAGGGAAGAGGAACTAGTTTAGGTTAAACTAGATCACATAAGAATGCACTTTGAAACACCAAAAAAAATCAAATGAATATGGTTCAAAAAGTTACCTCTAACTGGAATTAAGGACATAAAAGTGACCCATAATTAACTCCTAATGGTTACCAAAAATTATATCAAGCCAATGGCATGAATGGCTTCCTAATATCTAGGGTATGGAGCAAATAGGCACATAATCGGACCTATAATCTAGGTGACATAAAAAATAGCAAAAAGGATTAAAAAATTATGAAATTAAATCTATGGAATGGTAAAGTCAGTATATTACATGGTCTAAAAGGATTTCACAAAATTATGCATCAAAGTGCCAAAACAATTTTCTTAATGGTCAATGTAACAATACATGATCGCCGAAAAACAACTCCACAAAGTGGATCAAAAAGGGCACCAAAAATTATGAAAAAAAATGTCTAAGAAGAATCATAATGTCACAAATTCCAATTGTTAATTACACACAAAAAATAGGTCTCACACCTATTGGAAAAATGGTTTTTGGTCCCTTTAACTAAAACAATGCATTTTGGGACAGCTTGTAATAAAAAATCCAAATTAATTACTAAAACCATTCAAATCTGGAAAAACAATTATACAACATTAATTAAGAGGATAAGGATCACTCATGAATTTTTCCATAATTTTATCACACCCGAAACTATTTTTAATAATTGCGACGAAACGGTGATTTAAGGGGAAGTGAAAGGAAGCGAATCCTATAATCCGTAACCTAATCCCTAAGCTCCGATATCTACACATATAATCATAATTCACAAATAAATCCAGTACCTCGGGTGGGAGGTCTCTATATGCACCTTAAGTTATATGATCCTAAGCCGCATACAACTAGAATGACGCGTTAAAATGGAGAAAGTCGAAATTACTTACTTGATCGAATTGACGATTCTTCATATAAAGAAATCCAAAAAACTCCATACAAGGTCTCGTAATCTCCCATAAGCAAAATAAATGTTTATCTTCCATAATCACTTTGTGAAGCTTTGCCATAATCGAAATAGATCTTTATCGATTAAAAAAATGCCCATGAACTTACATCAAAATTAGTCCAAACGAATTGCCAAAAATATTATTGAGCTCCTATTCAAAATTACCAAGATAATAATCAAAATGCTAATCATCAAAACTTCATTAACAATTTAATAAATTCACAATCTTTATCAAGAAAAATTAACTAACAAATTAAATAAAATATGAGAATAGGGAGAGGTGAATTAGGAATCAAATTGCAACAAATATAAAAACTGTTGGCCCAAGGCCCAATTTTCCTTTTACTAGGCGCAGGATGAGGTGTAGATGAAATTAGGATGGTGCAAAAAGAACTTACATGGCCCAATTTTATGAAGCTTTTCGCAAGGGGGGTGAGATAGCAAACTTGAGGTGTGAATATGACTTTAATGGAGACTGAAATCCCAAATCCAATTTGAAACCCTAAATCTTTATAAGATAAATAATAGAACCAAAATCCTTCTTCCTCCTTACAAATGAACCGTTCTTCTCTCACTATCATTATCATCCAGATTTCGACCTCCACGATGGAGGTATTATTCCGTCGTCGGAATCGCTCCTCCCGCCTTCGGTCAAAAACACGTCGTTGAAATCCTCCTCGTCGCGTCTCAGTCTTGTCTTCATCATCTCATGTTTGTTTTACGCGATAGACAAACTCGCACTTGTCGTTCCGTCTAATATCATCATATGATGCGACTGGAGGTCTCCGCCACACCGCTACTCGTTGTCGGCAACAGCGAAGTGAAGCCGAGGCGAAATCGCAATACGAGAAATTGGATCGGAATACTTACGCCATGTCGGAGCTCATTCGGGTATAGTTCTTTCGATCTGTCTTTTCCTATCTTCGATTCTGAGTCTGTGAATCGTGTTCTTGCAGTGTGTTGAGTTTCTGTTGATTCAAGATGTTAGCTTGATGTTGATCTTGATTTTCTGCAGGTCGAATTTGATTGCAGGAGCGTAATGGAGCTAAGATGAAGTGATGTGTGAAGATGAAGTTGTTAATGGAGAAGATTGAAGACAAATCATGCTTCCATGCGAGGCGCGGCGGAGACTGAATTGAGGTTTACAATAATTCAATTGAGGTATTCAGGTACGAGTCTTTACCGCGTCAACTCTGAATCGCGATCCCATACTTCATCTTTTTATTACACTTTCATCCTGAGTTTGTTATGATTTCACAAAATTTTGAAGTGTTGTGGTTGTAGCAGAGATCGAATTGCGATTGGTGCTTTTGACGTTCTTGCAATTGAAGATGATTTTCAATTATGGTGGTGTTGAATCTTTGATGGTGTTATTGATGTTGATGAAAGTTGCAGAGAAAGTTGTGATTCTCAATGTGTGATGATGAAGTGAAGAATTTTCAGGCTCGAGGATTGGTGGTGAAGGAAGATAATTAGAGAGAGAGAGATGATGTAGTTGAAACTGAGAGAGGTTTTTGGGATCCCCGTTTTTGCTGCTTGATGATGATTATTAAGGAGAATGATTAAGAGTCAAAAAGAGACTGACCCCCTTTCCTTCTGTTCTCTTCGGTTACCGTTTTTGTTCCTTTTTGTTAGAAAATTGTCACTGTGTTATCGTGTAACTGAATCCTCTTTATGCTAATATCAGTTATGGTATAAATGATTTTTCTTGATAAAAATCTTGTTGAGTGAAGTGTGGCCATCATATTTATGTAACCTCCATCTGTTATATCAGTTAGGGTATAACCGGTTTTTTAGATTTTGGTAACTGACTTTTTGTTAGATAACCAATATTTTTTTTGAGGAACTCTTATGTTATCACTAATTTGCACAACTTTTCCTATTTCTTTTAGTATCCTTTTTTTTAGTGAAAGCCTTTGAAAACTTTCCTTCATATATCAGGTGCCATGGTGGGTAATAAGTTGATAACAAAATAATAACATAAATTAATGGTAGAATAGCAATATATATTTGGATGGGCGTCAAAATGGATTTAACAGGACATGTTATTTGGATGAGCTATGTATAATAAGATGGATATTCAATTTGATATTTGGCAATAGGTTATTGGGCTTAAAAGAATGGAATTAAAATGAGCTTTGGAAATCTTGAATTGAATTTAAATGACAAAAATGATGCTCAAGTAGATAATATGGTTTTAATATAGATAATGAACAAGGTTTATGGTTTGGAAAAGAAGTGGGCTTAAAAGTCAGGTATAAAATAGCTAAGATATGGGCTTGAGTATTAAGTATGAATCGAGGAAAGCAGACTTGATGACTATATCCTACACGTCTCGTAAGATATTTGGACCTTAACTTATGTGTTCCGAACTCATGGTATTAAGTAATCTTGGATGAATATTTCACGAATGAATCCAAATCAACGTACACCAATACTTCACAACCTCGCCTTTTGTATCCTGATTCATACCTGCACCTCCATCCCAAAAATATCTCGACTTAACGTCCCACGATCTTTGATATGAAAACTTAATTGATCATGTATATGCCATAATCTTCAATAACATGCGCCTCAAGTAACAATGGAATTCCTAGAATAATAAGATTCCCAGAAGAATAGACTTTGTAAGGAAATTCTCTTCAATGCCACACGATTAGGAAAATAACCCTTAACTCATGATTTGAATGACAAATACGGCTCGAGACATTGAGAATCGACAAAACCACATTTCATAGCAAAACTCAGTCATAACCCTGATAAGGCCCAATCAAATGAGATATGTCGTGATGATGTCAATTCAACCTTTGTTCCAATCTCGAGCATAATAGTTGGACAAATCACCTATGAATAGGAACAATAAAATCACAAGAGAATGTCTGATCCCATGCTTTAAGAGCTTAATACAAATGCAGGATTGTGATGTTATGACCTAATAAAAGATGCAGATGAATGTGAAGCGAAAACCAATTAAGGTAATAAATAAAAGGGAAAATTTGGGGGTGTTACATTATCCTCATGCAATTATCGACAAATAATCTTATTCAAGTCCTTCAATCATTAAAATCACTTCGAAATTCGTCAAAAAACCTCTTTACTAATCCCACTTGGCCTGATGCCATACAATGTATCCATGCACATCCGATATTTCATCTTTTCGCACCACGCCAAAGATTACACACTTAGAACAAGATCTTCTTATTTCCATTCTTATAAGTAAACATCCATTTGATTCTTACTTATCCGACTGAACTCTTTCATCTGTCACCTTCCATTGCACAACTGAACTCTAACAATGGAGGCACCACGAATTCTTAGGCCTCACTAGGTAGCTAACTATTTATGCCGAAACACACTTATCCATTGGGGTCCATAACAACCAACAGTACAAGAACTTACTCGCGTACAATGGTAGAAAAATATCCTTGTCGACACACCATAATTAACAACGGTCCAACACTCTTCCAAACGGTAGAGTTACAAAGGTTACATTATTACAATCATAACCGGTACAATTTCCAAGTCCATTCTAAACTCGTAACAATTTATCCAATTCAACTTAACAACCCCGATCATGGTTACTATATTCCATATCCATTCTTCTTACGAGATTCGATTCACTCAAGGTTTGTCGACACAAGGTCTCAATCAAAACAACGTAGCACTATCACAAAACTTACAATCGTCCTTAACGCACTAGTGAGTTTCCATACCATACTCTATAGACACATATTTGAAGATCACAAAATAATTATCGTTCAAATTCACTTCTCTAAAAAAAATCCTTGATGATCCAAGTTACATGCTTAGCCTTAGAACATCCAACCCTCATTCTTATTCTGGAAGGATAACCTTAAGATTCCCATCTTTGAGTATGACACAACTGCACGCATCTGATGTTACTCTCAGAGTCCATAACTAATGCCAAGAATTCAAGAGAATTAATGATACTAACTGACCAATGGTTCATACCTTATCCATACAATAATTTAGATACCAAAATATTCCCTGGGAGATTAACACTTCATGAGTCTCCTATAACATCGCCTTTAAGGTCCTTAGTAGTTGTAATGACGACACACCTAAATTCAATCATTATATGTCTACCAATCATGTTCAAAGAAAAGTTCAACACTCCAACCTATGACACTTCAAACAAAAACCAAAACGGACTTACGATTTAGAAAGTACGATTTTCTAAAGTCTTCCACACAACTCATGTTTCAATTGATTACCTATATGAGGCTAATCGGTCGAACACAACTGAACTTGTTTCTCTTGATAACAAATAATCCAACTCAAAATCATCAATCCCGTTTACACTAACTAGCAAGATCATTCCTAACTCGCGGCTTCTTAACTTGTATAACACCTGCTCAACGCTCACTACTCAAAGTAACACAAAATAAGATACCACATGCAGGTGACATACTCTAAACAAGTGATAAGGTAGAACTACAATTTCTAACACGATCATACTATAAACATCCAGTGGGATAGTTCACTTTCTGGTCACACATTGACGCTGACAAGAAATCAACAATGACGACATCATAGGGTCTCAGTCACAAGTTCACACTTGATTTTCTCATAAGCAAAATCTAACATATAATCCTTATCGGCAAAAAAAAACAATGGACATCTTATGTCTAGGATACAACTTTGTTCTCTTATTTGAACTCTTAGTGAAATTTGAAACAACGACATTCTCAGTCCAACAAAATGGATTTCTAATAATCCGATATTCCATAATTACAAAAGTTTTATGACACTTAGAATTTGAGATAAAGCATACTCTTGAAGAATCGTGCTATCTCTATGTATACATTAATCGGGGTTCCTTACCCTCCACTATCCAACGCACACCATACTTACATCAAGGTCACTTAATGAAATTTTCGCAACCGACAACTCTCATCAACTATCTACAAGATTCCTTTTGGCATAAACCGTTCCATGTTTACACTTAATCTATAACAAGCCTCGTTTGCTTCTCGTTATGATACCACAATCTTACTTCTTAAAATACTATACTTACTACTCGATAAGGTACATCACTCAACATATGTCTCAATGCTAAGAATCCATCACCCTTGTGACCACGATGCTATTAATATGTTTCCAAATACCAAGGTGTAACTCCTTCCATTTTACGTCGTACTATTAGAATCATCGTGGTTGAACCATCACGGGTTACACTTTCTTAAATTTAGTTACAATAACACCACAATTACTCTATTACATACTCGTAAAGTACATCTTGTTATCGCTTTCTCATATCGAAATATTAACATTGTTTTCCATATTGTGTTCACTTCGCTCTCTATGGTAATCCTCTCAGTTACCAGCTTTATCCATCTTACTAGAGTTCTCCTAAATCCAACATGCTTACTCTATCACTTAACACAACATCCTCCAGTATGCATCACAAGACTATCTGCTACTAATTGAAATTCATTCTTTCTTTGACATAATGCCTTATATTGTTCCTTGGATGATTTAACATTTCTGAATTAATCTCTTACCGAAATAGAACATCCCATTATATTATACTAAATCTGGTCTCCTCATTCATAATTGAATAAACAACATTAATCTTCTAGTCTTCGTCCGGGTATACTCGTCTCACTCGAAACATATAATCACATCCTTGTGTTTCTCTTCACGCATCACTATTACTTTAGGTTTCCATAAGAAAATGAATGTTCTCAACTTGTAGCTTTTATCCATCTGTAAGGTATTATCCGAATACGTTCCTTGAAGTACTCTCGTTTATCTAAGAGCCTCCGCGACCTTAGGATTGAAACACTAACAATTATCTCACTCTCGGACCTTACGTCGCACGTTACACAAAACATCTCTTTTCATGGAATGACATTCCTTAAGATTCTTGTTTGTACTAGTGGTCAATCCGGATCTACCAGTAACTTTACGTATCCTTCGATACCTTGACCACTCATCCTATAGAGATCCTTAACTTTTGGACTCTATCCATTCCAAAGGATTTCTTTAGCAACACACTACTCTGCAACTCTATGTTACAGGAAGTACAACTTCTACAAGGACTTCAATTGAACTGGTCAAAACTCCCTCTCTGCTAACTCTTGGCTTGAGCCTACTCTCACAACACAAGTTCAGACAACACTTCAGAGTCCTCATGGTCGCTCAACCATGATTCTACCTATCACATACATATTATTAGGTTGATCAGACCCAATACTACATAATATGATATTAAGAGTCATGCTGGAAAGACACACTTAAGAGGCAGGAAAGATTTACTTATGATGTTTCAAGGCTAGGTCGAGGATATGACCTGCTCTGATACCAACTATAATGCCCCATATAATATTTATCTAAAATAATATCATACAAGAGTGTGTTTGGTACTGACACCATCATAAGTGCCTAATAGCACAATTCACATTCTTGACCAATTCTAAAAACAATACAAACTATGGTACAAGACATGGAAATTATGCTAAAATAAAAATACTAAGATCAATAAAATATCCATCATTGTACAAAAGATAAATACACAGCGGAAAACTAAATCTTTGTTTCACTTGAAACATCTCGAGTATAACTCCACTTGTAAATCAAACCTGTAAATAAAACCTGAAAAGCAACAACAATAATGGGGTGAGATACCAATATCTCAATGAGTTCCTTATCTTATGGATTCTCTAGACTTTGCAAGGTTCTAACAAAATTCTACTCAAGATGGGGGAAAGCCTAGACCTTGAGTTCACAAATCTCACACTCATATGGAAACATGTCTTGAGTTCACCAACTCGAAAAGTATCACTAATCCGGAAACCACAAAGGCATCCCCTATTCCCGTCCTCTTCTACGTTAGAAGTCGGCCCGAGTCATGGATCCTTGTATTTACTTGACATACAAAATGGATTCAGATCCTAGGTCTGTTAACCTTGAATCGTCACTTCACATGGTCTGTTAACCATCTCAAGTCTCTACATATAAATATGTTCCATTCGTACTAAACGCGGGAATCAAACCTGCCAAATAATGCATGCGCACATTCCAGAGGAGCCCCTGGATCATGAAACAACATCTTAGGTAAAACGGTTCTAATTAAGTGATTTCACTCAAATGAGAATGTATAAAACACTATTAATGCCTGTTAACCTTTTCCACAAAAAAAACACACCCAAACGGGTTCACACACATGTTTCATATAGTCTCTCACTCACCACTAGACCATTACTCGACTAAGATACTTATTTAAGCATCGAACATCCGAGCATCGCCATATAGTTTTTATCCAATTTCCTAGTCACAACTAGGTTATACTATTAATAGGGGTAAGTCTTCCTCACTCTACTTAACTTATTTTAATTAAATAGTCTCATGATTATTAAAGGACAACATGCATACTCATATGACATATCACAAATACATAATCATAAACTCAATCAAATATCATAGATAAATTAATCACACACTATTATCAATTTTTTCACTTTTTCATTGGATAGAGCATTGCAATAGCTTTCTATCGATATAAAGAACGTTTCAATCGAACACCCGAGTCAAAAGTTACAGATTTTTGAAGAAAAGAAATTATTTGCAAAAACTGCTAGGGGCTCCCAGCGGTCTAGGTTTCGCCGGCGGTGCCCCCACCGCCGACAATCGCAACGGTTCAAGTTCAACCTCATAAATTTCAAAACACATAACTTTTTCTCTCATTGCCTCTTACTTCCGCTCGGCGGTCAATGCTTCATCTCCCGGCGCTCAAGGCGCCGCCTGGCGGCTTACACCAGAACTAAAATGTGAGTTATGCGTTTTTAGGGTTTCAAAAGCCACCTTTTCACACCAGATCATTTCCAAACACCAAAATAAGTATTATCAAATGATCACATGCATAATACAACTACAATATGCAATTTATATCAAATTTCATCTGTTAGATTTTATTGATTTGCACTTTAAGCATTTTTATCATAAAACCTAACTTAAGCTAAAATCATCTCTAACTCTAGAACTTAAAGTTTCTATCTAGAATCCACCTTGTAAATGGAGAGGATTTTGATGAAGATTGATGAAGAAGATTGATGATCCAAGCTTTTCTCTTCTTCTAGGTTTCTTCTTCCCTTTTCTTTCCTTTTTTCTTCCTTTTCTCTAACTTCTTTCTATCTCTTTCTTTTTTTTTATCAAATGAGAGGAAATAAAATATATAACAAATATCTATCAGCTAGTAACACTAACTACTACAAATTGAGAGTATCCTAAAATGTTATTAAATCACATAATTACTAAAACCTCCGAGTCAGATAATATTAACTAATTAATTTGAGTTCGTCGGTTGCTCTAATTATTTTAACTAAAAACTCTCAAAGCACACAGGAACCCTATTGATCTTAATTAATATTATCTTGAGCATTTAATGTAATACGGGGTATTACACATAAGGAATGAAGAAAGTATTTCTCTCTTGAAAAGAAGAAAGAGACTTCTTCATATGATCAAACATAACTTGAGGAAGATCATTCTTAAAATTTGAGTTGAGAAGTAGAAGCAAATCTTTTTCCAATAGGGTCCACTAGGTCTAAATCTTTATCCTTAGGAAGTAAGTTTGATTTCAGAATCTGACTCCAAATAACAACACCAGGAAGCAGATTTGAGACCCATGATGTTTTAGATAGATCTACAAAGATACGCAAGTAGGAAGATAGTAGTTCCAAAAAAGATTTCTTGGAATTTCTCCAGTCTCCTCACAATTGATAACATTTGCAATTGCTTTAGATGTTACTGTTATAGAAACACCAATTATTCTAATTTTTCACTCTTTTTTATTAACTGATTTGAAATATTAGTAACTCTTGAAAAATATTTGAAAATAGACTCTGACTCATTCATATGTAAGGACTCAAAATCACCTCTTAAAGTTTGGAGACGCGTCATTTTTACTTTGTGGACACCTTTACAAGATGTTTGAAGTTTTCCCATTCCTCCTTATCAAACTTGCATTTCATATTTTCTCAAACTCATCTTTCCCAATGTTTGATAGATGAGAAAAATATATTTTTTGTATCTCTTTCTTAAATCCTTCAAAACATCATTGTGTTTTAGTTTAGGAATCATCATCTTATATTCCTTATAATGTTTTTCAACAACCTCCCTAATATCACGTGCTTCAAGAAGAGCTTTCATTTTGGTACACCAATTATCATAAATACTTCCTTTAAAATGTGGAATTTGGAAGGATGTTGCTCCATTCTTCGCCATGACCGAGAGATGTAATTCCTATCGAAACCTAAGCTCTAATGCCACTTTATTGAAAAAGAAAAAGGTTATATTGAGATTTTGTGAGGAATTGAAATGAAAGACTATTTGAGAGAATGATAATTTCTATTCATATGATGTTTTATAGGCTTGTTTACTTATTTCTACTTGCTTGGTTTACAAATGATAAATTTTTCCCATTTATAAAATTCAATGAAGAGATCTACATATATCTATAATTATTCTAAATATTCCATTAGGCATAGTTCTATACACATTTCTCTCTGTTACTTACATTTATTATTGTGACTCGCTAATACCAAAAAATAGGCTTAACATGTTATTAATTGAATAGATCAAATCATATTTATAATACGTGTCACCTATCTACAAATGCATATACGAATGTTGTAGTTAGAAGAGAGTTTAAGCTATAACCTTTCACCTAATTTATACATGAGTAAAATGTAATAACTTTTTCTCCATAAACCACTAAGTTTGCATAAATTTGAAACAAATATTTATTATAAATAATCATTTTAACTGTAAAGTTTGTGTATTTTTCTAATTTATGCTTTTAAGATATTTGGTAGCATGGTCCATATGATAATTAGGATAAGAATCTCATTCAATATTTAGCCACGTAATTAGCACAACTTGCTAGCTTTTTCTAACAGTTGTTGATACTAAACCTAGGTTTCTATAGCAATTTAAGGTTACTGTGATTGATGAAGTGTGCAGCAATCAATATTGCCACTATGAGTAGTGCGTGGTTTCAAAAGGTATAGAGTGTGGGGCTTAGAATAAATGTAAATATTTCCATAATTCTAGTGCAGCACTCAACTAATATGTGTAGAGGAATTGCCCCTAAACTTGCAAATATGTGTAGAGGAATTGCCCCTAAACTTGCAAATTGAGCCATGATTCTATTGTGTATTGTTCTTGCACCTAGTTTAATGTGTATAATTTATTAGCGCAGTGAAAAAGGGACCATACAAAGAAAACGTCTAGTTATGTGTCTAATTCAGGTAGGAATGCGTTAAAGTACATAAACAATCATCAGATAAAAAGAAAAAAAAAAAAAAACACACACACACATATCTAATAGTCCATTGTTGAATTAAAGTGTTCATTTTTATGAGAAAATAAAAAGGTGAATTTTTATCTACCTACCTTCAAATGTTTGGTAGAGTTACTCATATAGTAAATTAAATTACATTGAAAAATAAAAATCTATAAAATTAAACTATAAAATAAATAATTAAATATAATAAAATGATATGACATTAGTGGATTGGTTGAAGATACATTACTCATTTTTTTTTGTGGTGGCTAAAAAAAGTGAATTGGATTACAGAGATTTACCAATGTTATAACAAACTTCAAATATTAACGAATGTTTATAGAAATATTTACGGGCTTTTAACTTTGAAGAGTTCATATCTAAAATTAGTTGAGCAAAAATCCAAAATTATTGTTTAGAAAAGGAAATTACATAAATTTGAATAATATTAAATGTTATTTTGATGAAAGTTTTCAATTCTTTTTTATAATTTGAATCTTATAATATATTTTTTATTAAGAATTATGATCAATACATCCGTCTAACTAAATGTACATTTTATGGTGGAAATAATTATAGATCTAGATTGAGGTAATTTGCATGCATGCTTATATTCGCTTGGGACAAACATATTTAACTATCTTGAAGTTACTATATTAAAAAAAAAAAGGTTCTATAGATGGGTCACCTTCTTTTTATGATGGATATGCTTCAATTAGTCTGATTAGTCATACAATGCATGCTTTGGTATAGTCTTAGGTATGCATGACCAATCCATCTTCTTAACAAGTTGGGTTTTTGTCAGAAATCTTGCATTGCTATAGATAATAGAAACTAGTAGTCATGAAGTATATTTAAATTTG
Organism: Lathyrus aphaca; assembly: GCA_963966055.1. Classification (NCBI taxonomy): domain Eukaryota; kingdom Viridiplantae; phylum Streptophyta; class Magnoliopsida; order Fabales; family Fabaceae; genus Lathyrus; species Lathyrus aphaca. Next base: position 735,622,998 of record OZ014519.1, on the reverse strand, counting down.
ATGGTAGAAGTTGGAATTCTCAAATTCAAACTCTGATAATCATGACTCTCATTATGATAATTCTTTGTAAAATTTGACATACAAGAAATGATATCATATTTCAAAATGATAAAATTGATTTTGATAGAAACATTTTTCACATTAAACAGCTGGTATATATGACATATACTTATTTTAAGGGGAACATGTATTCTTCAACTCATGAGTTAACAATTATTAAATACATTGACATTAAATGTTGACCTCCTCTTGCATTTAGAAACTTACAAGTTAATTGGTATTTTCTTAATCATAATTGGATTAAGTACAACATGAATAGAGTTTTAAGAAAAAATTATGAAATATAAATGTGTGGTGACATATTTAGGGAAATTTTAAGAACATTTTTGAAAGTTTTCTCAGCTAAGATTAGAGTTTTCACCTCCTTTCAAGCCGAACTGCATGTAATCATGCTTACTATCAAATATGCTTACATGTGTATATTATCTAATGTGAATACTATCTCTTTGTATCTTTTAATTAAATATAAGAATACTTTACACCACTATACATTCCTTTAGATTTATGATATCTTAATGTCGGCCATTCATGCATTTTTGGCTTGAAAATTACTCAATGTCGGTCATTCGTACATTTACTAATGTGAATATCATCCTTTGGTATCTTTTAATTAAATGAATACTGATCGTACCTGGAGATCAGGATCTGATGTGGCCGGCGTCGAACGTGGATGAAGCACGGTTGATGGTGGGAGCAAAAGAGGTGTACCTGCAAGGCACTCTGATGCTAAAGTCAAAGAGTGAGCAACGAGTGAGAAAGTACGAGATTTAGGATAAGAAATTGAATACCTGACCCTCTAAAATGAGAGGGTTTATATAATATCCCCAGCACGTGGCTATTGGTCCCTTTCATTGGGCCTGGATCGTGGATTCCCCCAATAATCGATAACTGCCAGAAACTAACCGTTGGGGAGAACGCTTGGACTGCTCGGATGAGACCCTGGTCGGATGATATTAATACCGAGCGAAGGACTAGTCAGGAAGACGTTCCTCGGCTGATCCTGGGTGCGAATCATGGTCGGAGACGCTGATGGCCGGGTTGGAAGGCACTTCCGGGCAGACTGAGGATGTGTCAGTTGCCAAAGATTCGTTGGACCGTTATGGGCTAGAAGATGGATTGAGCCCAAGTTTGAGAATCGGGTCAGTCCGGAATAGGAGTCCCCGAAGTCGTTGCTTCTGGTCGAAGGAGCGATGACTTAAGGGTGGCTAGCTGCTCAGAACTTTCTCTTAATGTCGACTGAATATTACTTGGTCCGATCAAACGGTCTCCTCTGGAGAAGCAGGAGAAAATTTAGAAATCGAGCAACTCATTGGATGGTCGGTACTGAGGGATAGGAAACGAAGAGGTGACGTGTTTTTGGATTTGTGCCAATTTAATGCTTCTGACGACTAGTCTAGGGGCTAGCGCATAGGTAATGATTGCATAGGGATATGGGTCACGCCTACACGCAAGTGTTCCTATCTATATAAATAGGGGAAGTCTTTTCATTTTTAGATTTTTCTGCCTTCCCTTTTCTGCTTGACGCCTTCTATAATCTTCGGTTGCCATCTACGTCTGTCGACCACCGCGACTACCTTTCCGACCACCATACAACCCTTTTCTAGAATCATCCTCATCATGTATCAACCATCTGGTAAGCATTTTTATCTGTTTTTCCTTCCTTTTTCCTTGCTTAGACATGCATGCAGTTAGGTTCTAGTTTTAAAACGTAGAATAAGTAATCTAGGTAGTTTCCTAGGTTGCTGTAGTGACAAGTTGTCATCCTAGTGATGAATCACCCTTAGAGCGTCTGGGTCGTGCCCTTGTGATCGCTTTGGACGTGGTCGAGATGCTGCTTGCGTCGAAACCCTAACTGTGTTAGGCGGTGGTTCTGGCTGAAGATCAACCAGAGCTCTTAGTTTGGGGTCTCAGTGACCACCTGGTCGTTGTGATGTCCTTCTCCCGCCGTATGCTCTCGCGGTCGACTGTAGTTAGGCGAGTAAACCCCTTGAGGGCTTTGGACGGGGACTTTGTTCTCTGGCCGTCGCACGCCCTTTCACTTGACAGGTAGTGGAAGGGTGGATTTGATGCCTTGATCGAATTCACTTACGCCTTTCCTCAACTTTTTAGGTGAAAGAGTGCTTGTCGACCCGTTCGACATCTCATCCAAGGAGGAAAGGCGAGAGGAATCTGGTTCCTCTGCTACGGTCCCGAGCGGTTTCGATAGTTCCTCAGAGGAGATTGATACTGCAACAACTTCTGGCGGGGTGACGGGTACACAGGACGCTACTGATGACGAAGAGAAAAATCCAGTGCCCGAAGAATGAGTTATGGAAGATCTGCTGGATAGGGTTTCGAGCTTTGTGCGACCGCGGACGGAACCGTTGCCTTTGGTGGGAGACCCCGCACATTGGATTGTGACATGCCCGGGTAGCGACGATAGGATATACTCCAACTTCGGGGGGGAAGAAATTCGCAGTGCACGATTATATTTTCACAACCCTGGGGGTTAGGCTACCGTTCAGCGACCTGACCTGCTCGGTGCTGGGCCACTTGGGGGTGGCGCCCTCACAGATGCACCCCAACTCTTATGCCTTTATGAAGTCATTTGAACTGACGTGCTTGCACCTGGGTGTCGGGGCCACCCTCCCACTCTTTTTTTCGATTGTTTTCCCTGCAGCGGCAGGTAGAGCAAGGAGGTGTTCGGAAAGGCTTCATTTCGTTCAAACAGTGGATCAAAATTTTCAAGGCGCACTCTAAGTCCATTCGCTCGTTCAAGGATGACTATTTCTTGGTCAAACCGGTGACCAAGGAGGCGACCCAGTCAATCAGATTTATGGGGACCGACACTGATACCGACGGGGCGCCCAAGCTCGACGCACAAGGAGGGGAGATCCCTCGACAGCTTTGGAGGTTCCCCTTTTCCTGGGATCACCTTCACTATGATGCGCCGGTGAGCGAGTTTTTCCAAGTCGGGGACAGGCTGAACGAGGACGATGAGGCTAGCTTCGAGGAATTTCGTAAGCTGGTGGCATCTTTTACTCCCGTCCTGATACTAGACGGGGAGGGAAAAAAGATGCTTGATAATGATGGGGGCTCTGTCGTGGAGCGTCCTTTGATTGATGTTACTGGGCTTCTTGCTTGTAAAAACAGGCAGGAAATATCGGAATTTTATGGTATTTATTTCGTCTTGGTCGTATAATTCGCGTTTTCGCACTGCTCGGCACTAACTATATTACCTTTTGTCTTTTTGCAGCTTCCATGGCTAAGCCCTTGGACAAGATTCAGGAGAAAATAAGGCAGAACAACAAAAGGAAACTCAAGATGGTTCAGACCCGGTGGCGGGCAACGCTATGAGTGGCTCGAGCTCGAGACCGATTACTCAGGGTTCCCCAAGTGTGTCCTTGGCACCCCAACTGAAGACGAAAAAGGGTGGTTCTACTGTGATGTATTTGACTGTCAACACCTCTCCTAAACCCAAGTTCACCATGCCTCCCTGTTTCGTGAAGCGTAATTATTTCGAGGGAAAAACCCTGGAGGTTCAACGGGTGTACACCCTGCATTTCGAGAGTATGGATCGTCCCGCTCGACGACTGTCATTGGCGCAGGATGCGAGTGCCGTTATGAGGGTGGTGACCATGGCTTCAATGCTGGTCGAGGAAGAGGCCGGACATGAGAGGGAAATCATCCGTTTGAAGGCCCTTCTGGCGACGTCCGAAGAGAATGCCAAGAAGGCTGCCGAGGAGGCGACCAAGTCGCTTAAAGATCATGTCGAGGTGATAGCTAAGTTGGAGGTAGATAAGAGGAAGGCGTTCGACCAAAACAAAAGGCTGAAAGATGCCTTCATGCCTACGGAGGACGAGGACGAGGACACTAAAGGCCTGCTGTCTCGGGTGCATTTCCTGGCTAGGTTGGACCAGGCAGGATTTGGAAGACCTACGGGAGTCGACCAAACTGAGCTTTCAAAATGTCGTTGACCAGATCAGGGTAATTAATCCAGAAATGGATTTGGACACTGATCGGATTAACTATTTATATAAGGTCGAGGACGGTCAGATCGTCGTTCTGGATGATATGATCGTTGGTAATACCCCGCCCGAGGAACCCGCTCAACTTGTCCAGACCGAAGTCTAGCCGATCCATAACAAGGGTCAGCCTGACGCCCACGCGGAGGAAGGGAACTAGTCCGGCCTGTGTGTCGTAATGTTGTAATTTTATTTTATTTTTGTTCGGGGACCTGGTCCCCGTTTTATGTAATTTTGAACAAGTCGCCCCCTTGGGGTCGCGATCTTTTAATTAACGTTTCCGAACTTGGTGGTCGTTTTATCACCTTTGTAGTGTTTTTATTGTTATAAGTAATTGCTCGTCCATCGGAGGACCATTATCTTGAATGCGTAAATTTCGCTATGTATTTTACGCTCGACACTCGTTTGGTCATAACATTGATCGTAGAAATGCGAGGACTTGCTCGAGTAGGGGGATAATGCTCGTTGAAAGGTATGTTCCGTTAGTTAGGGGAACCGAACAGATGCATAGAGGCTTTCTCTGATGCGGCGCCCAAGTCAAGATTATGAATCGGGTTACGTGGCTTGAACGTCTCATCGCGAGCCGAGGTTCTGCCTAGTCGTGGTACTTAGGCAACGATAGACTCGTTTGAGTATCCGTTCGTGCGATAGTTACCTTCCTCGGGTACGAGGGGGTTCTGATGGTTAAAAGATATTGGACTGCAATGCTTGTACCTAGGCACGCAGGTTGGTCGGACCGTCTGTTCCTCGTCTTGAAGTCGAGCAGGGGTGACGTTTGTACTAGTTGTAGTATTGTTTGAGTTTCTTGGTGTTCCACGGCCGAACGAGCTCTTCCCCTTGTAGGTTTTCTAAGTAATAGGCTCCATTTTCGGTCTTTGCTCGGACACGATATGGACCTTCCCAATTGGGGTCCAGCTTCCCCTCCCGGGAGTCTTTGTGGTTTCTCCTCAGGACGAGACTTCCAACCTCGAATGCTCGTATGATGACCCTGACGTCGTGTCGAGCTGCTATTTTTTGCTTGAGGGCGGTTTCTCAAAGAGCAGCCCCCGATCGGATTTCTTCGACCAGGTCGAGCACTTCTTGAAGCATCTCGGAATTTGTGTCTTGATCCATGGGCGATTCTGTTCGCCTGGATGGGATGTGCATTTCTATGGGTATGACCGCTTCGGTCCCATAAGCTAGTCGGATGGGGATTCCTCGGTCGTTGAATGGGGAGTGGTTCTGTATACCCAAAGTACGCTATATAGCTCTTCTCCCCAACTCTTTTTATGCTCGTCCATCCTTCGTTTTAATCCCCTTAAAATAACCCTGTTCGCAGCTTTTGCCTGTCCGTTAGTCTGAGGATGTTCGACTGAGGCGAAGTGCTGTTTGGTCCATGCCGAGGTTACGAATTCTTGGAAATGCTTATCAGTGAATTGGGTTCCATTATCTGTCACGATGCAGAGCGGTACTCCGAACCGAGCAAGGATGTTTCGTTTAAAGAAATGTAAAATGTTGAGTGCAGTGATTTTGGCCAAAGCCTCTACCTCTATCCATTTGGTGAAGTAGTCAACGCCTATGATGAGGTATTTGTTCTGATCCGAGCTGACAACAAAAGGGCCTAGGATGTCTAGTCCCCACCAGGAGAATGGCCATGGGGAGGATAGCGACCTCAGCTCGATAGGTGGTGCTACGTGAATGTCACCGTGCCATTGGCATTTATCGCATTTCTTGACACGCTCTTTTGCGTCGTTCTGCATTGTTGGCCAATAATATCCTGCTCGTAAGACTTTACGTGCTAATGATCTCTCACCCGGATGTTGGGCGTTGATTCCTTCGTGGAATTCTCTCAGTACGTGTGGTATGTTTTCTTCTTCAACGCATCTGAGGAGGGGCGTAGAGAAACCTCTACGATACATTTTGCTTCCGACCATGACGTATGAGCAATCCCTACGTCGCACGGTACTAGTTGCCTTTGGGTCCGCCGGAAGCTCCTCTTTGGTCAAATAGTTGAACACCGGGGTCATCCAACAATTAGCTTCTGACCTTCTCCTTTGGGGTTTGATCTTGTATAGGTTTAGGGTTTGATTGAGCTTGATTTCAATTTTTTATCATGTTGTATGCTTCTGTTTTGGGTCATTTGCATCTCATACATTCATAAAACCCTAATTTCTCATGTTCATTTGCATTCATCTTTTCATATCATCATCATGTGAACTTTCCATGACATTTCAAGCATTTATATGACATCTTAAGACATGCTTGAACATTTCTTGATCATTTCTTCATTCATTTGCTATGTTTTGCATTCATTTCACTTCATGAACATTCATGTGTTTTCATGCTTCTAAACATGCTTTCATTGCATCTCATCTTTGTATGATCATTCATATGCATTTTGTATGACTTTGCATCATTTCATATGCCTTTTACATTGCATTTTCACTTCTAACTTTGGTCTTTACATCTCATTTCAATTCATTTCCTTTTGCTTTATGTCTTATGCATTCATACTAACATTTTCAAAAACCTTTGGTAAGTTATTTGGGAGGTGGATTTGTCTTCACTTCCCATCTCTTCTCATCATTCATATGCATATTTACTTGTCTTTGAAGTGAATTTGTTTCACTTGTGTTCCATTCTTCTTACTTTCTTTCTTTTAAGTTACTTATCTTCTTCAGGAAGTAAGTAACTTATTCTTTTTCTTCCTTCTCTTTTCATCTGTTTCTTCCATTGGTGGCCTTGAAGATCCTTTCTCTTAAGCCTAACAAACCATAGGATACCCAAGCATGATAATTTTTAGGGTTGTGTATAGTCCCCCTTAGTCTTTTACCTTTGTGTCTCTTTGAGTCTCTCTTCTCATCTCAATAATCAGAGACTAAACTCTTAAAGCTTTAGGACTTTGAATTAGGGTTCTGCCTGCATCCTTCTCTTAGGATGGAGTGTATAACTTTAATCCTAAGTGTTAACCCTTTAATTTGTTTACACCTCTTAATCAAATCACACTAATAATCACTAAGACTTCATCTTGTAACTTGGGCCTTACATTAGGGTTCTATCTCTTCCTTATGGTTAAGAGGGACTAACCCTAGTGGTTAATGGACAAGTCCCCCTCAAGTTGTCTTACAAACCATAAAATTAATTTCTTAATCTCACCTTTTAATTAAAATCCATTTAATAAAGGTTTGTTATATAATGAATTTAATCCCTAACCATAATTAAGTTGAGGTATCTTCCTCAGCTTAAGTGTTCTCATCTATTATCCTTCTATTAAGATGGTGTAATAAGTTCACTAATCTATGATTAGAGATTAAACTCATTACTTAACACTAAACAAAAATCCAAAAACATCTTAATAATCACAAGTAGGTTAATGATCTGAATCCTATATCATCATGGTAATTGAGTTGAGATGCTTATCTCATACTTAAGTAAGCTCATTATCCCTAATCAGGGAGGATATAATGAGTTTATAACCTTTGATTTAGGCTTAAGCTCATTAACTTATGAAAAACACCAAAAACAATAAGAAAACTGAAAACACAAAAAACAAACAATAATCGTCTCCTTCGGGATTCTTTTCTCATCACACTCATTCATAAACGAGAACTTGCTTCTTCCGTCTAATGCAAGACAATTAGCACTCGAGCCAGACGAGTCATACACTTGAGCATACGCAAGTAAGCAGTTCACAATCAATTTATTTTCAGTCTCTTTGAGTCGAACTACGGTGTTCTGACTTCCTCATTGCACGCGAGGATACGTAGGCATAACTTAACAGTTATCGAACAAAAGTCTCTTTGTCACCCCCCTCTTTCAGCATTCTTTCTAAAGCCTCAGTTCCTGAGCAATTCATACCTTTTGCACTGACACTTGTACATTCATTCCTAGCTCTTGCACACAGATAGCACCTACTCTTACCCCTTTTAAACACAATCTTGTAAGCGTGGATCCCGTCGAGTACGACGAACAATCTGGGTGCTAATACCTTCCCAGGTTGTAACCAACCCCCTTTCTCAGTTTCTCTAGTTCACAACCGTCTTATCCATCTCTTTCCAGGTTTATGCAGCATTACCTTTCCTTCGGGATAAAAATGCCTAGTTGGCGACTCTATTCAATTCATTTCATCTCTCTTTTCGCCGACCGTTCGCGTCTGCACCGGGATGTAAATCTTCGGGAGCGACAATAGGAGAGGACAAGAATAGATGATACCTTCACGAGGTTTCCTATTAGTGATATTTTAATTTGGTGAACTCATGGACATGTTTCCATATGAGTGTGAGATTCGTGAACTCAAATTCTTAGTCTTTCACCCCGACTTGAGTAGGATGTTTAGAACCTTGTAAAGCCGAGAGAATCTATAAGATAGGGAACTCATTGAGATTTGTTATCTCACCCCTTGTTGTTGATTATATTTCAGGTGCTTCAGGTTCCACGAAGGGTAAGGATAAATTTGTTTGATTATCTTTACTAGTCTTGGTTTTTTTGGCATGACATGGCTTCCATTTATGAGTTTTTATTTTGAGATCATTGTTGATCTAGTTCTTAGTATTTTTTTAGGACATCTTGTATACATTATGCCATAGATTTTTAGTATTGTGTGTTTAGGGCATGCAATGTGTATAATGTGTTAACTAGAAACTTATTGGTATTTCAATACCAAAACTTGGATTCATCTAATATATATATATATATATATATATATATATATATATATATATATATATATATATATATATATATATATATATATATATATATATATATATATATATATATATATATATATATATATATATATATATATATATATGAGTGTTACAATCACCTTCCAAATAATAGACATTCATCCAACGTACAATCGTCTACTTAGATGTCCTAGATACATGGTGTAGGGGCAGTTACGTCAATACTCCACCAGAAAAAAATAAAAAATAAAAAGTCAAAATAAATTAAAAAAGGATGATTCATTAATTTTTCAATTTTAAATATTTGATATATTTTAAATATAAGTGTATTCCTTTATAGGGAATATGAGAGGATTCCAATGACTGTGAACGTGTGTACGCGATTTTTTAATGGATTTCTGTATTAAATTACTGGACTCTATTATGGATTTCTGACTATAGCCTCCATAGAACCGTCTTATCTATTACTTATTCCAGCTTAAGTTTGGCAATAAAATGATACTAGTGGGTGGAGATGAAGACATCTTGGTAAGTCATCTATCTTCTTTTCACTACATTGACGTCGATGAAGAAACAATTGAAACTCCCTTCCAAGCTTTGAAAGTGGCGCGCGCTTTAACAAGCTATCCAGTGGTGAAGCATCATAAATATGAACCTTTAATGGCCTCTTGGAAAGGAGCCAATGTCATTGTAGTGGCTGGAAATGCTGAAGGTTGAGGCAAAATACTAGAACTTCCAGAAAAGAAAGATAGGTTTGGGATAGGATACCAATCATCTTTAGACAAAGATTTGAGGTTTTCTCCAAATCATCTCGTGAAGAAGCTCTTAAATGGACTGCACTTGAAAAACTACCTACTTACAACCGTTTGAGAAAAGGTCTCTTAACTGCTTCTCATGGAGGTGCCAATGAAGTTGATGTTACATGCAGATATTGGATTTCAAGATAAGCAGAAGCTTCTGGAGAGGTTGGTTAAGGAAAGAGTTGATAGGTAACTTAACTAATCCTCCTTTGTTGCTTTCTTTTGTTCTAATATAGCTTCTGTAATAACTTATCATGTTTTTTTTTTTTTTGCTTATTATTATAGAGTTGGACTTGATATTACGACAATTGAAGTTCGATATCAGAACTTGAAAATTGATGCTGAAGCTTTTGTGGTAGGGAGAGCTTTGCCTAGTTTCATTAATGCTATAACTAATGTTGTAGAGGTAACAAGTGATTAGAATTTGATGATTCAAGGTTTTTTCTTTCTTTGTTCTGTAACTGTTTAGCTTTTGCTGTTGAAGTCAAAATCTTTCTTTGTTTGGTCTTGTTTCAGAGTTTATTGAATGTTCTTCATTTTATCCCAAGCAAAAAAAGACATGTCGCAGTTCTTAAAGATGTTAGTGGAATTATTAAACCTCGTAGGATGACACTACTCTTATGTCCTCCTGGTTCTGGGAAGACTACACTCCTTTAAGCCTTGTCTGGAAAGCTTGATCCAGGTCTTCAGGTAAATCAAATGACCCTTTGGTATCATTGTTGTCGTCGTCATCAAACCATTCATATGTAGCTAATTTAGATACCGATGTTTAATTCACACAGCTAACTGGGAGTGTGACTTACAATGGATATGGACTGAATGAGTTTGTACCTCAAAGAACTGCTGCCTATATCAGCCAACATGATGTTCATATTGGAGAAATGACTGTGAGGGAAACCTTGGCTTTCTCAGCAAAGTGCCAAGGAGTTGGATCACGTTACGGTTAGTCAATTTTTACCAGTTTAATCTTTACCACCTTGTTAACCTTTGCATATCTAACAGAAGGCCACAAAGAAATAAATTGTTTCAAAGCTTAAACAAACAGAACATTGTGAAAAGGGGCATTGAATCACTTACAACAAAGGCATCATAATCAAATTTATTTGGGTGGTCGGTACTTTAACATGACTTATTGCATCAGAGCCTAATGAAGTGTTACACAGCAGCAACAGAAGAATTAAATAGTACTCAACAAAAATATCTAACAACAACAAATCAATTTAATTTGTGTTAGGAAGCAAAGGCTAAACCTAACAAGATTAAACAAAGCTAAGAAAAACAATAAAGCTATCTAAAAAAATAGAGAAAACTTTTCATTCCTTTTATAAAACTCCCCAATCTCCCTATTAGTACATATATAGAGCTAATAATAGACGATAGAGAAAAATACTTGATGGCTAAAAGCCCAACCAAACACAAAAAGCCCACTAAAATATATTCTACTTAATATTTAAATTGTCTAAGAATAACTACATGATCCTATCAATTTGCGACTTAATGCATCAAAACCAAATGAAGTTTGACACAACAATAAAAGAGTACTTAACAAAAATATCTAACAACAAATCAATTCAATTTGCATAGATAATCAAACTGAGGTGAAAACTTACTTCGTCTTCTTGGTCTTTTGTTGTTTGCCACTACGAGTGAAAACAATTTTTGTATTGGCATTTGGTCTTAAACGACCTCCGGTTTCTCTAACCCAACTGGTATGAAATTTTGCAGCTCTTTGCTAAACAACAAATTCTTGCTCAAATGCAAAATCAGTGTTCTCGCACTCTGTCGCAGTCGCAACCAAATCATTATTCCCGTGCTCTCCCTCAAGCTCGAAATCAGGGTTCTCAGGCAAATGCATACTCTCTGCCAAATCAATGTTCTCATGATCACTCGCGTCTTCATCAGTTTCAGAAAAACATTTAATTCTCTACTTGAATTTGGGTTAAGAGTATAATAAGGGTTATATGCTTAGTAAGGGTCACAAGTCACAACGCCCCTTATTTTCAACCTGCCTTCGTTCTCGTTCCAAATACTTCTGCCATTTGTCATCGTCGTCGCCATGTGTTGAAAATCAACAATCATTAAGCATCATCAACAGTTATTGTGGTACTCATTTTTGCTCTTTTTTCTTCGTTAAATTTGTTTCACAACTCCATTGCCATAGAAGCCAAAGGCTTAAGAGCTACGGTTCATGTATTTCTTTTTCTTTTACTCATGAATATGACTGACTGTGAGTGTGGTGCACCGAAGAGGGAGTGTGAGAAAATAATGTAACACCCAAATTACCCCACGAAAATATTAATAAAAATCAGAGTAAAATTTTCATTAACATTGTTTATTCGAGTGTCACAATCAACTTCAAAACACCATAAACGGCTCAATGATATATTTTCAAAATTAAGCATTCAACATGCAACAGAAATAATTTTAAAACATCGTCAATCAACTCCAAATTACAAGAAAAATGTTTTCTAAAAGAAATAACAAGTAAAGCAACGTCGTCCCGACTCCCAAAATGGCGTATCAGAGCCGGCACCCTAAAGACGTGAAGTACACCAACTTCACTGACCGCCATTCGACTTATCCTGCTCACCTGCACGTTACCAACATAAGGGTAACATTCAAACAGGAGGGGTGAGATACTTACATCATAAAGAGTAATATAATAAGAACTAATCAAGTATCATAAAACAATGCACCACTTCTCAACAGCCACTTTTCAACCACGTCACCTACAACGACAACTATCACGCGCCTCAACAATATCACATACAACAACAACATATGCACAACGACATCATATACTACCACCATCTTATATGCAGCAACAACAACAATCATGAAATGGGACTCTACTTGACTCTATGCACGCGGTACCATATTCGGTCTCTATTTCAAGATCCAGTTCCCGTCGGAACTCTCGACCCCTCTATCATGGTCCAGTATGATCCCTATTTCATGATCACACCCATCGACCCCTATTTCATGGCCACGTACGATCCCTATTTCATGACTGCACCAACATCACAACAACGACCATACCCCCACCTTGGTATGTTATACAACTATGCAACATGTCATGCAACATCAATGACATACATGCATACTCACAATAACTACATCATACAACATCAATAACAACAACCACCTTTCGCAACATAGATAAATATATTGTAAATCACTATCATCACGATTCATGCGTTCATAACATATAATCACATAATTTAACTCATACCATGACAACACAACACAACATATACTACAACATATCACATACTCATATATCATTAATAAGCATATGAAACACATCAACACAACACTACTCATCGCAACAACAACATCAACGTCAACACACAATAAATTATGTTTAGCTGAATTACACTAATTATCCCTACGATTTTGCGTATAAACCTTCCTTCACCACTTCCAGCTACCCCACATCAATCTCAAAGCATTACTAAGCAATTAAATAATTTTCAGTATTTTTTTTTCGGAATTAAAAATTAATTTTTCATGCTCCAGGGCTCGCTAAGCGAGGGTCACTGCTCGTTAAGCGGCGAACTCTCTGACTCTGCTCGCTAAGCGAGCTCTGCAATTTCGCAAATCGCACTTCTACGCTCAGCACTCAAACCTGCTCTGAATCACAGCATACCCAACACCAACAACAACCAGAAGTCACAGTATTCATCAATTTCACTATTTAATTCATACAATTATCAACTAACAACAATCAATAACACATAATCCAACCTAATTTCTCCTCAATCCACCAAAATCCCAATCCCTAATCCTCCACCTACCCAATTCCCATTATAAAACCCTTAGAGATGGAAGAATCTCACCCTTACCTTAGGTTTTATTAAGAATTTCTTCTTCTTCGCGAACTCTTCTTCATGATTAAGCCATTTACTTTTCTTCTCCTTTTCACAACTTTCACAATCACTTCACGTTCCCTCTTTCATGATTATGTTTTCTCTTTTTCCTTATTTCCAACATAACCCCTAAGACCCAACTTATGATCTTCCACTTTTACCCTTACTACTTCTATTAATTGACCACCTTGTCCTCACCTCATATTTTATTCCATTTATTTTATTTATCACATAATAATAATACAATTATCCACCACCATATAATTTTTAACCACTATTATATTCGATAATATATCTTATTCTTCACACATCACAACACAACACTCTGAATAAAATATTTAAATAAAATTCGGGGTGTTACAACTCTCCCCCACTTAAAAGGTTTTCGTCCTCGAAAACTTACCTCAAGCAAAAAGACTCGGATACGACTCTTGCATCTTGCTCTCCAATTCCCAAGTCATATGCCCACCGGAAGCTCCTCCCCAATCCACTCGCACAAGGACAATCTCCCTGCCTCTCAACTACTTTACCTCCCGATCATCAATTTGTTTTGGTAATGTCTCAACCATAAGATTATATCTTACCTCAACTTCATCCATCGATATCACATGTGACGGATCCGGAATATACTTCCGAAACTGTGATACATGAAACACGTCATGCAAATTTGACAATCTCGGTGGCAACGCAACAGGTCCAACTCTCGTCGAAATCGGATACGGCCCAATAAACTTAGGCGTAATCTTCCTCAAATTCAAAGCTCTCTCCATACCGGTCACCGGAGTAACCCTTAAAAACACACGGTCTCCTTCTTGATAATCAAGATCTTTTCTTCTCTGATCATGGTAACTCTTTTGCCTACTCTATGAAATCTTTATCTTATCTCGAATCAACTTCACCATCTCAGTAGTCTGTTGCATAATATCAGGTCCAAGTACAATATTCTCACCCGAATCTCATCTTCGACCATACAAAGCTTCAAACAATGCCATTCCGATATTGGAATGATATATTCTTATACGTAAACTCAATCAATGACACGTGATTATCCCAAACGCCTCCTTGTTCAAGCACAAAAGCTCTCAACAGATCCTCCAAAGATTGTATCGTCCTCTCGGTCTGTCCATCATGTAACACCCCAAAATTGTTCCTCTCATTTTCATATCATATAGCATAACATATATCATACATTGTCACTCCCGAGATTTTCATCCTTGTACAAACGCGAAAGTAGCGTGGAAAAGGTTGAGTCGCCAGCCATGCATTTTTATCCCGAAGGAATGGGAAAGGTAATGATGCACAAACCTGAGGAAGAAGGAAAGGATAAGGTCCTGCGAACCAAAGATCTGGGTTCGGGAGTCGGTTACGACCTGAGAAGGTATTAGCACCCCAGATCGTCCGTCGTACCCGACGGGATCCACGTTTGTTTGTCTTGTTTCAAAGATTAAGAAATAAGATGTTGCTGAACAAATGAACTGCTAACGGGAATGGGAACTGAAATGAGAAAGGAAACTGGAAAATAGAATGAAAAGAAAAGGGAAAATGTAGTGAAAATAAAGAATATGCTCGAACGGGCCCTACCCCGTTGCCTATGTACCTCATCGGGGAAATGAGGATCAGAGTCGACGTAGTTCGCCTAACTAAGGCGGGAACTATTTGTTTGTGTTTTTATACTTGATCTGCGTATGTCTATGCTCAGGTATTGCAGGCTCGTCTGGTACAAGTGCGTTCACCGTCTTGCATGCGAGACAATTCTTCGCAAGTTCGCGTTGAGAATGAATGAGGTGAGAAGAGAATTCCCGCATGAAAGTCGTTTGTTGTTTGTTGTTTGCTTTTTAAGAATTTTATATGAATTTGGCACAAGGAAGTGAATTCAAACTCTTTTCCATGAAATGTGTACTTGCTACTACATTCCAAGATGGAATAATAGAACAAGCACACCAAGTAAGGAGAATTTATCCAAGACTTGTTTCCAAGGATTAGGGTTTAAGTTCACTAGCTTGTTGAACTTATTACATGTTTTTGTAGCTTTTGAAGAAGTATCTTTTAGATTTTCTTTGTGAAAATAATCTCTTGATCCGACTTGTACGCCATGCTAGACAAGCCCATACTATTCCAAGATGGAATGAATATGAGTGCCCCATGGAATAAGGCTATACACAAGAGATTCTTTCATGCATTTATTAAGTGTCTTTTTATCTTGTTTGAAGATGAGAGAAGAAGACTCAAGAGGCAAAAGGTCAAAGCTAATGGGGGACTAAGACACAATCCTAAGTTATCTTATTATGTACAAAAGGTAATCCTATGGTTTATGAGGTATTCTAAACCTAAAGAAAAGAAAAGCAAGTTAGAGTTCAACTTACTTCCTAAGGAAGTTAAGTTGAAGCTAAATAACAAAAGGGAAGCCTATGAACAAAGCACCAAGTGCTAAGGCAAACATAATTAAAATGTATAAGAGATAGGAATGAAGTAATGCTTACCTCAATCTTCCCCCCTACAACATAAATGTTAGCATGATGAACCAATTTGAACAATTATAACATAGCAAAATTCAATTAAGAACTCACACTAGCTAATAAGAGCACTAATGAACTTCTAAGCCTAAAGACTAAGTTCTAAAGCAATCTATATGTTAGATAACTTCTAAGGGCATGAGTTAAGTCATATTAAAAGTATATAAAGGGATGAAGTAAATCAAACTCAAACTATGCCCTAAAGTGTTATTAAACCCTAATGAAACCTAAAGAAAAGTTAAAAGAGAAACGTAAGTGTTGTAACATGTTAAAATCTCCTAAAATCAAAGATGAGTGCAAAGTCCAGAACTTACCACTAAATGAAAGTGAAGGATGAGATTAGATCATATGAGAAATAAGAGATTCAAGTTAAAGAGATTCAAACATGAGATTGAAAGATGAAAGAATGAACATGGAAACATGATTTTAAAAGTGAAACAAATGATTTAGAAAGAAAAATAAAAAATGACCAAGGAAGCTTGAAATCCACATACAAAAACCATAGGCTTGATGAAAAGTTAGAATGAAAATTAGGTTCACAAAATACTCACAAATGAAGTGGTAAGAATTGTCTTAAGGCTAAGTGTCACAAATTAGGGTTTTTAGGACCTTTAGGTGACAAATGAGGTTCAAAGGGATACCGAACTTTTACACTTGAAGTAAACATATGGAAATGACCAAAATACACTTATGAGACACAAAACAATGATATCAAAAGTTTAGCTTATGCACAAATGGAATTTGAAATGGATAATGCAGAAGAAGAAGTGAAATTAGGTCAAAGTAAGGCAAGTATGACTTATGACTCAAGAAAACCTAAAACATCAAAGGTGAAGACCTAAGGAGTGTACTCAACACTTGAAGACATCCCACATGACCTATGAGACTCAAAATCAAGACCTTAAGGTAATTTCATAAATTCCTTATTCAATTTGGATCAAAGGAATTAAAGGAAAAGACCAAAATGTGACTTATGACTTAAGCAACTTAGAAAAAACATCAAATGACTATGAAAAATTATGAAACTTGACAATTGGGATCACAATCCAGAAGGTGACTTATGTCTAAAAAAGATCACAAAAATTTCTATTTTTGAATGGTCAAATGAGGCGTGGAAGGAGATTAGGGTTTATGTGCACACATGTGAAATGATGGGATCAAAATGTGACTTACCATGACCTAAAAATCAAATCAAAAATATTTTGGAGAAGTTTAATAAGTTATCTGGATAATGCAAAAGGAATGAACAATTTATCATTTGTGATTTAAGAGAACAAAAATTGACAAGTTGATTGGTCAAAAAAGAAAGAAAATAGGAAGAAATTGATTGTGAAATTAATTCTGACTCAAAAAATGGACAAAAATAGGATTAAAAAATATGGAAAATTCAAGAAAATGTTGAAGATCATGTATGAATTTTTGGGGAATGTTTAGGAGTGTTTTGGTATTTATAAAAATAGAAAATGAAAATGGAATAAAATTGAATAAAAGAAAATCAAAGAAATAAAAGGATTGAATTATGTTGGGCCTGGGGGTGAAGATAGCAAAGGAATACACTGAAATGGGCTTGACACACACACGTTGGGGGTGCAAATATGAGGCTGAGGACTTCCTTCACAAAATGGACACGTGAATGGCACGCCTTTTTTAATGTGTTGGCAAGATATGGATCCTTGGATTGGAATGATCTAATGGATACGTTTTAAAGTTAGAAATAATTAGGGCACACTGTTCAGGCGCCGGAGAAGGATTCCAGTCACCTTCTCCGGTGAGACTCTGGTTAGGGCATTCCACCAATCCTCACTAAAACAAAATCTAAGACCACAATTCAACTCGTCTCTTCACCCTGATTCCATATCTAGCCTTGGTTTTCACTTAGGGTTCTTATATTATGCAAATCGAAGCACACAAAATCTAACCTAAAAACTGCATCTAAACACCTATGGTGTCTATCAACTAGCCAGGTATCACACTGCTCCTATTGAACTTCAAACAACACAAAACAAACAAGAAATGATGAAAACGAGTAATTGAAGTTTAAGATCAAACCTGGAATGCAAAGCTCAGTTTAGTTGAAGAAAACCAGAGATGATGCTCTAAGTATGCTTCAAACTCTTTGTTGATCTTCAATAGAGTGAAATAAACACTCAACACTTAGAGAATCTTATGAAAATGGATCTGGTGCAATAAATTTCAGAATTGTGCAGTGATGAACCCTTGGTGCTTCAAGCTAAGAGTTCCATGGATATGATGCAAAGCATGATGCTGATGATGACTTGAAGGAGGTTGTGATTAGATGGATGAAGTTTGAAGAGCTTTGATCCAAAATGCAGTGCAATCTCAAGAATGTGCAGTGATGATCCTTGATGAATCAAGCTGTGTAATCCATGGAGATTGTGTCTAAGATGATGATGATGATGAACTGAAGAAGAATGGATCAATCTGGAGGAAGATGAAGCTTCTTCGAATCCAAATGCAAAAGAACAATTTGAGAGAATTTGATGAATGAGGAGTGAGATTTTGAGAAAGATGAAGTGTGTTCAATGCAGCTATGGTTAATTCCTTATATAGGAGAGGTTAATCTCTAAACTCAGTGTAGTTAACAGTTGGAGCTTGAGTTAATTGAGTCAAGTTAGTTTGAGAATTAGTTATGGTGAGTGGAGTTTGTTTGAGCTCGAGTTGAGGTAAGTTATGAAGCTAATTGAGTTTGATTGTGTGTAGTGGTGTTCATGTTTGTTATGATGAGGTTTAATAAAGTGTAGTGGAATTGAATTGATCTAATGCAGCTAAGTGCAATGTCCAAAGATGCACCATTACTTTGATTAGCATGAAGCACATGGCAACTAACATGATCATGCATCCATATAATCTTTTGAACTCTTCTGAATGCAATACAATGCTATAATCCCACTATATGGGTCTTATAAACATGTCATAGTGTGATGCATTATGCTGCAAACAAGACAGTTTGGTATGATGAACTTCCACGGGTGATTTCTTCTAGCTCAAGCCACTAATGAGAATGATTCTTGTGCAAAACTTGAACGGGATACTTCATAGAACATGTTTGATGTTCAACCCAAGATGAGACAATGTTTCTAATCATCCCAAATGTGTCATTGAAACTCATGTCACAAGGCTGCATATTTTCCCTGCTCAACCTTGCCTTGCCCTGCACCATCTGCCCATGGTGAATCAGTGTGAACCTCATCACTTGGCCCCCTTAATAACTCATTAACCATTGACCAAATGAAAAATCCTTAAACATCAAAGTTATAGAGGACATGTAAATGAACAACTTTGAAGTTCAAAGAAGTTTCATTTGAAGCCTTCTTTATGGAGAAAAATGGCTTGCATTTTTGGACAAGACCTGTTTGATAAAATACCAGGCAGGGTGCGCGCAGGCCAGCAGGCTGCCTCGCCCATGACCTAGTGTTGCACCCCAAAATTTGCCCTCACAATACAAGACTTTGTGTGCTAAGAAGGTTCACAAAGTTCACAAGACCTTTCATGAGGTTCATAAAGTTTACAAGACACTTTATGAGGTTCACAAGGTTCACAATACTTACAAGACCTTTCATGAGGTTCATGAAGTTTACAAGACACTTTATGAGGTTCACAAGGTTCACAAGACCTCCCATGAGGTTCACAAGGTTCACAAGACTTCCCATGAGGTTCACAAGGTTCACAAGACATCTTATGATGGTTCACAAGGTTCACAAAGTTCACAAATAGTCAGAAGAGTTGACAATTCCCTCAGACAATGCACCTCCTAAGCAGTGCATCCAAAACTAGGGTTTTGACTTTAATCAGGCTAAATGGACTTCAAAGACTTCAAGTGAGCTTCATAACATCTTATATGTGTCTAAGAATCCCCATGACAAGTTTCAAGACTTTTCTCAGAGGTTTGCTCAGTCAGATGATCAGATAAGTCAAAATCAGTCAAAGCAGTTCAAAAGTCAAACTGAGGTCAACTATGGTCAAACCAAAGTCAAACTTCATGATTTTTTGCCAACATCAAGTATATGAAATAAAATTCATCATTTTATAAAGGGTTGATCATGATTCATCAAGGATATCTCAGATCATCAAGAATCAAAGGTTTCTAAATTAGGGTTTCCTCAGGAAAAGTCAACTGAACTTTGACCAGCCATAACTTTCACATGCTTCATCACCAATTTTCCATCCAAATCTCATTTTGAAGGAAATTGAATTCTCTACAACTTTGTGTCTCACAAGCCAAGCCCAAAAATGCTTCATTTGGAAGGTATGAGCTAAGACATTATAGGTCCTTTTGAAAGTCAACAAAAAGTCAACAACTTCAAAAGGGCATAACTTGAGAATGGTAAATGATATGAACATGAAACCAGTGGGGTTGGTTAGAGGACTCTTCAAGCTTTCCAAAATGTCCAATAACACCCTCATAGCATTAAAATTGTAGGATGTGTGCCCTTGCAAAGTTGGGAAATTTTTGGTTGGTTTATGAAGAAAATGGAGGTTTAAAACTAATTTTTTCTAAATGGGCTTGTCATATGATGATCCAATCCATACCAATACTTCATGCACGACCCAAATCTCTAAAATTCATATTTTTCATCATTTTATTTTATTTATTTTGATTTTATTCATTTAAAATCATTTTAAATTAAAATAAAATAGAAAAATTAAATATTTAAAAGAGATTGAGCTTCTAGAAAGTCATAAAAGTTCCTTGGATCAAATTGATACAAAAATAATGGTGATTGACTTCAAATAGAAAGGGTTTATGCAAGAATATTTGAATTTTAAAGCTTAATCTTTTTCAATCTTTTTGAATCAAATCTTCCACACAATGATCCACTTTTTTGACCTAAACCCACTCTACTATAAGTACACAACATAACTCATTGCATTGGACACGAATTTCTGGCCTCCAAGAGTAAGTTCATATTTTCAAAAATCTCACAAAAACTTCAAATTCGGTTTCCTCCATACAAGAGCTTTTAAGGTATTTTTAAGACATGGAAGGATTCCTTGGACATCCTTAAACCAATCCCAGCCATCAAAAGCATCAAAATCACCCTCATATGCATAATCCGATTCATCATATTCATGAATTTTTTGATTTTTCGATTCTAAATATTGACTGGTTCTTAATGAATTTTGATTAATGCTTTGTGTTTGTGGTGTGTCATAGATTGTTTCTGGGCAGGTTTTGTGAAGTTCTATCACCTAGAACGAAATCCACCATTTTTAGGGTTTCGGTTGAGCTTTAGGGCTTTGTGATTCATCAAGTATAAATAAATTCTGGAACCGTGAATCAATTCCAAACAACTTATAGACTTTGCTTGCATTCTTAATTTAATAAAATTGAACTGTTTTAAGGGTGTTTCAAATTCGCAGGTTTCTTGTGTTTTTAAAATTCGCAGGAAATTCTATAGGTGAATTCGCAGCAAATTTTGCAGGTTTGGAGGAAGAAGAAGAAGTTTCGCGCGCCTGGAAAATTCAAATATTTGAAATTATATTTTATGTATTTGTTCCTGTTTTGTATCGCAGGTGCGTGTGTAGCCCAGTGGTGAGGGAGGCGTGTATAATGCTTGAGGGTTTTGAGTTCGAATCCTGGAAGCACCATCTTTTTATTCTTTTTCATAATATTCATCAGGTTTAATATATAATTAATTAAAGCCATTATATTAACAGAAGCGCCCTCCCGGCTGGAATGGTAAGTGTGTTTGTGTGCAGTGCAAAGGTCCTGGGTTCGATCCCCCCAGGCCTTTTGTTTTGTTTCTTTTTCCATGATTTTTCAGGTTATGCAATAAAACCAAATGAGGTTGTTCCTATGTCACACGCGCGCCTGTAGCCCAGTGGTAGCTTGCTTCGTCCAGAGTATGGCAAAGCCTAGGGCATGGGTTCAATCCCTGCCCCAGGTAAGTTTTTTAATTCTGTTTTGTTTATTTGTTTTATTAATTGTTTTATTATTAAATGTAATTATGTTTAATATGTAAATAGATTTAAATTAATATATAAATATTATAGGTTCTAAAAAAAATTTCTAAAAAAAATAATATTTTCTAAAACTATTTTCTTTTATTAATATGTATACATTTATTTAATGATTAAATTGGTATTATGTATTAAATTAAAATCCTAATATTTTTTGTATCTAAAACCCTAATTTTCTTCTTACCTAAAACTTAATTCTATTGCAATTTTTTTTAATTTATTATTTATAAACTTTAATCATGTATATATATTATATAATTTGTTTATACTTTAATTCTTGCATCTAAATATGTTTAAAATAATTAAAATTTTGTAAATATAATAGTATGATTATAATTAATTTTGTACATATGTTTTTTTAAATTTAAATTTTGTATATAAATATGTTTAAAATTAAAATTCTTAATTTAATTTTGTTAATATGATAATATGACATAAATTGTTTATAATTTAATTTTGTATGTAAATAATTTTTATTATATGTTTAAAAATAATTGCTAATTTAATTTTGTAATTATAATTTTATTTTCATAATATGTTTATAATTAACTTAATTTTTATAATTTGCATATAACTTAAAATTTCATAATAATTAGTATAATTGTTTATATTTTATTCTTAAAAATAATTGTTCATTAATCTTTTAATATTTTTTGCTTATATTATTAACTATGTTTATTTTTATTTATTTCATTATTACTAACCCCATTGTGATTTATTTTTATTATTATTATTTCACTAACCCAATTATTATTATTATTATTATTTTTGCTTATTTATTTATTTTGCTTCAATTATTATTATCATGTAATTGTTCCTTGGATGTAATGTTTTAATAATAGTATTTAAATACTCATTTTATGCTATGGTTAGTAAAATAGGGAGTGTAAACATACTTGTAATATAAAATTAATTTAGCTCACTAATTTAAAGATAAATATTAAAATTGTACACTCACACACGTAAGTCGATCTTTGATCGCCATCTCACTTCCATAAGGATACCTCTCATGTTGCCTAATCAAAAGGTCAAGTAGGGTGTATAAAGCAAAGTCCTTAATCTCACATCATCTAGTCCCTTAACAAATAAAAGATCAAGTCCCTTTCGAATGTTGCCTTCATAATGATCTTGTCCCTTTCGAATAAAGATGATAAGTCCCTTCGAATTGCTTATACACCCCACAGTTGCCTAAATAAACAGATGTCCCTTCACTTGTCCCTCACATCCAAGGTAATGACTACCTATTCCTTAATAATAGGGATAGTCTTACCATTTAAAGGATTCAAGAACAAAAAAGACTTAAACTTAGGGTAGGTTCCTCTTAGATACTTGCTCACTTTTCAAAAACATTTCAAACACTTCACACATTTT
Organism: Lathyrus aphaca; assembly: GCA_963966055.1. Lineage (NCBI taxonomy): Eukaryota > Viridiplantae > Streptophyta > Magnoliopsida > Fabales > Fabaceae > Lathyrus > Lathyrus aphaca. The sequence goes on along the minus strand of OZ014519.1, from coordinate 735,599,732 downwards.
AAACAATTTTCAAAACAAAGGTTTTTGACGCATCCGTACATGGATCATTATAAAACTCTTAAGAAAATTTTTATTCACACACTTCACATTTCAAAAACATTTTAAAGTGAGCTAAGTAACTAAGAGCCCATGGATAACCATGGATGTAAAGGGTGCTAACACCTTCCCTTTACATAACCTACCCCCCGGACCCAAAAATCTTTAAAAAGGTCTTTCCTGTTCTTTTATGCCTTTCCTTTGGATAAAATAAAAGTCGGTGGCGACTCTTGCTATCCGCAACATAACTAAAGTCAGTTCTCCCACCGTGTTACAGAACTGGCGACTCTGCTGGGGATTTAATAAAAGAGGGGTACCCTTAGGAATTAGATCACTTTAAATTGTTTGCTTTGTTTGCTTTATACTTACTTGTTGGGCTCTTATGTGTGAAAGATCCTAACCCGGATCTAGTGTACCTTAGGTAAATGGCAATAGACCAAGGAAACTGTACGGCGTATACCGATATGGTTGATCTGGTGGCCATAGTTAGTGTGACTTCTTGGTTGGTGCTTATGTTCCTTAAGTAAAGTTGAGGATAATATGAGGCTGCCATATGTTGTCAATACACTAACTAACTTTTAGAACCCTAGTTATCCCATCTTGGCCTTTAGAAAGTAGTGAGATAGCCGGCTTTGGTGAAGACTGAAGTTGGTTGATACTCGATGCTACACTCATTGAGATTCTAAACTTGGAGGGTTTTGGTTGGCAAGTAAGTTGCCTACTGAACAACCACCCTTGTGAAGGATCAATGATATTGAGATTCCTTAGAACCTGGTTACTTTTGTAGGACAGGATGAACCAACTAAACTTCAGGGGAGGGTAATTACCTTAAACCTCATGCAAGCCTCTAAACCTAAGGCTATTGTGTGACTTGTTTGTGTGTGCCACATGTTTGTGATTGAGCATAACATCATGACATCATCATGCATCATAAGCATAGCATTTTCACTAACCATTTCAAGGACCAAAGGATTTATCTTTGTTCTTTGTTGCAGGTCATGACTTCTGCTCGTAGAAACACTATCAGGATCAACTTTGTAGGCATACCTGCTAAGCTTAAAGAGTTGGTTTCTCAAGTATCTGATCATTCCCAGTTTATCAAGAGACATGGTCACCTATTGGATCTGGTCACCTCAGGGTTCAATGAAGACATGATGAGTGTTCTGTTTCAATTCTTTGATCCTAAGCACCATTGCTTCACATTCCCCGACTATCAGTTGGTTCCAACAATGGAAGAGTTCTCTAAACATCTGGGTATACCTGTTCTTGATCAGAAACCATTCACAGGCTTGGAAAATGAGCCTAAACCTGAGGTTATTGCTGCAGCTCTACATCTGAAGAAGGCTGACATTGTTCTAGAAACGAGAAGCGGAGTCAAGGGTATTCTTGCTAAGGTGTTGATAGAGAAGGCTCAAATGTTCTTGAAGGCTATGAGCTATGATGCCTTTGAGGAGATCTTAGCCTTGTTGATTTATGGCTTAGTGTTGTTCCCCAATCCAGATCAGTTCATAGACGTTCACGCCATCAACATATTTCTGAGTCACAATCCAGTGCCTACATTGCTTGGAGACATCTTGCACTCTCTTCATACTCGTACTACAAAGGCAAGAGGAACTCTGATGTGCTGCATACCTTTGCTATCTAGGTGGTTTATTTCTCGCCTTCCTCGCTCAGTGATGAAGAATGAACAAGGGTTCAGGTGGTCTAAAAGGATCATGTCACTCTCTCATTCAGATATCCATTGGTGCTCCAGATCTATGGAGAATGTCACTGTCATTGACCGTTGTGGGGAGTTTCCTAATGTGCCACTTCTAGGCATAAGAGGAGGCATCACCTATAACCCCTCTCTAGCTTTACGACAGTTTGGTTACGCTCGAAGTGATGGTCCACATGACATGTTGATTCAGGGTATTGTGTTTGACTACGACAACGATCTTCAAGGTTACCGTCAGAGGTTCATACGAGCATGGGGAAAAGTGAACAAGGTTGACAGCAAGACTCTGGAGCCTAAGTACACTATTCCTATGGAAGCTTATCTCAGATGGGTGCGATCTCGTGCTCAGACTCTCATGATGCCATATCCTGCTATCCTGCCAGTTACCATGGAACCTGTTGCTGAAGGAGACACTTCTTATACCATCCTTCACCCAGACATGCCTACTGACATGGAAGACTTGCAGAGATCTTGGATCCATTTGAAGGAGCAAAGGGATACTTTCGAGGCTCATTACAAAGCAAGCCAAGAAAGAATCCTGGAACTAACAAAGCAACTTCACGAGGAACGGAATCTCAACTCTTACCTCAACACAAAGAGGAAACGTCCATGGGAGACTTAAAACCCCATCTCTTGTATTTATTTCATTTCATTTTTGTAAAGCCCAAGAGGAAAAACAAATTTATTACTAATAAAAGTTTACCTTCTTGTTTGTTTAAGCAAATTTAAATCATGCGGTCCTTGAAAACATTGCATATACATTTACATTTCATATCATTGCATCACAGGTTTTTTGCGCACAGGTTTCTTATCTTCTCGCTGTTTATTTCAGCAATGGCTCTTGAACAAACAGTTAAGGATCTCCAGGCACAAAATGCACAGTTCCAAGAGCTGATCCTGAACTTGTCCAAGGGGCAAGATGAATTGAAGACACTGCTGGCCAAGAAGACTAAGAAGACTAGAAGGTCAGGAGGCCTGATCAACATGGGAAGAAGGTTCAGAGGTCCTGTCAAGACCAGGGAACAAGTTGAAGACTACGAGTCTGAAGAGTCTGAGAAAGAGGTAGGCAGTCTCCACCATACAATAGGGGACTCTGATTCTGAGGCTAACTACTATCATGAGCCTAGTGAAGATAAGTTCAAGATGATGGTGGATAGAATGGATGCTATGGAATTACAGAAATCTTCTGGGCTGGATTTTGAAGACCTGAGTTTGATATCTGGGGTGGTTATACCCATTGGTTTCAAGGTTCCTACTTTTGTTGTTTATGATGGTGTCTCTTGTCCCAAGCTGCATCTGAGATCTTATGTCCGGAGAATCCAACCCCATACTGCTGATAAGAAGTTGTGGATCCATTTCTTCCAAGAGAGCTTATCTGGAGCTCAATTGGAATGGTACTATCAGTTGGAAAGTGTCAACATCCGTGATTGGAATGATCTTGCTGAAGCCTTCTACAAGCAGTATCAATACAATGCTGACTTAGCTCCTACTCGCATGCAACTTAAGAGCATGTCTATGGGTGCTAAAGAGAGCTTCAAGGAGTATGCTCAGAAGTGGAGAGACTTGGCCGGAAGAGTGCAACCACCTTTAACTGACAGGGAGTTGGTTGATATGTTCATGTGCACGTTGAATGGTCCATTTTACAGTCATCTCATTGGAAGCTCATCATCTGGCTTCACTGAGTTGATAATGACAGGAGAGCGCGTAGAAAGTGGTATAAGGAGTGGCAAGATTCAAGTGGGTGCTTCTTCATCAGGTGTTGCAAAGAAGCCTCCCAGTGGGAAGAAAGAGTCAAATGTTGTTTATGGTCAACCTGATCGTAATAGAAGGCATCAGTCTGTGAGTGCAATCCATATCTCCAATCCAACTCCTACAACACCAGAGCAGCCACAGGGAAATCAATAGAGGGCTAGAAGGCAGTTCACTAAGATCAACATGTCAATGGCCCAAGCATTGCAACACTTGTTGAAAGCTGAACTTATCACTCTGAAAGATGCTCCTCAGAATCCTAATGTTACCTCTCCCAGGTACAATCCTAATGCACGATGTGCATATCATTCGAATTGTCAGGGACATGATACCAATAGCTGTTGGGTATTGAAGAACAAAATTCAAGATATGATTGAGGCTGGAGAAATTGAGTTTGACCCTCCGGGTACTCCAAATGTGATCACTGCTCCCATGCCAAATCATGAGAAGACTGTCAATGCCATTGATGAAGATTCACATATTTCTTCAGTTTCAGAGTTGACTACACCATTGTCTGTTATTAAGAAGAAGCTAGTACAAGCCGGGTTCTTTCCAGGTTGTCGTGAAGATTGTTTATATTGTACCTATAAACCGGATAGCTGCTGGAGGTTGAGAGATGGAATTCAACGTCTCATGAATAATTACACCATAGTGTTTGAGAGGACTCCACCTTCTGTGGAAAGCATGGTTGATCATATAACTCAAGGTAAGAAAATTGAAGAGGTGGATATGGTTGATAAAGTACCGGTAAGGATTACTTCCAAGGGACCTGTCAAAATCACTCATAAGGGTCCAATTAAGATTACTGCTGAAGGCCCTGTGAAGATTGTTGCTGAAGCTAGAGTGGCTCCTATGGTCATTACCACTCCTGGTCCTATTCCGTATACTTCTGATAAAGCTGTGCCTTGGCATTATGGGTCTGATGTTTATATCCATGGTGTTAAGCAGGAACCCTTAGCTGATATGCCTGTTGATGTTGATAATATTGCTGGGTCTAGTAAGATCACACGAAGTGGAAGAATTTTCTCTCCTCCAGTTACCTCCAAGAATGCAGTTACTCCAGCTGCTACCTCCACCACTGATGCTCGGGGCAAAGGTCCTGTTATTGAACCTATACCTACTGATGTGCCAGCTGCTGATGATCTCTCTAAGCAGATGGAAGAAGTACTAAAAATCATTCGCAAGAGTGATTATGACATTGTTGGTCAATTGGGGCATACTCCCTCCAAGATTTCTATGCTGTCCTTGTTGTTGTGTTCCGAGGCTCATGCCAAAGCTTTGATCAAGTTTCTGAAGACTGCTCATGTACCCAATGAAATTTCTGTTGACCAGTTTGAAAATTGTGTTGCACACTTGACCTATGATAATGGGTTAGGTTTCTCCGATGCTGATTTGACTCCTGCCAAGAGGGATCATAACAGGGCTCTGCATATCTCAATTGAATGCAGGGGCACTACCCTGTCACATGTATTGATAGACAATGGTTCCTCTCTGAATGTGTTACCCAAAGAAGTCCTGAATAAGCTTAGTCCTGAAGACGTTGTGTTGAAACCCAGTAATATAGTGGTGAAGGCTTTTGATGGTTCGAGAAGAGTGGTGCATGGAGAAATTGATCTCCCAATCAAAGTTGGTTCTCAGGTTTTCAATGCTACCTTTTATGTCATGGATATTCTTCCGTCATATTCTTGTTTGCTTGGGCGTCCCTGGATCCATGGGGCAGGTGCTGTAACCTCTACATTACATCAGAAGCTGAGATATCCGGTAGAAGGAAAAGTTGTCACTGTTTATGGAGAGGAAGGATATGTTGTTAGCCACGTAAACACTTTTAAATATCTGGAAGTGGAAGGTGAATATGTTGAAACTCCGTGTCAGACATTTGAAGTGGTTCCTTGGATTGTTAATGATTATGAAGCTCCTCCTGTTGTCAAGAAAGTTCCTGTGGTCACTAGAGTACCTCCTACAATGGCCTCCCTTAAAGATGCTAGAGCTGTGGTGGATGAAGGTGGTTGTACTATTTGGGGTCAGCTTCCTGATATTCCGTACAAGTCTGACAAATTTGGTTTGGGTTTCACTGTAGAGTCCCAGAAGGCTGTTCGTCGTGCTCGTGCTGTTCGCATCACCAATCAGGGGATTATGAAAGATCAGATCAATGTTGTGGGTGACTATGATGAAGACTACAACCTGAATGCTTGGATTTTTCCTACTGTGGGTGCTGGACTCAATAATTGGAAAGCTGAAGATGTTATTCCTATCTCCTTTAGTCAGGAGTAAATACTATTACTGTGTTGTTGCTTTTAAGTTTGTAATTTCTTGAACAATTTAAACTCTCTAGCCTTGTGCCTTACCCGGGGCACAATGGTGTGCTTGTTACGGGCTGTCATTTCATTTGCATACTCCATTCAATAAAAATCAGTGGACGTTTCGTTTTCGTAAATATTGTGTTCCTTGTCTTTCTTTTTCTTTTATTTTTGTTTTATTAGCTATGTGTTCTTACACACACCCACATCACTAAAATGCAGATCCTCATCCACTCTGGATCCTGTTGATAACAGTTCTACTATTGCCAATTATAATTTCGAGAATCCGATCTATCAAACTGAAGACGGAAATGAGGACGATTGTGAAGTACCTGTAGAGCTTGCTAGGTTGTTACAACAAGAAGAGAAAGCCATACAGCCACATGAAGAGCCAGTCGAAGTTGTGAATCTGGGAACTGAAGAAAACAGGAAAGAAGTCAAGATAGGGGCTGAATTAGAGGATAGTGTCAAGAGCAGATTGATTCATATGCTACATGACTATGTGGAGATCTTTGCTTGGTCCTATGAAGATATGCCAGGATTGGATACAGACATTGTGGTTCACCGTTTACCAGTAAAGGAAGATTGTCGTCCAAAGAAGCAGAAGGTTCGTCGTATGCGTCCTGAAATGTCAGAGAAGATCAAGGCAGAGGTAATGAAACAGTTTGATGCAGGGTTCTTAGCAGTGACTTCTTATCCTCAATGGGTTGCAAATGTGGTGTCGGTACCTAAGAAAGATGGTAAGGTACGTATGTGTGTAGACTACAGAGATTTGAACAAGGCTAGCCCCAAAGATGACTTTCCACTTCCTCATATTGATGTTCTGGTAGACAATACTGCTCATCATAAGGTATTCTCTTTTATGGATGGTTTCTCTGGTTACAATCAGATCAAGATGGCACCTGAAGATATGGAGAAGACAACATTTGTTACACAGTGGGGCACTTTTTGTTATAAGGTAATGCCATTTGGTTTGAAGAATGCAAGGGCAACATATCAGCGTGCTATGGTGGCTTTGTTTCATGATATGATTCATCATGAGATAGAGGTATATGTGGATGATATGATAGCCAGGTCCCAGAATGAAGAACAACATCTTGATCATCTGCATAAGCTGTTTGAGAGATTGAAGAAATACAAACTGAGATTGAACCCAAACAAGTGTACTTTTGGAGTTAGATCTGGTAAGCTCCTGGGTTTCATTGTCAGTGGAAAAGGTATTGAAGTGGATCCTGCAAAAGTGAAAGCTATACGAGAGATGCCAGCTCCCCGTACTGAGAAGGAAGTTAGAGGTTTCTTGGGACGATTGAATTACATTGCAAGATTTATTTCCCAATTAACAGCCACCTGTGAGCCAATCTTCAAGTTGTTGAAGAAAGATCAGGTGATGGAATGGAATGATGAGTGCCAGATTGCCTTTGATGAAATCAAGAAATATTTGCTAGAACCACCAATCCTGATGCCACCAGTCGATGGAAGACCCTTGATCATGTACTTGACAGTGTTAGACAACTCAATGGGGTATGTGTTGGGGCAACATGACGAGTCTGGTCGAAAAGAGCAGACAATATACTACCTTAGCAAAAAGTTTACCGACTGTGAAACAAGATACTCACTGCTCGAGAAAACTTGCTGCGCTTTGGCATGGGCTGCTCGCCGACTAAGACAGTATATGTTGACTCATACCACCTTATTGATTTCAAAGATGGATCCAATCAAGTATATATTCGAGAAACCTGCTCTCTCCGGAAGAATTGCAAGATGGCAAATGATATTGACAGAATATGACATACAATATACTACTCAGAAGGCCATTAAAGGAAGTGTTGTGGCTGATCATTTGGCTCACCAAGCAGTGGATGATTACCAGTCAATGAGTTTTGAGTTCCCCGATGAAGACATTATGATTATTACCAAAGAACCTGGACAATATGACGGACCTGAACAAGGATCCCGATGGACTATGGTTTTTGATGGTGCTTCCAATGCACTTGGTAATGGTGTTGGTGTTGTGATTAGTTCCCCTGAAGGTTGTCATACCCCGATTACTGCCAGACTTTGTTTCTATTGTACCAATAACATGGCTGAGTATGAGGCATGTATCCTGGGTATCAAAGCTGCCATTGATATGAAGATTCAGTTCCTTGACGTGTATGGAGATTCAGCCCTGGTAGTAAGTCAGATTAAAGGAGAATAGGATACCAAACATGATAACCTCATTCCTTACAGAGAGCATGTGTTGTCTTTGATCCCACATTTTAAAGAGATTACCTTTGGACATATTCCACGAAGAGAGAATCAGTTGGCAGATGCCTTGGCCACCATGGCATCCATGTTTGAGATCAGCTGGGATGATGAAGCTCCCAATATTACTATTGATAGATTTGAGAAGCCTGCATACTGCAATGAGATTGACACTGAAGAAGCAGAAGAGAAGCCTTGGTTTTATGAAGTGAAAATATATCTTGAAGCTCAGGAGTTCCCTGAAGGGGCATCTGTCAAAGATAGGAAGTTTCTAAGAAGGTTTTCTGCTAAGTTCTTTTTGAGTAATGGGATTTTGTACAAGCGCAATCATGATTCAACTATGCTTCGTTGTGTGGATAAGAAATAAGCAACTGAGATTATGGAAGATATGCATGATGGGATCTTTGGCACTCATTCCAGTGGTCATACTATGGCAAAGAAGATATTGAGGGCAGGTTACTATTGGTCTACCATGGAAGCTGATTGCTATCAACACTCCAGAACATGTCACAAGTGTCAAATCTATGCTGATAAAGTACATGTACCTCCATCACCGTTGAATGTGTTGACTGCTCCTTGGCCTTTTGCCATGTGGGGAGTTGATATGATTGGTGAGATCAAGCCTACTGCTTCTAATGGGCATCGTTTCATCCTGGTTGCTATTGATTACTTCACGAAGTGGGTGGAGGCAGCTTCATTTGCATCTGTTACCAAGAATGTTGTGGCTCGATTCATTAAGAATAATCTTATATGTAGGTATGGCATCCCTGAAAGGATTATTACTGACAATGGCTCTAATCTGAACAACACTATGATTACTGATGTCTGCACGCAGTTCAAGATTAAGCATCACAACTCTTCTCCGTATCGACCAAAGATGAATGGGGCAGTTGAAGCTGCTAATAAGAACATTAAGAAGATTATACAGAAGATGACTGTTACTTACAAGGATTGGCATGAGATGTTACCATTTGCTCTTCATGGGTATCGTACCACAATACGTACTTCAACAGGGGCAACTCCATTCTCCTTAGTCTATGGTATGGAAGCAGTTCTGCCCATTGAAGTTCAGATTACTTCCTTAAGAATTATGAAGGATGCAGGCTTGGATGAAGATGAGTGGATTCAGACTCGACTTGACCAGATAAATTTGATTGATGAGAAGAGGCTAGCAGCAGTTTGTCATGGCCAGATGTACCAGAAACGGATGATCAAAGCTTTTAACAAGAAGGTTAAGCCAAAGGTATATCAGGCTGGTGACTTGGTAATCAAGCGTATCATATTACCACAAGGTGATCCTAGAGGCAAGTGGACTCCAACATATGAAGGACCATTTGTAGTCAAAACAGTTTTCTCAGGAGGTGCCATGATACTTACTACTATGGATGGTGAAGACTTCCCACAGCCTGTAAACGCAGACATAGTTAAAAAATACTACGCATGAAAAGAGACCCGCTAGGTTGACTGGCCTAGGCAAAAATAAGGGCATCCCGGCGAACCAAAAGGGTTCGGGCAAAAATTAGGGATATATATAAAAAAAAATGTACACCCGGCAAGTCGAAAACCTGAAAAGGCGGCTTGGGCAAAAAAGGGTATCCCGGTGGATTGAAAACCTGAAAAGGCAATCCAGGAAAAAGTTAGGGATTAAAGCGTATGACTATGTCTCGTTTGGATCACCCGTGAAACTGCAACCAGTTGTGTTACTCAAGCTCGAACAGATAAAGCTCAATCTAATCGCTTCCGTCTCAATAGCAGAAGATGAGATACTTGAAGATAATGGCAATAGTAGAATTGGAACTCAATAGGATTATTTCCCACATAGCTGATTTTCTTTGTTTTGTAAAACTTTATGACAAATTCCTCTTACTAGGATTTCTGTCTCCTTGTACAAACTTACCTATGTATAAGTCACTGTGTGATATAAATAAAATTCCATCTTTGAATCCAGATTTACTTTTACCCTATTTACATAAGCGAAACGTCCATTGGTTGTGTTTGAATGTATGTATGCTTTTGAATATGATTGATGTTTACCAGAAATGCATGTATGTTTAATATGATTGATGTTTACCAGAAATGCATGAAAATGCAGTAATAGTATTTACTAAGGACGAACGAGGGAAGGATTTCAACGAAGCTTCGCCGGTTCATCTCTACAAATCCCCAGTAGGGCAAATCCATAAATACTTCAAGTCACATCTCCCCTGGAATTTATATCCATCTCTTTTATCCTCATACGGATAATCGGGAATTTATTTTTCCAATAGAGTACGACGAACGAAGACGGGAGGTTATGTATACCTTACTATCCCCAGCAGGCGAGAGGTTATGTATACCTTACTATCCCCAGCAGGCGAGAGGTTATGTATACCTTACTATCGAACGAAGACGGGAGGTTATGTATACCTTACTATCCCCAGCAGGCGAGAGGTTATGTATACCTTACTATCCCCAGCAGGCGAGAGGTTATGTATACCTTACTATCGAACGAAGACGGGAGGTTATATATACTATATTATCAGATAAGACGGGAACGAGTTCCTCATATTCTCTAGTAACAAATCGGGATTTATTTTCCCTGGCCAGCAGTTGTTATACGAAGATATCCAGACGCTTCGGGATGCATGATGCATACATACATCATTTACATCATACCATAAATACATAAGACATTACTTAAGTGCATCATATTATACATGCATACATAATGCATAAACTAATATTATCATACAGAATGTTATAATCTTGTCTTTCAGGTTAATTCTCCAACAGACAGACTTCATCAACAACTTGTGACTATTGGGCCGTTGTTTATCTTCCCAAAGGTTACATTATTTCCTCAGGACGTTGTTTATCCTCCTGAAAGCATATCTTGACCTTGGGCCGTTGTTTATCTTCCCAAAGGTTACATTATTTCCTCAGAACGTTGTTCATCCTTCTGAAAGCATATCATCACCTCAGGACGTTATTTATCCTCCTGAAAGCATATCATTTCCTCAGAACATTGTTTATCCTTCTGAAAGCATATCATTTCCTCAGAACGTTGTTTATCCTTCTGAAAGCATACCACTACCTCAGGACGTTGTTTATCCTCCTGAAAGCATATCTTGACCTTGGGCCGTTGTTTATCTTCCCAAAGGTTACATTATTTCCTCAGGACGTTGTTTATCCTCCTGAAAGTATATCTTGACCTTGGGCCGTTGTTTATCTTCCCAAAGGTTACATTATTTCCTCAGAACGTTGTTTATCCTTCTGAAAGCATACTACTACCTCGGGACGTTGTTTATCCTCCTGAAAGCTATAATTATATCTTCATATTTTGGACTGCTATATCCTCCAAGAAATGTATCTGAAGAACTTTTCTCCAAGTGGCATCTTTAAGCCCACTCAAGCATACTCAACTAGTCATCAGTATCACTCTACGCACCGGTGAGTGCAAATTTTTGGGCTTTTCTATCAATAGTAATATTGGGAGCTTCATCATCCCAGCTGATCTCAAACATGGATGCCATGGTGGCCAAGGCATCTGCCAACTGATTCTCTCTTCGTGGAATATGTCCAAAGGTAATCTCTTTAAAATGTGGGATCAAAGACAACACATGCTCTCTGTAAGGAATGAGGTTATCATGTTTGGTATCCCATTCTCCTTTAATCTGACTTACTACCAGGGCTGAATCTCCATACACGTCAAGGAATTGAATGGTGAGGGCAATCCTTCCATTACTTATGTACCATCACTTCAAAAATTGGATATTACATGTTTTCAACATTTATTATTTTGCTTGTAAGGTCCAAGCATTATTGATTTTTTTTATATATTTTTTTCATTCTTCCTTGTTGCATAAAAACCAATGCTACAGTGAAATGGCATGTGGGCAGACATGCAATCTATTTTATATTTTTTTACTTACCCTAGTTTTGTTATAAATTTGACTTGGCATTATTCTTCTGTTTTCTGCTAACATTTTTATTCACTTGTTTGTGTTACAGGACCCGAGGGCTATTAGATTTTTTGATCGACGGGTAAGTTCATCATTACAATTCATAATTTCTAATGGCTCTGTCTAATGGATACGTTTTAAAGTTAGAAATAATTAGGGCACACTGTTCAGGCGCCGGAGAAGGATTCCAGTCACCTTCTCCGGTGAGACTCTGGTTAGGGCATTCCACCAATCCTCACTAAAACAAAATCTAAGACCACAATTCAACTCGTCTCTTCACCCTGATTCCATATCTAGCCTTGGTTTTCACTTAGGGTTCTTAGATTATGCAAATCGAAGCACACAAAATCTAACCTAAAAACTGCATCTAAACACCTATGGTGTCTATCAACTAGCCAGGTATCACACTGCTCCTATTGAACTTCAAACAACACAAAACAAACAAGAAATGATGAAAACGAGTAATTGAAGTTTAAGATCAAACCTGGAATGCAAAGCTCAGTTTAGTTGAAGAAAACCAGAGATGATGCTCTAAGTATGCTTCAAACTCTTTGTTGATCTTCAATAGAGTGAAATAAACACTCAACACTTAGAGAATCTTATGAAAATGGATCTGGTGCAATAAATTTCAGAATTGTGCAGTGATGAACCCTTGGTGCTTCAAGCTAAGAGTTCCATGGATATGATGCAAAGCATGATGCTGATGATGACTTGAAGGAGGTTGTGATTAGATGGATGAAGTTTGAAGAGCTTTGATCCAAAATGCAGTGCAATCTCAAGAATGTGCAGTGATGATCCTTGATGAATCAAGCTGTGTAATCCATGGAGATTGTGTCTAAGATGATGATGATGATGAACTGAAGAAGAATGGATCAATCTGGAGGAAGATGAAGCTTCTTCGAATCCAAATGCAAAAGAACAATTTGAGAGAATTTGATGAATGAGGAGTGAGATTTTGAGAAAGATGAAGTGTGTTCAATGCAGCTATGGTTAATTCCTTATATAGGAGAGGTTAATCTCTAAACTCAGTGTAGTTAACAGTTGGAGCTTGAGTTAATTGAGTCAAGTTAGTTTGAGAATTAGTTATGGTGAGTGGAGTTTGTTTGAGCTCGAGTTGAGGTAAGTTATGAAGCTAATTGAGTTTGATTGTGTGTAGTGGTGTTCATGTTTGTTATGATGAGGTTTAATAAAGTGTAGCTGAATTGAACTGATCTAATGCAGCTAAGTGCAATGTCCAAAGATGCACCATTACTTTGATTAGCATGAAGCACATGGCAACTAACATGATCATGCATCCATATAATCTTTTGAACTCTTCTGAATGCAATACAATGCTATAATCCCATTATATGGGTCTTATAAACATGTCATAGTGTGATGCATTATGCTGCAAACAAGACAGTTTGGTATGATGAACTTCCACGGGTGATTTCTTCTAGCTCAAGCCACTAATGAGAATGATTCTTGTGCAAAACTTGAACGGGATACTTCATAGAACATGTTTGATGTTCAACCCAAGATGAGACAATGTTTCTAATCATCCCAAATGTGTCATTGAAACTCATGTCACAAGGCTGCATATTTTCCCTGCTCAACCTTGCCTTGCCCTGCACCATCTGCCCATGGTGAATCAGTGTGAACCTCATCACTTGGCCCCCTTAATAACTCATTAACCATTGACCAAATGAAAAATCCTTAAACATCAAAGTTATAGAGGACATGTAAATGAACAACTTTGAAGTTCAAAGAAGTTTCATTTGAAGCCTTCTTTATGGAGAAAAATGGCTTGCATTTTTGGACAAGACCTGTTTGATAAAATACCAGGCAGGGCGCGCGCAGGCCAGCAGGCTGCCTCGCCCATGACCTAGTGTTGCACCCCAAAATTTGCCCTCACAATACAAGACTTTGTGTGCTAAGAAGGTTCACAAAGTTCACAAGACCTTTCATGAGGTTCATAAAGTTTACAAGACACTTTATGAGGTTCACAAGGTTCACAATACTTACAAGACCTTTCATGAGGTTCATGAAGTTTACAAGACACTTTATGAGGTTCACAAGGTTCACAAGACCTCCCATGAGGTTCACAAGGTTCACAAGACTTCCCATGAGGTTCACAAGGTTCACAAGACATCTTATGATGGTTCACAAGGTTCACAAAGTTCACAAATAGTCAGAAGAGTTGACAATTCCCTCAGACAATGCACCTCCTAAGCAGTGCATCCAAAACTAGGGTTTTGACTTTAATCAGGCTAAATGGACTTCCAAGACTTCAAGTGAGCTTCATAACATCTTATATGTGTCTAAGAATCCCCATGACAAGTTTCAAGACTTTTCTCAGAGGTTTGCTCAGTCAGATGATCAGATAAGTCAAAATCAGTCAAAGCAGTTCAAAAGTCAAACTGAGGTCAACTATGGTCAAACCAAAGTCAAACTTCATGATTTTTTGCCAACATCAAGTATATGAAATAAAATTCATCATTTTATCAAGGGTTGATCATGATTCATCAAGGATATCTCAGATCATCAAGAATCAAAGGTTTCTAAATTAGGGTTTCCTCAGGAAAAGTCAACTGAACTTTGACCAGCCATAACTTTAACATGCTTCATCACCAATTTTCCATCCAAAGCTCATTTTGAAGGAAATTGAATTCTCTACAACTTTGTGTCTCACAAGCCAAGCCCAAAAATGCTTCATTTGGAAGGTATGAGCTAAGACATTATAGGTCCTTTTGAAAGTCAACAAAAAGTCAACAACTTCAAAAGGGCATAACATGAGAATGGTAAATGATATGAACATGAAACCAGTGGGGTTGGTTAGAGGACTCTTCAAGCTTTCCAAAATGTCCAAGAACACCCACATAGCATTAAAATTGAAGGATGTGTGCCCTTGCAAAGTTGGGAAATTTTTGGTTGGTTTATGAAGAAAATGGAGGTTTAAAACTAATTTTTTCTAAATGGGCTTGTCATATGATGATCCAATCCATACCAATACTTCATGCACGACCCAAATCTCTAAAATTCAGATTTTTCATCATTTTATTTTATTTATTTTGATTTTATTCATTTAAAATCATTTTAAATTAAAATAAAATAGAAAAATTAAATATTTAAAAGAGATTGAGCTTCTAGAAAGTCATAAAAGTTCCTTGGATCAAATTGATACAAAAATAATGGTGATTGGCTTGAAATAGAAAGGGTTTATGCAAGAATATTTGAATTTTAAAGCTTAATCTTTTTCAATCTTTTTGAATCAAATCTTCCACACAATGATCCACTTTTTTGACCTAAACCCACTCTACTATAAGTACACAACATAACTCATTGCATTGGACACGAATTTCTGGCCTCCAAGAGTAAGTTCATATTTTCAAAAATCTCACAAAAACTTCAAATTCGGTTTCCTCCATACAAGAGCTTTTAAGGTATTTTTAAGACATGGAAGGATTCCTTGGACATCCTTAAACCAATCCCAGCCATCAAAAGCATCAAAATCACCCTCATATGCATAATCCGATTCATCATATTCATGAATTTTTTGATTTTTCGATTCTAAATATTGACTGGTTCTTAATGAATTTTGATTAATGCTTTGTGTTTGTGGTGTGTCATAGATTGTTTCTGGGCAGGTTTTGTGAAGTTCTATCACCTAGAACGAAATCCACCATTTTTAGGGTTTCGGTTGAGCTTTAGGGCTTTGTGATTCATCAAGTATAAATAAATTCTGGAACCGTGAATCAATTCTAAACAACTTATAGACTTTTCTTGCATTCTTAATTTAATAAAATTGAACTGTTTTAAGGGTGTTTCAAATTCGCAGGTTTCTTGTGTTTTTAAAATTCGCAGGAAATTCTATAGGTGAATTCGGAGCAAATTTTGCAGATTTGGAGGAAGAAGAAGAAGTTTCGCGCGCCTGGAAAATTCAAATATTTGAAATTATATTTTATGTATTTGTTCCTGTTTTGTATCGCAGGTGCGTGTGTAGCCCAGTGGTGAGGGAGGCGTGTATAATGCTTGAGGGTTTTGAGTTCGAATCCTGGAAGCACCATCTTTTTATTCTTTTTCATAATATTCATCAGGTTTAATATATAATTAATTAAGGCCATTATATTAACAGAAGCGCCCTCCCGGCTGGAATGGTAAGTGTGTTTGTGTGCAGTGCAAAGGTCCTGGGTTCGATCCCCCCAGGCCTTTTGTTTTGTTTCTTTTTCCATGATTTTTCAGGTTATGCAATAAAACCAAATGAGGTTGTTCCTATGTCACACGCGCGCCTGTAGCCCAGTGGTAGCTTGCTTCGTCCAGAGTATGGCAAAGCCTAGGGCATGGGTTCAATCCCTGCCCCAGGTAAGTTTTTTAATTCTGTTTTGTTTATTTGTTTTATTAATTGTTTTATTATTAAATGTAATTATGTTTAATATGTAAATAGATTTAAATTAATATATAAATATTATAGGTTCTAAAAAAAATTTCTAAAAAAAATAATATTTTCTAAAACTATTTTCTTTTATTAATATGTATACATTTATTTAATGATTAAATTGGTATTATGTATTAAATTAAAATCCTAATATTTTTTGTATCTAAAACCCTAATTTTCTTCTTACCTAAAACTTAATTCTATTGCAATTTTTTTTAATTTATTATTTATAAACTTTAATCATGTATATATATTATATAATTTGTTTATACTTTAAATCTTGCATCTAAATATGTTTAAAATAATTAAAATTTTGTAAATATAATAGTATGATTATAATTAATTTTGTACATATGTTTTTTTAAATTTAAATTTTGTATATAAATATGTTTAAAATTAAAATTCTTAATTTAATTTTGTTAATATGATAATATGACATAAATTGTTTATAATTTAATTTTGTATGTAAATAATTTTTATTATATGTTTAAAAATAATTGCTAATTTAATTTTGTAATTATAATTTTATTTTCATAATATGTTTATAATTAACTTAATTTTTATAATTTGCATATAACTTAAAATTTCATAATAATTAGTATAATTGTTTATATTTTATTCTTAAAAATAATTGTTCATTAATCTTTTAATATTTTTTGCTTATATTATTAACTATGTTTATTTTTATTTATTTCATTATTACTAACCCCGTTGTGATTTATTTTTATTATTATTATTTCACTAATCCAATTATTATTATTATTATTATTTTTGCTTATTTATTTATTTTGCTTCAATTATTATTATCATGTAATTGTTCCTTGGATGTAATGTTTTAATAATAGTATTTAAATATTTATTTTATGCTATGGTTAGTAAAATAGGGAGTGTAAACATACTTGTAATATAAAATTAATTTAGCTCACTAATTTAAAGATAAATATTAAAATTGTACACTCACACACGTAAGTCGATCTTTGATCGCCATCTCACTTCCATAAGGATACCTCTCATGTTGCCTAATCAAAAGGTCAAGTAGGGTGTATAAAGCAAAGTCCTTAATCTCACATCATCTAGTCCCTTAACAAATAAAAGATCAAGTCCCTTTCGAATGTTGCATTCGTAATGATCTTGTCCCTTTCGAATAAAGATGATAAGTCCCTTCGAATTGCTTATACACCCCACAGTTGCCTAAATAAACAGATGTCCCTTCACTTGTCCCTCACATCCAAGGTAATGACTACCTATTCCTTAATAATAGGGATAGTATTACCATTTAAAGGATTCAAGAACAAAAAAGACTTAAACTTAGGGTAGGTTCCTCTTAGATACTTGCTCACTTTTCAAAAACATTTCAAACACTTCACACATTTTAAACAATTTTCAAAACAAAGGTTTTTGACGCATCCGTACATGGATCGTTATAAAACTCTTAAGAAAATTTTTATTCACACACTTCACATTTCAAAAACATTTTAAAGTGAGCTAAGTAACTAAGAGCCCATGGATAACCATGGATGTAAAGGGTGCTAACACCTTCCCTTTACATAACCTACCCCCCGGACCCAAAAATCTTTAAAAAGGTCTTTCCTGTTCTTTTATGCCTTTCCTTTGGATAAAATAAAAGTTGGTGGCGACTCTTGCTATCCGCAACATAACTAAAGTCAGTTCTCCCACCGTGTTACACCTAGTTCTTGCCCTATTTTGCTCAAACATTGCATGATCATATCTCTCTCAATTTTAATGTTATGGGTGAGTTCCACATATCGATTTGAAGCTTAATATGCCCTCTTTAATTGTCTCAAGGTAGAATTTTCATAGCCCTTGTATTTTGGGAGAAGGCCTCTCTTGAAGTGGCTGCAAAAATGGCCAAAACTTGCCATTTTTGGAAACACTAATATTCTAAAAATGGTAAGTTTTGGTTTTCTTGATTTCTCTTGATTCCTCCATCATATCTTGATAAAATTTGAACCATAGGAACCTTGTAACCCTAATTTCATGATTTTGATCTCAAAAAGTTAGGAGTTGACTTTTTCCTCAACATGGTTGACTTTTCCCCAATTCCTTGATTTTCAATCATCTGACCAGTTGAACCTCTTCCAAAATGTTTCCATGGATGAAATTTCAAACCTAGGCACTTGACATCATATAGAAAACAATGGAATCAACTTTGGATCAAAACATCACTGAGAAGCCCAGTAGAATAGAAACCCTAATTTGGCCCATTTCATCAGGAGATGTTGCACTGCCTGCCTCCTTTGATCAATTCAATTCTTTTCAAGACTTGAGGCCTCAAATGAAGACTTGTGGGATGTTATGAATCGTTTTCACAAGGTTGAGAATCTTTGTGGCTCCTTGGTTGTCTTTGTATGGCCTTCAATTGCTCGAATCATTGATCACATACCTATGCCTCAACCATGATGAATATGGGGCAATGTTTTTTATTGTTACATGAATTTGTTTATGCTAAATGCTATGCAAAATGTTGAGAAAATGAGAGGCCAGATTTTGGGGTATTACAGCTGCCCCTATTCAATCATCTGCAGACCTGAATGAATAATAGCGACAGCTTTTAGACATTCAGGGTATGAAGTGATTGAATACTCGAATAAAACCTGAAAATTTGAACTCTGTGGTGAAGAGGAGAATGCCATCTGCTCTTATTTATTATTGTTTTCTTGAGTTGAACTTTGACAAGGCAATGGAAACAGAACTCGATGGAATGGGATCGTTGTACATAAACGAGAGCCCATGCAAATAGGATCATTGTACAAAACGAGAGTCCGCAACGCGACTGTTGTACCAAACAAGACGCGAAATAGGGGCCTATTGTACCAAATTGGGCTAAAACACGAGACCATTGTATCAAACGGAACTCGAAGGTTGATGGGGCGAAGACTTAATGTGTCTAACGGTATCTAAACTGCAAGTGCACAGCCTATCGCAATAGTAATAAAAAGATGTCGAACCCACAGGGACTTTGTAATCACTCTAGTGCTAGAAGGTCTGCTAGTTTAGCTAAGGCGGAAATTTGTCACAGTTATGGTTTTAGGGATTAAAAACGGGAACTAAACTTAATTAAGGAAATAATGATAAGGCGGTCGGTATGTAATAATATTAACCTATGCGGGTCAATCTAGTCTAAGCTTATAAAGATGTTTCACTTAAATAATTCTGTAGAGATTACCAATTTAAAAACCCTTGACTCACACTCTCGTGGTTTTATCTCGGATCATACTCCTAAAGCCTTATGTCTGCTCTCGCTAGCCCATAAGTGTTTAGAAAATAATTTTTGAAAACTTAATAAGTCTAATTCGTTTTAAAACGCTCTCGCTGTATTTAAATCGAATGCCTAACTTTAGCTATCCGGTTAAAATCTCACACTCTCGTGGTCTCGACCTAACCTATTTCACTTCTCTTACTCTCGTAACAAAAAGCTTGATTTTAATTGTAAAAAGTCACAGCCAGAATATAAGTTCGTAATTGTTTTTAGCTTAGATTCGATTCATCCGTTTTGGTTGCTTTACTACATACCGACTCAATTAATTTAGCTACTCATATTAATTAAAATAACAGACAAACACAAAATGAAATTCATAGATATTAAAACATGCATTATATAATGATAACAGAAACTTAACATAAATAAATAAACTTAATATTCACTGCAAAATAAAAACCTGAACAATTAAATTCTTCGGCTCCTTCTTCCACAACCTGGCAAGCTTGGAGCGTCGGAATCGAAATAAAAGAAACGAAATCTGAGGCTTAAAGAAATCTAATTAAGATAACAATTTCCTAATGTTGGAAATTATTATTAAAGGGTTTGGGAATTAAAAAGAAAGCAGCAAGAACAAAAGCTGGAAATAAAACTGGGTTGTAAAAACGGCAGAGCTTCCGCATAAAATTTCAATCAAAAACTCTGTACTTTCTTCATCTGATTCTTTGATATTTATAGAAGAGAAATTTGACAGTTGAAGAGTAGGAACGTGGGCTTCGGTTCTTCAATTTTGAGAAAATCCAGGAGACTGAGCGTTGTTGAGGTTGAGAGAAAATAGGAGTCTCTGAAGACTCTTTCTATTCGTTGGCACGTCTTCAATTTTTATTCAAATAAATTAAATAAAGCTTGTCACGGTCGTAACATTGGTGTAACGGGCATATTTCTCATATTTAGCGCGTCACGGTCGTGAGACCATTGTGACGATCATGAGACCTCAAAAAGGCGCGTCACGGTCGTGGTATCCTTGTGACGACCGTGACAACAACAAATTATGCAGTTTTTAGCAGAATTGATTTCTCTCTTTTCTTTTCATGCTAAATTTTGTTCCTTTGATCTTTTTCCATACTTTTGGCTCTAGATATATTATACTTGCAATGTGGCATAAAAAACTCGAAATAATCGGGAGTTAAAAGGACTAATGTATGATAAAATGGACTAAAAACATAGTAATAATACGATGCGATTTCTCGTTATCAAACTCCCCCATACTTAAACCTTTGCTTGTCCTCAAGCAAATAATCAATTGAAAAATGATCGTACATTTTCATCAGACGCATACATATAACATACCATACGAGAAGTCATTTAGTTAGATAGACCGATACTAGAGTAGAACACTAATGATACACTAATGACACAAGCAACAAGCTAAGTTGTCGACTTCCCTTTAAACGAAACATTCAGTAATTCTGTTGTGATTCTACCTAGAGTCCTTCGTTCTTATTTCACCCGGTTTCGTTCTAGCGCAATCACATTAAGCCCTTTGTCTTAGCACGCACGTAGTGGAGTAGCCGGTTAGTGACTTTGATCCTTTATTAGCACGGGGTCTGGTACACGAATGTGGCAACCCTTTACATATTATCCAAATTGGAGATTGTGGGGGATCGAGCCGTAGCACACCCTACCAAGTTCAGAACCAGATACCTCTGAACTAACCAGCAATGGACTCCTTCTTTTATTACTCGTCTCTTATATGCGACCGTGTACTTTGGTGCAAATTCTCTTTTTATGGCGGCGAGATATGAAGGATTGTTTATAGATTAGGCATCAAACACTTATGTTCATCGGCTCCCCGCATGGTTTGTGTCTAGACGGTGCTGACTGCTAGTATAAACTACTAGGGGTTACTTTAGAACTAAGACTTAAGGTGTAGTCATAACAATTATCGAAATGGAATGCTTAAGTAGGAAGTCTAAGGTGTCAAGACTGTATTGATCTTGTTGGATCTTTCTCAGCTTCCTAACTACGATTTCATAGGTATGTCGAGTTATGCGAAGATAAAGCAATAAAAATTCGGTATGGCTAAATAAAGTGGGGAAGAATTGAAACTTAAGAAATATCATCAATATTACTTGTTCAATTGAAAATGCGAAAAGGGAAAATACAATGAATGGAAAACGGGAAAGGTACCTCTCCCACACTATATCAGACATTGTCCTCAATGTTGTGATATAATAGCGGGGAAATACGTTACAAAAACAGAATGCAAAAACAAAAAGAAAATCTAATGCAACTGACGACCACGACCTCGGCTTCTGGTGCGGGAGCGTCTGGTAGAAGTCTCAGGTATGTCCTGAACTGGCTCAACAACATCCATCGCATCTTGCATCTCATCCACAGGTGCATTAGGCTGGTCGTCAACAATTGGAACATGGCCTGTTGGAGCTGGTAAATCAAAAAGCCAGTTGGCTTTGTTTGATGGATCAATTCGGTTCCTGCAAGGCAAAACGATGTTATGATAAATGGTGCCTTGTATCACAGGGTTGAACCTGTCATCCTCACGCGAGAGATCATGTGAGCAGACTTGCAGTAGCTCATTGTAAGCAGCTCCGGTGCCCTATAAGGCAGATTAGTGAGGTGGTCACCAAGATTCAACTGTATAGCCAGGGAAGTGACAATCCCGCCAAAATAGAAGGGTGTGGCGCCTCTTTGTGCTACGGATTGAATGTGGGCCAGAAGGAACGGAGCGGCGTTGATGCGCTCTTCATTCAGAGCACAATGCAAGAACAGGAGCTCCTTAGAATTTAGCTTATGGTTGCTCTCTCTTGCGAAGATGGTGTTGCAGATGATACGATGAAAGTACCGTATCGTTGGATTATGAATGTGAGTGGCGTTGAGACTTTGATAGGCTGAAGCACGGCTATTTGTGATGTTGTGCCACAAAGTAAAAATTGCTTCATTGAAGTTTTCGGGCACACGAAGGTGGGCACCGTCACCGTGACTGAAGCCTAAAAGTTCTGCGACTCTGGTTTGCGTGAGTTCAAACTCTCTGCCAAGCATTCGGAATTTTGCGATACCTGTGAGTTGGTTCGTGGATCCAGAGGATGTGATGTATTGGAAGGAACTCAGGAACTCCAGAGTGAGGTTTGCAAATGTTGGTTGCGGTTGGCTGCATAAGTCCCATAAGCCGACTTTTTCAAGAAGTAGCTTCACCCCGTCGAACAAACCTAACTCTCTTAGACAGTCGAGGTCGACGTACCGAGTTGTTTGGAGCCCGCGGGTTTGAAACTTTTCAAACTTCGCTCTCTGTGCTGCTCCTTGTTCTCCCTCTCTAAATTGAATGTTTGCCATTGCATGCAAGGGGATATGAGTGTGAGATAGTGTTTTGAGGATTTGAGATGAAAAATGTGAAGAAGGTGGATTAATTTATAGTGGAGTGAAAGGAATTTGTGGAGTTGGGATTAAATGGGGAAGTGGAATGGAGTGGATGGATTAATGGTGAATAATGAGTGGTTACGGGAGAGAAAGGGGTAATGGGCGGTTAGAGTGTTTTAGGAAATAGAAGTGGAGAACGAAGAAGAACGGCATCTGTAACTCAAAGGTCGTGCATTTCAGATCGTCACGATCGTGAGGGGATAGGTTACGGTCGTGACGCGCTTAATTGCCCGTTACGATCGTGAGGGATAGGTTACGACCGTGATGTTCACAAAATTTGAAATTTCACAGAATGTTCTCCTCATTTCAATCCAATTATAATTCTTATCACATTAAATAATTAATTCTAACATAACACATAACAATGGATCAATATATAACAGCATTAGATTTCATCACACAAAAATTCATCAAAATATCCAGCAATCAAAAGTATCAGTATATGTTATTACTGATAGTAACAAATTGCATACAGTATTAATCAAACATGCAGTGGGAATTTTTGGTAAATGCACTAAATTATGAAAACATGTAAATAGACTGAATGAAAAATTTCATTAATTGAAATACTTTGTTTTTGACATAACAGAAAGAAATTGCAGTAATAAAAATGAACTAGGAAATGTTGCAAAAATTCAAAACTAACTAGAAACAAAAAAAAACAAAAAGTAAAATTAATCAAATTACTACAGCTCATCAAAGTCGTTTCTTCAGGTCTTCAAGTGCGGAGTTTATATGGTAAAACTGTTCACATGTTAAATCAGTTAAGCCTATAATGTCCAATCTCATGCTCTTAACTTCATCCTTAACAACATTAATGTCAGCTTGGTATACTTCAAGAGTCGTCAAAATTTTGTTCAAGCTTTCAGCATATCCTACTTTGTTGATTTCAGGGGTCTCAATATCTTCATCAATGTGGTTGATGTCATGGTAACCAGGAGGGGTCTCAGGGTCACTCTCTACATCAGTCATCATATCATCCCTAATTTGGTAGGATTGTGGTGTTTCAGGTATTGTAGGATGGTCAGGAGGAGTAAGCTCATAAAGCCAATTATCTCTGTTGTGAACGCTGACTTTAGCATGGTTCGGCAAGGTGAACAAGGTTACGATTTCATTCCTAATCAGGTACTCGAATGGTGGTTGTCCTATGTTTCTTATAATTTGGCGGTTAAAGCAGAAATTCAAATTCATAGGGCGAATGGTGTAAACACCCCAAATTTGCCCTCACCCATTCCACCATGGCTTGTGATCATTCTCATATGCATAAACACCATCATATCATCTCATACCTCATTTTTGATTCACTGGATAGTTTCTAAGGCATCTGCACCTAGGGTTTGTGATCTGAGCAATCCCAAGGTATCCTGAGCCATTCCAAAGGCCACCAATCACTTCAAAGGGGTCCATGTGTGTTCAAGCATCATATTACATCCTCTCAAAGTCAAGATTTCAAAAGAATCACAAGAACTGGGTTTTGAATGGATGCAGAGCCAAGTTTGACTGCACAGTTGACCTAAAATTAGGGCTTTGGTTTCAGAGGCCATGACTCCAAATTTTTTGGTCATTCTTGTTTCCATTGGTCTCTATATGGTATAGGGAGTATGCATATCAATTTTCATGAAGAAATTCCATGGGGAAGTCATCTGATCAAGGGTTGACTTTTCAGACAAGTCAGTGTAAAATCAGGGCATCTGAGGCCCCCAATGACCCAACCAATGGGTGATCTTCATCATTTTGAGTGTATATGATCTTTATTTGATCATGGAAGAAGGTTGAAGTTCACAAAAATCAAGAATTTAGGGTTTTTGCAAATGTTGACTTTTTGGGCATAGTTGACTTTTTCAAGAATGCATCATTTTAGGTCATTTTTCAAGCCATGATTCTTGATCCAAAAATGCTTCAAATGGAAAAACTTTGGTCATGAAAGTTGTAGATCTCATCTTTCCCTTTTCAAAAAGTACAAGAACATGATCAAACTCTTCTTGGATCAAAAGTTATGGCAATGCAAAGTTGACAAAAATCACTTATTTTCAAGATATGCACCAAGTGTGAAAATTGCAAAATCATGTGCTAAGTCAAATTGCAACTTCTAATTGGTATCAAACCAGTACATAAACTTTCTCTAAGTCCTAAAATTCAGAATGGACTAGGCATTGCTCATGTTTCATGGCTTTTTGGACAAGATTTTTCCATGTGAACCATAAGGCAACAACTTGCAAAATCATCATGATCACCTCACCAACTTGCTGCATTGGTCCTTGAATCAAGCTAGCCCTCTCACCTCATCTTGCTGCACCAGAGCCAGCCCATGTACTAGCCTAGAAGCTGCCCATACTTTCTCTTACACAAGAGTTGACAAATTGCAAAAGTGGCCATACCAATCAAAAAAGCACATGTCCAATCAACTGACCAATGAGAGAGAGTTATGTGGACAATTTGCAAGCCATTTCATATACCAAGCAAGGCTGAAGCATCTCATAACACAACATTCACAAAACACACCCCAGCTGCATTTTGCTTCGAATCCCTCTGCCCAGCCATCAAACACTCAAACCATTTCCACACTTCAACTCACCACACTTCATAGACCTCAAAGCACCAAGAGCCAAGCCTGAAACAAGCAAGAACACCTCACTGCCATTCTTCACCTCAACTTGCAGTTCCATTCGAATCTCTCTCCCTAGCTCACAAACATCAAAACAAACACCACAGACCTTCTCCACACATCATTTGGACCACAAAGAACCATTCACCATGACCTGAAAGTGCCTGAAACTCCATTGCCATTTCTGACTGAGCTTGAGCAGAAGCTGTCGAATCTCACAATCCAGCCAACTTAAACTCTCATTGAGCATTCAAACATCTTCTGGGGATCAAGTGGAGTGGATTGCACAAGGAGAAGTGGCCTGAAAGTCCTCAAGTTGAAAGCTCCAAATCTCAGGTAGCTCGAAAATTATTTTTCCAGAAATCATTTCTTTTGTTACAAGCTTGTTCCTTATGCTTCCCTGAATGCCCTGGTGCTTTTGGTTTTTGAAATGGCTTTGATTTGAGTATTTAATTTGCTTCTGAAGCTTGCGTGCCCTAGTTCTTATTTCCTTCGATTCAGCTTAGTTAGGGAAAAGAAATGTGTTTTGAGAGAGGGGTTTGATTCGTGAGAGGATGGAGATCATTTCCATGTTCTTAGTTTTCATTTTTGATACGATTTGAGGGGTTTGGGGATTTTTCAGGTGAGTTGCTGGCCGGAGAAGACGACCGGAAGTCTTCTCCGGCCACCTGAGAGTGATTATGCCCTAATTACGTGATTAATGCCAGTTTGAATGAGGAGCGTTGGATGCGTTGAAATGTTTGACTTCCCGCGTGTGTGTGTGGACCAGATCTTCCTGATTAGCCCTAATCCACGTGTTTTATTTAATTAATCCATAATTAATTTGATTAAGCCAGAAACAACCTGGACCCTTGGATGACGCGCGCAGTCAATGTTTTCAAACTCAGAATCAATCTCATCCATCCATCCTGATTGCTTCCTATTTTATTTGTTTTTAATTCATTTTTATTTCAATTAACTTGCATAATTATTTTAAAATAGTTAGAAATTCTTAAAAATTATGAAACTTTTTCTTCTGAGTTTTATTAATTTTTATGACCCAAAAATATTTTTGTTCTATTTTTTATCATTAAAAAAGTATTTTTAAATATTTAAGAGATTATTTTTAATTGATTAATGGGAATTAATTAATTAAAAATACTTTTAGGTATTTAAAAATCACCAAAAAATTCATGAAATGTTCTAAGACATTTAGAAACATTGTCCAACCTTCAAACCAAATTTCTTTTTTGATCTTGATGCATTTTGAGAATTTTTCATTGAATTAAATCATATTTTGTGCATTATTTTGATCATGAGTTTAAAAAATCATTTCTGCCTATTGGAGAAGGTTTGGACATTGATTCTTTTTGCTTTGTTTTGTGTTTAGCATATAGTTTCTAAGATAAAAAGGCCATGATTTGATCTTGCATTTTCCATTTGTTTGGCATTTCTCTTGTTAAGAACCCTAAAAAACCCTAATAACTTAGAAAATTCATATCTTGAGATTGGTTGAGAGTTGAGGGCTCCCCTTTGGGCAGTGGTTCATTATAGGCTTAGGGTTTCTTTGGGTACCATTTTCCATTTTTATCTTAGGGTTTTGTTTCTGTTTTGGGTTTTTGTTTGATGTTTGATCCATAAACCCTAATTTGAGCTTTCATTTGCATCCCTCTTGCATTCTCTTGCATAACATGACTTGTCTTTGCATTTTATGCTTTCTTGTGATTCATTTGACATCTTAAGACATGTAGAAAGCATGTTTGATCATTGCATCTCATATTTGCCATGTCATTTGTCTTGTATGCTTCATAACTTTTCATGTATGTTCATGCTTCCTAGCTTGCATCATTTGCATTCATGAACTTGTATGATCATCTCCATGCCTTGTTTCATGTTTGTAGCATCTCATAGCATCATTAGCATCATATATATGCTTCTGGTTTTGTTTCTCACCATGTCATCTCATCCCATTTTGCATTGCATTGCATTCCTTTTCTAACCCTTTCAGGTGGTAAGTAAACTTGAGAAGTGAATTTGCCTTCACTTCTCATAACTTTTCTTTTCATCTCCTTTGCATACATTGCTGCATTCTTATATGTGTTTGAGTTTGTGCTTGCTCATTCTTCCTCCTCCCACTTTCTTCCTTCAAGTGACTTGACTTCTTGAATGAAGCAAGTCACTTTGCTTCTCTTGATCCTGTTCATCTACTTCCTGGTGGCTCCTTTGAAGGTTGTTCTTGTAAGCCTCACAAACCTTAGGAACAACCAAGCATGACAATGAATTAGGGTTTTGATTAGTCTCCCCTCTTAGTTTTACCTTTGTGTCTCTTTTGAGTCTTCTCTTCTCATCTCATAATCAGGGACTAAACCCTAAAGGCTTTAAGGCTTTGTGATTAAGCTTATGCCTGCATCCTTCTCTTAGGATGGAGTGTATAACTTTAATCCTAAGTGTTAAACCCTTAATGTGTTTAAATCTCTTAATCAATCCACCTAATAATCATCAAGACATCACACTTGTAACTTGGGCCTTGCATTAGGGTTCTAATTCTTCCTTAACTGGTTAAGAAGGACTAACCCTAGTGTTAATGGACAAGTCCCCCTCAAGTTGTCTTACAAATCATAAAAATCACTTCATCATCATACCATTAAATAAAATCCATCTAATAAAGGTTTGTTTTGTCATGAGTTTAATTCCTAATCATGAATTAAGTTGAGGAGTTTTCCTCAGCTTAAACATTCTCATCTATTGTCCTTCTATTAGGATGGTGTAATGAGTCTGTTTAATCCTTGATTATGGCTTAACCTCATTGCTCAACACTAAACAAAAACACCAAAAACATTCAAATAATCACAAGTAGGTTAATGATCTTAATCCTACACCAAAGGTGATTAAGTGTGAGAAGCTGACTTCACACTTAAGGTACTCTCATTACCCCTAATCAGAGGGAAGGTGTGATGAGTTTACTAACCCATTGGTTTAGGCTTAAGCTCATTAACTTATGACAAACTCTCAAAAGTAATAAAAGACTGAAAACACAAAAAACAAACAATAATCGTCTCCTCCGGGATTCTTTTCTCACCTCATTCACTCACAAACGAGAGCTTGCCTCTTCCGTCTAATGCAAGACAGTAAGCACCTGAGCCAGACGGGTCATACACTTGAGCATAGACAAGTAAGCAGTTCACAAGTCAATTCACCTTTCAGTCTCTTTGGGTCGAACTACGGTGTTCTGACTTCCTCATTGCACGAGAGGATACGTAGGCATAACTTAACAGTTATCGAACAAAAGTTTCTGTATATTCCCCCTCTTTCCAGCTTTATTCTTTTGGCCTCATATTCTTGAGCACTTCACTCTTGTTCTTACACTGACACTTTCTTATACACTTCACACTTCTTTTACACTGACACTTGTACATTCTTTTCCAGCTATTTTTACACACAAATTGCACTGACACTACCCCTTTAAAACACAAATCTTTTAAGCGTGGATCCCGTCGAGTACGACGGACAATCTGGGTGCTAATACCTTCCCAGGTTGTAACCAACCCCCTTTCTCAGTCTCTCTGGTTCGCAACCGCCTTATCCATTCTTTCTAGGTCTATGCAGCATTGCCTTTCCTTCGGGATAAAAATGCCTAGCTGGCGACTCTTTTCATCTCCAGTGAGTTCACGGCTGTGTGTTCTCACTGTTCCCTTCGCCGACCGTTCGCGCTTGTACCGGGATGCAAATCTTCGGGAGCGACAGCTTGGCGACTCTGCTGGGGACCCTTATATTGCAACCAGGGCTTCTGGTTCTTTTTGTGGGTTCCTCCTAGCGCTTGATTGATTTGTGTTTACTGGGGTGTTATATGCTTATTTGTGCTTGTATTTATTTTGCCTTTATGTACAGTTGTTTACCGCTTTCTTTATAGCTTTGCATATTATCATACTGTTGTACTGTTGCTGGCTGGATCTGTTGTTTGCTTTGGTGGGTGGGGTTCATTGAGAGTTAAGGTCCTACACCTGGGACCTGAGTGACACCTAGGCTAGAGTGAATCATATTCTTTCCCATTCCATTTCGGTCTGGTGCGGGAATATGAAACACGGTTCAGATATGGGTTTCTTCTTGAGAACTCTGTGTTGCAGATTTCCTGCAATGCTAGGGCTATCTGGGAAGCCTGCTAAGTCTGGATGACCTTTTAGTATTGACCTTCAGAAACTGAGGTGAATTAGAGGAGGAACTGTTATGGTTATTGTAAACACTGTACCTCCGGGTTGGAAGTGTTTACACTTCTCATAACTGATCCAAGTCTGAGGATCCTTGTTCTAGATCATCACCTGTGAGGGGGTTGGGCTGTTTACAGGTTTGCAGGTACCTTGACCTCAGAATACCCTGTTACTTTGTTTGTTAAGAATACTCCATGTTGGACAGTTCTTGTGATTCTAAACCCTGGATATGTGACTCTTTATTTGAGTCCCCCACCCTGGTTACTGGATTTTTAGACCTCCAACTGGAATTCTTGAACACCTTTGGACCTATATCAGAGTTTTGATCAGATCCGGCTCAGTCACAGACCCTTGCATATCATTTGCATGCATACTCATTGCATCATATTGACATTTGCTTATTTGTGTTTCAGGGTATCCATATTCATTTGGTTCTGGTTTTGACCCCATCTTCAATACTGACCTATCTTCATCAGCAGTTGCTTCAGCTATCTACTTCAGTTGCCTGCACCAGCCAATCAGTGGCCCTTTTCTTCAGCATCAGCATCAGCACCTGTCTCTACTCATCTTCAGCATCATGGTGTTAGAACAAATGTGGTTCTGATCCTCTAAGTGTTTTGATGATAACAAAGCCTTCACATTAGAAGTTCTAATGAATATACTTACTCTTGTGTAGAAGATAATATTGTTTGAGTAATCCGTACAAGCTAAGGAGAACCTTTATAGAAGATACGCTCAAAAGGGAATCCAGCATTAAATGACACATTTATTGGCTGCGCATATATTATTCATTATCTCTGATTTCCGCATAGAAGATGCTGGTATCCTTATTAAAAAGCTTTAATTAAAGAATATAGTCTTTAATATGCAAAGACAAGTATCTCTTCTTATGGAAAGAAATTAAGGTATTAAAGTATATCCTAATTCGGTTCAAGATGTCTCCAACGGCCACTTTATCAAGAACTATATAAAGGACATCATTTGAAGAAATCAAGTGTGAACGCAACGCATTATATCGTATACCATATACTCAAGCAAATCACTTTATCTTATTCTTATTGTTGTAACTATCACTCAGTGATACCTGCTTATCTAGAAGCATTTTATAGTTACGTCTTTATCATTCTTGTAATAATTGTCCTTTTCCTTGAGTGACTAAGTTTAGTCAGAAGACTCAAGAAGACATTGACTATAGGTCTTTGTGTGTATTCTTATTGAATAGTGGATTAAGACCTCAGTAGAGGCAAAATCACCTTGGCGGGTGGACTGGATGTAGTTTGAGTTCAAACGAACCAGGATAAAGTAAAACGTGTCATTAGAAGTTATTTTTTAATTATACAGAAAACCCAATTCCAACCCCCCTTCCTTGTGTTTTGCCTCCTTCAATTGGCATCAGAGCGCTAGGTTCTGAGTATTACACTTAACCGTGTCAGTAAAAGATCCAGAAGATAAACACATGGCAGAAACTGGAATTAACAATGACTATCAGAATGACAAGATCAATGCTAAACCACCAATGTTCAATGGCGACAATTTCGACTACTGGAAGGATGTTCTAGAGAGTTTCTTTCTAGCTCTAGATGGAGATCTCTGGGACATGGTGACAGATGGATATATTCATCCTGTTGGAGAAGATGGTCAGAAGATCGAAAGAAAAAATATGACAGTTCAACAGAAGAAGGAATTCAGAAATCATCACAAAGCGAGAACCATACTTCTAAGTGCCATCTCGTACACAGAATATGAGAAGATCACAAACAGGGATTCAGCCAAACACATGTTTGATTCTCTAAGGATGACACATGAAGGCAACTCTCAAGTCAAGGAGACCAAAGCTCTAGCTCTCATCCAGAAGTATGAAGCATTCAAGATGGAAGAAGATGAAACCATTGAAAAAATGTTTTCAAGATTTCAAATTCTGGTTGCTGGACTAAAAGTTCTGGATAAAGGCTACTCAACAGCAGATCACGTGAAGAAAATCATCAGAAGTTTACCAAAAGTCTGGAGACCCATGGTCACTGCTTTAAAGTTATCAAAGAATCTGAATGAAATTTCTTTAGAAGAACTGATCAGCTCCTTGAGAAGTCATGAGATTGAATTAGAAGAAGATGAGCCCCAGAAGAAAGGTAAGTCTGTAGCTCTTAAATCTAACAAACATGTTTCTAAAGCTTTACAGGCAGAAGAAGAAGAAAGCTCTGGATGCTCATCAGAAGAAGATGAATTATCTCTCTTGTCAAGAAGAGTTCAACAACTCTGGAAGCATCGTCAGAAGAAGTTCAGAAATACCAGAAGATCAAACAATTATTCTGAATCAACATCCAGTCACAAGAAACCCAGAAGCAAAGAAGTTGTGTGCTACGAATGCAAAGAACCAGGACACTACAAAAGTGAATGTCCAAAACTTCAGAAAGACAAACCTAGAAACAGATTCAGCAGAGAAAAGAAAAAGAGTCTCATGGCAACATGGGATGATTCTGAATCATCTGAAGCAGAGTCAGATTCTGAAGATGAACAAGCTAATATTGCATTAATGGCAAATATACCAGAAGATGATCACTCATCAGAATCAGAGTTAGAATCAGACTCAGAAGAGGTATTTTCTAAATTCTCTAGATCTGAGTTAGAAGCTAGTCTTTCAGAAATTCTTGAAAAATATCAGAAGCTTCAACTCAAATACAAAGACGTCAAACAAAATCTTGTATCTGAATTAGAAGATATTAGAAAACTAAAAACAGAAAACTCTGAGCTGAAAGAAAATCTTTTTGAATGTAAAAACTCTTTTGAAAAGCTCAAAGCTCAGAAGAAATCTGAATTAGAAGATCTAATCAATTCTGATAATGTCATAAAACAATATGATTATAGTTTTCAACAATTTCTTACTAAAAGTTTAGACAGAAGTAAGATTGCTTCTATGATCTATGGTGTTAGCAGAAATGAAAGAAGAGGCATTGGTTATGTGAAAAATAATGAAACTCTAAAATTAAAAAATATTGATAACATTGTCATAAATACCAATACTCCTCTAAGCTCTCATTTCACCTATGGTCATAATCATGATCTTATATACACTAGTGAGTCATCTTGCTCTACAAGTTCTGATTTAAAACCTAAAATAAATCAGAAGTTTGTAAAATCTAACAAACAAGGACCCAGAAGAATATGGGTACCCAAGGATAAAATTGTGTATGTTGCAGATGTCTTTAACAGCAAAACTGAAACACCAATCATGGTACCTGGACTCTGGATGCTCACGTCACATGACGGGAAGAAAGCATATGTTCCAAAGTCTTGAATTAAAAGATGGAGGCCATGTAGGTTTTGGAGGAAATCAAAAAGGAAGAATTATTGGCTCCGGAACTATTGGTAACGGAAATCTTCCTTCTATATCTAATGTTCTGCTTGTAGAAGGATTAATGCATAATTTATTATCCATAAGTCAATTAAGTGATAATGGCTATGACATAATCTTCAATCAAAAGTTCTGTAAAGCTGTTAGTCAGAAAGATGGAACAATCCTCTTTAGTGGAAAAAGAAAGAACAACATTTATAAAATAAAGCTTTCTGAATTAAAAATTCAAAATGTAAAATGTCTAATGTCTGTGGAAACTGAGCAATGGGTCTGGCACAGAAGATTGGGACATGTTAATATGAGAAGAATATCTCAACTTAACAAACTCAATCTAGTCAGAGGACTTCCAAATTTAAAGTTCAACTCAGAAGCTCTATGTGAAGCATGTCAGAAAGGCAAATTTTCAAAAACTGGATTCAAAGCTAAAAATGTTGTATCTTCCTCTAGACCACTAGAACTTCTGCACATTGACCTATTTGGACCAGTGAAAACTGCTTCCGTCAATGGCAAGAAGTATGGATTGGTGATCGTAGATGACTTCAGCAGATGGACATGGGTAAAGTTTCTTAGACACAAGGATGAGTCAATTGCTGTATTTTCTAACTTCTGTAAACAAGTTCAAAATGAAAAAGAATCAAAAATCATAAAAGTCAGAAGTGATCATGGTGGAGAATTTGAAAATAAACAATTAGAATCATTTTTTAATGAAAATGGCATCTCTCATGATTTTTCTTGTCCTAGAACTCCACAACAAAATGGGGTTGTAGAACGTAAAAATAGAACTTTACAAGAGATGGCCAGAACCATGATCAATGAGACTAATATGGCTAAACATTTTTGGGCAGAAGCAGTAAATACAGCATGTTACATTCAGAATAGAATCTCTATAAGACCTATTCTTGAAAAGACTCCCTATGAATTGTGGAAGAACAGAAAGCCCAACATTTCTTACTTTCATCCTTTTGGATGTATTTGTTTTATGCTAAACACTCTTGATACTCTGAATAAATTTGATTCTAAGGCACAAAAGTGTTATATGTTAGGATACTCTGAACGTTCCAAGGGATACAGAGTATACAATACAGAAACACGTATTGTGATAGAATCAATTCACGTCAGATTTGATGATAAGCTTGGTTCTGAAAAACCAAAGCAGAATGAATTTACTGCAGATATAGAAGTAGAAATCTCTACAAACAGAACTTCTAAAGATCAATCTTCTAAAATTCAAAACAATACAACTGCTCCATCAACACCTGAAGAACCCATCCAGAAGAAGCTCTCCAGAAGCAATATTAATCATCCAGAGGATAAAATCTTGGGAAAGAAAGATGAACCAATCAGAACAAGATCTTCATTCAAAAACTCTGAAGAGACGCTACTAGGACTTGTCTCTCTGATCGAACCATCTTCTGTAGAAGAAGCTCTATCAGAAAATGATTGGATTCTGGCTATGCAAGAAGAACTTAATCAATTCACCAGAAATGATGTGTGGGATCTAGTTCCTAGACCCAGAGGATTCAACATCATTGGCACCAAATGGGTATTCAGAAACAAACTCAATGAGAAAGGAGAAGTTGTCAGAAACAAAGCAAGACTGGTTGCACAAGGGTATAGTCAACAAGAAGGAATTGACTATACAGAAACCTATGCACCAGTCGCCAGGTTAGAATCTATAAGACTTCTAATATCATTTGCTGTAAATCATAATATCATTCTATATCAAATGGATGTCAAAAGTGCATTTTTAAATGGTTATATTGATGAAGAAGTATATGTACACCAACCCCCTGGTTTTGAAAAATACAAAATTTCCAGAACATGTTTACAAACTCAAAAAATCATTATATGGTTTAAAACAAGCTCCCAGAGCTTGGTATGAAAGATTAAGTAATTTTCTACTGGAAAATAAATTCATCAGAGGGAAAGTGGATACAACTCTTTTCAGTAAAAACATTAAAAATGATCTTCTGATATGCCAAATTTATGTAGATGATATAATTTTTGGTTCTACTAAAAGTGCCTTGGGAAAGGAATTTGCTAAATCTATGCAGGCAGAATTTGAAATGAGCATGATGGGAGAATTAAAGTTCTTTCTGGGAATTCAAATAAATCAAACATCAGAAGGAACATATATCCATCAAAGTAAATATGTAAAAGAACTTCTGAAGAAATTTGATTTATCAGAAAGTTCAATATCCAAAACTCCTATGCATCCTACGTGTATCTTGGAGAAAGAAGAGGTAAGTAAGAAAGTAGATCAGAAGCTCTACAGAGGTATGATTGGATCACTTCTCTATCTTACTGCTTCTAGACCAGATATTCTATATAGTGTATGTTTATGTGCTAGATTTCAATCAGATCCTAGAGAAACTCACTTAACTGCAGTTAAGAGAATCTTTAG
Source organism: Lathyrus aphaca (assembly GCA_963966055.1). NCBI lineage: Eukaryota > Viridiplantae > Streptophyta > Magnoliopsida > Fabales > Fabaceae > Lathyrus > Lathyrus aphaca. Next base: position 735,564,140 of record OZ014519.1, on the reverse strand, counting down.
ATATCTGAAAGGTACTACTAATCTTGGTCTGTTTTACAGAAGATCAGAAAAGTATAAACTTGTAGGATATTGTGACGCTGACTTTGCTGGAGATAGAACAGAAAGAAAAAGTACTTCTGGAAGTTGTCAATTTCTAGGAGACAACCTAATTGCTTGGTCCAGTAAAAGACAACCAACCATAGCATTATCAACTGCAGAAGCTGAATACATTGCAGCAGCTGGATGCAGTACTCAGATGCTCTGGATGAAAAATCAGCTAGAAGATTTCAACATCTATGAGAGTAACATTCCAATCCTCTGTGACAATACTTCTGCTATTTGTCTCTCTAAAAATCCTATTTTGCATTCTAGAGCTAAACACATAGAAGTTAAACATCACTTCATTAGGGACTATACTCAGAAGGGAATTTTAATGTTAAAATTTATAGACACAAATCACCAATGGGCTGATATTTTCACTAAACCCCTTTCTGAAGATAGATTTAATTTCATTCTAACTAACCTTAGCATGAAGTTATGTCCAGAATGAATATGCTTTACTCATATGTCTTACCTCTAGAAGTTCTACTATTTATATTCTATTTGATTATCTCAGAAGATTATATGCTCTAACGTTTACTCTTAGAACTTCTGTTCAAAGATTAACTTGTAGATCTTCATATCAAACACTTGTCAACAAAGCTCTAAGGACTTCCATCAGAATCACAACACGTGTTCCAATTCTGAAGAGTGACAGAACGTGCCTTAGCAACTGTTCGCTCAGAAGGATAACTGTTGAGATTCTGGAATCTGATACGGCTAGGTTTGACACCAAAAAGGCAAGAAAATCTCTTGGGTAACTGTTCCAGAATCATTTACGCTTTACCCCATGTCAGCGCATTTAATGTTGTTAATGATTATGTTTTCAAACTTAATTGTTTCCCAAAAATTTCTCAATTAATAAATTGCATTAATTTTATTTTTTCTCTATAAATATCAAGTGTATTTCTCATTTTCAAATTTTACCCGCATTTTTATCTCTCTAAAGTTTCTTTCTCTGTCTCTTGTGCTTCCTGATTTTTTTTTCTAAAAACCCTGAACCCTAACCGTTCATCTTAGTCACTAAATGGCTTCATCATCTTCACGCAAAGATTTTCCTGATGATCTCTACATTGAACCTTCAAAGACTCTTTCTACTACTCCTGAGAAACTGGAAGTATTATGTGAGTTGTTCGTTGATTTCGCAAGCTTGAAGGATAATGGTTTTGACCTCCTTCCTCAGGTTGAAGCTCAAGGTTGGGAAAAATATTTTGACAGGCTAATGGGACCAGTTTACCCTAAACTGGTTAAAGAATTCTGGATGTACGCATACCAAAATGATGCACAAGTTACCTCCTATGTGCTTGGTAAACAGATTATCATATCTGAAGATCACATTGCCAAACTCTTTGAAACTGATGGCAATGGTATCAAATGTAGTGACATGGATAGAGTATCTGATGCTGTTGTTATTGCTAAAGAAATCTTCACCGCTGGAAAACCATCAAACAAGATCAAAGACCTAAAGACTCCTCTGCGTATTTGGGCAAAAATAATTCTTGGGACAATCTGTCACAGGAAACCTACAAATTCTCCAGACTACATCAATCTGGATCAACAATTCCTCCTTTACTTCATTTCCAAGCAAAAGAAAATCAATCTTGCCCACACAGTCTTTCAAAATCTTCGCGTTGCTGTGAAAGAAACAAGGGACGGTGAGAAGACCAAAAAGGGACTGGATACCTTTTGGACGATTAATTTCTGATATTCTGTGTCAGAACAAACTAGTGGACTTCCTAGCAGAAATAAACCAATCTGAACTTTTGGAAACAGACGTTGGAAAACCCTTGAATGCCAAAAATCTGAAGAAAATGAGATTCATCACATCCATTCAACAAGAACCCACTCTACAATCTAGAGAAGTTATTAGCACCAGGAAGATACCCCTGGAAGACTTTCCTATCTTTTCGTCTGATACACCAGCAGATGTTGTTCTCAACTACATGGATATCTGCAAGCGTCAAGGTACGGTACCTGACTTCAATCCAAAAGAACTCCATCAACAAATTCCAGATGTTGCCTCTCTCAGATTAAAGAAAAGGAAGACTGCTGAAGACCCCTCTCAGAAGATGCAAAAATCATCTAAGACAACAGGTAAGTCTTCTGCTTCTAATCCTGATTCCATTACTGTTGTAGAAGCTGTAACTGTAGAAGTGTCTGAACAACCTTCCAACACTTTACACTCTAGCCAACCATCTTCTGATACCAACTCTGAACAAATGCATAATTCTGAACCAACCCAAAATATTAGTCCCATTCAAACTGAAGTTCCCACAACTTCTGCTGTTGCATCCATCCTATCATCTTTAAATCCACCAGAAACAGAAACAGTAAACCATCAACCCCAAACTATTGCTGACTTTGATATACCAATTGATGACACTCCACCTTCTGATATTGACTGCTCCCTTACAAATGAAACACAATCTGTTTTGAAAGCTGTCCTTGACCATGATCTTGAAAACTTTCAAGACTCAGATGCTGCCTCAATCTCTCATAACATTACAACACCACCAAATTCACCTTCCATCATAGACATTCCTGATTCGCCCGCAGAAACTTTGACTGATAATGAAAATCCCCTGAGAACTACAATTGACTTTGAAGCACTTCAAAAACTGTCCTCTGTATCCAACAAAAGAGCCATTCCTGTTCCAAAACCCAAACCATCCAAATCAGACATTTCTACGTTACTGCTGGCTTTTGAAACAGTTCTGAAATTAAAATTAGAAGATCTGAAGACTGCATGTGCAGAGCTTACTGATCCTGCTGCTTCTGATTTTCTATGGGCTGACCTCAGAAAATGGTTTAATGCTGAGTCCAAAAGACTCAAGGACATCTGCTATGATGTTGCTCATCAGAACTTCTGTGAGTACCTTCAAGCAGTAGTCTCAAATGTTGCACAAACTAAACCACTTCTGCTGGACAACAAGCCCTGGAAAGAATCAGAAAATCTGGATGAGCTCTCAGCACTTCAGATGGTTTTAGTATCTTCTGTAGAAGAAACTGCAGATGAAGCTTCCCCTCAAACAGAAGAACCACTGGGAACAAATTTTGTGCTACAAACTCTGCAGGAATTAAAGAAAGAAAATCAACTAGTGAAAGAACGTCTAGACAAGCAAGAAGAAACAACTGCTGAAATGAAGACTCTACTCACCAAGCAAGTGGAATCTTCATCAGACATTAAATCTTTGCTGGAGACGTTGGTCACTAAGATGAACACCTGATTTTTTTATGCTTTAATTTTTTTTACTGGCTTTAACTTCTGCTTCTGCATAACTATTTGAACTTCTACTGGTTGTTTGCGTTTGCTTCTAAGTATTTTAACTCTACTGGTTTTGGTTTATAATTTCTCTTCTCTTTTGCTCTTTCTACTTTTTATCTTTTTGATTATGACAAAAAGGGGGAGAAACGAAGATGATTCTGATCCATAGCAGTTTACCATAATCTGTCTTTTTACATATTCTGATAAAATTATTTGAGTTGCTATCATAAAAAGAAACAGGTCAAGTAATCAACTCAGGGGGAGCCAAGGATCATAGAACATCTGAAAGAAGTTTATCTTCTAATCAAAGGGAGTTCATTTAAATTCATTAAACTCTATTCTTGTTAAATTAAAATGTTTTGTCATCATCAAAAAGGGGGAGATTGTTAGAACAAATGTGGTTCTGATCCTCTAAGTGTTTTGATGATAACAAAGCCTTCACATTAGAAGTTCTAATGAATATACTTACTCTTGTGTAGAAGATAATATTGTTTGAGTAATCCGTACAAGCTAAGGAGAACCTTTATAGAAGATACGCTCAAAAGGGAATCCAGCATTAAATGACACATTTATTGGCTGCGCATATATTATTCATTATCTCTGATTTCCGCATAGAAGATGCTGGTATCCTTATTAAAAAGCTTTAATTAAAGAATATAGTCTTTAATATGCAAAGACAAGTATCTCTTCTTATGGAAAGAAATTAAGGTATTAAAGTATATCCTAATTCGGTTCAAGATGTCTCCAACGGCCACTTTATCAAGAACTATATAAAGGACATCATTTGAAGAAATCAAGTGTGAACGCAACGCATTATATCGTATACCATATACTCAAGCAAATCACTTTATCTTATTCTTATTGTTGTAACTATCACTCAGTGATACCTGCTTATCTAGAAGCATTTTATAGTTACGTCTTTATCATTCTTGTAATAATTGTCCTTTTCCTTGAGTGACTAAGTTTAGTCAGAAGACTCAAGAAGACATTGACTATAGGTCTTTGTGTGTATTCTTATTGAATAGTGGATTAAGACCTCAGTAGAGGCAAAATCACCTTGGCGGGTGGACTGGATGTAGTTTGAGTTCAAACGAACCAGGATAAAGTAAAACGTGTCATTAGAAGTTATTTTTTAATTATACAGAAAACCCAATTCCAACCCCCCTTCCTTGTGTTTTGCCTCCTTCACATGGCTCCTAAAAAGAGCAACATCACCTATCACTTCTTCCAGCCAGACTTATCAGACATCAGGAGGATCCAAACCCTGATCACTCCAGATCACATACCCTTGTTCAGGGAGAGTTTTGGAGATATACTGGACATGGTTATGGATCTGGACCCTTCCCAGAGGAGCCTCATCCACACCTGCATTCAGTTTTATGATCCCCCACTGAGATGTTTTACTTTTCAAGACTTTCAGTTGGGCCCTTTACTGGAAGAGTACTCCTCATTAGTTGGTATGCCTATCAGGAGAGAAATCCCTTTCAACCCTGAGATGGTCTTTCCTGCTAATGGAGAAGTAGCAAAGGCTTTGCATCTGGAGCCTGTCCTGGTTGAGCAGCATATGACTTCTAAAGCTGGGATCCCTGGTTTTCATCTGGACTTCTTAATTTCTCAAGCTAGTCTGAAGGCTTCCCTGGGGGAATGGAAAGCTGTTTGTGCTTTGTTGGCCCTAAGTGTATATGGAATTGTGTTGTTTGCAGACGAGCCTCGATTCATTGGCAAGAATGCCATCCATTTGTTCATCCTGAAGAACCCAGTGCCAACTTTATTGGGGGATCTTTACTATTCAGTGCATCAGAGGAATGAAAAGCAGAGGGGAAGATTAGTGAGGATTTGTGCTCCATTATTTCATACTTGGCTTCTCAGGCATCTACCCAGGACGGATGCATTTCTAAACCCTCATCAGCAAAGCAACTGGGCTAAGAGACTCACTGCTTTAACTTCAGCAGATATCAGATGGTGTACTCAGAGCACCAAGGGCAGGGATGTCATCACCAGCTGTGGGCATTTTCCCAATGTGCCTCTAATAGGAGTTAAGGGTAGTATCAATTACAACCCTCTGTTGTTCAGAAGGCAGCTGGGCTATGCACTGGTCCACACTCCAAGGGCACAGGACTTGGTGGAGACCCTTTATTGTGAGAACAAGCTAAATTTGACTGTTGTCAGGCAGGCTGCCTGGGCCTGGGATAATGTTCAAACCAAGGGAATCACCACTCTGGGGAAGTGCAATAATGTGGCATCAGTCCAATATTATGAATGGTCCCGTGCCAGGGCCCAATTCTCTGGAATGCCCTTCACCATAGAAGACATGCCTGAGTCATCTTCAGCACCACCCCCTGCCACTATCAGTTTGGGAGAGTTTGAGAGCTTGAAGGAAAGGAATGAGAAGTTAACTCAAGCTTTGCAGAAGACCCTCCGGGAGAGGAGTGAAGGTATGAGGGAAATTGAGAGATTGGAGAAGTTGAGAGTGGAACACTTGACCAAGATTGAGAAGTTTGGGGATTATATCAACAAGTCTAAGGCTGGTGAGCAAATTCTGAAGAATGCTTGCAAAGAAGCCCAGTTCCAAAGAGCAAGGACAGACTTGTATTTAAAAGAGAGTCAAGCCCGGTGGGTCAGGATCACCGAGGCTCGTACCCTGGAGGACAAGAGAGTTCAAGACAAGATGGAGCAACTGGAAGCTAGTGCAAAAGAGCAACAAGAAGCCCTGGCAGCAGCCCAGAGGGAGATATCAGAGCTAAAGATCAGAGCTGGGATGAAGAGGTCAAAGGACCAAAGTCAGCACAAGAAGCTAACAGCAGCTGTTGCAACCCGGAATCTCCTCATCAGGAATCTTACAGAGCGGCCGGCTGATCCTGTGACCGAAGCACTTCTCCAGGAAGTTCGTGAGGATGAGTTTGGTCTTGGTGTTTGACCATTTGTTTGTTGTTGCTTTCTTTCCATGTACTTTTATTTTTGTACTGTATTTTGACCCCTTGGTGGGCTTGTGTTGTAAAACGAACAAGTTATTTTTCCACTTTCTGTAATGTATTTGTGTTAGTTTGCTTCATCCGAGCTTTCATCAAGCAACAACAACAGCATCTTCAAGGGTCTGGAAGGGTCAAAACTGAAGGCCAAACCGGATACCTTGAGAACAAATAAGCATAACTGCATTGCATGCTAACCCTTTTGTTTGTTTTGTAGGTTTTTGTTTTGTTGTTGCTAACCTCTGTTGTGAATCTCAGGAATTATTGCTCGCCGCCGGGTATTTCCCCTCAACAGGCCACACAGGTACCCAACTAGAAACAACCTTCCGGGAATTCAGATGGATCAGATGCAGCAGGACCTTACGGAGGTCAGAAACCAGATGGCCAACGAAAGATTGGAGATGAGAACGCAGATAGCTCAGTTTATGGAAGTGATGAACGCCATGGCTCAGAGTCAGGAAAGATTGAGGGCCATAGTGGAGAGGCAAAATCAAGAGGATCCACACATAGGGACTGCCGGCACTAGCAACAACGAAAGGGTCCAACCTCATGTTAATCCCCCTGTATTTGGCCCCCACCTCCGTCCAGAGGCCAACATTCCAGTTAATATACCAGGAACTGCTACAGCCGGGAGGGTACTTCAAGAAGATCCTCAGGAGGACCAATATACAGTAATGGGTGCTGGGGAAGAGGCTTATGATAGAAGATTGGATGAGATAGCTGAGAAGCTGAGGTCCTTAGAATCTCAAAACTCTTTGGGGTTCGATGTTATGGATATGGGCTTGGTAGACGGGGTCAGGATTCCCCACAAGTTCAAGCCACCATGTTTTGAAAAGTATAATGGGACTTCCTGTCCCCGAACTCATCTACAATCTTTTCTCGGAAGATTAAAAGCTTATACCATGGATGAGAAGCTTTGGATGTTCTATTTCGAAGACAGCTTAACTGGAGCTTCAAGGGAGTGGTATTCCCATCTGACAAGGGCAACAATTAGATGCTGGAAGGACCTGGCAGAGGCCTTCATCAGACAGTATCAGTATAATCTAGACATGGCACCCAACAGGACCCTCCTAATGGGCATGTCACAGTCTTCAAGAGAAAGTTTCCGAGAATATGCCCAGAGATGGAGGCAACTGGCTGCTGCTGTTCAACCACCTATGTCTGAACGGGAAATGGCAGATATGTTCATGAATACCCTTCAGGGAACCTATATTGACAGGTTGGCTGCTTTCTCATCTACCAGCTTTGCAGATGTTGTCATAGCTGGGGAGAGAATTGAAAGCTTGTTAAAAATGGGAAAGATCTCAGACAACGGTGCAAGCTCGTCCAGTAGTACAAGAAAGCCTTTTGCAGGCCCGAGAAGAACTGGCGAGACCAATGCCATCCATTCAAACAGGGGTAGGCCCCAATATGCTCAGAGGTCTATAGCAGCAGTCACCATCCCTGCTCCAGCTCATCCTCAACCTGTCTATCAACCTCCTCAGCAAAGCTATCAACAACAACCTCAGTACCATCAGCAAAATCAGTATCCTCCAAGAAATTACAACAACAGCAACACCAACAACAACAGTCAACAGAGGCCATTCCAACAGAGGCCATCTCAAGCTAATAGGGTGATCGATCCGATCCCTATGCCATATGCTACCTTGCTGCCACAACTTCTGAAACTCAACCTGGTTGAGCTAAGAACGTTGGCACCTCCGGATCCCAATAGTCTACCAAGGAACTATGACTCCAACGCTAGGTGTGCTTTTCATTCAAACGCACCTGGCCACAGTACAGAAAAATGCAGGGCTCTGCATATGAAGGTACAAGACCTGGTGGACTCAAAGGCTCTGAATTTCGCACCACCACCCAATGTCAACAAAAATCCTATGCCGAATCACGGTGGTCCTAGAATTAACGCTATTGAAGAAGACAAGCCGTCTTATTTAATAACCAGTGTGGGACAGATCAGGACACCATTGGTAGAGATCAAGGCTCAGCTCTTGGAATGTCAAATGTTCCCGGGGTGTGAATTGGGTTGCGCTTACTGCAACATCTCGGTGAATGGGTGCGATAATTTGAGGAATGGCATAGGTGGTCTCATTCAGAGTGGCCAACTTCAGATCACCACATCATTTCCAACAAATCCAGCAATATCATCAGCAACGGTTTCAGAACCTCCTACAACTGCAGCAACTATTGTTCCTGACAATTCTTCGGCTTCATCAACAAGTACGTCATCCATCATCTCAACTGATCAAATATCAATGAATGTTCCTTCTACGACTCCAGCACCAATCCATTTTGAACCTCCTACAACAACAACATCTATTCTTCCACCAATGTCTCCTACAACACCAGCAACAAATCATGAAGATGTCTCTACTGTCACCATATTTTATGATCCTGAAAACAACTCTGCCTACCATTCAGAAGGTGCTGCTCCCATCAGAGCACCAGTTACAATCTTTTATGATCCACAAACAATTACAGTCCCTTCAGCAGCAGCAATCAGTCCAGTCACTGTCACGGTGCCTGGACCAGTACCATATGAAAGCAATAGGGCCATCCCTTGGCACTATGGCTCTGACGTGTACTGCGAAGGAAAAAGAATCACTCTTGAAACATCAACACCTGCACCACAAATTGACAATGTGGGAGGAGGCGGAGGCTTCACCCGAAGCGGACGTCTCTTCGCTCCACCAATTCAAAGACCTACTGCTGAAGCAGAAGCTGCTGCCAAGGCAAAAGGAAAGAGCCCGGTGCAGGAAGATCAAGCTGTTAAAGAAGCCTTGAAGACACCGTTCGATCAAGAAGTTGATGAGTTTATGAGAATCATCAAAAAGAGTGATTACAAAATTGTGGATCAGCTTCACCAAACGCCATCCAAAATCTCTATCCTCTCACTGCTTATGTGCTCCGAAGCCCATCGGAATGCACTACTTAAAGTCTTGCACGCAGCTTACGTGCCTGAAGAGATTACTGTCAACCAGTTGGAAACCGTGGTTGGAAATGTTACTGCTAGCAATGGGCTAGGGTTCACCAATACTGACTTGACAGCGGATGGCCGCAACCACAACAAAGCCTTGCACATAACCATGGAATGCAAAGGAGCTGTCCTTTCCCATGTGCTGGTAGACACGGGGTCATCCCTCAATGTCTTACCAAAGAAAGCTCTGGTGAAGTTAGAATATGATGGTTTGGCATTGAGACCCAGCAACCTGGTAGTAAGAGCCTTTGATGGTTCTAAGAGATCGGTTCTGGGAGAGATTGAGCTGCCCGTGACAATTGGCCCGCAGACCTTTAAAACTATCTTTTATGTGATGGACATTCAGCCCGCCTACAGCTGTTTGTTGGGTAGACCCTGGATTCACGCCGCCGGCGCAATAACGTCTACCCTTCACCAAAAGTTAAAATTTGAGTGGGAAGGCCAAGTTGTCACAATCTGTGGAGAGGAGGACATTTTTGTCAGCCACCTGGCAACCTATAAGTACATTGAAATGGATGGGGAGATCCATGAAACAATGAGCCAGGGGTTTGAAGCTTTGAATGTGAATGAGGCATCTGCTATATCTGGTACTCCAATGTCATCATACCAACAAGCCCGGAAGGTTGTTGAGGAAGGAACTGCCCAAGGCTGGGGCAAACTGCTATCGGTGGAGAAAAAAGAAGACAAGTTTGGGTTGGGTTACAGACCAACTCAAGATCAAGCAGCGGCTGCGAAAGAGCCCAACTTTGTGAGTGGGGGGATGCTTACCCCTGATGCTATCAACTGTCTGGAAGACGAGCTGGAAGAGGAACGCAACCTGGAAAGCTGGATTCGTCCAAAAATCCCGGGGAGCAGTGTCTCGAACTGGTCTTCCCAGGAAATTATAAGAGTTACTCACGCAGAGTAATTATTATTTCCTGCATTTTTATAAGCATGCATCAAAGTCTTGCATCTTGCCCAAGATGACAAGACTCATTTTGTAATCGGGCCATCTGTACTTTTTGTGCAAAAAAAAGATTAAGTTAATGAAACATCAGACATCTTTTTGCAAACGAGTCTTTTCCTTTTCCGCTCACTGTTTTTCCATTTTTCTTTTTGTACAAAAAATAAATGGCAGTGTTTTCAAAATGACAAATTTCACTTTTCTAAATAAGATTAAAATCGATCACTAAAATGAACAAATCTAAACCCTTGCAGAGAGTGCCTTTCAGACCGCACCGACAACAGCACAGCTATGACTTCGTATGACTGTGACAATCCAATCAATCAAGCTGATGAAGGGGTTGATGAAGAATATGAGCTTCCTGAAGAGCTAGCCAGGTTGTTAAGACAAGAGGAAAAGGTTATTACCCCTCACCAGGAGGAGGTTGAAGTGATCAATCTTGGTACAGACGAAGACGTGAAGGAAGTTAAAATCGGGGCCTGCCTGCAAGACTCAGTGAAGAGACAACTGATTGACCTGCTTCAAGAGTATGTGGACGTGTTTGCTTGGTCTTACCAAGATATGCCAGGGTTGGATACCGATATTGTCGTGCACAAGCTGCCTTTGAGAGAAGAATGCCCGCCAGTTAAACAGAAACTACGCCGTACTCGTCCAGACATGGCTATGAAAATCAAGGAGGAGGTACAAAAGCAATGGGACGCCGGGTTCCTTGCTGTGACTAGCTACCCACCGTGGGTTGCTAACATAGTACCTGTGCCTAAGAAAGACGGCAAAGTAAGGATGTGTGTTGACTACCGGGATCTGAACAGAGCTAGCCCGAAAGATGATTTCCCTTTACCTCACATTGATGTATTGGTGGATAATACGGCTCAGTTCTCGGTATTCTCCTTCATGGATGGATTTTCAGGATACAACCAGATTAAGATGTCACCTGAAGACATGGAGAAGACAACATTCATCACACCCTGGGGCACGTTCTGCTACAAAGTGATGCCATTCGGATTGAAGAATGCTGGTGCAACGTATCAACGGGCTATGGTAACATTATTCCACGATATGATCCATAAAGAAATAGAGTGTTATGTGGATGACATGATTGCCAAGTCCCTCACTGAAGAAGACCATCTGGTAAATCTGCTCAAATTGTTCAAGCGTCTGAGGAAGTACCAACTGAAGTTGAACCCCAACAAATGCACATTCGGGGTGCGATCCGGTAAGCTGCTGGGTTTTATTGTAAGCGAGAAAGGGATTGAAGTTGACCCTGATAAAGTCAAAGCCATCCAAGAGATGCCTGCACCGAAAACAGAGAAGGAAGTTCGAGGGTTCTTAGGACGATTGAACTATATCTCACGGTTCATATCTCACCTCACAGCAACCTGTGAACCCTTGTTCAAATTGTTAAGAAAAGAACAGACGGTCAGGTGGAATGAAGACTGCCAGAAAGCTTTTGACAAGATCAAGGAATATCTGCAAGAACCTCCGATCCTTATGCCTCCAGTTGAAGGAAGACCTCTAATAATGTACTTGACAGTATTAGAAGAGTCGATGGGGTGTGTGCTGGGCCAGCATGACGAGTCTGGTCGAAAAGAGTATGCAATATACTACCTAAGCAAAAAGTTTACCGACTGTGAACAGCGTTATTCACTGCTCGAGAAAACTTGCTGTGCTTTAGCGTGGGCTGCTCGCCGACTGAGACAGTATATGTTGACCCACACTACTTTATTGATATCAAAAATGGACCCAGTCAAGTACATTTTCGAGAAGCCAGCTCTTACCGGACGGGTTGCAAGATGGCAGATGATTCTCACAGAATACGACATACAGTACACCTCTCAGAAAGCCATCAAGGGCAGTGTACTATCTGAATATCTTGCTGAGCAACCCATTGACGACTACCAACCTATGAGATTTGACTTCCCTGATGAAGACATCATGTTCATTAAAGCAAAAGATCATGAAGAGCCTATTCACACTGAAGGGCCTGACCCGGAGGAAGAATGGATTATGATGTTTGATGGGGCTGTTAACATGAATGGTCGTGGTGTTGGTGCAGTACTCATTACACCTAAAGGAGTTCACTTGCCTTTCTCGGCAAAACTCACTTTCAACTGCACTAACAACGAAGCTGAATACGAAGCTTGCATTATGGGCCTTGAGGAAGCCATTGACCTCAGGATCAAGACATTGACCGTATTCGGAGATTCAGCTCTGGTAATCAATCAGACCAACGGAAAATGGTACACCCACCAGGATCATCTGGTACCTTACAGGGATTATACAAGGAGGTTACTGACTTTCTTTACAACAGTCAAGCTCGAGTATATCCCTCGGGACGAGAATCAGTTTGCAGATGCCTTGGCTACCATTTCATCCATGATCAAAGTTCAAGCTGCTAACTTTGTACCTCAGATTTCAGTATCCAGACTCGATAGACCAGCATATGTGTTTGCAGCAGAAGTTGTCGAAGACGATAAGCCTTGGTTCCATGATATTAAGTGCTTCTTGGAGGATCAGACATACCCACCTGGGGCATCTTCCAATGATAAGAAGACTTTGAGAAGGCTTGCTGGTAGTTTCTTTCTGAACGCTGATGGATCTTTATACAAAAGGAACTTTGATATGGTACTCCTCAGATGTGTTGACAAGACAGAAGCAGATTTGTTGATGCATGAAGTGCATGAAGGCTCCTTTGGTACCCATGCCGGAGGGCATGCCATGGCTAAGAAATTGTTAAGATCGGGATATTATTGGATCACCATGGATGCAGACTGTTGTGCCTACGCCAGAAAATGCCACAAATGCCAGATCTATGCAGATAAGGTGCATGTGCCTCCCAATCCTTTGAACATAATGTCTTCACCGTGGCCCTTTGCCATGTGGGGCATTGATATGATTGGCAAGATTGAGCCAACTGCTTCAAACGGCCACAGATTCATCCTGGTTGCCATCGATTATTTCACCAAGTGGGTTGAAGCAGCCTCATATGCAAACGTCACAAGACAAGTGGTAGCTAGATTTCTGAAAAGAGATATCATCTGTCGATATGGAGTTCCCGAGCGAATCATTACTGATAATGGTTCCAATCTAAACAACAAAATGATGGCTGAGTTATGCCGGGACTTCAAGATTCAACATCACAATTCTTCTCCTTACAGGCCAAAGATGAATGGCGCTGTTGAGGCGGCAAATAAGAATATCAAGAAGATTGTGCAAAAGATGGTAGTCACCTACAAAGATTGGCATGAAATGCTACCGTTCGCCTTGCATGGGTACCGCACGTCAATCAGGACATCCACTGGGGCAACACCGTATCAGCTCGTGTATGGTATGGAAGCAGTCCTACCAGTTGAAGTTGAATTACCCTCGTTACGGGTATTAATGGATGTCAAACTGAACGAAGCAGAATGGGTTCGGTCCCGATTCGAACAACTGAGTCTGATCGAAGAGAAAAGGTTGGCTGCAATCTGTCATGGGCAGTTATATCAGAAAAGAATGAAGAAAGCCTTCGATCAGAAAGTCAGGCACCGAGAGTACCGAGTAGGAGATCTTGTGCTGAAAAGAATCCTCCCTCCTCATACAGACCACAGGGGCAAGTGGACTCCAAACTATGAAGGACCATTCGTGGTAAAGAAAGTTTTCTCTGGTGGAGCACTGATGCTCAGCACCATGGATGGTGAAGATTTCCCGTCCCCTGTGAATTCAGATGCAGTTAAAAAATACTTCGCATAAAATGACCCGCTGGACACAAAAACAGAATGTAAGTCCAGGCAAAAATAGGGCATCCCGGCGAGTCAAAAACAGAATAAAAGACTCGGGCAAAAATAAGGGAAAATAAATGAAAAGATGTACACCCGCTGAGTTGAAAAGCCGCATTGGACAACTCAGGCAAAAATGGGTATCCCGATGGATTGAAAACCCGAAAGGGCGATCCATGCAAAATAAGGGAGTAAGCGAACAACTGCATTCTGAATTCGTCTGTATCACTTACAACTTGGAAAGCTTCGACGGGATCAAGCTTCAATCAGAATCAACTTTCTTCAGAAAGCAAGACGAGAAGAACGTCATTGTCATACGAGTCATAGCAGGAGAGGAAGCTCCTTAAAGCGTCATCAACACTGCCAGCACTTTTGTTTCTCAATTTGTAAACAATCTCCTCATTTCAGGAGATATGTTTCTTTGATTGTATCTCGCCAGTTCAGGGCACATGAATTAATAAAATCAGATTTTCAGTCATGTCTCGTTTTGTACATTTTTATTTGCAAAGGATGTCTGGTGTCCCTAAAAAAAATCAATTGCATAAATACAGATGCTTTTCTCTGAAAATAATAATAAAACACATGCTTGCAGGGAATATACTTACTCTCAGAAGTATCCTAACTCCTATGACGGAATCCAGTAAAGGATACCTCGGGACCTTGTGTGCGTCTCCCTATCTTTGCAGGATTGCAGGTATCCAGAACGCAACTTGGGGCATGAAAGCTTCACCCTCAGCAAGCTGGCAGATCATTATCAACTCGGTCTATCTTCCGCGTGGCACTGGAAGGTGCCCACTTCCCCGGCAAGGTTGCCAAATCAACATGCACTCAATCTCAACATCTGAAATGCTCTATCCCCAGCTGAGTTGCCTCTTGTTGCTATCCCCAGCTGAGTTGCCTCTCACAATTCCCCAGCCGAGTTGCCATTTCATCCTCAGTTGAGTACAGGAGTCAGGGAACCGTCTCCCCACAGAGTTCCAGCCTCTATCCAGAAGAGCAGCGCATAGAAGATCACAACAGAGTGAAGAAAGCTTCTACAAACCCCAGCTGGGTCTCTCATGTCAAAGGATATGTCAATCAGCGACCTATATCCCCAAGCGAATATCATCTTATTAGATCTACCAATGATCTCATCCCCAGCTGGGAGGTCCATTTCCAACAGATCAACCAGAGATCTTTGCAGTGACGGGATCCGAATCCCGGTTTGATATCTTTGCATAATCATGGCATTTGCATCATATTATCCCCTCAGAGCGTAGCATTCCGTCTAATACGGAGCATTACGGCAAAAATCAAACATATAGCATAATCATAAGCCATGTTCTGAATTAATACTTGTGAATAATAATCATATACTTCCACCCCAAAAATCCTCACCAGAGTCCCAGCAAAAGCAGTTGCCTTACAAATCACAAACACCAGCATATTTCCTTTTGACACCCGTCCGTATCATCACTCCCCAGTAAAACCGTCTGAACACACTTTGCAAACAAAATCACCCGTATTACAGATACTTCTTGACACCCGTCCGTGTCATACCCCAGCAGAAAGCCAAGGACATCCTCTTTGCACTCACATATGCCTATATATACCCTTTCTTGACACTCGTCCGTGTCATATCCCCAGCACAGTCGCCTAGACTTTGTAGCAGATACTTGTCCATATTACACTCTTTTCTTCTTGACACCCTTCCGTGTCATATCCCCAGCGCAGTCGCTTACACTTTTACAACCCATATACTTGTTGATACTGTACGCCTTTCTCTCTTGGCACCCGTCCGTGTCATTCTCCCCAGCAGTTAAAACACTCATCTGTATATACTCACTATTCATTGGTACGCTTGTACAGATACTCGTCCGTATCTTATACACTATTTATATCCCCACAGATTCGACACTCGTCCGTGTTCTTTGTTAACCAGTTGGTACTCGTCCGTACCATCATCTCAGAACATTGCGTCTAGTGTTTGTTTCTACATGATACTCGTCCGTATCATAGTCTTAGGGATGCTCGTCCGCATCTTTAATCCATACACTGTGTCAAACACTTATGTCTTCTTGAATATAGACACTCGTCCGTGTCTACTATTCCCCAGAGGAGTCCCTTCAGATGCAACACTAGTCCGTGTTCCTTGTTAACCAGATGGTACTCGTCCGTATCATCATCTCTGAACACGTGTCAGTATTTGTTTCTACGTGATACTCGTCTGTATCATAGTCATAGGGATGCTCGTCCGCATCTTTAATCTATACATAATACCAAACACTTATACTTTCCTTTCTTGGTTATGAACACTCGTCCGTGTTCACTACATCCCCAGTAGATCACCAACAAAGCATCCTTCTTTTATCTGACACTCGTCCTGTGTTATGATAAACCTTGAGAGCAGCCGTACCCTGCTGAGTGGTCGTCCTCCACTTCTTGATGGTCGTCCTCCATCATGCTCATCCGATGGCCGTCCCCATCGTTGATTTTAGCAGCCGTCCCCTGCTAGGTGGTCGTCCTCCACCTTTTTGATGATCGTCCTTCATCATTTTATCCAATGGCCGTCCCCATTGTTGATTTTGGGTTATCTGGCATTCGTCCTATGTCATGAGAAACCTCGAGAGCAGCCGTACCCTGCTGAGTGGTCGTCCTCCACTTCTTGATGGTCGTCCTCCATCATGCTCGTCCGATGGCCGTCCCCATCGTTGACCTTTTCTATCCGATGGCCGTCCCCATCGTTGATATTTTCGGCAGTCGTACCCTGCCAGGTGGTCGTCCTCCACCTTTGATGGCCGTCCCCATCATATTTCTTTTTTCCCCAACAGAGCAGCCGTACCCTGCTAGGTGATCGTCTTTCATCTTTGATGGCCGTACCCCATCATCTGTTTATTTCATTTATTCTTTAACCCGATGGCCGTCCCCGTCGTGGTCCCTTTTCCTTTTTAGCCCGATGGCCGTCCCCATCGTTGGTTACCTTTACCTTTGTGAACTTGATGGCCGTCCCCGTCATGTTTCATTAATTCCCAGAGAATCTTACTTTATCTTGATGGCCGTCCCCATCATAATTTTATTTTTCCCCAGCTAGTCGGCCGTCCCCGTCTTAGCTTTACCTTTTATCCCCAGCATGTCGGCCGTCCCCGTCATTGCTTTACTTTTCAGCACCTTCCCAGCATGTCGGCCGTCCCCGTCATTGCTCTTTACCCAGCAGTCGTCCTCTGCTCGACGGTCGTCCTCCGTCGCCCACACTTTACAATACACTTTATTTTTCCTTTACAATCTATATCCCTTTTCTTCTCCCCAGTGAGTGCAAATTTTGGACTGTCTTTGGTATTCAACCACAAGTTATCTTGTTTGCCTGTTAAGCCGTCGCTTACATCCTGCACAGCTAACTCATGCTTGAATAGGGGCAGCTGTAAACACCCCAAATTTTCCCTCACCCATTCCACCATGGCTTGTGATCATTCTCATATGCATAAACACCATCATATCATCTCATACCTCATTTTTGATTCACTGGATAGTTTCTAAGGCATCTGCACCTAGGGTTTGTGATCTGAGCAATCCCAAGGTATCCTGAGCCATTCCAAAGGCCACCAATCACTTCAAAGGGGTCCATGTGTGTTCAAGCATCATATTACATCCTCTCAAAGTCAAGATTTCAAAAGAATCACAAGAACTGGGTTTTGAATGGATGCAGAGCCAAGTTTGACTGCACAGTTGACCTAAAATTAGGGCTTTGGTTTCAGAGGCCATGACTCCAAATTTTTTGGTCATTCTTGTTTCCATTGGTCTCTATATGGTATAGGGAGTATGCATATCAATTTTCATGAAGAAATTCCATGGGGAAGTCATCTGATCAAGGGTTGACTTTTCAGACAAGTCAGTGTAAAATCAGGGCATCTGAGGCCCCCAATGACCCAACCAATGGGTGATCTTCATCATTTTGAGTGTATATGATCTTTATTTGATCATGGAAGAAGGTTGAAGTTCACAAAAATCAAGAATTTAGGGTTTTTGCAAATGTTGACTTTTTGGGCATAGTTGACTTTTTCAAGAATGCATCATTTTAGGTCATTTTTCAAGCCATGATTCTTGATCCAAAAATGCTTCAAATGGAAAAACTTTGGTCATGAAAGTTGTAGATCTCATCTTTCCCTTTTCAAAAAGTACAAGAACATGATCAAACTCTTCTTGGATCAAAAGTTATGGCAATGCAAAGTTGACAAAAATCACTTATTTTCAAGATATGCACCAAGTGTGAAAATTGCAAAATCATGTGCTAAGTCAAATTGCAACTTCTAATTGGTATCAAACCAGTACATAAACTTTCTCTAAGTCCTAAAATTCAGAATGGACTAGGCATTGCTCATGTTTCATGGCTTTTTGGACAAGATTTTTCCATGTGAACCATAAGGCAACAACTTGCAAAATCATCATGATCACCTCACCAACTTGCTGCATTGGTCCTTGAATCAAGCTAGCCCTCTCACCTCATCTTGCTGCACCAAAGCCAGCCCATGTACTAGCCTAGAAGCTGCCCATACTTTCTCTTACACAAGAGTTGACAAATTGCAAAAGTGGCCATACCAATCAAAAAAGCACATGTCCAATCAACTGACCAATGAGAGAGAGTTATGTGGACAATTTGCAAGCCATTTCATATACCAAGCAAGGCTGAAGCATCTCATAACACAACATTCACAAAACACACCCCAGCTGCATTTTGCTTCGAATCCCTCTGCCCAGCCATCAAACACTCAAACCATTTCCACACTTCAACTCACCACACTTCATAGACCTCAAAGCACCAAGAGCCAAGCCTGAAACAAGCAAGAACACCTCACTGCCATTCTTCACCTCAACTTGCAGTTCCATTTGAATCTCTCTCCCTAGCTCACAAACATCAAAACAAACACCACAGACCTTCTCCACACATCATTTGGACCACAAAGAACCATTCACCATGACCTGAAAGTGCCTGAAACTCCATTGCCATTTCTGACTGAGCTTGAGCAGAAGCTGTCGAATCTCACAATCCAGCCAACTTAAACTCTCATTGAGCATTCAAACATCTTCTGGGGATCAAGTGGAGTGGATTGCACAAGGAGAAGTGGCCTGAAAGTCCTCAAGTTGAAAGCTCCAAATCTCAGGTAGCTCGAAAATTATTTTTCCAGAAATCATTTCTTTTGTTACAAGCTTGTTCCTTATGCTTCCCTGAATGCCCTGGTGCTTTTGGTTTTTGAAATGGCTTTGATTTGAGTATTTAATTTGCTTCTGAAGCTTGCGTGCCCTAGTTCTTATTTCCTTCGATTCAGCTTAGTTAGGGAAAAGAAATGTGTTTTGAGAGAGGGGTTTGATTCGTGAGAGGATGGAGATCATTTCCATGTTCTTAGTTTTCATTTTTGATACGATTTGAGGGGTTTGGGGATTTTTCAGGTGAGTTGCTGGCCGGAGAAGACGACCGGAAGTCTTCTCCGGCCACCTGAGAGTGATTATGCCCTAATTACGTGATTAATGCCAGTTTGAATGAGGAGCGTTGGATGCGTTGAAATGTTTGACTTCCCGCGTGTGTGTGTGGACCAGATCTTCCTGATTAGCCCTAATCCACGTGTTTTATTTAATTAATCCATAATTAATTTGATTAAGCCAGAAACAACCTGGACCCTTGGATGACGCGCGCAGTCAATGTTTTCAAACTCAGAATCAATCTCATCCATCCATCCTGATTGCTTCCTATTTTATTTGTTTTTAATTCATTTTTATTTCAATTAACTTGCATAATTATTTTTAAATAGTTAGAAATTCTTAAAAATTATGAAACTTTTTCTTCTGAGTTTTATTAATTTTTATGACCCAAAAATATTTTTGTTCTATTTTTTATCATTAAAAAAGTATTTTTAAATATTTAAGAGATTATTTTTAATTGATTAATGGGAATTAATTAATTAAAAATACTTTTAGGTATTTAAAAATCACCAAAAAATTCATGAAATGTTCTAAGACATTTAGAAACATTGTCCAACCTTCAAACCAAATTTCTTTTTTGATCTTGATGCATTTTGAGAATTTTTCATTGAATTAAATCATATTTTGTGCATTATTTTGATCATGAGTTTAAAAAATCATTTCTGCCTATTGGAGAAGGTTTGGACATTGATTCTTTTTGCTTTGTTTTGTGTTTAGCATATAGTTTCTAAGATAAAAAGGCCATGATTTGATCTTGCATTTTCCATTTGTTTGGCATTTCTCTTGTTAAGAACCCTAAAAAACCCTAATAACTTAGAAAATTCATATCTTGAGATTGGTTGAGAGTTGAGGGCTCCCCTTTGGGCAGTGGTTCATTATAGGCTTAGGGTTTCTTTGGGTACCATTTTCCATTTTTATCTTAGGGTTTTGTTTCTGTTTTGGGTTTTTGTTTGATGTTTGATCCATAAACCCTAATTTGAGCTTTCATTTGCATCCCTCTTGCATTCTCTTGCATAACATGACTTGTCTTTGCATTTTATGCTTTCTTGTGATTCATTTGACATCTTAAGACATGTAGAAAGCATGTTTGATCATTGCATCTCATATTTGCCATGTCATTTGTCTTGTATGCTTCATAACTTTTCATGTATGTTCATGCTTCCTAGCTTGCATCATTTGCATTCATGAACTTGTATGATCATCTCCATGCCTTGTTTCATGTTTGTAGCATCTCATAGCATCATTAGCATCATATATATGCTTCTGGTTTTGTTTCTCACCATGTCATCTCATCCCATTTTGCATTGCATTGCATTCCTTTTCTAACCCTTTCAGGTGGTAAGTAAACTTGAGAAGTGAATTTGCCTTCACTTCTCATAACTTTTCTTTTCATCTCCTTTGCATACATTGCTGCATTCTTATATGTGTTTGAGTTTGTGCTTGCTCATTCTTCCTCCTCCCACTTTCTTCCTTCAAGTGACTTGACTTCTTGAATGAAGCAAGTCACTTTGCTTCTCTTGATCCTGTTCATCTACTTCCTGGTGGCTCCTTTGAAGGTTGTTCTTGTAAGCCTCACAAACCTTAGGAACAACCAAGCATGACAATGAATTAGGGTTTTGATTAGTCTCCCCTCTTAGTTTTACCTTTGTGTCTCTTTTGAGTCTTCTCTTCTCATCTCATAATCAGGGACTAAACCCTAAAGGCTTTAAGGCTTTGTGATTAAGCTTATGCCTGCATCCTTCTCTTAGGATGGAGTGTATAACTTTAATCCTAAGTGTTAAACCCTTAATGTGTTTAAATCTCTTAATCAATCCACCTAATAATCATCAAGACATCACACTTGTAACTTGGGCCTTGCATTAGGGTTCTAATTCTTCCTTAATTGGTTAAGAAGGACTAACCCTAGTGTTAATGGACAAGTCCCCCTCAAGTTGTCTTACAAATCATAAAAATCACTTCATCATCATACCATTAAATAAAATCCATCTAATAAAGGTTTGTTTTGTCATGAGTTTAATTCCTAATCATGAATTAAGTTGAGGAGTTTTCCTCAGCTTAAACATTCTCATCTATTGTCCTTCTATTAGGAT
The DNA here is from genome assembly GCA_963966055.1 of Lathyrus aphaca. Lineage (NCBI taxonomy): Eukaryota > Viridiplantae > Streptophyta > Magnoliopsida > Fabales > Fabaceae > Lathyrus > Lathyrus aphaca. The sequence continues at coordinate 735,542,615 of OZ014519.1, read as the reverse complement.
GGTGTAATGAGTCTGTTTAATCCTTGATTATGGCTTAACCTCATTGCTCAACACTAAACAAAAACACCAAAAACATTCAAATAATCACAAGTAGGTTAATGATCTTAATCCTACACCAAAGGTGATTAAGTGTGAGAAGCTGACTTCACACTTAAGGTACTCTCATTACCCCTAATCAGAGGGAAGGTGTGATGAGTTTACTAACCCATTGGTTTAGGCTTAAGCTCATTAACTTATGACAAACTCTCAAAAGTAATAAAAGACTGAAAACACAAAAAACAAACAATAATCGTCTCCTCCGGGATTCTTTTCTCACCTCATTCACTCACAAACGAGAGCTTGCCTCTTCCGTCTAATGCAAGACAGTAAGCACCTGAGCCAGACGGGTCATACACTTGAGCATAGACAAGTAAGCAGTTCACAAGTCAATTCACCTTTCAGTCTCTTTGGGTCGAACTACGGTGTTCTGACTTCCTCATTGCACGAGAGGATACGTAGGCATAACTTAACAGTTATCGAACAAAAGTTTCTGTATATTCCCCCTCTTTCCAGCTTTATTCTTTTGGCCTCATATTCTTGAGCACTTCACTCTTGTTCTTACACTGACACTTTCTTATACACTTCACACTTCTTTTACACTGACACTTGTACATTCTTTTCCAGCTATTTTTACACACAAATTGCACTGACACTACCCCTTTAAAACACAAATCTTTTAAGCGTGGATCCCGTCGAGTACGACGGACAATCTGGGTGCTAATACCTTCCCAGGTTGTAACCAACCCCCTTTCTCAGTCTCTCTGGTTCGCAACCGCCTTATCCATTCTTTCTAGGTCTATGCAGCATTGCCTTTCCTTCGGGATAAAAATGCCTAGCTGGCGACTCTTTTCATCTCCAGTGAGTTCACGGCTGTGTGTTCTCACTGTTCCCTTCGCCGACCGTTCGCGCTTGTACCGGGATGCAAATCTTCGGGAGCGACAAATGGTACCGAAACGGGTGCACTTGTGTAATTGATATCTAAGTCCGAGGGCATTAGCAATCATGGTGACTAGGCCTCCTACCATTATTGGTAGATTAGGTTCCTCCTGGATGCGGGTAAAGGTCTGCATCATGAAGGGTACAGCATTTACGGGTTTGCCTTCGGTCAAACAGGACATTATGAATATCTCGTCCTTAGATACTTCAGTAAGGTTCTCTTCCTTTCCAAAGAAGGTGTGGGCAAGGATTTTGTGAAAATAGCGGATAGCGGGGTTGTGTATTTCATTATTTTCCATGCTATCCGGCTCAGGGTGGTAGTTTCCTGTTAAAGTTCTCCAGAAGAAATCTAGCTCAATATCCATCAGTTCTACCTGGGTGGTAGTAAAAGCAAAAGGTCCGCTAGGAAATCCTAGTAGGTCAGCTAGTTCCTTGTGGTTATAGACATATTCGATACCGAATAGTCGGAAACTAATAAATCCTTTCTGTAGTCCAAATCCGCGCTCAGGTAGGTAAACTAGGGAGCTTAAAAATTCAAGGGTGAGCTCGCGGTAAGTTACAAACTTATATTTTATGAGAGCTTTCTCCCATCCAAGTTGGTTAAACATGTATAGGATGTTATCATTGATACCTAAGGTTTCCATAGTTTGTTCATCATAATACAGAGTCAAGTCCATGTGTCTCTGTGATAATTCTTCAAATTTCCTCTTTTGGTTCCTACCTCTAAATATGGTTTCCATGAAGTTTCTTGGTTGGTTAGCCATAGTTAGTGTTAAAGCGGGAGAAACAAATCAGGGGAGAAAGAGGTAAGGTAGAAAAGACTTTAGAAAATTTGTAGCAAGGTAAATTTAAAAATGATTTAGAAAATGAAAGTTAAAAATAAAGAAAATAAGGAAAGAAATAGATAAATAAAGTCAAAAATAATAAAAAAATGAAATAAAACAATAAAATGGGTTGCCTCCCACTAAGCGTTGTTTTTATCGTCATAAGCCTGACGTAATGCTTAGTGCTAGATTAATCAGGGAAGTTAGTGGACAACTCTAAAAGTTTTAAATTATTCGCATAATCTCTGTTTTCAATATTATGGTAATGTTTTAATCGTTGTCCGTTTACTGTGAACGGTTCACTATTCCTACCCTTAATTTCTATTGCTCCGCTCGGGAACACTTTAGTAATTTCAAAGGGTCCTCACCATCTAGATTTTAGTTTTCCAGGAAAGAGCCTAAGTCTTGAATTGAAGAGGAGCACAACGTCTCCCACACTAAATTCTTTCCTAGACAGGCGCTTATCGTGCCAACGCTTGGTTCTTTCTTTGTATATCTTAGCATTCTCGTATGCGTCCAACCTTAATTCTTCTAATTCATTAATGCCGAGGATTCGCTTTTCTCCAGCGGCAGTGTAGTTTATATTGAGTGTTTTAATCGCCCAATATGCTTTGTGTTCTAGTTCAACCGGGAGATGACACGCCTTCCCATACACTAGTTTGAAGGGTGTAGTTCCTATGGGTGTCTTGTAGGCTGTCTTATAAGCCCATAAAGCTTCATTAAGTTTAGATGACCAATCCTTCCTAGATATGGCGACAGTTTTCTCTAGAATTGTTTTTATTTCTCTGTTCGAGACTTCGACCTGTCCACTTGTTTGCGGATGATACGGTGTTGCTACACGATGTCTGACTCCATACTTAGATAGTAATTTGTCGAATATTTTCGAAATGAAATGCGAGCCACCGTCACTAATGACAAGTCTAGGCACACCAAATCTTGGAAAGATTATATTCTTGAAAAGCTTAATTACAATTCGTGTGTCATTTGTAGGAGAAGCTATAGCATCGATCCATTTTGAAACATAATCGACAGCTACAAGTATGTACTTGTTACCGAAAGAGGATGGGAATGGTCCCATGAAATCGATTCCCCAGACATCAAAGACTTCTACTTCTAATATTCCTCTTTGAGGCATTTCATCTCGTCTTGAAATGTTACCGGTGCGTTGACACCGATCGCAATTTATAACAGCGATGTGGACATCTTTCCATAGATTAGGCCAAAATAGGCCGGCTTGTAAGATTTTTGCACAAGTCTTGGAAGTGCTTGCGTGTCCACCATAAGGAGATGAATGACAATGAGCAATGACATCTTCTATTTCTTCTTCGGGTATGCACCGACGGAAGATTCCGTCAGGTCCTCTCTTAAACAATAATGGTTCGTCCCAATAGTAATACTTGAGATTGTGGAAGAATTTATTTTTCTGCTGATAGGTTAAGTCTGGTGGAAGTGCTCCTGCAGCTAAGTAGTTGACAATGTCAGCGTACCATGGCAGTCCTACGGTTGTTTGGATTATTTCCACGGCTTTTGGTTCATTCATGTCTAACCGAGCTGGGTCGCTTCTTATTTGTACTATCAGCTGTTCATATGGAAAATCGTCGTTAATCAGCACTTGTTCGGGTTTAATACCTTCTATTCTAGATAAATGGTCCGCTACGACGTTTTCAGTTCCTTTCTTATCTTTGATTTCGAGATCAAACTCTTGTAAGAGTAAGATCCATCTCAAGAGTCTTGGTTTAGCATCTTTCTTGGTTAGTAAATATCTGATAGCAGCGTGGTCTGTGTAGATGATTATTTTTGCTCCTACTAGGTAGGAACGAAATTTATCAAGCGAGAAGACAACTGCTAACAACTCTTTTTCAGTAGTGGCGTAGTTCAATTGAGCAGAATCTAAAGTTCTACTGGCATAGTAAATTGCGTGAAGTTTCTTGTCCTTCCTCTGTCCTAGAACTGTGCCTACAGCATAGTCACTCGCATCGCACATGATTTCGAAAGGTAATCTCCAGTCAGGTGGTTGCATGATTGGTGCGGTGATGAGGGCTGTTTTTAGAGTTTCGAATGCTTTAAGACAATCTTTATCGAATATGAACTCAGCGTCTTTCCTTAATAAACCGGTAAGAGGTTTAGTGATTTTCGAGAAATCCTTGATGAATCGTCGGTAGAAACCGGCGTGTCCTAAAAAGCTTCATATTTCTCGAACGGTCTTAGGGGGTTGAAGATCTTGTATGACTTCTATCTTAGCTTTATCAACTTCAATTCCCTTGTCAGATATAACGTGTCCTAGTACGATTCCTTCTCTGACCATAAAATGGCATTTTTCCCAGTTAAGTACGAGGTTTACTTTACACATCTTTCTAACACCATTTCTAAATTTGATAGACATCCTTCAAAACTTTTCCCGCATACAGAGAAGTCGTCCATGAACACTTCCATGATGTTATCTATGAAATCTGCGAAGATTGACATCATACATCTTTGAAAGGTTGCAGGAACGTTACATAATCCAAAGGGCATTCGTCTATAAGCGAACGTTCCATAAGGACATGTGAATGTAGTCTTCTCTTGATCATCTGGGTGAATAGGGATTTGGAAAAATCCTGAGTAACCATCTAGATAACAGAAATACGAGTGTTTGGCTAATCGTTCTAACATTTGATCTATAAAAGGTAGTGGGAAATGATCTTTCCGAGTGGCTTTGTTTAGTTTTCGATAATCGATGCACACTCTATGTCCGGTCACTACTCTTTGTGATATCGATTCGCCTTTAGCGTTTTTCACAACAGTGATACCTCCTTTCTTTGGTACTACATGTACTGGACTAACCCATTGACTATCAGAGATTGGATATATTATTCCAGCGTCTAGTAGTTTCTTAACTTCTTCTTTTACTACAGTGCTAAGTATTGGGTTAATTCTTCTTTGATATTCTCTAGAGGTTTTGCAATCTTCTTCTAGCAAAATACGATGCATATAGATTGAAGGACATATTCCTTTGAGATCAGATATGTTATATCCTAATGCAGTTGGGTATTTCTTTAAGACATCTAAAAGTTTCTTCGTTTCGAGTGTTCCTAAACCGGAATTGATTATAACTGGTCGCATACATTCAGTGTCTAGGAATTCGTATCTTAGGTTCTTAGGTAAGGTTTTTAACTCTAATTTAGGTTTCTTCTTGCTTGGCATGGGGTCCGGTGTAAGTGCTAAACTTTTGCTTAGACTATCATCTTGATACGGTTCACGCCAATTGTCATCTTCGAAAATCGGAGGGATTTGAATTTTCATAATTTCAGAATAAGTAGTTTCTTTCATTCCCATCTCTCTTACACACTCGTCAATGACATCTAATAAATAGCATGTGTCCTCTATAGCTGGTGATTGTAAGAATTGTGTTAAAATAAATTCAACTTTCTCTTCACCTACTTCAAAGGTTAGCTTTCCTTTCTTTACATCTATAATAGCTCCAGCGGTAGCTAAGAATGGTCTTCCTAGTATGATAGGTGTAGTGGAGTCTTCAGTGATGTCCATGATTATAAAATCAGTAGGAATGTAGAATTGACCTATCCGTACTGGGACATTCTCTAGTATGCCTACAGGATATTTTATAGAGCGGTCGGCTAGTTGAACAGACATTTTAGTAGGTCTTAATTCTCCCATATCTAGCCTTTTGCAAATTGTTAAGGGCATAACACTGATACTGGCTCCTAAATCGCATAGAGCTTTGTCAATGACGAATTTTCCAATTACACAGGGTATAGAGAAACTACCTGGATCTTTTAACTTAGGAGGCATGTTATTTTGAATTATTGCGCTACACTCAGCAGTAAGTGTAACGGTTCCGTTATCCTTTATCTTCTTCTTATTGGATAAGATTTCCTTTAGAAATTTAGCATACGAGGGCATTTGAGTGATAGCTTCTGTAAGCGGAATAGTAATATTTAACTGTTTCAGAAGTTCAACAAATTTCTTAAACTGGCCCATCGTCTTGGAATTGGTTAATCTCTGAGGGTACGGAATCGGTGGTTTATAAGGTGGTGGAGGCACATAAGGCTTCTCTTTCTCCACTGCCTCTTGATTATTATCTTCCTTTTCTTCTGGTTCATTCTCCTTTTCAATCGGCTTATCATGCTTTTGGCACATGGATGGATTGTCAAGTCTTGGATCGGCAGGTCCTTCAAGTTCTTTGCCACTTCTTAGTATCACAGCATTGGCCTGTCCTTTTGGGTTAGGTTGGGGTTGTCCAAGAAATACTCCAGCTGGGGCAGCAGTAGGTGCTTGTTGTTGAGCTACTTGTGAAATATGAGTTTCAAGCATTTTGTTATGTGTAGCTAACGCATCTACCTTGCTCACCAATTGCTTAATCTACTCGCTAGTGTGTATGTTTTGGTTCAAGAATTCCTTGTTTGTTTGAGATTGGGTAGCTATGAAGTTCTCCATCATTAATTCAAGGTTTGATTTTCTAGGAACATTAGGAGCAGTCTTTTGATATCCTGGTGGTGTAGCTGGCGCTTGACCTGGTGCGTATAAAGCATTGTTGTTCTTATAAGAGAAGTTCGGAGGATTCTTCCAACCTGGGTTGTATGTGTTCGAGTACGGGTTTCCTTGAGCATAATTCACTTGATCTGTGGGAATTCCTGCTAATAATTGACAATCAGGGACAGCATGTCCTGGAACTCCACATAACTCACAGTTAGGTGTTACCGCAGCCACGGTGGTTGTTGGTGTTATGGCCAAGTTGTCGATCTTTCGGTTAAGTTGGTCAAACTTTGCATTGACTTGGTCCATACTACTCACTTCGTACATACCTCCTTTTGTTGGTTTCTCAGTTGCGACTCTCTCGCTTTCCTGTTGGTAATGATTCTGAGCCATACTCTCGATAAGTGCATAAGCGTCATTATATTCTTTGTCCATTAATGCGCCGCCTGCGGCAACGTCAATCGTCATTCTTGTGTTGTACAAGAGTCCATTGTAGAAAGTATGGATGACCATCCATTCTACTAATCTGTGATGTGGACAAAGTCTCAGCATATCTTTATAGCGTTCCCAAGCTTCGAAAAGTGACTCGTTTTCCTTTTGCTCAAATCCGTTGATTTGAGCTCTTAGCATAGCTATCTTGCTAGTTGGGAAATATCTTGTCAAAAAGACTCTCTTTAGTTCCTCCCACGTAGTTACTGAATTCGAGGGTAGAGATTGAAGCCAGGCTCTTGCTCTATCTCGCAGTGAGAAAGGAAAAAGGTGTAATCTGATTGCTTCTTGGGTAACTCCATTAGCTTTTACTGTATCTGCGTACTGCACAAATATCGAAAGAGGAAGGTTCGGATCCTCGGTAGGATTTCCGGCGAATTGGTTCTGTTGCACGGCTGATATCAGCGAATTGGTTCTATAGCTTCTCCTACAAATGACACACGAGTAGTAATTAAGCTTTTCAAGAATATAATCTTTCCAAGATTTGGTGTGCCTAGACTTGTCATAAGTGACGGTGGCTCGCATTTCATTTCGAAAATATTCGACAAATTACTATCTAAGTATGGAGTCAGACATCGTGTAGCAACACCGTATCATCCGCAAACAAGTGGAAAGGTCGAAGTCTCGAACAAAGAAATAAAACAAATTCTAGAGAAAACTGTCGCCATATCTAGGAAGGATTGGTCATCTAAACTTAATGAAGCTTTATGGGCTTATAGGACAGCCTACAAGACACCCATAGGAACTACACCCTTCAAACTAGTGTATGGGAAGGCGTGACATCTCCCGGTTGAACTAGAACACAAAGCATATTGGGCGATTAAAACACTCAATATAAACTACACTGCCGCTGGAGAAAAGCGACTCCTCGACATTAATGAATTAGAAGAATTAAGGTTGGAATCATACGAGAATGCTAAGATATACAAAGAAAGAACCAAGCGTTGGCACGATAAGCGCCTGTCTAGGAAAGAATTTAATGTGGGAGACGTTGTGCTCCTCTTCAATTCAAGACTTAGGCTCTTTCCTAGAAAACTAAAATCTAGATGGTCAGGACCCTTTGAAATTACTAAAGTGTTCCCGAGCGGAGCAATAGAAATTAAGGGTAGGAATAGTGAACCGTTCACAGTAAACGGACAACGATTAAAACATTACCATAATATTGAAAACAGAGATTATGCGAATAATTTAAAACTTTTAGAGTTGTCCACTAACTTCCCTGATTAATCTAGCACTAAGCATTACGTCAGGCTTATGACGATAAAAACAGCGCTTAGTGGGAGGCAACCCATTTTATTGTTTTATTTCATTTTTTATTATTTTTGACTTTATTTATCTATTTCTTTCCTTATTTTCTTTATTTTTAACTTTCATTTTCTAAATCATTTTTAAATTTACCTTGCTACAGATTTTCTAAAGTCTTTTCTACCTTACCTCTTTCTCCCCTGATTTGTTTCTCCCGCTTTAACACTAACTATGGCTAACCAACCAAGAAACTTCATGGAAACCATATTTAGAGGTAGGAACCAAAGGAGGAAATTTAAAGAATTATCACAGAGACATATGGACTTGACTCTGTATTATGATGAACAAACTATGGAAACCTTAGGTATCAATGATAGCATCCTATACATGTTTAACCAGCTTGGATGAGAGAAAGCTCTCATAAAATATAAGTTTGTAACTTACCGCGAGCTCACCCTTGAATTTTTAAGCTCCCTAGTTTACCTACCTGAGCACGGATTTGGACTACGGAAAGGATTTATTAGTTTCCGACTATTCGGTATCGAATATGTCTATAACCACAAGGAACTAGCTGACCTACTAGGATTTCCTAGCGGACCTTTTGCTTTTACTACCACCCAGGTAGAACTGATGGATATTGAGCTAGATTTCTTCTGGGGAACTTTAACAGGAAACTACCACCCTGAGCCGGATAGCATGGAAAATAATGAAATACACAACCCCGTTATCCGCTATTTTCACAAAATCCTTGCCCACACCTTCTTTGGAAAGGAAGAGAACCTTACTGAAGTATCTAAGGACGAGATATTCATAATTTCCTGTTTGACCGAAGGCAAACCCGTAAATGATGTACCCTTCATGATGAAAACCTTTACCCGCATCCAGGAGGAACCTAATCTACCAATAATGGTAGGAGGCCTAGTCACCATGATTGTTAATGCCCTCGGACTTAGATATCAGTTACACAAGTGCACCCGTTTCGGTACCATTCGCCCTATGAATTTGAATTTCTGCTTTAACCGCCAAATTATAGGAAACATAGGACAACCACCATTCGAGTACCTGATTAGGAATGAAATCGTAACCTTGTTCACCTTGCCGAACCATGCTAAAGTCAGCGTTCACAATAGAGATAATTGGCTTTATGAGCTTACTCCTCCTGACCATCCTACAACACCTGAAACACCACAATCCTACCAAATTAGGGATGATATGATGACTGATGTAGAGAGTGACCCTGAGACCCCTCCTGGTTACCATGACATCAACCACATTGATGAAGATATTGAGACCCCTGAAATCAACAAAGTAGGATATGCTGAAAGCTTGAACAAAATTTTGACGACTCTTGAAGTATACCAAGCTGACATTAATGTTGTTAAGGATGAAGTTAAGAGCATGAGATTGGACATTATAGGCTTAACTGATTTAACATGTGAACAATTTTACCATATAAATTCCGCACTTGAAGACCTGAAGAAACGACTTTGATGAGCTTTAGTAATTTGATTAATTTTACTTTTTGTTTTTTTTTTGTTTCTAGTTAGTTTTGAATTTTTGCAACATTTCCTAGTTCATTTTTATTACTGCAATTTCTTTCTGTTCTGTCAAAAACAAAGTATTTCCATTAATGCAATTTTTCATTCAGTCTATTTACATGTTTTCATAATTTAGTGCATTTACCAAATATTCCCACTGCATGTTTGATTAATACTGTATGCAATTTGTTACTATCAGTAATAACATATACTGATACTTTTGATTGCTGGATATTTTGATGAATTTTTGTGTGATGAAATCTAATGCTGTTATATATTGATCCATTGTTATGTGTTATGTTAGAATTAATTATTTAATGTGATAAGAATTATAATTGGATTGAAATAAGGAGAACATTCTGTGAAATTTCAAATTTTGTGAACATCACGGTCGTAACCTATCCCTCACGATCGTAACGAGCAATTAAGCGCGTCACGACCGTAACCTATCCCCTCACGATCGTGACGATCTGAAATGCATGACCTCTGAGTTACAGAGGCTGTTCTTCTTCGTTCTCCACTTCTATTTCCTAAAACACTCTAACCGCCCATTACCCCTTTCTCTCCCGTAACCACTCATTATTCACCATTAATCCATCCACTCCATTCCACTTCCCCATTTAATCCCAACTCCACAAATTCCTTTCACTCCACTATAAATTAATCCACCTTCTTCACATTTTTCATCACAAATCCTCAAAACACTATCTCACGCTCATATCCCCTTGCATGCAATGGCAAACATTCAATTTAGAGAGGGAGAACAAGGAGCAGCACAGAGAGCGAAGTTTGAAAAGTTTCAAACCCGCGGGCTCCAAACGACTCGGTACGTCGACCTCGACTGTCTGAGAGAGTTAGGTTTGTTCGACGGGGTGAAGCTACTTCTTGAAAAAGTTGGCTTATGGGACTTATGCAGCCAACCGCAACCAACATTTGCAAACCTCACTCTGGAGTTCCTGAGTTCCTTCCAATACATCACACCCTCTGGATCCACGAACCAACTCACAGGTATCGCAAAATTCTGAATGCTTGGCAGAGAGTTTGAACTCACGCAAACCAGAGTCGCAGAACTTTTAGGCTTCAGTCACGGTGACGGTGCCCACCTTCGTGTGCCCGACAACTTCAATGAAGCAACTTTTACTTTGTGGCACAACATCACAAATAGTCGTGCTTCAGCCTATCAAAGTCTCAATGCCACTCACATTCATAATCCAGCGATACGGTACTTTCATCGTATCATCTGCAACACCATCTTCGCAAGAGAGAGCAACCATAAGCTAAATTCTAAGGAGCTCCTGTTCTTGCATTGTGCTCTGAATGAAGAGCGCATCAACGCCGCTCCGTTCCTTCTGGCCCACATTCAATCCGTAGCATAAAGAGGCGCCACACCCGTCTATTTTGGCGAGATTGTCACTTCCCTGGCTATACAGTTGAATCTTGGTGACCACCTCACTAATCTGCCTTATAGGGCACCGGAGCTGCTTACAATGAGCTACTGTAAGTCTGCTCACATGATCTCTCAGCGTGAGGATGGCAGGTTCAACCCTGTGATACAAGGCACCATTTATCATAACATCGTTTTGCCTTGCAGGAACCTAATTGATTCATCAAACAGAGCCAATTGGCTTTTTGATTTACCAACTCCCACAGGCCATGTTCCAATTGTTGACGACCAGCCTAATGCACCTGTGGATGAGATGCAAGATGCGATGGATGCTGCTGAGCCAGTTCAGGACATACCTGAGACTTCTACCAGACGCTCCCGCACCAGAAGCCGAGGTCGTGGTCGTCAGTAGCATTAGATTTTCTTTTTGTTTTTGCATTCTGTTTTTGTAACGTATTTCCCCGCTATTATATCACAACATTGAGGACAATGTCTGATATAGTGTGGGAGAGGTACCTTTCCCGTTTTCCATTCTTTGTATTTTCCCTTTTCACATTTTCAATTGAACAAGTAATATTGATGATATTTCTTAAGTTTCAATTCTTCCCCACTTTATTTAGCCATACCAAAAAAAATTTGCTTTATCTTCGCATAACTCGACATACCTATGAAATCGTAGTTAGGAAGCTGAGAAAGATCCAACAAGATCATACAGTCTTGACACCTTAGACTTCCTACTTAAGCATTCCATTTCGATAATTGTTATGACTACACCTTAAGTCTTAGTTCTAAAGTAACCCCTAGTAGTTTATACTAGCAGTCAGCACCGTTTAGACACAAACCACGTGGGGAGCCGATGAACATAAGTGTTTGATGCCTAATCTATAAACAATCCTTCATATCTCGCCGCCATAAAAAGAGAATTTGCACCAAAGTACACGGTCGCATATAAGAGACGAGTAATAAAAGAAGGAGTCCATTGCTGGTTAGTTCAGAGGTATCTGGTTCTGAACTTGGTAGGGCGTGCTACGGCTCGATCCCCCACAACCTCCAATTTGGATAATATGTAAAGGGTTGCCACATTTGTGTACCAGACCCCGTGCTAATAAAGGATCAAAGTCACTAACCAGCTACTCCACTACGTGTGTGCTAAGACAAAGGGCTTAATGTGATTGCGCTAGAACGAAACCGGGTGAAATAAGAACGAAGGACTCTAGGTAGAATCACAACAGAATTACTGAATGTTTCGTTTAAAGGGAAGTCGACGACTTAGCTTGTTGCTTGTGTCATTAGTGTATCGTTAGTGTTCTACTCTAATATCGGCCTATCTAACTAAATGACTTCTCGTATGGTATGTTATGTGTATGCGTCTGATGAAAATGTCCGATCATTTTTCAATTGATTATTTGCTTGAGGACAAGAAAAGGTTTAAGTATGGGGGAGTTTGATAACGAGAAATCGCATAGTATTATTACTATGTTTTTAGTCCATTTTATCATACATTAGTCCTTTTAACTCCCGATTATTTCGAGTTTTTTATGCCACATTGTAGGTATAATATATCTAGAGCCAAAAGTATGGAAAAAGATCAAAGGAACAAAATTTAGCATGAAAAGAAAAGAGAGAAATCAATTCTGCTAAAAACTGCATAATTTGTTGTTGTCACGGTCGTCACATGGATACCACGACCGTGACGTGCCTTTTTGAGGTCTCACTATCGTCACAATGGTCTCACGACCGTGACGCGCTAAATATGAGAAATATGCCCGTTACACCAATGTTACGACCGTGACAAGCTTTATTTAATTTATTTGAATAAAAATTGAAGACGTGCCAACGAATAGAAAGAGTCTTCAGAGACTCCTATTTTCTCTCAACCTCAACAACGCTCAGTCTCCTGGATTTTCTCAAAACTGAAGAACCGAAGCCCACGTTCCTACTCTTCAACTGTCAAATTTCTCTTCTATAAATATCAAAGAATCAGATGAAGAAAGTACAGAGTTTTTGATTGAAATTTTATGCCGAAGCTCTGCCGTTTTACAACCCAGTTTTATTTCCATCTTTTGTTCTTGCTGCTTTCTTTTTAATTCCCAAACCCTTTAATAACAATTTCCAACATTAGGAAATTGTTATCTTAATTAGATTTCTTTAAGCCTCGGATTTCGTTTCTTTTATTTCGATTCCGACGCTCCAAGCTTGCCAGGTTGTGGAAGAAGGAGCCGAAGAATTTAATTGTTCAGGTTTTTATTTTGCAGTGAATATTAAGTTTATTTATTTATGTTAAGTTTCTGTTATCATTATATAATGCATGTTTTAATATCTATGAATTTCATTTTGTGTTTGTCTGTTAGTTTAATTAATATGAGTAGCTAAATTAATTGAGTCGGTATGTAGTAAAGCAACCAAAACGGATGAATCGAATCTAAGCTAAAAACAATTACGAACTTATATTCTGGCTGTGACTTTTTACAATTAAAATCAAGCTTTTTGTTACGAGAGTAAGAGAAGTGAAATAGGTTAGGTCGAGATCACGAGAGTGTGAGATTTTAACCGGATAGCTAAAGTTAGGCATTCGATTTAAATACAGCGAGAGCGCTTTAAAACAAATTAGACTTATTAAGTTTTCAAAAATTATTTTCTAAACACTTATGGGCTAGCGAGAGCAGACATAGGGCTTTAGGAGTATGATCCGAGATAAAACCACGAGAGTGTGAGTCAAGGGTTTTTAAACTGGTAATCTCTACAGAATTATTTAAGTGAAACATCTTTATAAGATTGACCCGCATAGGTTAATATTATTACATACCGACCGCCTTATCATTATTTCCTTAATTAAGTTTAGTTCCCGTTTTTAATCCCTAAAACCATAACTGTGACAAATTTCTGCCTTATCTAAACTAGTAGACCTTCTAGCACTAGAGTGATTACAAAATCCCTGTGGGTTCGACATCTTTTTATTACTATTGCGATAGGTTGCGCACTTGCAGTTTAGATACCGTTAGACACATTAAGTCTTCGCCCCATCAAGTTTTAATGTGTCTAACGGTATCTAAACTGCAAGTGCACAGCCTATCGCAATAGTAATAAAAAGATGTCGAACCCACTGGGACTTTGTAATCACTCTAGTGCTAGAAGGTATGCTAGTTTAGCTAAGGCGGAAATTTTTCACAGTTATGGTTTTAGGGATTAAAAACGGGAACTAAACTTAATTAAGGAAATAATGATAAGGCGGTCGGTATGTAATAATATTAACCTATGCGGGTCAATCTAGTCTAAGCTTATAAAGATGTTTCACTTAAATAATTTTGTAGAGATTACCAGTTTAAAAACCCTTGACATCAAACTCTCGTGGTTTTATCTCGGATCATACTCCTAAAGCCCTATGTCTGCTCTCGCTAGCCCATAAGTGTTTAGAAAATAATTTTTGAAAACTTAATAACTCTAATTTGTTTTAAAGCGCTCTCGCTGTATTTAAATCGAATGCCTAACTTTAGCTATCCGGTTAAAATCTCACACTCTCGTGGTCTCGACCTAACCTATTTCACTTCTCTTACTCTCGTAACAAAAAGCTTGATTTTAATTGTAAAAAGTCACAGCCAGAATATAAGTTCGTAATTGTTTTTAGCTTAGATTCGATTCATCCGTTTTGGTTGCTTTACTACATACCGACTCAATTAATTTAGCTACTCATATTAATTAAAATAACAGACAAACACAAAATGAAATTCATAGATATTAAAACATGCATTATACAATGATAACAGAAACTTAACATAAATAAATAAACTTAATATTCACTGCAAAATAAAAACCTGAACAATTAAATTCTTCGGCTCCTTCTTCCACAACCTGGCAAGCTTGGAGCGTCGGAATCGAAATAAAAGAAACGAAATATGAGGCTTAAAGAAATCTAATTAAGATAACAATTTCCTAATGTTGGAAATTGTTATTAAAGGGTTTGGGAATTAAAAAGAAAGCAGCAAGAACAAAAGCTGGAAATAAAACTGGGTTGTAAAAACGGCAGAGCTTCCGCATAAAATTTCAATAAAAAACTCCGTACTTTCTTCATCTGATTCTTTGATATTTATAGAAGAGAAATTTGACAGTTGAAGAGTAGGAACGTGGGCTTCAGTTCTTCAGTTTTGAGAAAATCCAGGAGACTGAGCGTTGTTGAGGTTGAGAGAAAATAGGAGTCTCTGAAGACTCTTTCTATTCGTTGGCACGTCTTCAATTTTTATTCAAATAAATTAAATAAAGCTTGTCACGGTCGTAACATTGGTGTAACGGGCATATTTCTCATATTTAGCGCATCACGGTCGTGAGACCATTGTGATGATCGTGAGACCTCAAAAAGGCGCGTCACTGTCATGGTATCCTTGTGACGACCGTGACAACAACAAATTATGCAGTTTTTAGCAAAATTGATTTCTCTCTTTTCTTTTCATGCTAAATTTTGTTCCTTTGATCTTTTTCCATACTTTTGGCTCTAGATATATTATACCTGCAATGTGGCATAAAAAACTCGAAATAATCGGGAGTTAAAAGGACTAATGTATGATAAAATGGACTAAAAACATAGTAATAATACGATGCGATTTCTCGTTATCAAAGGTGGAACGGGATCATTGTACATAAAAGAGAGCTCGGGCAAACAGGATCGTCGTACAAAACGAGAGCCTGCGACGCGACTGTTGTACCAAACAACACGTGAAATGGGGGCCTGTTGTACCAAATAGGGCTTAAAAACGAGACCATTGTACAAAATAGAACTCGAAGATTGAATGGGATCGTTGTACATAAACGAGAGCCCAGGAAAACAGGATCGTTGTACTAAACAAGAGCCTGCGACGCGACTGTTGTACCAAACAAGACGCAAAATGGGGGCCTGTTGTACCAAACAGGGCTTAAAAACGAGACCATTATACA
Organism: Lathyrus aphaca; assembly: GCA_963966055.1. Lineage (NCBI taxonomy): Eukaryota > Viridiplantae > Streptophyta > Magnoliopsida > Fabales > Fabaceae > Lathyrus > Lathyrus aphaca. The sequence continues at coordinate 735,526,761 of OZ014519.1, read as the reverse complement.
AAACGGAACTCGAATATGGAATGAGATCGTTGTACATAAACGAGAGCTCAGGCAAACATCATCGTTGTACAAAACGATAGCCTACGAAGCGACTGTTGTACCAAACAAGACGCGGAATGGGGGCTTGTTGTACCAAACAGGGCTTATAAACGAGACCATTGTACAAAACGGAACTCGAAGATGGAATGGGATCATTGTACATAAATGAGAGCCCAGGCAAATAGGATCGTTGTACAAAACGAGAGCCTGCGACGCCACTGTTGTACCAAACAAGACGCGGAATGGGGGCCTGTTGTACCAAACAGGGCTTAAAAATGATACCATTGTACAAAACGGAACTCGAAGAGAATGAAAAACATTGACTTGGATAGACAAGGATGCTTGGAAAATGGTATTGGTATCCTCTGTGATGAGTACTTCAGGTTGAGAAAATGTTACGGGTCTTATGTAATATGCCTCAAAACTGGCCCATGTTGGCATGCACATGTTTGAACTTATGTCGTAATGCTCTATGATGATGGAAATGCTACGCGTTTGAGGATGCAAATGCAATGATGATTATGCATATGCAAAGAGATCTCCGGATAAGGAGACTTCAAGTATCCCAGGTGGCTTGATTGGGGAGACAAGATGATCACTACATTGATCAGGTTGATCCCTGTGAGAAGAAAACAACTTTGCGGGGAATGTTGTTAATGATACACCGGCTATGAACTGCCGCCATTTCCAAAAATAAATTGGACTTTGAGAATGGAGAGCCATGACCCTATTGGGAATGAACTCATCTTGCGAGACACATTACCCGTTGAACTCCTTCGGGGAAGTGACATCCTTCTGACTTGGCTGGGGAATCATATATATGAGTTGATGCCCTGCTGAGGTAGTAAACTTCTAGGGAGGAAAGAAACTCCTCGTACTGCTAGGGGATTTCCCATGTATTGAAGGGAAGTCTCTGCTTGGGGAGGACACCAACCCTCTGTTTCCTTAATGAGGTAGACTTCAACTTCCAACTCTACTGGGGATAACAGGAGACACACAGGAAGATACTTGTTCTTGTTCAAGCATATGTTGAGATATTCCTCCTGGAAGTTTGCTTTAATTCTACTAGCAACGCTTGTACCTGAACCTGCATAAACACAACTGATAGTGCCTGCAACATGGATAGTTAGTTTGGACCTGTGTGCCCCAAGCTTATGGTATGAATCATCATTCCGGTCACTTAACCCTTTTTAGAGTTATATTAAATGTTTTTGTCCTCCTGCATGAGTTAGAAAGCATTCAAGTGTTCATAACACAATTTTAAATCATAATTTGCTGGACATTTTTGCAATTAATCAATGTTAGATAAAAAACCAAAAACAAAAGTAAATAGTCACAGGTTTGACTCAAATTGAATTTTATTGATTTGGAAAACGACCATGAATAGGCATTACATCAGGAAGCAATTCCCTAGAAAGAGGAAATAACCCAAAAGGAAAACAAACTATCCTATTGGCAATGTGAAAAATGGATCTCATCAAGTTTCGACCCGACTATGACTTGTATATCTTCAAGACTATCCACTTGCTCTGCCCCTGAGAAAGGTAATTGGACTGGTCTTCAACCCATGGAAAAAATCTTAGTTGCAAATGGATCACAAATCTCGCAAACCGCAGTCATTCGTGTTAGTCCCTATTTTGTGTGGATCGCCCTTTCGGGTTTTCAATCCACCGGGATACCCTTTTTTGCCTGAGTTGTTCGATGTGGCTTTTCAACTCAGTGGGTGTACATTTCTTCAATATTTCCCTAACTTTTGCCCAAGCCTTTTATTCTGTTTTTGGCTCGCCGGGATGCCCATTTTTGCCTGGATCTTTATTCTATTTTTATCCAGCGAGTCTTTTTACACGAAGTATTTTCTTACTGCGTCTGCGTTGACAAGGGAATGGAAGTCTTCACCATCCATGGTTGTTAGCATCAGGGTTCCACCTGAGAAGACCTTTTTAACCACGAATGGACCTTCATAATTGGGTGTCCACTTGCCCCTGTGATCGTTGTTAGGAGGAAGAATCCTTTTCAGCACCAGGTCATCTGGTATGTACCGTTGAGGCCGCACTTTCTTGTCGAAAGCCTGTTTCATTCGACGTTGATACAACTGTCCATGGCATACAACTGTTAGGCGTTTCTCTTCAACGAGGATCAGTTGATTGTACCTGGATCAGAGCCATTCAGCTTCATCTAGATTAACGTCCATCATTATTCTCAACAAGGGGATCTCAACTTCGAATGGTAGAACTGCCTCCATACCATACACTAATAAGAACGGGGTTGCCCCTGTTGAGGTACGCACAGATGTTCGGTACCCATGTAGCGCAAATGGTAGCATCTCATGCCAATCTTTATATGTCACAACCATCTTCTGCATGATTTTCTTGATATTCTTGTTGGCCGCCTCAACGGCGCCGTTCATCTTCGGGCGATATGGCAAAGAGTTGTGATGCTCTATTTTGAAATCCCGGCACAAGTTAGCCATCATCTTATTATTGAGGTTAGAACCATTATCAGTAATGATTCTCTCGGGAATTCCATACCGGCAAATGATATCTCTTTTGATAAATCGGGCTACCACTTGTTTTGTAACATTGGCATAAGATGTCGCTTTGATGCACTTTGTGAAGTAGTCAATAGCAATCAGGATGAAGCGGTGACCGTTGGAGGCTGTTGGCTCAATCTTGCTAATCATATCAATTCCCACATGGCGAACGACCAAGGTGAAGACATGACACTCAATGGATTTGGAGGTACATGGACCTTATCAGCATAGATCTGGCACTTATGACATTTGCCAGAATATTTGCAGCAATCAGATTCCATGATGATCCAATAATATCCCGATCTTAGCAATTTCTTTGCCATATCATGACCTCCAGCATGGGTACCAAAAGAGCCTTCATGAACTTCTTGCATCAACAGGTCTACTTTGTGTCTATCCATGCATCTGAGCAGAACCATGTCGAAGTTTCTCTTGTATAACACACCATCTTGATTAAAAAAGAATCCACCTGCTAGCCTTCTGAGAGTCTTCTTGTCTTTACTGGATGCCCCAGTCGGGTACTCTTGAGACTTCAAGAATTGCTTGATATCATGATACCAAGGTTTATTATCCTCACCACTGTCAATTGCGAAGACATAGGCAGGTCTTTCGAGACGAGGGACCATGATTTGAGGCATGTAGTTCTCTTGACACACTTTGATCATGGATGATAAAGTTGCTAGAGCATCAGCGAACTGATTTTCATCTCGTGGAATATAACTCAGCTTGACCTTGGTGAAGAAAGTCAGCAACCTCCTGGTATAATCCCTGTAAAGAACCAGGTGAGGTTGGTGAACTAGCCACTTGCCATTGACTTGGTTCACTACCAGAGCAGAATCTCCGAAGATCTCGAGGTTCTTGATTCACAAGTTGATTGCCTCCTCGACCCCCATGATGCAAGCTTCATACTCTGCTTCATTGTTGGTACATTCGAAGTCAGCCGAGCAATGAAAGGTATATGGACCCCCTCTGGTGATATGATGACAACACCTACTCCGCTTCCGTTTACGTTCACAGCTCCGTCAAACATCAACTTTCATTTGGATTCGGGATCTGGCCCCTCCTCCGGAAGTGGTTCTTCACAGTCTTTCAACTTGAGGAACATGATGTCCTCATCCAGAAACTCGAATCTCATGGGTTGATAATCGTCAATTGGTGTAAACACCCCAAATTTGCCCTCACTCATTACTACATGGCTTGTGATCTTTTCATTAGCATAAGTTCAATCTTAGCATCTCATATTGCATTTTTTGCTTCACTGCATTGGTTCTAAGTCATCTGCATCTAGGGTTTGTGATCTGGGCAATCCCTGAGCTATCTGAGCCACTCCAGAGGTCTTCAATCATCTCAAGAGGGTCCATGTATGTTCAAGCATCATATTATATCCTCCCAAGGTTAAGGAAGTCAGAAAACCACAAGAACTGAGGAAGGCATGGAAGCAGAGCCAAGCTTAACTGCACAGATGATCTAAAATTAGGGTTTTGGTTTCAGAGGCCATAACTCCAATTTTTTTGGCCATTCTTGTTTCTATTGGTCTCTATATGTTATGAGGATCATGCATACCAATTTTCATGAAGAAATTCAATGGGGAAGGCATCTGATCAATAGATGACTTCTTGAGCAAGTCAGTGCAAAATCAGGGCATCTGAGGCCCCCAATCACCCAACCAAAGGATCTTCTCCATCATTTTGGGTGTATATGATCTTTATTTGATCTTAGAAGAAGTTAGAAGTTCACAAAATTGAAGAATTTCAAGCCATTTGCAAAGTTGCCATTTTGGGAAAGTGACTTGTAATGCAAACTTGCCATTTTGGGAAAGTTTTTCAACCTCCTCTTTTTGATTCAAAAATGCTTCAAATGAAAAATTCTTGGTCATGAAAGTTGTAGATTGGATCATTCCCTTTTCAAAAAGTACAAGAACTTGATCTAATTCATCATAGAACTCAAGTTATGGCTTTGCAAAGTTGGGAAAAATCACTAAATTTCACTTATGCACCAAAGAGGGAAGTTTGCAAAAACACTTGCCAAAGCATTTTGTGACCTCAATTTGACTTCTAACCATTGCACAAACATCATACATGGTCCATAAATCAGAATTGCCCAAGGGATTTCTCATTTTCACGCCTTGAATTACAAGTCACCATAAGGCATTTCTCATGAATCATCAAGAATGGAATTTTTGCAAAAGAGACTTCTAATGATTGGATTAGTTGCTAAGTGATCTCAAAACATTATGACAACTTCATGTGGTCCATTTTGCTGCAATTTTCCCAAGAGTTCATAGGTTTCTTTACCTTGGTTCACAAAGATTTCCAAAGAGGGAAAAGTTGCAAGAGCCATGCTACCACTTGCCTCAGCCATTACAGCTGCACAAAAACAATCCAAAGGCCTTCCTTGATCCATGCTGAGCCCAGCCATGCCCCTATTCCTCCTCTGACCCGAGCCATACCTATGGTACACAAAGTCATGACTTTTTGCATCTTTGCCCATACCAATCAAACTGTGACATTACCAACCCTCTGCCCAATCAAAACTGAATATGTGGACCTCATGGACTTGAAACATAGACACATACAAGCCAGCATCCTCCCATAAGCCAGGATTCACAAAAACTGCAAGTTTTCTTCATCTCTTCGAAACTCTTCACACAGCCATCACACTTCAATTTTCTCTTCACCAACAAGTCACACATCCTCCATAGAACCAAAATCAACCATTAAAACAGCCAAAAGCATCACATACACCAACTGCAAAACCTGCTATACCAGAACTGAAACTTCCAAATCAACCACCATTAAAGGTTTTAAAGCACCTCATTAGTCTCAGGAGGTTCAGAGAAGGCTTTTTGCACGAAGGAGAGGCCAGGAAAGCTCACATTTGCAGTTCATCGTCTCAGGTAAGCTCAAGAATCAAACTTTTCAGAGCTTGTTTCTTTTGTTACAAAGTGAAAATATATGTTATGCTGGTCATGTTGATGCTCTTAGAATTAAAAATGGTGAAGAAATGAGTATTTTGTGGTCCTCTGAAATTTCACCCGTGAAATAGTTTGATTCGATTCTGTTTGTTCTTGGGTTGTAAATGATGTTTGAGGGTTGATTTGAATGGGGTTTGGGTAGAGGATCATTTCTGGGTGGTTGATTTGATGTGGGGTGGCCTGTAGAGTGTTTTAGGGTTTTGGACACGCCGGAGAAGATGAGCGGAGCTCCTCTCCGGTCACCTGAAAGTGATTAAGTCTTAACTCGATACGAACAACTGAGTCTGATCGAAGAGAAGAGATTAGCTGCAATTTGTCATGGGCAGCTGTATCAGAAAAGAATGAAGAAAGCCTTCGATCAGAAAGTCAGGCTTCGAGAGTACCAAGTAGGAGATCTTGTGCTGAAAAGACTCCTTCCTCCTCATACAGACCACAGGGGCAAGTGGACTCCGAATTATGATGGCCCGTTCATAGTAAAAAAAGTTTTCTCTGGTGGGGCACTGATGCTCAGTACTATGGATGGTGAAGACTTCCTGTCCCCTGTGAATTCAGATGCAGTTAAAAAATACTTCGCATAAAATGACCCGCTGGACATAAAAACAGAATGTAAGTCCAGGCAAAAATAGGGCATCCCGGCGAGTCAAAAACAGAATAAAAGACTCAGGCAAAAATAAGGGAAAATAAACAAAGAAAAAAAAATGTACACCCGCTGAGTTGAAAAGCCACATTGGACAACTCAGGCAAAAATGGGTATCCCGGTGGATTGAAAACCCGAAAGGGCGATCCACGCAAAATAAGGGAATAAGCGAACAACTGCATTCTGAATTCGTCTGTATCACTCACGACATGGCAAACTTCGAAAGGTTAAAGCATCGGTCAGAATCAGCCTTTTCAGAAAGCAAGATAAGAAGAACGTCAATGTCATACAAGTCATAGCAAAAGAGAAGCACACTGAAGCGTCATCAACATTGCCAGCATTTTTTGTTTCTCAATTTGTAACAATTTCCTCATTTCAGGGGATTTGTTTCTTTGACTGTACTTGCCAATTCAGGGCACACGAATTAATAAAAATTGGATCTTCAGTCACATTTTGTCTCATACATTTTATCTTTATTTGCAAAAATGTCCGATGTCCTTAATATAATGGTTGCATAAATACAGATGCGTCTTTTCTAAATTACATGCTTGCAGGAAATATATTTGCTCCCGGGAGTGTCTAAATTCCTATGATGGAATCTAGTAAGGGACACCTCGGGATACTTGTACATTTTTGCCATAACAGGATTGCAGGTATGCAAAGCGCAGCAAGGGGCATGAAAGCTTATCCCCAGCAAGCTTCCCAAATCATTATTTCCTCAGCACATCCTCCAAACAGCACCAGAGAAGCTCTTTCTCCCCATCAGAGGGTGCTCATTTCCCCAGCTGAGTTGTCAGATGTTATCATCCTCAGCAAGATCCATACAGAGGTCTATAAGAAGATCGTTCAGTGATCTTTCTCCTCCCCAGCCAAGTGCTAGACAGGAAGCCATTTCCCCACAGAGCTCCAGCCTCTCCGATAGGGCAATGCCTGAAGATCACAATGAAGTGACGAAAGTTTCCGCAGACCCCAGTTGGGTTTCTCATTACCAGGATAGGTCTGGCAGTGACTTACTTCCCCAGGTAGTCGTACATCTTATCAGATCTACCAATGATCTCATCCCCAGCTGGGACACTCCTTCAGGAAAATCAGCCAGAGATCTTCACAGCAACGGGATCCGAATCCCGGATCGGTATCTTTTGCATGATCATAGCATTCGCATCATATCTTCCCCTAGAGCGTAGCATTCCGTCTAATACGGAGCATTACGGCAAAAATCAAACATATTGCATAATCACAAGCCATGTTTTGAATCGGTCACCTGTGAATACTGAAATCCCATCAACAACATACAGGATACCACTCAAATTCCCCGGCAGAATAGCAAAGCATTTTCTTTACATACAGATACTTGCTCCTTTTGACACTCGTCCGTGTCATCTTTCCCCAGAAAGTCGCCGGAACGCTTTCCACAAACAGATACTTATACATTACAGATAATTTTCGACACTCGTCTGTGTCATATCCCCAGCAGAAAGCCAAAGCGTCCCCTTTGCACTCACAAAAACATATTAATACACTCTCCTGACACCCGTCCGTGTCACCTATCCCTAGCATAGTTGCCTAAACACTTTGTAAAACCAAACATTTGTTTGTAATATACTTATACATTTTCTCTTTTGACGCCCGTCCGTGTCACACTCTCCTCAGCAAATTGAACACTCGTCTGTGTCTCACTCACGCTTATTTTTCACTCATACAAATACTCGTTCGTATCTTATATACGCTACTTGTTTCCCCTCAGAATCGACACTTGTCCGTGTTCTTTGTTAACCAGTTGATACTCGTCCGTATCATCATCTCTGAACATGCGTCAGCGTTTGTTTCTACCGATACTCGTCCGTATCATGGTCCTAAAGATGCTCGTCCGCATCTTTAATCTATACACAGAGTCGAAACACTTATACCTCTCTCCCATTAAATGTAGACACTCTTCTATATCTACTATTCCCCAGAGGAGTTCCCAGCAAATTCTTGGCAAAACTTCCTTTCTATCTGACATTCGTCCTATGTCATGATACTTCCGGCAGCCGTACCCTGCCAGGTGATCGTCCTTCACCTTTTGATGATCGTCCCTCATCGTTCCCCCAGCGGAGTCTCCATTATTGGAACCCTTTCTATCCGACATTAGTCTTATGTCGTGATATTTTAGCAGCCGTCCCCTGCTAGGTGATCGTCCTTCACCTCTTGATGATCGTCCTTCATCATTTTATCCGATGGCCGTTCCCCATCGTTGATCTTGTTATCTAACATTTGTCTTATGTCACGATAAACCCTAAGATTAGTCGTACCCTGCTAGGTGATCGTCCTTCACCCCTTGATGATCGTCCTTCATCATGCTTATCCGATGGCCGTCCCCATCGTCGACCTTTTCTATCCGACATTCGTCCTATGTCGTGATACTTTCAGAGCAGCCGTCCCCTGCTAGGTGATCGTCCTTCGCCTTAGATGACCGTCCCTCATCTTTCTCAACAACAGAGCAGCCGTCCCCTGCTAGGTGATTGTCCTTCACTTTAGATGACCGTCCCTCATCGTTTATTTCTTCAACCTGATGGATGTCCCCATCATTACCTTTACCTTAAAACCCCAGAGAATTTTGTTACTTTGCCTGATAGTCGTCCCCATCATGATCCTCTATTTTCCCGGCATGTCGGACGTCCCCGTCATTGCTTATCCCCAGCAGTCGTCCTCTGCTCGGAAGTCGTCCTCTGCTCGACGGTCGTCTTCCGTCACCCGCACTTTTTAATCATACTTTATTTTCTTTTACAATCTATATCCCTTTTCTTCTTCATTTAGTGAGTGCAAATTTTGGACTGTCTTTGGTATTCAACCACAAGTTATCTTGTTTGTCTGTTAAGTCGTCGCTTACATCCTGCACAGTTAACTCATGATTGAATAGGGGCAGCTGTAAACACCCCAAATTTGCCCTCACTCATTTCACCATGGCTTGTGATCTTTTCATTATCATAAGTTCAATCTTAGCATCTCATATTTCATTTTTTGCTTCACTGCATTGGTTCTAAGTTATCTGCATCTAGGGCTTGTGATCTGGGAAATCCCTGAGCTATCTGAGCCACTCCAGAGGTCTTCAATCATCTCAAGAGGGTCCATGTATGTTCAAGCATCATATTATATCCTCCCAAGTTCAAGGAAGTCAGAAAACCACAAGAACTGAGGAAGGCATGGAAGCAGAGCCAAGCTTAACTGCACAGATGATCTAAAATTAGGGTTTTGGTTTCAGAGGCCATAACTCCAATTTTTTTGGTCATTCTTGTTTCTATTGGTCTCTATATGTTATTAGGATCATGCATACCAATTTTCATGAAGAAATTCAATGGGGAAGGCATCTGATCAATAGATGACTTCTTGAGCAAGTCAGTGCAAAATCAGGGCATCTGAGGCCCCCAATCACCCAACCAAAGGATCTTCTCCATCATTTTGGGTGTATATGATCTTTATTTGATCTTAGAAGAAGTTAGAAGTTCACAAAATTGAATAATTTCAAGCCATTTGCAAAGTTGCCATTTTGGGAAAGTGACTTGTAATGCAAACTTGCCATTTTGGGAAAGTTTTTCAACCTCCTCTTTTTGATTCAAAAATGCTTCAAATGAAAAATTCTTGGTCATGAAAGTTGTAGATTGGATCATTCCCTTTTCAAAAAGTACAAGAACTTGATCTAATTCATCATAGAACTCAAGTTATGGCTTTGCAAAGTTGGGAAAAATCACTAAATTTCACTTATGCACCAAAGAGGGAAGTTTGCAAAAACACTTGCCAAAGCATTTTGTGACCTCAATTTGACTTCTAACCATTGCACAAACATCATACATGGTCCATAAATCAGAATTGCCCAAGGGATTTCTCATTTTCACGCCTTGAATTACAAGTCACCATAAGGCATTTCTCATGAATCATCAAGAATGGAATTTTTGCAAAAGAGACTTCTAATGATTGGATTAGTTGCTAAGTGATCTCAAAACATTATGACAACTTCATGTGGTCCATTTTGCTGCAATTTTCCCAAGAGTTCATAGGTTTCTTTACCTTGGTTCACAAAGATTTCCAAAGAGGGAAAAGTTGCAAGAGCCATGCTACCACTTGCCTCAGCCATTACAGCTGCACAAAAACAATCCAAAGGCCTTCCTTGATCCATGCTGAGCCCAGCCATGCCCCTATTCCTCCTCTGACCCGAGCCATACCTATGGTACACAAAGTCATGACTTTTTGCATCTTTGCCCATACCAATCAAACTGTGACATTACCAACCCTCTGCCCAATCAAAACTGAATATGTGGACCTCATGGACTTGAAACATAGACACATACAAGCCAGCATCCTCCCATAAGCCAGGATTCACAAAAACTGCAAGTTTTCTTCATCTCTTCGAAACTCTTCACACAGCCATCACACTTCAATTTTCTCTTCACCAACAAGTCACACATCCTCCATAGAACCAAAATCAACCATTAAAACAGCCAAAAGCATCACATACACCAACTGCAAAACCTGTTATACCAGAACTGAAACTTCCAAATCAACCACCATTAAAGGTTTTAAAGCACCTCATTAGTCTCAGGAGGTTCAGAGAAGGCTTTTTGCACGAAGGAGAGGCCAGGAAAGCTCACATTTGCAGTTCATCGTCTCAGGTAAGCTCAAGAATCAAACTTTTCAGAGCTTGTTTCTTTTGTTACAAAGTGAAAATATATGTTATGCTGGTCATGTTGATGCTCTTAGAATTAAAAATGGTGAAGAAATGAGTATTTTGTGGTCCTCTGAAATTTCACCCGTGAAATAGTTTGATTCGATTCTGTTTGTTCTTGGGTTGTAAATGATGTTTGAGGGTTGATTTGAATGGGGTTTGGGTAGAGGATCATTTCTGGGTGGTTGATTTGATGTGGGGTGGCCTGTAGAGTGTTTTAGGGTTTTGGACACGCCGGAGAAGATGAGCGGAGCTCCTCTCCGGTCACCTGAAAGTGATTAAGTCTTAACCCTAATTAATTTGCCAGTTTGCTTCGTGACCATTGGATGTGGATTAGGTTAACTTTTGAATGGTCCAGATCAAGTTACTTAACCCTAATTCAGTTTTATTAATTTAATTAAATGTAATTAGTTTAATTAAACTGAAACGAATCTCAACCTTTAAAAGGCGCGCGCAGTCAACCTCCCCTTCTCCAATTCAAATCTAGACCATTGGATCTACATACTTTCTCTTTTAATATATTTTTATTTCATTTTAAATACATTTCTTTCTACATTTTATTAAAAATAGTAAAACATTTCTAAAAAATTTCATTTTTTGCATCATGACTTAAAATATATTTCTCATTCTGAAATTAATTTTTATTTTATTTTTTGCATAAAATTCGTATTTTTAAAATATTTAAATGTTTATTTTAATTGATTAATGGTAATTAATTAATTAAAATAGCATTTAAGTTTCTAAAAATCACAAAAAAAAATCACATTACATCTTGATACATTTAGAAACATTATTAAACCCTTCAAACAAATTTCTTTTTGGTTCTTGACCTATTTTGACATTTTTCTTTGGATTTAGGGTTCTTAAAAGTCAATATTTTTTCCCTAACTTAGAAAAATCCTTTCTGCCTAACCATGAAGGGTTTGATGATGGTTCTTTTTGCATTGCATTCTTCATGTCATATAGTTTCTAGGATAAAATTGGTTTGAATTTATCTTTAATTTTCATTTTGTTTGGCATTTTTCATTGTGAGGTATCCTAAAACCCTAGCCAACTTGAGAAAATCATAACTTCTTTAGGGTTAAGAGTTAGGTCTTCCCCTTTGGGCAGTGAACTTGTATAGGTTTAGGGTTCCTTTGATACTACTTGCAATTTTTTATCTTGTCATTTGCTTCTGGTTTTGAATTTTGTATTGCATGCTATGTATAAACCCTAATTTGTATCTTCATTTGCATTCATCCTTCATATGCCTGCATACATGAACTTGCCATAACATTTTGTGCATCCATAGGACATATAAGACATCTTAGGACACATTAGAATCATGTTTGATCATTGCATCATCCATTTGCCATGTTATGCATCCATTGCTTTCCATAAGTTTTTTATGAACTTTCATGCCTCCTTTCATGCTTCATTTGCATCTTCATCACTTGTATGATCATCCACATCTTATGAAATACATTTGTATCATCCTTTAGCATCATTCACATCTTGATTTGCTTCTGACTTTGGCTTTCATCTTGGCATTTCATTTCATTTTCATTCCATTTCACTTCCTTTTGCTAACTTTTCAGGTGGTAAGTACTTTGAGAAGTGAATTTGCTTTCACTTCTCATAATCTCTTCTCACCTCTCTTATGCATTCATTTCTGAATTTTGTAGTTGACTTAGAGTGAGCTTGCTCATTTATGTTCCTTATTCACTTTCTTTCTTCAAGAAACTTATTTTCTTAAGTGAAGTAATTTGTCTTGCTTCTTCTGTTTCATCCTCCTTTCATCTGCCTCTTCCTTGGTGGATTTTCTCTTGAAGATCTTTTGCAAGCCTCATGAACCCTAGGAACACCCAAGCATGATCATAATTAGGGTTTGATTAGTCCCCCATTAATTTTTACCTTTGTGTCATCTTTGAGTCTTCTTTTCTCATCTCATAATAAAGGACTAAACCTTAAAGGTTTTAAGGATTTGTGATTAGGGTTATGCCTGCATCCTTCTATTAGGATGGAGTGTATAACTTTAATCCTAAGTGTTAAACCCTTAATGTGTTTAAATCCTTTAATCAATTCATCTAATAATCACTAAGACAATAAGCTTGTAACTTGGGCCTTGCATTAGGGTTCTAATTCTTCCTTAATTGGTTAAGAAGGACTAACCCTAGTCTTAATGGACAAGTCCCCCTCAAGTTGTCTTACAAACCATAAAATTCACTTCTTAATCCTACCATTAACTAAAATCCATTTAATAAAGACTTTGTTTTGTCATGAGGTTAATCCCTAATCATGGGTTAAGTTGAGGAGCCTTTCTCAGCTTAAATGTTCTCATCTATTATCCTTCTATTAGGATGGTGTAATGGGTCCATTAAATCCTTGATTATGGCTTAAACTCATTACTTAACACTAAACAAAAACTCCAAAAACATCTAAATAATCTCAAGTAGGTTAATGATCTTAACCCTACATCATGGTGATTAAGTGTGAGGTGTTTACTTCATACTTAAGGTATTCTCATTACCCCTAATCAGAGGGAGGATGTGATGAGTTTATTAACCCTTGGTTTAGGTTTAAACTCATTTTCTTATGACAAACACAAAAAGCAATAAAAGATTGAAAACATCAAAACAAACAATAATCGTCTCCTCCGGGATTCTTTCCTCATCTCATTCACTCACAAACGAGAACTTTCTTCTTCCATCTAATGCAAGACAGTTTGCACCTGAGCCAGACAGGTCATACACTTAAGCACAGACCAGTAAGCAGTTCAACAGTCAATTTATCTTTCAGTCTCTTTGAGTCGAACTACGGTGTTCTGACTTCCTCATTGCACGAGAGGATACGTAGGCATAACTTAACAGTTATCGAACAAAAGTCTCTGTATATTCCCCCCTCTTCCAGCATTATTCTTTAAGCCTCATGGTCTTGAGCTTTGCACTCTTTCTTCACACTGACACTCCTTTATTACACTTCACATTTCTTTTGCACTGACACTTGCATTCTTTTTCCAGCTTTTGCACACAAAATAGCACTGACACTACCCTTTTAAACACAAATCTTTTAAGCGTGGATCCCGTCGAGTAGGATGGACAATCTGGGTGCTAATACCTTCCCAGGTTGTAATCAACCCCCTTTCTCAGTTTCTCTGGTTCGCAACCGTCTTATCCATCTTTTCTTAGGTCTATGCAGCATTACCTTTCCTTCGGGATAAAAATGCCTAGCTGGCGACTCTTTTCTTTTCAGTTCACCCTTGTGTGTTCTCTCCTCTTTCGCCGACCGTTCGCGTATGTACCCTATTTGACCAGGTGTCATTTGGTGGGAGTGACAGCTTGGCGATTCTGCTGGGGACCCTTATACTGTAACCAGGGCTTCTGGTTCTTTTTGTGTGTTCCTCCTAGCGCTTGTTTGATTTATGTTTACTGGGGTGTTATGTGCTATGTGTTTTTATGTGTTTATTTTATTGCTTTATGTACAGTTTTGTTTATTGCTTTCTTTACAGTTTTATACATCATACTGTCATACTGTCATTTTGCTGGATCTGGTTTGCTGTCTTGGTGGGTGGGGTTTCATTGAGAGTTTAAGGTCCTATACCTGGGACCTGAGTGACACCTAGGCTAGAGTGGTTCATGTTCTTTCCCATTCCATTTCGGTCTGGTGCGGGAATATGAAACACGGTTCAGATGTGGGTTTCTCCTTGAGAACTCTGTACTACAGATTTCCTGTAGTGCTAGGGCTATCTGGGAAGCCTGCTAAGTCTGGATGACCTTTATAATGACCTTCAGAATCTGAGGTGAATTAGAGGAGGATCTTTTATGGTTATTGTAAACACTGTGCCTCCGGGTTAGAAGTGTTTACACTTCTCATAACTAATCCAAGTCTGAGGATCCTTGTTTTAGAACATTACCTGTGAGGGGGTTGGGCTATTTACAGGTTTGCAGGTACCCTTGGCCACATCATACCCTGTTATTGTTTTGTTTAAGAGCACTCCACTTTGGACAGTTCTTATGATTAACCCTGGATATGTGACTCTTTATTTGAGTCCCCCACCCTGGTTACTGGATTTCTCAAACCTCCATCTGGACTTCTTGAACATACATGGGCCTTATTTGTCAAAACAGATAATCAGATCCAGCTTGATCACAAACCCTTGCATATCATTTGCATATATCATCATTGCATCATTTAACATTTGTTTATTAGCTTTTCAGGGTATCCATATCATATCTGTTTTGGTTTTGACCCCTTCTTATGCATAGACCTCTGCTTCAGTTATCTCCATCACCACCTGCATCAGTCTGCCAGAGACTTACCTTCAGCATCTTAGTCTGTGATCTTCATCAGCACTTATCTTCAGCTTCTTCAGCAGCACTCATGGCTACTCCCAGGAAGAGCAACATATCCTACCACTTTTTTGAGCCTGTGTTGACTGGTATCAGGCAGGTCCAGTCACTTATCACACCTGAGCACGTCCCATTGTTTAGAGAACACTATGGGGGCATCTTGGACATGGTTATGGACCTTGATCCTTCTCAGAGGAGCATGATCCACACATGCTTGCAGTTTTATGACCCACCACTGAGATGCTTCACATTTCCATACTTCCAGTTAGGGCCTCTGCTGGAAGAGTTTTCTTTATTGATTGGAGTACCTATCAGAGGTGGAATCCCCTTTAACCCAGAGATGATTGCTCCTAGGAATGAGGAGATAGCAAGGGCACTGTACTTGGAGCCTGCCCTTATTGAGCAAAGTATGACAACAAAGGCTGGGATTCCTGGTTTGCATTTGGACTTCTTGATTTCTCAGGCCATTCTGAAAGCTTCATTGGGAGAATGGAGGGTAGTTTGTGCACTATTAGCCCTCAGCATATATGGGGCTATACTGTTTGCAGATGAGCCCAAATTTTTCAGCAAGAATGCCATCCATCTGTTTCTTCTGAAGAACCCAGTACCTACATTACTAGGAGATTTCTATTACTCCATTCATCAGAGGAATGAGAAACAAAGGGGGAAGCTGGTGAGATGTTGTGCTCCTTTGTTTTACACCTGGCTGCTCAGACACCTGCCTAAGTCAGATGCTTTCTTGAATCCCCACCAACAGAAGAATTGGGCCAAGAGGCTCATTGCCTTGACTTCAGATGATATTAGATGGTGCACCCAGAGCACCAAAGGCAAGGACATTATCACCAGCTATGGACAATATCCAAATGTACCTCTGATAGGAGTAAAGGGTTGCATCAACTACAATCATTTGTTGTTTAAGAGACAACTGGGCTATGCTTTGGTTCACCCTCCCAGAGGACAAGATTTAGCTGAGACCCTATATTGTGAAGTGAAACCTAATTCAGCTGCTGTCAGACAAGCATCCTGGGCTTGGGACAACATCCAGATAAAAGGGATGGCTATTTTTGGAAGATGTAATAATGTCGCTTCAGCTCAATACTATGAATGGTCCCGTATTAGAGCTCAGATTACCATAATGCCTTTCATCTTGGAAGACATACCTGGGCCATCTACAGTACAGCCAGCAGCAACTGTCAGCCTAGAAGAATTTGAGAAGTTGAAGGAAAGGAATGAGAACATATCTCAAGCCTTGAAGAAGACCCTTTGGGAAAGGAGTGATGGTCATCTGGACATTGAGAGATTGGAAAAGCTCAGGGTGGAGCATCTTACCAAAATTGAGAAGACAGAGGACTACATCAGGAAAGCAAGAGCTGGGGAGAAAATATTGAAGAATGCCTGTAAAGAAGCCAAAATTCAGAAGGCTAGGACTGAGCTTTATCTGCAAGAGAGTCAGACTAGGTGGGTCAGGATCACTGAGGCCCGTACATAAGAAGACCAGAAGACTCAAGCCAAGATTGAACAGCTAGAGGCCAGTGAGAAGAAGCAGCAGGAAGCTTTGTTAGCAGCCCAAAAGGAGATTTCAGAGTTGAAGCTCAGAGCAGGATTGAAGAGATCAAAGGACCGGGACAGGCATAAGAAGCTGACCACTGCCATTGCTACTAGGAACCTCCTCATTAGGACCATTACAGAGCACCCAGCTGGTCCAGTGATTGAGGCACTCCTGAAGGAGGTCAGAGAAGATGAGTTTGGACTGGATGTCTGACTTTTTGCTTGTTGTTTGTTTCCATTTGATGTACTTTTCTTCTTTTGTTGTATTTTGACCCTTCAGGGGCATGTATTGTAAAACAAACTATGTATTGTTCATCAGTTGTAATATATTTTAGTTTGTTTTCGTTTCGGTTTCTCTCAACAACATCAAGCATCTTCCTCGAGGTCTGGAAAGGTCAAAACCGAGAACCAAACCGGATACCCTGGAAAACAAATAAGCATACTGCATTGCATACTAACCTTGTTTTTATTTTGTAGGTCTTGTTATATTTATTTGTTTCTAACTTTGTTGTGACTTCAGGAAACATTGCTCGTCGCCGAGTGTTCCCTGTCGACCGCGCGCACCGGTATCCAACTCGTAACAACCTTCCCGGTATTCAAATGGAACAAGTACAGCAGGATCTGACTGAGGTCAGAAATCAGATGACCAATGAGAGATTGGAGATGAGAAATCAGATGTCTCAATTCATGGCAGTGATGACTGGCTTAGCCCAAAGTCAAGAAAGGTTAAGAGAGTTGGTGGAAAGACAAACTCCTGAGGAGCCTCATCTTGGAACAGGAGGAACTAGTAACAATGAGTGGGGCCAGCCTCGTATTGACCCACCAGTATTTGGACCTCATCTGGATCCAGAAGTTAACATCCCGAGAAATGTGCAAGGTAATACTGCTGGGGGGAGAATCTTGCAAGAGGATCCCCAAGAAGAACAGTTTACCGTTATGGGGGCTGGAGATGAAGTATATGACAGGAGATTGGACGAGATTGCTGAGAAGTTAAGATCTTTGGAGTCTCAAAATTCTTTGGGCTTCGATGTGATGGACATGGGGCTGGTGGATGGGGTGAGAATTCCCCACAAATTCAAACCCCCATGCTTTGAAAAATACAACGGTACCTCCTGTCCACGAACTCACCTGCATTCTTTTCTGGGAAGGCTCAAAGCTTATACTATGGATGAAAAGTTGTGGATGTTCTACTTTGAGGACAGTCTGACTGGAGCTTCAAGGGAATGGTATTCGCATTTGTCTAGGGCCACCATAAGATGTTGGAAGGGTTTGGCTAAGGCTTTCATCCGTCAATATCAATACAACCTGGACATGGCTCCCAATAGAACTCTCCTGATGGGTATGTCTCAATCTTCTAGAGAGAGCTTCCGGGAGTATGCTCAAAGATGGAGACAGCTTGCTGCTGCTGTTCAACCACCCATGTCAGAGAGGGAGATGGCTGACATGTTCATGAATACATTGCAATGGACCTATATTGATAGATTGGCTGCCTTCTCCTCTACCAGTTTTTCTGATGTGGTCATAGCTGGTGAGAGGATTGAAAGCCTCTTAAAGATGGGCAAAATTTCCGACAGTGGTGCAAGTTCATCCAGCAATCCCAGAAAGCCTTTTGTGGGACTCCGAAGGGCCGGCGAAACAAATTCCATTCATACAAGCAGGGGCAGGCCTCATTATGCTCACCGGTCAGTAGCAGTAGTTACCATTCCAGCTCCGATTCCTCAACAATCAGCATATCCTCAACAGCAACAACCACAGTATCAACAACAAGTTCTTTATCCGCAACAAAGGTCGTACAACAACAACAATAACCAGCAACAGCGTCCTTTCCAGCAAAGGCCATCACAGGCAAACAGGGTAATTGACCCAATCCCAATGTCGTATGCTGCACTCTTGCCACAACTCATGAAGCTCAACCTAGTTGAGTTAAGGACATTGGCTCCTCCAGATCCTCTTAATATGCCAAAGAACTATGCAAATTCCAGGTGTGCATTCCACTCGAACGCACCGGGGCATAATACTGAAAAATGCAGGGGCCTACAGATGAAAGTCCAAGATTTGGTGGATTCAAAAGCTCTCAACTTTGCACCTCCTCCAAATGTCACAAGAAATCCAATGCCTAGTCACAACGAGCCTAGGATTAACGCTATTGAGGAAGGCAAACCATCCACATTGATTAGTAGTGTTGCACAGATCCAAACACCTCTGGTTGAAATCAAAGCTCAGCTGTTAGAATGTCAAGTGTTCCTTGGATGTGAGCTCGGCTGCGGATATTGCAATATTGTTGTCAATGGATGTGAGAGACTGAGGAATGGCATAGATGGTCTTATTAAGGATGGTATCCTTCAGATTACAACAACAGCGACTACAACTCCAACAATCCCTTCATCAACAATCACAGAAACTCCTACAACGTCAGCAACCATTGTTCCGACGGATTCTACTACAACTCCAACAACTGCTCAATCAATCACTTCAAAGGATGCAAGTTCAGTCACCATTCCTGCTTCAACTTCAACGCCCATCTAGTCAACAGTGCCTTCTACAACATCAGCAGCAATTAATGAAAGTGTCTCAACGGTTACGATTTACTACGATCCTGCAAATGTTCCTACCAATAATTCACAACAAAATGTTACTCCTGTGAGAGCACCAGTTACCATATATTATGATCCACACACCATTGTAGTCCCCTCTGCAGCTGCTATCAGTCTAGTCACTATCACAGTGCCTGGGCCGGTTCCTTACGAAAGCAATAATGCCATCCCTTGGCATTATGGCTCAGATCTATACTGCGAGGGGCAGAAAATCACTTTGGACTCATCAACTTCTTCACCTCAGATAGACAATGTGGGGGGAGACGGGGGTTTCACTAGAAGCGGACGTCTCTTTGCCTCGCAAATTCCAAGACCCGTTGTTGAAGCAGAAGCTGCTGCCAAGGCAAAAGGGAAGAGCATGGTGCAAGAAGAACCAGTTGCTAAAGAAGCTGTGAGGACTCCTTTTGATCAAGAGGTTGATGAATTCATGAGAATCATAAAGAAAAGTGATTACAAGGTGGTGGACCAGCTTCACCAAACACCTTCCAAAATCTCCATACTATCATTGCTAATGTGCTCCGAGGCTCATCGGAACACACTATTAAAAGTCCTGCATGCAGCTTATGTGCCGGAGGAGATTACCGTCAATCAGTTAGAGGTTGTGGTTGGAAATGTCAACGCTAGTCATGGACTAGGATTTACCAACACTGATCTGACAGTGGAAGGTCACAATCACAACAAGGCTTTGCACATTACCTTGGAGTGTAAGGGTGCAGTTCTTTCTCACGTACTGGTAGACACAGGGTCATCACTCAATGTCCTACCTAAGAAAGCCCTTGTGAAGCTGGAGTATGACGAGTTGGCACTACGCCCAAGCAACTTGATAGTAAGAGCCTTTGACGGTTCTAAGAGGTCAGTTCTGGGAGAGATAGAGTTGCCTATAATGATTGGCCCACAGATTTTCAAAACGACCTTCTTTGTGATGGATATACAGCCCGCCTACAGCTGTCTATTGGGTAGACCATGGATACACGCCGCTGGCGCCGTGACGTCAACCCTTCACCAGAAGTTAAAATTTGAGTGGGAGGGTCAGGTCATTACCATTTGTGGGGAGGAGGATATTTTTGTTAGCCAGCTGGCTACTTTCAAATATATTGAAATGGATGGGGAGATCCATGAAACCATGAGTCAGGGGTTTGAGGCCTTGAATATCAATGAAACATCTGCTTTGCTAGGGACTTCCATCACATCATATCAGCGAGCCCGGAAGGTTGTTGAGGAAGGTACCGCCCAAGGCTGGGGCAAGTTACTGCCCGTGGAGAAGAATGAGGACCGATTCGGGTTGGGTTACAAACCAACTCGACAAGATCAACCAAAGGCTGCAAAGGAGCCCAAGTTCGTCAGCGGGGGATGCTCACTCCAGATGCTGTGAATAGTTTGGAAGATGAGTCAGAAGACGAGCGCAACTTGGAAAGCTGGATACGTCCAAGGATCCTGGGGAACCATGTCTCGAACTGGTCTTCCCAGGAAATTATAAGAGTTACTCCTGCAGAGTAATTATTATTTCCTGCTTTTAAAGCATGCATCAAGTCCTGCATCTTGCCCAAGATGTCAGGGCTCATTTTGTAATCGGGCCATCTTGTATTTTGTGCAAAGATCAATTAATGAATATCAGGACATCTTTTGCAAATGAGTCTTTTTCTTTCTCCGCTCACTGTTTTTCATTTTTTATTTTTTGTACAAAAATAAAATGGCAATGTTTTTCAAAATAATAACTTCATTTTCACTTTTCTAAAGCAAGATAAAACTGGTCACTAAAATGAACAAATCTAAACCCTTGCAGAGAATGCCCTCTAGACTGCACCGACAACAACACCGCTATGACTTCGTATGACTTTGACAATCCGATTAATCAAGCCGATGAAGGGGTTGAAGAAGACTATGAGCTACCGGAGGAGCTAGCCAGGTTGTTGAGACAAGAGGAGAAGATTATCACTCCTCATCAGGAGGAAGTTGAGATGGTTAATCTTGGTACGGAAGAAGACTTGAAGGAAGTCAAGATTGGGGCCTGCCTGCAAGATTCAGTGAAAAAGCAACTGATTGACATGCTTCGGGAGTATGTGGATGTTTTTGCTTGGTCTTATCAGGATATGCCAGGGTTGGACACCGACATTGTTATGCACAAGCTGCCTCTGAAAGAAGACTGTCTGCCAGTAAAACAGAAGTTGCGCCGTACTCGCCCGGATATGGCAATGAAGATAAAAGAAGAGGTACAAAAACAGTGGGATGCCAGTTTCCTTGCTGTGACCAGTTACCCGCTGTGGGTTGCTAATATTGTACCTGTGCCTAAGAAGGATGGCAAGGTGAGTATGTGTGTGGACTACCGGGATCTGAACAGAGCCAGCCCGAAAGATGACTTCCCTTTGCCTCACATTGATGTATTGGTCGACAATACGGCTCAGTTCTCAGTGTTCTCCTTCATGGATGGATTTTCAGGATATAATCAGATCAAGATGTCACCTGAAGACATGGAGAAGACAACGTTCATCACACCCTGGGGCACATTCTGTTATAAGGTAATGCCATTCGGACTGAAGAACGCTGGTGCCACCTATCAACGGGCTATGGTAACATTATTCAATGACATGATCCACAAGGAAATTGAATGTTATGTGGATGACATGATTGCCAAGTCCCTTACAGAAGAGAACCACCTAGTGAATCTGTTGAAGCTATTCAAGCGTCTGAGGAAGTACCAACTGAAGTTAAACCCCAATAAATGCACATTCGGGGTGCGATCCGGTAAGCTGCTGGGATTTATCGTAAGTGAGAAAGGGATTGAAGTTGACCCTGACAAAGTCAAAGCCATTCAAGAGATGTCTGCACCGAAGACTGAAAAAGAAGTTCGGGGATTTCTAGGTAGATTGAACTACATTTCACGGTTCATATCTCACCTAACAGCAACCTGTGAACCTTTGTTCAAATTGTTAAGAAAGGAACAAACGGTCAGGTGGAATGAAGATTGCCAAAGGGCTTTTGACAAAATCAAGGAATATTTACAAGAGCCTCCGATCCTTATGCCTCCATTTGAAGGAAGACCTCTGATAATGTACTTGAAAGTATTAGAAGAGTCAATGGGGTGTGTGCTGGGCCAGCATGACGAGTCTGGTCAAAAAGAGTATGCAATATACTACCTAAGCAAAAAGTTTACCGACTGTGAACAACATTATTCACTGCTCGAGAAAACATGATGTGCTTTAGCGTGGGCTACTCGCCAACTAAGGCAGTATATGTTGACCCACACTACCTTATTGATCTCAAAGATGGACCCAGTTATGTACATATTTGAGAAGCCAGCACTTACCGGACGGGTTGCAAGATGGCAAATGATCCTCACAGAATATGACATTCAATACACATCTCAAAAAGCCATCAAGGGCAGTGTGTTGTCCGATTATCTTGCTGAGCAACCCATTGATGATTACCAGCCTATGAGATTTGACTTCCCTGATGAAGACATCATGTTCATAAAAGCAAAAGATCATGAAGAGCCTATTCACACTGAAGGGCCTGATCCAGAAGAAGAATGGACTATGATGTTTGATGGGGTTGTTTACATGAATGGTCGTGGTGTTGGTGCAGTACTCATTACACCTAAGGGAGTTCACATGCCTTTCTCGGCAAAACTCACCTTTAACTGCACTAACAACGAAGCTGAATACGAAGCTTGCATTATGGGTCTTGAGGAAGCCATTGACCTCAGGATCAAGACTTTAACGGTATTTGGAGATTCAGCTCTGGTAATCAATCAAACCAACGGCAAATGGTATACTCACCAGGAGCATCTGGTACCTTATCGGGATTATACAAGGAGGTTACTCACATTCTTCACAATAGTCAAGCCCGAGTATATCCCTCGAGACGAAAATCAGTTTGCAGATGCTCTGGCTACCATTTCATCCATGATCAAAGTTCAAGCTGCCAACTTTGTGCCTCGAATTTCAGTATCCAGACTTGACAGACCAGCATATGTATTCTCAGCAGACCTTGTCAAAGA
The DNA here is from genome assembly GCA_963966055.1 of Lathyrus aphaca. Taxonomy (NCBI): domain Eukaryota; kingdom Viridiplantae; phylum Streptophyta; class Magnoliopsida; order Fabales; family Fabaceae; genus Lathyrus; species Lathyrus aphaca. The sequence goes on along the minus strand of OZ014519.1, from coordinate 735,503,415 downwards.
TGAAAAGCCTTGGTTCTACGACATCAAATGCTTCTTAGAGGATCAAACATACCCACCTGGGGCATCATCCAATGACAAGAAGACATTAAGAAGGCTAGCTGGTAGTTTCTTCCTGAATGCTGATGGTTCCTTGTACAAGAGAAACTTTGATATGGTACTCCTCAGATGTTTTAATAGGGCAGAAGTAGACTTGTTGATGCACGAGGTGCACGAAGGATCTTTCGGTACCCATGCTGGAGGGCATGCTATGGCTAAAAAGTTGCTAAGATCGGGTTACTACTGGATCACAATGGATGCAGATTGTTGTGCTTATGCTAGAAAGTGTCATAAATGCCAGATCTATGCAGATAAAGTGCATGTGCCTCCAAATCCCCTGAATGTGATGTCTTCACCCTGGCCCTTTGACATGTGGGGCATAGATATGATTGGCAAGATTGAACTGACTGCCTCAAATGGCCACAGATTCATCCTGGTAGCCATTGACTATTTCACCAAGTGGGTTGAGGAAGCTTCATATGCAAATGTCACCAGGCAAGTGGTAGCCCGATTTCTAAAGAGAGACATCATTTGTCGGTATGGAGTGCCCGAGCGAATCATTACTGATAATGGTTCCAAATTGAACAACAAAATGATGGCAGAGCTATGTCGGGACTTCAAAATCCAACACCACTATTCTTCTCCTTACAGGCCAAAGATGAATGGCGTTGTGGAGGCAGCTAACAAGAATATCAAGAAGATTGTACAGAAAATGGTGGTCACATACAAAGACTGGCATGAAATGCTGCCATTTTCCTTGCATGGGTACCGTACGTCAATCAGAACATCCACCGGGGCAACACCGTATCAACTTGTGTATGGAATGGAGGCAGTCCTACCTGTTGAAGTTGAATTACCCTCCTTACGGGTACTAATGGATGTCAAACTAAATGAAGCAGAATGGGTCCGATCCCGATACGAACAACTGAGTCTGATCGAAGAGAAGAGATTAGCTGCAATTTGTCATGGGCAGCTGTATCAGAAAAGAATGAAGAAAGCCTTCGATCAGAAAGTCAGGCTTCGAGAGTACCAAGTAGGAGATCTTGTGCTGAAAAGACTCCTTCCTCCTCATACAGACCACAGGGGCAAGTGGACTCCGAATTATGATGGCCCGTTCATAGTAAAAAAAGTTTTCTCTGGTGGGGCACTGATGCTCAGTACTATGGATGGTGAAGACTTCCTGTCCCCTGTGAATTCAGATGCAGTTAAAAAATACTTCGCATAAAATGACCCGCTGGACATAAAAACAGAATGTAAGTCCAGGCAAAAATAGGGCATCCCGGCGAGTCAAAAACAGAATAAAAGACTCAGGCAAAAATAAGGGAAAATAAACAAAGAAAAAAAAATGTACACCCGCTGAGTTGAAAAGCCACATTGGACAACTCAGGCAAAAATGGGTATCCCGGTGGATTGAAAACCCGAAAGGGCGATCCACGCAAAATAAGGGAATAAGCGAACAACTGCATTCTGAATTCGTCTGTATCACTCACGACATGGCAAACTTCGAAAGGTTAAAGCATCGGTCAGAATCAGCCTTTTCAGAAAGCAAGATAAGAAGAACGTCAATGTCATACAAGTCATAGCAAAAGAGAAGCACATTGAAGCGTCATCAACATTGCCAGCATTTTTTGTTTCTCAATTTGTAACAATTTCCTCATTTCAGGGGATTTGTTTCTTTGACTGTACTTGCCAATTCAGGGCACACGAATTAATAAAAATTGGATCTTCAGTCACATTTTGTCTTATACATTTTATCTTTATTTGCAAAAATGTCTGATGTCCTTAATATAATGGTTGCATAAATACAGATGCGTCTTTTCTAAATTACATGCTTGCAGGAAATATATTTGCTCCCGGGAGTGTCTAAATTCCTATGATGGAATCTAGTAAGGGACACCTCGGGATACTTGTACGTTTTTGCCATAATAGGATTGCAGGTATGCAAAGCGCAGCAAGGGGCATGAAAGCTTATCCCCAGCAAGCTTCCCAAATCATTATTTCCTCAGCACATCCTCCAAACAGCACCAGAGAAGCTCTTTCTCCCCATCAGAAGGTGCTCATTTCCCCAGCTGAGTTGTCAGATGTTATCATCCTCAGCAAGATCCATACAGAGGTCTATAAGAAGATCGTTCAGTGATCTTTCTCCTCCCCAGCCAAGTGCTAGACAAGAAGCCATTTCCCCACAGAGCTCCAGCCTCTCCGATAGGGCAATGCCTGAAGATCACAATGAAGTGACGAAAGTTTCCGCAGACCCCAGCTGGGTTTCTCATTACCAGGATAGGTCTGGCAGTGACTTACTTCCCCAGGTAGTCGTACATCTTATCAGATCTACCAATGATCTCATCCCCAGCTGGGACACTCCTTCAGGCAAATCAGCCAGAGATCTTCACAGCAACGGGATCCGAATCCCGGATCGGTATCTTTTGCATGATCATAGCATTCGCATCATATCTTCCCCCAGAGCGTAGCATTCCGTCTAATATGGAGCATTACGGCAAAAATCAAACATATTGCATAATCACAAGCCATGTTTTGAATCGGTCACCTGTGAATACTGAAATCCCATCAACAACATACAGGATACCACTCAAATTCCCCGGCAGAATAGCAAAGCATTTTCTTTACATACAGATACTTGCTCCTTTTGACACTCGTCCGTGTCATCTTTCCCCAGAAAGTCGCCGGAACGCTTTCCACAAACAGATACTTATACGTTACAGATAATTTTCGACACTCGTCTGTGTCATATCCCCAGCAGAAAGCCAAAGCTTCCCCTTTGCACTCACAAAAACATATTAATACACTCTCCTGACACCCGTCCGTGTTACCTATCCCCAGCATAGTTGCCTAAACACTTTGTAAAACCAAACATTTGTTTGTAATATACTTATACATTTTCTCTTTTGACGCTCGTCCGTGTCACACTCTCCTCAGCAAATTGAACACTCGTCTGTGTCTCACTCACGCTTATTTTTCACTCATACAGATACTCGTTCGTATCTTGTATATGCTACTTGTTTCCCCTCAGAGTCGACACTTGTCCGTGTTCTTTGTTAACCAGTTGATACTCGCCCGTATCATCATCTCTGAACATGCGTCAGCGTTTGTTTCTACCGATACTCGTCCGTATCATGGTCCTAAAGATGCTGGTCCGCATCTTTAATCTATACACAGAGTCGAAACACTTATACCTCTCTCCCATTAAATGTAGACACTCTTCTATATCTACTATTCCCCAGAGGAGTTCCCAGCAAATTCTTGGCAAAACTTCCTTTCTATCTGACATTCGTCCTATGTCATGATACTTCCGGCAGCCGTACCCTGCCAGGTGATCGTCCTTCACCTTTTGATGATCGTCCTTCATCGTTCCCCCAACGGAGTCTCCATTATTGGAACCCTTTCTATCCGACATTAGTCCTATGTCGTGATATTTTAGCAGTCGTCCCCTGCTAGGTGATCGTCCTTCACCTCTTGATGATCGTCCTTCATCATTTTATCCGATGGTCGTTCCCCATCGTTGATCTTGTTATCTGACATTTGTCTTATGTCACGATAAACCCTGAGAGTAGCCGTACCCTGCTAGGTGATCTTCCTTCACCTCTTGATGATCGTCCTTCATCATGCTTATCCGATGGCCGTCCCCATCATTGACCTTTTCTATCCGACATTTGTCCTATGTCGTGATACTTTCAGAGCAGCCGTCCCCTGCTAGGTGATCGTCCTTCGCCTTAGATGACTGTCCCTCATCTTTCTCCCTAACAGCGCAGCCGTCCCCTACTAGGTGATCGTCCTTCACTTTAGATGACCGTCCCTCATCGTTTATTTCTTCAACCTGATGGTTGTCCCCATCATTACCTTTACCTTAAAACCCCAGAGAATTTTGTTACTTTGCCTGATAGTCGTCCCCATCACGATCCTCTATTTTTCCGGCATATCGGTCGTCCCCGTCATTGCTTATCCCTAGCAGTCGTCCTCTGCTCGGAAGTCGTCCTCTGCTCGACGGTCGTCTTCCGTCACCCGCACTTTTTAATCATACTTTATTTTCTTTTACAATCTATATCCCTTTTCTTCTTCATTTAGTGAGTGCAAATTTTGGACTGTCTTTGGTATTCAACCACAAGTTATCTTGTTTGTCTGTTAAGTCGTCGCTTACATCCTGCACAGTTAACTCATGATTGAATAGGGGCAGCTGTAAACACCCCAAATTTTCCCTCACTCATTTCACCATGGCTTGTGATCTTTTCATTAGCATAAGTTCAATCTTAGCATCTCATATTGCATTTTTTGCTTCACTGCATTGGTTCTAAGTCATCTGCATCTAGGGTTTGTGATCTGGGCAATCCCTGAGCTATCTGAGCCACTCCAGAGGTCTTCAATCATCTCAAGAGGGTCCATGTATGTTCAAGCATCATATTATATCCTCCCAAGGTCAAGGAAGTCAGAAAACCACAAGAACTGAGGAAGGCATGGAAGCAGAGCCAAGCTTAACTGCACAGATGATCTAAAATTAGGGTTTTGGTTTCAGAGGCCATAACTCCAATTTTTTTTGTCATTCTTGTTTCTATTGGTCTCTATATGTTATGAGGATCATGCATACCAATTTTCATGAAGAAATTCAATGGGGAAGGCATCTGATCAATAGATGACTTCTTGAGCAAGTCAGTGCAAAATCAGGGCATCTGAGGCCCCCAATCACCCAACCAAAGGATCTTCTCCATCGTTTTGGGTGTATATGATCTTTATTTGATCTTAGAAGAAGTTAGAAGTTCACAAAATTGAAGAATTTCAAGCCATTTGCAAAGTTGCCATTTTGGGAAAGTGACTTGTAATGCAAACTTGCCATTTTGGGAAAGTTTTCCAACCTCCTCTTTTTGATTCAAAAATGCTTCAAATGAAAAATTCTTGGTCATGAAAATAGATTGGATCATTCCCTTTTCAAAAAGTACAAGAACTTGATCTAATTCATCATAGAACTCAAGTTATGGCTTTGCAAAGTTGGGAAAAATCACTAAATTTCACTTATGCACCAAAGAGGGAAGTTTGCAAAAACACTTGCCAAAGCATTTTGTGACATCAATTTGACTTCTAACCATTGCAAAAACATCATAAATGGTCCATAAATCAGAATTGCCCAAGGGATTTCTCATTTTCACGCCTTGAATTACAAGTCACCATAAGGCATTTCTCATGAATCATCAAGAATGGAATTTTTGCAAAAGGGACTTCTAATGATTGGATTAGTTGCTAAGTGATCTCAAAACATTATGACAACTTCATGTGGTCCATTTTGCTGCAATTTTCCCAAGAGTTCATAGGTTTCTTTACCTTGGTTCACAAAGATTTCCAAAGAGGGAAAAGTTGCAAGAGCCATGCTACCACTTGCCTCAGCCATTATAGCTGCACAAAAACAATCCAAAGGCCTTCCTTGATCCATGCTGAGCCCAGCCATGCCCCTATTCCTCCTCTGACCCGAGCCATACCTATGGTACACAAATTCATGAATTTTTGCATCTTTGCCCATACCAATCAAACTGTGACATTACCAACCCTCTGCCCAATCAAAACTGAATATGCGGACCTCATGGACTTGAAACATAGACACATACAAGCCAACATCCTCCCATAAGCCAGGATTCACAAAAACTGCAAGTTTTCTTCATCTCTTCGAAACTCTTCACACAGCCATCACACTTCAATTTTCTCTTCACCAACAAGTCACACATCCTCCATAGAACCAAAATCAACCATTAAAACAGCCAAAAGCATCACATACACCAACTGCAAAACCTGCTATACCAGAACTGAAACTTCCAAATCAACCACCATTAAAGGTTTTAAAGCACCTCATTAGTCTCAGGAGGTTCAGAGAAGGCTTTTTTCACGAAGGAGAGGCCAGGAAAGCTCACATTTGCAGTTCATCGTTGTCGCTCCCGAAGATTTGCATCCCGGTACAAGCGCGAACGGTCGGCGAAAGGAGATGTGAGAACACACAGGAGTGAACTCACAGGGAATGAATAGAGTCGCCAGCTAGGCATTTTTATCCCGGAGGAAAGGTAATGTTGCATAGACCTAGAAAGATATGGATAAGACGGTTGCGAACCAGAGAGACTGAGAAAGGGGGTTGGTTACGACCTGGGAAGGTATTAGCACCCAGATTGTCCGCCGTACTCGACGGGATCCACGCTTAAAAGATTTGTGTTTTAAAGGGGTAGTGTCATTGCAATTTGTGTATAAAGAGCTGGAAAAGGATGTACAGGTGTCAGTGTAAAAGCAGTGTGAGGTGTAATATATACAGTGTCAGTGTAAGAACAGGAACAAGATGCTCAAGATCATGAGGCTAAAAGAGTAATGCTGGAAGGAGGGGGGATATACAGAGACTTTTGTTCGATAACTGTTAAGTTATGCCTACGTATCCTCTCGTGCAATGAGGAAGTCAGAACACCGTAGTTCGACCCAAAGAGACTGAAAGGTGAATTGACTTATGAACTGCTTACTTGTCTATGCTCAAGTGTATGACCTGTCTGGCTCAGGTGCTAACTGTCTTGCATTAGACGGAAGAAGCGAGTTCTCGGTTGTGAGTGAATGTGATGAGAAAAGAATCCCGAAGGAGACGATTATTGTTTTTTTTTTTTGAGTTTTCAGTCTTTTATTGCTTTTGAAAGTTTGTCATAAGTTAATGAGCTTAAGCCTAAACCAGTGGATTTAGTAAACTCATCACATCTTCCCTCTGATTAGGGGTAATGAGAATGCCTTAAGTGTGAAGTCAGCTTCTCACACTTAATCACCCTGGTGTAGGATTAAGATCATTAACCTACTTGTGGTTATTTAGATGTTTTTGTTGTTTTTGTTTAGTGTTAAGTAATGAGGTTAAGCCATAATCAGGGATTAAACAGACTCATTACACCATCCTAATAGAAGGATAATAGATGAGAATGTTTAAGCTGAGGAAAACTCCTCAACTTAATCCATGATTAGGGATTAAACTCATGACAAAACAAGCCTTTATTAAGTGTATTTTAGTTAATGATAAGATGATGAAGTGATTTTTAGGGTTTGTAAGACAACTTGAGGGGGACTTGTCCATTAACACTAGGGTTAGTCCTTCTTAACCAGTTAAGGAAGAATTAGAACCCTAATGCAAGGCCCAAGTTACAAGCGTGATGTCTTGATGATTATTAGATGGATTGATTAAAGGATTTAAACATATTAAGGGTTTAACACTTAGGATTAAAGTTATACACTCCATCCTAATAGAAGGATGCAGGCATAAGCTTAATCACAAAGCCTTAAAGCCTTTAGGGTTTAGTTCCTGATTATGAGATGAGAAGAGAAGACTCAAAGAGACACAAAGGCAAAAACTAAATAGGGGGACTAATCAAAACCCTAATCATTGTCATGCTTGGTTGTTCCTAAGGTTTGTGAGGTTTAAGAAAGAAATCTTCAGAGGAACCACCAGGAAGCAGATGAATGGAGCAAAGAGAAGCAAAGCAACTTGCTTCATTTAAGAAGACAAGTCACTTGAAGAAAGGAAGTAAGAAGAAGAATAAAGAGCAATTCTCAATCTCAAACACATAATAAAATGCAGCAAGGATGCATAAAAGAGATGAAAAGAAAATGTGAGAAGTGAAGGCAAATTCACTTCTCAAGGTTGCTTACCACCTGAAAAGTTAGTGAAAGGAATGCAATGCAATGCAAAATGAAGTGAAATGGCATGATGCAAATCAAAACCAGAAGCACATACATGGTGTTAATGATGCTATGAGATGATGCAAACATGAAACAAAACATGGGGATGATCATACAAACTTATGGATGCAAATGAAGCAAATTAAGAACCATGATCATACATGAAAAGTTATGAAGTGCAAATGGCATACAACATGGCAAATGCAAGATGCAATGATCACACATGCTTACAATATGTCTTAAGATATCAAATGAATCAAATGAATGCACAAAATGCTATGGCAAGTCATGGTATGCAAGCAAATGCAAGATGTATGCAAAAGGAAGCCCAAATTAGGGTTTATGATCAATGCATCAAACAAAAACCAAAATCAGAAGCTAACATCAAGATAAAAAATTGAAAATGCATTCAAAGGAACCCTAAACCTATACTAACTCACTGCCCAAAGGAGAGGTTCCAACTCTTAACCTAATTAGGGTTATGAATTTCCTAAGATTTCTAGGGTTTTAGGGTATCTTGACAAGAAAAATGCCAAACAAATGGAAAATGAAAGATCAAATCATGCCAATTTAATCTTACAAACTACATGATATGCACAACACAATGCAAAAAGAATCAAAGTCCAACTCTCAATGGTTAGGCAGAAATGATTTTTTGGAGTTTGGATCAAAATAATGCTTTGAAAATGAATTAATTCCATGGAAAATTATCAAAATGCATCAAGATCAAAAAAGAAATTTGGTTTGAGGGTTGGACAATGTTTCTAAATGATTTTAAAGGTTTCATGAATTTTTTGGTGATTTTTAAATACCTAAAAGTATTTTTAATTAATTAATTCTCATTAATTAATTAAAAATAAACTTTTAAATGATTTAAAAATATTTTTTAATGCAAAAAATAAAAATAAAAATGTTTTTGGTTTCTGAAAATTAATAAAAGTTTATATAAAAATTTTCAGAATTTTTAAAAAGGTTTTGCTATTTTTAATAAATATGAGAAAACAAATGAAATAAATAAAAAATAAAAATGAATTTAATCTGAAAAAAGAAAAGTATGCAAATCTAAAGGTCCAGATTCAAATATGCACGCGCGCGAATTGACCTGGCGCCACATCCAAGGGCTGACATTCAAACTTGGCTAATTATGATTAACCCTAATTAATTGTGCCCTAATGACTTTCAGGCGACCGGAACACTGTTCCGGTCGTCTTCTCCGGCCATCTCAAATCTCCAACTCTCTCTACACGCATCCAAAACAAAATCTAACTACCCAGAAATCATCCCCACTCAAAAACGAATCAAACCCCTCAATCAAATAACATTTATCATTCAAGAACAGAGAGAATCGAATCAAACATTTTTTTAGGGCAAAAATGCACTCGATTCAGGAGCTTTCTGGCTGTTTCTCTGGCTCAAATGCACTCCAGTGATCCCCCTAAGAAGCTTGCAATGTTTGTTTGAAGTTTGCAATGGCTGGTTTGGAAAATGGCAGAGGTTCTGCTCAAGGTGGGGTGAGAATCGTATTTGTGATTCTGGGAGTTTAAGGCAATGGTGATGGGTGCTTTGTGACCAGGGGAGTGTGTTGAGTTGATTGGTGAAGCTAGTTTGTGTGTTTGTGGCCTGTGTGATGAGTTTCGAATGCTCTTGCAAGGTGAGGTGATAAATGAGAAAGCTGAGTTATGGAGTGTTTCAGGCTTGCTCTCTTGTTGCTTTGGCTTGCTTTTTCTTTGTATAAACAATTGCCATTGGTCAGATGAAGTGATGTGTGCTTTATTGATTGGTATGGGTCCTTTTGCCAAAATGTCAAAGTTGGTGTAAGAGAAGTATGGGCTACTTTCTAGCCAAGGACAAAGGGTGTGTCCTGCGCAGCATGATGTGGGGAAAGGCCTAGGATGGTTCAGCAAGCTAGCAAGCAAGTGGATGAGAAGCTATGATGAGTTTTGCAACTTGCCTTGCTTTTGATCTTTGTGAAATATCTTGATCCATAAGCCACAAAAATGAGAAACTCCTTGGCCCATTCTGATTTTTAAGTGTTGTATGATCATGTGGTGAAGTTTAGAAGTCCATTTGATGACTTAATTTGCCTTGAGAAGTGAATTTGCAACTTTGCCTCTTTGGTGGAAAACTTCAAATTTTGTGATTTTTGCTAACTTTGACAAACCATAACTTTTGATCCAAAATGAATTAGGTCATGTTCTTGTACTTTTTGAAAAGGGAATGATCCATTCTACAACTTTCATGATCAAAGTTTTTCCATTTGAAGCTTTCTTGAATCAAAAAGTAAAGGTTGAAAAAGTTGCCTAAAATAGCATTTTCATTAAAAGTCAAACTTGCCCAAAAAGTCAACTTTGCAAAAGACTTGAAATTCTTCAATTTTGTGAACTTCCAACCTCTTCCATGATCAAATAAAGATCATATACAATCAAAATGATGAAGAACACCCTTTGGTTGGGTCATTGGGGGCCTCAGATGCCCTGATTTTGCACTGACTTGCTTGAAAAGTCAACTCTTGATCAGATGACTTCCCCATGGAATTTCTTCATGAAAATTGATATGCATACTCCCTATACCATATAGAGACCAATAGAAACAAGAATGACCAAAAAATTTGGAGTTATGGCCTCTGAAACCAAAACCCTAATTTTAGGTCATCTGTGCAGTCAAGCCTGGCTCTGCTTCCATACCATTCTCAGTTCTTGTGATTTTTTGACATTCTTGACTTTGAGAGGATATAATATGATACTTGAACACACATGGACCCCTTTGAAGTGATTGATGACCCTTGGAGTGGCTCAAGAAGCTCTTGGATTGCTCAGATCACAAACCCTAGATGCAGATGCCTTAGAACCAATGCAGTGAATCAAAATTGTAATATGAGATGCTGTGATTGTGTTTATGCATATGAAAAGATCACAAGCCATGGTGTGAATGGGTGAGGGAAAATTTGGGGTGTTTACAGCTGCCCCTATTTGTCGCTCCCACTAAATGAAGCTAGGTCAGATAGGGTACAGACGCGAACGGTCGGCGAAAGGGAACAGTGGGAACACACAGCCGTGAACTCACTGGAGAATGAATAGAGTCGCTAGCTAGGCATTTTTATCCCGGAGGAAAGGCAATGCTGCATAGGCCTAGAAAAGATATGGATAAGACGGTTTGCGAACCAGAGAGACTGAGAAAGGGGGTTGGTTACAACCTGGGAAGGTATTAGCACCCAGATTGTCCGTCGTACTCGACGGGATCCACGCTTAAAAGATTTGTGTTTTAAAGGGGTAGTGTCAGTGCATTCTGTGTATAAAATAGCTGGAAAAAAGATGTACAGGTGTCAGTGTAAAGTGAAGTGAAGTGTATAATGACGTGTCAGTGTAGGAATGAGAATGAATTGCTCAAGATCATGAGGCTTAAAGAATGAAGCTGGAAAGAGGGGGAATATATAGAGACTTTTGTTCGATAACTGTTAAGTTATGCCTACGTATCCTCTCATGCAATGAGGAAGTCAGAACACCGTAGTTCGACCCAAAGAGACTGAAAGGTAAATTGACTTGTGAACTGCTTACTTGTCTATGCTCAAGTGTATGACCTGTCTGGCTCAGGTGCAAACTGTCTTGCATTAGACGGAAGAAGCAAGTTCTCGTTTGTGAATGAGTGTGATGAGAAAAGAATCCCGAAGGAGACGATTATTGTTTGTTTTTTGTGCTTTCAGTCTTTTATTGCTTTTGAAAGTTTGTCATAAGTTAATGAGCTTAAGTCTAAACCAATGGATTTAGTAAACTCATCACATCTTCCCTCTGATTAGGGGTAATGAGAATACCTTAAGTGTGAAGTCAGATTCTCACACCTAATCACCTTTGGTGTAGGATTAAGATCATTAACCTACTTGTGATTATTTAGATGTTTTTGGTGTTTTTGTTTAGTGTTGAGTAATGAGGTTAAGCCATAATCAAGGATTAAACAGACTCATTACACCATCCTAATAGAAGGATAATAGATGAGAATGTTTAAGCTGAGGAAAGCTCCTCAACTTAATCCATGATTAGGGATTAAACTCATGACAAAACAAGCCTTTGATTAAGTGGATTTTATTTAATGATATGATGATGAAGTGATTTTTATGATTTGTAAGACAACTTGAGGGGGACTTGTCCATTAACACTAGGGTTAGTCCTTCTTAACCCATTAAGGAAGAATTAGAACCCTAATGCAAGGCCCAAGTTACAAGTGTAATGTCTTGATGATTATTATGTGGATTGATTAAGAGATCTAAACACATTAAGGGTTTAACACTTAGGATTAAAGTTATACACTCCATCCTAAGAGAAGGATGCAGGCATAAGCTTAATCACAAAGCCTTAAAGCCTTTAGGGTTTAGTCCCTGATTATGAGATGAGAAGAGAAGACTCAAAGAGAGACACAAAGGTAAAAACTATGAGGGGGACTAATCAAAACCCTAATTCATTGTCATGCTTGGTTGATCCTAAGGTTTGTGAGGTTTGCAAGAGAAGAAACTTCAGATGAACCACCAGGAAGCAGATGAACAAGATCAAGAGAAGCAAAGTGACTTGCTTCATTCAAGAAGTCAAGTCACTTGAAGAAAGAAAGTGGGAGGAAGAAGAATGAACAAGCTCAATCTCAAACACAAATAGAAATGCAGCAATGGATGCAAGAGAGATGAAAAGAAAAGTTATGAGAAGTGAAGGCAGATTCACTTCTCAAAGATACTTACCACCTGAAATGTTAGAAAAGAAATGCAATGCAATGCAAAATGGGATGAAATGGTATGATGCTAAGCAAAACCAGAAGCATGTTGATGATGATTATGATGTTATGAGGTGCTGCAAACATGAGGCAAGACATGGAGATGTTCATACAAGATTATGGATGCAAATGATGCAAGTTAAGGAGCATGAATGAGCATGAAAAGTTATGAAACATACAAGACAAATGACATGGCAAATATGAGATGCAATGATCAAAGATGCTTTATACATGTCTTAAGATGTCAAATGAAACACAAACATGCATAAAATGCAAAGACAAGTCATGTTATGCAAGAGAATGCAAGAAGGATGCAAAAGAAAGCCCAAATTAGGGTTCATGGATCAAACATCAAACAAAAACCCAAAACAGAAGCAAACCCTAAGATAAAAAAAGGAAAATGCCACTCAAAGAAACCCTAAACCTATAATGAACCACTGCCCAAAGGGGAACTCCCAACTCTTAACCAATCTCAAGATATGATTTTTCTAGGTTATTAGGGTTTTTTAGGGTTCTTAACAAAAGAAATGTCAAACAATTAGGAAATGAGAGAACAAATCATGGCCATTTTATCCTAGAAACTACATGCTAAACATAACACAATGCAAGAAGAACCAATGCCCAAACCTTCTTAGATAGGCAGAAATGAATTTTTGAACTTGTGATCAAAATAATGCACAAAATATGATTTAATTCAATGAAAAATTCTTAAAATGCATCAAGATCAAAAAAGAAATTTGGTTTGAAGGTTGGACAATGTTTCTAAATGTCTTAGAACATTTCATGAATTTTTTTGTAATTTTTAAATACCTAAAAGTATTTTTAATTAATTAATTCCCATTAATCAATTAAAAATAATCTTTTAAATATTTAAAAATACTTTTTTGACGATAAAAAATAAAATAAAATATTTTTGGGTCATAAAAACTAATAAAACTTTTAGGAAAAAGTTTCATAATTTTTAAGAATTTTTAACTATTTTAAAATAAATGTGCAAATTAATTGAAATAAAATGAATTAAAAACAAATAAAATGAAAAGTCAAAGGAAAGGATGGCTGAGATTCATTCTGGATTCAAATTTGTTGACTGCGCGCGTCATCCAAGGGTCCAGGCTGACTCTGATTAAATTAATTAAACTATGGATTAATTAGGCTAACACGTGGATTAGGGCTAATCAGAGAGATCCAGGCCACACATGCGCGCGGGAGGTCAACTGGTCAAAGGGATCGTACGCTCCAGATTCAAACTTGAGTTAATTACGTGATTAGGGCTTAATCACTTTCAGGTGGCCGGAGAAGACTTCCGGTCGTCTTCTCCGGCCAGCATCTCACCTGAGAAATCCCCAAACCCCTCAAATCGTATCAAAAATGAAAACTAAGAACTGGGAAATGATCCTCACATCCTCACGAATCAAACCCCTCTCTCAAAACAAATTTTTTCTCCCTAAACAAGCTGAATCGAAGAGAACAAGTTCTAGGGCACGCTGGCTTCAGAGACAAATTAAATACTCAAATCAAAGCCATTCTCAAAACCAATGACATCAGGATGATCAGTGAATCACATAGAACAAGTTTGTAACAAGAAAAATGATTTCTGGAAAAATGAATTTCAAGCTACCTGAAATTTGGAGCTTTCAACCTGAGAACTTGCTGGCCACCTCTCCTTGTGCAATCCACTCCTCAAGACCTCTGGATGATATTTGAATGCCTTAGAACAATTTATGTAGGCTGGTTGATGAGCTTCGACAGTTTCTGCTTCACCTCAGTCAGAAATGGCTATGATGATTCTGGTAGTTTCAGGCCATTGTGAATGGTGGTTTATGGTCCAGATGATGTATGGAGAAGCTTTGCAAGGTTTGTTTGGATGTTTGTGAGCTAGGGAGGGAGATTCGAATGGAACTGCAGCTTGAGGTGAGAAATGGCTATGGGGTGTTCTGGTTGATTCAGGCTTGTGCTCTTGCTGGTTTCTACTCAATGATGCATAGTGAGTTGAATGGTGAAAATGGTTTGAGTGTTTCTTGGCTGGGCAGAGAGATTCGAAGGCTTATGCAGTTGGGGTGTGTTTTTGTGAATGTGATGAATGAGGATGTTTCAGCCTTGCCTTGTGTTATGTCTAGCTTGCAAATTGTCCACATAACTCTCTCTCATTGGTCAGTTGACAAGACATGCCCTTTATTGATTGGTAAGTTACCTTTTGCCAAAAGTCAAATAATGTGTAAGAGAGGTATGGCTCATGATCTAGGCAAGTACATGGGCTGGTTCTGGTGCAGCAAGGTGAGGTGAGAGGCTAGCAAAGCTCAGCATCCAAGGCTGCAAGTAGGAGGAAGCATGATCATGAGTTTTACAACTTGTGACTTTTTGTTCACATGTGACCTTTTTTGTCCAACCAAACATAAAACCATGGGCATTCTTAGTTCATTTCTGATTTTTAGGACTTAGAGAAAGTTTATGTGCTGGTTTGAAATGAATTAGAGGCTGCAATATGCATTGGTCCAAGATTTTGCAAAATTCTCACTTAGGGCATGCCTTGAAAATCAATGATTTTAGCCAACTTTGCATTGCCATAACTTTTGATTCAAGAAGAGTTTGATCATGTTCTTGTACTTTTTGAAAAGGGAAAAATGAGATCTACAACTTTCATGACCAAAGTTTTCTCATTTGAAGCATTTTTGGATCAAGAATCATGGCTTGAAAAATGACCTAAAATGATGCATTCTTGAAAAGTCAACTATGCCCAAAAAGTCAACATTTGCAAAAATCCTAAATTCTTGATTTTTATGAACTTCAACCTTCTTCCATGATCAAATAAAGATCATATACACTCAAAATGATGAAGATCACCCATTGGTTGGGTCATTGGGGGCCTCAGATGCCCTGATTTTACACTGACTTGTCTGAAAAGTCAACCCTTGATCAGATGACTTCCCCATGGAATTTCTTCATGAAAATTGATATGCATACTCCCTATACCATATAGAGACCAATGGAAACAAGAATGACCAAAAAATTTGGGGTTATGGCCTCTGAAACCAAAACCCTAATTCTAGGTCAACTGTGCAGTCAATCCTGGCCCTGCATCCACTCAAACCCTAGTTCTTGTGATTCTTTTGAAATTTTTGACCTTGAGAGGATGTAATATGATGCTTGAACACATGTAGACCCCTTTGAATTGATTGGTTGCCTTTGGAGTGGCTCAAGATATCCTGAGGTTGCTCAGATCACAAACTCTAGGTGCAAATGACTTATAAACTATGCAGTGAATCAAAAATGAGATGTGAGATGATATGATTGTGTTTATGCATATGAGGATGATCACAAGCCATGGTGTGAATGGGTGAGGGCAAATTTGGGGTGTTTACACTATTCAAACATGAGTTAGCTGTGCAGGATGTAAGCAACGGCTTATCAGGCAAACAAGATAACTTGTGGTTGAATACCAAAGACAGTCCAAAATTTGCACTCACAGAATGAAGAAGAAAAGGGATATAGATTGTAAAAGAAAATAAAGTATATTGTAAAGTGGGCGACGGAGGACGACCGTCGAGCAGAGGACGACTGTTGGGTAAAGAGCAATGACGGGGACGGCCGACATGCTGGAGGAGTGCGGAAAATAAAGCGATGACGGGGACGGCCGACATGCTGGGGATAAAAGGGGTTATGATGGGGACGGCCATCAAGTAAAGCTGTAAAATTCTCTGGGGATTAATAAAAAATGACGGGGACGGCCATCAAGTTCATAAAGTAACCAACGATGGGGACGGCCATCGGGCTAAAAAAGAAAAGGGACCACGACGGTGGCGGCCATCGGGTTAAAGAATAAATGAAATAAACAGATGATGAGGTACGGTCATCAAAGGTGAAGGACGATCACCTAGCAGGGGACGGCTGCTCTGTAGGGGTTAAGATGAGGGACGGTCATCTAAGGTGGAGGACGACCACCTAGCAGGGGACGGCTGCTAAATATATCACGACATAGGACGAATGTCGGATAAAAGGTCAACGATGGGGACGGCCATCGGACGAGCATGATGAAGGACGATCATCAAGAGGTGGAGGACGACCACCTAGCAGGGGACGGCTGCTCTCAAGGTTTATCATGACATAGGACGAATGTCAGATAACCAAAATCAACAATGGGGACGGCCATTGGATAAAATGATGAAGGACAATCATCAAAAGGTGAAGGACGATCACCTAGCAGGGGACGGCTGCTAAAGTATCACGACATAGGACGAATGTCGGATAAAAAAGGTCAACGATGGGGACGGCCATCGGATGAGCATGATGGAGGACGACCATCAAGAGGTGGAGGACGACCACCTAGCAGGGTACGGCTGCTCTCAGGGTTTATCATGACATAGGACGAATGTCAGATAAAAAAGAAATTCACTTTACGGGTAATCTACTGGGGAATACTAAACACGGACGAGTGTTTATATCCAAGAAATAAAAGGTATAAGTGTTCAGATGTGTATAGATTAAAGATGCGGACGAACATCCCTAAGACTACGATACGGACGAGTATCGAGTAGAAACAAATACTGACACGTGTTCAGAGATGATGATACGGACGAGTATCAACTGGTTAACAAGGAACACGGACGAGTGTTGAATCTGAGGGGACTCTTCTAGGGAATAGTAGACACAGACAAGTGTCTATATTCAAGAAGACAAAAGTGTTTGACACGGTGTATGGATTAAAGATGCGGACGAGTATCCTTAAGACTACGATACGGACGAGTATCGGGTAGAAACAAACGCTTGACATATGTTCTGAGATGATGATACGGACGAGTACCAACTGGTTAACAAGGAACACGGACGAGTGTTGAATCTGCGGGGATATAAATGGTGTATACAAGATACGGACGAGTATCTGTATAAGTATGATTGGTGTATGTTTAAGTGTTCCACCTGCTGGGGAGAGTGACACGGACGAGTGTCAAAAGGAGAAGAGTATAGTATAAACAAGTATCTGGTATACAAAGTGTTTACATTACTGTGCTGGGAAAATGACATGGACGGATGTCAAGGAAATGTATATATATAAGTATTTGTGAGTGCAAAGGGGACGCTTTGGCTTTTTGCTGGGGATTTGACACGGACGGGTGTCGAGAAGTGTCTGTAATATACAAATGTTTGTTTATAAAGAGAAACTCGGGCGACTTTACTGGGGAATCATGACACGGACGGGTGCCAGGAAGTATCTGTGTTTGTTAGTGGCAATGCCTTAACTCTCTGTTGGGGAATCTGAGGAGCATTCCGTATATTGTTGATAGATTGTTAATATTCAGAACATGGCTTATGATTATGCAGTATGTTTGATTTTTGCCGCAATGCTCCGTATTAAACGGAATGCTACGCTTTGTGGGGTGAATATGATGCGAATGCTATGATTATGCAAAAGAAAACCAATCTGGGGTTCGGATCCCATTGTTGTGAAGATCTTTGGTTGATCTGTTTGAAGTGAACATCCCAGTTGGGGATGAGATCATTGGTAGATCTGATGAAATGATTCTGCTTGGGGAAATGGGTCAATGATGGACCTATTCCCGCAAATGAAAGACCCAGCTGGGGTTTGTAGAAGCTTTCGTCACTCTGTTGTGATTCCTTCGTGTGTTGCTCTTCTGGAGAGAGGCTGAGACTCTGTGGGGAGACGGTTCCCTGGCTTTTGCACTTGGCTGAGGAAAAATAATTGGCAACTCGGCTGGGAGAAGAAACAAGTGGCAACTCAACTGGGGAGAGAACACTTTGAGTGCTAAGACTGAGTGTTGATTTGCCAGCTTGCCGGGAGTGAAGCTTTCATGCCCCATGTTGTGCTTTGGATATCTGCAATTATGCAAAGATAGAAAAACGTACAAGTAATCCCGAGGCATCCTTTACCGGATTCTGTCATAGGAGTGAGACACTCCCGAGAGTAAGTATATTTCCTGCAAGCACGTAGTTTTTATTTTTGAGGACAAACATCTGTATTCATGCAATCAGTATTTTAAAGATATCAGACATTCTTTGCAAATAAAATGAAGTGTACGAGGTGAAACTTGACTGAAAATCTGTTTTTATTAATTCATATGCCCTGAATTGGCAAGATACAGTCAAAGAAACATATCTCCTGAAATGAGGAGATTGTTACAAATTGAGAAACAAAATGCTGGCAATGTTGATGACGCTTCAAGGAGCTTCCTTCTTGCTATGACTCGTATGACATTTGACGTTCTTCTCGTCTTGCTTTCTGAAGAAGGCTGATTCTGATAGAAGCTTGATCCTTTCGAGTTTTACCAAGTTGCAGGTGATACAGATGAATTCAGAATGCAGTTGTTCGCTCATTCCCTTATTTTGCATGGATCGCCCTTTCGGGTTTTCAATCCATCGGGATACCCATTTTTGCCTGAGTTGTCCAACGTGGCTTTTCAACTCAGCGGGTGTACATTTTTTGTTTATTTTCCCTTATTTTTGCCCGAGTCTTTTATTCTGTTTTTTACTCGCCGGGATGCCCTATTTTTGCCTGGACTTACATTCTGTTTTTATGTCCAGCGGGTCATTTTTATGCGAAGTATTTTTTAACTGCATTTTAATTCACAGGGGACGGGAAATCTTCACCATCCATGGTGCTGAGCATCAATGCTCCACCAGAGAAAACTTTCTTTACTACAAATGGTCCTTCATAGTTTGGAGTCCATTTGCCCCTGTGGTCTGTATGAGGAGGGAGGATTCTTTTCAGCACAAGATCTCCTACTTGGTACTCTCGGTGCCTGACTTTCTGATCAAAGGCTTTCTTCATTCTTTTCTGATACAGCTGTCCATGACAGATTGCAGCCAATCTTTTCTCTTCAATCAGACTCAGTTGTTCGTATCGGGACCGGACCCATTCTGCTTCGTTCAGCTTAACATCCATCAGTACCCGCAGGGAGGGTAATTCAACTTCAACTGGTAGGACTGCTTCCATACCGTACACAAGCTGATACGGTGTTGCCCCAGTGGATGTTCTGATTGACGTGCGGTACCCATGCAAGGCAAATGGTAGCATCTCATGCCAGTCTTTGTATGTAACTACCATCTTCTGCACAATCTTCTTGATATTCTTATTAGCTGCCTCAACAGCGCCGTTCATCTTTGGCCTGTAAGGAGAAGAATTGTAGTGTTGGATCTTGAAGTCCCGGCACAGCTCTGCCATCATTTTGTTGTTTAAGTTGGAACCATTATCAGTAATGATTCGCTCGGGAACTCCGTATCGACAGATGATATCTCTTTTCAGAAATCTGGCTACCACTTGTCTTGTAACATTGGCATAAGAAGCTGCTTCAACCCACTTGGTAAAATAGTCAATGGCTACCAGGATGAATCTGTGGCCATTTGAAGCAGTCGGTTCGATCTTGCCAATCATATCAATGCCCCACATGGCAAAGGGCCAGGGTGAAGACATTATATTCAAAGGATTGGGAGGCACATGCACTTTATCCGCGTAGATCTGACATTTATGGCATTTCCTGGCATAAGCACAACAGTCGGCATCCATTGTGATCCAGTAATAACCTGATCTTAGCAACTTTTTATCCATGGCGTGCCCTCCAGCATGGGTACCAAAGGATCCTTCGTGCACTTCATGCATTAACAAGTCTGCTTCTGTTCTATCAACGCATCTGAGAAGTACCATATCAAAGTTTCTCTTGTACAGAGAACCATCAGTGTTCAGAAAGAAACTACCAGCTAGCCTTCTCAAAGTCTTTTTATCATTGGAAGATGCCCCAGGTGGGTATGTTTGATCCTCCAAGAAGCACTTAATGTCATGGAACCAAGGCTTATCATCTTTGACAATATCTGCTGCAAATACATATGCTGGTCTGTCAAGTCTGGACACTGAAATCTGCGGTACAAAGTTGGCAGCTTGAACTTTGATCATAGATGAAATGGTAGCCAGAGCATCTGCAAACTGATTCTCGTCCCGAGGGATATACTCAAGCTTGACCATTGTGAAGAAAGTCAACAACCTTCTTGTATAATCCCTGTAAGGTATCAGATGATCCTGGTGGGTATACCATTTGCCGTTGGTTTGATTAACTACCAGAGCTGAATCTCCGAATACAGTCAATGTCTTGATCCTGAGGTCAATAGCTTCCTCAAGACCCATAATGCAAGCTTCGTATTCAGCTTCGTTGTTAGTGCAGTTGAAGGTGAGCTTTGCCGAGAAAGGCATGTGAACTCCCTTAGGTGTAATGAGTACTACACCAACACCACGACCATTCATATTAACAGCCCCGTCAAACATCATAGTCCATTCTTCTTCTGGGTCAGGCCCTTCAGTGTGAACAGGCTCTTCATGATCTTTTGCTTTTATGAACATGATGTCTTCATCAGGGAAGTCAAATTTCATAGGCTGGTAATCATCAATAGGTTGCTCAGCAAGATATTCAGACAATACACTGCCCTTGATGGCTTTCTGAGAAGTGTACTGGATGTCATATTCTGTGAGAATCATTTGCCATCTTGCAACCCGTCCGGTAAGAGCTGGCTTCTCGAAAATGTACTTGACTGGGTCCATTTTGGATATCAATAAAGTAGTGTGGGTCAACATATACTGTCTCAGTCGGCGAGCAGCCCACGCTAAAGCACAACAAGTTTTCTCGAGCAGTGAATAACGTTGTTCACAGTCGGTAAACTTTTTGCTCAGGTAGTATATTGCATACTCTTTTCGACCAGACTCGTCATGCTGGCCCAGCACACACCCCATTGACTCTTCTAATACTGTTAAGTACATTATCAAAGGTCTTCCTTCAACTGGAGGCATAAGGATTGGTGGTTCTTGCAGGTATTCTTTGATCTTGTCAAAAGCCCTCTGGCAGTCCTCATTCCACCTGACCGTCTGTTCTTTTCTTAACAGTTTAAACAAGGGTTCACAGGTTGCTGTAAGGTGAGATATGAACCTCGAGATGTAGTTCAACCTTCCTAGAAACCCTCGAACTTCTTTTTCAGACTTCGGTGCAGGCATTTCTTGAATGGCTTTGACTTTATCAGGGTCAACTTCAATCCCCTTCTCGCTTACAATAAACCCCAGCAGCTTACCAGATCGCACCCCGAATGTGCACTTGTTGGGGTTCAATTTCAGTTGGTACTTCCTCAGACGCTTGAATAACTTCAGCAGATTTACCAGGTGGTCTTCTTCTGTAAGGGACTTGGCAATCATGTCATCCACATAACATTCGATTTCTTTATGGATCATATCGTGGAATAATGTCACCATAGCCCGTTGATATGTTGCACCAGCATTCTTCAGTCCGAATGGCATCACCTTGTAACAGAACGTGCCCCAGGGCGTGATGAAGGTTGTCTTCTCCATGTCTTCAGGTGACATCTTGATCTGATTGTATCCTGAAAATCCGTCCATGAAGGAGAATACCGAGAACTGAGCCGTGTTATCAACCAGTACATCAATGTGAGGTAATGGGAAGTCATCTTTCGGGCTGGCTCTGTTCAGATCCCGGTAGTCAACACACATCCTTACCTTGACGTCCTTCTTCGTCACAGGTACTATATTAGCCACCCACGGCGGATAGCTAGTTACAGCAAGGAACCCGGCGTCCCACTGCTTTTGTACCTCTTCCTTTATCTTCATTGCCATATCTGGGCGAGTACGGCGCAGTTTCTGTTTAACCGGCGGGCAATCTTCTCTTAAAGGCAGCTTGTGCATAACAATATCGGTGTCCAACCCCGGCATATCCTGATAAGACCAAGCAAACACATCCACATATTCTTGAAGCAGGTCAATCAGTTGTTTCTTCACTGAGTCTTGTAAGCAGGCCCCGATTTTAACTTCTTTCACATCTTCATCCGTACCAAGATTAATCGTTTCTACCTCCTCCTGATGAGGAGTGATAACCTTCTCCTCTTGTCTCAACAACCTAGCTAGCTCTTCAGGAAGCTCATAATCTTCTTCAACCCCTTCATCAGCTTGATTGATCGGATTGTCAAAGTCATACGAAGTCATAGCCGTGCTGTTGTCGGTGCTGTCTGGAAGGCACTCTCTGCAAGGGTTCAGTTTGTTCATTTTAGTGATTGATTTTAATCTTGTTTAGAAAAGTGAAATAAAAGTTGTCATTTTGAAAACATTGCCATTTATTTTTTTGTACAAAAAGAAAAATGGAAAACAGTGAGCAGAAAAGAAAAAGACTCATTTGCAAAAGATGTCTGATATTTCATTGATTAATCTTGTTGCACAAAAATTACAGATGGCCCGATTACAAAATGAGTCTTGTCATCTTGGGCAAGATGCAAGACTTGATGCATGCTTAAAATATGCAGGAAATAATAATTACTCTGCAGGAGTAACCCTTATAATTTCCTGGGAAGACCAGTTTGAGATACGGCTCCCCGGGATCCTCGGACGTATCCAGCTCTCCAGGTTGCATTCATCTTCCGACTCATCTTCCAAGTTGTTGACAGCATCAGGGGTGAGCATCCCCCCACTAACAAAGTTGGGCTTCTTAGCAGCCTCTGCTTGATCTTGTTGAGTTGGTTTGTAACCCAACCCAAATCTATCCTCTTTCTTCTCTACGGGCAACAGTTTGCCCCAGCCTTGGGCATTCCCTTCTTCCACAACCCTCCGGGCTTGCTGGTAGGATGTCATGGAAGTCCCAAGTACAGCAGATGTTTCATTAATATTCAGGGCCTCAAACCCTTGACTCATGGTTTCGTGGATCTCCCCATCCATCTCAATGTATTTGTATGTAGCCAGATGGCTAACAAAAATATCTTCCTCTCCACAAATAGTAACGACTTGGCCCTCCCACTCGAATTTTAACTTCTGGTGAAGGGTAGACGTAACTGCGCCAGCGGCATGAATCCATGGTCTACCCAACAAACAGCTGTAGGCCGGCTGAATGTCCATCACGTAGAAGGTCGTTTTGAAAGTTTGTGGGCCAATCGTTACAGGCAACTCAATTTCTCCCAGAACTGATCTCTTAGAGCCGTCAAAGGCTCTCACTACTAAGTTACTGGGGCGTAATGCCAATCCTTCATACTCTAGCTTCACAAGGGCTTTTTTAGGTAAGACATTGAGGGATGATCCTGTGTCTACCAGCACATGGGAAAGAACTGCACCCTTACACTCCATGGTAATGTGCAAAGCCTTGTTATGGTTGCGGCCCTCCGAAGTCAAATCAGTGTTGGTAAATCCTAGTCCATTACTAGCATTAACATTTCCAACCACAGCTTCTAACTGATTGACCGTAATCTCCTCTGGCACATAAGTTGCGTGCAAGACCTTTAGTAGTGCGTTCCGATGAGCCTCGGAGCACATAAGCAATGATAGAATGGAGATCTTGGAAGGCGTCTGGTGAAGCTGGTCCACTATCTTGTAATCACTTTTCTTGATGATTCTCATGAATTCATCAACCTCTTGATCAAAAGGGGTCTTTAAAGCTTCTTTAGCAACTTGTTCTTCTTGCACCATGCTCTTCCCTTTTGCCTTGGCAGCAGCTTCTGCCTCGGCACTGGGTCTTTGAATTTGCGGGGCAAAGAGACGTCCGCTTCGAGTGAAGCCTCCGCCTCCCCCCACATTGTCTACTTGTGGTGAAGAAGTTGATGATTCGAGAGTGATTTTCTGTCCTTCGCAGTATAGATCGGAGCCGTAATGCCAAGGGATGGCATTACTGCTTTCATAAGGTATTGGCCCAGGCACTGTGATAGTAACTGGACTGATGGCAGCTGCAGAAGGGACCATGATAGTCTGTGGATCATAGTATATTGTGACTGGTGCTCTGATAGGAGTGGCATTCTGTGAGTTGTAGGCAGAATCATTTGCAGGATCATAATATATTGTAACCGTTGAGACACTTTCATTGTTTGCTGTTGATGTTGTAGGAGACATTGTTGACTGGATGGGTGTTGTTGTTGTAGGAGACTCTGAATGAAGGGGTGCTGAAGTTGTAGAAGGGATGTTTGTTGATGTTTGGTCCGTTGAAGTAACAAATGAAGCATTTGTTGATGAGATTGAAGAGTTGTTTGGAACAATGGTTGTTGCAAGTGTAGGAGACTCGGGAACTGTTGTTAAGGAGATTGCTGGATTGGTAGGTACTGATGTTGTGATTTGAAGCAGGCCACTCCGGATGAGACCATCTATGCCTTCTCTCAAGTTATCACACCCATTCACTGAAACGTTGCAATAAGCACATCCTAGCTCACATCCCGGGAACATTTGACATTCAAGGAGTTGAGCTTTAATCTCTACCAAGGGTGTCCGAATCTGACCCACACTGGTTATCAAGTAAGATGGTTTATCCTCCTCAATGGCATTGATTCTGGGTCCTCCGTGGTGTGGCATAGGGTTCTTGTTAACATTTGGTGGTGGTGCAAAGTTCAGAGCTTTAGAATCTACCAAGTCCTGTACTTTCATGTGCAAAGCTCTGCACTTCTCTGTACTGTAGCCAGGTGCATTTGAGTGAAAAGAACATCTGGCGCTGGCATCATAGTTTCTGGGTAGACTGGCAGGATCTGGAGGTGCCAATGTCCTTAGCTCAACCAGGTTGAGTTTCAGGAGTTGTGGCAGTAATGTGGCATAGGGCATAGGGATCGGATCGATCACCCTATTGGCCTGAGAAGGTCTCTGTTGGAACGGTCTTTGCTGATTGTTGTTGCTGGTGTTGTTGTTGTTATAATTTCTCTGAGGAGGATACTGAGTTTGTTGCTGGTAATGGGATTGCTGCTGCGGTTGATAAGCTGGTTGTGGATGAATTGGAGCGGGAATGGTGACTGCTACCACAGACCTATGAACATATTGTGGTCTGCCCCTGCTGGCCTGAATAGCATTGGTCTCACCAGTTCTTCTTGGGCCCACAAAAGGCTTTCTTGTGTTGCCGGATGAGCTCGCACCGTTGTCAGAAATCTTACCCATCTTTAATAGGCTTTCAATTCTTTCCCCGGCTATGACCACGTCAGCAAAGCTAGTGGAAGAAAAGGCAGCTAGCCTGTCAATGTATGTCCCTTGGAGGGTGTTCATAAACATATCAGCCATCTCCCTTTCTGACATGGGTGGCTGGACAGCAGCAGCGAGCTGTCTCCACCTCTGAGCATACTCCCGGAAGCTTTCCCTGGATGATTGAGACATCCCCATCAGGAGGGTCCTGTTGGGAGCCATATCCAAGTTGTACTGATATTGTCTGATAAAGGCCTCAGCCAAGTCCTTCCAGCACCGGATGGTTGCTCTGGTCAGGTGAGAGTACCATTCCCTTGAAGCTCCTGTCAAGCTATCTTCAAAATAAAACATCCATAGCTTTTCGTCCATGGTATATGCCTTCAGCCTCCCCAGAAAGGATTGTAAATGGGTCCGGGGACAGGAAGTTCCGTTGTACTTCTCAAAGCACGGAGGTTTAAATTTGTGGGGAATCCTGACCCCGTCCACTAGACCCATGTCCATAACATCGAAGCCCAAAGAATTCTGGGACTCCAGGGATCTCAGTTTCTCAGCAATCTCATCTAGCCGTCTGTCATAGGCTTCCTCCCCAGCTCCCATCACTGTAAATTGATCTTCCTGGGGGTCTTCTTGTAACACTCTGCCTGCAGTGGCAGTCCCTTGCACATTAGCAGGGATGTTGATCTCTGGATGAAGGTGGGGTCCGAATACAGGTGGGTTGATATGAGGTTGAACTCTCTCATTATTGCTTGTCCCAGCAGTCCCTAGATGGGGGTCTTCCTGATTCTGCCTTTCTACCAGTGCTCTTAATCTCTCTTGGCTTTGAGCCATATTATTCATCACCTCCATAAATTGTGTCATTTGATTCCTCATTTCCAATCTCTCATTGGCCATTTGAGTCCTGGCCTCTGTAAGGTCCTGCTGTACTTGGTCCATTTGTATACCCGGAAGGTTGTTGCGGGTTGGATATCTGTGTGGACGGTTGAGTGGAAACACCCGACGTCGAGCAATAGTTCCTGACATCACAACAGAGTTAGTAACAAAACAATACCTACAAAACAAAACAAAAGGTTAGTATGCAATGCAGTATGCTTATTTGTTTCCAAGGTATCCGGCTTGGCACTTGGTTTTGACCTTTCCAGACCCTTGAGGAAGATGCTTGTGATGTTGCTTGGAAGAAACTCAGGTAAAACAAACCAACACAAATATTACAAAAAGTAAATGATACATAGTTTGTTTTTTACAATACATGCCCTCTGAGGGGTCAAAAATACAACGTAAAGAAAAGTACATGAAATGAAAGCAACAACAAGCAAAAGTCAGACACCAAGACCAAACTCATCCTCCTGGACTTCCTTCAAAAGTGCCTCAGTCACAGGATTAGCTGGATGCTCTGTGAGGTTCCTGATGAGAAGATTCCTGGTGGCAATAGCTGCAGTTAGCTTCTTGTGTCTGCCCTGGTCTTTTGACCTCTTTACACCAGCTCCAATCTTCAACTCCGAGATCTCTTTCTGGGCTGCCAGCAGGGCTTCCTGCTGCTCCTTTGCACTAGCTTCCAGCTGCTCAATCTTATCCTGAGTCCTTTTATCCTCCTGAGTACGAGCTTCGGTGATCCTGACCCACCTAGCTTGACTCTCCTTTAGATATAAATCAGTCCTAGCTCTCTGGAATTGGGCCTCTTTGCAGGCATTCTTCAAAACCTGTTCTCCAGCCCTTGCCTTCTTAATATAGTCTTCTGACTTCTCAATCCTGGCTAGATGCTCCACCTTTAGCTTTTCTAACCTTTCAATGTCCAGCCGACCATCACTCCTCTCCCAGAGGGTCTTCTATAGAGCCTGAGTCAGATTCTCATTTCTCTCTTTCAATTTCTCAAACTCTTCCAGGCTGACAGTTGCTGGAGGTGGTGCTGTGGAGGGTCCAGGCACATCTTCAATGGTAAAGGGCATCCCAGAAATTTGAGCCCTGGTATGAGACCACTCATAGTACTGAGCTGAGGCCACATTGTTGCATCTCCCAAGAATGGTTACCCCTTTAGTCTGGACATTATCCCAAGCCCAGGATGCTTGCCTGACAATAGCCAGATTAGGCTTGTTCTCACAATAAAGGGTCTCAGCTAGATCTTGTACTTTAGGAGGGTGGACCAATGCATAGCCCAGTTGTCTTTTGAATAGCAGAGGGTTGTAGTTGATGCAACCCTTCACTCCTATCAGAGGTACATTGGGAAATTGCCCACAACTAGTAATGATGTTTCTGCCCTTAGTGCTCTGAGTACACCACCTGATATCATCTGAGGTTAAAGCAACAAGCCTCCTAGCCCAATTTTTCTGCTGGTGAGGGTTCAAGAATGCATCAGTCTTTGGCAAATGCTTGAGCAGCCAAGCATGGAACAAAGGAGCACAACATCTCACTAATCTTCCCCTCTGCTTTTCATTCCTTTGGTGAACAGAGTAGTAGAGATCTCCCAGTAAGGTGGGTACTGGGTTCCTCAGGATGAAAAGATGGATTGCATTCTTGCTTACAAACTTAGGCTCATCTGCAAATAATATAACCCCATATATGCTAAGGGCTAATAATGCACAGACTGCCTTCCACTCTCCCAAGGAGGCTTTCAGAATAGCCTGAGAGGTCAAGAAATCCAAGTGGAGACCAGAGATTCCAGCTTTTGCCGTCATATTCTACCCAATCAGAGCTGGTTCTAGATACAATGCCTTTGCCACCTCTTCATTACTAGGGAAAGCCATCTCAGGGTTGAAGGGGACTCCACCCCTGATAGGTACACCAATCAGTGATGAATACTCTTCCAACAAGGGTCCCAACTGAAAATTCTGGAAGGTGAAACACCTCAGAGGGGGATCATAGAACTGCAAGCAAGTATGAATCAAGCTCCTCTGTGAAGGGTCCAAATCCATAACCACATCAAGGATTCCTCCATAATGTTCTCTGAATAGTGGTATATGGTCTGGAGTAATCAGGGTCTGAATCTTCCTGATGCTAGCCAACTCAGGCTCAAAGAAATGATAGGAGATGTTGCTCTTCTTAGGTGCCATGTTGCTGAAGAAGAGCTGAGACAGATGCTGAGAATAACACTGAAGATGGGCCACTGACAGGCTGAGACTGGTGATAGCAGTAGCTGAAGCAGGTAGGTCTATGCAGATGAAGGGGTCAAAACCAAGCCAAAATATAGTATGGATACCCTGAAAAACAAATAAGCAAATGTTAAATGATGCAATGATGATGTATGCAGATGATATGCAAGGGTTTGTGATCAAGCTGGATCTGATTAACTTCCTTGATATGAGTCCATGTATGTTTAAGAAATCCAGATGGAGGTTCAAAAGTCCAGTAACCAAGGTGGGGGACTCAAATAAAGAGTCACATGTCCTGGGTTAAAATCACAAGAACTGTTCCAAGATGGAGTACTCCTAATCAAAACAAAGTAATAGGGTATGCTGAGGTCAAGGGTACCTGCAAACCTGTAAACAGCCCAACCCCCCTCACAGGTGATGTTCTAAAACAAGGATCCTCAGACTTGGATCAGTTATGAGAAGTGTAAACACTTCTAACCTGGAGGTATAGTGTTTACAATAACCATAAAAGATCCTCCTCTAATTCACCTCAGTTTCTGAAGGTCAATAGTAAAGGTCATCCAGACTTAGCAGGCTTCCCAGATAGCCCTAGCACTACAGGAAATCTGCAGCACAGAGTTCTCAAGAAGAAACCCATATCTGAACCGTGTTTCATATTCCCGCACCAGACCGAAATGGAATGGGAAAGAACATGAACCACTCTAGCCTAGGTGTCACTCAGGTCCCAGGTATAGGACCTTAACTCTCAGTAAAACACCCACCCACCAAAACAACAAAACAGATCCAGCCAGCACAGTATGACAGTATGGTATATGTAAAGCTATAAAGAAAGCAATAAAACAACTGTTCATAAAGCAAAAATAAATACAAATATACAAACACAATTAGCACATAACACCTCAGTAAACACAAATCAAACAAGCGCTAGGAGGAACCCACAAAAAGAACCAGAAGCCCTGGTTGCAGTATAAGGCTCCCCAGCAGAGTCGCCAAGCTGTCGCTCCCGAAGATTTGCATCCCGGTACAAGCGCGAACGGTCGGCGAAAGGAGATGTGAGAACACACAGGAGTGAACTCACAGGGAATGAATAGAGTCGCCAGCTAGGCATTTTTATCCCGGAGGAAAGGTAATGTTGCATAGACCTAGAAAGATATGGATAAGACGGTTGCGAACCAGAGAGACTGAGAAAGGGGGTTGGTTACGACCTGGGAAGGTATTAGCACCCAGATTGTCCGCCGTACTCGACGGGATCCACGCTTAAAAGATTTGTGTTTTAAAGGGGTAGTGTCAGTGCAATTTGTGTATAAAGAGCTGGAAAAGGATGTACAGGTGTCAGTGTAAAAGCAGTGTGAGGTGTAATATATACAGTGTCAGTGTAAGAACAGGAACAAGATGCTCAAGATCATGAGGCTAAAAGAGTAATGCTGGAAGGAGGGGGGATATACAGAGACTTTTGTTCGATAACTGTTAAGTTATGCCTACGTATCCTCTCGTGCAATGAGGAAGTCAGAACACCGTAGTTCGACCCAAAGAGACTGAAAGGTGAATTGACTTATGAACTGCTTACTTGTCTATGCTCAAGTGTATGACCTGTCTGGCTCAGGTGCTAACTGTCTTGCATTAGACGGAAGAAGCGAGTTCTCGGTTGTGAGTGAATGTGATGAGAAAAGAATCCCGAAGGAGACGATTATTGTTTGTTTTTTTTTAGTTTTCAGTCTTTTATTGCTTTTGAAAGTTTGTCATAAGTTAATGAGCTTAAGCCTAAACCAGTGGATTTAGTAAACTCATCACATCTTCCCTCTGATTAGGGGTAATGAGAATGCCTTAAGTGTGAAGTCAGCTTCTCACACTTAATCACCCTGGTGTAGGATTAAGATCATTAACCTACTTGTGGTTATTTAGATGTTTTTGTTGTTTTTGTTTAGTGTTAAGTAATGAGGTTAAGCCATAATCAGGGATTAAACAGACTCATTACACCATCCTAATAGAAGGATAATAGATGAGAATGTTTAAGCTGAGGAAAACTCCTCAACTTAATCCATGATTAGGGATTAAACTCATGACAAAACAAGCCTTTATTAAGTGTATTTTAGTTAATGATAAGATGATGAAGTGATTTTTAGGGTTTGTAAGACAACTTGAAGGGGACTTGTCCATTAACACTAGGGTTAGTCCTTCTTAACCAGTTAAGGAAGAATTAGAACCCTAATGCAAGGCCCAAGTTACAAGCGTGATGTCTTGATGATTATTAGATGGATTGATTAAAGGATTTAAACATATTAAGGGTTTAACACTTAGGATTAAAGTTATACACTCCATCCTAATAGAAGGATGCAGGCATAAGCTTAATCACAAAGCCTTAAAGCCTTTAGGGTTTAGTTCCTGATTATGAGATGAGAAGAGAAGACTCAAAGAGACACAAAGGCAAAAACTAAATGGGGGGACTAATCAAAACCCTAATCATTTTCATGCTTGGTTGTTCCTAAGGTTTGTGAGGTTTAAGAAAGAAATCTTCAGAGGAACCACCAGGAAGCAGATGAATGGAGCAAAGAGAAGCAAAGCAACTTGCTTCATTTAAGAAGACAAGTCACTTGAAGAAAGGAAGTAAGAAGAAGAAGAAAGAGAAATGCTCAATCTCAAACACATAATAAAATGCAGCAAGGATGCATAAAAGAGATGAAAAGAAAATGTGAGAAGTGAAGGCAAATTCACTTCTCAAGGTTGCTTACCACCTGAAAAGTTAGTGAAAGGAATGCAATGCAATGCAAAATGAAGTGAAATGGCATGATGCAAATCAAAACCAGAAGCACATACATGGTGTTAATGATGCTATGAGATGATGCAAACATGAAACAAAACATGGGGATGATCATACAAACTTATGGATGCAAATGAAGCAAATTAAGAACCATGATCATACATGAAAAGTTATGAAGTGCAAATGGCATACAACATGGCAAATGCAAGATGCAATGATCACACATGCTTACAATATGTCTTAAGATGTCAAATGAATCAAATGAATGCACAAAATGCTATGGCAAGTCATGGTATGCAAGCAAATGCAAGATGTATGCAAAAGGAAGCCCAAATTAGGGTTTATGATCAATGCATCAAACAAAAACCAAAATCAGAAGCTAACATCAAGATAAAAAATTGAAAATGCATTCAAAGGAACCCTAAACCTATACTAACTCACTGCCCAAAGGAGAGGTTCCAACTCTTAACCTAATTAGGGTTATGAATTTCCTAAGATTTCTAGGGTTTTAGGGTATCTTGACAAGAAAAATGCCAAACAAATGGAAAATGAAAGATCAAATCATGCCAATTTAATCTTACAAACTACATGATATGCACAACACAATGCAAAAAGAATCAAAGTCCAACTCTCAATGGTTAGGCAGAAATGATTTTTTGGAGTTTGGATCAAAATAATGCTTTGAAAATGAATTAATTCCATGGAAAATTATCAAAATGCATCAAGATCAAAAAAGAAATTTGGTTTGAGGGTTGGACAATGTTTCTAAATGATTGTAAAGGTTTCATGAATTTTTTGGTGATTTTTAAATACCTAAAAGTATTTTTAATTAATTAATTCTCATTAATTAATTAAAAATAAACTTTTAAATGATTTAAAAATATTTTTTAATGCAAAAAATAAAAATAAAAATGTTTTTGGTTTCTGAAAATTAATAAAAGTTTATATAAAAATTTTCAGAATTTTTAAAAAGGTTTTGCTATTTTTAATAAATATGAGAAAACAAATGAAATAAATAAAAAATAAAAATGAATTTAATCTGAAAAAAGAAAAGTATGCAAATCTAAAGGTCCAGATTCAAATATGCACGCGCGCGAATTGACCTGGCGCCACATCCAAGGGCTGACATTCAAACTTGGCTAATTATGATTAACCCTAATTAATTGTGCCCTAATGACTTTCAGGCGACCGGAACACTGTTCCGGTCGTCTTCTCCGGCCATCTCAAATCTCCAACTCTCTCTACACGCATCCAAAACAAAATCTAACTACCCAGAAATCATCCCCACTCAAAAACGAATCAAACCCCTCAATCAAACAACATTTATCATTCAAGAACAGAGAGAATCGAATCAAACATTTTTTTAGGGCAAAAGTTTCAGACAATGCATACATCTTGGTTTCTCAACCATTTTCAAAAGTGAGCACATATTCATGATCAGAGGAGTGCATAGAAGCTATTAAGAACTTAAAAACATGTTTCTGGAAAAAAGTTTTGAGTTGACTACCTGAACTGAAGCTTTCGATTCAGGAGCTTTCTGGCTGTTTCTCTGGCTCAAATGCACTCCAGTGATCCCCCTAAGAAGCTTGCAATGTTTGTTTGAAGTTTGCAATGGCTGGTTTGGAAAATGGCAGAGGTTCTGCTCAAGGTGGGGTGAGAATCGTATTTGAGTTGACTACCTGAACTGAAGCTTTCGATTCAGGAGCTTTCTGGCTGTTTCTCTGGCTCAAATGCACTCCAGTGATCCCCCTAAGAAGCTTGCAATGTTTGTTTGAAGTTTGCAATGGCTGGTTTGGAAAATGGCAGAGGTTCTGCTCAAGGTGGGGTGAGAATCGTATTTGTGATTCTGGGAGTTTAAGGCAATGGTGATGGGTGCTTTGTGACCAGGGGAGTGTGTTGAGTTGATTGGTGAAGCTAGTTTGTGTGTTTGTGGCCTGTGTGATGAGTTTCGAATGCTCTTGCAAGGTGAGGTGATAAATGAGAAAGCTGAGTTATGGAGTGTTTCAGGCTTGCTCTCTTGTTGCTTTGGCTTGCTTTTTCTTTGTATAAACAATTGCCATTGGTCAGATGAAGTGATGTGTGCTTTATTGATTGGTATGGGTCCTTTTGCCAAAATGTCAAAGTTGGTGTAAGAGAAGTATGGGCTACTTTCTAGCCAAGGACAAAGGGTGTGTCCTGCGCAGCATGATGTGGGGAAAGGCCTAGGATGGTTCAGCAAGCTAGCAAGCAAGTGGATGAGAAGCTATGATGAGTTTTGCAACTTGCCTTGCTTTTGATCTTTGTGAAATATCTTGATCCATAAGCCACAAAAATGAGAAACTCCTTGGCCCATTCTGATTTTTAAGTGTTGTATGATCATGTGGTGAAGTTTAGAAGTCCATTTGATGACTTAATTTGCCTTGAGAAGTGAATTTGCAACTTTGCCTCTTTGGTGGAAAACTTCAAATTTTGTGATTTTTGCTAACTTTGACAAACCATAACTTTTGATCCAAAATGAATTAGGTCATGTTCTTGTACTTTTTGAAAAGGGAATGATCCATTCTACAACTTTCATGACCAAAGTTTTTCCATTTGAAGCTTTCTTGAATCAAAAAGTAAAGGTTGAAAAAGTTGCCTAAAATAGCATTTTCATTAAAAGTCAAACTTGCCCAAAAAGTCAACTTTGCAAAAGACTTGAAATTCTTCAATTTTGTGAACTTCCAACCTCTTCCATGATCAAATAAAGATCATATACAATCAAAATGATGAAGAACACCCTTTGGTTGGGTCATTGGGGGCCTCAGATGCCCTGATTTTGCACTGACTTGCTTGAAAAGTCAACTCTTGATCAGATGACTTCCCCATGGAATTTCTTCATGAAAATTGATATGCATACTCCCTATACCATATAGAGACCAATAGAAACAAGAATGACCAAAAAATTTGGAGTTATGGCCTCTGAAACCAAAACCCTAATTTTAGGTCATCTGTGCAGTCAAGCCTGGCTCTGCTTCCATACCATTCTCAGTTCTTGTGATTTTTTGACATTCTTGACTTTGAGAGGATATAATATGATACTTGAACACACATGGACCCCTTTGAAGTGATTGATGACCCTTGGAGTGGCTCAAGAAGCTCTTGGATTGCTCAGATCACAAACCCTAGATGCAGATGCCTTAGAACCAATGCAGTGAATCAAAATTGTAATATGAGATGCTGTGATTGTGTTTATGCATATGAAAAGATCACAAGCCATGGTGTGAATAAGTGAGGGAAAATTTGGGGTGTTTACAGCTGCCCCTATTCAAACATGAGTTAGCTGTGCAGGATGTAAGCAACGGCTTATCAGGCAAACAAGATAACTTGTGGTTGAATACCAAAGACAGTCCAAAATTTGCACTCACAGAATGAAGAAGAAAAGGGATATAGATTGTAAAAGAAAATAAAGTATATTGTAAAGTGGGCGACGGAGGACGACCGTCGAGCAGAGGACGACTGTTGGGTAAAGAGCAATGACGGGGACGGCCGACATGCTGGAGGAGTGCGGAAAATAAAGCGATGACGGGGACGGCCGACATGCTGGGGATAAAAGGGGTTATGATGGGGACGGCCATCAAGTAAAGCTGTAAAATTCTCTGGGGATTAATAAAAAATGACGGGGACGGCCATCAAGTTCATAAAGTAACCAACGATGGGGACGGCCATCGGGCTAAAAAAGAAAAGGGACCACGACGGTGGCGGCCATCGGGTTAAAGAATAAATGAAATAAACAGATGATGAGGTACGGTCATCAAAGGTGAAGGACGATCACCTAGCAGGGGACGGCTGCTCTGTAGGGGTTAAGATGAGGGACGGTCATCTAAGGTGGAGGACGACCACCTAGCAGGGGACGGCTGCTAAATATATCACGACATAGGACGAATGTCGGATAAAAGGTCAACGATGGGGACGGCCATCGGACGAGCATGATGAAGGACGATCATCAAGAGGTGGAGGACGACCACCTAGCAGGGGACGGCTGCTCTCAAGGTTTATCATGACATAGGACGAATGTCAGATAACCAAAATCAACAATGGGGACGGCCATTGGATAAAATGATGAAGGACAATCATCAAAAGGTGAAGGACGATCACCTAGCAGGGGACGGCTGCTAAAGTATCACGACATAGGACGAATGTCGGATAAAAAAGGTCAACGATGGGGACGGCCATTGGATGAGCATGATGGAGGACGACCATCAAGAGGTGGAGGACGATCACCTAGCAGGGTACGGCTGCTCTCAGGGTTTATCATGACATAGGACGAATGTCAGATAAAAAAGAAATTCACTTTACGGGTAATCTACTGGGGAATACTAAACACGGACGAGTGTTTATATCCAAGAAATAAAAGGTATAAGTGTTCAGATGTGTATAGATTAAAGATGCGGACGAACATCCCTAAGACTACGATACGGACGAGTATCGAGTAGAAACAAATACTGACACGTGTTCAGAGATGATGATACGGACGAGTATCAACTGGTTAACAAGGAACACGGACGAGTGTTGAATCTGAGGGGACTCTTCTAGGGAATAGTAGACACAGACAAGTGTCTATATTCAAGAAGACAAAAGTGTTTGACACGGTGTATGGATTAAAGATGCAGACGAGTATCCTTAAGACTACGATACGGACGAGTATCGGGTAGAAACAAACGCTTGACATATGTTCTGAGATGATGATACGGACGAGTACCAACTGGTTAACAAGGAACACGGACGAGTGTTGAATCTGCGGGGATATAAATGGTGTATACAAGATACGGACGAGTATCTGTATAAGTATGATTGGTGTATGTTTAAGTGTTCCACCTGCTGGGGAGAGTGACACGGACGAGTGTCAAAAGGAGAAGAGTATAGTATAAACAAGTATCTGGTATACAAAGTGTTTACATTACTGTGCTGGGAAAATGACATGGACGGATGTCAAGGAAATGTATATATATAAGTATTTGTGAGTGCAAAGGGGACGCTTTGGCTTTTTGCTGGGGATTTGACACGGACGGGTGTCGAGAAGTGTCTGTAATATACAAATGTTTGTTTATAAAGAGAAACTCGGGCGACTTTACTGGGGAATCATGACACGGACGGGTGCCAGGAAGTATCTGTGTTTGTTAGTGGCAATGCCTTAACTCTCTGTTGGGGAATCTGAGGAGCATTCCGTATATTGTTGATAGATTGTTAATATTCAGAACATGGCTTATGATTATGCAGTATGTTTGATTTTTGCCGCAATGCTCCGTATTAAACGGAATGCTACGCTTTGTGGGGTGAATATGATGCGAATGCTATGATTATGCAAAAGAAAACCAATCTGGGGTTCGGATCCCATTGTTGTGAAGATCTTTGGTTGATCTGTTTGAAGTGAACATCCCAGTTGGGGATGAGATCATTGGTAGATCTGATGAAATGATTCTGCTTGGGGAAATGGGTCAATGATGGACCTATTCCCGCAAATGAAAGACCCAGCTGGGGTTTGTAGAAGCTTTCGTCACTCTGTTGTGATTCCTTCGTGTGTTGCTCTTCTGGAGAGAGGCTGAGACTCTGTGGGGAGACGGTTCCCTGGCTTTTGCACTTGGCTGAGGAAAAATAATTGGCAACTCGGCTGGGAGAAGAAACAAGTGGCAACTCAACTGGGGAGAGAACACTTTGAGTGCTAAGACTGAGTGTTGATTTGCCAGCTTGCCGGGAGTGAAGCTTTCATGCCCCATGTTGTGCTTTGGATATCTGCAATTATGCAAAGATAGAAAAACGTACAAGTAATCCCGAGGCATCCTTTACCGGATTCTGTCATAGGAGTGAGACACTCCCGAGAGTAAGTATATTTCCTGCAAGCACGTAGTTTTTATTTTTGAGGACAAACATCTGTATTCATGCAATCAGTATTTTAAAGATATCAGACATTCTTTGCAAATAAAATGAAGTGTACGAGGTGAAACTTGACTGAAAATCTGTTTTTATTAATTCATATGCCCTGAATTGGCAAGATACAGTCAAAGAAACATATCTCCTGAAATGAGGAGATTGTTACAAATTGAGAAACAAAATGCTGGCAATGTTGATGACGCTTCAAGGAGCTTCCTTCTTGCTATGACTCGTATGACATTTGACGTTCTTCTCGTCTTGCTTTCTGAAGAAGGCTGATTCTGATAGAAGCTTGATCCTTTCGAGTTTTACCAAGTTGCAGGTGATACAGATGAATTCAGAATGCAGTTGTTCGCTCATTCCCTTATTTTGCATGGATCGCCCTTTCGGGTTTTCAATCCATCGGGATACCCATTTTTGCCTGAGTTGTCCAACGTGGCTTTTCAACTCAGCGGGTGTACATTTTTTGTTTATTTTCCCTTATTTTTGCCCGAGTCTTTTATTCTGTTTTTTACTCGCCGGGATGCCCTATTTTTGCCTGGACTTACATTCTGTTTTTATGTCCAGCGGGTCATTTTTATGCGAAGTATTTTTTAACTGCATTTTAATTCACAGGGGACGGGAAATCTTCACCATCCATGGTGCTGAGCATCAATGCTCCACCAGAGAAAACTTTCTTTACTACAAATGGTCCTTCATAGTTTGGAGTCCATTTGCCCCTGTGGTCTGTATGAGGAGGGAGGATTCTTTTCAGCACAAGATCTCCTACTTGGTACTCTCGGTGCCTGACTTTCTGATCAAAGGCTTTCTTCATTCTTTTCTGATACAGCTGTCCATGACAGATTGCAGCCAATCTTTTCTCTTCAATCAGACTCAGTTGTTCGTATCGGGACCGGACCCATTCTGCTTCGTTCAGCTTAACATCCATCAGTACCCGCAGGGAGGGTAATTCAACTTCAACTGGTAGGACTTCTTCCATACCGTACACAAGCTGATACGGTGTTGCCCCAGTGGATGTTCTGATTGACGTGCGGTACCCATGCAAGGCAAATGGTAGCATCTCATGCCAGTCTTTGTATGTAACTACCATCTTCTGCACAATCTTCTTGATATTCTTATTAGCTGCCTCAACAGCGCCGTTCATCTTTGGCCTGTAAGGAGAAGAATTGTAGTGTTGGATCTTGAAGTCCCGGCACAGCTCTGCCATCATTTTGTTGTTTAAGTTGGAACCATTATCAGTAATGATTCGCTCGGGAACTCCGTATCGACAGATGATATCTCTTTTCAGAAATCTGGCTACCACTTGTCTTGTAACATTGGCATAAGAAGCTGCTTCAACCCACTTGGTAAATTAGTCAATGGCTACCAGGATGAATCTGTGGCCATTTGAAGCAGTCGGTTCGATCTTGCCAATCATATCAATGCCCCACATGGCAAAGGGCCAGGGTGAAGACATTATATTCAAAGGATTGGGAGGCACATGCACTTTATCCGCGTAGATCTGACATTTATGGCATTTCCTGGCATAAGCACAACAGTCGGCATCCATTGTGATCCAGTAATAACCTGATCTTAGCAACTTTTTATCCATGGCGTGCCCTCCAGCATGGGTACCAAAGGATCCTTCGTGCACTTCATGCATTAACAAGTCTGCTTCTGTTCTATCAACGCATCTGAGAAGTACCATATCAAAGTTTCTCTTGTACAGAGAACCATCAGTGTTCAGAAAGAAACTACCAGCTAGCCTTCTCAAAGTCTTTTTATCATTGGAAGATGCCCCAGGTGGGTATGTTTGATCCTCCAAGAAGCACTTAATGTCATGGAACCAAGGCTTATCATCTTTGACAATATCTGCTGCAAATACATATGCTGGTCTGTCAAGTCTGGACACTGAAATCTGCGGTACAAAGTTGGCAGCTTGAACTTTGATCATAGATGAAATGGTAGCCAGAGCATCTGCAAACTGATTCTCGTCCCGAGGGATATACTCAAGCTTGACCATTGTGAATAAAGTCAACAACCTTCTTGTATAATCCCTGTAAGGTATCAGATGATCCTGGTGGGTATACCATTTGCCGTTGGTTTGATTAACTACCAGAGCTGAATCTCCGAATACAGTCAATGTCTTGATCCTGAGGTCAATAGCTTCCTCAAGACCCATAATGCAAGCTTCGTATTCAGCTTCGTTGTTAGTGCAGTTGAAGGTGAGCTTTGCCGAGAAAGGCATGTGAACTCCCTTAGGTGTAATGAGTACTGCACCAACACCACGACCATTCATATTAACAGCCCCGTCAAACATCATAGTCCATTCTTCTTCTGGGTCAGGCCCTTTAGTGTGAACAGGCTCTTCATGATCTTTTGCTTTTATGAACATGATGTCTTCATCAGGGAAGTCAAATTTCATAGGCTGGTAATCATCAATAGGTTGCTCAGCAAGATATTCAGACAATACACTGCCCTTGATGGCTTTCTGAGAAGTGTACTGGATGTCATATTCTGTGAGAATCATTTGCCATCTTGCAACCCGTCCGGTAAGAGCTGGCTTCTCGAAAATGTACTTGACTGGGTCCATTTTGGATATCAATAAAGTAGTGTGGGTCAACATATACTGTCTCAGTCGGCGAGCAGCCCACGCTAAAGCACAGCAAGTTTTCTCGAGCAGTGAATAACGTTGTTCACAGTCGGTAAACTTTTTGCTCAGGTAGTATATTGCATACTCTTTTCGACCAGACTCGTCATGCTGGCCCAGCACACACCCCATTGACTCTTCTAATACTGTTAAGTACATTATCAAAGGTCTTCCTTCAACTGGAGGCATAAGGATTGGTGGTTCTTGCAGGTATTCTTTGATCTTGTCAAAAGCCCTCTGGCAGTCTTCATTCCACCTGACCGTCTGTTCTTTTCTTAACAGTTTAAACAAGGGTTCACAGGTTGCTGTAAGGTGAGATATGAACCTCGAGATGTAGTTCAACCTTCCTAGAAACCCTCGAACTTCTTTTTCAGACTTCGGTGCAGGCATTTCTTGAATGGCTTTGACTTTATCAGGGTCAACTTCAATCCCCTTCTCGCTTACAATAAACCCCAGCAGCTTACCAGATCGCACCCCGAATGTGCACTTGTTGGGGTTCAATTTCAGTTGGTACTTCCTCAGACGCTTGAATAACTTCAGCAGATTTACCAGGTGGTCTTCTTCTGTAAGGGACTTGGCAATCATGTCATCCACATAACATTCGATTTCTTTATGGATCATATCGTGGAATAATGTCACCATAGCCCGTTGATATGTTGCACCAGCATTCTTCAGTCCGAATGGCATCACCTTGTAACAGAACGTGCCCCAGGGCGTGATGAAGGTTGTCTTCTCCATGTCTTCAGGTGACATCTTGATCTGATTGTATCCTGAAAATCCGTCCATGAAGGAGAATACCGAGAACTGAGCCGTGTTATCAACCAGTACATCAATGTGAGGTAATGGGAAGTCATCTTTCGGGCTGGCTCTGTTCAGATCCCGGTAGTCAACACACATCCTTACCTTGACGTCCTTCTTCGTCACAGGTACTATATTAGCCACCCACGGCGGATAGCTAGTTACAGCAAGGAACCCGGCGTCCCACTGCTTTTGTACCTCTTCCTTTATCTTCATTGCCATATCTGGGCGAGTACGGCGCAGTTTCTGTTTAACCGGCGGGCAATCTTCTCTTAAAGGCAGCTTGTGCATAACAATATCGGTGTCCAACCCCGGCATATCCTGATAAGACCAAGCAAACACATCCACATATTCTTGAAGCAGGTCAATCAGTTGTTTCTTCACTGAGTCTTGTAAGCAGACCCCGATTTTAACTTCTTTCACATCTTCATCCGTACCAAGATTAATCGTTTCTACCTCCTCCTGATGAGGAGTGATAACCTTCTCCTCTTGTCTCAACAACCTAGCTAGCTCTTCAGGAAGCTCATAATCTTCTTCAACCCCTTCATCAGCTTGATTGATCGGATTGTCAAAGTCATACGAAGTCATAGCCGTGCTGTTGTCGGTGCTGTCTGGAAGGCACTCTCTGCAAGGGTTCAGTTTGTTCATTTTAGTGATTGATTTTAATCTTGTTTAGAAAAGTGAAATAAAAGTTGTCATTTTGAAAACATTGCCATTTATTTTTTTGTACAAAAAGAAAAATGGAAAACAGTGAGCAGAAAAGAAAAAGACTCATTTGCAAAAGATGTCTGATATTTCATTGATTAATCTTGTTGCACAAAAATTACAGATGGCCCGATTACAAAATGAGTCTTGTCATCTTGGGCAAGATGCAAGACTTGATGCATGCTTAAAATATGCAGGAAATAATAATTACTCTGCAGGAGTAACCCTTATAATTTCCTGGGAAGACCAGTTTGAGATACGGCTCCCCGGGATCCTCGGACGTATCCAGCTCTCCAGGTTGCATTCATCTTCCGACTCATCTTCCAAGTTGTTGACAGCATCAGGGGTGAGCATCCCCCCACTAACAAAGTTGGGCTTCTTAGCAGCCTCTGCTTGATCTTGTTGAGTTGGTTTGTAACCCAACCCAAATCTATCCTCTTTCTTCTCTACGGGCAACAGTTTGCCCCAGCCTTGGGCATTCCCTTCTTCCACAACCCTCCGGGCTTGCTGGTAGGATGTCATGGAAGTCCCAAGTACAGCAGATGTTTCATTAATATTCAGGGCCTCAAACCCTTGACTCATGGTTTCGTGGATCTCCCCATCCATCTCAATGTATTTGTATGTAGCCAGATGGCTAACAAAAATATCTTCCTCTCCACAAATAGTAACGACTTGGCCCTCCCACTCGAATTTTAACTTCTGGTGAAGGGTAGACGTAACTGCGCCAGCGGCATGAATCCATGGTCTACCCAACAAACAGCTGTAGGCCGGCTGAATGTCCATCACGTAGAAGGTCGTTTTGAAAGTTTGTGGGCCAATCGTTACAGGCAACTCAATTTCTCCCAGAACTGATCTCTTAGAGCCGTCAAAGGCTCTCACTACTAAGTTACTGGGGCGTAATGCCAATCCTTCATACTCTAGCTTCACAAGGGCTTTTTTAGGTAAGACATTGAGGGATGATCCTGTGTCTACCAGCACATGGGAAAGAACTGCACCCTTACACTCCATGGTAATGTGCAAAGCCTTGTTATGGTTGCGGCCCTCCGAAGTCAAATCAGTGTTGGTAAATCCTAGTCCATTACTAGCATTAACATTTCCAACCACAGCTTCTAACTGATTGACCGTAATCTCCTCTGGCACATAAGTTGCGTGCAAGACCTTTAGTAGTGCGTTCCGATGAGCCTCGGAGCACATAAGCAATGATAGAATGGAGATCTTGGAAGGCGTCTGGTGAAGCTGGTCCACTATCTTGTAATCACTTTTCTTGATGATTCTCATGAATTCATCAACCTCTTGATCAAAAGGGGTCTTTAAAGCTTCTTTAGCAACTTGTTCTTCTTGCACCATGCTCTTCCCTTTTGCCTTGGCAGCAGCTTCTGCCTCGGCACTGGGTCTTTGAATTTGCGGGGCAAAGAGACGTCCGCTTCGAGTGAAGCCTCCGCCTCCCCCCACATTGTCTACTTGTGGTGAAGAAGTTGATGATTCGAGAGTGATTTTCTGTCCTTCGCAGTATAGATCGGAGCCGTAATGCCAAGGGATGGCATTACTGCTTTCATAAGGTATTGGCCCAGGCACTGTGATAGTAACTGGACTGATGGCAGCTGCAGAAGGGACCATGATAGTCTGTGGATCATAGTATATTGTGACTGGTGCTCTGATAGGAGTGGCATTCTG
Source organism: Lathyrus aphaca (assembly GCA_963966055.1). NCBI lineage: Eukaryota > Viridiplantae > Streptophyta > Magnoliopsida > Fabales > Fabaceae > Lathyrus > Lathyrus aphaca. The sequence goes on along the minus strand of OZ014519.1, from coordinate 735,460,501 downwards.
TGAGTTGTAGGCAGAATCATTTGCAGGATCATAATATATTGTAACCGTTGAGACACTTTCATTGTTTGCTGTTGATGTTGTAGGAGACATTGTTGACTGGATGGGTGTTGTTGTTGTAGGAGACTCTGAATGAAGGGGTGCTGAAGTTGTAGAAGGGATGTTTGTTGATGTTTGGTCCGTTGAAGTAACAAATGAAGCATTTGTTGATGAGATTGAAGAGTTGTTTGGAACAATGGTTGTTGCAGTTGTAGGAGACTCGGGAACTGTTGTTAAGGAGATTGCTGGATTGGTAGGTACTGATGTTGTGATTTGAAGCAGGCCACTCCGGATGAGACCATCTATGCCTTCTCTCAAGTTATCACACCCATTCACTGAAACGTTGCAATAAGCACATCCTAGCTCACATCCCGGGAACATTTGACATTCAAGGAGTTGAGCTTTAATCTCTACCAAGGGTGTCCGAATCTGACCCACACTGGTTATCAAGTAAGACGGTTTATCCTCCTCAATGGCATTGATTCTGGGTCCTCCGTGGTGTGGCATAGGGTTCTTGTTAACATTTGGTGGTGGTGCAAAGTTCAGAGCTTTAGAATCTACCAAGTCCTGTACTTTCATGTGCAAAGCTCTGCACTTCTCTGTACTGTGGCCAGGTGCATTTGAGTGAAAAGAACATCTGGCGCTGGCATCATAGTTTCTGGGTAGACTGGCAGGATCTGGAGGTGCCAATGTCCTTAGCTCAACCAGGTTGAGTTTCAGGAGTTGTGGCAGTAATGTGGCATAGGGCATAGGGATCGGATCGATCACCCTATTGGCCTGAGAAGGTCTCTGTTGGAACGGTCTTTGCTGATTGTTGTTGCTGGTGTTGTTGTTGTTATAATTTCTCTGAGGAGGATACTGAGTTTGTTGCTGGTAATGGGATTGCTGCTGCGGTTGATAAGCTGGTTGTGGATGAATTGGAGCGGGAATGGTGACTGCTGCCACAGACCTATGAACATATTGTGGTCTGCCCCTGCTGGCCTGAATAGCATTGGTCTCACCAGTTCTTCTTGGGCCCACAAAAGGCTTTCTTGTGTTGCCGGATGAGCTCGCACCGTTGTCAGAAATCTTACCCATCTTTAATAGGCTTTCAATTCTTTCCCCGGCTATGACCACGTCAGCAAAGCTAGTGGAAGAAAAGGCAGCTAGCCTGTCAATGTATGTCCCTTGGAGGGTGTTCATAAACATATCAGCCATCTCCCTTTCTGACATGGGTGGCTGGACAGCAGCAGCGAGCTGTCTCCACCTCTGAGCATACTCCCGGAAGCTTTCCCTGGATGATTGAGACATCCCCATCAGGAGGGTCCTGTTGGGAGCCATATCCAAGTTGTACTGATATTGTCTGATAAAGGCCTCAGCCAAGTCCTTCCAACACCTGATGGTTGCTCTGGTCAGGTGAGAGTACCATTCCCTTGAAGCTCCTGTCAAGCTATCTTCAAAATAAAACATCCATAGCTTTTCGTCCATGGTATATGCCTTCAGCCTCCCCAGAAAGGATTGTAAATGGGTCCGGGGACAGGAAGTTCCGTTGTACTTCTCAAAGCACGGAGGTTTAAATTTGTGGGGAATCCTGACCCCGTCCACTAGACCCATGTCCATAACATCGAAGCCCAAAGAATTCTGGGACTCCAGGGATCTCAGTTTCTCAGCAATCTCATCTAGCCGTCTGTCATAGGCTTCCTCCCCAACTCCCATCACTGTAAATTGATCTTCCTGGGGGTCTTCTTGTAACACTCTGCCTGCAGTGGCAGTCCCTTGCACATTAGCAGGGATGTTGATCTCTGGATGAAGGTGGGGTCCGAATACAGGTGGGTTGATATGAGGTTGAACTCTCTCATTATTGCTTGTCCCAGCAGTCCCTAGATGGGGGTCTTCCTGATTCTGCCTTTCTACCAGTGCTCTTAATCTCTCTTGGCTTTGAGCCATATTATTCATCACCTCCATAAATTGTGTCATTTGATTCCTCATTTCCAATCTCTCATTGGCCATTTGAGTCCTGGCCTCTGTAAGGTCCTGCTGTACTTGGTCCATTTGTATACCCGGAAGGTTGTTGCGGGTTGGATATCTGTGTGGACGGTTGAGTGGAAACACCCGACGTCGAGCAATAGTTCCTGACATCACAACAGAGTTAGTAACAAAACAATACCTACAAAACAAAACAAAAGGTTAGTATGCAATGCAGTATGCTTATTTGTTTCCAAGGTATCCGGCTTGGCACTTGGTTTTGACCTTTCCAGACCCTTGAGGAAGATGCTTGTGATGTTGCTTGGAAGAAACTCAGGTAAAACAAACCAACACAAATATTACAAAAAGTAAATGATACATAGTTTGTTTTTTACAATACATGCCCTCTGAGGGGTCAAAAATACAACGTAAAGAAAAGTACATGAAATGAAAGCAACAACAAGCAAAAGTCAGACACCAAGACCAAACTCATCCTCCTGGACTTCCTTCAAAAGTGCCTCAGTCACAGGATTAGCTGGATGCTCTGTGAGGTTCCTGATGAGAAGATTCCTGGTGGCAATAGCTGCAGTTAGCTTCTTGTGTCTGCCCTGGTCTTTTGACCTCTTTACACCAGCTCCAATCTTCAACTCCGAGATCTCTTTCTGGGCTGCCAGCAGGGCTTCCTGCTGCTCCTTTGCACTAGCTTCCAGCTGCTCAATCTTATCCTGAGTCCTTTTATCCTCCTGAGTACGAGCTTCGGTGATCCTGACCCACCTAGCTTGACTCTCCTTTAGATATAAATCAGTCCTAGCTCTCTGGAATTGGGCCTCTTTGCAGGCATTCTTCAAAACCTGTTCTCCAGCCCTTGCCTTCTTAATATAGTCTTCTGACTTCTCAATCCTGGCTAGATGCTCCACCTTTAGCTTTTCTAACCTTTCAATGTCCAGCCGACCATCACTCCTCTCCCAGAGGGTCTTCTATAGAGCCTGAGTCAGATTCTCATTTCTCTCTTTCAATTTCTCAAACTCTTCCAGGCTGACAGTTGCTGGAGGTGGTGCTGTGGAGGGTCCAGGCACATCTTCAATGGTAAAGGGCATCCCAGAAATTTGAGCCCTGGTATGAGACCACTCATAGTACTGAGCTGAGGCCACATTGTTGCATCTCCCAAGAATGGTTACCCCTTTAGTCTGGACATTATCCCAAGCCCAGGATGCTTGCCTGACAATAGCCAGATTAGGCTTGTTCTCACAATAAAGGGTCTCAGCTAGATCTTGTACTTTAGGAGGGTGGACCAATGCATAGCCCAGTTGTCTTTTGAATAGCAGAGGGTTGTAGTTGATGCAACCCTTCACTCCTATCAGAGGTACATTGGGAAATTGCCCACAACTAGTAATGATGTTTCTGCCCTTAGTGCTCTGAGTACACCACCTGATATCATCTGAGGTTAAAGCAACAAGCCTCCTAGCCCAATTTTTCTGCTGGTGAGGGTTCAAGAATGCATCAGTCTTTGGCAAATGCTTGAGCAGCCAAGCATGGAACAAAGGAGCACAGCATCTCACTAATCTTCCCCTCTGCTTTTCATTCCTTTGGTGAACAGAGTAGTAGAGATCTCCCAGTAAGGTGGGTACTGGGTTCCTCAGGATGAAAAGATGGATTGCATTCTTGCTTACAAACTTAGGCTCATCTGCAAATAATATAACCCCATATATGCTAAGGGCTAATAATGCACAGACTGCCTTCCACTCTCCCAAGGAGGCTTTCAGAATAGCCTGAGAGGTCAAGAAATCCAAGTGGAGACCAGAGATTCTAGCTTTTGCCGTCATATTCTACCCAATCAGAGCTGGTTCTAGATACAATGCCTTTGCCACCTCTTCATTACTAGGGAAAGCCATCTCAGGGTTGAAGGGGACTCCACCCCTGATAGGTACACCAATCAGTGATGAATACTCTTCCAACAAGGGTCCCAACTGAAAATTCTGGAAGGTGAAACACCTCAGAGGGGGATCATAGAACTGCAAGCAAGTATGAATCAAGCTCCTCTGTGAAGGGTCCAAATCCATAACTACATCAAGGATTCCTCCATAATGTTCTCTGAATAGTGGTATATGGTCTGGAGTAATCAGGGTCTGAATCTTCCTGATGCTAGCCAACTCAGGCTCAAAGAAATGATAGGAGATGTTGCTCTTCTTAGGTGCCATGTTGCTGAAGAAGAGCTGAGACAGATGCTGAGAATAACACTGAAGATGGGCCACTGACAGGCTGAGACTGGTGATAGCAGTAGCTGAAGCAGGTAGGTCTATGCAGATGAAGGGGTCAAAACCAAGCCAAAATATAGTATGGATACCCTGAAAAACAAATAAGCAAATGTTAAATGATGCAATGATGATGTATGCAGATGATATGCAAGGGTTTGTGATCAAGCTGGATCTGATTAACTTCCTTGATATGAGTCCATGTATGTTTAAGAAATCCAGATGGAGGTTCAAAAGTCCAGTAACCAAGGTGGGGGACTCAAATAAAGAGTCACATGTCCTGGGTTAAAATCACAAGAACTGTTCCAAGATGGAGTACTCCTAATCAAAACAAAGTAATAGGGTATGCTGAGGTCAAGGGTACCTGCAAACTTGTAAACAGCCCAACCCCCCTCACAGGTGATGTTCTAAAACAAGGATCCTCAGACTTGGATCAGTTATGAGAAGTGTAAACACTTCTAACCTGGAGGTATAGTGTTTACAATAACCATAAAAGATCCTCCTCTAATTCACCTCAGTTTCTGAAGGTCAATAGTAAAGGTCATCCAGACTTAGCAGGCTTCCCAGATAGCCCTAGCACTACAGGAAATCTGCAGCACAGAGTTCTCAAGAAGAAACCCATATCTGAACCGTGTTTCATATTCCCGCACCAGACCGAAATGGAATGGGAAAGAACATGAACCACTCTAGCCTAGGTGTCACTCAGGTCCCAGGTATAGGACCTTAACTCTCAGTAAAACACCCACCCACCAAAACAACAAAACAGATCCAGCCAGCACAGTATGACAGTATGGTATATGTAAAGATATAAAGAAAGCAATAAAACAACTGTTCATAAAGCAAAAATAAATACAAATATACAAACACAATTAGCACATAACACCTCAGTAAACACAAATCAAACAAGCGCTAGGAGGAACCCACAAAAAGAACCAGAAGCCCTGGTTGCAGTATAAGGCTCCCCAGCAGAGTCGCCAAGCTGTCGCTCCCGAAGATTTGCATCCCGGTACAAGCGCGAACGGTCGGCGAAAGGAGATGTGAGAACACACAGGAGTGAACTCACAGGGAATGAATAGAGTCGCCAGCTAGGCATTTTTATCCCGGAGGAAAGGTAATGTTGCATAGACCTAGAAAGATATGGATAAGACGGTTGCGAACCAGAGAGACTGAGAAAGGGGGTTGGTTACGACCTGGGAAGGTATTAGCACCCAGATTGTCCGCCGTACTCGACGGGATCCACGCTTAAAAGATTTGTGTTTTAAAGGGGTAGTGTCAGTGCAATTTGTGTATAAAGAGCTGGAAAAGGATGTACAGGTGTCAGTGTAAAAGCAGTGTGAGGTGTAATATATACAGTGTCAGTGTAAGAACAGGAACAAGATGCTCAAGATCATGAGGCTAAAAGAGTAATGCTGGAAGGAGGGGGGATATACAGAGACTTTTGTTCGATAACTGTTAAGTTATGCCTACGTATCCTCTCGTGCAATGAGGAAGTCAGAACACCGTAGTTCGACCCAAAGAGACTGAAAGGTGAATTGACTTATGAACTGCTTACTTGTCTATGCTCAAGTGTATGACCTGTCTGGCTCAGGTGCTAACTGTCTTGCATTAGACGGAAGAAGCGAGTTCTCGGTTGTGAGTGAATGTGATGAGAAAAGAATCCCGAAGGAGACGATTATTGTTTGTTTTTTTTGAGTTTTCAGTCTTTTATTGCTTTTGAAAGTTTGTCATAAGTTAATGAGCTTAAGCCTAAACCAGTGGATTTAGTAAACTCATCACATCTTCCCTCTGATTAGGGGTAATGAGAATGCCTTAAGTGTGAAGTCAGCTTCTCACACTTAATCACCCTGGTGTAGGATTAAGATCATTAACCTACTTGTGGTTATTTAGATGTTTTTGTTGTTTTTGTTTAGTGTTAAGTAATGAGGTTAAGCCATAATCAGGGATTAAACAGACTCATTACACCATCCTAATAGAAGGATAATAGATGAGAATGTTTAAGCTGAGGAAAACTCCTCAACTTAATCCATGATTAGGGATTAAACTCATGACAAAACAAGCCTTTATTAAGTGTATTTTAGTTAATGATAAGATGATGAAGTGATTTTTAGGGTTTGTAAGACAACTTGAGGGGGACTTGTCCATTAACACTAGGGTTAGTCCTTCTTAACCAGTTAAGGAAGAATTAGAACCCTAATGCAAGGCCCAAGTTACAAGCGTGATGTCTTGATGATTATTAGATGGATTGATTAAAGGATTTAAACATATTAAGGGTTTAACACTTAGGATTAAAGTTATACACTCCATCCTAATAGAAGGATGCAGGCATAAGCTTAATCACAAAGCCTTAAAGCCTTTAGGGTTTAGTTCCTGATTATGAGATGAGAAGAGAAGACTCAAAGAGACACAAAGGCAAAAACTAAATGGGGGGACTAATCAAAACCCTAATCATTTTCATGCTTGGTTGTTCCTAAGGTTTGTGAGGTTTAAGAAAGAAATCTTCAGAGGAACCACCAGGAAGCAGATGAATGGAGCAAAGAGAAGCAAAGCAACTTGCTTCATTTAAGAAGACAAGTCACTTGAAGAAAGGAAGTAAGAAGAAGAAGAAAGAGAAATGCTCAATCTCAAACACATAATAAAATGCAGCAAGGATGCATAAAAGAGATGAAAAGAAAATGTGAGAAGTGAAGGCAAATTCACTTCTCAAGGTTGCTTACCACCTGAAAAGTTAGTGAAAGGAATGCAATGCAATGCAAAATGAAGTGAAATGGCATGATGCAAATCAAAACCAGAAGCACATACATGGTGTTAATGATGCTATGAGATGATGCAAACATGAAACAAAACATGGGGATGATCATACAAACTTATGGATGCAAATGAAGCAAATTAAGAACCATGATCATACATGAAAAGTTATGAAGTGCAAATGGCATACAACATGGCAAATGCAAGATGCAATGATCACACATGCTTACAATATGTCTTAAGATGTCAAATGAATCAAATGAATGCACAAAATGCTATGGCAAGTCATGGTATGCAAGCAAATGCAAGATGTATGCAAAAGGAAGCCCAAATTAGGGTTTATGATCAATGCATCAAACAAAAACCAAAATCAGAAGCTAACATCAAGATAAAAAATTGAAAATGCATTCAAAGGAACCCTAAACCTATACTAACTCACTGCCCAAAGGAGAGGTTCCAACTCTTAACCTAATTAGGGTTATGAATTTCCTAAGATTTCTAGGGTTTTAGGGTATCTTGACAAGAAAAATGCCAAACAAATGGAAAATGAAAGATCAAATCATGCCAATTTAATCTTACAAACTACATGATATGCACAACACAATGCAAAAAGAATCAAAGTCCAACTCTCAATGGTTAGGCAGAAATGATTTTTTGGAGTTTGGATCAAAATAATGCTTTGAAAATGAATTAATTCCATGGAAAATTATCAAAATGCATCAAGATCAAAAAAGAAATTTGGTTTGAGGGTTGTACAATGTTTCTAAATGATTTTAAAGGTTTCATGAATTTTTTGGTGATTTTTAAATACCTAAAAGTATTTTTAATTAATTAATTCTCATTAATTAATTAAAAATAAACTTTTAAATGATTTAAAAATATTTTTTAATGCAAAAATTAAAAATAAAAATGTTTTTGGTTTCTGAAAATTAATAAAAGTTTATATAAAAAATTTCAGAATTTTTAAAAAGGTTTTGCTATTTTTAATAAATATGAGAAAACAAATGAAATAAATAAAAAATAAAAATGAATTTAATCTGAAAAAAGAAAAGTATGCAAATCTAAAGGTCCAGATTCAAATATGCACGCGCGCGAATTGACCTGGCGCCACATCCAAGGGCTGACATTCAAACTTGGCTAATTATGATTAACCCTAATTAATTGTGCCCTAATGACTTTCAGGCGACCGGAACACTGTTCCGGTCGTCTTCTCCGGCCATCTCAAATCTCCAACTCTCTCTACACGCATCCAAAACAAAATCTAACTACCCAGAAATCATCCCCACTCAAAAACGAATCAAACCCCTCAATCAAACAACATTTATCATTCAAGAACAGAGAGAATCGAATCAAACATTTTTTTAGGGCAAAAGTTTCAGACAATGCATACATCTTGGTTTCTCAACCATTTTCAAAAGTGAGCACATATTCATGATCAGAGGAGTGCATAGAAGCTATTAAGAACTTAAAAACATGTTTCTGGAAAAAAGTTTTGAGTTGACTACCTGAACTGAAGCTTTCGATTCAGGAGCTTTCTGGCTGTTTCTCTGGCTCAAATGCACTCCAGTGATCCCCCTAAGAAGCTTGCAATGTTTGTTTGAAGTTTGCAATGGCTGGTTTGGAAAATGGCAGAGGTTCTGCTCAAGGTGGGGTGAGAATCGTATTTGAGTTGACTACCTGAACTGAAGCTTTCGATTCAGGAGCTTTCTGGCTGTTTCTCTGGCTCAAATGCACTCCAGTGATCCCCCTAAGAAGCTTGCAATGTTTGTTTGAAGTTTGCAATGGCTGGTTTGGAAAATGGCAGAGGTTCTGCTCAAGGTGGGGTGAGAATCGTATTTGTGATTCTGGGAGTTTAAGGCAATGGTGATGGGTGCTTTGTGACCAGGGGAGTGTGTTGAGTTGATTGGTGAAGCTAGTTTGTGTGTTTGTGGCATGTGTGATGAGTTTCGAATGCTCTTGCAAGGTGAGGTGATAAATGAGAAAGCTGAGTTATGGAGTGTTTCAGGCTTGCTCTCTTGTTGCTTTGGCTTGCTTTTTCTTTGTATAAACAATTGCCATTGGTCAGATGAAGTGATGTGTGCTTTATTGATTGGTATGGGTCCTTTTGCCAAAATGTCAAAGTTGGTGTAAGAGAAGTATGGGCTACTTTCTAGCCAAGGACAAAGGGTGTGTCCTGCGCAGCATGATGTGGGGAAAGGCCTAGGATGGTTCAGCAAGCTAGCAAGCAAGTGGATGAGAAGCTATGATGAGTTTTGCAACTTGCCTTGCTTTTGATCTTTGTGAAATATCTTGATCCATAAGCCACAAAAATGAGAAACTCCTTGGCCCATTCTGATTTTTAAGTGTTGTATGATCATGTGGTGAAGTTTAGAAGTCCATTTGATGACTTAATTTGCCTTGAGAAGTGAATTTGCAACTTTGCCTCTTTGGTGGAAAACTTCAAATTTTGTGATTTTTGCTAACTTTGACAAACCATAACTTTTGATCCAAAATGAATTAGGTCATGTTCTTGTACTTTTTGAAAAGGGAATGATCCATTCTACAACTTTCATGACCAAAGTTTTTCCATTTGAAGCTTTCTTGAATCAAAAAGTAAAGGTTGAAAAAGTTGCCTAAAATAGCATTTTCATTAAAAGTCAAACTTGCCCAAAAAGTCAACTTTGCAAAAGACTTGAAATTCTTCAATTTTGTGAACTTCCAACCTCTTCCATGATCAAATAAAGATCATATACAATCAAAATGATGAAGAACACCCTTTGGTTGGGTCATTGGGGGCCTCAGATGCCCTGATTTTGCACTGACTTGCTTGAAAAGTCAACTCTTGATCAGATGACTTCCCCATGGAATTTCTTCATGAAAATTGATATGCATACTCCCTATACCATATAGAGACCAATAGAAACAAGAATGACCAAAAAATTTGGAGTTATGGCCTCTGAAACCAAAACCCTAATTTTAGGTCATCTGTGCAGTCAAGCCTGGCTCTGCTTCCATACCATTCTCAGTTCTTGTGATTTTTTGACATTCTTGACTTTGAGAGGATATAATATGATACTTGAACACACATGGACCCCTTTGAAGTGATTGATGACCCTTGGAGTGGCTCAAGAAGCTCTTGGATTGCTCAGATCACAAACCCTAGATGCAGATGCCTTAGAACCAATGCAGTGAATCAAAATTGTAATATGAGATGCTGTGATTGTGTTTATGCATATGAAAAGATCACAAGCCATGGTGTGAATGGGTGAGGGCAAATTTGGGGTGCTTACAATCGTCTCAGGTAAGCTCAAGAATCAAACTTTTCAGAGCTTGTTTCTTTTGTTACAAAGTGAAAATATATGTTATGCTGGTCATGTTGATGCTCTTAGAATTAAAAATGGTGAAGAAATGAGTATTTTGTGGTCCTCTGAAATTTCACCCGTGAAATAGTTTGATTTGATTCTCTTTGTTCTTGGGTTGTAAATGATGTTTGAGGGTTGATTTGAATGGGGTTTGGGTAGAGGATCATTTCTGGGTGGTTGATTTGATGTGGGGTGGCCTGTAGAGTGTTTTAGGGTTTTGGACACGCCAGAGAAGATGACCGGAGCTCCTCTCCGGTCACCTGAAACTGATTAAGTCTTAACCCTAATTAATTTGCCAGTTTGCTTCGTGACCATTGGATGTGGATTAGGTTAACTTTTGAATGGTCCAGATCAAGTTACTTAACCCTAATTCAGTTTTATTAATTTAATTAAATGTAATTAGTTTAATTAAACTGAAACGAATCTCAGCCTTTAAAAGGCGCGCGCAGTCAACCTCCCCTTCTCCAGTTCAAATCTAGACCATTGGATCTACATACTTTCTCTTTTAATATATTTTTATTTCATTTTAAATACATTTCTTTCTACATTTTACTTAAAATAGTAAAACATTTCTAAAAAATTTCATTTTTTGCATCATGACTTAAAATATTTTTCTCATTCTGAAAATAATTTTTATTTTATTTTTTGCATAAAATTCGTATTTTTAAAATATTTAAATGTTTATTTTAATTGATTAATGGTAATTAATTAATTAAAATAGCATTTAAGTTTCTAAAAATCACAAAAAAAATTACATTACATCTTGATACATTTAGAAACATTATCAAACCCTTCAAACAAATTTCTTTTTGGTTCTTGACCTATTTTGACATTTTTCTTTGGATTTAGGGTTCTTAAAAGTCAATATGTTTTCCCTAACTTAGAAAAATCCTTTCTGCCTAACCATGAAGGGTTTGATGATGGTTCTTTTTGCATTGCATTCTTCATGTCATGTAGTTTCTAGGATAAAATTGGTTTGAATTTATCTTTCATTTTCATTTTGTTTGGCATTTTTCATTGTGAGGTATCCTAAAACCCTAGCCAACTTGAGAAAATCATAACTTCTTTAGGGTTAAGAGTTAGATCTTCCCCTTTGGGCAGTGAACTTGTATAGGTTTAGGGTTCCTTTGATCCTACTTGCAATTTTTTATCTTGTCATTTGCTTCTGGTTTTGAATTTTGTATTGCATGCTATGTATAAACCCTAATTTGTATCTTCATTTGCATTCATCCTTCATATGCCTGCATACATGAACTTGCCATAACATTTTGTGCATCCACAGGACATATAAGACATCTTAGGACACATTAGAATCATGTTTGATCATTTCATCATCCATTTGCCATGTTATGCATCCATTGCATTCCATAAGTTTTTTATGAACTTTCATGCCTCCTTTCATGCTTCATTTGCATCTTCATCACTTGTATGATCATCCACATCTTATGACATACATTTGTATCATCCTTTAGCATCATTCAAATCTTGATTTGCTTCTGACTTTGGCTTTCATCTTGGCATTTCATTTCATTTTCATTCCATTTCACTTCCTTTTGCTAACTTTTCAGGTGGTAAGTACTTTGAGAAGTGAATTTGCTTTCACTTCTCATAATCTCTTCTCACCTCTCTTATGCATTCATTGCTGAATTTTGTAGTTGACTTAGAGTGAGCTTGCTCATTTATGTTCCTTCTTCACTTTCTTTCTTCAAGCAACTTATTTTCTTAAGTGAAGTAATTTGTCTTGCTTCTTCTGTTTCATCCTCCTTTCATCTGCCTCTTCCTTGGTGGATTTTCTCTTGAAGATCTTTTGCAAGCCTCATGAACCCTAGGAACACCCAAGCATGATCACAATTAGGGTTTGATTAGTCCCCCATTAATTTTTACCTTTGTGTCATCTTTGAGTCTTCTCTTCTCATCTCATAATCAAGGACTAAACCTTAAAGGTTTTAAGGATTTGTGATTAGGGTTATGCCTGCATCCTTCTATTAGGATGGAGTGTATAACTTTAATCCTAAGTGTTAAACCCTTAATGTGTTTAAATCCTTTAATCAATTCATCTAATAATCACTAAGACAATAAGCTTGTAACTTGGGCCTTGCATTAGGGTTCTAATTCTTCCTTAATTGGTTAAGAAGGACTAACCCTAGTGTTAATGGACAAGTCCCCCTCAAGTTGTCTTACAAACCATAAAATTCACTTCTTAATCCTACCATTAACTAAACTCCTATTAATAAAGACTTTGTTTTGTCATGAGGGTAATCCCTAATCATGGGTTAAGTTGAGGAGCCTTTCTCAGCTTAAATGTTCTCATCTATTATCCTTCTATTAGGATGGTGTAATGGGTCCATTAAATCCTTGATTATGGCTTAAACTTATTACTTAACACTAAACAAAAACTCCAAAAACATCTAAATAATCTCAAGTTGGTTAATGATCTTAACCCTACATCATGGTGATTAAGTGTGAGGTGTTTACTTCATACTTAAGGTATTCTCATTACCCCTAATCAGAGGGAGGATGTGATGAGTTTATTAACCCTTGGTTTAGGTTTAAACTCATTTTCTTATGACAAACACAAAAAGCAATAAAAGATTGAAAACATCAAAACAAACAATAATCGTCTCCTCCGGGATTTTTTCCTCATCTCATTCACTCACAAACGAGAACTTGCTTCTTCCATCTAATGCAAGACAGTTTGCACCTGAGCCAGACAGGTCATACACTTAAGCACAGACCAGTAAGCAGTTCAACAGTCAATTTATCTTTCAGTCTCTTTGAGTCAAACTACGGTGTTCTGACTTCCTCATTGCACGAGAGGATACGTAGGCATAACTTAACAGTTATCGAACAAAAGTCTCTGTATATTCCCCCCTCTTCCAGCATTATTCTTTAAGCCTCATGGTCTTGAGCTTTGCACTCTTTCTTCACACTGACACTCCTTTATTACACTTCACATTTCTTTTGCACTGACACTTGCATTCTTTTTCCAGCTTTTTCACACAAAATAGCACTGACACTACCCTTTTAAACACAAATCTTTTAAGCGTGGATCCCGTCGAGTACGACGGACAATCTGGGTGCTAATACCTTCCCAGGTTGTAATCAACCCCCTTTCTCAGTTTCTCTGGTTCGCAACCGTCTTATCCATCTTTTCTTAGGTCTATGCAGCATTACTTTTCCTTCGGGATAAAAATGCCTAGCTGGCGACTCTTTTCTTTTCAGTTCACCCTTGTGTGTTCTCTCCTCTTTCGCCGACCGTTCGCGTCTGTACCCTATTTGACCAGGTGTCATTTGGTGGGAGCGACAATTGGTTGTTGGGCAAGGTATTCTAACAATACACTCCCTTTTATTGCTTATTGCAAAGTGTACTGGATATCATATTCTATTAGAATCATCTGTCATTGGGATACCCTTCCTGTTAGAGCCGGCTTCTCGAAGATATATTTTACAGGGTCCATCTTGGAAATCAGAAGAGTGGTATGAGTCAGCATGTACTGTCTTAGTTAGCAAGCATCCCATGCCAAAGTGCAACAAGTTTTCTCGAGTAGTGAGTAGCGTGTCTCACAATCGGTAAACTTTTTGCTAAGGTAATAAATGGCATACTGTTTTCGAACAGACTTGTCATGCTGACCCAACACACATACCATTGATCCTTTGAGTACGATGAGGTACATGATTAAGGGTCTCCCTGGCATTGGAGGCATGAGAATCAGAGGTTCTAGCAAGTACTCCTTGATTCGATCAGAGGCCTGTTGGCAGTCTTCATTCCATTTGATAACCTGATTCTTCCTCAGAAGCTTGAAAATAGGCTCACATGTGGCTGTTAGGTGCGAGATAAACTGTGCAATGTAGTTTAGTCTCCCTAAGAAATCACGTACTTGCTTCTCAGTTCTTGGTTCAGGCATCTCCTGGATGGCTTTTACTTTGGTCGGGTCAACCTTAATTCCCCTCTCACTAACAATGAAACCCAACAGTTTACCGGAACATACCCCGAAGGTGCATTTGTTCGGATTCAACCTCAATCTGAATTTTCGGAGTCTGTCAAACAACTTGGCTAGGTTGACTTGATGTTCTACTTCTGTCTGTGACTTCGCAATCATGTCATCAACGTAGAGCTCAATCTCGTGATGAATCATATCATGGAACAGTGTCACCATTGCATGTTGGTAAGTGGCTCCAGCATTCTTAAGACCAAACGACATGACTTTATAACAGAAGGTGCCCCAAGGCGTAATGAAGGTAGTCTTTTCCATATCATCAGGAGACATTTTAATCTGGTTATAACCTGAAAACTCGTCCATGAAAGAGAATATGGAAAAATGGGCAGTTTTGTCAACTAGCACATCTATATGAGGCAGAGGGAAATCATCTTTAGGGTTGGCCCGATTCAAGTCCCTATAGTCTACACCATTCTGACTTTACCATCTTTTTTAAGGACCGGTACAATATTGGAAACCCATGGAGGGTAACTAGTCACTGCTAAGAATCCAGCATCAAACTGCTTATGTACTTCCTCTTTGATTTTGATTGCCATATCAGGGCGTGTACGTCTCAACTTTTGCTTCACTGGCGGGCAGTCTTCTCTCAAAGGCAGCTTGTACACCACAATATTTGTGTCCAAACCAGGTATGTCTTGATAAGACCAGGCGAAGACATCAACATATTCTCAAAGCATGGAAATTAGACGACTCTTGATAGATTCTTCTAACGCAGCCCCGATCTTAACCTCTTTCTTATCTTCTTCGGTACCCAGATTTATCACTTCAATAGCTTCTTCATGTGGTTGAATCATCTTTTCCTCTTGTTTAAGCAATCTGGCTAGCTCTTCCGGTAGTTTGCAATCTTCTTCACCTTCCTCATCGGCTTGGTAAATCGGATTGTCAAAGTCATACTTAGTCATAGCAGGGTCGTCATTAATGAGACCCGATGAAGAGCATCGGCATGAATGATGATTCATGCAAGGCTTTAGATAGAGTTTGAAAAATGAAAACATTGCCCCTTTAAAACTTTTCTTTCCTTTAAAAAAAACAAAGACAAAAAATGAAAGACAAGGAATAGCATGGATGAATGCAAAACGTCTGCTTTATTAATGATTATGGTATTGTGTCGTGAACAATGGAACCCTTACAATGAGCTGTTATGCCCCGGGCAAGGCATAACGGTTGAATACAGGAAACACAAAAACAAAAACCATTACTCTTCAAGGGAAGTGACAGAGATGAGCCTTTCAGACGACCAATTGTTGAGCTGCATCCCTGGAGTACAAGGTCTGATCCACTCGTCAAAGTCACAATCACTATCAATTATGTCATCTTTCAGACGACCTGCTGCTTTAGCCTAACTATTTCTTCAGCAGTGCAAGATGACATAACAAAGAGACATAATTGATAGCGATTGTGACTTTGACGAGTGGATCAGGCCTTGTGCTCCAAAGACGCAGCTCAATAACTGGTCGTCTGAAAGGCTCATCTCTGTCACTTCCCTTGAAGAGTAATGGTTTTTGTTTTTTGTCTTTCCTGTATTCAAGTGCTATGCCTTGCTCGGGGCATAGCAGCTCATTGTAAGGGTTCCATTGTTCATGATACAATACAATAATCATTAATAAAGTGTACGTTTTGCATTCATCCATGTTGTTCCTTGTCTTTCATTTTTGTCTTTGTGTTTAAAAAGGGAAAGAAAAGTTTTAAAGTGGCAATGTTTTCATTTCTCAAACTCTTTCTAAAGCCTTGCATGAATCATCATTCATGTAGGTGCTCTTCACCGGGTCTCATCAATGACGACCCTGTTATGGCTAGGTATGACTTTGACAATCCGATTTACCAAGTTGATGAGGAAGGTGAAGAAGATTGTGAATATCCCGAAGAGATAGTCAGGTTGCTTAAACAAGAGGAAAAGATGATTCAGCCACATGAAGAGGCTATTTTGAGGTGATAAACCTGGGAACCTAAGAAGACAAGAGAAAATTAAAGATTGGGGCTACGTTAGAAGAATCTATCAAGACTCGTCTAATTGCCATGCTTCGAGAATATGTTGATGTCTTCGCCTGGTCTTATCAAGACATGCCTGGTTTGGAAACAAATATTGTGGTGCACAAGCTGCCTTTGAGAGAAGATTGCCCGCCAGTGAAGCAAAAGTTGAGACGTACACGCCCTGATATGGCAATCAAAATTAAAGAGGAAGTACATAAACAATTTGATGTTGGATTCTTAGCAGTGACTAGTTACCCTCCATGGGTTGGCAATATTGTGTCGGTCCCTAAAAAGGACGGTAAAGTCAGAATGTGTGTAGACTATAGGGACTTGAATCGGGCCAACCCTAAAGATGATTTCCCTCTGCCTCATATAGACGTGCTAGTTGATAACACTGCCCAGTTTTCCGTATTCTCTTTCATGGACGGGTTTTCATGTTATAACCAGATTAAAATGTCTCCCGATGATATGGAAAAGACTACCTTCATTACGCCTTGGGGCACCTTCTGTTATAAGGTCATGATGTTTGGTCTTAAGAATGCGGGAGCCACTTACCAACGTGCAATGGTGACACTATTGCATGATATGATTCATCACGAGATTGGGGTATACGTTAATGACATGATTGCAAAGTCATAGACAGAAGAAGAGCATCTGGTTAATCTAGCAAAGTTATTTGACAAGCTGCGAAAATTCAGACTAAGGTTGAATCCGAACAAATGAACCTTTGGGGTACGGTCCGGCAAGCTACTGGGTTTCATTGTCAGCGAGCGGGGAATTGAGGTTGACCCGACCAAAGTAAAAGCCATCCAGGAGATGCCTGAACCAAAAACTGAGAAGCAAGTATGAGGCTTTTTAGGGAGAATAAACTATATTGCAAGGTTCATATCTCACCTAACAACCACATGCGAGCCAATCTTTAAGCTTCTGAGGAAGAATCAGGCTATCAAATGGAATGAAGACTGCCAACAAGCCTTCAACCGGATCAAGGAGTACTTTCTAGAACCTCCGATTCTCAAGCCTCCAATGCCAGGGAGACCTTTAATCATGTACCTTACTATACTCGAAGGATCAATGGGATGTGTGTTGGGTCAGCAGGACGAGTCTGGTCGAAAAGAGCATGCCATTTATTACCTTAGCAAAAAGTTTACCGATTGTGAGACACGTTACTCACTACTCGAGAAAACATGTTGCGCTTTGGCATGGGCTGCTCGACGACTAAGACAACACATGTTGACTCATACCACTCTTTTGATTTCCAAGATGGACCCTATAAAGTATATCTTTAAGAAGTCGGCTTTAACAGGAAGGGTAGCCCGATGGCAGATGATTCTAACAGAATATGATATCCAGTACACTTTGCAAAAAGCAATCAAAGGGAGTGTATTATCAGAATACTTGGCTCAGCAGCCAATTGACGATTATCAGCCCATGAGATTCGAGTTTCCGGATGAGGACATCATGTTCCTCAAGTTGAAATACTGTGAAGAACCACTTCCGGAGGAGGGGCCAGGCCCCGAATCCAAATGGAAGTTGATGTTTGACGGAGCTGTGAACGTAAACGGAAGTGGAGTAGGTGATGTCATTATCTCACCAGAGGGTGTCCATATGCCTTTCGCTGCTCAGCTAACATTCAAATGTACCAACAACAAAGCAGAGTATGAACCAACTTGCGAATTAAGAACCTCGAGATCTTCGGAGATTCTGCTCTGGTAGTGAACCAAGTCAATGGCAAATGGCTAGTTCACCAACCTCACCTGGTTCTTTACTGGGATTATACCAGGAGGTTGCTGTCTTTCTTCACCAAGGTCAAGCTGAGTTATATTCCACGAGATGAAAATCATTTTGCTGATGCTCTAGCAACTTTATCATCCATGATCAAAGTGTGTCAAGAGAACTACGTGCCTCGAATCATGCTCCCTCATCTCGAAAGACCTTCCTATGTCTTCGCAGTTGAAAGTGGTGAGGATAATAAACCTTGGTATCATGATATCAAGAAATTCTTGAAGTCTCAAGAGTACCCGACTGGGGCATCCAGTAAAGACAAGAAGACTCTCACAAGGCTAGCAGGTGGATTCTTTTTTAATCAATATGATGTGTTATACAAGCGAAACTTCGACATGGTTCTGCTCAGATGCGTGGATAGACACGAACAAGACTTGTTGATGCAAGAAGTTCATGAAGGCTCCTTTGGTACCCATGCTGGAGGACATGCTATGGCAAAGAAAATGCTAAGATAGGGATATTATTGGATCACCATGGAATCCGATTGCTGCAAATATTCCCGCAAATGTCACAAGTGCCAATCTATGCTGATAAGGTTCATGTACCTCCAAATCCATTGAGTGTCATGTCTTCACCTTGGTCGTTCGCCATGTGGGGCATTGATATGATTAGCAAGATTGAGCCAACAACCTCCAACGTTCACCGCTTCATCCTAGTTGCTATTGACTACTTCACAAAGTGGGTCGAAGCGGCATCTTATGCCAATGTTACAAAACAAGTGGTAGCCCGGTTTATCAAAAGAGATATCATTTGCCGGTATGGAATTCCCGAGAGAATCATTACTGATAATGGTTCTAACCTCAATAACAAGATGATGGATGACTTGTGCTGGGATTTCAAAATAGAACATCACAACTCTTCGCCATATCGCCCGAAGATGAACGGCGCCATCGAGGCGGCCAACAAGAATATCAAGAAAATCGTCCAAAAGATGGTTATGACATATAAAGATTGGCATGAGATGCTATCGTTTGCGCTACATGGGTACCGAACGTTTGTGTGTACCTCAACAGGGGCAACCCCATTCTCATTAGTGTATCGTATGAAGGCAGTCCTACCAGTCGAAGTTGAGATCCCCTTGTTGAGAATAATGATGGACGTTAAGCTAGATGAAGTTGAATGGCACCGATCCAGGTACAATCAACTGAGCCTCATTGAAGAAGAAAGTGCGGTCTCACCGATACATACCAGGCGACCTGATGCTGAAAAAGATTCTTCCTCCTAACAACGATCACATGGGAAAGTGGACACACAATTATGAAGGTCCATTCATGGTTAAAACGTTCTTCTCAGGCGGAGCCTTGATGCTAACAACCATGGATGGCGAAGACTTCCATTCCCTTGTTAACGCAGACGCAATAAGAAAATACTTCGTGTAAAAAGACCCGTTGGATAAAAACAGAAAAAAGATCCAGGCAAAAATGGGCCTCCCGACGAGCCAAAAACAGAATAAAAGGCTCAGGAAAAAGTTAGGGAAATATTGAAAAAATGTACACCCGCTGAGTTGAAAAGCCACATCGGACAACTCAGGCAAAAAAGGGTATCCCGGTGGATTGAAACTCGAAAGGGGGATTCATGCAAAAGAGGGACTAACACGAACGACTGCGGTTTGCGGGATTTGTGATCCATTTGCAACTAAGGTTATTCCAAGGGTTGAAGACCAATCCAATACCTTTTCAGGGGAAGAGCAAGCGGATAGTCTTGAAGATATACAAGTCATAGCCGGGTCAAAACTTGATGAGATCCATTTTTCACATTGCCAATAGGATAGTTTGTTTTCCTTTTGGGCGATTTCCTCTTTCCAGGGAATTGCTTCCTGATGTAATGCATATTCATGGCCGTTTTCCAAATCAATAAAATTCTATTTCAGTCAAACTTGTGACTGTTTGCTTTTGTTTTTTTTTTCATCTAACATTGATTGATTGCAAAAACGTCCAGCAAATTATGATTTAAAATTGTGTTATGAACACTTGAATTCTTTCTAACTCATGCAGGAGGACAGAAACATTTAATATAACTCTAAAAATGGTTAAGTGACTGGGATGATGATTCATACCATAAGCCTGGGGCACACAGGTCCAAACTAACTCTCCATGTTGCATGCACTATCAGTTGTGTTTATGCAGGTGCAGATATAGGCATTGCTAGTAGAATTAAAGCAAACTTCCAGGAGGAATATCTCAACATATGCTTGAACAAGAACAAGTATCTTCCCGTGTGTCTCCTGTTATCCCCAGTAGAGTTGGAAGTTGAAGTTTACCTCAGCAAGGCAACAGAGAGTTGGTGTCCTCCCCAAACAGATACTTCCCTTCAATACAGGGGAAATCCCCCAGCAGTACGAGGAGTTTCTTTCCTCCCCAGCGGTTTTCTACCTTAGCAGGGCATCAACTCATTGTCGCTCCCCGGGCTCTCGTCCCGGTGCAGACACAGACGGTCAGCGATGTTGGAGGTTGAGATTGAATAGAGTCGCTAGCTAGGCATTTTTATCCCGAAGGAAAGGTAATGCTGCATAAACCTGGAAGGGTATGGATAAGAAGGTTGCGAACTAGAGAAACTAAGAAAGGGGGTTGGTTATGACCTGGGAAGGTATTAGCACTCAGATCATCTGTCGTACTCGACGGGATCCACGCTTACAATATTGTGTTTAAAAGGGGTACTGTATGTGCTAAACTGTGCATAAAAAGCTAGTGAGAAAAGGATATACAAGGTGTCAGTGCAAAAAGAAAGGGGTTAAATGCTCAATACTGGGGCTTAGGAAAGAATCCTGGAAGAGGGGGAAGACACAGAGACTTTTGTTCGATAACTGTTAAGTTATGCCTACGTATCCTCTCATGCAATGAGGAAGTCAGAACACCGTAGTTCGACTCAAAGAGACTGGGATGATTTGCTGTGAACTGCTTGCTTGTCTATGCTCAATTGTGTGACTCGTCTGGCTCGAGTGCTAACTGTCTTGCATTAGACGGAAGTAGCAAGTTCTCGCTTATAGAATGAGTGTGATGAGAAAATAATCACGGAGGAGACGATTATTGTTTGTTTTGTGTTTTTCAGTTTTTTATTTTTTTTGGTGTTTTGCATAGGATAATGAGCTTAATCCTAAATCAAGGGTTGTAAACTCATTATATCCTCCCTGATTAGGGATAATGAGCCTACTTAAGTGTGAGATAAGCATCTCAACTTAATTACCATGATGATGTAGGATTAAGATCATTAACCTACTTGTGATTATTAAGTGTTTTTTTTATTTTGTTTTGTGTTAAGTAATGAGTTTAATCTCTAATCAGGGATTAGTGAACTCATTACACCATCCTAAGAGAGGATGATATATGAGAACACTTAAGCTGAGGAAGATACCTCAACTTAATCCATGGTTAGGGATTAAATTCATTATATAACAAGCCTTTATTAAAGTGGATTTTAATTAAAGGTGAGATTAAGAAGTGGGTTTTAAGTTTGTAAGACAACTTGAGGGGGACTTGTCCATTAAACACTAGGGTTAGTCCCTCTTAACCAAAAGGAAGAGATGGAACCCTAATGTAAGGCCCAAGTTACAAGCTTAAGTCTTAATAGTTATTAGGTGTTTTGATTAAGAGGTGTAAACAAATTAAAGGTTTAGCACTAAGGATTAAAGTTATACACTCCATCCTAAGATAAGGATGCAGGCATAACCCTAATTCAAAGTCCTAAAGCTTTAAGTATTTAGCCTCTGATTATGAGATGAGAAGAGAGACTCAAGGAGACTCAAAGGTAAAAAACTAGGGGGTGTGCTTGGATGTTCCTATGGTTTGTGAGGCTTAAAGAAAGATCTTCAGAAGGCCACCAAAGAAGAAGAAGCAGATGAAAAGAGAAGAGAAAGGAGAATAGGTTACTTACTTCTTGGAGAAGATAAGTAACCTAAAAGAAAGAAAGTAAGAATGAGGGAGCATAAGTGAAGCAAGTTCACTTTAAAGACATACAAAGGATGCAAATGAAAAGATGAGAAGAGGTGGGATGTGAAGACAAATCCACATCCCAAACAACTTACCATAAGCCCCTGAAATGTTAGTATGAATGCATAAGGAAAGAAATGAAAGGAAATAAGACAAATGAAGGTGCAATGACCAAAACTAGAAGTGAATATGCTATGCAAATGTGTTATGGAATGATGCAAAGATATACATGCTGCATATGAATGATCATACAAAATATGAGATGTAAAGGAAGCATGTTAGAAGCTTAGAAACACATGGATACACATGAAATGCAATGAATGCAAAGCATACCAAATGAATTAAGAAATGATCAAGAAATGTTCAAGAATGTCCTAGGATGTCTAAGATGGCATACAAAAGCATGGAATGTCATGGCAAGCTCATATGATGATGATATGCAAAGATGGATGCAAATGAACATGAGAAATTAGGGTTTTATGAAAGTATGAGATACAAATGGCCAAAATAGAAGCATACATCATGGAAAAAATTTGAAATTGAACTCAAACAAACCCTAAACATATACAAGATCACTCCCCAAAGGTGGAGGTCAGAAGCTAAACCTAGAGGAAGTTATGAATTTCTTAAGTTAACTAGGGTTGTTGGGTGATTCTAAAGGAAAAATGCCAAACAATTTGAAAATGCAATGCAAAATTATGAGTTAAATAACCTAGATACTAGATGCAATGTGTGAAACAATGCAAAAAAAATCAAGTTCAAACTCATCATAGTTGATCAGAAATGATTTTTTCAAGTTAGGATTAGAAAAATGGAATTTTATGAACCCTAATTCAAAGATAATTGTGAAAACATGATCAAACCTAAAAATAAATTTGTATGGTGAGTTTGTAAATGTTTCTAAATGTATGAGAATGCATCATGATTTGTTTTGTGATTTTTAAATGCCTAAATGTATTTTTAATTAATTAAAATCAATTAATTAATTAAATAAAACATTTAAATGATTTAAAAATACTTTTTTAATGCAATAATTAAAATAAAAAATGTTTTTGAGTTAAGAAAAATATTTGAAGTGAAAATGCAGAAAATGAGATTTTTAAAAGTGTTTTTGCTATTTTAAATAATTAGATGAAAGCAAAAGAAATAAAATGAAAACAAAATAAAAGAAAATGAAAAGTAAGCAAGATCAAAGGCCCAGATTCAAACTTGAGGAGACTGCACGCGCTAATGGGTGGCTGAGATTCACTCTGATTAAATTAATTTAATTAATCCTAATTAAACTAATTAATTAAAGATTAGGGTTAATGAGGCATCTAGGCCGTTCACACACGCGGGAAGCACAGATCCAATGGTCCATATTCAAACTCACACACTAAACCTAATTAAAACCCTAACCATTCTCAGGTGACCGGAGGAAGCTCCAGTCATCTTCTCCGGTCACCCCAAAATCCAACTTCCTCCCTAGGCTACCCCAAGCCCTAAAAACTACCCAGAATCAATCCCTAAACATCACTGAACACGAATCCACCAACAAACAAAATTTATTTTACATGAATCATGAGAAACGAATCAAAACAAAAAACATACGAAAATTTCAGAAGCTAAATACATCCTACATACTCAACCATTTTCAATGATTCAAAGCGCATAATGATCAGGGAAACAAACTTTATCAAATGGTAACTTAAAATCAAAGCTCTGAGAAAAATGTTCTTGAGTTATACCTGAGCTGGAGTTGAGAAAATGTGGACCTACAAAGCTTGCCTATTGTGCAAGACACCTCCTTTGTTCCTCCTGATGCTTCTGAGGAGCTTAGATGGAGTTTGTGATGGCTAGTTTGTGTGTTTCAGTTCTGCTAAGGCAGAAATCGTGTTTGTGTTGTGGAGTGTTTCAGGCCATTGTAATGGTTGGTTTGTGTTCTATGATTGATTTTGAGATGATTGGTGGAAGAAGTTTGAAGTTTTAAGGCTTGTGCTGAGAGATTCGAAGGAATGAAAGTTTTGGGAATTTTTGGGCAATCTAAGTGTTGGCTTGTTTCAGGCTTCAATCTTCTGTGAAATGAGGTCCGTGATGTTTTCATAAGAGGTTCTGATGGGTCAGAAAGTTGGTGGTGGCATAGTGTGATTGGTATGGATTCATTTGCACAAAAAAATTAATGTTATGGTACCACAAGTATGGGCTGGGACAGAAGAGATCCAAAGGGTGGATTTTCCTCAGCTGAGTTCATGGAGAACCCTTGGATTGATTGTGATGATCTGCAGCACTTGAATCAAGAGTTATCATATGTTTTGCATTTTCCCTCTTTGGAAATTTTGTGAAAATTGATCCATGGAAACTTGTAATCCAAGGCATAATTTTGGTCAAGCAATGTTGCATTAACATGTTATGATGCTTAGAGATCAATTAGAGATCACAAGAGTGCTTAAAACTTGATTTTGCAAAAATCCCTCTTTGGCATGAACTTGAAAATTATAGGATTTTTCCCAACTCTGAAACATCATATCTTGAGTTCTAGGATGAATCAAGAGGAGTTCTTGTACTTTTTGAAAATGGGAAGACCCAATCTACAACTTTCATGTTTGAAGAT
This sequence comes from Lathyrus aphaca, assembly GCA_963966055.1. Lineage (NCBI taxonomy): Eukaryota > Viridiplantae > Streptophyta > Magnoliopsida > Fabales > Fabaceae > Lathyrus > Lathyrus aphaca. The sequence continues at coordinate 735,435,913 of OZ014519.1, read as the reverse complement.
TTTTCATTTGAAGCCTTTTTGATCAAGAAAGAGGAGGTTGAAAATCTTTCCCAAAATGGAAAGTTTCCATTACAAGTCATGTCCAAAAATGGAAAGTTTGCAAATGGCTTGAAATTATTCTATCTTGTGAACTTCTAACCACTTCTAAGATCAAATAAAGATCATAGAAACTTAAAATGATAAAGATGACCCTTTGGTACCATTGGCGGTGGCCTCAAATGCCCTGATTCTGACTTTTCTTGCACAATAAGTTACCAGTTGATCAGATGACTTCCACAATGAATTTCTTCATAAAATTTGGTACACATGCTTATTACAACATATTGAGACCAATGGAATCAAGAATGACCAAAAAATTGGAGATTAAGGACCTCAAACCCAAAACCCTAATTTTAGGTCATCTGTGCAGAAAACCCTAGCCTGCCTGGACCTCTGTGCAATCCTTTGTGACATTTTGACTTTAATGATCCTTATGGAGCATAAGATGATCATAGAAAACTCATGGACCCTCTTAGCATGCTTAAAGGCCCTTGAGATGGCTCAGATCACTTTGGGATTCATCTGATCACAAACCCTAGCTATGCAGCTTATGCGGATGAAATAAACTATGCAGTGTGAGATGATATGCTTATGCAATGCAATATGAAAAGATCACAAGCCATGGTCTGAGTAAAAGGTGAGGGAAAATTTGGGGTGTTTACAGCTGCCCCTATTCAAGCATGAGTTAGTTGTGCAAGGTGTAAGCGCGTGGCTACACAAACAAACAAGATAACTTATGGTTGAATACCAAAGACAGTCCAAATTTGCACTCACTGGGGAGTAAAAGAAAAGGGATATAAATTGTAACAGGCAATATAGTATGATTATCAAATGAAAGTGATGGAGGACGACCATCGAGCAGAGGACGATTGTTGGGGATGAAAAACGGTAAGTAAAGCAATGACGGGGACGACCATCATGCTGGGAAATAAAGAGATCGTGACATGGACGGCCATCGAGTGAAGAAATAAAACTCTCTGGGGATTAAAGAAATGAGGAAAGCACTGACGGGGACGGGCATCAGGTTAAAGGGTAAATAAACCGCGACGGGGACGGCCATCAGGTAAAAGAATAAATGAAATAATGATGAGGGACGGTCATCAAAAGGTGAAGGATGATCACCTAGCAGGGGACGACTGTTGAAAATATCACGACATAGGACGAATTCCGGATAGAAAATATCAATGATGGGGACGGCAATCGGATAAGCATGATGAAGGAAGATCATCAAGAGGTGAAGGACGATCACCTAGAAGGGTATGGCTGCTCTTGGGGATTTTCTCGACATAGGACGAATGCCGGATAACAAAGGTCGACGATGGGGACGGCCATCGGAAAAATGATGAGGGACGGTCATCATAAGGTGAAGGATGATCACCTAGCAAGGGACGGCTGTTAAAAAGATATCGGGACATAGGACGAATGCCTGATAGAAAGGGATGAGGGACGGTCATCCAAAGGTGAAGGACTATCACCTGGTGTCACTCCCGAAGATTTGCATCCCGGGGCAGACACGAACGGTCGGCGAAAAGAGAAAATGAGAATGAACTGAACAGAGTCTCCATCTAGGCATTTTTATCCCGAAGGAAAGGTAATGCTGCATAAACCTGGAAAAAGATGGATAAGACGGTTGCGAACCAGAGAAACTGAGAAAGGGGGTTGGTTACAACATGGGAAGGTATTAGCACCCAGATTGTCCGTCGTACCCGACGGTATCCACGCTTACAAGATTGTGTTTAGAAGGGGTAAGTGTATGTGCTATCTGTGTGCAAAAGCTAGGAATGAATGTATAGGTATCAGTGCAAAAAGGTGAATTTCTCAGGAACTGAGGCTTAGAAAAGAATGTTGAAAGAGGGGAAAGACAAGGAGACTTTTGTTCGATAACAGTTAAGTTATGCCTACGTATCCTCTCGTGCAATGAGGAAGTCAGAACATCGTAGTTCGACTCAAAGAGACTGAAAGATTTGACTGTGAACTGCTTGCTAGTCTATGCTCAAGTGTATGACTCGTCTGGCTCGAGTGCTAACTGTCTCGCATTAGACGGAAGAAGCGAGTTCTCGTTTATGAATGAGTGTGATGAGAAAAGAATCCCGAAGGAGACGATTATTGTTTGTTTTTGGTATTTTCAGTTTTGTTATTGTTTTTTGGTGTTTTGCATAAATCAAGGGCTTGTAAACTCATTATATCCCCCCTGATTAGGGATAATGAGCCTACTTAAGTATGAGATAAAAATATCCACTTAATTACCATGATGATGTAGGATTAAGATCATTAACCTACTTGTGATTATTTAGATGTTTTTGGGTTTTTGTTTAGTGTTAAGTAATGAGTTTAATCTCTAATCACAGATTAGTGAACTCATTACACCATCCTAATAGAAGGATAATAGATGAGAACACTTGAGCTTAAGAAGACTCCTCAATTTAATCCATGGTTAGGGATTAAATTCATTATATAACAAGCCTTTATTAAATGGATTTTAATTAAGGGATGAGATTAAGAAGTGGATTTTAAGTTTGTAAGACAACTTGAGGGGGACTTGTCCATTAAACACTAGGGTTAGTCCCTCTTAACCATAAGGAAGAGTTAGAACCCTAATGTGAGGCCCAAGTTACAAGATGGAGTCTTAGTGATTATTAATGTGATTTGATTAAGAGGTTTAAACAAATTAAAGGTTTAACACTTAGGATTAAAGTTATACACTCCATCCTAAGAGAAGGATGCAGGCATAACCCTAATTCCAAAGTCCTAAAACTTTAAGAGTTTAGTGTCTGATTATTGAGATGAGAAGAGAGACTCAAGGAGACTAAAAGGTAAAAGCTAGGGGGGACTATACAACCCTAAAAGTTATCATGCTTGGGTATCCTATGATTTGTTAGGCTTAAGAGAAAAGATCTTCAAGGCCACCAATGGAAGAAGTAGATGAAAAGAGAAGGAAAAGGAAGAATAAGTTACTTACTTCCATGAAGAAGATAAGTAACTTAAAGAGAGAAAGTGATAGAGAAAGAACATAACTGAACAATATTCACTTCAAAGACATGTAATAATGCATATGAATGAGATAAGAAGAGATGGGAAGTGAAGGCAAATCCACTTCCCAAATAACTTACCAAAAGTTCCTGAAAATGTTAGTATGAATGCCTAAGATGTAAAGCATAAAGAAATGAATTGAAATGAGATGCAATGACTAAAATCAGAAGTGATTATGCAATGCAAATGGCATATGAGATGATGAAAATTCATACAATATGCATATGAATGTTCATACAAAGATGAGATGTCATGAAGGCATGTTTAGAGGTTTGAAACACATGGATGTTTATGAAATGTAATGAATGCAAGACATGTCAAATGAATGAAGAAATGATCAAGCAAGGTTCTAACATGTCCTAAGATGTCTAAGATGATATATGAATGCTTGAAATGTCATGGCAAGTTCACATGATGATGAATATGCAAGGTGAATGCAAATGAACATGAGAAATTAGGGTTTTATGGACATGTGAGATGAAAATGAACAAAACAAAAGCATACATCATGATAAAAAAATTGAAACCAAGCTCAATCAAACCCTAATCCCATATTAGGTCACACCCCAAAGGAGAAGGTCAGAAGCTAATCCTATTGAAAGTTATGATTTTCCTAAGTTTGCTAGGGTTTTGGGTGATTCTCAAAGGAAAATGCAAATCAATTTGAAAATGAAAAGTAAATTCATGAGTAAACTAACCTAGAAACTTCATGCAATATGTGAAACAATGCAAAAAGAATCAAGTTCAAACTCTTCTTTGTTAGGCAGAAATGAATTTTTCAAATTATGCCATTTTTAGGGTTGCTTTGTGGTCTATGAGTGATTTGAAGATGATTGGTGAAGTTTGTTTTGAAGTTTGAGGTTGTGTTTTGAGTTTCGAAGAAGGGAAGGTTTTTGACAATTTTGTGAATTCTGAGCTCTAAGGTGTTTCAGGCCTGAATGTGTTATGGAATGAGGTCCTTAGGGTTCACATAAGTCATTGTGATTGGTCAGAGAGTGGGTGATGGCACAGCTTGATTGGTATGGGAGGAAATGCAAAAACTCAAGATTATGTGTACTTGAGGTATGGGCTTGTGCAGCAAGGATTTCTGAGCATATATTGCCTCAGCATGGTTCATGGGGAGCCCTTAGATCATTAGAATGCAGCTGTAAGGCTTGGATGAAGAGATGTCAATGTTTATGCAATTTCCAACTTTGATGTTTCTTGTGAATCAAGCCATGAAATGCTTCAATCCTTGGGCCAATTATGATCTTGGCAAGTTTCATTAACATGTTGTGACATAATTGAGTGGATTAGAGGTCACTTAGAAGCTTGAAACTCAAAATTGCATAAATCCCTCTTTGACATGAACATGAAAATTATAGGATTTTTGCCAACTTTGAAAGGCCATATCTTGAGTTCTAGGATGAATCAAGACATGTTCTTATACTTTTTGAAAAGGGAAAGACCTAATCTACAACTTTCATGTCCACGAATTTTTCATTTGAAGCATTTTTGGTCATGAAAGAGGAGGTTGAAAATCTTTCCCAAAATGGAAAGTTTGCATTTCAAGTCATTTCCAAAAATGCCAAGTTTGCAATTGGCTCAAAATTCTTCAATATTGTGAACTTCCAACCACTTCTAAGATCAAATAAAGATCATAGAACTTCAATTTTATGAAAATGATCCTTTGGTCCCATTGTTGGGGGCCTCAGATGCCCTGATTTTGACTTAACTTGCTCAAGAAGTTACCCAATGATCAGATGACTTCCACAAAGAGTTTCTTCATAAAACTTGGTACACATGATCCTTATAACATTTTAAGAACATTAGAAACAAGAATGACCAAAAAATTTGGAGTTAAGGCCTCTGAAACCAAAACCCTAATTTTGGTCATCTGTGCAGGAAAACCCCAGCTCTGCTTCCATGCCTTTGCCAATCTTTGTGATCTCTTGACTTTTATGAACTTTGGGTAGCATAATATGATTATAGAACACATATGGACCCCCTTGGAAAGCTTCAAGACCATTAGGATGGCTCAGATTGATTCTTGGATTGCTCAGATCACAAACCCTAGATGCAGATGAAATGGAACTCTACAGATGAAACAAATGTGCAATATGAGATGGTATGCTTATGTTAAAAAAAAAAGGAAAGATCACAAGACATGGTGTGAGAAAAAGTGAGGGAAAATTTGGGGTGTTTACAGCAGCCCCTATTCAAGCATGAGTTAGTTGTGCAGGATGTAAGTGCATGGCTTAACAGACAAACAAGATAACTTGAGGTTGAATACCAAAGACAGTCTGAAGTTTGCACTCGCTGGGGAGAAGAAGAAAAGGGATATAAATTGTGAAAGGTGGTATAGTATGATTATCAAATGAAAGGCGGTGGAGGACGACCATCGAGCAGAGGATGACTGCTGGGGATAAATCAGTAAGTAAAGCAATGACAGGGACGGTCGACAAGCTGGGGAAATAAATAAACCGCGACGGGGACGGCCATCGGGTAATAAAGTAATATTTTCTGGGGATTAAAGAAAAGTAATGACGGGGATGGCCATCAGGTTTGGAAAGTAAAGTAAACAACGATGTGGACGACCATCGGGTGAAAGAATAAATGAAAAAATGATGAGGGACGGTCATCAAAGGTGAAGGACGAACACCTAGTAGGGGACGGCTGCTGAAGATATCACGACATAGGACGAATGTCGGATAGAAAAGATCAACGATGGGTACGACCATCAGGTAAGCATGATGAAGGACGATCATCAAGAGGTGAAGGACGATCACCTAGCAGGGTATGGCTGCTCTCGGGGATTATCACGACATAGGACGAATGTCGGATAACAAAGATCAACGATGGGGATGGCCATCGGATAAATGATGAGGGACGGTCATCAAAAGGTGAAGGACGATCACCTAGCAGGGGACGGCTGCTCCTTATCACAACAGAGGACGAATGTCAGATAGAAAGTTCTAATAAAGGAGATTCCACTAGGGAAGGATGAGGGACGATCATCCAGATATGAAGGACGATCACCTGGAAGGGGACGGCTGCCGAAAGTATCACGACATAGGACGAATGTCGGATAGAAACAAGTTGCTTTGTTGGCGACTTACTGGGGAATGGTAAACACGAACGAGTGCTTACGCTTTCAAAAATAAAAGATATAAGTGTTTGACAGTGTGTATAGATCAAAGATGTGGACGAACATCCTTAGGATCATGATACGGACGAGTATCTGTAGAAACAATACGCTGACACATGTTTAAAGATGATGATACAGACGAGTATCAATCGGTTAAGCAAGGAACACAGACGAGTGTTTGATCTACTGAGGAGTGATATACACAAGATACGGACGAGTATCAAAGTATGTACAAGTATTGATATGCTGGTGAAGTATGTGCAAGACACGAACGAGTGTCGGAAGATTGGGCAAGGAACACAGACGAGTGTTTGACTTGCTGGGGAAGTATGACACGGACGGGTGTCAAAAGGGATATGTATAAGTTATGAACCATTATTTGTATTTGAGAGTGCAAAGGGGATGCTTTGGCTTTTATCAGCAGGGGATATGAGTTTTATATATTTGTTGATGAAGTGATGATGGTATTTGCAGGTGACTGGCTCGAACCTGGCTTATGATCATGCAAATGTTTGATTTTTGCCGTAATGCTCCGTATTAGACGGAATGCTACGCTTTTTTTCGGTGAATATGATGCGAATGCTATGATTATGCAAAGGAAAAACTCGATCCGAGATTCGGATCCTGCGGGGATAAAGATCTATGGCTGATCTACTTGGAGGGAGAACCCGGCTGGGGAAAGAGATCATTGATAGATCTGCCCGGAGGGAGAACTCTGCTTGGGGAAATAGATCATTGGTAGATCTATCTGGAGGGAGAACTCCTTACTGGGGATGTGGAGGTTTTAGCAACTCCGTTGGGGATGTGTTTCAGGTATTGCTCTTCTGGGGAGGCAACTCTGTAGGGAATCAGTTCCACCAACCCTACTGAGGATGAGAGAAAACTGGCATCTCTGGTAGGGAAGAGAAAAATCTTTGACCACCTTGTTGTGGAAGAGGCTGTCAGGTACTGCTCGGGAGATCCTGCTCGGGGAGGAGATAACTTCTGGGAAGTATGTTGGGGATTCAATGCTTGATATGCCCCGTGTTGTGAAAGATTGTTTGTCTTGAGTACTTGCAACCTGTTAAGACAAAGGAAAACGCACAAGTGTCCCGAGGTATCCTTAACCGGATTCCATCATGGGAGTTAGATTTACCTGAAAGTAATATATTTCCTGCAAGCATTTTATTAAAAATGGCTCATATGTTTTATGCGAGTGTTGTATTATGAACATTGGACATCTTGCAAATGAAACAAAAATGTACAAAACAAAGTGTGACTGAATATTCTGATTTTATTAATTTGTGTGCCCTGAATTGGCAAGTACAGTCAAAGAATCGAATCCCCTGGAAGGAGGAGATTGCTATAAATTGAGAAAATAAAAGTGTTGGCAATGTTGAAGATGACGCTCCAGTGAGCTTCCTTTGCTATGACCTGTATGACCTTGACGTTCTTCTTATCTTGCTTTCAGAAGAAGGCTGATACTGACTGACGCTTTTTCCTCTCGGAGCTTTCCATGTTGTGAGTGATACAGACGAATTCAGAGTGCAGTTGTTCGCTTATTCCCTGATTTTGCGTGGATTACCCTTTCGGGTTTTCAACCCACCGGGATACCCATTTTTGCCTGAGCTGTCCGATGTGGCTTTTCAACTCGGCAGGTGTACATTTGTTTCAATTTTCCCTTATTTTTGCCCGAGTCTTTTATTATGTTTTTGACTCGTCGGGATGCCCTATTTTTGCCTGGACTTACATTCTGTTTTTATGTCGAGCGGGTCTTTTATGCGAAGTATATTTTAACTGCATATGAATTCACAGGAGACGGGAAGTATTCACTATCCATGGTTGCGAGCATCAGTGCTCCACCTGAGAATACTTTGGTTATTACATAGGGACCTTCATAGTTTGGTGTCCACTTGCCCCTGTGGTGTGTATGAGGAGGAAGGAATCTTTTCAGAACAAATTCTCCCACTTGGTATTCCCGAGGTCTGACTTTCTGATCGAAGGCTTTCTTCATCCTCTTCTGATATAACTGCCCATGACGGATGGCTGCTAATCTTTTCTCTTCAATCAGATTCAGTTGATTGTACCCAGACCGGACCCACTATACTTCATCCAGTTTTATGTTCATCATTACTCGCAAGGAGGGTAGCTCAACTTCAATAGGTAGGACAACTTCCATACCATACACAAGCTGATAAGGTGTTGCCCCAGTAGATGTTCTAGTCGAGGTTCGGTACCCATGCAAGGCAAATGGTAGCATTCCATGCCAGTCTTTGTAAGTAACCACCATCTTCTGCACAATCTTCTTGATGTTCTTGTTAGCGGCCTCAACAGCGCCATTCATCTTTGGCCTGTAAGGAGAAGAATTGTGATGTTGGATTTTGAAGTCCCGACATAACTCAGCCATCATTTTGTTGTTCAAATTGGAACCATTATCAGTAATGATTCGCTCGGGAACTCCATATCGACAGATGATGTCTCTTTTCAGAAATCTGGCTACCACTTGTCTGGTGACGTTTGTATACGAAGCTGCTTCAACCCATTTGGTGAAGTAGTCAATGGCTACCAGGATGAATCTGTGACCATTTGAAGCAGTCGGTTCAATCTTTCCAATCATGTCAATGCCCCACACGGCAGAGGGCCAAGGTGAAGACAATACGTTCAAAGGATTCAGAGGCACATGCACTTTATCTGCTTAGATCTGGAACTTGTGGCATTTTCTGGCATAAGCACAACAGTCTGCATCCATTGTAATCCAGTAGTAACCTGATCTTAACAATTTCTTTGCCATTGCATGTCCTCCGGCATGGGTACCGAAAGAACCTTCATGCACCTCATGCATCAAGAGGTCTGATTCCTTTTTGTCAACACACCTAAGCAGGACCATGTCGAAGTTTCGCTTGTATAATGAACCATCAGCATTAAGGAAGAAACTGTCGGCCAACCTTCTTAATGTCTTCTTATCATTGGATGATGCCTCGGGTGGGTATGTCTGATCCTCCAAAAAGCATTTGATGTCATGGAACCAAGGCTTGTCATCACTAGCAGTGTCCACAGAGAATACATATGTCGGTCGGTCCAGTCTGGATACCAAAATCCGAGGTACATAATTGGCAGCTTGAACTTTGATCATGGAGGAGATGGTAGCCAAAGCGTCCGCAAACTGATTCTCATCTCGAGGGATGTACTCAAGTTTGATTGTTGTGAAGAAAGTCAGTAATCTCCTCGTATAGTCATGGTATGGGATCAGATGCTCTTGATGGGTGTACCATTTGTCGTTGGTCTGGTTGATTACCAATGTCGAATCTCTGAATACATTCAAGGTTTTGATCCTGAGGTCAATGGCTTCCTCAAGTCCCATGATACAGGCTTCGTATTCCACTTCGTTGTTAGTGCAGGAAAAGGTGAGTTTTGCCGAGAAAGGCATGTGAACTCCTTTAGGTGTAATGAGCACTGCACCAACTCCACGACCATTCATATTGACAGCCCTGTCAAACATCATAGTCCATTCTTCTTTTGGATCAGGCCCTTCAGTGTGAACTGGCTCTTCACAATCTTTTGCTTTTAAGAACATGATGTCTTCATCTGGGAAGTTAAATCTCATGGGCTGGTAATCATCAATGGGTTGCTCAGCTAGATAGTCATACAGTACACTGCCCTTGATGGCCTTTTGAGAGGTGTACTGAATGTCATACTCTGTCAGAATCATTTGCCATCTCGCAACCCTTCCGGTAAGTGCTGGCTTCTCAAATATGTACTTGACGGGTTCCATCTTTGAGATCAACAAGGTAGTGTGAGTCAACATATACTGTCTTAGTCGGCGAGCAGCCCACGCTAAAGCACAACAAGTTTTCTCGAGCAGTGAGTAACGTTGTTCATAGTCGGTAAACATTTTGCTTAGGTAGTATATTGCATACTCTTTTCGACCAGACTCGTCATGTTGGCCCAGCACACACCCCATTGACCCTTCTAATACTGTCAGGTACATTATCAGAGGTCTTCCTTCAGTTGGAGGCATGAGAATTGGAGGTTCTTGCACGTACTCCTTGATCTTGTCAAAAGCTTTCTGACAATCGTCGTTCCACCTGACTGTTTGCTCCTTTCTCAACAGTTTGAACAAGGGTTCACAAGTTGCGGTGAGATGAGATATGAACCTTGATATGTAGTTCAATCTACCTAAGAACCCTCGAACTTCTTTTTCAGTCCTAGGTGCAGGCATCTCCTGAATGGCTTTGACTTTGTCGGGATCAACCTCAATTCCCTTTTCACTTACGATAAATCCCAGTAACTTACCAGAACGTACCCCGAATGTGCATTTGTTAGGGTTCAACTTCAGTTGATACTTCCTCAGACGCTTAAACAACTTCAGTAGATTCACCAGATGGTCTTCTTCAATAAGGGACTTGGCAATCATGTCATCCACATAGCATTCGATTTCTTTGTGGATCATATCGTGGAATAATGTTACCATAGCCCGTTGATATGTTGCACCGGCGTTCTTCAGTCCAAACGGCATTACCTTGTAACAAAATGTGCCCCAAGGTGTGATGAAAGTTTTTTTCTCCATGTCTTCGGGTGACATCTTGATCTGATTATATCCAGAAAATCCGTCCATGAAAGAAAATACCGATAACTGAGTTGTGTTGTCCACCAATACATCAATGTGAGGTAATGGGAAGTAATCCTTCGGGATAGTTCTGTTCAGGTCCCGGTAATCCACACACATACGTACCTTGCCATCCTTCTTAGGCACTGGTACAATGTTAGCAACCCATGGCGGGTAGCTAGTTACAGTAAGGAAATCGGCGTCCTACTGTTTTTGTACTTCTTCCTTAATCTTCATGGCCATATCTGGGCGAGTGCGGCGCAACTTCTGTTTGACTGGAGGGAAATCTTCTTTCAAGGGTAGCTTGTGCATGACAATATCCGTATCTAGACCTGGCATGTCTTTATAGGACCAAGCGAAGACGTCGACATATTCCCGAAGCATACTGATGAGCTGTTCTTTTACTGGAGCTTGCAGACTGGCCCCAATCTTCACCTCTTTTACATCTTCCTCGGTACCAAGATTAACAGTTTCAATTTCCTCCTGATGAGGAGTAATCACTTTCTCTTCTTGCCTCAACAACCTGGCTAACTCTTCAGGCAACTCATAGTCTTCCTCAACCCCTTCATCTGCTTGATTAATTGGATTGTCGAAGTCATACAAGGTCATAGCAGTGATGTTGTCGGTGTAATCTGTAGGATAATCTCTACAAGGGTTGAGATTTGTTCTTTTTAATGATCAATTTTAATCTTGTTTAGAAAAGAGTGTAAATGAAGTTATTATTTTGAAAACATTGTCATTTTATTGTTTTGTGCGAAAAAATAACAAAAATGAAAAAACAGTGAGCGAAGAAGAAAATTGTTTGCAAAAGATGTCCATTGTTCATTGATATTCCATTTGCACAAAATACAAATATGGCCCTATTACAAAATGAGTCCTGACACCTAGGGCAAGATGCAGGACTTGATGCATGCTAAAAAGCAAGAAATAATAATTACTCTGCAGGAGTAACTCTTATAATTTCCTGAGAAGACCAGTTAAGGACTTGTTGGCCTGGGATCCTTGGACGAATCCAGCTCTCCAGGTTGAGGTCGCTTTCAGCCTCGTCTTCCACGTTATTGACAGCATTTGGGGTTAGCATTCCCCCACTCACGAACTTGGGCTCCTTAGCAGCCTCTGCTTGATCTTGTCGGAATGGTTTGTAACCCAAACCGAATATGTCCTCCTTCTTCTCCACAGGTAGCAACTTGCCCCAGCCTTGGGCGTTTCCATCTTCAACAACCTTCCGAGCTTGTTGGTAGGAGACAATTGAAGTACCCATCCTATCCTCCTGGGATGCAGCAAATACTTCAGTTGTTGCCTCGTTGATGTTCAGCGCTTCGAAGCCTTGGCTCATGATCTCGTGGATTTCACCATCCATCTCAATGTATTTGTAGGTAGCCAGATGGCTAACAAAAATATCCTCTTCGCCACAGATTGTGATAATTTGCCCTTCCCACTCGTATTTTAATTTCTGGTGAAGGGTCGACGTAACTGCGCCAGTGGCGTGAATCCATGGTCGACCCAACAAACAGTTGTAGGTTGGCTGAATGTCCATCACGTAGAAAGTAATTTGAAAGACCTGCGGGCCTATTATCACAGGCAGCTTCACTTCTCCAAGAACAGGCCTCTTGGAACCATCAAAAGCTCTTACCACCAGATTGCTTGGTCGGAGAGCTATACCATCATATTCAAGCTTAACAAGGGCTTTCTTTGGCAAGACATTGAGTGAAGACCCAATGTCAACTAGAACATGTGAAAGCACAGCCCCTTTACACTCCAGAGTGATGTGTAAAGTTTTGTTATGATGACGACCTTCCGTAGTCAAATCAGTGTTGGTGAAGCCTAGCCCATGGCTAGTATTAACATTAGAAACCACTGTCTCTAGCTGATTTACTGTGATCTCCTCAGGCACGTAGGCTGCGCGCAGGACTTTAAGTAATGCATCCCGATGAGCTTCGGAACACAATAGCAGTGATAAAATGGAGATCTTGGAAGGAGTCTGGTGGAGTTGATCCACAACCTTGTAATCGCTTCTCTTGATTATCCTCATAAATTCATCCACATCTTGATCAAAGGATGTTTTATGAGCTTCTTTTGAAATTGGTTCTTTAGGGCACCACATTTTTGCCTTTAGCTTTGGCAGCAACCTCTGCCTCAGTGTTAACTCTTGGAATTTGTGACGTGAAGAGGCGTCCGCTTCGAGTGAAGCCTCCGCCTCCCCCGATATTATCGACCTGTGGTGTATGAGTTAAAGAATCAAGAACGACTTTCTCCCCGTTGCAGTAAAGGTCTGAACCATAGTGCCATGGCACAACATTGTCTTTTTCATATGGAATGGGTCCAGGTACCGTGATGGTGACTGGATTGACTGCAACGGAAGTAGGAACTGTTATTGTATGTGGATCGTAATATATGGTGACAGGATTTCTGACTGGTGGTGGTGGTGAAAGACTGAAGTTGGGTTGTTGTTGAGATCGTTGCTGAAAATTGTTGGAATCAAGGACCGTTGATGGGTTGTAGTATATGGTGACTGTGGAGACGTCGTTGTTAATGGTTGTTGTAGTTGTAGAAGAGGATGTGGTTGAAATAGTGTTTGTTGAAATGGTGGAAGAGATGATTGTTGATTTTGTAAACGAGTCTGTCGGAACAATTGTCTTTGAAGTTGTAGGAGGAGTGTTTGTTGTTGCTGTAAGAGGAATTGTTGATGTTGTAGAAACCGTTGATGTTATCTGCAGGATACCTTCTCTGATAAGGCCATTGATGCCACTTCTTAAGCTTGAACACCCATTGGCAGAAACTTTGCAAGATTCACAACAGGCCTCACAACCTGGGAACACCTGGCATTTTAAAAGCTGAGCTTTAACCTCTGCCAGAGGTGTTTTAATGCTTGCAGTATCTTCAATTAAATTTTTGGGTTGATCCTCCTCAATTGCATTTATCCTGGGCCCACCATGGCTGGGCATAGGATTCTTTGTGACGTTAGGAGGTGGTGCAAAATTTAAAGCCTTTGAATCAACTAGATCCTTGACCTTCATGTGTAGAGCTCTGCACTTTTCTATGGTGTGACCAGGTGCGTTAGAATGGAAGGCACATCTGGCATTGACGTCGTAATTCCGTGGAAGGTTCTGAGGATCTGGTGGAGCCAGAGTCCTTAATTCAACAAGATTAAGCTTCAGAAGTTGTGGCAACAAAGTAGCATAGGGCATTGGTATAGGCTCAATTACCCTGTTGACTTGATATGGCCTTTGCTGGAAAGGACGTTGTTGTTGGTTGTTGTTGTTGTTGTTGTAGGACCTTTGTTGAGGAAAATGTTGTTGCTGAGGGAAATGTTGTGGTTGCGGAGTGTATTGTTGTTGAGGAGGTGGAGTAGGAATTGTGACAGCGGAAATGATCTTGGCATATACTGGGGCCTTCCTCTGCCCATGTGTACAAAATTGGTTTTACCTGACTTGCAAGGCCCTGCAAAAGGTTTCCTTGTGCTGCTTGAGTTGGCGCCGTTATTAGAAATCTTACCCATATTTAGCAAACTCTCAATCCTTTCTCCGGCTATGACCACATCTGCAAAGCTAGTGGATAAGAAAGAAGCCAACCTATCAATCTATGTCCCCTGAAGGGTGTTCATAAACATATTTTCCATTTCTCTTTCCGACATTGGAGGTTGAACAGCAGCAGCTAATTGCCTCCATCTCTGAGCATACTCTCTGAAGCTTTCCCTAGAGGACTGTGACATACCCATTAGAAGAGTTCTGTTAGGAACCATATCTAAATTGTATTGGTATTGGCGTATGAAAGCCTCGGCCAAATCTTTCCAATTTCGGATTGTTGCCCTATTCAGATGAGAGTACCACTCACGGGATGCCCCTATCAGTCTATCCTCAAAATAGAACATCCATAGCTTTTCATCCATAGTGTAAGCCTTCAACCTTCCCAAAAAGGATTCAAGATGGGTGCAAGGGCAAGATGTTCCACTGTATCATTCGAAGCAGGGAGGTTTGAATTTGTGAGGAATTCTTACTCCCTCCACCAGCCCCATATCCATAACATCAAAACCTAAGGAGTTTTGAGACTCCAGAGATCTTAGCTTTTCTGCTATCTCGTCCAACCGAAGATCATAGACTTCATCTCCTGCCCCAACTAAAGTGAATTGTTCCTCCTGGGGGTCCTCTTGCAAGGCACGCCCTCCAGTATTACCCTGGGTATTCCTGATAGCATTAATGTCAGGGTTAAGATGAGGTCCAAACTCCGTGGGATCAGTACGAGGCTGTACATAATCATTGTTGCTGGTACCCCCTGTACCTGGGTGGTTTTCTTCAGGCGTTTGCCGCTCGACCAACTCTCTTAATCTTTCTTGGCTTTGGGCTAGCCCAGTCATTACTGCCATGAACTGGTTCATCTGAGCCCTCATTTCAGTTCTTTCATTAGTCATCTGGGTTCTTACGTTAGTCAGATCCTGTTGAACTTGGTTCATCTGTAAGCTCGGAAGGTTGTTTCTTGTCGGATACCGGTGAACTCTGTTGATGGGAAAGACTCTCCTACGAGCAATGTTTCCTGAAACCACAACAAAGTGAGAAACAACAACAAAAATACCTACAAAACAAAGAATAAAGTTAGTAAGCAATGCAGTATGTCTATTTGTCTTCCAAGGGTATCCGGTTTGGTTCTTTTGTTTTGACCTTCCAGACCTCGAGGAATGATGATGTTGAAGATAAATGAAGTCCACAGAATAACACACAAACCATATATTACAAATGCAAAGGTACATAGTTTTGTGATTACAATAAGCCCTCATGATGGGTCAAAATACAACAAAATCAAAAGTACAAACAACATGAAATACAAATACAAAGTAATCAGACATCCTCCCATAATCATCCTCTTTGACTTCCTTCAGGAGAGCATCAGTCACTGGGCCAACTGGATGCTCTGTGATGGTCCTGATAAGAAGGTTCCTGGTGGCAATAACATTTGTCAACTTCTTATGCTTTTCTTAGTCTTTTGATCTCTTCAACCCCGCCCGGAGTTTTAATTCAGAGATTTCCTTCTGTGCTGCTAGCAAGGCTTCCTGACTCTTCTTCTCATTAGCTTCCAACTGCTCTAACCTAGCCTGGGTCTTCTGATCTTCCTATGAACGAGCCTCAGTAGTTCTGATCCATCTAGCTTGACTCTCCTCCAAGTAGTGCTCAGCTCTGGCTTTCTGAATCTTGGCTTCTTTGCAAGCATTCTTCAATACCAACTCCCCTGCTCTAGCTCTTCTGATGTAATCATCTGTCTTCTAAATCTTGGTCATATGCTTGATCCAGAGCTTCTCTAACCTCTCATTTTCCAGACAAATATCATTCCTCTCCCAGAGGGTCTTCTTCAGAGCTTCAGAAAGCTGGGTATTCCTTTCCTTCAACTTCTTAAACTCTTTTAAGTTGATTGTAGCTATGGGCTCTACTGCGGATGGCCCAGGCACATCTTCTTGGGTGAAAGGCATGCAGGTGATCTGTCCTCTGATACGTGACCAATCAAGATACTGAGCTGAAGCTATGTTGTTGCACTTGCCAAGAATGGCAGTCCCTTTTGTCTGAATGTTATCCCAAGCCCAGGCTGCTTGTCAGGCAATGGCATGGTTATGCTGAATGTCACAGTAAAGGGTTTCTGATAAGTCTTGATCTCTTGGTGGATGTACCAAGGCATACCCTAATTGCCTTTTGAATAGCAAAGGATTGTAGTTGATGCAACCCTTTACTCCAATCAGAGGTACAATGGGATACTGCCCACAGCTGGTGATTATGTCTCTGCCCTTGGTGCTCTGAGTGCACCACCTGATGTCTTCTGACCTCTCCTGATGGGGACACCCAACAACATGGAAAACTCCTCTAACAAAGGGCCTAACTGAAAGTATGGAAAGGTGAAGCATCTGAGAGAGGGGTCATAGAACTGGAGGCAAGTGTGGATCATACTCCTCTGTGATGCATCCAAGTCCATGATCATGTCCATGATACCACCATAATGTTCCCTGAATAAAGGCACATGATCAGGAGTGATGAGTGTCTGAATCTGCCTAATGCCTGCTAGGGAGGGCTCAAAGAAATGATATGTAATGTTGTTCTTCCTGGAAGTGTCCATACTGATAATGGATGCTGATGAAGATGACTGAGGAGAAGTACTGATGAAGGCAACTGATGAAGGTGCTGGAGAGAATCTCTGATGAAGGTGGCTGATGAAGATATCTGATGAAGAAGATCCCTGAGGACAAAATCTGATGAAGGTGGCTGAGCAGAAGAACAGTCAAAACCAAACCAAAGATAAGATGTGGATACCCTGTAAAACAAATAGACAAATGTTAAAATGATGCAAAATGATGTATGCAGAATGATATGCAAGGGTTTGTGATCAAGTGTTGGATCTGTTATCTGCCTTGATAAGGTCCATGTGTGTTCATAAGTCTGGTTGGAGGCTAGGGAACCAGTAACCCGGTGGGGGACTCAAATAAACAGTCACAAGTCCAGGGTTTTAGTCCAAAATGATGCAATCTTAAAACAAATCTGATAACAGGGTATGATGAGGCCAAAGGTTCCTGCAAACCTGTAAACATCCCATCCCCCTCACAGATATTGTTCTAGAACAAGGATCCTCAGACTTGGATCAGTTATGAGAAGTGTAAACACTTTAAACCCGGAGGTACAGTGTTTACATTAATCATAAAGGATCCTCCTCTAATTTACCTCAGATGCTAAAGGTCATCTAAAAAGGTCATCCAGACTTAGCAAGCTTCCCAGATAGCCCTAGTACTACAGGAAATCCGTAGCACAGAGTTCTCAAGAAGAAACCCATGTCTGAACCGTGTTTCATATTCCCGCACCAGACCGAAATGGGATGGGAAAGAATATGAAGCCACTATATCCTATGTGTCACTCAAGCTCCCGGTATGGAACCTTAATCACTGAGTATCCCTCTCACCAAGGAAAACAAGAGATCCAGCACATGATATGATGATAATAACATGAAATGCATAAAAACAAGTAAATGAAGCAATAAATAAAGCTGTACAGAAAGCAATAAATAAAGTAATAAACAAAAATAACAAGTAGCACATAACACCCCCATAAACACAAATCAAACAAGCGATAGGAGAAACCCACAAAAAGAACCAGAAGCCCTGGTTGCAAAAAGTATTCCCCAGCAGATTCGCCAAGTTGTCGCTCCCGAAGATTTGCATCCCAGTGTAGACGCGAACGGTCAGCGAAAAGAGAATATGAGAATGAAGTGAATAGAGTCGCCAACTAGGCATTTTTATCCCGAAGGAAAGGTAATGCTGCATAAACCTGGAAAAAGATGGATAAGGCAGTTGCGAACCAGAGAAACTGAGAAAGGGGGTTGGTTACAACCTGGGAAGGTATTAGCACCCAGATTGTCCGTCGTACCCGACGGGATCCACGCTTAAAAGATTGTGTTTAGAAGGGGTAAGTGTATGTGCTATCTGTATGCAAAAGCTAGGAATGAATGTACAGGTGTCAGTGCAAAAAGGTGAATTGCTCAGGAATTGAGGCTTAGAAAAGAATGCTGAAAGAGGGGGAAGACAAGGAGACTTTTGTTCGATAACAGTTAAGTTATGCCTACGTATCCTCTCGTGCAATGAGAAAGTCAGAAAACCGTAGTTCGACTCAAAGAGACTGAAATATTTGACTGTGAACTGCTTGCTAGTCTATGCTCAAGTGTATGACTCGTCTGGCTCGAGTGCTAATTGTCTCGCATTAGACGGAAGAAGCGAGTTCTCGTTTGTGAATGAGTTTGATGAGAAAAGAATCCCGGAGGAGACGATTATTGTTTGTTTTTGGTATTTTCAGTTTTGTTATTGTTTTTTGGTGTTTTGCATAAGTTAATGAGCTTAAGCCTAAATCAAGGGCTTGTAAACTCATTATATCCCCCCTGATTAGGGATAATGAGCCTCCTTAAGTATGAGATAAACATCTCAACTTAATTACCATGATGATGTAGGATTAAGATCATTAACCTACTTGTGATTATTTAGATGTTTTTGGGTTTTTGTTAGTGTTAAGTAATGAGCTTAATCTCTAATCACAGATTAGTGAACTCATTATACCATCCTAATAGAAGGATAATAGATGAGAACACTTAAGTTGAGGAAGACTCCTCAATTTAATCCATGGTTAGGGATTAAATTCATTATATAACAAGCCTTTATTAAATGGATTTTAATTAAGGGATGAGATTAAGAAGTGGATTTTAAGTTTGTAAGACAACTTGAGGGGGACTTGTCCATTAAACACTAAGGTTAGTCCCTCTTAACCATAAGGAAGGGTTAGAACCCTAATGTAAGGCCCAAGTTACAAGATGGAGTCTTAGTGATTATTAATGTGATTTGATTAAGAGGTTTAAACAAATTAAAGGTTTATCACTTAGGATTAAAGTTATACACTCCATCCTAAGAGAAGGATGCAGGCATAACCGTAATTCCAAAGTCCGAAAACTTTAAGAGTTTAGTCTCTGATTATTGAGATGAGAAGAGAGACTCAAGGAGACTCAAAGGTAAAATCTAGGGGGGACTATACAACCCTAAAAGTTATCATGCTTGGGTATCCTATAGTTTGTTAGGCTTAAGATAAAATATCTTCAAGGCCACCAATGGAAGAAACAGATGAAAAGAGAAGGAAAAGGAAGAATAAGTTACTTACTTCCATGAAGAAGATAAGTAACTTAAAGAGAGAAAGTGAGTGAGAAAGAACATAAGTGAACAAGATTCACTTCAAAGACATGTAAGAATGCATATGAATGAGATAAGAAGAGATGGGAAGTGAAGGCAAATCCACTTCCCAAATAACTTACCAAACGTTCCTGAAAATGTTAGTATGAATGCCTAAGATGTAAAGCATAAAGAAATGGATTGAAATGATATGCAATGACAAAAGTCAGAAGTGATTATGCAATGAAAATGGCATATGAGATGATGCAAAGTCATACAATATGAATATGAATGTTCATACAAAGATGAGATGTCATGAAGGCATGTTTTGAGGTTTGAAAACACATGGATGTTTATGAAATGTAATGAATGCAAGACATGGAAAATGAATGAAGAAATGATCAAGCAAGGTTCTAACATGTCCTAAGATGTCTAAGATGACATATGAATGCTTGAAATGTCATGGCAAGTTCACATGATGATGAATATGCAAGGTGAATGCAAATGAACATGAGAAATTAGGGTTTTATGGACATGTGAGATGAAAATGAACAAAACAAAAGCATACATCATGATAAAAACATTGAAACCAAGCTCAATCAAACCCTAATCCCATATTAGGTCACACCCCAAAGAAGAAGGTCAGAAGCTAATCCTATTGAAAGTTATGATTTTCCTAAGTTTGTTAGAGTTTTTGGGTGATTCTCAAAGGAAAATGCAAATCAATTTGAAAATGAAAAGTAAATTCATGAGGAAAATAACCTAGAAACTTCATGCAATATGTGAAACAATGCAAAGAGAATCAAGTTCAAACTCTTCTTGGTTAGGCAGAAATGAATTTTTCAAATTAGGGTTAGAAAATGTGGTTTTAAAGAACTCTAATTCAAAGAAAATTGTGAAATTATGATCAAACCTAAAAAGAAATTTGTATGAAGAGTTTGAAAATGTTTCTATATGTATTGGAATGGTTCATGATTTTTTTGGTGATTTTTAGAAACTTAATGCATTTTTAATTAATTAAAATCCATTAATTAATTAAAAATAACATTTGAATATTTTAAAAATATTTTTTTAACGCAAAAAATAAAATAAAAATTATTTTCAGGTTGAGAAAAATATTTAAAACAGAAATGCAAGAAATCATACTTTTTGAAAGTGTTTTGGTATTTTTTATAAATTAATGGATTAAATTGAAAAGAAATGAAAAGAAATGAAAAGAATTAAAATGAACAAAAGAAATGAAAAGAAAAAGAAATAAAATGAATTAAAATGAAACTAATCAGATCCAGTGGATGAGATTCAAACTGGGGAAATGGGAGTTGACTGTGCGCGTTAATTAATGGCCAGGATTCAATCTGAGGAAATTTATTAATTAATCCTAATTTAAACTAATTAAACTGAATTAAAGTTAATGAAGCAATCTGGGCCACTCATTTGCGCGCTAACCCTAAGATCTAAGGGCCTACATTCAAACTGGCTAATTAAACCCTAAGCATTTTCAGGTGACCGGAGCTAGCTCCGGTCGTCTTCTCCGGCGAACCAAAATCCCAGAAACTTATACAAGCATCTAAACTCCTAATTTCTTGCCCAGAATCACTCCCCTGACATCATAGAACATGAATCCACAAACAAAATTCATTTATCATGCATAACAAAGCTGAATCGAAGCAATCACGTTTTAGGTCAAAAATTTCAGAAGCTTCATACATGGTCATTTCTCAATCATTTTCGAAACTAAACATATCAGTGTGATTAGAGGAACATGAAGATTGATATTTTAACTTAAATAGCAAGTTCTAGAAAAAGTGTTCTTGAGGTATACCTGAGTTAAAGCTTTTCAGTTTGAAGTTTTCTGGCCTTTTCTTTGATGCAAACCAACCCTAATGCGCTCCATGATGATGTTGCAATGCTTAGAACAAGTTTGTGATGGCTATTTTGAAGTGTTTGGTTCTGGTTTGGCAGAAATCGTGTTTTTGATTTGGGAGGTCTCAGGCCATTTTGAGGGTTGCTTTGTGTTCTATGAGTGATTTGAAGATGATTGGTGAAGTTTGTTTTGAAGTTTGATGGCTGTGTTTTGAGTTTCGAAGAAGGGAAGGTTTTTGACAATTTTGTGAATTCTGAGCTCTAAGGTGTTTTAGGCCTGAATGTGTTATGGAATGAGGTCCTTAGGGTTCACATAAGTCATTGTGATTGGTCAGAGAGTGGGTGATGGCACAACTTGATTGGTATGGGAGGAAATGCAAAAAGTCAAGATTATGTGTACTTGAGGTATGGGCTTGTGCAACAAGGATTTCTGAGCATATATTGCCTCAACATGGTTCATGGGGAGCCCTTAGATCATTAGAATGCAGCTGTAAGGCTTGGATGAAGAGATGTCAATGTTTATGCAATTTTCCAACTTTGATGTTTCTTGTGAATCAAGCCATGAAATGCTTTAATCCTTAGGCCAATTCTAATCTTGGCAAGTTGCATTAACATGTTGTGACATAATTTAGTGGATTAGAGGTCACTTAGAAGCTTGAAACTCAAAATTGCATAAATCCCTCTTTGACATGAACATGAAAATTATAGGATTTTTGCCAACTTTGAAAGGCCATATCTTGAGTTCTAGGATTAATCAAGACATGTTCTTGTACTTTTTGAAAAGGGAAAGATCTAATCTACAACTTTCATGTCCAAGAAATTTTCATTTGAAGCATTTTTGGTCATGAAAGAGGAGGTTGAAAATCTTTCCCAAAATGGAAAGTTTGCATTTCAAGTCATTTCCAAAAATGGTAGGTTTGCAATTGGCTCAAAATTCTTCAATCTTGTGAACTTCTAACCACTTCTAAGATCAAATAAAGATCATAGAACTTCAATTTGATGAAAATGATCCTTTGGTCCCATTGTTGGGGGCCTCAGATGCCCTGATTTTGACTTAACTTGCTCAAGAAGTTACCCAATGATCAGATGACTTCCACAATTAGTTTCTTCTTAAAACTTGGTACACATGATCCTTATAACATTTTAATAACATTAGAAAGAATAATGACCAAAAAATTTGGAGTTAAGGCCTCTGAAACCAAAACCCTAATTTTGGTCATCTGTGCCTGAAAACCCTAGCTCTACTTCCATGCCTTTGCCAATCTTTGTGATCTCTTGACTTTTGTGAACTTTGGGAAGCATAATATGATTATAGAACACACATGGACCCCTTGGAAAGCTTCAAGACCATTGGGATGGCTCAGATTGATTCTTGGATTGCTCAGATCACAAACCCTAGATGCAGATGAAATGGAACTATGCAGATGAAACAAATGTGCAATATGAGATGGTATGCTTATGTTAAAACAAAAATGAAAGATCAAAAGCCATGGTGTGAGAAAAAGTGAGGGAAAATTTGGGGTGTTTACATCTGGCAGGGGACGGCTGCCGAAAATATCATGACATAGGACGAATGTCGGAAAAGAGGATCAACGATGGGGACGGACATCAGATAAGTGATGAGGGACAGTCATCAAAAGGAGAAGGTTGATCACCTGGCAGGGGACGGATGCCAAAAATATCACGACATAGGATGAATGTCGGATAGAGAGTAGTTTTGTTTGTTGACTTATTGGGGAATGGTAAACACGGACGAGTGCTTGTGCTTTTTCAAGTGTTTGACAGTGTGTATAGACTAAAGATGCGGACGAGCATCCTTAGAACCACGATACAGACATATATCGATAGAAACAAACGCTGATACGTGTTTAGGGATGATGATACGGACAAGTATCAATCGGTTAAGCAAGGAACACGGATGAGTGTTGATCTGTCGGGGGGATGGTATATACAAGATACGAACGGGTATCAGGGGATTGTGTATAAGTATGTACAAGTGTTTGACCTGTTGGAGAAATATGTGCAATACATGGAAGAGTGTCGAAAAGATTGAGCAAGGGACACAAACGAGTGTTTGACTTGCTGGGGAATTATGACACGGGCGAGTGTCAAAAAGAATATGTACAAGTATGAACAAGTATCTGTATTGAGAGTGCAAAACGTATTCTGGTTTTGTCTGCGGGGGATACGTTTTGTATATTGCTGGTGAAGTGTGTAAACATCCCAAATTTTCCCTCACTCTTTATCACACCATGGCTTGTGATCTTTCATTTTTGCATTAGCATTAGCATATTATCTCATATTGCATGTTTGCTTCACTGCATAGTTCAATTTCATCTGCATCTAGGGTTTGTGATCTGAGCAATCCAAGAATCAATCTGGGCCATCCCAATGGTTTTGAATATTTCCAAGAGGGCCCATGTGTGTTCTATGATCATATTTTGCTCCCCAAAGTTCATGAAAGTCAAGAAGTCACAAAATTGGCAAAAGCATGGAAGCAGAGCTAGGATTTTCACTTCACAGATGACCAAAATTAGGGTTTTGGTTTCAGAGGCCTTAACTCCAAATTTTTTGGTCATTCTTGTTTCTAATGTTCTTAATATGTTATAAGGATCATATGTACCAAGTTTGATGAAGAAATTCATTGTGGAAGTCATCTGATGATTGGGTAACTTCTTGAGCAAGTTAAGTCAAAATCAGGGCATCTGAGGCCCCCAACAATGGAACCAAAGGGTCATTTTCATCAAATTGAAGTTCATTGATCTTTATTTGATCTTAGAAGTGGTTGTAAGTTCACAAGATTGAAGAATTTTGAGCCAATTGCAAACTTGCCATTTTTGGAAATGACTTGTAATGGAAACTTTCCATTTTGGGAAAGGTTTTCAACCTCCTCTTTCATGACCAAAAATGCTTCAAATGAAAAATTCTTGGGCATGAAAGTTGTAGATTAGGTCTTTCCCTTTTCAAAAAGTACAAGAACATGTCTTGATTCATCCTAGAACTCACGATATGGCCTTTCAAAGTTGGCAAAAATCACATAATTTCAAGTTTCATGTCAAAGAGGGATTTTGCATATTGGCATGTTCAAGCTTCTAAATGGCTTCTAATGTGCAGAAATATGTTACAACATGTCAAAGAAGCATCCAAAGATCAGAATTGGCCCAAGGATTGAAGCATTTCATGGCTTGATTTACAAGAAACACCAAAGTTGGAAAATTGCATAAAGCATGACATCTCTTTATCCAAGCCATCCAGCTGCATAACAATGATCCTATGGCTCTCCTTGAAGCTAGCTGAAGCAAGACAAGCCCAGAAATCAGCTCTGCCATGGCCCATACCTCAAGTACACCAATCTTGACTTTTTGGCCTATGGAGCCATACCATTCCCACAGTGCATATCTAATCTTCTGACTCATTCCAATAGTTTAGGGGTTGCCTCAAGATCATAAACTAAGCATGCCATGAGCTCAAAACACAGACAACATCAGATTTCACAAACTTGGCCAAAACCTTCCCTTCTTCGATTCTCTCAAACCATCCATCAAACCTCAAAAATTCTTTCACCATTCATTCAGAAATCATCCATAGAACACAAAGCAACCATTACCATGGCCTGAAACCTCATAAATCAAAGCCTTCATTTCTGCCATATCAGAATCGAGCCACTCAAAATAGCCACTTTCAAAGCATTCTAAGCATCCCAATAGCTTCAGGAGGATCAAAGGAGTTCATTTGCACAAGTGGGAGGCTCTGAAAGCTCACATTTGCAGTTCACCAGCTCAGGTAACCTCAAGAACACAATCTTGCAAAACTTCAATTTCTTGTTATATTATGAAAGTACGTGTTGTGGGGTTCATCATGATCTTTTTAAAATCGAAAATGGTGGAGAAATGAGGATTTCATAGGTCTCTGAAAGTTTGTCCCGTTTTTATTTTTTCTTCGATTCAGCTTGTTAATGAATGATAAATTTTGTTTGATGTTTGATTTGAGTTGCTAAAAGTATGGGGATCATTTTTGGGCAGGTTAGAGGTTTTGATTTTGCCTAGGGAAGATTTTAGGGTTTTGATCCACCGGAGAAGATGACCGGAGCAATTTTCCGGTCATCTGAAAGTGATTAGGTTAATTTAGGATTTAGCTGCCCAGATTCATTTGTGGCCTTAGGATCTTGATTAGGGTTAGCAGCAAATGGTTAAAATTGCTTCATTAATCTTAATTCATAATTAATTAGTTTAATTTGGATTAATTAATTAATTTTTTCCAGATTGAATCCTGACCATCAAAACACGCGTGCAGTCAACTGTCTCCCCCTATGTTTGAATTTCAACCATTGGATCCTCTGACTTTTATTTAATTTCATTTAATTTCATTTTTATTTTCATTTCTTTTGTGCATTTTATTTAAAATAGCTAAAAACATCAAAAAATTCTCAAATTTTGCATTTCTGATTCAAATAATTTTCTTAACCTAAAAATAATTTTTATTTTATTTTTTACATTTAAAAAGTATTTTTAAAATATTTAAATGTTCTTTTTAATTAATTAGAGTATTTTAATTAATTAAAAATGCATTTAGGTTTCTAAAAATCACCAAAAAAATCATGAACCATTCCAATACATTTAGAAACATTTTCAAACTCTTCATACAACTTTCTTTTTAGGTTTGATTAGAGTTTCCCAATTTTATTTGAATTAAGGGTCTTTAAAATCACAATTTTTAACCCTAACTTAAAAAAATCATTTTTGCCTAACCAAGAAGAGTTTGAACTTGATTCGTTTTGCATTTTTCCACATATTGCATGTAGTTTCTAGGTTATTTTCCTCATGAATTTATCTTGCATTTTCAAATTGATTTGCATTTTCCCTTTTGAATCATTCAAAAAACCTAGCAAACTTAGAAAAATCATAACTTTCAATAGGAATAGCTTCTGACCTTCTCCTTTGGGGTGTGACTTAGTATGGGTTTAGGGTTTATTTGAGCTTGATTTCAAATTTTTATCATGTTACATGCTTCTGTTTTGCTCATTTGCATCTCACATGTTCATAAAATCCTAACTTCTCATGTTCATTTGCATTCACCTTGCATATTCATCATCACATGAACTTGCCAAGACATCTCAAGCATTCATATGTCATCTTAGACATATTAGGACATGTTAGAACATTGCTTGATCATTTATTCATTCATTTTCCATATGTTGCATTCATTTCATTTCATAAACATCCATGTGTTTTCAAGCTTCTAAGCATGCTCTCATGACATCTCACCTTTGTATGATCATCCATATGCACATTGTATGACATTGCATCATCTCATATGCCATTTGCATTGCATTTTCACTTCTGACTTTGGTCTTTGCATCTCATTTCATCTCATTTAAATTCATTTCATTTCTTTATGCTTTATGTCTTATGCATTCATACTAACATTTCAGGTACCTTTGGTAAGTTATTTGGGAAGTGGATTTGCCTTCACTTCCCACCTCTTCTTATCTCATTCATATACATATTTACATATCTTTGAAGTGAACTTGTTCACTTATGTTCCATCTTTCTTACTTTCTTTCCTTCAAGTTACTTATCTTCTTCAGGAAGTAAGTAACTTGCTCTTCTTTCTCCTTCTCTTTTCATCTGCTTCTTCCATTGGTAGCCTTGAAGATCTTTTCTCCTAAGCCTCACAAACCATAGGATACCCAAGAATGATAACTTTTAGGGTTGTGTATAGTCCCCCCTTAGTCTTTTACCTTTGAGTCTCCTTGAGTCT
This sequence comes from Lathyrus aphaca, assembly GCA_963966055.1. Taxonomy (NCBI): domain Eukaryota; kingdom Viridiplantae; phylum Streptophyta; class Magnoliopsida; order Fabales; family Fabaceae; genus Lathyrus; species Lathyrus aphaca. Next base: position 735,408,839 of record OZ014519.1, on the reverse strand, counting down.
CTCTTCTCATCTCAATAATCAGAGACTAAACTCTTAAAGTTTTAAGACTTTGGAATTAGGGTTATGCTTGTATCCTTCTCTTAGGATGGAGTGTATAACTTTAATCCTAAGTGTTAAAACTTTAATTTGTTTAAATCTCTTAATAAAATTACATTAATAATCACCAAGACTTTATCTTGTAACTTGGGCCTTACATTAGGGTTCTAACTTTTCCTTTTGGTTAAGAGGGACTAACCCTAGTGTTTAATGGACAAGTCCCCCCTCAAGTTGTCTTACAAACCATAAAATACACTTCTTAATCTCATCCCTTAATTAAAATCCACTTAATAAATGCTTGTTATATAATGAATTTAATCCCTAACCATGGATTAAGTTGAGGTATCTTCCTCAGCTTAAGTGTGCTCATCTATTATCCTTCTATTAGGATGGTGTAATGAGTTCACTAATCTGTGATTAGAGATTAAACTCATTACTTAACACTAAACAAAAACCCAAAAACATCTAATTAATCACAAGTAGGTTAATGATCTTAATCCTACATCATCGTGGTAATTAAGTTGAGATGCTTATCTCACACTTAAGTAGGCTCATTATCCCTAATCAGGGAGGATATAATGAGTTTACAAGCCCTTGATTTAGGCTTAAGCTCATTAACTTATGAAAAACACCAAAAACATTAACAAAACTGAAAACACAAAAACAAGCAATAATTGTCTCCTTCGGGATTCTTTTCTCATCACACTCATTCATAAGCGGGAACTTGCTTCTTCCGTCTAATGCAAGAAAGTTAGCATTCGAGCCAGACGAGTCATACACTTGAACATAGGCCAGTAAGCAGTTCACAGTCAATTTATCTTTCAGTCTCTTTGAGTCGAACTATGGTGTTCTGACTTCCTCAGTGCACGAGAGGATACGTAGGCATAACTTAACAATTATCTAACAAAATTCTCTGTGTCTTGCCCCTCTTTCAGCATTCTTTAAAAGCCTCAGTTCCTGAGCAATTCACCTTTTTGCACTGACACCTGTATATTCTTTTCTTAGCTTTTGCACACAAATAGCACATACACCTACCCCTTTTAAACACAATCTTGTAAGCGTGGATCCCGTCGAGTACGACGGACAATCTGGGTGCTAATACCTTCCCAGATTGTAACCAACCCCCTTTCTCAGTTTCTCTGGTTCGCAACCGTCTTATCCATCTTTTTTCTAGGTTTATGCAGCATTACCTTTCCTTCGGGATAAAAATGCCTAGCTGGAGACTCTATTCATTTCACTTTCATTTCTCCTTTCGCCGACCGTTCGCGTCTGCACCGGATGCAAATCTTCAGGAGCGACAGCTTGGCGACTCTGCTGGGGATAGATCTTGCAACCAGGGCTTCTGGTTCTTTTGTGGGTTTCTCCTAGCGCTTGTTTAATTTGTGTTTATGGGGGTTTTATGTGCTACTTGTGCTTGTTGTTTATTGCTTTATTTATTGCTTTCTGTACAACTTTATTTATTGCTTTCCTTTATTGTTTTTATGCATTTCATATTACTGTCATCATATCATGTGATGGGTCTCTTGTTTGTCTTGGTGGGAGGGATACTCAGTGAGTAAGGTTCCATACCGGGAGCCTGAGTGACACATAGGATAGAGTGGCTTCATATTCTTTCCCATTCCATTTTGGTCTGGTGCAGGAATATGAAACACGGTTCAGACATGGGTTTCTTCTTGAGAACTCTATGCTACGGATTTCCTGTAGTACTAGGGCTATATGGGAAGCCTGCTAAGTCTGGATGACCTTTTTATGACCTTCAGCATCTGAGGTGAATTAGAGGAGGATCCTTTATGATTAATGTAAACACTGTACCTCCGGGTTAGAAGTGTTTACACTTCTCATAACTGATCCAAGTCTGAGGATCCTTATTCTAGAACAATACATGTGAGGGGGTTGGGATGTTTACAGGTTTGCAGGAACCCTTGGCCTCATCATACCCTGTTACCAGTTTTGTTTTAAGGTTACATCATTTTGGACTATTCTTGTGAAACCCTGGACTTGTGACTCTTTATTTGAGTCCCCCACCTGGTTACTAGTTCTCTAAGCCTCCATCCGGACTTATGAACACACATGGACCTTATCAAGGCAGATAACAGATCCATCACTTGATCACAAACCCTTGCATATCATCCTGCATACATCATTTTGCATAATTTTAACATTTGTCTATTTGTTTTACAGGGTATCCACATCTTATTTGGTTTTGGTTTTGACCTGTTCTACTGCTCAGATTCCTTCAACTATCTGCATCAGCTATCTTCATCAGCTATCTTCATCAGAGATCTTTTTTAGATGATATCTTCTCCAGTTATCTTCATCAGTCTTCCTCAGTTGTCTTCATCAGCATTTCCCTTCAGTTGTTTCCTTCACCATCCATTATTAGTATGGACACATCCAGGAAAAGCAACATCACATACCATTTCTTTGAGCCCTCTCTGGAAGGTATCAGACAGATTCAGACACTCATCACTCCTGATCATGTCCCTTTATTCAGGGAACATTATGGTGGCATTATGGACATGATCATGGACTTGGATTCATCACAGAGGAGTATGATCCACACTTGCCTTCAGTTCTATGACCCTCCACTCAGGTGTTTTACCTTTCCAGACTTTCATTTGGGCCCTTTGTTAGAAGAATTTTCCATGTTGTTGGGTGTCCCCATCAGGAGAGGGATTCCTTTCAACCCTGAGATGAATGCTTCCAGGAATGAAGATATAGCTAAGGCTCTGTACTTGGAAGCCACCATCATTAATCAGAATATGACCACTAAAGCTGGGATCGCAGGCCTCCATTTGGACTTCTTGATCACTCAGGCCACCAGTCATGCTGCAGTAGGGAAGTGGGAAACTGTTTGTGCTCTCTTGGCCCTTAGCATATATGGTATCATCTTGTTTGCGGACGAGCCTAAGTTTGTAAGCAAGAGTGCTATCCGTCTTTTCTTGCTGAAGAATCCAGTTCCCACCTTTCTAGGGGATTTCTATTACTCAATGCATCAAAGAAATGAGAAGCAGAGGGGAAGATTAGTCAGATGTTGTGCACCTCTCTTCTACTGCTGGTTGCTGAGACACTTGCCAAAGTCAGAAGCCTTCTTGAATCCTCACCAGTCAAGAAACTGGGCTAAGAGAATGATTGCTCTCACATCAGAAGACATCAGGTGGTGCACTCAGAGCACCAAGGGCAGAGACATAATCACCAAATGTGGGGCAGTATCCCAATGTACCTCTGATGGGAGTAAAGGGTTGCATCAACTACAATCCTTTGTTGTTCAAAAGGCAATTAGGTTATGCCTTGGTACATCCACCAAGAGAGCAGGACTTATCAGAAACCTTTTACTGTGACATTCAGCATAACCATGCCATTGCCCGACAAGCAGCTTGGGCTTGGGACAATATTCAGACAAAAGGGACTGCCATTCTTGACAAGTGCAACAATATAGCTTCAGCTCAGTATCTTGATTGGTCACGTATCAGAGGAAAAATCACCTGCATGCCATTCACCTTAGAGGATGTGCATGGACCATCAGCAGTAGAGCCTGTAGCTACAATCAATTTAGAAGAGTTTGAGAAGTTGAAGGAAAGGAATACTCAGCTTTTTGAAGCTCTGAAGAAGACCCTCTGGGAGAGGAATGATAGTCGTCTGGACAATGAGAGGTTAGAGAAGCTCCGGATCGAGCATGTGACCAAGATTGAGAAGATAGATGATTACATCAGAAGGGCTAGAGCAGGGGAGTTAGTGTTGAAGAATGCTTGCAAGGAAGCCAAGATTCAGAAGGCCAGAGTTGAGCACTACTTGGAAGAGAGTCAAGCTAGATGGATCAGAATCACTGAGGCTCGTTCACAGGAAGATCAGAAGACCCATACCAAGATAGAGTAGCTAGAAGCTAATGAGAAGAAGAATCAGGAAGCCTTGTTAGCAGCACAGAAGGAAATCTCTGAATTGAAACTCCGGGCAGGGTTGAAGAGATCAAAAGACCAAGACAAGTATAAGAAATTGACAAATGTTATTGCCACCAGGAACCTTCTTATCAGGACCATCACAAAGCATCTAGTTGGCCCAATGACTAATGCTCTCCTGAAGGAAGTCAGAGAGGATGATTATGGGCTAGATGTTTAATTTCTTTGTATTTGTACTTCATTTTGTTTGTACTTTTGTTTTTTTTTTTTGTATTTTGACCCACCGTGGGGGCTTGTTTGTAATCATGAACTATGTATCTTTACATTTTGTAATATATGGTTTGTGTTATCTTTTGGGTTTCATTTCTCTTCAACACCATCATTCCTCGAGGTCTGGAAGGTCAAAACCAAAGAACCAAACCGGATACCCTTGGAAGACAAATAGACATCATGCATTGCATACTAACCTCATTTCTTTGTTTTGCAGGTATTTGTTTTTGTTGTTTCTCACTTTGTTAGGGTTTCAGGAAACATTGCTCGTAGGAGAGTCTTCCCCATAAACAGAGTCTTCCCCATCACTTTGTTATTTGTTTTTGTTGTTTCTCACTTTGATGTTAAAAACTAATTATTTAATCGGAAAATTTTAAAAGAACGATTTCTTAAAAAAGAAATGAAAAGCATTCAACTACAAACACTTATAGAGCATATCATATTATATATAAAACTTAAGTCAAACCTCCTTTTTTTTAAAAAAATTTAATGATGGTATTATATTATATTACACTTTTTTAAGGTTTTGTCGTCAAAATACACTTATAGAATATCTCCACAGACTTTTGGACCAACTCAAGGACAAACCCGATTTCAACTATCATTCAAACTGTGAAAAATTGAGGCTTACAAACCTCAGTTTTGTTGATGACATATTGTTGTTCACTAGAGGTGATAGTAAATCAGTTAACATGATTATGGAATTGTTTGATGTTTTTTTTTCGAAATCTACAGGTCTGTAGGTGAACCCTCACAAATGCCAAGTGTATTTTGGCAATGTTGAAGAGGAGGTCAAGAATGATATTTGCAGGGATACTAGTTTTTCAAAAGGCAAACTGCCTTTCAGATATCTAGGTATACCTATGACTAGCAAGAGATTGAATATTGGGCATTATATGCCTTTGGTTGAGAAGATGGTGCAAAGAAGAACATATTGGAGTGCAAGTTTACTTTCTTTTGCAGGAAGAGCTCAACTGATCCAAAGTATTATTTTCTCACTAGCAAATTTATGGCTTCAATGTGTTCCTTTGCCAAAAGTTGTTATCTAGAACATTAACACAATTTGCAGGACCTTCTTGTGGGCTGGTGCTGAGAAAAAGTCTAGGAAATCCCAAATTCCGTGGAAGACAGTTTGCACTCCTAAGAGGAAGGGGGCCTTAGCATCATAAACATTGAAGATTGGAACAAGGCTTGCTTAATAAAGTTGATGTGGAACCTTCATAAAAAGAGTGATAGCATGTGGATCAAATGGATCCATTGCTATTATGTTAAAAACAAGGACCTCATGTCAATGGCTGTGAAGACAAGTACATCTTGGATCCTAAAAGTTATTCTAAAGTTGAGGGATACTGCCATGAACATCAATGAATAGGACAACATGATTCGGGCTGCCAATATGAAAGTCTCGACTATATATGCAGGTATTGTGATGGAAACCCAAGATGTGAGCTGGAGAACTTTACTTTACAAGAATTCGGCAAGACCGAGGGAGAAATTTACTCTTTGGATGGCATGCCATAAACGTTTGCCAACTAAAGAAAGATTGAAAAGATTCGGTTTTATCCAAGAGGAGGAGTGCAACTTATGTGAGGAGAAGGAAACAATTTATCACCTTTTTTCCAATGTCAAGGATTGAAGAGTATTTGGAATAAGGTGTTGAATTAAATGCTGATAACGAGAACCCCGGGAAATTGGAAGCAAGATTTGAGGTGGATGATGGATAGAAACAAGTCGAAATATAAGAAAACGGCTATCCTTAATTATGCTTTGACTAAAACTCTTTATGAGTTATGGAGGTTTAGAAATGATACTTGTTTTGGTAAGAAACCTTTAGAAACAAGTATTGAAGGTAGAATTATAGAAAACATTACTTATAAGTGTTGGAATCACCCTAAGCTTAGGAAGGACCTTTGTATGTTTATGATGCATTAACTGTGTTAAGGTTTGCTTCCTTGTAGTTTGCCTTGATAGTTGGATCAGTTGGTCGCTTTGCGTGTAATGTTTTTTGGTAGTAAAATATATATTTTCCAAAAAATAAAAAATTATATTGATATTCATAATATTATATTCATATTTTTATACTACTAATGTTAAAAAATAAATCATTTATTTTAATATATAAATGTGACCATAATAGATTTTCTGATAACAAAAAAAGACAATAATATAAAACACTTTTTGTATTATTGTTTTTTATTAAAAAATTAATAGTATAATTATAAATATTATCTAAATAGACTACAAGATAATTTTATATATAAATAAAAAAATATTTCTAATATACCTATGTCGACAATCTAGTTCAACTACAAACACTTATAGAGCATAACATATTATATATAAAACTTAAGTCAAATCTCCGTTTTTTTTTTTTGGTTTAAAATTAATGATGTTATTATATTATATTATATTTTATAAAGGTTTTGTCGTCAAATTAGTCCTCTTAAATATCGATTATCACCCTATAAGTTCTCTAGTTTTTTTCCACTATATCAATCAAAATATGAAATTGTCACCGCATTAATCTGTATAAAATTTACATGATTCGATATTTATCCATTGTTACATTAATAATCATAATCATATATATGTAATTTAAATACAAACATTGGGATTGGGATACCAACTATTTTGAAGGGTTACATATATACAAAGGAGCTAAAATCTTCTGTCTCCTTTTCAATAGCACTTCTCTAATCATCACTGAAATAAAAAAAATAAAAATGAAATGATAAACAAATTCAAGTGTAATATTCATATTAACACATTGATCAACACAATTAACCCTAAAATAGTAATTAACCTTTACCTCATAGAGACAGTGTTGACGAACAATTGTCTGATTTATTGTACTCACCAAAACCTCGCATGTTAATTTAGCCTGTTATTGTTCCATTATCATATTAGCATCATAATATTAAATTTAATATAAGCCATTAACCAACTCAAATTATTATTAGAGAAATGATTTACCTTAATTGGAAAATGAAAGAAGAAAATCCCCATTTTGCCCCTAAATTGACTAACCGTATCAAATGGCACAGTACCCTTAGACAAATCCTCCAGCAACAAAAATATCTCCGGCAACACTTCGATACCGGAAAACACCGCGTCAGCATTCACAAACGAAGAACCCATAGCCCTCACGTGACCATTCTTCGATGTCACGTGTCCTAGTGGCTTCCCTCTATAAGACACCGCCACGTCAACCGCACCGAAGTCCATGGAATACACGTCAGCGTTTTGCACTCTCAGCGTGAGGAGCATGGAGATGTCTACGGTGATGTGCGGCACACGGTGTACCTTAATCTTCTTCAGTTTCAACCGTACGATCTTGAGGTATGGATCGGACGGCCAGAAAATGTACACGGTGCTGAATAAGAGTAGAAGACTCACGGTGCAGGTGACTCGAAAACGGTTGGAGAAAACAATGTGGTTTTGGTCCGTACGAGGTTGGCATGGCCATAGGAGATTAGTGTAAGAAGAGTAACATGTTTCTTTGGAGATTTTCATGGCTTTTTTCTTTAAGAGCTAGCTTTAACTTTTTTAAATAATGGAAATTTAATTTGAAGATGGTACGTACTAAATAAGTGGTTATTTTCAGGTTGGTGTGGGAAATTGTGGTGCTGTTTCCTATTTTGTGTTTGTCTAACTTTGATTTGTCTTTTTTCCATTTTCTTTGGGTTTAATGCTTCTTTAAGTCATCAACTTCTCTTGTGTTTTAACTTTTAAGTACACGTTACAATGTTTTTCATTTTTCACCTTTCTATTTTTTTTTCTTTCTCGTAGAGACCGAAAATTGGTTTGGTTAAAGAATAAAATGCAAACTACACATATGTGATCATGTAAAAATTTAAAAACAACCTTGGATACAAGGTTGAATCTTCGTAATGGGTGCCAATTGCTTACAAGCCAACTAAGCTTGATCCAACTAAAGAGTTGGGAAGAGAGGTGTTTGCAATGTGATTTGTGCGGTTTGTGGTTTTGATGTTAAAAGTCATTCGAATTGTAAGAGAAAAAAAATTTGTAGTTCAGTTTGTTTCGGTTACCTTTAGAAATAAAACTCAACAAAACAAATCAAAACAATGTGGTTTTGTAATGTGCTTTTGTTTTATTCGGTTGATTTTATATATATATATATATATATATATATATATATATATATATATATATAATCATACGTACACATATGGATGACAACACACTTTTGTATTTAATCATTTATGCATTGTCAAATAACAATAAAATAATTAGTCCCTAAGTCCCGTAAAATAATTATGAGTTTCCATTAAGTCTCACAATAAAAAAAATGTTTTACGTTAGTCCCATAATATTGCATCGTTAAATTTTTTGATTCATTATGTTGATTGTTGTGTTTTGCTGTTAATATTTGTTATTGTGGCATGCCAAGGGGATGTTGACTCATCAAATAAATTAATAAAATATTATTTAAAACCAAATTATTACTGAGTCGTCATAAAAATTAATTAATTTACAAACTAATTTACGATAACTATTCATTAATTTACAATAATTCACTCAAATTAATTTATAATAATTATTAATTAATTTTAAATAATCATTAATTAATTAATTTACAATAATCATTAATTAAGATAAAAAAATCAAATCAATTAATTTACATAATAAACTCAGAAAAAACATAAATCAAATTAATTTACATAATTTATATAATTTACATAAATCAAATTTATATTATTTACAAATTAATTTACATAAATCAAATTAAAAATCAAATTAATTACTTTATAAAAAATTGGACAAAAATATCTACAATCCCTTCATCCAACCTCCAATCCCTTCATCCCTTCATCCAACCTTCACCTTCAACAATCAATTAGTTATCATTAATCAAAAACTTTCAACAATCAATCAGTTGTTAATGAAATCCATAAAGAATACTATTGGAAGTTTACTTCCGACTTTATAGCTTCAAAATGAAAATTTTAATTTTTCTATAAAAAATCCAAGGGGGGATAATTGCCATTTGACCCAAAGAAGACACCAATGCAAATGTGAATGCAAGCTGGAAAAAAATTACAATTCAATATTCATTAAAATGATTTTCTCCCTTTCTCTTAGAAAATTCAACCCTAAACAAATTCAACCTTAAACAAAAGAGAGATCATAAGTTAACCAGAAGTCACAATACTAAATATTAGCAAATCTTCCTTCGAAAATCGACACCAACACCACATTCCTCCACCGCCGATGCTACATCATCATCAACATCCCAGCGTATTTCTTCTTCCGCTCGTCGTCTCCGCCTCATCATCTTCAGCTCCGTCGTGACTTGCTTCATTCTCATCTTTGTTTTAATCTGCGATTCGTTTCATTCACAGCAGGTAACATCGCCACACCTCTCAATGAATCGTAACACCAGAGCAGAGCAAACGAAATGCAAGTCTCTTCAATTACTAATGATAGAAAGGAGGATTATAAGCTTTACTCTTTGACGGTGATTTCAACACTAGAAATCGGTGGAATTATTGGTGAGATGCTTTGATTTTCAATTTCTCTTCTTTGAATCCTCGATGCTTGGGGAGATGCTTGGATTTGTGTTTGTGGAGAGTTAGAGTGAAAAGGAATAGAAGAAGGTGGGGTGACTGCTAGGGTTTGGAAAAGGTAATATAATATAATATAATACAATATAATATAATATAATAATAATAATATGTTTAATAATAAATTTATAATAAACAAAATAAAAATCCATATAATAGAACATAGCAAAACAAAAAGTCACATAAGATAATTAAATGCCATATAGACTCCCAGATAGATGTAGTTTAACATTTTCTTTTTAATTTAACGAAATTGATCAATTTGACTAACGAAATTCATTTTAAAGGACTCTAATGTAATATTTTTTAACTAAAGGACCAAAGTGAAACAATAAATTAATAAATTAAGTTAAGGGAGAAAAAGATGAATTAAGCCAATAACAATATAATTCATCAATTTTGGACAACAACTTTCCATTTAACATACAAAAATAAGATTATAGTAAAGTGAAATAAAAAAAAATATAAAATAGCAACATAAAATAATATCAAAAACATTATAACGAAACAGAAAAAAACATAGGAGATGAAAGATTAAAGAAGATGAAAAAGAAAGAGCACAGGAGGTGAGAAATTAGAGAAGTGCATTAAAAACGTAATTGAAGAGAGAGAACAGTAGAATAAAAATAAGAAAAGGTAAGAGAAAGAACATACGAGATGAGAAACTATAGAAAAAGATGTGAGATGTACATGGAAAAGAAGATGATAAGAAGACGTGATACCGCTATGGGAGATTTGAGAAGACTTAAACTTAAACCTTAAGTGTGAGGAAGAGAAAATCATTTGTAATTGTAAGGCTAAGGCATAATAGGTTTGGGTTTGGGTTGGATGTGAGTTAAGTGAAATTTTGATTGTAACATAATACGCTTTGGTTCAGTTTGGTTCTATTTGTAAAATATAAACCACAAATAGAACCGAACCAGGCGGTTTATATTTTACGATTTATCCTTGAACCAAACCAAGTCAAATGCGGTTTTTGCATTTTCGGTTTTGTTTGATTTGATTCAGTTAGTAGTTTTCTATTTGGCCGATTTGGTTTTGAACACCCTTAGTTGAGAGTAGGCATGACAATAGAACCAATATATGCGTATGTTTGGGTATTCATTCGATCCTACTTTAATTTTAATAAGAAAAACTATTTTTGACTAAACTTATTTTTTTTTTAAGAAAATAATATAAAGGATAATGATGATGGGTCATCATTATGGAAAAGCATTTACACTGGATCAAACACTCACCTAAACGTCAAAGACTCACTCAAACAAGTGAGAAAGACACCACATATTCACCAAAACATTAAGGTGATAGGTGTATGGGTCCTCTCACTTATAAAGTGCTCAACCTCCATTTTTCTAAGCAATATGGGATTTAGAACTCACACTTGTTTCTCAATAAATGAGTACATTGATATCAATCCTAAATGTTAGAACTTGAAATCACAAGACTGGTAAATAATAGAGAAATTAGAGTGTGGAGAGGGAAAAAGAAATTGAGAGAGAGAAATTAATTGAGGGTGAGAATATTTTTATTATAATAAATGAGGATGCCTCCAAGGTATTTATATAAACATTACAAGTTGATTAGGACACGAGATATGCAATCAAATAACTGGAAAAAAAATAAAATTCTCGGACATGTAATTGGTTACAGCTATTGCCAAATAAATCCATTTAGTGGTAATCAGTTAGGTCCACGATGAATCTTCAGTTTCTTCTGCTCATAAGTGATTTTTTCTCAACTATAACCGATTACACCCTTGTGGTAATTAGTTATAACACTTAAATTATTTAAAAAATATATTAACACACCACCTTAATTCAAGTTTTCTTAGTCTTTCACGCTCATGTTCATCTTCAAACTCTTGAACAAATCAATTGTGACTCCCTTGGTCAACAAATCATGAACTTGTTCTTCCTTTCTACAATATCTCAATCTCAACCTTCTTTCTCTAACAAGTTCCCTCAAGTAGTGAAACCTCATCGCAATCTGATTGTTCCTCCCATGTCCAATTGGGTTTTTAGATAGATTAACGTATAAACTTTATCAACCAAGAGTATAACATCGTCATCTTCATTGCTTCCTAGCACCTTCAATAGATTCATTAGCCACATGTATTGGCACGCACATAATGAAGCAACAATGTACTCGGCCTCATAAGACAAGAGTGCAACTACTGGTTCCTTCTTCAAATAGCATGAGATTGGTGTTTAGTTGAACATAAAGATGTATCCAATTGTAATTTATCTACGCACCAATTGGAATTAGTAAAACTGAGCAAAATTCATTTTCTTCCCGTGTCTGGTGTGGGAAAGAGAATTTCACAGCCAATCAATCCTTTGACATATCTTAGGATCCTCTTGATTACTTCCAAGTGAGACACGTTCGGTCTCTCCATTAATCTACTCACAATACCGACACTAAACACCAAGTTCGGTCGTGTATTGCACAAGTAATGAAAGGATCCATCAACCTCTTATTCTAACTTGGATCAACATCTTTCTCATCTTCACTCTTCGGCAACTGTAGACTTAGTTCAGCCGGAGTATGGCAACATTGCAATTCTCCATTTCAAACTTCTTCAATATCTCAAGTGCATACCTTCTTTGGTGCACGAGCAATCCCCTTTTGGACTTGTGGAACTCAATGCCAAGGAAGTATGTCATGAAGCTAAGGTCAGTCATCTCAAGTTCTTTCATAAGTTCACTCTTGAGCTTAGAAATTGACTTTCGGTTGTTTCCTGTTATCAACAAGTTGTCTAAATATAGACAAATAATAATCATTATTCCCTTGTATTTGTCTTCACATACACGCCATGCTCGGATACATATTTCTTGAAGCCAACCTTCTTTAAAAAATAATTTATCCTTTTGTTCCAAGCTCTTGGATCTTGCTTCAATCCATACAATTCTTTCTTCAACTTGTAGAACTTTAGCTCTTGGTTTCTCATAACCAAACTAGGGGTTGTTCTACATACACCTCTTTTTTCAAGCGGTCTGTTCAAAACTATAGTTTTGACGTCAATTTGATAGATGGGTCAATTTTTGTTATTCGTAATACCAATAACTAGCCTAATGTTTTCAATCCTAGCAACCGGTGAAAATACCTCTTCAAAGTTTATGCCTTCTCTTTGTAAGAGTCCATTTGCAACTAATCAATTCTTATGCTCAATTATTTCACCCTTGGGATATGGTCTTCACTTTGAACACCCATCTCACAAATTAGATTCTTCATGTCTGGTAGTCAACCAGATCCAAAATATTTTTCTTCTCAATAGTTTCTAGCTCCTCCTTCATAACAAAAATCCATTGTGGATTACTTAAAGCCTCTTCCATTTTAACGGGTTCAGATTAGGCCATAAATGCAAAATGGACGAAATCACCATCATCATTGACTGCGTTGTCTCAGAACAACTCACAATCTTGGATTCTTTTAGGAAAAATAATTTTCCTTGTTGATCTTATCACGTTTTCTTCAATTTAAGCTTTAGAAACATGCGTTTTTTCACTTCCCAATTCTACAAAATTTGAATTTTCAAAGCTGTAATCGGTTACAGCTTTTATGTGACCGATTACAACATGTTTATGCAACATTTTCAAAATTGTTGTTGTCCCACAACATGTTATTGTTGCATTCACCTTCTATGATCATGATCAATAGTGTATTCTACTCATCAAACTCTTGTCTTGCAACCTTGGCTTCATCTCCTTGAAATTCCTTCTTGTTTGCGTTGCACTCTTTAGCAAAATGACTGAATTTTAACAATTAACGCATTGCACCTTGCTTTTGTCAAAACTTTTCATTTCACCTTTAAAATTTCCTTGACCACCATTTTTGCTGCAACTGCTCTCATCCCTTTGACAAGTTAAATTCTTGGAACTTTGGGACTCTCTTCCCCAAAAATTATGAAATGCCATTTACTTTTCATGGGTCATTTTCCTTTCGATCTCTTATCCTTCTTGTTGAAACGAGTTTGAAAATAAATATCTGCACTTGCCTTATCATTATTTATCTCATCCATCTTTGGCTCATGAGACTCAAGATATATTTTAAACTCCTATTTGCTCATTGCCGCAAGATTCTTTGATTCCTGAATCTCTACAACCATGTTATCAAATCTTGGCGTTAAAGGATGCAAGATTTTTGTGACAACATATTGTTCTGTAAGTGTTTCTCCACATGCCTTCCCTTGATTCACAGCCCGAGCGATTCTTGTTGTGAAATTGTTGATAGTCTCATTTTCTTCCATTTGAATTAATTCAATTTAATGCTTGTGAGTTTGTAACCTCATCACCTTCGCCTTATCAGCCCTTGCATATACCTTCTCTAAGATTTCCCACAATTGCTTCGATGATTTGCAATCACCGACTTCCTCAAAGCTGTCACCATCCACACATTGATGGATCAAAAAGAGTATATTGAAATCTTTATTCTTCTCTTCCGTATGCACTGCTTGTTGTGCATCTATTGCACCTTCGACAAGAGGATTCACCTCATTCTTAATCACTTCAAGAATTAGTAACAAACAAAAAATGTATTTGTTTGCACCATTTGTCATAATTCTTTGCATCAAGGATGGGTAGATTTTCAGAGATTCTTTCATTGGAGGCAGAATTCGTGTTGCACACTAGGTGTTTGTGGACAGAACCAGACCCTTGATGCCAAATGTTAGAACTTGTAATCAGGAAAATGTTGAATGATGGAGAAATTAGAGTGTTGAGAGGGAAAGAGAAATTGAGAGAGAGAGAGAGAGAGATTAATTGGCAGTGAAAATATTTTCATTATAATAGATGAGGATGCTTCAAAGGCATCTATACAAACATTGCAAGTTGATTGTGACATAAGCTACACAATCAAATAAGTGAAAAAACATAATTCTCATACCTCTAACCGATTACACTAAACTTGTAACCGATTACAACTATTACAAAAATAACTCCATTCATTGGTAACCAGATACGTTAAACAGTTAGGCCCATGATGAATCTTCAATTTCTTCAACTCATAAGTGATTTTCGCTCAGTTAGGCCTATTTTTGTTCTTTCATTTGCTTCTATTTTGCACGAACTAACACCTTCAACACCAAATATAGTGTATTAGAGAAAAAATAAATCTCATTTTCTCCATAAACAAATTCAATCACTTGAACTAGAGGTGAGTATAGAAAATAATTCTTTTATCAACAATTCTTAAATTTATGATACACGTGGTATTGATTTGAATGATTTATCCATTAATTTGAAGAGAGAAAAATAAAAGATAAAAGACCTTGTTCCTCCAAATATAGGTATCATATTTCTCAATATGTTTCCTCTAAACATATTTTCACGCAATGTCGAATTATTACAAATATTGATTATGTGTTAATTTAGGAATTTGTTGAACAAGCACTTAAATTTAAAAATAAGACCCAAACTATGAGTGAGGGAATGAAATCTCATGAGAAAAATGGTACTTGAAAATTGTTAAGAGGCCAAAAGACAAGTTGGTTGGATAAAAATGGATATATATTTGTAAAGCACAAATCAGATGACACTCTTGACATTACAAGATAAGACTATAGACAAAAGGTTTTACTAAGACATATGATATTAATTATGAATAAACATTTACACAAGTGACAAAAATGAATATTATTCGATATGATATTAATTATGAATAAAGATTTACACAAGTGACAAAAATGAATATTATTCGAATCTTACTATCTCTTTCTGCTTATTCTAATCTATTTTGCATGAAAACTTAGAAGAGAAAGTGTATGCGGAGATTCCACTCGATTTTAGTACCACAGGTAGAGTCAACAAGGCGTGTCAATTGAAAATGGCCTTATATAGACTAAAAAAGTCCCTTCATACATGCCTCGGAAGATTCACAAAGACAACATTGTATTTAGACTATAAGCAAAGTCGGGAAGATCACACTATATTTTAAACACACAAGGAGAAGGAAAAATATGATTTTAGTTAGATGGTTTAGTGAGAGAGAACTATTACTATACAATTATTAGCAAAATTTAAAAGGAATACATTGGAGAACTATTTACTTATCCATTAAGTCTATTAAAATTAGATTTATCTCTATTTAAACTAGTTTATCTCAGCTTAATGCCTTTTTGGATCTTCTAACTATAGGTCTGAGTCCAATTTGATCCTCTCTTTTTTAAAAGTTTCAAATTGATCTCTTACGTTATTAAAAAGGTACGTAGTGGTCCTTTCCGTTAAATAAAGACAAATGTTATTAGTTTCGCTGAATCTGAGTTGGAAGGATGGTTTGCCTAGTCAACACCTTCTTTTTCCTTCATGAAATGATGCTAGCAACCAACTCCCATATCTTCTGGCATAAATTGTCCCCAAATAACTTAAAAAAATTAAATTTATCTTCTTTCTCAATAAAAAAAACCATTAAATTTCTCTTCTTTCTCAACAAAAAACCCATTAAATTTGATTACATATTCATCTTCTGGAGCACCACCAGGAGTTTTCTCATCAACTAACAAGCAAGCTCAGTAAAAATCTTTTTTTCCAAAATAACTTAGACCCATTAATTTGAATTCAATTTTTTGGTATTATACTCCCTAATTATTTTGAAACAGTACATAAACCTATGAATCAAATTTGATCCAAGAACAAGATCCAATATCAAAAAAATCTCAAAGATGCAATCTTTACCTCAAATAACTAAGTTTCAAACCAGATAAAAATGCATTATTTAGCTCAAATAGAATAAAAGCAGAAATCCAATACCAGAAAAATCTCAAAGATGCAATTTTTAGCTCAAAAAACAAACTTCCAACCAACCCAGATAAAGAATATACCTCCCTAAACCCAATAGCGTTAACGAGTAATGAATATTACAAAACAAGAACAGTTTGAAAAGCTTGGAAGTCGTTGATACCAACAACACAATAGCAACTGTCATCGACACCGACAACATAATCGTCATCGTCGACACCAACAGAGGGAGGAAGAGGAACCCAAAGAAGAGAATATCGATTCGAAGAAAGCTAAAGTTGACGAGAAAAAGTCAGTCGAGGAAGAACGGTTGGAGAAGTCAGAGAAAAAAGAAGATGATAAAGAAAAAGGAGCATCTGAAGCTATGAAATTAGGACCAAGACCTTCGGTTCTTTCGTGGAAATGTTTCATTACTTCCACAAATTTCTTAATGCTTGGTCTCCTAATCTCAATGTTAACAAGATGTTGCTAGAATTGCTCAAGAATGGTCATGCAAAATCTGGAATTGCCTCTTTAATGATAATAATTTGGATTAGGGATTAGGAATTGTTACCGGGAGAAAATGGAGAAAATAAATAAATGATGTGTTTGAGTTTATGATTATTGTTCTGGACTGGCCTAGCAAGTACCCTACGCCAAATTGAGGCCCAATCTAGTATTCGACTGGGCATAAGCCCAATAAGAGATTAGCGAAGATATGATTGTTGTGAGAAAGAGCCGTCAGCATATAGCCGTTTGGGGTCTCCCCCCACGCGCCACAACGTCTTTCACGCAGTCAACTGCTCTCCAGATTTACAGGAGGCAGTTATGCCCAGTCAAAGGTTACGCACCCTCAATCCACGAGCATGTGCCTTTATAAATACCCTCCACCCTGGGAGGACTAGATATTCAATTCTAATCACCCAATTTTTTACGCTTTAGTTTATTTTACACTGAAACTTACTTGAGCGTCGGAGTACCTTGCAGGTACACCATCCCCTCTCATACACACACCATCAAAATCCCAACTGAAGGCCACAAGGACCTGTCCGGATCATTTATGTACAATTATGTTAGGGGAAGTGCCACATAACCAAACATTTTATTACACATAAGCTTACTCATGCCACATAACCAAACTTTTCATTACACACAAGTTATAACTTAACACGTCAGTCAGAATTTTAATGAAAAACTAATGTTTTTAACAGAAAGGACAAACATGAACCATTTTAATAACGTAAGAGACTAATTTATAAATTTTAAAAGAAAGAGGATCAAATTGAATCTCGAAGCATAATTAGAGGACCAAAAAGGATATTAAATTTTTATTTTCCTACTATATATTAGGATTTTGAAATATATGAAAATACTTTTTCAGCAGATTAGATCTGGATGGTTTACATATTACATGACAAACTATTTATGATTTTGGGTGGTTGTTGTCCTTCAATATGTACAGATGACTTGTACAACTCATCAATGAATTAAATTAAGTTGAAACTGAAGTATGGCCTCTAGATCACTCTCGATAAAACTACATCTTGAAAAAGACACATGCATGATTGAAGTAACCAAAATCAATTTGGAACTTTGGAACTACTTTGATTCAACTAAGTTAGAAGATTATGGATTCATAGTCGTAGGATGCATGTGATATTAGAAACCTTTATTTCCATTTATGTACAAACGTATATCATCATGTTAATTTGCAATTTATTAGCACCGCCAAATTCAATCAACATTGCTTAATTTCTTTAATGATGTATAGTATAATAGATAAGAACACAATAAAAAAACAATCCATAAGATTGAAACTACATATGACTAACTACCAGTCAAAGTTAGTCAAAACTACCAGTCTCTTACCATATTATCTACAAATTTCCTATGATAAATGCAGCTAGTAGTTTCTTTGATCTACACAGTACACTCTTTCATATTAAAATTTTCATCATCAATTTTCTGCAACTTCTGCAAAATCTTTCCCAACTTATTGGTATGTCAAGACCAGGGAATAAGATCATTCAAGCCAAGCTGGTAGGTATGTCTTACCTTATGTGATTTGATTTTCCTCAAATTTATAGCTTTTATTTTGGTAAATGTTTCATATAAAAATGTGTTTATTAATCAGGATCATAGTTACAGGTTTATAGAATTTATATGATTCTTTTCTTGTAGGTGCTTCTTGGAGACATGGGAACAGGAAAAACTAGTTTAGCATTAAGATTTGTTAAAGGCCATTTCTATCAAAACCAGGTTTAGTAACCTTAATTTTGTTATCATCGAAGAGTTTAGTGACCTTAATATTGATTAAACTTCATTCTCCACATAGGAACCGACCATAGGAGCTGCTTTTTTCACACAAATATTATCGTTATCTGAAGCGACTGTAAAGTTTGATATATGGGACACAGCAGGACAAGAACGATATCATAGTTTAGCTCCTATGTATTATCGTGGTGCAGCAGCAGCAATTGTTGTTTATGACATCTCTAGCGTTGTAAGTATTCATTAAGCTAAACTTGAATATAATCAACAATGTTGTTTCTGATTCAAAATTCTATTTCAGGATACATTTGTTCGGGCGAAACAATGGGTTCAGGAATTGCAAAGACATGGTAATGAAGTAATATAATACTTCAAACACAGTAAATTAACAAATCCATATGCACTACTAGAGTAAAACCATGTAAGATAATCACATTTTGTAGGAAGTCAGAAGTTGGTGATGGCATTAGTAGCAAACAAATGTGACTTGGAGCCAAAGAGAGAAGTTGAAACTGAGGTAGTTTCCATTCCACAGCATTGCGACAGATCTGTCTTTAGTTCTTATTTTCCTTGTAAGTTGTTTGAGTAAATTATACTAATGCAGGAAGGAGATCAATTTGCTCAAGAAAATGGAATGTTCTACATGGAAACATCTGCTAAAACTGCTGAGAACATCAATGAACTTTTCTATGAAATAGGTATCCGGTACACGTGCTGAATAATAAGTGCAAGAAGATAAAGCATCTGTGACTGTATTAATAAGTGATTGTTTCTGTGATAATGCAGGAAGGAGACTAGCAAAAGCTTTCCCATCAAAGCCTACAGGAATAAATCTAAGAAGTGAAATACAAGATGGAGGGAGAAAGTTCTTTTGTTGCTCAGCATGATATTCCAATGTAATCATAAGTCACAGAAAAGTATTTTTGATCCTAAACCCTAAACCCTAAATGTTTCTTGTAATACATTGATCTCTGAATAACTACAACGTAATGAAATACTTGTCCTGTTGATTGATTTTCAGAACATCCTATTTTGTTTTGAGCCGAGTTTTTACCTCCCTAGCAATTAGCAAACTAAAAAACTGATAGATCCAAAATACAGTAAATGATTGTTCTTAAAACTACAAAAATGACAGCAATGGAACCTCTCGCGTGAAGTTTTCACGCGAGAGAGATAAATATGATTTCCCACCATTTGAACTAAAACTAGACTTGGTTTTTTCTGTTTTGTTTATATTTATAAAAACACAACGTCGCGTATGATAGAACATGAACATGAACAATTTACAACAAGGGCAACAATCCATTCAATTTTCATTGCTAGCAATTATATCAAAAATTAAATAGAATTTATTTATATCATTATTGTAACTAATCTTCAGGGCTTATCCTCAAATCAGGATATTTCAAGAGTAATATCATTAACATGACCAAGAAAAAATAATTTACTCAAAAAATAAACATAAAAAATACACACAGCAAGCACTTCATGATGAGTTCTGGCCTAGGTGCGGTGGTATCGAAGATAAATGCATGTACATTTTAGAACATTCAAGAGAAAAATCACACATGGACCTGAAGAGCTCTGGCATGCGATTTTTGAGACTTCCCAAAGTTTTTTGCCTCACTTGGAGGCATTGCTTTTCATATTGTGCTTCCTCCTCTTCCAACCTCATCTTCACTTGTTCAACCTGAAGCTGCCTTTCTGTAACAGCTTCATCAGGAGCGTTAGCATCTTCTGGCTTTTCCGGATCAAATTCTTCTGGCATTTTCCTTTGCATATACTTGTAATACCAATCCTCAAATTGCTTGGTTTTGCGAGCAAGCTCCTTTCGAGTATCTTCACATTTCCTCTTACAAATCATCTCGTCTTCTTGCTGGTTGAAAATGGTATCCATCACAGCAGCAAAGTTTCCTATAGCTGTCCTAGCAAGTTCTTCGGGAAGTTTCTCTAGACAGTCATTCCATGCACGGAGAAGAACTTGTATGGGCGGACTTTGAACTCTTGGAGGTGAAGAAACTTTTTCCCTCAAACTGCTCTCAATAGGGACAAGATTTAATTTTAACCAATTAGTTAGGGCCTTTATGTATCCCTTTTGATTGTTGACTAGCATCTCAAAATGCGAATGCCATTGTTGTACAACAACCAATAGTTGATATGTTCGCTCGTGATGGTGTTCACTTGTCTGCTTAGGAGATTGTGAAGGGTCCAATGATCTCAGCAACGTCACTGTCTCCGATTGCTTCTCATGGTGAGATAGCATCTTTTTCCACATATTGGCCATCCTGCAGTCCATAGAAAAAGCATATCAAAATTAGCAGAGAAAAAGCACTACTAGATATCTGTATTTAAAAATACTAATTTCTACATTGTAACTTACTCATTTACAAGCTGAACAAGTCTTGGATAAAGTTGTTCATCACGTAACCGGTTAATCTCTGAGACCGTTGAATCCAATGATTGCATATCTACAATATATCTAGTATGCAAATGACTGACAACTGCTTTTGATTTCTCCAATGCTTCAGAGTTAGTACCTTTCTTTTTCAGTCTGTTTAGTGTGGCAACTTTTCTTTGGTACTCAAATTTCATTAGCTCACCAGCCTATAACATTATATGAAGTGGAAAATTCAGAAAAGAACAACAAAAAATAAACACATGCATACACATACATGGCTGCATGTTTAACCAAAAATTAAGCAAAGATAGAGTAGTAGAAAAATATTAAGCAGACGCAGAAAGTAGAAACTAAGCTTAGAAGATGTATATGTTTATGTTGACATATAAAATGGCATGACTTTTTCAGAAAATTAAAAGCAAACTTGATTTTACAGAACTCGTGCATTGACACATTCATGATTTTAAAAGAAAATGATTAAATTTAAATAGAAAAAAGAAGAGGTAATTAAAACTCCTTTTACCAACCGTTTGGCTCAGTTAACTTACTTTAACTTCGTCATAAAGTTTCTTTTCCCAAGCTAACAACTTGTCCAAGATTGTAGCATGAGTTTCCTGTTCGTCTGAGTCAAAATCATCCTTCCCATCATCCAAATTAGGTATTCCTTTAAAGGATCGATTCCAAGTAATAACTCGCATTACCCTTGCAGAATGATCAATGTGTCCTGCAAGAGAAAAGTATACAAAAAAAGCTAAGCATAAACATAATTCAATATGAAACATATGTCAACACCAAAAATCTTGTATCGCTAAGAGGGATCAAGGGCAGCTACATAAACTAAATGACACAAAAACAAATGAAAAATAATTTGAATCTAAATCATTGTTTATGACTTTTCTAATAATTCCTCTTCTTTTAACTATTGAACTATCCTCTATTTATCTATAACCTAATAACTAGTGTTTGCTCACATCTTCCCCTTAACTATAGAACTATCCTCTATTTATCCACACCCTAATAACTAGAGTTTGTTCACATCTTCTCCTTATACGGTGAAACCAAAGTAGGCAATACATACAATGAAGTCTATCCACCCTATGAAGAGACTTAATACATAGAACTCACACATAGATTGAACCTCTCTTTTTTATATAAAAAAAAAAAAAGCTATGAATACAGTCAAATCTATCAAGTAATCAATATCATTATTACATCAATATGTCTTAAAATTAGAAGTTAAAAAAGTTCATTACATCAAACAATAATGAAGTAGGGTGTGGTGATCTCAAGATTGATGCGGCTAGAAGACGAAACAATAGAAAAGCACTTAAATAAATTTCAATTTTACATTAGTCCATATAGAAAGAAAGCTAACAACTGAGTACCTCTATTGTCAGCAAAATTGGAGTGATAGTGAAGTCTAGTGGCTTCAAGCAGCTTTGAAACCTCGTGTGCACTCTCAGAAGCCCTGAGAAAATGATCATCGAGATCAGCAAATATTTGCAGCAAGTTAACACTAGTGTGTTTCACAATCCTCTTTGCCTCTGTCGGAGGAGGAGGTGTGACCGGCATCTGCTTCACCTTCAAGCCCGATTGCATTGGCGACTCCATAGGTGACTCCATCATTACCTCAGGCTCAGGGATATGCTCGGGCTCATGGTTAGGCAAATGAACCTCAACCCTTTGAGTTGCAACAACTTCTTCCATAACATGAAGCCTATTAGGCCTTGCAATATGCTCCATCTTATGGAGAGTGTGTCTGTGTTCTTCTTCGGCCTCCTCATTCAATCTTGTTCCTGCAATGTTCTCCATGGATGGAAAAAAATACTCCCAAGCAGCTGAGTTTTGCTGCGGTTGAGACATGGTATGATGATGATGAGCTTGATTACCAACATGATCACTGACCGGTTGTTGTTTCGTCGGAGGAGGTGGCATAGGAGGTGGAGCCACATCTTCATCCTCCAACCGTCTATTACTATTCACACCCCCTCCTCCTCCACCACCACCACCAGTGTTTCTGTTACTTCTTCTTCTCCTCAAAGAACCTTCATTCTCTAACTCCCTCTCTTCTTCCTCCTCCTCATGAATGGTCTTCGACATGGGCCTGGGATCAGTCTTACTGATCTTGATTTCCGGCATACTGGCGGCACGCTGAAGAGGAGAAGATGAGAAATCGGGAAGAGGAGGCGGAGGGAGAGGGATCTCGAAGGGTTTTTGAGGCGGTCCTGCTACATAAGAGTTATCAGCACCGGCACCGCCACCAGCACCGGTAGGTATCAATCCAGGATTCTGAACCTCACCGTGTGCAAAGTCACCTAAGGCGGCGCCCGTGTTTTTGAGGGAAGTTGTGTAGGCGGAGTGAGCGGCAGCGAAGGCGTTGCGAGTTGATACAGCCTCTTTCATGAACCTCTTTCGCTCTTTGCATCGCATAATTGATTCTTCATTCTCGATCTTCGATTGATTGCAACCCATCTTTTGGATTTGAACTTTGTTCAGTTACTCACTCAAAGTATGGTTCAAATCATCAAATTGAAACTGAAATTTTTGAATTGGGATAAAAATACTGTGAGTGTGTTTTCAGTGATTATGGAATAATTAATGATAATAATTTCAATAACAAGATTGTGAAGAAAGAAAAGAAAAACAACAGTAGATAAGAAAATGCAGAGAATTCACGGAGATACTGTACTTGCTATTTTCTTATTCTTTTATTTTTATTTATTTTTTACTAGTATTTTGTGTAGAGCAGTAGAATCTTAGGATGATAATAACTTGGGATTAACGAATGGAATAATAGTCTATATTAATTCATTAATTAATTAGGTAACGGGGATATTTTGACCCAAATACCCCATTTTTGGAAAAAAATTCCCCAAATACTTCATTTTTTTAAAAAAAATTCTTAAAGTATCCCAGTTTTTGAGAACTTTGTGAAGGGAAATCAAACTAATTGGCGACCATGTATATCCTTATAGATGAGTCGCCAATTGGTTTGGAGACACCATGAAGTGTCTCCATTCCAATTGGCGCCTATGTACAATGTTGTATAGTGTCGCCAATTGGTTTGGAGACCATATACAAATTCAAATTTTTATTAAAAAAT
This sequence comes from Lathyrus aphaca, assembly GCA_963966055.1. Lineage (NCBI taxonomy): Eukaryota > Viridiplantae > Streptophyta > Magnoliopsida > Fabales > Fabaceae > Lathyrus > Lathyrus aphaca. The sequence goes on along the minus strand of OZ014519.1, from coordinate 735,384,570 downwards.
AAATAAATTAAAATGATATTAATAATAATAGTTTTCATTAAATAATATAAAATACATAATTATAATTAAAAATACATAATTTAATGATGAATACGACCGGGTTGGGCATATCGTCTGCCGGTTCCACATCCCCTAGGTATTCTCATTCGCTACACTTGTTGCCCTTGTTGTTGATTCACCCCAGGTGTTTGTGGAGTTGAGGTCTCCGGAACATCATTAGACTCCCTCAGATATTCTGCCATTTCTACAAAGTCTTGCGTATTGAAGGACGACATGCCGTAACTGAGGTCGTGACCCATGCCAGAGTAGTTTGGATGTGATGATGGAGTCATCGGTGTGCGACCTGGACGATTGAAAGGGGACATTGGTGTGAAGGCTTCGTTGGTGAATGGTTGAAAGGGTAGTGGTGTTTGAAAGTTGTATGGTGGTTGTGATGGTTGTGTTTGCCGGCTGTGGTGTGATGTTTATGTGTGTCGGCTATGGTGAGATGTTTGAGCGTCTTGATAATATTCATTTTGTTGGATATGGTACGGGGGACGCTCTTGGTATTGTGGTTGAGTATCTGGGATGTTTGGAAAGTGAGTTTGAGTTTGTGTAGGAAGTTGTGAGTAACAGGGTTGTTGATAGTTTCTTCGTTGTTGGGACGTGGAAGCTTCTTGTGTGTAAGTGGTCTGGCGTGGGTCGTGTAGATACTTATCTTCAGATAGATAACCAGTTGCAACTGATATATACCAAGCCATATAAGTATTGGTTGGTATAGACGGGATTGCCATTACCGGTTCACGTAAGACATATTGTTGACGGTTTCTCCATTTACGATACTCAATTTTTGCAAAGTCTTTCCAATCCGGAAGGTTCCATTGGTCGTTGACTTTTTTTAGATGCCACTAACCAAGACCAGTTGGGGGATCTGGGATGTCTTGATGCATTCCAAACTGGAGTTTGACACGATAACTGTTGTGCATCTCCACAGTAGTGTGTCTGATGATCGGCACACATGCAGTCCAAACAATTGCGTCTTCCTCTCTGATTTGGTGATCATGGTCCATTCCTAGATATGGACGCCAAATGAACTGTAAAAGAGAAAAGTGTTAGATTATAGAAAAATGTTATGTTAAAAAAATTAATTGATTATTTTGGTGAACATTACATCTGCTGGAGTAAGATGATCCAAGAGATTGCGGTACTGAATGATGCAGTGTCTAGGACATCTACTATAATTCATACCTTTTGCCAACCATCTGACACATAAAATTGTGTAAAAATAACAATTAGAAACAATAATCAATTAAATGGAATATTTAAGTGAACAAATTAATATGATACAATTAACTTACTTTTGAGCATACGAGAATGAGAACCAAGACCAAAAGTTAAGAGGGGTCGCCAGGTCAACTGGCGAATGTTGACATGTCTTATCAAACCTGCATGCAAAGGAATCGTCTGCATGCATGGGAATCTTCTGCATGCATGGGAATTGGGAGCCTATACGTAGCTGAGGGTGCAGGCTGCATGCATTGGGAGACAACAATAAAGTTGTCGCCAATTTGAATGGTGACCTAGACCAAACATTTAATGTTGTCTCCAATCCAAGTGGAGACAACATTAATGCTGCATGCAATTTAAATACGTAGCATGCATGCAAATGTTTGGCAATTCAAACCTAGTCCCATAATATTTTTTTGTGCACCAATTAACAATGTCATCTGCATTCAGATATTATGTTAACGCCCACTACAACAGAGAGACTTTTACCTCTGATGAATATGGCTTCAGTTTTCAAAACACGGATGTTGTTCAATTTACACTCAATAGAAAGTCAAATTTTGTGCACTTTAAAGATAGGTTAGAATCAAAATTAGGGTCTGGTCCTATCTCACAAGTCATATATCAAAACCATGTTTTCTTTAATTCTAACCACGTTAAATTTTATCCTCTTAAAGTTCGCGATGATGAAGATATTGAGAATATGTTCGTAATTCACGAACATTCTGGGTTAAACACAATTGAGGTCTATGTTATACTTCAGCAAATTATTCCATCTCAACAATCTCAGGTGATCAATCAATCAGAAGATAATGATTCCGGGGAAACAGAATATTCAGGTGAAATTGCAGGCGAAGTCGACATTGTCGACAACAAAGAAGAAGAAAATGAAACACATCTCGATCTTCTGTTGAACAACACCACTGAAGACGACGCTCATCCAGTCCCTCAACAACAGGCATATTGCCCGCCTGAACATATGACGGGGTTGGAGTTGCATGATGATGATGAAGTCTCCGCAGATGATTTTTTCAACCCTTATAAACGCTCTATTGGTGAATTGAAAGAGGGAGACCAATACCCTACAAAGGATGAATGCATAAGAGCTATTATCAAATATCACATGGATAATTCTGTTGATTTTACCGTGGATATAACCGACTCAAGAAGGTGTGTCGTTATTTGTCGTAACCCAATTTGCAAATTTCGGATTGCTGCGTCTTACAGTAAAAAAAATTGTTGGAAGATAGTTTCATTAGCTCCACCCCATACTTGCACTGCCTCTAACATTGTCCAGGATCACCGAAAATTAAGTGTTGCCTTGATATGTCGAGACATCTTTCCCTTTGTCAACAGGGATTCATCGGTGAAAGTGAGTATAATAATATCTCATATGGTACGTACAAAGAACTATACTCCCTCGTACAAGAAGGCATGGCTTGCAAGAACAAAGGTCATTGAACATGTTTATGGCAATTGGGAGGATTCTTACAAAGAATTACCCCGATTTTTGATGGCACTAAAGACACAAACACCAGGGACTGTTGTAATCATGCAGACAGTTCCGGCATGTAGGCCTGATGGATCTATTTTGGAAGAAAATGTAATATTTCACTGACTATTCTGGGCTTTTCAACCATGCATCCAAGGTTTTTCATTCTACAAACCTATTATTCAGATTGATGGAACATGGTTGTACGGGAAATACAAGGGTACATTGTTGATGGCAGTTGCACAAGACGACAACAATAATGTCTTCCCCATTGCCTTTGCTCTAGTTGAAGGTGAAACTGCATCTGCATGGAGTTTCTTCCTAAAGAATCTCAGAATAAATGTTGCTCCACAAGCCAATCTCTATTTGATTTCAGATAGACATGTTGCTATTGAGAGTGCTTACAATAACCAAGATAACGGATGGCACAATCCTCCATCTACCCATGTTTATTGCATTAGGCATATCGCACAAAACTTCAAGCGTGCAATCAAAGACAAGAACATTCACAAAAAACTTGTGAATGCATGGTATGTTTTAACTCAACCATCGTTTCAATACTATCGTGACGAAATTAGATTGTCAAATGCAGATGCAGGAAGGTGGTTGGAAAACATTCCAGTGGACAAGTGGACAAGGGCATTTGATGGTGGAAGTCGTTGGGGCCACATGACAACAAATCTTGTGGAATGCATGAATGGAATCTTCAAAGGAATTAGAAACCTACATATAACAGCAGTGGTACGATCAACCTATTTTAGGTTGGCATCTCAATTTGCAACAAGAGGAAAAAAATGGAATGCAGTGTTAATGTCTGGTCAAGTTTACAGTACATGCATAATGAAAGTTATGAAAGATAGAACTATCAAGGCTAGCACACATTCAGTCACAAACTTTGACCGTCATGGGAGAAATTTCAGTGTTAAGGAAACAATTGATCACAGTGAAGGAAGACCTTTTTTGGAATATGTTGTCAGACTAGACAGATGCTGGTGTGATTGTGGCAAGTATCAAGCCTTTCGGGTACCTTGCTCACATGTAATTGCGGCCTGCGCGCATGCTTGTCAGGACCCCTACAACTATCTATCTGATGTTTATAAGACTGTTAACGTGATGAATGTCTACAATGAAAGCTTTGAAGTGTTACCAATGGAGGAATACTAGTCTCCATACCAGGGGGACATAGTTTGGCACAACGATCAAATGCGAAGAAAGAAAAAAGGTCGTCCAAACAGCACGCGTATAAGAACAGAAATGGATACGGTTGATAAAATGATAAGATTGTGTACTATATGTCGTCAGCCTGGACACAACAAGAAAAAAAATTCCAAATGTGGGATCCAGCTCTGCACAATAATAACTTGTTGTAACCTTATATTTTAATATATTAAGAACTTTGTGTTACAACAATGTTAACAGAAAACAACATAATAACTTAAATAAACTTAATCTAAACAACACATACAACAAATGAACACAACATTTCTAACTGATTACAACAATCAACCTGATTTCATTAGGTCCAAACATCATTTTCCTAGCTTCTGCATCAGTCTTAACTCAGACCCACCCACGCATCCTATCATATCTCTCAATACTGCGAATTTTTTCCCCTTCACCGATTTCTTCCTCTAGCCAGCGATTCAGCTCCCTCCTCAGTTGATTCAGACTTTGGATATTCCAGAACAACATATCGATCAGAGGTTTCTCTCTTGAAAAAATCATTTTCCCATAGCAGCGTGTATACATGATATATGTGTTACGTGTGTACCAGAAGCGATGAGAGAAAAGATTGTGAAAATACTTGAGCACACAACTAATATTTATAGAAAATTTGAACTTGTACATGGTCTCCATACCAATTGGCGACCCTATACAATATTTGTACATATGCGCCAATTGGAATGGAGACACTTCATGGTGTCTCCAAACCAATTGGCAACCCCTCTATAAGGGATGTACATGGTAGCCAATTGGTTTGGCTTCCCTTCACAAAGTTCTCAAAAACTGGGGTACTTTGAGAATTTTTTAAAAAAGTGGGGTATTTAGGGAATTTTTTCCAAAAACTGGGATATTTGGGTATAAAATTCGCTAACGGGATTGGCAAAATTTCATGCCACATAAATCAGCACCCTGAAAATCATTTTTATTTAGTTCATAAAATATGCATATATCTTAAATTATATATTTTTTATAAGAATTTATTTGACATATATATTTTACACATTAATTAATCATAATTATTAAATTTTAGTAAATATTTATTTTTTTTATTTTTATAAATATCTTGCCTTTTTATGTTTCTCATTCATATTTTAACAATTTTAAAATATATTTTACTTAAAGATTAGGGTAATATATTGACAATAGAATCAATAGCAAAGCAATATCTTTCCCAATGTAAATCCGGATACTTTGACTGAAAATATATTACTATGTGAAGTAGTAAATCTTATGAAGATACGAACATTTATTTATTGATTTTTTTTAAATAATAGTTTTAATGTGCAATGGTGATATTAAAGATTAAAACTATAAGAAGATTCGAATTTTTATTAAAGTTAATTTAAATAGATTTTCATTTAAAATTTAAATTTATGTTTAGAATATGATACCAAAAAAATATTATTTTCAGAATATATTTGTTAAACTAATTCTATGTTTTTCATGTTAAAATATTTAATAAAAATATCTAAGTTTTTGAATCTCAAAATTTCTTTTTTTATTATAAAAAAATTGAATAGCTTCCTTCTATTTTTAAGAAAAATCACTTTTAAAATAAATAATTTTCTAATCTATATCAAAATGACTCAATATGTCATATAAATATGTTGGAAAAAAAAACAAACTATCTAGATAAAAAATGAAAATAATAATATGCCTATTTATTTTTATGTTTTTAAAGCTTGATAAAATAAATAGCTTACGCAGTTGATCCCTCTTATTCGCTGATAAAGATGAAGAATTACAGCCTTAAATGCACTTTTGGATTTGCCTGTTCAATTTAATAATTTTTCAAGGCGCTGATTTAAGATCTGTCATCGTTTTATTAGTCAAGGAGTCTCAAAGTTGAACCCTTTTACAGTCTTCAAAGCAATTGCACTATTCCCACCAGCACAAACAATTAAAGGTATCTGAATCAAAACTAAACAACAAGCGAACATGACAAGGCCACAGAAACATTCTCATCAAACTCAAACATTTGCACTCTTACAGATAGTTTTCAAATTTTAAAATTGCCAAAAAGTCCTATAATAATATTCTTATGCAGTTGAATAAAAAACACTGCATATAAATTTGAGAAAAATAAATAACATTGGTAAAAGAAGAAATCAACTTCAATTTTTATCCTGAGATAACTGAGGTTTCATGTTTTGGTCCACAGTACTTGATGCACCAAATCTCAACATCGGGTGTTCTTTCATATTCTTTAACATACTGCGGAATTTGAGAGATGTCCATTCGCTTGCCCATGAAATTAGGCATGCATGCTGACTCAAAGCTTTCCATTGCTGCAATAAGTTGTGTTACATCAAGCATTCCATAATGAATAATCACATGAAATTAACTTGCTCTGAAATCTTTACTGAACTATGTGCTTATGATGAGAGCTTACCATCCTCATCCCTAAGATAGCTGCGAAAATGTGAATATCCATTTGCAACGACATCAAGATCAGAAAAACTGAAGTTGTATCGCTTTTCCAATGCCATGTATAACACCTAGAAATAGATAGATCAAGTCAAATAACTGCTATTGAATATTGCACTCATGGCTCAAAACAGATCTTTCCTATGACATGTTTGCAATAATCCATCTTTGCCGTTGTATATCGTTGATGGAATAATCCCCCTACCCCAACCACATTTCTTTTTCCCTCCCTAAAACACACGATATTTAAGAACACCAAGTTAACATATACCTTAGTTGACCCCCTTGACATTAATCCCTCTAAAGTACTGAAGAATGCATCAGTCAGGTCATCACTATAAATAACATCAGCAGCCAGTAGCAAAGAAGCATTTTCTGCATCTTCAATATCTCTGGAAGTCCAAGAATTTCTGTATGACATCATGAAGTGATTAAGATATGCACCTAATATTTACTTTTTAAAAGTAGTTATGCTCATCTCACAAAAATATGAATTGGAGGATGAACCTTGCAAAAGACATAACATATACCAACATTGTTGTTTCAAGTTATAAACTCAATCCCAACTTCAAAAGAAGAAGAAAGCATCAATAATTTCTTGGAAACTTTTCATCAAATTAATGAACTTTACCTATGTGTGCAAGTAGCTTCTCCCACTCTGGCTCTGGGAGGCCAGGAATCAAACCAATCAAGGTCACGTACATAAACTGTAGCTGGATTATTCAATAATCCACGATTAAGCTGAACATTCTTCACACAGTTGTCAAGTATTTGATTCCCATGATCTGATATATAACAAGTATCAGCCTTTCAATAACGTCATGAAGCTTATATGTGAACCAATCTAGATAATTATCAACACTTATGCAATATGATTCCGATTTTAAAGGTATATGTGGATACAATAGAGCTGGGAAGAGTGGCATGTCACGTAAAAGAAGACAGCATACCTGTTACGAACACTTTCTTTGCAGTACGTGCAAGTAACAAACCTGTCAGGCCTAGCAACATAGTTGAAAACTTGAATCGTAAGCATCATAAAAAATATTTATTTAAAATATAACATGAAATTCTTTCAAATTGACAGATTTGATCATTCCTTCACAGATAATTAAACACATCTCAAGAAGTGCACTAAATGTTTCATTGAACAATCAACAGTTGGAAGAAAAAAGGTATTTACCATAGTATTTATTGTATCAATTCTCCTTTGTTTAAATGACAACAATACTTTTTTATGCACTTCATTCAGTGTTGTCGATGGTAGATGGCGGTCCATGGCAGATGGCAAAAATCCCGCCATGCCGTAATAGCGGATTATGGCAGAATAATCTGTAATATCGGCTGATATTTACCATTGCGGCAAGCAACCGCCATGTATATCAGCTACAGAGGCCATGGCTCCGCTATTTTGATTACACTGACTATATTTCAACAGTAAATATGTTTGTGTGCCAATGAACTCAATTATCTATCTCGTTATTGGATTAGTTAATTATAAGTCAGAATGAAGATTTTAAAAACACGGGCACATTTCACATAACTGTAAGGTTTCTATTGACCAAGCTACAAGAATTTTCCAGTTCCTATTTCCAAGTCATAGATTTTAGGGTTCTAATTTCACTTAGAATCCAAAAAATAACGAAAATTGTGAAGAAAATTAAAAAGGGTGAGTAATTATGAATATACCAGTTCCAGCGCCAAGTTCAATCGCAGTAACTCCGTGAAATTCAGATGAACACAATGTTTTATGCAATATAAAATCAGTTAACACCAATTCAGCTCTCCAAACCTGAAGCAAAGGAAAATAACAATATGTGATGATGCATAGACAGAATTTGAAAAAAAGAAAAATTTAACAAAGAAAAGAAAAAGTATTCAGAAATTGATTAGAGAATTACTTGCAAACCAACATTTGGAATTGATGAAGTGATATTATGCTGAATTCTCACACAATAGCTATTATCATCACATGATGCATTTGCTTCTTCAACAATAAACTGTGTTAATACGAATCAGTGTTGCGTTATTATCTAATTGTAAAGCTAAGAATGATGCAATTGGAACTTACTGGTGCGGCGACGAGGTAGAACTAGGTCACCGTCTTGATCAAATTCAAGAATCGGAGTTTCTAATTCTTTTCTTTCCGAACTGTGAATTTGTTTGCTGTGATCAAGATCTAGAAATTAGGGATACGATTTGTTTTAGGGTTTATTGTTGCTGCAACTAAGTTCAGTTTCAGTTACAGAAAAATTGAAATTGAATGGAATAAAGTAAAGCATAAAGTGAATGGTGGTGGAAGATGAAAGGAGAGTTACCGTGTGGGAGTGGAAGGGAAATGGTGAAACGGGAAATATGAGGTCCGGAGAATCCAGGTGGGCAGCCAAGGTGGACTTCGCTCATCACTTCATTGTCACCGCCGTGTATGTCTTCGTCTTCTTTTTCCGGCGACGGAGCTAAATGCTCCATTTTGCTAACCAAATAAAAATAATTTGTTAATTATTAAATAAGTGTATTTTCTAACTCCTAACACCCCAAGATTAAAGCCCGCATCCCACACATATTTTGTTAATTTTAAAATTGTCAATGGATAAAGTTGGGTTAAAAAGTATAAATTAATTTTAGGTGGTTCATTATAAATTTTCTTACTGTAATTCATTTTAAAATTGTCGGTATTAAATTATACTCTTTTTTAAGTATGGTGTCTTTAACTAATATTGGTATTTTGAAAGAAATCAATGGAATATTGATATATTAAAAAAAAAAATGAACTTTCTTGTTAACAGTTTTGTCCTATTACTGACCACATTTGTCTCGACCATCTCAGATGGATCATTAATAGTCTGAACATGTCCCTCTTCAGAATGAATAACCTCAATAACATGTTCATCTACATCATCTTTGGATTGCTCGTCGCCTCTAACAGCTCGACATCGTGCGCTACGGGGTGCATAAAAGAACTGTGTAGCCAACCATTTATGGATTGTAGCTATTCTTCCTGCCTCTAGCAATGAAGACTCTGCCTCAGCTACTCTCGCATGGTCCATTATTGCCTCTCTTTCAGTGATCCTAGAAGTAATAGTTATGTCATTTCCTCTAATCATCACTAAAAAATGGAGGAGAAATAAAAAAAATAAAATCAATTAACTCAGCAATTTCATAATTTCTGATATTCTACATCTTTTTTGGCAATTTCAAAATTCCCAGTACTATATTAAAAAAAATCTTACTTTTTATGTGATTATCGGTATGAGTTACAAAATTTTCGATATCGTCAAGCAAATTTCGTTAAATGCTGAATTTTGTGCAAATTTGAAAAAAATAGTTTTAAACTTGTGGTGGATAATATAGTCAATTCACTCGATGTGTGAGGGTGTCAGGTATAAGCTGGGGGTGTCAGGTTAAATTTCACTCTTTCTTGTGTCATTGATGCGATAATGTTTGGGCTAACCCAATACATTTGTTGGGTGTTATTTGATATGTAGCCTTTCACTTGCACATACTCTCCGAAGAATCCAACTAGTGATCCCTTGAAGGCTTTTAGGTCATATGTGTAACACCCCCTTTCTATACCCCCAAATAATACATTAAATCATTTAGGCATAGATAAAATTTCGTCAGAGTATAATTTAAAGCAAGCATAAAAAGGAGCATGCCACATTACGTGAAATTAAAACATACAACACCTGCTCAAACAGATATGCAACAATGGGGTAGTTATCCACAAAGGAATTTCAATCCTTACACCCATATCTCAATTATAAATTGCACAGCGGAAAACTTAAATCATCAACAACTTCAACTTATATATTTATCAAAATATATCTACAAGTTAGAAGCGCACAAATATATCATGTTATACAAAACATGTCAACAACGAATACATATACAAATGTATCCCCAAAAAGGCACAAGGCCACCTAACTACCCGGTGCTACATATCAGAGCCGACCGACCAAAAGATATGAAGACAAGCTTCACAAAAACGACTCCGACACACCTAATCTGCAATGTCTCGTAGAGCATCATAAAACAGCAGAAGGGTGAGAAACATTATCATAATAATATTGCATATAATTATATATCTCAACACATAACATATACTTCAACATATTCTCACCACAACATATCATTCATACACAACATAAAGCATACTTATACGCATACTTATCACCATTTCATTCACAGAACACACATACATCGCAATGTATCTTCATTTACCAATCAACATGTACAATCATTCACAAATTACCAATACACATAAATCTTATATTATTTATGTCTATTCTTCATTTACTTTCCTTCCGCATAAACATACGACAAGCTATGTTTAATTCACACACATACATTCAATGTATAAATCACATACATATATACATATCAACATGCATATATATATATATATATATATATATATATATATATATATATATATATATATATATCCGCAAGTATGTCCTTCACACATATCAATCATTTCACAATATTCCAAATAAACATATGCATAATCATGTTTATTTCAGCATATATATACAATGTATAAAATGCAACTCATAGAGACCGACACACAACTCTATACAGATGCAATGCGGTACCGTCTCAACATTCAGCAAGTTCACTCAGGAACCAAATAGAATCATTACTTATAACAATAGTTTTCATGCGAGCATTGGCATGGCTCCGTATGAATCATTTTATGGGAGGCGGTGTAGGACTCCATTGTGTTGGTATGAGTCAGGCGAGAGTGTTGTGCTCGGTCCGAAGATTGTGCAGGAGATGACAGAAAAGATTAAGATGATTCGAGAGAGAGTGAAGACTTTGCAAAATCGTAAGAAGAGTTGCCATGATAAGATGAGGAAAGCACTTGAATTTCAAGAGGGAAATCATGTGTTCTTGAGGGTTACTTTAGTGACTGGTGTCAGAAGAGCCTGAAGTCCAGAAAGCTCACTCCGCGTTTCATTGGACCGTATCAGATTTCACAAAGGGTCGAAGAGGTAGCATATCAGATTGCATTACTACCGTCACTTGCAAATTTTAATGATGTGTTTCATGTGTCCCAGTTGAGGAAGTATATTGCAGATCCATCGCATGTGATTCAGATAGATGATGTTCGAGTAAGAGATAATTTGACTGTGGAAGTTTCACCAGTGTGAATAGATGGTAGAGAAATGAAGCAATTAAGAGGTAAAGAGATTGCCTTGGTAAAGGTATTGTGGGGTTGACCACCTGGTGATAGTTGAACTTGGGAGCGAGAGGATCAGATGAAAGAGTCGTATTGATGTTGTTTGCTTCATGTACGTTTTCGAGGACGAAAATTTTTAAGTGGGGGAGAGTTGTAATACCCCAAAGTCGATTTTAATCTAATTGATATGTTTTCTTGTGAATTATGATGTTTATGATGTTAATTGCTGTTTTGTGGAGTTTGGGAATGACTTAATATATTATGAATATTAGAAATATTAAGTTATTAGGTTTAGTTTACTATTTGAGATTAAATAAAATAAAATAAATGGAATTAGAGGATAAGGGCATTATGGTCTTTTGGTTGAGAATTAGTGAGGGTATTTTGGAGAAGGTCTATTGAGGTCTTGGGGGCAAGATTGACTAAAGAGTAAAAAGGGGTTTTGTGAACGATCAATTGGAAACGATCGCATTTTTAGAGAGAAGGAGAAAAGCTTTGAGGAAGGAAAAACTAGGGTAAGAGGCTTGAACTTTCACAAAGATTAACGAAGGAATTAAGGAACCTAAGGTATGAGGAGTATTTTTCTTTCGGTATTGTAATGTGGGAAATAGAATTGGGGGTTTTGTAGTGTAGTTTTAGGGTATAGGGTTTCAATTTTGATGATTTTGTGTTTTGATGATGATTTTATGATGATTTGAGGAATATAATGAGGTTAAATGATGCATTTGATGATATTATAAGTAATGTTGATGTTGGGTGTGATTTTGCTGCTATGCTGATGTTAATTGAGGGGTTTTACTGAGTTTATCGCAGAAGAGATGGAGGCTGGGAATCGTAGAATTAATCTGCAGAAATCGCGAAGCTCGCTTAGCGAGCACAACCAGTGGATTGGGCGTTGAGCGAGTAAGATGTCTCGCTTAGTGAGACCTGAGAAACTCTGAAAAATGTTTTTTTCTTCTGAAAACTGTTTTTGGGGTGGTATGTCCTAGATTGCTATGATGTTGTAGAGTTGTCACATGATGTGTTTTGGAGGCCATATGAGTAGAATGAGTAATTAATGATGTATGATGACTTATTTGATTTTATTTGAATTATGAGGTATGATTTCATGATTTTAGGAGTAGGATGTTAAATGAGTAAGTTGTATGACGTTCCATGAGTATGTATATGATGGTATGAATGAGTATGAGGAATGATTGATTACCAATGAATGTGGATGCAATGTTATGATGTTTTGAGGATGATGTATGTATATTGCATCTTGCATTCATGGCATTGAATTATGAGGGGACTTCGGTCCATTGGTAGCTTCAATCTCATTGTGTGGATTGGAGTGATATGATGTTATGATGTGCTCCCTTAGGGGAGGATTGATGGCCCAGTGTCCATCCATGAGGATGTTTTGGTACCACATGCATTATTAAGAGGTTGCATTTCATTCTAAATGACATAACATGAGTTACATTGATTTTTTGAAATGATTAGATGTATTTGACGTTGTGTGTAAATGAGTATGGTGAATGTTATTATGATGTGATGAAAATGATGATTACTATAATTGAGCTAGGGATGATGGATTGATGTTGTTGTTATGTTTTAATTCTCATTTCTATATTATTTTATTGAATGTGAATTTACTCACCCTGCCTGCCTCCTAGTGATGGTCTATTATGTCATCCTGCAGATAATCAAGGTTAGCTCGGTGCGTGCTTAGCTCAGAGGTAGCGAGTTGTCGAGTTAGTTAAAAGTGAAGTCTTGCTCTGTGTCTAATAACATTCGGGATTGGGTTTCGCTTGTTTTATGTTTTTAAGAGAATTAAGATGTTTGTTTATTTCGATTACTTTTGATTTTTAATGATGTTAGGATTAAACAATGAAGTTTCCTTTTTTTTATAAAAGATGTTTTTGATGTTTTAGGATTTTGTCCGCTGTGTATTGTTTCAAAAAGAAATACAAATGAGTTTTGACGGTTTTATTAACCCATGTTACGGGACAGGACTCAATGTGATGTTTTATGAGTTTTTCTTTAAGAAGTAATGTGATATCCTTTCTTGAGTTTTACTCTAATAAATGATTAAAATGTACATTATTGTAATGGGGTATATTCATTCACTCTTCTCGCCATATTCACTTGTCATTAGTTCATCGCATAATTCACTACTTGAAGGGAAGTTATCATCGTGGTTTATTCTTTCCCACTGGAATTGCCCCTAAATTGAGTGCTTATAGTGATGTCAATTGGGCAAAGTGTCATGATACTCGGCGATCTGTCACTGGTTGGTGCATGTTCATTGATCTCATGGAAAAGTAAGAAACAAGCGAGATTCTCTAAATCTTCTATTGAATCTGAGTATCGTGTTACGTCTGCGCTTGTTCCGAAATAATTTGGCTTCGTGGTCTTTTGGCTAAACTTGGATTTCCTCAAAAGGCAACTTCCCTTTATGCTGGCAATACAAATGTCATCCAAATCGTTGCGAATCTTATTTTTCATGAACGCACCAAACATATCGAAGTTGATTGTCATCCAATTCGTACGCGTATGATGATCGTCTAATATCACTTCCTCATATTAGTACTCAGTTGCAGGTTGCATATATTCTTACCAAGACTGTTTTGTATCCACACCATCAGTTTCTTGTTAGCAAATTGATGATCATAGACAACATCAATTTGAGGGGGGGGGGGGGGGGGGGGGGGTGAATAAGAATTAGTTTGTTCCTCCTAGAATAAAGGTTTATTCCTAGAATAAGGGAAATAAATTAGAAATTGATTTGTTTACATTAAATGTAATTATTTAGTGTAATTATCGGTATAACCCTGTAACCTCTATATATACCAAAAAAATAAATAATAATAATAATGAGAAAGACATCAAATCAAGAATTATTGACACTTGACACTTTCTTCTTGAAATTCTTTTCATGACCTTATTTCTTCCCCACTTGAGTTTATTAAGCTTGTTAAAATGCCCTCTCATTTCCTCTTTCAATCACCATGAACTCATGTGCTTCCAACAGAGCTCTATAGTTCCTAGATTTTCATGTTTTTACATCTTTGGATTATTGAATTTCTATTATTATGAAGTCAAATCTTAAAGTTATAGATCTCATCACCTTTTCAACCACTCTTTGATTAGAAATAACTTCACAACAAGTTTTCATTTGATTAATCACTAGCTTAGGGAAGTAATCACTTATTCTTTGTTTTCTTTCATCTGCATCACTTCATACTTCCTCGTTAAAGATTGAAGTTTCACTTCCTTCACCTTTTCTCCACCATCATAGTACTTCTCCAAAATATTTGTACCTCATTTGATTTTGACACATTTGAAATCTTTTATTTTGTTGGTTAAGAAACCAATCTAACTAGTTAGTTTAAGTCTCTAAAAAATCAGTAAAACTTAAGATTATGATGTTGTAAAGATTAACAACTAAAAGTCATGGTTAAGTGTAGGGGTGTCAAATAGAAAACTCTATATGTCCTTAGTATCTTAAGATATCTCAAGTCTTCCCAAGTTGGGGATTATTTTTCTCTGCTGCTTAAAAATTGTAGTGCAAAATTAGAGAAAATGACTAAATTTCTATGTACAAATTGTAAAGAAGTCTCAAACCTTAAATTATTCATACTCATTGTCTCAAAAAGTGTAGTATATACACTTGATATATCCTGATAAAATCTTCAAGTACAAACATGGAAATAGAGTATATACATATAGAGAATGAATAACAAGAATAACCAAGCCAAAAAATTATATAATAGTTTATCCTTATGTTCTTCTGAGAGCTGCTAAACGTGCCGACAAATCATCGTACTCAGGTAAACTAGGATGCACATGTTTTGATGTTGTTGTTCTCAACATTTCAGGTAACATTTCAGGCACTAAGGAAGTAGCTCTTCCACGTCCGTGTAATGTTTCAACCATCATATCTCTTTGAGAAATCGATTTTATAGGCCTTTTATTTTGCTTCTTATCATATTCATAAGGAGGTTGTTTCATACTATAGTGCATTAGAAGTTCATCTACCATCTTTTCTTCAAATCCAACACCTGTTTCGGAAAAATCTTTAACTGTGTTTTGATTCGGCGGTGGTTTAAGAGGTTTTCTTCTCACTGATCTTGGTTTTGGTTTTTCTGCAGGTGGAGATTCAGCTATTTTCTTCAAATTGCTTTCGAATGTATTCTCTCTGAAATAAGGAGGTGGAGCGAACTTGGAGGTAAACGGTTTCTTAACTTCTGCTTCTTCGTTGTCGTCGGATACATTTTCTGATGAACTCAAACAAGCCTTTTGGCCATCCTGTGATGAACTATCAGTGATAGTTGTTTCACTGTCAGTGCTTCTTTGCACACTCCACCATACATCATAATCATTTTGTTCATCATCTTTAGGCTTCTCCTTCTCCTATAAAAAGCATCATTCCTTTCAATTAGTCATCGAAAACACGCAATGTCAATCCAAACGTGCATCGATAATAGGCGAAAGAAAGTTACCTGGCGCGAAAGAGGAGGTGAATAAAGTCTTTGCTCCAAAGCCTTCATATCCCAATCTATAGAGAATTCTTGTGCTAATTCATGCAATAGTTGGATCTTCATTTCTTTCGAAGGAGGATTTTGCTTCAATCTCTCGATAAACTGGCGTAAACAACAAAAATAATTTATATCAGTAAATGAATTGTGAATCAGTAAAAACTATATAAGAGTTTTCTCATTGGTTAATTTAATTTACCTCTTTATTTACATAAGGTTCAAGAGAATTCCCATATTTTCCTGTAAAAAACGTTCTCAATTCGCGCAATTCTGGAAGATCAGAAAACCTCGCAGCAGCATAGATCAACGACGGTATAGCTTCCTTGCATTCGTCCGGACAATCCCTATTGCAGGAAGATTTTTCTTTTAACAGTGAAACAAAAAGGAACAAGAAAAATCTTATACATAAGCTGATGAATATGAAGAAAATCTACCCGGGTTTACAAATGTCGCGAACATGACTCGATACACATCCCACGAATTTTGCTATGAGTTCATAGCAAGCTGACATATTTTGCTCCACCAAAAGGCCTTCAGCCTGTTTTCAAATGCAAACACTAAAATAAGCATTTCTCATATAAGCGCTTATGTATAAACAACTTCTTTATACTAAAATAAAATAAAATAAAGCTATTTTCATAAACAATTCTAAGGAACTTAATAAATAAGTTGAAACCAGCTTATAGACATTCCAAATAAACAGCTTATAGAACACATTTTATTTATTTATATATCAAATGCAAGATTGAGATGAGTAGGAATCTTTGTGAGATAATTTCAAATAAAAGCATTCTTATTCCTTACGCTACCATTGATGCCAAAAAGAAAGGTGACAGAAGAAGAAAAAAGAATGCATAAAAAATTATTACCCTTCCATATGCATTGTAATCAAGAGAATTTCTAAGAAGATCAGCGAGATCTTTCTTCAGAAATTTCTGTACCGCGTTTCGCTTCTTTCGTATAGTCTCTAGCCTCGTCTTTATTAATTTCAAATTTGTTTTGCTGTTTTCATAATCAAAATCAAATTAGAAAGAGCGTGTTGAATGAAGAAAAAGTGTAGAGAATGAATGCATTGTTTGTGTTTACCATTTTGTATAGCTTTTCGGCTTCAATAATCCTTCAAACATTTTTATAAGGTGGCGAAGATGAAATTGTAACCGGATCAAGAATGAGTTAGCATTGATGAATGAAGATGAAGAAGAGACACAAGATATAGTTTGTTAATGGAAGAAGAAAAGTTAGTTAGAGTGGAAGAGAACGAAAATGAGGTGTCAAACAGGGAATAATATGGAATATAAGGGTGGTGTCTCTCTGGAATTGGTAACCATTAATAAGAAGAGGTCATTCATGTGAACTTTTCCAACAAAAAGAGAGACAAAAATAATAAACAAAACTGAAATAAACTCATATATATTTTACTTTAATCAATAATTACATTAAATTAAAAGCTAAAATCTTTATTTTTAAATATTAATATTTTTTCCCTCTTACGTATCTTTTCTTTGTATATATAATCATCATTTATTTTAAAATTAATAGTTAATTTCAAATGTATCTAAATATATTTTATATCGTATTAAATAAATTTATATATCAGTAGTTAATTGGTCCAGTGATGATTAGTCTTAGATTTAGTAGAAAGGACAATTGTTCGATCTCTGAACAAGATTAATATAAAAAGTTATTAGATTATTGTATAAATACATAAATTAATCTCTAATTTAGATTAAATTAAAATATTGAAAATTAAGAAATAACACGCTTTTATTCTCTAATAACTCTAGTATGATTTCTATATTTATAAAAATCATAAAATTTTGAATAAATCTATAAAAAAAACCAAAAAAACAGAAACAGATAAGTTTACATTTCCATGGAAACATATATTCTTAAGTTTTTGGCCTTTTATGTAAGATTAAGGAGTGAAGGATCGAAAAACTGCCCATTGTTTGTATTACAGCATTTTATACGATTGAAAAAAGACAATTAACAATCGATCATGAGATTTGACAATTGGCAATCAAGCATAAAACAGTAAAAAGAAAAGTCTAAATTATAATTAACTAATGAATGAATAATGTGTTTACTTCCACTTATGCCGCCGGCAAACAAAATTGGACAGCATTTATTGGGCAACGATTTATTTTATTTCTATGACAAGAATAATTAGGCAACAATTTGTCAATGGAAAACCTTCAATGAAGTTTTTTATTTTTTATATTTTTTTTAATATTTGCAAAGGTGGATTTACAACTTTTTTCAATGAAGAAGTAAAACTTATGATAATAAAAAAATGGAATAAGAAATATTGGTTTTGTTGTAAATGTGTCTAAAACCTTTATTGATGAAGAGAAAGAAAATATATTTTTGAGATTGCATATACCGCGAAAATCAAAAGTTTTAGAAAATTAGACGGAAAAAAAATCGAGTAGTGAATAGTGTTTTCAGCTCTCGGACTTTTTTTCGGTTCGGTCCCTGGATCCAAATTTCGGGTTTTGTTTATTGAGTATTTGTTATTATAAATATGTATCTCTTATATGTTTGGTGTGTGACAATCTTAGGGTTTACACCAACAAGAGATAACAAGGGTTTAAAGGTATTAGGTTTCAGCACAAAGAAAACCTTAGGCCCTTTGGGTTTGAAAGTTGGAGAGGTTGGGAAACACTTGGGTAGAAAATACGGTTGTTCTTGGGCGCCTTCAGGGTTGTTCTTGGGAACTTGAAGGCGAAGGTTATTTTCTTGTAATTCATCTGTAATCTCTTGTATATTACATGTCCCCTATAGTAGATAACGTTCGTTTTGTTTCTGATTTTATTCTGTTATATTACATGTGTAGGAATTATTATTGACGTAGACCATTTATTTTGGTTGCTACTATTATTTTCCCCACAAATTGATATTGAATTTTGTTGTAATTCACAACGATTCACAACAAGTGGTGCGGTGAGCATGAATCAAAGTGAGCATCATGATTAGTAGATGGAAGATCGAAAAAAATTTCTGTAACAACGACTTTGAGTTGTGGAAAATTAAGATGCAAGCAATTTTAATTCAAGAGAAGTGTATCGATGCTTTGAAAAGTGAAACATTGATGCCTGCATGGCTTACACAGGTACAGAAGACCGAGATGATGGATAAGGCCAGGAGCGTCATTATCTTGTGCCTCGGGGATAAAGTTCTAAGAGAAGTCACCAGAGAGCAAAGTGCGGTTGCTATGTCGGCAAAATTTGAAGTATTGTATATGACAAAGTCTTTGGCTCACAGGCTGTATATGAAATAACAACTCTATTCATTCTGAATGGGGGAGAACAAATCTATAGTTGAGCAACTTATAGAATTTCACAAGATTATCGATGATCTTGAGAATATTGAAGTGGATATTGATAATGAGGACAAGGATTTACTCTTGTTGAGTTCATTACCCAAATCCTTTGAGCACTTTAAGGATGCCCTTCTTTATGGCAAAGAATGTACTATTACTTTGGATGAAGTCCAAACGACGGTGAAATCCAAAGAATTTTCAAAGTCGAAAGATTTGAAGATTGAAGATAGTGGTGAAGGCTTAAATGTGTCAAGAGGAGGAGGTGAGTGTAAAGGGATGTCCAAATCAAAGAGGTCTGACAAGTCAAAGGTAAAATGTTTTAATTGTCAGAAAATCGGTCACTTTAAAAGGGATTATCCTGAAAGAAAGGTCAATGAAGATTTTGTTGAAGCTACAGTTGCCTTGGGTGAGGAAAGTTATAAGTATGCTGAAGCACTAATAGTATCGAGTTTGGAAACTGAAGATAGTTGGATCATTGACTCAGGTTTCTCTTATCACATGTGTCCAAGAATATACTTTGAAACTTTGACGATTGTGCAAGGTGGAGTAGTTCGCCTTGGTAATAATAAGACATGCAAGGTTCATGGTATTGGTATGATCAGATTTAAAATATTTAATGATCGTGAACTTCTTATTCATAATGTGAGGTATGTTCCAGAACTCAAGCGAAATTTGTTATCTATAAGTATGTTTGATGATCTAGGCTATTGTACTAGAGTTGAACGTGGAGTGTTGAAGATCTCATGTGATGAATTGATTATTGCTAAAGGGTCTCAAATATATTTTAGAAGGTTCAAATATTGTTATTCATTCATCGATAACTAATGAAGGCTTTCATGACAAGGAAAAGCTATGAGATTTGAGTTTAAGGCATTATGAATACCTTGAGAAAGTTTCAGAGGAGTATAATGAATTTTACAGAAATCAAGGGATAAAAATGCATGTTACCGCTGAGTTGTTATTGAGTTTTTGGGGAAAAGCTGAGGTTAAAACAACTTACTTGGTTGGTAGAGAATTTCTTCAGAAGAAGATTAGTGAAAACCAAGGGAGAAAACCAGTAGAAACTATAACGGAGAAAACTCAGTTTGAGATATAGTTTCCTACTATGGATGCTAGCAGTTGTGAGGGAACAATTATAAAGATCTTTGATTATAATTTGATGCATGATAAGATAATGAGGGTTATTGTAACATCTCAAAGGGACGGTTATGCTAGTCTTGAATATTTGTGGCTGAAGCACTGCAAAATAAAAGAAGAAAAACCTTCAGGGAGACATTTGCAAACAAATGGAGTCAAGGGTGGTTGAAAAATCATACTTGTAGGCTTGTTAAATTACCTAGGCAGAAAAAGGTAATTGGAAACAAGTGGATGCAAGTGACGAGATCAAGATTCAAGGGTTGTTTGAATTTGATCAAGGTTATTGATTAGAGTTTCAACTTAGTAGAGAGCAACAATTTTGTTGATTGTTAAATCGGTATCAACACGGTTTAAAGTCAAGGTGGAAATTGTTGTAAATGTGCCTTAAAATCTTTGTTGATGAAGAGAAAGAAAATATATTTTGGATATTGCATTTACTGCGAGAATCGAAAGTTTTAGAAAGTCGGACGAAAAAAAAGAAAAAAAATCAGGTGGTGAATAGTGACATTCGTACGGTGAATAGTGTTTTCAACTTTCAGACTTTTTTTTCGGTTCAGTCCATGGATCCAGATTTTGGACTTTGTTTATTGGATATTTGCTATTATAAATATGTATATCTTATATGTTTGGTGTGTTACAATCTTAGGGTTTACACCAACAAGGGAGTGCAAAAGTTTAAAGGTATTAGGTTTCAGCACAAAGAAAACCCTGAAGGCCTGAAGGCCTTCAGGGTTGTTCTTGGGAACTTGAAGGCGAATACTATTTTCTTGTAACTCATATGTAATCTCTTGTGATAACTTTCTGAGTATAGTGAATTAGAAAGTTGCTCTCTCCCCCAGAATAGATCGTTTGATCAAACTGGGTAAACAAACCTTCGTTTTGTTTCTTTCCTTATTCTGTTACATTATTTGTGTACAAATTATTATTGTTATATACCTTTATTTTAGTTGCTATTAATCTTTATCCCACAAATTAATATTGAATTTTGTTATAATTAACAACAGACTTTTTTTTGGTAGTTTCATACCTACAAAAACTCTATTTTTATTATTTATATTGAAGATTCAAATATTTAATCATCACAAAAACTATAATGTGGGATTGTGCAAGGCAATATCAATCCAAACATGAACGGAAATTAAAATTAAAATTGAGTTATTTGAACATTAAAATATAGACACTTTATGTAGTGGTAGAATGTGTTAACCAATTCTTTTGTTAATGGAAATTTTAAGATGTGCTAAGGTGTTCATATGCTGATTGATTGAATGAATGCTACTATAGTAGTATTTCTTACTGCATTATTATGTTTTTAATCATGAGGCCTTTCTGTTTTGACTTGTTTCACATTTGAAGTTCGAGAGGTTTTCATTATTCATGTTATTACTGTTGAATAGGTTATTCGAAGGATATGAGTGAATTTTGATATTTAAAACTCATTATTTATTTATTTATTTTACTTAAAACAACCATTTGTGTTAATATTAAAAAAAAGTAGAGAGAAAATAAAAACAAGACTTAAATGTATTTTTAATTTATTTTGATATTTTTAATTTTTAATTCTTCTATTTTAAAATCCAATTTTTTTATTCGTCTTGGAATTTTGATAGTCCCTCTCTATTTTTACAAGCTTTTTATTATCCTGATGTCAAACTATTTTTTCGCACGACCTTCCATACAGTAACATCATCGTAGAGTTTAACCATCAAGTTCAGGTTGGATTGGTGTCACTACAAGAAAATTAACTTTCTATGACATTCAAAAACTATCACTATAAATCAATAATCTGTAGGTATATATCTATACGACTTTGAGTGACGCCCACCTTTGGCGTCAACTTTAAGGGGGGTTTGTGTGACACCAAATTGAATGTCATAGTAACTTTTAGCTACGGCTAAACTTTTACCTACAATTACAATCACTGTCACTATATGTTGTTCTGGTTTTATATATACTAAAAGTTATACCTATAATTTTATCGGTGTCACTAAAACTTATATAAAATAAATACTAAAAATTATACCTACGATTTTATAGGTGTCACTAAAACTTATATAAATATAATTTTCTATTTTATAAATATACTTTTTATTTCAAACTATAATGATTATTGTTCACACTAATGCATGACTATATATCTCACGGTTTTTATAGTTGGTCCACTAATGCATTATTCAAAAAATGGTCCACCTTAAACAAACTGACATATGTTCTACAGAAGAAAACTCTACTATTATTACTTAGTTTTCGGGCCTTTGAAAGACACTTTGAAAGACACAACATGTCTCAGAAAATCACATAACATAGAAAGGAAATAAAAGTCATAACCATTATTATTATTATAAGAAACAACACTTCAAACAAAGGGAAGCATGGCCCAATATTTCTTGTATGCCAACTCCTTTGTAACATCAGCAAGACCTTTTTCATGAATGTAATGTCAGAGACTGTGCTTTAAAGTTCTAATAATGGCAGGCATATGATGGCTATCAAAGAATGCATCTACTTCCTTTGCCTTCTCAAGGGAAGCAAACTGCACCAACATAAAACAAATAAAATTCCACATAAACATATTAGTAGTAAAACTAAAAAAAACTGGCATATACAACCAGCATGACAAATAAAACTGACAATCTTAACAGACGTGACACGTCTACAAACCGACATGAACAAAATTAAAGCCATTGATGAAAAAATAAGTGTAATATCAAAACTCTCAAATTTTACATTTATGACAAAAAACTTGTAAATGACTGTGATACAACAATTATGCCCAACAGAGATATTAGATGAATAGATTTTCACGATTTCATTCAATTCCATTTTGATAGAATAATTTGTATACAAGGGTATGCATTTTATATGCTTGCAACTCTTTAACTCTTAAGCATATAATATGTGATAGGTCAATAAAAACGCCTAAGAACCCTAGAGACCAATAAAACCATAATAAACAAATAGGTTCTTAAAAGTAATTCATCATTAACATGTAATGCAACCGAACCCAACATGACCATTTTCAGTTTTTCCATTATAAATTACTATAATCCTCTTTCTAATTTCTACATTAACAACTGTAGTAGCTGCTAGCATTAAAAAATCCATGATTAAAAACAGAGTACTAATTGACTAACACTCTAACTTAACATCAAAATATATACCATATCATACACTTGGAAATGGCATAACAAGCATCTTAACAATGCCAAAAATATAACGCATGAAAAAAACCGCACACCTCTGTATACAAGTTTGTAATTCAGGAACTCCACAATGACATTTTTTATGTAAGAGATTAAGAAGTTGGCCACCACGAATATCACTGCGCTCAATCTCTAGGATGAGCTCATACAAAGGTGGCAAAATGGTAAAAAAAAACTACAAAAACAAAAACAAATTCAGAGTTAAACTAAACATTAAAAAGTACGGGAACAAAGGAACATAGGAATTTAACCTTGTTAAGACCTTGAGTAACGGTTGCCAAAATGGGCATGGTTTCCGACAATAACAATAGTTTCATATGCAGAATTGAAGACGTATAAACTGATAGTATCTCAATAAGGCCATCAGCAATTGCCCTACGGTAAACACCAGGCTTCTCTTTATTCTCCAAAAGCTTAGCATTTGCATACCTTATTCAGTTTAAATCCTAGACTTTGCTGAAAACCGCTCTAACTCTCTATAATAAAAACCCTAAAGTGATTATCCTCTCAATAAATTCCCTGCAATCAACACAATTCGTGTTAAGTTTTCAGTATTTACCAGGATTTTAACATTTTAGTCCAAATGACCAAGTAAAAAGCACATCATATGCCGAAGTTAATACAAAGGTGGCAAAAGGTGGCAAAAGGGTAAAAAAAACTACAAAAACAAAAACAAATTCAGAGTTAAACTAAACATTAAAAAGTATGGGAACAAAGGAACATATGAATTTAACCTTGTTAAGACCTTGAGTAACGGTTGCCAAAATGGGCATGGTTTCCGACAATAACAATAGTTTCATATGCAGAATTGAAGACGTATAAACTGATAGTATCTCAATAAGGCCATCAGCAATTGCCTTACGGTAAACACCAGGCTTCTCTTTATTCTCCAAAAGCTTAGCATTTGCATACCTTATCCAACTCATATATTAACAAGTACTGTTAGGCACACAAATATCATAAGAAAATAACTCATTAGGGTATAAGAAGATTTAGAACATAATCAACAAGTACTGTTAGACACACAAATAAAATGGAACAAAATAACTCATATTACTCTGTTGTATTTGATTCCACTAATTAAATCCAACTCATATATTCTTACAACATCTAATATCATTAGGAAATAGTATATTGTGTTTTTTTGAACTATAACCGTTAATAGGGACGAGGGCACCGTTATTCATAACTAGAAATGAATAATTAGATGGAATCAACTTACATATCACAATTTATCAACAATTAGAGAAGATATTGCTAACAGCTCTTTCGAGTCGTCTTCATAAGGTATAATTGTGAAGTATAAATGTGGCCAAAATTCTAACTCACCTCAAGAGGAGTACCTCTATTCCCTGGTGGTAGTTCAACACCAATTCTATTGGCCCTTGGAAATAGAAAATGTAACACCCTTTTTACCCCCACAACATATTAAAACACATTATTTAAGAAAATCAGAGTTCAACATAAAATGGCATCACATTTCAACATAATCATCAATTAAACATCATGTACGTGTCCTATCCCGTGACACGGGTTGAATCAAACATCATTTTAAATACACAGCGGGTCATCAACATTGTCATCTCTATTCAACATTGTTTAAAGATTCATTTGAAATCCAAAACAATTTCAATCATGTGTTAAAACAATAAAAACAACATAAATAATCCAAGTGTTCCTCAGTGTTACATGACACAGAGCAGGACACCACATAGACTCTATAAACAACAAGAAACACACTCCAAGCTACTTCCGTTCACCAAACTATTCTTGAGAATCTGCAGGATACCATAATAGACCATCACGAAAAGCAGGCAGGGTGAGTAATTCACAATTAATATACATAATATAAAGATGGAATTATATGACGACATACAATCATACATCATTTACATCAAATCTTACCCACATACAACAACAAGTGACATGGTCTTAAAACAAATGCAATCACACTATGCCACAAATAATGAAATGCAACTTCATAAATGGATGTGGTACCGATTTCAACATGTGATGGACTCTAGCCATCAACCCTCCACAAGGGAGCATAACATAAACAACAACACCTCAATCCACACAAAGGGATTGAAGCTTCAATCATCATAAGAATGTCATGAATGCACGATGCAACAACAACAACATAATCATCTTAATCAACATTTTCATCGACATTCATCATTATACATCTACTTTGTCTACTCATATTATCAATACTACATAGCATAATAACATCATTTCATCATTATTCTTACACTTTTAGCCTATTCTAGCATGGTAACAACTTACAACAACATCATAGCAACATAGTACCAAAAAAAATCATCATGAGTCATCCAAGAAAATATATTATTTTTCAAAAAGCTATAACTCTCGCTAAGCGAACATCTAGCTCTCTAAGCGAGCAACTCTCTGTGTGCGAACTTCCCAAAATTCCACTCGCTCGCTAAGCGAGAAGGCAATTTCTAGCCGAAAACCCTACGATTTTCTGTACATCTCAGACACGCTCAAAAACCCTCAAAACACCAATTAACAGCAACAAACAACAACAAAAAATCATATAATGATCAAAATCTCTAACAATAACAAATCATCAAAATCTATCAACAATCTACCTAACCCTAAGGTTTTCCACAAAAATTCCCCTTTTCTCATAATACAATCGATACATTATAGATATTGAAAGAGAACTACTCGTTGTACCTTAATCGATTGAGCTTCATGATCACTTCTTGAGCACTTCCCATTTGGTTTCCTTGTTCTTCAGAGCAATCCTTCAGTCTTCCCAAAAACACGATTATGAGAATTTGATTGTAATCCTTTTTCTCATAAACTTCTCAAAAAACCACTCTACCCCTTAGATATTCAACTTCTTTTATTTTATTTTTAATAATAATATTTAAATAATATCCAATTATTATAATATCACTATTTAATAAAATATTTCATTCTTCTTAATATTCCACAAAATACCACAAATTACCACAAGTTCATAAATAATTACATAAATAATTAAATTATGAAATTGGGGTGTTACAACTCTCCCCCACTTTAGGAATTTTCGTCCTCGAAAATGTTACTTGAAACAAACAAAGTCGAGTACGACTCCTTCATCTGATCTTCACATTCCCAAGTTCAACTTTCACCTGTTGGTCCACCCCACAATACCTTTACCAAGGCAATATCTTTTCCTTGCAACTACTTCATTTATCGACCATCTATCCGCAGTGGTAATGCTTCAACAGTTAGATTATCTTTTACCTGTATGTCATCCATCTGAATCACATGAAATGGATCACACACATACTTCCTCAACTGCGACACATGGAACACATCATGCAAATTCGCAAGCGACGGTGGTAACTCAATCTGATATGCCACTGCTCCAATCCTTTGCGAAATATGATACTGAACAATAAAACACGGAGAGAGCTTTCTATACTTCAAAGCCCTTCCGAAACCAGTCACCGGAGTAACTCTCAAGAACACACGGTCTCCCTCTTTAAACTCAAGAGACTTTCTCCTCTTATCATGATAACTCTTCTATCGACTTTGAGAAGCTGTAACACGGTGGGAGAACTGACTTTTAGTCATGTTACGGATAGCAAGAGTCGCCACCGACTTTTATTTTATCCAAATGGAAAGGACATAAAAGAACAGGAAAGACCTATTTTAAAAGACTCGGGTTCGGGGGGTAGGTTATATAAAGGGAAGGTGTTAGCACCCTTTATATCCATGGTTATCCATGGGCTCTTAGTTACTTAGCTCACTTAAATTGTTTTTGAAGAGTGTAGTGTGTGATTAGAAATTTTTCTAAGTACTTTGTAATGATCCTCGTATGGATGTATACAAAGCCTTGTTTTGAAAAATGTTTAAGAAAGTATTTTGAGGTGTGAAAAGTATTTTTGAAGAGTGAGCAAGTAACTATGAGGTACCTACCCTAGATTAAGTCTTTCGTGTTCTCGTATGTTCTTTCAATGGTAAGACTATCCCTATTATTAAGGAATAGGTAGACATTACCTTGGATGTGTAAGGGACAAGTGTAGGGCCATCGTATGGTCATAGAAGGCAACTTAAGGGTGTCTTTAGTAATTCGTAAGGGACTTGATCTTTTATAAGTGAAGGGACTTTGCTTAAGACACCCCTATATTCGAGGGACTTGACCATTTTATTTTAAGGCAACCAAGAGGAATACCCTAGGAAGTGCAAGATGGCGATCAAAGATCGACTTACGTGTGTGATTGTTTATTTTCAAATATTTATCTTTTAAAGTTAATTATCTAAATAAATTTTAATTACAAATAGTTTCCACACCCTATTGACTAACCACGCAGTTAATATGAAAAATAAATGACAGAAATTAAAAGGCAGAAAATAAAATTCCTACACTATTACATGGCTTAGGGGCAGTTACATAATAATAATAATGGCGGAAAATAATAATAAAAACCAATTATTACAAAGGCGAAGCAGTTACATAATCAGTCAAACAATGAATGAATAACATAAAAATGAGTGAATAAATTAGAAGAAAAAAAGTTTGCAAACTAGGTTAAGAAAACAATTAGGGTTAGGGTTTGAGAAAAATTTTAAGGTTTACAAAAAATTTAAGGTTTAGGAAAAATTTTAGGGTAAAAATTAGGGCGAAATCTGGGTTTTAAGATAAAGATTAGGGCTAAATTTTTAGGGTTTAAAGTTTATGAAAAAAATTAAGATTAGGTTAAAAATTAAGGTTTAGGGAAAAAATTAAGGTTTATGAAAAAAATTAAGGTTTATAATAAAAAATATAAGTTTTAAAAATAAAATAAAAAAAGGATTCTGTTTTATCTTTTAAAAATTAGTTTAATAATAATAATAAGGAAATTCAAAGAAAATACATAATTTGATGAAAAAGGGAAAAATAAAGTTAGAGATACCCAAAATATTGGGGGTTGGTGTTGAACCTCTGACTTTGCCTTTGCCAACAAAAACCTTCAGCCACTATGCTACGTCACGTTTCTTTGCCAAAATGTTGGGAATGAGTGTTGAACCCACGTTTCTTTGCCAAAATGTTGGGAATGAGTGTTGAACCCACACCCTCAGACTTTCAACCTTAGGTCTTTGTCACTAGGCCAATCAGCGCACGCCACACACCATCTTCTTCCTCTCACCTGCATATTTTTGGTATATACTATTGGAAGAATAAAAAAAGAAATAAACAAGATCAAATAAAATCGCTGCAGATTTTAAAATAATGAAAAATAAGAAAAGCGATTAAAATAAAATCTAAAAAATATTAAAACGATGCTAAAAATCTAATAAAATCAAATAAAGAACGCACAATTTTTTTATAGATTTTTTTGAGAATATGAAAATAGAAAATAAATCAAATAAAATAGAAAAAAGAGGAATTTGCGATTTTGAGGGTCGAAATCTTTTAGAATTCTATTCTAAAAGAGTATTGTTCGTCGATTTTTTTTCTGAACTTCTGGAAAAAAAACGGAGTAAATCGAAACAGTAGTACTTACCTGACTTACCTGTCAGCCTGAAATTCTTATCACTAATGCAGCCTTCGAAGTATCGACGAAAACAGATTACAGAAGATTAACCAATAGTTTAATTCTCCATGGTGCCCTATGATTCCTGCATCGAAACTTAAATCAAACTATCCAAAAACCATCTACACAATCAAACAAACATATTATGTAATCAAAATCAATTAATCATGCATAAATCATTGAAATTGAAAAAAATTCAAAAGAAAAGCAAGAATATGAATTTGGTTTGTATGATTTGGCATGAATTTGATGATGAGGATGATTGGAATAGGTTCAGGGAACCTCAAGGATTCATTTGCAGCCTTTAATCAACTTGTAAAAGTGATGGATTGTGGAAACCTAATTTTGAATTATGTGACATTTTAAAGTACGAATATCATCCTCTTGCTCTCCCTCCTTTTCTTGTCTTGTGATGTTGTTGTGGTTATATAGTAATGTAATTAGGTTAAGAATTTGGGCCTTGGTTGGAGTTGTATGGGTTGCTTGATTGTGAAGAAAGTTATGGTCAAAAATATCAAAAAAAATCAAATGATATGTTTCTAAATTGGTTGTGCACGAAATTGGAGAGTATCAAATCAACTTAAATGATGTTTAAGAGCTTCTAGAAGAAGAATCAAATCAAATATTTGTATTTTCATATTTTATTTTGATTTAAAATGAATTTTAATGAATAAAATCCAAATAAATGATAAATAAATTATAAAAATCAGAAAATATTTGAATTGGGTCGTGCTTGATGTTATCATGAAGATTGGGTTGCAAAATGATAGGCCCATTTGGAAAAAAATTAGATTTAAGCCCTTATTTTCTTCATACACCCCTCAAAAATCTCCCAACTTTGACAAGGCATAAATCCGTCAATTTTAAGGTTATGAAAGTGTTCTTAGACATTTTGGAAAGCTTAAAGAGTCCTCTAACAAACCTCTTTGGTCTCATGTCCATATCTTTTACCATTTTCAAATTATGCCCTTTGGAAAAAGTTGACTTTTTGTTGACTTTTGAAATGACCTGTAATGTTTTAGCTCATACCTTCCAAATGAAGCATTTTTAGGCTTGGCTTGTGAGACACAAAGTTGTAGAGAATTCACTTTCTTTCAAAATTAGCTTTGGATGGGAATTTTTTGATGAAGCATGTGAAAGTTATGGCTGGTCAAAGTTCAGTTGACTTTCCTTAAGAAAACCCTAATTTAGAAACTCCTGATTCTTGATGATCTGAAACTTTCTTGATGAATCATGATCAAAACTTGATAAAATGATGAATTTTACTTCATAAACTTGATGTTGGCAAAAAATCTTGAAGTTTGACTTTATTTTGACCACAGTTGACCTCAGTTTGACTTTTTAACTACTTTGACTGATTTTTGCATATCTGATCATCTGACTGGGCAAACGTATTGGGAAATCCTTAAAACTTGACATGGGGATTCTTGAATATATGTAGGATGTTATGAATCTCACTTGAGGCCTTGAAAGTCCATTTAGCCTGATGAAATTCAAAACCCTAGTTTAGGGTGCATTGCTTAGGAGGATGCTTTGTCTGAGGGAATTGTCAAACTTTCTGACTAATTGTGAACCTTGTGAACCTCTTGGGATACCTTGTGAACCTTGTGAATCTTTTGAACCTCTTGGGACACCTTTGAGCACAATGTCTTGACTTGGGGAGGGCAAATTTTGGGGTGCAACAGCTGCCCCTGTTCAATTTTCTGAAACCTGAGGAGTTAGATTGACCTGTGTGCCATTCGTGACTTGGAAGGTTGAAGGGGATTGAACAGAAGAGCCCAAAAATTTGCACTCTCCGGTGCGTAAAGTAACACTGTTGATTGGTTGTATATGCTGGAATGGACTTAAAAGATGCCACTCAGAGGAATTGGTGATGGGCTTATAGATGTCATCCATAATATCAGAAGGTGATAATATCTTTATGTTGTCATTGGATATTAGTACTAGGTCTTCATATAGGCCGTCTCTGAATCATTCCTGTAACATGGTTTGAGTTGAATGTCAGCACTAGATCTTCGTATAGATCGTCTCTGCATTATCTCTGGAGGAAAAGAATATTCTTCATTAGGTGTCAGTACTTAGATCTTCGTATAGATCGGCTCTAAACCATCTTTAGGAACATACTTTAACTTAAGCATCATAATCAAATCTTCGTGGAGATCATCTCTGAATTGCTTTTGGTAACATCCTGGGCTAAGTACAAGATCTTCGTATCGATCATTTATGTACCATCCCAAAGACCATTTGTTGAATTGACCATTAGAAATAAATCTTCGTAGCGATTTATCTCTTCTGGAAGTATCCCGGATTAGGCACTAGATCTTCGTATAAACCATTTACGTACCATCATAAGGACAATAAGAATATCAGGATTAAATCTTCGTGGCGATTATCCCTGAACTTTTTCTGAAAAATCTCTTGGATTATGTGCTAGATCTTTGTATAGATCATTTACACACCATCCTAAAGACAATTTGTTGAACTGACCATCAGAAATAAATCTTCGTAACGATTATTCCCTGTGGAAATATCCCGGATTAAGCACTAGATCTTCATATAGATCATTTACATACCATCCCAAGGACAAACTGTTGAATTGACCATTAGAAATAAATCTCCGTAGTGATTATCTCTTCTGGAAGTATCCCGGATCAGGTACTAGATCTTCGTATAGACCATTTACGTACCATCCTAAGGACAATAAGAATATCAGGATTAAATCTTCGTGGCGATTATCCCTGAACTTCTTCTGAAAAATATCTTGGATTAAGTGTTAGATCTTCGTATAGATCATTTACACACCATCCTAAAGACAATTTGTTGAACTCACCATCAGAAATAAATCTTCGTAACGATTATTCCCTCTGGAAATATCCCGGATTAAGCATTAGATCTTCGTATAGATCATTTATGTGCTATCTCAAGGACAACTTGTATTGATCATCAGAAATGAATCTTCGTAGCGATTATCTCTGAATTGTTTGATAGTGTTTATCTGCCTGCAACTATCCTGAAAAGAAAAAGTTAGTTTATGCAAGATTATTTGATGTATGTATGTATGACATGATGCTCTTAAGTAAGAATGTCATATGGGTTATGGATGCGTATGCCATGATATAATGTAAATGATGTATGTATGAATCATGTAGCCTGAAGTGTCTGGGTATCTCTGTATAACAACTGCTGGCTGGGGGAAGATAAATCTCGGTTCGTTGCTGAGGAACATGAGAATTTAGTTCCCATCTTGTTTAATAATATGGTACTTAGAACCTCCCGTCTTCGTTCGTCGTAATTCGTTTTGAAGGAACAAGTTCCTGAATACCCTGACTGAGGATAAAAGAGATGGACATAGATCCGGGAGACTTAATTCTTCGGAGGATATGAAACTGCTTGAAGACTTCGTTGAGTGGGAAGTATAAGATATTACTTGAAGAGTTCTATATGGATATCCATAAAGACTACCCTGTGGGGATGAACCGGCGAAGCTTCGTTGAATTCCTACCCTCGTTCGTCCTAAGTAAATACTATTACTTCATTTTATTCATTTCTTGTAAACATCAATCATATTCAAAAGCATACACACATTCAAATATAACCAATGGACGTTTTCGCCAAGGGAAAAGCAAACTTGAATAAAGAGGGAAAAGTAAAGCTGAAATCGAAAATAGAATTGTTTCAACTTTGAGAGTGTATAACCAATTGGATTTAGAGCACCTGAGATTCTTAATTTTCCTGAATACCTTCCCAGAAATCCTCATAGCTGGATCTGAAGACATGATACTGACACCATCTGATACTATTGGCATAGACAGTTAATTTTCACAATGTCTTCTGCTGAGAATCCAATATCAAGGCAATACAATGGGATGGACCATATACACTCTGGATATTATATTTGGAAAGAGAGAGTTTCCCCTTGGTTGAGGATGAATTTTCCCATAATGGAAGTATCTGAAAGGAGCTACCTCAAGAGAAATAAGCAAGATGCCTTACAATAATATGCCCCTGGCATCGTGAACTCTGTAATGTTAC
The DNA here is from genome assembly GCA_963966055.1 of Lathyrus aphaca. NCBI lineage: Eukaryota > Viridiplantae > Streptophyta > Magnoliopsida > Fabales > Fabaceae > Lathyrus > Lathyrus aphaca. The sequence continues at coordinate 735,351,228 of OZ014519.1, read as the reverse complement.
CCTTGGTAATTCAGATAGATGAGGAGACCTGCCCCCGGCTACTTAAGCATTGTTGAATCTTGACTTGACTGCCCCAAATGAGTTAGGCAGTATCATGAAATGCCCCCTTGATTTGGAGACAATGACTATGCCCCTTTGTATACATGGGCTTTGATCCAGGAAGCAACTTTGTTTATCAGAAGGACTTTGGTTTATTGAACATTCATCCTGTAAGTTTCTCTGTTTGTCAAACACTCAGGTATATGCAACCAATGATATTAAAAAATGCAATGCTTATATCTGTCTTGAAATTTTTTTGAAAAAGAATTATTTTAGTAAAACAATGTTTGTAAAAACTGTGATATTAACTCGAGATTTATAATAAGCCCAGAAGGAGTCGGGATACCTTTTTGTAGCAGTACGCTTTCAAACTAACCATGCTTCAATTAGGACTTTTAAAGGGTTATAACGCGGCCTGGTTCACGGTTTAAGAAATAAAGGATAAAGGCTCAAATTTATTTGCACCCAACCCAATCTTCATGATGTTCTTCAATCCTATGTTCGGTTAACTTATGCATTGAGGCTCCAAAAGTATTTGGAATTGTAACACTGATATTTGAGATGATTCAGAAACCATAACTTTATTTTAAAAGACATCTCTTTTTTTATTTTTTGTTGAGGATTTGTAGTGCCCTCTTTTTTTCTTGATTTTGCTATCCCTTCTTTTTGCCTGAACTGTTTATTTCAAGGTTACAGTCAGCGGGATATCTCAATGTTTACTAAGTCTCCTTCATAGGTTATGACTTAGTGAAATTTTCTTTTGCTAGATATTGACTGTCAGACATAATGGTTTCCGGGAACCCTCATTAGTTGTGTACAAGAAAGACAACTGGCATAATTGAGTTAACCGAAAAACTACCTTGCCCCAGGTAATGATGAAAGGTTTTAATTTGTGTGAGAATAAAAACTCCTACTTCATAGGCTCAAAAGGGTTGACTAGTGATTAACTTCCTTATATCTCCACTGTTTAGGAATTGAAGCAATGCCTGTACATCGTCAGCATAGTCTGTTCGAAAGCATACTGCATAAGATTATGGTATTGTTTTCGTCATCCTCCCTCTATAGGCTTATAGCTTTATCAGGAGTTAAATATCACAAGATAGAAATAAGAAGCATAGTTTTAAATATAGTGAAACAAATGGATTAACTCAAGACAAACATATGCAATGCATTAGTGAAAATAAAGTCTAACATAATAGTAAGTGTTTAGGCAAACAAAAGAAATTACAAACGAAAATTCAAATGTTCTCAAATCCTTTTCCTCTAAACTCGTCACTCCAGTTATCTGGAAACTTTGATACTTGATGGACGATAAAAGAACTCAACCTGGCCTTCTGGCGTAACCTCGAGTATTCCTTCGTCAATTAGGTCTTGAATCTTATTCTTCAATGCCCAACAGTTATTAGTGTCGTGTCCGGGACTGTCGGAGTGGTACATACACCTTGCTTTGGGATTATAGCGAGGAGAAGAGGTATTAGGATTTTTAGGAGAATTTTCCAAGGAAATTAGCTTCATTTCCAACAAGCATTGCAGCATTTGTGGCATTGGCGTGTTGAATTTGATGAACTGTCTTTTATATTCCTTGTGTCGAAGTGGATTAATCTTACAGGGTCTTCCTTCTTCCATTAAAGAAGAATCAGTGGTAGCCTGTTGTTGCACCCCAAAATTTGCCCTCACAATACAAGACTTTGTGTGCTAAGAAGGTTCACAAGGTTTACAAGGCACTTTATGAGGTTCACAAGGTTCACAAGACCTTTCATGAGGTTCATGAAGTTTACAAGACCTCCCATGAGGTTCACAAGGTTCACAAGACCTCCCATAAGGTTCACAAGTTTCACAAGACATCTTATGAGGTTCACAAGGTTCACAAAGTTCACAAATAGTCAGAAGATTTGACAATTCCCTCAGACAATGCATTCTCCTAAGCAGTGCATCCAAAACTAGGGTTTTGACTTTAATCAGGATAAATGGATTTCCAAGACTTCAAGTGAGCTTCATAACATCTTATATGTGTCTAAGAATCCCCATGACAAATTTCAGAACTTTTCCCAAAGGTTTGCTCAGTCAGATGATCAGATAAGTCAAAATCAGTCAAAGTAGTTAAAAGGTCAAACTGAGGTCAACTGTGGTCAAACCAAAGTCAAACTTCATGATTTTTTGTCAACATCAAGTATATGAAGTAAAATTCATCATTTGATCAAGGGTTGATCATGATTCATCAAGGAGGTTTCAGATCATCAAGAATCAGAGGTTTCTAAATTAGGGTTTCCTTAGGAAAAGTCAACTGAACTTTGACCAGCCATAACTTTCACATGCTTCATCACATTTTTCCCATCCAAAGCTCATTTTGAAGGAAATTTAATTATCTACAACTTTGTGTCTCACAAGCCAAGCCCAAAAATGCTTCATTTGGAAGGTATGAGCTAAGACATTATAGGTCCTTTTGAAAGTCAACAAAAAGTCAACAACTTCAAAAGGGCATAACTTGAGAATGGTAAATGATATGAACATGAAACCAATGGGGTTAGTTAGAGGACTCTTCAAGCTTTCCAAAATGTCCAAGAACACCCTCATAGCATTAAAATTGAAGGATATATGCTCTTGCAAAGTTGGGAAATGTTTGGTTGATTTATGAAGAAAATGGAGGCTTAGAACCAAATTTTTCCAAATGGGCTTGCCATGTGATGATCCAATCCATACAAATACCTCATGCACGAACCAACCCTCATTTATTCATATTTTTTATTATTTTTATTTTATTTATTTTGATTTTATTCATTTAAAATCATTTTAAATCAAAATAAAATAGATAAATCAAATATTTAAATGAGATTTTGCTTCTAGAAAATCATAAATATGGCTTGGATCAAATTGATATAAGAATTATGGTGATTGGCTTGAAATAGAAAGGTCTTATTCAAGAATATTTGAAATTTAAACACCAATCTTTTTCAATCTCAAAAATCAAAACAATCCACACAATGGTCCAGTCTCTTGACCTAATTTGATTCTACTATAAGTATACAACATAACCCAATCACAAGGACGAATGCCTGCCTCAAAGAGTAAGTTCATACATTCAAAAAATCATCCAAAATTCAAATTCGGATTCTTCCATAGAGGCCATTCCAAGGAGATTTGAAGGTTGAGACATGTTTATTGGACATCCTTGAATCATTCTCAATACTCATATGCATCTAAAACCTCATGAATGACCTAAACCGAATCTGTTTTGTGCTTGACTTTGAATTTTTCGATTCTCATTATTGATGCATTGCCAACTAATTTTGTTTATTGATTTGTGATTGTTTGAAGCTTGTGATGAATTCTGGACAGTTTAATTCGAGTTTCATGAACTGGAGTGAATTCCACCATTGTTAGGGTTTTCGGCCTCCTTTAGGGTTTTGCTCTTAAGCTAACATAAATTAATTCTAAAGCCATGGATCAACGCCAATTCATCTTTGGATCATATTTGTATAATTAATTTGATAAAATTTTGCAGTTTTGATGGTGAATGAGATTCGTAGGTTTTGCTGCGAGTTTGAATTCGCAGGAAACTTCATAGGTAAATTCGCAGCAATATTCCCAGGTCTGGAGGAAGAAGAAGGAGTTTTGGCGCGCGGCTGATATTTGAATCTTTGTTTAATATTTTATGAAACGGTTTGCAAGTTATTTCATAATTGTGTTGATAGCCCAGTGGTAAGGAGCTCTTGTGTTATACCTGAAGGTCTTTGGTTCGAATCCTGGATTCACCAATCTTTTCTTATTTTTTCCAGTTAACTATCAAACTTAAAATATAATGAATTGTGATGCATATATTATCAGATGCGCCCTCCCGGCTGGAATGGTAAGTGTGCTTGTGTAATGCGTGAAGGTCCTGGGTTCAAATCCCCCCCATGCCTTTTGTGTTGTTTTCTTTTTTCATGATTTTTCCAGGTTAGGCAACAAAACCAAATGGAGTGTGTTTCTAACGCCAGCGCGCGCACGGCCCAGTGGTTGGAAGGCTGGTCCTGAGTGTGGAAAGCTTAGGGACTGGGTTCAAATCCCAGCCCAAGCAGGTTTTGTTTCTTTTCATTTTTTTTTTATTTTGTTTCTTATTTAATTAATTCCTATTATATTTAAGCAAATTCAAATAATAAAATAAATAGGATGTTCATATTATCTTAAATTCATTCTTTTTTTTAATTTTAATTTTATAAGAAAAACTTATTTATTTTTTTGTAAATTATTAATATTGTAAAATTATATATAGTTATTTTATTATTTTAAAAATATGTATATAAACCCTAAGTTTCTAAAAACCATAAAATATTTTGTAAAAATCTAATTAATTTTTATAAACCCTAATAATTTTCACAAACCCTAATTTTCTTCTATTTAAAATTTAATTCTATTATAATCTTTAATTTATCATTTATAAACCGTAATCGTGTATATATATTATATAACTTGTTTATAATTTAATTCTTGTATATAAATATGCTTAAAATAATTAAAATTCTTAATTTAATTTTGTAAATATAATAATTCAATATGTATATATTTTATAATTTGTTTATGATTCTTGTATGTAAATAATTTTTAATATATGTTTAAAAATAATTAAAACTTGTTGATTTAATTTTGTAAATATGATTTATTTTATAACATGTTTATAATTAACCTAATTTCTATAACTTATACATAATTTAAAATTTTATGATAATTAGCATATAATTGTTTATATTTTCTTCTTAATCTTAAAAATAATTGCTTATATAAAAAATTGATTTTTTTAATTATTATGCTAATATTTTTGTTTATGTGATATTTATTATTACTAACCCCATTTATATTGTGATTTATTATTATTATTTTTACTAACCCCAATTATATTATTATTATTTATTTTTGCTTATTTATTTAATTTGCTTTAATTATTATTATTATGTAATTGTTTCCTGGATGTAATATTTTAATAGTAATGTTAATATTTATTTTATGTTATGGTTAGTAAATAGGGAGTGTAACATGTTTGTATGTAAAAATTAATTTAGATCACTAATTTAAAAGATAAATATTTAAATTGTACACTCACACACGTAAGTCGATCTTTGATCGCCATCTCACTTCCTTAAGGGTTACCTCTCATGTTGCCTAAAACAAAAGGTCAAGTAGGGTGTATAAAGCAAAGTCCCTCATTTTCACATCATCTAGTCCCTAAACAAATAAAAAGATCAAGTCCCTTCGAATGTTGCCTTCGTAATGATCTTGTCCCTTTCGAATAAAGATGATAAGTCCCTTCGAATTGCTTATACACCCCACAGTTGCCTAAATAACAATGTCCCTTCATTTGTCCCATTACATCCAAGGTAATGACTACCTATTCCTTAATAATAGGGATAGTCTTACCATTTAAAGGATTCAAGAACAGAAAAGACTTAAACTTAGGGTAGGTTCCTCTTAGATACTTGCTCACTTTTCAAAAACATTTCAAACACTTCACACATTTCAAACAATTTTCAAAACAAAGGTTTTTTACGCATCCGTACATGGATCATTATAAAACTCTTAAGAAAATTTCTATTCACACACTTCACATTTCAAAAACATTTTAAAGTGAGCTAAGTAACTAAGAGCCCATGGATAACCATGGATGTAAAGGGTGCTAATACCTTCCCTTTACATAACCTACCCCCCGAACCCAAAAATCTTTTAAAAGGTCTTTCCTGTTCTTTTATGCCTTTCCTTTGGATAAAATAAAAGTCGGTGGCGACTCTTGCTATCCGCAACATAACTAAAGTCAGTTCTCCCACCGTGTTACAGAACTGGCGACTCTGTTGGGGATTTAATAAAAGAGGGGTACCCTTAGGAATTAGATCACTTATATTGTTTGCCTTGTTTGCTTTATATTACTTGTTGGGCTTTATGTGTGAAAGATCCTAACCCGGATCTAGTGTACCTTAGGTAAATGGCAATAGACCAAGGAAACTGTACGGCGTATACCGATATGGTTGATCTGGTGGCCATAGTTAGTGTGACCTCTTGGTTGGTGCTTATGTTCCTTAAGTCAAGTTAAGGATAATATGAGGCTGCCATATGTTGTCAATGCACTAACTAACTTTTAGAACCCTAGTTATCCCATCTTGGCCTTTAGAAAGTAGTGAGATAATCGGCTTTGGTGAAGACTGAAGTTGGTTGATACTCGATACTACGCTCATTGAGATTCTAAACTTGGAGGGTTTTGGTTGGCAAGTAAGTTGCCTACTGAACAACCACCCTTGTGAAGGATCAATGATATTGAGATCCCTTAGAACCTGGTTACTTTTGTAGGACAGGATGAACCAACTAAACTTCAGGGGAGGGCACTTACCTTTAAACCTCATGCAAGCCGTTAAACCTAAGGCTATGGTGCGACTTGTTTGTGTGTGCCACATGTTTGTGATTGAGCATAGCATCATAACATCATCATGCATCATAAGCATAGCATTTTCACTAACCATTTCAAGGACCAAAAGATTTATCTTTGTTCTTTGTTATAGGTCATAGCTTCTGCTCGTAGGAATACTATCAGGACCAACTTTTGAGACTCATTACAAAGCAAGTCAAGAAAGAATCCTGGAGCTAACAAAGCAATTTCACGAGGAGCGGAATCTCAACTCTTACCTCAACACAAAGAGGAAACGTCCATGGGAGACTTAAAACCCCATCTTTTGTATTTATTTCATTTCATTTTATTGTAAGCCCAAAGGGCAAACAAATTTATTACTAATAAAAGTTTACTTTCTTGATTGTTTAAGCAAATTTAAGTCCTGCGGTCCTTGAAAACATTGCATACGCATCCATATCATATCATTGCATCACAGGTTTCTTGTGCACAGGTTTCTTATCTTCTCGCTGTTTATTTCAGCAATGGCTCTTGAACAAACAGTTAAGGATCTCCAGGCACAAAATGCACAATTCCAAGAGTTAATCCTGAACTTGTCCAAGGGGCAGGATGAATTGAAATCACTGCTGGCCAAGAAGACTAAGAAGACTAGGAGGTCAGGAGGCCTGATCAACATGGGAAGAAGGTTCAGAGGTCCTGTCAAGACCAAAGAACCAGTGGAAGATTATGAGTCTGAAGAGTCTGAGAAAGAGGGAGGCAGTCTCCATAATACAATGGGGGACTCTGATTCTGAAGCTAACTACTATCATGAGCCTAATGAGGACAAGTTCAAGATGCTAGTGGATAGAATGGATGCTATGGAATTACAAAAATCTTCTGGGTTGGATTTTGAAGACCTGAGTTTGATATATGGGGTGGTTATACCCATTGGTTTCAAGGTTCCTACTTTTGTTGTTTATGATGGTGTCTCTTGTCCCAAGCTGCATCTGAGGTCTTATGTCTGGAGAATCCAACCCCATACTGCTGATAAGAAGTTGTGGATCCATTTCTTCCAAGAGAGCTTATCTGGAGCTCAATTGGAATGGTACTATCAGTTGGAGAGTGTCAACATCCGTGATTGGAATGATCTTGCTGAAGCCTTCTATAAGCAGTATCAATACAATGCTGATTTAGCCCCCACTCGCATGCAGCTGTAAAGCATGTCCATGGGTGCTAAAGAAAGTTTCAAGGAGTATGCTCAGAAGTGGAGAGACTTGGCTGGAAGAGTGCAACCCCCTCTAACTGACAGGGAGTTAGTTGATATGTTCATGTGTACGTTGAATGGTCCCTTTTACAGTCATCTTATTGGAAGCTCATCATCTGGCTTCACTGAGTTGATAATGACAGGAGAGCGCGTAGAAAGTGGTATCAGGAGTGGCAAGATTCAAGTGGTTGCTTCTTCATCAGGTACTGCAAAGAAGCCTCCCAGTGGGAAGAAAGAGTCAAATGCTGTTTATGGTCAACCTGATCGTAATAGAAGACATCAGTCGGTGAGTGCAGTTCATATCTCCAATCCAACTCCTGCAACACCAGAGCAGCCACAGGGAAATCAACAGAGGGCTAGAAGGCAGTTCACTAAGATCAACATGTCAATGGCCCAAGCATTGCAACACTTGTTGAAGGCTGAACTTATCACTCTGAAAGATGCTCCTCAGAATCCTAATGTTACCTCTCCCAGGTACAATCCTAATGCACGATGTGCATATCATTCGAACTGTCAGGGACATGATACCAATAGTTGTTGGGTATTGAAGAACAAAATTCAAGATATGATTGAGGCTGGAGAGATTGAGTTTGACCCTCCGGGTACTCCAAATGTGATTACTGCTCCCATGCCAAATCATGAGAAGACTGTCAATGCAATTGATGAAGATTCACATATTTCTTCAGTTGCAGAGTTGACCACACCATTGTCTGTTATCAAGAAGAAGCTAGTACAAGCTGGGTTCTTTCCAGGTTGTCGTGAAGATTGTTTATATTGTACCTATAAGCCGGATAGTTGCTGGAGGTTGAGAGATGGAATTCAACGTCTCATGAATAATTACACCATAGTGTTTGAGAGGACACCACCTTCTGTGGAGAGTATGGTGGATCATATAACTCAAGGTAAGAAGATTGAAGAAGTGGATATGGTTGATAAAGTGCCAGTAAGGATTACTTCTAAGGGACCTATCAAAATCACTCATAAGGGTCCAATTAAGATTACTGCTGAAGGCCCTGTGCAGATTGTTGCTGAAGCTAGAGTGGCTCCTATGATCATTACCACTCCTGGTCCTATTCCGTATACTTCTGATAAAGCTGTGCCTTGGCATTATGGGTCTGATGTTTATATCCATGGTGTTAAGCAGGAACCCTTAGCTGATACGCCCGTTGTTGATGCGAACCTTGATGTTGATAATATTGTTGGATCTAGTAAGATCACACGAAGCGGAAGAGTTTTCTCTCCTCCAATTACCTCCAAGAATGCAGTTACTCCAGCTGCTACCTCCACCACTGATGCTCAGGGGAAGGGTCCTGTTATTGAACCTACACCAACTGATGTGCCAATTGCTGATGATCTTTCTAAGCAGATGGAAGAAGTATTAAAAATCATTCGCAAGAGTGATTATGATATTGTTGATCAGTTGGGGCATACTCCCTCCAAGATTTCTATGCTGTCTTTACTATTGTGTTCTGAGGCGCATGCCAAGGCCTTGATTAAATTTCTGAAGACTACTCATGTACCAAATGAAATTTCTGTTGATCAGTTTGAAAATTGTGTTGCACACTTGACCTATGATAATGGGTTAGGTTTCTCTGATGCTGATTTAACTCCTGCCAAGAGGGATCATAATAGGGCTCTACATATCTCTATTGAATGCAGGGGCACTACTCTGTCACATGTACTAATAGACAATGGTTCCTCTCTGAATGTGTTGCCCAAAGAAGTCCTGAATAAGCTTAGTCCTGAAGATGCTGTGTTGAAGCCCAGTAATATAGTGGTGAAGGCTTTTGATGGCTCAAGAAGAGTGGTGCATGGAGAAATTGATCTCCCAATCAAAGTTGGTTCTCAGGTTTTCAATACTACCTTTTATGTGATGGATATTCGTCCTTCGTATTCTTGTTTGCTTGGGCGTCCCTGGATCCATGGGGCAGGTGCTGTAACCTCCACCTTACACCAGAAGCTGAGATATCCAGTAGAGGGGAAGGTTGTTACTGTCTATGGAGAGGAAGGGTATATGATTAGCCATGTGAACACCTTTAAGTATCTTGAAGTGGAAGGCGAATACGTTGAAACTCCGTGTTAGACATTTGAAGTGGTTCCTTGGATTGTTAATGATTATGAAGCTCCTCCTGTTGTCAAGAAAGTTCCTGTGGTCACCAGAGTACCTCCAACAATGGCCTCCCTCAAAGATGCTAGAGCTGTGGTGGATGAAGGTGGTTGTACTATTTGGGGTCAGCTTCCTGATATTCCATACAAGTCTGACAAATTTGGTTTGGGTTTCACTACAGAATCCCAAAAGGCTATTCGTCGTGCTTGTGCTGTTCGTATCACCAATCAGGGGATTATGAAGAATCAAATCAATGTTGTGGGTGACTATGATGAAGACTACAACTTGGATGCTTGGATTTTTCCTACTGTGGGTGCTAGGCTCAATAATTGGAAAGCTGAGGATGTTATTCCTATCTCCTTTAGTCAGGAGTAAATACTATTACTGTGTTGTTACTTTTAAAGTTTGTAATTTCTTGACCAATTGAACTCTTAAGCCTTGTGCCTTACCCGGGGCACAATGGTGTGCTTTGTAACACCTCAAATTTGCCCTCATTTATTTCTGGCATCATCATCATATCATAAGCATACCATAATCATAAGCATACCATGTTCTAACATTTAGCATAGAAAAATGAGGCATAATATTCACATGATTCTAGCATAAGGCATATGATCAGTCATTTGGAAATTCATGATCTTCGAAGTCAAGCCAAGAGCCAAGTGATCTTGCAAGAAGCTCACAAAGGAACCTCATATCTTATACAATCTCAAGCTCATCCTGAAGGCTTTGAAAGAGGTAGATTGATCAAGAAGTGCAAGCAGTGCGACATCTCCTAACAAAAAGGGCTAAATTTAGGGGTTGTGATTCAAAGGTTATCCTGATGCAATTCTGGTTCGAATTTGATTTCAATGTTTTCCACATGATATCAAGTATCTAGGGATGAAATATCGTCAATTGAATCATTTCAGAAGAGCTCCGATTGGTCAGTTACTTGAGAATTGAGAAATTTGAAGAAAAGTCAACTGTGCGGAAAAAAGTCAACTCCCGATTTTATGGTCAAATTTGTGCAACACAAGTCGAATATGATCAATGGATGAGATTTGATCAAGAAAAGTCGAAAGAATCATGAAAAATCAAGAATTGTGGAAAGTTGCCATTTTTGGAAATTAGGGTTTTAGAAACTTGCCATTTTTGGAAAGTTTTCTATGCTTTATATACCATTTTCAAGGCCAAATTACATCATGATCAAGGCATAATTTCAAAGTTTCCCAAACATGAAAGTTGTTCTTTTTTTCAAGAGCTTTCCAACCATTACAAGACCACTCTTATTGTATTATTTTTGTGAAAGTTATGGTGGATTAAAGTGGAGGATTTTATGGTTCTAATTTCCAAATACTTAGAATTTTTCTAAGTAATTTTTGGGCAGTTTTTTATTTGAACTTTCATGGCCATTTTCACACTATTTCCAAGCCTTTTTCCAAACTTTTTTAAACACCAAAGTTGAAGATCTTTCTTTAATCTTTCCATGCATATCAATTTCATCTCATTTGGTTCATTAAAATTCAAGTTCTCATTATTTAAAGTAGCCTTCATGGAAGTTGAGACATTTCTTTAAATTCATGACCAAATGTGCAAATTCATGTCATTTTTCTTTGTGCACATTAGCTTGCTTCTCATATCATTTTGTTATTGGCCTAATTGGTCAAGATATCCCAAATCTTTACCCAAAATGGCTAATTACACCACATGCCATGAATGAGGTTCCAAAATATGACAATTTATGGAAAATTGCAAAATGGATCATTTTGGATTCAGAAGGCTAACACATGCTTCCAGCCCAATATCACACGAATTTGCATTGCATTCTGATCCTAAAACCAAGCCTAAAATTCCATGCCAAGAGCCATCCAAACCTAACACCATCCTTTTGCATTTTTGCAATTTCTCCTCTCCAAGCCAAAAGAATCACTCACAAAGCCTCAGCTTCGGTCACAACCTCATTCCTAACCTAATTGTTCACTTTATAAGCTTAAACACTCCAAGCTCGCCTGAGAATCGCTCATTTTTCAGATCTGGTTTTTTTTCTTGCTCATTTTTGAAGTTTTCCAAAGTTCTCTCAATTGGTTGGTGTAATCTCTAAACTATCACTTGATTCTTCATCCTTGGAGCTTAAAGAACATTTCTCTGGTCTTATTTTGTTGCTGGAAGTTGAAGAAGCAGTGGACTTGTCTCCACTAGGTAACCTTGTTCAAGCTTTATCTCTCTCATTCTTAGGTTTTAAATGCTATAGAACTCATCATGCATCTTTAGCTGAGCCCTACAATAGGTAGGAGATGGTTGTGTGCTTGATTATGAGATTTGGTTGCCATGTTTTTTCATGAAAAATCTTGTAGATCCGTGACTTTTTTTGCTATTTTTTATATGTTAGAATGATTATTTTACGAAACTAACAGTATGGTTGTGTTCCTCTCGTTGAGTACTTCATTTTTGGTCTTTATTTTTCTGAATTTCGTTGAGAAATGAGAGAGTTATGGTGTGATGAAGTTTGTTATGTTCATGGAGGGTTGGCTACGGGTTTATGTTGTTCTTGCTGGTTTTTTGCAATTTTCATGTGCATGGGAGGTTGAAGACGATGACGTGGCGGCATACGGTTGGCTAGGTTAAGTTTTCGTCCTTTAGTGACTTAAGTGGTGGTGAACCAATTGACATGAGGTCACATAGTTTTGTTACTAGTTATTTTCTTTTTCTTTTCTTTTGCTCATTTAAGATAAAAAATAAAAGCTGAATATTAGATTGGCATGAGATTTTCGGTTGGGCCTAGGGCCATCTGTTATGCGCACCTCCCCGTTTTGAGCCCAGTCTGTTTTTAATTAGAAAGCCTTACTAAATACACCACATTCATTTCCTTTTCATTTTTCTTTCCTCTTTATTTTCTTTTATTAATCAGTTTCATTTTAATTCAAATAAAATAGTTATAATTCTCTAAAAATTCCCAAATAAGTCATGAATGTTTCTTTGTGTCTCTAAAATTTTGTCACATTTTTATTTTATTTTTTTTATTAATCCACGTGCCAGAATTAAATCGCCAATGTACATAGCTTCTTTTGATCCATTTCTTGACCAGCCTGTCTTGTTGATTTTCCATAGACTTTAATATTTGGAGTTTTGATCCCATTCTTTTTGCATTGTGTTCCTAAGATCTTCTAGTTTTCATATGATTTTTCTCAGAATTTTTAGAAATTTATTTCTTAGGTTTTGGTCTGGTATCTTGTGATATAAGTTTTCTGTCCTAACTTGTGTTTATGCATTCATTTGACCTAGTTCCTTTCTGAATTTTTGCAAATCCTTTTGGCAAGTTAATATAATGTGTTTTAAGATCATTTGGTTTCAGTTGTAGAATTTTTATATAGCTGGTTGATTAGTTGTGGATTTTTGTTCTCACCTTGTCCCTTTTTGCTTCTTTTGGTTCATTAGATTTCTCATAGGCTTAGAAGGGCACTTGTGCCAACTTATTTTGCTCATTTGGGGTTCCTTTGGGGTATGGATACCTTCCTGGTCCTAGGATAGGTCTTGGTTCTTCTGAATTTTTGAGTTTGCTTCATATTCAAGTCATTTGTTTCTTTAAGTGTTTAAATTCCGTATTTTGGTTCCGTTGTCTCTATTGTGACATTGTTTGGTATTGTGTGACTTCTCTCTTCATATTGCTGGCCTCTTAGGCCATTCTTTATATCGTTTTGATTCTGGTTTTGAACTTTGTGTTTGTATTTTGTGTGTTTTGTATTACATTTTTCATAGGTGCGCACTTGTTTCCATATGTATTCATGTTGCCTCAGTTTAAGTCATAAACTTCTCATCTTTATTTCTTTGAGTTGGATCCGCATTAAGCATTTGTTTACTTCATTTCACTTCTGATTGTTGGATGATGTTATGTTAATTTGTTTATTGTTGTTCATTTGTGCATGCTAACCTTGCAGGGGCTATGGTAAGTGTGAGATGTGGGAATTGAGGTCCACATCTCTTCTCATTTTGTTTATATGGACTAACACCTTCTTGTTGGGCTTAGGCCTTTCTCATCTCTCCTCTTATATTCTTCTTCTTCTCTTGAGATCTTCTTTTTAGGTTAGAGAAACCTCACAAACCCTAGGAACTCCATGCATGCTAACTTAGGATAGAAACTTCCCCCTAGTTTTTTCCCTTTTGCTCCTTTGTTTCTCTTTCTCTTCTCATCTCATAATCATAAAAAACACTCTAATAACTTTGAAGTGATGCATTGATCCATAGCCTTATTCCATAAGGTATGCTTGTAGTCTTCCCATCTTGGGATAGTACAAGTTTACCTTGTGATGCACAAGTCTGATCAAGGTATTTTCTTCATAAAAGAAAAGTCTAAAAAAAACACTTCTTCATCTGTAAATAACCAAAAGCACTTAATAATTAAGCAAGTTAGTGAGCTTAGGCCCTAATCTTTGGGTTCAAGTTTTGGGGATCTTCTCCTTACTTGAGTGTGCTTGTTCTATTATTCCATCTTGGAATGTAGTGACAAGTGCACATTCCAATGATGAGAGCTTGAGTTCACTTCCTTGTGACACACTCATAAAAGCTTCATAAAAAATAAAAAAAAACACAAACAAACAATAAGCGTCTTTCCTTCGGGAATTCTCTTCTCATCTCATTCGCTCCGTACGCGAACTTGCTCCTACTTGTCATTTTGCAAGACGGTCACGCACTCGTCGTCCGAGTCTGCAACACCTGAGCAATGGCATAGGCAGGTCAAGCCTTAATTCACAAGCAATTTCCTTGTCACCCCTAGTTAGGGGAACTACGGCGTCTCTGATCCTCATTATCCCGATGAGGTACGTAGGCAGCGGGGTAGGGCCCGTTCGAGCACAATCTTTATTTTCCCTACATTTCTCCTTTTCATTTCTTATTCAATTCTTTTCCGGTTCCAGTTTTCTTTTCATTTCTTTTGCTGCAGTTTTCATACCCTCACCCTTTGAAATAGTTATCTTTGCAAGCGTGGATCCCGTCGGGTACGGCGGACGATCTGGGTGCTAATACCTTCCCAGGTCGTAACCGACTCCCGAACTCAGTCTCTTTGGTTCGCAAGGCCTTGTCCTTTCCTTCTTCCTCAGGTTTGTGCAACATTACCTTTCCCATTCTTTCGGGATAAAAATGTCTGGCTGGCGACTCTAACCTTTCCGCGCCACTTTCGCGTTTGTACCAGGATGAAAATCCGGGGAGCGACAGCTGGCGACTCTGCTGGGGAAGAACCCAGAATCTCTGGTTCCCCTGTGAGTCTCTCCTAGCGCTTGTTTGTTTCTGTTTCATTGGGTGATGTTTGTTTGATGTGGCTTGTTGTATCGTATTGTTGTTTGTTTACAGCTTTATTTACAGCTTTATTTACAGTTTTCAGTATTTATTTTCCGCATCATATATATCATACTGGACTGTCTGGACTGGTTGTCATTGGTGGGATGGGAGTTACTGGTTTTTGAGAGATATGAGCCAAGTACCCGGCTCGAGTGCACCATAGGACTTAGAGTGGTTCGACTTTGGCCTCATGAGATCTTGTCATGGGGGTAGTAGTGAGTTCCACACCCAGGTTGCGATTGTCTTGGAAATGTCTTGATTTGGGGATCTTCCTCTCTCATTACATAACCCTGACAGTTATGTGCAGCTGGGGACCGATCATTGAAAACCTTTGTGGAAACAACCCTCTCCAGTGGTGACAGTGGCAGACCACATTTTGTGGCAAACCCATTCGCACCCGAGGGTCCACTGGGAACTCGCATAGGATGGCCTGGTTCTCTTATAAGAACTCAGTCAAAGCATCTGGTCGTATGACATTAGTACTGTATCCTACGGGCTGAATGTACTATTGTTTCTCGATTTCAGCGCTTGAAGCTGGGGACTTATAAGGGATGCTTGTTTTTCCCGGACTCAGCTGAGGCCTCCCTGCGTAGTATATAATGCCAAACCAATTCCCTGATTTGGTCATGAGCCATTTCTCGGAGATGGTGACAGTATTATTGCTACGTGGCTTTGAGAGTCCGTGATGTCTGACCCGGAGCCTTTTACCCGTGAGATGAGGGGGTGTTTACAGGTGTGCAGGAACCCATGACCTCAACATACACTCATCTGTTCAGTGGTTCTTGATCCTTTGATTATGATCTGTGGTTCTATGACTCTATGGTTCCAAGGTTATGGTTCTGGAATTCTGGATTTCTCGATACTGTGATTCTGATATCTTCTATCAGAGGGTTGTGATTATCAGAGGGTGTGACTCAGTATTTTTTTTGGGTTGGCCAGTTATTCAGAGGGGCCCTTGTCAGTGTTCCAGTCCAGATGGTCCCAGTTGGTCATATGCTTGCATTGCATTACATTTGCATCATTCTTTGCATTAACTGTTTATGTTTCCCATTTTTCAGGTCATTGATCACATTTATTCCCAGTTCTGGTATTCTTATCTCTATGGCAGAAATCAGAAGCGATCCTAGGAAAAAGAATGTGCATTATACCTTTCTTCAGCCGGAAGTTAAAAGTGTTCGGAGGTTAGCAGGTTTGATGAACGATCAAGTCTTGGGTAATTTCAAGAAAAGATATGGCCAGATACTGAAGTTTGTGGACAAGCCTACTACAGACCAAAAGGATAGCTTGCATACCTTGTTGCAATTTTATGATCCCCTGCTGCGTTGCTTTGTTCTTTCAGGTTACATCTTAGCGCCGACATTGGAAGAGATCTCCAGCATGCTGAGTGTTCCGATTAGAGAGACATTGCCATTCTACGGGTCAGAGGTTGTGCTCAGAGATGAAGACATAGCTAAGGTTTGTAGGTTGCCAATTGTTTCAGTCAGAAAGGCTTTGCAGGATAGTAAAGGCAGAGGTCTACCCTGGAGTGTGCTTATCCCAGAGGCTGAGAAGTATGCTACAGAGGCTAGGTGGAACGACTTTGGAGCTTTGCTTGCATTGATGGTATATGGGTCTAGCTTGTTTCCCGGAGAGAAAGAATTTGTCAGCTTAGAAGTGATCTCAATCTTTGCAAAAGGCAATCCAGTGCCTACTCTATTGGGTGACTTTTATTTTAGTGTCCATTACAGAAACGAGAAAGGAAGAGGTGGTCCAGTGATCTGCTGTACTCCTTTGTTTGCTGAATGGTTTGCTAGACAGTTGCCTAAATCGGGTGCCTTCAAAGATATACGAGACGAATGGAGATGGTCCAGAAGGTTGATGGGACTGACTGAAGAAGACATTGCTTGGGGTTATGACAGGGATTTGTTAGGAAAAGAGTTGATGGTTAGTTGCGGAAGGTTTGCTGGAGTACCTTTGCTGGGAAGGAAAGGTGTCATCAGTTACTACCCAACATTAGCCAGAAGGCAGTTTGGCTACCCTTTGAAAGATCCTCCTCAGATGGAAATGTTTGCTGAATCTTTGTATTTTCCTGCTGACGGAAACAGAGAGTTAGTCCAACAAGCAGTCCAATCCTGGGCCCACAGGATAAGAAAAGGGAAGAAAGACTTCGGCCGGGTTGATCCTAAGACATATCCACCATATGCTGAATGGTTGCAAAGGCATATCGAGTTAGTTCTCATGCCTTTTTCAGTCGAGGCTCCACTTTATCCCCGAGAGGTACCAGGTCCGAGCAATATGGTTTCCTTGGAGGAGTACAAGAAGCTAGAAGCCCAGCTACATGAGGTCAGAGTAGAGAATGTTGAGATGGTAAGCCTATACCACCAGGCCAATCGAGCCAAGAAGGAAGCTAAAGACGAGCTGCAGAAACTCCAAGCCTCTTTAGAAGACAAAGAGAAGGATTTTGCTGGAAGAGAAGCCCATTTCCACAGGTTGGGTATGATGGAAGCTCAAAGAGGAGCTAAGCACAAGAAGACCTTAAAGACTCTCAGGAGTGCTCGACAGTCCATTGTTTGGCTGAAAAGTCAAAGGGATGAAGAGCAAAAGAAATTCAAAGAGAAGGAAGAGTTCTTTGAAGTTCAGATGGATTTCAAGAAGGAGGAAGTGGAACAAGCCCACGCCGTCCGGAGGGAGAAGACCCAACAGTTGGCCCAAAGTCAATTAGCTCTGGAGGAAGCAAGGAAAGAGATCGAAGAGCTCAAGCTGAGAGCGGGTGTCAAGAAGAGCAGGGCAGAGGTGGCAGAGCCGGAGTCCTTAGATTAGTTTACTTTTCAAACTACCTACAGGCTTGTTGTAGGAGTCTTGCTTATTTTGTACTTTGTCTTTATTCAATGTACTGATTTGTAACCCTTCGGGGAATATTCTTGGATGTATTCTGACTTTTAGCCTATAGTGTTTTGTCCATATTCAGTAGTAATGTGCAAGTTATCGATTTTGAATGTGCAAGACTCGTTTGTCTGGATACTGCTAATGTCTGAACACTTATCAAAGAGAAAGTTTGAAAGCTAAACCCTGAAAGTGATTGTCGAGATAGATGCCAGAACTGGGGCATGCCAAATGCTTAAAATTGGGAACATGAACAGTTACATTGCATTGCATATAACCTGTTTGTCTGTTTTGCAGGTGTTGCATCAGTTACTAACGTGTTTTGTGATCACAGGCACTATAGCTCCTCGTAAGGTTCGAGAACAACCAGCAGTGCACAGATACCCAACCAAGACTAACAGAGAGCGAGCCATGGATCAAATGCAGGCAGATTTGGCAGATCTAAGGCAAAGAATGGATAATTTCATGACGTTAATGGCCGGTATGGGACAGAATCAAGAGCGTCTGCGAGAGATGGTTGAAAATCAGAATAGGAATGCTGCTGCTGCTGTTAATGCTGATAATCACACCGGTGCGGGCGCACGTCAGGGCGGAACTCCAGTTATACAACCAGGAGTGACAATAATCAATGACGGGTTGCATAACATTCAGATGGACAACCATGAGGACCAGTTCACTTTACTTGATGAAGCCGAGGGTCAAGGGGTAGAAATGAACAAGAGGTTTGAAGAGATGGCCGAGCAAATCAAGGCTATCCAGTCCCAGAGCTCTTTGGGATTCGATATAACAGACTTGGGCTTGGTTCCTGGAGTCAGGATTCCGTATAAGTTCAAGGTTCCCACTTTCGAGAAGTATAACGGCACTGCTTGCCCAAAAACCCATCTGCAATCATATGTTGGGAGAATTGCCGCTCATACAGACGATGAAAAACTGTGGATGTATTACTTTCAGGACAGCTTGGTGGGAGCTTCTCTTGAGTGGTACATGAAGCTCAGTAGGGTCAATGTCAAGAGCTGGAAGGATCTCGCTGAAGCCTTTGTGAGGCAGTACCAATATAATATGGATATGGCTCCGAATCGCACCCAGTTGCAACATATGGCTCAGACAGCAAAAGAAGGCTTCAAAGAATACGCCCAGAGGTGGCGTCAGCTAGCGGCCAGGGTGCAACCACCCTTGTTAGAGAATGAAATGGCCGATATGTTTATGGGTACCCTCCAGGGGGTATTTCTTGAGAGATTGGCGTCAAGCTCTGCTACTAAGTTCAACGATATTGTCATTGCGGGAGAAAGGGTTGAAACGCTGTTGAAAATGGGGAAGATACAAGACCCAGGTGCTAGTAGCTCAAATGGGGCGAGGAAAGCTTTTAGCGGACCTCCAAGAAGGAGAGAAGGCGAGACCAATGCTGTATTCGGCCGAAGCCAGGGTCGTGGGTACAGAAGACCTTATGAGCATATGGCTGCTGTCACCATTCCTGCAGCTCCCGTACAACAGATGCTACCTCCACCACAACAACATCAGCAACAACAACAACCTCGAACCAACTACCAGCAAAGACCATATCAGCCGAGGCAGGCTCGTCCGGCTAACAGGGTGATTGAAGCTATTCCGATGACATATGCTGCCTTGTTGCCGAGACTACTAGATTTGAACCTTATTCAATTGAGGACTTTGGCACCACCACCTCCTGGAGAGCTTCCAGCTGGTTATGATGTCAATGCGCGATGCGCTTTTCATTCAGGAGCACCCGGGCACTCAACCGAGAAGTGCAGGGCGCTGCATCACAAAGTTCAAGATCTTGTAGATTCAAAGGCAATCAACTTTGCGCCACCACCGAATATCAACTCGAACCCTATACCTAATCATGGCGGGGCAAGAGTTAATGCTGTTGAGGGAGATGACAAGTTGAGTTTGGTGCTGAATATTGATGAAGTCAAGACACCTTTGAGAGTGGTGAAAGAGAGACTGTTGAAGGGTCAAGTATTTCCTGGTTGCCATCTCGATTGTGAAGACTGTCTAAGTGCTGTGAATTGCTGCGAGAAATTGAAAATGGGTTTACAAGGGTTGATTGATGAGGGGTCCTTGCAGTTCAGTAAAGTTAGTAATGAAGAGGCTGATGATGTGTCAACCATTACTATCTTCTACGATGAAGCTGATATGCCCGTCAGGCAAGAGCCAGTTACCATTTACGCTCCTCAGATTAGTCCTGTGACTATAACTGTACCTGGGCCGGTGCCATACACCGATGATAGAGCCATTCCTTGGCATTACGGTTCTGATGTTTATGTGGCGGGACAGAAGATGGAGAGTAGACCTGTTGCTGACCTGACTATTGAGAATGTAGGAGGTGTTGGGGGTTTTACTCGAAGTGGTCGTTTGTTTGCTCCCCCTGCACTGAGAAAGGATCCTGAGGCCGAAGCTTCATCCAAAGACAAAGGAAAGCAGACTGCGAATGACGAGTCAACTACTCCTGTGGCGGGGCAGGGGACATTTGAAAAGGAGGTAGAAGAGTTCATGAGGATCATCAAAAAGAGTGACTACAAAGTGGTTGATCAACTGAACCAGACACCTTCAAAGATTTCTATCTTGTCACTGCTGATGTGCTCTCCCGCACACCGAGAAGCTTTATTGAAAGTACTTCAAATGGCCTACGTTCCTCAGGAGATCACAGTCAATCAACTTGAGGCTGTTGTTGGAAGTGTCAATGCTAGCCATGGCTTGGGCTTCACTGACCGAGACCTCACTTCGGAGGGAAGGAATCATAATAAAGCATTGCATATCACGATGGAATGCAAGGGCGCTGTGCTGTCTCATGTTCTTGTAGACACAGGCTCTTCCTTGAATGTGCTTCCGAAAAAGGCGTTGATGAAGCTTAACATTGATGGGATTGTCTTGACGCCGAGTGATCTGGTGGTTAAAGCTTTCGATGGTTCAAGAAGATCAGTTTTCGGAGAGGTTGAGTTGCCTGTCAGGATAGGCTCTCAAGTCTTCAAGAGTGTCTTCTATGTCATGGACATCCAGCCTGCGTATAGTTGCTTGTTGGGCAGACCGTGGATACATGCAGCTGGAGCTGTCACTTCAACCCTGCATCAGAAGCTTAAATACGTGGTGGACGGCCAGGTCATCACAGTTTGTGGGGAAGAAGATATATTTGTCAGCCACCTGTCAACGTTTAAATATGTAGAAATGGATGGAGAAATACACGAGACTTTGTGCCAAGCTTTTGAGACAGACGTCAGTATCTTGACTCCGGTGAAGAAAAGCAACGAAGGCACGTCGATTCATTCCTACCAGGAAGCAAAGGAGGTCGTCCAATCAGGCAATGCTCAGGGATGGGGCAAGCTGTTGGAGATGGAAAAGAAGGATGATAAATTCGGCTTAGGGTATCAGCCTGGGGGGTCCACTCAGAGTGGTAAGGCTATCACATTCACAAGTGCTGGGTTGCTCGACCGCGATCAAATCTGTATGGCAAGCCAAGACAGGGATAGTGACAGAGATTGGGACAACAATTGGATCCGCCCGTGTGCACCTGGCGAGGAGCTAGGAAATTGGTCTGCTGAAGACATTGTTCAAGTCACCTGGCTCTCAAAGTAATTGCTTTGTTTCCTTTTATTAGCATACTGCATTGTCAAATCCAGCATTCTGCCCAAGATGCTTGGATCCATTGTATTGGGCCACCATGTTTTGTATCGCATCGTTATTTTTGCTATGAAATAAAAGGACATTTTCAGACAAACTGTGTTCCCTGTCTTTGATTTTAAACTTTTTCACAAAAAATATATAAAAAATGGCAATGTGTTTTCCTTTTTTGTTTCTTGTTAGCGTCTCTTTTTCAAAATAAGCAGATTCTGAATAAGCACATCATTTGTGCAGTGTTGATCATCCGGATTCCACGGATAACGTTCCTGCCATGACTATGCATGACTTTGATAATCCAGTCTACCAAGCTGATGAAGGGGTTGAGGAAGACTGTGACCTCCCTGAAGAGTTGGTCAGATTGTTGAAACAAGAGGAACGAGTTATTCAGCCTCATCAAGAAGAGATTGAGACCATCAACATTGGCAGTGAAGATGCAAAGAAGGAAATCAAGATAGGGGCCAATCTGCAGGCCGACGTCAAACAAGAGCTGATCAGTATGCTGAGAGAGTATGTGGATATCTTTGCTTGGTCATATCAAGATATGCCAGGTTTAGATACCGATATCGTGATGCATAAGCTACCCCTGAGAGAAGACTGTCCTCCTGTAAAGCAAAAATTGAGAAGAACTCGCCCGGATATGGCGATGAAGATTAAAGAGGAGGTTCAGAAGCAGTGGGATGCCGGGTTCCTTGCCGTGACTAGTTACCCACCTTGGGTAGCTAACATTGTACCAGTACCTAAGAAGGACGGCAAGGTCCGGATGTGCGTTGACTATCGAGATTTGAACAGAGCAAGCCCAAAGGATGATTTTGCGTTGCCACACATTGACGTGTTGGTCGACAATACTGCTCAATTCTCAGTGTTCTCCTTCATGGATGGGTTCTCCGGTTATAATCAGATAAAAATGGCGCCGGAAGACATGGAGAAGACAACGTTCATTACCCCATGGGGAACATTCTGCTATAAGGTCATGCCCTTCGGTTTGAAGAACGCCGGGGCAACTTATCAACGGGCGATGGTCACATTATTCCATGACATGATCCACAAGGAGATCGAATGTTATGTGGATGATATGATTGCAAAGTCTAAAGACGAAGAGGGGCATTTGGTTAACCTAAAGAAGCTATTTGATAGATTGATCAAGTACAAACTGAGGTTGAATCCGAACAAGTGCACTTTCGGAGTGCGTTCCGGGAAATTGCTGGGTTTCATTGTAAGTCAAAGAGGAATTGAGGTAGATCCCGCTAAAGTGAAAGCTATTCAAGATATGCCTGCACCGAGAACAGAAAAAGAAGTGCGCGGGTTCTTAGGTAGATTGAACTACATTTCTCGGTTCATATCTCACCTAACTGCCACGTGCGAACCGATATTCAAACTGCTAAGAAAAGAGCAAACGGTCAGGTGGAATGATGATTGCCAAAGAGCTTTCGACAAAATAAAGGAATATTTGCAGGAGCCTCCAATTCTGATGCCTCCAGTGGAAGGAAGACCGTTAATCATGTACCTGACCGTGCTAGAAGGGTCGATGGGGTGTGTGCTCGGCCAACATGACGAGTCTGGTCGAAAAGAGTACGCCATTTATTACCTTAGCAAAAAGTTTACCGACTGTGAATCCCGATACTCACTGCTCGAGAAAACTTGTTGCGCTTTGGTATGGGCTGCTCGCCGACTGAGGCAGTACATGTTGACCCATACCACACTTCTCATTTCCAAGATGGATCCTGTCAAGTACATCTTTGAGAAACCAGCATTGACCGGAAGGGTTGCTAGATGGCAGATGATTTTAACTGAATACGACATCCAGTACACTTCTCAGAAAGCCATCAAAGGAAGTGTATTGTCGGAATACCTTGCTCAGCAACCTCTTGAGGACAAATATCAGCCGATGAGATTTGATTTTCCTGATGAGGACATCATGTACCTCAAAACAAACGATTATGAGGAACCACTTCCGGAGGAGGGGCCTGACCCTGAATCCAAATGGAAGTTGATGTTTGATGGGGCTGTCAATATCAATGGTCGTGGAGTTGGTGCCGTACTCATTACTTCTGAAGGTGTTCACTTACCCTTCGCTGCCAGAATTACTTTTGGCTGCACCAACAATGAAGCGGAATACGAGGCGTGTATAATGGGAATAGAGGAGGCAATTGATCTTCGGATTAAGAACCTCGATATATTCGGAGATTCAGCCCTCGTCATTAACCAGATTACAGGCAAGTGGTATACGCATCAAGAGCATCTTGTTCCGTACAGGGATTATGCTAGAAAACTGTTGACATTCTTCACGACAGTTGAGCTCAAGTACATACCACGTGACGAGAATCAGTTTGCCGATGCTTTGGCCACTCTCTCTTCGTCGATTAAAGTCCTGTGTTGGAATTTTGTGCCCAGAATTGACATCTCCAGGCTTGACTCTCCAGCTTATGCTTTCTCTGTAGACGCCGTGTCTGATGAGAAACCTTGGTATTTTGATATCAAGTTATTCCTAGAAAAGCAAGAATACCCAACAGGGGCATCTTCCAAAGACAAAAAGACCTTGAGACGACTTGCTGCTAGTTTCTTCTTAAACACAGACGGGGTTTTGTATAAGAGGAACTTCGACATGGTTTTGCTCAGATGCGTGGATAGACACGAAGCAAGCCTGTTGATGCAGGAAGTCCATGAAGGATCTTTTGGAACCCATGCAGGAGGGCATGCCATGGCAAAGAAACTGCTGAGATCAGGGTATTATTGGATGACAATGGATGCAGACTGTTGTTCATTCGCTCGTAAATGCCACAAGTGCCAAATATATGCAGATAAAGTGCATGTTCCTCCGAACCCGCTCAACGTCATGTCATCTCCTTGGCCTTTCTCTATGTGGGGCATTGACATGATCGGGAAGATTGAGCCAACTGCTTCGAACGGTCATCGCTTCATCCTGGTCGCGATTGATTACTTTACCAAGTGGGTAGAAGCAGCGTCTTATGCCAATGTCACTCGTCAAGTGGTGGCAAGATTTCTGAAAAGAGATATCATATGCAGATATGGAGTGCCCGAAAGGATCATTACTGATAATGGTTCTAATCTCAACAACAAGATGATGGCAGACTTATGTCGGGACTTCAAAATACAGCATCACAATTCTTCTCCTTACCGACCAAAGATGAATGGTGCGGTAGAGGTAGCTAACAAGAATATCAAGAAGATTGTGCAGAAAATGGTTGTCACCTACAAAGATTGGCATGAGATGTTACCGTTTGCTTTGCATGGGTACCGAACGTCAGTCAGGACGTCAACAGGGGCAACTCCCTTCTCTCTGGTGTATGGCATGGAAGCAGTCCTGCCTGTTGAAGTAGAGATTCCTTCACTGCGCGTGATGATGGATGTCAAGCTGGATGAGGCTGAATGGGTGCGTGCTCGTTACAATCAGCTATGCCTAATTGAGGAAAAGAGATTAGCGGCTATCTGTCATGGTCAGCTTTATCAGAGGAGAATGAAGCGGGCATTCGATCAACGAGTACGTACTCGAGAGTATCGAGTGGGAGAGCTTGTGTTGAAGAGAATCGTTCCTCCAGGTTCGGATAACAGGGGCAAGTGGACCCCAAACTACGAAGGACCATTCATAGTGAAGAAAGTATTCTCAGGAGGAGCGCTGATGCTCACCACTATGGATGGAGAGGACTTCCCATCCCCTGTTAACTCGGACGCAGTTAAAAAATACTTCGCATAAAGAGACCCGCTGGACACAAAAACAGAATGTGAGTCCAGGCAAGAAAAGGGCATCCCGACGAGCTAAAAACAGAATAAAAGCTCGGGCAAAAATTAGGGAAATAAATACAAAAAATGTACACCCGCTGAGTTGAAAAGCCACATTGGACAGCTCAGGCAAAAAAGGGTATCCCGGTGGATTGAAAACCCGAGAGGGCGATCCACGCAAAATAAGGGAATAAGCGAACAACTGTGATCCAAGTTATCTGAACCACCTCATCGTTTCGTACAACTTGACAATGTCGAAAGGATAGGAAACAGTTCCCTCGTCCTCTCAGAAAGCCAAAGCAGAATGGAGAGTCTTGAAGACATGCAAGTCATAACAGAAATGGAACTCCTACGAATGCCGTGTGCATTGCCATTAGGATAGTTTTTTTTCTCGATTTTATAGTGGCTACCTCTTTCCAGGTGGTTGCTTCCTGATGTAAAATCTTTGCCTATTCAGAGGCCATTCAATAAAAATAATATTCAGTCAAAAAGCTGTGTGTGTTTATTTTTGTTTGCAAAATGTCCTAAATTTTTGGCAAAAATAGCATTGCATCTAAACATGGTGATAATTTTGAAAAGAAAACTGACATGCAGGGAAGCTGTAACCTCTTTTGAGTGTCGGGTGACGATGAATGAACCGATCATTCCATGCAAATCCCCGGGACACATGTGTGTTTTTTGTTGTTGTAGGTTGCGGGATGGCGTCACATTCTCTCAAGCAATTTGCTCTCCCCCAGTAGGGTATTTCCCCAAGCAGGGATTTCTTCTCCAGCAGGTATCTGAAGCCTGGCATCTCCGGCAGAGATTTTCCTCCAACCAAGCCTTGGCAGCAGCCCAAGCAGGTTCTTCTTCCCCAATGAAGTGGCAGTCCATTCTTCCCCAGCGGAGTATGCCTAGCAGATACCTGAGAGCATGTCATCATCAGAGGTGGAATTAACAGTATTTTATCATCAGCAAGAGTCCTCCCCAGCAGGTGTGACTGAAAACTTGATACTCCCTCAGAGTCTTGAATCATCAGATGCTCTCCCCAGCCAGAGTATTTGCCCAAGAAGCTTCCCCAGCCAGGGCTGAAGATGATCCGGTCCCCACAGAGTTCATATCTGATTTTCACCTCCGTCCGTGAAATATTTCTCAGCCAAGTTGCCATTACTTTTGGGTATGTGATGATATAGTCAGGTATTCATCACCTTAGTCAGAGTGGGTATCCAGACCTCTTGACTTGTCTTCCCCTGCAGAGTTGTATCTTTTGTTGCCGATCAGGCATTCGTTTGTTGCTCGTCTGCATCTTTCAACACTCGTTTGTGTTAGCTCTGTGGTATTGCTCGTTTGCTTTCCCCAGCGGTGGTTTATGATTACTTTGATTCTGCCCGTTCGCAATTCCAAATACTCGTCTGTGTTTGGTTATATCAGTTGCTGTCTGCTCGTCTGCAATTTCCAGCACTCGTCTGTGTTGCGATACCTGTTTGCTCGTCTGCAATTTCCAGCACTCGTCTGTGTTGCGATACCTATGGCTGCTCGTCTGCATCTTTCAACACTCGTCTGTGTTTGGTTATGATAGTTGCTCGTCCGCAATTCCTCAGCGCTCGTCCGTGTTCCGAAATGATATTTGTTGTTGCTCGTCTGCAACCTCCCAGTATTCGTCTGTGTTTGGTACCGGATCCTTCGCTGCACTCGTCTGTGCCTTGACATGTATCCTATATTGTTGCTCGTCTGCAACTGTTCAGCACTCGTATGTGTCTGTTTGACGCTCGTCTGCTTTTATTCCCCAGAAGTCGTTTGTGTTCTGAAGCTCGTTTGCTTTGCTTGGATACTCGTATGTATCATCCCCAACACTCGTCTGTGCTAGCACACACCTGAAGGTGAAGATTTGTTGTTTATCGTGGTATTTCTGTATTGCTACTTCAAATGCTCGTCTGTGTTTGAATTTCTGGTATTCGTCTATACCAGTGGCTGATACTCGTCTGTATCATTGCCTGATACACTCGTCTGTGTTTCTCAGATCATCGTCTGATACTCGTCTGTATCATTGACTTATAATACTCGTCTGTGTTATCTTGATGATCATCCAATACTCGTCTGTATTGAGGAGGTTTCGAATCCTGACAGTGGGAATTAAATGTCGAAATGATTACCGGTCCTGGCGTAACAGGTAAATCCGAAGGAGGCTCGTCTGTCTCAAGCACCAATTATGGTTGCTGCACCTGGCGTAACAGGTTTGCTCAGAAGACTCGTCTGTCTTATACCATATATCCGCGGATAATATATGAAGAAGGTTCGTCTACCTTGATTGCATGTCTATCCCACAGACTTAAGTGCATTACCGGTCCTGGCGTAACAGGTAAATCCGAAGGAGACTCGTCTGTCTCATGTTTTGAGGACTCGTCTGTCCAGCTCCTGGCGTCACAGGACTTTTTGAAGACTCGTCTGTCTCAGTCATTGTTATTGAAGTGTGTTGAGGACTCGTATGTCCAGCTCCTGGCGTCACAGGATGGTTTGAAGACTCGTCTGTCTACTTGTTCTTATTCTGGATATCAGCTCAATTTGGAAGAAGCTCGTCTGCTTCTTCTCCCCTTCAGTCACCGAAGCGTCATTTGGTCGGGTTTATTTCCCGGTGTTGCATTCTTCGTCAGAGTGCAAATTTCTGGTCTTCTTGGTATTCAATCACAGTTTATCTCGAATGGTCGATAGCCCGTACTATCGTCCTTTTCAGATTAACTGGTGATTGAATAGGGGCAGCTGTAACACCTCAAATTTGCCCTCATTTATTTCTGGCATCATCATCATATCATAAGCATACCATAATCATAAGCATACCATGTTCTAACATTTAGCATAGAAAAATGAGGCATAATATTCACATGATTCTAGCATAAGGCATATGATCAGTCATTTGGAAATTCATGATCTTCGAAGTCAAGCCAAGAGCCAAGTGATCTTGCAAGAAGCTCACAAAGGAACCTCATATCTTATACAATCTCAAGCTCATCCTGAAGGCTTTGAAAGAGGTAGATTGATCAAGAAGTGCAAGCAGTGCGACATCTCCTAACAAAAAGGGCTAAATTTAGGGGTTGTGATTCAAAGGTTATCCTGATGCAATTCTGGTTCGAATTTGATTTCAATGTTTTCCACATGATATCAAGTATCTAGGGATGAAATATCGTCAATTGAATCATTTCAGAAGAGCTCCGATTGGTCAGTTACTTGAGAATTGAGAAATTTGAAGAAAAGTCAACTGTGCGGAAAAAAGTCAACTCCCGATTTTATGGTCAAATTTGTGCAACACAAGTCGAATATGATCAATGGATGAGATTTGATCAAGAAAAGTCGAAAGAATCATGAAAAATCAAGAATTGTGGAAAGTTGCCATTTTTGGAAATTAGGGTTTTAGAAACTTGCCATTTTTGGAAAGTTTTCTATGCTTTATATACCATTTTCAAGGCCAAATTACATCATGATCAAGGCATAATTTCAAAGTTTCCCAAACATGAAAGTTGTTCTTTTTTTCAAGAGCTTTCCAACCATTACAAGACCACTCTTATTGTATTATTTTTGTGAAAGTTATGGTGGATTAAAGTGGAGGATTTTATGGTTCTAATTTCCAAATACTTAGAATTTTTCTAAGTAATTTTTGGGCAGTTTTTTATTTGAACTTTCATGGCCATTTTCACACTATTTCCAAGCCTTTTTCCAAACTTTTTTAAACACCAAAGTTGAAGATCTTTCTTTAATCTTTCCATGCATATCAATTTCATCTCATTTGGTTCATTAAAATTCAAGTTCTCATTATTTAAAGTAGCCTTCATGGAAGTTGAGACATTTCTTTAAATTCATGACCAAATGTGCAAATTCATGTCATTTTTCTTTGTGCACATTAGCTTGCTTCTCATATCATTTTGTTATTGGCCTAATTGGTCAAGATATCCCAAATCTTTACCCAAAATGGCTAATTACACCACATGCCATGAATGAGGTTCCAAAATATGACAATTTATGGAAAATTGCAAAATGGATCATTTTGGATTCAGAAGGCTAACACATGCTTCCAGCCCAATATCACACGAATTTGCATTGCATTCTGATCCTAAAACCAAGCCTAAAATTCCATGCCAAGAGCCATCCAAACCTAACACCATCCTTTTGCATTTTTGCAATTTCTCCTCTCCAAGCCAAAAGAATCACTCACAAAGCCTCAGCTTCGGTCACAACCTCATTCCTAACCTAATTGTTCACTTTATAAGCTTAAACACTCCAAGCTCGCCTGAGAATCGCTCATTTTTCAGATCTGGTTTTTTTTCTTGCTCATTTTTGAAGTTTTCCAAAGTTCTCTCAATTGGTTGGTGTAATCTCTAAACTATCACTTGATTCTTCATCCTTGGAGCTTAAAGAACATTTCTCTGGTCTTATTTTGTTGCTGGAAGTTGAAGAAGCAGTGGACTTGTCTCCACTAGGTAACCTTGTTCAAGCTTTATCTCTCTCATTCTTAGGTTTTAAATGCTATAGAACTCATCATGCATCTTTAGCTGAGCCCTACAATAGGTAGGAGATGGTTGTGTGCTTGATTATGAGATTTGGTTGCCATGTTTTTTCATGAAAAATCTTGTAGATCCGTGACTTTTTTTGCTATTTTTTATATGTTAGAATGATTATTTTACGAAACTAACAGTATGGTTATGTTCCTCTCGTTGAGTACTTCATTTTTGGTCTTTATTTTTCTGAATTTCGTTGAGAAATGAGAGAGTTATGGTGTGATGAAGTTTGTTATGTTCATGGAGGGTTGGCTACGGGTTTATGTTGTTCTTGCTGGTTTTTTGCAATTTTCATGTGCATGGGAGGTTGAAGACGATGACGTGGCGGCATACGGTTGGCTAGGTTAAGTTTTCGTCCTTTAGTGACTTAAGTGGTGGTGAACCAATTGACATGAGGTCACATAGTTTTGTTACTAGTTATTTTCTTTTTCTTTTCTTTTGCTCATTTAAGATAAAAAATAAAAGCTGAATATTAGATTGGCATGAGATTTTCGGTTGGGCCTAGGGCCATCTGTTATGCGCACCTCCTCGTTTTGAGCCCAGTCTGTTTTTAATTAGAAAGCCTTACTAAATACACCACATTCATTTCCTTTTCATTTTTCTTTCCTCTTTATTTTCTTTTATTAATCAGTTTCATTTTAATTCAAATAAAATAGTTATAATTCTCTAAAAATTCCCAAATAAGTCATGAATGTTTCTTTGTGTCTCTAAAATTTTGTCACATTTTTATTTTATTTTTTTTATTAATCCACGTGCCAGAATTAAATCGCCAATGTACATAGCTTCTTTTGATCCATTTCTTGACCAGCCTGTCTTGTTGATTTTCCATAGACTTTAATATTTGGAGTTTTGATCCCATTCTTTTTGCATTGTGTTCCTAAGATCTTCTAGTTTTCATATGATTTTTCTCAGAATTTTTAGAAATTTATTTCTTAGGTTTTGGTCTGGTATCTTGTGATATAAGTTTTCTGTCCTAACTTGTGTTTATGCATTCATTTGACCTAGTTCCTTTCTGAATTTTTGCAAATCCTTTTGGCAAGTTAATATAATGTGTTTTAAGATCATTTGGTTTCAGTTGTAGAATTTTTATATAGCTGGTTGATTAGTTGTGGATTTTTGTTCTCACCTTGTCCCTTTTTGCTTCTTTTGGTTCATTAGATTTCTCATAGGCTTAGAAGGGCACTTGTGCCAACTTATTTTGCTCATTTGGGGTTCCTTTGGGGTATGGATACCTTCCTGGTCCTAGGATAGGTCTTGGTTCTTCTGAATTTTTGAGTTTGCTTCATATTCAAGTCATTTGTTTCTTTAAGTGTTTAAATTCCGTATTTTGGTTCCGTTGTCTCTATTGTGACATTGTTTGGTATTGTGTGACTTCTCTCTTCATATTGCTGGCCTCTTAGGCCATTCTTTATATCGTTTTGATTCTGGTTTTGAACTTTGTGTTTGTATTTTGTGTGTTTTGTATTACATTTTTCATAGGTGCGCACTTGTTTCCATATGTATTCATGTTGCCTCAGTTTAAGTCATAAACTTCTCATCTTTATTTCTTTGAGTTGGATCCGCATTAAGCATTTGTTTACTTCATTTCACTTCTGATTGTTGGATGATGTTATGTTAATTTGTTTATTGTTGTTCATTTGTGCATGCTAACCTTGCAGGGGCTATGGTAAGTGTGAGATGTGGGAATTGAGGTCCACATCTCTTCTCATTTTGTTTATATGGACTAACACCTTCTTGTTGGGCTTAGGCCTTTCTCATCTCTCCTCTTATATTCTTCTTCTTCTCTTGAGATCTTCTTTTTAGGTTAGAGAAACCTCACAAACCCTAGGAACTCCATGCATGCTAACTTAGGATAGAAACTTCCCCCTAGTTTTTTCCCTTTTGCTCCTTTGTTTCTCTTTCTCTTCTCATCTCATAATCATAAAAAACACTCTAATAACTTTGAAGTGATGCATTGATCCATAGCCTTATTCCATAAGGTATGCTTGTAGTCTTCCCATCTTGGGATAGTACAAGTTTACCTTGTGATGCACAAGTCTGATCAAGGTATTTTCTTCATAAAAGAAAAGTCTAAAAAAAACACTTCTTCATCTGTAAATAACCAAAAGCACTTAATAATTAAGCAAGTTAGTGAGCTTAGGCCCTAATCTTTGGGTTCAAGTTTTGGGGATCTTCTCCTTACTTGAGTGTGCTTGTTCTATTATTCCATCTTGGAATGTAGTGACAAGTGCACATTCCAATGATGAGAGCTTGAGTTCACTTCCTTGTGACACACTCATAAAAGCTTCATAAAAAATAAAAAAAAACACAAACAAACAATAAGCGTCTTTCCTTCGGGAATTCTCTTCTCATCTCATTCGCTCCGTACGCGAACTTGCTCCTACTTGTCATTTTGCAAGACGGTCACGCACTCGTCGTCCGAGTCTGCAACACCTGAGCAATGGCATAGGCAGGTCAAGCCTTAATTCACAAGCAATTTCCTTGTCACCCCTAGTTAGGGGAACTACGGCGTCTCTGATCCTCATTATCCCGATGAGGTACGTAGGCAGCGGGGTAGGGCCCGTTCGAGCACAATCTTTATTTTCCCTACATTTCTCCTTTTCATTTCTTATTCAATTCTTTTCCGGTTCCAGTTTTCTTTTCATTTCTTTTGCTGCAGTTTTCATACCCTCACCCTTTGAAATAGTTATCTTTGCAAGCGTGGATCCCGTCGGGTACGGCGGACGATCTGGGTGCTAATACCTTCCCAGGTCGTAACCGACTCCCGAACTCAGTCTCTTTGGTTCGCAAGGCCTTGTCCTTTCCTTCTTCCTCAGGTTTGTGCAACATTACCTTTCCCATTCTTTCGGGATAAAAATGTCTGGCTGGCGACTCTAACCTTTCCGCGCCACTTTCGCGTTTGTACCAGGATGAAAATCCGGGGAGCGACATGCTTGTTACGGGCTGTCATTTCATTTGCATACTTCATTCAATAAAAATCAGTGGACGTTTCGTTTTCGTAAATATTGTGTTCCTTGTCTTTCTTTTTCTTTTATTTTTGTTTTATCAGCTATGTGTTCTTACACACACCCACATCACTAAAATGCAGATCCTCATCCACTCTGGATCCTGTTGATAACAGTTCTACTATTGCCAATTATAATTTCGAGAATCCGATCTATCAAACTGAAGACGGAAATGAGGACGATTGTGAAGTACCTGTAGAGCTTGCTAGGTTGTTACAACAAGAAGAGAAAGCTATACAACCACATGAAGAGCCAGTCGAAGTTGTGAATCTGGGAACTGAAGAAAACAGGAAAGAAGTCAAGATAGGGGCTGAATTAGAAGATAGTGTCAAGAGCAGATTGATTCAGATGTTACGTGACTATGTGGAGATCTTTGCTTGGTCTTATGAAGATATGCCAGGGTTGGATACAGACATTGTGGTTCACCGCTTACCAGTAAAAGAATACTGTCGTCCGAAGAAGCAGAAGGTTCGTCGCATGCGTCCTGAGATGTCAGAGAAGATTAAGGCAGAGGTAATGAAACAATTTGATGCAGGGTTCTTAGCAGTGACTTCTTATCCTCAGTGGGTTGCAAATGTGGTGCCGGTACCTAAGAAAGATGGTAAGGTACGTATGTGTGTAGACTACAGGGATTTGAACAAGGCCAGCCCCAAAGATGACTTTCCACTTCCTCATATTGATGTTCTGGTAGACAACACCGCTCAACATAAGGTATTCTCTTTTATGGATGGTTTCTCTGGTTATAATCAGATCAAGATGGCACCTGAGGATATGGAGAAGACAACATTTGTTACACAGTGGGGCACTTTTTGCTACAAGGTGATGCCATTTGGTTTGAAGAATGCAGGGGCAACATATCAGCGTGCTATGGTGGCTTTGTTTCATGATATGATTCATCATGAGATAGAGGTATATGTGGATGATATGATAGCCAGGTCCCAGAATGAAGAACAACATCTTGATCATCTGCATAAGTTGTTTGAGAGGTTGAAGAAATACAAGTTGAGATTGAACCCAAACAAATGTACTTTTGGAGTTAGATCTGGTAAGCTCCTGGGTTTGATTGTCAGTGGAAAAGGTATTGAAGTGGATCCTGCAAAAGTGAAAGCTATACAAGAGATGCCAGCTCCCCGCACTGAGAAGGAAGTTAGAGGTTTCTTGGGACGATTGAATTACATTGCAAGATTTATTTCCCAATTAACAGCTACCTGTGAGCCAATCTTCAAGTTGTTGAAGAAAGATCAGGTGATGGAATGGAATGATGAGTGTCAGACTGCCTTGATGAAATCAAGAAATATCTTCTAGAACCTCCAATATTGATGCCACCAGTTGATGGAAGACCCTTGATTATGTACTTAACAGTATTAGACAACTCAATGGGGTGTGTATTGGGGCAACATGACGAGTCTGGTCGAAAAGAGCAGGCAATATACTACCTTAGCAAAAAGTTTACCGACTGTGAAACAAGATACTCATTGCTCGAGAAAACTTGCTGCGCTTTGGCATGGGCTGCTCGCCGACTAAGACAGTATATGTTGACTCATACTACCTTATTGATTTCAAAGATGGATCCAATCAAGTATATATTCGAGAAACCTGCTCTCTCCGGAAGAATTGCAAGATGGCAAATGATATTGACAGAATATGATATACAGTATACTACTCAGAAGGCCATTAAAGGAAGTGTTGTGGCTGATCATTTGGCTCATCAAGCAGTGGATGATTACCAGTCAATGAGTTTTGAGTTCCCCGATGAAGACATTATGATTATTACCAAAGAACCTGGACAATATGACGGACCTGAACAAGGATCCCGATGGACTATGGTTTTTGATGGTGCTTCCAATGCACTTGGTAATGGTGTTGGTGTTGTGATCAGTTCCCCTGAAGGTTGTCATACCCCGATTACCGCCAGACTTTGTTTTTATTGTACTAATAACATGGCTGAGTATGAGGCATGTATCCTGGGTATTCAAGCTGCCATTGATATGAAGATTCAGTTCCTTGATGTGTATGGAGATTCAACCCTGGTAGTAAGTCAGATTAAAGGAGATTGGGATACCAAGCATGATAATCTCATTCCTTACAGAGAGCATGTGTTGTCTTTGATTCCACATTTCAGAAAGATTACCTTTGGACATATTCCACGAAGAGAGAATCAGTTGGCAGATGCATTAGCCACCATGGCATCCATGTTTGAGATCAGCTGGGATGATGAAGCTCCCAAGATTATTATTGATAGATTTGAAAAGCCTGCATACTGCAATGAGATTGGCACTGAAGAAGCAGAGGAGAAACCTTGGTTTTATGAAGTGAAAAGATATCTTGAAGTTCAGGAATTCCCTGAAGGGGCATCTGTCAAAGATAGGAAGTTTCTGAGAAGGTTTTCTGCTAAGTTCTTTTTGAGTAATGGAATTTTGTACAAGCGCAATCATGATTCAACTATGCTTCGTTGTGTGGATAAGAAGGAAGCAACTGAGATTATAGAAGACATGCATGATGGGATCTTTGGCACTCATTCTAGTGGTCATACCATGGCAAAGAAGATATTGAGAGCAGGTTACTATTGGTCTACCATGGAAGCTGACTGCTATCAACATTCCAGAACATGTCACAAGTGTCAAATCTATGCTGATAAAGTGCATATACCTTCATCACCATTGAATGTGTTGACTGCTCCTTGGCCTTTTGCCATGTGGGGCATTGATATGATTGGTGAGATCAAACCTACTGCTTCTAATGGGCATCGTTTCATCCTGGTTGCTATTGATTACTTCACGAAATGGGTGGAGGCAACTTCATTTGCATCTGTTACCAAGAATGTTGTGGCTCAATTCATTAAGAATAATATCATATGTAGGTATGGCATCCCTGAAAGGATTATTACGGACAATGGCTCTAATCTAAACAATACTATGATTACTGATCTCTGCACGCAGTTCAAGATTAAGCATCACAATTCTTCTCCGTATCGTCCGAAGATGAATGGGGCAGTTGAAGCTGCTAATAAGAACATTAAGAAGATTGTACAGAAGATGACTATTACTTACAATGATTGGCATGAGATGTTACCATTTGCTCTTCATGGTTATCGTACTACAATACGTACTTCAACAGGGGCAACCCCATTCTCCTTAGTATATGGCATGGAAGCAGTTCTACCCATTGAAGTTCAGATTCCCTCCTTAAGAATTATGAAGGATGCAGGCTTGGATGAAGATGAGTGGATTCAGACTCGACTTGACCAGATAAATTTGATAGATGAGAAGAGGCTAGCAGCAGTTTGTCATGGCCAGATGTACCAGAAACGGATGATCAAAGCTTTTAATAAGAAGGTTAAGCCAAAGGTATATCAGACTGGTGATTTGGTAATCAAGCGTATCATATTACCACAGGGTGATCCTAGGGGCAAGTGGACTCCTACGTATGAAGGACCATTTGTAGTCAAAACAGCATTCTCAGGAGGTGCCATGATACTTACTACTATGGATGGTGAAGACTTCCCACAGCCTGTAAACGCAGACATAGTTAAAAAATACTACGCATAAAAAGAGACCCACTAGGTTGACTGGCCTAGGCAAAAATAAGGGCATCCCGGCAAACCAAAAGGGTTTGGGCAAAAATTAGGGATATATATATAAAAAAATGTACACCCGGCAAGTCGAAAACCCGAAAGGGCGGCTTGGGAAAAAAAGGGTATCCCGGTGGATTGAAAACCTGAAAGGGCAATCCAGGCAAAAGTTAGGGATTAAAGCGTATGACTATGTCTCGTTTGGATCACCCATGAAACTACGACCAGTTGTGTTACTTACTCAAGCTCGAACAGATAAAGCTCAATCCAATCATTTCCGTCTCGACAACAGAAGATGAGATACTTGAAGATAATGGCAATAGTAGAATTGAAACTCAATAGGATTATTTCCCACATAGCTGATTTTCTTTGTAAAAACTTTTTGACAAATTCCTCTTACTAGGATTTCTGTCTCCTTGTACAAACTTACCCATGTACGAGTCACTTTTTGATATAAATAAAATTCTATCTTTGAATCCAGATTTACTTTTACCCTATTTACATAAGCGAAACGTCCATTGGTTGTGTTTGAATGTATGTATGCTTTTGAATATGATTGATGTTTACCAGAAATGCATGAACATGCAGTAATAGTATTTACTAAGGACGAACGAGGGAAGGAATTCAACGAAGCTTCGCCGGTTCATCCCCACCAGACAGCTACAATCCCCCAGTAGGGCAAATCCATCTTCATAAGTACTTCGAGTCACATTTCCCCTGGAATCTATATCCATCTCTTTTATCCTCATACGGATAATCGGGAATTTATTCTTCCAATAGGAGTACGACGAACGAAGAAGGGAGGTTATGTATACCTTACTATCGGACGAAGACGGGAGGTTATGTATACCTTACTATCAAACGAAGACGGGGGGTTATATATACTATATTATCAAACAAGACGGGAGCAAGTTCCTCATATCTTCCAGCAACGAATCGGGATTTATTTTCCCTGGCCAGCAGCTGTTGTACGAAGATATCCAGATGCTTCAGGCTGCATGATGCATACATACATCATTTACATCATATCATACATAATACATTACTTAAGTGCATCATATTATACATGCATACATAATGCATAAGCTAATATTATCATACGGAATGTTATAATCTTGTTTTTCAGATTAATTCTCCAGCAGACAAACTTCATCAACAACTTGTGACCTTGGGCCGTTGTTTATCTTCCCAAAGGTTACATCTTATACCTCAGGACGTTGTTTATCGTCCTGAAAGCTATCATTTCCTCGGGACGTTGTTTATCCTCCTGAAAGCATATCATGACTTTGGGCCGTTGTTTATCTTCTCAAAGGTTACATCATCATTTCCTCGGGACGTTGTTTATCCTCCTGAAAGCTATCTTGACTTTGGGCCGTTGTTTATCTTCTCAAAGGTTACATCATCATTTCCTCGGGACGTTGTTTATCCTCCTGAAAGCTATCTTGACTTTGGGCCGTTGTTTATTTTCCCAAAGGTTACATCATTATACCTCAGGACGTTGTTTATCTTCCTGAAAGCATATCATGACCTTGGGCCGTTGTTTATCCTCCCAAAGGTTACCTCATTATTATGGGACGTTGTTTATCTTCCCAGAAAGTTATATCTTCATATCTTGGACTGCTTTATCCTCCAAGAGATGTATTTGAAGAACTTTTCTCCAAGTGGCATCTTTAAGCCCACTCAAGCATATTCAACTAGTCATCAGTATCTCTCTACGCACCGGTGAGTGCAAATTTTTGGGCTTTTGTGTTCAATCCCCTTCAACCTTCCAGGTCACGACTGGCAAATATACCAATCTAACCCCTCAGGTTTCAGAAAATTGAACAGGGGCAGTTGTTGCACCCCAAAATTTGCCCTCACAATACAAGACTTTGTGTGCTAAGAAGGTTCACAAGGTTTACAAGGCACTTTATGAGGTTCACAAGGTTCACAAGACCTTTCATGAGGTTCATGAAGTTTACAAGACCTCCCATGAGGTTCACAAGGTTCACAAGACCTCCCATAAGGTTCACAAGGTTCACAAGACGTCTTATGAGGTTCACAAGGTTCACAAAGTTCACAAATAGTCAGAAGATTTGACAATTCCCTCAGACAATGCATTCTCCTAAGCAGTGCATCCAAAACTAGGGTTTTGACTTTAATCAGGCTAAATGGATTTCCAAGACTTCAAGTGAGCTTCATAACATCTTATATGTGTCTAAGAATCCCCATGACAAATTTCAGAACTTTTTCCAAAGGTTTGCTGAGTCAGATGATCAGATAAGTCAAAATCAGTCAAAGCAGTTAAAAGGTCAAACTGAGGTCAACCGTGGTCAAACCAAAGTCAAACTTCATGATTTTTTGCCAACATCAAGTATATGAAGTAAAATTCATCATTTGATCAAGGGTTGATCATGATTCATCAAGGAGGTTTCAGATCATCAAGAATCAGAGGTTTCTAAATTAGGGTTTCCTCAGGAAAAGTCAACTGAACTTTGACCAGCCATAACTTTCACATGCTTCATCACATTTTTCCCATACAAAGCTCATTTTGAAGGAAATTGAATTCTCTACAACTTTGTGTCTCACAAGCCAAGCCAAAAAATGCTTCATTTGGAAGGTATGAGCTAAGACATTATAGGTCCTTTTGAAAGTCAACAAAAAGTCAACAACTTCAAAAGGGCATAACTTGAGAATGGTAAATGATATGAACATGAAACCAATGGGGTTGGTTAGAGTACTCTTCAATATTTCCAAAATGTCCAAGAACACCCTCATAGCATTAAAATTGAAGGATATATGCTCTTGCAAAGTTGGGAAATGTTTGGTTGATTTATGAAGAAAATGGAGGCTTAGAACCAAATTTTTCCAAATGGGCTTGCCATGTGATGATCCAATCCATACAAATACCTCATGCACGAACCAACCCTCATTTATTCATATTTTTTATTATTTTTATTTTATTTATTTTGATTTATTCATTTAAAATCATTTTAAATCAAAATAAAATAGATAAATCAAATATTTAAATGAGATTTTGCTTCTAGAAAATCATAAATATGGCTTGGATCAAATTGATATAAGAATTAGGGTGATTGGCTTGAAATAGAAAGGTCTTATTCAAGAATATTTGAAATTTAAACACCAATCTTTTTCAATCTCAAAAATCAAAACAATCCACACAATGGTCCAGTCTCTTGACCTAATTTGATTCTACTATAAGTATACAACATAACCCAATCACAAGGACGAATGCCTGCCTCAAAGAGTAAGTTCATACATTCAAAAAATCATCCAAAATTTCAAATTCGGATTCTTCCATAGAGGCCATTCCAAGGAGATTTGAAGGTTGAGACATGTTTATTGGACATCCTTGAATCATTCTCAATACTCATATGCATCTAAAACCTCATGAATGACCTAAACCGAATCTGTTTTGTGCTTGACTTTGAATTTTTCGATTCTCATTATTGATGCATTGCCAACTAATTTTGTTTATTGATTTGTGATTGTTTGAAGCTTGTGATGAATTCTGGACAGTTTAATTCGAGTTTCATGAACTGGAGTGAATTCCACCATTGTTAGGGTTTTCGGCCTCCTTTAGGGTTTTGCTCTTAAGCTAACATAAATTAATTCTAAAGCCATGGATCAACGCCAATTCATCTTTGGATCATATTTGTATAATTAATTTGATAAAATTTTGCAGTTTTGATGGTGAATGAGATTCGTAGGTTTTGCTGCGAGTTTGAATTCGCAGGAAACTTCATAGGTAAATTCGCAGCAATATTCCCAGGTCTGGAGGAAGAAGAAGGAGTTTTGGCGCGCGGCTGATATTTGAATCTTTGTTTAATATTTTATGAAACAGTTTGCAAGTTATTTCATAATTGTGTTGATAGCCCAGTGGTAAGGAGCTCTTGTGTTATACCTGAAGGTCTTTGGTTCGAATCCTGGATTCACCAATCTTTTCTTATTTTTTCCAGTTAACTATCAAACTTAAAATATAATGAATTGTGATGCATATATTATCAGATGCGCCCTCCCGGCTGGAATGGTAAGTGTGCTTGTGTAATGCGTGAAGGTCCTGGGTTCAAATCCCCCCCAGGCCTTTTGTGTTGTTTTCTTTTTTCATGATTTTTCCAGGTTAGGCAACAAAACCAAATGGAGTGTGTGTCTAACGCCAGCGCGCGCACGGCCCAGTGGTTGGAAGGCTGGTCCTGAGTGTGGAAAGCTTAGGGACTGGGTTCAAATCCCAGCCCAAGCAGGTTTTGTTTCTTTTCATTCTTTTTTTTTATTTTGTTTCTTATTTAATTAATTCCTATTATATTTAAGCAAATTCAAATAATAAAATAAATAGGATGTTCATATTATCTTAAATTCATTCTTTTTTTAATTTTAATTTTATAAGAAAAACTTATTTATTTTTTTGTAAATTATTAATATTGTAAAATTATATATAGTTATTTTATTATTTTAAAAATATGTATATAAACCCTAAGTTTCTAAAAACCATAAAATATTTTGTAAAAATCTAATTAATTTTTATAAACCCTAATAATTTTCACAAACCCTAATTTTCTTCTATTTAAAATTTAATTCTATTATAATCTTTAATTTATCATTTATAAACCGTAATCGTGTATATATATTATATAACTTGTTTATAATTTAATTCTTGTATATAAATATGCTTAAAATAATTAAAATTCTTAATTTAATTTTGTAAATATAATAATTCAATATGTATATATTTTATAATTTGTTTATGATTCTTGTATGTAAATAATTTTTAA
This sequence comes from Lathyrus aphaca, assembly GCA_963966055.1. Classification (NCBI taxonomy): domain Eukaryota; kingdom Viridiplantae; phylum Streptophyta; class Magnoliopsida; order Fabales; family Fabaceae; genus Lathyrus; species Lathyrus aphaca. Next base: position 735,310,052 of record OZ014519.1, on the reverse strand, counting down.
TATATGTTTAAAAATAATTAAAACTTGTTGATTTAATTTTGTAAATATGATTTATTTTATAACATGTTTATAATTAACCTAATTTCTATAACTTATACATAATTTAAAATTTTATGATAATTAGCATATAACTGTTTATATTTTCTTCTTAATCTTAAAAATAATTGCTTATATAAAAAATTGATTTTTTTAATTATTATGCTAATATTTTTGTTTATGTGATATTTATTATTACTAACCCCATTTATATTGTGATTTATTATTATTATTTTTACTAACCCCAATTATATTATTATTATTTATTTTTGCTTATTTATTTAATTTGCTTTAATTATTATTATTATGTAATTGTTTCCTGGATGTAATATTTTAATAGTAATGTTAATATTTATTTTATGTTATGGTTAGTAAATAGGGAGTGTAACATGTTTGTATGTAAAAATTAATTTAGATCACTAATTTAAAAGATAAATATTTAAATTGTACACTCACACACGTAAGTCGATCTTTGATCGCCATCTCACTTCCTTAAGGGTTACCTCTCATGTTGCCTAAAACAAAAGGTCAAGTAGGGTGTATAAAGCAAAGTCCCTCATTTTCACATCATCTAGTCCCTAAACAAATAAAAAGATCAAGTCCCTTCGAATGTTGCCTTCGTAATGATCTTGTCCCTTTCGAATAAAGATGATAAGTCCCTTCGAATTGCTTATACACCCCACAGTTGCCTAAATAACAATGTCCCTTCATTTGTCCCATTACATCCAAGGTAATGACTACCTATTCCTTAATAATAGGGATAGTCTTACCATTTAAAGGATTCAAGAACAGAAAAGACTTAAACTTAGGGTAGGTTCCTCTTAGATACTTGCTCACTTTTCAAAAACATTTCAAACACTTCACACATTTCAAACAATTTTCAAAACAAAGGTTTTTTACGCATCCGTACATGGATCATTATAAAACTCTTAAGAAAATTTCTATTCACACACTTCACATTTCAAAAACATTTTAAAGTGAGCTAAGTAACTAAGAGCCCATGGATAACCATGGATGTAAAGGGTGTTAATACCTTCCCTTTACATAACCTACCCCCCGAACCCAAAAATCTTTTAAAAGGTCTTTCCTGTTCTTTTATGCCTTTCCTTTGGATAAAATAAAAGTCGGTGGCGACTCTTGCTATCCGCAACATAACTAAAGTCAGTTCTCCCACCGTGTTACACCTGTCTCTTTCCTTCTCTTATCCTTACTTTCCTTTCAGCCAAGTCGGCTTGTTTCAACGGAGGTTGACTGATGATTAGATTCCCAACTCCGTTATGTTGAAGCTTATTGACAAATCTTCTTATCTCTTCTTGCCCCTGGGCCAAACTCTGGATAAGAGCCATTTGGCCATTCATCTGGATCCTCATCTCTGCCATCTCAGCTTGTAGTTGTTTCAGCTGATCATCCTTGTTGTCCTCAGGATTCTTCTTCTTCATGTCCTTAGAGAGGAGTGCTTTCAACTCTTCTTGCCCCTTGGACAAATTCATAATCACTTCTTGAAACTGAGCATTCTGAGCTTGAAGATCTTTGACAGATTGTTCGAGAGCCATTTCTGCTGAAATAAACAGCGAGAAGATGAGAAATCTGTTGTGACAACCTGTCATGCAATGATATGGTATGTAGATGCATATGCAATGTTTTCAAAGACCGCAGAATTTACAATTGTTAAACAAACGGAAATAAAACTTTTATTAGTAAATGTTAAAATTATTTTTCCCCTTGGGCTTACAATGAAAGGAAATAAGTACAAAAATGGGGTTTTAAGTCTCCCATGGACGTTTCCTCTTTGTATGGAGGTATGTGTTGAGGTTCTGCTCCTCGTGAAATTGCTTGGTCAGCTCCAACACTTTTTCTTGGCTAATCCTGAATTGAGCTTCGAAGGTATTTCTTTGTTCCTTCAGTTGGATCCAGGATTTCTGCAATTCTTCCAGGTTAGTGGGCATGTCTGGATGAAGAATGGTATAAGGAGTATCTCCTTCTGCAACAGGTTCCATAGTAACTGGTAGAATAGCAGGATATGGCAACATAAGAGTCCGAGCATAAGATCACACCCATTTGAGGTAAGGTTCCATAGGAATGGAGTACTTTGGTTCCAGAGTCTTGCTGTCAACCTTGTTCTCTTTACCCCAAGCTCGTATGAATCTTTAACGGTAACCTTGCAGATCGTTGTCGTAGTCGAACACAATACCCTGAATAAGCATGTCATGAGGATCATTACTCCGAGCATAACCAAACTGACGTAGAACTAAAGAAGGATTGTAGGTAATGCCCCCTCTTATGCCAAGGAGTGGCACATTGGGGAATTCCCCACAACGGTCAATGATAGTAAAATTCTCCATAGATCTAGAACACTAATGAATGTCTGAATGAGAAAGTGACATGATCCTTTTAGACCACCATAACCCTTGTTCATTCTTCATCACTGATCGAGGAAGGTGAGAAATAAACCACCTAGACAATAGAGGTATACAACACATCATAGTTCCTCGTTCCTTCATAGTACGGGTATGAAGAGAGTGTAAGATGTCTCCAAGTAATGTAGGCACTGGATTATGAGTCAGAAATATGTTGATGGCGTGTACGTCTATGAACTGGTCTGGATTAGGGAACAAAACTAAGCCATAGATTAATAAGGCTAAATTCTCCATAGATCTAGAACACTAATGAATGTCTGAATGAGAAAGTGACATGATCCTTTTAGACCACCATAACCCTTGTTCATTCTTCATCACTGATCGAGGAAGGTGAGAAATAAACCACCTAGACAATAGAGGTATACAACACATCATAGTTCCTCGTTCCTTCATAGTACGGGTATGAAGAGAGTGTAAGATGTCTCCAAGTAATGTAGGCACTGGATTATGAGTCAGAAATATGTTGATGGCATGTACGTCTATGAACTGGTCTGGATTAGGGAACAAAACTAAGCCATAGATTAATAAGGCTAAGATCTACTCAAAAGCATCATAGCTCATAGCCTACAAGAATACCTGAGCTTTCTCCATCAATACCTTAGAAAGAATACCCTTAACTTTGCTTCTTGTTTCTAGGACAGTGTTTGATTTCTTCAAATGTAAGGCTGCAGCAATAACCTCAAGTTTAGGCTCTTTTTCTAAGCCTGTGAAGGGTCTCTGATTAAGGATAGGTATACCCAATAGTTTAGAGAACTCCTCCATTGTGGGAACCAGCTGATAATCGGGGAATGTGAAACAGTGATGTTTAGAGTCAAAGAACTGAAATAGGACACTCATCACGTTTTCATCAAATCCTGAGGTAACCAAGTCAAGTAGGTGACCATGCTTCTTGATGAACTGAGAGTTTTCAGAAACTTGAGAGACCAATTCTTTAAGCTTAAAAGGTATCCCTACAAAGTTGATTCAGATAGTATTCCTACGAGCAGAAGCCATGACCTGCAACAAAGAACAAAAATAAATCCTTTGGTCCTTGAAATGGTTAGTGAAAATGCCATGCTCATGATGTCATGATGTTATGATGTTATGTTCAATCACAAACATGTGGCACACACAAACAAGTCACACCATAGCCCTAGGTTTAGAGGCTTGTATGAGGTTTAAAGGTAAGTACCCTCCCCTGAAGTTTAGTTGGTTCATCCTGTCCTACAAAAGTAACCGGGTTCTAAGGGATCTCAATATCATTGATCCTTCCCAAGGGTGGTTGTTCAGTAGGCAACTTACTTGCCAACCAAAACCCTCCAAGTTTAGGATCTCAATGAGTGTAGCATCGAGTATCAACCAACTTCGGTCTTCACCAAAGCCGGTTATCTCACTACTTTCTAAAGGCCAAGATGGGATGACTAGGGTTCTAAAAGTCAGTTAGTGTATTGACAATATATGGCAGCCTCATATTATCCTTAACTTACTTAAGAAACATAAGCACCAACCAAGAAGTCACACTAACTATTGCAACCAGATCAACCATATCGGTATATGTCGTACAATTTCCTTGGTCTATTGCCATTTACATAAGGTACACTAGATCCGGGTTAGGATCTTTCACACAAAAATCCCAACAAGTAATATAAAGCAAACAAAGCAAAAAATTTAAGTGATCTAATTCCTAAGGGTTCCCCTCTTTTATTAAGTCCCCAGCAGAGTCGCTAGTTCTGTAACACGGTGGGAGAACTGACTTTTAGTCATGTTGCGGATAGCAAGAGTCGCCACCGACTTTTATTTTATCGAAATGGAAAGGACATAAAAGAACAGGAAAGACCTATTTTAAAAGACTCGGGTTCGGGGGGTAGGATATATAAAGGGAAGGTGTTAGCACCCTTTATATCCATGGTTATCCATGGGCTCTTAGTTACTTAGCTCACTTAAATTGTTTTTGAAGAGTGTAGTGTGTGATTAGAAATTTTTCTAAGTACTTTGTAATGATCATCGTATGGATGTATACAAAGCTTTATTTTGAAAAATGTTTAAGAAAGTATTGTGAGGTGTGAAAAGTATTTTTGAAGAGTGAGCAAGTAACTATGAGGTACCTACCCTAGATTAAGTCTTTCGTGTTCTCGTATGTTCTTTCAATGGTAAGACTATCCCTATTATTAAGGAATAGGTAGTCATTACCTTGGATGCGTAAGGGACAAGTGTAGGGCCATCGTATGGTCATAGAAGGCAACTTAAGGGTGTCTTTAGCAATTCGTAAGGGACTATCATCATTTATTCGAAGGGACAAGATCATTATTCCGTAGGCAACCTCGAAGGGACTTGATCTTTTAAATCTGTAGGGACTTGATGATTTTATAAGTGAAGGGACTTTGCTTAAGACACCCCTATATTCGAGGGACTTGACCATTTTATTTTAAGGCAACCAAGAGGAATACCCTAGGAAGTGCAAGATGGCGATCAAAGATCGACTTACGTATGTGAGTGTTTATTTTCAAATATTTATCTTTTAAAGTTAATTATCTAAATTTATTTTAATTACAAATAGTTTCCACACCCTATTGACTAACCACGCAGTTAATATGAAAAATAAATGGCAGAAATTAAAAGGCAGAAAATAAAATTCCTACACTATTACATGGCTTAGGGGCAGTTACATAATAATAATAATGGCGGAAAATAAAAAAAAAACAATTATTACAAAGGCGAGGCAGTTACATAATCAGTCAAACAATGAATGAATAACATAAAAATGAGTGAATAAATTAGAAGAAAAAAAGTTTGCAAACTAGGTTAAGAAAACAATTAGGGTTAGGGTTTGAGAAAAATTTTAAGGTTTAGGAAAAATTTTAGGGTAAAAATTAGGGCGAAATCTGGGTTTTAAGATAAAGATTAGGGCTAAATTTTTAGGGTTTAAAGTTTATGAAAAAAATTAAGACTTAGGTTAAAAATTAAGGTTTAGGGAAAAAATTAAGGTTTATGAAAAAAATTAAGGTTTATAATAAAAAATATAAGTTTTAAAAATAAAATAAAAAAATGATTTTGTTTTATCTTTTAGAAATTAGTTTAATAATAATAATAAGGAAATTCAAAGAAAATACATAATTTGATGAAAAAGGGAAAAATAAAGTTAGAGATACCCAAAATATTGGGGGTTGGTGTTGAACCCCTGACTTTGCCTTTGCCAACAAAAACCTTCAGCCACTATGTTACGTCACGTTTCTTTGCCAAAATGTTGGGAATGAGTGTTGAACCCACGTTTCTTTGCCAAAATGTTGGGAATGAGTGTTGAACCCAAACCCTCAGACTTTCAACCTTAGGTCTTTGTCACTAGGTCAATCAGCGCACGCCACACACCATCTTCTTCCTCCCACCTGCATATTTTTGGTATATACTATTGGAAGAATAAAAAAAGAAATAAACAGGATCAAATAAAATCGCTGCAGATTTTAAAATAATGAAAAATAAGAAAAGCGATTAAAATAAAATCTAAAAAATATTAAAACAATGCTAAAAATCTAATAAAATCAAATAAAGAACGCACAATTTTTTTTTTAGATTTTTGAGAATATGAAAATAGAAAATAAATCAAATAAAATAGAAAAAAGAGGAATTTGCGATTTTGAGGGTCGAAATCTTTTAGAATTTTATTCTAAAAGAGTATTGTTCGTCGATTTTTTTCTGAACTTCTGGAAAAAAATCGGAGTAAATCGAAACAATAGTACTTACCTGACTTACCTGTCAGCCTGGAATTCTTATCACTACTGCAGCCTTCGAAGTATCGACGAAAACAGATTACAGAAGATTAACCAATAGTTTAGTTCTCCATGGTGCCCTATGATTCCTGCATCGAAACTTAAATCCAACTATCCAAAACCATCTACACAATCAAACAAACATATTATGTAATCAAAATCAATTAATCATGCATAAATCATTAAAATTGAAAAAAAATCAAAAGAAAAGCAAGAATATGAATTTGGTTTGTATGATTTGGCATGAATTTGATGATGAGGATGATTGGAATAGGTTCAGGAAACCTCAAGGATTCATTTGCAGCCTTTAATCAACTTGTAAAAGTGATGGATTGTGGAAACCTAATTTTGAATTATGTGAAATTTTAAAGTACGAATATCATCCTCTTGGTCTCCCTCGTTTTCTTGTCTTGTGATGTTGTTGTGGTTATATAGTAATGTAATTAGGTTAAGAATTTGGGCCTTGGTTGGAGTTGTATGGGTTGCTTGATTGTGAAGAAAGTTATGGTAAAAAATATCAAAAAAAATCAAATGATATGTTTCCAAATTGGTTGTGCACGAAATTGGAGAGTATCAAATCAACTTAAATGATGTTTAAGAGCTTCTAGAAGAAGAATCAAATCAAATATTTGTATTTTCATATTTTATTTTGATTTAAAATGAATTTTAATGAATAAAATCCAAATAAATGATAAATAAATTATAAAAATCAGAAAATATTTGAATTGGGTCGTGCTTGATATTATCATGAAGATTGGGTTGCAAAATGATAGGCCCATTTGGAAAAAATTAGATTTAAGCCCTTATTTTCTTCATACACCCCTCAAAAATCTCCCAACTTTGACAAGGCATAAATCCCTTAATTTTAAGGCTATGAAAGTTTTCTTGGATATTTTGGAAAGCTTAAAGATTCCTCTAACAAAACTCGTTGGTCTCATGTCCATATCGTTTACCATTTTCAAATTATGCCCTTTGGAAAAAGTTGACTTTTTGTTGACTTTTGAAATGACCTGTAATGTTTTAGCTCATACCTTCCAAATGAAGCATTTTTAGGCTTGGCTTGTGAGACACAAATTTGTAAAGAATTCACTTTCCTTCAAAATGAGCTTTGGATGGGAATTTTTTGATGAAGCATGTGAAAGTTATGGCTGGTCAAAGTTCAGTTGACTTTCCTTAAGAAAACCCTAATTTGGAAACTCCTGATTCTTGATGATCTGAAACTTCCTTGATGAATCATGATCAAAACTTGATAAAATGATGAATTTTACTTCATAAACTTGATGTTGGCAAAAAATCTTGAAGTTTGACTTTATTTTGACCACAGTTGACCTCAGTTTGACTTTTTAACTACTTTGACTGATTTTTGCATATCTGATCATCTGACTGGGCAAACTTATTGGGAAAGCCTTAAAACTTGACATGGGGATTCTTGAATATATGTAGGATGTTATGAATCTCACTTGAGGCCTTGAAAGTCCATTTAGCCTGATGAAATTCAAAACCCTAGTTTAGGGTGCATTGCTTAGGAGGATGCTTTGTCTGAGGGAATTGTCAAACTTTCTGACTAATTGTGAACCTTGTGAACCTCTTGGGATACCTTGTGAACCTTTTGAACCTCTTGGGACATCTTGGAGCAAAATTTCTTGACTAGGGGAGGGCAAATTTTGGGGTGCAACAGAAGCCTTCATTGTTTTTTGTATCATCTTAATCTTCTCAGTCGTCTCTTGCACAATCTTAGGTCCGAGTACTGCACTCTCGCCTGATTCATACCAACACAATGGAGTCCGGCATCTTCTTCCATACAATGCCTCATATGGTGCCATTCAAATACTAGCATGATAACTATTATTGTAGGTAAACTTAATCAACGGAAATTGACTATCCCAAGATCCTCCTTGATCCAACACACAAGCTCTCAGTAAATCCTCTAAAGATTGGATAGTCCTCTATGTATGACCATCTGTCTGTGGATGATAAGCAGAGCTCATCCTCAACTTAGTACCCAAAACATCTTGTAAACTCTTCCAAAACCTCGACATAAACCGCAAATCTCCATCCGATATGATACTCGACGGTATCCCATGCAACTTCACAATCTTTTCAATATACATCTCAGTTAACTTTTGCATAGAATGATTAATCTTCATCGGCAAGAAATGGGTTGACTTAGTCAATCTATCCAAAGTCACCCAAATTGAATCATTTCCCTTAGCAGTCTTCGGTAAACCTGTCACAATATCCATGGAAATGTTATCCCACTTCCATTCTGGAATATTCAACGACTGCATCATACCTAATGGTTTTTGATGTTCAATCTTCGACTTCTGACAAGTCAAGCATGCATACACAAATTCCGAAACATCCTTCTTCATGCCTGGCCACCAAAACAATTTCTGCAGATCTTGGTACATCTTTGTAGCACTAGGATGGATACTCAATCTACTACGATGTCCTTCTTCTAAAATACTTTTATTTATTTCATGAACATCAGGAATACACACTTTATCCCAAAATCTCATCACACCATTTTCGTCAACCCGAAAATCACCTTTGTTACCTTGGTTAATCAAAGTCAAATAATCAACCAACTTCAAGTCAGATTGTTGTCCTTCACGGATTCTTTCCATAATTTCACTGGTCAACTACAACATTCCCAACTTCACACTCTCAGATGTAGCCTCACACAACAAACTCATGTCTCAGAACTGCTCAATCATTTCAAATTCTTTCACCATAAGCATCGACATATGCAATGTCTTCCTACTCAAAGCATCTGCAACCACATTTGCCTTACCAGGATGGTAATTCAAATCAAAATCGAAGCCTTTTAACAATTCTAACCATGTTCTCTGCCTCATATTCAGTTCCGTCTGATCAAACAGATATTTCAAACTCTTGTGATTGTTGAACACTTCGAATTTCGAACCAAAGAGATAATGTCTCCAAATATTCAACACAAACACCATAACTGCTAACTCCAAATCATACGTTGGATGATTCCTTTCATGAACTTGATAACACTAAATTTCACCGTATTTCTGACTTCGATTTCGCATGAATTCTTAGTTTTTATTACTATTTTGTTATATTATTACTTTGTTTTTCTTTATTTTCAGGTTTTCTATGTAATCAGGGCCTAAATCGAGAAAAGGAGCGAAAAAGGAGCTGAAACGAACAAAAATCAAGTTTTTCAGCTTTTTACACTTACGACATCCACCATGGCTGGCGCCATGGGGTCAGCCATGACATGGCCACGTCTCAAGACCACTCCACAACTGCCAAGAGTCCACGATCCCCACTTTCTTCACCATTTTACACCTATGGCGGGCGCCACAAGGCAAAAACCTTTCCCTCCACTTTTTAGTGGAGGGGGGCATCCTAGTCTTTTCCCATTTAATGTTTGCCTATAAATAGGACTTTAGAATTTCATTTTTATCATCCAAACTTAGAATCTCTTAGGCATATATCAGTTTTAAAGTAGTAATCACTTCACATCGGGGTGTTACTACAATCGAGTGATCGAGTCTGTATACGTCTGTGTGATCGAGTTTTGGAGCACTCTGGGAGGAAGTTAATCCTGCCGCCATTTTAATTCCAGTTCGTATTTTATTTTTCCGCACTCGCTTTATTTTATTTACTTTCCGCATTGCCTTACTTTATTTATTATCCGCACTCGCACTTTACTTTATTTTATTTCCGCACTCGCTTTAAATACTTTTATTTCTCGCACTCGCTTTACTTTCTTTATTACCTGCACTCGCACTACTTTTATTTACTTTCCGCACTCGCACTAATTACTTTTATGAAAAATAATAAAAAGAACTTTTACTTTACCATGTCTAACTAAATCCATAAAGGTTAGAATGTAAGGATCGTAATTGAACCAGTAATCCGTACAACTGTTCGTAGAAACACTTAAGGGCTATTTTAACTTTCAATTTAAGTTTAATTGTTTTTAACTATTTCAAAAACAACCAAAAGCGCTTTGTCTAGTTCATTAGGAGTTTTTAGATTAAAAAGAAAAGAGATTTTAAAACCATTTTCGGACGCGTTAAGAAGTTTAGAGTCTGGTTCGTGAGAACCTCTTTTTGCTAAGAAATCCAGGTTAAAATAATTTTCAACTTAGTTAAGATACTATATTTCTTAAAAATAGGTTTACCACTCTAACGCAGTACACACCTTTTTATCCGTGCCAATAGGAGGGGTTGATTAGAGAGTACAACTCGGTTCTGAATACGCGAAAGCGACAGTTCCTGTTAAATTGGTTCTTTTCAAAGTGGAAAACATTGCTCATAAGTAGTTCTATTAACAAGTACTGGATTATCAATTGATTATGTGAATTACATTCGAGCCTGTCTTTATTAATTGTTTAAAATTATTATTCTATTTACCATTGCGCACTCTTTAAAACCATTATATTCAATTGCCTTAGATACACACCATAACAACAGTTACGATAGATTGACACTTGGTCTATATGGATTCGATAATCTTTTATATTACTCTGACGTGTTCGTACACTTGCGAAAAAGACGCATCAGAACTCTCAATTGTCTTGAAGCATAAGCAACTACTTGACCATTTTTCATTAAAACTCCTCCAAGTACCATTTTCGACGCATCACGGTACACTATGAACGACTAAATCAGATTCAGAAAAATCAACATTGGAGCATTTGCCAACTTCTTCTTCAACTCTACAAAACTCTTTTCACACGTAACATCCCACACATAAGCTTGACTCTTTTGAGTCAACTGAGTCAAAGGTAGCGCCAACTATGAAAAACCTTCAATAAACTTCATGTAATACCCTACTAAACCCATAAAACTTCTAATCTCAGTAGCATATTTAGGAGTCTTCCACTACAACACTACATCAATCTTCGACGCATTTACAGCAATTCCACTACTGGAAATTACATGTCCAAGAAAAATCACTTCTTGCAACCATAACTCACACTTTGACAGCTTCACATACAACTTCTTCTCTCGTAACACTTACAGCACAATCCTCAAATGCCCCACATGTTCCTCTTCTGTCTTGGAATAAATCAAAATATCATCAATAAAAACTAACACAAATTTATCCAAATACTCATGGAAGATTCTATTCATTACTCCATGAACACACCGGGTGCATTGGATACACCGAACGACATCACCGTGTACTCATAATGAACATACCTCGTTCTAAAAGCTGTCTTCGGAATATCATCAGACTTAACACGAATCTGATGGTAACCAGACCTTAAATCAATCTTGCTGAATACACAAGCTCCCACCAACTGATCCATTAAATCGTCGATTCTCGGAAGTGGATACTTATTCTTGATAGTAACCATCTTCAATTGCAGATAATTAACACACAACCCCATGTTGCCATCTTTCTTTTTGACCAATAACATTGGAGCACCCTACGGAGAAACACTAGGTCGAACAAACTTCTTTTCTAACAACTCTTCTAGTTTCTTCTTCAACTCACTCAATTCTACAGCAGACATCCGGTACGAAGCCATAGACACGTGACTAGTACCAGGTAATAAATCTACTGCTAACTCAACTTCACGCTCTGGAGGTAAATCACATATGTCCTCCGGAAACACATCTAGAAACTCTTGAACAATCGGTAAGTCAATACTCGAAGTCTTCCCATCGACTTACAATGATGCAAACATTGCAAACATCTGAGCTTCGTCATCTAACAATTCATCTACTTGTTTAGCCGCTAAGAACATCAGCTCACCATGATCACCAATTTCTGGAAACTCTACGGTCTTCGCTAGCAATTGATATGCACAAAATTGAACTCTAACCAGTTCATTCCAAGAATAACATCAATTTGGTGTAAAGGCAAGCACACCATATCCATCAAGAAGTCCTCTCAAAAATAGTCAAAGGACACTTCAAACACACAAATGTAGTAATAACAGAACCATTAGTTGGCGTTTCTATTACCATACTACCATTCATACCTGACAACTTCAAACCTAACTTATTAGCACATTCAAGAGAAATAAAAGAATGCGTAGCACCAGTATCAATAATTTTAATCAACTCAACACCATTAATAAAACATGTACCTCGAATCAGGTTATCCTTCTTAGGAACTTCAGAACCACTCAAAATAAACACACTGCCATTGGTCTGAGCAGCAGTAGAAGTCTTCTTAGGCTTCTGAAATTGGGTGCTAATATGTCCTTGTTCACCACAATTAAAACAAGTTGGACCTTCATTCGGACAATCACTAACCTGATGACCTCTTTTGCCACACCTGTAGCATCACACCACTTAATTATTGCAGACATCCGACTTGTGACCAGATTCACCACACTTGTGGCACTTGGGAGGAATGGAACATGCTCCCCCACTTGGCTTTTTCCCATCTGAAACCTTCTGCTTCCCCTTCTCAGTTGGAGTTACATAAGGCTTTCCTTTAAATTGGCCTTTCTCTTTCTTCTCACTCAGTTGCTTGTAGTGAGCTGATCGAGCTCGGTTATCTTTACCATAAATTCTACTCTTATCTACCAATTCAGCATATCTACGGATCTTCTGACATCCAATTCCTTGTTTGATATCTGGTCTCAACCCATTCTCAAACTTGAGACACTTCGACAACTCAGCATCATCACGATCGTGGTGAGGACAATACTTCACCAACCTCTCAAACTTAGTAGCATACTCTGCTACCGTCATACTTCCTTGCTTCAACTCAAGGAATTCTACCTCCATCTTACCACAAGCATCTTCTAAAAAATACTTCCCCAAAAACTCATTCTTGAACACTGCCCAAGTCACTGCAGTACCAACATCCTCCAAACGCTGACGGGTATTATCCCACCACTCTTCAACCTCTTCAGACAACATGTGGGTATCAAAATGTACCTTCTACGCATCCGTACACACCATCACCCTAAAGATCTTCTCAATTTCCTTGAGCCACTTCTGTGCAATGTGCAGATCATACTCACCTTCAAACACTGATGAACAGTTACTCTGGAACTTCTCCAAAGCACAAAACTCGTCATGTTCATTGTTTCGAGTTGTAGACTCATACAACGCTACAACAACTTCCACAAGAGCCACATGTTATTTCCGTTCATTTTTCACAACACTCACAACATCAGAAAAAAGAATGATCGTTAACAATTAACGATTAACATCAGACTAATAACAACGACACATGACTTGACAAACCGACCTACTCTGATACCACTAATGTAACACCCTTTTTATCCCACAACATATTAAAACACATTATTTAAGAAAATCATAGTTCAACATAAAAGGGCAACACATTTCAACATAATCATCAATTAAATATCATGTTTGTGTCATGTCCCACAACACGGGTTGCATCAAACATCATAAATTTAAACAAAACATCATTTTAAATTTGCAGCGGGTCATAAACATTGTCATCTCTGTTCAACATTGTTTAAAGATTCATTTAAAATCCAAAACAATTTCAATCATGTGTTAAAACAATAAAAACAACATAAATAATCCAAGTGTTCCCTTGTGTTACACAACACAGAGCAGAACACCACCTAGACTCTATAAACAACAAGAGACATACTCCGAGCTACTTCCGACCACCGAACTATTCTTGAGAATCTGCAGGATAACATAATAGACCATCACGAAAGGCAAACATGGTGAGTAATTCACAATTAATATACATAATATAAAGACGGAATTATAAGACAACATAAAATCATACATCATTTACATCAAATCTCACCCACATACAACAACAACAAGTCACATCATCTTAAAACAAATGCAATCATACTATGCCACAAATAATGAAATGCTACTTCATAAATGCATGTGGTGCCGATTTCAACATGTGATGGACATTGGCCATCAACCCTCCACAAGGGAGCACAACATAAACAACAACACCTCAATGCACATGATGGAATCGAAGCCTCAATCATCATAAGAATTCCATGAATGCACGATGCAACAACAACAGCATAATCATCTTAATCAACATTTGCATCAACATTCATCATTATACATCTACTTTTCCTACTCATATTATCAATACTACATAGCATCATAACATAATTTCATCATTATTCTTACACATTTAGCCTATTCTAGCATGGTAACAACTCACAGCAACATCATAGCAACATAGCACAACAAAACAAATCATCATGAGTCATCCAAGAAAAGAAATTATTTTTCAAAAAGCTACAGGTCTCGCTAAGCGAACAGCTAGCTCGTTAAGCAAGCAACTCTCTGCGTGCGAACTTCCCAAAATTCCACTCGCTCACTAAGCGAGAAGGCGATTTCTAGCCGAAAACCATGCGATTTTCTGTACATCTCAGACACACCCAAAAACCCTCAAAACACCAATTAACAACAACAAACAACAGAAAACGATCATATAACCTATTATCATCATGTAATCATCACTTATAACCTCTAACAACAACAAATCATCAAAATCTATCAACAATCTACCTAACCCTAAGGTTTTCCACAAAATTCCCATTTTTCTCATAATACAATCAACACATTATAGATATTGAAAGAGAACTACTCCCCATACCTTAATCGATTGAGCTTCACGATCACTTCTTGAGCACTTCCCCTTTGGTCTCCTTGTTCTTCAGAGAAATCCTTCAGTCTTCACCAAAAACATGATTATGAGAATTTGATCGTAATCCATTTTCTCATAAACTTCTCAAAAGATCACTCTACCCCTTAGACCTCCAACTTCTTTTATTTTATTTTTAATAATAATATTTAAATAATATCCAATTATTATAATATGACTATTTAATAAAATATTTCATTCTTCTTAATATTCCACAAAATACCACAAATGACCACGTGTTCATAAATAATTATATAAATAATTAAATTATGAAATTTGGGTGTTACAGAAAACAACTAGGTCAGTCGTTAATGGAAACAACAATAGAAACCATGTGGATCATCTCTGATAACTTGCTACCTGTCATGGGCCATGACCAATATCAACCATCGGAATCTCAAAAGTGTAGCTAAGGCTAAACTTTAACACCAATTTGTTACAATATTACCACATCATTCAAGTGAAATAAAGACTCAGTACTCATCTTATGGAAGCCATGATCAACTTAGGTCAAAGTTACCACTTGAGCACCATTCTCCACCACATTTCACCTAAAGAAACTGCCTGGTCAAGGGTTGAAGTTGCCAATGTAAAAAAAACACACAATAACTTACATAAAGAAACTTACATATATTAGGTCATTTTCATGAAGAACAACTTAATTACCTACTTCAAGACTTCTCTAAAGTAAATATGCACATAATATATTGCATTTCGTCTAACAATTGATGAGCACGGGTCGAACTGACCTTAATAGATGAGGCAGTAACTAATACAAGAGCGAAACAACATCGTGTGGAGGAGAACACGAAAAAGACTTTAGTTTTTCGTTATCCATCACGGCGGTCGGAAACAGAGGGTTGCGGGCCGACGGTGATGATGCTCAAAAATGTGATATGCTCGGTTCATCGGAGAGACCATGGTATGGTATGAGGATTTTAAAAATAACAATCATTTTTTCGTTTGAGATCGTAGTGTCCGGAGATCGGTTCAGAGAAGTGGCGGCGACTAGGTTTTAAGAATAATGGGTTTCTCTTTACATATTGAAGAAGAAAGAAACATAAAAATATTCTTTTTGTAAGTTTTATTTATATATACACCATAAATAAATAAATTGGTTTAGTGAAAATAACAAAGAATTAATTTTATTTTTAGTGATAGAGAAAAAAAAACTGTAGGTAAAAGTAACAATTAATAACAAATATTTAAGTATCACTATAAATAAGTGTTACAATAGGGTATTTTTTTTTGTAGTGTGTGGTTCCTCTATGTCTAAGATAGTAGAATATCGAACCATAAACGAAAGAAATACACGAGACAAAATGATATTCATTTTTTATTGTGAGTGTGAGGTCCTCATTCTTGACTAGAAAGAACACCAAAAACTTCATCCCTTCCATCCCTATTTTTTCAAGGAGATAGGATAAAAAGAATATTTTTAATGAGATGATAATGATAATTAGGATAAATTATTAATTAATATTTTTATATAATTAGTTAATTATATTTTTCAATCACACTTAAAAAAATACATGGATTGAACTATTACGTCTATATGAACTTACATAGATGAATTGAGCTTAAAACTTACCTAGTTTAAGTACACTTCTAAAGAGTTAAGTTTTCTAGTGTGGATGAATGTTTAAAAAATAATTTATTTTCAAATAAATTATTACTATAATCATATATTTAAATCTGAGGCAAACCTTTTTATTATTTTAAAACTATGTTTGAATTGAAAACTAAAAGAACATAATAGAACAATAGAATTAAGTATAATAAAATATAGATTTATTCTATTATTGGTTATTTTATTAAAAATATTTTATTCTATTGCATACAATGTTCAAGTATCAATTTTTATAACCAATGCGGACCTTCACCACACTTTGGTTCTCGAAGTTCTTAAATCACATTTGTTTTTCTCAACACTCTTCTTCAAGTGTGAGTTTATCCACAATGTTCCCCCTCAAGCGAAAGCTCTTTCATCCACATATATTTGTATCGCTGTTGACACTCTTCAAAGGGACACTTCCTACCCACCATCTATGGGGAGTAGTTTCGATACAAGGTAGTTAATCCCTCACTTAAATCAAAGACTTCTGATACCACTGTTGAATCATCAATTCAAGGAGACATTTTTACATGAAAGAACATTTACATTAGGACTTTTCACTATGAGTAACACAACTTGAGATACACTATATATTCACAAAAAACGTTAAAATAATAGGTGTATGAGTTCTCTCACTTATAAATTTTCAAATCTTCACTTTTCTAATCAATTTAAAAATTCTTGAATCTTTATTTCTCAAAGTTTTACTCACAGTTATTTTTCTCTCAACAAATATAACTATAATTTAATAATTATTGTGAAACAAATATAGATATAATGCAAAATAGGAAAGTTAGAAAGCAAGGGTTAATTGATGCTTGATTTGAGGCTGTTTTCAGTTAGGGTTGGCATCCGTAAATGGCCCAGTTAGTTTGTATCCTTTTAGCCGAAAATGTCGCTCACTTTCTATAAAAAGATAATTTTAGGTAGTTCCAACCATAACATGTTACTAACTTTGTTTTGAATCTACCTTTTCACATCATGTTTCATTCATTTAAGATAATTATAATTAAAATATACTTAATTTTTTTATTTTACAGGAAGATAAGTCAACTGATTTTAAAATGTAAATTCAAATTTTTAACATACTATAAATAATATACTTCCTCTATTCTTTTCTATAAGAAAATTTTGATTTTTTAAATTCATTGAATAAATAATATATTTAGACTATAAATTGATCAGATACATTAACTATGTAATTTTATTATATTATTTTAATAATATTAAATTAAATTAAATTAATGCTATCAACAATATGCTTGATTAATATACTTATTTATCTATTTTTTAAGTATTTCTTTCGTATATTTTTGGATCTAAGATTAATTTTATAGTCAAGTAAACAATATAATTTTTTTTTATAAATAATATGAAATTGTTTATATATTAATTTATTAAAAAGAGGTAAAATTTACCGATCGAATATCTTCATTGTAATTTATAGAAATTTATTAGAGGGTTGTGATGCATTGCTCTAAGAATGTTAATAATAATGTTTTTTTATTTTAATTTTGGGGTACTAGTCATTTTGAAGAGTTCGATATGATATCATGTTTGTTGGTGATATTGTCAAATTTTTCTGTGCATGTTGCCAAGGATCAAACTGTTGCTTGAAGAATATATAAAGATTCTTGGGTAATTATCCTTTTTTTTTCACCATTTGCAAAACTCCAAGTGTCCTTTCTACGATTTTTGTAGTTGCATTATGTCTTTGTCAACAGTCTCTCACATGTCATTACTTTGACATCTTTGCATCATCTTCTCAGAAGACCCTTACCCAACACAAATTTTCAAATTCATCTCTTTCAAGGTAAAGATTTGAAGCCCATTTCTCTCTTACACTTATCTTGCCTTTGTTGGAGAAGCTAACGATGGGGATTTGAGGGAAGTAGATGCAGTCGACGATGAAAGGGTAATTTGTATCCCCATTCCTCATGAGATTGTTGGAGATTTTTCCTTTCATACATTGTCCTTGATGAACCACATTATTATAGGTGATTTTAAGTAGGAGCGTAAAACTCAAAATTATATCAAAACACATCGTCATAATTTTGAATGCGACCCTACAAACAATGAGGTAAGATAGTGATTAGAATCTCAATCTCGTGCTTAAAATCATGGTTGATTTTTGTGTGTTGCCAATAGTTATGAAATGGGTCCCTCTTAAGATCAGAGAGTGCTTTCCTTTGAGTGAGACAAAAGGGTGTGCAACAAATATGAGGGGTGCGTCAACCTCCTTCTCATGAATGTTTGTTTCTTTGATGGCTTTTTGTCTCTTTTTCAATGACTTTGAGGTGGACGTTCTAAATCATCATGTGATCTTCCTTCACAATTGCATCTGATAAGTTGAAGTTATGTGAAAGTCTTCTAGTATTTGTTTTTAGGGAATTGCACCCATCCATCATTTACACAAAGGCATCAATCCATAATCATTCTCATTTTTCTACCATCACCAGTTCTCCATCTACAACCATCATCAATTCAAACACATTTTTTCTATTATATAAAACACTTGAAAAATAAGTCGCTACAAATGCTCGTTTATGAAAGGTTAACACTTGAAAATAAGTGGCGATGAAAGCTTATTTACGGAGGGTTGACGTTGTGTAATGAGGTGGTTAAAGCGTGGTATTGGTACAATAGAAATTTGGACCTCTTTGGAAGCTGCTTGGATGGGTTTTGATTTATCTTTTTCTAGTGGAAAGTTATTCTGCTTCTTGAGACCAATTTGACATCAACCTCAATTTGATTCTTTAATGGGATTCTTTAAATGGTGGGTAATAGAATTTTGATGTTTTTCTTTATAAAGGTTTGTTGGTACAGGGTTAATCCTCCCACGGAGAAATTACAAATACTTTTTCTTATTCAGGTGGAAAACTTGCTTGGTAATATATGGATTAGGTAAGAATGTGTGAGTTTGAGAGTTGAGGCAGAGTAAAAAAATATTTATTAGGGAGCAAGAGTTGTTAGTCGCCTTGTTTGCTACTATTAATGGGGTATTGTTATTCTTGAAAGAGGAAACGTTGTCTTAGAGACATGAATCTTCGAGTATTCACTCACTTATATTAGGTTATTTGATGCTTAGGGATGCAACTTAAGTGGGACACGGTTGCTCAAGGAGGTGATTAGATTTTAGTTGATGGGTGGATGTTTAAAAAGTCATCCAATTAATGTCAAGATTTTCTTTGGCAATTATTTTACAATAATGCTCCAACTCGCCAAAATATCTTTAAGGAGAGGTCGCCTGTGAGAAATATAAATACTTTATGTAGTTTTAACTAGACATATGTAATCAATTGACTACTTGTTCGTAAGTCGGTGATTTTTTATTGAGTGTCAAATATATTAGTTTACGTGGTTAGGACGAGAAATGGTGATGCATCCAAGTATTCTTTCTCTCATAGTGATTTTTCTTCGCTCTGGATTGGAAACGATTTTAGATCTTGTCTGACTTTGATTTTACAATTGGTGGAATGATTCATTTGAAAATCGCATAACAATCTCATCTTCTTGAATAAGTTATTATTACCTCTCATCTTTAATGTACGAAATAAATTATTTTTTAATTCATTATTGAGGAATTAATGTATTTGTACTATATATAATTAATTAAGATACATTGATTATATAAAAAATAAATTTAAAGAAGATCAATTTTTCATAGAAATGATTTCTTCCTAATTAAATCACGTGGCTATTCATAGTCTTATATTGAATGTGGAGACGATCTTCTCTTATCCATGAGTTGATATTCTTTTGGTTGGTTGATACCCTTTGCATGTCTCTAATGCTCCTTTTGGGCGAGTTGGCGTTGATCTTGTGAAATGGAATAATTCTGAACAGTAGTAGTTAGTTTATTAATAACCTTTTGAAGAAAAAGTAACTATTAGTTTATTAATAGCCTTTTGAAGAAAAAGTAACTATTTGGGGCAGGTTAACTTCATGTGCATCAACATCAAAAAAAAACTTCATGTGCATCAAATTAAAAAAGATAGTGATATTGCTTTAGCTTACCCTGAAGCCATGTGCCTCAACCTCTTTATGCACTCTTTTGATTCATAATAGGTTCACCAGTTCCTCGTGATTTATTAAAGTAAAATACCTACCAAATGGAGGACAACAAAACCAATAATAAACACATACTTTACAGTGCTTCGTAGATTACATGTAATAAAGATTGAGTTAATATTAATTGGGCAAAAAGTTTGATGGGTTACGTTAGAAAGTTTTGGAGGAAAGCATAATAACACTAGGCTTGAAGATAGGTTCTCTTGCTCAAGGAACCTCGGACTTTGTAGCAATGTGTTGTCCTTGAGCAGTTCGTCTTGGGTTGAAACCCCTTGACTTTTGAGCATTTCTTCGCTCATGATTTGCTTTGGCTTCTCTCACTCCCTGAAGGTTGTGGGCAACCTTTTTGTCGAAGATGGAACTGCACTTGGGGCACAACATCACTTCAGAGTTTTTTCTTTGGCACCTATGCAAGAATTCGACAATGGTCTTTTCCTCCTTAGGGTATGCCACCTTATTGTATTCCTCTTGACGACCTAAGTCATCAACAATTATGGTTTGTTCATTCTTGATTTCGACCATGTATACATCGACCTCATCCTTCAAATCGATCTTGGAGAAGTTAATGTCAAAGTCTTCAGTAGCCTTGTCCATCCTAATAAAACCATCGACAGACTCCTTAGTTATCAGCTGGAGATTTGACCCTTCAACATCCTTATGGGATTCGACCCATGTTTACTCTAGATCCTGATACCTGCAAAGGTGAAGAATGCACATTTTCTGAAAATAATGTCGACGCGTTACGTAAGGTTTGCATCACCATTGTTGGTATGCCATAGATTTGATTCCTAGGAAAAGGTTGTGAAAATCCATGGGGAGGGAAAAACCTAAACATTGATGTACTTGGTGGTGAGATTTGAGGATTTGCTCCAATGTATTCCATCATCGGTTGAGTATAAGGTCTATATATCATTCCTCATGTTCCTGCCATCGAAGAGACTGGTTCGGAAGCCATGGCTTGTATTATTGATCCTCTCGTCGAAGCATTTGGGGGAGGCACCACATCACTCTTAGGAATATCTTGTGGATTGATGTTGGTGCTTGGAACATTTGAACTGCTTGGTTGAGGATTCTACCCAGTCGTATGGGGATTTGGATTACTTATATTCCCTTGACTAGAAGCCATTTTCCTCGTATTTATTTTCTTTGGTATGTATTCGTCTGTAGTGGCTACCTTTCCGCTTCTCAAATGCATGTAACAAAAGATTAAACCACATTTTGATCAATCGAACACGTAAAGAAAAGTAAGTTATAAAACTTCTAAAAGTTTGTTAGTTTAAAGGAAGTTACAAACTTCCAAAAGTTGGTTAGTTATAGCACTATCCCACCAGGTGTGCCAATTTGTTTACCCTGAAAATTGTAAACAACCGCTGGTCTTCTAAAAATAACAAAATGTTCTCAGTTACTCATATGATCGACCAGATTGATCCTATAATATGTGCTATAGTAGGTTTTAATTTATTTTTCAAGAATAATGTTATAAACTCTTCGACAAACTTTATGAAGTGTTTTAGGTAAAAAGAGAAAATAAGACTCAAAACAATTGAAGTCGAAAGTAATGTGCAATAAAAGTGTAAATGGCAAGGAAACGTAAGGAAAGCAAGTAAAACAAACAATAAAGTGCTGAAAGATAAACTTGCTCGAAAGTAAAGAAAATGCAAGATAAATGACTTCAAAGTAAAATCTTGAAAATAAATTGCATTGATATGAAATAGGGTGGTGATATCATCATGTACATTCTCGCCTTCACTCGTTTCTCTACACACTGGTACTTTGAATGTTTATGGAGTAACTTGTACAATATGATTCACCCACATTCTAACACTAGAACTACTTTATTTATACTAATCGAAGGTAATTGCTATTGGTAGTTTACTCCTAAAATGTGATGTTAGACGATGGCACAAATCTAGAAGGGGGTTGAATAGATCCTTTCTCAAATTTAACTTTTCAAAAATATTTGAAAAATATTTTGTGGAAGTTCCCCGGAAAACTCGTCTAAAACAAATAAAGTCACCGATGATCGGATATGCTTTTTGAAACCGAATGGGGAGTAAAGGATGATAAGACACTTAATACAATGCAACTACATCACTTAAATTCAATTTTTTGATAATCCATTTCCAACAATGAATTAATAGAGAAGAAATAAGCACAAGAAAAATGAATGTGTGTGTGTTTTGACTTTTTCACAAACACTTGGTGTGCAAACACTCAAAGTCTTATGTCTATGTTGAATTAGTGCAGAATTTTCACAATGGTGCTGTCAAAAAATTGATACCAGTTTATCAAATAGTTGGTGTGCACAAATTCAACCAAAACAGAATTTCTCAAACCATACACAATCAAATTATGCAGAAAATATAAGAACGAAACAATTAAAGAACACAAGAGATTTATTTAGGCAGTTCCTTCACCGTCCTCGCTAGAAGTACTCTGCCCCCAATTCACAACCAAATTGGGAAATTTCATTAATATTGCAATTGTTTATACAAGAAGAAAATTGGAACAACAAACCAATCCGAATTGTGAATGTTGTGAAAACTTCTTCTTGCCCCTTGATTCGAGAAGAATCAAGTCCTTCACGCGTGTCGAGAAAGCCTCCGGTTAAAAGTTCCCTTCTTGCAAGAATATTCAATCCTTCAAAATTTGAGCACGACTGATTTTCTTCAACGCTTGTGAACCCACAATAATCTTTGTAATCCTCCGGTTACCGTGATATAAAAGAACGATCCACTTAATCTTCAATCTACCTCACGGCTGAATCTATGAACGATGATTGCGTGTAAAACCTCCAAATCCTCTTTGATCTTGGAGGAGAAAACCCCAATGGTTTTTATAAGAAAAACCCACAGCTTCTCTACCCAATTTGAAATCTCAATATCTCAATTGGACGTTATCACCATTGATTGAACCTTGATCAACAAAGATTGTTATGTGTGATTGTTGATTGATGCAAATAAGGAGAAGATGAAGAGAAAGATGTGTATCTATTTCACTTTTCTTGTTAACATCTCAAAGAAAATGAAAATAGCTATTTATATTGGTTAGTTAAAAAAATATAAAGAAAAAGAATTAAATGAAAAAAAATAGTAGCAACAAGGATGAGCCGACCTCCCACATGGGATGAGTCGGCCTAACAGGCTAAGTGAGTCGACTCAAATTCCAGGCTCACTCAGCCTGTTGGGACCCGAGAGATTATAAAAGGAAAACACATCAATTGAGTCGGCTCGTTGCAGGCTGTGAGTCGACACAAATCAAACAAACTGAATGAGTCGACATGTGCAGAAGGATGAGTCGACTCATTCAGTTAAAACTCCTCAAAAAACATTTTTCCACATAAGGTAATTTCCTCTTCCTTGTGTCCCCACATAATTTCAGTCATACCAAGTTTTTGACAATTTCAAAACATACGCCATGTCTCACAAACTCCCCCTTTTTATGATGGCAAAAACTTGTTGAAATTTGTAACGTGCGAATAGTTTTACCATGTATTCTTATGCTCCCCCTGAATATATGCCACCAACCTGATATATCTTACATTCTACATATATCTCCCCCTTTGACAACATCAAAAAGAGAAAAATGATGAATAACCAATATCAAATAGAAATAAGCATACTATGAGAATACCAATTGCAATAAAATTCAATCATCCACAAACACACAATAAGGGATGAAATGAAAAGCGGTAAATAATTAAGCACAATCACGATAATGAAACAGACAAAAAAACATTGTCTATAGTAAAAAAAACTAAAGATCCCATACAAAGATAGTAAAAATAGTCATATAATGAAAATGCTAATGGATATGAAATGAAATGCAATGAATCTCTCAATACCTAGGACCACACCCCCTATGTGATGGGTATCGACGATGATAAGTAACCGGCTGAGACTCATCTGTATCAGCACCAGTATAGTGAAGGAAACTCATGTTGAGTGTGTTGAATGAGTTTGCAAGGGCAACATTTGAACCATGGACTTCATTAATCCGGGCCAAGGAGGTAGAAGCAAATTTCTTAAAAGTAGTGTCTTGAGCAACCAAGTGTTCTTGCATAGCGGTATACCGGGTGTCCTGAACAGATACATAGTCAACGAATGCCTTACCTTGGTCAGTTAGCCTGCGTTCCAACTCATTATATCACTCAGTTTGAATGTTTTAGTATTTTTTTTGTTGAAGTTGCATATTCTGGAGCAGATTCATAATACCGGATGTGTCGTCTTGTAAAGGAGGATGAGGAGATGGAGGAGCAAACGAAGTTGTTGTGTGAGTCCATCCCGTGTGTTGTCATTCTCCCCATCCTTGGTTTTCATAAAGAGCCGAATCATCATAATGTACACGAAACCAATCTTCATTATCAACAGGAGCTTCATCAACATTCATGTCCTCAATATTTTGATTTTCATCTTTAGTATCATCTTCGTTCTCATGATCAAGACCAGACCCAACCCTATTAAGATATATGTACCTCTTTTCCTTTTGATCCTATATATGACCCATTAGATTAAGTGTCTTTTGTTGAAAACAATTATGTTCAGAAAAAGAAATCATAGGTAAGCCTTCAACAACGATTTCTTCCTTGTTGATAATGGCTTGAATGATTGAGGGATACGCAAGAGATACGCCTTTCTTTTCCTTAAGAGAAAAAATGCGGCTTGCAAAATAGTGTGGCCAGTTGACTTTTACCTTATTCCGAAGTATGTAAATAAGATGAACTTCAGCCATGTCAATACGAGAGAAGCCTCCTTTCTTGGGATGCAAGTTATGTGACACAATCCAGTGAAGAATACGATCCGTAGGCTTAACCTTTCCGGTTGTCGTAGATGACAAAAACAATTCACAATTAACAACTGCCTCAATAAACGGTTCCTTTAACATACCATTTAATTCCTTAAGAAACTCATAGTTATCAACTTTATCAGAGTCAGTCATCAATATAGTTTCAGCTTCAGGATCAATACCAAAAATATATTTCCAAACTTGAGCAGTTACAACAAGCATTCTATCACCCATGCGAAAATTAAAGGCAAAACCCTTGAACTTACCAACAAGACCATCATAAAACATTCTCACCAAATCCTCATTATACTCTTCATGGTAAGATAAAAATGGATTGATTTCTTGAAAATCAATCAAGTCAATAATATGTGGAATGTGCATCTGATTTGCAGTTCTTTTGGAATAGACATACTGAGGGATAATCTTCCTATTCTTGAACTTCTTATTATAAGTTTCTCTTAAATCAGATGGAAGTAGAGAGAGAGAGAATAGTTACTGGTAAATAAGAGTTTGATGAGGAGCCCCTTGTTGTTCTTTTTCCTGTAGTTCGTGCAGCCATTGTTGGTGATGGTGAAGAAGATGAAACTTTTTGGAGAGAAAGAGTTTTAGGGTTTCTTGTAAGGCTTTGAGAGAGAGAATGATTGATGAAAATTAAATGTAAAATGAATATTATGAATTAAAACATGATTAATATCATAAAATAATTCAAATCAATCATAAAGATGTGGAGACAATCAAGAGACACCGACCTAGGCACCATACACAGCAGGCGACGCGTGTTTTCAAGGTGTACTTGATCAGTCAAATCAGTAATGAGTTGACTCAAACATGACAATGATTCTATGCAATTTAAAATTTGAAATGAGCCGACTCAAACAGGTTAGAGGTCGACGCACAAGGGTCCATGAGTCGACCTTTTGGGACCCGAGCATGTAGACAGAAAAATCTCACCAATTTTCAACAATATAACATCACAATGCATCCAAATGACATACAAATTACTATTTTGATATATTTATCAATTATAATAGATAAATAAGAGCAAATAAAAAAACACACAAACATTTATTTGTTTTATATCATAGATGAATCACAAATATCCAAAAATCAATCAAGTATCTCGAGACAAAATATAGTGGGAATGATATTACCTCGTGAATGTGAAAATGTAAGATGGATAATCAAACGTAAACACTTCAATAAACGAGTAGTTAGTGAAGAATTGTGTTAAGTCAAACAATAATATATGATAGACATATTTAAGATTAAGATCGATCTGAAATGTCAAGAACACTAAGTTCTCTACGAATATGAAAGAAAGGTTCAGTGGCAAGTGGTTTTGTAAGAATGTCGGAAAGTTGATTTAAATTATCAACATGTTCAAATACCACATCTCCTTTATCTACATGATCCCTAAGGAAGTGATGTTGAATTTCAATATGCTTAGTGCGCGAGTGTAAGATCGGATTTTTGGTAAGGTTAATTGCACTAGTGTTGTCACACAAAATTGGAATATTTTTAAGGATAATATTGAAGTCGAGTAATTGTTGTTTGAGCCATAAAATTTGGGCACAACAATTTCTGGCCGTAACACATTCCGCCTCCGCAATTGACAAAGCAACGAAAACTTGCTTTTTGTTATGCCAACTTACAAGAGAGTTAGAAAAGAAATGACAAGTTCCACTAGTGCTTTTCCTATCTACTTTGCAATCGGCAAAGTCGGAATCGGAAAAACCTACCAAAGATCAATCACTACCCTTAGGATACCACATGCCAAACTTAGAAGTACCACAAAGATATCTAAGAATGCGTTTAACCGATTTTAAATGTGATTCCTTAGGGCTAGTTTGAAATCTAGCACACATGCATACACTAAACATAATATCTGGATGAGATGCGGTAAGATAAAAAAGAGATCCGGTTATACCTCAATACCTTTTTATATCCACATCCTTACCATTTTCATCATGATCGAGACTCGCTGCCGTAGGCATTGGTCTATCAATAGGTTTTGAATTTGTCATATCAAACCTTTTGAGAAGTTCATTGCAATACTTTGTTTGACTTATGAAAGTGCCATCTTCAAGTTGTCTAATTTGGAGTCTGAGAAAGAAGTTAAGCTCCCCCATCATACCCATCTCAAATTCTCCTTGCATAGAACTTGAAAATTCTTTGACTAACTTCATATTAGTAGACCCAAAAATAATATCATCTACATATAATTGTACTAATATTGAGTGATTTCCTTCTCGTTTAATAAAGAGAGTAATATCAACTTTTCCCCTTGAAAAACCTTGATTGATCAAAAATTTACTTAGGCACTTACCAAGCTCTATGAGCTTGTTTGAGACCATACAATGCATGTTTAAGCTTGTAAACATGATTTGGATTTTCAAATTCAGGAGGTTGGAAAACATACACTTATTCATTTATGTATTCGTTAAGGAAAGCACTTTTAACATCCATTTGATATAGTTTGAAATTTGTGAGCATGCAAATGCAAGTAAAAGGCGTATAGCCTAGAGTCGGGCAATAGGAGCATAAGTTTCCTCAAAGTCTATGTATTCCTCTTGGTTATACTCTTGAGCAACAAGAAGGGCCTTGTTGCGAGTAATAATATTGTTTTTCGTCCATCTTGTTCCTAAATACCCATTTTGTGCCAATTACTCGATGACCTCGCGGGGGTGGAAAAAGGTCCCAAACCTCATTTCTTTTAAACTGATTAAGTTCCTCTTGCATAACTAAAAACCAATTTTCATCGAGTAGAGCATCTTTGGAATTTTTAGGCTCAATTTGAGAGACGAAAGCATAATGAAAACAAAAAATTACTTATCCTTGATTGAGTGGTGATACCCTTTGAGATATCTCCAAGAATATTGTCGATGGGGTGGTCTTTTAAAGTTTTCAACTCCAATGGTAGATCATTTTGAGTTGATGCTTGATCTTCATCTTTGAGATTAGATTATTTAACCGGCTCCTCCACAACTATATTTGGAATGGGTTCAACACGAGACATATCTTGATCTTTAACAATCTCTTCTGAAGAAACACCTGCACCATTAACAACACTACCTTTTCCGACAACTTTAGGATAAGATTCATCAAAAGAGACATGCACAGATTCTTCAACAATAAGTAATATTTTGTTGTATACTCTATATGCCTTACTTGAATTGGAGTATCATAGAAAGATACCTTCATCCGCCTTTGAATCAAATTTACCAAGTTTTTCTTTTCCATTATTTAACACAAAACACTTACATCCAAAGACATGAAGATGTGATACATTCGACTTCTTTCCTTTTAAAAGTTCATAGGGCGTTTTATTTAGAATGGATCGAATAGTTATTCTATTCAACACATAACATGCGGTGCTAATAGCATCGGCCCAAAAATATTTAGGAAGTCCACTATCATTGATCATAGTTCTTCCTAACTCCTCTAACACACGATTTTTACGTTCCACAACACCATTTTGTTGTGGAGTTCTAGGAGCGGAAATATTATGTTCAATGCCATGTATCTCACAATACTTTTCAAAAAGATGATTTTCAAATTCACCTCCATGGTCACTTCGAATCGTTACAATGTTTGTGTTAAGTTTGGTTTGAGATAACTTGGCGAATGTTTCAAAAGCCGAAAAGGTGTCACTTTTACTTGCTAAGAAAATTGTCCAACAAAATCTTGAGTAGTCATCCACAATAACAAATCCATAATAATTTCCTCCTAGACTTTTGATTCTTGATGGACCAAAAAGATCCATATGTAGAAGTTCAAGAGGTCTAAATGTAGAAACTAAATTTTTGGATTTAAAAGATACTTTTGTCTGCTTTCCCATTTGACAAGCATCGCAAATATGATCTTTACTGAACTTTATTTTTGGTAAACCAACAACTAAGTTTTTGGAAACAATTTTGTTAAGCAAGTCAAAGTTGATGTGTGTTAAACGTCTATGCCAAAGCCAAGAGTCATCACTTTTGGAAACTAGACATTTAGGATCATTCATGGACACCGCATTCAAGTCAAGCATGTATACATTATTAACCCTCAAACCCTTAAACATATAATTCTTATTATCACATGTTCAATTATGCAACATTCTTTTGAAAAGGAGACTATATATCCCTTGTCTCACAATTGGCTAATGCTAATGAGATTATGTTTAAGGCCTTCCACTAAGAGGACATTAGAGATAGATGTAGAAGAGGGATTACCTACACTGTCTTTGCCGAGTATAGCTCCCTTGTTGTTATCACCATAGGTAATAAAACATTTCTTCTTAGCCACAAAGTCATAGAATAAGGAGATGTCACCCGTTATGTGTCTTGAGCACCCACTATCAAGAAACCATCGTTTCTCTATAGCCTCAAGACACTCCACCTACATGATTAAACAAGAGAAAGAGGTACCTAATTTTCATTGGGTCATTGTGTGTGAGTGAAACTTTGGTTGCATTTAGGCAACCATTGAAGTTTCATGTGACGTTGCATGTGGTCGACGGTGGTCGGCAGATTCATCGAAAAATTCATCCACGCATCTCGAGGAGGGGCCTCCTCGACTAAACCGGTGAATAACCACCAAGAAGAAAGGAAAAAGAAATATATCGTTGTTAAATAAAAAGAAGGGGGCTTACTTGAGAGTAAGGAAGCGAGAGAACCTGCTGGTAGCACTGACGGCGGAGAAGAAACTTTCCGGTGGGAGCAGAGAATTTCGGCGAAGGACTTGGGAGATTTGTGGAGTGATAAAGAGAAGTAAGGGGAAGTAACTCAACAAGCTCTTCTTATAGTAGTCGCACAAGAAAACACACCTAAGTCATCATTTCCTAGGCTTCCTCAATTCTCCTAGGGAATAATGACATTTAATGCGCCACCACGCAAGAAACGAGGGGTCTCTCAATAATTGCCATAATGACGCGGAAAATGAAGTTATAGACACGTGTCACCCTTAAGTTCCACAAAGACCAGGAATTTCCATTTCCCAAAGCACCGGGCACACCTTCTCATCGACGACCATAAATTGTCGGGGAAAAATCACATGTGTCCGTCATAGCCAAGCGACGCTGCACAACATGTCTCGAGCAGAAGTTCCTCGTTGACGAAAAATCCCTTCGCAACTAAGGTCGGTGAATCACCTTGCGCGATCTTCCCGACATCATCTCACCCTTAAGTCATCACTCCACATTGGAGCTACGACTTGGGGGCTTCTGTTCTAGATTGGGTCTGGCACCAGGCGTGTCGGGTACGTCCAGTGGACACAAGTCCAAAGCCCATCAGTTCATGGCTATGGGGAGAACACCTCCCCCACATGTTCTCCAGTTCTTCAGCCAACTGCCTCCCCCACACTAATCTTACCTCCTAGATTCGCGGGACAGTTAGACTAGGATAAAGACCATGTGTTAGGTCTTAACTACTTCTACGCACACCCTGGCAGTCCCCTTCATGGGCCTAGCCGATCCAACCCATAAAGAGGACCTTGGCCTAGCGCTGGGGGCACATTATAAATATGCTCTTTCACTAGAGGGTCAAGTATTCTATTCTCACTTACCTTTTTTGCATTTGTTATCATTTCGTTTCCTATTCTCACTTTGACATCAGAGTACCTTGCAAGTACATTCCCTCCTTTTCTCCTCCAGTACAGAAGCTACGCTAGTTTGGAAGGTTCCTCCTGATCAAGCCAAATCAATAATTATGTTTTCTGGTGAGATTACATTTTTTATTTGAAAATTAAATATTTTTGTGTATTTGTTTTCATTTCATTAAAAAAAGTCAATTTTTATTTATTTATACTTAGAAAAATAAAAGGAAAAGTGTTTTGGACTGGGCCTCCAGAGATTGTATTGGGCCGTGGCCCAATAAGTCGAGCAGATGCCCATACGCTTGGGCAAGCATACTTGGTGGTCGTGCGCACACCACTTAACGGTCGGACAAACATTTCATGAGTCGGGCATACACTTTACCAAACGGGCAGACAATAAGTCTTCCATTCCACTTGCCACATCACCCAACTGTCCCTCATTATCTCCTGAAAGATAGGGGCAGTTAGACCAAGGACCAGACCACTCGCTAGGTCTACACGCTCCTTACATGTTCCTTGGAAGTTCTTCCTTGGGCCTCGCTGATCCAGCCCAAGGAAGGACCTTGGCCCAATGTTGGGGGCTCGCTATAAATACCCTTTTTCACTAAAGGGTCAGGTATTCTGATTTAACTCTTCTGACTTACCATTTTTGTACCTCTATTGACTTTGGCATCGGAGTTTCGTGCAAGTAAATCCCCTCCATTCCATCCATCTAGTTGTTCACGTTTAATTGCTGGAAGGCCCTCCTGATCAGGTAAGATCAGTGGCGCCGTCTGTGGGAACTAGTTGTCCCTTTCTTCCACAGCAGAAGATTAAAGCTCAAAACTACCATATCCTTCCAATATGGTCGAAGAACACACTAGCACCCATCACTGTCCCCTCATCGACTACATGATGGAAGACAATCTGAATTACCACGAAGATGACGACAGAAATGGGCAACCTCAACCTCAAAACCCGCTGGTCGCTCCGTTCCAGCCCATCCCAGTGCCCGTCGAGGGAGACGTCACCATGATTGCTATGTTGAACGCCCTTAACCAGGCCAGCTCCATGCTCTACCAGCAGCACGAGAGAATCATGGCACTGGAGGTTGACCGACAGGGAGATCGAACCCAGCAGGAACGGACGCAACAACGACCAGAAGGTGCGAAGAAGCGGGGACGTTCCCCTCCGCGTCGAGGACGACGCTCCCCCGAGCCCAGAAAGAGCAGATCCATGATGTGCCATGAGACTAATCGGTCAAAGGCTTCACCTAGACACAACCAAAGTCCTAGCAATGATGAGCTCTCCCCGTTGAGAAGTGACGAGGAGGACCCACATTGCCCCCTCTCACGGGAAATTATGGAGGTACCACTCCCCAAGGGCATGGAGAAACCCCTGCATCTGGCCATCTACGACGGGACCACTGACCCTAACGATCACGTCGACAACATTAACGCTATGCTCGACTACCGCAACGACATCACCGGGCATCTCAAATGCAGAATGTTTTCAACAACTCTTAGGAAAGGAGTTATGGCCTGGTACAAAAGTCTGGCCCCATAGTCAATCACATCCTGGAGGGTCATGAAATCCATGTTTACGAGACATTTCACAGCCTCCCGACACCATCCCAAAACTGAGGCAACCCTCGAAGCTATAGTGCAGAGGAAGAATGAAATGTTGCGCTCATACATCGAGCGATTCAGCCAAGAATCCGTCGAGGTAGACACGAAAAAACACATGAAGAAATACCTCCTCGAGAGAGAGGACTCTTGCCCGGAAGCGAACTCAACAGAGCGGTCGGGATAGAGCATTCCCGCACCCTGGACGAGCTGCTGCACAAAGCCCAAGCTTACATTAGATATGAAGAAAAACAGGACGCCCATAATGCTCGGAGCAGTCGCAACACTGGGGAGACCGACCATCCCAGGCGCGAGGACCCTAACGCTCCCCGCCGCAACGGAGACAGACGGAGGGAGGAAAAGTCCCGCGAGCCTCAGGAAGGAAGAGGACCCGCGGGCCGTTATAGCGAGTATACATTGCTGACAGCTCCCCGCGAGCGCATCCTCGCTGAATGCATCAACTCCGACTTCAAACAGGGCAGGGTAAGGTTCCCCAAACCTTCTGCACCCAAGCCCCACACGGACAAATCCAAATACTGCAGATCTCACAGAAGTCATGGGCATGTGACTGAAGACTGCGTCTACCTGAAGGACGCAATTGAGATCTTGATTCAGGAGGGTAATCTCAAACAGTACACTAAGAGGAATGAAACTCCCAGGCATGGGGAGCAAGAAAAGAAGAGACCTCACGAGGACACACCGCCCGACGACTCTTCTTATCAAGTGGCCATGTGCATATCATGCCTGGAGGTCTTCCATATCCCCGACTCGGGACCAGAAGGGCGACTCACGACTCTCAGTCCCTGGGAAGACTTCCCGACATCTCTTGTTATATCAGGAGGGGGATGAACAACGAAAACGCTGCCCTCTCAGTGAAATGCAAGTTTGACGAACTCCTACTAACCGCGCCTGAGCAGATGGCCACACTGACAAAGTATCGAGAAAAATCCAACCCAATATCTTTCTTCCTAGAGGAGTTGTCGGGCAGTTCCCCCAATTTTGGCATCCCTTTACTAATAAGAGCCAAAATGGCGCGCTTCGACGTTCGACGCATCCTAGTCGACCAAGGCCGTTCAGTAGACATCATGTACGTCACCTATTCAAGACCCTCAAGCTGGACAAGACCAATTTATCCCCGTACGTCGGATCCGACCTCCAAGGATTCAATGGGGCCATAACAAAGCCATGGGGTTATGTCGAGGTCTTTGGCACCTTCGGAGAGCAAGAAACAGCTAGAGAAGTCAAGATCCAATTCCTGGTGATAGAGTTCCCCTCCCTTTACAACTACATCCTCGACCGCCCAACTCTTGTCAAATTAATTGCGGTCCCCTCCACCGTCCACCTGAAGATGAAGTACTACACCAAGCTAGGCCGCGTAGTCACGGTCCACGGCGACATCGAGGCCGCTCGAAGATGCTATGAAGCTGCAGTAAAAGGACAGGCCATAATTAACACAAAGATTGGCAAGAAACCCAGGGTCGAAGAACACCCCCCCCCCACAGGATATCAACGCCATCGACCTCGACAACCGCATCGGTGGAGACGATGCTGAAGAGTAGGGACCCACCAATGGGCAAGCCCCAACACATTCATTCTGCCCGGTCCCTGACGGAGAGTTCGAGCTCGTTCCACTGGGCGACAACCCCGGCAGAGCTGTGAAGATAGGCACGGGGCTGCCCGCTGAAACGAGGGAGCAGCTCGCAATCTGCCTCAAGGAGAACGCTGACCTCTTCGCGTGGAACGCTGCAGAAATGCCCCGGCTCGACCCAGAGGTTGTCTGTCATCAGTTAGCTTTAGACCAGGCAGTTAAGCCCATAGCACAGTGTAGGCGCAAACAGTCTCCCGAGAAAGCGGAGGCTGCCGGGCGAGCTGTAAAAGACCTCTTAGAGGCAAATTTTATTTCTGAAGCCCAGTACACAACCTGGCTCTCTAATGTAGTCCTCGTTAAGAAAAATAATGGAAAATTGCGTATGTGTGTTGATTATACCGATCTTAATATGGTTTGTCCCAAAGATGTTTTTCCTCTCCCTAATATAGATAAACTGGTCGACAAATCTGCAAGTTTCAAACTCTTGTCCTTTATGGACGCATATAGTGGATACAACCAAATCCCTATGTTGAACACAGACAAGAGACATGCGGCCTTCATGACCCCGACGGGCAATTACTATTACAACGTAATATCCTTCGGACTAAAGAACGTCGGGGCCACATATCAACGCATGATGAACAAAGTCTTCTAAGGAGAGATCGGGGACATGCTCGAAGTATACATGGACGACATGATCGTAAAATTGCACGAAGAGGTCGACCACGTATGACACCTCCGCAAGGTTTTCGAACAGGTGAGACAATGCAAAATGAGGTTTAACCCTGAAAAGTGCACATTCGGTTTCCGAGCAGGGAAGTTCCTCGGCTTCTATCTCACCGAGCGCGGGATTGAGGCCAACCCCGATAAATGTCGGGCATTTTCAGAGTTCCCAACCCCAAAGTCGAAAAAATCCATCCAGTCCCTCAACGGCGTGCTCGCCTCTCTGTCCCGCTTCGTCGCCAAGTCCGCCCATCACGCTTTACCTTTCTTCAAACTGCTACGGAAGGAGGCCACCTTCGAGTGGACCAAAGAGTGCGAGCAGGAATTACTCCATCTAAAGAAAGCACTCTCCGAGCCCCCGGTCTTGTCCCGTCCACTAGAAAAGGATACCTTGTATATATACCTATCAGTAGCAACCGAAGCCGTTAGTGCCGTTCGCATCCGAGAAACCGATGAGGGAAAAAAGCTTATCTACTTCACGAGCAAAGCTCTCCAAGGCCCCGAGCTCAGGTATCAACATATCGAGAAGGTCGCCTTAGCCCTTATCAATGCCGCGAGGAGACTACGAAACTACTTCCTTGCCCATATGATTAAAGTGAGAACCGACCAACCAATAAAATAGCTCCTCGGCCGACCAGACATGGTCGGTCGAATGCAGGAGTGGTCGCTGTAACTCTCTGAATTCGACATCCAATACGAAAGTAGGAAAACTCTGAAAGCTCAGGTCCTGGCCGACTTCTTCGCAGAAATGACACATAGCCTGATCCCAGCTAACGGCGCCCACAAGTGGACAATCTTCGTCGACGGTGCTTCCAGCCCGGCGGGAATTGGCACATAAATCATCCTCGAAAACAAGGACGGTATTCTGATCGAGGTCTCGTTGGCATTAACCTTCCCGACTTCCAACAACTAAGTCGAGTATGAAGCTTTCCTCGAAAACAAGGACGGTATTCTAAGATTAGCCGAAGACTTAGGGTCAAAGGAAGTAAAGATATCAACAAACTCCCAACTTGTGGCATCATAAGTACGAGGAGAATATCAAGCTAAGAACGACAACCTCATCGAATACTTAGCCTTAGTGAGAGAAAAACTCGAAAAATTCGAGAAATAGGAGGTCCAACACGTTCCACGCAAACACAACACGCGGGCTGACATCCTATCCAAACTCGCGAGCACGAGAAAGAAGGGCGAAAACAAGTCAATCATTCAAGAAATCCTCCCTCGACCAAGTACCGAACGACCACCTCCCCCGCTCGAGGTAAACGTGATCGACGACGTTCATTGCTGGATGACACCCATCTACAACTACCTCACGAAGGACGAACTCCCCGCAGACCCCAAAGAGGCAGCCACGACCAAGAGGAGGGCATGCTCGTACATCCTCCTTGAGGGAAAACTCTACCGAAGAGGATTCTCCATTTCGTTACTCAAATGCGTCGAGGAGGAAAGGGTCCCCGACATACTGGGAGAAATGCATCGGGGGATCAATGCCCAACACCCTGGAGGAAGATCATTGGCGCGCAAGGCCCTACGAGCAGGCTATTATTGGCCGACGATGAAGCACGACTCCAAAGAGCACGTAAAAAAATGCGACAAGTGCCAAAGGCACGCCGACATGCATCTCGCACCCTCCAACGAGCTAAAAACGCTCTCCTCCCCGTGGCCCTTCGCCTGGTGCGGGATTGACATCCTCGTCCCCTTCGTGACCGACTCTTACCAAAACAAATACCTCATCGTAGGGGTGGACTACTTCACTAAATGGATCGAAGCAGAGGCCTTGGCCAAAATAACGACACAAAACATTCTCTGATTCTTCAAAAGGAACATCCTCGCACGCTTTGGCATACCCCAAGTTCTCATCACCGACAACGGAATGCAGTTCACGGACGGAGGATTCCAAGACTTTGTCGCCGACCTAGGCACAAAATAACACTTCACATCTGTCGAGCACCCTCAAACTAACGGGCAAGCCGAGTCGACCAACAGGGTGATTCTATGCGGACTGAAACTCCGACTCGGCGAGGCGAAAAGAGCGTGGGTCGAGGAACTACACAACATCCTTTAAGCATATCGCACAACGCTACATTCCACGACCGGGGAGACCCCGTTCAGGTTAACATACGACACCGAGGCGGTCATACGTAGAGATTCGAGAACCAATGAGGTGCACTGAAGCACCCCTTACCGAGGAGCTGAACGACGAAGCACTTCGAGCCGAGCTGGACATCGTTGACGAAATCCGCTTCGAGACAGCCCTTAGGGAAATCTCCCTTAAACAAAAAATAGCTTTACGCCACGATGCAAAAGTCATAAAAAAAGAGTTCCGGGTGGGCAGCCTGGTCCTCAGACGAAACCAGAAAAACCCACGAGAAGGCCCATACCGTGTCCGAGATAAGACGGGCAACGGGGCCTATTATCTGGAAAACATATAAGGTGAAGAACTTGCTCGACCATGGAACGCAAAAAAACTTAGACAATACTATATCTAAAAGACAATCCGGGGAGACGTGGAAGGTACGACCACGATCTTCACCACTAAACGAAAAAGAGGATAACGCCCATATAAGGCGAACACAACCCTCCCCGACGTCTGACATCTCAAATGAGCCCCAACGTCGCAGTACCACGTCGACAGGGCACCCAGCTCGCGATGGGAAGACCCAATCCCCGAGATCAGGGTATCCAATCGCAACCCTAATCTCGACTCAAGGAGGACGTAAAACCCGCCACCTCGTCGGTTCCCTAAATCGACGAGTCCAACTAGGTCGAGCGCAAAAAGTTCAAATATAAATAAACAGTCATAAATAATCAAACACGATGAAATAACAAACAAGTAGATAAAACCGGCCAAAGTTGGCCACTAAAGTACAAGAGAAAAGGCACATAGGCCAATATTCAAACAAAGGGCACGAACGCCATTACAACAAAAAGTACAGGGCACACAAGCCAATACAAAGGCACGCAGGCCCAAAAAATTCAAGGAAAGGTCTCCGCCCGGAGCTACTCCTCGCCATCCTCGTCGTCCTAAACCAACTCCTCCTCAACAACGAATGGGAAAATGATCTCACCGTCGGCCACGCAGTAGTTGTGAGTCGTCCCCTCAGTCACAAGCCCCGAGGTCAAAACCTTGAGCTGATCGGTGGCATTGTCGAACCCATCCTTGAACATCATAAGCATATCCTTATTAAGCTCGCGGATCCTGCCGACCAATTCGCCCCGAGTGTGGAGAGTCAACTCATCTTCAGTCTCATCGTCTACAGGACGGATTGTACCCTCCAGCAGCGCCACTCGGGCGCGAAGGTTCACATTTTCTTCGGCCGCCTTCTTGAGCTAGACAACTTGATCCTCCAAACTTTGTTTTTCAGCTTTCAAGGTGTCCCGCTCGAGCTTGACCTCTTCCAACTTTGAGCTCAGTCCCTCTTGGAGCTTATGCTCCTCTTTGAAGTCGGACAGGTCCTTGGACATCTTATCTTTCTCAGTCCGGGAAGCCTCAAGAGCCTCCTCCAACGCAGTTGTCGAGACAACACTCTCGGTCAGCACCATAGCAGCCTCCATCACCCGAATGATAGCAGTCAGATCCCCGGCCAGATATGCCCGTCTAGAGGTTGCATCCTGGAGGAAAAGAGTCTTTGTCTCGGGCGCCGCCACCATGACAGAACCCTCAGACTTGAAGAAATCCTTCTCCAAGTAGCAGGGAGGCAGCAAGTAGCTCCCAAGTGAGCCAGAATCCATGTCGCCCACGGAGGAAGACCTTGCAAGAGACTCATCCATCCGCTTGCGCTTCAGAAGAGGAGAGGCGGAGTCCGGAGGATTGTCTCGTATATGTATCGGGGAAGTTTGTTGGACGACGGCTTGAGGAGAGATGGTGGGCGAGCTGAGGGTACCAGAACTTCCGACCTCGTGCTCATTAGCTACCTCCTAAACGCGGTTCCCCACTGTCTTTCTCTTTTTAGAGACCCTGTTCGGGGCCCCGACCTGGTTGGCTAGCTTCAGGACTCGTTCTCGGTGAGCGGGCATCGTTCCTGCAAAACAAAAACAACTAAACATCAGTTAACGGACATAAAAATCAGGGAAGAGGGACCTACGCAACAACTCCACGACCTCTTCATCTGTGTCGCACGCGAGCAGAGCCCTTTTATTTATGAGGCGCATTTCGTGGATGGGCATCTCGGCGTCGTCGACATAGGGTCTGTCTTGCCGGTCCACCTAGACCGCCAAGTTAAAGCTCTGAACATATTCCACCAGCCTCTTGTAGGTCAGTCGATCCTCGACCCCCAAGCTCGAATGTCTGACTCGGTAGTGGCTGGTCGACAGATTAAAATGGTCCGACTGCCATCTTAAGGGGATCCTCGACATCAGATTTTCCTCGCCGCTGGCGTCTCGCTTATAGTAGTAAAGGGTGTTGAGGGCATACTTGGTGAGCGGTTTCACCATGTACCACCTCCCCTTGAAATGACAAGCAGAATCGACAAACGTCTTGAACAATCTCGCGGGTTGTTTGAGAGACACTCAGCTATGACGCCCCCTGCGCCTGACCGCTGCAGGTGGAAGATGAAAAAGTAAAAGGGCAACGTGCACCCGACCCCGAGAAACCGGCAGACCAATTCGAATTCCCGGATGAAAGCGATGACATTCGGATGCAATTGCGAGGGCGCCAGCCTAAGCCACCAGAAGACCCCTATCTGGAAATCATTAAAAGGGAGTCTCATTCTCGCTTCACAGAAGGCAAACTCGTACATGGCGAACTGCTTCCCTGGAAAACGATGGCATATCTGTAACACCCTAATTTTTGCCCTAAGATTTCTTTGCATATCATTTGCATTTTGCATACAAACAAGATCGCACTGGCCTTCGAGTTTCTTCTCAGATTAGGGTCTTTGCTTCGCAGGGGATCACCATTATTTTTATTTCTTTATATTTGTTTATATTTACTGATTTCTAACCAAAATACAAAAAAAAAAATGTTGCAGTGTTCTTCTTCTTCTCTGTGTTGCAGGTTTGCGAAGATAAGACAGTAATTTCATTCAGATGCGTTTGTTCAGTCACAATTCGATTTCAAGTGGATGTTTGACCTAATATTGGTCAAACTATCAGATAAATTGTTTCGACTGCTAGTTGTGTGTGCCAGTAGTTCATTCATCAGGCAATGCGTTTTCAAAGTACAAGTTCAGTTATCAGACAATGTTTTTGTGCGAAGTTTGGTTCGAATCTTCAATGATTGTCAATTCATCAGTGGTTTGTTTGTGGATTTATTTTCCTCAAATAATCTGGACAATTTTTAGAGGATTCAAGTGGTTGTGGCTCAATGCTATGAGTTGTTCAGTGGCTTAGTGATGACTGTGTAAAAAAAAAATCAGGAGTTTGTGGTGGGCTTAAAATCATCAGTTCATATTCATTTATCTACCCGTATTCCATTTTCTACAATCATTTCCATTATCCATTTTATCCAATACCCATCTTTTTCCCATTTTTTCCGATTATCCATTTTTTTTGAGTAACCATTTCTTTTTCTATTATTCATTTCCAATTTTTTTTTTCCAATTTTTATTATCCATTTTTTTTATTTCATTTCCATAATCCATTTTTTTTTATATCCAATATTATCATCCTTTAAAAATTACATAAAAACATAAACTCATCCCTTTATTTTATTTCCATTTGTTTTGCTTTTGCTAGCCACTTCTTCACACTAGCTTAAGCCTTCCGTACGACATGCCCAAGTTCACGCCTCCCACAGTTTCATACCAACTTTCCAAGCCAAACATATCACCAGCCAGCTTCAAGCAAGCAGCTCCTCACGTGCTAATCCGTACCAGGCCCACACCTTCATATCACCAGCCAGCTTCAAGCAATCTGTACGCCAGCTTCATTTTAGCTATCCGTACGCCCTAGCCCAAGTGAATAAAACTCAAGCCGTACGTGCAAGCTTACACCTCCAATCCATACACATCCAGTTGTACGCGCAAGCTTACACAGACGAAGCCTTCAGCTTCGTTCAAGCCTCAACAACTTCCAAGCAGTCCCGTAACAGCCATCTTGTAAGCCTCTTGCCGAAACAACAAAAGCAAGCCTGTACGCCGCACCATCTCCAGCTCAAGCCTCTCACACAAGCAACACGCCGCAAGCACCAAAACCAGCTGCACCAAGACCAATATCTCAAGCCACAAACAACAACAGCTGAAGCAACTTACCAAAGCTGCAGCAGCCGAAAACAAAAACAAAATTCAAGCCGAACACGAGCAAAGCACACCCGCAACGCAAACATCACACTTGAAGCACACCTTTGAAACGCAATCAAAACGCAAACACCCAACAATCAAAACGCAGCAACAATTAAAATCACAAAAACTCAGATTTGAAATGAAAACTCACACGGATATTTCGTGAACCTCAAAACGCTCCCAATCTTCTCAAAACGGCATCAATCTCCTCACTTCATTCTCCTATAAAAGCACCCTCCTCTCACTCTCAATCCCAGGCTTACATAGCCTCTCAAATCTCTGTTCAACTGAAAAATCAAATCCCAAATTCATTCCCAAATCTGTTCCAAAATTCATTCCGAGTTTCAAAACACTAAACTCACCTCAACCTTCATTTTTTGCATCAATTTCTTCCTTCTACTTCTTCGAATCTTTAGCTAATTGATCCAAAAAACAAAAGAAAGAAGAAGAATAGTTGAAATCCGGAAAGAGGAAGTGAAACTGAGAGAAAAAAGTGAAGAAGAAACAAATCGGAAGCATTGAGAGAAGGTTTGTGGTTGTGCGGTGGTTCGATTGAGAAGGTGAGGAAGAGATTTTGGTTTTCCGCCGCGAATTGAATTTGCTTCTCCCCTGTTTTTCGTTTGCGTTAGAAGAAGAAGAAGAATATCTATCTCTGTTTTTTCTATTTTTCTTTCTATTTTTCTATTAATTTGCTTTATTTATTTTTGTTTTAAGAAAAAGAGTGTTGGCGTCGGGCCTTAATGGCCAGATCCGTTTGGATCTACTATCCTACTACTCGCCCGCGGGTTATACCCCCTCCTTTGGTTTAATTTTTGTTTATTTTATTCATTTTGTTCAAAGAGGTTTAAAAATAAAGAATTATTTTAATAATATTTTTTTAGAATATTATTAAAATAATTCTTTTAAGAAAAAGATTTTAGAAAAGTGTTTTGGAAAAGTATTTTAGAAATATATCTTAAAAAATTTTAGAATAATATTTTTAGAAAAGAATATTTTAGAAAGAATGTTTAGAAAAGGATTTTAGGAAAAGAATTTAAAAAATATTTCAATTCCTTTTATGGATCTATTTTTAGATCCATCTTTTCTTCATCCTCTTTCATTTTTGGTCGATGACAATCTCCGATTCGGGATTGTTGATTTCCGATTAGTTTAATCTTCATTATTTCAAATCTATGGATGAATGATCATTTGGA
This sequence comes from Lathyrus aphaca, assembly GCA_963966055.1. Classification (NCBI taxonomy): domain Eukaryota; kingdom Viridiplantae; phylum Streptophyta; class Magnoliopsida; order Fabales; family Fabaceae; genus Lathyrus; species Lathyrus aphaca. The sequence goes on along the minus strand of OZ014519.1, from coordinate 735,267,872 downwards.
TCATTCTCCATACTTTGAGATCGTGATAGGTTGCTTTTCGATGAAATTCAACGAAAATCTCGATTAAGATTAGACCTTCTTTTTTCTTTTAGTGTGGCATGTTTTCGGAGAACGATCCATTATATCGTTTCTCTAACATGTATTAACACGAATATTTTCCACTTTAATTAGTGGTGGCCGGTCTCATTTGTAGGGTAATTACTTCGTAAATTACTCGGCGATTGCTTAACATAGACCTAAAGTTGTCCCGATTCGAATTAAGATCCACTTGGATCCGGTTGCCTCGATTTTATTATTTCTTGTTGTGGTTGTGCTTGATTAAGTTCATCATACCACTTATATTGTAAATATTATAATATTGTGAATATAATTTATTTAAATTTAATCTCTCGCACCTTATCCTTTTACTTTAATCTCTTGCTCCTTTATCTCTTTATTATGCTTATCATATTATATCATATATCATTTGTCTATGTTTATATTGTGCTTGTTTTTTTATTTTGTCCATTTGGATATCAAAACACTAATAAAGGCTTAAACACTTAAAAGACTTGTGACTTCTAATTGTGGACTATGGTTACTATCCCTTTGCTTTGGAGAATGGACTTAGACTTTAAGATCTTCCCCCTTGCTCAAGTTGGAATGGATTAGAAACCTCGGCCTCAAGTTATGTCATTAGCCTTTGAAGATAGAAGTCCGAACTTTGAAGATTTGTGCATATTTTGGTTTGGTAAACTCTTTTTTTAGCTTTAAATTCAAGCATTAGGATTAGTCCCTTCATCTCCTCCCCATTCTTTAATTTTCAAAACTTCTCCCTATTTCAAAAATCTTCTTGTTTTCAAACTTCAAACACTTTCATAAACAAACCTTGACTTCGGTCAAGCGATTTTAAACTTTTCATTTTATTTCCTTAAACAAATGTTAATCCATGTAAATATATCAAAACCATTTTTCTTATATACTTTAAAAAACTCAAAACTCATTCAATTGTTTTTGTGCCTTTGTGCACCTTTTCTTTTTACATGTTTAGATATGATTCATCTTTTCTAGCGGAATTATTCGCTAAAGGATGACGACTTATCTCTACATTCTAAAATCAATTCAACTCATTTATTCTTTTCAAATTTTGTACCACGAACTACGAGGTTTTGATCTCGCATTGCACTTTGTGGGTACGTAGGCATGAGGCATTAAAAACCTCATCAAACACAAAATCATTAAAAAACATTCTTCTCCTCATCTCTTCCATCTTTTCAAGCAAACCAATTTCAGACCAAAAAGCAATAAATATTTCAAAGGGCTCCCGTGGAGTACCACGGACGAGTCGGGTGCCTAAAACCTTCCCGGTTCGTAACCAATCCCCTTACCCATTCTCTGCTTGTTTCTTTTAGCTTTTGCTTTTAGACTCCTAGGTTATTCGTTCTTTTACCTTTTTCCTTTCGGAAATAAACAAAAGCGCGGTGGCGACTCTGTGTACATCGAGTTAAGTTAATCAATAGCTTACACTCACGATTTTACCGCTACAATATCCGATCTACTTCCCGAGGAGCAAGACATTGTCAGTTCGCTGTGTCCTCGACCACGGCGTACGCGGTAGTATCCTCGTCCACGAAATACGACTCATCTTCTAGAGGATCGTCGGCGACCCACGACAAGTCATTACGTCCAAACGAAGAGACGTGCTCGTTCCCCTCCTCGGGGTTTTCTTCCTCGGTTCGTCTTTGCTCGGCCGTACCTGAAAAGCAGAAAGGAAAATTGAATTCGACATCGCATCAAATTCACCCTTCCGCTATAGTTCAAGTGAAAGGGCCAAGAGTTGAACGCCCTGAAATCCCACTAAACTATCCTAAAATCAACGTAGGGACGACCCTCGGATCCACTCGAGCACATACGAAACCCTTAATAACCCCCAAGAAGACTAAGAGATTTTGCCCGACGAACGCATCGAACGCCCGCGACCTTCATCGATCATATGATGATCCTGGCCGGTTCATTCATACAGAGATGAATTTTTCGCCCGTTTCATGCAAATCATGCCCAGGACATTCATGTCTAAAACCTAAAAACTAACCTAAAACAGTGATCTACCTACTCTAAACAGGAAAATTACGAATTTTGCTACCTATCAAGCGGAAAAATGCGTAAAAAGAGAAGGTATGGAAGATTACCTGACATGGTGATGACAGGGATGTTACGGTGGCGCGCGGGCAGTGATCGGCAGTGTTGTCGGCGGTTGCGGGCGGAAAAGAGTTTCTTCCCAGAGCTTCCGGTTAAACGTATGAGCGAAAAGTTGAAATGAAGTGGTCCCTCCACCTTATATACTAAGAGAGCGTGTGGGCAAACGCGCTAGGTAATCATTACCTAGGCCCCTAGGACGACACTAGCACAGGAAACGAAGTGACGCACCATTAATGCCTAAGACACGTCAGTTTAGAGAATTCTGAACGACGTCGAGCAACCGTAGGTCTCCCCGACTATTAAAAGACATCCTCGACCCCTGAGAACACTACGTGCCCGACGATTTGAACGGCGTCCGGAGCAGCTTGAAAATATCACATTTTGACACGGGCAGATGCTCGACACCCAATATGACTCCTCCCTCGACACAAATATGTGCTCGACTATTTTATAACCCATCGCTCTGACTCGGAGACTCGACTTGGGGGGCTCATGTTATGGACTGGACCTCCAGAGATTGTATTGGGTTGTGGCGTAATACGTCGAGCAGATGCCCATACGCTCGGGCAAGTATACTTAGTGGTCGAGCGCACACCACTTAGCGGTCGGACAGATATTTCATGAGTCAGGCATACGCTTTACGAGACGGACAGACAACAAGTCTTCCATTCCACTTGTCATATCACCCAACTGTCCCCCATTATCTCCTGAAAGATAGGGGCAGTTGGACCAAGGACCAGACCACTCGCTAGGTCTACACGCTCCTTACGTGTTCCTTGGCAGTTCTTCCTTGGACCTCGCTGATCCTGCCCAAGGAAGGACTTTGACCCAGCGCTGGGGGCTCACTATAAATACCCTTTTTCACTAAAGGGTCAGGTATTCTGATTTAACTCTTCTGACTTACCATTTTTTTATACCTCTATTGACTTTGGCATCGGAGTGCCGTGCAGGTGCACTCCCTCCATTCCATCCATCTAGTTGTTCACGTTCAATTGCTGGAAGGCCTTCCTGATCAAGTAAGATCAGAAAGAGAAGATGGAAAAAAAAAATTAAATGAAAATGAGAAATTGAAATGAACAACTTATTTTTATGAGAAGTGGATGAGACATGCAGTGTGATTGGGCTAATAAGAATATGTCACCTGTAATATTGTAATATAATGAAAGATATAGAAATGTTTTAATTGAAATATTTGTTGTTCACTGCTTAACCCTTTTTACAGTGTAAAATTTTAGAAGTGAAAGGGTAAAATAGTAAGTTTAGGCATGCTAACTTAAAAACAAATCTAACATATCTATCATTTTAAAATAAATTTTATTTTATAAAATGATAAATATTGTATGGATTATTTGGATGTTGAGTAATGATATCATCTTCTCTAGTAAAATTACTACTGTTTAGAAAATGTGGGCGTAATCATTTTCTCGTAGTGGAAATTAAGTGGTTACTCCTACTTTTATACATAATGAAGAGAAAATTCTCTCTTCTGCATGATTTGATAATGTTTTGTTTGATTGCTTGATATTGTTTAATTTGAGTTTGGTGTGATCCTTAGCATGTATATCTATCTCCCCTCTTGAGTGTGAATTTCATCTAGTGTTTGTGATGCCTTGTAGTGACAAACCTTGTGGCATTTGTCAACAACGAGCCTACGATACGACTGTTATTGACTTGATCTTCTGAGTGATCACAACAAATCCTTAGCGATTTAACTATATTGTCAATAAAGTTTCGAACTACAAGCCATTTTGGAGGGAATGATGCACTTTATATTGATTGAGAGCTTTATGTTCTTAAACATTCTGCGTCTGTATATTTATTTCTATAGTATTTGAGTGTATTTTAGACACCTTAACTTTTTGATGAAGTACAAAATTCAACCAAATATGTCTCCATCCTTTATTTCAACACTTCTTACCTTGTCAGACATCACAACATTGCCTTCAATTTCATGCAACACTTTTTCTTGGTTCATTTTTCCATCCACTGATTATTTGACATGAAAAAATAAAATACCTTGCGTCAGAAATAATGCCACATCAGTGAAAACTTATCATGTTAAAAATTACCTTGTGTTTTCTTTTTCTTCCTTAAGGTGCAACCTAAGCAGAAGATAACAGAAATTGCAAAGGCAGCTCCTACCCCAATGATAATCCATATCCACCACTTGTTTTCTGATAGAACAATATCATAAATAATTTAGTTGCTTATACAACAAGTTACAAAATTAATTTCATTCCAAAGTTGTAACATATATAAATTTGCCACTATGACAAAACTTGATGCATTTTTTTTGGAAACTGTTTCTACTATTGTAACAATAGTAGAAAGAGTTTCCATAATTGCGCCTAAGTTTTGTCGATAAAAAGAACCTTTGCGACGAAGCTTTTGTTGAGTGCATAGGGAGCTTTTAATATAGCTACTGTATCCACTTTGTTTATCGTAGTATGTCGCCCACAGCATTACACCACCGTAGTTACGCGACATTGCTAGGACGGGAAGAACAATTTCACACAACAAATCAGCTGGAATATAGCCATTATCTGCAGCTGCAGGAGAACCAGGCAATCCCAAAAACAGTTTTCCGACCGTCAACGATTCTGTCCATCGCTTCCACGAATCCAACAACTGCTTAACATCATTTTGGTTATATTCACACTCAGGATTATTGTAAAACTGTATCCAAACATAATCGAAAACGCCAGTGTCAAGTGCCGCACCCAAATTTCCATCAGGAAATGGACATTGAGGTGCGGCACTTAAGTAAACATTTCGTCTTGAATTTCTATATAACTTTAGTAAAATTGCTAGTTCATCCCAATGTTGTTGTTTTCCTTTGAAGCTTTTCTCTATATCAAAATCAATTCCGTCTAATATCGCATCACCAAACGGACGCGAAGACGAGTTTCCACCCAGAAACTTGTTCCACAAGTAACCAGAAACATCTTTAGCATCCTCAGTAGAAACCAAACCATAGTCTCCATCCGCTCCTCCAATCGAAAGCAGGACTTTGATTCCTTTCGCTTGACAATTCTTGATGTCGCTGCTCAACATTGCGCAATCATTGGAAGAAGGGTCACAGTGATCTGCTAAGTTGATTTCTGGCGTTATTCCATTCCCAAATTTGTTCAGAAAAGCTATGATCACATAGGAGTAATTTTCTGTTGCACATGTTTCTGCTAAGGTACCTTCATTTTTGTTTTGTCCCCAATAAATGGCAATGTTGTTTGATTCTGCAGCATTAGATTACTAAAAAAGTACTAATAAGGAATATATGTAGAATCAAAGAGGAAGTGGAAACTACTGTTCTATTTATAATCATCTCTACATGTTTCTTTTCATCAATTTTTGTATCAATTTATCATTTCTTGTTAATTAATGCCGGCACAAAGAATATACTAATTTACTATAGAGACATTTCAGCACTTGCTAAAACTGAATTATTAAATGCACAAAAAGGTAAATTTATTAACCTTTTATCATTTTCATTGATGAAAAATGCCGTCCCTGGGGAATCATATATACAATAAAAAAAAATAAAGAGAAAGTTAAAAAATAATGACAGCAATAATGGTGAATAAAATATGTATGCAAAAGTGAAGTTTTGTAACAGATAAAACATCCATTGTGTCTCACATGCACTGCAAGTGCCCTGTATTCTACTTCTGAGGGATGTATCCATTGAGACCACTTTTGGTTGTTAGTTAAAGGCACTTTCTTGAATTAGGGTCAAGTTTTGCGCTATTTTTAGTGGGGTGGATCCATAAACTAACCATCCAAAAACTTTGAGGTTGGATCCATAAACTAACCATCCAAAAACTTTGAGGTTGGTGTAGTGAAGGAGAGAATTGTAGAGAATGTGATAAGGTGATTTAAAGGAAATAGGTATTTAAGGTAATCTATTAATTAGAAAAATAACATGTGAAAGGGCATGAGCCAAAAAAATATTGGGGAGATGGGGTTGGAAAAAAAATATTATTGAACAAGTAATTATGAAATAACTCGTCTATAAGGAATGAAGAAAATTTTTCTCTTGTGAAAAGAAGAAAGAGTTATCTTCAAATAGTCAAATATAATTTGAGGAAGATCAATCGCCAAGTCTAACTTGAGAAGTAGAAGCATATCTTTTTCAATAGGGTCCACGAGGTCTAAATCCTTATCCTTAGGAAATAAATTTGAATTCAAAATCTGATTCTAAACAACTTTATCAGGACGAAGATTTGAGACCACTGATGAATTAGATGGATCTGCAAAGACACGCCAAGTAGGAAGATAATGTCCCCTAACAAGAGTTCCTGGAATTTCTCCAATCTACTCACAATTGATCACATTTGCAACCGCTTTAGAGGGTACTGTTATAGAAATACCCATTACTCTAGACATAATAGCACACTCAAAAGTCAGCTCAACAATAGAGACATGAATCCAAAATTCTTTGACAAAACACTACTACAAAACGCACAAACAACAACGTCAGGCTTACAACGAATTCATTTACACTATTGTAATAGACTAAAAATTTCGTGCACGGTCAATAGTTGGATGTATAAACAATCATTTAATGACGGTTGACTTAAACCACCGTAGTAATAAATAAAATGTAACTTAAGTCCATTTTAGAATACATTAAACGTGTGTCACTTAAGTCCATTATTTAAAATATAAATTGTAAATGCTTTTACAACGGTTAAATTAGACAACCGTTGTTATAGCCTATAATTTAGTTTTAGGTTTCGCTGGTCAAAAAATACGGTTTCAGGGGAAACCGTCTCCTTTTTGAAATCCGTTTCAGTATTTGAAGCAGAAAAATCGTGGAATCAATAGGTGACGCACTTATTCATCTTTTTTTTCTATTTTTAATGAATTTTTTTTACTGTTTTCACAGTCTCAAAAAATTCCAAAAAAATCTTAAAAATCTTATTTTACTTAAATATATTAAATTTTATGTTTTTGTATTTTTCTGAATTTATTTTAATCATATTACTCACATTTTTTCAAAATGCTGACAAACCTTTCACCACAAGTATTTAAAAAATCGTAGTTATATGTAGCTTTTTTTAATTATTTTTTCAAAATGCTAACAGACCTTTCACCACGGGTATTTAAAATAACTTGATCATATGTAGCGTCTAGTCATGGGTTCAAGTCCCAACACCAATATTTTTCGTTTTTTACTTATTTTTCCAAGTCCCATCACTAATAGTATAGGTGTCACGCTTATTGAGTTTATTCATTGTCCTTAAACAAATCGTGACCATCCATTTAGTGATTATCAACGACTAAGACACAACTATTAGTGATCTGCGTGAAACTGAATACTTAAATGAATTACATCTTCTACCTCTAACTTTCATAACAAATTTCAGAACTCCATCATCTCTTCTACAACTTGAGTGAGACAAGAAAAATATAGATTCAAGTTAACAATGTTAGTTGTTGGTGTTCTTTTTTAATTATTGTTATTCTTGTTGTTCTTTTTTATTATTGTTGTTCTTGTTGTTCTTATTGTTTTTGCTATTGTTGTTGTTGTGTTCTTGTTATTGTTGTTTTTCTTCTTCTTCTTCCTCTTCTTCTTATTATTATTATTATTATTGTTGTTGTTCTTGTTGTTGTTGCTCTTATTGTTGTTGTTCTTGTTGCTGCAATTTTTATTTTATTTTATTAAAAGACATACAACAACGATTATTTAAAATTACTGTGATTATAGTTAGTTCTATACAACAACGGGTATTTAGAATAACTGTTGTAATATGGCGCGTGCTTTCTAGAATACAACAACGGTCCTGGGACTATGATAATAAGTATCGCATGTACAACAAAACTCTACATAAAAACGCCCTCGCCCGCATCATTATATGTTTTTCTCAACCGTTGTTAAATGAGTTTTCCATAGTAGTGAGACTTGGATATGTGAAACCACAAAGCATCTCAAAGTATTCATTCCAACCTTTTTCAGACACAGTCTTCCAAAAATCAAAATCAATCTTAAGCAACTCATCAAAATCCACAAAAAATTTCATTGATGACAACTAATTGATCCATAGAAGAATTAACTAAGGAACTCATCTCAAGTTTGGCTTGATCAAAGCACAACCAAGGAGAAAAATAAAAAGAAAAGAACCGAACAAGAATCCTACAAGAATAAGAATCTTGTATGATAAGGACACAATGATATTTCACAAGATAAAGGATAGTGACAATAAGTATCCAAAGAGAAAAATAAAAAGAAAAGAACTGAACAAGAATCCTACAAGAATAAGAATCTTGTCAGAAAAAGGACACAATGATGTTTCACAAGACAAAAGATATTGACAATAAGTATCCAAAGAGAAAACATCATTACCCAAAAGTTCTTATCCAGTAGATTTCTTGAATCCATCAGAGTCTAGTAGTTCTAGACATAGAGAGAGTTATCTCCTGTCAATCATTAGTCTCCAAGATTATATTTAGAACCAACACTTCCTCTTGAAACAAGAGTCATGAGTGATAGATGAATATTGAATTGTTTTCTTTGACAGCTAACAAGCATCAGTAACATCACAAAAGATGAGGATACTGTTTCCATAAATATGATCATCATCTAGCTTAATGAATTATTAAGTATAGATAAATACAACATAGTTTCTTCTGAAATATTTTTTAAGATCGTTTTTGCCAAAAGAGCTTCTCTAGAAGTCTAACATAAATTTTGTATTTATATCTACATAATATCTGATTGAATCAAAAGATAAGCCTGAAAAGAACAAGCATACCTTTTTGCTTTATTTTTCTCGATCAGACTCATATCAATATTTAGACTTCACCATAGAGCTTGAACATCGATTTGAGTAGATTTTGATTCAATGGTTATTAAACCATTGAATCAACTATTCTCACCAAACTCAGTACCTTCAACACTTGAGTCTGGGTTGTGGGCTCTTCTTCCATCAAAAGTTGTAAACAACCTTTGATAAAAACCATGGAAGATGTCTCTGCTCCTTTCCTTGATGTCTGCAACAAATACATTTGAATAATGATATACTTATATCTCTATGAGATCATACAAAAAGGTAGTGACAAAATATTTTTTTGCCTTGTGCCTCAATCGGATAGAAGAACCATAAATCCTTCCAGAGTGTAAATCTAGGATGAGTTATGATAAGAATAGAATCTTGTTCTAAGAAGAGTCATTGATCTCATTGTCTAGGATTAAATCTTTTGACTTTGAAATCATTTAAAATCATAGAACTAGATAGTGTTAGCTATCAGAAGTTGGCACAAAACAAATTAAAGTACACTCATAGTATTACTAACAGAACTCAATAAGAAATTGAAGAATTCTCAGAGAATTATTTTTTGACATAAATTTCATGATGACCCTCAATCAAGGAGCAATAGATTCTCTTAAAATATCACCTTAAAGAACAAACTCCTTATTATCAAATATTCAAGCAAGATAGATTTGACAGAATTTGTTTCTCTTCAATACTTGATTTATATTTCAGAATTCATATGGTTCCTTTTCATTTGAATCTTACACTAATGTCAGCTTCAAATGAATAAGCATTAAAGTTCATATGACATTAGTTACTGGTAGTGTTTCTCTTTGCTTTCAGATATGGGAAATTAGTTGAAATACTAGTGTTTCAGAAGCTTCTGAAGTTAATCTTCTATCGTTCAAGTTGTAAAAAATTCCTGTAAAATTGTGACCTTAGGTTTGAATCTAAAGGCAACCTTCTCAAAATTTGTTTGAAAAGATTAAATGAAGTGTAACTAGACAGACTTCAAAACTGATTCCCACAAATCTGAACACAAGGACTCAAAGATAGTCTGAGCATCATACATATCAATGATGTTGACATACTCAAAAGTGAAATAAAGCACCTACCAGAATGCAACTACCTCTAAATATATTCAATATGCCTCTTCTAAGCCAGTGATAGAGATTCTCAAACTGATCATCTCTACACCATCAACTTCTATAGTAATATCTTTCTCAAGGATATTCTATAGACCTTCAGCAACCCTTTTTTCAAGACCAATGAGCTAAAAAAATTCTTAGCTTTTCCATTATTTAAATTCAATAGAATCACCTTTTGAATATGGTAGGAAAGGCAATATGATATTTTTCAAGTGGCACTTAATTCCTTCTTGAAGAAGAGACATACTTTTCTTATTAGATCATTATCTGCGCCACTGTTAAGTGTTATACACAGATCATGCTCTGATACCAATTGAAGATGTGAAAATACCATATTTTTTTCACAATTTAAAATCTCATTTTCTACCCCCCATTATCAGTTTCGAAAATTACCACCATCATACCAAAACCGAAATTCATCACCTCTCTCTACCTTTAAAAACTAGAAAATCCACCATGCCTCTATTGTTTCTCAAAGAAGACTCCTCTTCTGCTGGCCAAATAGGAATAAACGTTAATGTTTAATATATGGAAATAGAGTTCAAGAATGAGGAGCAAAGGGAGAGATTCGAAAAGATCTCTTATAGGGGTATAACTCCTACCAATCATGTTGACGAATCTTGCCTTAGAACTCTGGGTCTGTTAGATAGTGTTAACTATATATTCAGCAAAATTGGTTTGAGTCATTTTTTGAATCTGAAGCAAAATAGGAGAGGCTTACACTTGAATTTCTGAGTTCTTTTCAATATCAGTATGCTATGAGAACCAGAAAGTGTCTGGGTACATCCACCTTTTGGCTATTTAACTGAGACTTTCTTTATAATTAGAATGAAATTGGGGATTTCCTGCATTTTCCTATAGTATATGGAGCTGAATAGGTTCCCACAGAGAGACTTTGGATATTTCAGTTTGACCCATTTTGGCAGTGGTTGACCGAACAAATCACCCATAGCATGGAAGGGAAGATATATTTTCACATTCACAACCCCGACTATAAGATATTTTTAAGAACACCTTGAGCATACTGTGTTTGAATAAGGAGATACTGCTATAAATGTATGAAAGAGATATACTTTATTTACTGCGCTTTTCATTCTCGCATTATCCACACAACGAAATTAATGCTCGCACACATGGAAAAAGTGACCAGAGCAAAGAAATGAGGCATTGTGATTTGCGATTTGATTAATTTCATAGTCGAGGCCTTAGGCCTCGGCACCGAGCTTAGACAGACGCAACATGTTGCAAGTAGCAATGCGCTAGACTTGAACTCATATGTTACGCACAAGCTAATTAAGCAAAGATACATGCACTCATACATCCTCTAGGTTAGAAACAAAAGCAAGAAAAATGTGGCATTGTCAAACCTGACAATCACCAACGTACAAGATTAAGAAAATTGGCTTTATAATGTAATGTGGGTACTTTTGTTGACTCTTATGTTGAGGATGAAAATGATACTAATATAGAGATAGACTGAAGAGAGCGAGTATCTCCACCCCAGCCTCACCTTTCCCCATCTCCATCTTATCACCATCCATCCCTGACTCCTCCTCCTCATTAAAACCAACCCCAACCCATTCCTCATATACAATATTATTTTACTATATGTACACACTACGACTACTATAGTAGCATAGAGTATGAGAGAGTTTCACCCAAATAGGTATAGTATGCAATATATCTTTTTCAGACTCTTGGTCCCCCATATATGAAGTGGTGATTGAGGGAGTTTTACCTAAATAGGTATGGTACACAACATATCTCTTTTCATACAAGAATATGGTTTCGATTCCCTTGTGATTATGGGCATGTTATGAATGGTATACGACCCTTTCATAAGAACTTTATCCCCGTCCTCAAATGATTTGAATTTAAGCAGAAAGTATCCTTCATCATGATCGTACATGTCTGGTTACTTAACAAATTCCCAGAACTTCATCATGTACTTTATTATGGCATTCATACTTCATTCAACTCATAAAACATACATTATCAAAGAGGATTCCCAGAATCTTACCTCAAGTTCAACATCCTTGTCATCGATTTCAATTTCAATCGACAATTTTTGGTGTTATGAATTCAATTGTCATCCCATTCCCATGGTAACAATTTTCTCTGATAACGTCAACCCATAGTTTCGTAGTGATTGGTTATTTCTCTTTGTTATTGACCCTTTTCTTTTCCATTTGTGTTCCATGACTGAGCTTGTCTTCCATCTCCAAATTATCTTCCGTATTTGGTCATCTTCTTACTACTGGAATCAATTAGGTTATTCGGTGATGGTGGCCCCAATTTTCGCAATTGCCCCCTTCTCCGCGTCACCATGAGGAATATATATATATATATATATATATATATATATATATATATATATATATATATATATATATATATATATATATATATATATATATATATAGGGAATGTATCTAGTAAAAATGGATATTTTTATGTGAGAGTAAGAGGAAGACATATTAACCGTTGGATAAAAATAAAAGGCTGAGATTAAGAGAATGGAAATTGAGATCACGTGTTATTTTTTTTCAATTAATTGATTTACACGGAATTTTCCGGCAACCCCCTTAGCACCGAAAAACTTCTTCTCCGATCTCATGAACCCAAAACATTAGTTAAACCCAACCTCAATATTCAATCTTCTTCTCCAATCACTTTCCCAAATCTTTAATCTTTTTCCCAAATCTTTAATCTTTTTCGACGTCGCTAAATAAACACACCGTCTCTGAAGTTGTAGTGTCGACGCATCATTGTTTTTCCTCAACCACAAGGAGAATTTAACTGGTCCTTTACAAATTCACATCACCTTAGGTTAATACTTTGAAAGAGCACGCAATTTCTCTATTCGTTCCCTACGAATATAGATTGTAATTTCTTTCATACCAAAGTGTATTTCGATTCCTCTGTTAATTCCATTATATGCAAGGAGCCTGCTTTCTGTAGCAGCTGGTAAGTCTTTCTTTCTTTTTTCATTCATATTACAAATTCATATTGCAAATCTTGAGTATTAATATGTTTCAATTTTACTTAGATGAAATCCTTTTTTACATGATGTAAACTATTATTTTTCTATTAACTACTGTACCTATGGATTCATTATACCTTTTATTTCAGAATTAATTGTATATATGGAAGATGGTGATATTGAATTTAGCTTATCCTCTCCACCAAGAAATTTCAATGATCTAGAAAATCAAAAAAGAGAATGGATTCCTACGTGTGATGATGAATTCAAGCCTACAATTGGCAAAGTATTTGATACATTAGAAGAAGGGGGAGATTTTTACAAAAGGTATGCACATCTTGTTGGGTTTAGTGTGCGTAATTCATCTGAAACGAAAGATAAACATGGTGTGAAATGGAAATATTTTCTTTGCTCTAAAGAGGGTTTCAAATTAGAAAAAATTGTTTTGATGCCTGAATTGATTGTTAGTGAAAACAGTTTGCCTAAAAGTAGAAAAAGAAAAATGACAAGGGAGGGGTGTAATGCAAGGATTGCCTTCAAGAGAACATTAGATGGTAGATATGAAGTTGCAAAATTTTTTGAAGCTCATACACATGCTTTAGTCACACCTAGGAAGAAGCAATTTTTAAGATCAACTAGGAGTATAAGCAATATTCATAAGAACTTATTGTTTTCATGCAATAAAGTTAATCTGGGGACTTCAAAAGTATATCATTTACTAAAAGAACAGGTTGGGAGTTATGACAATATAGGATGCACCAAAAGAGATATTCAAAATTATTCTAGGGATTTGAAAGAGTTGATCAAAGACTCTGATGCTCATATTTTTGATAATTTTAGAAGAAAAAAAGAGATGAACAATTCATTTCACTATGATTTTGAGGTTGATAAAGAAGGACGATTGAAATATGTGTTTTGGGCTGATGGTATTTCTCGAAAAAATTACTCTTTATTTGGAGATGTTATTTCATTTGACACGACTTACAATACAAATAAGTACCGTATGATTTTTGCCCCATTCACTGGTGTGAATCATCATCGACATATAACCTTTGGGGCTGCTCTTTTAGCCGATGAAAAAGTTGGTTCATTTATGTGGTTGTTTGAATCCTTTTTAAAGGCAATGGATGGTCACAAGCCTATAGTAATCATAACTGATCAAGATCCGGCTATGAAGATTGCTATAGAACAAGTTTTTAGCGGTTCTTCACATAGATTTTGCATGTGGCATATATTGAAAAAACTTTCAGAAAAGGTGGGTGTTTCCTTAAATGGAAATGCTGATTTTAATAGTCGCTTCAAGTTGTGTGTTTGGAATTCAGAATCTTCAAAAGAATTTGAATCAAGATGGAAGACTATTATTAGTGATTTTGGATTGGAGCAAAATGGTTGGCTATGTCAAATGTACGACATTCGCAATATGTGGATACCGACCTATTTTAATGATATTTTTTTGGCTGGAATTTTGAGAACAACCTCAAGATCTGAGAGTCAAAATTCATTTTTTGGTAACTATTTAAATAAAAATCTTAGTTTGGTTGAATTTTGGATTCGTTATGATTCTGCAATAGAATTACAGAGACATAATGAGCTTCTTGCAGATAATGATACACTTCATTCTATTCCTGAGTTGAAGTTGCATATGGCCTTAGAGAAACATGGTAGAGAAGTTTATACTCATGAAAAATTTTACATATTTCAAAAGGAATTATGGAGTGCATGTGTGGATTGTGGAATTGAAGGAACAGAAGAGAAAAATGACAGGTTTGTATTTTCTATACTTGAGAACATTGTGGTAAATAACAACAAAGTGAGTAAACATAGAAAAGTGACTTTCCATTTTTCTAATCACATTGCACACTGTTCATGTAAAATGTTTGAATCTGAAGGTATTCCATGTCGACATATCCTTTTTATATTAAAAGGGAAAGGATTAGATGAAATCCCTAGTGGTTACATTGTTAATAGATGGACAAAATTGGCAACTAGTAAACCAGTCTTTGATTGTAATGGAAATGTATTAGAGGCATGTTCTAGAATTGAAAGTGAGAGTAAGCTGGTTTCAGATGCATGGGCACAATTATTTAAATGTATGCGTGTGGCTGGTAGATGTAAAGACAAGTTATTGTTCATAATAAATGAAGGCTCTATGTTGGAATCGAAGTTGGCTAACATGAACAAGGATCTTATGTCAACAACTATAGATGAAGTAGAGGAATTTATTGGTTCCAAAGTCCCTAGGGAAATTCAAGTTCTTCCCCCAGAATCTTCAAATACTAAAGGATGTGGAAAACGGATTAAAGGCAGAAAAGAGATGACAATGGAATTACAACAAAAGAGAACAAGACTTTGTAGAGTTTGTAAGCAATATGCATATCATGATAGTCGAAATTGTCCCACAAAAATCTCATCCTAATTTTATTGGTAAAAAGCATTATAACTTTTTTTTTAATATTTACAACCATATGATTTTGACTTTGGCATGTTCTTATTTATTTAAGATTTGATTGACTGCAGAATATTTTAGGTTGGTGGTGTTGTTAACTCAAAGAGATATTTGCAAGGGTGTCTTAAATATCTAAGTCTTATTGAAATTGACAATTGAAAAAGGTTTGTCTATCAAATCTTGGAACTGTTTGATTGTTTCAGTTAATCAATTGCTAGTTGGAGTACATATTACATGAGTTGCTGAGGCAATGTCATTTGCAACAAAATTGAGTTTGCATACCAGATTATTGTTTGATTTTATTAAAACTAGTGAGAGAGCATCCTGGTATGTATCTTCCATACTATACTCATGCAACCCCCACCCCCACACATTATTTTCTGCATAATAGAAAGTGTTGTTGTTATAGAAATTATTGTTTGTCATAAATTTGAATAGAAAGTGTTGCTATTATGCTTAAGAGATGTCTCATGTTTCAGGATGTTTGAAAATCGTGTTTCACACATGCTAAAAAATTATTACAAACCTCATTCAACACTTGATATCTATGTGAGGACCATCGTGAAGGATATGGTAAGTAAGAGACTATTTTTTTCTCTTTATGTTTAGTAGGGGCACTAAGAGTAGCATAGATAATCATCATTATTTTTATAATGAACAATGTATAATTCTTGAGAGTATTACTTTATTTATTGGTGACTGTCATATCATCCAGTAAGGATGTAAGTAGGCTCACACCACACTACCACTTTTGGTGTATGCAGTAAGGATGTAAGTAGGCTCCCACCACATCTTGTTTGACTTGGAAGGAAATTTGAATTTGTTTTGTTAAGTGAGCATGATTGTGGATACTAAAATGACCATAGAATGTATAGTACATAGTGCATAATATTTATGGGTGTCTGTAATCTTATGTGACAATTCCTTTGTCAACTAATTTTATTTTTGTTTTTTTTTTATTTCTTTTTCGCAGGTCCATTGTGGGGGCTTCATGCCTGGGCTAAATAAGGAGAATATTCAAATTAACTGAAAGGTTTTGTTAGAGATATCAAGTCACTGGTAGAAATATCTTGAAATTCATTTCCTTGAAACAAGAACATGGTTGTCCCTCCAACAAAAGTGTCATTTTAGAGCATTTGAAACTTCAACAAACATTTATATGTAGTTTATGTCAGAATGGTTAAAAATCTTTGAAGATTTTGGGTTTAGTACGCTTCAAATGATTATAAGTTTTGTATGCCTATGATTCATACATACTCTTGGGTACTTAATAACCACATGATTTCCTCCTTCAAGTTTTTCTTTCATTTGCTTCAAAATCTGTATTAATGTATGAATAGGCTTTGTGAAAGTTTTGCTCTCATTAGGCTCCATCATGAAATAGTGATATTTTCAACATTAACAACATTTATACTTCTTTCTAAACCAAAAAGTTACATATTTATGGTGTTGGGAGATTTGATATTATGACTACTAGATAAGAAAATAAAATAAGCTTTATTTCTTGAATTACTCATATGGAAGGCAACCTGACACCCAACAATGTCAATAACTAGATGTCCGGATGCATACCTATGAATTAAACTAACAACAAGTGATGTCAGGATGAATACTTATGAATTAAACTAACAACAGGTCCCAAATACGTCTCTGGAGATATTGTGACGACTTCCACTGCATATGAAGTTATCAAAGTAATTGGGACAATTATTTATGTTTAAATTTAAAAGTAGCTAAATTATTTTCATAACAAAAACTAAGTACAATCAGATGAATATGGTGTTGAGACCAAAAATCTCTTTCACATTCTTATTTTCATGTTAGCACTATTAAATGGTTCTAACATTGAGATGGTCTTGTTAGGTATCTTAAAGGCTATCCATGCAAACAAGATATTCTGGAAATTTCTCTTACAAAAGCATATTACTTTAGAGATTTCAAATTTAATAAATATAAATTCATTATTAATGTAATAGAGTAATTCTTACTATTATCTAAGAAACTCAATTATTTGTTTGAGATTTACATATCAACATTGCTTTGAAAAGAAAATCATGCTAAAAAAAATACATAACCAACTAAACTAAATTGTGGAAACTAAATGAATTCTATAACATTGCCACACAAAAAAAACTGAATTGATACAACAAAAGTTCAGCATGACATATCTAGTGTCTAACTATAATACATAACACATAAAAAATAAGATACAACAAAAGTTCAGCATGACAGTATTACATGAAGTTCCAACATGAAAGAATCTATTATTTTATAGAGCTTGGTCTTTTCTTGTTGCACATGAAGTTCATAATTTACTCTTTAGTTATGATTCATTCAAGTGTAGAAAAGATTTTTTATCATTGAGATCCTCCATTGGGTTTTCCGCTGCCACTGCTATGGAGGTTGCTGATAAAATCATCATAGCAGAACCGATGATGCATGATGACGGAATCGGCGATGGTGCCAATGAACATGATTATCCCTTAGGAACTAATGATCAAAATCCTTTCCAGGATTGAGTTAAGCAATCCTCTACAGTTAAGGTGCATTTTCAAATGGTAGAAATCGATAGTCATTGCTAATATTTATGTCCTTGCTAATATTCAAGACGGTGAAAATAATTCAAAGATTAAGATGATGATGAGTTGTCGAATAAGAAGCGACGCACAGTTGTTGATGAACAAGGCGACTCAGATATAGTTATTTCCATTCATTTACAATCATCTAAGACTAAGAAAGAACTATATCCGATTCGCCTTGTTCATCAACAAATGTGTGTCGCTTCAACAACCGTATTTGTTTGTTACATCAACACTATATACGAAGAACTTGGCAACAACCACGAAGAAAAGGAAGTTGAGTAGGTTTAGTACTTCCATGAATACTTAATAATGATTTAAATGGGATATGTTTAAATTATTCAAAATCCATCCCTTGTGACTGTGTCTTTGGCTGATATTAGCAACGACTGTCAAAAAGAGCGTACTAAGAAAGCTTCATAAACCCAAGCTGGTTGTGAAATATGTTGTTCCGAGACTTTTCATGCCTTCTGGTGCTTGATCATAGAAGATTTCCATCTTAGCAATTTCAGAGGCGATGTGCTTATTTAGCGATGCCGAAAAAAATCAAAGATTGGGGAAAGTGATTGGAGAAGAAGATTGAAGATTGGGGCTGGGTTTAACTAATGTTTTGGGTTCATGGGACCGGAGAAGAAGATTTTCGGTGCTAAGGGAGGTTGCCAGAAAATTCTGTGTAAATCAATTAATTGAAAAAAAACAACACGTGATCTCAATTTTCATTCTCTTAATCTCAGCCTTTTATTTTTATCCGACAGTTAATATGTCTTCCTCTTACTCTCACATAAAGATATCCTTTCTCACTAGATACATCCCCTATATATATATATATATATATATATATATATATATATATATATATATATATATATATATATATATATATATATATATATATATATATATATATATATATATATATATATATATATATATATATATATATATATATTGTACAAGGTATTGCTTTATAATTGACTATATCCCTATCAAGAGTAAAAGTACAAATTTTTATCAACTAACTTCCACCTATTTACTGTTTTGTTTGCTGCAAGTATTTCATTATAGTTTTTTTGGGATTTCTTGACATGAATTGATTATTAGGTCATTATTATTGGTTTTTCTTAATACTCTTGAATTTGCATCTTAAGATATTTTTTCTATTTAAACCGAATACATTTGTGATTTATTAGATTTGCATATTAAGACATTTTTGTAATTTAAGATGAGTATATTTGTGATTTAAACTTGGTATCAATGTCAAATATAATTATCAATATGTCAATTAAAAGTGTAACTTTAACTTCAGATAGGTTGTTGAACTAGCGTCAGTTAGTTCATATGTTTTCACAGTCTCTATGATTAATGTGATCAAGATTAAGGTGTAACCATAATACTTTAAAATCAATTCCTGGATTATGAACTGCGTTTGGTTCAAAATTGGCTGTCATTTTAATTTTGTGGATGCAGGTGGTTTGTGTCAAATGAAATGGAATTGGTATCATTTGAGGGATTAGCGACGAATTAGCTAGGAATTAGTTAGGAAGTAACGACGAATTAACTACCATTTCTGAGTTTGAAATTGATATTAGCTACAAATTAGCTACGACTTAGCTACGACTTAGCTACGAATTAGCTAGGAATTTCCACGTCATCAAAAAAATTCTCACATGGCATACCATATCATCCTCCGTTAGTCAAAATTAACGGGAGGGACTACATTTGAAAACGAAAAACTTTAGGAGGATCAATGTTTGAAGGAAAATTTTTTAGGGACCAATCTTCAAATGTGAGATATTTATAGGGACCTTAAACATATTTAACCATATATATATATATATATATATATATATATATATATATCAACCGGCTGAGATCTCTCTTATTTGGTCTGTAATCCGAAGATTATGGCTTTAAACCATCTCATATCGAGATCTCTCAATTTTTTCAAACTATTATTATCAAATTATTATAAATATTCCATTTTCTTAGTTAACTTTATAAATATTTCATTTTATAAAAAAACAATTGTAAATTTTTTTATAAGAATTTTCTTTAAGTAATATCTTGGATAAAAATTCGACAATAGAGGAAAACTTGACAACCTCGATCCTTGCGCTATCAAGTAACAATAAAGACTCGGGGGACAACTTACTCGAATTAGCCAATGGCTTAGAGCAACAAGCTCAATTATGAAGGAAAAATCCAAAATTTCACCAATTAGGACGCATGGAGATGAAACTTCCTCGAAACGCGTGATACTTGATCATGGCCCTTCAAAAGTCCTTTGTCGTTGGATATAATCGACAACTCTCTATGTCGCATTCGAATTAGACGGGACAATTTCAACCACATGACATATATAAACCTTACAACGCGCTGATTACAGATATTATCTTATTTTCACTCTAAAATATACAATTATTAAACTTTATTAACTTAAGCGTTGAATTACTAATCTTGAACATCCTATCTTCTCTACTTTATCGGAAGCTCTTTTCGCTGCAACAGAATTGCGTGTTCCCAAGCCATTTATTTTTAAAATAAAATAAAAAGCGTCACATTAATAGAAATTAAAACATAAACTATTGTTGTTGGGATTCGAAGCTTGTCTCCTAAATTAGTTTTCCTTTCGGATATCTACTAAAATCGAGGGACTAAATGGTATTTTTATAAAATAAATATAGCACGTACAAGAATTATACCTCTGTTTTTGTTGGGTGAGGTGTAAGTGTTGTCATAAAATATGTTATTTGTAGTAATATGGAGAGAGAGAGAGAGAGAGAGAGAGAGAGAGAGAGATTACCTAAGATAAATTGTGAAGGTGGAATAAACGTGAACTCGAGGAAGAAGAGGTAAATGAACAGACCAAACAATATCACTTGAATATAAGGAAAAGTATAGAGAAACTGCGAGAAGTAGAATGTTTAAGCAAGAAGGCGAAATAAGCATTTGAAGTAAGGGGGTCACCCTTATATAAGAAGATGAAGGGGAAATTTATGGCCCAAAATAAAGAAATGCTTAAAAGATGAAATCAACGGTGGAAAATCAACTTTGAGATCACAACGACACTTGAGTGCTCTAAATGGAAATGTCATTCCCTATTATATGGGCTTGAAGCCAAGCGTCAGAATAAAGTTAAAAGATGTTTCAGTAACGAGACTGACATTTATGCGCGTATTCCCAAGGCTACCTACTCTCTCTCTCTCCAAACTTTTCATTCCACATTCGCAAAGAAAAGGCTCGCCTAGGGAACACCATATGATAATAGACGAAAATTTGACAACCCCAATCCTTGTGCTATCAAGTAACAATAAGGATTTTGGGTGGGGGGGGGGGGGGGGGGAGCGACAAGCCCAATTATGAAGGAAAAATTCAAAATTTCACCAATTAGAACGCATAGAGATGAAACTTCCTCGATGTGTGTGATACTTGATCTTGACCCTCCAAACGTCTCTTGTCGTTGGATATAATCAGACAACACTTTGTGTAGCATGTCGAATTAGACGGGACAATTTCAACTACATGCTATATATAAAGCTTACAACGCGCTGATTATATGTATTATCTTGATTTCACTCTAAATATACAATTCTTAAATTTTATTAACTTGAGCGTTGAAGTACTAATCTTAAATATCATCCCTTCTCTACTTTATCGGAAGCTCTTGTCGCTTCAGCGGAAGTGTGTGTTCATCCTCATACATATTTTCTATTTAACCTTGGAACAATCTGCATATTCCTAGAAAAATTTGTTTTTCATAATCATATTTATGCTTAGGTAAACACTAGTTTTAGTGTTATTATTATACAACTTGAAGTCGGTGTTGTTGTTTTTATACAAGTTAAATATTAAATTTGTATAGCCAAGTAAAAATGAAACAAGAAATCTCAGCCAAGTAATTGCAACTCGAATTGTGCTTGCAAGATAAGATATTTTGTTTAGAGAAATGAATATGTAGTCCTAACATAGTAGTACTAAAGACCAAAGAAATTGATGCCACACAACCTTTACGTAGTACACTACCCACTTTTCAGTGTCTTAATTTCGGTTTCTATGCCTTCTTTTCATTTTTTTGTTTGTCATGTTTTAACAAATAAAGTTTGAAAAGTACACTTCAATTTTTGGAGATTTGTAATTGAGAAGTAAATATAAAACGTGTGTGAGAAAATGGAGTTTTGGAGAGAATATGTTATGAAGAACAATGTGGGAAGAGAGTTTGTGGCGGGTGGAATCGGAGGCACGGCGGGTATCCTATCGAGTTATCCGTTGGATACTCTTCGGGTGATGCAGCAACAGTCTGGCAATGCATCTGCTGTTGGTATTTTTAGAAATTTGTTGGCTAAGGAAGGAGCTTTTGCTCTCTACCGTGGCATGCCAGTTCCTTTGGCTTCTGTTGGTTTTCAGGTTTGTCTTTTACTTTCATAATTCCATCCATTAGCTTAGATAATAATTTTAATAAAAAATATTTCTTAAAAAATCACAAATATTGAGATTTAAGTGTTCGGATTGTTACTTACTTGATATAAAATGTGACCATCTAAAAAACTATTGTGTTTCTTTTATGCAGAATGCTATAATTTTTCAAAGTTATACCATTTTTACAAGGATTTGTAGCCCTTACAATTCTTCCAAAGGACCTCCTTCCTTTGTGAATGTTGCTCTAGGAGGACTCGGCGCAGGTGCTATCCAAAGTATATTGATCTGTCCTGTTGAGTTAGTTAAAATTCGCATTCAACTTCAAAAAAACATTGGCACTCCTTTGATCTTGGCTAAGAACATTTGGAAAAACGAGGGGGTTTCTGGAATTTATCGAGGATTCGGCATCACAGTTCTTAGAGATTCACCTGGTATGGCGTTCTACTTTGGAGCATATGAGTACACGAGGGAGAAACTCCACCCTGGTTGTAGAGAAAGTAGTGAAGAAAGTGTGTATACTATGTTTATAGCAGGAGGAATAGCAGGGATGGCAAGTTGGCTTTTTAACTACCCTACAGATGTTATAAAGACTAGATTGCAGGCTCAAACATCATCTTCATTGAAATATAAAGGTATCTTGGATTGCACCTTGAAGATAATCAAAGAAGAAGGTTTGGTTGTGCTATGGCGGGGTTTAGGAGCAACACTTGCTCGAGCATTTGTTATGAATAGTGCTATATTTCCTGCATATCAAATGGCTTTAAGGTGTTTCACCAATAATTGAAATATTACTCCTTCAATAGTTGAGGACAAAATAAACAACAACCATGTAATAAAAAATCAGTAAGAAGAAATGACTTGTTGACTTAATTTTCTTTCAGTTTTTTTTAAGGAATTTATAATATTATTTTTTAGTGACTATCATATCATTGCGAAAAATATCATTCAATTTTTTTTTTTAATTTCTCTACAAGTCATTTAATTTATTTTAAAGTATTAAGTTAGTCCTTTAAGTTTATTTTTAACGATCAGGTTTTTAAGTTATTTTAAATTAACAAGGTAGTCCCTTAATTTTATTTTGTAATGATTTGATTTTTTTTTTAAATCTCCGTTACAAACTCATATATCATTTGAACTAATTTTTCGTGTTGATCACGAATATGCAATCAAATTTATCAAACAAGTTACGGTACATGAGAATCAGGTAAAAAATGACGAAATACATAATGAAAAATCGTCGATCCGATCAAAATACACAATCAAAAGCAAAACTAATTACATATACCTGATCAGCGCGAAAAACCAATTCAAATGGTATATAAACTTTTGCAATTTATTGTAATAGAGATTTAAAAAAAGGACCAAATTGTTACAAAAACAAACTTAATGGACTAATTTGTTAATTTAAAATAACTTAGATGATCTCATCGTTACAAAAAAAAAAACACTTAGAGGACTAACTTGGTACTTTAAAATAACTTAAAGGACTAAAAATGTTATTTTGCCTATTTTTTTTCTTTGATCTTTCTTTTAAGGTAAATTTTTGTCTTCATCAAAATCAAACTATGATATATGATAAACATCTTCTTCACATGTGGATAATACCTATATCTCTTACTATACTTTGGAGAAGGCAAAAATTAAAAATTTCCCACTCTTTAAAATGCAATACCTAAAAACGAATGATACTTCATGGCGCTATCTACCGTGAGAGACCTCACGTAAGAGACAAGAAATTTGTTTTTTTTTTAGTTTTAAATAGTTTGCGGCGGTTTTAAACCGTTGAAAATTTTCAGTTTATTTCGCGGGAGTTTTAAACCGCCCTAAATTGTTAAAAACAAAAAAAAAATTACATTTTGCGTCGGTTTAAAACCGCTACTAAATTGTTAAAAACTGAAAGAAAAAAATGAAATATTGCGTCAGTTTAAAACCGTTGTTAGATGGTTAAAACTGAAGAAAAAAAAGGTGAAAAATATGGTCTCTTACATCATAGACCTGTTGAGGTCTCTCACGGTAGATAGAACCATACTTCATCTGTTTTAAAACAAAACACATGATAAAATAAATTCTCGCTTCAAATTAAATGCAACGGATATGGAAAGAAGAAAATCCTCTCTCTCGTCACTCAATCTTCTATCACCATGTGCTAGCGTCTCCCGCCTCTCTCTCTCCCTCTCCAATCTTATATAGTCATGTATTGATTTTCTTCCTCTAATTGATACACCACAGACAATATTTCATATTGAATTATTTGTTGGTTGAAAATATATATGTTGAAGAAGTCCCACAACGCTTAGTTTTGTGAATGAAGAGAGAGTTCAAAGTTATATATAGGGTACAAGTTATATGAAGTCTCACATCGTTTAGTTTTGTAAAGGAAATGTGAGTCCAATGTTACATATATGATTCAATTTCTTCATTCCAAGATGTACTGGTCAAAAGCATTTTATGTTTGTTTGTATTTGACTTTCTTTGTTCTCGTATACTCTTGTATTAGAGTGTTGTATTTGACTTTCTTTGGTCTCTTATACTATTGTATTAGAGTGTTGTCTTTGGTCTCTTATACTATTGTATTAGAGTGTTATGAGATGTAGTTAAATATTTGTTTTGGAGGGTGTGAGTGTATTGTGGATCTGAGTTAGTTGAGGATATATTATGTGTTGTATTTTCATATAATTTTGATTGTCATTTGACAACGATCGTGAATTTTTCTCCAAAATATGTGAGAGACTCGCACTTCTAATGTTGGGTGCAAATGTGAGTAGTTAAAGTCTCATATTGTCTATGAATGAATGTAATAATAAATTTATAAGAAAAAATACTCATTTATCTAACACCTTAAAATTTTGGATTGAGATATAATTATTTCACGAGCCTATTTTACGGTAGATTGAAAAACCGTCACCCTAATTGCCTTACCATATTGCGATAGTTCTTAATCTGTCCCCAAAATTGGAATCACAATTATCCATACTAGAAATCACACACTCAAATAATTGTATTTTCTCTTTTTTTTCCTTCAAAATATACATGACTTTTTTCTTTTTTAAGTTTAGAGATTTTAAAAGTCCCTCATATACAGCGTCCTTACCACTAGATCAAATTGTTTCATTTGCAATTTCATCCCAAGAAATATACTTATTGCACATATACTTATTACATACTTTGCTTGCAAGATTAGAATAAATATATTTAATATTTTGATTGCACATTTATTTCAAAAATATTTATTACATTTTTATTACATGACATTTAATAGTATATATATATTTTAAATAATATTATTAAATATGAAATTTATATAATACATTAATATTATTAATATGAAGTATATTTTTAAATTAATATTATTCAATATGAAATATATTTATATCATAAATTAATATTATTAATAATGAAATTTATCTAATAAGTTAAAATAATTAAATAAGAAATATAATTTTAAGTTAATTTTATTAAATATGAAATATATTTACATAGTCAATTAATATATTAAATATGAAATTTATATAATAAATTAATATAATTAAATAAGAAATATATTTTTAAATTAATATTATTAAATTAAATATATTTATATAAATATTAATATATTTAATATAAAATATATTATTTATTGACACAGGTCTAGTACCACATACTAACACAACCAACAGAAAATCATTAATATCCTCAAGAAAAACAGTAGGGAACTCACACAACCGACAAATTAATAATCGCAACTTTGTTATCCATTCTCAAGGAAGTGAACATCAAGAGCAAATGTTCATCCTGCTTCAAGGACAACTCTACTTGGTTGACAAATATGAATCTCGAATCCCTACTCTCTTCAGACTCAGGAAACAACGTTGTCTTATCAAAACAATTGATATGAACATGGTTGAACTCTAACCATTCCATTCCCAAAATCACATCTAGTTAACTTAGGGACAAACATATCAAATCAACTCCAAAATCTTTACCATAAATGGGTAGGGGACAATTAAGACAAACCAACAAAGTAGTCATAAAACCATTGGTCGGGGTATCAATGACCATACTATTTTTCATAAGAGATACTACCAAATTCAACTTGATAACACAATCATGAGATATGAATGAATGTGTCACACTCATATCGATGATAGCAATCAAATATACACCATTGATGAAACTCGTACCTTGAATCAAATTATCTAACTTGGAGACCTCAACACCACTTAGAGCAAAAACTTTCCTCTTAGTCTGACCATTCTGACCAACAATGGTTCCTTCTTTAGATTTTGATAATAAATGTTGATGTGACCTCACTCTCCATATCTGAAATAGGTCGGAGCGGTATTCTTGCACTCTGAGACACGATTACCTACCTTCCCACGCTTAAAACAAGTCGGGGTAAAATGAGTGGCTACCCCACTAATTCCTTTCCCAATTGTGGCTTTTTTATTTCCTTTGACACCTGGATTTTCATACGGCTTGCCATGATTTTGATTAGAAAACTTCTTCTTACTCACAGTCTTATAACGATTAGATATAGTTATGTTGTCTTCATCATAGATCATGCACTTGTTAAGAAGCACTAAGAAACAAGGACTCTTTTGATAACCAATAAACTAATTGATCTATGGACGCAACCCATTCTCAAAATCCACAAACTTCACACACTTAGAGCCTTCAGCATCTACACCTTTATAATGCAGACAATATTTTTATAACTCCTTAAACTTGGCTGCATAGTTATCCACAAACATGTCGCTCTTCTTTAACTCCAAGAATTCAATCTCCTTCCAGTTACGAACATCATCTGGAAAGTAATTTCCTAAAAACTCACTTTTGAAATTATTCCAAGTAATAGCAGTTTCAGGAGCTTCCAATCTTTGACGGGTATTCTCCTACCAGAACTCAATTTCTTCAGGAAACATATGAGGTTCGAACAACACTTTTTGTGCATCAGTACACGCAATAACTCTAAACTTTTCTCAATTTCCTAAATCCAACTCTAGGCGGAATTCGGAGTTGGCACATTTGATCAAAATCTTCTCCCTCGACGTGGTGAGGGGAGTGTATTCATGGAACCTCCTTGAGGGAACTTTGTGTTCTCGCGGTTCACGGGAGCGATCTTCCTTTATTTTTCACCTCCCCGACGTGATGTCGAGGAGTCTTCGTTTTTAGAGGGTTTGGCATCCTCTCGATGCATGGTATCACGGGCAGTATTGGTTGCCTTCTTATCCTTATATTGTATATATGCTTGGGCTTTGAGGAGAAAAACATTAAGCGTGGTTGGTATTTCAATGCCCATGACCTTGGAAAAATCACTACGGGGGCAGAGCCCATGTTCGAAAAGGTATTTTTTCATGTCGTCGGTGGTTGAGACCTGAACGACTTCTTTATTAAACCTTTCGATATATGCCCGCAAGGACTCATCCTTGTCCTGAATTATTGCCTCAAGAGAGGCCTCAGTTTTAGGATGTCGGCACAATGCAGTGAAATGTCGGGAGAAAGTCCTCCCGAGTTGTCTCCACGAGGTGATGAACTCATAGGGGAGGCTTTTGTACCAAGTCGTGGCTCATTTTCTGAGCGTTGTTGGGAAAAGGCAGAATTTGATATCTCCCTGGACAACTCGATAGTCAAGGAGAGCATCAATGTTTTCTATATGCTCGTCCGGATCTGTTGTTCCATCAGAGGACCCCAAATGAGGAGGCTTCTCCAATCCCTTCGGCACTTTCATGGACATAATCTCATGGGAGAGTGGTCCACGAGGCTCATCCTCGTCGCTGGAGTCGTAGGAGATAGAGCGAGAGCGGTTGTCTTTGTGTCGTCGAGGGGTTAGAGATCTTGATCGGTTTCTTGCACCCTCGGGAGATGATCCCGTTCCCGTATGGAGGGTCATCCTTGTCTTGCTAGTTTCTGGGGAGTTGTGTCGTCGAGGAGACGAATGGGCCCGTTTCTTGATTGACTCAGCTTCTTTTGGGCGTTAGTGATTCTTTCTTCGTTCAAGTGAGCGACTATGGGACCTGTGGAGACTTTGCGCAGGGGAGGGGGATCTGGTGCGTCGAGCATCTTCCAGGGCTTCTAATATTTCGCCATGGCGCAGGATCATAAGGTTGATGTTGTCCGTAGTCTCGACAGTGCAGTGAGGGTCGCATTGGTTCCCTCGGGGATGAGAATGAGAGGAATATCAACATGATTGATCTCTGGTTCAATGATTGGTTCTGGTAACAGGGAGGCAGTGAGTCCATCCGGAAAATGGTTAGGTTCCCCGAGCGAAGGATTGGTTCCATCACTTTCATTTTATGGGGATGTTGGTGACAATCTAGGCATCAGCTGAGTCGTCACTGTTGGCCATTAGAGAGTATGAATTATGATGTTTTAGTTTTCATGATTCGAGGATGCAAGACGAGGCAACACGATTCCCACGGAAGACACCATTTATCGTTCCTGGAGATCAGAATCTGAAGTGGGCTACAGACGTTGGTGAGGTTCCTCGGTCTTCGAGGAGAGAAGGGGGTGTACCTGCAAGACACTCTGATGCCAAAGTAAGACATGGCATAAGAGTGAGCGAGTATGAGTTAAGAGAGTTAAGAGAGTGAATATTGGATATTTGTCCATCTCAAGTGAGAGGATTTATAAAGAGCTCACAGTGCTTGGCTATTTGTTCCTATTTTGGGCCTGGATCGTGGATCCCCCAAAAATAGATAACTTCCAGAAACTAGTCGTTACTCCGAGTATACCTAGTCAAATGGATATGTGTCGGGCAGAAGGATATCCGAGCAGGAGCTACCTTTGGCTGAATCTGGATGACTTCTTCGTGTGTCGGGCAGAAGCCTAAAATGAGCAGAAGAATCCAACCACGGGTAACCGTGATCGACAAATCCTCCTCGACTGAGGGGCATAAAGCCAGTAGGTCCCTTTAACATTGGGCTATTGGACAATCCTGGAAGCAGAAGTGGATTGGTTCATGCCTAGTCATTGGGCCAGTCCGGAACAACTTTTAACATATTAATAACTTAAACTCAACTCATTTACTTCTTAAACTCAACTATAAACATATCAAATAACACTAGAAATGCGAAAAAATGTGACATAGGACACGAATTCGAAAATAACTTGAAACTCGCAGAACAGGATTGCGAAACTCGTTGCCTCCGATTCAGCCTGGCTTTCGTGCGCCCTCATCCGTGCCACACGCTTAATGCTAATGTGCACAATCGTACATGTGTGCCCGCCACCTTACATGTGTTGTTACCGCTGCGGCCGAAATCCGAGGATCTCCGACGCCGCGCGCTAGAATTTTATCGTCGCGCCGTCGTTGCCTTTTCAGGGTAACCCCGCCGCGTAACTTTGATTTTGATTTTGGAAATTTTCTCCGTTTGAGATTTTTCTGAGTTTTCTAATTTTTTTGCGTTTTTTCTCTCTACCAAAACAGATCCAAAAACTCGACTAATTGAGTCCTAATAACAATAGCCCAAAAACACACAACATAACATCTACCATGAATAATATAACATTTCATTGCATCAAACATCACAAATTCAACGTTTATATCATCATTGTATCATGAATCATCAACAAATTTTATAAATTCATCATTTATATTCCTTAACATCAAACCCTATAAATAGGCATACAGATTTACACAAAAATCAATAATCAACAGATTATGAAATCATATAATATCATAACACCTTAGAGAGGTTTTGAACAAACCCTTTCAAGCTTCAAAATCCCCATCAATGGAGGAAAAATGAAAGGAAATTGAAAAAAAAGAGGATAAGTGAGCCTTTTTATCCTTCATGCCTAAACACCCATATTATGAATAGTTATCCATATATTCGCATAAAGCTTGAAGCTTTGACTATGAAATTTCTCTCTTTCACCTTCTAAACTAGGTTTGTCTCTTTCTCTCCTTAACCTCTTTTCACGTAAACCTTCTCTCAACTTTTCTCTCATATTTTAAGTAAAACCTAATTTTCTTCATTATAATTAATTCAACAACACCCCTCAATTTCCACTAATTTCACTCACCTCCTTAATTTAATTAAAATCTATTTTAATACACAAAACTCATTTTCTCACATTTCTCTATTATTTACATTATTAAAAATACAATTAAATTTTAATATATACTAAACCACAATATTTCTTTCACTTCCACACTAAATTAAGTAATTCTACTCACACTCATTTATTTAATTAAATTAAATAAATAAATAAAAAATACTCCAAACTCAATTAAAATAAAATAATCAAAACTGTTTCAATAAACTACTTCAAATTTACTATATATAAAGCATAATAAAAATTTCAATCAATTGTAGGGCAGAGAGATCCTTATGACTTGTGATAACATTTGACAAATGACATCTCCATCACTTGAGGAACTTGTTAAAGATCACTCATCTGTCAATTTTTTTTGCTTTCTAAAAAGTAAATTAAACGGGCAAAAACCATGGAGCGGGCCCAACATGGAGCGGGGCAGCGCCGCAAATTGATCCGTTTCATACCCATCTAACCAAAACCCAGTTCAAAATTTCGCCACGCGGACCAAGATAATGAGATCTCACTACAACTTCAAAAAAAAAAAAAAAAAACTAGAGAAATTTTGAATGCGAAGCCAAGCGCGCAACGTTAATTCATAATCGACAACGGTGGTCCCCACCCATGTGAGAAACGGGACAAAGTTCAAAAAACAACGGGACCTACTTCACCACCACAATACTACACCGGCCCCGTCTCTACGTCGTCGTTTTAACCCAAAACTCACCCTCACTTCTCGCACGTGCCAACTTGAGAAACTCTTATTCAAAAAAAATTCAAAATCTCTCTTTTCTTTACTTCATTCATTTCGGTGTGTTGTTGTTGTTGTTGTTGTTGCTGCATCGTGTTTATCTTCGGTTTCACTCCATTGGAATTCTAGAACATTCTGATCTGGTTGAAGTGAAAATGAACGGCGGAGGAAGACAAGGACTTAGATCTAGTGCCACCGGCGTTCACCACCAACGCCAATACTCCGAGAATTTTCTCGACGGCGCCTCCACCGGAAACAGATGGCTTCAATCTGCTGGACTTCAACATCTTCAATCTTCCTCCGCCGTAAATCCTCTCCAGGTTCGTTTCATCCATTTCTCATTCTCTATGTTCGTTTATTCATTTTATTGATTTGATCTAATGAGATTTTGAATTTTTTTTGTAAATTTGTTGGAAATTTGTTTGAAATTTGAGTAGGATTATAATTTGTATGGCGGTGGCGGAGCGCAGGGAGGGAGAATGTATAGGAATGTTCAGAGAAGCTTTAATGGAGGAGGGAGTGATTATTATATGGAGCCTGCTTCGCCTCCTGATGCTTATCGAGGTGCGTCGACGCTGAAGTTGAGTGGTGAAGATTCAACCGGTGATTTTAGTCCTGGCTTGTTGGATCTGCATTCGTTTGATACTGAGCTTCTTACTGAGGTTGTTGTTGTTTATTTAATTTTATTGACCGTACTGTATTTTTGAATTTGTATTTGGTCTTACATTGAATGTATTGGTAGTTAGACATGTTCACACTAGAGTAAATTTGTATGGATCGTTAGCCCTAATTTTGAAGTTTAACTGTTAATTTCTTGTTTCTTCAATTTCCTTCACCGTACTGTTTATTATTTTTTGTTAGTTTTGGATGGGTTTGCCGCATATTGTACGAGTTTTGTATAAGGGTCTTGGCAAAGTACTGATTACACTTTGTTTAGCCTGTTTTTTATTTTAACGCAATTAGCTTTTTCCAAAAACAAATTATAACTTTTTTTATAGGTTGAGGTTTAAAGTACTTCCTCAATCTGATTCTGATGTGATAGTTGATTTGTTTTTGTATGTTCTATAAGAATAAATACAAGGAGATGTACCCTTCTCGTGTGAGGACTGCAAGAGGGTTTTAAGGTTTGCCGAATCTGCAAAAATTGAATGTTGCAGAATACTCGGCAATGAACCTTTTTGAAAGAAAATTAGACTAATAACCGCCAATGACAATCAAGACATGTCCTACTAGGGTAGGCAGTAGGTAAATGTAAATAATAAACAAAACCAGCATGCATAAAGTCTTGAAAATGCAAGTACAGTTATTTAGATAATATAAATCTCATTTTGAAATTTGAATCTAATTTTTTTATCTCTGGTGTGGTAGATTCCAACCTCCAATGCATATGAGTCCAACTCTCTCTACCGTGGTAGAAGCTTTGATGATTCTGAACCTTACATGAGCAAACAGACTGCCAAGGCTCGTGCTCCTGACAATGCAGTGAAAAATATACCGGCCGACAAAGAGAAGTCTAGTTCCGTGGCAAAAATTAAAGTTGTGGTATGTTCTCTTGCATTTCTCGGTTTGTCATGCTTATTTCATTTTTAATTGATTCGTTCATTTTTCATATGACATGTTTTTGCTGATTGTTTGCGGGGGTATATTTGAAACTGCATTGGCACAATACCCCTAGAGTGGTTCTCTTAGAACTGAATCTAAAAGTTTATTGAATGATCTGAAAATGAAAATTAAATGTTGTCCAGTTGTGATTTGTGAAGAGCATTTAAATTTTTTTTTGGATAATATATGCTTGTCACTCTTTAATGCAGGTTCGTAAGAGACCACTGAATAAAAAGGAATTAGCGAAAAACGAGGAAGACATTATAGAAACGTATTCCAATTCTATGACAGTGCATGAAACCAAACTGAAGGTGAGTGTTTATTATAATTTTTATTGAATAGAAACATACAGTAGTATGAAATGGAACAATGTAGTATTATCTTACCCATTAACTCCTCACTCCTCACTTCTTTTGAAAAGGTTTTGGCATGGTAGTCTATATGTTTTATATTTGAAGATTTTAAAATATATATATATGCTTTACAGGTTGACTTAACTCAGTACTTAGAGAAGCACGAATTTGTTTTTGATGCTGTCTTGAATGAAGAGGTTACAAACGATGAGGTAACTATAATGTGGTTCAATTCAGTGATCAATATCATATATGATATATCTCTGCTTCTGTAACTCTCCATATAACCTTTTTATTCTTTTTAGGTCTACCGTGAAACAGTGGAACCCATAGTACCAATCATCTTCGAACGCACTAAGGCAACTTGCTTTGCTTATGGGCAAACAGGTGATCTGATTGCTAAATTGAACCACATTATAGTTATCTCATCATTTGTAAATCATAACAGCCTCTCATATTCAATTTGATTGCAATTACATCCTGCCTGAAAATAAGCTGATTTTATGTCTATTTATTATGTGGTACTTCCACTTGAAATCATACATCTCTCTGGAATTTTCTGATATTTCTTTTCAGTTTACAAACCAAGAGGCTATAAACTTTCTTACTTTGACTTCTTTGATTACACATGTACAAGCTATCACTTTAGTTATATATGTATAGATATATTCATTTAGTTTGAGTATTGTATTTTTTTTATAGATATTCCTAAATCAATGCTTGCATTTTGTTCTATCTCAAATATACATTCTTGAGACTTTTGAAGGCAAATCTTGATTCTTATGTGCCAATATTTATACCAATTTGACTTTGACAATTTGTACTATGAGAATGAGCAAACTTCTAAATAACTTCATTTGCTTTTCTAGGAAGTGGAAAAACCTACACGATGAAGCCACTGCCACTTAAAGCATCAAGGGACATCCTAAGATTGATGCATCATACTTACCGGAACCAAGGATTTCAACTGTTCGTGAGTTTCTTTGAAATATATGGCGGGAAACTTTATGATCTTCTTAACGATAGAAAGTAAGTCACGTTCTTTCTTAATTGCATTTTAGTCTGTGTTCTGGAAGTTAAAAGTTGTACTTTTGCAGGAAGCTTTGCATGAGGGAGGATGGAAAGCAACAAGTTTGTATTGTTGGTTTGCAAGAGTATCGAGTAGCAGATGTGGAGAACATCAAAGACCTGATTGAGAAAGGAAGTGCCACAAGAAGTACAGGAACAACAGGTGCAAATGAGGAATCTTCTCGCTCCCATGCAATACTTCAACTTGCTATTAAGCGGTCAGTTGATGGCAGCGAATCCAAACCTCCCCGACTTGTTGGCAAGCTCTCCTTCATAGATCTTGCTGGAAGTGAACGTGGAGCGGATACTACTGACAATGACAAACAGACAAGGTATGATTTAGCTTGAATTGATAGGGTTGATGTATATTGCTTCCTTTCTCAAACAATTCCCTAGAAATTTAAATTAAATCCAATTAAGCTCCAATTTTGGCCATATACTGTTTTCAAGGTCAATGATATAACCAAATAATTCAGGCCCAGTCAGCATGTGTGGTAAAAGATGGTTTTGAATTTTTTTATAAGGGGGACTTTATAAAAAAAAACTTCAGGGGGAATAACAAATCTCGCCCTAATGGCAGGGGGTTTCATATAATTAACCCTTTTTTTAATTATTATTCATGGCCATTTCCAATTTTATGATACAGAATAGAAGGGGCTGAAATCAACAAGAGCTTACTCGCCCTAAAGGAATGCATAAGAGCTCTTGATAATGACCAAGGACACATCCCTTTCAGGGGAAGCAAACTGACTGAGGTTTTGCGGGATTCTTTTGTTGGGAATTCTCGTACTGTTATGATATCATGCATATCACCAAGCTCTGGTTCATGTGAGCACACTCTGAATACTTTAAGATATGCTGACAGGTAACAATGGTATTTTTAAAAATATTCTATTCTCCTCAAGACACCTACACCACACCTCGCACAAGTTACAATAGTGTACTATAGTCGTTGACATGACAAATTTCGTTGCTATAAACTGAATGAAAATCCAGGGTTAAAAGCCTGTCAAAAGGGAACAACTCGAAGAAAGATGTTTTATCGTCAAACTTCAACCTTAAAGAATCAATTTCAGTTCCCTTATCTTCTGTTACTGCACCGGTCTATGAGGATCACACAGCTGATGCATGGCAAGATGAAAATGAAGGGGATGATTTTAGCCCCCCTGAAGAGTACTATGAGCAGGTGAAACCACCGTTGAAGAAAAACGTAAGGATGGAGTCATATGCAATGACAGATGACAGATCGAAGAAACCTAGTGGTCTGGTCAAATGGAAGGACCTCCCAAAAGCTGAACCTAAACCCACTAATTCAGAGGAGGATGAATTGAGTGTCCTCTTACTGGTAATTTGCTGGCTACCAAAATAATGATTATCATATAAATAACATTGTGCTCATTGTTACCTAAAGCGGGTTGTAATTTCAGGAAGAAGAGGATCTAGTAAATGCTCACCGGAATCAAGTGGAGGAGACCATGAATATTGTTAAAGAGGTATTAAATTGTCTATTTTACTATCAATCGTATCGCTTCACGTGTCTTAACCTTCTAAGTATTTAACTAGATTTGAAGTAGCTTCAATTTAGATGATAATCCCCCCAAACATTATTTTTTCAAATTCATATTTTATCTGCATTTGAAATGCAGGAGATGAACCTCTTGGTTGAAGCAGGTCAACCAGGGAATCAACTGGACGATTACGTAAAAAGACTTAACACCATTCTATCTCAGAAGGCTGCTGGCATTCTGCAGTTGCAAAACCGTTTAGCTCATTTTCAGAAACGTTTAAAGGAGCATAATATTTTGGTTTCATCTTCTGGTTACTAGTATCATTTTAAAAAGACTCCTAGTGAGAAAGGTTTATTTTTAGGTGGTTGGAATCATGCATTTCTGTGATTCAATGGAAGATTGAGATCTGGAATATACCGTGGCACTAATTTGATATAATTTAATCATGATTTTGTGCCTTGGCAAACTACTCAGGAAACTGGAGAATGTAGGCATGTATTGGTTTTATGCGCAATTGTTGCATGCCATAGGTAATGTATAAAGCTCTCAATTCATGTTTGATTGATCAATGGAATTATGGAATACCAATATATATATTTTTTTTCCGTTTGACATCATATACCAGTATGCTTAATAATTTTCTTAAGGATTCACTTTTCAGTCTAATTAAGCTATGTCACCCTTCAAAATATGCTTCATTACAAAGTAGTATGAGTTTTTTTTTTTTTTTTTTTTGTGTAGACAAAACATGATAAAGCTTTGCATTTTGCAAAAATTCCATGTTTGTGTACAAATGAGTCCCCATCTGATTTTGCATAGACATCCATTTTCAATTAATACATTTAGCATATCAAACAAATATATTTTATGTTTTGCAATTTTACTCTGGTATTAAATATAACTTTTTTATATATTTATTTGGTATATTTCATATGTAATTGACTTTTCTGAGTTGCATGTATAAATTTTTTTTTCACCATTAGTCCATATGAAATAGTAACAAATAAAGGATGTGTCATGCAGGAAATTGATTTGATGTAGCAGTATCTATTTCAAATAGGATAAACAACCATTTTGTCTATTGTCTATTCGGCAGGGTTTATTATTACTATATTTTAAATTTTTAGAATATTGTAATAATATAAAATATATTTGAAAATTTTATGCAAGTTCTTTCAAAATCCTTGTTCAATATAAATTTTGAGTTCCCCACTTAAGGATTTTTAATTTTTTTGATGTTATAAATAAAAATAAATCCTCCAAAACCCTTAGACCATCTCCAGCAGAGCAGAGGTTCTTAGACCATTTCTAACGGTAGTTCTGGGAGTAAGTTCACCATGCAGTGTCAATTAAGCATTAGGAAATGGAAGGAAAAAAATGGCCACCTGTCATTGCAATGAATTATTTTTCATTAAAATATATATATTGTGGGACCCAATATAAGGTAAAAATTGAATTTGATTGAAGAATTATATTGAATAGGATAAAATAACAATATATGAGATAAAATGTTACTCAATATAAATTTTTTAGAGTTATACCATTGAAGTAGAAAATTGAGTTGTACAATTGGAGTAGAAAATTGAATGAGTTATTTTAAATTGATGTGGCTTAGCGGATCCGGAAAGAACTCAAAAATAAATAGCGACCATTGTAGATGCTCTTATGACGTGTTTGTCAGCGTGACACTCATATTTTATGGTTTTGAACCAGTCAGTCTGGCCAAAGGGATAATCCTAAGCAATAAACATAATGCTTTATTTTTATTTTTTAAAATGAAAATTAGCTAAGTTCAACTGCTAGTTACTTTTTTTTATTCAACTTGTTTTTTTATTATAAATATAATTTGTATTCAAAAAATTTACGAATACAAATTTTTTCTCATTTTTATTTTCTCTTTAATTTGAAATTTCTCTCTCACAATTTTATCATTTTATTCTTAAACTTTTAATTTCTTTTCAACAATTTATTCTCATTAGCATTCTTTTGAGACTAATTTTAATTATTATTTTAGATTATAAATTTAATTTGAATTTAATTTATTTTATATCAATTTAAATTTAAATAATTTAAATAATTATTTTAATTAATATAAAATTTAATATGAATAAAATACTAATATATAAAGTAAAATTGTTGGAACCAAAATTACTTCTTCAGAGTTGCACATTGAATTGTTTTAAACTGATGTAACTTAATAGATTCCACAAAAAACCCAAAAACGGATTCACGGGTTGAAGATGTTCTTATAACCAAAATCTTTATATTCTTTCTACTCGATCCTTCACTTTCCAAAAAATCTCTCCCATCCCTTTCCTTCTAAATTTTCAAACCGGCGCTCTCAAACAAATTAAATTAAAGTATGAGACAATGTGGTAATACTAACTAAAAGTATCAAAATTCCAAATCTCTATTTTATTTATAATTTTACTGATAAATAAAATTGACTAACAAAAACAGATTTGAATATCAATATGATTTAATTTAAAAAATATTTAGAGTATGTTTGGATAAAGTAATTGAAAACTTTTAAGAATTTAAAATTTAAATGATTCAATCGAAATTTATTATTTCTTAAATTCTTTTTGTTTGGATAGAGTATAGTATAAGATAAATCACTATTAAATTTTTGAGGTCTTTTTATAAATTTTAAAGTTTTAGGACAAAATTTTAAATTTTAATAATAGGGATTAATTTGCAAATTTTAAAATTTAAAGAACCAATTTAAAAATTATTAAGGATTAATTTGCAATTTTTTGAAAATTTTGAAAATCATTTTTAAAGTTTTAAAAAATATGAGAACTAATTTGCAAAATTTGAAATAATAACATTAGTCAATTTGACTTTCAAATTCTATGAAATGAGATGAATTTAAAATTCTTTAATTTTAACTATTAAAATCATAAAATTTAATTTGAATAAAATATTTCATAGATTTTCATTATTCTAACTATTCTTCATTTTTTATTTAGACAATATATTTTCTCCAACTCATTTTAAATTTTCTTAAAACATAATATTCTTTTGACAAAATAACTCGTCCAAATATAGTCACAAAGAAATGTCTTCAATTTAGATATATTAATAAATTTGTTGAAAGATAGTTTTGCATTTCTTGTGATTCTCTTAAACTCCGGAGTTTAATCTTTGCAGAAAAAAATTAATTCATTTGTATTCTCTTACTTTGTTATCAAAGACTAACAAAACTAAGTATGAAAAATCTACCAATACCAAACATCTCTATGAGAATTGAGAAAGAAGCTATAAACTAAAATAAACCATTAAAGATAGAAAAAAAAAAAAGTATAAGCAATTTCATTATAGATGAATGGACAATATAAATAAAACTCAAGCATGAACTAACCAAAAGAAAAAAATAGAAACTCAAACTCTTCAACATAACAATCACAAAAGAAGAAAAGAAAAAAAAGTAAAAACAAAACACATTTCATCATATACACCAAACAAACAAGAATTAAGATTTATGTTATCTACAACCTTATTGCTCCAAATCTTCCTTTTGTCTTAGAATGTTTGTTTCTGACACAAGATTGTGAAACAAAAATCTCAGAATGCATGTCAGTGAAAAACTTGTCGACAATATCTAAATAAACCGGACTTTTAAGACGAGAATAATAGTGAAGTGCTTCTTCTATATCAAGAACTTGTTCAACATCACCTGAATCATTCATCTCCAATTCCTTCATCTTCAATGCCAATTCATGAACTCCTTCATTCTTGTTCTTCCCTTTGTTCTTCTTCTTCTCCGTCGCGATACTCTTCTTCTGTGGACTTTGTTTCACAAAACTCACATGCTTTACATCACTTACAGTTGCAGCAGTTGCAGCAGCGTCTTCCGATGATTTGATCTCGCCGTTTCGATTCATTCTATTGAGATCAGATTGGAGAATATCGTAAAACTCATTGTAGAATTGATCACTTGTGTATGTTGTTCTTGCACTATTGTTGTTGCTTCGAGTTCGACCGATGAATGGTTTGAATGAAAGAGATCTGGGGAGTTTTTGGTACCCTCCAAAGATGAGACATTTGAAGTTTCTCAGTGTTTTTTGAACTAAGATTTTGGTTTTTCGAATGTTTTCTCTTACAATCATTTGTGGTTCTGTTGTGTTGTGAAGAGTGAAGATAGGTTGTTTTTTCTTGTTTGTGTGTTCTCCAAGTTTGTCTTCAGTTTTATTTGATTATAAAGAGATGTTAACTATTCCTAATGTTACCAAAAGAAAAAATCACTTGTACTATAAAGGGTTGTGTTGTATTTTTTTTTCTTTTCTTTTGTCTATGTTTCAACTCTAGCTTTTAAGTTCAAAACATCCCATGCTCTTTGTCATTTTCAATCCTTCTCTCTTTTTCTTTTTTATTTCTTATACATATGCAATATGCATATTAGTTGGCAAAAGGCCTGCAAAAATGGATTGGGACCGAAATATTTGAGAATGCGAATCTAAAATTTTGTTATGTTCCATACAAAAATGAGGATAGAGTGAGACGTAGAATATTATACTCTTAAATCTGAAAAATTACATGAATTTATATTAATGTCATAGAGCGTAAAAGATCACATAAAAACAGAGTAGAACAAACATATTAGAAGATACGGACTTAAAGTCTTGATTCACCCCAAAAAAAATATGGATAAAATGAGTATGTTTGGTGGTTCGGGTCCGTTTTGTCACTATATATATATATATATATATATATATATATATATATATATATATATATATATATATATATATATATATATATATATATATATATATATATATATATATATTTTTTTTTTTTTTACACGCAATTGGATACGGAAGATAACAAAGAAAAGTTTTATTCAAAATTTAATAGTGTTGTATTCTCAAGATTGAAATTAAACTCAAAATCTTTAGTTACGATCATTTTATTCAAATACTTTTCTAAGTGATTAAAAAATAATTTTAAAAGTCTTTTTATACTATCAACCAACTATATATTATTATTTGTAGGATTTTAAAGATAAATTTGGTGAAAGTTAAAATTATTATACGAGAGAGCAAAAGTATTTTAAGGTTGATGCTTAGAGAATATTTTCCCCTAAAAACTCATGGTTGTTCATATTTAGGATAAAGCTGATTAAGGAAAAGACTATAATATTGGAGACTTTAGTATCTAATTTATCACAAACATTGTATTGTTTTTTGACTAGGTGCTGTTTAAAGTGCAATGGCATTGATTAAGATGCAAAGCTAAAAGTAAAGGTTAATTGGGGGAATAAAAAAAACAAACTATAACTTGTGCACTAACTAACCCATTACTAACCAAATTTGAAACCTAAGAACCCCAAAATCAAGTAGTCCTTAATTAACTCCTTCACAAGTCAATTTTTGTAATTTATAAATAAAAAGATAATAACATTCTTATAACTAGGAACTCGAGACACATTATTTAACCTAATAATATCAATATCTATCAGTTGAATTGAGTTTTACAGACAAATCGTTGACGTAACGTACATAATATCTTAATTGTCATATGTACTATGTCCCTAGAGATTAATGTGAATGAAAAATTGATCATTCTTTATTAGTAATAGATATATGGTCCCCAATCTCTATAGTTTGGTTGGCAAATGAGAAAAAAGAAGTGGGAATTAATTATGATGAGATAATGTGTAAGGGGCATTCCATTTTCTGTACTGTGAGGTCACTTTCAGACACTGCTCAGTTTTTAAGTTCTTCACCCACCTTTGCCCCAATTATAAGGTTCAAAGTGCAAGAGACTGTAGTGGCATGTAGTTTTTATCTTTCTACTTATTTGTAGCAACTGTCATAACTGTTGAAAAATGAGCACGGGTTGTATGTGATAAAAGTGCATCTATCTTTGAAAATATTTTAGTTGGTTTGAGTTATAAGGAATTTGAATATCAAAGTAAATGATCAGCATATCAAAGTAAATGATCAGCATTTGATTTCTGATTTTTGTGTAAGAAAAAAATCGAGTTGGGACTAATAATCTATTGTGTGATTGACAAGTTCGTTGTAGAATGTATGTGATCAAATATATTTTGTATCGGTAATATCGCAAATGAACGTTATTTTGTTTATAAAAATTTGTTGAGAAAAGAGAAATGATATTCTGATACTAATTTTGTTGAAAATATTAATGTTTATAGTTATTTTATTTTATTAATAAAAAATTCATTACGAAAGTCTATTATAATTAAATTTATTTTTATTTAAACTAATTTTTATTTCTATGATAAATTATAATTTTGAAATATATGAAAATACTCAGTATCACGAGCTCTTGATTTTAGGGATCTTGCTTCCTCTTAAACATAGTCGTCGTCACTGCGATCCATTTTATTTTTGTCTTAATCGCAAATTGTGTGAAATTCTGAAACATTGTTCATCATGGAAAAAGGGAAAATTTTGGAACGGAGTTTCCATGTCAACTATTTACTGAGATTTTTTTCTTTGTTCTCTTGAGAAAACAATTTGTTGAAATATTTTAATAATTTAGTAATTTATTAATATTTTAATAATTATGTGGCCAAATATATTTATTTAATTATATTAACTATTTTATCAAATAAAGTGTCTTAAATAAATTATGTGATCAAATAATGATAAAAGGTTATTTAGATTTTATTTATGAATTAATTAATTAATTAATTAATTAATTGGGTATGGATTGATGGATATCAGGATGACTCATTTGGGAATAATGGAACCCTAATTGGTCATCACATTTATATATATATATATATATATATATATATATATATATATATATATATATATATATATATATATATATATATATATATATATATATATATATATAGGTTATGATCCCCAATATATCGTACACAAGCAAATTATCTCTTCTTCCATCGGAAGAGAATTCAAGACATACGGAGTACCGGTTAAGGAAGAACCACAAAAACCATCAACTTCTCAGGGTTTAGGATTACCACCACAAAAGTCATCAACTTCTCAGTGTTTAGGATTACCGCCTAAAGAGAATTTCTCAATAGATCCAGGTATTTCTATAATCAATTTATCAATCCTTTTAATATTATACATGTTTGTTTTCCGCGCCTAAATTATATATTATAAGTTTTTCGAGCATGTATATTGAATTGATTTAATTCTAACAAATGACATGGTTAATTTTTTTTAATCTGAATTAAAATTATTGGAATTATATTTTCGTTAATGAAATTAATTCAATTGAAAAATTACATCAACCAATCGTTCTTTATATTTGTTTATGATGCAATTCCCGTGAAAGTAATATTATGTATGATTGTGTTGATATTGGTTCCAGTTCCGTGTGGGTTTCTTTTATTAATTTTCAGTGGCAAAATCTATTAACAATGATAGTTTCCGATGGTTTTCTTTTATATGTCTGTATGGATTTTTATTTTGTAAATTCCCTATATAAACTAATATGTTTGCCATATGACAGTATGATTTGTATCAGTGCCGAAGCTTTTTTCTTTATGAATTTTTTAAATCATATTATATATTTGTGGCTTTTTTTTTTATGAATTTTTTTAAATCATATTATATATTTGTGTAATATTACGAAATATTGCCGGAAAAAAAAAAACTTATATTAATGGTTCCGTAATAGTAAGTTCCAGCATGAACTTGTCATCACTACTTTCTTTTATTTAAACCAATAATAATAGTATTAAAATAATGGTTTTATGGATT
Organism: Lathyrus aphaca; assembly: GCA_963966055.1. Lineage (NCBI taxonomy): Eukaryota > Viridiplantae > Streptophyta > Magnoliopsida > Fabales > Fabaceae > Lathyrus > Lathyrus aphaca. The sequence continues at coordinate 735,224,357 of OZ014519.1, read as the reverse complement.
TTTTTTTGGCTATATTATTTTATGGTTAATTATATAATATTTTTTATTTTATTCTTTTTATTTTATGGATCTTATTTTACTATTTTAAATGGATCCAGATTAAGTGTCAATTTAATTTGATTTTTCTTTAACACCATTCAAGTGCAACCGATTTATTATACCGGTAGGAATATGACAATAACTCAATCAAATAAACATACAATTTTTAACATTATATTTGAAGGTAATGTTTATGTGAATTTTAAAGACCTTCCCATTTAATTTATTATATTAAAATTGTCTAATAATTTTGATTGGAATAGTTGAAACAACAAGTTGCAAAAGTAACTCCTGTTATTTAAATTTGATTCAATTAAAATTACAAAAGATGTAGTGTGTAATTTTTCATGCGAACTATTATGGTCGGCCAAAAGGAAGACACAGTTTGACCGAAAAATTGCATACCGGTGATGGTAAATATGTAGTAATTATCAAGTTTATCCATATGGTTAATGATTGATGTCAAAGGCATCCATTATTTGACATGACTTTTACTAATGTTTGATCGTTACGTGAGAGTACCGCTTACAGTTAATTCTTAAAGCGCGAAGGGCCCTGGACGTTGTTCCCCTGATCCATGATACCGACCATAGTATTCACCACCACAGTCAGATTTGACAGCTTTTATTTTATTGGATACACTGAACGCTCTTACAGGTTACAAGTTTTACAATCCCATCACTAGAAAAATATTTGAAACGAGAAATGCAAGATTCCTTAAGGATGTAGAGTTTGGAAGGGAAGGAAGCATAAGGAGTGTTGTCTTTGATGAAGAAATTGTTTCTCACAATGATCAAGTCTTTGTACTTATCTTTGTTCCAAAAACAGATCCTGAAATAAACAACGTTGTTATTCCTAACATCCCTCAAGAAAAAGACAATACTGAGTTTCTTCCTCAGGCACCACCTATAGTTCAAACTCAACAACCTCAAGAGCCACCATTAAGAAGATCCACTAGAGAGAGGAAGAATGCAATTTCAGATGATTGTGTTGTATTTCTTCAGGAACGTGAGGATGGCATTGGTTTGACTGAGGAAGATCCTATTAACTTTAGTCAAGCTATGTGAAGTTCAAACTCTCTTAAGTGGGTTGATGCCATGAAGGGTGAGATGAAGTCGATGGCTGACAATGATGTTTGGGATCTCGTTAAATTACCTTAAGGAACGAAACCCATTGGTTGTAAATGGATATTTAAAACCAAAAGGGATTCAAAGGGTAAAATTGAGAGATATAAAGCTCGTCTTGTCACAAAAGGCTTTACTCAAAAGGAAGAAATTAATTATAAAGAGACATTCTCTCCAGTTTCTTCAAAGGATTCTCTTAGGATCATGATGACAATGGTAGCTCATTTTGATTTAGAGTTGCATCAGATGGATGTAAAGAATGTGTTTCTAAATGGAAACATTGAAGAGACAATATATATGATGTAACCAGACAACTTTATCTCAGGAGACCCAAAGTCCATGGTTTGCAAACTCAAGAAATCCATTTATGACCTTAAACAGGCTTCCCGTCAATGGTATTACAAATTTCATCAATTAATATCCTCATTTGGTTTTGAGGCTAATCTGGTTGATAACTGTGTATACCAAAAGTTTAGTGGGAGTAAATTTGTTTTCTTGGTACTATATGTAGATGATATCCTTTTGGCAAGCAACAATATAAGCATATTGCATGAAACCAAAAGATTTATCACAAATAAATTTGAGATGAAAGATCTTGGGGACATCTCCTTTGTCTTAGGAATTCAAATACTTATAGACCGTTCTCAGGGTGTTTTAGGATTGTCACAAAGGAGTTATATTGATATAATTTTGGATAGATTATCCATAAAAGATAGTAAACCAGGTTACACACTCGTTGCTAAAGGAGACAAGTTTTGTCTCAAACAATGCCCCACTACAGATATTGAAAAGGAAGAGATGCATAAGGTTCCATATGCTTCACCCGTGGGAAGTCTTATGTATGCTCAAGTTTGCACATGTCCCGACTTAGGATTCATTGTAGGAGTTCTTGGAAGATATCTAAGTAACCTGGTATGCATCACTGGATAGTAGTAAAGCATGTAATACGCTACCTGAAGAGAACAAGAGACTTTTTGCTCACTTATCGGAAGTCAGATAACTTGGAGATCATTGGGTATTCTGACTCAGATTTTTTCGGATGCCCGGATAGCAGACGTTCCACATCTAGTTACATTTTTCTCTTGGTTGGAGGAGTCGTCTGATGGAAGTCTTCCAAACAGACTTTAGTTGCTCCCTCCATCATGGCAGCAAAATTTGTGGCTTGCTTTGAGGCATCAAATCATGCAATTTGGCTGCGAAACTTTGTCACAAGCCTACGCATCGCTGGGAGCATTGAAAGGCCCTTGAAGGTTTATTGTGACAATAGTGCAGATGTGCTATACTCCAACAACAATATGAGTTCTACAAAATCAAAATTTATTGATATCAAGTATCTTGTTGTGAAAGAAAGAGTTCAGGAGAAACAAATTTTGATAGAACATATAGGGACAGACTTAATGCTAGCTTATCCACTAACCAAAGGTTTAACACCTAAGACTTTTCATGGGCATGTTGCTCATATGAGTCTTGGTTTTGAGATTGTCTTAGATTAGTGGGAGTTTTTTTTTCTTTTCCCCTTAATTTTATATGTTTTATGCTTTGGTTTTATTTTGGTATAAACTTTATGTTATGTTTAATTTTCTGCATAAATAAAAACGTATGAGGTATTATTGTTATAACAATTTCAAGTTATTTTTTGTTATGTGCAAATATTTTGACTTTGAATTGCACCTAAGGAACTTCAGTTTGATCTCGCTAAAGACTCAAGTAGGACCAGTTGGAAATATGCATGATTCAGAGATTACATTGCATGAAATTTCCATGTCACTCATCCATATCAATCTATGTCATCAAGTACGTTGATGTGGTGGTCGTCGGGTTTCCGTCACGTTATACATTAGTGATGGCGGTCGTGATGGTCTCATTATTGATGTATGAGGTGGACCAGATTGTAAAGTTGAAATCTAAAGATAAATAGCATTCAGATGCGCGCCTAAAGAATTATGATATAATTATTAAGATATATTGGCCAAGTGGGAGATTGTTGGAATATTTTAATAATTTAGTAATTTATTAATATTCCAATAATTATGTGACCAAATATATTTATTTAATTATATTAGCTATTTTATCAAATAAAGTGTCTTAAATAAATTATGTGATCAAATAATGATAAAAGGCTATTTAGATTTTATTTAGGAATTATTTAATTAATTAATTAATTAATTAATTGGGTATGGGCTCAATTATGAGTGGATGTCAGGATGGCCCATTTGGGAATAATGGGAACCCTAATTGGTCATCATACTATATATATATATATATATATATATATATATATATATATATATATATATATATATATATATATATATATATATATATATATATATATAGGCTATGATCCCTAATATACCGTACACAAACAAATTGTTTATTCTCCCCATCTGAAGAGAATTCAAGGCATACATAGTACCGGTTGAGGAAGAACCATAAAAGCCATCAACTTCTCAGGGTTTAGGATTACTGCCTAAAGGGAATTTCTCAATGGATCCAGGTATTCCTATAATCAATTTATCGATCCTTTCAATATTATACATGTTTGTTTTCCGCGCCTAAATTATATATTATAATTTTTCCGAGCGTGTATATTAAATTGATTTAATTCTAACACAATTTTGCAAGTATGAACAAATATGAGTGAAAATAGATCTATTGTAATTTATGTCTTTAATATTGACTATATTTGTTCCAGGAATGTCTGAATTATTGATTCCAGTGTCACTCATCACATGGCATTTAATTTGAATCTCATTTTTTTAAGAATATATCTCTTTTTCGTATTTTGTATATTATTATTGCAGGCGGTTCTCGTACTCAGGTTGATGATTGTGGAGACATTGATCTTTAATATTTTAAATTGAAAGATGTGTTTCACATTCCGAGTCCATTTTACTTTTTAGGATCTTGCAACAGGGAAGACATTGGAGTTACTAAGGAACATTGATGAATATATTATACTTTTTATGCATGATCAGATAAGAAGGCGTTGTCTTTAGCACTTTAATCTCAATTGGAGTCATCTCCTGCCTCTCAAATATGGCTTCATTACAAGTGTCTTGGTCATCATTCTTTTATATTTATGAATTATATGTTTCTATTCATAGTTTTAAAATAGGATTAAATATATTTTTAGTCCCTATAAATATCTCAATTTTCATTTTTAGTCCCTATTAAAAAAATAATATATTTTAATCTCTACAAAATTATTGTGCACATAGTTTTAGTCTCTCCTGTTAAATCAATGTGTATTTTTAAATAATTATTTAGCAAACATTTTTCAGAATATTATAAAAAGTTTCTTAAAAAAAACTCAATTTGATTTCTAAAAAATTCTAAAATTTTGTAAAATAATATTTTATAGTATTCTAAATGTGGATGAAAAAAATTATTTAAAAATTTAAGGGTAATTAAACATGATCTTACCTAATCAGGAGGACCTTCCAGCAATTGGGTGAAGATAGCAAATGGATGGAATGGAGGGGGTGTACCTACAAGGCGCTCTGATGCCAAAGTCAATAGAGGTACAGCAAAATTGGTAAGCAGAAGAGTAGAATCAGAATACCTGACCCTTTAGTGAAAAAGGGTATTTATAGTGAGCCCCCAGCGCTGGGCCAAGGTCCTTCCTTGGGCTGGATCAACTAGGCCCAAGGAAGAACTGCCAAGGAACGCGTGAAGACCTAGCTAAGTGGTCCGGTCCTTGGTCCAGCTGCCCCTTTCTTTCAGGAGATAATGGGGGACAGTTGGGTGACGTGGCAAGTGAACTGACAGACACGTTCTTTGCTCGTTCTGAGTGTGCGTCCGACACGTAGGATGTCTGCCCGGCCATTAAGCGTCTCTGTCCGTCTAGCATACGTGCTTGCCCGTGCATATGGGCCTCTGCTCGACATATTGGGTCGTAGCCCAATATAGTCTAGAGGCCCAGTCCGGAACAGGAGGCGTCGTCCGCTGGGTTCGGGTTGTGCGTCATTTCAGCGACGAAGTCAGCCAGGGCCTGAGCTTTCAGAGTTTTCCTGTTCTCGTATTGGATGTCGAATTCATAGAGTTCCAGCGACCATTTCAGCATTCGGACGACCATGTCTGTTCGACCGAGGAGCTGTTTTATCGGTTGATCGGTTTTCACTTTGATCGTATGGGCGAGGAAGTAATGACGTAGTTTCCTCGCGGAGTTTATAAGGGCTAACGCGACCTTTTCGATTTGTTGGTATCTGAGCTCGGGGCCTTGGAGTGCTTTGCTCGTGAAGTATATAGACTTTTGCCCTTCGTCGGTTTCCTTGATGAGGGCGGCGCTGACGGCCTCGGTTGCCACAGACAGATATAGGTATAGGGTTTCCCTTTCCAGTGGTCGGGACAGGACCAGGGGTACGGAGAGTGCTTTCTTTAGATGGAGCAGCGCCCGTTCGTATTCGTTGGTCCATTCGAAGGTGGCTTCTTTTCGGAGGAGTTTGAAGAAAGGTAAGGCGTGATGGGAGGATTTGGCGACGAAGCGAGAGTGTGAGGTGAGCACCCCGTTGAGGGATTGGATGGATTTTTTCGACTTTGGGGTCGGGAATTCCGAGAACGCCTGACATTTGTCGGGGTTGGCCTTTATCCCCCGCTCAGTGAGATAGAAGCCTAGGAATTTGCCTGTCTGGACACCGAACATGCACTTCTCAGGGTTAAACCTCATTTTGCATTGCCTCGCCTGCTCGAAAACCTTGCGGAGGTGTCGTGCGTGGTCGGTTTCCTCATGTGATTTGACGATTATGTCGTCCATGTATACTTCGAGCATGTCCCCGATTTCTCCTTGGAAGACTTTGTTCATCATGCGTTGGTACGTGGCCCCGACATTCTTTATCCCGAAGGGCATTACGTTGTAATAGTAATTGCCCGTCGGGGTCATGAACGCCGTGTGTCTCTTGTCCGTGTCCGACATAGGGATTTGGTTATATCCACTATATGCGTCCATGAAGGACAAGAGTTTGAAACCTGCAAAGTTGTCGACCAGTTTATCTATGTTAGGGAGGGGGAAAGCATTTTTGGGACAAGCCCTATTAAGATCGGTATAATCAACACACATACGCCATTTTCCATTATTTTTCTTAACGACGACTACATTAGAGAGTCAGGTTGTATACTGGGCTTCAGAAATAAAATTTGCCTCTATGAGGTCTTTTACAGCTCGCTCAGCAGCCTCCGCTTTCTCGGGAGACTGTTTGCGCCTACGCTGTGCTACGGGCTTAATCGCCCGGTCTAAAGCTAACTGGTGGCAGGCGACCTCAGGGTCGAGGTCGGGCATCTCCGCGGCGTTCCATGCGAAGAGGTCAGCGTTCTCCTTGAGGCAGATCGCGAGTTGCTTCCTTGTTTCCTCGGGAAAGCCCGTACCTATCTTCACTGCTCTGTCGGGGTCGTCGCCCAGTGGGACGAGCTCGAACTCTCCGTCTGGGACAAGGAGGAATGGGTGAGTGGGAGCTTGCCCCTCAATAGGTCACTGTTCTTCAGCTTCGTCCTTGCCGATGCGGAAATCGAGGTCGATGGCATTGATTCCCTGGGGGGAGGCTCTTCGACCCTGGGCTTCTTGTTGTTTTTGGTGTTGATTGTGGCATGTCCTTTTACTGCAGCATTGTAACACCTTCGAGTGGCCTCGATGTCGCCGCGGATTGTAACCACGCGGGCCAGTTTGATTTAATATTTCATCTTCAGGTGAAGGGTGGACGGGACCGCCGTCAACTCAGCCAGGGTCGGGCGACCGAGGATGCAGTTGTAGAGGGAGGGGCACTTGAACTTTTGCACTCCGAGCAAAAAAAATAAACTCAAGAATCAAGAAACATAACATTATTCATACTCATTCTAGGCTACAAACTCTTCTTCGATTAAGATAGCATCGATAGGTACTAATCTTACACACTAAGGATATCGTAAGAACACAAATCCGCAATTGTGCGGTCATAAGCCTCCCTCCTATACAAACCATTTCGAATCATGTTATTATGCCTAAGTCTAACTTACTCATCCTCCCTTTTGCTCTCTTTCATTCTAGTGAAATCACATTAAGCTCGTTATCTATTCATACACATGGTAAATAAGCATGTTAGTGATTATGATCCATACCTAACAATATTTTAAAGTTACTTTAGTAACAACAATTTTTTTTCTTAAGGTTTCACATCCGTTAGGCTAAATGACCGGGTGAGGATCACCAAATTAAAAGGTGGATTCCTATTTAGATTTCTTTTTAAGTGCAAGATCATTCACTTATTTGCATCAGCTTAATTACTTAGTGTGTGATTTCTAGATGGTGCTGACTTCGAGATAAACTACTTAAGAGATATTAAAGGATGAGAACTCAAGGCTATGGCATAACAAGTATTCAAAATGATTTCCATATTCAGGATACTTAAGGTGTTAAAACGATACCGGTCTTGTGAACTTTTCCCAAGTCTCTACAATCTAACCTCAAACGAGTCTATAGCCAAAGAAAAAAAATTCAACAATTGCATGTGTTTCTAAGTCTAAATTTATTGTTATTTTTAATTTTTTTTATTATTTTTTTTATTGAAAAAGAAACAAACAAAAATGAAACAAAAACAAAATGAAAACAAGAAAAAGGGTTTCCTCCCCCACACTTAAAATGGACATTGTCCTCAATGAAAAGAACATAATTATAAAGTAAGAGTGAGAGAAAGGAAAAGGTGCTCCCTAATCAAGTTGCAGTGTAGTTGGGCACTTCCAAAGAATGTTCTTCTATGGTTGCCTCTTCGGATACAACACTTTCATGGAATAACTTCAGGCGTTGCCCATTTACCTTGAAAACTTTGTTAGCACCTGCACTTTTAATTTCTACTGCACCATGAGGGAAAACATTAGTAACAACAAAGGGGCCAATCCATTTGGATCTCAGTTTCCCAGCCATAAGCTTAAGACGGGAGTTAAACAGTAAAACCTGTTGGCCCATAGAGAATTCCTTCCTAGAAATCATTTTATCATGGAAGTGCCTAATTTTCTCTTTATAAATCCTAGAGCTTTCATAAGCCTCTAGCCTAAGTTCTTCAAGTTGTTGTAATTGGAGTTTTCTTTCAATACCTGCTTGTTGCATCTCCAAATTACAACTTTTCACCGCCCAATAAGCACGGTGTTCTATCTCAACAGGAAGGTGACAGGCCTTACCAAAAACAAGTCGATAAGGAGACATCCTAATGGGTGTCTTGAAAGCTGTTCTTTGAGCCCAAAGTGAGTCTTCTAGACGACGGCTCCAGTCTTTCTTGTTTGGTTGCACCATTTTCTCTAGAACCTGTTTGATCACCCTGTTTGATATCTCAGCTTGCCCATTAGTTTGTGGGTGGTATGCATTAGAGACTCTATGCACAACTCCATACTTTCGGAGCAAAGATTCCATGGTGCGGTTACAGAAATGAATGCCTTGGTCACTGATGATAGCTCGCGGTATTCCAAACCTACAAAAGATATTAGACTTGACAAAATCTGCAACAACTCTAGAATCATTAGTCCTAGTGGGGATAGCTTCGAACCACTTTGAAACATAATCAACTGCAAGCAAAATATATAGAAATCCAAATGATACAGGAAAGGGACCTATGAAGTTGATTCCTCATACATCAAATACCTCACAAAAAAGCATAGGTTGCTGAGGTATTCCACTCTTACGAGTGATGGATGTACCTTCTAACTGACACTCTTTATAAGTGCGGTAAGTCTCATAAGCATCTTTAAAAATAGTGGGCCAATAGAAACCCGAGTCAAGGACTTTTCTTGCAGTTCTTTGCGGACCAAAGTGCCCCCTACTTGAAAGGCATGAGAAAAATTCAAAATAGATTCAATTTCATAGTCGGGAACACATATTCTAATCACCTAATCACTTCCAAACTTCCAAAGATACGGGTCATCCCAAACATAATATTTGGCATCACTCTTGAGTTTATAAATTTGTGATCTAGAAGCACCTGTAGGAAAAACACCAGCAACAAGATAATTAACAATATCAACAAACCAAGGAGTAATTTCATGCACAAGTAAAAGTTGTTCATCAGGGAAGCCATCCTGAATCGGAAAAGGATCTTCATCTCTCTCTATCCTGCTCAAGTGATCAGCCACCAAGTTCTCAGCTCCACTATTATCTTTAATTTCAACATTAAACTCTTGGAGCAATAATATCCACCGAATCAGTCTCGGTTTTGCCTCTGGTTTCTTCAATAAGAACCTTAAAGCTGCATGGTCAGTAAAAACAACAACTTTGGAACCTAGCAAATATTGTCTAAATTTATCAAGAGCAAAAACAATTGCTAAAAGTTCCTTTTCAGTGGTGGTGTAATTAGACTGTGCAGAATCCAAAGTCCTAGAAGCATAATAAATAACATGGGCAGCCTTATCAACTTTTTGTGCAAGGACCGCTCCAACCGCATAGTTAGAAGCATCACACATAATCTCAAAAGGAAAGGTACAGTCAAGGGGCTGGATGATGGGAGCAGAGGTTAATGCTTTCTTCAAGTAGTCAAATGCCTTTTTGCAATTGTCATCAAAGTTGAAAGTGACATCATTCTTCAACAAATTTGACAACGGAAGAGCTATCTTGCTTAAATCCTTAATGAAACGCCTGTAAAAACCTGCATGACCAAGAAAAGAATGAATCTCGCGAATGCAAGATGGGTAAGGTAATGTAGAAATCACATCAATCTTAGCAGGGTCTACAAAAATTCTTTTTTCAGAAATAATGTGGCCCAAAACAATTCCCTGATCAACCATAAAATGACATTTTTCATAATTTAAAACAAGATCAGTTTCGATGCATCTTTCTAAAACCATATTCAAACTATTCAGGCATGCATCAAAAGAAGAACCATAAACAGTGAAATCATCCATAAACACTTCCATGCAATTTTCAATAAAATCAGAAAAAATATTAAGCATACATCGCTGTAAAGTGCCAGGAGCATTGCAAAGACCAAAAGGCATCCTCCTGTAAGCAAATGTGTCGAAGGGGCACGTGAAAGTGGTATTCTCTTGATCCTCAGGTGCAATATAAATCTGAAAGTAACCTGAAAAATCATCAAGAAAACAATAATGTGATTTACTTGCGAGCCGTTCGAGCATTTGATCAATGAACGGCAAAGGAAAGTGATCCTTTCTAGTCACTTGATTCAGTCTCCTGTAGTCAATACAAACTCTCCAGCTATTCTGAACTCTAGTGGGAACAAGTTCATTCTTTTCATTTTTCACCACTGTAAGTCCAGATTTCTTAGGTACAACCTGCACTGGACTTACCCATTTGTTGTCAGAGATAGGATAAATGATACTTGCTTGTAAGAGTTTGGTTACCTCTTTTTTCACTACATCCAGGATCAAAGGATTAAGCCTCCTTTGGGGCTTCCTTACTGTTTTTGCACCCTCCTCAAGTAAAATCTTGTGCATACACATGGAAGGACTAATTCCTGGGATGTCTGTTAATGTCCATCCAATCGCCTTCTTGTGCTTCTTCAAAACCTGCAAGAGCTTATTTTCTTGATCTAAATCAAGGTTAGAAGAAATAATAACAGGGAGTTTTTCATTACTCTCCAAATAAGCATATTTCAGATTATCCAGATGTTGTTTCAATTCTAAGGATGGGGGGTGCTCGATGGATGGAGTATTCGAGGCAGCCGGTGTAACACGGTGGGAGAACTGACTTTTCTATAAATGTTGCGGATAGCAAGAGTCGCCACCGACTTTTATTTTATCCAAAAGGAAAGGACATAAAAGAACAGGAAAGACCTTAAAAAGATTTTGAGTTCGGGGGTAGGTTATATAAAGGGAAGGTGTTAGCACCCTTTATATCCATGGTTATCCATTGGCTCTTAGTTACTTAGCTCACTTAAATTGTTTTTGAAGAGTGTAGTGTGTGATTAGAAATTTTCTAAGTACTTTGTAATGATCCTCGTATGGATGTATACAAAGCCTTGTTTTGAAAATGTTTTGAAAATATTGTGAGGTGTGAAAAGTATTTTGAAATGTGAGCAAGTAACTAAGATGTACCTATCCTAAATTAAGTCTTTCATGTTCCCGTATGTTCTTTCAATGGTAAGACTATCCCTATTATTAAGGAATAGGTAGTCATTACCTTGGATGTACATACGAGAACATGAAAGACTTAATTTAGGGTAGGTACATCTTAGTTACTTGCTCACATTTCAAAATACTTTTCACACCTTACAATATTTTCAAAACATTTTCAAAACAAGGCTTTGTATACATCCATACGAGGATCATTACAAAGTACTTAGAAAATTTCTAATCACACACTACACTCTTCAAAAACAATTTAAGTGAGCTAAGTAACTAAGAGCCCATGGATAACCATGGATATAAAGGGTGCTAACACCTTCCCTTTATATAACCTACCCCCGAACTCAAAATCTTTTTAAGGTCTTTCCTGTTCTTTTATGTCCTTTCCTTTTGGATAAAATAAAAGTCGGTGGCGACTCTTGCTATCCGCAACATTTATAGAAAAGTCAGTTCTCCCACCGTGTTACAGAACTGGCGACTCTGCTGGGGACTCATGATAAAAGAGGGGTACCCTTAGGAATTAGATCACTTTAAATTTGTTTGCTTTGTTTGCTTTACTTTACTTGTTTGGGCTCTCACGTGTGAAAGATCCTAACCCGAATCTAGTGTACCCTAGGTAAATGGAAATAGACCAAGGAAATTGTACGGTGTATACCGATATGGTTGATCTGGTGGCCATAGTTAGTGTGACTTCTTGGTTGGTGCTTATGTTCCTTAAGTGAGTTAAGGATAATATGGGGCTGCCATATGTTGTCAATACACTAACTAACTTTTAGAACCTTAGTCATCCCATATTGGCCTTTATAAAGTAGTGAGATAACCGGCTTTGGTGAAGACTGAAGTTGGTTGATACTCGATACTACACTCATTGAGATCCTAAACTTGGAGGGTTTTGGTTGGAAAGTAAGTTGCCTACTGAACAACCACCCTTGGGAAGGATCAGTGATATTGAGATCCCTTAGAACCCGGTTACTTTTGTAGGACAGGATGAACCAACTAAACTTCAGGGGAGGGTACTTACCTTTAAACCTCATGCAAGCCTCTAAACCTAGGGATATGGTGTGAATTGTTTGTGTGTGCCACATGTTTGTGATTGAACATAACATCATGATATCATCATGCGTCATAAGCATAGCATTTTCACTAACCATTTCAAGGACCAAAGGATTTATCTTTGTTCTTTGTTGCAGGTCATGGCTTCTGCTCGTAGGAATACTATCCGGATCAACTTTGTAGGAATACCTCCTAAGCTTAAGGAATTGGTCTCTCAAGTTTCTGAAAACTCCCAATTCATCAAAAGGCATGGTCACCTACTGGATCTAGTCACTTCAGGGTTCAATGAAGACATGATGAGTGTCCTATTTCAGTTCTTTGATCCTAAACATCATTGTTTCACATTCCCCGACTATCAACTGGTTCCTACAATGGAGGAGTTCTCCAAGCTTCTGGGTATACCTATTCTTGATCAGAAACCCTTCACAGGCTTGGAAAGAGAGCCTAAACCTGAAGTCATTGCTGCAACCCTACATTTAAAGAAATCAGACATTGTCCTAGAGACAAGGAGTGGAGTTAAGGGTATCATTGCTAAGCTATTGATGGAGAAAGCTCAAGTGTTCCTGAAGGCTATGAGTTATGATGCTTTTGAGGAGATCTTAGCCCTATTGATATATGGCTTAGTATTGTTCCCCAATCCAGACCAGTTCATAGACGTACACGCCATCAACATATTTCTGACTCGCAATCCAGTGCCTACATTACTTGGAGACATCTTACACTCTCTCCATACCCGTACTACGAAGGCACGAGGAACTCTGATGTGTTGTATACCTCTATTGTCTAGGTGGTTTATTTCTCACCTTCCTCGATCAGTGATGAAGAATGAACAAGGGTTAAGGTGGTCTAAAAGAATCATGTCACTTTCTCATTCAGATATTCATTGGTGCTCTAGATCTATGGAGAATGTTATTATCATTGACCGTTGTGGGGAGTTCCCTAATGTGCCACTCCTGGGCATAAGAGGGGGCATTACCTACAATCCTTCCTTAGCTCTACGTCAGTTTGGTTACGCTCGGAGTGATGGTCCTCATGACATGCTTATTCAGGGTATTGTGTTTGACTACGACAACGATCTGCAAGGTTACCGTCAAAGGTTCATACGAGCATGGGGTAAAGTGAACAAGGTTGACAGCAAGACTCTGGAACCCAAGTACACTATTCCTATGGAAGCTTATCTCAGATGGGTGCGATCTCGTGCTTAGACTCTTATGATGCCATATCCTGCTATCTTGCCAATTACTATGGAGCCTGTTGCTGAAGGAGATACTCCTTATATCATCCTTCATCCAGACATGCCCACTAACATGGAAGAGTTACAGAGGTCCTGGATCCAGTTGAAGGAGCAAAGAGATACTTTTGAGACTCATTACAAAGCAAGTCAAGAAAGAATCCTGGAGCTAACAAAAAAACTTCACGAGGAGCGGAATCTCAACTCATACCTCAACACAAAGAGGAAACGTCCATGGGAGACTTAAAACCCCATTTTTTGTATTCATTTTTATTGTAAGCCCGAGGGGCAAACAAGTTTATTACTAATAAAAGTTTACCTTTTTGATTGTTTAAACAAATTTAAATCCTGCGGTCCTTGAAAACATTGCATATGCATTTACATACCATATCATTGCATCACAGGTTTCTTATGTACAGGTATCTTATCTTCTCGCTGTTTATTTCAGCAAAAATGGCTCTTGAACAGACTGTCAAAGATCTCCAGGCTCAGAATGCACAATTCCAAGAGTTGATTCTGAACTTGTCCAAGGGACAAGATGAGTTGAAGATACTGCTGGCTAAGAAGAATAAGAAGGCTAGAAGATCAGGAGGCCTTATTAATTTGGGAAGAAGGTTCAGAGGTCCTGTCAAAACAAAGGAACAGGTTGATGATTATGAGTCTGAAAATTCTGAGAAAGAGGGAGGCAGTCTCCATGATACTGTGGGAGTTTCTGATTCTGAAGCAAATTATTATCATGATCCTAATGAAGATAAGTACAAGATGCTGGTAGATAGAATGAATGCTATGGAGTTACAAAAATCTTCTGGGCTGGATTTTGAAGATCTGAGTTTAATATCTGGAGTGGTTATTCCTATTGGTTTCAAGGTTCCTACTTTTGTGGTGTACGATGGTGTTTCATGTCCCAAGCTGCATCTAAGGTCCTATGTCCGGAGGATTCAACCACATACTGCTGACAAGAAGTTATGGATTCATTTCTTCCAAGAGAGCTTGTCTGGAGCTCAATTGGAATGGTATTACCAATTGGAGAGTGTTAATATTCGTGATTGGAACGATCTTGCTGAGGCCTTCTACAGGCAATACCAATATAATGCTGATTTAGCACCTACTCGCATGCAGCTCCAAAGCATGTCAATGGGTGCTAAGGAGAATTTCAAGGAGTATGCCCAAAAATGGAGAGACCTGGCTGGCAGAGTTCAACCTCCTCTGACTGACAGGGAGCTAGTGGATATGTTTATGAGTATGCTGAATGGTCCTTTTTATAGTCACCTCATTGGAAGCTCATCATCTGGTTTCACTGAGCTGATAATGACTGGAGAACGTGTGGAGAGTGGTATAAGAAGTGGTAAGATACAGGTGGGTGCCTCTTCATCAAGCACTACCAAGAAGCCCCCTAGTGGAAAGAAGGAGTCTAATGTTGTGTATGGTCAACCCAGTCGTAACAGAAGTCACCAATCTGTGGGAGCAGTTCACATTTCTAATCCTACTCCTGCAGCACCAGAGCTACCACAGAGCAATCAACAGAAGCCTAGAAGACAATTCACCAAGATCAACATGTCACTGGCCCAAGCCTTGCAACACATGTTGAAATGGGAACTCATTACTTTGAAGGACCCTCCTCAGAATCCTAATACTTCCTCTCCTCGATACAACCCTAATGCACGATGTGTCTATCATTCTAATTGTCCGGGACATGATACCAACAACTGCTGGATATTGAAAAACAAGATTCAAGATATGATTGAAGCTGGAGAGATTGAATTTGACCCTCCTGGGACTCCAAATGTGATTACTGCTCCCATGCCCAATCATGAGAAGACTGTTAATGCTATTGATGAAGTTTCATATGTTTCCTCAGTAGCAGATGTGACTACTCCTTTATCCATTATCAAGAAGAAGCTGGTACAGGCTGGATTCTTTCCAGGTTGTAATGAAGATTGTTTTTATTGCGCCTACAAACCTGATAGCTGCTGGAAGTTGAAAGATGGTATTCAACGCCTCATGGACAATTACACTATATTGTTTGAGAGGACACCCTTTATGGAAAGTATGTGTGAACATCTAACTCGAGGTGCGAAGGTTGAAGATGTGGATATGGTTGATAAAGTGCCAGTGAAGATTACCTCCAAAGGCCCTGTCAAGATCTCTTCCAAGGGTCATATCAAAATTACTGCTGAAGGCCTTGTGAAGACTGTTGCTGAAGTTAGAGTGCCTCCCATGATTATTACTACTCCTGGCCCGGTTCCTTATACTTCTGATAAAGCTATACCCTGGAGTTACGGTTCTGATGTTTATATCCGCGGTGTTAAGCAGGAATCTTTGACTGATACACCTGTTACTGATGATAACCTTGATGTTGATAATATTGTTGGATCTAGTAAGATCACCAGAAGTGGAATAATTTTCTCTCCTCCGGCTACCTCAAAAAATACAGTTACTCCAACTACTACCTCCACTTCTGAGCCAAGTGCTGATACTCGGGGCAAAGGTCCTGTGGTTGAACCTGTGCAAGTTGAGGCACCGACTGCTGAGAATCTTTCTAAACAGATGGAAGAAGTGCTGAAGATCATTCGCAAGAGTGATTATGATATTGTTGACCAGTTGGGGCATACTCCCTCCAAAATTTCCATGTTGTCTTTGTTGCTGTGTGTTGCACCCCAAAATTTGCCCTCACAATACAAGACTTTGTGTGCTTATAAGGTTCACAAGGTTCACAAGACCTTTCATGAGGTTCATGAAGTTCACAAGACATCTCATGAGGTTCATGAAGTTCACAAGACCTTTCATGAGGTTCATGAAGTTCACAAGACATCTCATGAGGTTCATGAAGTTCACAAGACATCTTATGAGGTTCACAAGGTTCACAAAATTCACAAATAGTCAGAAGATTTGACAATTCCCTCAGACAATGCATTCTCCTAAGCAGTGCATCCAAAACTAGGGTTTTAACTTTAATCAGGCTAAATGGATTTTCAAGACTTCAAGTGAGCTTCATAACATCTTATATGTGCTTAAGAATCTCCATGACAAATTTCAGAACTTTTCTCAAAGGTTTGCTCAGTCAAATGATCAGATAAGTCAAGATCAGTCAAAGCAGTTAAAAAGTAATACTGAGGTCAACTGTGGTCAAACCAAAGTCAAACTTCATGATTTTTTGCCAACTTCAAGTATATGAAGTAAAATTCATCATTTGATCAAGGGTTGATCATGATTCATCAAGGAGATTTCAGATCATCAAGAATCAAAGGTTTCTAAATTAGGGTTTTCACAGGAAAAGTCAACTGAACTTTGACCAGCCATAACTTTCACATGCTTCATCACATTTTCCCCATCCAAAGCTCATTTTGAAGGAAATTGAATTCTCTACAACTTTGTGTCTCACAAGCCAAGCCCAAAAATGCTTCATTTGGAAGGTATGAGCTAAGACATTATAGGTCCTTTTGAAAGTCAACAAAAAGTCAACAACTTCAAAAGGGCATAACTTGAGAATGGTAAATGATATGGACATGAAACCAATGGGGTTGGTTAGAGGACTCTTCAAGCTTTCCAAAATGTCCAAGAACACCCTCATAGCATTAAAATTGAAGGATTTGTGCCCTTGCAAAGTTGGGAAATTTTAGGGAAGTTTATGAAGCAAATGGGGGCTTAAAACCAAATTTTTCCAAATGGGCTTGCCATGTGATGATCCAATCCATACAAATACCTCAAGCACGACCCAAAGCAACAAAGTTCTGATTTTTTATTATTTATTTATTATTTATTTTGATTTTATCCATTAAAAATCAAATTAAATCTAAATAAAATATAAAAACTCAATATTTGAATGTGATTCTTCTTCTAGAAAGTTTTAATAACCATTCAAAGCTGATTGATATAATCCAATTTCGTGCTAGCTTGATTTGGTAATGTTAGATAAGATATTTTTCAATATTTGGAAGGAGATTTCTTCATCATCAAGGTACTCAAAAAGCCCATAGAACCCACAAGTATTTTGACCTAATTTGATTCATTATATATACACAAACATAACCCAATGCAGAGGGCACGAATTCCCTGCCTCAAGAACACTTTGACAACTTCACAAAATTCTTCAAAAACTTCAATTCGGTTTCCTCCCTACAAGAGCTTTTAAGGTATTTTTAAGACATGGAAGGGTTCCTTGGACATCACAAAACCAATCCCAGCCTTCAAAAGCATCAAAAACAAGCTCATATGCATAATCCGATTCATCATGTTCATGATATTTTTGATTTTCGATTCTGAATATTGAATGGTTTTTAATGAATTTTGATTAATGTTTCTTGTTTGTGATAAGTTGTAGATTGATTCTGGACAGGTTTTATGAAGTCTCATCACCTAGAATGAGATCCACCATTTTTAGGGTTTCGGCCAAGCTTTAGGGTTTCTTGATTTATCATAGATAAATGAATTCTGGAAACATGGTTGTGTTGTATGAAGCTTAAGGATCATGATACACTAATTAATTTTGAGAAATTGAACTGTTTTGATGGTGTTTCAAATTCGTAGGTTTTCTGTGTCAAAAAATTCGCAGGTAAATACGTATGTAAAAACGCAGGAGAATTCGAAGGTAGCAAGGTTGAAGACGAAGTTCTTGGCGCGCGTTTTGGAATTCAAAAATTACTCATAATATGTTATGTAATTGTTTCTGTTTTATTTCACAGATGCTGCGTTGGCCCAGTGGTAAGGGACGCATGCGTATTGCTTGAAGGCCTTGGTTCGAATCCTGGATGCATCAACATTTTTTCTTATTTTTCCATGTAATTAGCAAACTTAATATATTATTTATTGTGATGGACATAATATCAGTTGCGCCCTCCCGGCTGGATGGTAAGTGTGTCTGCGTATTATGAGAAGGTTCTGGGTTCGAATCCCCCCCAGGCCTTTTTGTGTTATTTGCTTTGTTTTTTTTCATGATTTTTCAGGTCAAACAACAAAACCTAATGGAATTCTTTCCTTAACGCCTACGCGCGCATGGCCCAGTGGTTAGCTTGGTTGGCTTGAGTTTGTGAAAGCAGAGGGACTGGGTTCAAATCCCAGCCCAGGTAAGTTCTTTTTCTTCATTTTTCTTGTTTCTAATTAAC
Organism: Lathyrus aphaca; assembly: GCA_963966055.1. NCBI lineage: Eukaryota > Viridiplantae > Streptophyta > Magnoliopsida > Fabales > Fabaceae > Lathyrus > Lathyrus aphaca. The sequence goes on along the minus strand of OZ014519.1, from coordinate 735,205,773 downwards.
TTGTTTATATTATAACTAAATAAATTTAAAAAAAATATATAATGTGTATATTATTATTTTCTCTATTACAATTTAAACTCATTTTCTTTTACAATTAAATATCATTAGAAAAATTGTTGTATAGTTATTAGTTCATCCTAATTTAAAAATATATAAACCCTAATTTTCTAAAACCTAAAATATTTTGTAAAAACCCTAATTAATCCTAACAATTTTCACAAACCCTAATTTTCTTCTATTTAACATTTAATTTTATTATAATTTTTAATTTTTAATCTATTATTTAATCATGTATATATATTATATAATTTGTTTATAACTTAATTCTTATATATAAATAATTTTCAATATATGCTTAAAAATAATTAAAACTTGTTAATTTAATTTTTGTAAATATAATTTGTTTTTATAACATGTTTGTAATTAACCTAATTTTTATAATATGTAAATAATTTGAAACTTTATGATAATTAGTATATAATTGTTTATATTTTCTTCTTAAATCTTAAAATAATAATTGTTTATATAAAAAAATTGAATTTTTAATTACTATGCTAATATTCTTGTTTATTTTATTATTAATTTTATTTATTTTCATATATTATTACTAACCCCATTTAACTTTGTATTATTTTTATTATTATTTTTTACTAACCCAATTATATTATTATTATTATTTTGCTTATTTATTTAATTTGCTTTAATTATTATTATTATGTAATTGCTTCCTTTATGTAATATTGTAATAGTAATATTTAATATTTATTTTATGCTATGGTTAGTAAAATAGGGAGTGAAACATGTTTGTATGTTAAAAATTAATTTAGATCACTAATTTAAAAAGATAAATATTTAAAATTGTACACTCACACACGTAAGTCGATCTTTGATCGCCATCTCACTTTCTAGGGTTACCTCTCATGTTGCCTATTACAAAAAGGTCAAGTAGGGTGTATAAAGCAAAGTCCCCAATCTCACATCATCTAGTCCCTTAACAGATAAAAAGATCAAGTCCCTTTCGAATGTTGCCTTCGTAATGATCTTGTCCCTTTCGAATAAAGATGATAAGTCCCTTCGAATTGCTTATACACCTCACAGTTGCCTAAATAACAGATGTCCCTTCACTTGTCCCTCACATCCAAGGTAATGACTACCTATTCCTTAATAATAGGGATAGTCTTACCACTTAAAGGATATTTAAGAACAGAAAAGACTTAACTTAGGGTAGGTTCCTCTTAGATACTTGCTCACTTTTCAAAAACATTTCAAACACTTCACACTTTTTAAATAATTTTCAAAACAAAGGTTTTTTTACGCATCCGTACATGGATCATTATAAAACTCTTAAGAAAATTTCTATTCACACACTTCACATTTCAAAAACATTTTAAAGTGAGCTAAGTAACTAAGAGCCCATGGATAACCATGGATGTAAAGGGTGCTAACACCTTCCCTTTACATAACCTACCCCCCGAACCCAAAAATCTTTTAAGGTCTTTCCTGTTCTTTTATGCCCTTTCCTTTGGATAAAATAAAAGTCGGTGGCGACTCTTGCTATCCGCAACATAATTAAAGTCAGTTCTCCCACCGTGTTACAGAACTGGCGACTCTGCTGGGGATTTAATAAAAGAGGGGTACCCTTAGGAATTAGATCACTTTAAAATTGTTTGCCTTGTTTGCTTTATACTTACTTGTTGGGCTCTTATGTGTGAAAGATCCTAACCCGGATCTAGTGTACCTTAGGTAAATGGCAATAGACCAAGGAAACTGTACGGCGTATACCGATATGGTTGATCTGGTGGCCATAGTTAGTGTGACTTCTTGGTTGGTGCTTATGTTCCTTAAGTCAAGTTGAGGATAATATGAGGCTGCCATATGTTGTCAATGCACTAACTAACTTTTAGAACCCTAGTTATCCCATCTTGGCCTTTAGAAAAGTAGTGAGATAGCCGGCTTTGGTGCAGACTGAAGTTGGTTGATACTCGATACTACGCTCATTGAGATCTTAAACTTGGAGGGTTTTGGTTGGCAAGTAAGTTGCCTACTGAACAACCACCCGTGTGAAGGATCAATGATATTGAGATCCCTTAGAACCTGGTTACTTTTGTAGGACAGGATGAACCAACTAACTTCAGGGGAGGGTACTTACCTTTAAACCTCATGCAAGCCTTCAAACCTAGGGCTATTGTGTGATTTGTTTGTGTGTGCCACATGTTTGTGATTGAGCATAACATCATAGCATCATCATGCATCATAAGCATAGCATTTTCACTAACCATTTCAAGGACCAAAGGATTTATCTTTGTTCTTTGTTGCAGGTCATGGCTTCTGCTCGTAGAAACACTATCAGGATCAACTTTGTAGGCATACCTGCTAAGCTTAAAGAGTTGGTTTCTCAAGTGTCTGATCATTCCCAGTTTATCAAGAGACATGGTCACCTATTGGATCTAGTCACCTCAGGGTTCAATGAAGACATGATGAGTGTCCTATTTCAGTTCTTTGATCCTAAGCACCATTGCTTCACATTCCCTGACTACCAGTTGGTTCCTACCATGGAGGAATTCTCCAAACTTCTGGGTATTCCTATACTTGATCAGAAACCATTCTCAGGCTTGGAAAAAGAGCCTAAATCTGAGGTTATTGTTGCAGCTCTACATCTGAAGAAGTTTGACATTGTTCTAGAAACGAGAAGCGGATTTAAGGGTATTCTTGCTAAGGTGTTGATAGAGAAGGCTCAAGTGTTCTTGAAAGCTATGAGCTATGATGCTTTTGAGGAGATCTTAGCCTTGTTGATATATGGCTTAGTGTTGTTCCCCAATCCTGATCAGTTCATAGACGTTCATGCCATCAACATATTCCTGAGTCACAATCCAGTGCCTACATTACTTGGAGACATCCTGCATTCTCTTCATACTCGTACTACAAGGGCAAGAGGAACTTTGATGTGTTGCATACCTTTGCTATCTAGGTGGTTTATTTCTCACCTTCCTCGCCCAGTAATGAAGAATGAACAAGGGTTCAGGTGGTCCAAGAGGATTATGTCACTCTCTCATTCAGATATCCATTGGTGCTCCAGATCTATGAATGTCACTATCATTGACCGTTGTGGGGAGTTTCCTAATGTGCCACTTCTAGGCATAAGAGGAGGCATCACCTACAACCCCTCTCTAGCTTTACGACAGTTTGGTTACGCTCGGAGTGATGGCCCACATGACATGTTGATTCAGGGCATTGTATTTGACTACGACAACGATCTTCAAGGTTACCGTCAGAGATTCATACGAGCATGGGGAAAAGTGAACAAGGTTGACAGCAAGACTCTGGAGCCTAAGTACACTATTCCTATGGAAGCTTATCTCAGATGGGTACGATCTCGTGCTCAGACTCTCATGATGCCATATCCTGCTATCCTGCCAGTTACCATGGAACCTGTTGCTGAAGGAGATACTTCTTACACCATCCTTCACCCAGACATGCCTACTGACATGGAAGACTCACAGAGATCCTGGATCTAGTTGAAGGAGCAAAGGGATACTTTCGAGGCTCATTACAAAACAAGCCAAGAAAGAATCCTGGAACTAACAAAGCAACTTCACGAAGAACGGAATCTCAACTCATACCTCAACACAAAGAGGAAACGTCCATGGGAGACTTAAAACCCCATCTCTTGTATTTATTGCATTTCAATTTCTGTAAAGCCCAAGAGGCAAAACAAATTTATTACTAATAAAAGTTTACCTTCTTGTTTGTTTAAGCAAATTTAAATCTTACGGTCCTTGAAAACATTGCATATACATTTACATTCCATATCATTGCATCACAGGTTTATTGTGCACAAGTTTCTCATCTTCTCGCTGTTTATTTCAGCAATGGCTCTTGAACAAACAGTTATGGATCTCCAGGCACAAAATGCACAATTCCAAGAGTTGATCCTGAACTTGTCCAAGGGGCAGGATGAATTGAAGACACTGCTGACCAAGAAGACTAAGAAGACTAGAAGGTCAGGAGGCCTGATCAACATGGGAAGAAGGTTCAGAGGTCCTGTCAAGACCAAGGAACAAGTTGAAGACTATGAGTCTGAAGAGTCTGAGAAAGAGGTAGGCAGTCTCCACTATACAATGGGGGACTCTGATTCTGAGGCTAACTACTATCATGAGCCTAATGAGGACAAGTTCAAGATGTTGGTGGATAGAATGGATGCTATGGAATTACAGAAATCTTCTGGGCTGGATTTTGAAGACCTGAGTTTGATATCTGGGGTGGTTATACCCATTGGTTTCAAGGTTCCTACTTTTGTTGTTTATGATGGTGTCTCTTGTCCCAAGCTGCATCTGAGATCTTATGTCAGGAGAATCCAACCCCATACTGCTGATAAAAAGTTGTGGATCCATTTCTTCCAAGAGAGCTTATCTGGAGCTCAATTGGAATGGTACTACCAGTTGGAAAGTGTCAACATCCGGGATTGGAATGATCTTGCTGAAGCCTTCTATAAATAGTATCAATACAATGCTAATTTAGCCCCTACTCGCATGCAACTTCAAAGCATGTCTATGGGTGCTAAAGAAAGCTTCAAGGAGTATGCTCAGAAGTGGAGAGACTTGGCTGGAAGAGTGCAACCACCTCTAACTGACAGGGAGTTAGTTGATATGTTCATGTGTACGTTGAGTGGTCCTTTTTACAGTCATCATCTGGTTTCACTGAGTTGATAATGACAGGAGAGCGCGTAGAAAGTGGTATCAGGAGTGGCAAGATTCAAGTAGGTGCTTCTTCATTAGGTGCTGCAAAGAAGCCTCCCAGTGGGAAGAAAGAATCAAATGCTGTTTATGGTCAACCTGATCGTAATAGAAGGCATCAGTCTGTAAGTGCAGTTCATATTTCCAATCCAACTCCTGCAACACCAGAACAGCCACAGGAAAATCAACAGAGGGCTAGAAGGCAGTTCACTAAGATCAATATGTCAATGGCCCAAGCATTGCAACACTTGTTGAAGGCTGAACTTATTACTCTGAAAGATGCTCCTCAGAATCCTAATGTTACCTCTCCCAGGTACAATCCTAATGCACGATGTGCATATCATTCGAACTGTCAGGGTCATGATACCAATAGTTGCTGGGTATTGAAGAACAAAATTCAAGATATGATTGAAGCTGGAGAGATTGAGTTTGACCCTCCGGGTACTCCAAATGTGATTACTGCTCCCATGCCAAATCATGAGAAGACTGTCAATGCAATTGATGGAGATTCACATATTTCTTCAGTTGCAGAGTTGACCACACCATTGTCTATTATCAAGAAGAAGTTAGTACAAGCTGGGTTCTTTCCAGGTTGTCGTGAAGATTGTGTCTATTGTGCCTATAAGCCGGATAGTTGCTGGAGGTTGAAGGACGGAATTCAACGCCTCATGAATAATTACACCATAGTATTTGAGAGGACACCACCTTCTGTGGAGAGTATGGTGGATCATATTACTAAGGGTAAGAAGATTGAAGAGGTGGATATGGTTGATAAAGTACCGGTAAGGATTACTTCCAAGGGACCTGTTAAAATCACTCATAAGGGTCCAATTAAGATTACTGCTGAAGGCCCTGTGAAGATTGTTGCTGAAGCTAGAGTGGCTCCTATGATCATCACCACTCCTGGTCCTATTCCGTATACTTCTGATAAAGCTGTGCCTTGGCATTATGGGTCTGATGTTTATATCCATGGTGTTAAGCAGGAAGCCTTAGCTGACATGCCTGTTGATGTTGATAATATTGTTGGATCTAGTAAGATCACACGAAGCGGAAGAGTCTTCTCTCCTCCAATTACCTCCAAGAATGCAGTCACTCCAGCTGCTACCTCCACCACTGATGCTCGGGGCAAAGGTCCTGTTATTGCACCTATACCTACTGATGTGCCAGCTGCTGATGATCTCTCTAAGCAGATGGAAGAAGTATTGAAAATCATTCGCAAGAGTGATTATGACATTGTTGATCAGTTGGGGCATACTCCCTCCAAGATTTCTATGTTGTCTTTATTGTTGTGTTCTGAGGCTCATGCCAAAGCTTTGATCAAGTTTCTGAAGGCTGCTCATGTACCCAATGAAATTTCTATTGACCAGTTTGAAAATTGTGTTGCACACTTGACCTGTGATAATGGGTTAGGTTTCTCTGATGCTGATTTGACTCCTGCCAAGAGGGATCATAACAGGGCTCTACATATCTCAATTGAATGCAGGGGCACTACCCTGTCACATGTATTGATAGACAATGGTTCCTCTCTGAATGTGTTGCCCAAAGAAGTCCTGAATAAGCTTAGTCCTGAAGATGATGTGTTGAAGCCCAGTAATATAGTGGTGAAGGCTTTTGATGGTTCGAGAAGGGTGGTGCATGGAGAAATTGATCTCCCAATCAAAGTTGGTTCTCAGGTCTTCAATACTACCTTTTATGTCATGGATATTCGTCCGTCATATTCTTGCTTGCTTGGGCGTCCCTGGATCCATGGGGCAGGTGCTGTAACCTCCACTTTACATCAGAAGCTGAGATATCCAGTAGGAGGAAAAGTTGTTACTGTTTACGGAGAGGAAGGGTATATGATTAGCCATGTGAACACCTTTAAGTATCTTGAAGTGGAAGGTGAATATGTTGAAACTCCGTGTCAGACATTTGAAGTGGTTCCGTGGATTGTTAATGATTATGAAGCTCCTCCTGTTGTCAAGAAAGTTCCTGTGGTCACCAGAGTACCTCCTACAATGGCCTCCCTTAAAGATGCTAGAGCTGTGGTGGATGAAGGTGGTTGTACTATTTGGGGTCAGCTTCCTGATATTCCGTACAAGTCTGACAAATTTGGTTTGGGTTTCACTGCAGAGTCCCAGAGGGCTGTTCGTCGTGCTCGTGCTGTTCGCATCACCAATCAGGGGATTATGAAAGACCAGATCAATGTTGTGGGTGACTATGATGAAGACTGCAACTTGGATGCTTGGATTTTTCCTACTGTGGGTGCTGGACTCAATAACTGGAAGGCTGAAGATGTTATTCCCATCTCCTTTAGTCAGGAGTAAATACTATTACTGTGTTGTTACTTTTAAAGTTTGTAATTTCTTGAACAATTGAATTCTTAAGCCTTGTGCCTTACCCGGGGCACAATGGTGTGCTTGTTACGGGCTGTCATTTCATTTGCATACTTCATTCAATAAAAATCAGTGGACGTTTCGTCTTCGTAAATATTGTGTTCCTTGTTTTTCTTTTCTTTCATTTTTGTTTCATCAGCTATATGTTCTTACACACACCCACATCACTAAAATGCAGATCCTCATCCACTCTGGATCCTGTTGATAACAGTTCTACTATTGCCAATTATAATTTCGAGAATCCGATCTATCAAGCTGAAGACGGAAATGAGGACGATTGTGAAGTACCTGTAGAGCTTGATAGGTTGTTACAACAAGAAGAGAAAGCTATACAGCCACATGAGGAACCAGTCGAAGTTGGGAATTTGGGAACTGAAGAAAACAGGAAAGAAGTCAAGATAGGGGCTGAATTAGAGGATAGTGTCAAGAGCAGATTGATTCAGATGTTACGTGACTATGTGGAGATCTTTGCTTGGTCTTATGAAGATATGCCAGGGTTGGATACAGACATTGTGGTTCACCGTTTACCAGTGAAAGAAGATTGTCGTCCAAAGAAGCAGAAGGTTCGTCGCATGCGTCCGGAAATGTCAGAGAAGATTAAAGCAGAGGTAATGAAACAGTTCGATGCAGGGTTCTTAGCTGTGACTTCTTATCCTCAGTGGGTTGAAAATGTGGTACCAGTTCCTAAGAAAGATGGTAAGGTACGTATGTGTGTGGACTACAGAGATCTGAACAAGGCCAGCCCCAAAGATGACTTTCCACTTCCTCATATTGATGTTCTGGTAGACAACACTGCTCAGCATAAGGTATTCTCTTTTATGGATGGCTTCTCTGGTTATAATCAGATCAAGATGGCACCTGAAGATATGGAGAAGACAACGTTTGTTACACAGTGGGGCACTTTTTGTTATAAAGTGATGCCATTTGGTTTGAAGAATGCAGGGGCAACGTATCAGCGTGCTATGGTGGCTTTGTTTCATGATATGATTCATCATGAGATAGAGGTATATGTGGATGATATGATAGCCAGATCCCAGAATGAAGAACAACATCTTGATCATCTGCATAAGTTGTTTGAGAGGTTGAAGAAATACAAGTTGAGATTGAACCCAAACAAGTGTACTTTTGGAGTTAGGTCGGGTAAACTCCTGGGTTTCATAGTCAGTGGAAAAGGTATTGAAGTGGATCCTGCAAAAGTGAAAGCTATACGAGAGATGCCAGCTCCCTGTACTGAGAAGGAAGTTAGAGGTTTCTTGGGACGATTGAATTACATTGCAAGATTTATTTTCCAATTAACTGCCACCTGTGAGCCAATCTTCAAGTTGTTGAAGAAAGATCAGGTGATGGAATGGAATGATGAGTGCCAGACTGCCTTTGATGAAATCAAGAAATATTTGCTAGAACCTCCAATTTTGATGCCACCAGTTGATGGAAGACCCTTGATTATGTACTTAACAGTGTTAGACAACTCAATGGGGTGTGTATTGGGGCAACATGACGAGTCTGGTCGAAAAGAGCAGGCAATATACTACCTTAGCAAAAAGTTTACCGACTGTGAAACAAGATACTCACTGCTCGAGAAAACTTGCTGCGCTTTGGCATGGGCTGCTCGCCGACTAAGACAGTATATGTTGACCCATACTACCTTGTTGATTTCGAAGATGGATCCAATCAAGTACATATTTGAGAAACCTGCTCTCTCCGGAAGAATTGCAAGATGGCAAATGATATTGACAGAATATGATATACAATATACTACTTAGAAGGCCATTAAAGGAAGTGTTGTAGCTGATTATTTGGCTCATCAAGCAGTGGATGATTACCAGTCAATGAGTTTTGAGTTCCCCGATGAAGACATTATGATTATTACCAAAGAACCTAGACAATATGACGGACCTGAACAAGGATCCCGATGGACTATGGTTTTTGATGGAGCTTCTAATGCACTTGGTAATGGTGTTGCTGTTGTAATCAGTTCCCCTGAAGGTTGCCATACCCCAATCACTGCCAGACTTTGTTTCTATTGTACCAATAACATGGCTGAGTATGAGGCATGTATCCTGGGTATTAAAGCTGCTATTGATATGAAGATTCAGTTCCTAGACGTGTATGGAGATTCAGCCCTGGTGGTAAGTCAGATTAAAGGAGATTGGGATACCAAGCATGACAACCTCATTCCTTACAGAGAGCATGTGTTGTCTTTGATCCCACATTTCAAGGAAATTACCTTTGGACATATTCCACGAAGGGAGAATCAGTTGGCAGATGCCTTAGCCACCATGGCATCCATGTTTGAGATTAGTTGGGATGATGAAGCTCCCAAGATTACCATTGATAGATTTGAAAAGCCTGCATACTGCAATAAGATTGGCACTGAAGAAGCAGAAGAGAAGCCTTGGTTCTATGAAGTGAAAAGATATCTTGAAGATCAGGAGTTCCCTGAAGGGGCATCTGTCAAAGATAGGAAGTTTCTGAGAAGGTTTTCTGCTAAGTTCTTTTTGAGTAATGGGATTTTATACAAGCGCAATCATGATTCAACTATGCTTCGTTGTGTGGATAAGAAGGAAGCAACTGAGATTATGGAAGATATGCATGATGGGATCTTTGGCACTCATTCTAGTGGTCATACCATGGCAAAGAAGATATTGAGAGCAGGTTACTATTGGTCTACCATGGAAGCTGATTGCTATCAACACTCCAGAACATGTCACAAGTGTCAAATCTATGCTGATAAAGTCCATATACCTCTATCACCCTTGAATGTGTTGACTGCTCCTTGGCCTTTTGCTATGTGGGGCATTGATATGATTGGTGAGATCAAGCCTACTGCCTCTAATAGGCATCGTTTCATCCTGGTTGCTATTGATTACTTCACGAAGTGGGTGGAGGCAGCTTCATTTGCATCTGTTACTAAGAATGTTGTGGCTCGATTCATTAAGAATAATCTCATATGTAGGTATGGCATCCCCGAAAGGATTATTACTGACAATGGCTTTAATCTGAACAACACTATGATTACTGATCTCTGCACGCAGTTCAAGATTAAGCATCACAATTCTTCTCCGTATCGTCCAAAGATGAATGAGGCAGTTGAAGCTGCTAATAAGAACATTAAGAAGATTGTACAAAAGATGACTGTTACTTACAAGGATTGGCATGAGATGTTACCATTTGCTCTTCATGGTTATCGTACTACAATACGCACTTCAACAGGGGCAACCCCATTCTCCTTAGTCTATGGTATGGAAGCAGTTCTACCCATTGAAGTTCAGATCCCCTCCTTGAGAATTATGAAGGATGCAGGCTTGGATAAAGATGAGTGGATTCAGACCCGACTTGACCAGATAAATTTGATTGATGAGAAGAGGCTAGCAGCAGTTTGTCATGGCCAGATGTACCAGAAACGGATGATCAAGGCTTTTAATAAGAAGGTTAAGCCAAAGGTATATCAGGCTGGTGACCTGGTAATCAAGCGTATCATATTACCACAGGGTGATCCTAGGGGCAAGTGGACTCCTACATATGAAGGACCATTTGTAGTCAAAACAGTCTTCTCAGGAGGTGCCACGATACTTACTACTATGGATGGTGAAGATTTCCCACAGCCTGTAAACGCAGACATAGTTAAAAAATACTACGCATAAAAAGAGACCCGCTAGGTTGACTGGCCTAGGCAAAAATAAGGGCATCCCGGCAAACCAAAAGGGTTTGGGCAAAAATTAGGGATATATATATAAAAGAATGTACACCCGGCAAGTCGAAAACCTGAAAAGGCGGCTTGGGCAAAAAAGGGTATCCCGGTGGATTGAAAACCTGAAAGGGCAATCCAGGCAAAAGTTAGGGATTAAAGCGTATGACTATGTCTCGTTTGGATCACCCATGAAACTGCAACCAGTTGTGTTACTTACTCAAGTTTGAACAGATAAAGCTCAATCCAATCGTTTCCGTCTCGACAGCGGAAGATGAGATACTTGAAGATAATGGCAATAGTAGAATTGAAACTCAATAGGATTATTTCTCACATAGCTGATTTTCTTTGTTTTGTAAAACTTTATGACAAATTCCTCTTACTAGGATTTTTGTCTCCTTGTACAAACCAACCTATGTATAGGTCACTTTTTTGATATAAATAAAATGCCATCTTATCCAGATTTACTTTTACCCTATTTACATAAGCGAAACGTCCATTGGTTGTGTTTGAATGTATGTATGCTTTTGAATATGATTGATGTTTACCAGAAATGCATAAATGCTTAATATGATTGATGTTTACCAGAAATGCATGAAAATGCAGTAATAGTATTTACTAAGGACGAACGAGGGAAGGATTTCAACGAAGCTTTGTCGGTTCATTCCCACTAGACAGCTACAAATCCCCAGTAGGACAAATCCATCTTCATAAATAATTCGAGTCACATCTCCCCTGGAATTTATATCCATCTCTTTTATCCTCATACGGATAATCGGGAATTTATTCCTCCAATAGGAGTACGACGAACGAAGACGGGAGGGTATATATACTATATTATCAAACAAGACGGAAACGAGTTCCTCATATTCTCCAGCAACAAATCGGGATTTATTTTCCCTGGCCAGCAGTCGTTATACGAAGATATCCAGACACTCCAACTCATGATGCATACATACATCATTTACATCATAACATACATATACATAGACACATAATACATTTCTTAAGTGCATCATATCATACATGCATACATAATGCATAAGCTAATATTATCATACAGAATGTTATCTTGTTTTTCAGATTAATTCTCCAGCAGACAGACTTCATCAACAACTTGTAACCTTGGGCCGTTGTTTATCTTCCCAAAGGTTATATCATTTCCTCAGGATGTTGTTTATCCTCCTGAAAGCATATCATTCCCTCAGGACGTTGTTTATCCTCCTGAAAGCATCTCATGACTTTGGGCCATTGTTTATCCTCCCAAAAGTTATACTTATTACCTCAGGATGTTGTTTATCCTCCTGAAAGCATATCATTCCCTCAGGATGTTGTTTATCTTCCTGAAAGCATATCATTACCTCAGGACGTTGTTTATCTTCCTGAAAGCATATTATTACCTCAGGATGATGTTTATCCTCCTGAAAGCATATCATTCCCTCAGGATGTTGTTTATCTTCCTGAAAGCATATCATTACCTCAGGACGTTGTTTATCCTCCTGAAAGCTATCATTCCCTCAGGACGTTGTTTATCCTCCTAAAAGCATATCATTACCTCAGGACGTTGACCATCCTTCTGAAAGCATATCATCACCTCAGGACGTTGTTTATTCTCCTGAAAGCTACCATTTCCTCAGGACATTGTTTATCCTCCTGAAAGCTATCATTATATCTTCATATTTTGGACTGCTCTATCCTCCAAGAAATGTATTTGAAGAACTTTTCTCCAAGTGGCATCTTTAAGCCCACTCAAGCATATTCAACCAGTCATCAGTATCACTCTACGCACCGGTGAGTGCAAATTTTTGGGCTTTTGTGTTCAATCCCCTTCAACCTTCCAGGTCACGACTGGCACATATACCAATCTAACCCCTCAGGTTTCAGAAAATTGAACAGGGGCAGCTTTTGCACCCCAAAATTTGCCCTCACAATACAAGACTTTGTGTGCTTATAAGGTTCACAAGGTTCACAAGACCTTTCATGAGGTTCATGAAGTTCACAAGACATCTCATGAGGTTCATGAAGTTCACAAGACCTTTCATGAGGTTCATGAAGTTCACAAGACATCTCATGAGGTTCATGAAGTTCACAAGACATCTTATGAGGTTCACAAGGTTCACAAAATTCACAAATAGTCAGAAGATTTGACAATTCCCTCAGACAATGCATTCTCCTAAGCAGTGCATCCAAAACTAGGGTTTTAACTTTAATCAGGCTAAATGGATTTTCAATACTTCAAGTGAGCTTCATAACATCTTATATGTGCTTAAGAATCTCCATGACAAATTTCAGAACTTTTCTCAAAGGTTTGCTCAGTCAAATGATCAGATAAGTCAAGATCAGTCAAAGCAGTTAAAAAGTCAAACTGAGGTCAACTGTGGTCAAACCAAAGTCAAACTTCATGATTTTTTGTCAACATCAAGTATATGAAGTAAAATTCATCATTTGATCAAGTATTGATCATGATTCATCAAGGAGATTTCAGATCATCAAGAATCAAAGGTTTCTAAATTAGGGTTTTCACAGGAAAAGTCAACTGAACTTTGACCAGCCATAACTTTCACATGCTTCATCACATTTTCCCCATCCAAAGCTCATTTTGAAGGAAATTGAATTCTCTACAACTTTGTGTCTCACAAGCCAAGCCCAAAAATGCTTCATTTGGAAGGTATGAGCTAGGACATTATAGGTCCTTTTGAAAGTCAACAAAAAGTCAACAACTTCAAAAGGGCATAACTTGAGAATGGTAAATGATATGGACATGAAACCAATGGGGTTGGTTAGAGGACTCTTCAAGCTTTCCAAAATGTCCAAGAAAACCCTCATAGCATTAAAATTGAAGGATTTGTGCCCTTGCAAAGTTGGGAAATTTTAGGGAAGTTTATGAAGCAAATGGGGGCTTAAAACCAAATTTTTCCAAATGGGCTTGCCATGTGATGATCCAATCCATACAAATACCTCAAGCACGACCCAAAGCAACAAAGTTCTGATTTTTTATTATTTATTTATTATTTATTTTGATTTTATCCATTAAAAATCAAATTAAATCTAAATAAAATATAAAAACTCAATATTTGAATGTGATTCTTCTTCTAGAAAGTTTTAATAACCATTCAAAGCTGATTGATATAATCCAATTTCGTGCTAGCTTGATTTGGCAATGTTAGATAAGATATTTTTCAATATTTGGAAGGAGATTTCTTCATCATCAAGGTACTCAAAAAGCCCATAGAACCCACAAGTATTTTGACCTAATTTGATTCATTATATATACACAAACATAACCCAATGCAGAGGGCACGAATTCCCTGCCTCAAGAACACTTTGCCAACTTCACAAAATTCTTCAAAAACTTCAATTCGGTTTCCTCCCTACAAGAGCTTTTAAGGTATTTTTAAGACATGGAAGGGTTCCTTGGACATCACAAAACCAATCCCAGCCTTCAAAAGCATCAAAAACAAGCTCATATGCATAATCTGATTCATCATGTTCATGATATTTTTGATTTTCGATTCTGAATATTGAATGGTTTTTAATGAATTTTGATTAATGTTTCTTGTTTGTGATAAGTTGTAGATTGATTCTGGACAGGTTTTATGAAGTCTCATCACCTAGAATGAGATCCACCATTTTTAGGGTTTCGGCCAAGCTTTAGGGTTCCTTGATTTATCATAGATAAATGAATTCTGGAAACATGGTTGTGTTGTATGAAGCTTAAGGATCATGATACACTAATTAATTTTGAGAAATTGAACTGTTTTGATGGTGTTTCAAATTCGTAGGTTTTCTGTGTCAAAAAATTCGCAGGTAAATACGTATGTAAAAACGCAGGAGAATTCGAAGGTAGCAAGGTTGAAGACGAAGTTCTTGGCGCGCGTTTTGGAATTCAAAAATTACTCATAATATGTTATGTAATTGTTTCTGTTTTATTTCACAGATGCTGCGTTGGCCCAGTGGTAAGGGACCCATGCGTATTGCTTGAAGGCCTTGGTTCGAATCCTGGATGCATCAACATTTTTTCTTATTTTTCCATGTAATTAGCAAACTTAATATATTATTTATTGTGATGGACATAATATCAGTTGCGCCCTCCCGGCTGGATGGTAAGTGTGTCTGCGTATTATGAGAAGGTCCTGGGTTCAAATCCCCCCCAGGCCTTTTTGTGTTATTTGCTTTGTTTTTTTTCATGATTTTTCAGGTCAAACAACAAAACCTAATGGAATTCTTTCCTTAACGCCTACGCGCGCATGGCCCAGTGGTTAGCTTGGTTGGCTTGAGTTTGTGAAAGCAGAGGGACTGGGTTCAAATCCCAGCCCAGGTAAGTTCTTTTTCTTCATTTTTCTTGTTTCTAATTAACTTGTTTATATTATAACTAAATAAATTTAAAAAAAATATATAATGTGTATATTATTATTTTCTCTATTACAATTTAAACTCATTTTCTTTTACAATTAAATATCATTAGAAAAATTGTTGTATAGTTATTAGTTCATCCTAATTTAAAAATATATAAACCCTAATTTTCTAAAACCTAAAATATTTTGTAAAAACCCTAATTAATCCTAACAATTTTCACAAACCCTAATTTTCTTCTATTTAACATTTAATTCTATTATAATTTTTAATTTTTAATCTATTATTTAATCATGTATATATATATTATATAATTTGTTTATAACTTAATTCTTATATATAAATAATTTTCAATATATGCTTAAAAATAATTAAAACTTGTTAATTTAATTTTTGTAAATATAATTTGTTTTTATAACATGTTTGTAATTAACTTAATTTTTATAATTTGTAAATAATTTGAAACTCTATGATAATTAGTATATAATTGTTTATATTTTCTTCTTAAATCTTAAAATAATAATTGTTTATATAAAAAAATTGAATTTTTAATTACTATGCTAATATTCTTGTTTATTTTATTATTAATTTTATTTATTTTCATATATTATTACTAACCCCATTTAACTTTGTATTATTTTTATTATTATTTTTTACTAACCCAATTATATTATTATTATTATTTTGCTTATTTATTTAATTTGCTTTAATTATTATTATTATGTAATTGCTTCCTTTATGTAATATTGTAATAGTAATATTTAATATTTATTTTATGCTATGGTTAGTAAAATAGGGAGTGAAACATGTTTGTATGTTAAAAATTAATTTAGATCACTAATTTAAAAAGATAAATATTTAAAATTGTACACTCACACACGTAAGTCGATCTTTGATCGCCATCTCACTTTCTAGGGTTACCTCTCATGTTGCCTATTACAAAAAGGTCAAGTAGGGTGTATAAAGCAAAGTCCCTAATCTCACATCATCTAGTCCCTTAACAGATAAAAAGATCAAGTCCCTTTCGAATGTTGCCTTCGTAATGATCTTGTCCCTTTCGAATAAAGATGATAAGTCCCTTCGAATTGCTTATACACCTCATAGTTGCCTAAATAACAGATGTCCCTTCACTTGTCCCTCACATCCAAGGTAATGACTACCTATTCCTTAATAATAGGGATAGTCTTACCACTTAAAGGATATTTAAGAACAGAAAAGACTTAACTTAGGGTAGGTTCCTCTTAGATACTTGCTCACTTTTCAAAAACATTTCAAACACCTCACACTTTTTAAACAATTTTCAAAACAAAGGTTTTTTTACGCATCCGTACATGGATCATTATAAAACTCTTAAGAAAATTTCTATTCACACACTTCACATTTCAAAAACATTTTAAAGTGAGCTAAGTAACTAAGAGCCCATGGATAACCATGGATGTAAAGGGTGCTAACACCTTCCCTTTACATAACCTACCCCCCGAACCCAAAAATCTTTTAAGGTCTTTCCTGTTCTTTTATGCCCTTTCCTTTGGATAAAATAAAAGTCGGTGGCGACTCTTGCTATCCGCAACATAATTTAAGTCAGTTCTCCCACCGTGTTACACTGTGTTCTGAGGCTCATGCTAAGGCCTTGATCAAGTTCTTGAAGACTGCTCATGTACCGAATGAAGTTTCTGTGGATCAATTTGAAAATTGTGTTGCACGTCTGACTTATGATAATGGGTTAGGCTTTTCTGATGCTGACTTGACTCCTGCCAAGAGAAACCATAACAGAGCTTTGCATATCTCCATTGAATGTAGGGGCACTACCTTGTCTCATGTGTTGATAGACAATGGCTCTTCATTGAATGTACTTCCCAAAGAGGTTTTGAATAAGCTCAGTCCTGAAGATGCTGTGTTAAGACCAAGTAATATAGTGGTGAGGGCCTTTGATGGTTCAAGAAGAGTGGTGCATGGAGAAATAGATCTCCCGATCAAAGTAGGCTCTCAAGTCTTCAATTCTACCTTCTATGTAATGGATATTCGTCCTGCGTACTCTTGTTTGCTTGGGCGCCCCTGGATCCATGGGGCAGGTGCTGTGACCTCCACTCTACATCAGAAGTTGAGATATCCAGTGAAGGGAAAGATCGTCACTGTTTATGGGGAGGAAGAATATATGGTCAGTCATGTGAATACATTTAAGTATGTTGAAGTGGAAGGTGAATATGTTGAGACTCCTTGCCAGACATTTGAAGTAGTTCCTTGGGTTGTTACTGCTGCTGAAGCTCCTCCTGTTGTTAAAAGAGTTCATGTGGTTACCAGAGTACCTCCTACAATGGCCTCCCTCGAAGACGCTAGAGCTGTGGTTGTACTATTTGGGGTCAGCTTCCTGACATCCCTTACAAGTCTGACAAGTTTGGTTTGGGTTTCACTGCAGAGTCCCAAAAGGCTGTTCGTCGTGCTCGTGCTGTTCGTATCACCAATCAAGGGATCATGAAGGATCAAATCAATGTTGTGGGTGACTATAATGAAGACTACAACCTGGATGACTGGATCTTTCCTACTGTGGGTGATGGGCTCAACAACTGGAAGACCAAAGACGTTATTCCTATCTCCTTTAGTCAGGAGTAAATACTATTACTGTGTTGTTATTTTTAAGTTTGTAATTTTGAACAATTAAACTTTTAAGCCTTGTGCCTTACCCGGGGCACAATGGTATGCTTGGTTCGGGATGTCATTTCATTTGCATACTTCATTCAATAAAAATCAATGGACGTTTCGTTTTCGTAAATATTGTGTTCCTTGTCTTTATTTTATTTTATTCTTCTTTTATCAGCTATGTGTTCTTACACACACCCACATCACTAAAAATGCAGATCCTCATCCACTCTGGATCCTGTTGATAACAATTCTACTATTGCCAATTATAATTTCGAGAATCCGATCTATCAAGCTGAAGATGGAAAGGAGGAAGATTGTGAAGTACCTGTAGAGCTTGCTAGGTTGTTACAACAAGAAGAGAAAGTTATACAGCCACATGAAGAGCCAATCGGAGTTATGAATCTGGGAACTGAAGAAAACATGAAAGAGGTCAAGATAGGGGCTGAATTAGAAGATGGTGTTAAGAAAAGACTAATTCAGATGTTACGGGATTATGTGGAGATTTTTGCTTGGTCCTATGAGGATATGCCAGGATTGGATACAGACATTGTGGTTCACCGTTTACCAGTAAAAGAAGATTGTCGTCCAAAGAAGCAGAAGGTTCGTCGCATGCGTCCTGAAATGTCAGAAAAGATTAAAGCAGAGGTGATGAAACAGTTTGATGCAGGGTTCTTAGCTGTGACTTCTTATCCTCAATGGGTTGCAAATGTGGTACCGGTACCTAAGAATGATGGTAAGGTACGTATGTGTGTAGACTACAGGGATTTAAATAAGGCCAGCCCCAAAGATGACTTTCCACTTCCTCATATTGATGTTCTGGTAGACAACACTGCTCAGCACAAGGTATTCTCTTTCATGGATGGTTTCTCTGGTTACAATCAAATCAAGATGGCACTTGAAGATATGGAGAAGACTACATTTGTTACACAGTGGGACACTTTTTGTTATAAAGTGATGCCATTTGGTTTGAAGAATGTCGGGGCAACATATCAGCGTGCTATGGTGGCTTTGTTTCATGATATGATTCATCATGAGATAGAGGTATATGTGGATGA
This sequence comes from Lathyrus aphaca, assembly GCA_963966055.1. Lineage (NCBI taxonomy): Eukaryota > Viridiplantae > Streptophyta > Magnoliopsida > Fabales > Fabaceae > Lathyrus > Lathyrus aphaca. Next base: position 735,186,929 of record OZ014519.1, on the reverse strand, counting down.
TATGATAGCCAGGTCCCAGAATGAATAACAACACCTTGATCATCTGTATAAGCTGTTTGAAAGGTTGAAGAAATACAAGTTGAGACTGAACCCAAACAAATGTACTTTTGGAGTTAGGTCTGGTAAACTCTTGGGTTTCATTGTCAGTGGAAAAGGTATTGAAGTGGATCCTGCAAAAGTGAAAGCTATACAAGAGATGCCAGCTCCCCGTACTAAGAAGGAAGTTAGAGGTTTCTTGGGACGATTGAATTACATTGCAAGATTTATTTCCCAATTAACCGCTACCTGTGAGCCAATCTTCAAGTTACTGAAGAAAGATCAGGTAATGGACTGGAATGATGAGTGCCAGACAGCCTTTGATGAAATCAAGAGATATCTTCTAGAACCTCCAATTTTGATGCCACCAGTTGATGGAAGACCCTTGATTATGTACTTAACAGTGTTAGACAACTCAATGGGGTGTGTGTTGGGGAAACATGATGAGTCTGGTCGAAAAGAGCAGGCAATATACTACCTTAGCAAAAAGTTTACCGACTGTGAAACAAGATACTCACTACTCGAGAAAACTTGTTGTGCTTTGGCATGGGCTGCTCGCCGACTAAGACAGTATATGTTGACTCATACTACCTTATTGATATAGAAGATGGATCCAATCAAGTACATATTTGAGAAACCTGCTCTCTCCGGACGAATAGCGAGATGGCAAATGATCTTAATAGAATATGACATACAATATACTACTCAGAAAGCCAATAAAGGAAGTGTTGTAGCTGATCATTTGGCTCATCAAGCCGTGGATGATTATCAGTCAATGAGTTTTGAGTTCCCCGATGAAGACATTATGATTATTACCAAAGAACCTGGACAATATGACGGACCTGAACAAGGATCCCGATGGACTATGGTTTTTGATGGAGCTTCTAATGCACTCGGTAATGGTGTTGGTGTTGTGATCATTTCCCCTGAAGGTTGTCATACCCCGATTACTGCAAGACTTTGTTTCTATTGTACCAATAACATGGCTGAGTATGAGGCATGTATCCTAGGTATCAAAGCTGCCATTGATATGAAGATTCAGTTCCTGGATGTACATGGAGATTCAGCCTTGGTAGTGAGTCAGATTAAGGGAGATTTGGATACCAATCATGAGAATCTCATTCCTTATAGAGAGCATGTGTTGTCTTTGATCCCATATTTTGAAGAGATTACCTTTGGACATATTCCACGAAGAGAAAATCAGTTGGCAGATGCATTAGCCACCATGGCATCTATGTTTGAGATTAGTTGGGATGATGAAGCTCCCAAGATTACTATTGATAGATTTGAGAAGCCTGCATACTGCAATGAGATTGACACTGAAGAAGCAGAAGGGAAGCCTTGGTTCTATGAAGTGAAAAGATATCTTGAAGTTCAGGAGTTCCCTGGAGGGGCATCTGTCAATGATAAGAAGTTTCTGAGGAGGTTTTCTGCTAAGTTCTTCTTGAGTAATGGGATTTTCTATAAACGCAATCATGATTCAAATTTGCTTCGTTGTGTGGATAAGAAGGAAGCAATAAAGATTATGGAAGATATGCATGATGGGATCTTTGGCACTCATTCTAGTGGTCATACCATGGCAAAGAAGATATTGAGAGCAGATTACTATTGGTCTACCATGGAAGCTGACTGCTATCAACATTCTAAAACATGTCACAAGTGTCAAATCTATGCTGATAAAGTACATATACCTCCAACTCCATTGAATGTGTTGACTGCTCCTTGGCCTTTTGCCATGTGGGGCATTGATATGATTGGTGAGATCAAGCCTACTGCTTCTAATGGGCATCGTTTCATCCTGGTTGCTATTGACTACTTTACAAAGTGGGTGGAGGCAGCTTCTTTTGCATCTGTTACTAAGAATGTGGTGGCTCGATTCATTAAGAATAATCTCATATGTAGGTATGGCATCCCTGAAAGGATTATCACAGACAATGGCTCTAATCTGAACAATACCATGATTACTGATCTCTGCACACAGTTCAAGATTAAGCATCACAACTCTTCTCCGTATCGTCTGTAACACGGTGGGAGAACTGACTTTAGTTATGTTGCGGATAGCAAGAGTCGCCACCGGCTTTTATTTTATCCAAAGGAAAGGCATAAAAGAACAGGAAAGACCTTTTAAAAGATTTTTGGGTCCGGGGGGTAGGTTATGTAAAGGGAAGGTGTTAGCACCCTTTACATCCATGGTTATCCATGGGCTCTTAGTTACTTAGCTCACTTTAAAATGTTTTTGAAATGTGAAGTATGTGAATAAAAATTTTCTTAAGTGTTTTATAATGATCCATGTACGGATGCGTATAAAACCTTTGTTTTGAAAATTTGTTTGAAAAGGTGAAGTGTTTGAAATGTTTTGAAGAGTGAGCAAGTATCTAAGAGGAACCTACCCTAAGTTTAAGTCTTTTCTGTTCTTGAATCCTTTAAATGGTAAGACTATCCCTATTATTAAGGAATAGGTAGTCATTACCTTGGATGCGTGGGACAAGTGAAGGGACATCTGTTTATTTAGGCAACTATGGGGTGTATAAGCTATTTTGGAGGGACTATCATCTTTTATTCGAAGGGACAAGATCATTATTCCGTAGGCAACCTCGAAGGGACTTGATCTTTTAAACTGTAGGGACTTGATGATTTTTATTAAGGACTTTTGCTTTATACACCCTACTTGACCTTTTTTGATTAGGCAACATAAGAGGTATCCCTGAGGAAGTGAGATGGCGATCAAAGATCGACTTACGTGTGTGAGTGTTTAATTTAATATTTATCTTTAAATTTAAATGATCTAAATTAATTTTAAATTACAAACATATTTTTGCACTCCCTATTTACTAACCATAGCATAAAATATAAATAATAATAATAATACAATATTACATGAAGGAAGCATTTACAAAAAAATAATAATTAATAAATTAAGCAAAAATAATAATAATAAGTGAATAAGCAAAAATAATAATAATAAGTAATTGGGTTAGTATAAATAATAATAATAAGAATAATACCAAATTAATGGGGTTAGTAACAATCATATAAACATAATTAATAATAATATAAACAAAAACTTTATAATAATTAAAAGATCAAACAATTATTTAAGATTAATAAGAAAAAATATGAACAATTATATTGATTATTATAAAGTTTTAAATTATTTGCAAATTATAAAAATTAAGTTAATTATAAACATATTATGAAAATAAAATTATAATTACAAAAATTAAATTAGCAATTTTAACTATTTTTAAATATAATAAAACAATTATTTATATACAATAAATTAGTTATAAACAAATTATATAATACATATATACATAATTAAGATTTATAAATTATAATAGAATTAAGTTTTAAATAGAAGAAAATTAGAGTTTGAGAAAAATATGTTTTTAGGATTTATAAAAATAAATTAGGTTTTACATAAAAAAATGTTAAATATTAAATATTAATCTAATTAGACAAATAAATCATATATATACATATTAATAAAAAGAAATTAATTTTAGAAAATATTATTATTATTATTTTTGAAATTATTTTTATAACATATAATATTTACATATTCATTTAAATATATTTGCATATTAATCATATAAATAGTATTCTATAATAAACAATTAGTAAAATAAATAAAACAGAGTTTTAAAAAACTTACCTGGGCTGGGGATTGAACCCAGCCCCTTTGCCTCCAAGAACTTCAGCCAGCAACAACAACCACTAGGCCAACGCGCGCCTGATGCCAAGGAAAGGAGAGAAATTGGTTTTATGCCTTGTTCCTGAAAATCAAAGAAAAAAGAAAGAAAAACAATAGGCCTGGGGGGATCGAACCCAGGACCTTCCAACATCACACAAACACCTTAACCAATCCAGTTGGGAGAGTGCACCTGTTAATGTGGTGACTATAATAAATAATATATGAAGTTTAATTGTTAAACTGGAAAAAAAGGAAAAATTGCTGAGGCCAGGATTCGATCCCTGGACCTAAGCTTTATATGTGCATCCTCTAACCAACTGAGCCAGCCAACCAACGCTGATAAAATATACACAATATAACATAAAATATTATAACAAATTTCAAAAACAGAATTTGGCGCGCTGTGGATCATCTTCTTCCTCAGGATTCGCAGGTTTTCCTGCGAATTTACCCAGGGATTTTCCTGCGATTCTTCTTGCGTTTTTGAACCTGCGAATTCCATACATCATCATACAAGCACAATTTCATCAAATTGATTACACCAATATGATCCAAACAGTTCATTGAGTTAATTTATGGTCTCAAAATTCATTTATGGTTGTTAAATTAAGAAACCCTAATTCGATAGGTATGAACCCTAAAATGGTGTTTCACGAATTGGCCATTAAATCATCAATCCAATTGCCCAGAATTCATCCCTGCACTCATCTAAACACAAACCAATAGTCAAACTTGATTAATATTACATGAAAATGCAAGAACAAGAAAAAATCGAAAGTGAACAAAAACGGTTCGGATTTCTTCATATATCATGCTATGATGCAATGTAGTGATTGGTTTCGATTCAAGAATGTCCAAGGAAGCTTGCTATGTTCTCAAAATACCTTGAAACCTCTTGAATGGATGAAACCGAAAATTGATTTTTGGATGATTTTTGAATTTTGAAACTTACACTTTGAGGCTGGAATTCGTGTTCAATGAGTAGGTTTAAGTTATGTACTTATAGTGTGATCATTCTAGGTCAAAAAAACTTGATGTTTGTGTGAAAGATTTGATCCAAAAAGATTGAGAAAGATAAGCTTTGAAATTCAAATATTTTTGCATAAACACTTTCTATTTCAAGCCAATCAACATTATCTTTGTATCAATTTGATCCATATTGAATTCATGACCTTCTAGAATCAAAAATAATTTTAAATCTTCACATTTAATATTTTATTTAAATTTAAAATGATTTTTAGTATAAAAAATCATAATAAATTAATTAAATAAAATAAAAAATTATGAAAATATCAAAGAATTTTCGTGCATGATGTCGTGGATTGCTTTGGGTCATTAAAAGTTCAGCCCACTTAGCAAAATTTGGTTTTAAACCTCCATTTGCTTCATAAACTTCCCTAAAATTTCCCAACTTTGCAAGGGCACACATCCTTAAATTTTAATGCTATAAGGGTGTTCTTGGACATTTTGGAAAGCTTGAAGAGTCCTCTAACCAACCCCACTGGTTTCATGTCCATATCATTTACCATTCTCAAGTTATGCCTTTTTGAAGTTGTTGACTTTTTGTTGACTTTTAAAAGGACCTATAATGTCTTAGCTCATACCTTCCAAATGAAGCATTTTTGGGCTTGGCTTGTGAGACACAAAGTTGTAGAGAATTAAATTTCCTTCAAAATGAGCTTTGGATGGAGACTTGGTGATGAAGCATGTGAAAGTTATGGCTGGTCAAAGTTCAGTTGACTTTTACTAAGGAAACCCTAATTTAGAAACTCCTGATTCTTGATGATCTGAAATCTCCTTGATGAATCATGATCAAACCTTGATCAAATGATGAATTTTACTTCATATACTTGATGTTGGCAAAAAATCATGAAGTTTGACTTTGGTTTGACCACAGTTGACCTCAGTTTGACTTTTTAACTGCTTTGACTAGTTTTGACTTATCTGATCATCTGACTGAGCAAACTTTTGAGAAAAGTCTTGAAACTTGTCATGGGGGTTCTTACACACATATAAGATGTTATGAAGCTCACTTGAAGTCTTGGAACTTCATTTAGCCTGATTAAAGTCAAAACCCTAGTTTTGGATGCACTGCTTAGGAGGTGCATTGTCTGAGGGAATTGTCAAATCTTCTGACTATTTGTGAACTTTGTGAACCTTGTGAATCATCATAAAATGTATTGTGAACCTTGTGAACCATCATAAAATGTCTTGTGAATCTTGTGAACCTCATGGGAGGTCTTGTGAACCTTGTGAACCTCATAAAGTGTCTTGTAGACTTCATGAACCTCATGAAAGGTCTTGTAAGTATTGTGAATCTTGTGAACCTTGTGAACCTCATAAAGTGTTTTGTAAACTTCATGAACCTCATGAAAGGTCTTTTGAACCTTGTGAACCTTCTTAGCACACAAAGTCTTGTATTGTGAGGGCAAATTTTGGGGTGCAACAGCTGCCCCTGTTCAATTTTCTGAAACCTGAGGGGTTAGATTGGTATATGTGCCAGTCGTAACTTGGAAGGTTGAAGGGGATTGAACACAAAAGCCCAAAAATTTGCACTCACCAGTGCATAGAGTGATACAGATGATTAGTTGAATATGCTTGAGTGGGCTTAAAGATGCCACTTGGAGAAAAATTCTTCAGATACATCTCTTGGAGGATAAAGCAGTCCAAAATATGAAGGTATAATGATAGCTTTCAGGAAGGTAAACAACGTCCCGAGGTAGTGGTAATAGCTTTCAGGAGGATAAACAACGTCCTGAGAAAATGATATGCTTTCAGAAGGATAAACAACGTTCTGAGGTAATAATATGCTTTCAGGAGGATAACAACGTCCTGAGGGAATGATGTAACCTTTGGGAAGATAAACAACGGCCCAAGGTAATGATATGCTTTCAGGAGGATAACAACGTCCTGAGGAGATAGTAACCTTTGGGAAGATAAACAACGACCCAAGGTCGTGATATGCTTTCAGGAGGATAAACAACGTCCCGAGGAAATGATATGCTTTCAGAAGGATAAACAACGTTCTGAGGTAATAATATGCTTTCAGGAGGATAACAACGTCCTGAGGGAATGATGTAACCTTTGGGAAGATAAACAACGGCCCAAGGTAATGATATGCTTTCAGGAGGATAAAGCAGTCCTGAGGTATGAGAAGCTTTCAGGAAGATAAACGACGTCCTGAGGAAATGATAACTTTTGGGAAGATGAACAACGGCCCAATAGTCACAATTTGTTGATGAAATTTATCTGTTGGAGAATTAACCTGAAGACAAGGTAGCATCCTGTATGGTAATATTAGTTTATGCATTATGTATGCATGTATAATATGATGCACTTAAGTGATGTATTATGTATTTATGTATATGTATGATGTAAATGATGTATGTATGATATGATGCTGCCTGAAGCGTCTGGATATCTTCGTATAACGACTGCTGGCCAGGGAAAATAAATCCCGATTTGTTGCTGAAGAGTATGAGGAACTCGTTCCCGTCTTGTTTGATAATAAGATATACATAACCTCCCGTCTTCGTTTGATAGTAGGGTATACATAACCTCCCGTCTGCTGGGGATAGTAAGGTATACATAACCTCCCGTCTGCTGGGGATAGTAAGGTATATATAACCTCCCGTCTGTTGGGGATAGTAAGGTATATATAACCTCCCGTCTTCGTTCGTCGTACTCTTATTGGAAAGTAAATTCCCGAATATCCGTATGAGGATAAAAGAGATGGATATAAATTCCAGGGGAGATGTGACTTTATGAAGATGGATTTGCCCTACTGAGGGTTTGTAACTGTTTTGTAGAGATGAACCGGCGAAGCTTCGTTGAAACCCTTCCCTCGTTTGTCCTTAGTAAATACTATTACTGCATTTTCATGCATTTCTGGTAAACATCAATCATATTAAGCATACATGCATTTTTGGTAAACATTAATCATATTCAAAAGCATACATACATTCAAACATAACCAATGGACGTTTCGCTTATGTAAATAGGGTAAAAGTAAATCTGGATTTAAAGATGGAATTTTATTTATATCAAAAAGTGACCTATACATAGGTAGGTTTGTACAGAGAGACAGAAATCCTAGTAAGAGGAATTTGTCATAAAAAATTTTACAGAGAAAATCAGCTATGTGGGAAACAATCCTACTGAGTTTCAATTCTACTATTGCCATTATCTTCAAGTATCTCATCTTCTGCTGTTGAGACGGAAATGATTGAATTGAGCTTTATCTGTTCGAGCTTGAGTAAGTAGCACAACTGGTTGCAGTTTCATGGGTGATCCAAACGAGACATAGTCATACGCTTTAATCCCTAACTTTTGCCTGGATTGCCCTTTCAGGTTTTCAATCCACTGGGATACCCTTTTTTGCCCAAGCCGCCTTTTCAGGTTTTCGACTTGCCGGGTGTACATCTTTTTATATATATCCCTAATTTTTTCCCAAACCCTTTTGGTTTGCCGGGATGCCCTTATTTTTGCCTAGGCCTGTCAACCTAGCGGGTCTCTTTTCATGCGTAGTATTTTTTAACTATGTCTGCGTTTACGGGCTGTGGGAAGTTTTCACCATCCATAGTAGTAAGTATCATGGCACCTCCTGAGAATACTGTTTTGACTACAAATGGTCCTTCATATGTAGGAGTCCATTTGCCCCTAGGATCACCCTGTGGTAATATGATACGCTTAATTACCAAGTCACCAGCCTGATATACCTTTGGCTTAACTTTCTTGTTAAAAGCTTTGATCATTCGTTTCTGGTACATCTGGCCATGACAAACTGCTGCTAACCTCTTCTCATCAATCAAATTTATCTGGTCAAGTCGAGTCTGAATCCACTCATCTTCATCCAAGTCTGCATCCTTCATAATTCTTAAGGAGGGAATCTGAACTTCAATGGGCAAAACTGCTTCCATACCATAGGCTAAGGAGAATGGGGTTGCCCCTGTTGAAGTACGTATTGTAGTACGATAACCATGAAGAGCAAATGGTAACATCTCATGCCAATCTTTGTAGGTAACAGTCATCTTTTGTACAATCTTCTTAATGTTCTTATTAGCAGCTTCAACTGCCCCATTCATCTTCGGACGATACGGAGAAGAGTTGTGATGCTTAATCTTGAACTGTGTGCAGAGATCAGTAATCATAGTGTTGTTCAGATTAGAGCCATTGTCAGTAATAATCCTTTCAGGGATGCCATACCTACATATGAGATTATTCTTAATAAATCGAGCCACAACACTCTTAGTAACAGATGCGAATGACGCTGCCTCTACCCATTTCGTGAAGTAATCAATAGCAACCAGGATGAAACGATGCCCATTAGAAGCAGTAGGCTTGATCTCACCAATCATATCAATGCCCCACATGGCAAAAGGCCAAGGAGCAGTCAACACATTCAATGGTGATGGAGGTATATGGACTTTATCAGCATAAATTTGACACTTGTGACAAGTTCTGGAGTGTTGATAGCAATCAGCTTCCATGGTAGACCAATAGTAACCTGCTCTCAATATCTTCTTTGCCATGGTATGACCACTAGAATGAGTGCCAAAGATCCCATCATGCATATCTTCCATAATCTCTGTTGCTTCCTTCTTATCCACACAACGAAGCATAGTTGAATCATGATTGCGCTTGTACAAAATCCCATTACTCAAAAAGAACTTAGCAGAGAACCTTCTCAGAAACTTCCTATCTTTGACAGATGCCCCTTCAGGGAATTCCTGAGCTTCAAGATATCTTTTTACTTCATAGAACCAAGGCTTCTCCTCTGCCCCTTCAGTGTCAATCTCATTGCAGTATGCAGGCTTTTCAAATCTGTCAATAGTAATCTTAGGAGCTTCATCATCCCAGCTGATCTCAAACATGGATGCCATGGTGGCCAAGGCATCTGCCAACTGATTCTCTCTTCGTGGAATATGTCCAAAGGTAATCTCTTTAAAATGGGGAATCAAAGACAACACATACTCTCTGTAAGGAATGAGATTATCATGCTTTGTGTCCCAATCTCCTTTGATCTGACTTACTACCAGGGCTGAATCTCCATACACATCAAGGAACTGAATCTTCATATCAATAGCAGCTTTAATACCCAGGATACATGCCTCATACTCAGCCATGTTATTGGTACAATAGAAACAAAGTATGGTAGTAATCGGGGTATAACAACCTTCAGGGGAACTAATCACAACACCAACACCATTACCAAGTGCATTAGAGGCACCATAAAAAACCATAGTCCATCGGGACCCTTGTTCAGGTTCGTCATATTGTCCAGGTTCTTTGGTAATAATCATAATGTCTTCATCAGGGAACTCAAAACTCATTGACTGGTAATCATCCACTGCTTGATGAGCCAAATGATCAGCAACAACACTTCCTTTAATGGCCTTCTGAGTAGTATACTGTATGTCATATTCTGTCAAGATCATTTGCCATCTTGCAATTCTTCCGGAAAGAGCAGGTTTCTCAAATATGTACTTGATTGGATCCATCTTTGAAATCAACAAGGTAGTATGGGTCAACATATACTGTCTTAGTCGGCGAGCAGCCCATGCCAAAGTGCAGCAAGTTTTCTCGAGCAGTGAGTATCTTGTTTCACAGTCGGTAAAACTTTTGCTAAGGTAGTATATCGCCTGCTCTTTTCGACCAGACTCGTCATGTTGCCCCAACACAAACCCCATTGAGTTGTCTAACACTGTTAAGTATATAATCAAGGGTCTTCCATCAACTGGTGGCATCAAAATTGGTGGTTCTAGCAGATACTTCTTGATTTCATCAAATGCTGTTTGGCATTCATCATTCCATTCCATCACCTGGTCTTTCTTCAGCAACTTAAAGATTGGCTCACAGATGGTAGTTAATTGGGAAATAAATCTTGCAATGTAATTCAATCGTCCCAGGAAACCTCTAACTTCCTTCTCAGTACGGGGAGCTGGCATCTCTCGTATAGCTTTCACTTTTGCAGGATCCACTTCAATACCTTTTCCACTGACTATGAAACCCAGGAGCTTACCAGACCTAACTCCAAAAGTACACTTGTTTGGGTTCAATCTTAACTTGTATTTTTTCAACCTTTCAAACAATTTATGCAAATGATCAAGATGTTGCTCTTCATTCTGGGACCTGGCTATCATATCATCCACATATACCTCTATCTCATGATGAATCATATCATGAAACAAAGCCACCATAGCACGCTGATATGTTGCCCCTGCATTCTTCAAACCAAATGGCATCACCTTATAGCAAAAGGTGCCCCACTGTGTAACAAATGTTGTTTTCTCCATATCTTCAGGTGCCATCTTGATCTGATTGTAACCAGAGAAACCATCCATAAAAGAGAATACCTTATGCTGAGCAGTGTTGTCTACCAGAACATCAATATGAGGAAGTGGAAAGTCATCCTTGGGGCTAGCCTTGTTCAAATCTCCGTAGTCCACACACATACGTACCTTACCATCTTTCTTAGGTACCGGCACCACATTTGCAACCCACTGAGCATAAGAAGTCACTGCTAAGAACCCTGCATTGAACTGTTTCATTACCTCTGCTTTGATCTTTTCTGACATCTCAGGACGCATACGACGAACCTTCTGCTTCTTTGGACGACAATCTTCTTTCACTGGCAAACGGTGAACCACAATGTCTGTATCCAACCCTGGCATATCTTCATAGGACCAAGCAAAGATCTCCACATAGTCACGTAACATCTGAATCAATCTGCTCTTGACACTGTCCTCTAATTCAACCCCTATCTTGACTTCTTTCCTGTTTTCTTCAGTTCCCAGATTCACAACTTCGACTGGCTCTTCATGTGGCTGTATGGCTTTCTTTTCTTGTTGTAACAACCTAGCAAGCTCTACAGGTACTTCACAATCGTCCTCATTTCCGTCTTCAGTTTGATAGATCGGATTCTCGAAATTATAATTGGCAATAGTAGAACTGTTATCAACAGGATCCAGAGTGGATGAGGATCTGCATTTTAGTGATGTGGGTGTGTGTAAGAACACATAGCTGATAAAACAAAAATAAAAGAAAAGAAAGACAAGGAACACAATATTTACGAAAACGAAATGTCCACTGATTTTTATTGAATGAAGTATGCAAATGAAATGACAGCCCGTAACAAGCCCACCATTGTGCCCCGGGTAAGGCACAAGGCTTGAGAGTTTTAATTGTTCAAGAAATTACAAACTTAAAAAAGCAACAACACAGTAATAGTATTTACTCCTGACTAAAGGAGATAGGGATAACATCTTCAGCTTTCCAATTATTGAGTCCAGCACCCACAGTGGGAAAAATCCAAGCATCCAGGTTGTAGTCTTCATCATAGTCACCCACAGCATTGATCTGATTCTTCATAACCCCTTGATTGGTGACACGAACAGCACGAGCACAACGAACAGCCTTCTGGGACTCTGCAGTGAAACCCAAACCAAATTTGTCAGACTTGTATGGAATATCAGGAAGCTGACCCCAAATAGTACAACCACCTTCATCCACCACAGCTCTAACATCTTTAAGGGAGGCCATTGTTGGAGGTACTCTGGTGACTGTAGGAACTTTCTTGACAACAAGAGGAGCTTCATAATCATTAACAATCCAAGGAACCACTTCAAATGTCTGACACGGAGTTTCAACATATTCACCCTCCACTTCAAGATACTTAAAGGTGTTCACATGGCTGACAAAATATTCTTCCTCTCCATAGACAATAACAACCTTTCCTTCTACCGGATATCTCAACTTCTGATGTAATGTAGAGGTTACAGCACCTACCCCATGGATCCAGGGACGTCCCAGCAAACAAGAATATGACAGACGAATATCCATAACATAAAAGGTGGCATTGAAAACCTGAGAACCAACTTTGATTGGGAGATCAATTTCTCCATGCACCACTCTTCTAGAACCATCAAAAGCCTTCACCACTATGTTACTGGGTTTCAACACAGCATCTTCTGGACTAAGCTTATTCAGGACTTCTTTGGGTAACACATTCAGAGAGGAACCATTGTCTATCAATACATGTGACAGGGTAGTGCCCCTGCATTCAATTGAGACATGCAGAGCCCTGTTGTGATCCCTCTTGGCCGGAGTCAAATCAGCATCAGAGAAACCTAACCCATTATCATAGGTCAAGTGTGCAACACAATTTTCAAACTGATCAACAGAAATTTCATTGGGTACATGAGCAGTCTTCAGAAACTTGATCAGAGCTTTGGCATGAGCCTCAGAACACAACAATAAAGACAACATAGAAATCTTGGAGGGAGTATGCCCCAACTGATCAACAATTTCATAATCACTCTTGCGAATGATTTTCAATACTTCTTCCATCTGCTTAGCAAGATCATCAGCAGCTGGCACATCAGTAGGTATAGGTTCAATAACAGGACCTTTGCCCCGAGCATCAGTGGTGGAGGTAGCAGCAGGAGTAACTGCATTCTTGGAGGTAACTGGAGGAGAGAAAACTCTTCCGCTTCGTGTGATCTTACTAGACCCAGCAATATTATCAACATCAACAGGCACATCAGCTAAAGGTTCCTGCTTAACACCATGGATATAAACATCAGACCCATAATGCCAAGGCACAACTTTATCAGACGTATACGAAATAGGACCGGGAGTGGTAATGACCATAGGAGCCACTCTAGTTTCAGCAACAATTTTCACAGGGCCTTCAGCAGTAATCTTAATTGGACCCTTATGAGTGATTTTAACAGGTCCCTTGGAAGTGATTCTTACCGGTACTTTATCAACCATATCAACCTCTTCAGTCTTCCTACCTTCAGTAATATGATCCACCATACTCTCTACAGACGATGGAGTCCTCTCAAACACTATGGTATATTTATCCATGAGACGTTGAATTCCATCTCTCAATCTCCAGCAACTATCCGGCTTATAGGTACAATACAAACAATCTTCACGACAACCTGGAAAGAATCCAGCTTGTACTAACTTCCTCTTGATAACAGACAATGGTGTGGTCAACTCTGCAACTGAATAGATATGTAAATCTTCATCAATGGCATTGACAGTCTTCTCATGATTTGGCATGGGAGCAGTAATCACATTTGGAGTACCCGGAGGGTCAAACTCAATTTCTCCAGCCTCAATCATATCTTGAATTTTGTTCTTCAATACCCAGCAACTATTGGTATCATGTCCCTGACAATTCGAATGATATGCACATCGTGCATTGGGATTGTACCTGGGAGAAGTAACATTGGGATTCTGAGGAGCCTCTTTCAGAGTAATAAGTTTAGCCTTCAACAAGTGTTGCAATGCCTGAGCCATTGACATGTTGATCTTAGTGAACTGCCTTTTAGCCCTCTGTTGGTTGCCCTGTGGCTGCTCTGGTGTTGTAGGAGTTGGATTTGAAATATGAACTGCACTCACAGACTGATGCCTTCTATTACGATCAGATTGACCATAAACAGCATTTGACTCTTTCTTCCCAATGGGAGGCTTCTTTGCAGCACTTGATGAAGAAGTACCCACTTGAATCTTTCCACTCCTGATACCACTCTCTACACGCTCTCCTGTCATTATCAACTCAGTGAAGCCAGATGATGAGCTTCCAATGAGATGACTGTAAAATGGACCATTCAACGTACACATGAACATATCAACTAGCTCCCTGTCAGTTAAAGGGGGTTGTAGTCTTCCAGATAGATCTCTCCACTTCTGAGCATACTCCTTGAAACTTTCTTTGGCACCCATAGACATGCTTTGCAGCTGCATGCGAGTGGGAGCTAAATCAGCATTGTACTGATACTACTTATAGAAAGCTTCAGCAAGATCATTCCAATCACGGATGTTGACACTCTCCAACTGGTAGTACCATTTCAATTGAGCTCTAGATAAGCTCTCTTGGAAGAAATGGATCCACAACTTTTTATCAGCAGTATGGGGTTGGATTCTCCTGACATAAGACCTCAAATGCAGCTTGGGACAAGAGACACCATCATAAACTACGAAAGCAGGAACCTTGAAACCAATGGGTATGACCACCCCAGATATCAGACTCAGGTCTTCAAAATCCAGCCCAGAAGATTTCTGTAATTCCATAGCATCCATTCTATCCACCAGCATCTTGAACTTATCTTCATTAGGCTCATGATAGTAGTTAGCCTCTGAATCAGAGTCCCCTATTGTATGGTGGAGACTGCCTACCTCTTTCTCAGACTCTTCAGACTCATAGTCTTCAACCTGTTCTTTGGTCTTGACAGGACCTCTGAACCTTCTTCCCATGTTGATCAGGCCACCTGACCTTCTAGTCTTCTTAGTCTTCTTGGCCAGCAGTGTCTTCAATTCATCCTGCCCCTTGGACAAGTTCAGGATCAGCTCTTGGAACTGTGCATTCTGTGCCTGGAGATCCTTAACTGTTTGTTCAAGAGCCATTGCTGAAATAAACAGCGAGAAGATGAGAAACCTGTGCACAATTATAAACCTGTGATGCAATGAGATGATATGTGAATGCATATGCAATGTTTTCAAGGACCGCAGGATTTAAATTTGCTTAAACAAACAAGAAGGTAAACTTTTATTAGTAATAAATTTGTTTTGCCTCTTGGGCTTACAGAAAATGAAATGTAATAGATACAAGAGATGGGGTTTTAAGTCTCCCATGGACGTTTCCTCTTTGTGTTGAGGTATGAGTTGAGATTCCGCTCCTCGTGAAGTTGCTTTGTTAGTTCCAGGATTCTTTCTTGGCTTGCTTTGTAATGAGCCTCGAAAGCATCCCTTTGCTCCTTCAGTTGGATCCAAGATCTCTGCAAGTCTTCCATGTCAGTAGGCATGTCTGGGTGAAGGATGGTATAAGCAGTATCTCCTTCAGCAACAGGTTCCATGGTAACTGGCAGGATAGCAGGATATGGCATCATGAGAGTCTGAGCACGAGATCGCACCCATCTGAGATAAGCCTCCATAGGAATAGTGTACTTAGGCTCCAGAGTCTTGCTGTCAACCTTGTTCACTTTCCCCCATGCTCGTATGAATCTCTGACGGTAACCTTGCAGATCGTTATCGTAGTCAAATACAATACCCTGAATCAACATGTCATGAGGACCATCACTTTGAGCGTAACCAAATTGTCGTAAAGCTAAAGAAGGGTTGTAAGTAATGCCTCCTCTTATGCCTAGGAGTGGCACATTAGGGAACTCCCCACAACGGTCAATGATAGTGACATTCTCCATAGATCTGGAGCACCAATGAATATCTGAATGCGAGAGTGACATAATCCTTTTGGACCATCTGAACCCTTGCTCATTCTTCATCACTGAGCGAGGAAGGTGAGAAATAAACCACCTAGATAGCAAAGGTATGCAGCACATCAAAGTTCCTCTTGCCCTTGTAGTACGAGTATGAAGAGAATGTAGGATGTCTCCAAGCAATGTAGGCACTGGATTGTGACTCAGGAATATGTTGATGGCATGAACATCTATGAACTGATCTGGATTGGGGAACAACACTAAGCCATAAATCAGCAAGGCTAAGACATCCTCAAAAGCATCATAGCTCATGGCCTTCAAGAATACTTGAGCCTTCTCTATCAACACCTTGGCAAGAATACCCTTAACTCCGCTTCTCGTTTCTAGAACAATGTCACACTTCTTCAGATGTAGAGCTGCAGCAATAACCTCAGGTTTAGGCTCTTTTTCCAAGCCTGAGAATGGTTTCTGATCAAGAACAGGTATACCCAGCAGTTTAGAGAACTCCTCCATGGTTGGAACCAGCTGGTAGTCGGGGAACGTGAAGCAATGGTGCTTAGGATCAAAGAACTGAAACAGAACACTCATCATGTCTTCATTGAACCCTGAGGTGACTAGATCCAATAGGTAACCATGTCTCTTGATGAACTGGGAATGATCAGACACTTGAGAAACCAACTCTTTAAGCTTAAGAGTTATGCCCACAAAGTTGATCCTGATAGTGTTTCTACGAGCTGAAGCCATGTCCTACAACAAAGAACAAAGATAAATCCCTTGGTCCTTGAAATGGTTAGGGAAAATGTTATGCTTATGATGCATGATGATGTCATGATGTTATGCTCGATCACAAACATGTGGCACACACAAACAAGTCACACAATAGCCCTAGGTTTAAAGGCTTGCATGAGGTTCAAAGGTAAGTACCCTCCCCTGAAGTTGGTTGGTTCATCCTGTCCTACAAAGTAACCATGTTCTAAGGGATCTCAATATCATTGATCCTTCACAAGGGTGGTTGTTCAGTAGGCAACTTACTTGCCAACCAAAACCCTCCAAGTTTAAGATCTCAATGAGTGTAGTATCGAGTATCAACCAACTTCAGTCTGCACCAAAGCCGGCTATCTCACTACTTTCTAAAGGCCAAGATGGGATAACTAGGGTTCTAAAAGTTAGTTAGTGCATTGACAACATATGGCAGCCTCATATTATCCTCAACTTGACTTAAGGAACATAAGCACCAACCAAGAAGTCACACTAACTATGGCCACCAGATCAACCATATCGGTATACGCCGTACAGTTTCCTTGGTCTATCGCCATTTACCTAAGGTACACTAGATCCGGGTTAGGATCTTTCACAAATAAGAGCCCAACAAGTGAGTATAAAGCAAACAAAGCAAACAATTTTAAAGTGATCTAATTCCTAAGGGTACCCCTCTTTAATATTAAGTCCCCAGCAGAGTCGCCAGTTCTGTAACACGGTGGGAGAACTGACTTTAGTTATGTTGCGGATAGCAAGAGTCGCACCGGCTTTTATTTTATCCAAAGGAAAGGCATAAAAGAACAGGAAAGACCTTTTAAAAGATTTTTGTGTCCGGGGGGTAGGTTATGTAAAGGGAAGGTGTTAGCACCCTTTACATCCATGGTTATCCATGGGCTCTTAGTTACTTAGCTCACTTTAAAATGTTTTTGAAATGTGAAGTATGTGAATAAAAATTTTCTTAAGTGTTTTATAATGATCCATGTACGGATGCGTATAAAACCTTTGTTTTGAAAATTTGTTTGAAAAGGTGAAGTGTTTGAAATGTTTTGAAGAGTGAGCAAGTATCTAAGAGGAACCTACCCTAAGTTTAAGTCTTTTCTGTTCTTGAATCCTTTAAATGGTAAGACTATCCCTATTATTAAGGAATAGGTAGTCATTACCTTGGATGCGTGGGACAAGTGAAGGGACATCTGTTTATTTAGGCAACTGTGGGGTGTATAAGCAATTTTGGAGGGACTATCATCTTTTATTCGAAGGGACAAGATCATTATTCCGTAGGCAACCTCGAAGGGACTTGATCTTTTAAACTGTAGGGACTTGATGATTTTTATTAAGGACTTTTGCTTTATACACCCTACTTGACCTTTTTTGATTAGGCAACATAAGAGGTATCCCTGAGGAAGTGAGATGGCGATCAAAGATCGACTTACGTGTGTGAGTGTTTAATTTAATATTTATCTTTAAATTTAAATGATCTAAATTAATTTTAAATTACAAACATATTTTTGCACTCCCTATTTACTAACCATAGCATAAAATATAAATAATAATAATAATACTACAATATTACATGAAGGAAGCATTTACAAAAAAATAATAATTAATAAATTAAGCAAAAATAATAATAATAAGTGAATAAGCAAAAATAATAATAATAAGTAATTGGATTAGTATAAATAATAATAATAAGAATAATACCAAATTAATGGGGTTAGTAACAATCATATAAACATAATTAATAATAATATAAACAAAAACTTTATAATAATTAAAAGATCAAACAATTATTTAAGATTAATAAGAAAAAATATGAACAATTATATTGATTATTATAAAGTTTTAAATTATTTGCAAATTATAAAAATTAAGTTAATTATAAACATATTATGAAAATAAAATTATAATTACAAAAATTAAATTAGCAATTTTAACTATTTTTAAATATAATAAAACAATTATTTATATACAATAAATTAGTTATAAACAAATTATATAATACATATATACATAATTAAGATTTATAAATTATAATAGAATTAAGTTTTAAATAGAAGAAAATTAGGGTTTGAGAAAAATATGTTTTTAGGATTTATAAAAATAAATTAGGTTTTACATAAAAAAAATGTTAAATATTAAATATTAATCTAATTAGACAAATAAATCATATATATACATATTAATAAAAAGAAATTAATTTTAGAAAATATTATTATTATTATTTTTGAAATTATATTTATAACATATAATATTTACATATTCATTTAAATATATTTGCATATTAATCATATAAATAGTATTCTATAATAAACAATTAGTAAAATAAATAAAACAGAGTTTTAAAAAACTTACCTGGGCTGGGGATTGAACCCAGCCCCTTTGCCTCCAAGAACTTCAGCCAGCAACAACAACCACTAGGCCAACGCGCGCCTGATGCCAAGGAAAGGAGAGAAATTGGTTTTATGCCTTGTTCCTGAAAATCAAAGAAAAAAGAAAGAAAAACAAAAGGCCTGGGGGGATCGAACCCAGGACCTTCCAACATCACACAAACACCTTAACCAATCCAGCTGGGAGAGCGCACCTGTTAATGTGGTGACTATAATAAATAATATATGAAGTTTAATTGTTAAACTGGAAAAAAAGGAAAAATTGCTGAGGCCAGGATTCGATCCCTGGACCTAAGCTTTATATGCGCATCCTCTAACCAACTGAGCCAGCCAACCAACGCTGATAAAATATACACAATATAACATAAAATATTATAACAAATTTCAAAAACAGAATTTGGCGCGCTGTGGATCATCTTCTTCCTCAGGATTCGCAGGTTTTCCTGCGAATTTACCCAGGGATTTTCCTGCGATTCTTCTTGCGTTTTTGAACCTGCGAATTCCATACATCATCATACAAGCACAATTTCATCAAATTGATTACACCAATATGATCCAAACAGTTCATTGAGTTAATTTATGGTCTCAAAATTCATTTATGGTTGTTAAATTAAGAAACCCTAATTCGATAGGTATGAACCCTAAAATGGTGTTTCACGAATTGGCCATTAAATCATCAATCCAATTGCCCAGAATTCATCCCTGCACTCATCTAAACACAAACCAATAGTCAAACTTGATTAATATTACATGAAAATGCAAGAACAAGAAAAAATCGAAAGTGAACAAAAACGGTTCGGATTTCTTCATATATCATGCTATGATGCAATGTAGTGATTGGTTTCGATTCAAGAATGTCCAAGGAAGCTTGCTATGTTCTCAAAATACCTTGAAACCTCTTGAATGGATGAAACCGAAAATTGATTTTTGGATGATTTTTGAATTTTGAAACTTACACTTTGAGGCTGGAATTCGTGTTCAATGAGTAGGTTTAAGTTATGTACTTATAGTGTGATCATTCTAGGTCAAAAAAACTTGATGTTTGTATGAAAGATTTGATCCAAAAAGATTGAGAAAGATAAGCTTTGAAATTCAAATATTTTTGCATAAACACTTTCTATTTCAAGCCATTCAACATTATCTTTGTATCAATTTGATCCATATTGAATTCATGACCTTCTAGAATCAAAAATAATTTTAAATCTTCACATTTAATATTTTATTTAAATTTAAAATGATTTTTAGTATAAAAAATCATAATAAATTAATTAAATAAAATAAAAAATTATGAAAATATCAAAGAATTTTCGTGCATGATGTCATGGATTGCTTTGGGTCATTAAAAGTTCAGCCCACTTAGCAAAATTTGGTTTTAAACCTCCATTTGCTTCATAAACTTCCCTAAAATTTCCCAACTTTGCAAGGGCACACATCCTTAAATTTTAATGATATAAGGGTGTTCTTGGACATTTTGGAAAGCTTGAAGAGTCCTCTAACCAACCCCACTGGTTTCATGTCCATATCATTTACCATTCTCAAGTTATGCCTTTTTGAAGTTGTTGACTTTTTGTTGACTTTTAAAAGGACCTATAATGTCTTAGCTCATACCTTCCAAATGAAGCATTTTTGGGCTTGGCTTGTGAGACACAAAGTTGTAGAGAATTAAATTTCCTTCAAAATGAGATTTGGATGGAGACTTGGTGATGAAGCATGTGAAAGTTATGGCTGGTCAAAGTTTAGTTGACTTTTACTAAGGAAACCCTAATTTAGAAACTCCTGATTCTTGATGATCTGAAATCTCCTTGATGAATCATGATCAACCCTTGATCAAATGATTAATTTTACTTCATATACTTGATGTTGGCAAAAAATCATGAAGTTTGACTTTGGTTTGACCACAGTTGACCTCAGTTTGACTTTTTAACTGCTTTGACTAGTTTTGACTTATCTGATCATCTGACTGAGCAAACTTTTGAGAAAAGTCTTGAAACTTGTCATGGGGGTTCTTACACACATATAAGATGTTATGAAGCTCACTTGAAGTCTTGGAAGTTCATTTAGCCTGATTAAAGTCAAAACCCTAGTTTTGGATGCACTGCTTAGGAGGTGCATTGTCTGAGGGAATTGTCAAATCTTCTGACTATTTGTGAACTTTGTGAACCTTGTGAATCATCATAAAATGTCTTGTGAACATTGTGAACCATCATAAAATGTCTTGTGAATCTTGTGAACCTCATGGGAGGTCTTGTGAACCTTGTGAACCTCATAAAGTGTCTTGTAGACTTCATGAACCTCATGAAAGGTCTTGTAAGTATTGTGAATCTTGTGAACCTTGTGAACCTCATAAAGTGTTTTGTAAACTTCATGAACCTCATGAAAGGTCTTGTGAACCTTGTGAACCTTCTTAGCACACAAAGTCTTGTATTGTGAGGGCAAATTTTGGGGTGCAACATCGTCCGAAGATGAATGGGGCAGTAGAAGCTGCTAATAAGAACATTAAGAAGATTCTACAGAAGATGACTGTCACTTATAAGGATTGGCATGAGATGTTACCATTTTCTCTTCATGGTTATCGCACTACAATACGTACTTCAACAGGGGCAACCCCATTCTCCTTAGTCTATGGTATGGAAGCAGTTCTGCCCATTGAAGTTCAGATCCCCTCCTTAAGAATCATGAAGGATTTAGGTTTGGATGAAGATGAGTGGATTCAGACTCGACTTGACCAGATAAATTTGATTGATGAGAAAAGGCTGGCAGCTGTTTGTCATGGCCAAATGTACCAGAAACGGTGATCAAGGCTTTTAATAAGAAGGTTAAGCCAAAGGTATATCAGGCTGGTGACTTGGTAATCAAGCGTATCATATTACCACAGGGTAATCCTAGGGGCAAGTGGACTCCTACATATGAAGGACCATTTGTAGTCAAAACAGTATTCTCAGGAGGTGCCATGATGCTTACTACTATGGATGGTGAAGACTTCCCACAGCCTGTAAACGCAGACATAGTTAAAAAATACTACGCATAAAAAGAGACCCGCTAGGTTGACTGGCCTAGGCAAAAATAAGGGCATCCTGGCGAACCAAAAGGGTTCAGGAAAAAAATTAGGGATATATATATATATATATAAAAAAAAATGTACACCCGGCAAGTCGAAAACTTGAAAGGGCGGCTTGGGCAAAAAAGGGTATCTCGGTGGATTGAAAACCTGAAAAGGCAATCCAGGCAAAAGTTAGGGATTAAAGCGTATGACTATGTCTCGTTGGATCACCCATATAACTCCAACTGTCAGTACTACATAACTCAAGTTCAAACAGATAAGGATCAATCCAATCGTTTCCGTCTCAACAGCAGAGGATGAGATACTTGAAGATAATGGCAATAGTGGAATTGAAACTCAATAAGGATTATTTCTCACATAGCTGTTTTTTTTTTTGTAAAAAATTTTACGACGAATTCCTCTTACTAGGATTTTTGTCTCCTTGTACAAATTTGCCTATGTATAGGTCACTTTGTAATATAAATAAAATTTCATCTTTGAATCCAGATTTACTTTTACCCTATTTACATAAGCGAGAACGTCCATTGGTTGTGTTTGAATGTATGTATGCTTTTGAATATGATTGATGTTTACCAGAAATGCATAAAAAGCAGTAATAGTATTTACTAAGGACGAACAAGGATGGTAGTACAACGAAGCTTCGCCGGTTCATCCCCACAAGATAACTACAAATCCCCAGCAGAGTCGTCAGTTCTGTAACACGGTGGGAGAACTGACTTTAGTTAAATGTTGTGGATAGGAAGAGTCGCCACCGACTTTTATTTTATCCAAAGGAAAGGGCATAAAAGAACAGGAAAGACCTTAAAAGATTCTGAGTTCGGGGGGTAGGTTATATAAAGGGAAGGTATTAGCACCCTTTATATCCATGGTTATCCATGGGCTCTTAGTTACTTAGCTCACTTTAAATTGTTTTGAGAAGTGTAGTGTGTGTTTAAAATTTTCTAAGTACTTTATAATGATCCTTGTATGGATGTATATAAAGACTTTGTTTTGAAAATTTGTTTGAAATGTGAAGTGTAATGAAGTATTTTGGAGAAAAGTGAGCAAGTACTTAAGAGGAACCTACCATATGTTAAATCTTTACTGTTCTTATATGTTCTTTCAATGGTAAGACTATCCCTATTATTAAGGAATAGGTAGTCATTACCTTGGATGTTATAAGGGACATGTGAAGGGACATCTGTATTTAGGCAACTGTAAGGTGTCTTAGCAATACGAAGGGACTTATCATCTTTTATTCGAAGGGACAAGATCATTTACCGTAGGCAACATCGAAGGGACTTGATCTTATAATCTTAAAAGGGACTTGATGATATTTTATGAAAAGGGACTTTGCTTTAAGACACCTTACTTGACCTTATAGTTAGGCAACATGAGGAATACCCTTAGAAAGTGTGAGATGGCGATCAAAGATCGACTTACATGTGTGAGTGTTCATATTCATATATTTATCTTATTAAGTAAGTCATTCTAAATTAATTTTAATTTACAAACACGTTATCACTCCCTATAATTACTAACCATGGCAAGAATATTTATAAACGATAAAACAATAATAAACTACGACTATTACAAGGCTTTTGCAGTTACATTATGATAAAAACGATTGAATAATAAATATATAATAAAATAAATAATAACTAAAAGATTAGTGATATACAATTATAAGATGAAAAGGTTAGCACAAATATAAAAATATATACAAGTTAAGAGAATATTTTTAAATTAAATAAACAATTTTAAAGAACTTTTAAAAGGGAATAAGATGATGAGAATAATAATAAACCATATAATAATTATTTACAAAGTATGATTAATTATTTAATTATATATTAGAAAAAATTAATTAAGCTTAATATTTAAAATTAAATAAAATAATTTAGGTGAGAAATTAGGGTTAGAAATTTAGGAAAATAAAATTAGGGTTTGAATATTTTAATAATTAACTAATTAAATTATTTTAAAAAAAATATACAATAATAATATAAACAAATTTTAAATTAAATATAAACTAAATTAAAGTTTAGAAAATAAATTAGGGATTTTTTAGAAATATGAAATTGTATAGAAACTATATTATAAACTATTATTTAGAAATTATTTATAAAAAATAAATTTGAATAATATAACTAAATAAATGAAAATTTGAACAAAACAAAAATAAAAATAAATACCTGGGGCAGGGATTGAACCCACGCCCTGGACTCTCCTCTCTCTTTGGTCCAACACCAACACCACCAAGCCATGCGCACGTTTGTGAATAAGAGATGAGCATAAATCCTCATATATTAAACCTGAAAATATGAATGAAATAAAGCCAAAAAAATATGAAGCTGGGATTCGAACCCCCAACCTTGTCCTCATACGCGCATGTACTTGCCAACTGAACCACACACATCGTCTGATAATAGTATAACTAATATATATTATAAAAACAACTCAAAATTTGAAATTTGAATTCGCGTCAAACAGCTTCGTCTTCAACCTCCAACCTTGCGAATTTTCCAGCGAAATTTGTGACCAATGTTCCTGCGAAATTTCAAATTGCAGGAAACCCTACAAAATCCATACACTATCATTTACGTACAGTTTTGTTAAATTGAACACATGAATATAATCCAAACATCATTTGCAATTGATCTACGGTTTTAGAATTCATTTATATTCACTTAATCATGAAACCCTAATTTGAAGGTTATGAACCCTAAAATGGCGTTTGGAGATTAAGGTCACGATTCTTCAAATTAAGAACCCAGAAACATTCCTAGCACCTTCACAAACATCAAGCAATCATCAAATATTATTTAAAACCAACAAATATATGAAATCGAAAAAATCAAATTCAAGAACAAAGCATGATTCGGTTGGACGATTATGTGATGTTTTAGATGCTTATGATGATTGAATTGTGTTCAGTGATGCTCAAGCAAGCTAATGCCACCTTCAAAAAGCTTTGAAAACGCCTCTAAGTTGCAAACCGAATTGGAGTTTTTCTTGAAAAGTTTGAAGTTTGTTCTTATGCTTGGAGGCTGAGAATTTGTCCCCTCTTGCTTGCAGTCTACTCATGTATATATATAAGGATGTAAAATAGGTCAAAATATTATAGATTTATGGGCTTTGTATTGATTGTTTGATCATGAATTTCCCTTCTTTCAAATATTGAAAAAGATCACATCTAACCTTGCCAAATCAATCTAGCACAAATTTGGATCAGATCAATCATCTATAATTGATGTTTATGACCTTCTAGAATCATAATCTCATCCAAATATATGATTTTCATATTTTATTTTAATTTAATTTGTATTTTAATGAATAAAATTCAAATAAATACTAAATAAAATATAAAAAATCAGAAAAGGCATGGGTTGGGTCGTTCTTGATGACATTATAAAGATTGGATGGCAATTTGGTGGACTCATTTAGCAAAAATTGGTTTTAAGGCCTTATTTGTTTCATACACTTCCCAAAAATTTCCCAACATTGCAAGGGCACAAATACTTCAATTTTAATGCTATGAAGGTGTTCTTGGACATTTTGGAAAGCTTAAAGAGTCCTCTAACCAACCTCTTTGGTCTCGTGTCCATATCTTTTACCATTCTCAAGTTATGCTCTTTGGAAGTTGTTGACTTTTAAAAGGACCTATAATGTCTTAGCTCATACCTTCCAAATGAAGCATTTTTGGGCTTGGCTTGTGAGACACAAAGTTTTAGAGAATTCAATTTCCTTAAAAATGAGCTTTGGATGGAAAAATTTTGATGAAGCATGTGAAAGTTATGGCTGGTCAAAGTTCAGTTGACTTTTCCTGTGAAAACCCTAATTTATAAACTCCTGATTATTGATGATCTGAAATCTCCTTGATGAATCATGATCAACCCTTGATAAAATGATGAATTTTACTTCATATACTTGATTTTGGCAAAAAGACTCATGAAGTTTGACTTTGGTTTGACCACAGTTGACCTTAGTTTGACTTTTTAACTGCTTTGACTGATTTTAACTTATCTGATCATCTGACTGAGCAAATCTTTTGGGAAAGTCTTGAAACTTGACATGGGGATTCTTGAACACATATAGGATGCTATGAAGCTCACTTGAATCCTTGGAAATCCATTTATCCTGATGAAAGTCAAAACCCTAGTTTAAGATGCATTGCTTAGGAGGATGCATTGTCTGAGGGAATTGTCAAACTTTCTGACTAATTGTGAACCTCATGAGATGTCTTGTGAACCTTGTGAACCTTGTGATCCTCTTAGTACACAATATCTTGTCTTGGGGGGGGGGATTTTGGGGTGCAACAACCGGGAAGTGGAGAGCATCAGCTGCATAAACAACATCCTTGTCATGAACTTCACCTGTAGGAATCATGTCCTCCTGCAAGGCAGCATCACTCTCAGCACATACAACACAAAGGTTAGTGTCAGTATAATTAGTGCATGAGTAAACATTATCATATCCAGATAAAGAAGGAAAATCAAGTGAAAGCAATTCAACACAAGTGTCATCAATCAATTCAGATATCAATTCAACATGAAAAACAGAATGTTCCTCCATGGGATGTTTCATGGAATCGAAAACGTTAAATTTCGCGATAATGTCACCAAATTCCATGGTCATGGTTCCATCGTCAACATCAATTTTTGTTTTTTCCGTTTTCATGAACGGTCGCCCTAAAATAATGATACTCTGCTTGACTTAGTTTCTCCTTCCATGTCCAGAATGTAAAAATCTGCAGGAAAAACTAAATCGTTAACTTGAACAAGGACATCTTCCACTATTCCCCTGGGGCGGGTGTTGCTTCTGTTCGCCAGCTAAATGATTAAACATGTATGCTGCAAAGGACCAAGACAAAGGTTATTATAAACAGAAGTAGGCATAACATTAATGCCCGCTCCTAAATCAAACATGCAATTCTCAAATCTACTATCCCTGATGGTACAAGGAATAGAAAAAATTCCTGGGTCTCTCTGATTCTGTGGCAAGACCTAGGTGAGAGCTGAAACATTTTGCTTGGGCTGAATAAAAGCAAAAGTATTTCTTCCTAACTTAATTCTCTCTTTATCCTTATTTCGCCTCTTGTGTGTACACAAATCCTTCAGAAACTTTGCATACTTTGGAATCTGCTTGATTACATCAAGAAGCGGAATGTTCACTGCCACCTTTTTGAACACATCCAGAATCTCTCTTTCTTTGTCTTCTTTAGGAACACTCTTATTTTTCCGCACTCTATGTGGGAAAGTGATTGGTGGTACATATTCTTTTTCGGGCTCAACAACAACAGTAGCAGGTTCAGGTTCAGTCACCTCCTTATTTTTTTCTGGGGTATAATCTGCAACCTTTCGAGATCTCAATGAAACTGCACTCACATTAGGATTAAGACATTTTGAATTCGCAACTGTTTTGGCAGGAAGTTGGTTCGAACCTTGGGCTTGCTGCAAGGAATTTATAGAAGTTGCTAACTGTCCAATCTGTGTCTGCATGGCTTGCATACTAGAATATGTCCGTTGTTGGAATTCGAGATTACTGGAGGCTAATTACTTATCAATAACCTCTAATGAAGGACCAGAAGAAGATGGGGAAGCAGTGATCACCGCTTGTGGAGGATTTTGTGGCGGTGGTAGAATCATTTGTTGTTGGTTGGAAGGATGATTTCCATATCGGAGGTTTGGATTATTCCTCCAATTTGGATGGTACCTATTAGTGGACAGGTCAGGAACGTTGTACCGGTTCTGGTTGTTACCTTGATTGTAAAGAGCTGCAGCATAAGCTTGAGGTAAGTCAGGAGGTTTTTCATCTTGCAGAATAGGAAATGTATCAGTAGGATGATCAGAAGAAGTACAAATACCACATAATCTTACTGTTTGAGCTTGTTGGGCTGCTTGAGCTTTACCTACCACTACCAATTGTTTCACCAAATCGGTCAATTCACCCATTATGCTTTCGAAATTTTTGTCGGAGTGAGAAACATGAGAAGAAACATGCACTTCATTAACACCCTTTATTTGCACAGAATTATCTCTTGTTGTGAACTGTTGGGAATTAAGTGACATGTTCTCAATCAGAGCCTTGGCAGCGGCTGGAGTCTTATCAACAAGTGCTCCAACGCTAACAACATCCAAAATATTCCTATCCATTAGTTTTAACCCTTCATAGAAATATTGAATCGGTAATTGTTCGGTGATCTGATGTTGTGGGCAACTCGAAATCAATTGTTTGAACCTTCCCCAATATTCAGTCAATGATTCATTATCCAATTGTCTAATATCACAAATATCTTTTCTTATCGAGGCAGCTCTGGATGCGAGAAAGTATCTCTCTAGGAATACCTTTTTCAAATCATTCCAAGTAGCAACAGTATTTGGCTCAAGATAGTATAACCAATCCTTGGTTGCACCTTGTAGAGAAAAAGGAAAGGCACTCAGCTTGATGTGATCTTCAGTAATTCCTTCTGGCTTGAGTGGTGTGGAACAAACAATCTGAAACTCTTTAAGATGCTTGTGCGGGTCCTCACCTGCAAGACCACTAAATCTCGGCAACAAGTGTATTAATCCAGATTTT
Organism: Lathyrus aphaca; assembly: GCA_963966055.1. Taxonomy (NCBI): domain Eukaryota; kingdom Viridiplantae; phylum Streptophyta; class Magnoliopsida; order Fabales; family Fabaceae; genus Lathyrus; species Lathyrus aphaca. The sequence goes on along the minus strand of OZ014519.1, from coordinate 735,158,210 downwards.
AATTCAAAAGGAACAGCAAGGTCAGCATAATCAATACACAAGTTATTATAGTTCACATCAGGGGCAGCCAATTGTCTTAAAGTTCTTTGGTCACCCATATTTTCAAAAGCTAATTCAGAATCAGAATCAAACAAATTATGTAAAAAATCAGAATCAAAATCAAAATCAAAATCAGAAGTGAGTGGTGAGATATCCTAGACTGCTCTACGTCGTGTGTGCAAAGTTCTTTCTACCTCAGGATCGAATGTAAAATGTTCAGAACGGGATGACCTAGTTGCCAGGACTAATGCACAACAATGCAGCAACAATAGCAAAAATGCCAACAATGTCCCTAAAAGTCAAAAACAAACACAAAGAAGGAAATCGATCAAAATAAATTCAAAAAAATAAATTGACACCAGAATTAATCTAATTAAACAAAATAAGAATTTTATAAAAAAAATTGGATTTTTTCGAAACTGCAAAAACAGTTAAAAAAATTAATTAAAAATAGAAAAATGCATAAATTTTGCGATTCTGAGGGTGGACTCCAGGTATTCCCTGGAATACAAGGACTAATGATCAGACGATTTTTCTACTCCTAGTAGGAAAAACAGATTTTCGATCGGACCCAAATTTCCCAAAAATCGATTTTTTTTCCCGACACGCGAGAAGGCCAAAAACGTGAAGAACCTAGGGCCTAAACGCAACAACACTAAATCTATGACTCTAATATCGATTTATAACGACAAGAATCTCCGGCAACGGCGCCAATTTGATCCGCGTGTCGCGCACGGATCAAAAACGAGTAATTTTTGAAAACGTAGTATGGCGACAATGACTCGAATCGTTTCACAAGGATTCTTGTATTGTTATTAATCGAAGGTAACCGAATTCCGAATTAGGGGGGTTTGTTTTAAGGTTGATAAAAAAAACAGAACAATTAAGTGATTAAAATACGTGATTATGGAATAAGTTAATCTACCGATTCAGTTCCTACTATCATTGATTATTATAATTATAATACCCTAAGCAGATTATTCATTCCTATCTGGATACAAACTCAATGACAAGCGCAGTGAGGTTTGTAAGATTAACGATTCTATTGTCCGAATTAAGCAACCGAGATAAAATTTCATGAATTAAGCAAACATGATTGATCAAACACAAAACAAATTAAGCAAACGTACTGTGTCTATGTTAGGATCATACAATCAACCAAATCAAATCAATATATTTCATGCAATTGAATTAAGCATATAAGAACATAAAATATCATTGAAAGGAATTAAATTAAAATTAGCATTATAATAATCTCAAGTGTTGGAACCTGAATTAGAGTAGATTAACTCAAAGGTGATTAGTTCTCCATCGTTCTTTCAAGCGTAAGAAAAATAAAATCGTGAATAGGAGAATGTCCAAGAGCATCCGCGGCTGCTAGGTTAAACAGAAAACCTAAAAACTCGTTTACAACCCAACTGGGTCAGATACATAACCCAGGCCTAATTCTAAATGACCCAAAACTGAATAAAACTAATGCAGCAGCTTCAAACGAAATTCTGGAAAATATGACTCCAAATCTGACTTTGACTCCAACACGAAAGTTTTAGCTCTCTCTCTTAGCTTTCCATCGACTGGTAGAATGCCTCAATCAGTTTCCTGGAACTCTGGTTATGATTATTTCCGTAAAAGCTATTAAAGCTAAAAATTAAGTACGAAAATTATATTAAGCCAAAAATAAAGTAAATTAGAAAAACAAATTAAAATATAAAAATAAACAAATAAAACTAAAGAAATGCCTAAGTGCAATCATGTAGGAATGTGCACCAAAATTCACTGATCAGCACTCTATGACCAGGAACTGGATCTTGACTTCTCTGGCCGTTTCTTGTTGTCCGAAGGTGACGAGGAGCTCGACGTAACCCCACGGCTTTGTCGTGGCCCCGTTGAACCCTGGAGATCAGACCCGACATAGGGGGATAGGTTGGTATTGTCCAACTTTAGGGTTTTGAATAGGTGGACATACATGATGTCCACCGAACTGTCTTGGTCGACCAAGATGCGTCGAACGTCAAAGTGTGTCATTTTGGCTCTTATCAGTAGCGGGATGCCCGAGTTGGGGGAACCGTCTGGAATCTCCTCTAGGAAAAAGGATATCGGATTAGACTTGCCTCGGTAATTTATCAATGTTGCCTTTTGCTTGGGTGCAGTCAGCAGGAGTTTGTCGAACTTGCGTTTTACTGAAAGGGCATCGTTTTCGCCGTTCATCCTTCCCCCTGATATGACAAGAGCGGTTGGGAAGTCCTCCCAGGGGCTGAGGGCAGTGATTCGCCATTCTGGTGATGAGTCGGGGAGGACGAAGTCCTCTGGGCGTTGTACACATATGTTCGACTCTAAGGGCCAACGCGTCCATTTTAGCTTGCATCATGTCTATAGAGCTTAGCTCATGTATTCCTCCTTTGGCTTCCTTCTTTTCCACTGTCGCTCGTTCTACTCCCCATGATTGATGGTTTTGGGCCATATCTTCGATAAGGGCACTAGCTTCAGGGTAAGGTTTGTTCATCAGTGCGCTACCAGCGGCAGAGTCGATGTTCATCTTAGTGTTATAATGAAGTCCATTATAGAAGGTTTGAATGATTAGCCAATTCTCTAAGCCATGATGTGGGCATGCTCTTAATAGTTCTTTATATCTCTCCCAGGCTTCGAACAACGACTCTCCTTGGTGTTGGGTAAATCTAGTTATTAGGTTTCGAAGAAGAGCGGTCTTACTTGGGGGAAAATATCTAGCAAGGAAAACTTTCCTAAGGTCATCCCAAGTTGTTATTGAGTTGGGTGGAAGGGAATCTAACCAAGATAGAGCTTTATCTCTAAGGGAAAAGGGAAATAATCTTAAGTGTATCGCCTCAGGAGAAGCTCCATTGGTTTTAAAGGTGTCTGCGAACTGAAGAAAGTTTTTTAAATGTTGGTTCGGGTTATCAGTAGCGAGACCTGCGAATTGTCTCTGTTGCACTAATTGCAGCAGGGATGGTTTAAGTTCAAAATTATTGGCTGGGATAACGGGGTTTACTATACTGGAACTAGGTTCCTCATTTGATGGTTGGGCGAAGTCCTTAAGAGGTCTTCGGTTTTGATCTTCGGCCATAGCTTTCCTATTCCTATGGGAAAAAAAACGTGCGCGAGCGTAACGTTCAGGTTCAGCTAGAGGGTCTACTAAACTTCTGGCACTGCGAGTCTTTCGCATTGACCGGTGGGTAACAACCTTAGTCTAAACGGTATAACTATAGGGTAGTGAAATTTGACGAAATTGGTCCCCGGCAACGACGCCAAAAACTTGATGCGTGTTTTTCGCAAGTGTACGAACACGTCAGAGTAATATAAAAGATTGTCGAATCCACAGAGACCAAGTGTCAATCTATCGTACCTGTTGTTATGGTGTGTATCTAAGGCAACTAAATAAAGGGGTTTTAAGAAGGGTGAAATGGTAAATAAAATAATAATTTTAAATAATAAATAAAGACAGGCTCGAATGTAATTCACGTAATCAATGCATAATCCAGTACTTGTTAATGAAACTACTTATGGGCAATGTTTTCTCCTTTGAAAAGAACTAATTTAACAGGAACTGTCGCTTTCGCGTATTCAGAACCGAGTTGTACTCTCTAATCAACCCCTCCTATTGTCACGGATAAAAAGGTGCGTACTGCGTTAGAGTAGTAAACCTATTTTTAAGAAATATAGTATCTTAACTATGTTGAAAAGTATTTTAACCTGGACTTCTTAGCAAAAAGAGGTTCTTACGAACCAGACTCTAAACTTCACAACGCGTCCGAAAATCGCTTTAAAATCTCTTTTCTTTTTAATCTAAAAGCTCCTAATGAACTAGACAAAGTGCTTTTGGTTGTTTTTGAAATAGTTAAAAACAATTACTTGAATTGAAAGATAAAATAGCCCTTAAGTGTTTCCACGAACAATTGTACAAATTACTTGTTTAATTACGATCCTTACATCCTAACCTTTATGGAATTAGTTAGACATGATAAAGTAGAGGTTCTTTTTATAATTTTTCATAAAAGTAATTTAGTGCGAGTGCGGAAATTAAATGAATTTAGTGCGAGTGCGGAAAATAAAGGAATTTAGTGCGAGTGCGGAAAATAAAGGAATTTAGTGCGAGTGCGGATAATAAACGAAAGTAAAGCGAGTGCAGGAAATAAATAAAATAAAGTGCGAGTGCGGATAATAAAGAAAGTAAAGTAGTGCGAGAAATAAATTAAAGTAAAGCAATGCGGAAAAGTAAAATACGAACTGGAATTAAAATGGCGGCAGGATTAACTTCCTCCAGAGTGCTCCAAAACTCGATCACACAGACAGATTACAGACTCGATCACTCGATTGCAGAAACACCCCGATGTGGAATGGTAACTGCTATAAAACTGATATATGCCTAAAGAAATCTAAGTTTGGATGAAGAAAAACGAAAAACTAAAGTCCTATTTATAGGAAAACTAAATGCGGGAAAAGACCAGGATGCCCCTCCATTAAAAAGTGGAGGGAACTGCTTTTTGCCTTGTGGCGCCCGCCACAGGCCTATGGCGCCCGCCATGGTACTGATAGGGAATGGAAGAGTGGGGATCGTGGGTCTTGGCAGTTGTGGAGTGGTCTTGAGACGTGGCCATGTCATGGCTAACCCCATGGCGCCCGCCACGGTGGGTGCCGTAAGTGTAAAACGCTGAATTTCTAGGTTTTCGTCCGTTTCCACTCCTTTTTCGCTCCTTTTCTCGATTCAAGCCCCGATTACATAAGAAACCTGAAAACAAAGGAAAACAAAGTAATAACATAACAAAATAACAATAAAAGCTAAGAATGCATGCGAAATCAGAGTCAGAAATACGGTGAATTTTAGTGTGATCAAATTCTCCCACACTTAAACCTTTGCTTGTCCTCAAGCAAACATTAAAGCTCAAGAAAATATGGTGTCAACACGTGTCTTTGGGCTAAAGGGCTTCTAAGTTCAAGTCAGGATGCAGTGACAGGTACTAACTAAGTGAACCAAGGGTACCATAGTAACACAAACACAAACTTCAATCCTATATTAACCACTCCATGTCATCCCACAATACCTAGGCCTATCTTCTCATCTTTTTGTGTCCTTTTCATTCAGGCGCAATCACATTAAGCCCGTTATCCGTACATGCTTCATAGTAGAGTGACCGGTTAGTGATTCTGATCCATAACATAAGGTTTCTGGCACATAAGCATGTGTAAACCTATTTTATTTGACCTAATTGTAGTTGCGGGGGATCGGATCGTAATCCACCCTACCAAGTTCAGTGCTAGATACCTATGAACCAACTAACAATAGGTGACTTGCAATTTTTTTCTTTTTGTGGCAAAATTTTTTTCTTCTTTTTTTTTCGGTTTAAATGACTTTGTGAGGGTCACCTATCCCAGAGTTTGCCTTTTTCTTTTTTTATTAGCACTGGATCATTCACTTATGTTCATCGACCCCCTACGTAGAGCATGCTTAGGCCGGAGCTGACTGCTAGGATAAACTACTTAGGACAATTTTTTTTTGAATGATAATAAAGGCCGTGGTGGTGGGGTTTAGGAGTGATTCCTATATTCAAGAGGTCTATGGTGCTAAAATGGTGCTGATGTTTCAAAAAGTTGACCTAAGTCACCACATCCTAATCTAAACTTGTCTCAAAGCCCAAAAAACATGTGAAACAATATTGTTTTCTTTTTAAAATTTTTCTGGTAAGGCTAAGGAAATGGGAAAAAAATGAAGATGTACTAAAAATACACCATACTGGTGACTCGTCAGACTCATGCATTATCTAAGAAAATTAAACTAAATAACTTACTGAAAAGGGAAATAACTGAAAGGAAATAATTAACTAAAAGGGAAATGACAGAAAGCAATAAAATCCCCTCCCACACTTAAATCGAACATTGTCCCCAATGTTTCGAAATAAGATAAGGAGAGTAACCTGAAAAAGACTACTGAGGAGGAGCACTGGTGCCCTCGCCATCCTGCTGTGATGGTCTGGAACGACGGGATCTACTACGATGCTGGTCCCTCCGGTCGAGTCGTGCTGATAAGGCAGCCTGAGCACCCCGGACCTCTCGAAGGTTACCTAAGATGGAACCCTGAGTGGCCTCTACAAGCTGGTAGTGCCGGCGGTTGAACTCTCTCTGACGGTCCTGCTCTAATGAGATATCGTTCAAGGTACGACAAATGTTGCTGTAAGCACGATCCGAAACCAATCGCGATTGTTTCATGAAGCTCATGTTGTCCGTCAGTTGTTGTGAAATAGTAGAGAGAAGGTCGTCTCGCCTTTCCTCTCTAGCTGTCATATCACGCCACATCGCCTCGGTGACATAGAATCCAGGAGCAGTACCTGCAACAGGGTTAGAGGAAGATGGTGCGGTGTGTGACTGTGAAGGACGATGGGGGGACATGTGAGGTATGGGAGACTGCTCTCTCCGATCATACTCTTCATCAGTGTCATGTGCCTCCCCATCAAGAATATTAGGAGGAAGTGGACCCAAAACAGGTGGAGCATTCAGATCATAGGTCCAGTTCCTTTCAATACGTACATCAGTACGTCTACTGCATGGTAAAGCAACAGATGGGATAGCTACCCCATGAACCATCAACTCATAACCACCTTCTCTCCTCGTTCGGCACAATTTCATGTCTTTCAGAAATTTTAAATTAATTGTGCGAGGAGGAAGTGGTTCAAGTGTAGCTATCTCATCGTTCAGTCCAAGAGCCCGAGCAATAGACGTAACAAGCCCTCCAAAAACAATCGGCCCTGTTTTATTAGTAAGTAAAGCCATGTGTGCAAGCATAAAAGGGACCGGATTGATATGGGTTCTAGTGAGGCATCCTTGCAAAAATAGGAGTTCTTTAGCATTTACCTTGTTCGGACTTTCCCGGCCAAAAATAGTACATGCCAAAAGATGTCTGAAAACTCTTATGGTCGGGTTGTGAATGGTCGACGCAAGTATTCCTTCAAAAGAATTTATTGAAGTACTTGAAAGCCTTTGCCAAAAGGAAAATACCTCAGCCGACCATTCCGCATCCAAAGGTGCCTCACAAATCGCACCTTCCCTATGAGGGATTCCTAACAAGCCTGCTAGCTCGTTGGTACTGAATTCATATTCAATTCCAAACAGTCCAAAAATAACAGTATCGACTGTGCTAGCAGTGTTAGGACTGACAGTGTATATCAAAGAACTTAAAAACTCAATTGTCAGCCTCTCATAGGTAGGTTCCTGATTAACGAAAATATTATGCAATTGAACTCCATTGTTGATTTGCTCCTTAGGAAGTGAAAATGGTAGAAAAATGGTTTATGAGAGAAATGATAAAGTTTTGATTTTTATGGTTTGTGGTGGATGAAAATGAAAATGGATTTTGGATAGGTTTTATGGATGGTGGGTATTTTGGAAATGGGGGAGCTTTAATGGGGTTCAAGGAGGTTTTTGAAAGTTGCGAAAATGGGTTTTTGGAGAAGGAAGGTATGAAAATGGTGAAAAATGAAGTTCAGCCCCGAAATAGGGGAGAACGCCATGGCGCCCGCCATGGGCTTGTGGCGCCCGCCACAAGGCTATTTCCTGATGGGCCTTGGATTTTTAAATCCTCCTTTGGGCCCTCTTTGCACCTTCGGTCTTCGGGGGGGCTGGATAGCGTTTTCTTCTTCTTTTCAAGGCATGAGGCTTGCATATTTTTTTATGAAGACAAAAATGAAAAATATTTTTGTCTTATATATTTTTTTCTTTGCTCGACAAAATAAAATAATTAAAACAAATCAAAAAAGAAAAGTCAACATTAGTGCATAAAATAATATGTATATATGAGATAAATTCAAAGTACCTGGAAAAAAAAGGAAATATAATAGATGCAATAATGTAAGATATGTCTGGAGATGCGAGAAATAAAGCAAAGCATAAAAAGGAAATTAAATACTAGGGTAATATCGTCAGTGTAGAAAGAATCATGTGGTAGGCTTCTCCTCCTGGTTTGATCCACGAATCTCAGCTATCTCCCTCCGAAGCTCTTCAATCTCCTGATATAGAGCATCGGCCTCTGAGGCATGAGTGAGATCAGAAACCTGAATCTGTAATTCCAAGTTCGCTACTTCCTGCTTGAGCAGGGAAGTCTCCTTACGGAGCTCATAAATCTGGGTTTGTAGATCAGGCGGCTGCAGAGACATATTTTTAGACATAACAGCGATTCGGGTAGTAAGAGGTGTAGGAGTGTACTCAGCGGCGGGAGGTGATTTCGGCTCTTCGACAGTCTCTCCATAACCCTCTAAAGCATAACTCCAATTTGCAGGATCATGGACACTGGTCATCAGCGAGTCTGGTAATGTAAAGTAATGTATCACTTCGCCATCGATCAGTAATCTAAACATGTTGGGCTCAAAAGAGGCCCTCCTCATCAGTCCTCTGTCAAGACAAAAGTCAACATCCAGGGTGGTGTAGCAGTAGAAGGTCCTGAGGTGCAATAATTTGCGAGACAAACCCAGTGTCGTAGCTATCTGTGTAACAATCCCACCGACATGTATGATTCCTACGGATGATCTGGCAACACTAGCAAGGCCCTTCAACAGAAAGTTGCCACAAGCAACTGAGCGAGACTGAGTCGCACAAAACAGTAGGAAAATCTCCTCTTCACTTAGCAGAGTCTCTGTATCTGGCAAACCTAGGAAAGAATGCGCTAGAATCATCTGGAAGTACCTTAACGCAGGGTTGTGGATTACCTGAGAAAACTGAGTGGAAGGATCTTGGCTTCCTCCACCTGATATTTTAGACCAAAACTTTTCCACTTCTCTGCTCATAAAATACCCCATCGGTGTCTCTGGAATAGCATCAGGAGTAGTCTAAAAACCTAGTAAATCACCAAACTCTTTGTGAGAGAAGGAGTAGTCAATCCCGAACAACCTGAAAACAACGAGTCCATCGGGTCCAGCCCAAGGGTCATGATGAAACGAGCTGAGGAACTCAAGAGTCAAGTTCCTATAAGTGTTGTTCCTGTCGTCAAACTGGTCCCACTGGAGTTGATGGCATAAGAATCTGACGCTTGGCTCTATCCCCAAGGCATCCATGCAGTCATGGTCAGGGTACCTGGTAGGAGCCATAGGGAGTCTCATGTGGACATAGTAACGCTCTCTATGTGCGTCGTCTCTAAAGGCCACGTGCATGTCATCAGGGTTCTGCATTCTGCACAAGGTTAGCAAACAAGTCCGGAAAGCACATAAAACATTCAATCGTTAGTCCTGACATAATAATAATAAAATAAACAAATTGAAATAAAGTAAAAATAAACAAAAAGTACATAAATAAGAAAACCATGGGTTGCCTCCCATGCAGCGCTTGTTTAACGTCATTAGCTCGACGACCGAATTTTATACATCATTTGAAGGATATGGTGGATCACTCAGAGTATGACAGGTGTATGATGTTGGGATGTCACCTCCTTCGTAGGGCTTCAACCTCTGTCCATTGACGATGAACGGTTTACTTGTTTGGTTCTTGATTTCAATAGCACCAGATCTTAGGATCTTAGATACTTCGAAAGGGCCAGTCCATCTCGAACGAAGCTTTCCTGGAAAAAGTCGTAACCTAGAATCGAACAAGAGAACAAGATCGCCTATTTTGAAGTCTCTTCTTATGATTCTTTTGTCATGCCAAGCTTTTGTTCTTTCTTTGTATATGATGGCATTTTCGTAGGCGGATTGTCTGAGCTCTTCTAATTTGTGGATATCAAGGATACGTTTCTCACCAGCAGTCAAGTAATCAAAATTCAAAGTTTTGATGGCCCAATAGGCCTTATGCTCCAACTCAAAAGGTAAGTGACATGATTTTCCATAGACCAGTTGATAAGGGGTTGTTCCTATAGGGGTTTTGAAAGCGGTTCTATAGGCCCATAATGCTTCTTGAAGTTTCTGCGACCAATCTTTTCTAGATATAGAGACAGTCTTCTCAAGAATTTGTTTTATCTCCCTATTAGATACTTCCACTTGTCCATTGGTCTGTGGGTGGTATGGTGTTTCTACTTTATGCTTAACTCCATACTTGCTTAAAAGTTTATCAAATATTCTCGATATGAAGTGTGATCCTCCATCACTTATGACTAAACGGGGTGTTCCAAACCTGGGAAATATATAGTTTTTGAATAATTTGATGACTACTCTGGTGTCGTTTGTGGGTGCGGCGATAGCTTCAATCCATTTAGACACGTAGTCAACGGCTACTAAGATGTACTGATTTCCAAAAGATGGTGGGAACTGTCCCATAAAGTCTATACCCCATACGTCGAAGAGTTCTACTTCTTGGATATTTCTTAACGGCATTTCATTACGTCTTGAAATATTTCCTGTGCGTTGGCATCTGTCACACTTGACAATGAAAGCGTGGACATCACGCCACATAGTAGGCCAGAATAGGCCAGCTTGAAGAATCTTGGCGTAGGTCTTAGATGTGCTTGCATGTCCACCATATGGTGCAGAGTGACAATGCTCAATTATATTATTTACCTCTTCTTCTGGAACACAACGGCGGAAAATGCCATCTTTACCTCTCTTGAAAAGGAATGGTTCGTCCCAGTAGAAGTTTCTCACATCACTGTAGAACTTCTTCTTCCGGTGGTAGTTTAGATCAGGGGGTATGATGTCAGCGGCTAGGTAATTAACAAAGTCTGCATACCAAGGTACATTACTTATAGCTAAGGATTTATGAGAATGCTCATGTGGGTCTGGGTTATCATCTTCAATAGTTTCTAGTTGGGCTATCAATCTATCATAGGCAAAATCGTCATTTATGGGTACTGAGTCAGGTTTCAGGTATTCTAGCCTGGAAAGGTGATCAGCTACTACATTATCAGTGCCTTTCTTATCACGGATATCCAAGTCAAACTCTTGCAATAATAGAATCCATCGAAGTAACCTAGGTTTGGCATCCTTTTTACTTAGTAAGTAACGAATGGCAGCATGGTCGGTATAAACTATAATCTTGGCTCCTACTAGATAAGATCTAAATTTGTCTATTGCGAAAACTACAACTAGGAGCTCTTTTTTGGTTGTTGCATAGTTGAGCTGTGCAGCGTCTAGGGTTCTACTGGCATAATAAATTACGTGTAACTTTTTGTCTTTTCTCTGACCTAGAACGGCTCCAACAGCATAATCACTGGCGTCACACATTATCTCAAACGGTTCTGACCAATCAGGGGGTTTCATTATAGGTGCTGAAATCAGAGCTTGCTTCAGAAGATTAAATGCTTCAGTACATTTTTCATCGAATATGAATTCAACATCTTTCATCAAAAGACCAGTTAAGGGCTTTGTTATTTTGGAGAAATCCTTGATAAAACGTCGGTAAAATCCGGCATGTCCAAGAAAACTTCTTATCTCCCTGATAGTCTTCGGCGGTTTTAGATTCTCTATGACTTCTATTTTAGCTTTATCTACCTCTATACCTTTTTCGGAAACTATATGTCCCAAAACAATCCCTTCGGTGACCATGAAATGACATTTTTCCCAATTTAGCACAAGGTTTACCTCCACACATTTTTCCAGGATTTTTCAAGGTTGATAAGACAATTTTTGAAATCCGATCCATAAACTGAGAAATCGTCCATAAATACTTCCATGATTCCATCTAAACAGTCTGCAAAGATAGACATCATGCAACATTGGAAAGTGGCAGGAGCATTACAAAGTCCAAAAGGCATTCTTCTATAGGCAAAAGTTCCAACTGGGCATGTAAAGGTAGTTTTTTCTTGATCTTCGGGGTGAATAGGTATTTGGAACAATCCGGAATATCCATTTAGGTAACAAAAGTAAGAGTGTTTGGCTAGGCGCTCCAACATTTGGTCTATGAATGGTAATGGGAAATGGTCCTTCCTAGTTGCTTTATTTAATTTTCTATAATCTATGCACATACGCCAACCTCCATCGATTCTTTTTGCTACAGGTTCGCCCTTCTCGTTTTGCACGACTGTGATGCCTCCCTTTTTAGGTACTACATGCACAGGACTCACCCATTTACTGTCCGAGATCTGATATATTATACCTGCCTCAAGTAACTTAAGAACTTCAGTCTTAACTACAGTACTCATTATAGGATTTATTCTTCGTTGGTGTTCTCTGGAAGGTTTTGAATCTTCTTCAAGCAAAATCCGATGCATGCATACGGATGGGCTTATTCCTTTTAGATCAGAGATCTTATATCCTAAGGCTGAGGGGTACCTACGTAAAACATCTAATAATTGATCGGTTTCTTCTTGGTTTAAGGTAGCACTGACTATAACTGGACGGTTCATATCTTCATCGAGAAATTCATATCTCAGGTTTTTAGGCAGTTCCTTAAGTTTTACGGTCGGTTTCATAGGGCAAGGCATAGGATCTGGGGTAAGAGATAAACATTCGTGAAGGTTATCATCAATGTAGGGTCTTCTATAATTGTCATCTTCCAAAATAAGGGTTGATGGCAATTTTATAGGTTCAGTTTCTTCTTCTTGTTCTAATTCCCTAATGCATTCTTCGATGATATCTAAGGCATAACAAGCATCTCCTATCACAGGTGCCATAAGAAATTTTGAAAGTATAAATTCTATCTTCTCGTCACCTACCTCAAAAGTTAGTTTCCCTTTTTTAACATCTATTACGGCTCCTGCAGTCGATAAGAACGGTCTACCTAGGAGGATTGGTATGTCGTCATCTTCTTTAATGTCCATGAAAACAAAATCAGTAGGTATAAACAGCTGACCTATCCTAACAGGGACGTCTTCAAGTATGCCTATAGGGTATTTAACGGATCTATCGGCTAATTGAAGTGACATCTTAGTAGGTTGTAATTCTCCTAAGTTTAATCTCTCACAAACTGCTAAAGGCATCAAGCTCACACTAGCTCCTAAGTCTAGAAAAGCTTTTTCGATGACATGATTCCCCAAAATGCAAGGAATGGAAAAATTTCCGGGATCTTTATCTTTCTTTGCTAACCTATTTTCGGAAATAGAATTACATTCCACGGGCTTCGGATCTTCAAGTCTACGTTTATTCGTAAGTATGTCTTTGAGAAACTTAGCGTAAGAAGGTATTTGGGTGATGGCTTCTGTAAAGGGGATTTCTACGTGAAGTTTTTCTATAACCTTAACGAATTTTTGATATTGATTATCAATTTGGGTTTTCTTTAATCTTTGAGGGTAAAGTATAGGTGGTTTGTATGGCGGTGGTGGTTCATAGGTTTTATTTTTAGGTTCTTCTCCTTTTTCTTGACTTTCCGGGGTTTCAGACTTCTCTGGTTCCTTCTCCTCATTCCTCTCAGAAGTTTCGGGCTCACTTAATCTAGGGTTTAAAGGTTCCTTATAAGCGGTTCCACTTCGTAGAGTAATGGAATTAGCTTTCCGTTTCGGGTTTTGTTGATGTTGTCCAGGGAACTGTCCTCCAGGTGTAGTCTGAGGGGCTTGGTTTAAAGCTACCTGAGAGATCTGGGTTTCAAGCATCTTATTATGAGTAATAATTTGATCAACCTTGGTTCCTAACTGGGTAATCAGTTCGTTAACATGGACGTTTTGGTTCATGAACTCTTTGTTTTGTTGTGTTTGAGCGGTGATAAATTTTTTTACAATTTCCTCAAGGCTCGGACTTGGTGGTACAGGTTGCATAGGTTGATTTGTTCTTGGGGCTTGGTAACCTTGTTGTCTCGGAGGTGCGGTATTTTGAATAGGGTTATTATTTTTGTAGGAGAAGTTTGGGTGATTCCTCTATCCAGGGTTATATGTGTTTGAAAATGGGTTCCCTTGGGTGTAGTTCACTTGCTCAGTGTTGGTCTCATTCAACAGATTACATTCGGCGGATTGGTGTCCTTGCGTTCCACATATCTCACAATTCGGAGAAACTGCGGCTACAGTATTCGGAGTTGTACACATATGTTCGACTCAATGGGCCAACGCGTCCATTTTAGCTTGCATCATGTATATAGAGCTTAGCTCATGTATTCCTCTTTGGGCTTCCTTCTTTTCCACTGTCGCTCGTTCTACTCCCCATGATTGATGGTTTTGGGCCATATCTTCGATAAGGGCACTAGCTTCAGGGTAAGGTTTGTTCATCAGTGCGCCACCAGCGGCAGCGTCGATGGTCATCTTAGTGTTATAATGAAGTCCATTATAGAAGGTTTGAATGATTAGCCAATTCTCTAAGCCATGATGTGGGCATGCTCTTAATAGTTCTTTATATCTCTCCCAGGCTTCGAACAACGACTCTCCTTGGTGTTGGGTAAATCTAGTTATTAGGTTTCGAAGAAGAGCGGTCTTACTTGGGGGAAAATATCTAGCAAGGAAAACTTTTATAAGGTCATCCCAAGTTGTTATTGAATTGGGTGGAAGGGAATCTAACCATGACAAAGCTTTATCTCTGAGGGAAAAGGGAAATAATCTTAAGCGTATCGCCTCAGGAGAAGCTCCATTGGTTTTAAAGGTGTCTGCTAACTGAAGAAAGTTTTTTAAATGTTGGTTCGGGTTATCAGTAGCGAGACCTGCGAATTGTCTCTGTTGCACTAATTGCAGCAGGGATGGTTTAAGTTCAAAATTATTGGCTGGGATAGCGGGGTTTACTATACTGGAACTAGGTTCCTCGTTTGATGGTTGGACGAAGTCCTTAAGAGGTCTTCGGTTTTGATCTTCGGCCATAGCTTTCCTATTCCTATGGAAAAACAAACGTGCGCGAGCGTAACGTTCAGGTTCAGCTAGAGGGTCTACTAAACTTCCGGCACTGCGAGTCTTTCGCATTGACCGGTGGGCAACAACCTTAGTCTAAACGGTATAACTACAGGGTAGTGAAATTTGACGAAATTGGTCCCCGGCAACGGCGCCAAAAACTTGATGCGTGTTTTTCGCAAGTGTACGAACACGTCAGAGTAATATAAAAGATTGTCGAATCCACAGAGACCAAGTGTCAATCTATCGTACCTGTTGTTATGGTGAGTATCTAAGGCAACTAAATAAAGGGGTTTTAAGAAGGGTGCAATGGTAAATAAAATAATAATTTTAAATAATAAATAAAAGACAGGCTCGAATGTAATTCACGTAATCAATGCATAATCCAGTACTTGTTAATGGAACTACTTATGGACAATGTTTTCTCCTTTGAAAAGAACTAATTTAACAGGAACTGTCGCTTTCGCGTATTCAAAACCGAGTTGTACTCTCTAATCAACCCCTCCTATTGTCACGGATAAAAAGGTGCGTACTGCGTTAGAGTAGTAAACCTATTTTTAAGAAATATAGTATCTTAACTAAGTTGAAAAGTATTTTAACCTGGACTTCTTAGCAAAAAGAGGTTCTTACGAACCAGACTCTAAACTTCATAACGCGTCCGAAAATCGCTTTAAAATCTCTTTTCTTTTTAATCTAAAAGCTCCTAATGAACTAGACAAAGTGCTTTTGGATGTTTTTGAAATAGTTAAAAACAATTACTTGAATTGAAAGATAAAATAGCCCTTAAGTGTTTCCACGAACAATTATACGGATTACTGGTTTAATTACGATCCTTACATCCTAACCTTTATGGAATTAGTTAGACATGATAAAGTAAAGGTTCTTTTTATAATTTTTCATAAAAGTAATTTAGCGCGAGTGTGGAAAGTAAATGAATTTAGTGCGAGTGCGGAAAGTAAAGGAATTTAGTGCGAGTGCGGATAATAAACGAAAGTAAAGCGAGTGCGGGAAATAAACAAAATAAAGTGCGAGTGCGGATAATAAAGAAAGTAAAGAAGTGCGAGAAATAAATAAAATTAAAGCAATGCGGAAAAGTAAAATACGAACTGGAATTAAAATGGCGGCAGGATTAACTTCCTCCAGAGTGCTCCAAAACTCGATCACACAGACAGATTACAGACTCGATCACTCGATTGCAGAAACACCCCGATGTGGAATGGTAACTGGTATAAAACTGATATATGCCTAAAGAAATCTAAGTTTGGATGAAGAAAAACGAAAAAATAAAGTCCTATTTATAGGAAAACTAAATGCGGGAAAAGACCAGGATGCCCCTCCACTAAAAAGTGGAGGGAACTGCTTTTTGCCTTGTGGCGCCCGCCATGGTACTGATAGGGAATGGAAGAGTGGGGATCGTGGGTCTTGGCAGTTGTGGAGTGGTCTTGAGACGTGGCCACGTCATGGCTAACCCCATGGCGCCCGCCACGGTGGGTGCCGTAAGTGTAAAACGCTGAATTTCTAGGTTTTCGTCCGTTTCCACTCCTTTTTCGCTCCTTTTCTCGATTCAAGCCCCGATTACATAAAAAACCTGAAAACAAAAGAAAACAAAGTAATAACATAACAAAATAACAATAAAAGCTAAGAATGCATGCGAAATCGGAGTCAGAAATACGGTGAATTTTAGTGTGATCACATCTCGATATGCGTCCAGAGAGAGCAGGTTTCTCGAATATGTACTTGATTGGATCCATCTTTGAAATCAACAAGGTAGTATGAGTCAACATATACTGTATTAGTCGGCGAGCAGCCCATGCCAAAGCGCAGCAAGTTTTCTCGAGCAGTGAGTATATTGTTTCACAGTCTGTAAACTTTTTGCTAAGGTAGTATATTGCCTTCTCTTTTCGACCAGACTCGTCATGTTGCCCCAACACACACCCCATTGAGTTATCTAATACTGTTAAGTACATAATCAAGGGTCTTCCATCAACTGGTGGCATCAATATTGGAGGTTCTAGAAGATATCTCTTGATTTCATCAAAGGCTATCTGGCACTCATAATTCCACCCCATTACCTGATCTTTCTTCAACAGCTTGAAGATGGGCTCACAGGTAGTAGTTAGCTGGGAAATAAATCTTGCAATTTAATTCAGTCGTCCCAAGAAACCTCTAACTTCCTTTTTAGTACAGGGAGCCGGCATCTCTTGTATAGCTTTCACTTTTGCAGGATCCACTTCAATACCTTTTCCACTGACAATGAAACCCAGGAGTTTACCAGACCTAACTCCAAGAGTACACTTGTTTGGGTTCAATCTTAGATTGTATTTCTTCAACCTCTCAAACAACTTGTGCAGGTGATCAAGGTGTTGTTTATCATTCTGGGACCTGGCTATCATATCATCCACATATACCTCTATCTCATGATGAATCATATCGTGAAACAAAGCCACCATAGCATGCTGATATGTTGCCTCGGCGTTCTTCAAAACCAAATGGCATCACCTTATAACAAAAAGTTCCCCACTGTGTAACAAATGTAGTTTTCTCCATATCTTCAGGTGCCATCTTGATTTGATTGTAACCAGAGAAACCGTCCATGAAGGAGAATACCTTATATTGAGTTGTGTTGTCTACCAGAACATCAATATGAGGAAGTGGAAAGTCATCTTTAGGGCTGGCCTTATTCAAATCCCTATAATCTACACACATACGCACGTTACCATCCTTCTTAGGTACTGGTACCACATTTGCAACCCATTGAGGATAAGAAGTTACAGCTAAGAACCCTGCATCAAATTGTTTCATCACCCCTGCTTTAATTTTTTGTGACATTTCAGGACTCATGCGACACACCTTTTGCTTCTTCGGACGACAGTCTTCTTTTACTGGTAAACGGTGAACCACAATATCTGTATCCAACCCTGGCATATCTTCATAAGACCAAGCAAAGATCTCCACATAATCATGTAACATCTGGATCAATCTGTTCTTAACACCATCCTCTAATTCAGCCCCTATCTTGACTTCTTTCCTGTTTTCTTTCGTCCCCAGATTCACAACTTCGATTGGCTCTTCATGTGGCTGTATAACTTTCTCTTCTTGTTGTAATAACCTAGCAAGCTCTACAGGTACTTCACAATCTTCCTCCTTTCCATCTTCAGCTTGATAGATCGGATTCTCGAAATTATAATTGGCAATAGTAGAACTGTTATCAACAGGATCCAGAGTGAATGAGGATCTGCATTTTAGTGATGTGTGTGTGTGTAAGAATACATAGCTGATAAAACAGAAATAAAAAGAAAAGACAAGGAACACAATATTTACGAAAATGAAACGTCCATTGATTTTTATTGAATGAAGTATGCAAATGAAATGACATCCCGAAACAAGCATACCGTTGTGCCTCGGGCAAGACACAAGGCTTAAAAGTTTTATTGTTCAAAATTACAAACTTAAAATAAAAACACAGTAATAGTATTTACTCTTGACTAAAGGAGATAAGAATAACATCTTCAGTCTTCCAGTTGTTGAGACCATCACCCATGGTAGGAAAGATCCAATCATCCAGGTTGTAGTCTTCATTACAGTCACCCACGACATTGATTTGATCTCTTATGACCCCTTGATTGGTGATACGAACAGCACGAGTACGACGAACAGCCCTCTGAGATTCGGCAGTAAAACCCAAACCAAACTTGTCAGACTTGTAAGGGATGTTGGGAAGCTGACCCCAAATAGTAGAAGCACCTTTTGCAACCACAACCTTATCATCTTTGAGGGAGGCCATTGCAGGAGGTATTCTAGTAACCACAGGAACTCTTTCTGAAGCAGGGACAGACTGAGGAACAGGATCAGAGCAAGGAACAACTTCAAATGTATGACACGGAGTTTCAACCATCTCACCCTCCATTTCTGCATATTTGAAAGTATTCACATGGCTAACCATGTACTCTTCTTCACCATAGACAGTGATAATTTTGTTCTTCACTGGATATTTCAACTTCTGATGCAAGGTAAAAGTCACAACACCTGCCCCATGGATCCAGGGGCGCCCAAGTAAATAAGAATACGCAGGACGAATATCCATCACATAGAAAGTAGAGTTGAAGACTTGAGAGCCTACTTTGATTGGAAGGTCTAATTCTCCATGTACCACTCTTCTTGAACCATCAAAGGCTCTCACCACTACATCACTTGGTCTTAACACAACATCTTCAGGACTGAGCTTGTCCAAAACCTCTTTAGGGAGCACGTTTAATGAAGAACCATTGTCCACCAGTACATGAGACAAAGTAGTGCCTTTACATTCAATGGAGATATGCAGAGCTCTGTTATGGTTCCTCTTGGCAGGAGTCAGATCAGCATTAGAAAATCCCAAACCATTATCACTAGTCAGATGTGCAACACAACTCTCAAATTGGTCCACAGAGATTTCATTTGGCACATGAGCAGTCTTCAGGAATTTGATTAAGGCTTTAGCATGAGCCTCAGAATACAGCAACAAAGATAACATGGAGATTTTGGAGGGAGTATGCCCCAACTGGTCAACAATATCATAATCACTTTTGCGAATGATCTTCAATACTTCTTCCATCTGTTTAGAAATATTTTCAGTAGTCGGTGCCTCAACTTGTACAGGTTCAATCACAAGACCCTTGCCTCGGGCATTAGTACTTGGCCCAGAATTGGAGGTAGTAGTTGGAGTAACTGCACTTTTGGAGGTATTCTGAGGGGAGAAAACTCTTCCACTTCTAGTAATCTTACTAGATCCAGCAATGTTATCAACATCAAGATTAACATCATTAATAGGTGCATCAGTCACAGGTTCTTGTTTAACACCATGGATATAAACATCAGAACCATAATTCCAGGGTATAGCTTTATCGGAAGTATAAGGAACAAGGCCAGGAGTGGTAATGATCATGGGAGCCATTCTAACTTCAGCAACAATCTTCACAGGTCCTTCAGCAGTAATCCTGACTGGACCTTTAGAAGTGATCCTGACAGGGCCTTTGGGGGTAATCTTTCACTGGTACTTTATCAACCATAGCTACATCTTCAAGCTTCGTACTTCGAGTCAGATGTTCACACATACTTTCAACAGAAGGAGTTCTCTCAAACAATATAGTGTAATTGTCCATGAGGCGTTGGATACCATCCTTCAACTTCCAGCAACTATCAAGTTTATAGTGTAATTGTCCATGAGGCGTTGGATACCATCTCTTTTCTTTTTAATCTAAAAGCTCCTAATGAACTAGACAAAGTGCTTTTGGCTGTTTTTGAAATAGTTAAAAACAATTACTTGAATTGAAAGATAAAATAGCCCTTAAGTGTTTCCACGAACAATTGTACAGATTACTTGTTTAATTACGATCCTTACATCCTAACCTTTATGGAAATAGTTAGACATGATAAAGTAGAGGTTCTTTTTATAATTTTTCATAAATGTAATTTAGTGCGAGTGCGGAAAGTAAATGAATTTAGTGCGAGTGCGGAAAATAAAGGAATTTAGTGCGAGTGCGGAAAATAAAGGAATTTAGTGCGAGTGCGGATAATAAACGAAAGTAAAGCGAGTGCAGGAAATAAATAAAATAAAGTGCGAGTGCGGATAATAAAGAAAGTAAAGCAGTGCGAGAAATAAATTAAAGTAAAGCAATGCGGAAAAGTAAAATATGAACTGGAATTAAAATGGCGGCAGGATTAACTTCCTCCAGAGTGCTCCAAAACTCGATCACACAGACAGATTACAGACTCGATCACTCGATTGCAGAAACACCCTGATGTGGAATGGTAACTGCTATAAAACTGATATATGCCTAAAGAAATCTAAGTTTGGATGAAGAAAAATGAAAAACTAAAGTCCTATTTATAGGAAAACTAAATGCAGGAAAAGACCAGGATGCCCCTCCATTAAAAAGTGGAGGGAACTGCTTTTTGCCTTGTGGCGCCCGCCACAGGCCTATGGCGCCCGCCATGGTACTGATAGGGAATGGAAGAGTGGGGATCGTGGGTCTTGGCAGTTGTGGAGTGGTCTTGAGACGTGGCCACGTCATGGCTAACCCCATGGCGCCCGCCATGGTGGGTGCCGTAAGTGTAAAACGCTGAATTTCTAGGTTTTCGTCCGTTTCCACTCCTTTTTCGCTCCTTTTCTCTATTCAAGCCCCGATTACATAAGAAACCTGAAAACAAAGGAAAACAAAGTAATAACATAACAAAATAACAATATAAGCTAAGAATGCATGCGAAATCAGAGTCAGAAATACGGTGAATTTTAGTGTGATTAAATTCTCCCACACTTAAACCTTTGCTTGTCCTCAAGCAAACATTAAAGCTCAAGAAAATATGGTGTCAACACGTGTCTTTGGGCTAAAGGGCTTCTAAGTTCAAGTCAGGATGCAGTGACAGGTACTAACTAAGTGAACCAAGGGTACCATAGTAACACAAACACAAACTTCAATCCTATATTAACCACTCCATGTCATCCCACAATACCTAGGCCTATCTTCTCATCTTTTTGTGTCCTTTTCATTCAGGAGCAATCACATTAAGCCCGTTATCCGTACATGCTTCATAGTAGAGTGATCGGTTAGTGATTCTGATCTATAACATAAGGTTTCTGGCACATAAGCATGTGTAAACCTGTTTTATTTTACCTAATTGTAGTTGCGGGGGATCGGATCGTAATCCGCCCTACCAAGTTCAGTGCTAGATACCTCTGAACCAACTAACAATAGGTGACTTGCAATTTTTTTCATTTTGTGGCAAAATTTTTTTCTTCTCTTTTTTCGGTTTAAATGACTTTGTGAGGGTCACCTATCCCAGAGTTTGCCTTTTTTTTTTTTTTATTAGCACTGGTTCATTCACTTATGTTCATCGACCCCCTACGTAGAGCATGCTTAGGCCGGAGCTGACTGCTAGGATAAACTACTTAGGACAATTTTTTTTGAATGATAATAAAGGCCATGGTGGTGGGGTTTAGGAGTGATTCCTATATTCAAGAGGTCTATGGTGCTAAAATGGTGCTGATGTTTCAAAAAGTTGACCTAAGTCACCACATCCTAATCTAAACCTGTCTCAAAGCCCAAAAAACATGTGAAACAACATTGTTTTCTTTTTAAAATTTTTCTGGTAAAGGCTAAGGAAATGGGAAAAAATGAAGATGTACTAAAAATACACTATACTGGTGACTCGTCAGACTCATGCATTATCTAAGAAAATTAAACTAAATAACTTACTGAAAAGGGAAATAACTGAAAGGAAATAATTAACTAAAAGGGAAATGACAGAAAGCAATAAAATCCCCTCCCACACTTAAATCGAACATTGTCCCCAATGTTTCGAAATAAGATAAGGAGGGTAACCTGAAAAAGACTACTGAGGAGGAGCACTGGTGCCCTCGCCGTCCTGCTGTGATGGTTTGGAACGACGGGATCTACTACGATGCTGGTCCCTCCGGTCGAGTCGTGCTGATAA
Organism: Lathyrus aphaca; assembly: GCA_963966055.1. Lineage (NCBI taxonomy): Eukaryota > Viridiplantae > Streptophyta > Magnoliopsida > Fabales > Fabaceae > Lathyrus > Lathyrus aphaca. The sequence continues at coordinate 735,136,039 of OZ014519.1, read as the reverse complement.
GGCAGCCTGAGCACCCCGAACCTCTCGAAGGTTACCTAAGATGGAACCCTGAGTGGCCTCTACAAGCTGGTAGTGTCGGCGGTTGAACTCTCTCTGACGGTCCTGCTCTAATGAGATATCGTTCAAGGTACGGCAAACGTTGCTGTAAGCACGATCCGAAACCAATCGCGATTGTTGCATGAAGCTCATGTTGTCCGTCAGTTGTTGTGAAATAGTAGAGAGAAGGCCGTCTCGCCTTTCCTCTCTAGCTGTCATATCACGCCACATCGCCTCGGTGACATAGAATCCAAGAGCAGTACCTGCAACAGGGTTAGAGGAAGATGGTGCGGTGTGTGACTGTGAAGGACGATGGGGGGACATGTGAGGTATGGGAGACTGCTCTCTCCGATCATACTCTTCATCAGTGTCATGTGCCTCCCCATCAGGAATATTAGGAGGAAGTGGACCCAAAACAGGCGGAGCATTCAGATCATAGGTCCAGTTCCTTTCAATACGTACATCAGTACGTCTACTGCATGGTAAAGCAACAAATGGGATAGCTACCCCATGAACCATCAACTCATAACCACCTTCTCTCCTCGTTCGACACAATATCATGTCTTTCAGAAATTTTAAATTAATTGTGCGAGGAGGAAGTGGTTCAAGTGTAGCTATCTCATCGTTCAGTCCAAGAGCCCGAGCAATAGACGTAACAAGCCCTCCAAAAACAATCGGCCCTGTTTTATTAGTAAGTAAAGCCATGTGTGCAAGCATAAACGGGACCGGATTGATATGGGTTCTAGTGAGGCATCCTTGCAAAAATAGGAGTTCTCTAGCATTTACCTTGTTCGGACTTTCCCGGCCAAAAATAGTACATGCCAAAAGATGTCTGAAAACTCTTATGGCCGGGTTGTGAATGGTCGACGCAAGTATTCCTTCAAAAGAATTTATTGAAGTACTTGAAAGCCTTTGCCAGAAGGAAAATACCTCAGCCGACCATTCCGCATCCAAAGGTGCCTCACAAATCGCACCTTCCCTATGAGGGATTCCTAACAAGCCTGCTAGCTCGTTGGTACTGAATTCATATTCAATTCCAAACATTCTAAAAATAACAGTACCGACTGTGCTAGCAGTGTTAGGACTGACAGTGTATATCAAAGAACTTAAAAACTCAATTGTCAGCCTCTCATAGGTAGGTTCCTGATTAACGAAAATATTATGCAAGCCTAAAAAATCTAATAAATTAAAAACACTATGATAAATACCCAAAGCATACAGACAGTTATCATCGACGTACCTTGTCGAGAGAATTTCTCGACTCTGAAGCCTCTGAATAATCTTCCTTTGCCTATCACCCGGTCTTCCATCACGAAGAAGAAATCCATTGAACTCCATTGTTGATTTGCTCCTTAGGAAGTGAAAATGGTAGAAAAATGGTTTATGAGAGAAATGATAAAGTTTTGATTTTTATGGTTTGTGGTGGATGAAAATGAAAATGGATTTTGGATAGGTTTTATGGATGGTGGGTATTTTGGAAATGGGGGAGCTTTAATGGGGTTCAAGGAGGTTTTTGAAAGTTGCAAAAATGGGTTTTTGGAGAAGGAAGGTATGAAAATGGTGAAAAATGAAGTTCAGCCCCGAAATAGGGGAGAACGCCATAGCGCCCGCCATGGGCTTGTGGCGCCCGCCACAAGGCTATTTCCTGATGGGCCTTGGATTTTTAAATCATCCTTTGGGCCCTCTTTGCACCTTCGGTCTTCGGGGGGGCTGGATAGCGTTTTCTTCTTCTTTTCAAGGCATGAGGCTTGCATATTTTTTTATGAAGACAAAAATGAAAAATATTTTTGTCTTATATTTTTTTTTCTTTGCTCGACAAAATAAAATAATTAAAACAAATCAAAAAAAGAAAAGTCAACATTAGTGCATAAAATAATATGTATATATATGAGATAAATTCAAAGTACCTGGAAAAAAAAAGGAAATATAATAGATGCAATAATGTAAGATATGTCTGGAGATGCGAGAAATAAAACAAAGCATAAAAAGGAAATTAAATACTAGGGTAATATCGTCAGTGTAGAACGAATCATGTGGTAGGCTTCTCCTCCTGGTTTGATCCACGAATCTCAGCTATCTCCCTCCGAAGCTCTTCAATCTCCTGATATAGAGCATCGGCCTCTGAGGCATGAGTGAGATCAGAAACCTGAATCTGTAATTCCAACCACTGAAGCGAAATATATCGCCCTAACTGAAGTTGTAAAGGAAGCATTGTGGCTTGAAGGTTTTTTAACAGAGCTGAAACTTCCAGGTCGAAGTATCACTATTAAATGTGATAGTCAAAGTAAAATACACCTGTCGAAGAACTCATCCTATCGTGAACGAACCAAGCACATTGATGTGAGGCTGCATTTTGTCAAATGGGTAATCGAGCTTGGAGAAGTCCAAGTGCTGAAGGTTTCGACAGATCATAATACTGCTGATATGATCACCAAGGCGTTGCCCAATTGCAAGTTTTTCCACTATATGTAGTTGATAAAGCTGCATGAAGAAAGCTAGTTTGTTTCTTGTTGGTATATGGTGTGTTCCAAGGTGGAAATTTGTGGAATAATGGAATAAACCCTGGTACGGATATCATGTCGTCAAAGTCTACTCACATGTTATTATTTAATTGGGCCTTGTGTTATGGATCCAATTGTTTAAGTTAGCTTGTACCATAAGTTAGCTTGTAATGAGTAATTGTTAAAAAGCCCATTAGGTTAGTGTGTTAGTTTTATTATAAATAGCATACTAGTCTCTCATATTTTGAATAAGGGAAAATAGGAAGATAAAACCCTAATTCAAAAGTGAGAGATGTTATTTGTTATTCTTGTATACTTGTAATCTTGTTTTAAGAGAAAGGAAAGAATAATAGTTTATAACCAATCTTTGTTCTTATCTTTGGTAACCCTAAACCCTAACCCTTGTAGGTTTCTTGATCATAAAGAAACTTATTATACTTTGTTTCTATGGTATCCTATTCACAACATAACATTTATGGAGAGTTTAAGAAGTATACAATAAATTGTCTTAGCAATTGCATCATCTGGTGTAGTTGTAACATTGTTACCCAGTGGTAAGACTGCACATTCCTAATTCAAGATACTTATCAATGTACAATCGAGTTCCATTTGTCGTAGTTAACATAAAATATATATGCAGAGCTCATTAGATTTACAGCTATAATAATTTGGGATGAAGCCTGATGATAAACAAATATTGTTTAGAAGCCTTAGATCAAATATTTTAAGACATTTGTAGCAACAATGCTCAATTTTGGTGGAAAAATTATGATCATAGGTAGAGATTTTTTCAAGTTATTCATGTTGTAAGAAATGATACCGAGGCACAAATTATTTTGGCGTGTATTATTAAGTCCCATTTATGGACCCATACCATTGTTTTGTGTTTGTGTCAAAATATTTGATCAATACATGATAACGAGTTTAAAGAATTGCTTATTTGCATAAATGCTGGTGTTGAAACTACCAAACTAGATGATATGGTGAAGATACCTCCACAAATTGCAATACCATGAGACGGTGAAACATTCTCTACAAGTTCTTATCCAACATATTTTTTATGAATTAGAAATGCATGGATGTGATGCTTCTTATATGTACAAAGAGCCATTTTGACACCAAAAATTGACAATGTTAAAAAAATTGAATGATATAATTATCGACCAGTTTCCAAGAGAAGAACATAGTTTGTTGTTGTAATTGACGAGGTTGGAAGGGGTACTCATAATTTATATCAGCATGAATTCTTAAACTCCATTGATCAAGGTAGTTTGCCACCACATATTTTAAAGATAAAAAGGCGCGCCCTTGATGTTGTTTTAAAATCTAGACTGGCCTAGCAAGGGCCATACACCCAATTGAGACCCAATCCAGTATACGTCTGGGCATAAGGCCAGTAAGTGACTAGCGAAGATATGACCGTTGGAAAATAGAGTCATTGATATATAGTCGTTGAGGACTTACCCCACACGCGCCCTAACGCCTTTCACGCGGCCAACTGTCCTCCTGAATTACAGGAAGCAATTATGCTCAGTCAAAGGCTATGTGCCCATAATCCATGGGCATATGCCCTTATAAATACCCTCCACATTTGGAGGGGCATGTATTCAATTCTAATCACTCAATTCTTTCTCACGTTTTAGTTTGTCTCACACTGAAACTTACTTGAGAGTCAGAGTACCTTAAAGTTACACCACCCCTCTCCTACAAGCACCAATATAGTCCCAGTTGAAGACCACGAGTATTTGTCCGAATTATTTTTGTATAGTGACGTCGTCTGTAGGAAACGAGCATCTTCCATCGTCTTTCGTGAACAAGATCCTTTCTTTTTAGCACAAGATCAAAGCTCATCTCTTATTTTTCGTCTTCATGGTTTCCCAGATCAACGAGATTGTGAAAGATCCTCTTAACATCGTCCTCAGCGACAGAGATAACATCGACAACCATGGGATAACTCAACTCAATATCGAACACCACGAAGAGCATCCTCTTTCCCCAGCTTTCAAAAATATGAAATAACCATCTGTCATTCACGGGGATCACTTCTTCGAACTAATCCCTGTCCCGTCAGATGCAGATGCTAGCACTCAGACTCTCATCGCCGCCCTTAATAAGGAAAACCTCGCTATTTTCCAGCATAGAAAATGCATGCAGAAACTCGAAGGTGATCGTCGTTCCCCTTCTCCATCAAGGAGACGCCGCCACAGAGATTCACGCAAACCTCCCTGACGCTCACGATCCCCTCTGCGGAATCGCAAGAGGAAGGATACTAGGCACATTTCTCCCCTAAGAGATCAAGATAGGCCCGAAGGGTCACATCCAGAAAAAATCAGAAAATGCACTCGATCTCCTCCCTGAAGAACAAGACGTTCACCATACAACAGAGATCAAAGCAAGAAGTCTCGTTACGATAAAAATCGTCGTCTCCATCAGCGTAGTAGGAGTCCTCTCCGAAGCAGATCTTTGTACCCTTCATTTGGAAGCAGCGACAACGAGGATCATCATGGGCCACTTAGTCACGAAATAATGGAGACTCGTATCCCCCGCGGTGTAACACCCCATTCTACCCGACTTTATAATTTAAATCAAAGTTATAAATAATTCACCAACAACATGGGATATTACATTTTTCAACTTTAAAATCAAATAAAAAAAGTTCATTAATAATCATGCTTCACATACTACGCAGCGGATTCAACAAAATTTTGCAACTTTAAAACAACGTCAAGTATATTCAACATCAAATACTTCAACATGGTTTTAAACATAAAACAACTGAAACGAGTTCATAAACTAGATAAAAAATACACAAAAACAAAAAAAGTGTTCACCCCCTGAAGTGATACGTATCAGAGCGACAAACATCGACTTGAGACGACTAGGTACTCGAATCTTGATTACCTGCACATTACCAACAAAGGGCAACATTCAAACATAAGGGGTGCAATATCGAATAACATAAACAGGAGTATGATGATCAACATGTAAGCAAGAAATCATACAATCACACCACTTCACACAACTAGAAATATCAACATACAACTTGCAACCAACAAGAAATAACAACTTAGATAAAATGCGACTCAAATGCGACTCAACTTATATATGCATGTTGTACCATTTGGAGTAAACTCCCAACTTGATATCTTGCCAGTTTATCGAGGCATCAATAACTTATTTGCAAATCCAGGCCAACTTGAATCGAGTATTCGCTCAAACTTGAAAATATGCACATGTCTGCAACTTATGAATGGCATACAATGACAACAACATAAACAAGAACTTAACAACTTAACAACATGTATCAATGTTGGTCAAAATACCAGCAACTTAATAGTTTTTCCCCAAGATCGGGACAACACAACTTATAACAACTTAATACAACTTCAACATGGAAAACGACTAATTACGGCTTAATCAATTAGACTTATAAATTAATTATTTTTAATCTACAAATATACTACAATATACTTATTTTACCTCTACTTAAATTCTAAGATCGACTCAACTTGAAATGAGTGCAAAAACAGGACGAATCGCTAAAAACAACATTTTTCTGCACCCACTCTGCCCATACACGTAATGCCTCACTCCATATGGGTATGACTTGTTTCTAGCCATCTCTTACACGTAATGCCTCACCTATTATGCGTAATGCTTACGTAATTGGGTTGTGTTACGCGTAATGCCCTTCATGTTACGCGTAATACCATATTTGTTACGTAAAACACCAAAATGTATACAAATCTTACTTCTGCTATGAATTACACTACTTTATCACTTCATTCAAGCCTAATGGGGTTTCTACATTGATTTTAGACTCCAAATATTTTGTATCTATTCATCTACTAATTTCTACGACTAATTTTACGAACCCTAATCTCTTTCTCTACACGATTTCCTGCAACATAAACCAGTCCAACAACACAACAACTGATACAACAACGATTATAACAACAGAAATAACTCGCATAGTAGCAATACAACAAGAACAACATATCATACATATCATTTTCATACGAAAATGCAACAACTAATCATACGAAAAACACAGCAATGAAATCATACGAAATCCCAACTTACATACAGATTATCTAATCCCGGTTATGGAATTCAAACTCCACCCTTACCTTGAATTGAAGACAACTCGAATTCACAACAAAAATCTCCGCGAAAATCCTCAACATAGCCTCTTTTTGACCTTCCTCTAGGACTTGTTCGCTCTTCTTACAAAATTATGAATTTTCTCAAATTAGGTTTTTAGTCTAATTTTACTAAATTATCACTAATCAACTTAATTACTAATGGGCCTAAGATGACACCACAACTTTACTACTCTCACACTACAACTAAGCCCAACTTACTATTATATCATTAACACTTATTTTATTATTCGACTTAATTAATCTGATCACCCAAATACGACGTAACCCGCAACATACTATCAACTTAAACAACTTAACAACTTAACGACACAAACGACCAAAAACACAAAACTAACAACAATTAATCGGGAAAATATGCAATAATATTTAATTAAATTAATTAATTAAATACGGGCATTACACGATGCTAGGATCGTCAAACGAGAATTCCAAGTAGGCAGCCTTGTCCTGCGCAAAAACCAGAAAGATTCGCACGAAAGCAAGCTCGCAACCAACTAGGAAGGCCCATATCACATCAAGTTGAAAATGGGCACAAGATCCTACTACCTCGAAGAACTGAATGGAAAACCATTTGCTCGACCATGGAATGTTGAAAAGCTAAAACAATATTACAGCTAAATCCAATCAGAGCGCGAAATAACTGCCGGCAAATCAACCCTGCTAAAAAAGGGAGAAATGTTCGGCCACAGGGATGTATCATGGCATAAATACAACCCTCAACGTAAACGTAAGCGAACATTTGCCCGGTTGTCAAGAAAATGAATCGCAACGGGGAAAACTCAAACAAGTTTCGCCGTTGTCATACCAGCGTGGCAAACCCCTAGCTCGCGATGGGAAAAGTCTAAGCCTTAGGGGGGAAAAGGGACACAACCGCGTCCTCTACCACCTTCAGAGAGAACAAATCTCGCCCTTTGACAAGTTACTTACACTACTGAGTTCAACAGTAACATGCCGAGCATATCCCCAGTTCTATAACTTAAAACAATGAAAGCATACATATAATTTAAATAACAATGCATAAACAAGGTAAAAAGGGAAATGATTATATATTATATAAAAATAATGACCATGGGGCCAGACATTGTCATAATTTACAACAAAAATGGACTAAGTCCCATACAACAAGAGTACATCAACAGAGGCACACAGACTAAGATAAATACAACACGCAGGCCAAAAGCTTCACTTATCATCATGAGGGATAACTATGCCATTCTCCACGCGATGGAAAGGACCAATGCCTTCCATGATAAGCTCCACCCCGGGGTTCGTCACTTTAAGTTGTTCGACAATGTTGTGGTAGCCAAACGAAGCCATGACCATTTTATCCTACACCAACAAACGAATACGAGCAATCAAATCCACCCTGGATGTCATGCTTTTTTCCTAGTTGGTCTCATCCTCTCCAATAACCAAGGCACTTTCTATCTCCTTGACCTTCTCCTTCAGCTTTTCATTCACCTCGATAACTACTTTCGCCTTCTCTTGTTCAGCTCTTAGCAGATTTAATTGTGCAGTTAGGGCATATATGATGTTGTTACTAGGATGCATTATTCTTACTAAAAAGACCTTTATTCTTATAAAGGCAAAATATTTACCACTATTTAAGGACTTGATTAGATGTAGTAGATACTGTTGTGGGCAACTGCATTTGTCACGCTATATAGATATCTCAGAGATGTTTCATTCTACAATTGTAGACAACTTAGGGGATATGTCTCTCTACTACGGGTATAAATATTTTATTTTCATTTCATTTAGACTCGTGTTATATTATTTAGAATACTTTTAATTGATTATATCCATGAATTGTAACAATGTTGGATTCATGAGTATTTTACAACTGTTGGCAAGAAAGAATTTTTTAAGAATGTTGGTGTTGCTATCCACTTCCTAGGGCGATGAAATGGACATACAAGCAATACACACAAAAGGTTGATGAGGTTAGGGTTGTGCTGGATGGGTTGACACCTACTAATTTCATTTGGCTCCTTTTTAGGATCACAGACAACACATACCATTTGATGATATTTGTTTGTAAATGGGTGGCCTTAAATGATATGGTACAATTGTTATTTATTTATCTGACAAATGTTTACATCAGTTTGGATACAAGAAGTACATAATATCTTCGCCACCTGATATTGACACACTTGATGTGGACTTTGAGTGGGTTACTTACCATGCAAGCGTCATGCAAGTGATTCAGTCGACCTAGTTTGCAGATACTCCATATTATGTGGTGGCTGATTACATGGCTTGGTATTACAGAGTATCACATCCTCGTTCAGTACCACCACCTTGGGGGGAGCCCATAGAGATTTCCCATTTCACGTGTTTGATAATGGACCGTCAGATCCGAGGTTGCTACATATTTCACATGAGCTTCATCGCTATCTGCATTGTCACGAGGCAGAAGAGGATGATGATGATTATGATGAAGTCTTTCGAGCACTACGTATAGCTCATGGTGGACTGATAACTTATGTTAGTGAGGATGACTGTGTTTGATATATTATTTTATATTCAAACTAATGTAGTATTATTCAAACGTATACCAAAAAAATAATATGAAATCAATCGTTAATCCAAAATATAAAAATCACATTTCTATCATAAAATAACATGTTTTGGGACCACTAGTGTAAGTTGTTGCTAATGTTATAATTGTCCAGCGAATCCTATTATCCAAGAAGTTACATTAATGTGTGATGCTTCTTCCAATCTATTGTGATTGGTGGCAAGGAAAATCCTTCATTCAGTTTACCTATTACAAAAATACATTAGTGAGACGTAAATCATAGATTAGTAATTGCATTAAAGCATTAGAATATTTAGCAGAAGCCAATGATTTGAATTTACAAAACCAATGTAGTAAATGGGCGCATTAGGATTATGTGAAGTTGTCATATGGAAGTAAGTCTATTAAGAGCACTTAATGAGACAAGAATAACGTTATACCGATTTGCTATCACATAACCTATTTCTGGTAGTGTCATCCATTTATCTATTGATTGGGAACCTAAAGATGATATCAACAATGATTATCTCACTTTTAATAAGTGATATTTAAATAACTTTGCATAGAGGCTATTTCTGGAACCTCTAATTTTATTATCTAAATCACAATGAACCATTGACCAACCATCCTTATCATATCCATGAAATAATGCAATGGATCTAAACCCACAATTTCCATCATCCTTAATATCAACAATGTAATCAATAAATGGTTTGATATGTTCTGGAAATCATACAATGTACCTATGAGATGGTTTTTTCTTTAAGATTTGGGATAACTGTGAACACGGTCTCTTTGAAGATTTTTGAGAATTGTTGTGTGCTTGATCAACATACACATGATATGAAAGATTACGACAAACATCATATCCAACAAGTTTTTTCCTTTTTTCTCTTCACTCCTTCTTTGGTCACTATCTTTTCAAGAGGTGGTATCATCTTTGTTGTAGTGGGGTAAGAAATTTCACACACCCTGCTTTTTAGTGCTCTCTTTCCTGCTACATCCAATAACCTAAACCATTTCCACAGTGCATTAATTGCATTTGTCATGTCCACCCCTGCTCCATCTTTTGTGTCTACCTCTTGTTCACATTCCATACCGAGTTTCCTCAAATGGATATGAATAACATCAATTGGTATTGGTTCATCACTCAATGTGTATCTCTCTAACTCACAGGCACAAGGTAACCCATATATTATTCAATGAATACACCTGCACATTTGAGTGTTTGTACCTATGTCAATCCTATACCACTCTTCAGCAATGTGCCGCAAAGCAACTAGAGATACTGATCCACGCAAATTCCCATAATATGGACTAGTGTGCGCATGCTTAACCTCATAAAAGCTCTTCTGAAATGAAGCTCTAATATTTCCCACTTGAAACTTGATGTTGCATTCATAGCCTCCCAACATTTACACATATCACCTAAACTATTCTCCAACATCTGTTTCAGTTTCCAATGCACAGACTCAACCCTAACAAAAAAAGAAGAAGTTCAGTATCATTAATATTACCAGAAGCAAATTATGGATAAAAAGAAAACACATTACTTGTTAGTCATGGTGTCGCCTAAATGCAACACTTTATTGATCCAAACTTCAACAAATCTATGCCTATGAGGCGTCAACCACATGTCTTTCACATAATCAAGAAAAGGTTCATAATCCAAATAGGCATTGTCAAGTCGTTGCAACGTTTGATGGTAATCCACCTCATTATTGGCCATTACAAGTTCATACCAAAGCTTCTTTATCGGTTCTCGCATATCATTCATAACATACTCCTTACATTTCACTTTCACATTCTTGTTTATGTGAAATCGAAAAAGCAAATTAACTGTCGTAGGAAATACTGTTTCAATCGCTTTCATCAAAGCAAGATCTCTATCTGTTAAAATCACATGTGGCCATAACTCTTGTTTAGTGAAAAATTGTTTCAACTTATCAATTACCCAACACAAAGTCCTTGTTTGCTCAGATTCCAAATAGACAAACGCAAGAGAAAATGTTAACTTAATTGATGTCAGACCAACTATTTCAAACAAATGTTGTCTATACTTATTGGTTTTATAAGTACTATCCCTAATCAACACAATATGAAAAATATTCAACAACATCATTAAGTCTGGATGGGTCCAAAAAATATCTCTCACAACTTCAGACTCATATTTTTTTCTACTCCAATAAAAATAATTAGATTCCTCTATCAACTTATACAATTGTTGCATTTTCGTTCTAGGTCCCCTGATGTTTTTCTGAATCTTACTCTTATGTTTATATATTTGGGTGATTCGAGTCACATTCTTTGGATCCCGTTCTTGCAATGACAACAATGCGTGTCTTGGTAAAACATGACGTTTTGACAAATCAACAATATATTATTAGTCATCAACATTGAGTCGACTTACAAACGCATGACCTTCAAATCTATCAGGTAAACCATGGTCGCGAACTCCATATTTTACGTCAATATTCCAACTAAAACCATCTTTTGAAGGTGTTGACCTAACTTTGAAAGGAAAATTACATTTCTTAGCAACATTTTGTGTTTCACTACCCCTTCTTTGTATTTCCAGCTTTATCACAACCAAATATAACTTTGTCACTTTTTCTTCTCTTGTCAATATTGGCGTCCGAGTGGGTTATTATAATAATGACTCTATTTCTAAGTCCAACTTCCATAATCCACCTAATCGCCTTTTCTCTTGTAGGAAATTTTTCCGTAGCCGAGAATATCTCCGTCGTATCTACACTTGTCTGGTCTTTGAGCGGTAAAGAAAATACACGCTTCAGATAACTTTGTGCCAAGTTATCCGATTTTCAAAAATCTCAAACCAAATTACTCAACCACAAATTATCCGAAGTTATAATAAATACCAACCCGATATTTTGCAGACAAATTATTTGATAGTTTTATTCCTTTAAAAAACAAACCAGAAAACTTCCTTATAAGTTGTCTGATTTTGTAAAATATACAATCAAATTTCTTCTCAACATGTTATTCGATTTGAAAAATTAATATTCCGGAAATCTTTACCTTATGTTATTCGGTTTTCGTCGTATAGTGTCAAAAAGTACTTTTGAACTCATTTGACTACGCGGTAAAGAGTAAAAAAAAATTTGAAAAGGACAAAATTGAAATATTTGTAAAAATGTAGGGATATGAGAATAGTAGTAGGAGTATAGGATAAATTTTTTTGATTTTCAATAGAGTGTGTGAACATGCTTTGTTATAAACGGGCTGGGCCCTAAACAACAGTTGTGTTTGGGCTTATCCTACTCATCCTGCAATAATAACCTAAACCATTTCACCAACATATAAATATACAAAAACCCAATTTTTACAAGTCTTCTAGGGTTTACGAATCAATCGTCGTTGCTGCAAGGTTTCCACATCTACAATGGTACACCGATTCTCCTTCTTCATTCATCATTCCATAGTATCGATTTCGTCTCTTCTGTATTTTAACAATTCTGTGTTAACGAATCGCAGGGTAAGGGAACTGGAAGTTTCGGTAAGAGGAGGAACAAGACCCACACACTCTGTGTGAGGTGCGGCCGCCGCAGTTTCCACCTTCAGAAAAGTCGCTGCTCGGCGTGTGCTTACCCTGCTGCTCGCGTCAGGAAATGTAATTACTTAATTCTGTTCGTACTCAATTTGATTTCAATTTAGGGTTTATGTTTGGTTTATTAATTGTATCAGGAAATGTGATTACTATATTCTATAGTCTCAATTTGATTTCGTATTAGGGTTTATATCTGGTTTAGTAATTGAATTTGGTTTTCGATTATAGATAACTGGAGTGTTAAGGCAATCCGCAGAAAGACCACCGGAACTGGTAGGATGAGGTACTTGCGCAACGTTCCTCGGCGATTCAAGAGTGGTTTCAGAGAGGGTAATTACTTGATTTAGATCCTTTTCAATAGTTGTTTTGATTGATTGCATTGTTGAATAATTATTTTCTGGGTATTGATTATTTTTCTGTGTTCATAAATTCAGGAACTGAAGCTGCACCTAGGAAGAAGGGTGCTGTCACTGCTTAAGCTTTTTTGAGAATTGTTGTTCTGTTGGGTACGGAGTTTATAGAAATAGTTTGTTATTTGTGATTGAGGCAAGTATTTTTGAACTACTGTGTTTACAGCCTCATTGTTTCAGTTAATTTTCTATTTATTCTGTACTTTCTTGATTTTTCAATATGATTATAGAACTATTTCTTTGGTCAGTCGCTTTGTTGTGTGGTTTTATTAGTTTTGAGTAAGCTATACCTTAACTACTTAATTATGTTATGGTAGCTTCAACAACAGTCTCATTGAATGAGTATTGCTTCGTTGTAGTGGTTTTGTTAACTTTATAAGCTCTTTTTGAATATTATAATATTACGGGACTAGTTTGATATATCAAGATATAATCAAGAAACAAGCTTATCTTCATCTGTAGATCATACGTAGGTGTGTGTTGGAGCATAAATCACCACTTTATTTTAATGGTTATTGCTTTTAATTATACTATCTAAACCTTCTGAGTTGATGAATTCAATTTTTGTCTTCTCCATAGGGTATTTTTACTTTCCCCATGCGTCTATTATTAGCATGTTGAGAACTTTGGTATAGTTCATATATATATAGGTTATGCTCGTTTCGCATTTCATCTATTTTTATAGATATATAAATACAGTTTATATAGTAAAGTTGTTACCACAGAATGAGAAGAATTTCCTAAAATTTAATTTATCTAGTACATATTGAAATGTTTGATTTTTTTGTCATAATTGGTTTATAGGGTGAAAGTATGAACAGATCAGTCGCAACACATGTTTCTATGTACATCTTTTAATTAGAAATATGCTTTACACAATCTGTCAAACCAATTTATTTAGGAAGTCATGTTATGTACATGTTTTAATTTGAAAATTGGTTTACACAGAATAGTCTTAGTCTAACTTTGAAGTTTGTTTTGCAAGTCTTGTTGGTTCGATAAAAAAAATGTATATAAGACTATAATTTGATTCCTGAACCTGATTTTTGGAGAAAAAAAGGTTAGTAATGGTTATCTTGGCCGTTTTGAATGAATTTTGTATCCAAGGACCATCAACAACCATTGAAGTGCAAGACAGACCAAAAACTATTTTAACCCTTTAATACTTTGTTAGTTTATTAGTTTTTTTTTTCGAATTAAGAAATTATATATCCAAAAACAGAATTTACAGAGTGACCCCTATCTATCTTAATAGCATTTGAGAAATATGTTTTTGAAGGCCTGATTTCATCCGTATTCTATAAACAAATAACTTCTATAAATTTCCTTTCTATGTTATTACTGATGTTGTAAACTTTTTCATTGCTTAGTTTATAACTTATGTTGTAAACTTTTTCATTGCTAAGTTTATAACTTATGTTGTAAACTTTTTCATTACAAAGTTTATTACTAGTGTTAAACTTTTTCATTACTAAGTTTTCAACCTTCGTATACCGTTTCTGCCAATGAAACCTTGAGAATCTTGGCGCCCCACTGTTTGGTTTTGCTAGCATTCATTACCCAAATTAGCTCCTGCGTCCACAGCCTTAGGTTCATGCTCCACGTTTATCCATTTTAACACAACCTTCCAAATGTCCCTCATGACCCTGCATTCAAACAACAAATGTTGCTTGTCTTCCACACTATCACAGAGCAAACATGTATTATTCAACATTCCCAACTTTGCTTTTGTTGCAATTCGTTCATGGCATGCAAGCCACAGTGTAAACAGAGCTCTTGGCCGTGCAACATTGCTATAGAAGTCTCCTCCATGGCACATGTTGGTATTCCTCAAGAAAGCTATAATAGAACTTCATATTAAATTTTCGAGTCATCATCAGATCTTGCCACTGTTGCAACTCTTGTAGCTTAACTCTTTGCTTTAAGATATTCTTAAAAATTCAAGAGCAATTATCTCCTATTGGCAGAGACATAATGTCCTATTTCTTATATATGGACCTATTTTATCCACAGACTATCCTGTTTATTACACATGTTCCACAACAACTTAACAATACAAGCTCTATTCCACTATGTGATGGCAAAAATATAAATTTTAATTAACTGGGTTTTACCAGCATAAATCAACAAGTGGGCACTCCAATGCTCGATACGAGCCCCAATCTTATCCACTATATCAATGCATTGACTATTGGTTAATTGACTATTGGTTAGTTTCTTGCTTGCTAAGAGAATTCACAACTGCATCAAAACCCGTGACATGCCAATCATCTTCTTTGTATGGTCATCCATTTGATATTTGAAAATTAAACACCAATATACCCTACTTTGATTTTTTTTTTCTAGAGTATCTCTTTTCATATATATGCTCGGCCATTGAGATACCAAACATGTAAAGCTGAAAAAGTTCAGTGTGTGCTCGGTATCTAGTTACCAAGCACGTGAATAATATAATATTTTTTCGTTTTTGTTTTTATTAGTTTAAAATTGATTTTTTAATAGTTTTAATTATAATAAATATATATTATTGAATATATAATAAAATATATATATTTTTTTTTAAAAATTATTTATTTATTTTATAACTAAATTATTATTTTTTTAAATATTTATTATTATGCGATAAAGAAATGTAAAGTAGACGAAATAAATTTTCATTGATACAATATAAATAATACAAACACCATCGATTACTCAGGTGTTCAATGGTCGAGTATCTCTCTTCAATTTTTTTTTTATAAATTTTTTATTAATTTTTTTAAATTATAATATATTATTAAAACCATTTAACAAGTATATATAAACTAAAAAAGCCAAAAAAATTAAATTAATCTGGTGCTTGGTAATTGAGATATCGAACACCCACACGAAAACAAAACAAAAATATTAAAATATTTTGGTGCTCGGTTACTGGGTGTTCGGTATCCCAGTTACCAAGCACCAAATTAATTTAATTTTTTTGCCCTTTTTAGTTTATATATACTTGTTAAATTATTTTAATAATATATTATAATTTAATTTTAAAAAATTATTAATAAAAAAAATAAAAATAAAATTGAAGGGAGATACTCGACCATTGAACACTTGAATAATCGATGATGTCTGTATTATTTATATTGTATCAACGGAAATTCCTTTCTTCTACTTTACATTTCTTTATCACATAATTATACATATTTTAAAAAACTTAATTTAGTTATAAAATAAATAATTTTTTTTTAAATATTATATTTTATTATATATTCAATAATATATATTTATTATAATTAAAGTTATAAAAAAATCAATTTAAAACACTAATAAAAGCAAAAACGAAAAAATATTATATTTTTCGCGTGCTTACTTTTTCAGTTTCACATGCTTGGTATCTCAATTGTATTCTGGATTTTTTTTTTCAAAGTAGGATATATTGGTGTTTAATTTTCAAATATGGGTATATGAGTAAAAAATCTCATCCATCCCTCCACAATATAACTTGAATTTCCTAGGGTTCACATATAAACTAGTGGATTTCGAAAAAGCTTGAAACCTCTCCAACATCAACTGAACAGAGGTCACATCACCCCTAGAAAATAACAACAAATCATCTGCAAAGGTGACATCAACTATTTGGAACGAGATCTGGATAATTAAAATAAAAATATAGGGACAAAAAAATGAAAAATAAAGTGATCAAAATTCTGTATCTTAAAATAGGGAGACCAAAAATAAAATTGAAAACAAGAGGACCAAAATTCCAGATTTTAAAATAGGGGAAACAAAATTATAAAAAAAAATGAAAATATGGGCACCAAAATTGCAATGCCTATATTTTATTATCAAATATCTATTGACTAAAACTCCATCCTTTATATTTATCGAGAACTGATTAATAATTAATTAAGAGAGTTTCTTAATCCACCCCTTGGGGCTCTTAGGCATTCAGTGCGTTTCTAAAAATATCTTCCGTTTTCAGAGATATATCGCTGGAAGAACCATAAACATTGAATTTTTCCTGAGATATATCTCCGGAAGCACCATAAACACACATTTTATAAAAAACAACTCAAAAAATGATGCTTCCGGAGATACATCTCTGAAATCTGAAGGATATTTTTGGAAGCGTGCATGATGCTTAAGAAGTGTGTACGTGGTGAGATAAGAAATTCTCTTAATTAAATAGAGATGAAATTGTTGATGCAGTAGAGAGATCAAGAGAAAAGAAGAATTACACCTGTAACAAATAAATAGGAGATGAAATTGTTTTAATTTATTTAAGTTTAAATGCATTTTTGGTTCTCATACTATGACAATCTTTATCTTTTTGTCCCCCAATTTTAAAAATAAGTTTTTTTCCACGAACACCACTTTGGATTTACATTACCTCCTTCCATTTTTCACTGATGGCAGTCCCGGTAATGACATGGCAAGGAATTGTTGGCGCCAAGTCATATTATTTTTCCAGATATTTTAATTAAAATGGTTGATTTCCTTTTTGAAAATATTAAAAAATGTTTTGTATTCCATTTAAAAATAATTAGTATTAATTAAATACTCAAAACTAAATCCCAAATCAATTTACACTCTTTCCACATTTTTGAAAAACATGGGTGAAAAACCCTAATCCCAAATCCCAAATCATATTTCTGGAAAAGGACACGAATAACTCTAATCCCTTATTGATGAATGTGTATCTGAGATGATTGGAAGTGAGATTTTCATGGCATATAAGGATTTGGATAGGATAATTAAAAATGAGGGTTATAAAGACATATTGTGTATGTGGTATTAAAATCCTAGGTTCAATTTTTCCCGTTATCTTAGAACCTTGAATAATGATAATGATGTGTTGATATTTGCAAAATATGTCATAGAGTATGAGGTAATAGATGTTTATGTGGAACACAATGTAGATAACCCTGAGATTGTGGGTGCTAGTGTATTAGGTACTAACATTAATTATGATGATGTTCAATGTACTGGGTTTAGAAGTGCAAATGTTGAAGATATGACTGGTGGTAATCATGTTGAAGTTTTGCTGGTCTGGATGTTGAAGATGATGATAATGTGGTTGATGTCGATAACCATGAAGATAATGTGGTTGGTGATGATAACGTTGAAGATGAGAGTGCGGATAATGTTAGAGATAATGTGGTTAGTGATGATAATGTTGAAGACGAGAGTGTTGATAATGTGGTTGGTGATGATAACTTTGAAGATGATGGTGAAATGGGTGTTGATGAAGATTATGTTGCAAGTGAGTTTAGTGATGAGGATAGTGATTTTCCATTTAGTGAAGAATCTGAGGACTTTGTCTAGACCAAGGTTTTATCCCCTGACTTAGGTGAATATTCTAGTGGCAACAAGGAACAAGTTAATGAGGGACATGGAAAATCTGAAGATTCTGATCATTTATACACTCGTCCTGAGACTGATGATGATGAAAAAGTAGTTAAGTATTTAACTTATTAGAGTGGCTTTAGAGGGAAATTTCATTTAGGGATGATGTTCAACAACAAAGAGATGATATGAGAGGAAATCAAGGACTATGGAATGGAAAATCATAAGAATGTGTTCATAAAGAAGAATGATTACAAAAGGATGGTGATTAAATCCATGGCTGGTTGTAACTTTTATGTGAAGATTAATAAAAGGAATGATCAACAATATTGACAAGTAGTTAGCTTTATTGATGAAACATACATACCATAATATTGCACATAACAGGAATGCAAAAATTAATTGTCTTGCATTTTTTTGCGAATATCCTTAGACACAACCCTTACATTAAACAAACATGGCTCATAGCTGAGTCCATTGAGAGGTGGGAAGATAAATTATCATCTGATCAGGCTTATGGGAAAAAAGGAAGTCAATGGAGTTGATTCAAGATGATGTGACTGAACAGTTCAACCATTTGATAAGCTATGGGGAAGAGTTATTGAAATTAAATCCTAATAGCATCATGGTTATACAATATTATGAAAGTTAATGTCTCTCACATTTTTTAAATGAACTATGTGTGTCTAGAAGTCTGCAAGGCATGATTTGAAAAAATATGTAGGCCACTCATAGGGTTGAATGCTTGTTTTTTGAAAGGTGACTATGGTGGTCAATTAATGGCAGTAGTAGGAAGGGATGGCAACAATCAAATATTTCCAATTACATATGTTGTTGTTGAAGCTGAGATCTATGACTCATAGGAGTGGTTCTTACACCTTATACTTGAAGATTTAAATCAAGTCAATCAAAGCGCATATGCCTTTATATCTGACTTACATAAGGTATTATATGGTTCCGCCTTATATATATTGCTTACATCTTATTATATAATTATGTCTTATATGAATTGCTTACATCTTATTCTACGGTTCTACCTTAATATGTGACAGGGACTGGTTCATGCAGTTCAAGGTATTAACACATATGTAGAACAAAGATTGTGTGTCAAACATCTTTATGGCAATTGGAAGAAGAAGTACCCTGACTTGGAATTAAAGAAAGTTATGCGGTTAACAACTAGGGCAATAACAATACCAACATGAGATAGGGAACTGCATAAAATGAAAACTTTAAATGAAAATGCATGGAAGAACATGTCAGAAGCTCCTGTACAACTATGGATCATATCAAATTTCAAAACATATACAATGTGTGATTTACAAGTCAATAACATGTGCGAGACATTTAACAAGGCAATACTTAAGCATAGAGATAAACTTATTATCACCTTATTAGAGGGTATCAAACATTATATAACAAAAATGATAATTATCCAGAGGGAGTTACTGCAAAGGTATAACATGAGTATATGTCCTAGAATTCCAGTTGGTCATCGAGAAGAATAAAAAGTAGTCTAAAGGGTGGACTCAAACATGGTGTGGTGATGATGATCTTGTAATATTTGGTGTAAAAAATGGTATTGAGACCTGTTGTGTAAATATAAAAAATAAGACATGCTCATGTAGAAAGTGGTACTTGAGTGGGATACCCTATTATCATGCTATCACATGTATACATAGCATAAAAAAGCAACCTGAAGACTATGTGATTGAGTATTATAGGTATAATATGTTTAAACATGATTTGTTTTGAATTGTTATGTACTGTTTAGAATTGTTATGAACTCTTTTGTTTTGAAATATTTAGTAGGAAAACATAAATTGATAAAACCTACTTAAACATTGTATTTATAACAAATGGACCACAATTGTGGCCTGCGAGTGAACTTGCACCAGTTTATCCACCACCGATGAGACGAACAACTGGTCGTCCAAAAAAGATGAGAAACAAGACATATGATGAACCAAGGAATCCACATGTTTCCCCAAGGAGGTTTGCGACTGTTACTTGAAAAATAATATGGTCAAATGGGTCATAACAAGAGGAGTTGTAAGGGAAAAAGAGCAGCTGACATAACAATGCTAAAAGGTGGCAACACAAAAAAGGAAAAAAAAGGAAAAACAATGTGGAAAAGGAAAGAAAAAGACCTCTAAAAACTAGGCTGAAATCACACAAGGATCTTAAGCACCTCTAGCAACTCAAAATTAGGTTTAAATGAATATGATTTTTGGTATGTAATAAACCATTGTGTTTTGTTATGAACATGGTCTATAATGAACCATTATGTCTTGTTATAAACATGGTATGTAATGAACAATTATGTTTTGTTAAGTATTGAACCTGGTTTGTTATGCAATTAACTTTGTCTGCCATATTTTGGTATGTAATTGCCATGTTGGCCTGTTGTAATGAACCTGGTATGATGTGATGAACCTGTTGTTTGTTAGTTATTTGATGTTTACTTTAATTTGTTATTCATGTTTTGTTATTCATTGTGTATCAAGCAATATGGTATGTTAAGTTTTATTATTCATCATGTATCAGTCAATATGGTCTATTATGTTTTGTTATTCATTGTGTATCAATAATATTCAAGTATCAATAACATTCAACATATTCAACAAGATATGTTTTGTTATACGATGTTTACTGCAATAAGTTTTAATGAATAAGTATCAATACAATTCAACATATTCAATAACATTCAATAATGAACCCAAAATTGCATGAGAATTGAATAAGAGTTTCATTATAATTGAAGCATATTTACATTTGAATAATGAACCCAAAATTACATTAGAATTGAAGCAGAATTACAACCAAATCAAATAACAATTAATCAACTAAATATTTATTGTCGCATCTAAAACAAAATACGACCTCACGAGCACATCACACACTTGCGGATGACTATTAGAGTCGCCACCAAATTTTATTTATTCCTAAGGAAAGAGATAATAACGATAAAAACCTTAAGGAAAGAGAATAAGATGGTCATCATACCCAAATTAGATTCGGGAGTCGGATATTCGAGGGGAGGGTATTAGCACCTCTCACATCTGTTGTACTCAACGGGAACCTCCTAATAAGCTATAGTTAAGTGTTTGTTAAGGGAATGCAGTTGTGTAATTGCTAAAAGAATATTTACAAAAAGAAAGGGGGGATTTTTTTTATTAATGTGCTTGCCAATGTTTCAAAACCCCGTTCCTACATACTCGCATAGTGTAATGAGAAAATCAAAACTTCGTAGATCATGTAAAAATGTTTATGGGTTGGTTGTTTTTAGAGAATAGCGTTAGATAGTATTTTAGCGGTTAGACGTATGTTTATATGCTCGCACAATTGAGGTTTAGTCGTTGTTTGTATGTTTATATGCTCGCTCAATCGAGGTTTAGTCGGCTAAACATACGTTTAAATGGGCCAGACTATTATTTTGTGAAAATATTTTTGATTTTTTGGAGGCACAAGGGAAAAAATAATATGATGAGTGAATGTTAATTTTAAGAAATCCATCCATTAAACTAAACATTCTCTCTGCTTTCGCCTTACGCTCCCAAACCCCTCCACAAATCCAACTCTCCTCACCACAATCCCTCTATTAGTCGTCGTCAACGAAACTTTCCCGTCACCATCACCGCCGATTGCTTCCGACAATGCTCGCTTGATCCTCTCCAAATTATCCTTATCCTCGATCTTATTCCAATGGGAATCAGTGACGAAGAACTTCTTGATGAAGTACTCTCCTTGAACTCAACAGTTGCTTTGTCAATGCTGAGGCCGAGGATTTTGAAAACCCTAGTGATGACCTGGAGGAGACCGATCCGGTTGCGAGCTTAAATGACAAAGGCGGTGGAGTCGTTAGAATCGAAGTTGTCGACTGTGATGGTTGACGTGGAAGGTGTTGATTCGTTGGTAGATGCTCGTATACAGATACGGTTGCCAATAAGGTTTTGTGGTGGTGTGGCACCTGTGGTTGTGTGGGGGGTGAGTTTGGAGGTGAATCGATGGTGACGACCATGCTGCCAACAAGGTTTTGTGGTGGTGTGGGACTGTGGTTGTGTGGGGGATGGGTTTGGAGGTGAAGGTAGAAGGAGAAATGGATGTGTGAGGAATGAAAATGTAACATCTTTATAAATTCTGCTTTGGTTATAATTCTTCCACATATGAAAAGAAGAATATTATATTATGACATGAAATTTCATTATTACCGAGTTTGCCTGATGTTATTATACATGTGGCGTGCCACATCATTCACCGTTAGTGGAAACTAAAGGGAGAGACCAAAGTTATGAACGGAAAATTTTAAGATGATTAAAGTTTGAAGGAAATTTTTGGAGGAATCAAACCTCAAAGTTGATATATATATATATATATATATATTTAACCCTTTATATATATATATATATATATATATATATATATATATATATATATATATATATATATATATATATATAAAGGGTTAAATATATATATATATATATATATATATATATATATATATATATATATATATATATATATATATATATATATTAACCCTTTAAACTATTACTTTCTTATCATTTAATTCATAAATTATTAAAATTAATTAAAAATTTTAAAATATTCTTTCTTCTAACTTTTTAGTTCTCCTGCTGCTAATAGTTTTTAAACCATCAGGAAAAATAATCAATTATTTAAAATATATAATTGGTTGTTGATATAAATATTATTTACACGCGCCACAATTTTTTTCACCTATATAAATTAGAGATTAATTAAAAAATTTTACACCATCAATCTATCACAATCATGATTATTACTTTAAAAATATAATTAAAATAAATATCAAATATAGTTTTGGGTAAGAAAGTTATCATTCACTCACTGACATACTGTTTTACACCATCATCAATGTATTCCAATTAAATTAAATCTAAAATAAAAAAAAAATGATGTGTATGAGTCGTGTTGTAATTGTTGCGTAGCAATGATTGTACTAGTCACCATTTTGTAATTATCCTTTAACTCTTCATCCACCTGTCCTTCAACTCTCCATCTACAACACAAAAACCAATCGTGATACCCAGAATTTCCCCTTTCCCAGTTCTTCCAATTCTTCATCCATGGCTTCTCGCCGTCGCATGTTATTAAAAGTCATCATCCTCGGTGATAGCGGGTAACCTTTTCCTTTCCCCCATTTTTTTCCTATTTGAATTTCATCAATAGAATGGTTGATAATGGATTAGGTTATTGCTACATTCAAATTTGAAACTGTGATTTTAGATTCAATAGATTTGTACCTTTATGGATCGCAATTATTGGCAATTAGTTAGATGCAATGTGAGTTAGAGTTGGCTATTAGGTTTTGTTTGGTAATTGGTGTTTTATTTGTTTTTTGCAGGGTTGGCAAAACTTCATTGATGAATCAGTATGCTGCAAAATTCTCTTTTGTTTAATACTGTTGTATGATGAATTGTTTGATTAATATTCTTGTGTTGAAATGTTGAAATGATCAAATTTTTTTTCTTCCTGTATGTACTACTAGGTATGTGAATCGAAAGTTTAGTAATCAGTATAAAGCTACCATTGGAGCTGATTTCCTTACCAAGGAAGTTCAATATGAAGATAGGTTGTTCACATTGCAGGTAAGATTTAGGGGAATATCATGTTTCTTTTTCGATGAATAAATGTGCGATGCATGCTGTTTTGTTTACTTGTGCAATTTTACTTGCTTGTCATTGTGCTCTAAGTCAGATTTTATTGCCTCAGTAGCATGTTATGAATTAGTTATATGACATGTTTTAGGATCTATAAAGGTCTGATATTTAATATGGCACATAGACAAGGCAACGTAGATACTGGTTACTGAAAAATTCTTAAAACTCAAGATACAATATGTTCGAATAAGTTAACATGAATTTAATATATACACATGCCATACATACATGCATAATGTGGGGATATTAGGTTGATTTGATGATTGAGGTGAGAGAGTTAAGGAGGTAAAGAGGTTGTGGTTCGATTTTCACCCCCAAAATAATACTAACATTTGCCGTTTCAGAAAAGACACACATGCATATTGATTGTAAAAGCACCAATATTTCTAATTAATATGTGGATTTTAGTTTATATGCACTATCTTCCATTCTCATTTGAATGTGCTTTTTCGTTCTAGAAGAAGCATAACGTCACCGTTTGTCCTTTCAAATGAAAAGTATTGTCAATGTCAATAGAGAGAAATAACAAAAATGCTATGGTACCTGAAACGTTTCTTTTTTTAATTTAGATATTGTACTTGTTGATATGTTCTATTGAATACTTCTCTTTGCTGCATGAAAGAATCAATGCTTTAGTTTATTATGGACAATTACATTGATTCAATAATCAACAACAACAACAACAACCAAGCCTTATCCCACTAAGTGGGGTCGGCTACATTGATTCAATAATCACCAATAAAATTTGATTAAAATTGATCTTTTCTCTTAGTATTTAGCATACAATATGGGAGATCGTATTTTGTCGATTGCTCTCGGTTCACATTCATTTAGGAGAATCTATTATATATAATCATCCAAAATAAAGATGTTCTTGTACTCGTAGATCTGGGATACTGCTGGTCAGGAGAGGTTTCAAAGTCTTGGCGTGGCTTTCTACCGAGGTGCAGATTGTTGTGTCCTTGTTTATGATGTAAATGTCATGAAATCTTTTGAAAACCTTAATCACTGGCGAGAAGAATTCCTTATTCAGGTGATTTTTAATCTCTGACTTTTGAGTGATCTTAATATGTTTTCTAAAGGACGGTGATTAATATTATACCTAATTGATTTGATTTTCAGGCCAGTCCATCTGACCCTGAAAACTTCCCATTTGTGGTGCTGGGAAACAAAGTAGATGTTGATGGTGGGAATGGCCGTGTTGTAAGTCATTTATCGTCTCATAGAATAATCACTTCCGAACATATATAAAAGTTATTTTTCAGAATTCAACCATCTGTATTTGTTGTTATCTCTTCTGTTTAGGTTTCTGAGAAGAAAGCAAAAGCATGGTGTGCTTCCAAGGGAAACATACCATACTTTGAGACCTCTGCAAAGGAGGGATTCAATGTTGAAGCTGCTTTTGAGTGCATAACCAAAAACGCTCTCAAGAATGAACCTGAAGAAGAAATGTGAGTCCTCCTACCTAAAGTTTAGTGTTTTTTAAGGCACGTCGTTAGCTGTGGACCATCTAAGAATTTATTGGCAGCATTTAAAATATTATAGATGGCAAGGGAGAGAGGGGGAAAAAATACTATCTTATTTTAAGATATAGTGGCTTTGATTTGTTCTTGTTTTTTATTTTACCATATGAAAGAATCTATAAGTTGCTATTTCAATTTGAGCACTAGCTCTTTGAGGAGGATGGTTGGAGCAATGTCCTAGATATTTGATTTGATCTCTGGTTGTTGATTATGACAGATACATGCCTGAAACAATTGATGTTGGTGGCGGTGGACGGCAACAGAGGTCAACAGGCTGTGAATGTTGATAAAAGTTCTTTGAATAGTCAGCTTCACATGCAAGATTGGTGCCAAAATACCGTATCCATCAAATTGGTGATATATTCTGCATCCTTCAATTTGGTGATATATTCTGCATCCTTCAAATTGGTGATATAGTCTACATTTTAAGCAATGAAAAGGCTAGGGCAACTTGTCCTTCTTGTATCTCACTACTAGTGGCTTAGATTTTCTTCTTGTATTTCAGCAATAATATTTGTAATAAATGTTGACATATTATTTTTCATCAGTAAATATATGCTGAAACTTTCTTAACTATTACATTTTTGAATCAAGAGTTTAAGTATATTATTTATGAAAATTTGAGGGCAAGTATGTTACTTGAAATTGTATTATATTCATTTGGCGCATGAGTGTTATGATACTGATGTGACAAAAATCTTCTTTCATAGAAACACTTTTAAAACATTACGACGTGTTTGAAAAATCTTCTTTCATAGAAACACTTTTAAAACATTACGACGTGTTTGAAAGGGTTTAGATCCTCGCATTTTGTTTTTTTCTCTAATTTTCTTTTTACCCCATCTCTTTCTTAATTTCACTCCCTCTATTCATTATAAAAGAGGGAGATATAGAGTTAGGAGAGAAAACAATCAAATCTTATTCATTATAAAGAGGGATATAGAGTTAGGAGAGATAACAATCAAATTTTATCACTAAATAGGATTAGTTGGATCGGTTAAATGTATCAACTTCAGTTACTTATAATGTTCTTAGTTATAATGTTCTTATTTAGAATTATGTTTATATTTAAATCGTCAATTTCGAGATTTTAGTATTATATATATATATATATATATATATATATATATATATATATATATATATATATATATATATATATATATATATATATATATATATATATATATATATATATATATATATATATATATATATATATATATATATATATATATATATATATATATATATATATATATATATATATATATATATATATATATAAGGGATGGCAAAACGGGTCCGACCTGTTGGGTATGTCCGTTTTCCCCGCACTTTAGTGCGGGATGGACCAAGGGTTTAGGCCCTCACCTTCTGATCTCACCTGATCAGAAGGGCCTTCCAATGACTTGATGAATGAGCCAGAGAATGAAATGAGGAAGGGGGTGTACCTGCAAAGCACTCTAATGCTTAAGTTAGAAGAAGTACAAAATGTTAAGGTTTGTTCAGAATGAGTGAGAGAATACCTGACCCTTTGCCAAGAAAGGGTATTTATAATATGCCCCCAGCGCTGGGCCAAGGCCCCTCAATGGGCTTAATCTGGCTAGGCCCAAGGAGGAGCTGCCAAGGGACGCGTAAGAAGTGTGAAGACCTAGACAAAAGGTCTGCCCCTTGGTCCAACTACCCCTATCTTTCAGGAGATAATGAAGGGCAGTTGGGTGGTGTGGCAGATGAGCTGGCAGACATGCTCTTTGCCCGTCTTCAGTGTGTGTCCGTCGTATCAGCAGGTGATTTATCCAAGAGGTTCACCTGCTCGAGCACATGGGCCTTTGCCCGACATATTTTGGGCCGTCCCCCTGTATATCCTCGCGGCCCAGTCCAGAACAGGAGCCCCCCAAGTCGAGTCTCTGAGTCAGAGTGATGACTTGTACTGCAATCGGGGTACGCGCGCCAAGGATAAGGTAGCGGGCGTATGGCTGGGCACGTAATATTCCAGCAGAACTGCCCGCAACATCCCTTTCTCCTCGAGCACTTGATACTCCAAACAGTGTCGAGGACGAAGGTCGCCGACGTGTTCGTGCTGTTTTTATAGAAGTCGAGGACATCGCACGGGGTCGGGGACGTTCCGTGGAGTCGGGGAGGTGTATAGCTGCTCGACGTCGTTTCGGTTTCCTTATGGATTGACGTGTTTCAGTATTAATGGTGTCGCTTCGTTTAGTGTGCAAACGGCGGCGTAGGCAGTAGGTAATGATGACCTAGCGCGTTGATCCACGCGCCTAGGACTATAAAAGGAAGCTGAGTGACTTCATTTTCACTTTTTCGCTCAGAGGTTCACCGGAAGCTCTGACGAATTTCCTTGTCTCCGCCCGTCTTGCCGCCTGAACCACTGCTGCTGCTCGCGCGCCACCGTCCCTTTTTGATTCTCAACATGTCAGGTATCATTTTTGTCTTCTTAATCCTCTATTTTCCACTTTTTTGCGTTAAATGGCTGTGAATGCATGTATTTGTTATAGAGTGATTAGATTTGACTTAGAAATAGTGAAATAGACTGTAGATGAAAAAATAGGGTTAGGATTAGACTGTCCCGGATAGGAATTTCATGTGTCGGGCAAAATTTTCATAAGCATGTATGAGATATTTGCCCGGTGCATAAGAACGTGCGTATTCCTGTGCCGAACACGTGCGGAACTTCTCAACTGGGCCTGGTGGCAGTGGGTGGAGTTTCGCACTGGTGCTTGTGAACGTCGCTTCTACGCCCTTTCACTTGACCTGCGGTGGAAGGGTGGATTTGATATGACGTCGAATTCACTCTTTCTGCGTTTCAGGTGCAACAGGGCGTTTACGACCGAGAAGAGAAGACGTCGGGCAACGGTCCGAGGATATGGACATCACGCGTTTGTCTGTCGGGGAGGAGAGCGCTAGGGATGGTACTAAGCATGCCTCCTCGTCCGGACAGAATGACCTCTCCTGGGTCGCGGACGAACCCTTGGATGAGGAATCTTATTTTTGTGACGAGGCGATCCCCGCTTATGTCGTGGTGGAGGATAGAAGCCGGGAAGATCCTGAAAACTGGCAGTGCCATGCCCCTAAAGAGACGGACCGAATATGCCATCGTTTCCCCGGGAAGCAGTTCGCCATGTACGAGTTCGCTTTCTGGGAGGCGGGGATTAGGCTGCCCTTCAATTCTTTTCAAATGTCCATCTTCAAGTGGCTTCGGCTGGCACCGTCTCAGTTACACCCTAATGCCCTCGCTTTTATGCGGGCGTTTGAGTTGGTCTGCCGCTTCCTCGGCGTTGGGTGTACTCGGGCCCTTTTCTTCCATGTCTTCCACCTCCAGCGGTCCGGTCTTCGGGGACGACACAACTGGGTTTTCTTCAAACAACCTGTACGTTTGTTCAAGACGTACGTGGATTCTGCCCGTCATTTTAAGGGTCGGTGGTATGTGGTGAGACCGATCACCCGTGCTGCCCTGCATTCCCTCTATTACTACAAACGGGAAGCAAATGGGGAGGAGAAATTGATGTCGAAGATACCGCTGAGGTGGCAGCGCGACCATTTCGATCTCACCACTGGCCATTATAGGATTAAGTTTGCAATGCTGGGCGTCGAGGATAGGCTCGCTTATAAGAAGTTGGTCGAGTACGTGTAGAGCTTCAACTTGGCGGTCTGGACAGATCGAAAGGGTGTGCCTTACGTTGATGAGGTCGGAATGCCGATCTGCGAGGCCCGTATTATTAATACCAAGGCTTTGCTCGAGTGTAGAACCAAGGAGAAGGCCATGAAATTATTGAGTAGGTGTTTTATTTATTTTTATTTTTGTTTATGTCTTCGCCCGCTGATATTTATGTGCCTCGTTTTGCAGGTGCTATGCCCACCACTCGCGACCGGGTCCTCAAGCTGGCCAACCAAGTTGGTGCCCCGGACAGGGTTCCAAAGAAGAAGAAAAAGATTGCGCCTCGTGTTCAGGAGGTAGCTGGGGACTCCGGGGCTGGGACCTCGAACGCAGCGAGTCCAGCGCCCTTCTCTCCTCCTCGGGCATCCATGATCAACATACCTGACAGCCCGCCTCCATCAGCCTCCCCTCTCCACAAGCGGATGCGTCTGGAGGGGACTCTCTCAAGGTCGACCTTAGGGGGGAACGGGAGTCCGGCCGGACCTGGCAGTTACTTACTGCCCCCCTGTTATGTGGAGCGGGCCTTTTTCAAGACCGAGGATGCGATCGCCGTGCCAGCGCCCGAAGCAAGGGCTATCCTGAACCAGGAGGCTGGTGTCCGGCGTAAGGAACTGATAAGGGACTTGGCCGCCGTCATCCGGGTGATGGAGACGGCCATGGTCCTGACCGATACTTCAGTGTCCACTGCCTCATAGATACTTCGAGTTACATCTCCCCTTGAATTTATGTCCATCTCTTTTATCCTCAGTCGGGATACTCAGGAACTTATTCCTTCAATAGAAGTACGACGAACGAAGACGGGAGGTTATGAATACTATGTTATCAAACGAGACGGGAACGAGTTCCTCATATTCTTCACTATATTATCAAACAAGACGAATTCCTCATATTCTTCAGCAACAAATCGGGATTTATTTTCCCTGGCCAGCAGTTGATATACGAAGATATCCAGACGCTTCAGACTACATGATGCATACATATATCATTTACATCATACCATAACATACACATCCATAAGTACATAATACATTACCTAAGTGCATCATACTATGCATGCATACATAGTGCATAAACTAATATTCTCCTTGCAGGATAGTTATATGCAGGTAAAACAACATCAACAACTTATACCTCGGGACGTTGTTTATCCTCCTGGAAGCTACCATGACTTTGGGCCGTTGTTTATCTTCCCAAAAGTCATACCCTTACCTTGGGCCGTTGTTTATCTTCCCAAGTACCCTATCATGACTTTGGGGCGTTGTTTATCTTCCCAAAAGTCATACCCTTACCTTGGGCCGTTGTTTATCTTCCCAAGTACCCTATCATGACTTTGGGCCGTTGTTTATCTTCCCAAAAGTCATACCCTTACCTTGGGCCGTTGTTTATCTTCCCAAGTACCCTATCATGACTTTGGGCCGTTGTTTATCTTCCCAAAAGTCATACCCTTACTTTGGGCCGTTGTTTATCTTCCCGAGTACCCTATCATGACTTTGGGCCGTTGTTTATCTTCCCAAAAGTCATACCCTTACCTTGGGCCGTTGTTTATCTTCCCAAGTACCCTATCATGACTTTGGGCCGTTGTTTATCTTCCCAAAAGTCATACCCTTACCTTGGGCCGTTGTTTATCTTCCCAAGTACCCTATCATGACTTTGGGCCGTTGTTTATCTTCCCAAAAGTCATACCCTTACCTTGGGCCGTTGTTTATCTTCCCAAGTACCCTATCATGACTTTGGGCCGTTGTTTATCTTCCCAAAAGTCACACCCTTAAAGGTTACTCCAGAAGGTCAAGTTGACTTCTACTATCA
The DNA here is from genome assembly GCA_963966055.1 of Lathyrus aphaca. Lineage (NCBI taxonomy): Eukaryota > Viridiplantae > Streptophyta > Magnoliopsida > Fabales > Fabaceae > Lathyrus > Lathyrus aphaca. Next base: position 735,104,808 of record OZ014519.1, on the reverse strand, counting down.
TCTATCAAACACCGAAGCTGCAAGACAAGTTGCCCAAAGTAGCAAGAAAGGAAGACTACCTATTCCTGTTGAGATATGGGGCACCTTGGGACATCCAAGTGGAAAATTTGATTTCATGGTGAAATATACTGCTCCTGAAAGTTCACAGATTTCAATTGAAGACATTCAACCAACTGGATGGGACAACATTTGAATTTTCATTTGTAATTGCTTTTATTTGTTTAAACACTTACTATTATGTTAAACTTTTGTTTTCATTAATGCATTGCATATGTTTGTCTTGAATTAATCCATTCGTTTCACTATATTTAAAACTATGCTTCTTATTTTTATCTTGTGATATTTAACTCCTGATAAAGCTATAAGCCTGTAGAGGGAGGATGACGAAAACAATACCATAATATTAGGCAGTATGCTTTTGAACAGACTATGCTGACGATGTACAGACATTGTTTCAATTCCTAAACAGTGGAGATATAAGGAAGTTAATCCCTAGTCAACCCTTTTGAGCCTATGAAGTATGAGTTTTTATTCTCGCACAAATTAAAACCCTTATTCATAACCTGGGGCAGGTTAGTTACTCGGTTAACTCAAATATGCCAATTATCTGTGTTGTACACAACTAATGATGGTTCTCTGTAATCATTAAACCTGACAGTCAACATCCAGCAAAAGAAAAGCTCACTAAGTTAAAACCTGTGAAGGAGACTTGGCCAAAATAAAATAAAATTAAGACATCCCGTTGACTGTAACCCTGAAATAAAACAGTTCAGGCAAAAAGAAGGGATAGCAAAGTCAAAAGAAAAAAAAGAGGTCACTATGAATCCTCAACAAAGAAAGATGACTGAATGATCAAATAAATTTTTGGTTTCTGAACCATCACAAATGTCAGTGTTACAATTCCAAACTCCTTTGAGCCTCAATGCATAAGTTAACTGAGCATAGGACTGAAGAACATCATGAAGATTGGGTTGGGTACAAATAAAATTTGAGCCTTTATCCTTTGTTTCTTAAACCGTGAACCAGGCCACATTACAACCCTTTAAAAGTCCTAACTGAAGCATGGTTAGTCCGAAAGCTTACTGCTACAAAAAGGTATCCTGACTCCTTTAGGGCTTATTATAAAACTTGAGTTAATATCACAGTTTTCATAAAAATTGTTTTTCTAAAAATAACTTTTTTTCAAAATTTCAAGACAGACATAAGCATTGCATTTTTGAATATATTTGTTAGCATATACTTGAGTGTTTGATAAACAGAGATACTTACAGGATGAATGTTCAAAGTCCTTCTGATAAACAAAGTTGCTTCCTGGATCAAAGTCCATGTATACAAAGGGGCATAGTCATTATCTCCCAATCAAGGAGGCAGGCCATGATACTGCCTAACTCATTTGGGGAAATCAGGACAGGATTCAACTATGTTTAAGTAGCCAGGGGAAGATCTTCTCATCTATCTAAGTTACCAAGGGTAACATTACAGAGTTCATAATGCTAGAGGCATAGTCACTGTTTCCCAATCAAGGGGCATACCAACTTACTGTTCAATTCATTCGAGGAAATCAGGTCCAGATTCAACAAGTGCTTAATAGCCAGGGGCAGCTCTCCTCATATATTTGAATTACCAAGGGTAACATTATAAAGTTCATGATGTCAGGGGCATATTATTGTGGGGCATTCTGCTTATTTCTCTTGAGGTAACTACATTCAGATACTTCCATTATGGGACAATTCATCCTCAACCAAGGGGCAATGCTCTCTTTTCAAATCTAATATCCGGAGCGTATATGGTCCATCACAATTTGAAGACACGTTCCTTTCATTTTATTACCTTGATATTGGATTCTCAGCAGAAGCCATTGTGGAAATTAATTGTCTACGTCAGTAGTATAAGATGGTGTCAGTATCATGTCTTCAGATCCAACTATGAGGATTTCAAGGAAGGTATTCAGGAAAGTTAAGAATCTCAGGAGCTCTAAATCCAATTGGTTATACACTCTCAAAGTTGAAACGATTCTGTTTTCGAGTTCAGCTTTACTTTTCCCTCTTTATTCAGGATTACTTTTCCTCTTTTACTAAAGCGAAAAACGTCTATTGGTTGTGTTTGAATGCATGTATGCTTTTGAATATGATTGATGTTTACCAGAAATGCATAAAATGCTTGAATATGATTGATGTTTACCAGAAATGCATAAAATGCAGTAATAGTATTTACTAAGGACGAACGAGGGTAGTAGTTCAACGAAGCTTCGCCGGTTCATCCCCACAAGACAACTACAAATCCCCAGCAAGGGCAAATCTATCTTGATAGATACTCCGAGTTACATCTCCCCTTGAATTTATGTCCATCTCTTTTATCCTCAGTCGGGATACTCAGGAACTTATTCCTTCAATAGAAGTACGACGAACGAAGACGGGAGGTTATGAATACTATGTTATCAAACGAGACGGGAACGAGTTCCTCATATTCTTCACTATATTATCAAACAAGACGAATTCCTCATATTCTTCAGCAACAAATCGGGATTTATTTTCCCTGGCCAGCAGTTGATATACGAAGATATCCAGACGCTTCAGACTACATGATGCATACATATATCATTTACATCATACCATAACATACACATCCATAAGTACATAATACATTACCTAAGTGCATCATACTATGCATGCATACATAGTGCATAAACTAATATTCTCCTTGCAGGATAGTTATATGCAGGTAAAACAACATCAACAACTTATACCTCGGGACGTTGTTTATCCTCCTGGAAGCTACCATGACTTTGGGCCGTTGTTTATCTTCCCAAAAGTCATACCCTTACCTTGGGCCGTTGTTTATCTTCCCAAGTACCCTATCATGACTTTGGGGCGTTGTTTATCTTCCCAAAAGTCATACCCTTACCTTGGGCCGTTGTTTATCTTCCCAAGTACCCTATCATGACTTTGGGCCGTTGTTTATCTTCCCAAAAGTCATACCCTTACCTTGGGCCGTTGTTTATCTTCCCAAGTACCCTATCATGACTTTGGGCCGTTGTTTATCTTCCCAAAAGTCATACCCTTACTTTGGGCCGTTGTTTATCTTCCCGAGTACCCTATCATGACTTTGGGCCGTTGTTTATCTTCCCAAAAGTCATACCCTTACCTTGGGCCGTTGTTTATCTTCCCAAGTACCCTATCATGACTTTGGGCCGTTGTTTATCTTCCCAAAAGTCATACCCTTACCTTGGGCCGTTGTTTATCTTCCCAAGTACCCTATCATGACTTTGGGCTGTTGTTTATCTTCCCAAAAGTCATACCCTTACCTTGGGCCGTTGTTTATCTTCCCAAGTACCCTATCATGACTTTGGGCCGTTGTTTATCTTACCAAAAGTCACACCCTTACCTTGGGCCGTTGTTTATCTTCCCAAGTACCCTATCGTGACTCTGGGCCGTTGTTTATCTTCCCAAAAGCTATATCATTGCTTTGGGCCGTTGTTTATCTTCCCAAGTACTCTATTATCACTCTGGGCCGTTGTTTATCTTCCCAAAAGTTATATCATTGCCCTGGGCCGTTGTTTATCTTCCCAAGTACTCTATTATCACTCTGGGCCGTTGTTTATCTTCCCAAAAGCTATATCATTGCCCTGGGCCTTTGTTTATCTTCCCAAAAGCTATATCTTCATACTTTGGATTACCTTATTCTCCAAGAAGTATATTTGAGGAACTTTTCTCTAGATGGCATCTTTAAGCCCATCTCCAGTTCATCCTGATGGCATCTCTAAGCCCATCTCCAGTGGCATCTTTAAGCCCACTTAAGCATATACAACATATCACCAGTATTACTCTATGCACTGGTGAGTGCAAATTTTTGGGCTTTTGTGTTCAATCCCCTTCAACCTTCCAGGTCACGAATGGCACATATACCAATCTAACCCCTCAGGTTTCAGAAAATTGAACAGGGGCAGCTGTTGCACCCCAAAATTTGCCCTCACAAGACAAGACTTTGTGTACTAAGAGGTTCACAAGGTTCACAAAGTTCACAAGACCTCCTATGAGGTTCACAAGACATCTTATGAGTTTCACAAGGTTCACAAGACATCTTATGAGGTTCACAAGGTTCACAAGACATTTTATGAGGTTCACAAGGTTCACAAGACATTTCATGAGGTTCACAAGGTTCACAATTGGCCAGAAGATTTGACATTTCCCCCAGACAATGCATCCTCCTAAGCAATGCATCCCAAACTAGGGTTTTGACTTTAATCAGGCTAAATGGACTTCCAAGACTTCAAGTGAGCTTCATAACATCTTATATGTGTTTAAGAATCCCCATGACAAGTTTCAAGACTTTTCCCAAAGGTTTGCTCAGTCAGATGATCAGATAGGTTAAAATCAGTTAAAGCAGTTAAAAAGTCAAACTGAGGTCAACTGTGGTCAAATCAAAGTCAAACTTCATGATTTTTTGCCAACATCAAGTATATGAAGTAAAATTCATCATTTGATCAAGGGTTGATCATGATTCATCAAGGAGATTTCAGATCATCAAGAATCAGGAGTTTCTAAATTAGGGTTTCCTCAGGAAAAGTCAACTGAACTTTGACCAGCCATAACTTTCACATGCTTCATCAAAATTTTCCCATCCAAAGCTCATTTTGAAGGAAATTGAATTCTCTAAAACTTTGTGTCTCACAAGCCAAGCCCAAAAATGATTCATTTGGAAGGTATGAGCTAAGAAATTATAGGTCCTTTTAAAAGTCAACAAAAAGTCAACAACTTCAAAAGAGCATAACTTGAGAATGGTAAAAGATATAGACATGAAACCAATGGGGTTGGTTATAGGACTCTTTAAGCTTTCCAAAATGTCCAAGAACACCTTCATAGTATTAAAATTGAAGGATTTGTGCCATTGCAAAGTTGGGAAATTTTTGAGTGGTTTATGAAGTAAATGGGGTCTTAAAACCATAATTCTTCAAATGGGCTGACTTTTTTGTGACCCAATGTGTTCCATGACATCATGCACGAAATTTATTTAATATTTTCATAATTTTATTCATTTTATTTTTATTTATTATGATTTTTATATTAAAAATCATTTTAAATTCAAATAAAATATAAAAATATGAAGATTTAAAAATATTTTGATTCTAGAAAGTCATGAAAGTTAATTGGATCAGATTGATATGAAAATTATGGTGATTGTCTTAAAATAGTAATGTTATATCAAAGAATATTTGAATTTTAAGGCATGATCTTTTTCAATCTCATTGATCCAAAAAGTCCAAAGAACAATCACTTCTCTTGACCTAATTTCACTCACTATATGTACATGAACATAACACAATGCAAGGGGACGAATTTTGCAGCCTCTCACATCATCTCCAAACTTCAAAAATTCAAGCAAAAGGAGACATTCGGTTTTTGATTTGCAGGAGGTTTCAAAGAGTTCTAAAGGTCTCAACATGTTCCTTGATGTTCACTGAAAGCATAGCAATACTTATCATCATCCAAAACTCCATGAAACACATGAACCGAATGGCTTTTCATCTCACATTTGATTTTTTCGATTTAATGAATTTACTGCATTTCAATTGATTTTGATTGTTTAATCTTGTTTGTTTCATTGTGTTGAAGCTTTCTGGACCAATTAATTGGAGTTTCACTGCCTAGAATGAATTCGGCCATAGTTAGGGTTTATGACTCTCATTTAGGGTTCTTTGATTTACACTATATAAATTGATTCTAAAACCATATTTGAACTGTATGAAGGTTGGGGATCACAACCATGTAACTAATTTGATAAATCGTTGCATATTGATGAGTGTATGAGATTGGCAGGTTTTGTACGCATGAAAATTCGCAGGAAATTTCCCAACAAATTTCGCAGGAAAACCTGCGAAATTCCAAGGAAGAAGATGAAGTCAGCGCGCCAAACTTCATATTCAAAATTTATTATAATATTTTATGTTATGTTGTTGGTGTTATATCAGAACAGGTTGCTAGCTCAGTTGGTATGCGCGTTTGCTAATGAATGAATGGTCCTGGGTTCGATTCCTCCCAGGCCATTTTGAATTATTTTGCTTTGTTATGATTTTTACAGGTTAGAAACAAAACACATTGGTACTCATTCCATATCACCTGCGCGCGCGTAGCCTAGTGGCTGGTTTGTTGGTCTTGAGGGAATAAAGCCTAGGGCCTGGGTTCGAATCCCAGCCCCAGGTAAGTCTTTTTTTTCACTTTTTTCTCATTTTATTTAATTTGTTTATATTTTAATTTGATTAATAAATAAAATATTAAAACAGAAAAATGTTTATATTATTTTCTTGTGTATATTTCAAAACTTATATTTTCAAAAATTAAACTTTATTATTAAAATTATTTAATATTTATTCTATTGTAAATTATTAATATTATATGTTTTACATAAATAAATTAATTAATTAACCCTAAAATTTTATATGTAAAAAACCTAATTTTTAATATAAACCCTAATAATATTTTATAAACCCTAATTATTTTGTAAATAATTAATTTGTTTGTTTATTTTAATTTTATAATTTGTTCATATTATATGTAGTTTCCTAATTTAAATAATTTAATTAAATAGTAAAAACTAATTTATTTTTCTGAATAATTAAAAACCCTAATTTTATTTTATGAATTTAATTTATTATTTTGTATGCTTATAATCAAATATTTTTATAATATGTATATAAAATTAAATAACTAGACTATTAATCATATTTTATTAGTATATAATATTTATTATTTATTTCTCTTATTAAAAATCTTAAAAAAATAATTATTTATTTAAAATTGAACTTTTTAATTATTATGCTAATTTCTTCATCTTATGTTTATTTATTTTTGTTTATTATTACTAACCCTCTTATATTTATTTATTTTTGTTTATTACTACTAATCCATTTAATTATTTATTTGCTTATTTTAATTATTTTAATTATAATGTAATTGTATCCAATATGTAATAGTTGTAGAATAACTTTTATTATTTATTTAAATTGCCATGGTTAGTAAAATAGGGGGTATAAAACATGTTTGTACTTAAAATTGAATTTAGATCATTAATCTCAAGATAAATATATGAACTGGTACACTCACACACGTAAGTCGATCTTTGATCGTCATCTCACTTCTTAAGGGTTGCCTCTCATGTTGCCTAAATAAAAGGTCAAGTAAGGTGTAAAGCAAAGTCCCTTCTCTCATATCATCTAGTCCCTTAACAGATAAAAAGATCAAGTCCCTTCATAGTTGCCTTCGTAAATGATCTTGTCCCTTTCCGAATAAAAGATGATAAGTCCCTTCGAGTTGCTTATACACCTTACAGTTGCCTAATCACAGTTGTCCCTTCACTTGTCCCTCATACATCCAAGGTAATGACTACCTATTCCTTAATAATAGGGATAGTCTTACCATTTAAAGGATATTTAAGAACAGAAAAGATTTAATTTAGGGTAGGTTTCTCTTATGTACTTGCTCACTTTTCAAAAACATTTCAAAACACTTCACATTTTTCAAGCAATTTTCAAAACAAAGGCTTTATATATATATATATCCGTACATGGGTCATTATAAAGTACTTAAGAAATTTTTTAATCACACACTACACATTTCAAAAACATTTTAAAGTGAGCTAAGTAACTAAGAGCCCATGGATAACCATGGATGTAAAGGGTGCTAACACCTTCCCTTTAGATAACCTACCCCCCGAACCCAAAAATCTTTTAAGGTCTTTCCTGTTCTTTTATGCCCTTTCCTTTGGATAAAATAAAAGTCGGTGGCGACTCTTGCTATCCGCAACATTTCACTAAAGTCAGTTCTCCCACCGTGTTACAGAACTGGCGACTCTGCTGGGGATTTAATAAAAGAGGGGTATCCTTAGGAATTAGATCACTTAAAACTTGTTTGCTTTGTTTGCTTAACTTTGCCTGTTGGGTGCTCTTATGTGTGAAAGATCCTAACCCGGATCTAGTGTACCTTAGGTAAATGGCAATAGACCAAGGAAACTGTAAGGCGTATACCGATATGGTTGATCTGGTGGCCATAGTTAGTGTGACTTCTTGGTTAGTGCTTATGTTCCTTAAGTCAAGTTGAGGATAATATGAGGCTGCCAAACGTTGTCAATGCACTAAATAACTTTTAGAACCCTAGTTATCCCATTTTGGCCTTTAGAAAAGTAGTGAGATAACCGGCTTTGGTGAAGACTGAAGTTGGTTGATACTCGATGCTACACTCATTGAGATTCTAAACTTGGAGGGTTTTGGTTTGCAAGTAAGTTGCCCACTGAACAACCACCCTTGTGAAGGATCAATGATATTGAGATCCCTTAGAACCTGGTTACTTTTGTAGGACAGGATGAACCAACTAAACTTCAGGGGAGGGTACTTACCTTTAAACCTCATGCAAGCCTTTAAACCTAGGGCTATGGTGTGACTTGTTTGTGTGTACCACATGTTTGTGATTGAGCATAACATCATAGCATCATCATGCATCATAAGCATAGCATTTTCACTAACCATTTCAAGGACCAAAGGATTTATCTTTGTTCTTTGTTGCAGGTCATGGCTTCTGCTCGTAGGAATACTATCCGGATCAACTTTGTAGGAATACCTCCTAAGCTTAAGGAATTGGTCTCTCAAGTTTCTGAAAACTCTCAGTTCATCAAGAGGCATGGTCACCTATTGGATCTAGTCACTTCGGGGTTCAATGAAGACATGATGAGTGTTCTGTTTCAGTTCTTTGTACCCTAAACATCATTGCTTTACATTTCCTGACTATCAGCTGGTTCCTACAATGGAAGAGTTCTCTAAACTTCTGGGTATACATGTTCTTGATCAAAGACCATTCACAGGCTTGGAAAAAGAGCCAAAACCAGAGGTTATTGCTGCAGCTCTACATCTGAAGAAGTCAGACGTTGTTCTAGAAACGAGAAGCGGAGTTAAGGGTATTCTTGCTAAGGTATTGATGAAGAAAGCTCAAGTGTTCTTGAAGGCTATGAGCTATGATGCTTTTGAGGAGATCTTAGCCTTGTTGATTTATGGCTTAGTATTGTTCCCCAATCCAGACCAGTTCATAGACGTTCACGCCATCAACATATTTCTGAGTCATAATCTAGTGCCTACATTACTTGGGGATATCCTGCATTCTCTTCATACCCGTACCACAAGGGCACGAGGAACTTTGATGTGTTGCATACCTTTGCTATCTAGGTGGTTTATTTCTCACCTTCCTCGCTCAGTGATGAAGAATGAACAAGGGTTCAGGTGGTCTAAAAGGATCATGTCACTCTCTCATTCAGATATCCATTGGTGCTCCAGATCTATGGAGAATGTCACTATCATTGACCGTTGTGGGGAGTTTCCTAATGTGCAATTTCTAGGCATAAGAGGAGGTATTACTTACAACCCTTCTTTAGATTTACGACAGTTTGGTTACGCTAGGAGTGATGGTCCACATGACATGTTGATTCAGGGTATTGTGTTTGACTACGACAACGATCTGCAAGGTTAGCGTCAAAGGTTCATACGAGCATGGGGAAAAGTGAACAAGGTTGACGGCAAGACTCTGGAACCCAATTACACTATTCCTATGGAAGCTTACCTCAGATGGGTGCGATCTCGTGCTCAGACTCTTATGATGCCATATCCTGCCGTCCTGCCAGTTACTATGGAGCCTGTTGCTGAAGGAGATACTTCTTATACCATCCTTCACCCAGACATGCCCACTGACATGGAAGACTTACAGAGATCCTGGATCCAGTTGAAGGAGCAAAGGGATACTTTCGAGGCTCATTACAAAGCAAGTCAAGAAAGAATCCTGGAGCTAACAAAGCAACTTTACGAGGAGCGGAATCTCAACTCATACCTCAACACAAAGAGGAAACGTCCCTTCACTTGTCCCTCATACATCCAAGGTAATGACTACCTATTCCTTAATAATAGGGATAGTCTTACCATTTAAAGGATATTTAAGAACATAAAAGATTTAATTTAGGGTAGGTTTCTCTTATGTACTTGTCACTTTTCAAAAACATTTCAAAACACTTCACATTTTTCAAGCAATTTTCAAAACAAAGGCTTTATATATATCCGTACATGGGTCATTATAAAGTACTTAAGAAAATTTTTAATCACACACTACACATTTCAAAAACATTTTAAAGTGAGCTAAGTAACTAAGAGCCCATGGATAACCATGGATGTAAAGGGTGCTAACACCTTCCCTTTACATAACCTACCCCCCGAACCCAAAAATCTTTTAAGGTCTTTCCTGTTCTTTTATGCCCTTTCCTTTGGATAAAATAAAAGTCGGTGGCGACTCTTGCTATCCGCAACATTTCACTAAAGTCAGTTCTCCCACCGTGTTAAACCTGGGGCACGCCGAACCGAGCGAGGATATTGCGTTTAAAGAATCGAAGAATGTTCTGCGCTGTTATTTTAGCCAACGCCTCTGCTTCGATCCATTTGGTAAAATAATCTACCCCTAGGATGAGGTATTTATTCTGGTACGATCCGGTCACGAAAGGCCCGAGGATATCCATGCCCCACCATGCGAAGGGCCATGGAGAAGAGAGTGTTTTTAGTTCGTTCGGGGGCGCGAGGTGCATGTCGGCGTGCCGTTGGCATTTGTCGCATTTTTTTACGTGTTCCTTGGAGTCGTGTTGCATGGTCGGCCAGTAGTAGCCTGCTCGAAGAGCTTTTCGTGCAAGTGATCGCCCGCCGGGGTGTTGGGCGTTTATTCCTCGGTGTATTTCTCCCAGTATGTCGGAGACTTTCTCTTCCTCGACGCACTTGAGTAGTGGGATGGAAAACCCCCTGCGGTAAAGTTTCCCTTCGAGGAGGACGTACGAGCATGCCCTCCGTTTGGTGGTGGCCGCCTCTTTTGGGTCGACGGGGAGCTCGTCCTTCGTTAGGTAATTATAGATAGGTGTCATCCAACAATGAGTATCCCCGATCGCGTTGACCTCGAGTGGAGGAGGTGGTTTTTCGATACTAGGTCGAGGAAGGATCTCTTGAATTACAGATTTGTTCCCGCCCTTCTTTCTCATGCTAGCTAGTTTTGATAAGATGTCGGCCCGTGTGTTATGCTCGCGAGGTACGTGTTGTACTTCCCACTTCTCGAATTTTTCGAGTCTTTCTTTGACCAAGGCCAGGTACTCGACAAGGTTGTCGTTCTTGGACTGGTACTCTCCTCGTACTTGTGATGCCACGAGCTGGGAGTCTGTTGATATTTTTACTTCTTTTGCTCCTAGGTCTTCGGCCAATCTTAGACCGGCGATGAAAGCTTCATATTCGGCTTGGTTGTTTGATGTCGGGAAGGCTAGTGCCAGTGAGACCTCGATTAGGATCCCGTCCTCATTCTCGAGGATGATTCCAGCTCCACTGCCTGTCGTACTGGAGGCGCCGTCGACGAAGATCGTCCATTTATGGGCGCCGTTCGTCGGTGTCGAGCTGTGGGTCATTTCCGCGACAAAGTCGGCCAGTGCTTGAGATTTCAAGGCCTTTCTATTCTCGTATTGTATATCGAATTTGGAGAGTTCCAGCGACCATTTGAGCATTCTGCCGGCCATATCTAGCCGTCCGAGAAGTTGTTTGATTGGCTGGTCAGTTCTTACTTTGACCGTGTGCCACAGACAGATACAGGTATAAGGTCTCTCTTTCTAATGGTCGTGATAGGACCGGGGGTTCAGAGAGAATCTTCTTCAAATGGAGTAGTGCCCGTTCACATTCGTCGGTCCATTCGAAGCTGGCTTCCTTACGAAGGAGTCTGAAGAATGGCAGTGCATGCTGGGCGGATTTGGCAATGAAACGGGAGAGTGAGGCGAGCATTCCGTTGAGGGATTGGATTGATTTTTTGGTCTTCGGGGTTGGAAATTCCGAGAACGCCCGACATTTGTCGGGGTTGGCCTCGATACCCCTTTCGGTGAGGTAGAAACCCAGGAATTTTCCTGCCCGGACGCCAAACGTGCATTTTTCAGGGTTAAACCTCATTTTACATCGTCTCGCCTGCTCGAAGACTTTGTATAGGTGTCGAGCATGGTCGACCTCCTCGTGTGACTTGATGATCATGTCGTCCATGTATACCTCGAGCATATCCCCTATTTCTTCCTTGAAGACTTTGCTCATCATGCGCTGGTATGTGGCCCCGGCGTTCTTGAGTCCGAACGGCATTACGTTGTAATAGTAATTGTCGGTCGGGGTCATGAACACCGTGTGTCTCTTGTCCGTGTCCGACATAGGGATTTGATTATATCCGCTATATGCGTCCATGAAGGACAGGAGTCTAAAACCTGCAGAATTGTCAACGAGTTTATCTATGTTAGGGAGAGGGAAAACATCTTTGGGGAAAACCCTATTAAGATCAGTATAATCAACACACATGCGCCATTTTCCATTATTTTTCTTAACGAGGACTACATTAGAGAGCCAGGTTGTGTACTGGGCTTCAGAAATAAAATTTGCCTCTAAGAGGTCTTTTACAGCTCGCTCGGCAGCCTCCGCCTTCTCGGGGGACTACTTGCGCCTACGCTGTGCTATGGGCTTGACTGCCCGATCTAAAGCTAGCTGGTGACACGCGATCTCAGGGTCCAGGCCGGGTATCTCTGCGGCGTTCCATGCGAAGAGGTCGGAGTTTTCCTTAAGGCATGTCACGAGCTTCTCCCTTGTTTCCTCTGGCAATCCCTTGCCTATCTTTACTGTTCTTCCAGGGTCGTCACCCAGAGGGATGAGCTCGAACTCTCCGTCGGGGACCGGTCGGAACGGGTGTTCGGGAGATTGTTCCTCGGCGGGTTTCCATTCTTCAGTTTCGTCGCGGCCAATGCGGCAGTCGAGGTCGATGGAGTTGATTCCCTGGAGGAGAGGATTTTCGGTCTTGGGCTTTTTGTTGCTCTTTGTATTGACTGTGGCCTGTCCTTTTACTGCGGCGTCGTAGCACCATCGGGCAGCCTCGATGTCGTCGTGAATGGTGACTACGCGGCCTAGTTTGGTGTAGTACTTCATCTTTAGATGGACGGTGGATGGGACTGCGTGAGTTCGGCTAATGTCGGGCGGCCGAAGATGCAATTGTAGAGGGATGGATAGTCTACGACCAGGAATTGGATTTTGATTTCCCTGGCCGTTTCCTGCTCCCCGAAGGTGACGAGAAGCTCGACATATCCCCACGGTCTTGTCGTGGCTCCATTGAATCCTTGGAGGTCGGACCCGACGTAGGGTGATAGGTTGGTCTTGTCTAATTTCAGTGTTTTGAAGAGGTGGACATACATGATATCCACCGGGCTGCCTTGATCGACCAGAATGCGTCTGACGTCGAACTGGGCCATCCTGGCCCTGATCAAGAGTGGGATGCCCGAATTCGGGGAGCCGCCCGGAAGCTCTTCTAAAAAGAAGGATATTGGGTTGGATTTACCCCGATATTTTGTCAGCGTTGCCTTTTGTTCGGGCGCGGTCAGAAGGAGCTCGTCGAACTTGCGTTTTACTGAGAGGGCGGCGGCCTCGCCGTTGATCCCTCCGCCCGATATGACAAGGGCGGTCGGGAAATCTTCCCAGGGGCTGAGTGCAGTGATCCGGCCTTCGGGCAATGGCTCGGGGAGGGTGAAATCCTCTGGACGTGACACGCAGAGGGCCACTTGATAAGGAGAGTTCTCGGGGGGTGTATCCTCCCGAGGTCTCTTCTTCTCCGACTCTTCATGCTTGGGAGCTTCTTTCCTTCTAGTATACTGTTTAAGATGCCCTTCCTGGATTAAAATCTCTATTGCATCTTTTAGGTGAACGCAGTCTTCGGTCACATGCCCGTGGCTCCTGTGGAACCTGCAGTATTTGGACTTGTCGGTGTGAGGCTTTGGTGCAGATGGTTTTGGGAACCTTACTCTGTCCTGTTTGAATTCGGAGTTGATGCATTCCGCGAGGATGCACTCGCGGGGAGCTGACAGTAAGGTGTACTCGCTGTATCGGCCCGCGGGGCCTCTTCCTTCTCGAGGTTCGCGGGGTCTTTCTTCCCTTCGTTTATCCCCATTGCGACGGGGAATATTCGGATCTTCACGCTTGGGGTGATCGGTATCTCCGATATTACGGCCGCTGCGGGCGTTGTGGGCTACCTGCTTCTCCTCGTATCTGATGTAGGCCTGGGCCTTGTGCAGAAGTTCATTCAAGGTGCGGGGAGGCTCGATCCCGACAGCTCTTCTGAGTTCGTTACCGGGCAGGAGCCCCCTCTCGAGGAGGTATTTCTTCATGTGTTCAGTAGTATCTACCTCGACAGCTTCCTGATTGAATCGCTCGATGTACGAGCGTAATGTTTCATTCTTCTTTTGGACTATGGCTTCGAGGGTCGCCTCTGTCTTGGGATGACGCCGGGAGGCTGTGAAATGTCTCGTGAACATGGATCTCATGACTCTCCAAGACGTGATGGACTCGGGGGCCAAGCTTTTGTACCAGGTCATGGCCCCTTTCCTGAGGGTCGTCGAGAATAGCCTGCATTTGAGGTGCCCGGTGATGTCATTACGGTAGTCGAGCATCGCGTTAACGTTGTCGACATGATCGTCGGGGTCGGTAGTCCCATCGTACACAGCTAGGTTAGGAGGTTTCTCCATGCCTTTGGGGAGCGGAGCTTCCATTATTGCCCGTGACAGGGGACAGTGCAGGTCTTCTTCGTCGCTCCTTAGTGGAGAGAGTTCGTTGCGGTCGGGGCTACGATCGCGCCTCGGCGAGGTTCCCGACCGACCGTTATCGCGGCGGGCGCGTGCCCTGCTGACGTGAGGCTCTGGGGAGCGACGTCCTCGTTTCTTTGTCGCTTCTGGACGTTGTTGTGTCCTCCTCTCTTGTTGAGGTCGGACCTCCTGTCGGTCAGCTTCTAAGGCCATGATTCTCTCATGTTGCTGGTAGAGCATAGAGCTGGCCTGGTTGAGGGCGTTTACCATAGCAATCATGGTGACGTCTCCTTCGACAGGAACGGGGATGGGTTAAAATGCCTCAGTCCCTTGGTTTTGAACGTGAGGGGGATCCCCGTTATTCTGGGGTTCAGGAGATGGGGTGGCGGGACGGCCGTCTCGGGCGTCTGCTTCATAGAATTGTAGGTCGTCGTCCATGGTATAGTCGACGAGGGGACGGCTGCGCTCGTTAGGTTGTTCTCCGGACATGTTGGAAGGACAGTGTTTGAGCTTTGATCTTCTGTTTGTGGAAGAAGGGGGAGCTAGTTCCCACAGACGGCGCTACTGATCTCACCTGATCAGAAGGGCCTTCCAATGACTTGATGAATGGGCCAGAGAATGAAATGAGGAAGGGGGTGTACCTGCAAAGCACTCCAATTCTTAAGTTAGAAGAGGTACAGAATGTTAAGGTTTGTTCAGAATGAGTGAGAGAATACCTGACCCTTTGCCAAGAAAGGGTATTTATAATATGCCCCCAGCGCTGGGCCAATGCCCCTCAATGGGCTTAATCTGGCTAGGCCCAAGGAGGAGCTGCCAAGGGACGCGTAAGAAGCGTGAAGACCTAGACAAAAGGTCTGCCCCTTGGTCCAACTACCCCTATCTTTCAGGAGATAATGAAGGGCAGTTGGGTGATGTGGCAGATGAGCTGGCAGACATGCTCTTTGTCCGTCTTCAGTGTGTGCCCGTCATATCAGCAGGTGATTTATCCAAGAGGTTCACCTGCTCGAGCACATGGGCCTTTGCCCGACATATGTTGGGTCGTCCCTCTGTATATCCTCACGGCCCAGTCCAGAACACCTTCTAAAGTGTCCGTCCCGCCTCGCCCCGTTTTTGTCGTGGGTTTTTGTGGGCGTCCACATTTACTTAAATTTTTGTATTTTTAGGTTTAAAAAGTGCAATGCCCGCGGGCTTTCCCCGCCCCGCCCTCACTTTTTTGCGGGGAGAGCTTAGATTTTAGGTCCGCATACTCAATTTTGACAGTCCCGCCCCGCCCCATTTTCTTGTGGGCTTTTGCGGGGCGGCCCTAAACGGGGCGGGCATGCCCGTTTGCCACCCCTAATATATATTACATATTCCTCTATCTCTAAATGTGTGACTCTATTTTATATTATTTTTTTATTACATGTGTTACTTGGATGCTCTCTAATATTATAATTTATAATCTTATCATGTTTAGTCTTATCACACATTCAACATAATATTCTCATTTCTTTTATTCTTACTTTATTCTTGTGTTGATTCTTAATTGTCTAACATTCTGTCTCGTACAACACCACAAATCTTACAACAATTCGATACCCGTGTGTCACATGAAACCCCTGAAACCTTCAACCATTTTAAATGTCTCGCTTGAATTCAATAATTTATATCTCCTTCTATTTCTCCATTATTTTGTAATTCAAACTCCAACTATTTAAACAGTGTAACTTGTATGGTTTTCAACTTTCAACTTTAGATTAGAAACATTTTTTGTTGAACTTATATTTCATATAGTCTGTCTTATTTCTTCTCAGGCGAAACCCATGCATTTTTAAATCTCATCTCCAAGTCTCAAACATTTCATTTAAAATCTCATTCGACTCTCAAGTGAGATTATATCATACAAAAAATATATATGTTAGTATTAGATCTTGAATGTCTTTTGTGAGTATATCCAGAATTAAAATAAACAAATAGAAACTTTAAAGTTCCGTGAGTACATCCAAAATTAAAATACATCCAAAATTAAAAAGAAAGAAAACTCTAAGATTCCGTGAATACGAAAATTAAAATAAGAAGATAGAAACTTAAGGTTAATACTTGATACAAATGTATTATAATGGGTAAATTATTCAGCTCTCTCTCCCTATCCACATACTAGTCAATGCCCTATATTTTAAATTAGTTGGAATAAATACAATTCTTACACCTTTCTTCCTTATAACTTTCCACAAAAGCGATATATGCACGGAGATATATATTTGGGGCAGTTGTATATGAGTTGGAGCTTGACTGAGGAGCATGGATCTCGTGTATTCATTAATTATTACAACTGTTTAGATTTGATGGTTTCTCTTTACACTCAATGCCACTGTATGTGGTCAAATTTAGTTGCTTGTTTTACTTTTTGATACAGACATCTACTTACATTTTGGTTGCAAATTTGACATATATTGCATGTATCACAGTCTCACATTTACAAAACATTTACACTCATGTTAAGAAATTTCACTCTTATAAGTGTAGTAAAACAAACAAGTAATGAGATGTGCACTATTTCATCACTGCTCAAGCTTTTTGCCATTTTGTAGTGAACTAACTCTCATAACAATCTAAGTTATACATTTCGATCGCCCAATAAAGAAGGCGAAACTGAACAAAGTTTAAGTAAATTATCCTAATTTATATATTTTCCACAATGTTTCTTTTCTACAAGTTAACTACTTTACTCCCAAAACATTTTCATTTAATCTATAGCTCATCTTTCGCGACTTGATTCTTGACTTTTATGTGTTTGTTGATCGACGCGGCCAATTCTTTCAAACTAGCTTTCGTAGGAAGCTTGATCTGCATGAAACAAAGGTTTCGTTATAGAATCGAGGAAATTATATTCATTAAAATCCTATCACCAAAATCAAGGTGCCAGTATGTAATTACCGGATTCGTCTTATCATTTGCTTTGTAAAGTAAAAGTGTCGGAAAATCATTCACCTGAAATATATTTAAAAAAAAGTTAAACTCATTTTCAGTTAACATAAACTTCAAACCGAGACAGCGAAACTTTTAAAGACACTTACATGCAGTTTTGGATGTTCATTTGCTGAAGCATCTATTCTCGAAAATATTAGATTACTTGATCCTTTGTAGTGCTTTGCCAATTTCTCTACTTGCTTGCTTGTGTCCTCGCAGTTGAAACACCAAGGTGTGAATACCTGTTTTACAGTAATGACTCGCGAGTTAAAATCAACCGATGCATAAGCAAATAAGAAATATGACAGGCTCTCAATCACATACTAAAATGCTCTTATTGAATTCTGTGAAACAGCGATGTCTGCAAATTGATATATATGACAATTTGGACACGCGTGTTATTGTTTCGGTCAAGTGCAACATTTAATTCATCGGAAGAGAATAAAACTTCACAAACCTCTAAAATCACATCCTTCTCGCTGTTCAAAATTTCTTCGTCAAATGTTTTCCCAACAACAGCTTGGACACTGGCTTCAGTCTGCAAGTTGAATTACCATTACCATACAAACGAACGAATCAGAAATATTTTTTACATATAAATCGATTTATTCGCTTAAATTGAAAGGCTAATAAAGAACCGCATACAATGTGCAAAGGAAAACTATGCGGAAAAATCTCAAATGGTCCTCACATTATCTGGTATCGGCTGCGACTTGAAGTAAGTTGACAAAGAACCTTGCACAAGATTATTGCAGAACTCCTGCATAAGTCCATGTTAACATTAATTAGTTTCATTCAGTAAGCGATCATTATACAGGTAATTAATATGAACAGAAGATAATACTTCAATATTGCTTCGTGTTGGTTTCGACTCCAACAAAAACTTTGAGGTCATTCCTTTATCAAATGCAGCTACCACAGTATTTGTCGAATCTTCAAGTCCAAACATCGTCAAGAAGGGCTTTGCAAGGTCCTCGTCGTTAATATCGACGTATATAAACATTATCTGCATTTGAAGGAAAAGTTTAGACCAGAAAACCGCATGAAGGTTTCGAGGCTCCAAATCCAAATGCAGGTAGTAACTAAACTACCTTCGACTTGAAAGTTCTTGCTACTTCTTGAAGTGGATCAAGAAGATTCTTGAAGTCGTCGTTATTTGCGAAGACAAAAACCTAGAGATTAACAAATAATTAACTTTGGCTATTATGAAACTTGAGCATAAACATAAATGATCAAATAAGTTTAAATTATCAACCTGGTGCTTGATTGGGCTGGAGTAGACTCTGACAGAATTCATTTCAGTCATTTTTGTAACTAAAGGAAATTTGTTGTAGCCTAAAAACTCGATTATTTTGTCCGACGTGAAAGCTCCATCTGCAACATAACCAATAAAGTTTTGCCTATTGACTTAGTAAGTCCTGATATTTTGGTTTCGATGTTCAGAGAAAAACAAGTGAAAGCAAATTTTTCATGGCATAAAAAAAGCATATTTTTAAATCTTTGATCCATGTCTTATATATTCGACTAAGTTTTACGATTGGCCGTCGATTCGGCAAAATTTCAACTAAAATGGACTTGATAAGGCAATTTCAGTATCGGTTTTGCTATTATCTTTTGATGTAAAAGCACTAGAACGAATTTAAGTTAGAGAAAGTAGCAAAGAAAGACTCACCATATGCGGTGTATCTTTCAGGTTCGCTCTTAACAATCCCGAGAAAGTTCTCAGTAGGCTTTATATCCGGATAAAGAACTCGGGCAAGCTCCACCTTACTCACTTCAACAAATTGAGTTTCATTATCGGACTTTGCAGCACTCACAAATTCGTCGTATTCAAGGCCCTGGATGTTTTAATACGAAATATGCTATAATACAAAGTACCAAATACAGAAATAATGTAATTTTGAACTTCCTGTCAATTTGGCAGATCAAGTTTGACAGATCTAGAATTCATAAAGAGATAATATCACTTACCTCAAATTTATTAAACCGCCCAATGAGAAAAGTGTGATACTTTTTTAGAAATTCCTCGGCTGCTTTCTCCGTATCTATCCGAATAACAGGCGTTCCGGTCCTTTTTCTTGCCCATATGACTATATCATCACTGAAAGAATCATAGAAACACCTCCGCATATAAACATTTCAAGTGATTCACACAATTTATTTCATAAGTAGTTCAACATTTATCGGTGCATCGAGGTCTTGTTTTTTCAGATAACGAGTTTTAAGACAATGTTCGCAACCACAATGCAGGACGGGACATCTATGTTTTTGATGTCTCTGTAACCACACCAAGACAAGGATTAAAGTTGCATCAGCTGCATATTGACTACAATTCTCCCTAGTATCAAAGATCGCTAGGTGACCTGAATCTAAAACTTCGATAACAAGGGCATCATGAAAAACAACTCAATGTACAATAACCCCCGTCTCTAGAATACATAAACCAACACCAACACCAAGCACGTACTACTAGCAGAAAAATGGTAATAAAAATGTAAAATTGAAAGTACTCCTCGGACACCAAGGTGCATCACAAAAACATCTCAACATTTAGAGATTCAAGCAATTTATCAAATAAATGGTTCAACATTGATTGGAGCCTTAAGGTCATCATCTCAGATAACAAGTAGGGTTTTAAAACAAGGTCCCGACCACAATTCAAGACGGGGATCGAAGGTTTTTGACATCTCAGCAATCGCATCACAACATCAATTAAGGCCAAATCAGCCACATTTCAACAGCAAATCTCAACAATATCAAGAACCGCAACACAATAACAACAAATAACCTAAGACTTTGAGAGGAACAGACTCTCAGGTCCCAAGCCAAACCCAGGGGTTATAAACTATGGTAATTAATGATGTAGAATTGAAAGCAATGATCCAAATACAGAATCAACAAGATAAATAAAGTTTAAGGCAAGAAAAATTACACTGTGAAACCACCAGAGTAAGGTTGAGAGGTGCCATTAACAAAGAGAAGCAAAGTAGGAAACCCTTTGATCCCAAGAAAAGAAGCTGATTTAGGATACCTATCAGCATCCACCTTAGCCAAAACAAGAGAATTTCCAAACTCCTTCAAAGAATTAGCAGCCTCAGCAAAATGGGGCATAAGTTCAGCACTTCTAGAGCACCAAGGTGCATAACCCAAAACAAGAACAAACTCATACCCATTAACAATTATCTGTGTGTTATCATTGTTAAGCTCATGAACGATCCTCTGAGCTTTGGTTAAAACCTCTGCTTCAGATGATTTCACACCATTAGCTTCTGTTTCACGCTCTAATTTTTCGTCTAATGCTAAGAGTTCGTCATACTCGTCATCCACTTCGGAACATTGTGTAACGAGATTGAAAGTGAGTAATAGGAGAAGGGTGAGAGAGAAATGGACGAGGGATTTTGGCATGGTGAGATCAAGATCTGATGGGGTTTGGAAAAAGGTTAGAACTTTGGCCAAGATTTAACAATAGGAGTGAATGTGAATTGAGGAAAAAAGTAAAACAGACAAACTATGAACACGCCTAAATTTTCGGGTCCCATGTTAACAAGATTTGAGGGAAGTGATTGTGTGTTCGATTTGTTGACTAAAACTATGTTTTTGTTAGAAAAACAAAAACTTCATTTTTAATTCAGTTAAATAAATACACATTCTAATAAATGGTAAATTGTTCAAATTCACCACATTTTTCCTATTCCTATTCAAATTCACCACATTGGATAATAATGATTTTAGCTTTCAAATTAAAATAATCTACTGTCTACATATCAAAAGTAGATCACATACTTTGCTCATTATATCCTTTTATCCAAATATTTTTATACTATATTATGGACAAAATAATAATTAACAAATGTTATAATTAAAATATTTTTAAACTTCTCTATGTATGACGCATGTCATACACCTATTCTCTCTCTTCATTTAAATTTCAAATTTCAAATCTTCATTCAAATATTACATATATGCATTTTCTCTCTTCATTCAAATTTCAAATTTCTCTCATATTTTTCCCCACACTTTTTTCATTTTTATTTTTATTTTTTTCTCTATTTATTTATTATCACTAAAAATATTAATAATCTACTTTTTAATTTTAATAAAATTAAAAAATTATTTATCTCACAGGTCACTATCAACATATATATATATATATATATATATATATATATATATATATATATATATATATATATATATATATATATATATATATATATATATATATATATATATATATATATATATATATATATATATATATATATATATTTTATTTTAATAAATATTTCTCTTAATTTGAGAGACAAATTTTTTATTTTTTTTTTTTTTTATTTCTCCATCTCATAATTCTTTTTTCTCTTTTTATATAATTATTTAATATAATTTAATTTATATGATTACTTTTTAAAATATAATTTCTATTTCACGGGTCACTATAATTTATAAAAAATAATCATATAAATTAAATTATATTAAATAATTATATAAAAAGAGAAAAAAAGAATTATGAAATGGAGAAATAAAAAAAAATTAAAAATAAGAAATTTGTCTCTCAAATTAAGAGAAATATTTATTAAAATAAAATATATATTATGTTGATAGTGACCTGTGAGATAAATAAAATTTTAATTTTATTAAAATTAAAAAATAGATTATTAGTATTTTTAGTGATAATAAATAAATAGAGAAAAAAATAAAAATGAAAATGAAAAAAGTGTGGGAAAAAATATTAGAGAGATTTGAAATTTGAATGAAGAGAGAGAATGCGTATATGTAATATTTGAATGAAGATTTGAAATTTGAAATTTAAATGAAGAGAAAGAGAATAGGTGTATGACATGCGTCATACATAGAGAAGTTTAAGAATGTTTTAATTGTAACATTTGTTAATTACTATTTTGTCCATAATATAGTATAAAAATATTTTGATAAAATGGCATAATGGGCAAAACATGCAATCTATTTATGATATGTATATAGTAGATTACTATTTTGTCCATAATATAGTGTAAAAATATTTTGATACATAGTGGGCAAAACATGCGATCTACTTTTGATATGTAGATAGTAGATTATGACATCTATCATATAAGAAAGTTATTGACTATGTCAATTACCAAATTGCCCCTCTAGCTTCTCATTGCGCCACGTGGCTGGCCTTATAGCACACAAACTCAATATTTTTAATTTTTCACTCATCCAAATTTTTTCTGATTTACATTGCTATTATCTTTCATAAACCAAGACATTTGCAAATCTTTCTAAAATCTTTTCTTTCTACTTTTTTGAAATCTAACTTTCATCTTTCACATCACTAACATAACCTCCTCTTTCTAATTTTCATCTTTATTACTATTCTCTTATTCTTCCTGCATTTAGATCCAAATCTTTTCTTTCTACGTTTATTTGCATCTTCATTCAGTATGTACTATTTTTTTTGTTCTTCATCTTTAACTAATGAGTTTAGATCCAAATCTACAAATATCATAGAAAAAATGGATACAAAACTACAAAAATAAGATAATAGATCTAGATCTACAAATTCAATGTTTGTGAACTTTGCAGATTAAAAGGTAGAAATGAATGACAAAGATGGTGAAAAAGAAATTTCTGTAATTATCATTTCCATTAATGAAGTTTTTATTTCAGGGGCTTTAGATGTCCAACTGCAACATGCTTTCACAACTTTTTGGTTCTGATTATTTTTTCAACCTACCTTTTTTTTATTCTCATTTTTCTTCAACTTCCAAACCAAATCCACTTTCTAAACCTTATCAATCTTTATCTCTTTCTTTTTCTACAACTCTGCTTTTATAAAACAATTTAAAATTGTTTCTAAAACATTTAAAATAATATTAATTTCTTACTATACTATTTAGATCTAAAAAATTAGTATAAAAACTAATTATTTGTTTTATTAATTTTTTTAGAGAGAGAGAGAGAAAAAAGACATCTATATAAAAAATAAGTTTTGATGAAAAAATATAATCATAATATATATAAATTATTTATTTTCTATTTAAGTTAATAATAATATTATAATTTATTTTTTACAAATAAAGTAAAAAATTGTTTTTATAACATTTATAAAAATAATATTTTTTTTTTGTTTTTTTAGATTTAGAAAAATTAACATAAAAAACAATTTTTTTTAAGAACAAAAACTGTGAAATTAATAAAATAGATGTTAAGTGTAAAACTAATAAAATGTATTATAAATAGTATAAATTAAATATTATATAATAATATATACAATGATGGTACAAATGTTAAATGTGATTGATAAATTTATATGAATAGGAAATGAATACACCAAAATTAATTTATAATAATTAATGATAATGGCTAAAGAATAAGTGACAAAAGTGTAGGGTGCAGTAGTCATGGGTTGGCAAACATGAATAAAGTAGCATTTTAGTGTCTAAAGATATTAGATTAAAAATAATTAAATTGAATTGAATATTATAATAATAATGTGTACTTTCAAAATTGAATCAAACCTTATGTGACTCATTACCATGGTTTAGTATAATGAAATTCCATTTTATTTGTTATTATTATTATTATTATTATTGTGAAAAATACATTGCCTCCCAAAACCATTTGCTTATGATATGTCACGTAGCAACTTCTAAGATAAAATACATTGCCTCCCAAAATTAAATATAATGTAAGGTTTGTTTTCAATATTATACATTTGTTTTGAAAAATAACAATTTTCTTTTTGTTTTTCTAATGTCTCTTTATATAACATTAATTGCTATAGATATTATTACTATTGGTAAACAACGAATTTGACTTCTTTCCAATCACATATGTCTATACTTGACATATTTGGTGAGTAATGGCGAAATCAGAATTTTTTTGAAACTTGGGCAAAAATTTAAAAACTGCAATCATAAAAAACAACAATGGTTCAACATCATGAAGTGAAAAGAGGCGAGAAATTGGTTAAAGAATTCTATTGAACACCTTGCGAACAAGACTAAAAGCTATATTTTTCTGTATTTTTAACAGATAAACATTCATCCACTTAGCCGCATAATGTTGTATGCTAGTATTTAAAATCAATATTGAAACTGCAAAACCAGAACTGCCTCAAAATTATGTCGAAAAGTTAACTCGAAACTACGAAAAACAAAATCGTAAAAAGTAGTTTACCATAAAAACACTACAAAAAATGCATGAAATATGACAGTTTTAAAATGGCGATTAGTAAAACCGCCACTACTTACAATAAAATATGGTGGTTTTATAAACTGACGTAATGTTAATAGGAAAATGACGGTTTTTACCGCCTTTATTTTGATATGTCTCTTACTTTACAATGATTTTTGTTTTTATTGTTTTTTTTAATTGAATCACTACAACAAAAAACACATTTAACAGCGCACCTTAGACAACGCTTATGTGAAAAAGCGTTGCTATAAGTTAAAAAAATTTAAAACACGGAAACTGTTCACAAAATATCTTAAAAAGCGTTGTCTAAGGTGCCCTTTAGACAGCGCTTTCTCAAAGCGCTTTTAAAGGTATATCTTAGACAACGCTTTTGATAAAGCGCTGTCTAAGTTCTTAAAATTAAAAAAATATAAAATCAAAAGCGTTGTCTAAGGTCAAACTTAGACAACGCTTTTAAAAAGCGCTTTTAGATGTCACCCTTAAACATCGCTTTCTCAAAAGCGATGTCTAAGGTCTAATTAAAATAAAATATTAGACTCAGTTTCTATTTTCGTTCTTTCTGTTCTTTCATTTTCCCTCCAGCGAAACGCGATAAACCTAAACAACAGAACCTCCATAAACCTTGAATCGATCATGAAAGAAGTGTTTGAAGAATCTTTCGCCGCGAACGGACATTTGGGAGTTGACTGAGTTTTTGGTTTCTGGTGTTCTTCCCTTTTTGCGGTATGTTCTTGGTTTCTAGCTTTTTTTAATGGTGTTTGAAGAATCTTTTATTTTTGTTGACTGAGTTTAGTGTTTGAAGTTGTTAGAACCCTTTGTTGTAGTTGACATTGTTGTTGACATTATTGACATTGTTGTTGACATTGTTATAACTTATAGAAACTGAGTTTTGACTCATTAGTCCTGTTGAAGTTGTTTTGATTCTTTCTAGTTTTTTTTTGTAGAAACTGAGTTTATAAGTTGAGTTTAGAACCCTTTTTGTAGAAACTGAGTTTTGACTCATAAGGTACATTGTTAGAACCCTTTGTTGTAGTTGACATTGTTGTTGACATTGTTATAACTTATATTGGTTTAAACTCTTGTATATAGTTGACATTATTAGTTTAAGCTCTTTTTAACTTATATTGGTTGAAATTATATTGGTTTGAAATTATATAGTTGATATTGTTGTTGACATTGTTGACATTGTTATTGATATTGTTATAACTTATATTGGTTTGAAATTATATAGTTGATATTGTTAACTTATAACTTAATTTTGTTAACTTATATTGTTATAACTTATATAATTGATCTCTCTTTTGTTATAACTTAGATATGGCCACTAATGATGATCACCCTCATGATGATCATTCTACGCATGAAGGAGATAGTAAAAAAATATCTACGGAAGAAGAAATTAGAAGAGACATAACAGTGATGAGGAGAGTGATCCATGGTAGAGACCGAGGCATCATTCTAGATGTGCATTGGAGCGATCTTGGGCAGCTTATAGAACCTAACGGTCATACCTTGACTAGTTTCGTTGGTGCAGTAAGGAATGAGATTCCCATTACTTGTGATGATTGGAGAAACAAAGAGTTGAATGAATCCAAACAAAAAATTTGGACTGAGATAAAGGTACAATAACGCACATTATGTTCTTTAAATTACTTGCATTGCCTCCAATTTATGTTCTTTAAATTACTTGTACTAACGCACAATCTATATGTTTTTCTTAGAGGTGTTTCAACATCGAAGACGATAGAAGAGATTTTTGTATAAAATTGGCCGGAAAGCTACTAAGAGGGTTTAGAACATTTTTATCAACCAAGTATCTTAGGGATGCAGATGGTAATCATGTTGATGCGGAGCTTCCAAAGAAATATGAAAGTTTGATTTCACAAGAAGAATGGGAAGCGTTCAAATCCAAACAAAAGGACCCAACATTTAAAAGAATAAGTGACACAAATCGGGAAAGAGCATCAAGTCCCGCGTATCCATACCGAAAAGGACGTGTTAGATATGGACGCTTAGAACAATCTATGGCAAGTATCTATAAATTGCAATAATATATTTGTTCATCATACATTAGTTTTATTTGATCATATTGTATGACTTAATGTGTAGTTGTAGAAGGAGAAAAGTTCTGAAAGATCTCTTCCTGCACATGTTTTGTGGAAGGAAGCCCGTGTGGGCAAATCTGGAGTTCCTAAAGAAGATGTTCTACAGGTGCATGAGAAATGTGTAAGTATATCGTTATTTATTTAATTAAATAAAAATTTTATTAACAAATAATGACAAGTATTCGATATTCATCCGATTTTCAGCAGGCGCTATCTCAGTCAGCTTTATCTCCAGATGATACTAGGAGCATACTTAGTCAGACATTAGATGTCCGTGAGTATTCGGGTCGGGTGAGGGGTAAGGGATTTTGGGTCATTCCGACCTCCTTAAGTATTAAAAAAGGAAAGGCTCCTAGTAATCGAGAGCTTAATGCAAAATTGGAAGCAATGCAAGCTGAGTTTGATGCATTAAGGAAAGAAAGAGAGACTAGCGCTTTAACATGTTTTAAAGATGTTTCGGACAAAGATAGTATCAAATGTAACTTTGAACCGACCATTCCAGATGTAATTATATATATTTGTCTTAAATTGAACTATTAGCTTAAATTATGTAATTGACATATATACACATTATTAACAATTTCATTTTATTACTGGTTTTAGGGCATTTTCCATTGTCAGCTATATTTATCATCACCATATTATCGGATGGTTGGCAAGGGAAAAGTGCATAATAATAGCGGAGAATTACTTCATACTAGAGATCTCCCTACTGGATGTTTGAAAGTATCGGTTGAAATTGCAGTTGATCTGAATACATTATTATCATATCCTGACGATGTTTCGGATGCAACAACGGTGGAACAAGCATTAGGTTCGTTTGTTGCATGGCCGACAAGCCTTATTAGTGTAGGATATGATGTATGGCTAAAACCATTATGAACCTTTGTTAACCTTAATGTGTAGATTAAAAGTTTTTACGCGCATTTTACGTACAATTTTTACTTGGTTATGTTAATTAGACTCCAACAAGATCCAAATCAAAAGATAAGGCTATTTCGCGGCATACCGAGTCCGTTGTTTCAAAAAAACAAGTACATTACAATTATATGACATATATGAAAGGAAGATGTTAAATTCTTAATTTTATACTTCATCTAACTATTTACATGATATGTAGCTTCATGATAAGGAGGTTAGAAACGTCTCCACACAACAACAAAAAGGTTGGTGTTAAGAAGACCGCGGCTAGGAAAAAACCTACCTCCAAGTATAGGTCGTGCCTTCGGACGTTTCTAGAGATGACAGATATTCCGACCGGAGGTGTTCGTTATATACATATGGAGGAAGGTATTTTTGGCTTTGAATACGAACAATTAATTGGTAATGAAGAATTTATGCAAGTTTTGGGTCGTGAAGAAATAGGCGTCAATGTTGTCAATACATACGTGAGATCAATCCGGTCTACTTTGTTATATTATTTGAACAATTTATTTACTTTATGTTTCACATGAATAGTTTAATGTTAATGATGTTTTTATTTAAGGTTTTTGTATGACAAAGTGATGCGACCAAATGGATTGGAAGAAAGATTTGGATTCTTAGCACCCGCGTCCGTCAACATAGCTTTAATCTTAAGTAGACCAGATGACGTGATGGTGTACGTTCTCAACCTCTTCATGGCCAACAAAGATGCAGAGAAGTTGTTCTTTATACCGTTTAATACCGAGTTAGATTTTCATTCTAAATTCATCTATTATAGTTATTTTGTATTTTGACATCGTGTAGAAAATTTACATCTAACATTTGTTTAATCATACAGTGGACATTGGTTGTTGCTCGCAATCAATCCTATCAGAGAAATTGTTTATTATCTTGACTCGTTAGGAAATGATTGGACAACATACCCGGATATGAAGAACACGATTGACACGTAAGTGAGATTGTTCTAAATATTCTTGTGTGTATTTATTAATTTATGTGAATTATTCTAATTATTCATTTATATTTTATTAGCATCATACAAGCTTTTCGAGCCCAAAGAGATATCCAAATATCAAAGAGGAGAGCCAACAACATTACATGGATAAAAGTGGCGGTATATTATTAATTATCACATTTTTTATTATATTAGTGATGATACTTGATAAAACTTAGGATTTATCCATATTTTCTTTTCATTTGTAGTGTCCTCAGCAACGTAATCAAATAGATTGCGGATATTTCATGTTGAGGTTTATGAGAGATACTCTTTCTTTGGGCCGATTAGAGATTTCCACCGATGTATGTATTTCTAACTTATGAGTTATTTTAATATTTAAACATATCTCTTATATAATTAAATAGTTGAAATTAAATCAAACTATGTTATATTATTATGTAGTACTTTGATGAATTCAAGTGTGTATCTTATTCAAAAGATCAAGTGGACGAAATCAAAGAGGAATGATGTCAATACATTATAGAGCTTGGTGTTTTATCAGGTATAATATTGTACTCTTACTTTAATTGATGAGAATTTAAATACGTGTAACGTTGTAACTAGAATTTTGTATTCTTTTATTAATTGAATTACAATCTTTGTGTTGTTTCAGGACCTATGTAGATTTGAAGCAATGCTTTGGTTACATAAGTAATATGTAATTATAATATGTACATTTGTAGAAAAATGTAATGATTTGTAATTATAATTTTGGTGCATAAATTGGTATATATATATATTGGTATATTTAATAGGCCAAATTGGTTTGAATTGGTATATATATAAAAAAAGTGGTTTAAAAAATTTATATTAAAATTTTCGTATACCTTAGACAACGTTTTACACAAAAAGCGCTGTCTAAGGTGGGGTTTAGAAAGTGCTTTTAAAAAAAGCGCTGTCTAGGGGGCTTAGAAAGCGCTTTTACCAAAAGCGTTGTCTAAGGTATACCTAAAAAAATTAAAAAAGATGGGGCTTAGACAGCGCTTTTACCAAAAGCGCTGTCTAAGGTATTCCTAAAAAAGTTATAAAGCGCTGTCTAATGGTACCATAGACAACACTTTTTATTAAATATACCACCCTTTAGACAGCGCTTTTAAGATTTAAAAGAGCGTTGTCTAAACCTTTAGCAGCGGAGGTTTAGACAGCGCTTTAAAAGCGCTGTCTAAGAGCAAAAAAACGCTCTCTAAGGTCTTATTTGACATAGTGAATGTTTCCTTTTATAATTGTGGAAATTGATCTATAGAAATGTATAGAGTCCTAATATATATATTTTTTATATTATTTGAGGATAAAATATATTATTTTTATCTTCTTATTTACAACGTTGTACATGATTTTTTAAATTTTATTTGTTACTACTTTTATGTTAATTTTTATTTTTACTAAGTATTCATTTTATGTTTTTGGTTAATCTGGTTTTAAATTGCAATTTTATTCTTTATTTCAATTCTTGCGCTTTTTGTAATGTAATTGAATCAAAATATTATAATATCAAAAATTGAAGTAATGTATGTTAAATTGCATATATATATATATATATTTGCATAATTTATAATTTATGGTTTAAATTTGTACTTTTCTACATAAAAAATATAATTTTTTTTGTTTAAACCATAATTTATATATTTTGCATAATTTATATTTTATAATTTTTTTTTTGTTTTAAATCTTCATTTTCTTCATTTTCGTTAATTATGGCGGTTTGAACTGCCACAATAGCACATTTTAACCGCCGTAATTTTCATAAATTTAATAAAAATAAGGCAAAAAATTGGTTGCAGGGCCTTAAAATCGCCTATGTTGGTGAGCTCTTCAGTATGTGCTCCTTTTCTCACCCATATCACAACTTTATAAAGAAAATATTTTATTTAAAATAAATAGTGTGGAATGGGGTAATTTCTAGAAATTTAAAATAAATGGTAAGAAAAAAAGAATAAGTGATTGAGAGTCAGAGTTATAGGAAAACAAAGAGATGTGATAAATCATTCAATAATTTAAAATTAAATATTAGTTAATGCTTATTTTTATTATTTTTATTTTATATTTTTCATTATTTTAATATTTTTATTTCTACTATTAAGGGAAATAAAAGATTGTTTTCTATCAATGAAAATGTGTTGCTTGAAATGCCTATGTCATAACTACAAGAAAATCAAATTATAATGCCTTAAATTAATCTTTTATATGTTTGTATGTTGTAGTTTGGAAAGCCAAATCTTGGACAAAAACTGCATAATGTGTATTATGTGTTGCTATTTTTTTCTTTACTTATTTTGTAATGCGCTTTATTTGTCAATTGTGTAAGCATGTTGGATACAAACTTACAATTAGTTGTTTTATTTCTTTTAAACATCTCACACATTAGATAATTCTAACTCTATTTTTATCTTTGTGTTATACTTATTATAAAATTGTTCACCAGTTACAACTGTTCATGTCTGGTTTTCTTTTTCAAATGCATTTCAAATTTTCAATCAATCTTTTCGTATTTTAAAACATTTTTTAAATCTAACTAAAGTATTACCTTTTAGATTGTAATTAGATGCTTCATTATAACTAATTATTTTATTCTAAAATAATTCATCTCTTCATTCATAATTAATTATATTAAATTTTATTTGGTATAAGTAGTCTCAATAAAAAAAACAAAAGGACATTTATACATGAACCGTAAAAGAAAAAAATAATTGGTGAATTGTAAGTTGTACTACATGTGACAGACATTCGAACTCAATATTTATTCAAATCAATGAGTATAAAATATATTTTTAGCATTTTCTTATTTTTCCATTTTACACTTTTCTATCTGATTCATCATTCTTCCCTTTGTTTATGAAGGAGTAACTTGATTATTGACCTGAGAAAAATGTTAGGACAAGAGTATAAGTATGTTTATACTTAATTATTTAATTTGTATATTTTTACTTAATTATTTAATTTGTATGATTAAATGATGGAAATTTTTATGTTTGATTTTTTTTTCTAATTCTCTCTTTGTAATTTTGTGTGTTAATTAGATGAGTTAATGAGAGAAAATAACCTGCAGAGAAAGAGTTTATATTTTTTTTGAACGTCAATTGAGTATAGACATTCTAATTAAATCTTTGTATTTGATAAATTTATAACATTTAATCTATTAATATTCAATCTCTTTTTTGGTCTTGATTTTTAATCTCTTTTGCCAATAATATGATACTTATGGTTTTAGACTACATAAATATTATAAGCATTGGTATTTAAAATACATTGGAACATGAAAAATAATTGTTTATATACACGAAGTTACTGTTTTTTCACGGGTACCAGACTTTTTTTTTCACGGGTACTAGATATTTTTCTAATTATACATAAAATTATTATTTTTTCAGATAAACCAACCATTTTTTTTATTAAAAATATATATTTTTCACTGGTACCAGAACCCGCGCGAACACACAGATTTGCTACTAGAAATTGAACGCATCAAATTTCATGGGTACATAATTTGTTTTTACATTTTCATTTCTATTTTAGATTTCATAACATAAAACATTCAAACACTTCGGCCTGTGCGAACGCACATGTCAATTACTAATTTAAATTAATAAATTAAAAAATTGCTAATTTCTTTTTTTAAGATTTAATGTGAAAATTTCACTTTTAAACTTTTAGAGTGTGTTTGGATGGAGTAATTATGAATTTTTAAGGAATTCAAAATTCTAGGTAATTCAAATGATTCAATTTTAAATTCTTTTGTTTGGATAGAGTATTAAAATGATTCATTTAAAAAAAAATGGAGCAATTTTCATAATTTTTAAAAAATTTGGGTCAAATCTAAAATATGATAAATAGGGACCAATTTGCAATTTTTGAAAATATAAAGGATCAATTTGTAAAATTTGAAAATTA
This sequence comes from Lathyrus aphaca, assembly GCA_963966055.1. Classification (NCBI taxonomy): domain Eukaryota; kingdom Viridiplantae; phylum Streptophyta; class Magnoliopsida; order Fabales; family Fabaceae; genus Lathyrus; species Lathyrus aphaca. The sequence goes on along the minus strand of OZ014519.1, from coordinate 735,072,126 downwards.
TTAGGGACTTATTTGTAATTTTTTGGGGTGAATTTAAAATTTTCATAAAATATGAGGACCATTTTGCAAAATTTGAAAATTTAATGATAAACAATTTAACATCCATATTATATAGAGTGATGAAACAATTTGAAATTCTTTACTTTTTGGTGTCATTTTAAATTCCTTAAATTTAACATGAATAAAATACTCCATAAATTTACATCATTTTAACAATTCTCCATATTTTTTATCCAAACAATAGAATTTGGTCAAGGCATTTCAAATTCCCTCAAAAAATTACTTTCTCTCATTAAAATGATTCATCCAAATACACCCTTAGGAATTTCATTCATTTATTACTTACACACATTACTTTAAAAGATTTCACGTATTTTTACTGATAAGGAAAATACTTAGTGGTACGAAAGCATTAAAAGACGAAACCAACAAGTGTATGTATTTAGTAACTGCAATATCATATCCCATGATTTTCTCGTAAGGAAAAACTGATTTATTGATCCACCAATGAAAACAAAACAACTCAACATTCTTGCAATTCGTTAAATGCATATGTTGTAACATATATCATTATTCTACTGATAATCATAGTTTAAAAGAACTATCATAATTCATCCCAATGAATATACTTTACTTGAAGGTAAACTACTCCAAAAGTTTTACATTGTATTCAACGACAATCATAGTTGAAACGAACTATCATACTCCCCCGGGACAAGAGTATACTTCAATTAAAACTAAATTGTTATCTTACGGAATCAAAATTGATCGGAGAATCGGCGGTTTCAATGGACAATGGTGGACATGAGCCTCATATGCGGAGGAGGATGAGCTGACTAGTAAGGTTAGCACTTCAACGCTCAAGTCAAAGTGTGAAGAATAAAAGTGAATGAAATTCGAATTTGAAATTGTGTACTCAAGGTTCTTCACGCTTATCCTTTATATAATTGAGTACTTATAATAATATGTTATTCCCTATACGTTTGGTGCAAGAAGTTGTTGGGTGTATCATGGCTTTCAATCTTCTACACTCTTTTGTAGGGTAGTTCCTCTGGGTTATAATCATATTTTTAGAAAGTCATTGTTCCCTTTGGATTGTTGGCCAATGGCCATTCTGGTTGGCTCAAAACAATTTCCCTAAGCCTTTGTCTCTGTATGGCAGTGCAAGGCTTTGTCATATTTCTCTCGTTCGCCGATCACTATTTTAGCATAAATGGAAAACCAAGGGAATACATTATTATTTTTGGGAATTCGCGCCTTAAATAAGCCATATTCTTCAAATGTACTTTTGTAGGTTCCCCCATAATGACTATCGAGAACATAAACACTTGAATGTCTCGCTGAGGTAATTTGGAGCACTGATAGGGTTTATTCTCATTTCGTAAGTCATCATACGATTCCCGAAGAGCCAATTTATCATTTCTTTGAGACGTTTTTTCTGCTTTATTGTTACTTGCATTTCTATAACACCTTCTATTTTATGTGTTTGAAGAAGGTATTGCACATTATGAGTTAACAACCAAAATAAGATACTTATGTCTCCTGACTTGATCATGTCTCTTCATCAACTGTTTTTTGTCTTTGTTTGAGAGGGTGGTATTGACAAAGCCTTTTTGGGCATCGGTCCATCTTCAGATTAGGGCGTCTTAACCTATAGTGGAAATGAAAGAATTCATAGTGGATATGATGGATGTGTCATCCCTTTCTATGAATGTGCCTTCTCGATTTTTGATATTTGGTTGCCTTTTAACAACTTTGAAATATAAATTATGAATCATTTGATGGTTTTCCCTCACAGTTGTATCCTGAAAATTGGACGTATGTTAAAGTTTTTCAATACTGGTGTAAATATCAAAAGGGAAAACCCTTTCCGTCCCTTTTCTTCCACATCTTCAAAATACAATATAGTCCTGCATCCCAAATGTGGGGCCATGGTTTTTAAATTTTTTCTAGTTATGAGAAAATTGTAACACAATTTAAGACAATTACATCCATTTAAAACACTCAAATTGGATGAAACAAATCATATAATGTTTAATAAAATCCATCCACATGATCTAATTCTTGATAATAATAGAATATTCCATTAGACATGTTATTTCCATAAAATACGTAAGTTGGAGATGATACAAGAGAAATAAGAAACAACACTTAATCTTATAATTATGTAAACTCATTGTACTACTATGTATTTGTGTTGGATATTTTTTTTTTGGAAAAATTATGGTTAGTAGTGAATATTAATTTTATATTTTCATTTAAAATAATAATTGAAAAAAAAAGAAATCTCACATCATCAGGTTGAGTCAATAGGTCTGCGAATTGAAAAACTCAAACCTGATACCCGATCCAAAAATATGAGTTATTGTAGGTTTGGTTAGGCATATTCGTAAATGAGTGGGGTTTGGGTAAATTACGGGTTGGTTCGATTTGGGTCAATATGTTCGCTGGTTGACTTGCACCCATGAACACCCCTACGTATTATACCTTACGTGCTTCTGTTGTCTTGGCCATTTGTGAGGTAGACTGACCATTGGGATGATTTCTTGTATGACCAACAACATAATGAAAATCAACGACTAGATGAAAGTATTTGTAACAGGGCACTTTAGTGGGATACGTACCTGCAAGAAATACAAAAAGCTTATGCTTCTCAAACCGGGGCATGCTTTATGTTCCCTCAACTTCCCTATTCGCTAGTTAACAAGGTAAATTTTTTTGTGAGGGGTGTTGCGAGAAAGGATAAAGCTCTAGCCATTACTCGGGCTATTTTATCATCTACTCATACATCTCTCTCTCTCTCCCTCTCTCTCTGTATGTGTGTATGTGAGAGTGTTTATGCATGATCCAAGGAGACCTATAAACCATGCACATTCATAATGCCTCATTAGATTTAAGTTTAAATGAATCATCCATTGCTGGTATCACATTTGTTTTAGAGTCATTTGAGAACGCCTTGTAGCAAGTAGAACATTTTCCCCTATATGTCACGAAGGTGAATGTTGAAGTCTGAGATGGATTCCTTTTCCTTCATTCTTAGATTCTCAAGTTTGGTTGTGAAGAGCTTCAACCTTGACATACAAACTTTGGATGTGCCTTCATGTACAGTTTTAGGGATCTCCCAAGTCTCTTTTGCTTCAGAATATGTGTTTATCAATCTAAACACATTCTTGTCTACACCATTGAATATAACATTCAAGGATTTGATGTTTCCAAAAGCTTATTCATATTCAACGTTAGGCTACTCAACTTCTGGCTTTAAGATTGATGTTCCATATTGACAGGTACTAATAGGGTGTTTCCAACCTTTATTATAGTCTTCCATGTTTTGGTGTCCATTTGAACATAATATATTTTTGCTGGAACTCATCCAAACAGAACATGGTGCCTACTCTGGTGCAAATTGAAGTCCTGGTTCGTTCGCAGGACATATGTTAGACACAATGTCTGGGACAACGTATATAACTTGCTTATAAAAAATTAACATATAAAGGGAAATAAATCATAAAACAATAAAGAACATAAATAGTTGTTAATCTTGTTTGGTGCAACGTCACCTACATCTGGGGGGTTTCCAACCCAAGAAAAGAAATTCACTCTCAATAATAGTATAATTAGTCTGAGATGAACTAAACTTGTTTAATGCCTTTTTACCTAATACTACTCTTAACATTATATTTAGGACTCCCCCAAAATATGAAAATCCCTCTCATTTTCTCTTAATCACTAACCCTAGTGATCAATACAGAAAATAGGTCTAAAGATTATTGAATTACAACTCAAATAACTAAACAACTTTTATGCCTTTGATGTGGGACTTAGACACTATAGAGATGCATAAATAACAAGTACAATGAATCAAATATCAAACCCTAACACACTAGATCTTCAATTCTCGCACCCACGTTCTTGTTAAGAATGAGTCTTCTCATATAGAAAAAATATATGTTGGGCCTAGGCATCTCAATTGAAACCAAACATATTTGATTTTGATGCATATTTGATTTACTATACATTAATGTCCATCGAAATATTTGATCTCATTAATTTGATTTGTTCTTGGACAATATTTTTAACCAATCTTCCTTAGAAAACATATTGCTAAAACATACAACTCATAAATAACAAATCTCCTTGGAACCAATCAAACACATGCACAAATTTACTCCCTTAGAAAACATATTGTTAAAACATATAACTCATAAATAACAAAACTCCTTGGAACCAATCAAACACATGCACAAATTTATCCACGTAACCTGACTTACAGATTGAGGCTAGATGTTGCACTTTTGCTAAAACATCTTGTCCCACATGCCTGTTCACATTTTACATATTTTGTTGACCATGTTATTTTGCCTAAAGCAATTAATCAAATGAACAACACTATGAGCGCCGCAGGCACAACAATACTTCATGTTTTCTTCAATCCAACACCAAAATTCCAACTCTCAACCTCTTTCTCACCATTCTATCCACCATATAACATCCTAGGGGAACTCATAACTTCATTACAACAATTAGTAATATGCGCATCATTTAAATAATCAAAACCTAGGAAATCTATCACACATTCATCATATCTCAAATTAGGGTTCATACAATTTGAAGATCATGACATAAAGGAAGGGAAAACCCACCTTTCTCAAAATTAAAGATGATGATGGACCTATTTCCTCTTCTAGCCACATGCAAGCCCAAAATCACATCTTCACTTGATCTTTATTCATCATGATCTAAACCTTCTCCAACGAAACAAGTTCAAGGTAAGATTTCTCATTAATTGGTAAACCTTGTACTAGCATCAAGAGAGAATGAAGATTAAGGAGATATCAAGACAGAAAATGGAGAAGATAAAGTAGGAAAGATACTTGCCTTGGTTCAATCATGAGCATTTTTTCTTCTTCTCTCGTCTCCCCCTCTCTTTAACGTGTTTCTAAACCCACATCAAAGAGGAGAATGAAAATTCTGAAACCCCCTCCAAATAAGCATTTATATACAAGCCTTGCCAAGGTCCAAAAAGCTCAAAATGTCCATTCACTTAGCAAACAAAATTCCCATTATACCATTACTTTCAAATTTCGTCTATTTAAGAAATAGTCATCCTTTCAACTAATGGCATAGGATGGAATATTACACCAACTATTTGGTTTATAAGAAAGAAGAAAACATCAATGTGAAAAAATATCATCTCCAAATTAAATAAAATTCCTCAAGTGGGATGGACAAAAATCAGATTTATTATGAATTTTTTTTTTTTTTTATCCTACAACTATCGCCTTAATATTCTATCTGAGACTCAATGTTTCTATTCAAATTTTAATAACTTCTCTTATATTAAAAATTAAAATAAATAAATGAAAGATGATTTTAGTTTTATTAAATTTCATATACAAATTGATTAAGTGAAAGAGGGAGTATAAACATAAAATTGTACATGCACTTATTTGCACAAAACTCACAGAAGTAAAATACAGATTGATTCAGAAACCCCTCTTGCAAATGGAGTTCCTCAAGCTCAAAAACACTCACAAACTCTATGTTACAATCTCATCATACATGAACTCTCCCAAAATGAACAAACCAAATCACTTATATGTGCATGAATCCTTCTTGAACTTAATAGGTTTTGTTCCAGAAGAATTAACAACCAAAGGACATGCAATTTCCTTCCGATGCGTCGTCCTTACCAATTTCCCAACCACATCTCCGCGCGAACTGATTTCAAACTTCAACACAAGTGCTACTTCAACGCTACCCGTTTGCGAAACTGCCATGCTTGATCCTGCTCCATAAAGTGGAATCTTGTTACCTTCCAAGTTCACTGATACAATCCGGTGACTCTTTCGTGGCTGATAGTGTTTCTTCAACTGCAAAATTTGACGGAAACAAGTTACTTGCATCGCAAGGAAAACATTTCTTGAGTTAATCAATGCATTTTCAATGTCAATATTTAATTTAATACTAAGAATGATCTTACCTCGCCGGTTGCGATACTGATTTCTGAGTAGACAAGATTGATGGGTGAAGAGTGGACATGGATGCCAAAAAATGTAGCAGGGTTATAAATGTTCATGTGCATAGTGCTATTAAGTGTCAGAATTTTTGTTGGCACACCAGTGGAATCTGTACCCTCCCAAACATATAGATTATGTACTGTCAAGCTCTGCATGATTAATTCATAATCACAATGTCAACAAAAATTTTAAGTAACAAATATATACTACAATACTAATCATAGCTGTCTCAAATTTTTTGAGACGATACAGGTGGTAACCGCGGTTTAGCCATAGCAAAACAAATAGATTTTTTATTTAACCACAATTTAACTATTTAACTATGACAATATTTTATGAGGTTCTATTTAAATATTATTTAATCGTGACAAATTTTAGACCTAATGCAATAATAAGTTTTATATGCCCTCAAAGACGGTTCTATGCGATAGTCCGTCCTACATGCAGTCAAAGACGGCCCTAATACTAGTTACAGATTGAAAAGTGATTTATACTAGCAAAATTTAGAAATTAAATTAGTAGAAGTATATTATGTGTGTTGAATACAGATACACAATATTACTATAGGTTAATAGGTATTCACCCCTACAATATTAACGTGTTTCGGTTTACCCCCTACCGTTGTCAAATGCAGATTTTGGCAACGGTGTTTTTGAAAAAACCATTGCCAAAAGGGGAAAAAGCAAAATTCGCTACCATTAGAGGGTGTAAATTCTATTAACCCTATTACTATTGTGTAAGAAAAGTCATTAAACAGATTCTGAATTGGCATTTATTTAGTCTTGATGGCTTCATCAGAAAATTGGTCCCCAAAGGAAAGTCACAACTACTACTATGTGGTTCAAGTTTAAATGAGAAAGTAGAGAAGAGTTGAGTGAAGCCCTCTATAGATAAGCAGCTTATTTAATTAAGCACTTATAATATAAGTGCTTATATATAGACTGTTTGTATAGCAAAATTATATAAAATAAAGTAAAACTGTTTTCATATAAGTTAAGAATTATTATGAAGAACTTATGCAAATAAGCTGTTTTCATAAGCACTTCTAAACAGTTAGTAGAGAAACTCAAATAATTCAATTAGGCTTAAGACTAACAAAATTGCTTACCTTGACAGTAACTTCTGCTTTGTAAGGTCTGCTAGCACCCCAAATGATTAAACAAAACACAGTAAAAACAAGCACAAAAGTAAAAACAGCAATCAAAGCCTGAAACCTTCTCGCGAAAGCCTTATCCTCGAATTCGCGATAAGACCCTTCTTCAAGAATCACACCACACTCAGGCCAACCTTTATCATTCCTCTTCCTCCCACCTTTCCTACTCGAAGACGACCTGAAAATCCCCGAAAACCTACTACCAGACGAGTTCCTCGAGTGTCGCCCGAACGAAGGATGCGAAGGCGACTCCATAGGACTATGTGATATTGGTGTAGCATGCATGACAGATGACTTATCTCCATCATGTGAATCTCTTGAAGGACTTTGTACATAATATACAGGTCTCTTCGGAGATCTTGATGGAGATGATGGAGCTAAACTAGTTATATCAGATTCTGATTTTGCAGATTGCATAGTTAGTTACTTATAGTTATGTAAATTATAAGCACCCACTGTGACACACTAAGAACTAAGAAGTTTATGCATGCATGTGTATGTATATATATAATATATATACTAATATATCAGAAAAACTCAGAAATGGAAACAAATGATATAATGAAAGAGAATAATGAATAAGTGCTTATGGTTGAAAAGGGTTGGAACATGGAACCAAACATCACTGGCATATGAAAGTGTCGGCAGATTGTTTTATTATTATTATTATTTTTTTTTTTCAAAAAAAGAAATTTATTATGTTGTCCTTTTGAATAATGTGGGACACTAGCACTTCTGGGTGCTTCAATTATAGGAGTTGGTAAAATGACCTAATTGGATTCCAGGACTTATTGTTTTTTTTGTCTTGTCATGCAAATTGCAGTGTGTGTATTTTTTAGGTAGGTTTTATGATTTAATTGTCATGTGTGGTTGTGTTGGATTAAAGTATAGTGATAATGAATGAACAACCAAATAATAAGTAGTTAAAGAACAAGAGATTTAATTAAGGAAATTTTGACTTGTGGATTTGATTTTATTATGTAATGGCTTATTGAAAAATAGTGTATAATGATTGTTAGTTTTGTCTAACCGACAATTTTTGTACACTGTTTTGATACCGTGATAAAATAAGATATAATAATATAAATTTAATTGAAATATAATTATAATGTAAAAAATTTACACACATTCGGTTAATCATAATAGTTGAATATTGAAAAAAAATTTAACAAATAAATGTTGTGAATCAGATATCTTAGAAACAAAGTATAATTGGTTCCTAGATTAATTAAGAAACCCACAAAAGTTAGGGTTTAGGATAACCAAGAATAACAACAAGGATTGATTATAAACTACTATTCTTTCATTTGTCTTAAAACAAGATTACAAGTATACAAGAATAACAAATAACCTCACTCACTTTTGAATTAAGGTTTTATCTTCCTATTTTCCCTTATCGAAATATGAGATACTAGTATGTTATTTATAAAAAAAACTAACACACTAACCTAATCAGTTTTTTTAACAATGACCTATTACAAGCTAACTTAATTAGGGTACAAGCTAACTTAAACAATTAGATCCATAAAACAAGGCCTAATTTAATAACAGCATGTGAGCGGACTTCGACGACATACTATTCGTATTAGGGTTTGTTCCAATATTCCACAAATCTCCACCTTAGAACACACCCTAACCAATAAGAAACAAACTAGCTTTCTTTATGCAGCTTTATCAGCTGCATACAGTGGAAAAACATGCAATTGGACAACGTTTTGGTGATCATATCAACAACATTATGATCTGTCAAAACCTTCAGCACTTGGACATCTCCATGCTCAATTATCCCTCTGACGTAATGTAGTCCCACATCAATGTGCTTGGTTCACTCATGATAGGCTGAGTTCTTCGACATGTGTATTACGCTTTGACTATCATATTTAACATTGATACCTCGACCTTGAAGTTTCAGCTCCTTTGCAAAACCTTCAAACCACAATGCTTCCTTTACAGCTTCAGTTAGGGCGATATATTCCGCTTCAGTTGTTGATAAGGCAATAACCTTCTGAAATGTTGCTTTCCAACTAATTGTTGTGCCAAATATAGTGAAAACATGTCCAAAAATAGATTTTCTCGAATCCATACAACATGCATAATCAGAGTCGACATATCCTTCAATTACTGCTTTACTATCTTCACCCAAGGCTCCACCATAAATTAGGACTCTGCTTAGAGACTCATTTATGTAACTTAAAATCCACTTCAATGCTTGCTAGTGAGTCTTTCCAGGATTCGCCATGTACCTGCTTACAAGACTTACTGCATATGCTATATTGGGTACAGTACATACCATATAATACATCACTGAACCTACTATATTAGCATACAAAATGCTATCCATATAAGTTCTTTTAACATCAATACTGGGACACTGATCTATACTTAGCTTGAATTGAGAGTTTGTCGGAGTTACAACAGAATTTGAATTCGACATACCAAACTTTTCGAGAATCTTCCATAGGTATGCCTCTTGAGATAAGCATCCTATCCGACATTCGTCCTATGTCGTGATACTTTCGGCAGCCGTTCCCTGCCAGGTGATCGTCCTTCACCTTTGGATGACCGCCCCTCATCCTTTCCCCAGTGGAATCTCCGTTGTTGGAACCTTCTATCCGACATCCGTCCTATGTCGTGATAAAGAGCAGTCGTACCCTGCTAGGTGATCGTCCTTCACCTTTTGATGACCGTCCCTCATCATTTTATCCGATGGCCGTCCCCATCGTTGATCTTGTTATCCGCCATTCGTCCTATGTCGCGATAATCCCCCAAGAGCAGCCGTACCCTGCTAGGTGATCGTCCTTCACCTCTTGATGATCGTCCTTCATCATGCTTATCTGATGGCCGTCCCCATCGTTGACCTTCTATCCGACATTCGTCCTATGTCGTGATAAAGAGCAGTCGTACCCTGCTAGGTGATCGTCCTTCACCTTTTGATGACCGTCCCTCATCAAATATTTCATTTATTCTTTAACCCGATGGTCGTCCCCGTCGTGGTCTCTTTTCCTTTTTCTTGATGATCGTCCTTCATCATGCTTATTTGATGGTCGTCCCCATCGTTTGTTTACTTTACTTTCTAGCCTGATGGCCGTCCCCATCAATGCTTTCCTCAATCCCCATAGAATTTTATTTCCTTACCCGATGATCGTCCCCGTCGCGGTTTCTTTATTTCCCAGCATGGTGGTCGTTCCCGTCATTGCTTTGCTTACCATTTTACCCCCAGCAGTCACCCTCTGCTCGATGGTCGTCCTCCATCGCTTTCATTTGATACTCATACTATACTATCTTTTACAATTTATATCCCTTTTTCTTCTTCTCCCCAGTGAGTGCTAATTTTGGATTGTCTTTGGTATTCAACCACAAGTTATCTTGTTTGTCTGTTAAGCCAGACGCTTACATTCCGCACAACTAACTCATGCTTGAATAGGGGCAGCTGTAAACACCCCAAATTTGCCCTCACTTTTCTCATACCATGACTTGTGATCTTTCATTTTTTTGCATATGCATAAGCATACCATCTCATATTGCATATTTGTTTCATCTGCATAGTTTATTTCATCTGCATCTAGGGTTTGTGATCTGAGCAATCCAAGGATTGATCTGAGCCATCCCAATGGTCTTGAAGCTTGCCAAGAGGGTCAATGTGTGTTCCATGATCATAATATGCTCCCCAAAGTTCATAAAAGTCAAGGGATCACAAAGAATGACAAAGGCATAGAGGCAGACTGAAGATTTCCTACATAGATGACCTAAAATTAGGGTTTTGGTTTCAGAGGCTTTAATCCCAAAATTTTTGGTCATTCTTGTTTCTAATGGTCTTAATATGTTATAAGGATCATGTGTACCAAATTTGATGAAGAAATTCATTGTGGAAGTCATCTGATCATTGGGTAACTTCTTGAGCAAGTAAAGTCAAAATCAGGGCATCTGAGGCCTCCCTCAGGGGTACCAAAGGGTCATCATCATCATTTTGAGTCTCTATGATCTTTATTTGATCTTAGAAATGGTTGGAAGTTCATAAAATTGAAGAATTTTGAGCCAAATGCAAACTTGCTATTTTTGGAAATGACTTGTAATGAAAACTTTCCATTTTGGGAAATATATTCAACCTATTCTTTCATGACCAAAAATGCTTCAAATGAAAAATTCTTGGGCATGAAAGTTGTAGATTATGTCTTCCCATTTTCAAAAAGTACAAGAACATGTCTTGATTCATCCTAGAACTCAAGATATGACCTTTCAAAGTTGGCAAAAATCCTATAATTTTCAAGTTCATGCCAAAGAGGGATTTTTGCAAATTCAAGTTCTAATCCATTTCATGACCTCTAATCAACTTCTATGTACCATAACATGTCAAAGCAACGTCAAAACATAAGAATTGGCCCAAGAATGCATGGTTTTCATGGCTTGATTCACAAGAAATCTTAAAATGGCAATTATGCATAAACTTTGCAAAACCTATTGAAACTCTTCATCCACTTGTGCCAGCTGCATAAACTTCACCCTAGGGCCATCCATGAATCAAGTTGAGGCCAAGACACCCCTAAAGCCAGCTCTGCACCATGCCCATACCTCAAGTACACAATGTTGACATTTTTGCAACTTGGACCATACCAATCACACTATGCCACCACCCACTTTCTGATCAATCTCATTGGCCTATACTAATCTTATGGAGCTCATTTCACATAACACACAAGCCTGAATCAACCATATTCAGATTGCAAGAAAATCACAAAAAACTTTCCTTCTTCGATTTTCTCAAACCAACCACACAAACTCCAAATTTCTTTCACCATTCATCTCAACATCACTCAAGGATCATTTCCCACCCCTTGCCATGGCCTAAAAACCCCTCAATCAGAAATACGATTTCTGCCACACCAGAACCAAACACCATAAATCATCCATTCAAAGCTTGTTCTAAGCTCTCCAGAAGCTTCAAGGGACCAAGTGGAGTGGTTTTGCACAAAGGAGGGAGTCAGAAAGCTCAGAATCTCAAAGCTTCAACTTAGGTAGCTCCTTAGAACTTTTTTTCCATAACTCTTTTCTTTGGTTGCAATGTGATTCTATGTGATGTGTTGATCATAGGGATATGTTTACTTTTGAAAATGGTTGAGTTTTGAGCATTTCATAGTTGTCTGAAATTTTGCCTGTGAAAGTGTTCTTGTTTGATTCTCTTGATTCATGAAAAATAAATGGATTTTGTTGGTGGATTCTTGTTTAGGGTTGTTAGTTGAGTGATTCTGGAAAGTTTGATGCATTTTCATGGCGTTTTGAGAGAGATAGCATGAAGGTGTGGCCGGAGAAGATGATCGGAGCTTGCTCCGGTCACCTGAAAATCATTAGGGTTTGTTAATTAGGGTTTAGCCAGGTTTGAATTTGGACCTTTGGATCTTAGGTTTAACGCGTATTTGAGTGGCTCAGATTGCATCATTAATGTTAATCCATAATTAATTAATTTAATTAAAATCAATTAGCCAGTTTGAATCCTGACCATAGAATTGCGCGCGTGGTCAAATCCCTCCCCTCATGTTTGAATCTCAGCCCTCAGATCTTCATACTTTCATTTATTTTCATTTTAATTAATTTTCTTTTTATTTCTTTTGTTCATTTTATTAAAAATAGCTAAAATCATCCAAAAAATCTCAAACTTTGCATTTCTGTTTTAAATATTTTTCTTAACAGAAAAACATTTTTATTTTTATTTTTTGCATTAAAAAAGTATTTTTAAAATATTTAAATGTTTTATTTAATTAATTAATTGATTTTAATTAATTAAATATGCATTTAGGTTTCTAAAAATCACCAAAATAATCATGAAGCATTCCAATACATTTAGAAACATTTTCAAACTCACCATACAAATTTCTTTTTAGGATTGATTATATTTTCACAATTTTCTTTGAATTAGGGTTCTTAAAAATCACATTTTCTAACCCTAACTTGAAAAATTCATTTCTGCCTAACCATTATGAGTTTGAACTGGTTTTTTTTGCATTGTTTCAAATATTTCATATAGTTTCTAGGTTATTTATCTCATGATTTTATCTTGCATTTTCAATTTGATTTGCATTTTCCCTTTAGAAGCACCCAAAAACCCTAGGTAACTTAGAAATTTCATAACTTACACTAGGATTAGCTTCTGACTTTCTCCTTTGGGGTTTGATCTCATATGGGATTAGGGTTTGTTTGAGATTAATTTCAATTTTTTATCATGTTGAATGCTTCTGTTTTGGTCATATGCATCTCATGTTGTCTTAAAACCTTAATTTTGCATCTTCATTTGCATTCTCCTTTGCATTTCATGAACTTGTGAACTTGCCATGCCATTCCATTATTTTGTATGTCATCTTAGACATCTTAGGACATCTTTGAAACATTTCTTGATCATTTCTTCATTCATTTGCCATGTTTTACATCCATTACATTTCATGAACATCCATGTGTTTTCATGCTTCTAAACATGCCTCCATTGCATCTCATCCTTGTATGATCATTCATATGCATCTTGTATGACTTTGTATCATCTCAAATTCCATTTACATTACTTATTCACTTCTAACTTTGGTATTTGCATCTCATTTCATCTCATTTCCTTTTGCTTTATGTCTTATGCATTCATACTGACATTTCAGGAGCTTTTGGGTAAGTTACCTGGGAGGTGGATTTGCCTCCACCTCCCACCTCTTATTTCCTTGGAATTTGCATCCTTTGTTTGTCTTTGAAGTGAACTTGCTTCAATTATGCTCCCTCTTTCTTGCTTTTTTTCTTTCAAGTTACTTATCTTCTTCAGGAAGTAAGTAACTTGTTCTTTTTCCTCTTTCTCTTTTCATCTGCTTCTTCCTTGGTGGCCTTGGAGATATTTTCTCTTAAGCCTCACAAACCATAGGATATCCAAGCATGATAACTTTTAGGGTTGTTTATAGCCCCCCTAGCTTTTTACCTTTGAGTCTCCTTGAGTCTCTCTTCTCATCTCAATAATCAGAGGCTAAACTCTTAAAGTTTTAGGACTTTGAATTAGGGTTATGTCTGCATCCTTATCTTAGGATGGAGTGTATAACTTTAATCCTTAGTGTTAAACCTTTAATTCGTTTACACTTCTTAATCAAAACACTTTAATAATCACTAAGACTTTATCTTGTAACTTGGGCCTTACATTAGGGTTCTATCTCTTCCTTATGGTTAAGAGGGACTAACCCTAGTGTTTAATGGACAAGTCCCCCTCAAGTTGTCTTACAAACCATAAAATCCACTTCTTAATCTCATCCTTTAATTAAAATCCATTTAATAAAGGCTTGTTATATAATGAATTTAATCCCTAACCATGTATTAAGTTGAGGTATCTTCCTCATCTTAAGTGTTCTCATCTATCATCCTTCTATTAGGATGGTGTAATGAGTTCACTAATCTGTGCTTAGAGATTAAACTCATTACTTAACACTAAACAAAAATCCAAAAACATCTAAATAATCACAAGTAGGTTAATGATCTTAATCCTACATCATCATTGTAATTAAGTTGAGATGCTTATCTCATACTTAAGTAGGCTCACTATCCCTAATCAGGGAGGATATAATGAGTTTACAAGCCCTTGATTTAGGCTTAAGCTCATCAACTTATGCAAAACACCAAAAACAATAAAAAACTGAAAACACAAAAAACAAACAATAATCGTCTCCTCCAGGATTCTTTTCTCATCACACTCACTCTATAAACGAGAACTTGCTTCTTTCGTCTAATGCAAGACAGTTAGCACTCGATTCAGACGAGTCATACACTTGAGCATAGACAAGTAGTCAGTTTACAGTCAATTTATTTTCAGTCTCTTTGAGTCAAACTACGGTGTTCTGACTTCCTCATTGCACGAGAGGATACGTAGGCATAACTAAACAGTTATCGAACAAAAGTCTCTTTGTCATCCCCCTCTTTCAGCATTCTTTTCTAAGCCTCAGTTCCTGAGAAATTCACCTTTTTGCACTGACACCTGTACTTTCTTTCCCTAGCTTTTGCACACAGATAGCACATACACTTACCCCTTTTAAACAAATATCTTGTAAGTGTGGATCCCGTCGAGTACGACGGACGATCTGGGTGCTAATACCTTCCCAGGTCGTAACCAACCCCCTTTCTCAGTTTCTCTGGTTCGCAACCGTCTTATCCATTTCTTTCCAGGTTTATGCAACATTACCTTTCCTTCAGGATAAAAATGCCTAGCTGGCGACTCTATTCAATTCAATCCCATTTCTCTTTTCGCTGACGGTTCACGTTTGCACTGGGATGAAAATCCGGGGAGCGACAGTATGGTGTATTTTTTGAGATGTTCAGTGATCATAAGAGTTTGAAGTAACTCTTTGATCAGAAGGAATTAAATATGAGACAGAGAAGATGGATGAAGTATTTGAAGGATTATGACCTTGAATTGAAGTACCATTTGGGAAAAGCGAATAAGGTGGCAGATGCTTTAAGTAGAAAAGTAATTCATAGTGTCGAGTTGATGGTATTAGAATATGCACTATTGGAGAAGTTTTGAGACCTTAATCTTCAGTTTGTTTGGACTCCGAATGGTGTAATAATGGGAAAATTGAATATCAATTCTACCTTGAGGAATGAGATTCAACAAGCACAGTTTCTAGATGAGAAGTTGCAGGGAGTTGTTGCTTCAACCGGGTTTTGTAAGAGCATTGGATGGGATTATCCTATTCAACCAAAGAGTTTGCATTCCGAATGACGAGGTATTAAAGAGAAAGATTTTTGAGGAAGCCCGCAAAGGTTCTTTTACGATACATATGGGTTCTTCAAAGATGTATCAAGACTTAAAGAAAGATTATTGGTGGTCCGGAATGGAAAGGGATATCGCGATATTTGTGTTTGAGTGTGCGGTGTGTCAACAAGTGAAGATTGAGCACCAAAGACCGGACGGTTTGTTACAGCCTTTAGACATCCCAATTTGGAAGTGGGATAGTATCTCTATGGACTTTGCAGTGGGTTACCAAGTAATCAAGGTTGTTATGACTCTGTTTGGGTGATTGTGGATCGATTAATGAAATCTGCACATTTCTTAGCCATTAAGACCACGTACAAGGCAAGTCATCTTGCGAGGTTGTTTATTGCTGAGATTGTGAGATTGCATGGTGTTCCGTCTAGTATTGTGTTGAATAGAGATCTAAAGTTCACTTCGATGTTTTGGAAGGTGTTCCAACAAGCCATGGGTATAGATTTGCGTTTGAGTACTTCTAATCATCCTCAAACGGATGATCAGACGGAACGTACAATTCAAACAATGAAAGATATGTTACGGGCATGCATTTTGGAAAGTAAAGGAAATTGGAAGGAACTTTTATTATTGATAGAATTCTCTTACAATAATAGTTACCATGCAAGCATCGGAATGGCTCCGTATGGGGCTTTATATGGAAGGAAGTGTAGAACACCGTTGTGTTGGTCGGGAGTGGGTGAAGATAGGATTTTGGGACCCAAAGTTATTCAGGAGACTACAGAAAAGATTCAGATAATTCAAGAAAAGATTAAACAAGCCCAAGATCGTCAGAAGAGTTATGCTGACAATCGAAGGAGACCTTTGGAATTTGATGAAGGTGATCATGTGTATTTGAAAGTCACTCCGAGATTGAGATTGAAGGGACCGTCTAAGTCACACAAGTTATGTCCAAGATACGTAGGACCGTATCAGATCTTAGAAAGGATTGGTGAAGTTGCTTACATATTTGCCTTACCACCCTCTCTATCTGAAATGCATGATGTTTTCCATGTATCAAAACTTCATAGGTTCTTCCTGATCCTCTTCAGCCTATTCTGCCGGATTCTATTAAGATAGAAGCGGATTTGAATTTCGAACCACAACCGAGTCGTATTGTTGGAAGAGAAACCAAAGTGTTAATGAGAAAAGAGATACCACTTGTTAAAGTGCAATGGGATGAGACGCATCTGGGAGATGCTACGTGGGAATTGGAATCGGAGATGCGGGAATCATATCCTCACCTGTTCAGGTAATCTTTTAAATTCGGGGACGAATTTCTATTTAAGGGGGGGGGGGAGAATGTAACACCCCGTAATTTATTTAATGCTCTGAATAATATTATTTGATATTAATATTGTTCTGGATTACTCTAAGAAATTTTAACAGAAATAAATAGAGTAATCAACGAGATTTTATTTTGTTAATTAATATTAGCTGACTCAGAGGTTTTATAAAATATTGGATTCAAAGACATTTTTTTATACTCTCTATTTTTGGACCCATTGGTGGGAAAATAAGTTTTTCCTTTATATTATGTCTTATAGAAAGAAAAATATTGAAAAAGGAAAAAGAAGTAGTTAGTAAGGAAGAAGAGAAAGAAGGAAAAGAGAAGAAGAAGAAAAGTGAACCCTAGAGCTTCAAATTCATCATTCTCCATCATCCGTTCGTCGAATCAAAACTTTCTTTCCGCCAATCTTCATCTCTCGAGGTGGGTTCATTGTTAGTTTTTTAGATTTTGGTTGAGTTTTAGAGTTTATGAGTTTTTTAGGTTTTGGTAGAAAACTTAAAAACCAGAAGTTTTCAATGGTTAAAAACTCGATAAGTTTCTAGTATATGATTATAAATATGTTTGATGTTGGTTTCCTCTGTTGGTTGAGAAGTTGATAAGCTTTTACCCCTTTTGTGAAGTGTTGTTCACACCTGAGTTTTCTGCAATATTCGTAGAGCTCGCTTAGCGGGTAGGTCAATTCCTGGGAAGGTCAGAATACAGGGAGTTGCTCGCTTAGCGAGCATACCCCCTCGCTTAGCGAGACCTGGAAGTTGATGATTTGCGTTTTAATTCATAACTTCTTACTCGGTTATCTGATTTAAATGTTCTTTATATCGTTGGAAAGCTAGAATTATGTACTTTCACGTGATGCTGGAAACTATTATTTTTACCCGACTTTTGCCCGAATTTTCGTTTATACGGTAAATATGTTAAGTTAGGGGATTGTGAACCACAGGTAATAACAAAGGTACAACTTGTGAGGTATCTAAGACTCCCTTAGGCTAGTGTGAATTGAGAAGTGAATTGCTTTAGGTCCTCCATATAATCTTGATTAAGTCTTGACGTGGATACCTTGCGTTCTGTTAGAGCATCCGTAAAGACAAGAAGAATCATTATTAAGAAGCATAGTGAGGCTTGTGGTGGGTATTCCATTTAGTCCCACGGGAAGCATAGCGATTCTTGTGGTGGGTATTCCATTGACTCCCACGGGAAGCATAGCAAGGCTTGTGGTGGGTATTCCATTGAGTCCCACGGGAAGCGTAGTGAGGCTTGTGGTGGGTATTACATTGAGTCCCACGTGAAGCGTTAATAACTTATCGAATACCCCTTGTTGTTTTCGGTTACTTATAGAGAAGTGACTTCGGTACCTTGTAAAATGTTGGAAATTGAACCCTTAGAGCCGAGAGAACTCTGAGATAGGGAACTCACTGAGATGTTTTATCTCACCCCATGTTGATGTTGTTATTTCTGGTACTTCAGTTTCCACAAAGGTTAAAGATAAGGTGACTTAATTATCTTTGCCTGTTTGATGGTTTCTTCCGCTGTGGACTTTTAAGATCTTTTGATCTAGTTCTAGACTTTTTATTTTGTGAACATCTTGTATTATTTATAGTCTTTTTGCTAGTACCTTATGTTGTAGTGGCTATATTTATGCAATGTGTAACTAAGAACTTGTTGTATTTCAATACCAAACTTAAATTTATATATAAAAAATATGATTTGAGGTATTGTAACACGGTGCGAGAACTGAATTTCTATAAATATTGCGGATAGCAAAAGTCGTCACCGACTTTTATTTTATCCATATGGAAAGGGTATAAAAGAACAGGAAAGACCTATTTTTAAAGACTTGATTTCGGGGGGTAAGTTATATAAAGGGAAGGTGTTAACACCCTTTATATCCATGGTTATCCATGGGCTCTTAGTTACTTAACTCACTTAATTGTTTTTGAAAAGGTGAAGTGCGTGATTAGAAAAATTTTATAAGTACTTTGTAATGATCCTCGTATAGATGTATACAAAGTCTTATATTTTTTGAAAATATTTGAAAAGTTGTGAGGTGTGAAAAGTGTTTTAAGGGGTGTGAGCCAGTAACTTTAGAGTTCCTGCCCTAGACAAAGTCTTTCATGTTCTTTTATTTTCTTTCAAGGGTAAGATTGTTCCTATTATTAAGGAATATGTAGTCATTACCTTGTATTTATTTAAGGGACGGGCGTAGGGTCATCGCATGGTCAATGAAGGCAACTGGAGGGTGTCTTTAGCAATTGGGAGGGACTATCATCTTTTAAACCGAAGGGACAAGATCATTGTAGGCAACATCGTAGGGACTTGATCTTTTAACCGGGGGAGAGACAAAATGATTTTTATTTGTAGGGTTTTGCTTAAGACACCCCCATATTCGAGGTGTCGCTCCCACTAAATGAAGCTAGGTCAGATAGGGTACAGACGCGAACGGTCGGCGAAGGGAACAGTGAGAACACACAGCCGTGAACTCACTGGAGAATGAATAGAGTCGCCAGCTAGGCATTTTTATCCCGGAGGAAAGGCAATGCTGCATAGGCCTAGAAAAAGATATGGATAAGACGGTTGCGAACCAGAGAGACTGAGAAAGGGGGTTGGTTACAACCTGGGAAGGTATTAGCACCCAGATTGTCCGCCGTACTCGACGGGATCCACGCTTAAAAGATTTGTGTTTTAAAGGGGTAGTGTCAGTGCATTCTGTGTATAAAATAGCTGGAAAAAGATGTACAGGTGTCAGTGCAAGAAGTGAAGTGTGATCAATATACAGTGTCAGTGTAAGAAAGGAGTGGGATGCTCAAGATCATGAGGCTTAAAAGAATAATGCTGAAAGAGGGGGAATATACAGAGACTTTTGTTCGATAACTGTTAAGTTATGCCTACGTATCCTCTCGTGCAATGAGGAAGTCAGAACACCGTAGTTCGACCCAAAGAGACTGAAAGATGATTTGACTTGTGAACTGCTTGCTTGTCAATGCTCAAGTGTACGACCTGTCTGGCTCAGGTGCAAACTGTCTTGCATTAGACGGAAGAAGCAAGTTCTCGTTTGTGAGTGAGTGTGATGAGAAAAGAATCCCGGAGGAGACGATTATTGTTTGTTTTTGTGTTTTCAGTCTTTTATTGCTTTTGAGAATTTGTCATAAGTTAATGAGCTTAAGCCTAAACCAATGGGTTAATAACTCATCACATCTTCCCTCTGATTAGGGGTAATGAGAATACCTTAAGTGTGAAGTCAGATTCTCACACTTAATCACCTTTGATGTAGGATTAAGATCATTAACCTACTTGTGGTTAATTAGATGTTTTTGGTTTTTGTTTAGTGTTGAGTAATGAGGTTAAGCCATAATCAGGGATTAAACAGACTCATTACACCATCCTAAAAGAAGGATGATAGATGAGAATGTTTAAGCTGAGGAAAGCTCCTCAACTTAATCCATGATTAGGGATTAAACTCATGACAAAACAAAGCCTTTATTAAGTGGATTTTAGTTAATGATATGATGATGAAGTGTTTTTTATGATTTGTAAGACAACTTGAGGGGGACTTGTCCATTAACACTAGGGTTAGTCCTTCTTAACCACTTAAGGAAGAATTAGAACCCTAATGCAAGGCCCAAGTTACAAGTGTGATGTCTTGATACTTTTTAAATGAATTGATTAAGAGATTTAAACAAACAAAGGGTTTAACACTTAGGATTAAAGTTATACACTCCATCCTAAGAGAAGGATGCAGGCATAATCCTAATCACAAAGTCTTAAAGCCTTTAGGGTTTAGTCCCTGCTTATGAGATGAGAAGAGAAGACTCAAAAGAGACACAAAGGTAAAACTAAGAGGGGAGACTAATCAAAACCCTAATTCATTGTCATGCTTGGTTGTTCCTAAGGTTTGTGAGGTTTCCAAGAACAATCTTCAAAGGCCACCAGGAAGCAGATGAACAGGATCAAGAGAAGCAAAGTGACTTGCTTCATTCAAGAAGTCAAGTCACTTGAAGAAAGAAGGTGGGAGGAAGAAGAATGAGCAAGCTCAATCGCAAACACAAATAGAAATGCAGCAATGGATGCAAGATAGATGAAAAGAAAAGTTATGAGAAGTGAAGGCAAATTCACTTCTCAAGTTCACTTACCACCTGAAATGTTAGAAAGAAGTACAATGCAATGCTAAATGAAATGAAATGACATGATGCTAGACCAAACCAGAAACATGTTGATGATGATAATGATGCTATGAGATGCTGCAAACATGAGGCAAGGCATGGGGATGTTCATACAAGATTATGAATGCAAATGATGCAAGTTAAGGAGCATGAATGAACATGAAAAGTCATGAATCATACAAGACAAATGACATGGCAAATATGTAATGCAATGATCAAACATGCTTTCTATATGTCTTAAGATGTCAAATGGATCACAAGAATGCACAAAATGCAAAGACAAGTCATGTTATGCAAGGAAATGCAAGAGGGATGCAAATGGAAGCCCAAATTAGGGTTCATGGATCAAACATCAAACAAAAACCCAAAACAGAAACAAATCCTAAGATAAAAAATGGAAAATGGTACCCAAAGAAACCCTAAACCTATGATAAACCACTGCCCAAAGGGGAGCTCTCAACTCTCAACCAATCTCAAGTTATGAATTTTATAAGTTATTAGGGTTTTTTAGGGTTCTAAACAAAAGAAATGCCAAACAAATTGAAAATGCAAGATCAAATCAAGGCCATTTTATCCTAGAAACTACATGCTAAACACAAGACAAAGCAAAAAGAATCAATGTCTCAACCTTCTCCAATAGGCAGAAATGAATTTTTGAACTTATGATCAAATTAATGCACAAAATATGATTTAATTCAATGAAAAATTCTTAAAGTGCATCAAGATCAAAAAAGAAATTTGGTTTGAAGGTTGGACAATGTTTCTAAATGTCTTAGAACATTTCATGAATTTTTTTGTAATTTTTAAATACCTAAAAGTATTTTTAATTAATTAATTCCCATTAATCAATTAAAAATAATCTCTTAAATATTTAAAAATACTTTTTTAATGATAAAAAATAGAATAAAAATATTTTTGGGTCTTAAAAATTAATAAAACTTTTAGGAAAAAGTTTCATAATTTTTAAGAATTTTTAACTATTTTAAAATAATTATGCAAGTTTAATGAAATAAAATGAATTAAAAATCAAATAAAATAAAAGTAATCAGGATGGATGGCCAGGATGGAGCCTGAGTTCAAATGTGTTGACTGGCGCGTGAATGGAGGGTGTGGATTGCACCTGACTTAATTAATTTAATTACGAATTAATTAAAGCTAATGAGAGAGATTAGGGCAAATGAGATGATCTGGGCCATCCAAAAGAGAGGGAAGTCAACAGGTCAACGCTCATCTATGGCTCAAATTCAAACTGGAGTTAATGACCTGAGATTAGGGTTTAATGACTCAGGTGGCCGGAGAAGACTTCCGGTCGTCTTCTCCGGCCAGCACCTCACCGGGAAACTCACCAACTCCCTCAAAACGTAACAAAAACAAAATCTATGAATTGGGAAATGATCTCCACCCTCTCACGAATCAAACCCCTCTCTCAAAACAAATTTATTCTTCCTAAACAAGCTGAATCGAAGAGAACAAGTTCTAGGGCACGCAAGCTTCAGAGACAAATTAAATACTCAAAACAAAGCCATTTCAAAAACTAAGAACATCAGGATGATCAGTGAATCACATAGAACAAGTTTGTAACAAGAAAAATGATTTCTGGAAAAATAATTTTCGAGCTACCTGAGATTTGGAGCTTTCAACTTGAGGACTTTCTGGCCACTTCTTTCAGTGCAAACCACTCCACTTGATCCCCAGAAGATGTTTGAATGCTCAAAAGAAGTTTGAGCTGGCTGGATAGTGAGATTCGAAAGCTCCTGCTCAAGCTTGGTCAGAAATGGCAATGGAGTTTCTGGAGGTTTCAGGCCATTGTGAATGATGGTTTGTGATCCTGAGGATGAATGGAGAAGGTCTGGAGTGTTTGTTGATGTGTTTGTGGTTTGTGGAAGGAGATTCGATTGAAACTGCAAAATGAAGTGAGAAATGGCAGTGAGATGTTCAGGCTGTTTCAGGCTTGTGTTCTTGGTGCTGGGTGGTCTATGGAACAAGGTGAGTTGAATGGTGAAAATGGTTGAAGTGTTTGCAGGCTGTGGAGGCAGATTCGAAGCAAGTTGCAATGTGGTGTGTTTTTGTGTATGTTTTTCCTGAGATGGTTTCAGGCTTGCTTAGTACATGAAATGGCTTGCAAATTGTCCACATAACTCTCTCTCATTGGTCAGTTGATTGGACTTGTGCTTTATTGATTGGTAAGTTGCCTTTTGCAAAAAGTCAAAAAATGTGTAAGAGAGGTATGGTGAAGTGCTAGCTTGGTACAAAGCCTAGGGGCTGCGCATCATGGTGTGTGTATGAAGCTAGCTTGGTTCAGCAGCCAATGCCTCAAGTTGGTGAGATGTGATCATGAGTTTTGCAACTTGTGGCTTTTTTTGAAATCTCATGAAAAATGCCTTGTTACATGAACTAAACACATGTGATCTTTGGTTCAAATCTGATTTTAAGGCTCATAGAATGTTTGTGTAATGGTTTGAAATGAACTAGAGGTCACATAATGCATTGGTTCATGACTTTGCAAAATTTCCATTTGAAGCATGCCTTGAAAATCAATGATTTTAACCAACTTTGTCATGCCATAACTTTTGATCCAAGAAGAGTTTGATCATGTTCTTGTACTTTTTGAAAAGGGAAAGATGAGATCTACAACTTTCATGACCAAAGTTTTTCCATTTGAAGCCTTTTTGGATCAAGAATCAAGGCTTGAAAAATGACCTAAAATGATGCATTCTTGAAAAGTCAACTATGCCCAAAAAGTCAACATTTGCAAAAACCCTAAATTCTTGATTTCTATGAACTTCAACCTTCTTCCATGATCAAATAAAGATCATATACACTCAAAATGATGAAGATCACCCATTGGTTGGGTCATTGGGGGCCTCAGATGCCCTGATTTTGCACTGACTTGTCTGAAAAGTCAACCCTTGATCAGATGACTTCCCCATGGAATTTCTTCATGAAAATTGATATGCATACTCCCTATACCATATAGAGACCAATGGAAACAAGAATGACCAAAAAATTTGGAGTTATGGCCTCTGAAACCAAAACCCTAATTTTAGGTCAACTGTGCAGTCAAACCTGGCTCTGCATCACCTCAAACCCTAGTTCTTGTGATTCCTCTGCATTTTTGACTTTGAGGAGATGGAATATGATATAAGGACACACATGGACCCCTTTGAGTTGATTGGTGGCCTTTGGAATGGCTCAAGATGCCTTGGGATTGCTCAGATCACAAGCCCTAGGTGCAGATGCCTCAGAAACTATGCAGTGAATCAAAAATGAGATATGAGATGTTATGATTGTGTTTATGCATATGAGAATGATCACAAGCCATGGTGTGAATGGGTGAGGGCAAATTTGGGGTGTTTACAGCTGCCCCTATTCAAACATGAGTTAGCTGTGCAGGTTGTAAGCGACGGCTTAACAGGCAAACAAGATAACTTGTGGTTGAATACCAAAGACAGTCCAAAATTTGCACTCACAAAATGAAAAAGAAAAGGGATATAGATTGTAAAAGGAAAATAAAGTATATCGTAAAGTGTGGGCGACGGAGGACGACCGTCGAGCAGAGGACGACTGCTGGGTAAAGAGCAATGACGGGGACGGCCGACAAGCTGGGGAAAGTGCTGAAAATAAAGCAATGACGGGGACGGCCGACATGCTGGGGATAAAAGGTAAAGCCAAGACGGGGACGGCCGACTAGCTGGGGAAAATAAAAATATCATGATGGGGACGGCCATCAAGATAAAGTTGTAAGATTTTTCGGGGGTTAACGAAACATGACGGGGACGGCCATCAAGTTCAATAAGAAAAGTAACCAACGATGGGGACGGCCATCGGGCTAAAAGAAAAGGAAAAGGGACCACGACGGGGACGGCCATCGGGTTAAAGAATAAATGAAATAAACAGATGATGGGGTACGGCCATCAAAGGTGAAGGACGATCACCTAGCAGGGTACGGCTGCTCTGTTGGGGATAAAAGAAATATGATGGGGACGGCCATCAAAGGTGGAGGACGACCACCTGGCAGGGTACGGCTGCCGAAAATATCAACGATGGGGACGGCCATCGGATAGAAAAGGTCAACGATGGGGACGGCCATCGGACGAGCATGATGGAGGACAACCATCAAGAAGTGGAGGACGACCACTCAGCAGGGTACGGCTGCTCTCAAGGTTTATCATGACATAGGACGAATGTCAGATAACCAAAGTCAACAATGGGGGACGGCCATTGGATAAAATGATGAAGGACGATCATCAAAAGGTGGAGGACGACCACCTAGCAGGGGACGGCTGCTAAAATCAACGATGGGGACGGCCATCGGATGAGCATGATGGAGGACGACCATCAAGAAGTGGAGGACGACCACCTAGCAGGGTACGGCTGCTCTCAGGGTTATCATGACACAGGACGAGTGTCAGATAAAAGAAAATGCTCTGTTGGCAATCTACTGGGGATATAGTGAACACGGACGAGCGTTCACAACCAAGAGAAGAAAGTATAAGTGTTTAGACGTTGTGTATAGATTAAAGATGCGGACGAGCATCCCTAAGACTACGATACGGACGAGTATCGGGTAGAAACAAACTGACATGTGTTCAAAGATGATGATACAGACGAGTATCAACTGGTTAACAAGGAACACGGACGAGTGTTGAATCTGAAAGAACTCTTCTGGGGATAGTAGATACAGACGAGTATCTATATTCAAGAAGACAAAAGTGTTTGACACGGTGTATGGATTAAAGATGCGGACGAGCATCCTTAAGACTATGATATGGATGAGTATCATGTAGAAATAAACACTAGACGCAATGTTCTGAGATGATGGTACGGACGAGCACCAACTGGTTAACAAAGAACAAAAACTACTGTTGAATCTGTGGGTATATAACTGGTGGTGTATACAAGATACGGACGAGTATCTGTATAAGTGTATCGTGAGTAGTGAGTATATATAGATGAGTATTTTAACTGCTGGGCGGGTGACACGGACGAGTGTCAAAAGGAGAAAAGTGTAATATGAACAAGTGTCTGCTATACAAAGTCTAGGCGACTGCGCTGGGGATATGACACGGACGGGTGCCAAAGGATTATATGGGTATGTGTGAGTGCAAAGGGGATGTCTTTGGCTTTCTGCTGGGAGTTATGACACGGACGGGTGCCAGAAAGTATCCGTGATATGGGTGATTTGTTTGCAAAGAGTGTTCCGGCGACTTACTGGGGAGTGATGATACGGATGGGTATCAAAAGGAATATATGATGGTGTTTGTGATTTGTGAGGCAACTGCTTTGCTGGGACCCTGGTGGGGATTTCTGTACAATGATGATGAACTGCTATCATTTATAAGTGTTAATTCAGAACATGGCTTATGATTATGCTATGCGTTTGACCTTTGCCGTAATGCTCCGTGTTAGACGGAATGCTACGCTCTGGGGGGATAGTATGATGCGAATGCTATGATTATGCAAAAATATCAAACCGGGACTCGGATCCCGTTGCCGCGAAGATCTCTGGCTGATCTGCTTGAAATGGACCTCCCAGCTGGGGATGAGATCATTGGTAGATCTAATAAGATGATATTTGCTTGGGGATATAGGTCACTGGTTGACATATCCTCATAATACGGGACCCAGCTGGGGTTTGTAGAAGCTTTCTTCACTCTGTTGTGATCCTTTCCTGCGTTGCTCTTCTGGACAGAGGCTAGAACTCTGTGGGGAGATGGTTCCCTGACTCCTGTACTCATCTGAGGATGAAATGGCAACTTGGCTGGGGAATTGTGAGAGGCAACTCAGCTGGGGATAGCAACAAGAGGCGACTCAGCTGGGGATGGAGCATTTCAGATGCTGAGATTGAGTGTATGTTGATTTGGCAACTTCGCTGGGGAAGTGGGCACCCTCCAGTGCCACGTGGAAGATAGACCGAGTTGATAATGATCTGCCAGCTTGCTGAGAGTGAAGCTTTCCTGCCCCAAGTTGCGTTCCGGATACCTGCAATCCTGAAAAAGATAGAAAAACGCACAAGATAATCCCGAGGTATCCCTTACCGGATTCCGTCATAGGAGTTAGACATTCCTGAGAGTAAGTACATTTCCTGTAAGCATGCGTTTTTATTCTTTTAGAGAAAAACATCTGTACTCATGCGATTAGTTTTTTAGAGACATCAGACATTCTTTGCAAATAAAAATGTACAAAACGAGACATGACTGAAAATCTGATTTTATTAATTCATATGCCCTGAGTTGGCGAGATACAGTCAAAGAAACAAATCCCCTGAAATGAGGAGATTGTTACAAATTGAGAAACAAAATGCTGGCAGTGTTGACGACGCTTTGAGGAGCTTCCTCCTTGTCATGACTCGTATGACTTTTGACGTTCTCCTCATCTTGCTTTCTGAAGAACGTTGATTCTGATTGAAGCTTGATCCTTTTGAAGCTTACCAAGTTGTAAGTGATACAGACGAATTCAGGATGCAATTGTTCGCTTATTCCCTTATTTTGCATGGATCGCCCTTTCGGGTTTTCAATCCATCAGGATACCCATTTTTGCCTGAGCTGTCCAATGCGGCTTTTCAACTCAGCGGGTGTACATTCTTTTCATTTATTTCCCTTATTTTTGCCCGAGTCTTTTATTCTGTTTTTGACTCGCCGGGATGCCCTATTTTTGCCTGGACTTACATTCTGTTTTTATGTCCAGCAGGTCATTTTTATGCGAAGTATTTTTTAACTGCATCTGAATTCACAGGGGACGGGAAATCTTCACCATCCATGGTGCTGAGCATCAGTGCTCCACCAGAGAAAACTTTCTTTACCACGAATGGTCCTTCATAGTTTGGAGTCCACTTGCCCCTGTGGTCTGTATGAGGAGGGAGGATTCTTTTCAGCACAAGATCTCCTATTTGGTACTCTCGGTGCCTGACTTTCTGATCGAAGGCTCTCTTCATTCTTTTCTGGTATAGCTGCCCATGACAGATTGCAGCCAATCTCTTCTCTTCGATCAGACTCAGTTGCTCGTATCGGGACCTAACCCATTCTGCTTCACTCAGTTTAACATCCATTAATACCCGTAACGAGGGTAGTTCAACTTCAACAGGTAGGACTGCTTCCATACCATATACAAGCTGATACGGTGTTGCCCCAGTGGATGTCCTGATTGACGTGCGGTACCCATGCAAGGCAAACGGTAGCATTTCATGCCAGTCTTTGTAAGTGACTACCATCTTCTGCACAATCTTCTTGATATTCTTATTTGCCGCCTCAACAGCACCATTCATCTTTGGTCTGTAAGGAGAAGAATTGTGGTGTTGAATCTTGAAGTCCCGGCACAGCTCTGCCATCATTTTGTTGTTGAGATTGGAACCATTATCAGTAATGATTCGCTCGGGAACTCCATATCGACAGATGATGTCTCTCTTTAGAAATCGGGCTACCACTTGCCTTGTAACATTTGCATATGAGGCTGCTTCAACCCACTTAGTGAAATAGTCAATGGCGACCAGGATGAATCTGTGACCATTTGAAGCAGTCGGCTCAATCTTACCAATCATATCAATGCCCCACATGGCAAAGGGCCATGGTGAAGACATAATGTTCAAGGGATTCGGAGGCACATGCACTTTATCTGCATAAATCTGGCATTTGTGGCATTTTCGGGCGTGGGCACAACAGTCTGCATCCATTGTGATCCAGTAATAGCCTGACCTTAATAACTTTTTAGCCATTGCATGTCCTCCAGCATGGGTACCAAAAGAGCCTTCATGCACCTCATGCATCAACAAGTCTGCTTCTGTTCTATCAACGCATCTGAGGAGTACCATATCAAAGTTCCTTTTGTACAGAGAACCATCAGTGTTCAAGAAGAAACTACCAGCAAGCCTTCTCAAAGTCTTCTTATCATTGGAAGATGCCCCAGGTGGGTATGTTTGATCCTCCAAGAAGCGCTTAATGTCATGGAACCAGGGCTTATCATCTTTGACTACATCTGCTGCAAATACATATGCTGGCCTGTCGAGTCTGGACACTGAAATCTGAGGTACAACGTTAGCAGCTTGAACTTTGATCATGGACGAAATGGTAGCAAGAGCATCTGCAAACTGATTCTCGTCCCGAGGGATATACTCAAGCTTGACTGTTGTGAAGAAAGTCAATAACCTTCTCGTATAATCCCTGTAAGGTATCAGATGATCCTGGTGTGTGTACCATTTTCCGTTGGTCTGATTGATTACCAAAGCTGAATCTCCGAATACGGTCAATGTCTTGATCCTGAGGTCGATGGCTTCCTCAAGACCCATAATGCAAGCTTCGTATTCAGCTTCGTTGTTAGTGCAGTTGAAAGTGAGTTTTGCCGAGAAAGGCATGTGAACCCCTTTAGGTGTAATGAGTACTGCACCAACACCACGACCATTCATGTTGACAGCCCCATCAAACATCATAGTCCATCCTTCTTCTGGGTCAGGCCCTTCAGTGTGAATAGGCTCTTCATGGTCTTTTGCTTTAATGAACATGATGTCTTCATCAGGGAAGTCAAACCTCATTGGCTGGTAATCATCAATGGGTTGCTCAGCAAGATATTCAGACAATACACTGCCCTTGATGGCTTTCTGAGATGTGTATTGGATGTCATACTCTGTAAGAATCATTTGCCATCTTGCAACCCGTCCGGTAAGAGCTGGCTTCTCAAATATGTACTTGACTGGGTCCATTTTTGAGATTAATAAGGTAGTGTGGGTCAACATATACTGCCTTAGTCGGCGAGCAGCCCACGCTAAAGCACAGCAAGTTTTCTCGAGCAGTGAATAACGTTGTTCACAGTCGGTAAACTTTTTGCTTAGGTAGTATATTGCATACTCTTTTCGACCAGACTCGTCATGCTGGCCCAGCACACACCCCATTGACTCTTCTAATACTGTCAAGTACATGATTAGAGGTCTTCCTTCAACTGGCGGCATAAGGATTGGAGGTTCTTGCAGATATTCTTTGATCTTGTCAAAAGCCTTCTGGCAGTCTTCATTCCACCTGACCGTCTGTTCTTTTCTTAACAGCTTGAACAAGGGTTCACAGGTTGCTGTAAGGTGAGATATGAACCTTGAAATGTAGTTCAATCTACCTAGAAACCCTCGAACTTCTTTTTCGGTTTTCGGTGCAGGCATCTCTTGGATGGCTTTGACCTTGTCAGGGTCAACTTCAATCCCTTTCTCGCTTACAATAAATCCCAGCAGCTTACCGGATCGCACCCCGAATGTGCATTTGTTGGGGTTCAACTTCAATTGGTACTTCCTCAGACGCTTAAACAACTTCAGTAGATTTACCAGGTGGTCTTCTTCAGTGAGGGACTTGGCAATCATGTCATCCACATAACATTCTATTTCTTTATGGATCATATCGTGGAATAGTGTCACCATAGCCCGTTGATACGTTGCACCAGCATTCTTCAGTCCGAATGGCATCACTTTGTAGCAGAACGTGCCCCAGGGTGTGATGAAGGTTGTCTTCTCCATGTCTTCAGGTGACATTTTAATCTGGTTGTATCCTGAAAATCCATCCATGAAGGAGAATACCGAGAACTGAGCTGTATTATCAACCAATACATCAATGTGAGGTAGTGGGAAGTCATCTTTCGGGCTGGCTCTGTTCAGATCCCGGTAGTCAACACACATCCTCACTTTGCCGTCTTTCTTAGGCACAGGTACTATATTAGCAACCCACGGTGGATAGCTTGTCACGGCAAGGAACCCGGCGTCCCATTGCTTTTGTACCTCTTCCTTGATTTTCATAGCCATGTCTGGACGAGTACGGCGCAACTTCTGTTTGACTGGTGGGCACTCTTCTCTCAAAGGCAGCTTGTGCATGACGATGTCGGTGTCCAACCCTGGCATATCTTGATAAGACCAAGCGAACACGTCCACATATTCTCGAAGCAGGTCAATCAGCGGTCCTTTCACTGAGTCTTGCAGGCAGGCCCCGATCTTGACTTCTTTCACGTCTTCATCTGTACCAAGATTGATCACTTCAACCTCCTCCTGGTGAGGAGTAATAACCTTTTCCTCTTGTCTTAACAACCTGGCTAGCTCTTCAGGAAGCTCATATTCTTCTTCAACCCTTTCATCAGCTTGATTGATCGGATTGTCAAAGTCATACGATGTCATTGCCGTGCTGTTGTCGGTGCTGTCTGGAAGGCACTCTCTGCAAGGGTTTAATTTGGTTCATTTTAGTGATCTGATTTTAGTCTTATTTAGAAAAGTGAAATGAAGCTGTCATTTTGGAAACACTGCCATTTATTTTTTTGTACAAAAAGAAAAAAGTGGAAAAACAGTGAACGAAAAGAAAAAGACTCGTTTGCAAAAAGATGTCTGATATTTCATTAATTGATCTTGTTTGCACAAAAAGTACAGATGGCCCGATTACAAAATGAGTCTTGTCATCTTGGGCAAGATGCAAGACTTTGATGCATGCTTATAAAAATGCAGGAAATAATAATTACTCTGCGTGAGTAACTCTTATAATTTCCTGGGAAGACCAGTTCGAGACACTGCTCCCCGGGATCTTTGGACGAATCCAGCTTTCCAGGTTGCGCTCCTCTTCCAGCTCGTCTTCCAAACAGTTGATAGCATCAGGGGTAAGCATTCCCCCACTGACAAAACCTGGCTCTGCAGCAGCCTCCGCTTGATGTTGAGTTGGTTTGTAACCCAACCCAAATCTGTCCTCTTTCTTCTCCACCGATAGCAGTTCGCCCCAGCCCTGGGCAGTTCCTTCCTCAACAACCTTCCGGGCTTGTTGGTAAGATGACATTGGAGTACCAGATACAGCAGATGCTTCATTCACATTCAAAGCTTCAAACCCCTGGCTCATTGTTTCATGGATCTCCCCATCCATTTCAATGTACTTATAGGTTGCCAGGTGGCTGACAAAAATGTCCTCCTCTCCACAGATTGTGACAACTTGGCCTTCCCACTCAAATTTTAACTTTTGGTGAAGGGTAGACGTTATTGCGCCGGCGGCGTGAATCCAGGGTCTACCCAACAAACAGCTGTAGGCGGGCTGAATGTCCATCACATAAAAGATAGTTTTAAAGGTCTGTGGGCCAATCGTCACAGGTAGCTCAATCTCTCCCAGAACCGATCTCTTAGAGCCATCAAAGGCTCTTACCACCAGGTTGCTGGGTCTTAATGCCAAACCATCATATTCTAACTTCACCAGAACCTTCTTTGGTAAGACATTAAGGGACGACCCTGTGTCTACCAGCACATGAGAAAGGACAGCTCCTTTGCATTCCATGGTTATGTGCAAGGCTTTGTTGTGGTTGCGGCCGTCCGCTGTCAAGTCAGTATTGGTGAATCCTAGCCCATTGCTAGCAGTAACATTTCCAACCACGGTTTCCAACTGGTTGACAGTAATCTCTTCAGGCACGTATGCTGCGTGCAAGACTTTGAGTAGTGCATTCCGATGAGCTTCGGAACACATCAGCAGTGAGAGGATAGAGATTTTGGATGGCGTTTGGTGAAGCTGATCCGCAATTTTGTAATCACTCTTTTTGATGATTCTCATAAACTCATCAACTTCTTGATCGAACGGCGTCTTCAAGGTTTCCTTAACAGCTTGATCTTCCTGCACCGGGCTTTTTCCTTTTGCCTTGGCAGCAGCTTCTGCTTCGGCAGTAGGTCTTTGAATTGGCGGAGCGAAGAGACGTCCGCTTCGGGTGAAGCCTCCGCCTCCCCCCACATTATCTACTTGTGGTGCAGGTGTTGATGTTTCAAGAGTGATTCTTTTTCCTTCGCAGTACACGTCAGAGCCATAGTGCCAAGGGATGGCCCTATTGCTTTCATATGGTACCGGTCCAGGCACCGTGACAGTGACTGGACTGATTGCTGCTGTTGAAGGGACTGTAATTGTATGTGGATCATAAAAGATTGTAACTGGTGCTCTGGTGGGAACAGCACCTTCTGAATGGTAGGCAGAGTTGTTTTCCGGATCATATAATATTGTGACAGTAGAGACATCTTCATGATTTGTTGCTGGTGTTGTAGGAGATATTGTTGGGAGAAATGATGTTGTTGTTGTAGGAGCTTCAAAATGGAGTGGTGCTGGAGTTGTAGAAGGAACATTTGTTGACATCTGGTCAATTGAAATGACGGATGAAGTACTTGTTGATGAAGCCGAAGAATTGTCAGGAACAATGGTTGTTGCAGTTGTAGGAGGTTCTGAAACCGTTGCTGATGAGGTTGCTGGATTTGTTGGAAATGATGTGGTGATCTGAAGCTGGCCACTCTGAATGAGACCATCTATGCCATTCCTCAGGTTATCGCACCCATTTACCGAGATATTGCAGTAAGCACAACCCAACTCACACCCCGGGAACATTTGACATTCGAGGAGTTGAGCCTTGATTTCTACCAACGGTGTCCGGATCTGACCCACACTGGTTATTAAATAAGACGGTTTGTCTTCTTCAATAGCGTTAATTCTGGGACCACCGTGATTTGGCATGGGGTTTTTGTTGACATTGGGTGGTGGTGCGAAATTCAGAGCCTTGGAGTCTACCAGGTCTTGTACCTTCATATGCAAGGCTCTGCACTTTTCTGTACTATGGCCAGGTGCGTTTGAATGAAAGGCACATTTGGCGTTGGAGTCATAATTCCTTGGTAGACTGTTGGGATCCGGAGGTGCCAACGTTCTTAGCTCAACCAGGTTGAGTTTCAGAAGCTGTGGCAGCAAAGTAGCATATGGCATGGGGATCGGATCGATCACCCTATTAGCTTGAGATGGCCTCTGTTGGAATGGCCTTTGTTGACTGTTGTTGTTGGTGTTGCTGTTGTTGTAATTCCTTGGAGGATACTGATTTTGCTGATGGTACTGAGGTTGTTGCTGATAGTTTTGCTGAGGAGGTTGATAGACAGGTTGAGGATGAGCTGGAGCAGGGATGGTGACTGCTGCTATGGACCTCTGAGCATATTGGGGCCTGCCCCTGTTTGAATGGATGGCATTGGTCTCACCAGTTCTTCTTGGGCCTGCAAAAGGCTTTCTTGTACTACTGGACGAGCTTGCACCGTTGTCAGATATCTTACCCATTTTCAACAGGCTTTCAATTCTCTCTCCTGCTATGACCACATCTGCAAAGCTGGTGGATGAGAAGGCGGCCAGCCTGTCAATATATGTCCCCTGAAGGGTGTTCATAAACATGTCAGCCATCTCTCTTTCAGACATAGGTGGCTGGACAGCAGCAGCAAGCTGTCTCCATCTTTGAGCATATTCTCTGAAGCTCTCTCTAGATGACTGTGACATTCCCATTAGGAGAGTCCTGTTGGGTGCCATGTCCAGATTATACTGATACTGTCTGATGAAGGCCTCTGCCAGGTCCTTCCAGCATCTAATTGTTGCTCTTGTCAGATGGGAATACCACTCCCTCGAAGCTCCAGTCAAGCTATCTTCGAAATAGAACATCCACAACTTCTCATCCATGGTATAAGCTTTTAGTCTTCCGAGAAAAGATTGTAGATGAGTTCGGGGACAGGAAGTCCCATTATACTTTTCAAAACATGGTGGCTTGAACTTGTGGGGAATCCTGACCCCGTCTACCAAACCCATGTCCATGACGTCGAAGCCCAAAGAATTTTGAGATTCTAAAGACCTCAACTTCTCAGCTATTTCATCCAATCTTCTATCATAAGCCTCTTCCCCAGCACCCATTACTGTATATTGGTCCTCCTGAGGATCTTCTTGAAGTACCCTAGCTGCAGTGGCGGTTCCTGGTATATTAACTGGAATGTTGGCCTCTGGGTGGGGGTGGGGTCCAAAAACTGGGGGATTGACATGAGGTTGTACCCTTTCATTGTTGCTGGTGCCGGCAGTCCCTATATGTGGGTCTTCTTGATTTTGCCTCTCCACTATGGCCCTCAATCTTTCCTGACTCTGAGCCATGGTGTTCATCACTTCCATAAACTGAGCTATCTGTGTTCTCATTTCTAGCCTTTCGTTCGCCATTTGAGTCCTGACCTCTGCAAGGTCCTGCTGTACCTGATCCATTTGAATTCCCGGAAGGTTGTTTCGGGTTGGATAACGGTGCGGACGGTTGAGGGGAAATACCCGGCGCCTAGCAATAGTTCCTGAGCATCACAACAGAGTTAGTGGCAATAAAACAAAAACCTACAAAACAAACAAAGGGTTAGCATGCAATGCAGTTATGCTTATTTGCTCTCAAGGTATCCGGTTTGGCTTTTAGTTTCGACCCTTCCAGACCCTTGAAGATGCTGCTGAAGTTGCTCGAAGAAGACTCAGATGAGGCAAACCAGCACAAACATACATTACAAAAAGCAATGGTACATAGTTTGTTTACAAATACAAGCCCTCAGAGGGGTCTAAACACATTAAAATAAAAGTACATGGAAAGAAAGCAACAACAAACAAATGGTCAAACACCAAGACCAAACTCATCCTCACGAACTTCCTGGAGAAGTGCTTCGGTCACAGGATCAGCCGGACGCTCCGTGAGATTCCTGATGAGGAGATTCCGGGTCGTAACAGCTGCTGTTAGCTTCTTGTGCTGAGCTTGGTCCTTTGACCTCTTCACTCCTGCTTTGATCTTCAGCTCTGATATCTCCCTCTGGGCTGCTGCCAGGGCTTCTTGCTGTTCTTTTGCATTAGCCTCAAATTGCTCCATCTTGTCCTGAACTCTCTTGTCCTCCAAGGTACGGGCCTCGGTGATTCTGACCCACCGGGCTTGGCTCTCCTTCAAATACAAGTCTGTCCTCGCTCTTTGGAACTGGGCTTCTTTGCAAGCATTCTTCAGAATTTGTTCACCAGCTTTAGACCTTTTGATATAATCCCCAGACTTCTCAATCTTAGTCAAGTGCTCCACTCTCAACTTCTCTAACCTCTCAATCTCCCTCATACCATTACTCCTCTCCCGGAGGGTCTTCTGCAAAGCTTGAGTTAACTTCTCATTTCTTTCTTTCAGACTCTCAAACTCCTCCAAACTGACAGTGGCAGGGGGTGGTGCTGAAGATGATTCAGGCACATTTTCTATGGTAAAGGGCATTCCAGAGAATTGGGCCCTGGCACGGGACCACTCATGATATTGTGTTGATGCCACATTATTACACTTCCCCAGAATGGTTACTCCCTTGGTTTGAACATTATCCCAGGCCCAGGCAGCCTGCCTAACAGTAGCCAAACTAACCTTGTTCTCACAATAGAGAGTCTCAACCAAATCCTGTGCCTTAGGAGTGTGGACCAGTGCATAGCCCAGTTGCCTTCTGAACAGCAGAGGGTTGTAATTGATACTACCCTTAACTCCTATTAGGGGCACATTGGGAAAATGCCCACAGCTGGTGATGATATCCCTGCCCTTGGTGTTCTGAGTACACCATCTGATATCTGCTGCAGTTAGAACAGTGAGTCTCTTAGCCCAGTTGCTTTGCTGATGAGGATTTAGAAATGCATCTGTCCCGGGTAGATGCCTGAGAAGCCAAGTATGGAACAATGGAGCACAACACCTCACTAACCTCCCCCTCTGTTTCTCATTCCTCTGATGCACTGAATAGTAGAGGTCCCCCAACAAAGTGGGCACTGGGTTCTTCAAGACGAACAGATGGATTGCATTCTTACTAATGAATCGAGGCTCATCTGCAAACAATACAATTCCATATATACTCAAGGCCAATAAAGCACAGACAGCTTTCCACTCTCCTAGAGAAGCTTTCAGGGTAGCTTGAGAGATCAAGAAATCCAGATGGAAGCCAGGGATTCCAGCTTTAGAAGTCATATGTTGCTCAATCAGGACAGGTTCCAGATGCAAAGCCCTTGCTACTTCTTCATTACTAGGAAAGACCATCTCAGGGTTGAAAGGGATCCCACCCCTGATAGGCATACCAACCAAAGATGAGTATTCTTCCAATAAGGGGCCCAACTGAAAGTCTTGAAAAGTGAAACATCTTAGTGGGGGATCATAAAACTGAAGGCAGGTGTGGATCAGGCTTCTCTGTGAAGGGTCCAGATCCATAACCATATCAAGTATATCTCCATAATGTTCCCTGAACCATGGTATGTGATCTGGAGTGATCAGGGTCTGAATCCTCCTGATGTCAGATAGCTCTGGCTGGAAGAAGTGATAGGTGATGTTGCTCTTTTTAGGGGCCATGATGCTGAAGATGAGTAGAGACAGGTGCTGATGATAACACTGAAAAATGGGCCACTGACTGGCTGATGCAGGCAACTGAAGTAGATAGCTGAAGCAACTGCTGATGAAGATAGGTCAGTACTGAAGATGGGGTCAAAACCAGAACCAAATGAAAATGGATACCCTGAAACACAAATAAGCAAATGTCAATATGATGCAATGAGTATGTATGCAAATGATATGCAAGGGTTTGTGACTGAGCTGGATCTGATCAAGAGCTCTGATATAAGTCCATGTGTGTAAGAAATCCAGATGGAGGTCTATAAATCCAGTAACCAAGGTAGGGGACTCAAATAAAGAGCCACATGTCCAGGGTTTTTAGAATCACAAGAACTGTCCAACATGGAGTACTCTTAACAAACAAAGTAGCAGGGTATTCTGAGGTCAGGGTACCTGCAAACCTGTAAACAGCCCCAACCCCCTCACAGGTGGTGTTCTAGAACAAGGATCCTCAGACTTGGATCAGTTATGAGAAGTGTAAACACTTCTAACCCGGAGGTGCAGTGTTTACAATAACCATAACAATTCCTCCTCTAATTCACCTCAGTTTCTGAAGGTCAAAACTAAAGGTCATCCAGACTTAGCAGGCTTCCCAGATAGCCCTAGCATTGCAGGAAATCTGCAACACAGAGTTCTCAAGAAGAAACCCATATCTGAATCGTGTTTCATATTCCCGCACCAGACCGAAATGGAATGGGAAAGAATATGATTCACTCTAGCCTAGGTGTCACTCAGGTCCCAGGTATAGGGCCTTAACTCTCAATGAATCACCCACCCACCAAAGAAAAACCAGATCCAGCCAGCAGTACAGTACAACAGTATGATAATATGCAAAGCTATAAAGAAAACAGTAAACAACTGTACATAAAGCAAAATAAATACGAGCACAAATAAGCTCATAACACCCCAGTAAACACAAATCAATCAAGCGCTAGGAGGAACCCACAAAAAGAACCAGAAGCCCTGGTTGCAATATAAGGATCCCCAGCAGAGTCGCCAAGCTGTCGCTCCCACTAAATGAAGCTAGGTCAGATAGGGTACAGACGCGAACGGTCGGCGAAGGGAACAGTGAGAACACACAGCCGTGAACTCACTGGAGAATGAATAGAGTCGCCAGCTAGGCATTTTTATCCCGGAGGAAAGGCAATGCTGCATAGGCCTAGAAAAAGATATGGATAAGACGGTTGCGAACCAGAGAGACTGAGAAAGGGGGTTGGTTACAACCTGGGAAGGTATTAGCACCCAGATTGTCCGCCGTACTCGACGGGATCCACGCTTAAAAGATTTGTGTTTTAAAGGGGTAGTGTCAGTGCATTCTGTGTATAAAATAGCTGGAAAAAGATGTACAGGTGTCAGTGCAAGAAGTGAAGTGTGATCAATATACAGTGTCAGTGTAAGAAAGGAGTGGGATGCTCAAGATCATGAGGCTTAAAAGAATAATGCTGAAAGAGGGGGAATATACAGAGACTTTTGTTCGATAACTGTTAAGTTATGCCTACGTATCCTCTCGTGCAATGAGGAAGTCAGAACACCGTAGTTCGACCCAAAGAGACTGAAAGATGATTTGACTTGTGAACTGCTTGCTTGTCAATGCTCAAGTGTACGACCTGTCTGGCTCAGGTGCAAACTGTCTTGCATTAGACGGAAGAAGCAAGTTCTCGTTTGTGAGTGAGTGTGATGAGAAAAGAATCCCGGAGGAGACGATTATTGTTTGTTTTTGTGTTTTCAGTCTTTTATTGCTTTTGAGAATTTGTCATAAGTTAATGAGCTTAAGCCTAAACCAATGGGTTAATAACTCATCACATCTTCCCTCTGATTAGGGGTAATGAGAATACCTTAAGTGTGAAGTCAGATTCTCACACTTAATCACCTTTGATGTAGGATTAAGATCATTAACCTACTTGTGGTTAATTAGATGTTTTTGGTTTTTGTTTAGTGTTGAGTAATGAGGTTAAGCCATAATCAGGGATTAAACAGACTCATTACACCATCCTAAAAGAAGGATGATAGATGAGAATGTTTAAGCTGAGGAAAGCTCCTCAACTTAATCCATGATTAGGGATTAAACTCATGACAAAACAAAGCCTTTATTAAGTGGATTTTAGTTAATGATATGATGATGAAGTGTTTTTTATGATTTGTAAGACAACTTGAGGGGGACTTGTCCATTAACACTAGGGTTAGTCCTTCTTAACCACTTAAGGAAGAATTAGAACCCTAATGCAAGGCCCAAGTTACAAGTGTGATGTCTTGATACTTTTTAAATGAATTGATTAAGAGATTTAAACAAACAAAGGGTTTAACACTTAGGATTAAAGTTATACACTCCATCCTAAGAGAAGGATGCAGGCATAATCCTAATCACAAAGTCTTAAAGCCTTTAGGGTTTAGTCCCTGCTTATGAGATGAGAAGAGAAGACTCAAAAGAGACACAAAGGTAAAACTAAGAGGGGAGACTAATCAAAACCCTAATTCATTGTCATGCTTGGTTGTTCCTAAGGTTTGTGAGGTTTCCAAGAACAATCTTCAAAGGCCACCAGGAAGCAGATGAACAGGATCAAGAGAAGCAAAGTGACTTGCTTCATTCAAGAAGTCAAGTCACTTGAAGAAAGAAGGTGGGAGGAAGAAGAATGAGCAAGCTCAATCGCAAACACAAATAGAAATGCAGCAATGGATGCAAGATAGATGAAAAGAAAAGTTATGAGAAGTGAAGGCAAATTCACTTCTCAAGTTCACTTACCACCTGAAATGTTAGAAAGAAGTACAATGCAATGCTAAATGAAATGAAATGACATGATGCTAGACCAAACCAGAAACATGTTGATGATGATAATGATGCTATGAGATGCTGCAAACATGAGGCAAGGCATGGGGATGTTCATACAAGATTATGAATGCAAATGATGCAAGTTAAGGAGCATGAATGAACATGAAAAGTCATGAATCATACAAGACAAATGACATGGCAAATATGTAATGCAATGATCAAACATGCTTTCTATATGTCTTAAGATGTCAAATGGATCACAAGAATGCACAAAATGCAAAGACAAGTCATGTTATGCAAGGAAATGCAAGAGGGATGCAAATGGAAGCCCAAATTAGGGTTCATGGATCAAACATCAAACAAAAACCCAAAACAGAAACAAATCCTAAGATAAAAAATGGAAA
Source organism: Lathyrus aphaca (assembly GCA_963966055.1). NCBI lineage: Eukaryota > Viridiplantae > Streptophyta > Magnoliopsida > Fabales > Fabaceae > Lathyrus > Lathyrus aphaca. Next base: position 735,031,427 of record OZ014519.1, on the reverse strand, counting down.
ATGGTACCCAAAGAAACCCTAAACCTATGATAAACCACTGCCCAAAGGGGAGCTCTCAACTCTCAACCAATCTCAAGTTATGAATTTTATAAGTTATTAGGGTTTTTTAGGGTTCTAAACAAAAGAAATGCCAAACAAATTGAAAATGCAAGATCAAATCAAGGCCATTTTATCCTAGAAACTACATGCTAAACACAAGACAAAGCAAAAAGAATCAATGTCTCAACCTTCTCCAATAGGCAGAAATGAATTTTTGAACTTATGATCAAATTAATGCACAAAATATGATTTAATTCAATGAAAAATTCTTAAAGTGCATCAAGATCAAAAAAGAAATTTGGTTTGAAGGTTGGACAATGTTTCTAAATGTCTTAGAACATTTCATGAATTTTTTTGTAATTTTTAAATACCTAAAAGTATTTTTAATTAATTAATTCCCATTAATCAATTAAAAATAATCTCTTAAATATTTAAAAATACTTTTTTAATGATAAAAAATAGAATAAAAATATTTTTGGGTCTTAAAAATTAATAAAACTTTTAGGAAAAAGTTTCATAATTTTTAAGAATTTTTAACTATTTTAAAATAATTATGCAAGTTTAATGAAATAAAATGAATTAAAAATCAAATAAAATAAAAGTAATCAGGATGGATGGCCAGGATGGAGCCTGAGTTCAAATGTGTTGACTGGCGCGTGAATGGAGGGTGTGGATTGCACCTGACTTAATTAATTTAATTACGAATTAATTAAAGCTAATGAGAGAGATTAGGGCAAATGAGATGATCTGGGCCATCCAAAAGAGAGGGAAGTCAACAGGTCAACGCTCATCTATGGCTCAAATTCAAACTGGAGTTAATGACCTGAGATTAGGGTTTAATGACTCAGGTGGCCGGAGAAGACTTCCGGTCGTCTTCTCCGGCCAGCACCTCACCGGGAAACTCACCAACTCCCTCAAAACGTAACAAAAACAAAATCTATGAATTGGGAAATGATCTCCACCCTCTCACGAATCAAACCCCTCTCTCAAAACAAATTTATTCTTCCTAAACAAGCTGAATCGAAGAGAACAAGTTCTAGGGCACGCAAGCTTCAGAGACAAATTAAATACTCAAAACAAAGCCATTTCAAAAACTAAGAACATCAGGATGATCAGTGAATCACATAGAACAAGTTTGTAACAAGAAAAATGATTTCTGGAAAAATAATTTTCGAGCTACCTGAGATTTGGAGCTTTCAACTTGAGGACTTTCTGGCCACTTCTTTCAGTGCAAACCACTCCACTTGATCCCCAGAAGATGTTTGAATGCTCAAAAGAAGTTTGAGCTGGCTGGATAGTGAGATTCGAAAGCTCCTGCTCAAGCTTGGTCAGAAATGGCAATGGAGTTTCTGGAGGTTTCAGGCCATTGTGAATGATGGTTTGTGATCCTGAGGATGAATGGAGAAGGTCTGGAGTGTTTGTTGATGTGTTTGTGGTTTGTGGAAGGAGATTCGATTGAAACTGCAAAATGAAGTGAGAAATGGCAGTGAGATGTTCAGGCTGTTTCAGGCTTGTGTTCTTGGTGCTGGGTGGTCTATGGAACAAGGTGAGTTGAATGGTGAAAATGGTTGAAGTGTTTGCAGGCTGTGGAGGCAGATTCGAAGCAAGTTGCAATGTGGTGTGTTTTTGTGTATGTTTTTCCTGAGATGGTTTCAGGCTTGCTTAGTACATGAAATGGCTTGCAAATTGTCCACATAACTCTCTCTCATTGGTCAGTTGATTGGACTTGTGCTTTATTGATTGGTAAGTTGCCTTTTGCAAAAAGTCAAAAAATGTGTAAGAGAGGTATGGTGAAGTGCTAGCTTGGTACAAAGCCTAGGGGCTGCGCAGCATGGTGTGTGTATGAAGCTAGCTTGGTTCAGCAGCCAATGCCTCAAGTTGGTGAGATGTGATCATGAGTTTTGCAACTTGTGGCTTTTTTTGAAATCTCATGAAAAATGCCTTGTTACATGAACTAAACACATGTGATCTTTGGTTCAAATCTGATTTTAAGGCTCATAGAATGTTTGTGTAATGGTTTGAAATGAACTAGAGGTCACATAATGCATTGGTTCATGACTTTGCAAAATTTCCATTTGAAGCATGCCTTGAAAATCAATGATTTTAACCAACTTTGTCATGCCATAACTTTTGATCCAAGAAGAGTTTGATCATGTTCTTGTACTTTTTGAAAAGGGAAAGATGAGATCTACAACTTTCATGACCAAAGTTTTTCCATTTGAAGCCTTTTTGGATCAAGAATCAAGGCTTGAAAAATGACCTAAAATGATGCATTCTTGAAAAGTCAACTATGCCCAAAAAGTCAACATTTGCAAAAACCCTAAATTCTTGATTTCTATGAACTTCAACCTTCTTCCATGATCAAATAAAGATCATATACACTCAAAATGATGAAGATCACCCATTGGTTGGGTCATTGGGGGCCTCAGATGCCCTGATTTTGCACTGACTTGTCTGAAAAGTCAACCCTTGATCAGATGACTTCCCCATGGAATTTCTTCATGAAAATTGATATGCATACTCCCTATACCATATAGAGACCAATGGAAACAAGAATGACCAAAAAATTTGGAGTTATGGCCTCTGAAACCAAAACCCTAATTTTAGGTCAACTGTGCAGTCAAACCTGGCTCTGCATCACCTCAAACCCTAGTTCTTGTGATTCCTCTGCATTTTTGACTTTGAGGAGATGGAATATGATATAAGGACACACATGGACCCCTTTGAGTTGATTGGTGGCCTTTGGAATGGCTCAAGATGCCTTGGGATTGCTCAGATCACAAGCCCTAGGTGCAGATGCCTCAGAAACTATGCAGTGAATCAAAAATGAGATATGAGATGTTATGATTGTGTTTATGCATATGAGAATGATCACAAGCCATGGTGTGAATGGGTGAGGGCAAATTTGGGGTGTTTACACGAGGGACTTGACCATTTTAAAGGCAACTTAAGAGAGGTAACCCTAGGAGGTGCAGATGGAGATCATAGATCGACTTACATGTGTGAATGATTATTTTCAAATATTTGATTTTCAATTAGGTTTTCACTCCCTATTTACTAACCATAAAAATTAAATAACATAATTAAAATACGAAAAATAAATCTATGATATTACAAGGCTTTGGGGCAGATACAAAATAATCGGGCAAGAAAATAAATTACAACAAATAATAAACCTATACATTTTTCTAGTAATTTAAAATAAGACAAAAAATAAAAATAAATAAATAAAGAGAGATATCCTAAATAATTAAACAAAATCAAGATAAATTAATAAAGTTTTTTTTTATAATTAGGGTCAGAAAAAGTTTTTTTTTTTTACTAAGAAAATATAACTTAATTATTATTCCTTATTAATTAATTCACAAAAGATTAAACGAAATATACCAAATAATATTATTATTATGGAAATAATTAGGAATTTAATTAAAATTTACTAAGGTTATTAAGATTTTTTTCAAATTCATAAAAAAAAAAGGTTTTCTAAAATATTCCAACCTAATTACTATTAATTATTAATTAAAATATGCAAAATATAGTTATTATTATTATATATAAAAAAATAAAGTTATTAATTTACTAATTAGAGAATATATAAAAATATTTTTGATTTTTTTTAGAGAAGAAGAAAAAGAAATTTAATTATGGTTAATTCATTAATTAATTTTATTATTTTTTAGGGTTAGAAATTTAAATAATATAATAGAATAGAACAAAAGAAAAAGGTTTCTAAAAAATGGTGGTGGCTGGGATCGAACCCGCCACCCTTACCTCATAGATCAAACAATTTGCATAATCATGGCATTCACATCATTTTCCCCAAACGAAGCGTAGCATTCCGTCTAATACGGAGCATTACGGCGAAAATCAAACATTTGCATGATCATAAGCCAGGTTCGAGCCAATCACCTGCAAACATCAGAATCACTTCACCAGCAATATACAAAACTTATTCCCCACAGACAAAGGCAGAATACTTTTTGCACTCTCAATACGGATACTTGTCCATACTTGTACATATTCTTTGTGACACTCGTCCGTGTCATACTTCCCCGACAAGTCAAACGCTCGTCTGTGTCTCTTGCTCAATCTTCTTGACACTCGTTCGTGTCTTGCACATATCCTCCAGCAGGTAAAATACTTGTACATACTTATACACAATTCTTTGATACTCATCCGTATCTTATATATATCACCTCCCTGACAGATCAAACACTGGTCCGTGTTCCTTGTTTAACCGATTGATACTCGTCCGTATCATCATCCTTAAACACGTGTCAGCGTTTGCTTCTATCGATACTCGTCCGTATCGTGGTCCTAAGGATGCTCGTCCGCATCTTTAGTCTATACACACCGTCAAACACTTGTACCATTTATTTCAAAGCGTAAGCACTCGTCCGTGTTTACCATTCCCCAGTAAGTCACCAACAAAACAACTTTTCTATCCGACATTCGTCCTATGTCGCGATACTTTTCGGAAGCCGTCCCCTTCCAGGTGATCGTCCTTCACCTTTTGATGATCGTCCCTCATCATTTTATCCGATGGCCGTCCCCATCATTGATCCTCTTATCCGGCATTAGTCCTATGTCGCGATACTTTCAGCAGCCGTACCCTGCTAGGTGATCGTCCTTCACCTTTGGATGACCGTCCCTCATCCCTTTCCCCAGTGGAATCCCCATTGTTGGAACTTTCTATCCTGCATTCGTCCTATGTCGCGATACTTTCAGCAGCCGTACCCTGCTAGGTGATCGTCCTTCACCTTTGGATGACAATCCCTCATCCCTTTCCCCAGTGGAATCCCCATTGTTGGAACTTTCTATCCTATATTTGTCCTATATCGCGATATCTTTTCGGCAGTTGTCCCCTGCCATGTGATCGTCCTTCACCTTTTGATGACCGTCCCTCATTATTTATCCGATGGCCGTCCCCATCGTCGACCTTTCTATCCGACATTCGTCCTATGTCGAGATAATACCCAGAGCAGTCGTACCCTGCTAGGTGATCGTCCTTGACCTCTTGATGATCGTCCTTCATCATGCGTATCCGATGGTCGTCCCCATCGTTGATCTTTTATATCCGGCATTCGTCCTATGTCGTGATATTTTTAGCAGCCTTCCCCTGCTAGGTGATCGTCCTTCACCTTTTGATGACCGTCCCTCATCATTATTTCATTTATTCTTTTACCCGATGGTCGTCCCCATCGCGGTTTATTCACCTTTTAACCTGATGGCTGTCTCCGTCAGTGCTTTCCTCATTTCTTTAATCCCCAGAGATTTTTATTTCTTAACCCGATGGCCGTCCCCGTCGCGTTCTCTTTATTTCCCAGCATGATGGTTGTCCCGTCATTGCTTTACTTACCATTTTTCATCCACAACAGTCGTCCTCTGCTCGATGGTCGTCCTCCATCGCTTTCATCTCATACTTTATTGCCTGTTACAATTTATATCCTTTTTCTTCTTCTCCCCAGCGAGTGCAAATTTCAGACTGTCTTTGGTATTCAACCACAAGTTATCTTGTTTGTCTGTTAAGCCAGGCGCTTATACCCTGCACAGCTAACTCATGCTTGAATAGAGGCAGCTGTAAACACCCCAAATTTTCCATCACTTTTTCTCACACCATGGCTTGTGATCTTTTCATATAACATTGCATAAGCATATCATCTCACATTGCATATTTGTTTCATCTGCATAAGCTGCATAGCTAGGGTTTATGATCTGAGCTATCCAAGAAGTGATATGAGCCATCTCAAGGTCCTTGAAGCTTGTCAAGAGGGTCCATGTGTGTTCCATGATCATCTTATGCTCCCCAAAGTTCATTAAAGTCAAAATATCACAAAGGATTGCACAAAGGTCCAGGCAGACTGAAGAATTCCTACACAAATGACCTAAAATTAGGGTTTTGTGTTTGAGGCCCTTAATCACAAATTTTTGGGTCATTCTTGATTCTAATGGTCTTAATATGTTATAAAGAGCATGTGTACCAAATTTTATGAAGAAATTCATTGTGGAAGTCATATGATCGACTGGTAACTTGTTGTGCAAGAAAAGTCAGAATCAGGGCATCTGAGGCCCCCAACAATGGAACCAAAGGGTCATCTTCATCATTTTTAGGTTCTATGATCTTTATTTGATCTTATAAGTGGTTAGAAGTTCACAATATTGAAGAATTTCAAGCCATTTGCAAACTTTCCATTTTTGGACATGACTTGTAATGGAAACTTTCCATTTTGGGAAAGATTTTCAACCTCCTCTTTCTTGATAAAAAAAGCTTCAAATAAAAAATCCTTAAACATGAAAGTTGTAGATTGGATCTTCCCATATTCAAAAAGTACAAGAACTCCTCTTGATTCATCCTAGAACTCAAGATATGATGTTTCAAAGTTGGGAAAAATCTTGTAATTTTCAAGTGTGTGCCAAAGAGGGATTTTTGCAAAATCAAGTTTCAAGACTTCTAATGACCTCTAATCCACCTCTAAGCATCATAACATGATTATGCAACTTGCCTTGATCAAAATTGTGCCAAGAATCACAAGTTTTCATGCCTTGCACTTCAAGAAATTTCAAAGAGGAAAATTTGCAAAATCCATGCTATCTCTTGCATCGAGCCATCCAGCTCACAAAATCTGATCTAAGGGACCTCCTTGATGCTAGCCGAGGCAGGACAAGCCACAAGATCAACTCTGACCCGTGCCATGCCTCAAGTACACATTCTTTGACTTTTTGCAACTTGGCACATACCAATCACACTATGCCACCACCCACTTTCTGATCAATCCCATTGGCTTATACTAACCCTAAGGACCTCATTTCATACAACACATAAGCCTGAAACCTCTCAACACTCAGATTGCACAAAAATCCTCCAAACCTTCAAGTCTTCGATTCTCACTCCATAGTCACTACAACTCAAAACTTCTTCCACCAATCATCTCAAAATCAATCATAGAACACAAACCAACCATTACAATGGCTTGAAACACTCCAAAACACAAACACAATTTCTGAGTTATCAGAACCAAACATCTCAAACCAGCCAAAATAAACTTTTTCTAAGCATTTCTGAAGCACAATGGAGATCATTTGAGTGGTTTTGCACAAGAGAGGAGGTCAGAAAGCTCCAAATGAAAAGCTTCAACTCAGGTAATCATCAAGAACATTTTTTCCAGAACTCCCTTTTTAAGTCATAGAATGAATTTAAATGCTCTCATGATCATGCTGATGTGTTTAGTTTTCAAAATGGTTGAGAAATGAGAATGTATGAAGCTTCTGAAAATTTGCCCGTAAAACTTGTTTGATTCAATTCTCTTTGTATGTGTAAAATAAATTGTTTTTGTTGCTTGATTCTTGCTTATTGATGTTTAATGTTTGATTCTGGAGAGTTTGATGCATTTTTATGGCCTGTGGAGAGAGTTAGAGTGAGGACCTTGCCGGAGAAGACGTCCAGAACACTGTTCCGGCCGCCTGAGAGTCATTTGCCCTAATCTTGTATTAATTAGCCAGTTTGAATAATAGCCCTAGGATCATGTTTACCCGCGTGTTTGGATGGCCCAGATTCACTCAGTTAGCCCTAATTACAATTAATTAAATTAATTAAGTTTAATTAGCCAGATTCAATCCTGACCTTACATTCACGCGCGCAGTCAACCAATGTTTGAATCTGGACCACCAGATTGGATTACTTTCATTTTATTTGATTTTTATTTCATTTTATTTCATTTCTTTCACATATTTATTAAAAATAGCAAAAAAAACATTTTTAAAATACCATTTTCTGCATTTTCACTTCAAATATTTTTCTTAACCCAAAAACATTTTTTATTTTAATTTTTGCATTAAAAAAGTATTTTTAAATCATTTAAATGTTTTATTAAATTAATTAATTGATTTTAATTAATTAAAAATACATTTAGGTATTTAAAAATCACCAAAAAATTCATGATGCATTCTCATACATTTAGAAACATTTACAAACTCACCATACAAATTTATTTTTAGGTTTGATCACATTTTCACAATTTTCTTTGAATTAGGGTTCATAAAATTCCTATTTTCTAACCCTAACTTGAAAAAATAATTTATGATCAACCATGATGAGTTTGAACTTGATTCTTTTTGAATTCTTTCACACATTGCATCTAGTATCTAGATTATTTACCTCATAATTTTGCATTGCATTTTCAAATTGATTTTCATTTTTCCTTTAGAATCACCCAAAAACCCTAGTTAACTTAGGAAATTCATAACTTTCACTAGGTTTAGCTTCTGACCTCCACCTTTGGGAGTGATCTTGTATATGTTTAAGGTTTGTTTGAGTTCAATTTCAAATTTTTATCATGATGTATGCTTCTGTTTTGATCATGTCCATCTCATGTTGTCTTAAAACCCTAATTTCTCCTGTTCATTTGCATTCACCTTTATATCTCATCATCATATGAACTTGCCATGCCATTCCAAGCATTTGTATGCTATATTAGGCATCTTAATACATGCTTGAACATTGCTTGATCATTTCTTCATTCATTTGGTATGCTTTGCATTCATTACATTCCATGTGTATCCATGTGTTTCAAGCTTCTTACATGCTTCCTTTGCATCTCATCCTTGTATGAACATTCATATGCATCATGTATGACTTTGCATCATCTCATAACACATTTGAATTGCATATTCACTTCTGGTTTTGGTCTTTGCACCTTCATTTGCTTTATTTCTCTTTGCTTTTCATCTTATGCATTCACACTAACATTTCAGGGGCTTATGGTAAGTTGTTTGGGATGTGGATTTGCCTTCACATCCCACCTCTTCTCATCTCTTCATATGCATCTTTTAATTGTCTTTGAAGTTAATCTAATTCACTTTTTCTCTCTTGCTCCCATCTCTTTCTCTTAGGTTACTTATCTTCTTCAGGAAGTAAGTAACCTATTCTCTTTCTCCTTCTCTTTTCATCTGCTTCTTCTTCCATGGTGGCTTCTTGAAGATCTTCTCTTATGCCTCACAAACCATAGGATATCCAAGCATGATAATTTTTAGGGTTGTATATAGTCTCCCTTAGTCTTTTACCTTTGAGTCTCCTTGAGTCTCTCTTCTCATCTCATAGTCAGAGGCTAAACACTTAAAGCTTTAGGACTTTGAATTAGGGTTATGCTTGCATCCTTAACTTAGGATGGAGTGTATAACTTTAATCCTTAGTGTTAAACCTTTAATTTGTTTACACCTCTTAATCAAAACACCTAATAATGATCAAAACTTAAGCTTGTAACTTGGGCCTTATGTTAGGGTTCCATCACTTCCTTTTGGTTAAGAGGGACTAACCCTAGTGTTTAATGGACAAGTCCCCCTCAAGTTGTCTTACAAACTTAAATTCCACTTCTTAATATCACCTTTTAATTAAAATCCATTTAATAAAGGCTTGTTATATAATTAATTTAGTCCCTAACCATGGATTAAGTTGAGGAGTCTTTCTTAGCTTAAGTGTTCTCATCTATCATCCTTCTCTTAGGATGGTATAATGAGTTCACTAATCCCTAATTAGAGATTAAACTCATTACTTAATACTAAACAAAACCCAAAAACACTTAATAATCACAAGTAGGTTAATGATCTTAATCCTATATCATCATGGTAATTAAGTTGAGATTTCCATCTCATACTTAAGTAGGCTCATTATCCCTAATCAGGGAGGATATAATGAGTTTACAACCCTTGATTTAGGCTTAAGCTCATTATCCTATGCAAACCACCAAAAACAATAAAAAACTAAAAACTAAAAAACAAACAATAATCGTCTCCTCCGGGATTCTTTTCTCATCACACTCATTCTATAAACGAGAACTCGCTTCTCTCGTCTAATGCAAGACAGTTAGCACTCGAGCCAGACGAGTCATACACTTGAGCATAGACAAGCAAGCAGTTCACAGCAAAATCATCCCAGTCTCTTTGAGTCTAACTACGGTGTTCTGACTTCCTCATTGCACGAAAGGATACGTAGGCATAACTTAACGGTTATCGAACAAAAGTCTCTGTATCTTCCCCCTCTTTCAGCTTTCTTTTCTAAGCCTCGGTCTTGAGCATCTCACTCTCCTTTTGCACTAACACACTGTACATTCTTTCCCTAGCTTTTTATGCAGAGTCAGCACATACACTACCCCTTTTAAACACAATCAAGTAAGCGTGGACCCCGTTGAGTATGACGGACAATCTGGGTGCTAATACCTTCCCAGGTCATAACCAACCCCCTTTCTCAGTCTCTTTGGTTCGCAACCGTCTTATCCATATCCTTCCAGGTTTATGCAGCATTACATTTCCTTCGGGATAAAAATGCCTAGCTGGTGACTCTATTCAACCTCAACCTCCAACATCGCCGACAGTCCGCGTCTGCACCGGGATTTAAAAGTCCGGGGGAGAGACAACAATGCATATGATGATGGGAAAAGATTCTAATGATCCTCAGGAGTGCATTGGAACAATTAGAATGTGTTGAAAAGGTCTGGAATCAAGAAACCGAAAATTGGATTTTTATGAAATTTTCAAGTTTGAAGAATGCCCTCTCCTCTGAATTTTCGTCCCCCTATGCTTTGGTCATGTTGTGTTCTTATAAGTTAGTGAGATTATGTCAGAATTTGGGTTTTGATTCATGGATTTGCCTTGCTTGATGGTGAAGAAATCTCACTTCTATTTTGATCAAAAAAATTAAATATATCATTACCATAATGGTTTTGCACGAAATTATGTGATTCCAATCATCTTAAACACCAAATCTTTGATCCAAAAATAGCCACTAGATCAAATATTTGATTTTCATATTTGATTTTAATTAAAAATGAATTTTAATGATTAAAATCCAAAATAATGTAAAATAAATAATAAAAATCAGAATAATTTATCATTGGGTCGTGCATGATTTTATCTTTGAGTTTGGGTTGCAATTTTATGGGGCCATTTGGAAAATTTTGGAGTTAAGGTCTTATTTGCTTCATACACTCCTTAAAAATTTCCCAACTTTGACAAGGCACAACTTCCTCAATTTTAAGGCTATGAAGGTGTTCTTGGACTTTTTAGAAATCTTAGAGAGTCCTATAACCAAATTTTTTGGTCCCATGTCCATATGCTTTACCATTTTCAAATTATGAGCTTTGGAAAAAGTTGACTTTTTGTTGACTTTTAAAAGGACCTATAATGTTTTAGCTCATACCTTCCAAATGAAGCATTTTTAGGATTGACTTGTGAGACACAAAGTTGTAGAGAATTAAATTTCCTTCAAAATGAGATTTGGATGGGAAATTTATGATGAAGTATGTGAAAGTTATGGCTGGTTAAAGTTTAGTTGACTTTTACTATGAAACCCTAATTTAGAAACTTCTTGATTCTTGATGATCTAAGATTTCCTTGATGAATCATGATCAAACCTTGATCAGATGATGAATTTTACCTCATAATCTTGATGTTGACACAAAATCTTGAAGTTTGACTTTGAGTTTACCACAATTTGACTTGTTTACCAAGTTGACTGATTTTTGAATACTTGAACATTTGACTAGTCAAACTTATTGGGAAAGCTCTGAAACTTGACATGGGGATTCTTGAAGACATGTGGGATGTTATAAAGCTCACTTGAGGCCTTGGAAGTCCATTTATCCTGGAGAAATTCAAAACCCTAGTTCTGGATCCATTGTTCAGGAGGAGGTTTTGTCTGATGAAACCTTCAATCTTTTTGACCAATTGAGGACCGTGAGAACCTTATGACCATTGAGAAATCTTGAGGGACATTGCTTTGATTGTGGGAGGGTAAATTTTGGGGTACAACATCTGCCCCTGTTCAATTTTCTGAAACCTGAGGAGTTAGATTGGCATGCACGCCATTCGTGACTTGAAGGTTGAAGGGGATTGAACACAAGAGCCCAAAAATTTGCACTCGCCGGTGCGTAGAGTAATACTGTCGGTTGGTTGTATTGCTTGAATGGGCTTAAAGATGTCATTCAGAGAGAAAATTCTTCAGATATACTTCTTGGAGGATAAAGTTGTTCAAAGAGTAGATTGATGCAATCTTGGGGGGATATAGTAGTCCAATAGATTGTTTGATGTGGTCCCGGAGGGTAGAGCAGACCAAGATTATCCTGGGATTTATCAGCCCAAGGTATTGTGATATAGTTTTTGGGAGGATAAAGCAACCCAAGGTATTGTGATATAGCTTTTGGGTAGATAAAACATCCCAATGTATTGTGATATAGCTTTTGGGAAGATAAAACAGCCCAAGGTATTGTGATATAGCTTTTGGAAGAATAAAGCAGCCCAATGTGTTGTGATATAGCTTTTGGGAGGATAAAGCAACCCAAGGTATTGTGATATAGCTTTTGGAAGGATAAAGCAGCCTAAGGTATTGTGATATAGCTTTTGGGAGGATAAATCAGCCCAAGGTATGATGATATAGCTTTTGGGAAGATAAAACAACCCAAGGTATGATGATATAGCTTTTGAGAAGATAAAACAACCCAAGGTATGATGATATAGCTTTTGGGAAGATAAAACAACCCAAGGTATGATGATATAACTTTTGGGAAGATAAAACAACCCAAGGTATGATGATATAGCTTTTGGGAAGATAAAACAACCCAAGGTATGATGTTGATGACATTTATCTGCTGGAGAATTAACCTGAAAAACAAGATTAATTCTATGCAAATATCATGATATATATAACACTTTGCAAGATGATATCTCATGAGAATGTTATATGCGTATGATATGATATGATGATGTATGTATGAATTATGTATTTGAAGTGCATGAGTAGCTTCGTAGAACAACTGTTGGCTAAGGAAAATAAATCTCGATTCGTTGTTGAGGAATATGAAGACTTCGTTCCCGTCTTGTTTTGGAATATCGTACTTAGAACCTCCCATTTTTGTTTGTTGTATTTCTTATTAAAGGATTAAGTTCCTGAATATCCTGACTGAGGATAAAAGATATGGAAATTTCTCCAGGAGACTTATTCGACCAAGTATCAATTCTTCGGAAGACTTTGTAGAGTTGGAAGTACAAGATATTACTTGAAGTACTCCGTAAGAATATCCATAAAGATTACTCTTGTGGGGATGAACCGGCGAAGATTCGTTAGATTTCTATCTCCGACCGCCCTTGGTAAATACTATTATTGTATTTTATGCATTTATGGTAAACATCAATCATATTCAAAAGCATATATATATTTAGGCATAATCGACAGACGTTTCCGCCTAAGTAAAAGGGGAAAAGTAAACCTGAATTCGAAAAACTTTTCTTACTTGAATAAAGAGGGAAAAGTAAACATGAACTAAAAAACAGAATCGTTTCAACTTTGAAAGTTTATAACCAATTGGATTTAGAGTTTCTGAGGTTCTTGACTTCCCTGAATAATTTCCTAGAAATTCTCATGACTGGATCCGAAGACATGATACTGACACCATCTGATACTATTGACGCAGACAATTAATTTCCACAATGGCTTCTGCTGAGAATCCATTATCAAGGTAATATAATGAGAGGAACGTGCTTTCAGATTGTGGTGGACCATATACGCTCCGGGTATTAGATTTGGAAAACGAGCGTTGCCCCTTAGTTGAGGATGATTTGTCCCATAATGGAAGTATCTGAAAGGAGCTACCTCAAGAGAAATAAGCAGAATGCCCCTAGCACCGTGAACTCTATAATGTTACCTTTGGTAATTCAGATGGATGAGGAGACCTGCCCCTGGCTACTTAAGCATAGTTGAATATTGACCTGATTCCCCCAAATGAATTAGACAGTATCATGGCTTGCCCCCTTGATTGGGAGATAATGACTATGCCCCTTTGTATACATTGGCTTTGATCCAGGAAGCAATTTTGTCTATCGGAAGGACTTTGGTTTATTGAATATTCATCCTGTAAGTTTCTCTGTTTATCAAACACTAGGTTATGCAAACAATGATATCAAAAATGCAATGCTTATGTCTGTCGTCTTAAAGTTTTGAAAAAGACTTATTTTAGCAAAACAATGTTTATAAAAACAGTGATATTAACTCGAGATTTATAATAATCCCTAAAGGAGTCAGGATACCTTTTGTAGCAGTATGCTTTAGAACTAACCATGCTTCAGTTAGGACTTTTAAAGGGTTATAATGTGGCCTAGTTCGCGGTTTAAGAAACAAAGGATAAAGGCTCAAATTTTATTTGTACCCAACCCATCCTTCATGATGTTCTTCAGTCCTATGTTCGGTTAACTTATGTACTGAGGCTCCAAAGGAGTTTGAAATTGTAACACTGACATTTGCGATGGTTCAAAAACCAGAACTTTATTTGAAAACTCAGTCATTTTTTTTTTGTTGAGGATTTATAGTGACCTCTTTTTCTTTTGGATTTGTTATCCCTTCCTTTTGCCTGAACTGTTTGTTTCAAGATTACAGTCAGCAGGATGTCTCAATTTTTACTAAGTCCCCTTCATAGGTTTTGACTTAGTGAGCTTTTCTTTTGCTAGATATTGACTGTCAGGCTTAATGATTACGGAGAACCATCATTAGTTGTGTACAACACAGAAAATTGGCGTAATTGAGTTAACTGAGTAATTACTCTGCCCCCGGTTATGAATAAGGGTTTTAACTTGCTTGAGAAAGAAAAACTCCTACTTCTTTGGCTCAAAAGGGTTAACTAGGGATTAACTTCCTTATATATCCACTGTTTAGGAATTGAAACAATGCCTATACATCGTCAACATAGTCTGTTCAAAAGCATACTGCATAAGATTATGGTATCGTCTTCGTCATCCTCCCTCTAAAGGCTTACAACTTTATCAAGAGTTAAATATCACAAAATAGAAGTAAAAAGCATAATTTTAATATAGTGGAACGAATGGACAAATTCAAGACAAATATACGCAATGCATTAATGTAAAAACAAAGTTTGACATAATAGTAAATGTTTAAACCAACAAAAGAAATCACAAATGAAAGTTCAAATGTTCTCAAAGCCTCCTCTAAACTTATTAATCTAGATTTATGGTAGCTTCAATGTTTGCCGGGTGATAGGAGAATTCAATCTGATATTCTGGCGTAACCTCGAGGATCCTTTCGTCAATCAGGTATTGAATCTTATTCTTCAATGCCCAGCAGTTATTAGTGTCATGTCCAGACAGTTGGAGTGATACGTGCACCTTGCATTGGGATTATAGCGAGGAGAGGAAGTATTAGGCTTTCGAGGAGCGTCTTCCAAGATAATCAGCTTCATTTCCAACAGGCATTGCAAAGTTTGCGACATTGGCGTGTTGAATTGAGTGAACTGTCTTCTACACTCCTTGTGTTGAGGTGGATTAGTCTTACAAGATCTTCTTTCTTCAACTGAAGAATTATCAGTAGTAGCCTGTCTCTTTCCTTCGCTTATCCTCGTCCTCCTTTCAACCAAGTCAACTTGTTTCATCGGAGGTTGACTGATAGCTAGATTCCTGGCTAAGTTACCTTGAAGTTTGTTGACAAAGATTCTCATCTATTCTTTCCCCTGGGCTAAGCTCTGGACAAGAGCCACTTGGCCATTCATTTGGATTCTCATCTCTATTATCTCAGCTTGTATTTGTTCCAACTAATCACCCTCGTTGTTTTCAGGATTTTTATTTTTCATGTCTTTAGTGAGGAGGACTTTCAATTCTTCTAGCCCCCTGGACAAATTCAGGATCACCTCTTGAAATTGAGCAATCTGATTTTGGAGATCTTTGACAGATTGTTCGAGAACCATTTCTGCTGAAATAAATAGCGAGAAGATGAGAAACCTGTAGCGAAAACCTGTTATGCGATGATTTGGTATGTGAATTCATATGCAATGTTTTCAAGGACCATATAGGATTTAAATTTGTTTAAATAGAAACAAAAACAATTTTTTTATTAGTAAGTGTTAAAATAATTTGCCCCTTGGGCTTACAATGAAAGAAAATAACAATAAAGTACAAAAATAAATATACGGGGTTTTAAGTCCCCCATGGACGCTTCCTCTTTGTGTGGAGGTATTTGTTGAGGTTCCGCTCCTCGTGAAGTTGCTTTATCAGTTCTAAGATTTTCTCTTGGCTAGCTCTGAACTGAGCCTCAAAAGTATCCCTTTGCTCCTTCAGTTGGATCCAAGACTTTTGTAACTCCTCTAGATCAGTAGGCATATCAGGATGGAGAGTGGTGTAAGGAACATCTCCTTCAATAGTAGGCTCAACAGTAACTGGTAAGACAATAGGATATGGCATCATAAGAGTCTGAGCACGAGATTGCACCCATCTGAGGTAAGGTTCCATAAGAATGGATTACTTTGGTTCCAGAGTCTTGCTATCAACCTTGTTCACTTTGTTCCAAGCTCGTATGAACCTTTGACAGTAACCCTAAAGATCATTATCATAATCAAACATAATCCCTTGAATAAGCATGTCATGAGGACCATTACTCTGAGCATAACCAAACTGACGTAGAGCTAAAGAAGGGTTATAAGTAATGCCCCCTCTAATGCCAAGGAGTGGCACATTAGGGAACTCCCCACAATGATCAATAATAGTAACATTCTCCATAGATCGAGAGCACCAATGAATGTCTGAATGAGAAAGTAACATGATCCTCTTAGACCACCTTAACCCTTGTTCATTCTTCATCACTGATCGAGGAAGGTGAGAAATAAACCACCTAGCCAGTAAAGGTATTCAACACATCAGAGTTCCCCTCACCTACGTAGTATGAGTGTGAAGAGAATGTAAGATATCTCCAAGTAATGTAGGCACTGGATTGTGAGTCAGAAATATGTTGATGGCGTGTACGTCTATGAACTGGTCTGGATTAGGGAACAATACTAAGCTATAAATCAACAAGGCTAAGATCTCCTCAAAAACATCATAGCTCATAACATCCAAGAACACTTGAGCTTTCTCCATCAATACCTTAGCAAGAATACCCTTAACTCCGCGTCTCGTTTCTAGGACAATGTCTTATTTCTTCAAATGTAAGGCTGCATCAATGACTTCAGGTTTAGGCTCTTTCTCTAAGCCTGTAAAGGGTCTCTGATCAAGTATAGGCACACCCAGGAGTTTGGAGAATTCCTCCATTATAGGTACCAACAAATAGTCGGGGAACATGAAGCAATGATGTTTAGGATCAAAGAACTGGAATATGACATTCATCATGTCTTCATTGAACCCTAAAGTAACTAGATCTAGCAGATAACCATGCTTCTTGATGAATTGGGAGCTTTCATAAACTTTAGAGACCAATTCCTTAAGCTTAGAAGGTATCCCTACAAAGTTGATCCGGATAGTGTTCCTACGAGTGGAAGCCATGACCTGCAACAAAGAATAAAGATAAATCCTTTGGTCCTTGAAATGGATAGTGAAAATTCAATGCTTATGATGTCATGATGTCATGATGTTATGCTCAATCACAAACATGTGGCACACACAAACAAGTCACATTATGGCCCTAGGTTAGAGGCTTGCATGAGGTTTAAAGGTAAGTACCCCCCCCCTGAAGTTTAGTTGGTTCATCCTGTCCTACAAAAGTAACTAGGTTCTAAGGGATCTCAATATCATTGATCCTTCTCAAGGGTTGTTGTCCAGTAGGCAACTTACTTGCCAACCAAAACCCCCCAAGATTAGGATCTCAATGAGTGTAGCATCGAGTATCAACCAACTTTAGACTTCTCCAAAGCCGACTATCTCACTACTTTCTAAAGGCCAAGATGAGTCAATTAAGGTTCTAAGGGGTAGTTAGTGTTAATGACAACGAATGGTAACCCCATATTATCCTCAACTTACTTAAGGAACATAAGCACAAACCAAGAAGTCACACTAACTATGGCCACCAGATCAACCATATCGGTATACGCCGTACAATTTCCTTGGTCTATTGCCATTTACCTAAGGTACACTAGATCCGGGTTAGGATCTTCCACACAAAATCCCAACAGATAATATAAAGCAAATAAAGCAAACAAAGCAAACAATTAAGTGATCTAATTCCTAAGGGTACCCCTCTTTTACTAAGTAATCCCCAGCAGAGTCGCCAGTTCTGTAACACGGTGGGAGAACTGACTTTCTATAAATGTTGCGGATAGCAAGAGTCGCCACCGACTTTTATTTTATCCATATGGAAAGGGTATAAAAGAACATGAAAGACCTATTTTTAAAGACTTGAGTTCGGGGGGATAGGTTATATAAAGGGAAGGTGTTAGCACCCTTTTATATCCATGGTTATCCATGGGCTCTTAGTTACTTATCTCACTTAATTGTTTTTGAAAAGGTGAAGTGTGTGATTAGAAAAAATTTCTAAGTACTTTGTAATGATCCTCGTATGGATGTATACAAAGTCTTATTTTTTTGAAAATATTTGAAAATTTGTGAGGTATGAAAAGTGTTTTAAGGGGTGTGAGTCAGTAACTTTAGAGTTCCTACCCTATACAAAGTCTTTCATGTTCTTTTATTTTCTTTCAAGGGTAAAATTGTCCCTATTATTAGGGAATGGGTAGTCATTACCTTGGATTTATTTAAGGGACGAACGTAGGGTCATCGCATGGTCAATGAAGGCAACTAGAGGGTGTCTTTAGCAATTGGGAGGGACTATCATCTTTTAAACCGAAGGGACAAGATCATTGTATGCAACATCGTAGGGACTTGATCTTTTAACCGGGGGAGGGACAAGATGATTTTTATTTGTAGGGTTTTGCTTAAGACACCCTCATATTCGAGGGACTTGACCATTTTAAAGGCAACTTAAGAGAGGTAACCCTAGGAGGTGCAGATGGCGATCATAGATCGACTTACGTGTGTGAATGATTATTTTCAAATATTTATTCTTTTTATTTAATTTTCTAAGTCCAATTTGATTTTCAATTAGGTTTTCACTCCCTATTTACTAACCATAAAAGTTAAATAACATAATTAAAATACGGAAAAATAAATCTACGCTATTACAAGGCTTTGGGGCAGATACAAAATAATCGGGCAAGAAAATAAATTACAACAAATAATAAACCTATACATTTTTCTAGTAATTTAAAATAAGACAAAAAATAAAAATAAATAAATAAAGAGAGATATCCTAAATAATTAAACAAAATCAAGATAAATTAATTAAGTTTTTTTAAATTATGGTTAGAAAAAGTTTTTTTTATTTACTAAGAAAATATAACTTAATTATTATTCCTTATTAATTAATTCACAAAAGATTAAAAGAAATATACCAAATAAGATTATTATTATGGAAATAATTAGGAATTTAATTAAAATTTACTAAGGTTATTAAGAGTTTTTTTAAATTCATAAAAGAAAGGGTTTTCTAAAATATTCCAACCTAATTACTATTAATTATTAATTAAAATATGCAAAACATAGTTATTATTATTATATATAAAAAAATAAAGTTATTAATTTACTAATTAGAGAATATATAAAAATATTTTTGATTTTTTTTAGAGAAGAAGAAAAATAAATTTAATTATGGTTAATTCATTAATTATTTTTATTATTTTTTAGGGTTAGCAATTTAAATAATATAATAGAATAGAACAAAAGAAAAAGGTTTCTAAAAAAAATGGTGGTGGCTGGGATCGAACCCGCCACCCTTACCTCATAGATCAAACATCTTGCCACCATGCCATGTGTACCTGTGAAGAATGTGATGGATAGAATTTATTATATTTAAAACCTGCAAAAAGGAAACGAAATAATAAAAAAAAAATAGAAAAACCTGGGATCGAACCCAGGACCTGTATTTCCCAGCCTCAATATTTTTGCCAGGCGAACCAAACGCGCGCTGATGACATTAACTTGAAACAAATAGTTAATAAAATAAATAAAAAATTTGAAATTCTGATTCGCGCCCAGCTTCTTCTTCAACCTCTTGACCTGCAAAATTTCCTGCAAAATTTCCTAAGCATTTTCCTGCGAATTGGTTTTGGCAGGTAAACCTGTGTTTTTCAAAACATCACGTAAACCACAAGAATAATTCAAATTAATAATGTCATTCAATTGCTTGTGACTTATACAACGTAGCCATGCTCTTTAAAGGTCCGTTAATGGCTTAAATCACAAAGCCCTATTGAGTTAGAAACCCTAACTATGGAAAATCGTGATACCTGCATCCAAAATTAAAATAAAGCATTCAGAAACATTCTTTGCTTCACAATAAACACAGACCAAGCATCAAATTCAGTTTATATTCAACAAATATATGATATCGCAAAAATGTATAAACAAGAAAAAACAAGATCCGGTTTCACTCATTCATGCGACTTGCAATGCATATGATGATGGGAATAGATTCTAATGATCCTCAGGAGTGCATTGGAACCTTTAGAATGTGTTGAAAAGGTCTGGAATCAAGAAACCGAAAATTGGATTTTTATGAAATTTTCAAGTTTGAAGACTGCCCTCTCCTCTGAATTTTCGTCCCCCTATGCTTTGGTCTTGTTTGTTCTTATAAGTGAGTGAGATTAGGTCAGAATTTGGGCTTTTGATTCATGGATTTGCCTTGCTTGATGGTGAAGAAATCTCACTTCTATTTTGATCAAAAAAATCAAATATATCATTACCATAATGGTTTTGCACGAAATTATGTGATTCCAATCGTCTTAAACACCAAATCTTTGATCCAAAAATAGCCATTAGATCAAATATTTGATTTTCATATTTGATTTTAATTAAAAATGAATTTTAATGATTAAAATCCAAAATAATGTAAAATAAATAATAAAAATCAGAATAATTGATCATTGGGTCGTGCATGACTTTATCTTTGAGTTTGGGTTGTAATTTTATGGGCCCATTTGGAAAAATTTGGAGTTAAGGCCTTATTTGCTTCATACACCCCTTGAAAATTTCCCAACTTTGAAAAGGCACAACTCCCTCAATTTTAAGGCTATGAAGGTTTTCTTTGACTTTTTAGAAATCTTAGAGAGTCCTCAAACCAACCTTTTTCGTCCCATGTCCATATCCTTTACCATTTCCAAATTATGAGCTTTGGAAAAAGTTGACTTTTTGTTGACTTTTAAAAGGACATATAATGTTTTAGCTCATACCTTCCAAATGAAGCATTTTTAGGATTGGCTTGTGAGACACAAAGTTGTAGAGAATTCAATTTCCTTAAAAATGAGATTTGGATGGGAAATTGTTGAAGAAGTATGTGAAAGTTATGGCTGGTCAAAGTTCAGTTGACTTTTACTATGAAACTTTAATTTAGAAACTTTTTGATTCTTGATGATCTGAGATTTCCTTGATGAATCATGATCAACACTTGATAAAATGATGAATTTTACCTCATAATTTTGATTTTGACACAAAATCTTGAAGTTTGACTTTGAGTTGACCACAATTTGACTTTTTTACCAAGTTGACTGATTTTTGAATACTTGAACATTTGACTGGTCAAACTTATTAGGAAAGCTCTGAAACTTGACATGAGGATTCTTGAAGACATGTGGGATGTTATGAAGCTCACTTGAGGCCTTAGAAGTCCATTTATCCTGGAGAAATTCAAAACCCTAGTTCTGGATCCATTTTTCAGGAGGAGGTTTTGTCTGATGAAACCTTCAATCTTTTTGACCAATTGAGGACCTTGAGAACCTTATGACCATTGATAAATCTTGAGGGAAATTTCTTTGATTGTGGGAGGAAAAATTTTGGTGTACAACATGTATGTATTTTATATATGGGTATTACATTATCGCTTTATAGGCTTTAGCATATTCATGATACTTAGACTTTTTACAACTTCCATGCCATTCATTCTTTTGTATACTTGTTCATTTTGTGAATCACTTTAGTTCCCACCATTTGTTATAAGGAAGCCTTCCATTGTTCATATATGCTTGGAGTACCAACATTCTTGTTTTGACTAGATTTTATTATGCTTAATATTTTGTTTGTGTTGATTATATGAAAGCGTGAAAAGGATAAAGGCATTTTTGTTTCATTTTGAGCACAACTACCTTAGCTAAATATTCAATTCACCCATTGAGTTTGTGATTGTTTGTAACCCTTTTTAGCCTTTGGTCATTATCCATGTTGTTTGAGCTTGATGCTTGTCTATGAGGGTCAAATTCATTCTTTTGTGTGGATCTTGCATATTATTTTTTCTTGAACCCTCAACTTTGTGTTGTTGTATGAATTTTTAGCTTGCCTTAGAAAGTAGGGAGTATTCACATGATGATGTGTTTGAATTCAAGTTGGGAAGAGCAATGTTTGCTAACTTATGTTATTGGTTTCTATGAGGTTGAAAAAGAAAAGAAAAAAAAAGAGAAAAATATGAAAAAGAAAAGAAAAAAAAAGAAAGAAAAAAATTGAAAAAGCTTTGAAAAAGAAAAACAAAAAGAGTAGAATAATGTTGTGCTAATAAGTTCTATGTGTTTGGTGTAACACTTGGGAATTTGGAAGAAGTTTGATTGAAATTTTATGTTTGAACTTTTGTGAGTTGATCACTCCCTTAGGTTTAAGCAAGTTTTTGTTTCGATTAACTTTAGGAATTATCCCTTGTTTGTTCACCCGACCACATTAGAACCCTGAAAGTCCTTTTTATTCTTGCTTTTGTGTTTTGAACATGATTTTTGGATGATTACATAATTTAGTCTTTTGTTTGCAAGATTTTTGTGCGAGTGAAAAATCCCTTATTTTATGTTTTTCATCTACCGATGATTGCTTTTGCTAGGTGTGATTCACGTTTGAACTTGTGTTGTTTTAGAATGTTTGGCATGAATTTTGTATTTAGCATTTGTTTCGTGATAATGTTATCGTTGTAGTTTAGTGGTCAGTATTTACTTTGTGTGTACCATTTTCAATTTAACCATTGCATTTGTTTTTGTTTGTCAAAACTGGTTGCGAGATTTCTTAGATTTTGCTTTTGTTCCTATAGATGTTGACCTTGTTTGAGGACAAATAATTATGTAAGCTGGGGAGATTTTGATAAGTGAAAATTGTAGCTATTTTTGTATATAAGTTTTGTTGCACTTATCTATACATTTTGTTAAAATCATTCGAATAAACCCCACTTTGTTTGTAAATACGTTTACTTTACGTTATAATGTATATATTGTGTTTTCATGTAAATATCATTGAGTTTAATTGTTTTCCATTTATTTTTGTAGGTATTCAAGCATTTCTATTTGAGCATTGTTAGATAGAGCATTGAATAAACTTTCCAACACTTCGAACCGGGCGAAAAACGGAGTTACGGTTCAAAAGTTATGAATAAAACAATGTTAGATTTTTGTTGTTTGCTGTCAGCTGGACCGAGCGGTGGATTCTGCCGCCAGGCGGTGGAGTTTGAATAAATTCCAGTAGCATTCCATATTTTTGACCTGGGGCCGGGCAGTGGATTCTACTATCGGGCGGCACTTCTAGGACTGAGTGGTGGTAGATATTTATGGTTAGACTGTATAAATTACGCAGTTGGCATGAGTAAAATAAAGTGTTGCGCCGGGCCATGCGTCTGATACAAATTTTTATATATATTTCATTTTACTTTATTTTTGTTAGGTTATGTTATTTGGTGTAGTTTTTTCTCTCAGAACTTCATCAACCTCATTTTTTGATTAGATTAGCTTAGAAAACAACACATGGAACTTGCATCTTGTAGAATTGGAGGTGGATCCTCATCAATCGGGTTGACAACCAAGAGGTTTTGGTTTATCTCTTTTTCCTCTTTTTGTAAAATATTTTGTATTTGGTGTTTGTATAGTTACTCTGAATCCATGTATCTTTGTTGATCATGATAATGTATAAATCTGCTTTACAAATCATTATTGATGTCTTCCTTGATATTTTTGCATTTATGTTGGGATTTGTGTTTTCTTAGAGATAAACATCACAAATTTTGATTAAGGATGGATATCTATTGTCTAGATGCTAGAGATAGATTTAGATAATAATCTTTTTGGTGTCTAAACTTAATGTTTATGTATTTCGAGGCGTCGTGTGCGAGAGTAATGACGAGAGTAATACAATTGTTCTTTCAAATCAGTGTGCCAGAGATGGACACTGTTGTGAACGATGCTGGATGATTTTGATGAGTATTGTAGTAGAGTGAAAATGATCAACAAATTTATGTTTGTGACAAGTGGATTATATGTATGCTTGATAAGTTTCTTCTCTCTGAAAGATAAATTATGTTTATGGTTATATTTACTTTTCCAATTTTACTATACCCGTTTTTAATCCAAACTCATAAATTTAGAATTTGTCGAACGGCAGTTCAGTAGCACCGATCTCTGTGTACATGATAAATTCCTAGAAAAATACTTCCAAGACTTTTGTTTCTTGCCGCTATACCGTTGTTTAACATTTTTACATAATTTGCCCAATAGATTATTGAAGTTTGAAGTAATCGGGCCTCAGTTGTGCCATTGTACTGTGGTTCTACAATCATTTAGGAGAATTTATTTTTCCATCCTATATGCTTCTAGAATACCATATGGGTTTCCACTTATGCTCCCAGGTTCCAAAGATAATTCTGGAGATATATTTTTGGAAGTAATTTAAAATTTAAAGACTCAGAGCATGTCTCCCATGAACCATTTGCATTTGAATATTTTCGGGGATGCATCTACGAGAAATTTCCAGAGATACTTCTCCGAAGTTTATCAGAACAATTTTTTTATAATGAGTTGTGTATTTATTTTTCAGATGAATTATAAAGTACGGTCTCAAATAAAATGACAAACATACAAAATAATATAACAATATAATAGTAAAATATCGTACAACACAAAATACAAAATGTAGTAACAATGTTAGAAAAAGTACAAACTATAGTACTACATCAAAATAATAACAGACTCCTACTCAGTGTGCCTGACAACCTCTCTTCTACCTCCTTTGTCTGGTCTGCCTCATCGCACATCGATCCCCTTGTCCTCGCGCAATGTCTATGGTACAATAGTGCCACGTGTGCTTCCGTAATAATGTCATCTAATATTCGCCTGGTAGCATACCCATCAGGGAAGATACTCTCGTCAATGCCTACCCGCTCAATATCCAATATACGATGACATTGAGGCAAGACATCCTCAGTATGATCTAGCTGAACCTGCCCCTCCTCTAGAATCTCCTGATGAGGTGGTCTGACGTATCTCTTAGAGCAGTTTGCACCATGTATGGATGTGAAACCCTGAAGAACCACCTGATGTATTCGTCGACATAACTCTAATCATCCGGCGCTATAGTATCTCGAGCCTCCTTCGGTACCAGGTGACTCTCATAATTAGCAAAAGTCTCATTTACCTCTGTACGAGTCAAGGCATGAGGAGTAGAGACAACAATGTGTCTACGGATGGTCTAGGTGTACCCAAACTTCCACATGACGCGCTCGAGCAAATGAGGTGTAGTGATATGTGATCCACATGTCAGCCATCTATATAGATATATGTCATCAAATGGTTGCATTTGACGTCGATCCACGTATCAGTTGAAATGGATGTCCTCAGCAACCAAGCAGTCAAGATTGACTCTAATAGGCTCGACTGTCTAGTTCCCTCTCAGCAGGATAAAAGCACAGGCACGAGGCATGTCCTCAATGTACTCATCCACACTTGCCTAACCAACGATGCACAAGAAGTATTGGAGGATCCAAGCTTGGAATGAAAATAAAAATAAAAAGCATCCAGGGGTCAATGGTTTCGTAAATATGAAATGAAATAGATAATTAAAAAAACGTTTAAGGATTAAGATACAAAATTATTACCACCAGTAGTGTCGTGTTGTCTATGCCCTGTTTCGTCCTCCACCGACATCTATCTCTAAACTTCAAATATAGATAGGCCAGGAAAGCCGCTCCCCAAATGTATTCATGGATCTGTGTGAGGTCCAAAAAGTACCGAAGGTATGCAATGTCAATATAGGTGGCACTCGTGTCCACAAAAACGCAGGTGCCAATAAAAATATAAAATACGCCCTCAAAGCACAAGCAAGTGTACCACTACCTGCTCAGTATCACTATCAGCCACCTTTACAACAATGATCTCCTCAAAATATCTCTCTGTCAGGAACTCAAACTTAACATGAGCACCCCTAGTCCTATCCACCTCCTCAATCGCCTTACATGGATCAGCCCCTAAATGTTCCACCATCATCAAAACTTCCACGTCTTTAATCACCCTACCACGATCGAGGAACCCCCCTGATCGGAAGATGTAACAAAGACGAGACATCGTCTAGTGTGATAGACATTTCACCATCCAGAAGATGAAAAGAAGACGTCTCAGAATGTCATCACTCCACAAATGCATTAAGCATCTTGTGGTTGACTAGAGTGTAATCGATCATGCATAGGTTACTCAACCTAGATAAATTTATAACCGACTAAAATCACTCCTCATCCGGTTGAGGCAAGCCAACAATCTTTCTCCCAGGGTTCAGAAACTTACGGGGATCACGCGCCTACGATTTTCCAGAAATAATCAATGTTAGTAATAATCAATGTTAGAAATAATCAATGTCAACAATTTAAGTTAACAAAAAAAAATAATAAAAAATCAGACTAATACTACCTTTTCGTCCCATATATATCTGGCAGTATGATCTGGATATAGGGGAAGTAGGGGCATTATCAGATGGACCTCTTATGGATCCCTATGGCTCGACATCCTTAACAACCTCACCCACAGGAGGTGGCACTGGATCAGCGGAAGGTGGCATCAAATCAGTAGGGGTGACACAATGCATCCTGACACCTACGAGAGCATAGGGGAATCAATGGGTCAACTGGTTTATCTCGTCTCCTACAAGAAGAAGAAAAAGAAAAAGAAGAAGAATGTGGAGTGGTCTGAGATGAAGTGGCCTAAGGTGAAGGTCGATCCCCAGAAGTAGATTGCGTCCCAAAAGTCGACGCCTCTGTCTAACCAGATGTACCTGTTGCCTCTGAAACCTATTGGCTCTGTTCCCACCGAAAAGATGTGTATTGGGTAACCCGTCCATGTCTCGTCTGTCGACTCTGTTAGTCATTATATCTGCAAGGAAAAATTAGCCATATAATTAGTTTACCCAACAAAACAACACAAACAAGAAAAAAGGCTATTATTAGCCATATAACTATGGAAACACCTTTTACAATATTATGGAGATGTATCTCCATAATTTCATAAAATATTCAAAATGTTGAACATTTTCAGAGATGTATCTCCAGAATGTTCTGAGATTCTGAGGGCGCGACAATGACGTCCTCTGCTACTTGGATTATGAGAAATAAACACACGATCGTCCATTTGAGCCAACAAACATTGCATACAATTACTCTGAACTATATTTCATGTGATTTCTAAACATTTTTACACCTAACAACTGATTTTAACTCGTTTACCACAAAACTCAAATATTTATCGAAAACTCGAAAAATCTACCCAAAATTTATGATTTGGATGATGCTTGATGTTTCCTTGAGCCTCCTATTGATGAAATATGATTGGGTGAAATTGGAGAATATTGAGAATGAGAAGAGTTGAAGAGTTGTGTTTAAAGGAAAATGAAAAGTGTGGGAGGAGAAGAGTTTGACATGTTATTTACCTCCAAAATATTTCGGAGATATATCTCTGAAATATTTCAACGTTCACTTAAGTTTTGGTGCGTCCTTAAGATATGTCTCCAGAATGTTTCAATGTTCACTTAAGTTTTAGTGCATCTGGAGATATATCTTCGAAATCAATATACATATATAAAAATTCACATGAAGTGAAAGAAGTCTATAAGGTGCAATAAGAAATTCCCTCGAAGTGATTAAAAAGTCTTATTGAAAACGACCCAAATTTTGACCCAAAATAGAATTGAACTCACCTGATCAGAATGGACCTTCGATGCTAGCACAACTCCGGTGGGGATGTACCTGCAAGGCACTCCGATGCTAAAGTAAGAATAGGGACGGAGAAAAAGCAATTATAGAGCAAATGTAAAAAATGTATAGAATATCTGACCCTCTAACGAAAGAGATTATTTATAATATGCCTTTATCGCTGGGTCAAGGTCTCATTGTGGGTTGGATAGCTATGCTCATGATGAGAACTGCCAGGATCTGTGAGGAAGCAGAGAAAAATCTAGCACGGGACCTTCATCTTGTTCCAAGTGCCCCTTGAATCTAGGAAGTGAGAGATTATCGTGCATGACAGTTGATTGCGCGTCGCTGATGAGCATGTGGGGGAGGTGTCCCTCAATGGTCATCAGTCTATGGACCTCCCATAGTGAGCCTTTTGTCACGTTGGATTTTGGTCGTACCTAACGGTGGGACAACTCGTGGTCCAGTCAGGGTTGGGCCTTGTCGGACGGTATGACAGCCCAATGTCCACTCCAGAACAAGAATCAAACTTTTATTTACGGAAAAAATATAAGTTTATTAGAACCAATTTGTAATCTTTGGGGCCCCTGAAATTTGGATGACCAATTCACCATGCTTCCGCAGCGTCAAAATATTAGTTTAAAATTTAGTTTATCCAATCAAAATATTAGAGAAATAATAAAACTAAAGAATATAATAAAAGGTACAATATAAAAACACACATATTTTTGTACAAGAACTATATTATATAAACTTTTCCTTTTATTTTTGGCCTCAGCAGCTTTATCTAATCTAGTAACTAGTTCCTTTGAATTTGGACATCAATTTCCTCGTAAAGACAAAAATAAGTCACGACATCGACCATAAAGAAAAAGCATGAGAGAGTTCTACATAACACATTAATATAAAGGGCTAAAAATCTTTAACAAAAGGAGAAACAAAAACACCAACACTAGAAGTGAAACCATGACTCTCTATCCCTCAAAATAGAAAGAAATATAAAAACCTATACATGTTTAGATCTTAATTATTTGAAGGTTAAGTAGCAAGAAGTTGTTGAAAGATGTTAGAAGGTAAAGCTATGGTAGATGACACTGACATGCCAAGTAAGATGCAGATTCAAGCCATGTCTTATGCTTCTCAAGCTCTTGATCTTTATGATGTTCTTGATTGTGAATCCATTGCTGCTCACATTAAAAAGGTACAAAAATTTCACACACACAATACCATGAACTTGTTCTGTCAAAAACATGTCCTAATGTTGTTGTTTTTCAATTTTTGTTTGAGTTTTAGGAGCTTGATACAAGATATGGTTGTGGATGGCAATGTGTGGTAGGTTCAAGTTTTGGATGTTTTTTCACTCATTCTAAGGGAACTTTCATATATTTTACTCTTGAGACTCTTAATTTTCTCATCTTCAAAGGAGCTTGAGTACATCAACATGCATGCACATCATTTTTTTTTCTTTGCATCTGTAATGTTGGTTTTGATTTTGTATGTATGATGAATATTTTAGTTTTAGTTCAGTGTTTTTCCTGATGAAGTTCTTTAGTTTATCTTCTACTCCTTTGAGAATGTATGGTCACCTTATCCTGAATTTTGTGGATGTTGTTTGTTTTTTTCGTCCCATCTCTCATTTATCCATATGTGATGATAGTCACAAACAGACACAAAACAAATATATCTTCTAATAATACTTTTATGATTGGCATCAATTTCAAATTTATCAGAATTTTTTTAAGAAATTAAATTAAATATGTTTGTATTTCTCTTTAATATCTAAGATTTCGTTTTTAATTTTTAAAAATATTTTCCTTATAAAATAGTCCTTATAAAATATTTCATACACACTTTCGATCCCTTATATAATTTAGTGACAATTTTTATAATTTAGCGACAAAATTAATAACTGTTTTATTGATAGTGGATTATTTAATGATTAAATTAACGACGATTTTAATATTACGGATTAAAAGTTTTAATGAAAATTTTTAGGAGGATCGTTCCTTAAAAAAATATTTTGAAGGAGTAAAAACGAAATTTTAAGATATTTAAGAGGACTATAAATATATTTAATTAAAAAATGAAAATAACTTGTAATTCAATATCAAAATTTGTGTAAATTTTAATTGTTATTGTTAATTTGTATCTAATAAAAGTAATAGTGGTATTAAGTACTACCATTTTATAATTAGTTATAAAATTTTGAATTATATTATTTTTCTTACTATTGATCTATAATACTTATGAACAGCAAGAAAGTAGATTGAAATTGGATAAAGAGAAAAAGTAATGGAATCAAATTCATGATAATATATTTTACATCAATATGATTGATGAGTAGGGTCAACTTTTTCACTTTAAGTGTTTGATGTGATTTGATGTCATTAGTACTTTTACTCTACTCTTTTCATTTATTCTTCCATTTAAAAATAGAATTATGTTACTATTATTCGGATTTAATTATATGTTGGTTCGACGAGTGTGCACTCCGCACTACCCTAACTCGTTTCCAAACTTTAACGCATAATTGCATCGTTATGTAGTAAATCACATTACTACTAAATACATTTATGATACTAAAATCACCAAATATATATATATATATATATATATATATATATATATATATATATATATATATATATATATATATATATATACCAATAATTTACCATTGAAACAAAAATCTCATTAGCAATTCATTCTAAAAAATTAACAAAACGTTATCACAAATTAAAAAGCCCCAACTTTCCATGCATAGAATTGTGCAACCCAATTAAGACAGCATTGGCACCACAAGAACAACAATGAAAGACAAGCTTTATTTGAATAAAATCATGCGTTCAGCATCAGCCAAGAAATCTGCAGAACACCATAAATTATGTAACATTGGCACCAATATTCAATAATCAATAAATATTAAGTCAATCAATGAAATTACAGGACTGGTGTCAAAAGTGGCTTGCCACTAAAGTGAGCCTCCAAGTTTGCAATCACAAGATCTGCCATGTCTTTGCAAGTTTCTTCAGTATCACTTGCTACATGAGGAGTGAGCACAACATTATCAAGGCTCAATAACTCCTCCGGAACATCGGGTTCATTCTCAAACACATCAAGCCCTGCTCCACCTAACCGACCTTCGACCAAAGCAGACACAAGTTCGGGTTCGTCGATGATCGGTCCACGTCCAATGTTGACAATAACCCCTCTTGGGCCCAATGCATCAATAATTCCACGATTCACAATGTGTCGTGTTTGTTCAGTAAGGGCACACGCGATAACTAGAACTTGAGAATTAGCTGCCAAATCAAGGATGTTAGGGTAATACTTGTAGGATCCTGCCTCAGGTTTTTGAGATCTTGAATGGTAACTAATTGGACACCCAAATGCTGCAGCTCTCTTTGCTATTGCTGAACCTATTCTTCCCAAACCAACAATTCCAACTTCTTTGCCACTGAACTGAAAAACACAATAAAACAATTATTCACACTATTGAATAATTATATATTATACAATTTAAATTAAACAATTTAAAAAAAAAACTCAAGAGTCGTAGCAATAATTACAGAACTATAAAGATATTATTGAAGATAATTCATAGACACAAAAGAGAAGAAGGGGGCCAAGCAGCCTAGCAACACAAAGCTCCCTCCACCCTGCCCGTGTAATCCAATGCACAATCGTAGAGACTAATCCTTCGAACATAAAAGGACAAAATAGAGATAACTTTATAGACTAATCCTTCGAGATGGAAAATATCTCAATAGACGCAACTGCAAAAGCTAATTCATCAAATCGAGGAAGACCACAATAGACTATAGATGCAATTACAGAAACTAATCCTTTGAACAGAGAAAAACAAAAATAGACGTAACTTCATAGACTAATCCCTCGAGATGGAAAATACCACAATATGCACAACTGCATAAACTAATCCACCTATCCATAAAAACTAATCCACCTATCCATCGAGTCGAGGATGCCACAATAGACATTAGACCACCTCCAATGGAGGTTCTTCATCATGGTTTGCCACCGTGGCAAACATTTTATATCTTTTTTAATGCTCCAGCGTAGCAAACAAAGGAAAGAGAAGCAATTTTCTTCGGCATGGTTCTTCAATTTTATATCAATTTTAATAATTATTTTAAGTGATATAAAATTTTATATGAATAAAATATTAATATATAAAGTAAAGTTCCGAGAGCTAACATGAATTCTTCCGTTATATCATTGGATTGAAAAATGAGTTGAAGTGCTTCAATTGTCGTCGCTGGGGTAGCTTAATAGGTCCACAAATAACCCAAAAATGAGGAGGCCCACAATAAGCACAAAAGCAGAGACTATTCATAGAACCACAAGAAGTAGCAAAACTCTCTCAAAAAATTAAATTAAATTAATCGTTTGAAAAAAAGAGAGTAAAATATACATAAAACAAGGTAAAAATGAAAACAAAAAACATTGTCTAATAAAAGATAAAAAAAAAAACAAAAATTTAATAAAAACAAAAAATAAATTTACAAGACAAAAAATATTTAATAACAATATATAATAATAAATAAATAGTTAAGAGTAAGAAAAAACCTTTGTAGTTAATGGATAATCAGAATGTTTCCAAAGCCCATTCTTGACAAAGCCATCACTGTGCGGAATCTTCCTAAACACAGCCAAAGCAAGACCAATAGCATGATCCGCAACATCATCCGTCAACACATCTGGCGTATTCGTAACTCGGATCCCTCTCTCTCTGCATTTTCCGATATCAATTTTATCAAATCCAACGCTGTAAGTGGAAACAATCTCTAGATTCGGAAGAGCGTCAATAGTTTTTGCGTCGGCACTGGATTTGGCGTCGCAAACGAATGCACGAACAGAATCGGCGTGTGTTTCGGAGAAAGCTTCGATTGAAGAGTAGTTCCAGAGTTTGAAGAGGTTGAAACGGGTGGCAAGTTTTTCGGCGAGGTTGCTCGGCATTGGGATGGCCATTAGAACGCCGGCGGATTTCATTGCGACGGTGGTGGATGAACTCGACGGAGAGAGAATTAGGGTTGAAGAGTAAGTGTGTTGCTGTGAGGAATCCAGTAAAACTGTGTTGTAGAGTAATGTTGTTTATTTATTACGATTGATACAGTATTAATATTGGTAAATTATTTATACTTATCTTTTAAAATATATATATATATATATATAACTTAATAAAACAAAAAGATATGCGACAAACAAATTTTGTAAAATAAAAATTATAGAAGAACAAAATCAACTAACATTCATTGAAAAATACCGTTTTAGTCAAATTTACTTATCCTAAATTTGAAAAGAATAAAATTATGAGAGAAAAAATAAATTAACATTCTTATTAAAATTATAGGCATACTCTTGCAAAGAAAAGCTTCCTAACATAATTTTAGGATAAATGCACACTCTCTTCCAATATATGTGAATTTTGTTTTACTTCTTTTAATTTTTTTTAATGTTTATTGTAATTTTTTTTATTATTTCTTAAGTGTACAATTTTAACAGGGGTCAAATATTTTTTTTTTACATGGAGTAACTTTTATAGTCCGGGGACAGAAAATTTAGTATTTTAAAATTTTGTGGAATTTTAGAAAAAATAAATTAAAAGGTGTAAATTTAAATTCACCTATATTACAGGGGAATTGTGCATTTATCCCTATAATTTTTTTTATGTATTTTTTTTTGTTACAAAGCTAAAATAAAAGACAGAAAAAAATACAGTCTTAAAAAATAAAGTTTCTGCAATACCGGATGCGAATAAAAGCATCAATATTAACGGACGTGTTGAGTTCTTTTATAAAATAAACACTTTCATTGTTGTGAATAATTCTAAACATAGTATTTTCAAGCAAAATACCTTAAAATATTGTGCATGTTTATTATGATATTTATTCAAATGTATCAATGTGTATGGTAACGAGGGATAAGTTCGTGGAGGAGAGGTTCAGAAGATTTTGAGATATTCTATAATGGAATCTGATTCAAGATTACTTTAGATGAAATGAGACATAATCAGAGATTTTTATTGAAACATGAAGTTAAAAATGGCAAAATCATAGAAGAAATGAAGAGTATCAAAACTAATAAGAAACAAAGATGGTTAATACTCTAATTAATTTCCATTTTTCAGTTACAAAGTAGTTAGAGTTGTTATTTGGAGTCTAAGCAATAATATTGTATAATTAGAATATCATTGTATAAGTATATATAGAACATTGTTTTTGAGGAACAATCAATGAGAATCAATTGCTTAATCATGTTCATATTGATCTTGTCTTCCTTTTTTTTTCATTCTTCATCCTCTTTGGATCTGCTCATTGCACAATAGAATCAACTTCATTACTTTGATCTACAACATGTTTTATAGATTCGTCTTCTTCATCATTGATCTATAACATGTTTCATAGATTCTTCTTCTTCATCATTGATCTGTATTTTTCTTCACATATTGTTCTCATTAATCTTTGATTGTATTGTTCAGTTCTGGTTCTTTCTTCCTCATCGTTCCAAGATACCTCCGTGCGTAGTACCACTACAACACATTGATTCAGATTCAGCATACCATGTTCTTCCAAGTGAAGGTCCCATCACAGTTAATGTCACTCCAAAATTAGATGGAGCTAGCTATCTTGCGTGGAGTAAATCCATGACACGTGCTTTGGAGGCCAAGAACAAATTCAAATGTGTTGATGGAACCACCTAAATCCCTACAATTGATGATCTTAATTTTTCTCAATGGAAAAAAGGGAACCATTTTATTCTTTCATGGATAATCAATTCAGTTTCTGATCAGGTTACACCCAACATTATTTTGCATGCAACTACACTAGATGTATGGAATGATTTTCATGAAAGATTTTTAAAGGCTGGCCGTGTTAGAATCTCTACTCTTCGATCACAAATCAATAATCTGAAACAAAATTTGATAACAGTCATGAAATATTTTCTCGAGTTGAAAGGACTTTAGGAAGAACACAATTTTCATCGCCATCTACCTATGTGTACTTGCATTCATAGATGTTAATGTGTAGCCATTTGAATCGCTCAAGAATACATACTTGAAGGTCAAGCAATTCAATTTTTGATATGTTTGAATGACCATTTTTCTATTGTTAAAATCAATTTTTTCTCATGGATCATTCGTCTTCCATTAATCAAATATTTTCACTTATGATACAAGAAAAAAGTAATCACAAGAATTTAACACCACTTGATGATAGTGCCATCCTAATCAATGTTGCATAATGACACGATTTTAATATCAAAGGTAATTTTAACAATTACAAGATTCCTCCTTGCGTGTGTACCTTTTGTCATAGGAATGGTCATACCATTGATTTTCGCTATCAAAAGCATGTCCACCCAAAGTTCAACAAGACCAAATCTTTTGTGAATGAAAGACATGTTAATGTTAATACATCACATCAACAAATGGATGAAACTCAAATTGCTTCTCATGCAAGCAACAATGCACCTATATCTCAAGCTCAATATGATCAGTTGCTTACCTTACTCCAATAGTCAATTTTGAATGCCTCAAACAAAGTTTCAACTACAAATCAGATTACCACAAGTCATCCACTTAATTAATCCTCATCAGGTATCATGTCCAACACCATTTCCAAACCAAATTTTCAATCTTTGTCATGGATCCTGGATTCGGGAGTCAATGACCATGTATGTTCTTCTTTAACTCTCTTTAGTTATGATTATAGGATCAATCCAATCAAAGTCAAATTACCCAATGGTAATTCTATTATAGTTCAATTTGCTTAGTAACATGATTTTTTCACCTACTATTCATATCACTCATGTTTTATATGCACCCAAATTTTGTTCCAATCTTATTTCCATTTCTAAATTGTGTCAATCTTCGAAATGCTCAACTAACTTTTCTGCTAATCAATGAATCCTGCAGGATCTGAACACCAAAATGATGATTGGGTTGGGTAGAATAGAGAATGGATTGTACAAATTGAAAATAAAGGACCTTCACCTTGAAGCCAAATCACATTTTTACCCCGTTCAAGCCAAAATTCAACCACAAGGTGACCAAGCCAATGTTTCTAATATTACCAATTTTGATTGTCAATTTTCCCTAAATACATGTGTAATTCCTTGGTTTGCCATTTTTCACTTTAGGCTTGGCCATTTATCACACAAAAGAGTTACACAAGTATCTCTCATGCAACTTCATTTACTCTTGATAATAAAGATCGATGTGATATTTGTCACTTAGAAAAACAAAGAAAGTTGCCTTATCCTTCAAGTAATTCAATTGCATTTATTGATTTGTATTATTACACATGGATATTTGGGGTCCATTAGCCATAGCTTCTACCCAAAATCATAAATACCTTTTAACTATACTTGATGATCATACAAGTTCTGTATGGATCATTCTTCTTAGAAATAAATATGAATTTTCACAATATGTTCAAAATTTTAGCAACATGATTTCCAAGCAATTCAATACAATACCAAAAATTGTCATATCAAACAATGAACTTGAATTCATGCTTAGTAATTTCTATGTATCCAATGGCATTGTTCATAAATCTTTTTTTGTTGAAAATCCCCAGAAAAATGGGAGGGTTGAGACGAAACTTCAACGTTGTCTTAATATTGGTAGGGCTTTTCTTTATCAGTCCAAATTGCCTAAACCATATTGGTTCTTTGACATCCAATTTGTTACTTTCATCATCAATGGAGCCCCTACTCCCATTATCCACCACATATCACCTTACCATGATCTACATAACAAATTACATGATCTTTAATCAATGAAAGTCATTGGTTCATTATGCTATGCCTCAACTCTTCAAACTCACATAACCAAACTTGACCCAAAGGCAAGAAAATGCATATTCTTAGGATATAAACCAGGAATGAAAGGATTTGTATTTCTTGATATGCACAATCATGAAGTGTTTGTATTTAGGAATGTTTCTTTTTATGAACATGTCCTTCCTTACACCTTAACTCCCGACTCTCATACTACAACATGTACATATTTCCCATCAGTACCTGACATTGACCAACCAGACCAACATTAATACATGATTCCTGCAAATCAAACCGAACCAACCTCTACCACAATTTTGATCCACCAATGTTCATACATGTAACTAACCATATCTTCCTACGATAGTTTCTGAAAAGGCTATATATATATATATATATATATATATATATATATATATATATATATATATATATATATATATATATATATATATATATATATATATATGTATATATATATATATATATATATATATATATATATATATATATATATATATATATGTATGGATGAAGGTTCAAGCTGAATCTTTAACAAGGATTATCCAGAAGAAATAGTAACAAGATCATCAATTATCAACACCATTGTATATGCAGATTTTCTATTGTATGTTGTAATTGTAAAAGCCTTAAGATTTCTTATCATTGAATATCTTAGAATTATTAAGAGCTTTTGGTCTTTTTTATGGTGATTTTCCGTACCTCTGATTCTTGTATCTTGTACACCTTATTCTCAATTATGTTGAACTTATTTAGTAGTTTAGATTAAAGTCTTTTGTTATGTGCTCGACCAAAAGTCTCGTCTTATTGGGATTCAAGCAACAAGACTCGAGCTAAGATGCTTGAGCCACGTAATTATCTCTTGCTTTGTGCTTGAGCTGTGGAAGTCTTAATTAACTAGGTTGATTGAGCATAATTCTTGTCTCATTGGGATTTAAGCAACAAGACTCGAGCCAAGATGCTTGAGCTACGTAAGTATTTTGTTATGTGCTTGAGCAGTAAAGTCTTAATCAAGTGAATTAATTGAACCTAAGTATTTGGATGAGGGCCTAAGCAAGGAAGTCTCAGCCAATGTGGCTTGAAGCACAAGTCTCTCCCTGTGGGGGTTAGAGCAAGGAAGTCTCGGCCAGCGTGGCTTGGAGCAGGAAGTCTCAACCTAAGAGGCGTGAGCAGAAGTATTGAGTATGTGGGGCTTAAGCAAGGAAGTCTCGGGTTTGTGGAACCTGAGAGAAGTCTTAAGTTGTAGGCTTAAGCAAGAAGTCTTGGAATGTGGTTCTGAGCAGTTGTAAAAGTCTTATGCAAAATGCATAAGTGATTGTAATCGTGATTTGATTATAGGTAAAAATCTCTTGTGAAGCAAAGGGACTGAACTACTATCAGTTTGGGAGGAACCAATATAAATCTTTGTGTCTTCTGCTATTATTTATTTGCTTCTGTTAACATTTTGCTGCTAAAACATAATCAGAATTTGAACACCAGTTTAGATTATGAACTCTGATTAGATGCAAACTAAGAAAATAGAAAACACAATTCAATCACCATTCTTGTGTACTTTTCTCACCTTCAAATTAAATATTTAACATGTTCCCTCATTTGCAAATTGGCTCTTACCTCTTTTTTTGACAAGACATGAGGTGGCCTAAGGACCTCGATATAATTTATTCTTCAACCAACACTTGATATGAGGGGGTCTAACGACCTAGAAGAAGTTTCTTCCTCCAAGGAATTCCCAGATACATATTTTGACCCGAATCGTCAGATAGGATTATGATTTTCGGTCCTATGTGATTGTTACCAAGAGAAAGGATAAGGAAATTGAGAAGTGTCCCTATTACGAAAGAAGAAGAACTTTCAACTTCAGAATCACTCACTAAATCGACATTACTATAACCTATCTTCACTAGAAAACATGAAATGTTACATCAGACCACGACATGGAGGCCGGTCAATGATACTTAAGGCTTTCCCTGACTCCTTTAGTGTCCGACAAAGCCTTTGAGACAACTATTTTAGATCGACCAAAGACCCAATTGACCAAGGCCCAATCCATCTCAAATCCACTCTACTCGGTCCAAAGTATAAAAAATAATTCATATACTAAGAGTAAGGTACAATCTCTTATCTCCATTTTCATTATACATATCTTGAATTTTACACTAACTTAGACGTTGAAGTGTTAACCATGCAGACTCCCCTTGCGCCATCGTAAAAAAGATCGAAATCACTACTTAAGATCATCCATTATTCAACTATTTTTATTTATGGTTCCTATGCAGAGCTAGAGCATCCATATTCTCGAACGAAACAATATTAAATTCAATTGAAGAGATAACTCACATATTACATAAGATGCAATAGTACAAGTAGTCCCAAATAATTTCTACATCTAGTTCAAGGTTCAAGGTTGTGCGAAAACAATGAGTACACTTGTATGCAATACATTTAATCTCAACAAATTAAAGTTGAATTAAAAGATATTTTATTGATCGTAATTAATTGAGTTATAGTGAAAAATCTCTCAAGTGTGAGAGAAATGAATCAGATATGGTAAACATTGTGTCCACTTTGTCTCCTATCTCGACTTTCACACCTTAGAGTTTAGGCCAAACTATATCTTTGTATAACCATCCAATGATGTTCCTTCATAATTGGCTAAGCGTGCATGTCTGTCTTCCCTAGTCTTTAGCAACCTTTGACCTTTAATTAGAAACTCATCTTTTCACCATTCAATTCCCACTTTCTCCCCTAAGCAAATTTCAACTAACATAATACTAAAATAATAATTTAAAAAAATTACAAATTTTAATTTCTTCTACAACATGCACCCCACGTTTACATAAAACCAATCACATCCACTCTTTTGTCAAACTAAAAAAAACAAAACAAAAAAAGCTACAATTTCATTTCTTACTATACCCTTTCTCCTTTCTCATCTTCATTATTTTTTTTCTCTCCCTTTGAGGGTCTCTTACACCCCATGTTTTGTTCTTCCTTGTTCATCCATTGAAAACAATAAAAATGGTTAGAGCAGGGGAACAAGACCAAGAAAGTTACAGGTCCAAACTGTTTAATTTCAGAGGGATGTTTGAGAGCAATGCGGGGAAACATACTAAGAGTTTGAGCGTTGACACTGCGACCACATTGGATTTTCAACAACCTATTGAAGATGGTGCTGCCTCATCTAGAAGTCAAGGTTCAAAGCCTATTGATTCAGATAAAATTCCTAAAGCAAGAGTTGTAAGCAAGGAGGAAATCGCAGCCAAGGAAGCCAGAGATAAACTATTGCAAGGTATGCACAAATTATATATTCGCAATCAGGGCCGTCTTAAGTTTTCAGAGGTTCTATGTAGGCTAACCACAATTTAAATGTGGCAAATCAAATGTGCAATGGTCTGTCTTATTAGCCCTCAAAGACGGTTCTGTTTTCGATAAAAGTTATGTATATGATTGTTTTCTTTAATAATAAATTTCGATAATCATGGTTGGTTTTGATTCAGAGATGGAACAGATGAAGGAGAGATTTGCTAAACTATTATTAGGTGAAGACATGTCTGGTGGAGGAAAAGGTGTTTCATCTGCTTTGGCACTGTCAAATGCTTTCACAAACCTTGCAGGTATTAAGGTCTTGCTTGGTTCGCAAGGAACAAATATTTGTAACATTTTTTCCGGTTTCAGAAAATGATTCATATCATGAATGTTGTTTTGCTTTCATTTTCTCATTGTTTATTGTTATTGAGAGTTCAGCTTCTATTTTCGGTGAACAAAAGCGGCTAGAACCAATGCCGGTTGAAAGGAAAGCCAAGTGGAGAAAAGAAATTGATTTGCTTCTATCAGTAACAGATTACGTCGTCGAAATGGTTCCTTCACAACAAAAAAATAAGGATGGCACACAAATGGAGGTAACTAATTCTCCATCTCGCAGCATTAGTATCACAAAATTCACCGTTAGATTAAAATATTTACAATGATTCCTGTTATTGAAACATATCATGATTGATTCTTATTTTTGAATGAATAGATTATGACGACTCGACAACGAACAGATCTCCACATGAATATCCCAGCCTTACGCAAGCTTGATACAATGCTTTTCGTAAGATTACTAACTTTGCCTACACATTTTTTGGTCTCTTGAATTTCTTAACGGTTTGAATTGATAGATAATTATTTCGAACAATTCTTGATGATGAGCAGGAATGTCTAGATAACTTCAAAGATCAAACTGAGTTCTATTATGTATCAAAGGATTCAGACGATGATAATAAAGACAAGGCAAAGACAGCCAATGATGATAAATGGTGGTTACCTACACCTAAGGTTCCGGCAGAAGGTCTATCTGATGCAGCTCGAAAATTTTTACAATATCAGAAAGATTGCGTGAATCAAGTACTTAAAGCCGCTATGGCGATAAATGCTCAAATTTTATCAGAAATGGAGATCCCTGAAAACTATATTGAATCTCTTCCTAAGGTGAGACAAATAAGAAACGGACCTCGGTTATCAGGATTCAAACTCGGGTTCTCCTGATCGATTCGTCTTTAACTCAAACTTGTTAGCCACTTGGTTACGATAAGTACTATTTTCTTACACGGTTTGAGTTTTTATTCTTTTCAGAACGGAAGAGCGAGTCTAGGGGATGCAGCCTATAGGAGCATTACAGTTGAATTTTTTGATCCTGACCAGTTCCTTTCGACCGTGGACTTGTCATCGGAACATAAAGTCCTAGATCTCAAGAATAGAATTGAAGCTTCGATAGTGATTTGGAAGCGGAAAATGCACCAAAAAGATACCAAATCTACTTGGGGTTCTGCTGTTAGTTTGGAAAAAAGAGAACTTTTCGAAGAGAGAGCAGAAACCATCTTACTTCTATTAAAGCACCGATTCCCCGGCATTGCTCAATCTTCATTGGATATAAGCAAAATCCAGTTCAACAGGGTAAGAACATGATAAAGATTGTTTGGATTGATTCATCTGAGCTTATCTAGTCAAGTGAAACGGTCGTCTAATACGATATGTCATATATGTTTGCAGGATGTAGGACATGCCGTTCTTGAAAGCTATTCTAGAATATTGGAAAGTTTGGCATTCACGGTACTATCGAGAATAGACGATGTACTTCAAGCCGATCACAACACTCAAAATCCATCAGGAAAAAAGAGAGTATCAGTTTCGAAGCCGAGTCCTATTCCAAAAGAAGAGATAGAGAAAGGCAGTGTAGACATGTCCGGTTCGATGACACTATTGGATTTCATGGGTTGGGATGATCAACCCGACTCAGATGCAAAGAAGGACTCTTTTGAAATTTCAGATGAATTTTACCAAGAAGTCGAAACCAAGCAGGAAAAGAAGCTTCCAAACGTAGTGACCACCAAGAAGGTTTCATACCTTGAAACCTTGGGAGTCATGAGGAGTCCCGAGTCGCGTCATTAAAGCGCTGTTTTTAGACTCGTAGAGGTGTATAATTTTTCGGAATCTTCTTCATTGTTAATTCTCGATCCATTCTTTTATTTTGTACATAGGAATGGCAGAATCATTCGAAACATTGTCATAGATATATCTTCCTCTGAAGGATTTGTAGTCTGGTAGGTAGCTACCAACTTGAGAGTTTTTTATGATACCACAATGTATCTTTTCTATTGATTTGTGGTAATAAATTTTATTTAGACATCATTACCTTTTCTTCAATCGAAAATAACGGCAGCGACATTGTATA
This sequence comes from Lathyrus aphaca, assembly GCA_963966055.1. Lineage (NCBI taxonomy): Eukaryota > Viridiplantae > Streptophyta > Magnoliopsida > Fabales > Fabaceae > Lathyrus > Lathyrus aphaca. The sequence goes on along the minus strand of OZ014519.1, from coordinate 734,989,080 downwards.
TGTAGATTCGAAATAACTAATCAGCATCACTGAATAGAAGTAAGATGTAATCATACTTACACATCATGCGATATGAGATAGATATACATGTTCAGTTTCAAAGTGAGAAAAGTAAACAGATTGAATTCGGAAACTAAATTAGATCTTGCCACGGGGACCGAGCTTTGGTGGAAGCTGTGGACCTTTCTTGATTGGTAGAATGTCACCATTGGCTGTGGAACCGAAGTATACGACAGCTGAAGCACTTCCAAGGTACAAAAACTTGAGTAATAGTCCTCTCTTTGTGAATGGTGCTGCAAATGTCTCAAAGAACTTGCTCTGCAATGCCGAAATCGGTATCAACAAAAGAAAGAGATCAAGTTTGTGCATTTTCAATCAAAGAAATCAAACACATTTTATCATAGAAATTAGTGCATACAATGAGTTTCTTAAGAAGCGTGCATAACTTAAAAAAAGACACTTCATATAAATTCTATACATTCACAAATTCAGAACATCGACGGTCGTTCGATTACGATCATATGGTCCAAAAAATGGAGATTTTGAATTTTGTTTTAGAATTCAAAAAACCGAGCTTGAATATCGAACATATGATCTTGATCGAACAGCCACCAATGTTCAAAATGCATGAATGCGGAGAATCCCTCGTAGGGAATCCGAATTCATAATGTATAGGCCAACAAAGGCTTTAAGTGAACTTATATTAAGACCATGTTTGAATTGCTTTATTTGAGTCTGTCTACTAACATAAGCACTCGTAAGACTATTCGGAAGAGCTTATTGAAAACTTAAAAAATGTTATGTTACGAAATGTGGGTTAGGACTTAGGCCAAAAACATCCCTACAAAACCGGCCGGCTTGTAGAGTGAGAATTGTCCCCAACCTGATAGCAGGTGGCCAACCAGATATTAAATCATATTCTTGATACTAGAATGTGGAACGAGGTTAACGCAACCCTACAAAACCGATTTGTAAGACTATTTGGAAGAGCTTATTGAAAGCTTACAACATGTTAAGAAGTTGTTTTCAGCTTATTTTCATAAGTTCTCCAGGATAGCATATAAAAACAGTTTGAATTTATTTTATACTTTGTTATACAAATAGCTTACACATAATCACTTATATGATAAACACTTAATTAAGTTCCATATCCAAAATTCATGAGACAAACCTGAAGAGGGTTGTAGGGGGATGGTGCATCTGAGCCATACAAATCCCACTGACCAGTAGTGTTGCCAATATCCTCCAAATCAAAGTAAACACTCTTGTCACCATACTTTGCTACCACAGTGCCACTCCTACATGTTAATCAATAATGTTAAAACCAAAAAACTACACATATAATAACATGAATATTAATTTGTTCAAACTTGTGAAAAAAACTACCTATAATTCTTGGATTTGAAACTCTGGCGAGAGGGTTTGAAAGCAAGCTTAGTTCCAGTAATGGAACTACCAGCAAGTCCCTTAACATGGAGAGAAGCTGGTTGAACAGAAGCAAAGCTAGCAAGAGAAGCCATTCTCTTCCTCTTGTGTGATCCAAATATGACAGACACACATTGGTTTTTTTGGTATCTTATTATGTTATGTTTGTTGATGGAATCTCATCTTAGGTGACACGTGGCAAACTGTCATTATTTTTGAAGATTTAGAAACTCATTTATGAGATGCCACGTGGCTGAAGATGGATAAGCCTATCTACTTGGATGCCTTGGTAGAGAGATATGTGATGATTATTTGATGCTGACATGGAAAATGCAAGTTATGAGGGGATTTGGTTTTATAAATTACATATTGTAAAATCAAAATAAAAAACAATTCACATATTTTCAACGGTAATACATAGTTTAGAACTAAGGTGGACCCAACATATCTCAAAGCTTAAAACAAACTTTAAATTTAATTAAAAATATTTTTAAAATATTATAGATTTTTTAAAATGTAAAATTATTAAAATATTATAATCATATTTTATTTAATATTTTATTTTTAATTAATAATAAAATTACTCATCTATATGGTCTTTTTATTATTTATTTATTTTAAATGAAAAACAATTCCAAAATTCTAAAAAAACAATTACTCAGATATCAAATCTCATGTTATATTAAAGAACTCAAAAATTTGTTATCTGCATATGTAATTTTTAAATTAATAAATCAAACAATACACATAGTAAATGATTGTCATTAATATATTATAAAATTATTAATCTTATTTTTTAATTGATATATAAAATTATTTAAAATTTATCATTTTTAGAAAAGAATTAATTAAAATCATATGAATATATAAAATAAAAAATTAAGGGCGTAGGTGGTAGTCTAGGTGACCTATCCCTAAGATCGATCCTAATTTAGAATTCTAACATTTCTTAGTGATAGTAATATAGAGTAAGATATTTCTTAACTTATTTTTTTTTTTAGGTTTAAATAGTTTTTCAGTCATTCTAAGTCGACGAGTTTTTAATTTGGGTGTTTGAATCATTTTTCTTCCTCGGTTTCATATATGTTACTTTCTTATTGGCGTGTTCTTACGTTAAACTTTTGTTAAAAAAATTTAGGAGGCTAACGATGTTGACTTGAATTTTATTTTCTTAATTTTCCATTTAACACGGGTTGTAAGTTTTGCCCAATTGAGCTTGACAATAATTTTGATAAAACAACCTATATTGAACATGTCAGACAAGGTGTCACAACATGCTGAAGATGAAGTTCTGTTTTGAGGAAAAACATGTTTTTGAAAGATGTCGAAAGAGATGTCCTAACTTCAGTCTCTCGACATGCTGCTTCAGTGACAGTTTTAGTAACTATTAAAATTAAAGAAAATCACAAATTATTCGGTCACAATATTTTAGTAACTGCTTCAGTGACCATTTTATTAATATTTTTGGTGTCCAAATGGACAAAGGAAAAGAAAAGCACAAAATAAAAGTAACAAAAACATAAACATGATAATGGATGATAAAACATAATAAAAATAAAAGAGATAAGGGAGCAAGAAGAAAATTAAAGAGGATAGGGTGCAAGAAGGAAAGTAAAATAGTAATAGTAATATAGTAGTAGTAATAATAATATACATAATGATGGTATGATGAACTTAACCATCCAAAACCAAGAGAGTAACAAGGCACCTAGTGCCAAATCCGAAAAGGCAACCGATTCCACTTAGTATCTTAAACTATAGTGATTAACCGATGCAATTAGATCCAAATTCGATGAAGACTTGAAATAAGATTGGGATACCCAAAGCAACTATGCATCAAGCTTCAAAAGTCGTGGATCTAATGCAAATGATTAACCAATATTGGTGTAGCGCGAATAATTTAGGTCTGGTCCACGAAAGTGCAAGTATCCAATTGGATTTTTATTCTGAAGTAGGGACGCATTTAGGTCTATGTTAAGCAATCACCGAGTAATTTACGAAGTAATTACCCTACAAATGAGGTCGTCCAATATAATGTGTGTGCTAATACATGCGAGATAAACAATATGTAAATCATCATCCGAACGCAATATCGCACGAAAATAAAGATGAATACCAAATTGAGTTACACTTATGGTATTCTTTCATCTTTAAGTTCAATCATTCATTTTGGTGGATTCAAGTATGAAAATATATCACTAATTCAAAGCACCTAAAGTGAATTAAATAACTCACTTAAAGATCGATTTGAACTAATGAATATTATCTACTCTAATATACATCCAAAGTCCATTGAGATTAAAGAGAAATCGGTCCCAAAATGTCTCCCAACGTAAAAATAAGAAGAGAGGATAAGGTGAAAACCCTAATCCAAGAGCCTACTGGAAATCATCACATGTAGATCTACTGGGGATATAGGGGAATAACTCTGAGGACTATCCGCCAATACAATTTTGGACTTGCCGACCCTCGTGGGGATACTAGAAGTTAACACCATAGCCAAAAGTCAAGTTGCAAGGAATTTTAAATCCATGCCCAATAATAGGTGAGAGAAAACCTATCAACTGACTTTTATACCAATACTTTTGTTAGGGGACATAACCAACTCAGGATGAGGAACAAGATAGAACTCGGCTGAGGAATCCCGTAAAACATTACTTTTCAAATCAATTATGCCGAGGAAGAGATCAAAAATGAGTTGTGGATATTCATGCAACAAACAAATATTTCATCTTACTTGCTGCTGGAGAAGTAAACACATCAAAATGCCAAGACTACTTGAGATTTATGTTTGGAAACAACCAGATCAAACCCTGCTTTGGGATAGGCAAGTTAAACACTTCAAGACTTTATCATTCTTGACATAACTTTTGAACCAGATGTAACACCCCAAATTTGCCCTCTTCCTTCTTAAGCATCATATCATAGCATATCATCATACTCATATCATTTCCTCAGCATCCTAGCATGGAAAGATGAAGCATAACATACCTCATGTCCTAGCATCAAGCATATGGTCATCTGTGGAGTTCTTGGAGCATTTCAAGCCATGACAAGGGTCCCAATGAGTTTGTACAAGTTCTATGGTGAGTCTACACTCCATTTACAAGATCAAGTCCATTGCCAAAAGTTCAGAATTCCATGATCATTAGAGATCTCAGGTCAAGGCAAAGCTCCTATGCAGTATACCCAAATCAGAGTTTGGGATTCAATCACCAAGACCTCACAACTTTGGCAATTTCTTGTGGGCCAAGTATTCTATATGTTGAGAGGATCTGTCAAATTTCATGAGAAAATTCCATGTGGAAGTCAGACAATGCCTCAATTGCTTGCAGACGAAGGAATTGGTCAACTGTGCCTTAAAAAAAGTCAACCGTGAGATTTCAAGGGGTCCAACCCCATTTTTCTAGCCAGAGGATTGTTCTTATGATGTTAAAAGAGATTTGGCAGGATCAAGGATCAAAATCAGATCAAAGCGGTGGGCGCCGGCTTAGTTTTGAGGTTTCCCACCAAGGGGAGGGAAATTCAAATTTTTCATGCGTTAACCGGTTAATGGATTGGTTAACCAGTTAACGGTTGCGAAATTTGAATTTCCAGCAGCAAGTTCAGCATGTGTGTTTTGGCTCCATTTTCCAATTTTTCTGATTTTTTATTCATTTGAATTAAATTGGAAATTAAAGGAAAGATCTAGAGTTCTTGTCCAAGCCTAATCCCATTGCTACATCCTAATCACACTACCCAAACCATAATTTTGGATCCCAATCCTAATTTTTGGGCCCCAAACCTAAACCATATTTATTCATTTCTTTCCAAACCAAAGGGGTCTTCCCTCATTTTTCACTCTTCATTTTCTGAATTTTCACTCTCTTCTCTCACAATTCTCTCACTTTTCTCTCCCATTTTTTTTCCAAATTCACCAAGAGTTCCTCTTTGAAGATCACACAACCTTGCCTTGAGGTGTGTAGATCTGGAACTAGACCTCCATTCATAACTTCATTACATCTTTTTGTTGGCTTTAGTGGTGATTCAGATCTGGTTTGAGATCTAGAAGTGCTTTTGGATCCAAAATTCTGCATCAAGAGCTTGTTCTTGCATTTATTTTGCATGGAGTGTGGAGCTTAGCATCGGATCTTCAAGGTTTTGCGCGAGATCTCTCATTTTCAGCTTAATCAACAATTACCAAAGCATACCTCCGCTTTGTAGGTTGGTTAACTTCAGATCTAGCTCTGTTTTTAGCTTATTTGCATGTTTGTGCTTTAAATCTACCATGTGTTTGTGTATTTGATTGTGTTGCATGAATTGATTGGTTGATTTGTAACCGGATCCGATTGTTAGTGTTCATGAGTTTCATAATGCCATTTAATGTGAATTGATGCATTATTTTCATGTTCAAATGCTTGCTGGACTGGTATGAGATTGTTTGGAATAAGCTGGTTGAGAGCTGATTTTTGCAGGTTTTTGTTGTTGTCTTAACAGTGTTAACCGGTTAACGGATTGGTTAACCGGTTAACACACCTGGTTTTTTTGCTATTTTACGCAGGTTTTGGCATGGTTAACCGGTTAACGGATTGGTTAACCGGTTAACACTGAAGCAGTATGCTGCTTTTGAGTTATTTTTTGGCATGTTTGATCTCCATACTTGTCCTAAATACCATGAATCATTATATGATCATTGAACACGTTTGTTTGAGTGATTTTCTTGTTGATTGATGCATGCTTCCGTGTTTTCGACACGTAAAGGCTTGTTTGTGCCATGTGTGACTTAATTAGGTGATCTTGATTGGTATGAACTTTGAGCATGTCATTGCCTTGATTTTATTAAGGAGCATTTACTGGATTTTGCTAACCTTGCAGGGGCTATGGTAAGTGTGAGTTGTGGAAGTTGAGTTCCACATCTCCAATTCTCATCTCTTCCTCTTATGTTTATGTGAACTAATCCTCTTTTGTTGGGCTTAGGCCTTTCTCATCCCTTCTTCTATCTTCTTCTTCTCTTCTTCATTAGGGTAGAAACCTCACTAACCTAGGACCATCCGAGCATGTGAATATTAGGATTAGACTTTTCCCGTTAGCTTTTACCTTTATGTTCCTTTTGGTTCTTCCTCTCTTCTCATCTCATAACTCTAAAAAACACTTTAATAAATATGAAGTGATACATTGATTCATAGCCTTATTCCATGAGGTATGCTTGTAGTCTTCCCATCTTGGGATAGTACATGTTTACCTTGTGATGCACAAGTCTGATCAAGGTATCTTATTCATAAAAGAAAAGCATAAAAAACACTTCTTCATTTGTAAATAACCCAAAAACACTTAATAAGTAAACAAGTTAGTGAGCCTAAGCCCTAATCTTTGGGTTCGAGTTTTGGGGATCTTCTCCTTACTTGAGTGTGCTTGTTCTATTATTCCATCTTGGAATGTAGCGACAAGTGCACATTCCATGGAAAAGAGCTTGAGTTCACTTCCTTGTGACACACTCCTAAAAGCTTTCTAAAAAAACACAAACAAACAATAAGCGTCTTTCCTTCGGGAATTCTTTTCTCACCTCATTCGCTCCGTACGCGAACTTGCTCCTACTTGTCACTTTGCAAGACGGTTACGCACTCGTCGTCCGAGTCTGCAACACCTGAGCAATGGAATAGGCAGTTCAAGCCTTTAATTCACAAGCAATTTTCCTTTTAGTACCCCTAGTTAGGGGAACTACGGCGTCTCTGATCCTCATTATTCTGATGAGGTACGTAGGCAGCGGGGTAGGGCCCGTTCGAGCACAATCTTTATTTTCCCTACATTTTTTCTCTTTATTCTTTCATTCAGTTCTTTTCTCAGTTTATTTTCCATTTCTTTTCATTTTCTTTTGCTGCAGTTTTCATACCCTCACCCTTTGAAACAGTTTCTTTTGCAAGCGTGGATCCCGTCGGGTACGGCGGACGATCTGGGTGCTAATACCTTCCTAGGTCGTAACCGACTCCCGAGCTCAGTCTCTTTGGTTCACAGGACCCGTGTCCTTCCTCTTCTTTCTTCTGGTTTGTGCAGCATTACCATTTCCTTTCTTCGGGATAAAAATGCCTGGCTGGCGACTCTATTCTTTTTCCGCGCCACTTTCGCGTTTGTACCAGGATGGAAATCTGGGGAGCGACACCATACCATTTGGTCTACAAAGGATTTTATACCAAAAGGAAACTTTGTACCATAAATACTTGAGATAATATGCCCCAGTGTTTTGTTTTTCAACTTTTGGAGAGATTCGTCAAATCTTGACGTGACTCTCTCGGATTAACTGAACTTGGCACATTCTTTAATCAACAGAATTTTCCAACTTTTCCCCTTGTGAAAATATCAATTGGGAAAACAAATTTTCTCACACTCAACCAATAATCTTTAGGCAACATGCCCCTATATATGGTCATTCTTTAGATAGTTACCAATCACTCATAAGAGTTTCAGACCTCAAAAGATTAGACTCATCCCTGATGCTCATATGTAAGCTTTCATGATGTCATAAAAATGTATGCAAGCAGAAAATATTAATTATGAGAATGATAATTCTAATGCAACACATATATTTATCTTGAAGTTTTTATTTAAAAGATGTCACAAAACCTTGTGAAAGAATCACTATTTTGGACACGACATTGATTTTTGAATGCATATGCAATACCAACAAATATATTTTAGCATAACTCATGGGATTCAGGAATGTTATCTCGTTGAAGTACGCTTTCAAAATAAACTCTGCTTCAATTGGGTCTTTTGAGGGTTATAACTTGGCTTGGTTCACGGTTTTCAGAAAAAAAAGGTTTTTAGGCTCAAAAATTTATTTGTACCCACCCAATCTCTGTGATGTTCTTCAGTCCTATATTCAGCGAATTCAACATAAAGGTTCATCTTTCAAAAGGATTAAACTAACAGTTTAAGAACCCATGAGGTTGACAGTTTAAGATCCAATGAGGATGTTTGGGGAATAACAGTCATCCTTTCATCTTTTAACTTGGTAGTCACACAAATTTGTTCTCTTGATGAGGATTTTTCTTTGCAATCCTTTCTTTTCGCCTTTCGCCTTTCGCGATTCTTATTCTTTTTATTTTCCCTAACTTTTTCCTGGACCAATTTTTTTGAATTTTTTGATGTCCAACGAGATGCCCTAGTTTTGCCTAAGTCATTTGTTTTCAATTTTTTCGACTTAGTGGGATTTTTATTTCTTTTTTCTTTCTATTTCTTTTTTGAACAAATCATGTGATTTTGGCTTATATGACATATTAAACAAGGGTGTGACTGTCTCTTTCCTTCATGGATGAGGGATAACCATTGTATTTTTCTTTAGATGTACACTACTTTTGAAATTTGGATACTTGGTCAAATTAACTGAAGACTACCCTGCCCCAGGGTTAAATGTGAGGGTTTTCATTTAGAAAAGAAACTCATACTTCAAGGCTCAAAGGGGTTAACAAGGGATTATCTTCCTTATATATCTGGTGTTTAGGAATTTGAAACAATGCCTTACATCATCAACAAATTCTTATTCAAAAGTATATAACCAGAAATTTTGTGATTTCACCTCATCATCCTCCCTCCAAGAGTTTAAATAAGAAGTTGGTATTGCAATGCAGAAAACAAATTAAATGAGCGAAAGCGAATGAATTACTTCAAGATAAGCATACTCATTGCATTAAGATTAATATTCAAAACAAACAAGTTCTTACATGTAAACAAAGCATTAATAATCATAAAATATTACAAAATAAGACTGCAACAAATGAACTAAAGATATGAGGAGATTGTCCCAGTCTGAGCTCATGTCCCAGATTGAAGAAGGGGAGGAGATGAAGAGGCTATCCTAAAAATAAAATAAAATAGATAAAAGAGGAAAGATCTAACCAACTTGATGATACTTCCAAATATAAGCAAAAGAGTTCCATCCTTATAAGCATAAGCTAGCAAGTGGCCAAATAAAGACGAAGGTACCAACTCCATGATGATCAAAGCAAATGGAAGGTGTCCTAGAATCTAATTCCAGCACTCCAATTTGAATGCAAAGGATAGTAGCCATAGTCAAAGATTAGGATCACAAGTTTTTTAGGGGTTTAATCTTTTATTAATATTTTTGGTGTCCAAATGGACAAAGGAAAAGAAAAGCACAAAATAAAAGTAACATAAAAATAAACATGATAATAAATGATAAAGCATAATAAAAATAAAAGAGATAAGGGAGCAAGAAGAAAATTAAAGAGTATAGGGTGCAAGAAGAAAAGTAAAATAGTAATATAGTAGTAGTAATAATAATATACATAATGATGGTATGGTGAAATTAATCATCCACAACCAAGAGATTAACAAGGCACCTAGTTCCAAATCCTAAAAGGAAACCGATTCCTCTTAGTATCTTACACCATAGTGATTAACTGATGCAATTAGATCCAAATTCGATGAAGACTTGAAAGAAGATTGGGATACCCAAAACAACTACGCATCAAGCTTCAACAGTCATGAATCTAATGTAAATGATTAACCAACATTGGGAGTGATCAATTTAGGTCCGGTCCACGAAAGTACAAGTATCTAACTCGATTTTTATTTCAAAGTAGGGACACATTTATGTATATGTTAAGCAATCACCGAGTAATTTACGAAGTAATTAGCCTACAAATGAGGCTGACAAATATAATGTGTGTGCTAATGCATGTATGTGTAACACCCCAAAATTTGCCCTCCTACTTATAATCATCTAGCTGGATTTTTGTTTCACATTCATCTACATACTCCGTTAGGCCATAGCTAACAAATAATTTGTTATAAAATCTCATTTGCATCTTCAGGGTTTTCTCAAGGGTTTGTTAAGATCTTTGGTCATCAGATCAAAATACATGTACATTAAGTGACAAGGTATTAGATCATGATACAAAGGATCAAGTCGCAAGCACGCAATAATCAGAGCAGGATTGTCCTTTTAGCAATTTGTTGCTTATAATACAAGTCCATTGAGTTTTGAATTCAAAAATTGACTGAATATCAAGAGTTCGTTAAGGATACAAGTTTGACTTGGATTGAAGTTGTGAACTGGATTAAACATGCTAAGACTAGTCATATGGATTACTTGGACTCCGCTAACCCTTTCTCATGTTAATAGTTGTTCACTACCCATTTCATTCCCGTTTACGGTTTGATTATTTCAATTCCATTTATCCAAAAATTAAACCATTAAGTCAATATCCCTTTTAAACCATTAGACTATTTTTTATCATTTTTTCTTTTTTCTAAGTCCATTTACCCATGCTTCAAATATCCAATTCCATGTTTCTTGTTCTAGATCCAAAATTTCCAAGTAAAAACCAAGATTTATGAGTCCATTAATTAAATCCAAATTTTCTTTGTCTAGTTTAAACCATTTTCATGTTCATTTCCAAACTTCAATTCAAAATTATACATTCATATTTTTCTAAGTTTAATTCCAAATCCCATGTCACAATTTAAACACAAAGTAGGAATAAAAAAAAGAGAAAACAAGGCTACTTGCATATCTGTTCTCTAAGTCCGTCTAGTATTTCTGCACAAACAAAGAGACAACAAAAAGTCAAAAGAGATGATATCAAAAGAGGATTCATGGGATCAAGGCATCGATAATGGACCATATGATACTTCCTATCACCATACACATGGAGAAAACTCATAGTCTAAACATTGCATTGAACCATTTAAAACGAAAACGGAAAAAGAAATGTAAGGAAAATAACAAGGAAAACGGTGGAAAAAACTTTAATCAATCAATTGAGTTAAACTCAGTTACACCAAAAGAGAAATTCAGTTACAAAAACTAACTGAAATTAACAGAATTCAGTTAACAGAGGAAAACACAGTTACAAAAAAAACTCAGAATAGAATAACAGAAAAAAAACTAAGAAAACTCTCAAGCCTTCACTCTTCATCAGGATCTTCGCTCATCACTCTCTCCATCCTCTGAAGTCTGAATCAAAGAACTCTCCTATAAATGCTCATGTGGCTGCAAACTCAGGAGGGCTTCAACCTCCTTGATTCCTCCCCATATTCTCTGATTCTTGAATCATCTTCTTCAACAAAATTCTGGAATCTTTTCATCCTCATCTCTCTCTATTTCTTCTGTTGATTCCTTCACCCTCATCACCATTTCACCATCCCCTTGATTCTTCCATCTCCATTATTCATCCTTTTGCAATCCACCCTCAACAACCATCACTCATCCTCACCTTCAAAGTTCTCTAATCCATCATCAATTTTTCACTGCAAATATTACAAGAGGAATCAAGAACCTGACAAATTCAGTAATCAAAACTTCTACAGTAAACTCAGAAGTAGAACAATCCAGGGAAGAATTGTGAAGAAAATGATAAAGCTCGGAGGTTAAAATAACTGTCCATACCTTCCTTCAACCTCTCTCTCATTCTTCATCTTCATTCACCGCTCTGCAAGTTCTTCCCCATCTTCATCTCTTTCCCCTTAAACTTCATCCTTTGCAATCACAAAACCTTCATCATCATATTCACTAATTTGAACCGAGGATGAAGATTCAAGAACTGTAAATTATATCACATATTGATGTGGGTTAATTCGGTGCCAGAGAAGGAAAGTAAGTCACAGAGTCAAAAGGGCAACGGGAGATCGAAATCGAGTCTACCTGGTCAAGTCTCGTCATCATCTTATCGCGGAAGCTGCATCAACATTCGTCATCACCAGCTCTCAACCCTCTTTCTCGACTCAGAACTCTTCAACAACCGCCAATGTGTCGTCTGAACCATCTCTTCAACCATTAACCAAAACCGAACTCCATTGATACCTGCAAATCGCGAAAAGCATCAGAATTTTAATCTCAGAATGATCAACGACAACAACGCGGATCCAGAAAGCGGAAGTGGAAGAAGAGTTCACAAAGGATCCAAAAATTCAAGAGAAGCGAAGATCTTACCAATAATTGCTCATCGTCTTCGCTGATGTTGTTGCGTTCGTTCGTCAACGAACAACGACCACACGTAAGTTTGGCGTTATTTTGGTTGATTTTGATTTCCTTTCTGAGAAGCTTCGATCTGGATATTGAGTGAAGATTTAGGGTGATCCGAATCTGGATTCGACTTCACGATTTGTTTTTAGCAAGGGTTAGTGTTTAAACTTCATGGATTTGGGGGTGGCGGGATCGGAGAGGGTGGTGGTGCCGCCGTTGGCCTCCGTTTCTCCGGCGATTAGGGTTTAGTTGATGAGGGAGATGAGAGTAGGTGAGAGAGGATGTCGAAGGAAGAGAACGAAGAAGGAGTGTGAGGGTGACGGCGCGACATGGAGAAAAAATGGAGTTAGGGTTTACTGTGTGAGAAGAAGAAGAGCTTGGTTGTGTGAGAAGAAGAAGAGGATAACGTGAGTTTGGTGTCTCATATTTCCTCTTAAGTTTAAAATAATTATAAGAATTAAAAGGGGTCTGAGTGTTTTAATTTGGAGATTATTATGTTTTAATGTGAGAATTATGGTGTTTTAATTTGAATATTATTGTGATTTATGATGAGAATTAAGGCCAAGAAAACTCATTAATCCCCTTAATGAAATCCACCGCCCAAATCCATTAAGATAGGATTGGATTTTTTTCGGTTCAATCCGGCGGTGACAAGTGTCACCGTCCGGTTGGACCAACCTTTCATGATTCCATGCGCGTCGTCCCACTGTAATAACCCTACACCCTCAGGCTTTCCAGCTTAATGGGCATGCGAATTCGCTAATTCCACCCCCCAATATGAGCCCAGTTATATTTCAGCTAGTAAATGTTCTATCCTCACCCCATTCCAATTTCTCATTAATTCTTTAATTTCTGTTTTATGTAATTTTCATTTTAATTCATAAAAAATATTATAAAGCATAAGAAAAATCCCCAAAAATTATAATAGGTTCTTAACACATTTTAAAACCATTCCCAACTTTTACTTTCTGAATTTTTGCATTTTTCGATTTAATTTCGATTTTTCATTTTAATTGATTTATATTGAATTTCCACATAAACACATAAATTTATACAATTTATTTCTGCCACTTCCCATAACTTTTTTTGCCCATTCTTTTTGCTATGATTAAAGGACAAATTAAAGTACCTAGAATATTTTTGGTGTATTTTTTAGGACATTTTTTCTACCATTTTGTTAGTGTGGTTTGTATAAATTTAGGATTGAACCTTAGGTGAGTTTAGGTGATCATTTACCATAGTTAGAGTTAGAATTTTTAAGAGATTTTTTAATATAGTGTTATAATCAGGTTAGATACCATAGGAAATTAATTTCACATTTTTTCATTGACTTTTGATATTTTTGTCATTTTAATTCCTTCCATCATATTATGCATATTCATGATTCATGTCATTCACTAACTATTTGCTTTTTGTGCAAGGTATTTTTTCAAGGATTGGCTTATGGACTTGGATATTTTTATGCCTCAATTATGTTTGTGTGCTTTGTGATGTAATAGCTTAGAACTTGTATGTTTGTATAGTTTCTATAATTAGGATAGAAAAGATAAAACAAATCGATAGAAAACAAAATCTCAAAAATGAAATAAATAAGATATTCGATCCAACGTCGAGTATATTTTCAAATAAACAAATAAAAATGCATGTGACTTTAGGATTCCTCGATTACCATCGTTCCACTCCATTCAACCAAAGGCAAGCCTTGTATGTTTCACACCATAAGTCGTGCGTCTTAGCACCACGCAACCGACCCACCCGATCCATCGTTTCATCCTGTTTATGTTTCATTCACGTTTTTACCCACCATGACCTAGGAGGGCCATATTGTTCATTATTAATCTCTTGTATTCTCATTTCTAGTCTTATATCTCTTAGGTAGATTTAATTTCAAACCTAACTAACCATAGGTTATCTTCAAATTCAATTGATTTAGGGTAAGTCTAGTTCCCCTTAGAAGTTTTCCTTTTATAACTTGAGTCTCACTTCTCATCTTAAAAGAAAATCAAAAACACCTAATAAAGGAAAAGGTGTACAATGCGCCACGAGCCTTAAGCTATACGGGAAATGATTAGTGGAGGTCTCCTTCACTCTTCTAGGATGCTTTACAAACGTTCCATTGGGGGCGATCTTGGAAAGTATTCGCTCCTGTGTCATAGTCTTCAGTGTTGTACATACGAAAAACACAAACTCAAAACACTTCTTATAAAAAGACAACAAACCAAGAAGTCACGTCTTCTCTTCTCATCTCATACTCTTTGCGGACGAACATGACTTGTCTCGACAGTTCAAACAGCGACACGGTAAACACCCTCGAGTCAGAGCCGGTAACACCTGAGCTAGAGCTATGGCAATGTCATCCTAAAAATCACAAACGAGTGTAAGCCTTAGTTAGACGAACTACAGCGTCTCTAATCCTCATTTATCCCGATGAGGTACGTAGGCAGTGGGGTAGGGCCCATTCGAGCACAATCTTTCTTTTTCCCTACATTTTTCCCCCTTTATTCCCATTTGTCAATTCTATTTCTTTTCTCATTCCATTTCCAATCCAGATAGCCATTCCTTTATTCAAACAACATATTATTTCTCACCCTTTGAAAACAGACTTTTAAGCATGGATCCCGTCGTGTACGGCGGACGAATTGGGGTGCTAATACCTTCTCAATTCGTAACCGACTCCCGGACCCAGATCTTTGGTTCGCAAGGCCTCGTCCTTTTCCTTCTTCCTTAGGTTTGTGCAACATTACCTTTCCCATTCCTTCGGGATAAAAATGTCTGGCTGGCGACTCTACCTTTTCCGCGCCACTTTCGCGTTTGTACTAGGATGAAAATCCCGGGAGCAACAGTAAGATGTATGATATGTAAATAGTCATCCGAACGCAATGCCGCATGAAAATAAAGATGAATACCAAATTGAGTTACACTTATGGTATTCTTCATCTTTAAGTTCAATCACTCATTTTGGTGGATTCAAGTATGAAAATATATCACTAATTCAAAGCACCTAAAGTGAATTAAATAATCTACTTAAAGATTGATTTGAACTAATGAATATTATCTTCTCTAATCTACACCCAAAGTCCATTGAGATTAAAGAGAAATCAGTCCAAAAAATGTCTCCCAAGGTAAAAATAAGAAGAGAAGGGAAGAGGGGAAAAAAGGAAGCAAAACAGTCCCAAAAACAAGCCAAAAACACATTTTGGAAAACTGGTAACCGGTTAACATACAAGTGTTAACCGATTACTTATTTAAAAAATGCAACAAATTTTCAAAAATTAAAACTGAGTAACTGATTAACATCTATGTGTTAACTGATTACTCTACGCGCAAAAACAAAAATTAGTGCAAAATTCAGCATGATCCCCTTTCAAAACAATTTTCAAACACGTTGTAATCATAGATCTGAATTTGCACGAATTTTAGACTAAGAACAAAGCAAAAAACAAAACAATCAAAATAACAATATATGATCCAAAGGATCAACAATAAGGAACACCAATGATCTACATTGTGGATGATGAAGATGAATGTGTAACAATGGTAAAAGATGCATTACCATTTCTAGGATTATAACAACTCTAAATTACTCAACAAGCAAGCTTGATCTACTGAAATTGATGCAGAAAAGTGAAAAGAATAAAGGTTTAGCTCAAAGTTAATCAAGAATTCAATGTGAATTCTTGATAACTTTCAAAAGAAGAAATTGAGCTTTGTTGAATTTTGGTAGTTGAGGATATATTTTGCAAGAGATTTTTTAGATCTCTAAAGCTTTAGAAAATGAGTGAAATGAGGGTGCTATTTAAAGAGTTTAGGTATGGAAATTTGGTGGAATAGAGATAGGTTTGGGAGATCAAGGTTAGACTTGGAGATTAAATTTGGAGTTAATTAGCAAAAGAGTGGTGATTAATAAAAGTGCATGGTGGGAATTAATTTTGATGATGCATGGGAATTAAATGGAGATGGTCTAGAATATTCCACATGTGATTAAAAATGAAATTGGTACCAAAAAAAAAGAATTTGCTGCCAATTTTTTCAAATTTGTGCGCTGGTAACCGGTTACTCAGTGCAAAACTTGAAAAATATTTTCTTTTCTTTGCACTGATGTGGTTCCGACTCGATTCTCTTGCTTGTCAAAGAAGATATGAAAATAAACACATGAAACTTGGAATTCCTTGAATAATAATCAATATAGACTTAGGAAATCATTGATCAGATGAATTTGAATTTGTTTGCAGATCAACTTTGACTTTATTTAGATGAAAATTGTTCGAGCTGAGGAATTGTTCTGATATTTTTGCTTCCTGTTCTTCCCCTGAAAATGTTAATAAAAGAAAAAAAAATTGTATTTTGATTATATTTTAGTAAAAATAAATAAATAAATAAAAGCACACAACAACAATCGCGATCCCCTGTGAGGTATAAACCTGCAACCAAAAAGGACCAAGGACCAGTGCGTGATCTTGTTTGTATGAAAATGATACGAATGCAAAACAAAATCTTAGGGGCAAAAATTAGAGTGTTACAGTAACTAAAGATTGAATAATTGCTAGCGTCTTGGAGAAATCGAGCAGATTTTGTGGGATCAGAATACTGCGAGTTTAAAGCCTAAACTCAGTGTGTTCTTTTATTATAAATAGATTAGTTTAGATCTAGGGAGATAACAAGTAAAAAAAGATATATTACTTGACATAAAGTATTAGGGTTTTTACTTTTGTGACCCTTTCTTAGATCGTAGTGGATGCTAAGAATAAGAGAACTTTACTGAGATTGTAAAGTGTGTACTCTAAAGCTGCTAAGCATATAATGTATTGTTGATCACCAAGTGATTGTAAAATGAATAAAGGAGGGGCCTCAACCTAGGTAGTTAATTAGGTAGAAATATAACACGAGTAATTATTAAGTGACAAGTTGGAAACTAATGGTTGTTTGACTTCAAATTAATATAATTTAGTGGATTTCATTCTTAGATTGATATCCCCCAGATTAGGTTATTAGACCGAACTATGTAAACAATTTCTGCGTGTTTGTTTAATTTCTGCATAATTTATTATTCGTATTGTTCATTGTGTTCATAAACAGAGATTGGTTGTTACGACATCTTATATGACATTTATGATCTGTTTTACCTGAACTTCATGGGTTAATTACATGGAAATGCAACACGGGGGTTTTAAAAAGGAGGGATGAAATCCAAAATTTACTTGATTTTGCAAGTTCTTCTCCCTCTCTTCAATATTGTTGCCTTATTCTTCCTCTCTTCAACACTGTCGCCTTCTTCTTCCTCGTCTGAACATTCATCCATTCATACATTTCCACTTCCTCAATTGGTAACTTTAATTCGTTTCAAATCCTATTTTGTGGTTGAAATAAATCAATGAAAATGTTTATCTCAAACTCCATTGAAAACCTTAAACGAATATATTGGAAATGCCAAAATTCAGGATTAATGTCAAGTTGCATTGTTCATATGGGTTGATAAACTTGAACAAAACATATCAAGTGAACCCATAAATTCAAATGAATGAAATTTCTCAAAGGATGTGAAGGATTTAGGTTGCATCATTAAAGACCTTGAGGTTAGGAAAAAAGAGAAGATGAAAGTTAAAACACCAAAGCGAAAAAAAGCCAATTTGTTCAAGCTTTTGTTGATTGTATCATGATGTTTGTTCATTGCATATATGAAATAATGGTGATTATCATTTGAATGCTTCTGTATTTGTTTTTTTACGTTCCTCTAACAAACACTTTTTATAAATTTTGTCCTTATTTCCTCATGTAATACTTATTTAATGAATGAATATGAAGTTTAGAATTTGTAAGATTTTGATCCCTATATGTTTGTGTTTTTTTCATCCATGTTTCTTAATGAACTAAAATAAGATATGCACTTGTATAAAATGACATTACAAAGATACATCATAAAGCCAAAAATGCAATGTATTACTAAACCATAATGGTGGTTCATCTCTCCAAAATACATAAAGCCAAATAACATATGAAAATCAAACCAAAATACATCATAACAATGTCTTGTCTCAAATTTGTTCATGTGTCAAAATATATCATAACACAAATACATAAAGCCAAAAAGGCATAACAATCTAAAGCAACATCAAAAGTAAACCATATGAAAATTTACTAATGTCTACAAATTCAAAGGTTGTGTTGTATCACTTCCTTCTCCCTTTAGTTTTTGCATTTAAGGACCTTTGTTCTATCATTTCTACCCAACTCCAATTTCATTGCAATTTTTGGTTTTGTTTGGTTTTTCTGCATAACACAAGCATCCAAATGCATGCAAGAAACCCAATTGTTTTAATAAACTGAATTGGTTTAAGTAACTCAACTAGTTTAAGATTGGTTAGAGTTTCAAATACAACTACCTTAGGAATAGGTTCAACAGTTGGAACAGTTGCAAACAAAAAATAATCGAGTTGAGAACCACTTATATTAGAGTCATGTATAACTTAAGCATTTGGAACAAGTGCATTTTGAGCATTTAGAAAAGTGTAGTTTGGGATGTAACATCATTCACATTTGGTTGAGGTTGTGTTGCCTCAAATGTTGTTGCATGACTTGCAGCAAACATTCCAAATTCAATATCAACTTCAATTTGAGATTCAAAAGTTTATTGTTTCTCTTGGGTTCAACTCCAGAATCACTTGGATGAAGTCGTTCTTGTGTTGTCTTCCTAGATGCAACTCCCATTGCGGTTTTCTGTGGTTTTCTCTACACATAAAAATAAGAGAATTAATATGACATCAATGACATTAACACTAATACATTTTTCAAAAGTTAAGGCAGGGACTGCTGATGCCCCTATGAAACCGGTTACTTATGAAACTGAGGAAAAACTTATTGAAAAAATGAACAAACTAAGTATTGCTGATGGGCAGACAACCAGTATCAACATGGTAGAAGCGTACCAAAAGAACCAAGCACAAACAGATGAGGAACGCCGTCGAGAGGAATACCAAAGGTTGGCTTATACCAAAGAAGGTGAAAGCTTAATCGAATTCATCCAGAAATGCCAATAGAAGAAGGCTGAAGTCATGTTGTACCCACGTTGTAGTGCCATTTTCGACAGAAAGATAGCAAGTAACCTGGAGGTGATCGAAAATTCTAAGAGAAAAGGAAACTGAGGGACAATCCCAACTGTCAGAACAACAAAGTATGATCCAAGGAGAAGTGCCTATCACCAACAGGAGTTTGGAGAAAGGTACCATGGCTCTTAAAAACCGACCAACAAAGATGTTGATGACAAATGGGTTCAACCAATTAGAGATGCCCAAGGACAAAGGAAATGGGGAAGCTTCTAAATCCAGAGGGGTCCTTCAGTGGCAGGAATAAATGAAGCTGAAAAACAAAAACAAGGACCTTACCCTTCAGAAAATTATAAGGGTAACAACCCATGTCAAGATCCCAATGGAGGAGATTCCAGAGACAAAAGAGGGCGGAGAAAGAAGTTGTCAAAAAAGGCATGTTTGAGAAGGATGTTGCCATAATAAATGAAGCATAATCCAGCAACAACAACCAGATGGTGAGCAAAAAGGAGTCATCCCACAATAACAACCCTAGCAGCAAGGTCGAACCAGTGAAACCCAAAGACAAAGTCCAGGAAGATGATGAGATGACTGATGATTTCCAATCTGACTCAGAAGCATCCTTTGATGTTGTCTGCAATATGGTGTCAGTCCTCCCTAGAGACTATGATAGGGTCATGGAGGTCGAAGACGAAGAGAATGATATGGAGGATGAACAAATATGACACATACCTGTTTGTTATTACATAATGAATAATGGTTGCGTTGAGGAACAAAACGCTTTCTTCGAAAGGCCAGACGACTCCATGAAAGGACACCTGAAGCCTTTGTTTATAAAGAGCAGAATGGAAAATGTGGGAATGAATAAAATATTGGTGGAGCTGCAATGAACCTGATACCTCACTTTATGCTAAAGAAAATTGGAAAGGATGATTTTGATACAAAACCTCATAACATGGTGTTGTCGAATTATGAAGGTAAAGTAAGGACCATTATGGGCGTCATCCAAGTGGAGCTGACTGTCGGAACCATAACAAGGCCGACAATTTTTATGGTTATCGCTTCAAAGGCGAATTATAATTTTCTCTTGGGAAGAGACTGGATCCATGGCGTAGGGGATTTACCTTTGTCAATGCACTAATGTATAGCCATCTAGCGAACAAATGGCATTGTCAAAAATATCGAGGCTGATCAGAGTTACTTCATGATTGAAGTAAACCATGTGGATCGTCGAAGCTTCGACAAGAATCTGGCTCAAATACCTCCCTGCAGCCCAGCGGAGTTCGACCTAAAGGCAACTAACAATGCCTACAGTTCAATGTACCTCCATCCAATATATGGTTTTAAATGGGACAAGGAAGTAGTTGACGAGTCAAACTTCATATGGGGGACTTCCCATATAGAGCCAACTGGTTTGGGAAGTGAGTTCGACGATAATGACTGAATCATCAGCTCTCGAAAGAATTACGGCTTATATAGCATAAAATAAACTCAAAGCGGCTCTTGAAGCCAAAGTGAAATATATGGTTGTCGAAGCCAACCAAAGCAATTCCAACAAACAATGTCCGCACAGGGACGTTGAAGAAGATTATGATAATACTCAGATGGGTGAGTGGCAACATCAAAAGCTTGACGCCATTTACAACGATGAACCTTTAGGGTCCAAAAAAGATCCAGTGTCGACTAATATTAAGATGGTGGCACATGATCCATTAGAAGAAATAGATTTGGGACTGAGGGCAGAAAAAAGGCCAACCTACATAAGCGCCAAGATGGACCCGCAGTTCAAAGTCGAAATAGTCCAGTTGCTGCAAGAATTTAAAGATTGATTCGCATGGGACTACAACGAGATTCCTGGTTTAGATAGAAGTTTGGTCGAATTGAAGCTGCCAATAATGGAAGGAAAGAAACCATTAAAGCAGGCTCCAAAATGCTTTGCACCAGAAATTCTGTCGAAAATAAAAGAAGAGGTCGAAAGACTTATGAAGTGAAAACTCATCCGCACAGCCAGGTATGTCGATTGGATTGCAAACATAGTTCTTGTAATTAAGAAAAATGGCAAACTAAGGGTATGTATTGATTTTCGAGATTTAAACTCAGCTACCCCAAAAGATGAATACCCTATGCCAGTAGCAGAAATGCTTATAGATTCAGCAGCAGGCCATGAGTATTTAAGCATGTTAGACGAATACTCTGGCTATAATCAGATTATTATTGCTGAAGAGGATGTTCCTAAAACGACATTTCACTGTCCTGGAGCAATAGGAACTTACGAATCGGTAGTAATTCCCTTCGGTTTAAAAAATGCTAGAGCGATTTATCAACGCGCTATGAATTTGATTTTCCATGATTATATTGAAATTTTCATGAAAATCTATATTGACGATATTGTGATTAAGTTTGTTTCAGGAAAAAATCATATAGACCATCTTCGACAATCCTTTGAAAGGATGAGGAAGTTTGGTTTAAAGATGAATCCCCTAAAATGTGCTTTCGATTTGCAGGCGGGTGATTTTTTAGGCTTTGTGGTCC
Source organism: Lathyrus aphaca (assembly GCA_963966055.1). Taxonomy (NCBI): domain Eukaryota; kingdom Viridiplantae; phylum Streptophyta; class Magnoliopsida; order Fabales; family Fabaceae; genus Lathyrus; species Lathyrus aphaca. The sequence goes on along the minus strand of OZ014519.1, from coordinate 734,967,120 downwards.
ACAAGAAGGGGATTGAAATAAATGAAAACAAAGCCAAGGCCATAATGGAGGCGAAAGCGCCATTAACAAAAAAGGAGTTGCAATCTTTGCTAGGAAAAATCAACTTTCTCAGAAGGTTCATCTCCAACCTTAGTGGAAAGACGCAGGGTTTCTCACCTCTACTTTGAATGAAGAAGGAAGAATTTGCATGGGGGCAAGAACAACAAGCTGCTTTTGACAAAATCAAAGAATATTTGTCTAGCCCTCCAGTCTTATTGTCTCCTTGTAGAAAGAGGAGTATGAGGTTATACATTTCGGCATCTGATAAGACATTAGGAAGCATGTTATGTCAAGAATATGAAAACGACGTCGAAAGGGCCATTTACTACCTCAACATAGTCCTGAATGATGCCGAGACTAGATATAGTGTTATAGAAAAATTATGTTTATGTGTATATTTTTCTTGTATGAAATTATAGCATTATATAAAACATGTTGATGTATATATTTCTTCTCATTTCAACGTAATAAAATACATGTTATCTAAATCTATCTTACATAGTTGAATTGGAAAATGGGCTCTGGCATTGACAGAATATTCCTTAAAGCATTTTCCTTTAAAGGCTGTTAAAGAACAAGTGGTTACTGACTTCATAGCTGACCAATCCATAAATGAAAATGGGGTAGAATATATCGAATTAGAACCATGGAAATTGTATTTCGACGGTTCCAGTCATAAGAATGGAACTGGTGTTGGAATACTAATTATTTCTCCTAACAAAATTCCAACAAAATTCAAGTACAAAGTCAAAGGTTTATGTTCGAATAACGAAGCAGAATACGAGGCTTTGATTACTGGACTTGAAATCTTATTGGAATTGGGGGCAACAAGAGTCGAAACAATGGGTGACTCTGAATTGGTGGTAAAGCAGCCGACTAAAGAATATAAGTGTGTAAATGAAAATTTAATCATGTACTTTATGATAGCTAATAGGCTTCTTAAAAGATTTGACGATGTGGCTATCAAGCATATTCCCAAGATGGAAAATCAAGAGGCGAATAATCTTTCTCAAATTGCATCTGGGTATAAAGTGTCGGAAGAGAATTTAGAAAAGGCTATTGAAGTTAGAGGAAGAGTCATATCGACTAAATTGTCTCCATCATATATGGAAACAATAAAGTTAGGGTATGGTGACGAAGAAAATTTTAAGATATTCAACGTAAATAACTCAAGGGTGGAAGATTGGAGAAAACCCATCAAGGATTATCTACAAGACCCAAATCAGAAAGTCGAAAGAAAGGTAAAGTACATAACTTTAAGTTATGTACTTTTTGGAAATGAATTGTTTAAAAAGACTTCAGAAGGAGTCATGTTGAAATGCTTGGGCGAAGATGAAGCTTACATAACTTTGTCGAACGTGCACAGTGGAGCTTGTGGCGCGCATCAGGCAGGACATAAAATGAAATGGTTATTGTTTCGACAACGAATGTATTGGCCAACAATGTTGAAAGATTATGTCGATTTTGCAAAAGGGTGTCAAGAATGCCAAGTGCATGCAGGCATACCACATGCTCCTGAAAGTGAGTTACATTCGATTATAAAGCCTTGGCAATTCAAAGGTTGGGCTTTGGACTTAATTGGAAAAATTCGACTAGCTTCTTCAAAAGGGTAGAAGTACATTTTGGTTGGGATAGATTATTTTACTAAGTGGATCGAAGCTATACCACTGGAAAATGTGGATCAAGAAACAATCATAGAATTCATTCGACGATACATAATTTACAGGTTTGGGATTCCAGAGACAATAACAACAGGTCAAAGATTTGTGTTCACTAGAAAGAATATGCAAATGTTTGCAAAGGAAGTAGGATTTAAACTCCTTACTTCGACGCCTTACTACGCTCAGGCGAACATACAAGTTGAAGCAGCTAATAAGGTTGTGATAAATTTGATAAAAAAACATGTGGGTAAAAAACCCAGAAATTGGCATAAAACTTTAGATCAAATTTTATGGGCTTGTCAAACGTCTCCTAAAGAAGCAATGAACTCGAATCCATTCAGGTTAACTTATGGGCATGATGCAGTCTTACCAGTCGAAATTTACTTGCAGTCGATTTGAGTTCAGAGGCATCACGAAATCCCATCAGATGTGTATTGGAGTATGATGATGGACAAATTGGTCGACTTAGACGAAGAAAGGTTACATGCGCTAGATTTTGTGAAAATACAAAAAGAAAGAGTCGAAAGGTTTTACAATAAGAAAGTAAAATTCAAAACCCTTTTTATTGGTGACCTTGTTTGGAAGGTAATTCTTCCTATGGATCGAAAAGATAGATTAATGGGAAAATGGTATCCTAAGTGGGAGGGACCTTTCCAGGTTTTGAAAATCTTTTCGAATGGCGCATACGAAATTGAAGAAATAGGGAAATACATGAGAATCTTGAAGATAAATGGGAAGTATTTGAAAATAAACATTGCAAGAAGTAAAAATAAACATTGAGTAATTATACATAGCATAAAGTGATGATGTACCTTGCCAAACAGATGGCATTAATATCATTACAAATAATTTTAAAAGAAAAAAAGTTAATAAAAATAAACTATTTCTATTACAACTGAATGTTGGCAAAAGATTTCTTCAATTCGTCAAACTTCTTCTTCTGAATTTGGTGCTGACGATCATAAAAGCTTCTATTAGTTGAGAGGCTTTCAATCTCTTAAGTGAGTGTTGTAGCCCTTTTAGCATAATGAACACCCACCTTCAGCTCCTCGTCGATCTCATTTTGCTTAGGTTGTTGAAGGGCTTCCTTGCGTCTCTTCTCCTGGGAAATCTTCGTTTGGAGTGTAGCTATCCGTTTCTCCCACTTTTGGATATTGTCGTCGCATTCGAAAATCTCTTTTGTGTAAGCTTCAAAAAGTTGTTGCAACTCTAAGACTTTGTTGGTCGAAACGGCCGTGGCGTCCCATTCAGTAAGATGAGTTTCAGATTTCTTGGAAATTTGTTTTGAGAAGTCTTTCACACGGTTCAGGTATGCACTCACCAAGTCGATTAAGGTAGTAAAGTCCATCACAAGACTACTTACTTCAGTAGGAGATTCCAAAACATTCACTTATTTCAGGATTTTCTTTAAGTCGAAGCAAGCAGTTGTATTTTCTTCTAAAACTTTAAACAAGTCCACATCAATGATTTTTGTTTTGATATCAACCATTGTAGCATCGAGGGAATTCATACTAGAGGTGACCCCAGAAGTGGTCGAACTACTTCGAGAAGAGTCTTGAAAGGTGTGGCGAGCACTGAGCAGAGCCTTTAAATATTCCAAAGGTTTCTGCACCTTGAGGCTCTCAATCTCTTCACGAGAAAGACTAGTTGAACCAATCGACAACGAACTTTATTTTGCAGGGTTAGGGGTTGGCTGAATACCTTGTCCTAGAGTTAACCCAACATCTTGCTTTTCCATTTCGTCATCATCACCAGCAGTTTCTCCTTTCTCTTCATTCTCATCTTCAACCTCAACATCAACATTGAATTCGTCATTTTTGTTGAGTGCATTTGATCCAGGAGGAGGGGGTGAATTATCATCAGAAGGTTGAGGGGTGTCAGGAGACTATTCCTTTTGTACCGCTGACTCTTTTGTCAAATTTTTCGAAGAAGTGTGTGGTGGACTGACAACTTTGTGAACGGGATTACTCTTGGGCTTTGGCACTCCTTCCTCTAGGGGGTTCTCTTCGACATCAACCTGAAATGACTTCAAGTTAGAAAAATAATAAGAAGTAAATATAGGTGGTCGAAGAAAATATTTACCTAAGGAATCTCAGTATTAAAACTGGAGTTTCCACTCTCTGCGTCCTTTACTTGAACCTTTACAGCTGGACTATTTGGGGGAGTGACCTTGGTGGATTTGATTGTGGATTTTTGTGAATAGGTCTTGGTAACTTTCTTCTTTTTTGTGGGTTGACTTTGTTATGGAGATTTATCACCAGATTCTTCACTGGGAACATTTTCTTCTTGTTTTTTTTCTTTTGGGGGCAGGTGGTGGTTTTCGACCTACCTGGAATAGAAAATAAAAAGTTGATTAGTTTCTGAAAGAATGAAGAAAAATTAGCTTGGAAGGAGAAAGTTATACCTTTGCTGCAATATTTTTGACATTGCTTGGTGGATCCTCATCCATCTTTTCAGATGTACCTTTGACAACAGCTTTCTTGGCAGGAATTTTTATCGCTAAGAACAAAGAAGAAAGTCAAAGATGAGTACAAGAAGCATATAAAGTAAAACTTAGGATGGCAAAATATAGAAAAATATATTTCGTTGAAACACCTTCAAGAAAGGGAGTTTCCACGCGAACATGTTCTATTCCAATATGAAGGTGTCCTCTGAAATTGTCCAAAGTGAACTTAGTTGGAACCACTCGCTCAACAGGATTTTTGTAATATTGTCGAAGAAGTTTCATAGAATCCCCACAAACAAACCAATCTGGAAATGAAGGGCTCAACGCCACACCAAAACCAGCAGAAGGTAAAGGGGGAAACTCTGGTGGATAAATATTGAAAGCTAATTCATATCGTTGTTCTAGACGAACATATGAAGGCAATTTCAACTTCTCCAGTTTTTCCTATAAACTTGTGTTTTAAAGTTACTGTTGCTTCGCTTATGGTTCAACTAAGTTCGTCTGGCCTATAGATGGTTTCAAAATAATTTTGAAATATTTGTACTTTGATGGGTCTTTCAATATCTTTCTTTGTTCTGTCCTGCACAAGAGAAAAAGCGTTTGTTAATTGAGTATTGAATGTTGTCATGTCAAAAAATTTGGTGAGGTAGTATTCCTTCCACCAGACATCAAATTCATGGGTACAGAGGAAAGATGGTCGAAAGACCATTCGGATAATTTCAAGAAAATCATCAACATATTTCTTCGACAATTATATGCTTTGTTCTTTAGTATGGAAGGATTTATAGAATATGATGGAACCTTTTTTTGGAAAATGGATTTGTGTTGAAGTTGAACGAGTCCAAACTGTCGAGCGACGAGGTTGGGTTGGTAGACGATCAATGCAATTTTTGTTTTGGTGACATTAAGATGAGAAGTGAGAAGCCTAGGCGTTAAAAATGATTCCCAGACGTTGAGGAGGTGAAATTGCAAAAGGCGCCATGGAGGAGGTGAAATTGTACCTTTTGGCAAACATCATAACATAGCTGGTAAAAGATTGTCGAAGACTAAACCCTTCATCAATTGGTGTCAGTTGCACTAATCTAGGCCATTCGACAATCCAGTTCTTCACTTCTTCCTCATCTACATCATTCTTGACAGGAATAAAAGCTTCAAAAGTGGCATTGAACCACAGTTGAAAAAGCCAGAGTGGTCCTGATATGCTAAGATTTCCTTTGTCTGTTACAGTTTTTAGGAAACCCACACTCTCACTCAAAGATTCATACAAATTCGCCAAAATCATCTCACTCAGGCATAGTTTGGTCCCATTGTGAAGTTGGTTGGCTATGGTAATGTAGCGTTTGTCCACTTGCAGGGATCGAGAACAGAATACAAATTTCGACAACCATAGGGTCAGAAAAGCTATGTGTTCTTTCTCAGAAACCTCAGCAGTTTTCTTATCATGGTAATGAGCAATGAACACTAAATATGAGGCTTTACTGGTGTCGAATTCTATGGAATCATGGTTTAAAGTTGTGGGATCAAAATCTACCCCTAAAGGACTAAGCCCAACAATGGCATCTATGTCGAAAAGGGTGGGAATAACCATTCCGCAAGGTGGACGTTATTGTAGGTGTTATCGCAGTAGTTGGGTCCTACTTTCGAAATTTGTATCAAGCCGAAAATCCCCATTTCTTTCCAAAATGTTGTCTTAACCTTTTCAATCTTAGATAACCAAGCTAGATAGTCAGAAGGGTCTTTTTTCCTAGGGATGGTTCTAAATATCCTAGCATTGTTTAAGTGAAGTAAGTTCAATTCTGCATCAACAGTCAAACTCTGTTCCTCAATTTGTTTAATAGGTTTAGGTTTAACCTCAACACCTATGGGTTTGAGACGTTGGTAGGTGGGAAAGAACTCTTTTAAATTTTCTGGGTAGATATCTGGATTAGGGAGAGGGCCTAACATAGAGTGACAAACACCAGAAACAAGAATAGGGATCAATACCTGAGATTTGTAGATACTTGCCTTTTCATTTTCATTTGGAGGCTCGGGAATGTATTGTTGATTTCCAACAATGTTTGGTCCATTTAATATGTGCGCGTATGGGAGTAAAGTTGAGCTCTTAGATTTCTTGCTGCTGGAAGGTTTAGATGAAGCCATTGTTGTTGAAGCAAAGATTTTCGCAGTTAGAAAAATTGGTTTATTTGAAGGAGAAAAAGAAGGAAGCGTAAAAAGCTTAAAGAAGCTGATGAATGAGTATTTATAGAGAAGTGTACTGAAACAATTGAGTTTTGGTTTTTGATCATGGACCACGTGGCGAATTCTCATGGAGAAAGTAGGTTAGTGGCCGTTGAAACGCTTATGACTTGCTAGCTTTTAGGAAATGATGAGAGTAGTGTCAGAAACGTGGGTTAGAGTTGACGTTTTGAAAAGTGTAATGATGGATGTTTTTTAGGGATTTGGAATATCAAGTCTTGGAAATGATAAAAGTAATGAAGGAAATATGGCATTGAAATGACTCATCAACAACAAATGATATTTTCTCCAGAAGTGGTCAAAAAATCTTTGCTAGGGGGCAATTTGTAGACGGGCATTTTCGACGCCATAAAAATAAAGCTCAGATTGATGTATTTCGACTAGGAAAGAAAGTTGAAGAACATGGTTAGAAGACAATTTCGACAAAACTAGGTGGTGATATTGTTTTCGACGTTTTTGACAGACTTGAGGAGATGCGTCGTTTCAACGCAGAGGAAGACATTCAAAATTCAATAATTGATACGTTTGGCAGAAGGCCAAGTGTCATATTTTTAGGAGTTGTCCGTTAGTGACAGTTATGTTGTTTGTGTATAAATAGGGTAGTTCTTGTCAGAATGGGTGTGTGTGAAATTCTTGTATAAAATTCCTGCAAAAAATACTCGAAGTAACTGTGTGTGAGAAAAAAGTTTTTATCTGGAAAATGTACGTGTACAACACCGTTTTATTTTATCAAGTTTAATAAAGTTCAAAAGTTCTTTACAATTCCCTTACATTTACAAGTTATTTATCTTTCTTCGCCAACTTACTTTATGCTTTGTACCAATCTATTTTATTTAGATTTTTGCCAGAAAATTTTACTCTTTCATTAGTCAGATTATCCATACATAAAAAATAGAGACTTAATAAAAGTGAAACCAAAGATTGTTAAGAGATAAAAAGTTTGTAGAAAAGCACATGTGTCCTAAGATTTGTTTTGTTGATCCTGCAAGTAAACCAATTCGTTAAGATTGGGAAATCAACGGTTGTTCGCCAAAATCAACAGCGAACATATGTGCACTATTTGGTTAGCGTGGAATCATAAAAAAAAATTGGTTTGTCAACAAATCTGTAAGAGGTGGAAGATAAGCTTTCTTTCTTGCTTGGACTTAGTTTGGTTTTTTGTAATACCCCGTATTTTATTTAAAGTTCTGGACAATATTAATTGGTAATAATATTATTTCGGAATACTCTAAGAAATTTTGATGGAACTAAATAGAGTAATTCATGGGATTATATTTTATTAATTGATATTAGCTGACTCAGAGGTTTTATAAAATATCGGATTAAGAGACATATTCGGATACTCTCTAATTTTGACTTATTGGTAAAAATATAAGCTTTTATATTATATGTCACACCCCAAATTTTACCCCTAACTTTTCATTCATGCATTCGTATCATCATACCATGGTGCATTTAGTCACTTTAGTTTTTGTAACAATTTTTTTTTGTTTTGGTCAAGTTTTATTTCTAAAGTTAATTCTAATTTATTTTGTTTTCCAATTCTAATTTAATTTTAATTTATTTCGTTTTTTTATTATCTAATTTTTTTCCTATTTCTCTATTTTAATTTATAATCACTTTCAAGTTTTTTTTCTAATTTTTAATTTTAATTTTTTGTTTCTAATTTTCAATCCATTTTTCAAAATTTCTATTTACATTCCAAGTCTTAGTCCAAGCTCATTTTCAAATCTCCATTTCAAGTTTCAATTTTAATTCTAATTCAAAATTTAATGTCAAACTTTCATGTTTCAATTCAAGTTCTAAGTTTCAATCTATTTCTTTTTTAAAATCTTTTTTCTATTTCCATTCCAAGTCTTATTCCAATTTTATTTTCAATTCAATTTCAAGTCTCCTTTTTTTTAGTTTCTAAGTTTAACTCCAAATTCTCTAGTCTCATTTCAAATTATATTCTCAAATGTTAAAATTCCTTCCCAAATTGAAGTTTCCACTCTCAAAATGTCCTTTTTTTCAAAGTTCAGTTTTTATCTAAAATTTGCAAGTTCTAAACTCTAAATCCAATTTTTAATTCTAAGTTTAGTTTCTAAATTCAAAATTCATATGTGTTTTCTAAATTGAGTTCTCAATTCAACTCTCTTTTCCAAGTTTTTTTTTGTTTCTTTCTTGTCCAAAATTTCATGTCAATTCCTACATAAAGTTTTGTTTCCAAATCTCAGATCCCACCTTTTTCTTATCCCAATTTTAATTTCAAATTCTTATTCAATCAAGACTTAAGGCCATGTTCCAAATTCATCATAAGGTCCTAATTACATTCCAATATTTTCTTTTCTTTTCCAAACGAATGTCCATATTTCATAAATTCAATTGCAGATTACATAGAGTTTTGTTTTCAACATCATTTATATAAAGTTTCTTAACCAGTCCAGTTACAAGTTGTGGCCTAACAAACAAAATCAAAAAGAAGTTCATTATTTTTGTTGCAAAGAGGGTAAACGTAATTGCCGTGTTTGTCCGATTGAGGCCCCACTCCCAATGAGCTCTCACTACAAAGCCAAAGTCAAACAACTTACTCACTCCAAAAGCAAACCTGCAACAAGTCCTTGCGTCTTTTGACAGTGGCCTTACACCAAAAAATGATGGAAAGCAGCCTAAAAAAGGACACCTTATCTGCACACCTGCATAATGCCACATTGGGGATCACCCTAATCCGCTGATATATGAATCAAGAAGAGAATTTCACGAAAAAGGTCAAAAAAGAGGACTTAGCTTAATCCCCTCAGCATTTTGTTTCATCAAGAGAGCAATCTCTACTCCATATGCAAGCAGGACCTGCGTTGAAAACAACGTCTCATCAGATACAAACAAAATAAGCTTATGACTTTTTCAGCAAAACAGTTCAAGAATCTAGGGTAAAAACCCTAAGTTCTATCACTATATAAAGGGATATGTATCAGATGAACAGGGGGGAAGTTTTTTTTCCGAAAACTCTTAGAAGGAAAAGCAACAAAAGAGGAATTTCAGCCACACAAAAAAGAACATACAGAGAAAAAAGAATTTCCAAAAAGAATTCAAAAAACAAATATACAAACCTTCATATCTCTTCAGATCTTCAATCACCTTTAGCATTTTCTTCCGCCTTCATCATCACCTTTCAAAACCTTCGATTCACAACCATCTTCGACTTTTGAACGCCAAAACTGTTAGCGTCGTCGTCGTGTGGAAGCGCCCATCGTGACCTCTCTGTTTCGAATCCGAACATATCAAACACGAAGCCACCCAAGAGAACGTAAGCTTTTGCAGAAGCCGACCGTGGCACAAAGCTGAGCAGAGAGACGAAGGATCGCACGATCGAGACACGAAGATAACGTTGCGTGAACGGAGGCGAGAAGACGAAGAGGAAAAATTCGACAAGCGCACAAATACCTGGGATTCTTCGTTGTCGGCATCGACAATCGGTAGACCCCTTTTCTCTCGTTTATTTTCTTCTTTAAACTTAGGATTTGTGATCTCCTTACTGTTTTTGATTGTTGGACTTCTAGTTGTATGTTGGTCCGTCATGCGATCAGTATTTAGGGGTTTGATTTCAAAATTTAGGGGTTAGGGTTTCTTTATTTTGTTGAGAAGAGGGTTGCAGAATTTGTTTCTTCTGAGACGAAGAAGCAAGAGGATTCTTTTCTTTTTCTCTTTTTGACGTTTCATATGTTGTTTTTTTATTAAGAACGATTGATAAAGCCTTTCCAATTTGAAGTAATTAAAGGCGAATCATAATGAGCCCCTATGGCTGTTATTGGGAAACCGAGTTTTTAGGTAATAAATGGACTTTATTTCGTTTTCAAACGCTATCAGACCAGTTTCCAGGTGTCTATTCGCCAAATTGTCACCTCTTGGGCTAGTTTATTTTCGATGGAACCGTTTCATTTCTTCTTCTTTTAAAAAAAACAGATTTTGAAATTAAACCGGGTCTTTCATGACCCGGACCCGGACCGCTCGGGACAAATTAATGGGTTTCTCCCCATCTATCCTAACTGACCCATTAGCTATCTTTAGTTTTCTTTTTTTTCTTCCTTTTCTTTTAATTATCTTCTAACCACTTTTCTTTTTATATAACTTTAATTCCTCTTCAAATATAAAATACCAAAATTATTTTATTCAATCATTTTAAATTAGTTTATTTTATTTCTAATTAATTAATTTGTTAATTTATTTATTTTATAATTATATTCAATTTAGTTAGTTTATTATCTTGTGATCGATTTTATTTATGGTGTATGCTTATGCCCTTGCCCATTTTTTAGTCATATGATTATGGGTTTGTCTTGTGAAGACTTGTATGGATTTACATATCGCATTTCGACTTTATTTTGTCAAGAAAATAAAAAGGCATGATCACCACAAAAATAATCGTTTCGAAATTAATTAGTTTCTTGGTCCAACGCCAAGTAAATAGAAACCAATTCTACGCCTACATTTCGCACACACGTAAGTCGATCACCTATGTGATCGCCGTCTGCACGACTTTTACGCGTCTTAATTAATTTAACAAGGAACAGAGCTCCGGAGTCTAGCATTCCGCACGTTCTAAGAATGAATCATACCTAGGCTAGCCCCACGCGTAGTGTTTCGTTCACTCCTTTGTTTTTAAACATGTTAATTCTAAAACGTCTAAAAAGCAATATATCCAACTTATCTTATAAATTTAAATACGAAAAACAGAGCTCCGGAGTCTAGCACTCCGCACGTTCTAGAATGAATCGCTCCTGGGCTAGCCCCACGCGACGTGGTCCATTCGCCTTCCGTATTTCGAAATATCTAATCGCGCAAATTAACTCACGAAAGAATAGAGCTCCGGAGTTTAGCATTTCGCACGTTCTAGAGTGAATTTCTCCTAGGCTAGCCCCACGCGACATGGTTCATTCACTCTTTCATATCTTAAAACAACTTAAAACTTACCAACCAATTTAAATCATTTTCATAATTAATCAGCGAAAGAACAGAACTCCAGAGTCTAGCACTCCGCACGTTTTGGAATGCAATCACTCCTGGGCTAGCCCCACGCAACGTGGTTCATTCGCCCTTTCGTTTAAAACACCTTAACAAAAGTCAAACATTTTCTCTAAACGAGCATTGTTTAAATCTTTCTATATCGCAAACAAGCTAGCGCTTCAGCCTCCACCGCGAGTATAAGCCAACGCTTAGCAGTAGAATGCGTTTTAAACAACCGTTCGATAAAAATCACAAACCGTAGTCGCACGAACTACAAAGCTCTGAATTTCCCATTGCACAAGGGAATACGTAGGCACGGGGATTTTAATCCTTCGCGAGCACCCTAATAAAATTTAATTATTTCTCTGTTTAAATCACAATATAAAAAACATTTAATCTTTTCTCCGTCTTAATAATAATAATTTAAAACTTTAACAAACATATTAACAATCATTTAGAAGACAAAAGCTTAAGATCAAACATTTAATCGCATAATTAGCTAAGAGGTTCCCTTTGAGTACAACGGACGTGAGGGGTGCTAATACCTTCCCCTTGCGTAACCGACTCCCGAACTTAGAATTTGGTTTCGTTGACCATTTCTTATCCATCCTTTAGGTTGTATCTATATCTCCCTTTTCTCTCGTAGAATAAATAGAATTAGGTGGCGACTCTGTTGTTTGTTTTAGGATCGTATTTTTCGAGGTACGACATTATATATATAGAAAGATTATGAGAGAAAGAAAAAGTTGGTAAGAAAAGAAGAAAAGGAGAAGAGAAGAGAAGAAAAAGAGAGAAAAATCCCTAAAGCTCCAATTCTTCATTCCCGATCATCCGTCCGTCGAATCAACTCAATCTTTCCGCCAATCTTCATCTCTCGAGGTGGGTTCTTAGTTAGAAACTTTTATCTTTGATTTTGGTTGAGTCTTAGAAATGTTTGTGGTTAGGGCTTAGTTGGAAATCCAAGAAAAATCGGAAGTTTAACGGTTAAAACTCGATTAAAACCTACCTAAAATACTCATATTATGATAATGGATACGTTTGATCATGTTTTGTTGCATTGGTTGGTGTTTGGGAGTGATTGGGTGTGGGAAGAGTGTTTTCCCGTAACGCTGGAACTTCCTGAACTGGTGTAGCTCGCTCAGCGAAAGTTCCAGGGCGATTTTCGCTCAGCGAGAAGGAGCTCGCTCAGCGAGACCTGTAGTTTCAAATTTTGGTTTTTAATTCGTAACTTATGATTCGGGTATCCGTTTGGAGCGTTCCACATATCGTTTTGAAGCTAATGGCATAATCTATCTATTTGGATCAAGAAACATTAATTTCGAGCCGACTTTTACCCGATTATTTTTAAATGACCAAAACTTGATAAAATGGAACTTGTGAGTTAATGGAAATAGAGAAAGGTACGACTTGTGAGGTATCTAGGTTCCCCTTAGACTTGTTTGAATTATGATTTATGTTTGTTTTTAGGATCCTTCGTAAGGTCTTGTATAAGTCTCAAGTGGTTACTATGTGTTTCACTAGAGCATCCGTAAGGACTTGAGGTATCTGTTGTGTATACATGGGCGTTGATTTGAGAAGTGTAGACTATAAGTCCCCCGTAAGGTCTTGAGTAAGCCTTGAGGTGGGTTGTCCTTAGTCCCACGTGAAGCATCCGTAAGGACTTGGGGAAAGTGCTATGCTAGTTATGTGTCAATCTTGAGTAAGTCTTGAGGTGGATTATCTTTAGTCTCACAGGAAACATCTGTAAAGATTGAAGCGCGTGTTATGTCAATTCCTCCGTAAGGTCTTGTATAAGTCTCAAGTGGTTACTATGTGTTTCACTAGAGCATCCGTAAGGACTTGAGGTAGATATTTCCCTTTGTGTCTTTTTTTGAAATCGTGTGTGGACCCTAGTTTCCCCTATGTCCTTGTTCCTTGTGTAAATTGGTTGGTGAAGCATGCGAGTTTCGTTGGAAATGACCCTTAGAGCCGAGAGAACTCTAAGATAGAGAACCCATTGAGATGTTTTATCTCACCCCATGTTGATGTTGTTATTTCAGGTACTTCTGGTTCCGCTAAGGGTAAGGATAAGGCGACTTGATTATCTTTACTAGCTGATGGCTTAGTCTTCCGCTGTGGACTTTTGAGATCTTCGGATCTAGTTCTTAGATCTTTTTGTAGTTGAACATCTTGTACTATTATATAGCCTTGTTTAGTACCTTAAGTTGTAGTGGCTATATTTATGCAATGTGTTGCTAAGAACTTATTTGTATTTCAAGTACCAAATCATTAATATTATATATGAAAAATATGCTTTATGTATTTTACACTTCCCGTGTCAGTTGTACTTATTTTCAGTTTATTTGGGGTTTAAAATAATATAGTAAAAATATTTTAAAAAAATCATTAAATTGAAATTAAAGTATTTTAATTTAAAACTGGTTGAAAGATTAAATTAAATAAATAATTAAATTAAATGTAAAATGTTATATTTAGGATTTAAAAAAAAAACATTTATACTAATATCAATTTAAAACATTAATGTAAAATTTTCCAATTCATTCTAAAATAAAATAATGTAAAATTTGGCACATTAATTATATCCTACAATTATTATATATATATATATATATATATATATATATATATATATATATATATATATATATATATATATATATATATATATATATATATATATATATATATATATATATATATATATGTTTTTTTTTTCTCATATCAAATCATATCAGATAGCACCATTATTATATAGATAGTTTTTTTTTTTAAATAATATTTTTCTCATATTAGATCATATCGTATATGTTGCATATATATTATTTATTAAATAACAGGAAAACCTAAAGAAAATTGTATAAAAAAATTAATTTTTATTCAAAATTACAATTATAACTATAACTACTCAAATTAGAGAGTAAATTTATAGATTGAACAAGAATTTAGATAAAATTACAATTTCAAAGTTTAAGTGACAAATCCAACTCAACCGATTCTGCTTCGGAAACTTCTTCCATGTTAATACAATAATTAACATGATCACTTGTGCCAACTGCTACTGAATTATCTTCCTCGAAGTTTGACTTGGTAGCAATTTTTGTGGAAGTCTCTCCAACACCAGCTTCTAAATTCTTCAAAAAATTCCTCAAAGTTGGAGTAGCAGTGTTTCCATTATTTACATTAAGACTCTCATTCTTCAATCCATCAAGAAAAGAATAGGTTTTCATCTCTTGCATTGGTCTCCATGCAGAAGTAGGACAAGACTTAAATGGAGGTATCCATGAATAGCCTGGCCTTGTTGGCTTGTGAATCATATAAGGTTCAAATCTAAATCCAGTGTAGTAAGGAAAATGATGATGACTCTCAAAACCTGTGGTTACCTCTTGGACATGTTTTGCGAGTGCACGCTCTTTCTTATGAGCATTTTGGTGTCCTCCTAAAGCTTGTGCAGATGAAAATTGATTCTTACAATAATTGCATGAAAATATTTTCAATGACTTCTTTTCGGTATTATCTTCTTTGTTGAACTTATTATTAGCCAAACTTGATGAAGATGAACCCACCACCATGTTCTTTGTAGGGTTGAAAAAATCATGTTCTTGCAAATTTGACTCGCACACAGAAGCATCCTCAGAGAACTTGGAATTTGAAGGTTGAGGATTTACAACATCCTTCTCCTTCATTAATATCGCAACTGTGTTGTTGTTGGTGTTCTTTTCTGAAGTGGAAGAGAATTGATCAGAGATTGAATCCATTAGTGTTTGAATTAATGATTGATGATTGATGAAAAGAGGAGGCATAAGCGAGGGGTTATATATACATATATATTTAAGATTTGAATTAATGTAAAAATATCTTCATAAATATGTAAAGAGATTTGATGAATTGAATTATGCTGTTATTATATATTTCCTCTAAATATAATTAATTGAACCAAGATTTGCACCATTCGATAGGATTTTAGTAAATAAGATTTAAATAAGTTTCCTAATAATCTTTGCCTAATAATGATTTTGATCGAAAATTGAAATATTTCATGGTGGAATTGTCACGTCTTATTAGTAGTTCAAAACTTCAAATTGCTTTTAAAACAAATCAACTTAATTAAAATTATTAAAAAATAAATATCTAAAATACAATTATTTAAATTATGGTTATAGTTAAAATAAAAGTACAATTAGAATTAGCTTAAATCTTAGAGATAAACTGAATCAATTTTGTTGAATAAGAATCCGATCATGTTATTCACCCTTTGTTTGAGTGAATCAACCATATATTGGTCGTAAGATGATTTCGCCACACATAGATTTAAAGTAGAGGAAGGTTTTTTTGTTTTGTTTTGAGAGAGAAGAAAACTTTATTGAACTTTAACTGAATTTTCGCGTGAGGTTATATATATATATATATATATATATATATATATATATATATATATATATATATATATATATATATATATATATATATATATATATATATCTGAGATCGTATTACTACGGAAAATATATACAATAACACTTGAAAGAGGCATACCAATACGCATAACCCATATCAGAACAAAAACAACAATTGTATCATGTAACAAAAAAATTATTTATTTCATCAATTCCAAAAAATATTATTTACACCATCAAACTCAAAGGTAAATCACTAACACACACACATATATATGGGATGTATCTAATATTGTTTAACATGTGTTTCATTACATAATACCCACACTCGTATCCCTTTGGTTGTTTCCTCGTCTACAAAAATAAACATTGATTTCATGAATGTTATAACCACACATGCATATATATATATATATATATATATATATATATATATATATATATATATATATATATATATATATATATATATATATATATATATATATATATATATATATATATATATAAATTCATATAAACATAAACTTACCTATTAATAATTTGTCTCATTTTAGGTTCGAGTGGTTTATGTAAGGAACACAGCGTCGTTACCGTATTCATTGTAGATGTTTTAGATTGACTATTTTGTGGTAAAACTTATGTTTGGTTTTGGATGTCATAAGTAATATTATGACATGTGAGTTAAACATTATGCATGTGTGAATTTTTTGTGTGCAGCTGTTTTTAATCAGGATGTCAAGATTGATGTCATGGCATCTCTGACTGTGCCTGAAGACCTAAGTGAATCATATTTTGTGCGCGCATACTTTAGTCATTATTACTGAGATTTTGTTGTGGTTTTAGCGCGATTTTATCAGAAGGAAAAAAGGATTCAGCTTGGAGTTACTTGCTCCTGCGCATTCCTAGGCGGTTCTTCCTTGGGCCTCGCTAACCCTGCCCAAGTAAGGATCTTGGCCCAACGCTGGGGGCACACTATAAATACCCTATTTCATTAGAGGGTCAGTGTCATACCCCAAATTTGTCCTACCTATACATTATTTTATTTGTCTAACCAATATCCTCAAGATCAAAAAATATATGTCTTTAAAATATATGTATTTTCTTTGTCTAGGTTCAGGGTTTGTAAAATTGAGTCGGTTCCATTCAGGTCAAGTTTGTGTGTGGTGTTGTGTGTTGTGCGAAGGCATCAGTTCGATTATTACCCTCATTTTCCATTAATCACTTTTATCATAAAATTCTAAAAAAAAAAATCCATTTTATATTTTTCTTTTTATTCTATCCATTTTTACCTTTATTTACCATTTTTTTCTAATAAAAGAAATCATTTTATTTTTTTACTAATATTTGTTTTTTTTTTTATCATTATTCTCATTCATTATCAGAATTTCATCACATCCCAATTTTCTTATTTTTTCTTACAATTTATAAGCAAATCTTTTTTATTTTTATGTTACATTATTTTAAGTCACATAAAACATTTCCATTTTATCCAACGTAAAGTCTCGTACACACATATTTTACAAACTATACACTCCCAATATATACCACATGACAAACATACAAATTCATCATCAAATCCAAACGTTATGGCCCACTTTCTAAATTCAATACCAGCTGCCAATTAAATGAATTTTACCTAGAGCTACTGCACATCACCTCCAACTCATCAATTTACGGTTTTCGTTTCTCCACAACACAAAATAAATAATATGCACCATAGCCCCACTTTGTTATACCGTACAAAATGCATTCTAAATCACAACACGCAAGATATTTTCACGCAGCATTTCACCTTCCGTACCACCACTACAACAAATGTTTCCACCCACATGAATTTTCGTACAAATCACAGCTCACACAACAAACCTTTCTTCCAAGTATTTACAAGAAATCTCTCTTTTATCCCTTTCAATATCCTCTATATAAGCAAACCAATTCACTCCTCAGAAGGAAGTTTTGAAAAACCACAAAATCCCTGCAGAAACACCTACATAAATCATCTTCAAACTTCAACAAAAAACCAAAAAAATTAAAAGAGACGAAGAGAGATTAGAGGGAGAACAAACCAAAAATCAGAACCACCACCACTCTAATCCAACAACCTTTCAATCATTAAACGCATACCTTCGTACTCAAATCGAAATATCCATCTCCACAAATCCAAAACGAACAAAAAATAACCGAGACACCCTTCAACCATCTCGCAAACACAAACAGTAACGCTGAACAAAAACAAAACGCTCAACACCAAACCGAAGCCGCTCAACCTCACCACCTAAATGTCGTCACCACCATCCACGAATCCGCAAACCACCAAAAAAAATCAATAAATTTTGAAACCGCGTGTGAAGCAAGACGAAAACACCGACACCACCTTCTTCAAAAAACGAAATCCATCGCTAACCCAAATCCGCCGCTCCCAAACCGTATGAGCCATAACCACCGCGTCGTAAACCCTTTACCGCCGCACAAAACCTTCCCAAATCCGTGAAACCATCAAAACCGAACACGAACCAAACTCCATTTCACAGACCCAAACCTCCACCGCCGACCCAGACCCACTGCGAAGAACCATAGACCGATCCAAGGAGAGATTACGGAACGAATTTGAGCGAACGTGAGAGAAGGAATAACCGAAAACTCGTACGGATAAGGTTGAATCTTGTATTTTCCTTTTTTTGTGTTCTTCTGTTTTTAATTGAATATTATGGTTTATCGAAGGATGAGAAGAGGAATCCCTTTTCTTTTATGAGGGAAACCGTGCTATTTTTCTGATTTTGGGGACTTTTTTTTTCATTTTTTTTTCTAACCCATTTGTCTCTTCGGTCTGGGCTTGGTTCATTTGCAGCCCATTTGATTCACCGCTATGCACACACCCACAACCAGACGCTATTCTTTTTTTTTTATGTTATGTCATGTTCTTATTTTTTATAGTTTTTGTGGGCTTAAAGTCCATTCAAGTTTTTCCTCACTCAACCTTATTTTCAAACGCAAACCCCTATGTTCCTTTTCTTTCTCATTGTTTTCAAAAAATTATCATTTTATTTTTATATTTTGAATGTTATAATAATGATAATAATAATAATAATAATAATTATTATTATTATTATTATTATTATTATTATTATTATTATTATTATTATGTCTTTAGTTTTATTATTTAGAAAATTTCAAAAAATAATAATAATAGGAAATTACTTGCTATTTTCATCATTTGTATTTTTCTTTTTTAGGGCCGATGATATAACAAAAGGTCGAATTTTTTCGATTTTGTTAAATCGGAAATCCGGTCAATACGAGGCCTATGTAGCGTAGTCTTTTTAATCCGTTTATTTTTATTATTCCGTTTTTATTAATCCAATTTATTTATTTATTTTGATATTTCATTTCATTTTAATTTTTTTCGTTTATTCAAATTTTGTCGATTATTTTTTTCATGGTCGATGAACATCGAATTAATTTTGAGATTCGTCGCGAGCCGATTCGACATCTCGATTAATGATGAGACCATCCAATTTAAATTCCATTCATTTATTTATTT
Organism: Lathyrus aphaca; assembly: GCA_963966055.1. Classification (NCBI taxonomy): domain Eukaryota; kingdom Viridiplantae; phylum Streptophyta; class Magnoliopsida; order Fabales; family Fabaceae; genus Lathyrus; species Lathyrus aphaca. Next base: position 734,947,818 of record OZ014519.1, on the reverse strand, counting down.
CCGCATTTCAAAAATATGCTCAACTCCTTATAGAATGATTCTAAACTTTGAATTCATTATAAGGAAGTCAACGAGCCACATTTCGCCGCATCCGAATAAAAAGGCCGAACGCCTCCGAACAGTTCGAAAACACTGCACACACGCTTCCTCTTGGGCAAACTACAATGATACCATTTATTTCTCGCAATCCCCTGTAATTTATTTTGTACCCCTCTCCCATTACTTTGTACGCATTTTATTTTCTGCATTTTATCGATTTTATTTCGTTTGCGAACCATTGGTCCAACGCCAAGTGGTTGCACTCTCACACACTCGCACTTTATTTTTCAATTATCGTTTCGTTTATTAGGATCCACTTCACCTTGCGAGCCAAGCGCATTGTGCCTCGCTAACAAACCACAAAATAAAACTCCATTTGCATTCACCCATAAACCTAAAAAAAACCAAAAATGTTTCGATTAGATCCAAACCCTTGATCCAACGTCAAGCGGTCTTAGGAAATAAAACACACTAATAATACGAGAAGAAATTGTACGCCACGAGCCTTAAGCGGTAGAAAGGAGGATAAAGAGCTCTCGTTACTCGCTCCGATTATTTCGACGCAAGACGCTCGTCTTGTTGGACGGAATAAAATATCCATAGTCTTTAGTGCAATTCGACTCCTAAACCCTTTCGTCGAAGAAAGGTAATAAAATCAACAACCATCAACCGTATTAGGCCGAACTACGAGGCTCTGACTTTCCCATTGTACGCGGGAGTACGTAGGCACAAGGATCTCAATCCTTGCTGAGCACCTAGGACCAATCTAACTTATAATCAAACTCATTTCCCTCTAGCAAGTATTTCATTAAGCATATACATCCTTTCGCGCGTGACAACTTAGATGGTTCCCATCGAGTACGATGGATGTAGGGGGTGCTAATACCTTCCCCCTTCATAACCGACTTCCGAACCCAGACAATGGTTGCAAGACCTTTGTCTTTATCTCTCTCTTCCCGGGTTATATCTATATCTTCCCTTTCCCTCTTCGGGAATAAATAGAATTAGGTGGAGACTCTCATGTCTGCCCAGCGCGCGACTCTTCTCTTTAGATCGCGTAAGGTCGTATTTTTCGGGGTGCGACAGTCAGGTATTCTGAAACCACTATTCTCTTTACCTTTTCTGTACCTGATTCTCACTTTAGCATCGGAGTGCCTTACAGGTACACCCCTCTAGTCTAACACATTACTTGTTGCTCAACGCTTGGAAGGTACCTTCTGATCAGGTCAGATCACTGCTGATAGAGGATGGGAACATCCTACTAGTACTGATAAAGATGACAATACAACTCTTAAGCTTGAGGATGATTGGAGCAAATATGAGGATGAGCTGGCACTATGGAATTCTAAAGCCTTGAATGCATTGTTCAATGCCATTGATAAAAGCGTATTCACACTTGTGCATCACTGTCAAAAGCCAAAGAAGTCTAGGATATTATTAGAACCACTCATGAAGGAACCTCTAAAGTCAAGATGTCAAGACTTCAAATGCTTACCACCAAATTCGAAAATCTGATAATGAAAGAAGATGGGATTGTTCATGACTTTCACATGAAGATTCTTGATATTGCTAATGCCTCAGGATCCTTAGGAGAAAAAGATGTCTGATGAAAAGCTTGTGAGGAAGATTCTCATATCTCTTCCCAAGAGATTTGCTATGAAGGTAACTGCCATAGAGGAAGCTCAGGACATTTGCAACATGAAGGTAGAAAACCTTATTGGATCCCTTCAGACCTTTGAAATGGGACTCAATGATGTTCCTGAAAAGAAGAACATAAGCATAACTCTTGTGTCAAATACTGAGGAGGAAGCAGAAAGAGGAAAAGTAGAGGACGAGGAAAGTCTGAAAGAAGTTGTTGCCATGATGGGAAGACAATTCAACAAGGTCATGAATATGATGAATTTTGGCTCAAGATCAAATGTCAAGAACACTTCATCTGATATCAGCAGATCAAATGAGTCAAGTACAAAACCTGAAGAGAAGCCAAGCCAAAGAAGAAGAGTTCAATGTCATGGGTGTGATGGTTTTGGCCATATTAAAGCTGAATGTCCCACCAATCTGAAGGGGTAAAATAAAGGCTTATCTGTTACATGGTCTGATGGAGATTCTGAGAGTGACTTTGAAGAAGAATCAGCTAAACATATCACTGTTTTGACAAGGACATGTGTGTCTAATGAAGACTCTAGTGGAGATGAGCTAATGTTTAAGGTACTTGCTGATACTTATCAAAAGTTATGTATAAAGTGTGCTCAAGTGGTACAAGAAGGAAAAAAACAGAAAAATATCATAGCTACCTTGGAGGCTGAAAAGAAAGAGCATTTTTCAACAATATCACATCTGAATGATGAAGTCACCTTGCTGAACTCCAAACTTGATCAAATGACCAGATCCATCATAATGCTTAACAGGTGGATCTGAAACTCTTGATAACATTACTCAGACTGGAAAAAGTGCAGGAGACCTATCTAGCATAGGATTTGATAGCTTTATAAGGAGTAGCCAACCTGAGTTCAAGAAGGATGTTACTAAACAGATGTTGAAACTAGTACCTCAACATCATGAAACAAAAGACTCACTCATCAAAGGAAAAAATATCAAAGATGGAGATGTCACTACTGTGGGAGGTTTGGTCACATAAAACCTTTCTGTTTCAGACTCCATGGATACCCTAATCAGAATCCTCAGCCCAAACCTGAGTAAAACATTATTATAAAGAATCAACAATGGGTTCCTAAGCATGTTGCCTTGCTAGCTTGTACTTCCCATAAAGGTGTGGCTGAAGAGGACTGGTATTTTGATAATTGTTATTCTAAACATATGACTGGAATAAAAGATATGTTGACTAATATCAAACCTCATCCTACCAGCTATGTGACGTTTGGTGATGGAGCTAGAAGAAAAATCAAAGGAGTTGAAAAACTTGAAGGCTCAAGTGTTCCAAATTTTGATGATGTACTTCTTGTGGAAGGATTAACTGCTAATCTTATTAGCATCAGATAACTATGTGATCAAGGATGTCATGTCAATTTCACAAAATCAGAATGTCTTGTCACAAATGAAGAGAATGGTGTGATCATGAATGGTGTCAGGTATGAAGATAAATGTCATCTCTGGGTTAATCAAGAGCCAATTTTCTCAAAAAGGGAGACAAAGGAAGAGAACAGTATTACTCAAAATAATGAAATCTGTGACTGTTGCATGTTGCACTCTCAAGAGAGTGATTATATCTTGTCTGGAAAAAGTATGTCAAAAGAGTGTGTATCTGTTGAGGACAGGGACTCTCAACTTGTGTGGGTGAACCAAAGAATGTCTAAATATAATGTCACACAAAATGTCATGACATTGTACTTCAAAGAATCCAATACAGTCAGCACGAGAGCATGTCTTTATGAGGGTTTGTGGCAATTAGTGACATGTGGGAACATCCTTAAGGATATCGCGTATTTTTGAAAATCAGGTTTAATGCACTTTAAGTGGAGGCGTGGAATATTTGATTTCATCATTAATTCACTTATTCGAAGGAAACTCATTCAAAGGCCCATCATTCCACAAACGCCTCACTACATCATACTGCACATTTGCTCTCCTAACTTCCATTCCAAATATGCTTATTTTTTCTCTCTGCAAATTCCTATCAACATGTCTCAACAATCAGCTGCTTCACCTTCAAAGAGGTAATCTTTCAAGCCTTAATCTAGGGTTCATCATCCTTCTGAAGATGTCCTAGATGTTGCTCATCTGAATGTAGTCGTTCCTGAAGCTGCTAAGGTTTCTAAACCTAGAACACCTAACGTGCATAGACCCAAGGATCAGTCTACATGTCCATTGTTTGGCTCTCAGGGCACTGTGTTTGGTGATGAAGCCACTAAAGAACTCATCTCAATAATCTTGGCTGAAAATAATGACTTTGTTGGAGAATATGCTTCTCATGAAACTCAGAAGAATCCAGGGTCTGGACCAAGTAGTGAGGCTGCTAAATAAACCACTATTGTATATGTTATTAAAGGGAGATTCCAAGATGATGTTGAAGATGTTGTAACACCTGCTGTTGGGGTTACTAATAAAAATGATGAAGGTGCACAGGTTGTTGAGGACCTTCCTGAAGCTGAGAACAACAAAAAAGATACTCTTGATGATGTGATTGATCTTGATGATTTATATGATAATGAGCTCATTTCCAACATCAATCCAAGTGTGGCAAAAATATTGATTTCCAGGAAAGGGAAAAGTTTTTTTGGTCAAAGATCTCCTCAGAGCAAGCCAGAGCCCAGAAAGGACAACACAAAATACACTCCTAAAAGGACTGATGTTGGTCCATCTAAAGGGTGGAGTAAGGTGGTTACAAAAAAGAGAAAGGTCAGAGCTACCTCTGAGTCTGATGAGGATGTTGAGAATGATGTTCCAGACATCACACTAAGAAAGAAGTCAACTTCCAGAAAGCTTGCCTCTAGGGTGCCTGATGCACCTCTGGATAACATTTCTTTTCACTGCATCAGCAGTTTAAATAAGTGGAAGTTTGTATACCACAGAAGGATGGCCTTGGAAAGAGAGGTTATTGAGTTTGTTCTGAACTGCACTAAAATTATGGACCTAATCTACTTTGCAGGTCTCTTCAAAACTGTGGCCAGATTCTCACCATGCTATGAAACTCTGGTAAAAAAGTTTATTGTAAACCTTTCTAAAGAATGTGCTGATGGGAAGTCACAGGACTTCAGAAAAGTGTATGTTAGAGGTAAGTGCATTAACTTTTCTCCTGTTGTGATAAATACCTATCTAGGTAGAGATGCTACAGATTACCCTGAGTTAGAAGTGACTGATAATCATATCTGTAAGACCCTCACTATTGATCAAGTCAAGTATTGGCCAAGAAAGGGAAAGCTTTCAACAAGCATGCTTAATGTTAAGTATGCTTTGTTAAATAGAATAGGTGCAACCAATTGGGTTCCTACCAACCATACATCTAACATTGCTATGTGTTTATGATGGTTTATTTATGATGTGGGTACCAAAACCAAATTTGATTATGGTACTTATATATTTGAACAAACCATGAAGAATGCTGGCACAATGGCTGTGAAATTACCTATTGCCTTTCCTTCCCTCATATGTGGAATTATTTTGAACCAGTTTCCTGCCATCTTGACTGAGTCTGACACAGCCTGCAAAAGGGAAAATGCTCTTGCTTACCATTATAAGTTGTTTCAGGGTGCTTATGTTGTTGACATTGTTGTGACATCAACTGCAACATCTACTAGAAGCAAACCTCTTGACAAAAGATCAATCATTACTGAGCTTAAGGAAGCTTGTAAGGAGCTAGATGCCAGAAAGGCAAAATTTGAGAAAATGATTGAGGCATTGGAGAAAGAGGTGGAAACTGAGGAAGAACATGTCGAAGAAGATGCTGAAGGTGATAAAGCTCAAACAGTGAGGGAGAGGAGGATGTTGGAACTGATTTTGATTGATGTCTGTGGAGGGTTGTTGGTCATGTTTATGTTTTTTTTAATGTTTGGTTCCTTGCCATTAAGGCACCTTTGTATTTTTATTTCGATTTCTGGTTATGTACTTGTTAGAGTTCCTCTATACCCAAGATATTTTTTCTCTTAATGAGTTTGTGGTGACAGGTTCTTTTGCTTTATGATTGTGATCCTGTTTTGGCCAAATTTCTGGAAAAACGGGGGAGTAATTAGATAGCATGCTTCTTTAGTTGTGTGTTGATGAATATTATTTATTTTAGTATTGTCAGTCTATGTGTGCTGCAGGGGCTGGGCTTAACAGGTTGAGGGGAGATGGAATATCTCTCTGTTTTCTGTTGTTGCTGATGTGTTGTACTCTGGTACAATTCTTGTTTTAACCACACATGCATGTAAATATATATATATATATATATATATATATATATATATATATATATATATATATATATATATATATGTAAATTAATGTCACAAGTAATATGATATTTTCATTATTTAAGATAAATGTTGACTTTTTACTACTATTTTTCAAGATATTATATCGCTGCACAATGTTGTACTTTGAAAATGATTTAAACATATTACTCAATAAACCAATCACAAAGTCAAATAAAATATTACAAAAAAAATTCATATAAACATAAACTTACCTATTAATAATTTGTCTCATTTTAGGTTCAAGTGGTTTATGTAAGGAACACAACGTCGTTATCGTATTCATTGTAAATGTTTTAGATTGGCTATATTTTGTGGTAAAACTTATGTTTGTTTCTGGATGTCATAAGTAATGTTATGACATGTGAGTTAACCATTATGCAGGTGTGAAGTTTTTGTGTGCAGCTATTTTTAATCAGGATGTCAAGACTGATGTCATGACATATCTGACTGGGCCTGAAGACCTAAGTGAATCCAATTTTATGCGTGCATCCTTCAGTCATTATTACTGAGATTTTGTTGTGGTTTTAGCACGATTTTATCAGAAGGAAAAGAAGGATTAAACATGAGTTATTTTAGCAAAACATTTGTTCTTTCTATTTTTGTTCCTTTATTTAAGGAATTATTATTTCTGATTTGTGCAAGTTCAGCAGACCCAATGCCTATTCAAGGATCTACTTAAGGTTGTTTTACCCTAGTGTGAACATGTGGAAAATAAGGATTGTGTATACAGCGTTTTTCACGTAGGTCTGTTAGTTTCTTGTGAGTCAAGCAATTGTCTTTTGATAATTGTTTTGGACTAGGTGTGTATTTGTATTTTATGCACTCAAAGCTTTTAAGCAAGAGTGTTTATATTTGACTGAAGCTTTTAAGCAAGGTTAAAGATTGTTTTGAAGAGTGTCTTCATTTTCTTTGAGTAGGGAGTTCCTAGGTAGAATTGTCATTGGGTAGGGATTAAGTGAAAATATTACAAACTGGGGTGTTTGTGAGAGGGGGTTTCGTGGATAGGCATCCTAGCATCGTCTGTATCACACGCGAGTAGAGCCCTGGTGTTTGTGAGGGGGGTTTCGTGGATAGGCATCCTAGCATCGTCGATATAGGGGTTGTTTTTCCAGTCCACCCAAAGCGCCAGGATGAAGCTCTGTACATACTCCACCAGCCTCTTGTAGGCCAGTCTATCCTCGACCCCCATGCTCGAGAATTTGACCCGGTAGTGGTTGGTCGATAGGTTGAAATGGTCGGGCTGCCATCTCAAGGGGATCCTCAACATAAGTTTTTCCTCGCCATCGGCGTCACGCTTGTAATAATAAAGGGAGTTGAGGGCAAAGCGAGTGAGCGACTTCACCGTATACCACCGCCCTTTAAAATGTCGGGCATAATCGACGTAAGTCTTGAATAACCTCACTGGCTGTTTTAGAGACACCCAGTTGTGACGTCCCCGGGCACCCGACCGCTGCAGGAGGAAGATATGGAAGAATAGGGGCAGAGTGCACCCGATGCCAAGGAAGCGGCAAACTAGTTCGAACGCCTGGACGAAAGCGATGGCATTCGGATGCAGCTGCGAGGGCGCCAATCTGAGCCACCTGAAGACCCCTATCTAGAAATCGTTGAAGGGGAGCCTAACCCTCGCTTCTCTGAAGGCGAATTCATACATGGCAAACTGCTTCCCCGGGAAACGATGACATATATGATCCGTCTCCCGAGGAGCAAGACATTGCCAGTTCGTGGGATCTTCAGGCCCAATATCCTCCACCACGGCGTATGCGGTGCTCGTCTCGTCAGCAAAGTATGACTCTTCTTCTAACAGTTCATCCACGACCCATGATAGGTCGTTACGCCCGGACGAGGAGACATGCTCGTTTTCCCCATCGGCCTCTCCTTCCTCGACTTGTTGATGCTCGGCCTCTCCTTCCTCGACTTGCCGATACTCGGCCGTACCTGAAAGGCAGACAGGAAAAGTTGTGGGAGGATTCAGGCTTGCTTGTCTTGTGAAATGAGCTCTATAATGTTTGTATGTAATGTCTTGATTGGTCAGAAGGTTGGTGATGACATAGTTTGATTGGTATGGGCAAGTTGCAAAAAAGTCAATTTTGTGTACTTGGAGGTATGGAATGGGTCAGAGCTGCTCAAAGGGGTGTCTTGGCCTCAGCTTGCATTAAGGATGGCCATAGGATCAGATTACATGAGCTGTAACAAGTGGATGAAGAGTTTCCAAGGTTTTCGCACCATACATGACATGGTAACCCAAAAACACTGACCCAAGTTAGTCTCTCTTTGTCAACATCTACAGGGGACCATGGATGAATCTCCGAGAACCATTTTTCAATCCAAGCTTTGTCTTCTTCCACCATTCTACTGATGTCCCCTGTAACATCTTCTTCCAAAAGGCATAAATTAGCTCCAAGAGGAGTGGCTTTGATTTTATAATAACCTTCTACGTGCAAAGTGATTTGAACTTTGTACGACATTCCTGGTGTTTCCAGAACTCCCACAAAGGCTTGTTTGAATCTTTCCAAACCTTCATAATCCACATAAAACATTAAATGCGTAAAGTTTGGCTTATCCTCCATTAAACACTGGTTTGGCTTCTTGGCATATTGATTTCCATTACGATCGAAATTAGTCATCTGAGCATATAACACTCCAACCCTAGTTTCATTCTAATAAGGAGCAACTTTTTGAGGGAGATGTCTTGAAATTGCTATGGAGAAAGATTTTTGTCTCTGCATCTTCATCTCATCGATGTCTTCCTCATTAACACCTTTGTCGACCTTACAAAATCTCGGGGTATTGGCGGATATCTTGTTGCCATTAGTGACAATGTTGTCAAGCTTAATTGACATAAGATGTTTGTCTATTACTTTATTATATTTAAAGAAACCAATTATGTTACCCAACCTGTCTCTCTTGGGTGGTATGTAAACTTCTAATACCAATCCATACTCCTTGAAAATTCCAAACACCATCCTTGCATCATGGGTGTCTGGAAAGTGAGAAAAGTAAAAAGATGACGCATCCTGCACATCTTAACTAATGTCCTTCCCACCAATTAAACGCCTTCCAAACTGATCTCTTAGGATCAGAGATATGATTGAGCTGTTTTTTCGAAACAAAGGTCCATCCATTCTTGTTCTTCTCAACTGCGGCCATGCTAGTAAAACAATCGACACAACACAATCACCTAACTATACCTGAGGAGAACCACCTCCTTACCAAGGCCCTTAAACCCTAAGGCTAGGAATTTAAACCGAAGATAAGGAAAGTAAACCCCAAGTTCAAGCCAGGTAACTTGTATTGATAATATAAACTAGATGGGATGATGCATGGTCGCCAGCAATGGAACTAAGTCATATTATACTTCTGTGTGGACACCATAGCAAGAGATGAGAAACTATTTTTCTATTGAAGGATTGAAGAATGAGAGACTTACAAAAAATAATGTCACTCCAACTTTGAGAAATATGTTAAATTCAGAGGATAGTGTTGGAAAGTCAAATTGAGAGGAAAAAATTCAATTCTAGATGGCACAAATTTAGAAGACGTTTCTGATTCTAAATCTTTTGAGCTTGATTTGTCAGTTAAGCCTTAAAGTTTTTTTCCATCAATTTTGTTGTTTAATCTATAAAATTCATTCTTTAATGTAAATTATTATTATTATTATTATTATTATTATTATTATTATTATTATTATTATTATTATTATTATAGGGCACTGATTTTGGTTTTTCGTGATCGTCAATTTATTATTATATATTTTGAATTAAGCAATTACTACTATTTAGATCTTGTTTACTTAAATCAACATAGTAAATTCGTTAATTGGAATTTTGTTTTATTTTTATGCACGAAAATTGATCTCTTATTTTATAAATTTTAAATGTTAAATTTTTTTCTTAAATTCTTAATCTAAAAAATGATAATATGAAATGAAATAATATATGATTTGTATTATAGAACCATTAAGATGAATTAATATTTTTTTAATATTAATTAAAATAAATAATTTCCAAAGTTAAAAAATATATCATATATTACTTAAATAAGAGGTCCTCAAATAAAAATAGAGTGAAAAACTATAAGTTTTTTAATAAAAGAAATATAATATGAGTTTTGTTATAGTAAGGTCCTCAAATAAAAATAGACTAAAAATAGACTGAAATATAATAGACTAAAAATAGACTGAAAATAGACAGAAAACTAGAATTATAATAAAAATAAATCAAATTAGATAATAAACATATAGATTAAAGTGCAAAATTGATGGAAAAAAACTTTAAAGCTTAAGCGACAAATCAAGCTCAGCAGTGCCATTGTTTTCATTCACATTGGTACGATGATTATCTATTATTGAATCTTTTTCAGTTGAGCTTGACTTTCCAACAGCATTTTCTAAATTTAGCATATTTCTCCAAATTGGAGTGCCATTGTTTCCATTAGTTACATTAAGGCCCCCATTCTTCTGTCCATCAAGTAAAAAGAAATCTCTCACCTCTTGCTTTGGTGTCCACATAGAAGAAGGTGACATCCACGAATGCTTTGGGTTTGGGTTTGGTTTATGAATTCCAACTGATCCAAATCTAAATCCTTGAAAAGGGATTGTATACTTTGTGTAGTAAGGAATCGAGTAATGATCAGCCTCAATACCTTTAAGTACTTGTTTGTAATGTTTTGCGAGTGCACGCTCTTTCTTATGAGCGTTTTGGTGTCCTCCTAAAGATTGTGCAGTAACAAATTTTCTGCTACAAAATTTGCAAGGAAAATTTTTGGAAGACTTTTTCTCATTCTTATCTTTATTGTTGGACTTGTTATGAGCTAAACTTGTTGAAAGCTGATGATCAGATTTTACAATGTCCTTCTCCTTGTTGTTGATGGTGTTCTCTTCTGAACGGGCAGAGGATTGATGACAGGCTGCAGCCATTAGGGTTTGAATGATTGGTCAATCAAGTGGAATTAGGTAATGGTTATATATATATTTGTGTATCTAAGATTTCAATTAATTCAAATATATTTATAAATAAGAAAGAGATCTTTGAATTAAATTGAGATGTAATTATTTATTTACCAGTGCATGAATCTTTTTGCCTGATAATGATTTCAACACTGTCTAATTAATGCAGTTAATTATTGAGAAATCAGTGGAAGTAAACTAATCATAATTCAACCTACTCAGATGATTGGACTGTTTTTAATTTCATTTTTGTACCTCATTATAGTTTATTTGCATATACCACGAATAAATAGTGTTAATAAATAAGATTGGATTATAAAAATAAGACTATTCTATAGAAAATTGTTTAAATAAATTGTATAATTAAAGGATAAAATAATGCATCAAAACAAACAATTATCTTTATATATAATATAAAATATAAAGACATTCATTTCTGATTGATTTTTAAATATTCTAATTTAAAAATTATAAATTATCTAAATTAAAAATAATTTTATGTTCGACATATATAATATTATTACAAAAGGTTAAATCATCTAATAAATTGTATTAATTAGAAACTAAGTAATAATATATTTATGCAATACATCCTACTAAAAAGAAATAAAAAATATTAAGATATATTAGAGAACTTGTAATTTGATTTTGGAAATTTTATAGGAATTAAATAATTTAACAAAATAATTTTAATACACATTCAATAATATTCAATTTTATGTAGTTTTCGATTTTTTTTTAAACTGTGTACAATTTTATTTTGGATAAGTTTATATTTGATCATTGTTAAGAAAAACTAATATATTCTGAAAAATAAAAACTATCAATAATAAACTATCAATCAATTTTGTATTTATTATAATGTGTATATGATACCCTATAAATAGGACCAGGACCGGCCTAGGACCAGGACAATCAGACTCACGGTCCAGGACCTCAAAAAATCGAGCATCTCAAAAAACAAATTATAATAAATAATAAGTAAACTAGATATATGTTATGTTTTGAAGGTGACCCAGTGGTTACAATGATTTTGTAATCTAATTGTTAGGGGTTCAAACCATGTGTTATTATTTTTTTAAAATTCATATTTATATATTTGGTAATCTCACAAGAATCTTTAATAAATAATAGGTACTACCTACAAATATGAATTAACAAATTCAATTAATTATGATAATAGAAAGAATGTCACTAAACAAAATTAATCAAATTCAATTAATTATGATAATGGAAAGGATGTCACTAAATAAAATTAATCTAAAGTTGAGTTCAAACAAATTTATAATTAATTATTATAGGTCCGAATTTAATTGGAATGCACTAACAGTATAAAGGAGTTTTACATTGTCAGTGAGTTATAGCCGTTGGATGTTGAAACAAGTTTGACTTTTATTTTAAAAACAAATAAAATAATACAAACGGATGATAACAATAAATTAAAGGTGTAAAACTTTTTACACTATCAATACATAACAATTAATCCCTTAGTCACTATTTTAAATAAACTATGAAAAAAATTCTAACTATATTTAATACTCTCAAATTAATTTTATCATGTAATTGAAAGACAATCAAATATGATTTGGTTAAACATCAAGAAACTAAAATGAATTTGTAATTATAAATCAAAGAGATGAAAGATTAAAAGATAAATAAATAAATAAAATAATGAAAATTAAAAGTAAAATCTCCATTTTCTTTATAGATTTTACAAAATTCATATTTTTATTTTACTAAAAAGGAAGCTTGGATTAATATAACTAAAAAATATCATATATGCATTCCATGACCTTTTCAAATTTTTTATATAAGAAAAATTGAATAATATATATAATTTTTATTTGAAAAGATCCCTCATATAATAAATTCATTTGTTATTAAATTTATATGAAAAAATAATAGTTTTATTACTTTATATTTTATTTTATAAAAATATATTATTAAATTTTATTTGATAATAGTAAATTAATTTTTTTATTAAGACAACATAAATATTAAAAGAAATATGCCTAGTTTTTAAATTTTTCCACCATGAATTCCTGCTGGGTTTTTCTTATCTTCTTCATCTGGTAACTCAAATCCGACAAATCCAAGTGGAAGCGGTGATTTATCTTCGGTTTAAACTCCTAGCTTTCAAGCTTAGAGACCTTGGTAAGTTATTCGTTCTTCATTCTGATTTTAAGGTTTGGTAGTTATACGGAAGTCTTATCATGGTGTGAGAGAAAGTCGTTAGAAAGGGTAATTTTGGGAAGGGAGGTAGTTTTTCAGTCTGGAAAGAGAATCAGGGCAAAGGATCGGCTAAGGGAGAACCAACCACTTCTTTCTTCTTGATAGAGTTCCCTGAATCTTCGAGAGCGAAGGATTTGTTTGAGGTATTTCAAGCATATGGTGTTATTTCAGAAGTTTATATACAAGGGAGAAGAGACAATAGAGGAAAACGTTTCGGGTTCACAAAGTTTCGAAAAGTCCACGATGCTCGGATTCTCGCAACTAAGCTTGATAACATTATGTTGGAAGGTAGGAAGATATTCGTGAACATTCCTAGATTCCAACAACCGGAGAATACGAATAGAGCTGCTAGAGTATTCAGAGAATAGGATAAGAGCAATGTTAGAAGTGGTATAAGCGATATCAGAATGCAGAATGTAACCTTAATTCATAGATCCTTTGCAAACATTGTTGGGGGTGGCCAACCAAATCATGCCGACAATGTGAAGAGCTCGAAACCTTTGGTGTTGGAGGTGCACAACAAGATTCTGGACATAGTGGAATCTATGCGGGTTGGGGTGGTTGCTGAGGGAGGATGTGCTTACAATATCCAAAGAAGATTGAACAAAGAAGGGTACTTTGACATCAAAGCCTTTCCTTTAGGTGATTCTAAATGCCTACTTGAGGATTCTTCAGGAGGGGACATTGAGGAATTCCTTTCAGATGTTGCAGCTTGGGTTGATTTTTTTTGGTTTAGTACTATCCGGAAGTGGAGTCAGTGTGAGGTTGATGGTTCTAGAAGAGTGTGGGTGAATTGCTATGGTCTTCCATGTGTGGCTTGGGGGGACGATAACTTCAAGTCAATTTCTTATACCATAGTGTTGTACCCCAAATTTTACCCCTAACTGTTCTCCTCATATTTTCATCGCACTTAAGAATATTCCAAGATTGTTTTTTTACTGTCAATTACAACTCATTTTTCGAATTACGCATGAATTTATCTTTTATTTATTTCTTTCCATTTCCGAGTTTCTATTTAATTTCTGTTTCTCATTTCCGAGTTTTTAATGTATTTTGTATCTTTATTTTCAATTGCAAACTCTATTTCCACTACGCCAAAAATGTTTTTTAACAACGCATCTTAGACAGCGCTTTTAAGAGAAAGCGCTGTCTAAGGTTAAAATTAAAATAAAACACGGAAAATGTTCCAAAAAAATAATGAAAGCGCTGTCTAAGGGGGGGGTCTTAGACAACGCTTTTTAAAAGCGCTGTCTAAGACCCCCCCCCCCCCTTAGACAGCGCTTATAGAAAGCGCTTTTAAATATTCACCTTAGTCAGCGCTTTTGATAAAGCGCTGTTTAAAGTTTTTAAATTTAAAAAAAATAAAACCATAAGCGCTGTCTAGGGGGGTTTAGAAAGCGCTTTTGGGAAGCGCTGTCTAAGGCATACCTTAGAAAGCGCTTTTCCCAAAAGTGCTGTCTAAGGTCTTATTAAAATTAAAATTCAGACTTCTATTTTCGTTCTCTGTTCTTTCTGTTTTCCCTCCTAACAGCGAAAGCGAACCCTAACAGCGAAATCGCATACATTGTTTCAGTCATTGAAAGTGTTTGAATCGTTCGTTCTTGATTGTGGTATGTTCTTCATTTCTTTACTTTTTCATTCATTCGGTTTCAGTTCTTCTTCATTCATTCACTGCGGTTTCATTTCGTCATTTCTTCAGTTCTTCGGTTTCAGGCATTGCAAGAGTTGAATCGTTCATTTCTGAAAGTGTTTGAAGAATCTCATTACGGTATGTGTTTCAGTTTTGATTTTTTTAGGGAAATATCAGTTTTGATGTTTTTAGGGAAAAATCAGTATTTTTCATGCTATGTTTTTGGTTTACATATAACAAGATTGTTCTGGTTGTGGTTGTTTGGTTTGGGTACATTCCATAACTCTGCGTGTTTCCCTGATTTAGAAGGCTTCTTGATGAGAATGTTTGGGTCCACATTCCCGGAAACCGTCACCTTCCCCTGTTCTGCATATATCTCAGTCGTAAACACCCCTGTCAATCATTAACCAACACAAAAAATCATAAGACTTTGTTTTTTGTTTCACTTAGGATGATTCTAATTAGTTTATCAAGAAGAGTGCAAATCATAAGACTTTGTTTTTTGTTTCACTTAGGATGATAAGTTTCATACTGAAATTATGGATGATATATATATATATATATATTAAAGTAGTTCCTCATGGATGGTAGAAAGACTTCATTAATTTAGTTTTTTTTTGAATTGATGAAAAGATTCGAGTGAGATAATATGAGATGGAAAATAGTGATATTCTATTGTTTACTTTAGTTATGAAAATGATACTACCTTAGTTATGTATTTTCGTCTGGATTGATTGTTTACTTTAATAAGTAGGAAAACCATGGATAAAACATGGATCTGTGCCGATCGAATGACCAAAGAGTACGAGAGTGGGGTTGCGGAATTCATTAAGTATGTTGTTCAACACGCTGAAAACCCCAGACGAATGCATTGTCCTTGCTTGCGTTGTTGTTATATTGGTAAGGTTGACGCACATGGATTGAAATCGCATTTGCTGAGGCATGGAATTGATCAAAGTTATCAGTGTTGGATATTTCATGGTGAGAAAATTAACGGGAATGTTGAATCGAGTGGAAAAAGTAATACGACCTATGCTTCATACGACAAAGACACGGAAACATATGATTGTGATCGAGTTGAAGAGATTGTAGAAGCACTGGAAGAAGATCTTCATGATTGTCCTGAAATGTTTGAGAGGATGGTAAGCGATGCAGAGAAACCGTTGTACAAAGGTTGCACTAAATTCTCAAGACTTTCTGCGGTATTAAAGTTGTACAACTTAAAGGCGAGCAATGGATGGTCGGATAAAAGTTTCACAGAGTTGTTGGCCCTTATGAGAGAAATGCTACCGGATGATAATGTTCTTCCTAATCGAACCTATGAGGCAAAAAAAATGTTGTGCTCTATTGGCATGAGCTATGATAAGATACATGCTTGTCCTAACGATTGCATTTTGTTTCGTAACGAATATGCAACGTTAACTGAGTGCCCTAAATGCGGTTTGTCTCGATATAAGAAAAAATTATCTCCCGCAAAAGTCTTATGGTATTTTCCGATAATTCCGAGATTTAGGCGCATGTTTCGTAGTGAAACCGATGCAAGACATCTTACTTGGCATGCAGATGAAAGAATTATTGATGGAAAGTATCGGCATCCGGCTGATTCACCACAGTGGTCGAAGATTGATAATGATTATCCTGAGTTTGGATCAGAAGCAAGAAACCTTTGATTGGCATTATCTACTGATGGAATGAACCCACATGGTCTTCAAAGTATTTCACATACCACATGGCTTGTGATTCTTATGATTTATAACCTACCTCCGTGGCTATGTATGAAGCGTAAGTACATGATGTTATCTATGTTAATCTCTGGGCCTAAACAACTAGGTAATGACATAGACGTATACTTGACACCTCTGATCGAAGATTTAAAGATTTTGTGGGAGAACGGTGCGGAGTTTTATGATGGATATAGGAAAGAAAGTTTCAATTTGAGGGCGATGTTGTTTGGCACAATTAATGATTTTCCAGCATACGGGAATCTATCTGGGTATAGCATTAAAGGTCAACGTGCGTGTCCTGTTTGTGAAGACGGAACCGATACGATTCGATTGGAACTTTGCCAGAAGAATGTGTTTCTCGGTCATCGTAGATTCTTACATTCTAAACATCACTACCGTGGGTGGAGAAAAGCATTCAATGGAGACACCGAACATCGTAGAGCTCCACCCGCATTGTCAGGTGAACAAGTTTTTGAAAAGGTGAAAGATGTGCATACTGAGTTTGGCAAGCCTTTTGCACATAAGATTGTGAAAGGTGGGTGGAAGAAAAGGTCGATATTTTTTGAATTGCCATATTGGAAGTCTTTGTACGTGAGACATTTTCTCGATGTTATGCATATTGAAAAAAACGTATTTGAAAGTGTTATCGGTACATTACTCAATATCAAAGGCAAGTCTAAGGATGGCCTTAAAGAAAGGGAGGACATGTTAAAAATGGGAATGAGAACTGAATTAGCACCCGTGAAGAAAGGAAGACGAACATATCTACCACCTGCTGCTTTTACTTTATCTAGAAAGGAGAAAAAAATTTTGTGTAAGTCTCTGAGTGAAGTTAAGGTTCCAGAAGGATACTCATCTGATATCAGAAGACTTGTTTCTATGAAAGACCTCAAGTTGAAGAATTTGAAGACACATGATTGTCATGTTATAATGGAACATTTTCTACCGATCGGTATACGTTCTATTTTGCCAGAAAAAGTAAGAAGTTCCATAACTAAATTGTGTTTTTTCTTTAGGTCAATTTGTAGTAAGGTGATCGATCCCGAGTATGCAAATTTGTCATATTTTGGAGTTATTGAGCACATTTGGGTGTTTGATTACGAGAAGTTTCAGATTCCCATCTTTGGTTGCAAGTGGGTGAATAGTAGTGGCATACGAATGGATAAGTTTGGATTTTTGCAAGTTGATCTTAATAGGGTGGGGTACAAAGATGAACCTTTTATTCTAGCATCTCAAGCTAAACAAGTGTTCTATGTGAATGACCCGAAGAGTACAAAATGGTCTATAGTGCTTTTCTCTAACAAAGTGACTAATGATAGTGGTGTCGATCAATGTGATATTGATGTTGAGAATGAGTCATGCATTAGACAGAATGAGTTGAATAGAAATGATGAAGTTGAGGATCTTATACCGGATGAGTCATATATAAGAAACGATCATAATGAGGGAATTTGGATCAATTCATCCGTACGCATTGCTAAGAAACAAGTGATTAATATTCCAACAAAGAAAAGAAAGAGATGTTAGTGACTTAGGTAAATTATCCATGGTTTCTTTATTTTATTTTTTCAATTGTTTTGATTATAAGTTATATGTGATAATGCATGATTTCTTTATTTTTTTGTTTTCAATTGCTTTGATTATAAGTTATATATGATAATGCATGATTTCTTTATTTTTTTTATTTTCAATTGCTTTGATTATAAGTTATATATGATAATGCATGATTTTTTTATTTTTTTGTTTTCAATTGCTTTGATTATAAGTTATATTTGATATTTGATGGTTTCCTTGGTTTATTACAGGTTAGACATGGCTGATGACCAACATGAGGAAGTTAGTAAAAAAGTATCCGCGGAAGAAGAAATTCGAATAGGCATCACAGTAATGAGAAGGGTGGTCCAAGGAAGATCTCGAGGCATCATACTAGATGTCTATTGGAGCACCCAGGGACAACTTATAGAACCTAATGGGCATACCTTAACTAGTTTTATCGGTGCACTAGTAAGGAATGAAATTCCCATTACATGTGATGATTGGAGAAACAAAGAGCTGAATGAGTCCAAAGAAAAAATTTGGAGTGAGATAAAGGTACAATCATTTGGCCCTTAATTATACGGTATCAATTATGTTTTTTCAATTACCGATACTAACTATCAATCTGTATGTTTTTCTTAGCGATGTTTTAACATCGAAGAAGAAAGAAGAGGCTTTTGTATGAAATTGGCCGGAAAGCTTCTAAGAGGGTTTCGGACATTTTTATCATCCAAGTTCCTTAAGGATGCGGATGGTAATTTTGTGGATGCGGAGCTTCCTAAAAAATATGAAAGTTTGATATCGGCTGAAGAATGGGAAGCTTTCAAATCCAAAAGACAAGACCCAGTTTTTCAAAGAATAAGTGCTACAAATCGGGAAAGAGCATCAAGTCCCGCATATCCGTACCGAAAAGGACGTGTCGGATATGGACGCTTAGAACAATCCATGGTAAGTATTTATAAATTGCGATAACAAATTTGTTCATCATATATTAGTTTTATCTGATCAAATTGTATGCCTTAATGTGTAGCTGCAGAAGGAGGAAAGTTCAGAATCATCTCTTCCTGCACATGTTTTGTGGAAGGAAGCCCGTGTGGGCAAATCTGGAGTTCCTCAAGAAGAAGTTTTACAAGTATACCAGAAATGTGTAAGTATAACATTTTTTCATTAATTGAATAACATTTTTATACACAAATATTTGACAAGTGTACGGTATTCATCTGATTTTTCAGGAGGAGCTATCTCAGTCTTTATCTCCCGATGATACTAGGAGCATACTTGGTCGGGCATTAGATGTCCCTGAGTATTCTGGTCGGGTGAGGGGTAAGGGATTTGGAGTCACTCCGACCTCCCTGAGTATTAAAAAAGGAAAGGATCCTAGTAATCGAGAGCTTCATGCAAGAATGGAAGCCATGCAAGCTGAGCTTGATGCATTGAGGAGAGAAAGAGAGGCTAGCGCCTCAACAGTATACAGAGATGCTTCGGACAAAGACAGTATCAACTGACCTTTCGGCCGAACATTCCAGAGGTAATTACATATAATTGTCTTAAATTGAACTATTTCCTTAAATTATGTATTTGACATATATACACATTAACGATTTCTTGTTATTATTGGTTTTAGGGCATTTCCCATTGTCAGCTGTATTTGTCGTCACCATACTATCGGATGGTTGGCAAGGGAAAAGTGCATAACGTTAGCGGAGTATTACTCCACACTAGAGAGCTCCCTGCTGGATGTTTGAAGGTATCAGTTGATATTGCAGTTGAGCCGAATGCAGCATTACCATATCCTAGCGATGATTCGGATGCAACAACGGTGCACGAAGCAGTAGGTTCGTTTGTTGCATGGCCGACAAACCTCATATGCGTAGGATATGAGGTATGATTAAAACTTATGTTAACTTCCTTGGTATATTCAAAGTTTAAAATTTATGCTTAAAATTTTACTTACATATTTTCCTATGTTAAATAGACTCCCACAAAATCCAAATCAAAAGATAGTGCGATTCCACGGCATACCGAGTCCACGGTTTCAAGAAAAGAGGTATTATACAATTATATGACATATATTCATGGAAGTTGTTACATTCTTAATTTTATCTAACTATTTATATGACATGTAGCTTCAAGAAAATGAGGATAGCAATGCCTCCGCACAACAAAAAAAAGAGGTTAGCAACGCCTCCGCACGGGTACAAAGTTCTGGTGCTAAGAAGACCGTAGCTAGGAAAAAACCTACCACCAAGTATAGGTCGTGCCTCAGGACATTTCTAGAGATGACCGATATACCGACCGGAGGTGTTCGGACTGTACATATGGAGGTAGGGATTTTCGGCTTTGATTACGAACAAATGATTGGTAATGAGGACTTCATGCAAGTTTTTGGTCGTGAAGAAATCGGCGTCAACGTTGTCAATACATATGTTAGGTAAATCCGGACTACTTTGTTTTATTAATTAAACAACTTATGTTAATGATGTTTACTTTATGTTAATGATGTTTTTATATTAGGTTTTTGTATGACAAATTGATGCGCCCCAATGGTTTGGACGTGTCATTCGGATTCTTAGCACCCGCGACCGTCAACTATGGTTTAATGTTAAGTAGACCGGATATCGTGACGGAGTACGTTCTTCGGATCCTCATGGACAATAAAGATGCGGAGAAGTTGTTTTTTATACCGTTTAATACCGGGTTAGCATTTCATTCTAAATTCATCTATTATAATTATTTTCCAAGTTACCATCTAACATTTGCCTAATCATTACAGTGGATATTGGTTGTTGCTCGCAATCAATCCTATCCGAGAAATTGTGTATTATCTTGACTCGTTAGGAAATGATTGGACAACATACCCGGATATGAAGGTCCTAATTGACACGTAAGTGAGAATGTTCAAAATTTTTCTTAGTTTATGTGAATTGTTCTAATTGCTTCATTTTTATTTTATTAGCGTCCTACAAGCTTTTCGGGCCCAACGAGTTATCCAAACCTCAAGGAGGGGCGCTAACTCCATTACATGGATTAAAGTGGCGGTATATTTTTAATTACCATGTTTTTTATTATATTAGTGATGACTACACTTGATAAAACTTAGGATTTATAATCCATATTTTTTTTTCATATGTAGTGTCCTCGTCAACGTAATCAAATAGATTGCGGGTATTTCATGTTGAGGTTTATGCGAGATACTCTCGTTTTGGGCCGATTAGAGATTCCCACCGATGTATGTATTTCTAACTTATGAGTTATTTTTATATTTACACATATCTCATATAATTAAATAGTTGGAATTAATTCAAAATATGTTATATTATTATGTAGTACTTTGATGAATTCAAGTGTGCATCTTATACAAAGGATCAAGTGGACGAAATCAAAGAGGAGTGGTGTCAATTCATGATAGAGCTCAAAGTTTGTTCATAAATTTGTGTAATTAATGTGTACATTTGTAGTAGTATATGTAATGACTTATAAATGTAAACATAAATTTGTATATATTTTGATACATTTATGGCAAAATTGGTTTGAATTGGTTTGAATTGGTTAGCCAAAAATTGGTAAAAAAAAGGCCAAAATGGCATATATATAAAATGTGATAATTGTCTGCCAAAATCTGGTTGAAAACAGGTAGAAATTCTGGTTTATAAACCTGGAAAAAATGTGGTTTCAAACAAATCCTTCAAAAAATTTCGTATACCTTAGACAGCGCTTTTGTAAAAAGCGCTGTCTAAGGGGGGGATTAGAAAGCGCTTTAGGCAAAAGCGCTGTCTAAGGGGGGGCTTAGACAACGCTTTTTGAAAAGCGATGTCTAAGGTATACCTAAAAAAATTAAAATAGGAGGGGCTTAGACAGCGCTTTTGGCCAAAGCGCTGTCTAAGGGGGGGGGGGGCTTAGACAGCGCTTTAGGCAAAAGCGCTGTCTAAGGTGTACCTAAAAAATTTAAAATAAGAGGGTATTATAAAGCGCTTTTGGCCAAAGCGCTGTCTAAGGGTGGGGGCTTAGACAGTGCTTTTAACATTTTAAAAAGCGCTGTCTAAACCTTTAGCAGCGGAGGTTTAGACAGCGCTTTAAAGCGCTGTCTAAGGCTAAAAAAAGCGCTGTCTAAGGTCTTGTTTGTTGTAGTGTTCTATTTCTTTATTCTATTTTCATTTTTTTTATTTCTACTACTAGTCTTTTAGTCAATCCCTAGTTTTATATATATATATATATATATATATATATATATATATATATATATATATATATATATATATATATATATATATATATATATATATATATATGCATAACCATTTTAAAATTAATTTTCATTTATTTTTCAATATCTCATTTTTAATCTCTTAAATATTTATCTCAATTCCTACTTCCAATTTTTATTTTCATTTATAAAAAAAAGAGGGGGTTTGTTTCTATTTTTATTATAAATTTCAATTTCAATTACTAGTTTAGCTTTTTAGTCATTCTTTATTTCTTTTTTATTTTTATCCATTTTTCTAAATTTAATTACTACTCTTTTTTTCTTTCAAATTCTCACTTTTTAATTAATTTTTAAATTTCTACTTCCAATATTTATTTTCAAAAAAAGTTGTTTCTATTTTTCAATTTCAATTTAAGTTCAAGTTCAATTTTATTTTTAAATTTATATCTCAAATTTTAACTTCCAATTTTTATTTCTTTTTAAAAAAAACAAAAAAAATGTTTCTATTTTTATTATAACTTCCAATTTCAATTTAAGTTCAAGATTCAATTTTATTTTTAAATTCATTCTCCAATTCATTTGTCAATTTCAATTTCTGTCCCAAGTTTAGTTCATATTTTCTAATTCATATTCCAAATTTCCACTTCAAGTTCTCACATCATTTGTAAATTCAAGTTTTAAATTCAAGATGTAATCGCATTTCAAATTCATCACGAACTCAATGACAAAATTCCTTCTAATGATTCATTCCAAGTTCATGAAAAAAAAGGTTTGTTCCAAACCACAAAAAATCCCAAACTTCTATTTTCAAGTTGTTAATCTCAAGTTACAATTTAATTTTCAAACTCATAACCGAATTTAATTACAAGCTTTTGTCAAAATTACATACAAGTTACAAGATACAAATTAGCATAGTTACAAAATTCAAAACTAAAGTGGTGCTTGATTACAAATGGTTCAAAGTTTATCATCATAAGCAAATGCACCCAACTCCATCTTGTTTTCTTGATTTCTTCATCTCCAAACTTCATGTATCTTCCATCCTCATGGCAATACCATCCAATGCACATGAATTTTGAAACAAATAAGGATTAGAGAACACATATTTGGTCATATTCCAATTCATCATTCATATAATTACATCATCATATTAACACATTACAAATCATCAAACTCAATAAAAAGTCATATCTAAGCGGGTCTCACATTTTAATTTGTTTTCAAACATTCATACATGAGCATTTTTTCATTCAAGTTTCTCATCCATTATTATTCTATCATGTTGTTATGGCATCTAGTATAGAGCAACCTTTAGCAAATCTATAATTCACTTTTTCATCATGTCTAATTTTGCAACAAAAAATATTTTCTTTTCAATTCAAAATCAAAATTTGTACATAAATACAATGTTGCACATTTTTTTAAGACAAGGTATAGAAAAACAGAAAAAAGCAGCAGGGCTGCCAAGCCTTATTTGCACAACAGACAGGTTTTAAAAGGAGGGAAGAATAGAAAAAGAATGAGAATCCAGACCTGTTTTGCAGCAGGGTTGCAGGTGTTCTTCTTTAGCTATATCACTTCACAACAGGTGGAAATGGACATGTTTATAAGTCAGCAAAAAACCTGCCAAGTCGACAGCAAAGACCTACGTTTGCTTTTACACCAATTTGTGAAAGAAACTCATCCTTTAATCCATCCAAACCTGCAAGCTGAAAAAGACAGCATATTAGTATCAAACAAAGCTTCTGATTTTTTTTAGAAAAACTCAACCAAACAAGTTATATCAGTTTAAAAAGAACAAATTCAAACACTAAGGCCATGGATATAAAAAGACAGTTGTATCAGTTGGAAAGGGGAGCTAGCCGCGATTAGATTGGAAAAAATCAAAAAAGACAGAACAATAGCAAATAGCAGCCACAAAAAAAATCTATACCACAACCAGAAAACCTAGCAAAAAAAGAGATTCAAACCTTCAACAACCAACCCTTCGACTCTTCCGCGTCAGTAACCATCGCTACCGCTCACCCGCCGTCATCAAATAACAACCGAAGTACATAATCCAAAACTGACCTTCACAACACCTCCAAGTCCTCCAGATCGCAATCGCCGAACAACCCGTGTTCACCGCCTCTTTTGACCACCATAAGCCGGAATCCGCGAAAACAACCTCCAACAACCATCAGGATTTCGAGTCGCCCAATAACCTCCAAAAAACGAACGGCGGTGAACTATGTCGAAGAACAATCGGAGAATACGAATAGAGCTGCTAGAGTATTCAGAGAATATGATAAGAGCAATGTTAGAAGTGGTATAAGCGATATCAGAATGCAGAATGTAACCTTAATTCATAGATCCTTTACAAACATTGTTGGGGGTGGCCAACCAAATCCTGCCGACAATGTGAAGAGCTCGAAACCTTTGGTGTTGGAGGTGCACAA
Source organism: Lathyrus aphaca (assembly GCA_963966055.1). NCBI lineage: Eukaryota > Viridiplantae > Streptophyta > Magnoliopsida > Fabales > Fabaceae > Lathyrus > Lathyrus aphaca. Next base: position 734,923,158 of record OZ014519.1, on the reverse strand, counting down.
CAAGATTCTGGACATAGTGGAATCTATGCGGGTTGGGGTGGTTGCTGAGGGAGGATGTGCTTACAATATCCAAAGAAGATTGAACAAAGAAGGGTACTTTAACATCAAAGCCTTTCCTTTAGGTGATTCTAAATGCCTACTTGAGGATTCTTCAGGAGGGGACATTGAGGAATTCCTTTCAGATGCCACAGCTTGGGTTGATTTTTGGTTTAGTACTATCCGGAAGTGGAGTCAGTGTGAGGTTGATGGTTCAAGAAGAGTGTGGGTGAATTGCTATGGTCTTCCATGTGTGGCTTGAGGGGACGATAACTTCAAGTTAATTTCTTATACCATAGGGAAATACTTAGGTTGTGATGTCAAAACGGGAAAAATTGAAAAGTTTGATATTGCTAGATTCCAAATCAGAACTAATATGCGTTCTCTTCTGAACGAAGAGACGACAGTGGAGATCAACAACTCGTTTTCAATATTACGTTGGTGGAAGATTTTGGTGTAGACCAGTTTTCTTCGGATCAGGATGAAAAAGATGAAGAGATTTCATCTTGCTCCTTTGAATCTTCATCAAACTCAGAAGGTGAAGACGCGTGGAATAGGGATGGTCTATTCGAAGAGGATGAGAACTCCAAACATCATTCAACATGTGACCTGTCAGATTCCTTGCACAGTGTTGATAAAGCTAATAACGGTGGGATCGAGACTGACGAAGTATCTTTTGTGGGGGATATCCATGTTGATAGGTCTACTTTTAGAGAGGTGTTGGCTGGCATTGAGGTTGACCTTCCTATCCTTGCTGGAACTAGTGGGCCAGAATGCACGACTCATAAGGAGGCTTTTAGGGAGGGTCGGGATGATGGGATGTATCTGTTGGTTATGCCTAGGAATATGTCTTCTAACCGGTCATTAGAGGTCTTTCCAAATCAGAAAGATGTGAGGAATGGGGAACTTTTTGTTGACCTTAATATTCCTAATATTTTGTCTGGACCTCCAGGTGGCATATTAGGAACATCTGTAAGGACGAAGCCTAAAAGAAAAAAACTATTACACGAGGTATACGATTGCGTCAAGATACCTTACAATCCATCTTATTATTCTGCACTTCTACATGATGCAATTAGGAGCTCGGAATCTAAGGCTTCCAAGAAGGTTGAATATGCAAGAAGATCTAGTAGTCTTAACTCTCGTGAGTCAAGTGCTTCCCTTCTCTACTGTGAATCGATCACTGAAACTGATGTTGTTCAGGGAAACACTAGATGTAAGAAGCTATTGGATGATGTTCCTAGTAAGGTTTGGGAAGCCATGAAGAAAATTGGGATTCAAGGCAATGAGGGGGAAGAGGTTATTATGGAGATGTTGAGAGAACATGAATATTGTTACATTCAATGTAAGATGGTGTTGTAGTGTTGTCAAAAGAAGAAGAAGAACTCATATCTTAAGTAAGGGCAATGTTGATTTGTGTCTTTTACAGGAAACTAAAATCAGGTTGATGGATGATATTGTGATTCAGAGCTTATGGAAATGTTCTGACTTAGATTGGTCGGCAACAAATTCGGATGACTGCTCATGAGGCATTCTAACTTTGTGGAATGCTAAATAAATTAAAGCTTGCTCCATCTTTGGAGGCAAAGGGTTCTTGGGAATACATGCTTTTTGGAAGGATAATCCTTTGATAATCATTAACGTTTACTCTTCATGCAGCTTGAGGGAGAAAAGAGTAATGTGGACAGAAATTCTAGCTTTGAAAGGGCGATTTCACAACTGCAAGTGGGCCATTGGGGGAGACTTCAATTCCATAAAATTTGAAGAAGAGAGAATAGGGAAACATGGCCATGGTGGTAGAGACTTGATAGAATTCAGAGAATTCATTGATAACCTCCAGTTGATTGATTTACCGGTCATAGGTAGCAAGTTCACTTGGTTTCACTCTAGTGGCAATTGCAGGAGCAGACTGGACAGATTTTTGGTGGATGATTCACTCATTACTTCGATGAATTTGAATTGCCAATTGGTGGGAGAAAGAGAGACGTGTCAGACCATATACTAGTTTTGTTGAAGGCTAATGTTGTAAATTGGGGACCTAAGCCCTTTAGATTTTTCAATTGCTGGCTGGATCATGTAGAGCTCATACCATTCATAAGGAGTAGATGGAATGCTTATAAATTTTGTGGCACAAAGACACATATATTGATGAGAAAACTCAGAGCCCTTAAAGCGGATATTATTGAGTGGAATTCTAAAATATTTGGTTGGTTGGATCTCAAGGTCCAAGACTGCATTGATAAAATGAATAGCATTAATCTAGCTTTAATTTCGGAAGATTCAGATCCGAACGAGGAAAAAGCGAAAGAGGAATTGTTGGCTCAGGAAGGCATGTGGAAACTGCTTAGGTTGAAAGAGAGTATGATAAAACAGAAAGCTAGAATATCATGGGTTAACGATGGAGATCTCAACACTAAATTTTTTTCACAATAATTTGAAGGCGAGGTATCGAGCAAATTCTATTCAAGGAATTTTTGTTAGTGACACTTTGCTGGTTGAACCTGAGGAGATTAAGGAATCTGCAAAACTATTCTTTGAAACCAAGTTCAACGGTTCTGGTAATTTGAATTTTACATGAAGTTTGGAATCTTTGCCTTGTTTGAATTTTGATGATTGTGACTATCTGGAGTCTGAGTTTTCTAGAGCTGATGTCAAAAAGGCAGTATTTGAATGCGATGGTAATAAGTGCCCGAAAATTGATGGATACAACCTTAACTTTCTTAAAGCTTGTTGGGATATAGTGAGGGAGGATTTCTCCAACTGTGTTCTTGAATTCTTTCATACTAGTTACCTTCTGAAATTGTTCGCGTCTTCGTTCATTGCATTGATACCGAAAGTTGATAACCATCAGAGCTTTGATGAATTCAGACCAATTAGCTTGGTCGGTTGCGTTGCGAAAACAATTTCAAATATGCTAGAAAGGAGATTAAGTGTGGTCATCCATAAGGTGATTTCTCTGACTCAAACTGGTTTCATACTGGGTCGACAACTTATGGACGGATTTTTACTCGCTAGCGAAATAATTGATTATGCCAAAAGATTCAATAGAAAATGTTGGATTTTGAAATTGGACTTCACAAAGGCTTATGATTGCGTCGACTGGAACTATTTTATTTCGATTCTCTCAAGGATGGGTTTTGGAGGAAATTAGATTAAATGTGTGAGAGGGTTGGTTTGTAATAGTCATATGTTTGTATTAATTAATGGAAGTCCTTCCAAGGACTTTAAGGTGTTGAAAGGTATCAAACAGGGTGATCCACTATCACCATTTCTCTTTGCGATAGTGGCGGAAGGCCTGGCTTGGTTAGTTCGGTCAGCCATTTTGTCGCGGTGAGAATCGGATACCAAACTATTGATTTAAGCTTGAATCGCAAAACATTTATGTTCACCACCGACTTTAATTTAATCCAAAAGGAAAAGGGAAAAAGATCGTAAAAACCCTAAATGAGGAGAAACTAGGTTCGGGGGTTGATTATACCTAGGGAAGGTGTTAGCATCCTAAGCATCCGCAGTATCCTACGGGAACCTCTTGTTAATATTTGTAATTTTGTTATTTATTGCTTGTTAAAATTATGGGAACCTAAGGTTTTTATTTCTAATGGTGCTCGCACAACATCGCATCGATGCCTACGTATCGGGTGTAGAATCAGAGCGCTCGTAGTTCTCCTAAGGATTAACGAACACTTGGTTACGCTCAAGGTTCGCGGGGGAAGGTAAGTGTTATGGAAAACACTCACGTGACTTTAAGAAAGTCACAAAAAGTTATAAAATAAAAAGCTAAGGACCTAATGGCTAAGGACCTAAGGATAAAGGATGGCTAAACTTCCTATGACATTGAGTCAACAGCAGGAGTTCTTTCCCTTTTGGATTGAAAAGCAAGTAAATAAAAAGGTGCAAGCTCCTAAGACTAGGCAAAGGTTGCTACTTGCAAATAAATAAATCGAATAAAGTAAACAGGAAATGCAAAGACAAAGGCTTGGTAACCGGGCTATGGCTCGATATATGGATCGAGAATGCTGGGGTGGCAAACAAACGCAGTGCGACAATTTGTTTAAGTTAAAAAGCTGTGAAGTGTAAGGAATGTGCAGATGGCGATCGTAAACGACCGACTTACGTGTGTGAGTGAAGTGTGGTGAATTTCACTTGGCGTTGGACCAAGGAATTATTATTTTGAAAATTAAATTAAATGGTGTAAACTTGCGAGAAATAAATAATAAATAATAAAGTGAAATAAATTATGAAAATAGAAATGAAATGGATTGAATAAATTAAATAGAAAAAATAATGAATTAAATGGAAAGAAAATAAATAAATATATGAAATAGAAATAAAATGCAATGGCCTCATATGGGTCACGATTAATCGGAAACGATTTATCGTGGCCTTCGTTATATCATCGGCCCAAAAAAAAAAAGAAAATTATATATACATTTTTTAACTAATAATAATAATAGAAAAGAAAGTATTAAAATATAAATGCGCGAGAAATAAATAATTAATAATAAATGAAATGAGTTATGAAATAGAAATAAATAAATTAAATAAATTAAGTAGAAAAAATAAATGAATTAAATGGAATAAAAATAAATAAATGAATGTAATAGAAAAATTAAAAGCATGGCCTCATACGGGTCACGATTAATCGGAAGCGATTTATCGTGACCTTTGTCATATCATCGGCCCAAATAAATAATTAAATCGATAGTAACAAATCTAAACAAATTTTATTAGAAACTTAATAGAAAATAAAAATGGTCTCATAATAATTTCGATAACATTGGTTGAACCAAATATTAAGAAAATATAATTATATCATAGACCCCAACAGAGAGAAATATAAAATAGATAGATTATCAAGTAATTATCTAACATATATTTTTTTAATAATTTTTTTCAAGTGATTATAATAAAGAAAAATTATAAATAAACTAAGATAATAAAAATCAAAGAAATTAAAATACTGAAAACAAAGAGAATTTAAAAAAAAAGAATAGGAAGGCAGCGCTGGATTCAGTGTGCTGATAGTGATTCGCACGGTTCATGGGCCCAAAGGCCCAAAACATCACTAGCTGGTCTAAAAAACGAAACAGGGGGTGCATTGTGAGTATGGTTAGTGTGATTCGTGGAAATCAAAGAGGCTGAACAACAACACTAGGGCCCAAGGAAGAAACAAATTCAAACAAAAATAAAATAAGAAAATATTAAAAGAAAAAGAAAATATCAAAGAGAAAAGAAAATAAGGTCAGGACGCAAATCCCAAAACACGAATCCCAGAAGAAAAACGCAGTATTCTTCTTTGTGCATCAATCGCGTCTCTCCCTCTCGGCTTATGCTTTCTCAATCTCGCGACTCACTCTCAGTCTCTCACTCAAAATCTCTCAGCTTTCGTCTCTCTCTCAACGCGGACAATCTCTCAAGTCTCTCGCCCTCGCTCACGGACCTGCTCCTCTCTCGTACTCGCACTCACGATCTCACTCTCAGAATCATCTCTCTCTCACAGTCGCGATGGTCTCTCGCCGTCTCTCTCAGGTATCTCTCTCTCAGGTCTCTCGCCGTCTCCCTCTCAATGGCGGTGGTATGGATTTGTTTGGATGGTGGCCGATTATTTTCGGATGACGGTGGTGAGGGTTGGCCGCGATTGTCGCAGGTTTGTTTGGGATCCTGTTCATCTTTGTTCACTCATTCACAGCCAAGATTCAGAGGTGGTGGCTCACGGGTTGTTCGGTTTTGGACGGTGAAAGGCAAGGGTTACGGTGGGTGTGATTCAGATTGGGAGTTTGAGGGTTTGGTTTGTGAAGGTGAGTGATGAGCGATGGTTTCTCACGGCGCAACAAATGCAACTTGCGGCGATGGTTGTCAGCGAGAGTTCGGTGATTTCCGCGTTTGGAGATGGGTTGTGGCTCGCGGCGACTCTCTCTCACAGTGATACACAGTCGAGTGTGTTTGTGAAGGATGGTGAAGCTGAGTTTTGAAGTTAAGGAAGAGGTATGAGTTCGTCGCACTTTTGAAGGTGATGAGATTTTTGGTTTGGTTCGGTTCTGACTCTAACCCCTCTGTCTGTTTGTGATTATGTGTTTCCGCAGGTTTTTGGTTTCACTGTGTTCGTCTTGGCTTGGTTGTGGCGAGGTGAAGGGTTGGCAGGGCTGGTTTACGAAGATGGCGTTTTAGGTTCACGGTTGGGTTGCGATTTCTGGTTTTTTAGCGGTTTGTTTCAGTTTGTAATGGCAGCTGGGTCTTCACGGTTTAGTAGCTTCAGTGCGTGATGTATGTGGCGGTGAACGTGTTTGTTACAGTTATGGTGGATTCAAGTTTCATGAAGGGTGGTCGTGAAGTTGGTTCTGAGTTATGGTCTTGATGGTTTCGCGGTTTCAGTGAGTGTCTCATATCTCCCCATCTCTGTTTTGTGTTTTGAAGGTAAGGTTTTGATTTACGGAAACAAGTTCATGGAAGAAAAGAAGGATGGAGGGGAGTGTTTGAAGCTGGAGACGATAAGCTGATGGTGAGATTGAAGATTAACAGCGGCTTGTGAAAATGGTGATGAAGGGCTATCTGGTTCGGCGGCGGATGTTGAAGGGAAAGACAATGAGGTTAGTTTTGGGACAGTAGGAAGTTATTTGTCATGCTGCGATGGTGGTTTATTTGAGTTTCCATGGTGATAGTTTGCTTCTCAGCGGTTCGGTTGGAATTGGATTAAGGAAGTGAGTATTCGTGGGTGGCTGTTATGGCTCTGTTTGGAAGTGAAAGTGTGTTGTTTGAGTTGTCTGTTAGAGTGGTTGTGAGGAATTATTTATGGTTATAAAGGTTGTTGGCTTAAGTATGTTTGATGTCTGTGAAGAGATTGGCTCAGTTTAGAGGGATCAATTTGTGTGAGGGGCGGTTGTTTTTTGGAAGATGGAGGATTTACGGTGAAGGGGGTTTTGAAGAAGAAAGCAGGTTTGTAGTTGATGGATTTCACTCAGTTTTATGGTTCTGTTTTGGTGATAGCGGCGGATGATGAATAATGGTGATTATGAGATGGTGAGGGCTGAAGAGTTTCGGTTGTGGATGAGTGATTTGTAAGGCTATTGTTCGTGAAAGGTATGGAGAATGAGTTTGTTATGTATTGGCTTTTTTTTGTGTTTTATGACTGCTGTTTCTATGAAGTTTTAATATGAGGTTTTTGTTTTATGAATGCAGAAATGAGAAGCAACAAAATGAACTTAAAGGAGAAACATGAATAATATGCGAAAAGAGATGAAGGAAATAGAAATATACCGACCCGAACGTTATCGGGGTGAAGAATCCGCGATTGTAAGCGTTCTATTCCTCTTTCACTACAGCTCTACTTGCTGAATTTCCTGTGCTCTCTCTTTTCTTCCTTTCTTTTTGTTTTTTTTTGGACTGAATTTTTGGGACTGGTTTTGTTTATGTTTTGAGGGCTGCTTGCAGTGTTGTTTTGAGTGATTTGTGAGGCTGTTTGTATGTGTTTAGTGGCTGAGTTTGTAGTGTAACAGTTGGGATTTTTGGTAGTTTTGAGACAGATTTTTTGGGACTGGTTTTTGGGATGTAACAGTGTTGGGTTGGGGCTGTTTTGTAACTGTTTTGTGTGTAATTTTTGTGCTGGATTTTTGTATGTTGTTGCTGTGTTGAACTGATTTTTTTGAATATCACAGTGTGGTTTTGGGGCTGTTCTGATATGGTTCTTATGCTGAATTTTTTTGGTTGCTTGTAGGTGAAGGGTTTCAATAAAAGGGACAAGGCCTGAATTGCTGCTGTGGGTGGAGAAGTGGAGCAGGTTGTTGGTGGCTGCATGCTGATTTGGGGCAGATTTGGAGCTGTTGCATTTTGTATTGTAGTGCTGATTTTTTGTACATTTTTTTTCTATGCAATTGTAATACAAACAAAATAATATTATGGAATAAAAAAAAGTTGATTATTTACATTTGGGGTTAATTTGAAATTGAAACTTGAAAAGTGAAACTCTAAATTAGAATCTAAATAAAAACTTAAATTAAAAATGAATTAAAAAGAAATAAACTTAAAATTGAAAATAAACTCATAAACTTAAATAAATAACCTTGGAATTAAAATTAATTTAGAAACTTGAGAAATAAATTGGAATTTAGAAAATAAAAAATGTGGATATGAATTAAAATGGAATAAATGGTTAAAAATTAAAATTTAAATTAGAAGTGAATAAATAATAAAAAAAATTAAATTTAAAAATTGAAATAACTTAGAAACTTAAATAATTGAAATTAAAAAATTAACTTTAGAATTTGAGAAATAAGTTTGGAATTTAGAAAATAAAAATGAATCGAAATTGACATTAGATTTAAAAATAACAACTCGAAAATGGAATAAAATTAAAAATTGAAGAATAGAAAATAAATTCAAAAATAAAACTTAAAAATGCGAACTAGAAAATGAAAAGAAATAACAAATAAATTTAGAAAAATTGAAAATTGAGCTAAAGGTTAGAAATAGCAGTTAAAATAAAATCTTAACAAAGGAACTTACAAATAGAAACGAAAATGAAAATTAAAAATTGAAAAAATACGAAAATGAATTAAAAAAGTCATAAATAAATTAAATTAAAATGGAAGCTAGAAAATGAGAAAGAAACAACAGAAAATGAAATCGGGAAAAAATCCCTGCTAAATGCGATAAAAGTATGATTATGATATGAGCGATTAGGGGTAAAATTTGGGGTGTGACACATTTCTAATTCTATTTTGACTGAATTTGGAGTTAATAATGTTCCTACAGCAAGCATCCTCTAGTTCGTCGATGATATGTTGATTCTAGGTGATGGTTCTATGGCCAATATTTGGGCCTTCAAGGAAATCCTGAGAGATTTTGAATTAGGGTCAGGTTTGAAGATCAATTATTCAAAGAGTTGCATTTATGGAGTTGGTATGAAAGAGGGTATAGTTGAGGCAGCAAAATAATTTCTTCACTATAAGTCTGCTAAACTACCGTTTCGCTTCCTTGGTCTGACAATAGGTGGGAATCATTGTCGCTCCCGATGATTTGCATCCCGGTACAAGCGTGAACGGTCGACGAAAGAGAAATGAAAATGAAATGAATAGAGTCGCCAGCTAGGCATTTTTATCCCGAAGGAAAGGTAATGCTGGATAAACCTAGAAAACATGGATAAGACGGTTGCGAACCAGAGAAACTGAGAAAGGGGGTTGGTTACAACCTGGGAAGGTATTAGCACCCAGATTGTCCATCGTACTCGACGGGATCCACGCTTAAAAGATTGTGTTTAAAAGGGTAGTGTATGTGCTATCTGTGTGCAAAAGCTGGAAGGGAAATAAACAAGTGTCAGTGCAAAAAGAAATGAAATGCTCAGGAACTGAGGCTTAGAAAAGAATGCTGAAAGAGGGGGAAGACTAAGAGACTTTTGTTCGATAACAGTTAAGTTATGCCTACGTATCCTCGCGTGCAATGAGGAAGTCAGAACATCGTAGTTCGACTCAAAGAGACTGAAAATAAATTGACTGTGAACTGCTTACTTGTCTATGCTCAAGTGTATGACTCGTCTGGCTCGAGTGCTAACTGTCTTGCATTATACGGAAGAAGCAAGTTCTCGTTTATGAATGAGTGAGATGAGAAAAGAATCCCGAAGAGACGATTATTGTTTGTTTTTGTGTTTTCAGTTTTTTTATTGTTTTTGGTGTTTTGCATAGGATTATGAGCTTAAGCCTAAATCAAGGGTTTGTAAACTCATTATATCCTCCCTGATTAGGGATAATGAGCCTACTTAAGTATGAGATAAGCACCTCAACTTAATTACCATGATGATGTAGGATGAAGATCATTAACCTACTTGTGATTAATTAGATATTTTTGGGTTTTTGTTTAGTGTTAAGTAATGAGTTTAATCTCTAATCACAGATTAGTGAACTCATTACACCATCCTAATAGAAGGATAATAGATGAGAACACTTAAGCTGAGGATGATACCTCAACTTAATCCATGGTTAGGGGTTAAATTCATTATATAACAAAGCCTTTATTAAATAGATTTTAATTAAGGGATGAGATTAAGAAGTGGATTTTATGGTTTGTAAGACAGCTTGAGGGGGACTTGTCCATTAAACACTAGGGTTAGTCCTTCTTAACCATAAAGGAAGAATTAGAACCCTAATGTAAGGCCCAAGTTACAAGATGAAGTCTTAGTGATTATTAAGATGATTTGATTAAGAGGTTTAAACAAATTAAAGGTTTAACACTCCATCCAAAGAGAAGGATGCAGGCATAAGCCTAATTCCAAAGTCCTAAAACTTTAAGAGTTTAGTCTCTGATTATGAAGATGAGAAGAGAGACTCAAGGAGACTAAAAGGTAAAAGCTAGGGGGACTAATCATAACCCTAATTATTATCATGCTTGGATGTTCCTATGGTTTGTGAGGCCTAAGAAAGATCTTCAAGGAAGCCACCAATGGAAGAAGCAGATGAAAGGAGGATGAAGCAGAAGAATAAGTTACTTACTTCCTAAGAAGATAAGTAACTTAAAGGAAGAAAGTGAGAGAGATGGAACACAAGTGAACAAGTTCACTTAAGAGACAAATAAAATGCATATGAAAGAGATGAAAAGAAGTGAGAGGTGAAGGCAAATTCACCTCCCAAAATGACTTACCACCTGAAAAAGGTTAGCATGAATGCATAAAGTATAAAGGATAAAGAAATAAAGTGAAATGAGATGCAATGAGATGAAATAACCAAAGTCAGAAGTGTTTATGCAATGTTAATGTCATGTGAGATGATGCAAAGGCATACAAAGTGCATATGTATGATCATACAAAGATGAGATGCAAATGGAAGCATGCTTTGAAGTTTGAAAACACATGAAAGTTAATGAAATGAAATGGATGCAAATCATGGCAAATGAATGAAGAAATGATCAAGCATGGTTATAACATGTCCTAATATGTCTAAGATGACATATGAATGCAAGAAATGCTATGGCAAGTTCATGTAAGGATGCATATGCAAGATGAATGCAAATGAACACATAAAATTAGGGTTTTATGGACAAGAAAGATGCAAATGAACAAAACAGAAGCATATGACATGATAAAAAATTGAAACCAAGCTCAAACAAACCTTAATCCTATACTGGTTCAAAGGGAAAAATGCAAATCAATTTGAAAATGCAAGATAAATTAATGAGATAAATTACCTATAAACTACATACAATATACAAAACAATGCAAAAAGAATCATCTTCAAACTCTTCTTGGTTAGGCAGAAATGATTTTTTAAAGTTAGGGTTCAAAAAAATGAAATTTAGTGACCCTTAATTCAAAGAAAATTCACAAACTATGATCAAACCTAAAAAGAAATTTGTGTGAAGAGTTTGAAAATGTTTCTAAATGTATTGGGATGATTCATGATTGTTTTGGTGATTTTTAGAAACCTAAATGTATTTTTAATTAATTAAAAGACTTTAATTAATTAAAAATAACATTTAAATATTTTAAAAATGCTTTTTTTGGACTGAATTTTTGGGACTGGTTTTGTTTATGTTTTGAGGGCTGCTTGCAGTGTTATTTTGAGTGATTTGTGAGGCTGTTTGTATGTGTTTAGTGGCTGAGTTTGTAGTGTAACAGTTGGGATTTTTGGTAGTTTTGAGACAGATTTTTTGGGACTGGTTTTTGGGATGTAACAGTGTTGGGTTGGGGCTGTTTTGTAACTGTTTTGTGTGTAATTTTTGTGCTGGATTTTTGTATGTTGTTGCTGTGTTGAACTGATTTTTTTGAATATCACAGTGTGGTTTTGGGGCTGTTCTGATATGGTTCTTATGCTGAATTTTTTTGGTTGCTTGTAGGTGAAGGGTTTCAATAAAAGGGACAAGGCCTGAATTGCTGCTGTGGGTGGAGAAGTGGAGCAGGTTGTTGGTGGCTGCATGCTGATTTGGGGCAGATTTGGAGCTGTTGCATTTTGTATTGTAGTGCTGATTTTTTGTACATTTTTTTTCTATGCAATTGTAATACAAACAAAATAATATTATGGAATAAAAAAAAGTTGATTATTTACATTTGGGGTTAATTTGAAATTGAAACTTGAAAAGTGAAACTCTAAATTAGAATCTAAATAAAAACTTAAATTAAAAATGAATTAAAAAGAAATAAACTTAAAATTGAAAATAAACTCATAAACTTAAATAAATAACCTTGGAATTAAAATTAATTTAGAAACTTGAGAAATAAATTGGAATTTAGAAAATAAAAAATGTGGATATGAATTAAAATGGAATAAATGGTTAAAAATTAAAATTTAAATTAGAAGTGAATAAATAATAAAAAAAATTAAATTTAAAAATTGAAATAACTTAGAAACTTAAATAATTGAAATTAAAAAATTAACTTTAGAATTTGAGAAATAAGTTTGGAATTTAGAAAATAAAAATGAATCGAAATTGACATTAGATTTAAAAATAACAACTCGAAAATGGAATAAAATTAAAAATTGAAGAATAGAAAATAAATTCAAAAATAAAACTTAAAAATGCGAACTAGAAAATGAAAAGAAATAACAAATAAATTTAGAAAAATTGAAAATTGAGCTAAAGGTTAGAAATAGCAGTTAAAATAAAATCTTAACAAAGGAACTTACAAATAGAAACGAAAATGAAAATTAAAAATTGAAAAAATACGAAAATGAATTAAAAAAGTCATAAATAAATTAAATTAAAATGGAAGCTAGAAAATGAGAAAGAAACAACAGAAAATGAAATCGGGAAAAAATCCCTGCTAAATGCGATAAAAGTATGATTATGATATGAGCGATTAGGGGTAAAATTTGGGGTGTGACAGTTGCCCCTATTTAAATAACTTTACCAGATGGCGTGAATGACGATAGGCACTCATGAGATCATGGTGAAAGGTATTTAAATACAGAAATAACCGAAAATTTTGCCCCTAAATGCAATGTTATGCTGGACCAACCTATCTAACTCTGCAACTCTTATGCAATGAAATGATGATTATGGTATGAATGATCAGAATGAGAATGTCGACGACCACAAACCAAAACTCACTGGGGATAAAGAAACGAAAACGAGAAAAAATCAAAGTGATAAATCAACAGGTTCAAGTGTAACTGTTGACACTAAGAATAACAAAAGACGGGAACAAAAGGAAATCCAAAGCGTTGGATTAACGAATACAGACAAAACAAAATAAAATTCAAAGTGACTGCACAGTGGCACGATGTGACCCACTGGCACTAAGAATAAAACAAGACAAGGAAATAAATCGAAATGGTTGACCAATGGCTCTATGCGACCAAATGACTTTGAGAAGTAAAAGGCAACATATATTCAAAGTGAATGCGCAGCGGCTCTATGCGACCAACTGACACTAAGAATACAACAAAATAAACATTCCAAAGGGAAAATGCAGTGGCTCGATGCGACCAACTGTCATCGGAAATGATAAACATAATATTCAAAGTGAATGCGCAGCGGCTCGATGCGACCAACTGACACTAAGAATAACAAAAGGCTTATTCAAGGTGAATGCGCAGCGGCTCGATGCGACCAACTGACACCATGAATAGAAATAGGGCACAAAATTCAAAGAGAACGTGCAGTGGCTCAATGCGACCAACTGTTATTAGGAACAAATGAACATAATATTCAAAGTGAATGTGCAGCGGCTCGATGCGACCAATTGACACTAAGAATACAACAAAATGAACATTCAAAATAAATGTGCAGCGGCTCTATGCGACCTGCTAGCACTGGAAAATAGAAACGACACAATATTCAAAGTGAAAGCGCAGCGGCTCGATGCGACCAACTGACACTAAGAATAACACCAACAAAATATTCGAAGTGAATGTGCAGCGGCTCTATGCGACCTGCTAGCACTGGAAAATAGAAACGACACAATATTCAAAGTGAATGCGCAGCGGCTCGATGCGACCAACTGACACTAAGAATAACACCAACAAAATATTCGAAGTGAATGTGCAGCGGCTCTATGCGACCTGCTAGCACTGGAAAATAGAAACGACACAATATTCAAAGTGAATGCGCAGCGGCTCGATGCGACCAACTGACACTAAGAATAACACCAACAAAATATTCGAAGTGAATGTGCAGCGGCTCTATGCGACCTGCTAGCACTGGAAAATAGAAACGACACAATATTCAAAGTGAATGCGCAGCGGCTCGATGCGACCAACTGACACTAAGAATAACAAAAGGCTTATTCAAGGCGAATGCGCAGCGGCTCGATGCGACCAACTGACACCATGAATAACAACAAAATAAACATTCAAAGTGAATGCACAGCGGCTCGATGCGACCAACTGACACTAAGAATACAACAAACTTATTCAAGGTGAATGCGCAGCGGCTCAATGCGACCAACTGACACCATGAATAATCAACAAAAATGCTCAAAGTAGAAGCACAATAGGTTCGAAACCTATTGACGCTACAAAAGAAAGCCAAAATACAGTGAATGCGCAACAAGTTAAAACCGGTTGACACTAAGAATGATAAAGACAAAGTAGTCAAAGTATTCAAAACGGTAAATTAACAGGTTCAAATGAAACTGCTGACACCGAGGATAAGGAAGGAAATCACAATGATTTAGTAGCGGCTCTATGCGACCAGCTAGCATTGGGGATAGAATGCAGACCACCCAAAGATAGATCAACGGCTCTAAGCGACCGGCTAACGCAAAGAAGTAACAACAAAATATGTTGGAGTTTACAAGTAAGATAAAATGTCCAACCTCTGGAAATTCCTTCAGGAACCATCAGGAGAAAGGGTACAAATATGTACAAAATCAAATTGACTTGGATTTCAAACAAAAGGTTTCAGGATCTGCTTAACAGACTTTTGCCAATGACAATTGGACTTCAAGGAGATATTGGTGGTCATAGAGACAAAAACCAATCACAATTAGAATCCCACGGGGAACACCAGCAATTACTGGGGACAAAAACAAATGGTAAACCACTTCGGGTACCAACAACAATAAATTCTCAAATTGAACACTAAAGATATCTGGACTTGGAGTTAGACAGACTCCAACTGGGGAAAGACAAATGCCAATGTCAAATGCGCATGATTGAGCATGATGCGAATGATCATGATATGCAAATGTTGACTCTAAAGAGACAAAGAGTTTGACAAGACTCAAAGAGGAGTAGGCTCTCAACACCAATACTCAGATGAGCAATATGAAAAAACACTGGGGAGATGTCTTCGAACTTGGAAATCATGCTTTGTCCAAGGGTCCATCCAAGAGTGTTATCAGTTTTGAACTTCTATGGGGATTTCTGTAACAACAGTATAAAAGTGTTGTTGCAAACCAGGACTTCTTGGGGAAGCAGAAGTTTTTTTTTTTTTTGATTTTCCCAAAGTCAAAGAAACTTGAAAGTTTTTTCAGTATGTTTTCAAAAACATTTTCTCTTTTTTTTTAAAAAAAAAAAAACTTGTCATTTTCAGAGTTAAATTGTAATCAAGTGATGGCATTTTGCATAACAAAAGAAAATAAGAAGCTGAACAACAAAATTCATAGGCAAAGTTTGTATTTTATTCAAGAATGGTAGCTTGCCAATGGCAAAAACTCCATGGGAAATTACAATTTGAAAATGGCAATGGGGAAAGGTCTACATTGAATCCAATGACCGCTATAATCCCTAATAACTAAGACTGCCCGACACCTTGCTTCTGACAAGAGCAAAATGGATCGATCTTCCAGTATGATTCTTCAGTAATGGTAAACACCATCTGATACAGTCAAATGCCTTTGTCCCTAACTTTTGCCTGGATCGCCCTTTCGGGTTTTCAATCCACCGGGACGCTCTTTTTTGCCTAAGCCGCCCTTTCGGGTTTTCAACTTAGCGAGCTCTTATTTTTCATTTTTTATCCCTAACTTTTGCCTGGATCTCCTTCATAGGTTTTGATCCACCGGGATACCCATTTTTGCCTAGGTCGCCATTTCTGGTTTTCGACCTATCGGGTTTTATTTAGGCATAATATTTTTTGACTGCATCAGAATTCACCGGGTGCTTCAGTTGTTCACCATCCATAGTTGTAAGGATTAAGGAACCTCCGGAGAAAGCCATCTTCACAACATATGGGCCTTCATAGTTAGGACTCCATTTTCCACGCACGTCTTTGTGGACTGGCAAGATTTTCTTGAGTACAAGATCTCCTTCTTTGAATTCTCGGAGACGGACTTTCTTGTCAAATGCTCTCTTGATACGCTTTTGGTACAACTGTCCATGGCACATGGCGGTCATTCTCTTCTCATCAATGAGGTTCAGTTGGTCATATCTGCTCTGGACCCACTCAGCTTCCTCCAGTTTGGTTTCCATCAAGATCCTCAAAGAGGGTATCTCTACTTCAATAGGGAGAACTGCATCCATCCCATACACCAGAGAGAAAGGGGTTGCCCCTGTTGAAGTGCGAACTGATGTTCTGTATCCATGTAAAGCATATGGCAACATCTCATGCCAATCTTTGTAAGTTTTTACCATCTTCTGCAGAATCTTTTTGATGTTCTTGTTTGCAGCTTCAACAGCTCCATTCATCTTTGGACGATACGGAGAAGAGTTATGATGTTCAATCTTGAATGTCTCACACAACTCTTTCATTGTTTTGTTGTTCAAATTGGTCCCATTATCTGTGATGATTCGGCCTGGGATTCCATAACGGCAGATAATTTGGTTCTTGATGAAACGGGCAACCACTTGCTTTGTCACATTGGCGTAGGAAGCTGCTTCTACCCATTTGGTGAAATAATCAATTGCGACCAAGATAAACCGATGACCGTTGGAAGCTTTAGGCTCAATTGCCCCTATCATGTCAATGCCCCACATTGAGAACGGCCAAGGCGATGACAGAACATTCAAAAGTGTCGGAGGTACGTGCACCTTGTCGGCATAGATCTGACATTTATGACACTTCCTGGCATACTTGAAACAATCTGATTCCATGGTCAACCAGAAGTAACCAGCTCTCAAGATCTTCCTGGACATGGCATGTCCATTGGCGTGTGTTCCAAATGATCCTTCATGGATTTCCCTGATCAATAAGTCTGCTTCGCGCTTGTCCACACATCTGAGCAGAACCATATCATGATTTCTCTTGTAAAGCACATTGTTGCTGAGGAAAAACTTGGACGCCAATCTTCTCAGAGTCTTCTTATCCAGATTTGTTGCATCAGCTGGGTACTCTTGATTCTGCAAATATTTCTTGATGTCGTAGAACCACGGTTTCTCATCAGTTTCTTCTTCGACCAGTAGACAGTAGGCTGGTGCAGTTCTTCGCTCGATTGTAATGAGTGGAGCTTCATTAAGAAATCTGACTTGAAACATAGAAGCCAACATAGCCAAGGCATCTGCAATTTGATTCTCTGCCCTTGGAACATGATGGAAAGTGACTTCATCAAAGTATTTGATCAATTCCACAATGTGGGCACGGTATGGGATCAACTTCTCGTCACGAGTCTCCCATTCACCTTTGACTTGGTAGATGACCAAAGCTGAGTCTCCATATACATCAAGGACTTTGATTCTAGTATCGATTGCAGCTTCGATACCTAAAATACACGCTTCATACTCAGCGATGTTGTTTGTACATTCGAAACATAATCTGGTTGTGAAGGGAGTATAACCACCATCGGGATTCATCAAGACAACTCCTACACCATGCCCCATGTAGTTAGAGGAACCATCAAACATCATCTTCCAACGGGACCCTGGCTCGGGACCTTCATCTGGATCTGGAACTCTGCAGTCCTTTATCAGCATAATATCTTCGTCCGGGAAATCGAATTTCAAAGGTTCATAATCTTTGACAGGATGATCAGCAAGGTATTCAGATAAAACACTGCCCTTGATAGACTTCTGGGTTACATATTGGATGTCGTATTCGGATAACAACATGTGCCAACGGGCGAGCCTTCCAGTCAAAGCAGGCTTCTCAAAGATGTACTTTATTGGATCCATTTTCGAGATCAACAAAGTAGTGTGACAAATCATGTACTGCCTGAGACGTCTGGCCGCCCATGCCAAAGCACAGCAAGTTTTCTCTAAAAGTGAGTATCTGCTCTCACAGTCTGTGAACTTCTTGCTTAGGTAATAAATGGCGTGCTCCTTACGACCAGTTTCGTCCTGTTGGCCTAATACGCAACCCATAGATCCCTCGAGCACAGTCAGATACATGAAAAGAGGCTTCCCAGGAGTAGGTGGGATTAAGATAGGAGGTTCTTGTAGATAAACCTTAATCTTCTCAAAAGCTAGTTGACAATCGGGACTCCACTCAATTGCTTGATTCTTCCGGAGTAACTTGAATAGAGGCTCACAAGTAGCAGTCATGTTGGAAATGAATCTGGAGATGTAGTTCAATCTTCCGAGGAAGCCTCTGACTTGCTTTTCTGTCTTGGGAGCTGGCATCTCTTGAATTGCTCTGACCTTGTCCGGATCTACTTCAATACCTTGCTGACTAACAATAAAACCAAGTAACTTTCCTGATCGGACACCAAAAGTACACTTAGCTGGATTCAGACGCAGTTGGAACTTTCTGAGACACTCAAATAACTTCAAGAGATGATTCAAATGATCCTCCTCACTCTGTGATTTGGCAATCATATCATCCACATAGACTTCTATCTCTTTATGCATCATATCATGAAAAAGGGTGACCATTGCCCTCTGATAGGTGGCTCCTGCATTCCTGAGACCAAATGGCATAACCCTGTAACAATAAGTGCCCCATGGCGTGATGAATGTAGTCTTTTCCATATCATCAGGATCCATCTTGATCTGGTTGTATCCTGAAAACCCATCCATGAAGGAGAAAACAGCAAATTTAGCAGTGTTGTCGACCAAAGTATCAATATGCGGGAGAGGGAAATCGTCTTTCGGACTGGCTTTGTTCAAATCCCTATAGTCCACACACATTCTGACTTTGCCATCCTTTTTAGGGACTGGCACAATATTAGCTACCCACTCAGGGTACTTCGCAACTGCAAGGAATCCAGCATCAAACTGTCTTTTGACCTCTTCTCGAATCTTCAGAGCCATGTCTGGTCTTGTTCTTCGAAGCTTTTGCTTTACAGGAGGACACTCCGGTCGAAGAGGTAACTTGTGGACCACTATGTCTGTGTCTAAGCCGGGCATATCCTGATATGACCATGCGAACACATCTACATACTCTTTGAGAAGCTTGACCAATCTTTCTCTGATGTCTGCCCCAAGTGTTGTACCAATCTTGACTTCCTTCTCATCTTCATCAGTGCCAAGGTTGATGGTCTCAACCTGCTCCTTATGTGGCTGAAGCTCTGTGTGCTCATACTCAACTAATCTTGCCAGTTCTTCAGGAATGTCACAATCTTCCTCACTTTCATCTTCCGCTTGGTAGATGGGCGAATCAAAGTTAGGAGAGAATGTAGAGTCATTGGATTCAACAGGGTTTTCGTTTATTCTGCATATGATAATGATTTGCTTTTATTAAAAGTGGAAAATAGAGAAATGCAAGAGAAAAAGCTTCTTTTTTTTTGGTTTAGAAAGATTGCCATTTTCTTTTAAAAGTGAAAAGAGAGAAAAACAGTAAATGATCAAAATAAGAGTTTAACAAAATGCCTTCATTGATAATAACTTTAAAAAATGATAAGGGGCCCTACAAAATACTCCCATAGCCTTGGGCAGAGCTAGGGAACTTTGAAAACATTGAAAAAACAACAAATTACTTTGACAATGGAAAAATTTCTGGGATCTCGACTGCCTCCCAATTGTCCAAGGCTTCTTCACACTGATACACCAAGTGATTCACATCTTCGTCTTCAGAAACTCCATCAATTGCATTGACCTGATAACCAGCACTGGAGAACACTTCTTGAATGGTCTTTGGACGTCCTTTAACGGAGGTTGACGCTCCTTCCTTCACATGAGTTGGTTTGTAACCCAACCCGCAACGATCTAGCTTCTGCTTGACTTCGATGACATCACCCCAACCTTCATAGCTTCTTTCTTCAATGGTGGAAATGGTACTCTTCAGCGATGCAAAAGATGGGATACCCTTCCCTTTCATTTCCTCTACTTCCAGAAGGACAGCATTGGCTATCTCAAGAGCTTGGAAAGAAGTTTCCAAAGCATCTTCATCAGCCTCAATATAACTGAAGGATGAAAGGTTGCTAACCATGAGATCTTCTTCCCCAGACACGGTCACTAGCTTGTTATCGACCACAAACTTCATCTTTTGATGTAGGGTAGAAGTGACTGCCCCAGCAGCATGGATCCAAGGTCTCCCCAGCAAGCAACTGTAATTGGGATTGATGTCCATAACCTGGAAAGTGATTTGGAAGACCTGTGGCCCGATCAAGATTGGTAGGTCTACTTCTCCAATAACAGTCCTTCTTGAACCATCAAAAGCTTTTACAATCAATGCACTGGGCACCATCTCTGCCCCTTGATAAGATAACTTAGCAAGTGTTCTCTTCGGCAAAACATTCAATGAAGATCCTGTATCCACAAGAACTCTGGCTAAAGTATCCTCTTGGCATTTCACTGATATGTGGAGCGCACGGTTGTGGTCCAAGCCCTCCTTTGGAAGATCCTCCGTACTGAAACTGAGGTTGTTACACGCAGTGATATTGGCAATGACTCCATCAAACTGATTCACTGTTATATCATGCGTAACATGAGCTTGAGCTAGCAACTTCTGAAGCGCACTTCGATGAGCCGGAGAATGCATAAGAAGTGATAGGATAGATATTTTGGAAGGCGTTTGATGCAGCTGATCAATTACCTTATAATCACTCTTCTTTATGATTCTGAGGAACTCTGCATCCTCTTCTCCCAAGACTACCTCTTTATCTTTGTTGACAACAGCTGGTATGACTTCTTTAGGCGGAGCCGTATTGGCTTGCTGGGTATATACACGACCACTGCGAGTCAAACGACCTGCACCCGCTATATCAGTACTTGCAACTTTTGAACCTTCCTTCTGGCTAGCTTTATCAATCTTCTGATGAAATTTCCCTGTATCATACCTCCAAGGAACTGCTTTAGTGTCCTGATAAAGGAAAGGGTTACTCCTTTGTTCAAATCTTGGCTCAGGTATGTTGAAAATTGGCACCACAGATTCTGGAGTATTGAAGACAGGTTGAACTCCTGAAGATTCAGGCAGGTTGAACACTGGCACCCAGGTAGAATTAGATTCCGGCAAGTTGAAGATGGGTTCAATTACTGCCACTTCATTCTTCTTCATATGACTGCTCACTTGTAAGACACCTTCATCAATCAAATCTTGGACATCTTTTAAGACCGATTCACATCCCCTTGGACTATCAACACAACCTTCACAATTCTGATGACAACTCTTTAGTATACCCGCCTCTACTAACTTCGCATGGAAGTCTCTGAGCGGGGTCTTGATCTCGGTGGCATTGAAAATCAAACCTTCTTCGGACTCATCAACAATAGCATTTATAGACCCATGCTTGGGTAAAGGATTATCTTTGACATTCGGACCAGTATTCCTAAATGACAGAATGTTCTTCTCCATCAAATCTTTCACGATGTACTTCAAAGCATAACAACCTCCAAATCGTGCCCCGGGGCACCTTCATGGAATAAACAGTGAGCATTTGGGTTGTAATTTGGCGGGAGCGGACTTGGTGGAGGACCCAAAGGCCTGGGAGTAACCAAACCCTTCTTCAGCAGTGAAGGATATAACTCAGTATAAGTTATAGGGATTCGAGGATTAGGAGGCCTTCCACCTGGTCTTCTGTTCTGAAAGTTGGGATTTGGATGAGGAGCTGGAGTCCTCTGCTGGTAGGCTGAAGCATTGGGCGCTTGTTGATAGCCTGGATTGTTAAGCATTGGTTGATAAGGTTGAATCATTGGAGCCGCTTGTTGGTACATCGGTACTGCTTGAGTTGGCCGATACATGGGGACTTGTGGATTAAATGCTAGTTGAACCGCCGCTACATAAGGATGTTGGGCATACTGTTGTTGATGAGCATATTGCTGTTGACGAGCATACTGCTGTTGAGCCATAGGTGAAGGTCTCTGCCAAAGTGGATTTCTTCTTTGACTTGTCATTATGGCGTTTGTCTCACCCTCTTTCTTCTTGTGGAAGTTATTGGTAAATTTCTTGCCAATATTTCCACTACTAGTGCTAGAACTGCCAGACGCACTACTCATCTTTCCACTTTTCAAACCGAGTTCTACCTTGATTCCCACAGCCACTAAATCAGAAAAACTAGCAGTTATACTCCCCACCATTCTCTCATAGAATTCTGGTCGCACAGTGTCAACAAACCAGTCAGCTAATTCTTTTTCAGTCAATGGGGGCTCTACTTGAGAAGCGGTTCCTCTCCACCTTTGAGCATACTCTTTAAAGGATTCAGACTCTTTCTGGGACATGCTTAGCAATTGCCTCCTATCGGGAGCGAGGTCCATGTTGTACTTGTATTGCTGGATGAAAGCATCTGCTAAGTCTTGGAAACTGCGAATCTTTGACTGGTCAAGCGTCAGATACCATTTAGAAGAGATTCCCTTCAGACTGTCTTGAAAGCAGTGGATCATTAATTTATCATTATCCACCTGAGCAGCCATTCTTCGATAGTACATCAGGAGATGGTTCTTAGGACAAGTTGCACCCTCATACATATCAAACGTGGGTATCTTGAACTTTGGAGGTATCACCAACCCAGACACCAGACACATTTCTCTGGCAGCAGCACCAAAGATCTGGTCACCTTCAATCGCTCTCAACCTTTTTTCAAGGGTATCAAAATTCTCCTGCATCTTCACATGTTTCTCATCTCCGCTTTCAGACATATCTGGCGCTTCATACCCTTGATGGTCATTGAAGTACGGTTGAGCACGGGTGTGCACAATGTCCTGTGTAAAATTAGCAACTGCATGATTCTCTTCATTAGTCACAGGAACCGTTTGTTGAGCAGCAAATCCTTGAGGAGGAGGCACAAAACTTTGGAAAGGAAATGCCATGCCCTGAAAGGGAGGTGCGAAACTTTGAGAAGCTAAGCCTTGGGACGGAGGGAAGAAACCCTGAGCAGCAAATCCTTGGGAAGGAGGTATAAAACTCTGAGTAGCAAAACCTTGAGAAGGAGGGAAGAAACCCTGAGCAGCAAGTCCTTGGGAAGGAGGAATAAAACTTTGAGTAGCAAACCCTTGTGAAGGAGGAGGGACGAATCCATGAGGAAGTCCAAAAGGAGGCCAGGTCACAGGGGTAATGACTGATGATGTAGGCTGGGTCGTTGCAGTGACAAATTCAGTCGTTGCAGTAACAATTTCTGACACCACAGTCCGTTGGGTATCCATCTTCGCTCGAATGACTTGCAACATTTCCATCATCTGACCCATATCTCCACGAATATCAGAAAGCTCTTCGTTAACTCTGTCCATCTCTAGGTCTCTTTCAGCCATCCTCTTTCTGGCTTGAGCTCGAGTGTAGTATTTGCGTGAGAGCCTCAGTGTGAAAGCTGGAGAGCAGATGACGGGAATGAGTTTCATGAAAAAAAATGCAAATGCAATGCCAAATGTATGAGTGCAATGCAAAAATGAAATTTTATTCAAGGAACTTAAGAAACAATTTGCAAATACCAAGGAACACATAATAATCAAAAGGATATGATTTCATTAAATTCAAAAAGTGATACAAAGTCTTGAGTACACTTTCAAAAATCCCGAACAAAGTTTAATAAAGATAAAGACAAAGTCCTAAGGAGATTCTCCTAAAAGCCTCAAGTTGAGCTTCTCGATTTGTGCCTTCATATGAGCCCTTTCAATCATAAGTTGATCCACGATCGACTTCCAAGAAGTGTCCTCTTGAGTGCTGGAGGAAAATAAATCCTCTGGTGCTTTCCTTTTCTTGCTGGAGAGCTCTTCTTCTTCCTTCATCTTCAGTTGTCTTCTAAGTTCCTCATTCTCACTGCTGATGATCTGATGTCGATTCTTCCATGCATTCTTCTCTCGGATCTCTTTCTCCAAATCAATCTTCAGTTTCTCCGCATCATCCATAAAGACTAGAATGGGTTTCTTGAAGGTCATAGGATCCTGGCGAGGGTAAGGCATCTTCAGAATGATTGCCCTATCTCGTACCCATTGGAGATAGGGTTCCATAGAAACACAATTCGGCTTTCCCAAGCTACTCCTCCCTTTCCTATGGATGCACTTCCAAGCTTGCATAATCTGTTTCTTGAGCTCTGGTTCTTCGTCATCCTTAAAGAAAATTCCTTCCACTTCCACACTCTTAGGTTTGTCCTTCAACGGATACCCGAGTTGACGGCGAGCCAAAACCGGATTATAGCTGATTCCTCCCTTAGTGCCAAGAAGAGGCACATTAGCAAAATCACCACAGCTATCAATAATTAATGCCCCATCATAAACACGATTGTACCAACTAATGTCAGAGTGGGTAAGAGACATGATCCTTTGTGACCACCACAAACCATCCTTAAGGTTCCAAAATGAAGATGACTTAGGCAAGTGTGAAATAAACCACTCGTACAGCAATGATGCACAACAAGTAATCATCCCTCCCTTATGGTGATTCCTCAGATGGATGGAATGATAAGTGTCTCCAAGCAAAGTAGGGACCGGGTTCTTCTTCAGAAAGATCTTGATGGCGTTCAGGTCGACGAAGTCTTCAAAGTTTGGGAAAAGCAGCACTCCATATATCAGCAGAATAAAAGTCGCCTCAAAAGCTTTCATATCCTTCACATCAACAAAATTCTTGGCCTTTTCTATCAGAAACTTTGTAGGGAATCCAAAAATCTTTCCTTTATAGGTCATATTTGCCTTGACCTCAGGAACACTCAAATATGTCGCCTTTGCAATCTCCGCTTCTTCAGGGTCCTTCTCTAGAACAGGGAATGGAAACTCATCCTTAACACGTGATCCCACTAGAAATGAATACTCTTCCAAAGTAGGCGCCAATTGGTAATCAGGGAACGTAAAACAGTGGTAGAGAGGATCATAAAACTGGAGCATCACAGAGAGCAGCCTTCCATCCCAATCAGTCTTAAGCAAAGCTAAAAGTCTCCTATGCTTCTCCATGAAGGCTTCTTGATCCAGAACCAAATCTCTTAATTTCCTTAGGTCTTCGAGTTTGGGAGTTTTGAATGTGTACTTGACAGTCTTTCTTCTTCCAAAGTCCATGATGATACCTATGATATTTGCAAATATAAAGTTTCTGAGCTCCTTGAATAAATGGTAAAAATGATGCTTCATGATGCGTGAATGCAATGAATACACAAACACAAACAAGGCTTAGGTTCAAAGCTTGCATGAGGTCAAAGGTTCAACCCTCCCAAAAGGTATGTACTATGAGTTTATTTGTACCTGTACAACGGGTTCTAAAAGTTCCCAGAATCACTGTCCCATCTTTCGGATATTACCGACTTCCCAACTCGACTTGGTAATCAGTAATATTCTCAAGAGAGTCTCATCCGAGTGCAGTATCGCGTATCAACTATTTTGGATTTGCACCCTCATAGTCATCGCACTACATCCCTAAAAAGGCCAAGTGGGGGTAAATGTTCTACGGTCCTCAGCATTAATGGCTCTCAAGTCGAATATAGTAATGTTTTCACGACTGAACTCGATCAACAAAACTACATCCGAGGAGGCCTCCGCTGAGTGGTGGTGTCTCAAGTCAACTTGGTCGGGACTCAACTCCCTACAAGCCTTCTTGAATATACCACCGTCCTAACTTATTTGCACTCAAGTCCGGGTTAGGACTTATCTCACCACACATGGAACACCCAAAAATCCAAAAATAAAAACAAGCAATACAACAACAAATATACAAATATACAAGGTGGGCTTAACCCTCAAAAATAGTGTCCCCAGTGAAGTCGCCATTTCTGTCGCGGTGAGAATCGGATACCAAACTATTGATTTAAGCTTGAATCGCAAAACATTTATGTTCACCACCGACTTTAATTTAATCCAAAAGGAAAAGGGAAAAAGATCGTAAAAACCCTAAATGAGGAGAAACTAGGTTCAGGGGTTGATTATACCTAGGGAAGGTGTTAGCATCCTAAGCATCCGCAGTATCCTACGGGAACCTCTTGTTAATATTTGTAATTTTGTTATTTATTGCTTGTTAAAATTATGGGAACCTAAGGTTTTTATTTCTAATGGTGCTCGCACAACATCGCATCGATGCCTACGTATCGGGTGTAGAATCAGAGCGCTCGTAGTTCTCCTAAGGATTAACGAACACTTGGTTACGCTCAAGGTTCGCGGGGGAAGGTAAGTGTTATGGAAAACACTCACGTGACTTTAAGAAAGTCACAAAAAGTTATAAAATAAAAAGCTAAGGACCTAATGGCTAAGGACCTAAGGATAAAGGATGGCTAAACTTCCTATGACATTGAGTCAACAGCAGGAGTTCTTTCCCTTTTGGATTGAAAAGCAAGTAAATAAAAAGGTGCAAGCTCCTAAGACTAGGCAAAGGTTGCTACTTGCAAATAAATAAATCGAATAAAGTAAACAGGAAATGCAAAGACAAAGGCTTGGTAACCGGGCTATGGCTCGATATATGGATCGAGAATGCTGGGGTGGCAAACAAACGCAGTGCGACAATTTGTTTAAGTTAAAAAGCTGTGAAGTGTAAGGAATGTGCAGATGGCGATCGTAAACGACCGACTTACGTGTGTGAGTGAAGTGTGGTGAATTTCACTTGGCGTTGGACCAAGGAATTATTATTTTGAAAATTAAATTAAATGGTGTAAACTTGCGAGAAATAAATAATAAATAATAAAGTGAAATAAATTATGAAAATAGAAATGAAATGGATTGAATAAATTAAATAGAAAAAATAATGAATTAAATGGAAAGAAAATAAATAAATATATGAAATAGAAATAAAATGCAATGGCCTCATATGGGTCACGATTAATCGGAAACGATTTATCGTGGCCTTCGTTATATCATCGGCCCAAAAAAAAAAAGAAAATTATATATACATTTTTTAACTAATAATAATAATAGAAAAGAAAGTATTAAAATATAAATGCGCGAGAAATAAATAATTAATAATAAATGAAATGAGTTATGAAATAGAAATAAATAAATTAAATAAATTAAGTAGAAAAAATAAATGAATTAAATGGAATAAAAATAAATAAATGAATGTAATAGAAAAATTAAAAGCATGGCCTCATACGGGTCACGATTAATCGGAAGCGATTTATCGTGACCTTTGTCATATCATCGGCCCAAATAAATAATTAAATCGATAGTAACAAATCTAAACAAATTTTATTAGAAACTTAATAGAAAATAAAAATGGTCTCATAATAATTTCGATAACATTGGTTGAACCAAATATTAAGAAAATATAATTATATCATAGACCCCAACAGAGAGAAATATAAAATAGATAGATTATCAAGTAATTATCTAACATATATTTTTTTAATAATTTTTTTCAAGTGATTATAATAAAGAAAAATTATAAATAAACTAAGATAATAAAAATCAAAGAAATTAAAATACTGAAAACAAAGAGAATTTAAAAAAAAAAGAATAGGAAGGCAGCGCTGGATTCAGTGTGCTGATAGTGATTCGCACGGTTCATGGGCCCAAAGGCCCAAAACATCACTAGCTGGTCTAAAAAACGAAACAGGGGGTGCATTGTGAGTATGGTTAGTGTGATTCGTGGAAATCAAAGAGGCTGAACAACAACACTAGGGCCCAAGGAAGAAACAAATTCAAACAAAAATAAAATAAGAAAATATTAAAAGAAAAAGAAAATATCAAAGAGAAAAGAAAATAAGGTCAGGACGCAAATCCCAAAACACGAATCCCAGAAGAAAAACGCAGTATTCTTCTTTGTGCATCAATCGCGTCTCTCCCTCTCGGCTTATGCTCTCTCAATCTCGCGACTCACTCTCAGTCTCTCACTCAAAATCTCTCAGCTTTCGTCTCTCTCTCAACGCGGACAATCTCTCAAGTCTCTCGCCCTCGCTCACGGACCTGCTCCTCTCTCGTACTCGCACTCACGATCTCACTCTCAGAATCATCTCTCTCTCACAGTCGCGATGGTCTCTCGCCGTCTCTCTCAGGTATCTCTCTCTCAGGTCTCTCGCCGTCTCCCTCTCAATGGCGGTGGTATGGATTTGTTTGGATGGTGGCCGATTATTTTCGGATGACGGTGGTGAGGGTTGGCCGCGATTGTCGCAGGTTTGTTTGGGATCCTGTTCATCTTTGTTCACTCATTCACAGCCAAGATTCAGAGGTGGTGGCTCACGGGTTGTTCGGTTTTGGGCGGTGAAAGGCAAGGGTTACGGTGGGTGTGATTCAGATTGGGAGTTTGAGGGTTTGGTTTGTGAAGGTGAGTGATGAGCGATGGTTTCTCACGGCGCAACAAATGCAACTTGCGGCGATGGTTGTCAGTGAGAGTTCGGTGATTTCCGCGTTTGGAGATGGGTTGTGGCTCGCGGCGACTCTCTCTCACAGTGATACACAGTCGAGTGTGTTTGTGAAGGATGGTGAAGCTGAGTTTTGAAGTTAAGGAAGAGGTATGAGTTCGTCGCACTTTTGAAGGTGATGAGATTTTTGGCTTGGTTCGGTTCTGACTCTAACCCCTCTGTCTGTTTGTGATTATGTGTTTCCGCAGGTTTTTGGTTTCACTGTGTTCGTCTTGGCTTGGTTGTGGCGAGGTGAAGGGTTGGCAAGGCTGGTTTACGAAGATGGCATTTTAGGTTCACGGTTGGGTTGCGATTTCTGGTTTTTTAGCGGTTTGTTTCAGTTTGTAATGGCAGCTGGGTCTTCACGGTTTAGTAGCTTCAGTGCGTGATGTATGTGGCGGTGAACGTGTTTGTTACAGTTATGGTGGATTCAAGTTTCATGAAGGGTGGTCGTGAAGTTGGTTCTGAGTTATGGTCTTGATGGTTTCGCGGTTTCAGTGAGTGTCTCATATCTCCCCATCTCTGTTTTGTGTTTTGAAGGTAAGGTTTTGATTTACGGAAACAAGTTCATGGAAGAAAAGAAGGATGGAGGGGAGTGTTTGAAGCTGGAGACGATAAGCTGATGGTGAGATTGAAGATTAACAGCGGCTTGTGAAAATGGTGATGAAGGGCTATCTGGTTCGGCGGCGGATGTTGAAGGGAAAGACAGTGAGGTTAGTTTTGGGACAGTAGGAAGTTATTTGTCATGCTGCGATGGTGGTTTATTTGAGTTTCCATGGTGATAGTTTGCTTCTCAGCGGTTCGGTTGGAATTGGATTAAGGAAGTGAGTATTCGTGGGTGGCTGTTATGGCTCTGTTTGGAAGTGAAAGTGTGTTGTTTGAGTTGTCTGTTAGAGTGGTTGTGAGGAATTATTTATGGTTATAAAGGTTGTTGGCTTAAGTATGTTTGATGTCTGTGAAGAGATTGGCTCAGTTTAGAGGGATCAATTTGTGTGAGGGGCGGTTGTTTTTTGGAAGATGGAGGATTTACGGTGAAGGGGGTTTTGAAGAAGAAAGCAGGTTTGTAGTTGATGGATTTCACTCAGTTTTATGGTTCTGTTTTGGTGATAGCGGCGGATGATGAATAATGGTGATTATGAGATGGTGAGGGCTGAAGAGTTTCGGTTGTGGATGAGTGATTTGTAAGGCTATTGTTCGTGAAAGGTATGGAGAATGAGTTTGTTATGTATTGGCTTTTTTTTGTGTTTTATGACTGCTGT
Organism: Lathyrus aphaca; assembly: GCA_963966055.1. Classification (NCBI taxonomy): domain Eukaryota; kingdom Viridiplantae; phylum Streptophyta; class Magnoliopsida; order Fabales; family Fabaceae; genus Lathyrus; species Lathyrus aphaca. The sequence goes on along the minus strand of OZ014519.1, from coordinate 734,893,455 downwards.
TTCTGTGAAGTTTTAATATGAGGTTTTTGTTTTATGAATGCAGAAATGAGAAGCAACAAAATGAACTTAAAGGAGAAACATGAATAATATGCGAAAAGAGATGAAGGAAATAGAAATATACCGACCCGAACGTTATCGGGGTGAAGAATCCGCGATTGTAAGCGTTCTATTCCTCTTTCACTACAGCTCTACTTGCTGAATTTCCTGTGCTCTCTCTTTTCTTCCTTTCTTTTTGTTTTTTTTTGGACTGAATTTTTGGGACTGGTTTTGTTTATGTTTTGAGGGCTGCTTGCAGTGTTGTTTTGAGTGATTTGTGAGGCTGTTTGTATGTGTTTAGTGGCTGAGTTTGTAGTGTAACAGTTGGGATTTTTGGTAGTTTTGAGACAGATTTTTTGGGACTGGTTTTTGGGATGTAACAGTGTTGGGTTGGGGCTGTTTTGTAACTGTTTTGTGTGTAATTTTTGTGCTGGATTTTTGTATGTTGTTGCTGTGTTGAACTGATTTTTTTGAATATCACAGTGTGGTTTTGGGGCTGTTCTGATATGGTTCTTATGCTGAATTTTTTTGGTTGCTTGTAGGTGAAGGGTTTCAATAAAAGGGACAAGGCCTGAATTGCTGCTGTGGGTGGAGAAGTGGAGCAGGTTGTTGGTGGCTGCATGCTGATTTGGGGCAGATTTGGAGCTGTTGCATTTTGTATTGTAGTGCTGATTTTTTGTACATTTTTTTTCTATGCAATTGTAATACAAACAAAATAATATTATGGAATAAAAAAAAGTTGATTATTTACATTTGGGGTTAATTTGAAATTGAAACTTGAAAAGTGAAACTCTAAATTAGAATCTAAATAAAAACTTAAATTAAAAATGAATTAAAAAGAAATAAACTTAAAATTGAAAATAAACTCATAAACTTAAATAAATAACCTTGGAATTAAAATTAATTTAGAAACTTGAGAAATAAATTGGAATTTAGAAAATAAAAAATGTGGATATGAATTAAAATGGAATAAATGGTTAAAAATTAAAATTTAAATTAGAAGTGAATAAATAATAAAAAAAATTAAATTTAAAAATTGAAATAACTTAGAAACTTAAATAATTGAAATTAAAAAATTAACTTTAGAATTTGAGAAATAAGTTTGGAATTTAGAAAATAAAAATGAATCGAAATTGACATTAGATTTAAAAATAACAACTCGAAAATGGAATAAAATTAAAAATTGAAGAATAGAAAATAAATTCAAAAATAAAACTTAAAAATGCGAACTAGAAAATGAAAAGAAATAACAAATAAATTTAGAAAAATTGAAAATTGAGCTAAAGGTTAGAAATAGCAGTTAAAATAAAATCTTAACAAAGGAACTTACAAATAGAAACGAAAATGAAAATTAAAAATTGAAAAAATACGAAAATGAATTAAAAAAGTCATAAATAAATTAAATTAAAATGGAAGCTAGAAAATGAGAAAGAAACAACAGAAAATGAAATCGGGAAAAAATCCCTGCTAAATGCGATAAAAGTATGATTATGATATGAGCGATTAGGGGTAAAATTTGGGGTGTGACACATTTCTAATTCTATTTTGACTGAATTTGGAGTTAATAATGTTCCTACAGCAAGCATCCTCTAGTTCGTCGATGATATGTTGATTCTAGGTGATGGTTCTATGGCCAATATTTGGGCCTTCAAGGAAATCCTGAGAGATTTTGAATTAGGGTCAGGTTTGAAGATCAATTATTCAAAGAGTTGCATTTATGGAGTTGGTATGAAAGAGGGTATAGTTGAGGCAGCAAAATAATTTCTTCACTATAAGTCTGCTAAACTACCGTTTCGCTTCCTTGGTCTGACAATAGGTGGGAATCATTGTCGCTCCCGATGATTTGCATCCCGGTACAAGCGTGAACGGTCGACGAAAGAGAAATGAAAATGAAATGAATAGAGTCGCCAGCTAGGCATTTTTATCCCGAAGGAAAGGTAATGCTGGATAAACCTAGAAAACATGGATAAGACGGTTGCGAACCAGAGAAACTGAGAAAGGGGGTTGGTTACAACCTGGGAAGGTATTAGCACCCAGATTGTCCATCGTACTCGACGGGATCCACGCTTAAAAGATTGTGTTTAAAAGGGTAGTGTATGTGCTATCTGTGTGCAAAAGCTGGAAGGGAAATAAACAAGTGTCAGTGCAAAAAGAAATGAAATGCTCAGGAACTGAGGCTTAGAAAAGAATGCTGAAAGAGGGGTGTAACACCCCAAAATTTGCCCTCTAATTCATTGCCTTAATTGACCTTATGCTCCATCCGTCTGCATTCTCACATGAGGTCACAACATTCGCAATCACGCGTTTGCATTGACTAAGGCAAGGGGATCGAAGCCGTTTTCTTGGGATGTGAATCTTCTTATGAGGATTTGTCTGGACAAGGAAGGTTCAAACGAATGTTTGAATTCATTGTGAGTATGGCCTGGGTTGAGGATTCATCCAGCTACTGTTGTACCTACCCACCATTTCGTACTTGGAATTAAGAGAAACATAGGTCTCATGTATGGGGACTATTTGTGCAATGAGAGATTATAGTCTTAAGATTGCACCTAAAAGCTATTCCAAGCGTTATTCTTGGCGGCGGGACCATCACCTAATGTTCCCTTGAGTAATTGCTTCACAAGTTAGTTCTTTTGGGAAATTTAGAAGATTGAATCAATTTTACACTTGACGACACTTGTTAAGTGGTTGAGGCTTACTTGAAGTTTTCCTTAGGGAGAAAGGGAAAAGATTCGTTAATTCGAGCTCAAGTTTTAATGTCTGAATTATCTACTTCTTACATCCAAGCCTACTCCAAATCATAACCTATTTCTCGTACGAACACATGTCTCGTGATTCAATTACGACTAGTGCGCATTAATCTGCGCCATTCTCCATCCGCAAAGCATAATACAAAAAAAATATAAGGCATCATATGTCAAGATATTTTTGGCACCAATGGATATAATATGGAAAGAGAAACGCCCCGAGACAAGTTGATTTTGATGACAAGTAGCCGGGAATGTCTTTTCAATTCAAACTAAAAGAGGTCATTAACTTAGATAAGTTTTGGGAAGTGTTTTTTTTTAGAGGTGCAAGAATAATATCTTAGTTTTGAATTCAATTCAAACTAGATGTCAATAATTTTTAAATCTAGTCCATATTTTAAGATATTCAAAATTGCTTAGCATGTATGAATTGGGTTTGGAGTTCTTCAGCAAGATACATGGATGGAGAAAATCGCTAAGTATGTGGTTATGGATCATAAGTATAAACGCAAGATTCGAAGCTTATCCAAATTGATACTAGTACACCAATCTGGATTCATGGTCAATATTATTTTAACTACAACTTCATGCTGCCAGGATGTGTATATGATGTAAAGTTCAATTGTCATGACAAAATTGTAAACAAAATGTAAAGAATAAGGCAAATATCAAGTTATTACAAGTTGAAGAGTTCCAATTAAACTCAAATTCACCAAGGCTAATTACAGAATTCTATGTCAGAAGTTAATTTACAAATCCTAAACTTGGCAGTATTGGTGGTAACTTCATGTCTTGATTTCATACCATTTCCCTCCATTCAACTCTAACAAGCCTCACACCTGCAAGACATCACGAAATTACAACAGAATTTTAGAATCGATTCGACAATAAATCTTTATCGGTGTAATACAACCATTCAATTCGCACATCAGAAACGAGAAGAGAGAAAATCAAGCATAAAAAGAAAAAAGGGGAGATATCAGTTCAAAAAGAAGTTTTCAGTTGCAAAAGGATCCTAACCAACTCATAACTGTTTTATAATAAACTCCCTAACCCCTTCTAACTGATTTCTCTTGGAATCACAAATAACAGAATCACAGGAATGAGAATAGAAGATTCAGTTATACTTGTAACAGAAACCATAACCGAATTCGGTTAGAGATCTAGCAAATTCTAGTAACTTCTAACTGAAATTAAATTGCATCACAAGACACTCACCAGATATCTATAAAGCATTCTGATCTTCTTCTTCAATGGGCTTGGTTACTCTTCACTTTTTCCACCAAGACTCTTACACATTCACTCTCGATCGTTCTTCCAGTTTCAATCATCTCCTCCATTACTCATCTCCTTTCCTCCATTAAAACTTCCTTCTTTCTGTTTTTATCATGCTCTTCACAATTTTTCTCTCCTTTCAATTCAGCCTTCGACCAATTTCCAATACCAATCCTTCAAACTCCCATGCCCTAATCAGAATCTAAAAGCCTTGATCCATCTCCTTCAATATCCAATGGAGCAAACCTTCATCATCCTTGATATACAGGCCGCACTAATCTTTCGAATCTTCACATGGCCCTGCATCCTTAACAGAAACGGAATAGAAAGAAAAGGAAATTATCAGGATTCGTAACACCGAGTCAAAGCGAGTGCAATACAACTCAGCGAGGATTTAACCCCAACAACACCAAAAAACGGATTTAAGCGGTGTTTTTGACAAGAAACTTACCCAAAGCATTCCACACCATCGCCGCTGTTTTTTCCGTCTCATCACAATCACCAGCTTCATCTTCAGCTGGTCTTCAAGAATCCAATCCGCTCCAACTTCAACAACCTTCATATCATCAATCAACCTGCACCAAGAGCATGCTTCATCAACAATATAACTCAGAAGCAAGATTGATCTAAAACGAGTTACTACCTCACAACATGACAATGAAGATTCACTAACCTGGGCGGGCATCAAGACATCAATAGTTACTCAGAATCGTGGGGTAGCATTTTGATCCAGGAGTCCTTGACACACCTTCAATCCGCGGCGGGAACCAACATCAACAAAGCAAAAAGATTCAGAGTCCACGAGCGAAAAAGGCTCTGACACGCCGAAGATCAATAAACATCAATTTGAAGAGTGACGACTTGGTAGGCGGATCAATGGAAGGTATAGGGTTTCATTTCATGTTTCGATTCTGAGCATTTTATTGTTTGATTCGTAGCTTTGAAGACGGATTAGGTTAATTAGGGTTTCGAATTTGTGGATAAAGATGAGGTTTAAGCGGCGATTGAGAGGGGGGGGGGGCATCGTCTTCTTCAATTGAGTTGCGGCGGCGGCGCTTGTGTAGGCTTAGGCGGATTAAAGACTCGGTTTAGGTTTTGTGTGAGGATGATCGGAAAAGAATGAGATGGAGGTGATGATGGGGGGGCGATAACGGCGGCGGTAGCTGGGGTGAAGGGAAGAAGATGAGAGAAGGCTAGGGTTTGAGACGCGTGAAGGAGAAAGGAATTGCTCTGTGTTTTGTTTTTATTCTATTTTATAGATTATTATGTTTAAATCATAATTAAGGTTGTTTTAAAATGCATTAAGATTTGTTCAAAATTCTTTTAATTATATTTCCTAGTTAAAACCATAATTACATGATTAAGTGACTTTTGGAAAATGGTTGAAGTTGTGATAATTGATTATTAGGAGGATAAGTTTTTGATTAATACACCTTCAGGCTTCAGGCGAACTGGGCCTAACGAATTGCTAGTAACACCCCATGCTGAGCCCATCTCATCCTTAACTTAAAAACAGTTCTATCAACACCCCCCTGTTCTGTTTCTAAAACTAGAAAATTGCAAATAAACACCCTCTCTTGGACCTGCGAATTAGGGCCCAATAAATTGATGTTAACACCCCTGTATGTAGCCCAATTAATTTTAATGAACAAAATATTCCTATTTCCCCCCTCTCCTTCATTCCTCTTATTTTTAATTGTGTTTAAATATAATTTCAATTAATTCGTAAGTAAATAGTAAAATGAATATGAAAATTCTAAAAAAAATATATTAGAATGTTAATTCATTTTAGAAACACTCCCAATTTTCACTTTTTGAATTTAATCATTTTTTCAATTTATTTTCGAGTTTCATTTAATTGATTTTCTATTGGATTCTCATGTGGATACATAAATTTGTCCAATTTATTTAGGTCACTTCCCATAATATTTTTTGCCCATTCTTTTTGCTATGGTTAAAAGACAAGTTAAAGTATCTAGAACATTTTTTTGGTGAATTTTTAGGACATTTTTGCTATTGTTTGGATAGTATAGTTTGTATAAATGTGTGATTGAACTTAGCTAGTTTTAGGTGATCATTTGCCTTAGTTAAAATAAGAATTTTTTAGAGATTTTTTTAATATGATAATATAATCAGGTTGAAGACCTTAAGAATTTAATTTCATATTTTTTTCATGATTTTTAATATTTTTGCCATTTTAATTCATTCCTTTTCATTATGCATGTTCATAATTCAAATCATTCACTAACTATTTGCTTTTTCTTTGTGCAAGGTGTTTTGCAAGGTTTGGCTAATTGGACTTGGATATTTTTATGCTTAATTGTGTTTTATACTTTGTGTATTTTGTGATTGTAATAGCTTAGAATTTGTGTGCTTTTATAATTTCCTTAATTAGGATTAGAGAAGATAAAAATAAATCGTTAGAAAACCAAATTTTCAAAAACAAATAAAGTATTCGATCCAACGTCGAGTATACTTTTAAATAAATAAATAAAGTTTATACTATTCTAGGGCTCCACGATTACCTTCGTTCCATTCCATTCAACCAATATCAAACCTTGCATGTTTCATACCATAAGTCGTGTGTCTTAGCACCACGCAACCGACCTACACACCCCATTGTTCCATCCTGTTTACATTTCATACGTTTTACCTACCATGACCTAGGAGGACCCTATTGCTAGCTTCTGTTACTTGCGTGTTTAGTCTTATATTTCTTATATCTTTTAGGTAGATTCAATTGCAAACCTCACTAACCATAGGTTATCCATGAATTCAAACTGATTTAGGGTAAGTCTAGTTTCCCTTAGAATGTTTACCTTTTATAACTTGAGTCTCTTCTCATCTTAAAAGAAAACCAAAAACAATTAACAAAGGAAAAGGTGTACAATGCGCCACGAGCCTTAAGCTATACGGGAAATGATCAGTGGAGGTCTCCTTCATTCTTCTAGGATGCTTTACAAACGTTCCATTGGGGGCGATCTTGGAAAGTATTCGCTCCTGTGTCATAGTCTTTAGTGTTGTACATTCAACAAATACAAATTCAAAACATTTCTTCTAAAAAACAACAAACCAAGAAGTCACGTATTCTTTTCTCATCTCATACTCTTTTCGGACGAACATGACTTGTCTCGACAGTTCAAACAGCGATACGGTAAACACCCTCGTGTCAGAGCCGGTAACACCTGAGCTAGAACTATGGCAACGTCATCCTAAAAACCACAAACGAGTGTAAGCCTTAGTTAGACGAACTACGGCGTCTCTGATCCTCATTTATCCCGATGAGGTACGTAGGCAGTGGGGTAGGGCCCATTCGAGCACAATCTTTCTTTTTCCCTACATTTTCCTATTTTATTTCATTTCTCAATTCCATTTCTTTTCTCATTCCATTTCATTCTAGATAGCTATTATTTCAGTTAAACAGCATACTATTTCTCACCCTTTGAAAACAGACTTTTAAGCGTGGATCCTGTCGAGTACGGCGGACGGATTGGGGTGCTAATACCTTCTCAATTCGTAATCGACTCCCGTATCCATATCTTTGGTTCGCAAGGCCTCGTCCTTTTCTTTCTTCCTCAGGTTTGTGCAACATTACCTTTCCCATTCCTTTGGGATAAAAATGTCTGGCTGGCGACTCTAACCTTTCCGCGCCACTTTCGCGTTTGTACTAGGATGAAAATCCCGGGAGCGACAAGGGGGAAGACTAAGAGACTTTTGTTCGATAACAGTTAAGTTATGCCTACGTATCCTCGCGTGCAATGAGGAAGTCAGAACATCGTAGTTCGACTCAAAGAGACTGAAAATAAATTGACTGTGAACTGCTTACTTGTCTATGCTCAAGTGTATGACTCGTCTGGCTCGAGTGCTAACTGTCTTGCATTATACGGAAGAAGCAAGTTCTCGTTTATGAATGAGTGAGATGAGAAAAGAATCCCGAAGAGACGATTATTGTTTGTTTTTGTGTTTTCAGTTTTTTTATTGTTTTTGGTGTTTTGCATAGGATTATGAGCTTAAGCCTAAATCAAGGGTTTGTAAACTCATTATATCCTCCCTGATTAGGGATAATGAGCCTACTTAAGTATGAGATAAGCACCTCAACTTAATTACCATGATGATGTAGGATGAAGATCATTAACCTACTTGTGATTAATTAGATATTTTTGGGTTTTTGTTTAGTGTTAAGTAATGAGTTTAATCTCTAATCACAGATTAGTGAACTCATTACACCATCCTAATAGAAGGATAATAGATGAGAACACTTAAGCTGAGGATGATACCTCAACTTAATCCATGGTTAGGGGTTAAATTCATTATATAACAAAGCCTTTATTAAATAGATTTTAATTAAGGGATGAGATTAAGAAGTGGATTTTATGGTTTGTAAGACAGCTTGAGGGGGACTTGTCCATTAAACACTAGGGTTAGTCCTTCTTAACCATAAAGGAAGAATTAGAACCCTAATGTAAGGCCCAAGTTACAAGATGAAGTCTTAGTGATTATTAAGATGATTTGATTAAGAGGTTTAAACAAATTAAAGGTTTAACACTTAGGATTAAAGTTATACACTCCATCCAAAGAGAAGGATGCAGGCATAAGCCTAATTCCAAAGTCCTAAAACTTTAAGAGTTTAGTCTCTGATTATGAAGATGAGAAGAGAGACTCAAGGAGACTAAAAGGTAAAAGCTAGGGGGGACTAATCATAACCCTAATTATTATCATGCTTGGATGTTCCTATGGTTTGTGAGGCCTAAGAAAGATCTTCAAGGAAGCCACCAATGGAAGAAGCAGATGAAAGGAGGATGAAGCAGAAGAATAAGTTACTTACTTCCTAAGAAGATAAGTAACTTAAAGGAAGAAAGTGAGAGAGATGGAACACAAGTGAACAAGTTCACTTAAGAGACAAATAAAATGCATATGAAAGAGATGAAAAGAAGTGAGAGGTGAAGGCAAATTCACCTCCCAAAATGACTTACCACCTGAAAAAGGTTAGCATGAATGCATAAAGTATAAAGGATAAAGAAATAAAGTGAAATGAGATGCAATGAGATGAAATAACCAAAGTCAGAAGTGTTTATGCAATGTTAATGTCATGTGAGATGATGCAAAGGCATACAAAGTGCATATGTATGATCATACAAAGATGAGATGCAAATGGAAGCATGCTTTGAAGTTTGAAAACACATGAAAGTTAATGAAATGAAATGGATGCAAATCATGGCAAATGAATGAAGAAATGATCAAGCATGGTTATAACATGTCCTAATATGTCTAAGATGACATATGAATGCAAGAAATGCTATGGCAAGTTCATGTAAGGATGCATATGCAAGATGAATGCAAATGAACACATAAAATTAGGGTTTTATGGACAAGAAAGATGCAAATGAACAAAACAGAAGCATATGACATGATAAAAAATTGAAACCAAGCTCAAACAAACCTTAATCCTATACTGGTTCAAAGGGAAAAATGCAAATCAATTTGAAAATGCAAGATAAATTAATGAGATAAATTACCTATAAACTACATACAATATACAAAACAATGCAAAAAGAATCATCTTCAAACTCTTCTTGGTTAGGCAGAAATGATTTTTTAAAGTTAGGGTTCAAAAAAATGAAATTTAGTGACCCTTAATTCAAAGAAAATTCACAAACTATGATCAAACCTAAAAAGAAATTTGTGTGAAGAGTTTGAAAATGTTTCTAAATGTATTGGGATGATTCATGATTGTTTTGGTGATTTTTAGAAACCTAAATGTATTTTTAATTAATTAAAAGACTTTAATTAATTAAAAATAACATTTAAATATTTTAAAAATGCTTTTTTTATGCAAAAAAATAAAATAAAAATCATTTTCAGGTTAAGAAAAATATTTAAAACAGAAATGCAAAGTTTCATTTTTTTTTATGCTTTTTGGTATTTTAAATAAATTATGCAAAAGAAATAGAATAAAATGAAAATAAAATGAATAAAATGCAAAGTCAACTGATCTGAGGGCCAGGATTTAAACTGGGGAAGACTGCGCGCGTGATCCTAAGGTTCAGATTGAAACTGGTTAATTAATCTTAATTAATTTAATTAATTTGATTAGGGTTTAAGTGAACGCATCAGGGCCATCCAAACACGCGGTAAACATGATCTAAAGGTCAGAATTCAAACTAACCTAATTAACCCTAAAATTAAACCTAATCACTCTCAGGTGACCGGAGGAAGCTCCGGTCATCTTCTCCGATCACCCTTTCACTCTATCTCTCTCAAAACGCCATGAAAACACCTCAAACTCTCCAGAATTAAACATTAAGCATCATAGAACAAGAATCCAGCAACGAAATTCATTTATTTTGCATCAACAACAAGAATCAAAGCAAAACGGAAAACTGACAAAAATTTCAGAAGTTAAATACACACTCAATTCTCAATCATTTTTCATCATTCAAAGTTCATTGTGATCAGGAGAGAAAACTCTATCATTTTGTAACTAAAGAAATGAGTTCTGGAAAAATGTTTCAAGAAGGTACCTGAGATGAAGCTTTGTCAATGGAGCTGTTTGGGCCTTCTTCTTGATGCACACACCCTCCTCTGATCACCCTTGAGCTTTTTTGAGGCTTTGAACAAGTTTATATGGTTTCTTTTTGAAGTTCAGTTTTGAGAGATGGAAAATCGTGTTTTGATTTGAGTGGGTGTTTGGATGAAATGAAGGGTGGGAAATAATCCTTAGGTGATGGTGAGATGAATGGTGCAAAAATATTTGAGTTTTGATGGTTGTATTGAGATATTCGAAAGCTTGAAAGTTTTGGAGATTTTTTGGCAATCTGAGTCTTGGCTTATTTCAGGCTTATGTGTTATGTCAAATGGAGTCCATAATGTTTGTATATGATGTTCTGATTGGCCAGAGAGTTGTTGGTGGCATAGTGTGATTGGTATGGTTGTTTTTGCAAAAAGTCAACATTGGTTGTACTATGAGCATGGGTCATGGCAGGAGTGGTTCTATGGCATGTCTTGCTTCAGCATGGTTCATGGTGAGCCCTTGGATTGAAACATGTGAGCTGTAACAAGTGGATGAAGAGTTTTATGCCATTTTGCAATTCTTGAAAGTTTTGGCCCTTTTGTGATTTCTTGAAGTTCAAGTCATGAAAGTGATGAAAACTTGGGCCAATTCTGATGTTTAGAGATTTTCTTGACATGTTGTGAAGTATTTGTGCCCATTAGAAGTCATTAGAATGCTTGAATATGCCAATTTGCAAAATCCCTCTTTGACATGAAACTTGAAATTTTAGGATTTTTGCCAACTTTGAAAGGTCATATCTTGAGTTTTAGGATGAATCAAGACATGTTCTTGTACTTTTTGAAAAGGGAAAGACCTAATCTACAACTTTCATGACCAATAATTTTTCATTTGAAGCATTTTTATTAAGAAAGAGGAGGTTGAAAAACTTTCCCAAAATGGAAAGTTTCCATTACAAGTCATTTCCATTTTTGGAAAGTTTGCAAATGGCTCAAAATTCTTCAATCTTGTGAACTTCCAACCTCTTCTAAGATCAAATAAAGATCATAAAACTTCAATTTGATGAAAATACCCCTTTGGTTCCATTGTTGGGGGCCTTAGATGCCCTGATTTTGACTTAACTTGCTCAAGAAGTTACCCAGTGAACAGATGACTTCCACAATGAATTTCTTCATCAAACTTGGTACACATGATCCTTATAACATCTTAAGAGCATTAGAAACAAGAATGGCTCAAAAATTTGGAGTTAAGGCCTCTGAAACCAAAACCCTAATTTTGGTCATCTGTGTAGTGAAAACCCTAGCTCTGCTTCAATGCCTTGCCAATTCTTGTGATCGCTTGACTTCCATGAACTTTGAGGAGAATAATATGATGATAGAACACCCATGGACCCTTTTAGAAAGCTTTGAGGCCTTTGGGATGGCTCTGATGGAATCTTGGACTGCTCAGATCACAAACCCTAGATGCAGATGAACTTGAACTATGCAGATGAAGCAAATATGTAATATGAGGTGCAATGCTTATGCTTATGCAAAGATGAAAGATCAAAAGCCATGGTGTGATAAAGAGTGAGGGAAAATTTGGGGTGTTTACAATCACCTTCGAATTTCTTTCTGGAATCAGATTATATCTAAGATTCATAGTCGTTTGACGTCTTGGATAGGTCGTAATTTATCCATTGGAGGTAGAGTTATTTTGATTAATGCGATTCTTACCAATATTCCGATACATTACCTCTCTTTCTTTAAGATACTGAAGAAAGTTGTGCAGGAAATTATCGCGATTCAGAAATGCTTTTTATGGACAGGGTTCTCTTTTAACAACTTTGTCTCATGGGATAGTTGGAAATCTATATGCAAATCTAGCGAGGATGGTGGTCTTGGCATCAAACATGTGGGAAATCTCAATAAATCTCTCTTGGCTAAGTGGTTTTGAAAATTCGTTCGTGACAGGAACGTATTATGGAGAACTACAATGGTGAACAGATACGAAAACTTATGCTTGAAAGTTCATAATGCTTGGAATTGCTCGAAGAGTACTAGGGATTCTCTTTGGATTAAAGATGTTTTATCCAGTGATGAATGGACTGAACACGAAAGGTTTTGTAAGTTTATCTCTTTTAACATTAGTTCAGGTGTAGAAGTTTCCTTTTGGCAGTCTAATTGGACATCTAACCCATCATTGGCCGAAGCATATCCTTGTTTGTTCCAGGATGCGATTTCAAAAATTTGCTCTGTTGCGGAAACGGGATCGTGGTAGGATTCTGAGTGGAGATGGAATTAACTTGTTGTTGATACGCTCAGGTTTCTGAAGCTGGCTACATCAACTTATTACAAGTGTTGCAGAGCCAGATTTTGTGTAGGGACACGAAAGATTCTTGGAAGTGGGAAGCCGACATATCCAATTATTTCTCTGTAAAGTCCTGAATTACATAGCTCAATAAGGACTGAATGGTTATCTTGAATTGTATAGCTCAAGAAAGGCTGGATGGTTACATGAATTGCATAGCTTAGGAAATCTGAATTTGGGTAAATGTCTTAGTTATAGTCCAACTGTATGACTATATGGAAACTGATCTTAGTTATAGTCCAAGTGTATGACTGAATTGTTTTGAATGATTTTCTTAGTTATAATCCAAGATTATGATTTTATTATTTGGGAATTTTATGTGTGCCTTGATTGAAGCTCAAGGTTGAAGCTGAATAAAGAAAACTGACTCTTTTGGGGAATGTTTTTTCTGTATCCTGATTTGGAAGCCCAAGATGGTGAAGCTTATTTGTGAGAGGCTGACTCTTGATTGTTTGTATCTTGAATGAAACCTAATATGGGAGGTTAACTTTTGTGAGAGACTGACTCTTGAAGAAGAGTGTTTGTCTGTTTATCATAAAAAGTTGAGGTCATCAGACTTTCCTTTGTCTGGAGGGATTATATTGCTTAAAGCCCAAGAGGAGGCTAGGCTGGTCATCCACCGGGGAGAGAGATACTATTTTTTGTGTTTAATTCTAAGGATCTTTTCCTATGCTTTTAGGAAGCCTTTGCGGGTCTTTGAATTAAGCCCAAAATGAGGCCAGGTTACCTTTAAGAGGCCCATGAGTCCTTGAACAAAGCCCAAGTGGAGGTTGGGGAGGCTGAGTATTTCTAAGTCTGATAGAAGGCACCTTTAAGAGGCCTATGGGTCCTTGAACTAAGCCCCAAAGGAGGCTATGTTTTGCCCTAAGAGGGTTCTAAGTTATCCAAAGGTTTGGTCTTATCATAACCCGATTACTTAGAGATTCTAGCAGAGATGCAAATATATATATATATATATATATATATATATATATATATATATATATATATATATATATATATATATATATATATATATATATATAAATATGCATGTAGACAAATAAATATGTCAGTGAATATGTTGAACATTTTTTAGTATGTATTTGCTATGGTTTGAGTATTCTTAAATGATTTTTAAAAATGATGTTAGGAGTTACACTAGGAGGCAGAGTCCCAACATCCTGGCGGAGAGATTACAAATAAGTTTTATTGTATCCTCTTTGATGATTAAGAAATGCATTATTGTCTTTGCTTTAGTAAAAGAAAAGAAAGACAATTTTAATTCAGACTCCTATGCTAACAATCAAACAACAATTTTAGAAAACAACGAGAAGTTAGAGAGAGAAGAGATGGCTCAAAAGCCAATAATAAGGCTTATACATAAGGCGTCTATGGAAGTTTGTGTATTTTATTATCTGATGATTTCATACACATGGTAGGACTTGGGTGCTGAAAAGCTGCCTACCGCCTAGAAAGCAGTTCACCGGAGTGAAGCTCAGTCTAGTAGCGAGTGTATTAGATTTTTAGTCATAAAGATGAAAAAATAAAAAGGAATAGGACTTGTAAACAAGTGGCCCATGAATCTTTGTTTAGGAGATTGAAAATTGTTTGTGAAAATAGTTAGGGGGATCAGGACTAATACGAAAGCCTGACGGAGTTTTAAAACAGACCAGAGAAAGTTTAAAAAAGAAATAATGGGTCCTAAACACAAAGGATTCCCCATGACACATTTTGGCAATTCATTTTATAAAACAAAAGGTATATGTAAAAATATCAAAGAAAGAAATTTACAGAGGAAGTTTACAGCTCATTAAAAAAGGCGATCACGCTGAGTTTTTGAAAATAGCCAATATAAACCCTAATGGTCTATATTTCAAAAATGGGTTGGGACTTACACTTTAATAGAGTTCCATGAGTGTATTAAAAAAAAAATCCAAATTTGAGGTATAAGATCCAAACCCTAAATTGGTATTTTTAATAATTGGTATTTTTGAATAAAATTGATAAAAGATTGAAAAAATCCAAACATATATGAAAAAAAAGTTAAAATATTGGATCAATGTTTGAAAATTAATGTTTTATCCATGAGATAATTTAAAATTCATTTGTATTTGAAAAATCAAGAAGAAAAATCATTTAAAAATGTTGAAAAACAAATAAAAATTAATTCTTTGTGAAAATTTAAAATATATTAAAAAAATATTTTTTTTGTGATTTTTTCATGGAATAAAATATTAAAGAATTTTTGTGAATTAATGAAAAAAGAATCAATCAAAAATTCCAAAAATTCAGAAAGTCATTAATTTTTGAATAAATTAAAACAAATAATAAAAATTCAAAAATTCAAAAATTTGAAAAAAGGCGCCAAGAACATATGAAAAACACGCGCGTGTTCTTCATCTGGCTTAGATTTGCAAAACCAATACTATCTCATGGAATAGGCATCCATTTGAGATGAAATAAATACCAAAGTTGTGTGTTTTGATCCCACGAACATGATGGAACATATTAATTTCATTTATTTTTAGTGCACAAAGAGATATATGAACATGAACAGATAAACCCTAGTTTTGGCCTAAGCCTCATGAAATTCTATACATGGATGATTTTGTGCAATTGATTAAGGGAAAACACTTAAAATATGTTCATAAACAATTTACAAAAAGATAGTGCAAGGAAATATGCATGGATTATGAAAAGGTCAAGTTTATGCTTACTTGAATGTTGCTGAAGCACGAGCAATTTGATTTTGATGAAGGATGTGTTAAAAATGTTGCTTGTTGATCTGGACAACTTCCTTGGATAATGTTGAGTGGATTTCAAGCTTTGAAATCCTTTGAAAACTCTTAGATCAAGTTATAGTATCCAAGTTACAAAATGAATGCATAATGATTTGGTTGAAGGGTGATTTTTGGTTAGAGGTGTTCCAAATGTGTTTTAAGTATTTGAACACCTCATATACATCATATGTGATGTGTATGAGCAATTGGTTTGAGTTGATTGTGGCCACAACTCAAAACCCGATGGTGATTGCTCAAAATACCAAGTTTTGAGTCTTTTGGAGTGATGAAGAGAAAGCTGGGAAGTGTAATGCTATGGTGTATTTTTTATGATCAATGGGAGTCTCTATTTATAGGGGAAGAGACTTAGTGAAATGGTTTTCTTGTTTCTTAAGGGCTAAGGCTTGGGAGCTTAGTCATTGTTATGCATCATTACTTGCTACTCAAGACACTCAATTACTATCTCAAATAGACTGGTCTAGCCTTGGCCAAATTCACATTCTAAAGACATTTTAATCTCTGTGTATGAAGGAAAATTGGCAGAAGTTCATAAGATTCTAGGATATTCTTTTTTGGAGCATTTTGGCCCTTGGATCAAGTGTTAGGTGTTGAAATTCATGAAAGAAAAATGGAAGCTTTTTGGTTGTGATCATGAATTTGCAGGTTTGCTCAGGTTTGTAATGATGATTAAGATGCTCTTGACCAACTAATCTTATCTTTGACTCATACAATCTCAACTTCAAGTTTTGGACAAAAACTGTTTTTGAAAATAGTTATGACATGATGTGTTTGACAAGAGATTTCTTCATGCACAAGTGAGATCTTTTCATTCCAATTGGTCCTCTGAATTGTTGGTATGATTTGTGACAACATTAGTTGTTACATGAAGATCTGAATCAACTTGGAACTATGTGTAAAAAGCCTCCAAGTTTTTGTGTTTTGACTGTTTTTTAACTTAGACAAATTTTGTCTAAGTGTTGAAACTTTCAAATTTTCTTTGATTTTGATCATCCTTCTACTTGAAATCTATGAAGAATTGGAATCTCATGTAGTTAAATCTTTTGTAGTATATCATTTGAGCTTTGGTTCATAAAAATATGAGCTTGGATCACAAGTTATGATGCTTGGAAGTAGGGTATATGCACACTTTTTCTTCATAACATAGAAAAATTCCAATTTTTCTAAGTTAGCCCCTTTTACAAGTTATCTTTAAATTCTTGTTTTTTTTTTGTGATTAAATGCATAAATGGACCATATATTCTGGTAATATAGGTCATGGGGATCATTTTAGATTAAAAAGTCAATGTTTGACTTTTGGCCCAGATGAAAATTACATTAGGTACCCCTGATTTCTGATTTTTTTGACTGGGCATCCTCTGAGGTATTTCAAACTTGTAAATGGACTTCCAAGGTGTATGTGATTTATTTAAATAAATCTCTATGGTATTGGATCATGTCCCCGGATGAAAATTTCAACTTCGGGTTCCCCGATCAGTCAAAAACCTAATTTGGGCACTATGAAACCCTGATTTTGTGATTCTCGATCTTTGCATCTTGTGAACTTGATTCAAACTTGTAGATGGTCTATTAGGGTTGTGTTGAGCTTCTTGGATGACATGTGGAGGTCTTGGCTCATTTTACCATGAAAATATTCCTCTTTAGGGCATAGTCGACTGAAAACCTTGATTTGTGACACTGAGGCCTCGGGGCTCAGATCACTAAAAATTTGTGCAATTCTTGGACGAATCTTCACCATTTGAGATTCCTTGATCCTTTGAGTATGTTTGAAAAGTTGAAAATCTTAGGAATTTATGATTGATCATTTGCCTGAATCCTCTGAGGGACTCAAGAATCTTGATTCACTACAGGGATGTGATCTGGTAAACTTTAACACTATCCATTGAGCTAATGGGTGTATGGGTATCTTAGGGTCAAAATTTAGGGTATGATAGAATCTTCTACTGACTTCAATCTAAACATGACTCCACTAATATTCACATTGATGAAATTGTTCAAAACAGTGGCACACTTAGTTCTCACTAGCAACCTTGCAACATCCATCTTTGTACCCTTCCTAGTTCCATCTTCGAAGCAGATAAACTTTCCCACAAATTTGGAAATGAACTCAAAAAAATTGAAGTTCCAAGCATGACAAGGGATTCCAAACAAACGAATCTAAGTTAATTTTTCGTCATCCACCACGCCTGGGCTCCATTTCTTCAAATCAACAAACCACTGCTTCAACCAAGCATATACATTTTGCGCCAGATCTTCCAACTCACCTTGATCCATATCTTTTAACAAATAAAGATTTGAACCCAAGGGAGTGATTTTGATGGCAAATAAAGATTTGAACCCAATGGAGTGATTTTGATGGAAAAAATGTCCTCATTACCAAAGATAGTCTGCAAATTATCGGTAGAACCTACATTTGACACCATTCATACATAAGATCTGAAAAAGTTGCTCCAGATGCTTTCATCCTCAACGTCGTAAATCAGTGAAGGACCAGTGAAAACACATCCACCATTGGAATCCCCAAGAGCTTGGTTAAGATTTACCTCTACTCACAACTTATCCCCTATAGCCTACTCCTCCGCCCTTGACATACTTCAAAGACTTAATCTTCCTTACCTCAAGTGTCGTTTTTAAATCCTTTTTTACTAGCTCCTTTCAAACTTCATGCAGACCTTTGAAATCTAAGAATGTTTACGAAAATTTTATGGTTCCTAATAAATATAGTTTGGTAGCTTGCAAGTCAGCGTTCTTCACATGGAGTAACCTAACAAAAGCAATCTGCCTCCCTCTCTTGTCTCTTCTAGCCGAAATCCCAACCTCAACAGCCTTATCGTAACCTTTAAAAACATCGAACAAATCCTTTACCATAATATTCTCAAGAAATATAATGAAAAAATGAAGTTGTTTGAATCAGATAGAACACAAAAATATCTTCGGAGTCCCTAGTCAGAGTTTTCCTTCTCCTTCCCAACACTCGCTGCCATCCACGACCATTTTCCATGTTTGTCTGAGAATCTTTGTCCTTTTTTTATTCCATTCTTTTATTACTACCTTTGTTATTTTATATAAAAGAAAACTCATTTTTAGATTCATTGAATAATCAATGTATTTGGTCAATTTATAGATTAGATACATTGGTTATTCAATTAACCTAAAAATTGAATTGTCTCTTAAAAAAAAGAACGGAAATAGTATTTTATAAATAATTTAAAATAAAATTAAAATTAAACAAAATTCATAATAAATTATATTTTCATGTCTTTTGAACACTAAAAAGAATATCTAAGAATAAGTTTTTTTTTAAATTATTCTAAATCATGACCACTAAATTGAATCTAATATAAAGAGGTTAAATTATCATATTTCTTAATTAATCATTCAATTAAATATAATTTAAAAATTATGATTCGAAAAAAAATAAAAAAAATAACACTTTAAAATGTTGCGAGAAACGATGGCGCATTGTATTAAGATGCACCATAGGCGCAGACAAGTAAGAGAATCAAATAAATAGAGTATGTTTTATCATCTTTCTTATCCATTCCACAATGTCGCTTCTGCAACTCCCCGCTAAGCTCTCATCATCATTCTTCACCGGCAATGGAATCTCCCTCAACCGTTTCTCAAACCCCTCTTCCTCAGCCCAAACCCAAACCCGATTTCTCCCGGTACCGGAAATCAAAGCCATGAAAACAATAGAAGGAAAGGTCGTATTCGCCAAAACCAACAAGACGGTAGCGGTGGAGGTTACCCGTTTGGCACCTCATCCGAAATACAAGAAGCGAATCAGGATGAAGAAGAAGTATCAGGCTCATGATCCTGAAAACGTATTCAAAGTTGGTGATATGGTTCAGCTTCTTAAAATTAAACCAATTAGCAAGAACAAGTCATTTCTCGCTGTTCCTGCTGCTACTAGGAAAACAAACAATGGTGGTTCCTCCGGTGAGCTTGAGATTCCGCTTCAGTCTCAGCAAGAGGGAAAGTAACAGTCCCAGGATTAGGCTTGCAATCTCTTACTCTTGCTCTTTGATTTTATCGCGGTTCTTTTCCGATGTTGTTAGGGTATGTAATTTGCATTGTAATTTTATTGTGAATTGGATATGATTTGAGTTGCAGTTGTTTTGTACTGATATGAAGAAATTGGAATTGAGAAATGAATTTGTTGTTGTTTATTGTGAAAAAATCTTAATTGATTATTGTACTGTGTGATGATTTCATTGTTTAATTTGAAGGGGAGGTGTTTGATGAAATGTTGGGTTAGTGTGTGTTGATGAAATGTTGGGTTAGGTTGCTCAAAATCTATGAAGCACTGACATCCCGAGTTTGGCCCTGACACTGACACGACGATACCGGTAATAATTTGAAAACATGAATAAATTAAATGTAATCACAAATGTCGGTGCATGTACGGAAACTGACACACACACACTTGTTTTCAGAAGTGTCGGTGCTACATAGCTCACAATTATATGGGTTTTTATGGTTTTTATGGGAGTGTCTTCCTACCAAGAGGAGTGCTCTTGAATTGTTCATTGGCAGGATTTGGATTCTCTGATCGCGGGGAACCCAAATTATTAGATTGGGTGTCAATTAATGGAAGAATTGTTCCATCTAGGATTCTTCAATGTTCGATTTGCTGAATTTTTCCGTCATAGAAGTTGTAATTTTTTTGTTAAGGTGGAACCATTTAGTTTCTCTACTCAGATTTTTGTTTTCATAGGTCCCGTCTTTGAAACTTGATTAGTATAATCGGCCGGACACTGCGTAATTTTGCATGTTTAGAATTTGAACTGTAATGCAAGAATACTTTGCTTTCTCCACAAAGGTGGATTGCAGTCTGCAGAGCTTAATTATCTAAAAGATGGCAAACGAGCAGTGCTCAGCCAGAACTTGTGGGTGAAGTAACTGCTCATGAGGTATGACTATCATTTTGAGTCAATAATTAGCTCTAAAGATGTTCTAATTGAGAAGATTGCTTCAGAAGACAATCTTGCAAACGTGTTTGCTAAGCCACATTATAAATCAAGGTTCAAGAGTTGATTGGACTTAATCGACTTCTATGGAGCATGATTCTATAAGTAGGAGACAAGTGTAATGGTGATGCATTTAATCGTCTTCTCTTATTTGGACCTGTTCATTTTCTTGAGCCTTTTGTTTCTACCTTGGACTTTTAAGAGATATGAGTGTTAGTGAGTTTCTTATTTCTCAACTTCCCTTTAACTTTGTCTAAGGGATTTCTGGATTGACTTATTTGAGTTTAGCTCTTACTATAAGTACTTGTGAGATTGTTTGAGAGAACTTAATAAAACAAGTTATAACATGTCCACCAGCTCTTCAGGATAACTTGTGTAAATATTATAGTCTAAACGAAAATAAGTCGACTTCATTTTATCTTTTGATATAAAATTAACTTATATATAAACACTTATATGATAAACGTTTATGTCATAAGCGTTTAATTAAGTCGTTTATCCATAACAGGGCCTAAGTCCCTGCAATAGAACATAGAGATAAAGGGAACCTTCACTTCATATTCTTTGCAAATTTTTGTGTGCTTTGCATTGACTGAACCTTATAAATCACTAATTTTAATAGCACTTCTGGTTTTTTCTGCACAATTGTATGCACCTGCTACTTTGTTTATAATTTTGTTTCTTTTCCTGCATTTAGCGTTCCTGTAGGTGCAATTTGGTTCATTGCTTCTGCTGCTGCATATTGTTAATAGCAATTCTTCAATTCTGTTTTCTGCGCAATATTGCATTTCTGTGTTTTCTCGTTTATTTTACTGCATAACTTTGTTTCTGTGTAATTCAGTTTTAATGGTTTAGCCGAAATAAGGTTGTGAGATTCTGCTGTGTGCGATTGCTAGTTTGTACAGGTTGCTGGTTCGATTTAATTGTGTGATGAGAACAAACATTAGCAATAGCAATGTGAGCCATCAAATCATCGACAAAAGCCATAAAGCGCAAATAAATCATCCAGATAAGGAATTAACAAATAATTATATACAAAAGATGGTTAAGGTTTCTTGTCTCTCTCTCTCTCTCTCTCTCTCTCTCTCTCTCTCTCTCTCTACCTAGGGGAGAAACACTAGTGATTTTTCACCAAACCGAATACTAACCACAAAAGAAAAAACAAGGTTATCATCGCTAATAATTTAAATCTATCCATCAATTCTCTGATTTTGACTTAACCATCTTCACAATGCAAACTTGTTCTGATGTGTTTCAATGTACATGATACAAGAGAGTTAACAGAATCCACAGACTCCATTGTTAATTTGGCTGTAGGAGAAGCGTTGGTAAGAATCTGGAATGCTATTGTAAACAAAGATCCTCCCTCTGTATTTTTCTCCTCCCTCCTTGAAGTAATTACCATTGGCCTCGACTCTATGCCATCGGGAACAATTGAGAATCCGGATGGAAGAATGGCAAGATTGCTCGAATCGCATCCTGTCATCACAGACTGAATACCAGCAATGTCCACAGGAGCATATACCACCATTGATTCGTAAGAGTTTGTGCAGCTATCTTGCAGTATCCACATATTGTTCTCTTTAGATTTAATTGTCTGCAAGGTGAGAAAAAACAATCTAACATTTTACTTACAATCATGTTTTAAATTTATCTTGCATTTTTTCATTGTGTTCTGTTTTTAACATTTAGTTACAACTTACTTGGATTGTTACTGCATTGCCTCTGTCTTGTCCTTTGGCTAAATTTGCAATAGACTGCACTGCCCCGCCACTAGACATGATATCCCACTGTCATAATGATAATAATCATCAACACAAATCATAATATCAATATGATTGAACTTATTTTACACTGTCAATGTATTTGTACCTCGGTTCGACGAGTTTCGTCCCTCAAGAAATCAAACAGAACATTATGATATACAGGCAACCATACAGAAGAAACTGCACAAAGTATCAACCCTAGAGGTTCACCGGGATCATTCAAATTCTTTCGAGTACTAATCCTTATGTCTTCTCCTGTTTTACTAGTAACTTTGGTCCATGTATGGAAGCTTGATGCACTAATAGCTTGACAGAAACTCCATGTCATTCTTTGTGCCAACTTCAAAATACTTTTTCTTCCAGCCAATGTAGCAACACCTAACATTTTGTTTTCATCATTAATCTATTTACTGCACAATCACTTAAATAAATTTTTTTTTTTATAGTTAGAGTTCATTACTCACTCACCAGTTGAATCCTTCATGGGGACATTTGTTGCCATGAAGAAAACTAGCCGTTCGCATTGAAGTTGAAGAGTCGCAATCCAATGCTTTGCCCCAAAGGCTAGGCCACTGTTGACAATGGCTCTAAACATTGAATGAACTGTGCTTCTTTGACACTCTAAATGCTCCACCCATGTTACCTATTAAATGTTTATTTTATGTTCCATATGTAACAAAAATGGAAAGAAATTTGGAACTTGAATCGGTAATATATACATACTTTGCAATGACCATTTGACTTATCTTCAATAATGCAACCAGATGGACGTTTTCTGCATTTCATGAGGGACATGTCAATGTTGTCTTCTACTTTGTCTATGGATACATCAACTATGGCCCATTTTTCAACACTTAATTGTTTGCAGTATCTGACAAAATACACTTCTCTGGTGGCCACCATTGGTGTTAGCATTTGCAGCTCAGCAAACATCTGTGTGCTCAATACAAAATAAAGGTTAGAGTTTTATACAAACTAAAAGTTATTTATTTATTTTGTTTTCAACGAAACATTAATTATAATTTTTAATTGGATCTTCTAATATTTTTTTTGTGAAGTAGTTTAATGGTTTGAATTTTGCCCTTTTAAAGATATAAATGGGATATCAGTGTTCTTACAATACAATCAGATGTCCCTGCACAACTGAGTTAAAATATTATTATTTTTGTTAAAACATTATACATTATTAAAACATCAATTATTGGAAAAACTTGAACATCTATATAACCATAGATATACAAAGAAGTAGAAGGATTTAGATTTTGGATTGAACCTAAATCTTGTAAAGTGAGTGATATACATCAAACACTTGTAAATCTACCACATAGGGTAACATGTCATTGAGAAAGAAAGAGATTCCAATTAAGATGAAAAGGGCAAGATATGTATGAAAAGAAAGTGCCAAGTGTTACTAAAGTTTAAATGACATTAAACTTTTTATATTTTTTTGTCTCTTTATCTATATTTCTATGAAATAGATAAATAAAGATTGTGGTTAAAGAAGAGGAAAAGTTGACAAGCACTTTCACTTCCAAAAAGAAAGATTAATGCATGTCTTACGAAACCAAAAGCATGTAGAATTTTGTTGGTGAAAATCAAAAGTGTAAAAATATACCACGATTAACTCAATTTTTTTTACCTAAAACATTTTCAAATATGCTACTAGAAGAAAACATCATTTAAAATTACGAGGTACCATCATTTTCTTTTGCTTGTCATGTTTTGGACCACTTCATAAAATATAATATCCACATTTCCAGATCAATGAATCCGTGTATGAACTGTTCCTTTCATATTCATATCAAGAAATAAATTTTATTCATTTTAGATATTACATTCAATTTACCATTATTGCATAAAGTTGTATCAGACTTTCATTCATGTTTTTATTTTTTGAAAATTCAGTATCCCTTCAACGATCGACTATTTCAAGAGACCAATTCTACTTACCATTAGCGGGACGATCATTAGTTATCGGTGTCTAGCGTGTGAGTGTTGTAAAGTTTAAGATATCGCGTCTGTTTCTAAACGATAAAAAAAAATTCTTACCAGTTGCGCAACACCATTCTTGTTAGAACCTTCACCTTTGCATATGATATCCACAGTTGCAGCCTTAGATATTAAACATGGAAACATTTCCTTCCATTGATTCTGCAAAATTCACCGTAAATTCAATATAAGAAAAAAAGACTATTAAGATATATATAATCATATTATTGATATGATTGAAGAATATAATTCAATATATAAAAGTATTAATTTGTGTCTTACGGCATCAAGAAAACATTGGACAATCCTATGAAGATCTGCAAAAACAACTCCTGTATCTCTTGAAGCTTCAATGGATCTCTTTGTTCTACCACTATCTGAATTTTCACCTCCAAACTCCTTCAAATATTCATCATAGTTCAGTATTTCTCGACCAGTCTCGAAGCTACGCAGCCACAATGGTTCCCCCATTGTAGCCATCTTTATAAGCTCTTCCATTGCTTGGTTTACCACATCCATTATTCTTGACTCATCAATACCAAAAATTCCAGTATAAAAATCCAAAGAACTTTTCAAATTCTCTTGATCGTGGCTAGTAGAACATGAAGGTGACATTGTTCCGGATGCATATTTCCCTAATGCCGCTCGAAGTTTCTCTATCTATATCATTGTGAAGCAGAATTCACCGAGTTTAAATTAATAATAGATGTGATAATAAAACTAGTAGATAAGTAAGGTTTAAAGTGTACATAAAATTAACCTCGGATTTGAGTTTAGCATTTTCAATTCGGAGTTGTTGTTCTTCAGTTGGCATGGAACCATCTCTGTTTGTGGTAGGTACCCCACAATTAGGGCAACAAGCTTTGTTTATGGTCTCTCTTAGGGTCTTGTTTTTGTCCCTTAATTTCTCTATTTCTGTTTTCAACAATGAATTTTCATGTCTCTCTTGTATCGCCTGAAAAATGAAACATCGTATTTAGATACAATTGTTAAATTCATATAATAAAAAGTTTAAAAAAATGCACAAAATTGATTTGATCGGAATAATGCTATGAATTAGGAACACCAGAAACGCGACACCGACACTATACATTGAGACTGATAATGATTAAAAAAGATAAATTAATTAAATATAAATCACAAATGTCATGAATACATATTTTTTCAATGATGCCGATGTTACGGAGAAATAAGTAGTAATACCTTGATTTGAGTTCTACGATTTTGGAACCAAAACTTGACTTGTCTTGGAGCAAGTCCTAATTGCTTGCTGAGTTGTTGTCTCTGTTTTTCATCAGGATGTGGTGATTCTTTGAAAAGCCTACAATATTGCATTCATTACTTGTTAAAACTAATATTCAATAATTGCACCTATAAATGATATTCAATAATAATACTACTAATTTTATTTTTTTATTGAAAATGATAAATAGAATGAGACAAATAAAAAATCTATAAAGTGACATGTACTATTATGAATTACAGTATGAATTATGAAAGAGGAGTATTAATTGTGATTCAAACAAAATAGGCACACACATAGAGGTGAAGAAAAAACAGAAAACAGAAGATTATATTATACGTACGCTTCCATGAATCTGATCTGCTCAGCAGTGTGTCTGTGATATTTCTTCCTTTTCTTCTTCTTGTTCTTATTGTCTCCATCACCACCTTCATCTTCTTCATCATCATCTTCATGTTCATCTCCTTCAAAATCTTCCTCTGATTTCGATTTTGACGGACCTGAATACTCACTGCTAATTTCCTCCACGCGTTCCCCGCCACCGCCTATAGTACTCCCTTCCTCTCCTTCCTCCACCTCCATGTTACTAGTAGTCGCTCCTTCACCCTCCGCCACCGCACCACCATGGCGAAAAATCCCCGCCTGGAAGAGAAAAAAATACTAATAGTCATTTTACAATCATCGCATACGTTTACAAACTTTTACCTCCTCGTGGAGGTAAAAAAATGTGTAAAACGAATAAATCATATATTTTCTTCGTGTCCATGTTTATAGATAAACTGGAAGGAGAAATATATGAAAGAAAAATATTTGCATGATTGAAGAAATGTCTAGTTACGAGACTAAGAGAGAGAGCAGGAGATGGAAAGAAGTTTTTGGCAGGAGGATTGTTGGACATGTCTGCAGCACACATTGACAACGTCTGTGGTGAATGTGTGATTTTGAATGGTTGTGTCATGGAAGTTGTTTTGTAGGATACATAATGAGTATAGAGAGAGTGTGTGGGAATGGCTATAAGGGTAGGGGCAGTGACGAAAAGAGGATAGAGACGTAGGTGAAGGGATTGCACAATTTAAGAATATAAAAACAAAAAGGAAGAAAAATGGTTTGTTTTTTTATTTTATTTTATTCCCATTAATAATTATTTGAGTTATTATATTTATAGTTTTGTTTGGTCCTTGTGTAAAATGTGAAAGGGGAGTGAAGTGTTGCTGGTAGGATTGATTGTTAGATAAAATAGTAATACATGAAAGGAAAGGAAAGTCAACAACCAACTACCATTTACAAAGTTGAATTTATGGTTTCAACGGTTTTTTTTTTTTTTTTTTTTTATATTTCTTTTGTAAGATCACCGCCATTACTCTAGCTTAGCGCAACTTCTGTTCAACAGTGAAAAAAAATTGAATTCGAGCAAATTGATTTTAATTTTAAGTGAGTTTGAAGATGAATGAATGTATGTTTAGATAAATTCTTACAAAAGTTACAAATCATTTATGAAGTTTGGTTTAGGTTTTGAAAAAGATAAAAATAATTCTAGAGATGTATAATTGATTTTGGAATGATTTGACATGTTTGGTTGTTTTAAAGTAAAAGTGAATTTCTTAATTCATCTCATAATATTTTCAGCCATCTGCTTTATTTCTAATTACATTCCTGAGTTCCGCTGATATATTTTCGGACATACCATTTTTGTTGTTTTACGTTGACTGTTTTCGGAGATACATCTGCAAAAATAATTTCGTAGATGCATCTCCGGAATTTTAGCAGTACAATTTCTTTTTTAAAATTAAATTGGTTTTATTAGTCGGAGACACATATATAATAACTTACAAATTAAAATAAAGTAATATATATATATATATATATATATATATATATATATATTGTTCCGGATTGACCCAACTCTTAGAATTAGGTCATATCTATCTCGCGGTCCAACGGCCCAATAAACCCAACTATGCTCGGAGTCCTGAAAATCAACTACTCGACTTGCCATAGGTCAGATGACTTCAATGCCGAGTGAGGAATCTGTCGGGCAAGTTCTTTCTTGCCCCAACGACTAGTTCCTAATCACCGTCGTTTATTGCGGGATCCGTGATTCGTGCCCAACAATTTGGGCCAGTAAACATCTACTTGGACCAGTATATAAGTGTCGCTTCCGAAGATTTGCATCCCGATACAAGCGCGAACGGTCGACGAAGGGAGAAAATGAAGGTGAAGTGAATAGAGTCGTCAGCTAGACATTTTTTATTCCGAAAGAAAAGTAATGCTGCATAAACCTAGAAAAGATGGATAAGACGGTTGCGAACCAGAAAAACTGAGAAAGGGGGTTGGTTACAACCTGGGAAGGTATTAACACCCAGATTGTCCGTCGTACTCGACGGGATCCACGCTTAAAAGATTGTGTTTAAAAGGGGTAGGTGTGTGCTATCTGTGTGCAAAAGCTGGAAGTAAAATATACAAGTGTCAGTGCAAAAGAGAAGTGAAATGCTAAGGAACTGATGCTTAAAAGAATGCTGGAAGAGGGGAAGACACAAAGACTTTTGTTCGATAACAGTTAAGTTATGCCTACGTATCCTCTTGTGCAATGAGGAAGTCAGAACACCCTAGTTCGACTCAAAGAGACTGAAAGATAAATTGACTGTGAACTGCTTACTTGCCTATGCTCAAGTGTATGGCTCGCCTGGCTCGAGTGCTAACTGTCTTGCATTAGACGGAAGAAGCAAGTTCTCGGTTATGAGTGAGTGTGATGAGAAAAGAATCCAAGGGGAGACGATTATTGTTTGTTTTTGTGTTTTCAGTCTTTTATTGTTTTTGGTGTTTTGCATAAGTTAATGAGCTTAAGCCTAAATCAAGGGCTTGTAAACTCATTATATCCTCCCTGATTAGGGATAATGAGAATACTTAAGTATGAGATAAGCATCTCAACTTAAGTGCCATGATGATATAGGATTAAGATCATTAACCTACTTGTGATTATTTAGATGCTTTTGGGTTTTTGTTTAGTGTTAAGTAATGAGTTTAATCTCTAATCACAGATTAATGGACTCATTACACCATCCTAATAGAAGGATAATAGATGAGGACACTTAAGCTGAGGAAGACACCTCAACTTAATCCATGGTTAGGGACTAAATTTATTATATAACAAAGCCTCTATTAAGTGGATTTAATTAAGGGATGAGATTAAGAAATGAGTTTTATGGTTTGTAAGACAACTTGAGGGGGACTTGTCCATTAAACACTAGGGTTAGTCCTTCTTAACCATAAAGGAAGAATTAGAACCCTAATGTAAGGCCCAAGTTACAAGATAAAGTCTTAGTGATTATTAAGATGATTTGATTAAGAGGTTTAAACAAGTTAAAGGTTTAACACATATGATTAAAGTTATACACTCCATCCTAATAGAAGGATACATGCATAACCCTAATTCCAAAGTCCTAAAAATTTAAGAGTTTAGTCTCTGATTATGAAGATGAGAAGAGAGACTCAAAGAAGACTCAAAGGCAAAAGACTAGAGGGGGACTATCAATCCTAGAAGTTATCATGCTTAGGCATCCTATGGTTTTGTGAGGCTTAAAAGGAGAAGCCTTCAAGGAAGCCACCAAGGAGAAGCAAGATGAAAAGAAAGAGATGAGAAGTGGAAGAAAGGAAGAGAAGCACAAGTGAGGCAAGCCCACTCAAAGACAAACAAAAATGCAGTAAGAATGCAATATGAAGAGATAAGAAGAGGTGGGAGGTGAAGGCAAATCCACCTCCCAAACAACTTACCATTAACCTTGAAAAGTTAGTACAAGATGCAATATGAAAGGAATGAAATGAAATGAAGCAACTGTAGGTGAAAATACCAAGACCAGAAGCATGTACATAATGCAAATGATGCTATGATATGATGCAAAGGCATACAAGATGCATATGTGTGATCATACAAGAGAATGAATGCAAATGAAGCATGTAAACACATGGATGTTTATGAAATGAAATGGATGCAAAGCATAGAAAATGTATGGATAAATGATCAAACAATGTTCAAACAATGTTTTAAGATGTCTAAGATGGCATACAAATGCTTAGAATGACATGGCAAGTTCATATGTTCATGCAATGCAATGTAAGATGCAAGTAAAGATGCAAAATTAGGGTTACATGGAAGGATGAGATGCAAATGGTCATAACAAAAGCATATGACATGATAAAAAAATTCAAATGAACTCAAACAAACCCTAATCCCATATGATATCACACCCCAAAGGAGAAGGTCTAACTCTTAACCTATTGAAAGTTATGATTTTTCTAAGTTTGCTAGGGTTTTTGGGTGCTTCAAAAGGAAAAATGCAAATCAAATTGAAAATTCAAGATAAATTCATGCCAAAAATATCCTAGATACTACATGATATGTGTAAGACAATGCAAAAAGAACCAACTTCAAACCCTTCATGGTTAGGCAGAAAAGATTTTTCAAAGGTTATAGTTTTAAAATGTGATTTTATGAACCCTAAATTCAAAGAAAATTGTTAAGTTATGATCAAAACCAAAAAGAAATTTGTATGAAGGGTTTGAAAATGTTTCTAAATGTGTTAAGATGCAACATGATTTTTTTGGTAATTTTTAGAAACCTAAATGCTATTGTAATTAATTAATTTCCATTAATTAATTAAAATAAACATTAAAATATTTTAAAAATACTTTTTAAATGCAAAAAATAAAAATAAAAATATTTTTGGTTTCTGAAAATTAATAAAAGTCATGATAAAAATTTTCAGAATTTTTTGATCATTTTTGCTATTTTTAATAATTATATGAAATAAATACAAAGAAAATGAAATAAAAAGAAAATAAAGGGAAAGTAATCAGATCCTAGGGCTGAGATTCAAACTTAAAAGGGAGGGGTTGACTGCGCGCGCGTTTGGAGGGCTGGGATTGATTTTGGCAAAATAATCCTAATTTAATTTAATTAATCACAATTAGGGTTTAATGATAAATCCTGACCACTAGTACGCTAAACTAATCTTCATCCAAGGGCTGGCATTGAATATGGGCATGCTAACCCTAATGACTTTCAGGTGATCGGAGCTAAGCTCCGATCATCTTCTCCGGTGACCCTAAATCCCAACTTCTTCTATAGCTCACTAAAACTCAAACTAACTGCCCATAAATGATCCCCAAACATCATGGAACTCAAATCAACAAACAAACAACATTTATAACACACAAATCAAGAGAATCAAAGCAAAACATTTTTTAGGTTAAACTTTCAGAACATCATGAAATGCTTATTTCTCAACCATTTTCAATTTCAAACATATCAGGATGATCAGTGCAACTCATAGAATCATTCTATAACAAGAAATCAAAGTTCTGGAAAATTTGTTCTTGAGGTATACCTGAGATGAAGCTTTGCTATCTGGAGCTTTCTGGCCACTTCCTTGGTGCTTTTCCACTCCAATGAACCCCTTGATGCTTCTGGCAAGCTTGAAACAAGTTTATGTTGGCTGTTTTTGAGGTTTCAGTTCAGAGCATGTCAAAATCGTGTTTTTGTTTGAGGTGGTTTCAGGCTAATGTGAGGGGTGTGAAATGATCCTGGGGGTTATGTGGAGATGATTGGTGAAAGAATTTTGAAGTTCTGATGGCTGAGTTGGGAGATTCAAAGAGATGAAGTTTTAAGAGGATTTTGTGTAATCTGAGCTTGAGTGAGTTTCAGGCCAATGTGTTATGTGAAATGTGTTCCATAATATTAGTATATGCAGCTGTGATTGGTCAGAGGAGTTGGTGTGGCATAGTGTGATTGGTATGAGTGATTTTGCTAAAAAGTCAAGAATGTGTACTTGAGGTATGGGCATGGTGCAGGCCTGAGATTTTGGGGCGTCTGGCCTCAACATGGATCAAGGAAGACCATAGGATTGAAACATTGCAGCTGGATCACTTGATGCTAGGGTTTCTATGTGTTTTGCAAATTTTCCCTCTTTGGTGTATCTTGTGATTCAAGGCATGAAATGATCCAATTCTTGGGTCAATTCTGAGTTTTTGAAGTTGCTTGATCATGTTATGAAGTATTTGGGCACATTAGAAGTCATTAGAAGCCTTGGCAAGTGGTTTTGCAAAAAATTCTCTTTGGTGCATTCTTGAAATTTATAGGATTTTTGCCAACTTTGAAGGATCATAACTTGAGTTCCATAATGAATTAGAACATGTTCTTGTAATTTTTGAAAAGGGAAAGACCTAATCTACAACTTTGATGACCAAGAATTTTTCATTTGAAGCATTTTTGGTTAAGAAAGAGGAGGTTGAAAAACTTTCCCAAAATGGAAAGTTTCCATTATAAGTCATTTCCATTTTTGGTAACTTTTCAAATGACTCAAAATTCTTCAATCTTGTGAACTTACAACCTCTTCTAAGATCAAATAAAGATTATAGAACTTCAATTTGATGAAAATACCCCTTTGGTTCCATTGTTGGGGGCCTCAGATGCCCTGATTATGACTTAACTTGCTCAAGAAGTTAACCAGTGAACAAATGACTTCCACAATGAATTTCTTCATCAAACTTGGTACACATGATCCTTATAACATCTTAAGAACATTAGAAACAAGAATGACCCAAAAATTTGGAGTTGAGGCCTCTTAAACCAAAACCTTAATTTTGGTCATCTATGTAGTGAAAACCCTAGCTCTGCTTCCATGCATTTGCTAGCTCTTGTGATTTCTTGACTTCCATGAACTTTGAGGGACATAATATGATGATAGAACACACATGGACCCTCATGGAAAGATTTGAGGCCTTTGGGATGGCTCAGATGGAATCTTGGATTGCTTAGATCACAAACCCTAGATGCAGATGAACTTGAACTGTGCAGTGAAGCAAATATGCAATGTGAGATAGTATGCCTATGAAAATGCAAAAATGAAAGATCAAAATCCATATGAGTGAGGGAAAATTTGGGGTGTTTACAGCTGCCCCTATTCAAACATGAGTTAACTGTGCAGGATGTAAGCGCCTGGCTTAACAGACAAACAAGATAACTTGTGGTTGAATACCAAAGACAGTCCAAAATTTGCACTCGCTGGGGAGAAGAAGAAAAGGGATATAAATTGTAAAAGATAATATAGTATGATTATCAAATGAAAACGATGGAGGACGACCATCGAGCAGAGGACGACTGCTGGGGATAAAGCGGTAAGTAAAGCAATGACGGGGACGATCGAAAAGTTGGGGAAATAAAAAGACCATGACGGGGATGACCAATCAGGTAAGGAGATAAGGTTCTCTAGGGATTGAAGTAAAGAGGATGATGGGGACGACCATCAGGTTTCTGAAAGTAAAGTAAACAACGATGGGGACGACCATCGGTTTAAAGAATAAATGTAATAATGATGAGGAACGATCATCAAAAGGTGAAGGACGATCACCTAGCAGGGGACGACTGCTCTTTATCATGACATAGGACGAATGTCAGATAGAAAAGGTCGACGATGAGGATGGCCATCGGATAAGCATGATGAAGGAAGATCATCAAGAGGTGAAGGACGATCACCTAGCAGAATACGGATGCTCTCGGGGTTTATCGCGACATAGGACGAATGTCGGATAACAAGATCAACGATGGGGACGACCATCAGATAAAATGATGAAGGATGATCATCAAAAGGTGAAGGATGATCACCTAGCAGGGGACGACTGCTCTTTATCACGACATAGGACGAATGCCGGATAGAAAAGTTCCAACAATGGAGATTCCACTGGGGAATGGATGAGGGACGGTCATCCGAAGGTGAAGGACGATCACCTGGCAGGGGATGGCTGCCGAAAGTATCACAACATAGGACGAATGCAGGATAGGAGAAAACTGTTTTGCTGGTGACTTACTGGGGAACGGTAAACACAGACGAGTGTTTACACTCAAGAATAAAAGGTATAAGTGTTTTGACGCTGTGTATAGATTAAAGATGCGGCCGAGCATCCTTAAGACCATGATACATATGAGTATCAGTAGAAACAAACGCTGACGCGTGTTCAGAGATGATGGTATGGACGAATACCAACTGGTTAACAAAGAACACGAACGAGTGTCGAATCTGTGAGGAGTTTTATATATGAGATACAGACGAGTATCGAAGACTCCTGTATAAGTATGAGTGATGATTGTTTTGTTGATTGAAGTATGAGCAAGATACGAACGAATGTTCAACTTGCTGGGGAACGTATGACACAGACGAGTGTCAAAAGAGACTATAAGTTATGAATAAACATTTGTGTATGAGAGTTTAAAAAGGTGTTCTGGCGACCTGCGGGGATAGGATGACACAGACGGGTGTCGAAAAGAGTGTGTTATAAACAAGTATTGGTTTGCCACAAGGGATTTGGCAACCATGCTGGGGAAAGGTGACACGGACGAGTGTCAAGAGAGTATGTATAGGTATTTGAGAGTGCAAAGGAGGCATTTTGGCTTTATCTCTGCGGGGAATAATACGACACAGACAAGTGTCGAAGAGGGTATATATGAACAGGCAATTTGTTGGAGAGTGCAAAGGGGACGCCTTGGCTTTTGTTTGCAGGGGATATGAGTTTTATATACATTGTTGATGAAATACTGATGGTAATTGCAGGTGACTAGCTTGATCCTGGCTTGTGCTCATGCAAATTTTTGATTATTGCCGTAATGCTCTGTATTAGACGGAATGCTATGCTTATTTTGTGAATATGATGCAAATGCTATGATTATGCAAAAGAGAAATCAATTCGGGATTCAGATCCTGCTGAAGATCTCTGGCTGATCTGTTTGGAGGGATATCCCGGTTGGGGAAGAGATCATTGGTAGATTTGTCAGGAGGTGCAACTTTGCTTGGGAAAATAGATCTTTGATAGATTTATCCTGTAAGGAGAACTCAACCGGGGAGAGGGAAGCTTTCATCACTTTGTTGTGTAAGAGTTTCAGGCATTGCTCTTCTGGGGAGAGGCTGGAGAATCTGTGGGGAGCTTGGCTGGGGATGCTCCTGTTGAATAGACCTTGACAAACTCCGCTGGGGAAAAGCATTTCAGATATTGCTCTTCTGGGAAGTAACCTGCTTGGGGATGCAATGTTTGGCATGCCCCATGTTGTGTATTGAATATCCGCAACCTGTTAAGACAAAGGAAACACACAAACATCCCAAGGTATCCCTTACCGGATTCTGTCATAGGAGTTAGATATTCCTGAAAGTAAATATATCTCCCGCAAGCATTTTATTAAAAATGACTCATTTGTTTTATGCAAGTATCATATCATGAATACTTGACATTTTGCAAACGAAACAAAAATGTACAAAACGAGGTGTGACTGAAAACTCAGATTTTATTAATCTGGGTGCCCTGAATTGACAAATACAGTCAAAGAAACAAATCCCCTGGAATGAGGAGATTGCTATAAATTGAGAAAAGTAAAAGTGCTGGCAATGTTGACGACGCTCCGGTGAGCTTCCTTGGCTATGACATGTATGACCTTGACATTCTTCTCATCTTGCTTTCTGAAGAAGGCTAATCCTGACCAATGCTTTATCCTTTAGAATTTTGCCATGTTGTGAATGATACAGACGAATTCAGAATGCAGTCATTCGCTTATTCCCTGATTTTGCGTGGATCGCCCTTTCGGGTTTTCAATCCACCGGGATACCCATTTTTTCCTAAGTTGTCCAATGCGGCTTTTCAACTCAGCGGGTGTACATTTTTTTTTATTTTCCCTTATTTTTTCCCGAGTCTTTTATTCTGTTTTTGACTCGCCGGGATGCCCTATTTTTGCCTGGACTTACATTCTGTTTTTATGTCCAGCGGGTCATTTATGCGA
Organism: Lathyrus aphaca; assembly: GCA_963966055.1. Taxonomy (NCBI): domain Eukaryota; kingdom Viridiplantae; phylum Streptophyta; class Magnoliopsida; order Fabales; family Fabaceae; genus Lathyrus; species Lathyrus aphaca. Next base: position 734,857,972 of record OZ014519.1, on the reverse strand, counting down.
AGTATTTTTTTACTGCATCTGAATTCACAGGGGATAAGAAATCTTCGCCATCCATAGTAGTGAGCAACAATGCTCCACCGGAGAAAACCTTCATTACTATGAATGTACCATCGTAATTTGGAGTCCACTTGCCCCTGTGGTCTGTATGAGGAGGAAGAAGTCTTTTCAGCACAAGATCTCCTACTTGGTATTCCCGAAGCCTGACTTTCTGATCGAAGACTTTCTTCATCCTTTTTTGATATAACTGCCCATGACAGATAACAACTAATCTCTTCTCCTCGATCAGATTCAGTTGATTGTACCGAGACCAGACCCATTCTGCTTCATCCAGTTTTACATCCATCATTACCCGTAAGGAGGGTAGCTCAACTTCAACAGGTATGACTGCCTCCATACCATACACAAGCTGATAAGGTATTGCCCTAGTAGATGTTCTGATTGAGGTTAGATACCCATGCAATGAAAATGGTAGAATTTCATGCATCTTTGTAAGTAACTACCATCTTCTGCACAATCTTCTTGATGTTTTTGTTAGCTGCCTCAACAATGCCATTTATCTTTGGCCTATAAGGAGAAGAGTTGTGATGTTGGATTTTGAAGTCCCGACACAGTTCTTCCATCATTTTGTTGTTCAAATTAGAACCATTATCAGTAATGATTCGCTAGGGTACTCCATATTGACAGATGATGTCCCTTTTCAGAAATCTGGCTACACCTTGTCTGGTGACGTTTGCATACGAAGCTGCTTCAACCATTTGGTGAAATAATCAATGGCTACCAGGATGAATCCGTGGCCATTTGAAGCAGTCGATTCGATCTTTCCAATCATGTCAATGCCCCACATGGCAAAGGGCCAAGGTGAAGACATCACGTTTAAAGGATTTGGAGGCACATGCACTTTGTCTGCGTAAATCTGGCATTTATGGCATTTTCTGGCATAGGCACAACAATCTGCATCCATTGTGATCCAGTAGTAACCTGATCTTAACAATTTCTTAGCCATTGCATGTCCTCCTGCATGGGTACCGAAAGAACCTTCATGCACCTCGTGCATCAGCAAGTCTGCTTCTTTCTTATCAACACATCTGAGCAGAACCATGTCAAAGTTTCGCTTGTATAATGAACCATCAACATTAAGGAAGAAACTACCGGCCAACCTTCTTAAGGTCTTCTTATCATTGGATGATGCCCCAAGTGGGTATGTTTGATCCTCCAAGAAGCATTTGATGTCATGGAACCACGACTTGTCATCTTTAGCAATGTCCACGACGAATACGTATGCTGGTCGGTCTAGTATGGATACCGAGATCCGAGGCACATAATTGGCAGTTTGAACCTTGATCATGGAGGAAATTGTAGCTAAAGCATTTGCGAACTGATTTTCATCTCGAGGGATATACTCAAGTTTAACTGTTGTGAAGAAAGTCAATAATCTCCTTGTGTAATCACGATATGGAATCAGATGCTCTTGGTGAGTGTACCATTTTCCGTTGGTTTGATTAATTACCAAAGCTGAATCTCCGAATACAGTTAATGTATTGATCCTGAGGTCAATGGCTTCCTCAATACCCATGATACATGCTTCATATTTAGCTTCGTTGTTAGTGCAGGCAAAGGTGAGCTTTGCCGAAAAAGGCATATGAACTCCTTTAGGTGTAATGAGCACTGCACCAACTCCATGACCATTCATATTGACAGCCCCATCAAACATCATTGTCCATTCTTCTTCTGGGTCAGGCCCTTCAGTGTGAATAGGCTCTTCATGATCTTTTTCTTTTAGAAACATGGTGTCTTCATCAGGGAAGTCAAATCTCATTGGTTGGTAATCATCAATAGGTTGCTCAGCTAGATAGTCAGACAGTACACTGCCCTTGATGGCCTTTTGAGATGTGTACTGAATATCATACTCTGTCAGAATCATTTTCCATCTTGCAACCCTTCCGGTAAGTGTTGGCTTCTCAAATATGTACTTGACGGGGTCCATCTTTGAGATTAATAAAGTAGTGTGAGTCAACATATACTACCTTAGTCAGCGAGCAACCCATGCTAAAGCACAACAAGTTTTCTCGAGCAGTGAATAACGTTGTTCACAGTCGGTAAACTTTTTGCTTAGGTAGTATATTGCATACTCTTTTCGACCAGACTCGTCATGCTGGCCCAACACACACCCCATTGATCCTTCTAATACTGTCAGGTACATTATTAGAGGTCTTCCCTCAATTGGAAGCATGAGAATTGGAGGTTCTTATAGGTACTCCTTGATCTTGTCAAAAGCCTTCTGACAATCTTCGTTCCACCTGACCGTTTGTTCTTTTCTTAACAATTTGAACAAGGGCTCACAGATTGCAGTGAGGTGAGATATGAACCTTGATATGTAGTTCAATCTACCTAGGAATCCCCAAACTTCCTTTTCAGTCCTAGGTGCAGGCATCTCCTGAATGACTTTGACTTTGTCAGGATCAACTTCAATTCCCTTTTCACTTATGATAAATCCCAGCAGCTTACCAGAACGTACCCCGAATGTGCATTTGTTGGGGTTTAGCTTCAGCTGATACTTTCTCAGACGCTTGAACAACTTCAGCAGATTTACCAGATGATCTTCTTCAGTGAGGGACTTGGCAATCATGTCATCCACGTAGCATTCAATTTCTTTGTGGATCATATCGTGGAATAATGTCACCATAGACCGTTGATAAGTTGCACTGGCATTCTCCAGTCCAAAAGGCATTACCTTGTAACAAAATGTGCCCCAAGGTGTGATGAAGGTTTTTTTTTCCATGTCCTCAGGTGACATTCTGATCTGATTATACCCGGAAAAACCATCCATGAAAGAAAACACCGAGAACTGAGCTGTGTTGTCGACCAATACATCAATGTGAGGTAATGGAAAATCATCCTTTGGGCTAGCTCTGTTCAGGTCCCGGTAATCCACACACATATGTACTTTTCCATCCTTCTTAGGCACTGGTACAATGTTAGCAACCCACGACGGGTAACTAGTCACAGCAAGGAAACCGACTTCCCACTGCTTTTGTATTTCTCTCTTAATCTTCATTGCCATATCTGGACGAGTACGACGTAGCTTCTGTTTTATTGGAGGGCAATCTTCCTTTAATGGCAGCTTGTGCATAACAATATCCGTATCTAGACCTGACATGTCTTGATAGGACCAAGAAAAGACGTCGACGTATTCTCGAAGCATATCAATAAGCTGTTCTTTTACTGAAGCCTGCAGACTGGCCCCAATCTTTACTTCTTTCAAATCCTCTTCGGTACCAAGATTAACTGTCTCAACCTCCTCCTGATGAGGAGTAATCACCTTCTCTTCTTGCCTCAACAACCTGGCTAACTCTTCAGGTAACTCATAGTCTTCTTCAACCCCTTCATCGACTTGATTAATTGGATTGTCGAAGTCACACAAGGTCATAACGGTGCTGTTGTCGGTGCGATCTGGAGGGTAATCTCTACAAGGTTTGAGATTTGTTCCTTTTAGTGATCAATTTTAATCTTGTTTAGAAAAGTGTAAAAAATGAAGTTATTTATTTTGAAAACATTGCCATTTTATTGTTTTGTACAAAAGTGAAAAAATGAAAAGACAGTGAGCAAAAAAGAGACTTGTTTGCAAAAGATGTTCGATATTCATTGATAATTCATTTGCACAAAATTACAATATGGCCCTATTACAAAATGAGTCCTGACACCTTGGGCAAGATGTAGGACTTGATGCATGCTGAAAGAAAAAACAGGAAATAATAATTACTCTGCAGGAGTAACCCTTATAATTTCCTGGGAAGACCAGTTAAGGACTTGGTGCCCCGGGATCCTTGGACGTATCCAGCTCTCCAGGCTGAGGTCTCTTTCCGCCTCGTCTTCCAGGTTGTTAACAACATCTGGGGTGAGCATCCCCCCACTGATGAACTTGGGCTCTTTAGCAGCCTCTGATTGATCTTGTTAGAATGGTTTGTAACCCAAACCAAATCTGTCCTCCTTCTTCTCTACTGGTAGCAGCTTGCCCCAGCCTTGGGCATTACCATCTTCAACAACATTCCGGGCTTGTTGATAGGAGACAATTGAAGTACCCATCCTATCCTCCTGGGATGCAGCAAATACTTCAGTTGTCGCCTCATTGACGTTTAAGGCCTCGAACCCTTGGCTCATAGTTTCATGGATCTCACCATCCATCTCAATATATTTGTATGTAGCCAGATGGCTAACAAAGATGTTCTCTTCACCACAGATGGAGATAATCTGTCCTTCCCACTCATATTTCAATTTCTAGTGAAGGGTCGACGTTACTGCGCCTGCGGCGTGAATCCATGGTCGACCCAACAAACAACTGTAGGCCAGCTGTATGTTCATCACATAGAAAGTAGGCTGAAAGACCTGCGAACCGATTATCACAGGCAACTCCACCTCTCCAAGAACAGACCTCTTGGAGCCATCAAAAGCCCTGACCACAAGGTTGCTTGGTCGGAGAGCTATTAAATCATATTCGAGCTTGACAAGAGCTTTCTTCGACAAGACATTGAGTGAAGACCCAGTGTCCACAAGAACATGAGAGAGTACAACCCCTTTGCACTCCAGGGTTATGTGCAAAGATTTGTTGTGGTGACGTCCTTCTGTTGTCAAATCAGCATTGGTGAAACCTAGCCCATGGCTAATATTGACATTAGACACCACTATTTCAAGCTGATTCACTGTGATCTCTTCTGGCACGTAGGAAGCATGCAGAACTTTAAGTAGTGCATCCCGATGAGCTTCGGAACACAACAGCAGGGATAAGATGGAGATCTTAGAAGGAGTCTGGTGGAGCTGATCCACAACCTTGTAGTCACTTCTTTTGATTATCCTCATAAATTCATCCACATCCTGATCAAAGGATGATTTATGAGTCTCTTTTGGTGCAGATTCTTCAGGTATCACACTTTTTCCTTTGGCTTTGGCAACAGCCTCTGCCTCAGTATTAGTCTTTGGAGCTTGTGATGCGAAGAGGCGTCCGTTTCGGGTGAAGCCTCCGCCTCCCCTGACATTATCCACCTGTGAGGTAGGAACTGAAGAATCAAGAAGGACTTTTTCTCCGTTGCAGTAAAGGTCTGCACCATAATACCATGGTACAACATTGTCTTTATCATATGGAATCGGCCCTGACACCGTGATGGTGACTGGGCTTACTGCAACAGAGGTTGGAATCGTTATTGTCTGTGGATCATAGAAGATAGTGACAAGAATTCTGTTGGATGTTGGAGGTGATGAATTGAAGCTGGATTGTTGCTGAAACTGTTGCTGAGATTGTTGAAAGTTGCTGGAGTTTGGGACCGTTGTAGGGTCATAATAAATAGTAACTGTGGAGACGTCGTTGTTGGTGGTTGCTGAAGTTGTAGTAGCAGGTACAAATGAATTGTTGTGTGTTGAAGTGATGGAAGAAGTGGTTGATGAAGTTGTAGATGAATCAGTAGGAACAATTGTTGTTGCAGTTGTAGAAGAGTCATTTGTACAAGGAGTTGCTGGTGTTGTAGAAGCTGTTGTGGTTATTTGCAGAATGCCTTCTTGGATCAAGCCATTGATGCCATTCCTCAAGCTTTCACACCCATTCACGGAAATCTTGCAAGGTTCACAACAGGCCTCACAACCTGGAAACACTTGACATTTCAAAAGCCGAGCTTTAACCTCTACCAGAGGTGTCTGAATACTTACAGTATCTTCAATTAAAATCATGGGAGAGCCTTCCTCTATAGCATTAATCCTTGGCCCACTGTGGCTTGGCATAGGATTTTTCATGACATTGGGAGGTGGTGCAAAGTTTAGGGCCTTTGAATCTACCAGATCCTGGACCTTCATATGCAGAGCTCTGCATTTTTCCGTGGAGTGACTAGGTGCGTTAGAATGAAAAGCACACCTAGCGTTGATATCGTAATTTCTCGGAAGGTTCTGAGGATCAGGTGGAGCCAATGTCCTTAACTCGACAAGATTGAGCTTCAGGAGTTGTGGCAGCAATGTGGCAAATGGCATTGGAATAGGGTCAATCACCCCGTTGATCTGAGATGGCCGCTGTTGGAAATGGCGTTGTTGTTGATTGTTGTTATTGTTGTTGTAAGATCTCTGTTGAGGAAACTGTGGCTGTTGAGGAAAGTGTTGTGGTTGTTGAGTATACTGAGGAGGTGGAGCAGAAATAGTGACGGCAGCAACTGATCTGGGCAGATATTGGGGTCTTCCTCTTCCCACATGCACAGAGTTTGTTTCACCAGATCTACGGGGCCCAACAAATGGCTTCCTTGCACTGCTTGAACTGGCATCGTTGTCAGAGATCTTTCCCATCTTCAGTAGGCTCTCAATTCTTTCTCCAGCTATCACCACATCTGCAAAGCTGGTGGAAGAAAATGCAGCCAATCTGTCAATATAGGTTCCCTGGAGAGTATTCATGAACATGTCTGCCATCTCCCTTTCTGACATCGGGGGTTGAACGACAACAACTAGTTGCCTCCACCTTTGGGCATACTCTCTAAAGCTTTCACGGGAAGACAGTGACATTCCCATCAGAAGGGTTCTGTTTGGAGCCATGTCCAGATTATACTGATATTGACGGATGAAAGCTTCAGCCAAGTCTTTCCAATTTCTTACTGTGGCTCTGTCAAGTGAGAATACCATTCCCGGGATGCCCCTGTCAAGCTATCCTCGAAGTACAACATCCACAGCTTCTCATCCATGGTGTAGGCTTTCAATCTCCCCAGGAAAGACTGAAGATGGGTACGTGGGCAGGATGTGCCATTGTATCTTTCAAAGCAAGGGGGTTTGAACTTGTGAGGAATTCTCACCCCTTCCACCAATCCCATGTCCATGACATCAAAACGCAGAGAGTTTTGGGATTCAAGAGACCTTAGCTTCTCTGCAATTTCATCCAACCGACGACCGTAAACTTCATCTCCAGCCCCAACCACAGTAAACTGCTCTTCTTGAGGGTCCTCCTGCAAGGCCCTTCCTCCAGTAGTGTTACCTTGGGTGTTTCTTATGGCATTGATGTCTGGGTTCAAATGAGGTCCAAACTCTGGTGGATCAGTGCGAGGCTGCACGTGATCGTTGTTACTGGTACCCCCTGTACCTGGATGGTGTTCCTCAGGAGTTTGTCGCTCAACCAACTCCCTCAGTCTTTCATGGCTTTGAGCTAAATCAGTCATCACTGTCATAAATTGATTCATTTGGGCCCTCATCTCTGTCCTCTCATTGGCCATCTGGGCTCTCACTTCAGTCAAGTCTTGTTGAACCTGATCCATTTGTAATCCCGGAAGGTTATTTCTTGTCGGATACCGGTGCACTCTATTGACAGGGAACACTCTTCTGCGAGCAATGTTTCCTGAAACCACAACAAAGTGAGAAACAACAAAAAACAAAAACCTACAAAACAAAGAAATGATGTTAGTATGCAATGCAGGATGCCTATTGGTCTTCCAAGGGTATCCGGTTTGGTTCTTTGGTTTTGAACTTTCCAGACCTCGAGGAAATGCTGATGTTGAAAGAGATTAAGCCCACAAAATAATACAAACCATATATTACAAAGATGTGATGATACATAGTTTGATTACAATAAAGTCCCCATGGTGGGTCAAAATACATCAACAAAATCAAAAAGTACAAACAAAATGGAATACAAGTACAAGGAAATCAAACATCCAATCCAAAGTCATCCTCCCTGACTTCCTTCAGGAGAGCCTCAGTCACTGGACCTACTGGGTGCTCTGTGATAGTCCTGATGAGGAGGTTCCTGGTGGCAATGGCACTGGTCAACTTCTTGTGCTTATCCTGATCCTTTGACATCTTTAGCCCCGCCCGGAGCTTCAACTCCGAGATCTCCTTCTGTGCTGCTAATAGAGCCTCCTGATTCTTCCTCTCACTAGCCTCCAGTTGCTCTATCCTCGCTTGGGTCCTTTGATCTTCCTGTGCACGGGCCTCCATGATCCTGATCCACCTAGCCTGGCTCTCCTCCAAGTAATGCTCAGCCATAGCCTTCTGAGTCTTAGCTTCTTTGCAAGCATTATTTAGTACTAACTCTCCTGCTCTAGCCTTTCTAATGTAGTCATCCGTCTTCTCAATCTTGGTCAAGTGCTCAATTCAGAGCTTCTCTAACCTCTCATTATCCAGATGGCTATCATTCCTCTCCTAGAGGGTCTTCTTCAAAGCCTCAGAGAGCTGAGTGTTTCTTTCCTTCAATTTCTCAAACTCCTCCAGGCTGACAGTAGCTGCAGGCTGCACTGTTGAAGGTCCAGGTGCATCCTCTAAAGTGAATGGCATACGGGTGATGTGTCCCCTAACACGAGACCAGTCAAGATACTGTGCCGAAGCTATGTTATTTCACTTACCCAGAATAGCTGTCCCCTTAGTATGAATATTGTCCCAAGCCCAAGCTGCTTGTCTGACAATAGCAGAGTTGTGCTGAATGTCACAATAGAGGGTCTCTGTTAAGTCTTTCCCTCTTGGGGGATGAACCAAAGCATACCCTAATTTCCTCTTAAAAAGCAAGGGGTTGTAGTTGATGCAACCTTTTACTCCCATCAAAGGAACATTGGGGTACTGTCCACAGTGATGATGATATCCTTGCCCTTGGTGCTCTGAGTGCACCATCTGATGTCTTCTGATGTAAGGGCAAGCAATCTCTTAGCCCAGTTCCTTGGCTGATGAGGATTCAGGAAAGTGTCTGACTTCAGCAAGTGTCTTAACAACCAACAATAATAAAGGGGAACACAACATCTGACCAATCTTCCTCTTTGCTTCTCATTCCTCTGGTGCACTGAATAGTAGAAGTCTCCAAGCAAGGTAGGAACTGGGTTCCTCAGTAAGAACAGGTGAATAACATTCTTGCTTACAAACTTTGGCTCATCTGCAAACAAGATAACTCCATATATGCTGAGTGCCAAGAGTGCACAAACATCATCCCACTTCCCTGCTGCAGCATGCAGGGTGGCCTGGGAAATCAAGAAGTCTAAGTGAAGGCCTGCGATTCCAGCCTTAGTGGTCATGCTCTGATCAATGGGGGTAGGCTCTAAGTGCAATGCTTTAGCTATATCTTCATTCTTGGGAGCAACCATATCAGGGTTGAAGGGAATCCCCCTCCTGACACTACGCCAAAAAGGATTTTTAATAGCGCATCTTAGACAACGCTTTTAAAAGAAAGCGCTGTCTAATGTTAAACTAAAAATAAAACACGGAAAATGTTCTAAAAAAATAATGAAAGCGCTGTCTAAGGGGGGGTCTTAGACAACGCTTTTAGAAAGCGCTGTCTAAGACCCCCCCTTAGACAGCGCTTTTAGAAAGCGCTTTTAAATATAGACTTTAGTCAGCGCTTTTGAGAAAGCGCTGTTTAAAGTCTTTCAATTAAAAAAAAATTAAAACCAAAAGCGCTGTCTAAGGGGGGGTTTAGAAAGCGCTTTTGGAAAGCGCTGTCTAAGGCATATCTTAGAAAGCGCTTTCCACAAAAGCGCTGTCTAAGGTCTAATTAAAATTAAATTTCAGACTTCTATTTTCGTTCTCAGTTCTTTTTGTTTTCCCTCCTGCGATTAAACTCCTCCTGCGAACCCTAACAGTGAACGAAAAAGTGTTTGAAGAATCAGTTTCAATACCAGAAAGTGTTTGAAGAATCGGTTTCAGAACATCATTTCTACTGCGGTATGTTCTTCATTTTGCATTTTATCATTTGTGATTCAGTTCGTCATTTCCATTTTGTTCTACTGCGTTTTGTTCTAGCGTTTTCCATTTCTGCATTTTGTTCTACTGCGTATTGTTCTACTGCGTTTTCCATTTTGCATTTTGTTCTACTGCGTTTTGTTCTAGCATTTTGTTCCATTTCTGCGTTTTGTTCTACTGTCAGTTCTGGTTATTTCCATTTTGCATGTATGAGAAGAGTGATATTCTATTATTGTTCTCTATAATTGGAGATATATCAAAGTAGAGAGTATTAATAATTCTGTTGGACTATCTCCACCATGAAGCCTATTTCAAGTACTCTGTTTCTTTTATATTGACTTATCTCCACCATAAATCAGTATAACTTGTCACATAAATCAGTATAACTTATACTAACAGAGCCATGATATGATTACAAGAAGCAACTTATTTATACTTGAAGATTGAATAGGTAGTTTTTTTTCTTTTTAACTGTGAAAGTGTTGTTCATCTCACTTTCATTCTAAAGGAACAAGATTTCTCCCATAAAATGATTGAACGAACTCTAATATAGTTATAGGTATAGTTATAGGTATATTGTAATAGGAAAAGTTTGATTCTTATAATATAAAAAATGAAAGTGATGAGGTAATTAAAGTTGGTATATTGGCGTATCGAATACGTTATTGAAGTTTATATTAACATTGGTTATGTATACGTTTTTGAAGTTTAAAATGAATTGAACTTTAAAATTGTTAGGATATTCAAAGATACTACCTTAGTTATGTATTTTCGTCTGGATTGATTGTTTACTTTAATAAGTAGGAAAACCATGGATAAAACATGGATCTTGCCGATCGAATGACCAAAGAGTACGAGAGTGGGGTTGCGGAATTCGTTAAGTATGCTGTTCAACACGCTGAAAACCCCAGACGAATGCATTGTCCTTGCTTGCGTTGTTGTTATATTGGTAAGGTTGACGCACATGGATTGAAATCGCATTTGCTGAGGCATGGAATTGATCAAAGTTATCAGTGTTGGATATTTCATGGTGAGAAAATTAACGGGAATGTTGAATCGAGTGGAAAAAGTAATATGACCTATGCTTCATACGACAAAGACACGGAAACATATGATTGTGATCGAGTTGAAGAGATTGTAGAAGCACTGGAAGAAGATCTTCATGATTGTCCTGAAATGTTTGAGAGGATGGTAAGCGATGCAGAGAAACCGTTGTACAAAGGTTGCACTAAATTCTCAAGACTTTCTGCGGTATTAAAGTTGTACAACTTAAAGGCGGGCAATGGATGGTCGGATAAAAGTTTCACAGAGTTGTTGGCCCTTATGAGAGAAATGCTACCGGATGATAATGTTCTTCCTAATCGAACCTATGAGGCAAAAAAATGTTGTGCTCTATTGGCATGAGCTATGATAAGATACATGCTTGTCCTAACGATTGCATTTTGTTTCGTAACGAATATGCAACGTTAACTGAGTGCCCTAAATGCGGTTTGTCTCGATATAAGAAAAGATTATCTCCCGCAAAAGTCTTATGGTATTTTCCGATAATTCCGAGATTTAGGCGCATGTTTCGTAGTGAAACCGATGCAAGACATCTTACTTGGCATGCAGATGAAAGAATTACTGATGGAAAGTATCGGCATCCGGCTGATTCACCACAGTGGTCGAAGATTGATAATGATTATCCTGAGTTTGGATCAGAAGCAAGAAACCTTCGATTGGCATTATCTACTGATGAAATGAACCCACATGGTCTTCAAAGTATTTCACATACCACATGGCCTGTGATTCTTATGATTTATAACCTACCTCCGTGGCTATGTATGAAGCGTAAGTACATGATGTTATCTATGTTAATCTCTGGGCCTAAACAACCAGGTAATGACATAGACGTATACTTGACACCTCTGATCGAAGATGTAAAGATTTTGTGGGAGAATGGTGTGGAGGTTTATGATGGATATAGGAAAGAAAGTTTCAATTTGAGGGCGATGTTGTTTGGCACAATTAATGATTTTCCAGCATACGGGAATCTATCTGGGTATAGCATTAAAGGTCAACGTGCGTGTCCTGTTTGTGAAGACGGAACCGATACGATTCGATTGGAACTTTGCCAGAAGAATGTGTTTCTCGGTCATCGTAGATTCTTACATTCTAAACATCACTACCGTGGGTGGAGAAAAGCATTCAATGGAGACACCGAACATCGTAGAGCTCCACCCGCATTGTCAGGTGAACAAGTTTTTGAAAAGGTGAAAGATGTGCGTACTGAGTTTGGCAAGCCTTTTGCACATAAGATTGTGAAAGGTGGGTGGAAGAAAAGGTCGATATTTTTTGAATTGCCATATTGGAAGTCTTTGTACGTGAGACATTTTCTCGATGTTATGCATATTGAAAAAAACGTATTTGAAAGTGTTATCGGTACATTACTCAATATAAAAGGCAAGTCTAAGGATGGCCTTAAAGCAAGGGAGGACATGTTAAAAATGGGAATGAGAACTGAATTAGCACCCGTGAAGAAAGGAAGACGAACATATCTACCACCTGCTACTTTTACTTTATCTAGAAAGGAGAAAAAATTTTGTGTAAGTCTCTGAGTGAAGTTAAGGTTCCAGAAGGATACTCATCTGATATCAGAAGACTTGTTTCTATGAAAGACCTCAAGTTGAAGAATTTGAAGACACATGATTGTCATGTTATAATGGAACATTTTCTACCGATCGGTATACGTTCTATTTTGCCATAAAAAGTAAGAAGTTCCATAACTAAATTGTGTTTTTTCTTTAGGTCAATTTGTAGTAAGGTGATCGATCCCGAGATCTTACCAACACTACAAAAAGAGATTGTAATTACCTTGTGTGAGCTTGAAATGTATTTTCCTCCGTCTTTTTTTGACATAATGGTTCATTTAGTTGTTCATCTTGTGAAAGAGACACAGTTGTGTGGACCAGCTTATATGAGATGGATGTACCCTGCTGAACGGTATATGAAAATATTAAAAGGGTACGTGAAATCCCGAAGTCGACCAGAGGGTTGTATTGTTGAACGATACATTGTTGAAGAAGCTGTTGAGTTTTGTACTGAATATTTGTCTAACGTTCAATCGATTGGACTCCCCAGAGCTCAGATTTTCGACAAAATGGAAGGTAAAAAATTAATTGGGAATAAAATTGTGACAATATCAAGGGATGAACGGGATCAAGTTCATTTGTATGTTCTGCACAATAATAATGAGGTTGAGCCATATGTTGAAATGCACAAGGATGTACTCCGAAGGTTAAATCCGAACAGAAATGAAAATTGGATAGTTATAGAGCACAATCAAAGTTTCATACAATGGTTGAAGGATCATATTTATTTGAAGCGCTCTTCAGATCCTTCTTCGGTAACAGAAAGGTTGAGATGTTTGGCATATGGTCCAAGTTTGCATGTGTTTTCTCATAGCGCATATTCAATTAATGGATACACATTTTATACCAAAGAACAAGATGATAAGAGTACTATGCAAAATAGTGGTGTCACCGTGCTAGCTGAAGCAATGCATATATCAAGTATGAAGGACTTAAACCCCAAATATGCAAATTTGTCATATTTTGGAGTTATTGAGCTCATTTGGGTGTTTGATTACGAGAAGTTTCAGATTCCCATCTTTGGTTGCAAGTGGGTGAATAGTAGTGGCATACGAATGGATAAGTCTGGATTTTTGCAAGTTGATCTTACTAGGGTGGGGTACAAAGATGAACCTTTTATTCTAGCATCTCAAGCTAAACAAGTGTTCTATGTGAATGACCCGAAGAGTACAAAATGGTCTATATTGCTTTTCTCTAACAAAGTGACTGATGATAGCGGTGTCGATCAATGTGATATTGATGTTGAGAATGAGTCATGCATTAGACGGAATGAGTTGAATAGAAATGATGAAGTTGAGGATCTTATACCGGATGAGTCATATATAAGAAACGATCATAATGAGGGAATTTGGATCAATTCATCCGTACACATTGCTAAGAAACAAGTGATTAATATTCCAACAAAGAAAAGAAAGAGATGTTAGTGACTTAGGTAAATTATCCATGGTTTCTTTATTTTATTTTTTCAATTGTTTTAATTATAAGTTATATGTGATAATGCATGATTTCATTATTTTTTTGTTTTCAATTGCTTTGATTATAAGTTATATCTGATAATGCATGATTTCTTTATTTTTTTGTTTTCAATTGCTTTGATTATAAGTTATATATGATAATGCATGATTTCTTTATTTTTTTGTTTTCAATTGCTTTGATTATAAGTTATATATGATAATGCATGATTTCTTTATTTTTTTTGTTTTCAATTGCTTTGATTATAAGTTATATTTGATATTTGATGGTTTCCTTGGTTTATTACAGGTTAGACATGGCTGATGACCAACATGAGGAAGTTAGTAAAAAAGTATCCGCGGAAGAAGAAATTCGAAGAGGCATCACAGTAATGAGAAGGGTGGTCCAAGGAAGATCTCGAGGCATCATACTAGATGTCTATTGGAGCACCCAGGGACAACTTATAGAACCTAATGGGCATACCTTAACTAGTTTTATCGGTGCACTAGTAAGGAATGAAATTCCCATTACATGTGATGATTGGAGAAACAAAGAGCTGAATGAGTCCAAAGAAAAAATTTGGAGTGAGATAAAGGTACAATCATTTGGCCCTTAATTATACGTTTTCAATTATGTTTTTTCAATTACCGATACTAACTATCAATCTGTATGTTTTTCTTAGCGATGTTTTAACATCGAAGAAGAAAGAAGAGGCTTTTGTATGAAATTGGTCGGAAAGCTTCTAAGAGGGTTTCAGACATTTTTATCATCCAAGTTCCTTAAGGATGCGGATGGTAATTTTGTGGATGCGGAGCTTCTTAAAAAATATGAAAGTTTGATATCGGATGAAGAATGGGAAGCTTTCAAATCCAAAAGACAAGACCCGGTTTTTCAAAGAATAAGTGCTACAAATCGGGAAAGAGCATCAAGTCCCGCATATCCGTACCGAAAAGGACGTGTCGGATATGGACGCTTAGAACAATCCATGGTAAGTATTTATAAATTGCGATAACAAATTTGTTCATCATATATTAGTTTTATCTGATCAAATTGTATGACTTAATGTGTAGCTGCAGAAGGAGGAAAGTTCAGAATCATCTCTTCCTGCACATGTTTTGTGGAAGGAAGCCCGTGTGGGCAAATCTGGAGTTCCTCAAGAAGAAGTTTTACAAGTATACCAGAAATGTGTAAGTATAACATTTTTTCATTAATTGAATAACATTTTTATACACAAATATTTGACAAGTGTACGGTATTCATCTGATTTTTCAAGAGGAGCTATCTCAGTCTTTATCTCCCGATGATACTAGGAGCATACTTGGTCGGGCATTAGATGTCCCTGAGTATTCTGGTCGGGTGAGGGGTAAGGGATTTGGAGTCACTCCGACCTCCCTGAGTATTAAAAAGGAAAGGCTCCTAGTAATCGGGAGCTTCATGCAAGAATGGAAGCCATGCAAGCTGAGCTTGATGCATTGAGGAGAGAAAGAGAGGCTAGCGCCTCAACAGTATACAGAGATGCTTCGGACAAAGACAATATCAACTGTACCTTTCAGCCGAACATTCCAGAGGTAATTACATATAATTGTCTTAAATTGAACTATTTGCTTAAATTATGTATTTGACATATATACACATTAACGATTTCTTGTTATTATTGGTTTTAGGGCATTTCCCATTGTCAGCTGTATTTGTCGTCACCATACTATCAGATGGTTGGAAAGGGAAAAATGCATAACGTTAGCGGAGTATTACTCCACACTAGAGAGCTCCCTGCTGGATGTTTGAAGGTATCAGTTGATATTGCAGTTGAGCCGAATGCAGCATTACCATATCCTAGCGATGATTCAGATGCAACAACGGTGCACGAAGCAGTAGGTTCGTTTGTTGCATGGCCGACAAACCTCATATGCGTAGGATATGAGGTATGATTAAAACTTATGTTAACTTCCTTGGTATATTCAAAGTTTAAAATTTATGCTTAAAATTTTACTTACATATTTTCCTATGTTAAATAGACTCCCACAAAATCCAAATCAAAAGATAGTGCGATTCCACAGCATACCGAGTCCACGGTTTCAAGAAAAGAGGTAATATACAATTATATGACATATATTCATGGAAGTTGTTACATTCTTAATTTGATCTAACTATTTATATGACATGTAGCTTCAAGAAAATGAGGATAGCAATGCCTCCGCATAACAAAAAAAGGAGGTTAGCAACGCCTCCGCACGGGTACAAAGTTCTGGTGCTAAGAAGACCGTAGCTAGGAAAAAACCTACCACCAAGTATAGGTCGTGCCTCAGGACATTTCTAGAGATGACCGATATACCGACCGGAGGTGTTCGGACTGTACATATGGAGGTAGGGATTTTCGGCTTTGATTACGAACAAATGATTGGTAATGAGGACTTCATGCAAGTTTTTGGTCGTGAAGAAATCGGCGTCAACGTTGTCAATACATATGTTAGGTAAATCCGGACTACTTTGTTTTATTAATTAAACAACTTATGTTAATGATGTTTACTTTATGTTAATGATGTTTTTATATTAGGTTTTTGTATGACAAATTGATGCGCCCCAATGGTTTGGACGTGTCATTCGGATTCTTAGCATCCGCGACCGTCAACTATAGTTTAATGTTAAGTAGACCGGATACCATGACAGAGTACGTTCTTCGGATCCTCATGGACAATAAAGATGCGGAGAAGTTGTTTTTTATACCGTTTAATACCGGGTTAGCATTTCATTCTAAATTCATCTATTATAATTATTTTCCAAGTTACCATCTAACATTTGCCTAATCATTACAGTGGACATTGGTTGTTGCTCGCAATCAATCCTATCCGAGAAATTGTGTATTATCTTGACTCGTTAGGAAATGATTGGACAACATACCCGGATATGAAGGTCCTTATTGACACGTAAGTGAGAATGTTCAAAATTTTTCTTAGTTTATGTGAATTGTTCTAATTGCTTCATTTTTATTTTATTAGCGTCCTACAAGCTTTTCGGGCCCAACGAGTTATCCAAACCTCAAGGAGGGGCGCCAACTCCATTACATGGATTAAAGTGGCGGTATATAAAGCGCTTTTGGCCAAAGCGCTGTCTAAGGGTGGGGGCTTAGACAACGCTTTTAACATTTTAAAAAGCGCTGTCTAAACCTTTAGCAGCGGAGGTTTAGACAGCGCTTTAAAGCACTGTCTAAGGCAAAAAAAAGCGCTGTCTAAGGTCTTGTTTGTTGTAGTGTGATAGGGACACCTAACAACATGGAAAATTCTTCTAGCAGAGGTCCCAACTGAAAATCAGAGAATGTGAAACATCTGAGAGGAGGATCATAAAACTGTAAGCAAGTGTGGATCATGCTCCTCTGGGATGCATCCAGGTCCATAATCATGCCCAATATGCCTCCATAATGTTCCCTGAATAATGGGACATGATCAGGAGTGATGAGAGACTGGATCTGTCTGATGCCTGTCAGAGTGGGCTCAAAGAAATGGTAAGTGATGTTGCTCTTTGTGGAAGTGTCCATGCTGATAATGGATGCTGGTGAAGAAAACTGAAGAGAAGCCCTGATGAAGGTAAATGCTGAAAAACTGATGAAGATAACTGGAGAAGATGCCGAGGAGGAGTCTCTGATGAAGAAAACTGGTGAAGATGCTAGTGCAGATAGCTAAAGAAGTCTGAGCAGCAGAACAGGTTAAAACCAAACCAAAGATAAGATGTGGATACCCTGTGAAACAAATAGGCAAATGTTAAATGATGCAAAATGATGTATGCATAATGATATGCAAAGGGTTTGTGATCAAGTGTTGGATCTGTTATCTGTCTTGATAGGGTCCATGTATGTTCATAAGTCCGAATGGGGGTTCAGAAAACCAGTAACCAGGTGGGGGACTCAATAAAGAGTCACAAGTCCAAGGTTTCACAAGAACTGTCCAAAGTGATGCATTCTTGAAAGAAAACTGGTAACAGGGTATGATGAGGCCAAGGGTTCCTGCAAACCTGTAAACATCCCGCTCCCGAAGATTTGCATCCCGGTACAAGCGCAAACGGTCGGAGAAAGGAGAAAACGAAGGTGAAGTGAATAGAGTCGCCAGCTAGGCATTTTTTATCCAGAAGGAAAGGTAATGCTGCATAAACCTAGAAAAGATGGATAAGACGGTTGCGAACCAGTGAAACTGAGAAAAGGGGTTGGTTACAACCTGGGAAGGTATTAACACCCAGATTGTCCGTCGTACTCGACGGGATCCACGCTTAAAAGATTGTGTTTAAAAGGGGTAGGTGTGTGCTATCTGTGTGCAAAAGCTGGAAGTGAAATATACAAGTGTCAGTGCAAAAGAGAAGTGAAATGAGGAAGTTAAGTTATGCCTACGTATCCTCTCGTGCAATGAGGAAGTCAGAACACCGTAGTTCGACTCAAAGAGACTGAAAAATAAATTGACTGTGAACTGCTTACTTGCTTATGCTCAAGTGTATGGCTCACCTGGCTCGAGTGCTAACTGTCTTGCATTAGACGGAAGAAGCAAGTTCTCGGTTATGAGTGAGTGTGATGAGAAAAGAATCCCGGAGGAGACGATTATTGTTTGTTTTTGTGTTTTCAGTCTTTTATTGTTTTTGGTGTTTTGCATAAGTTAATGAGCTTAAGCCTAAATCAAGGGCTTGTAAATTCATTATATCCTCCCTGATTAGGGATAATGAGAATACTTAAGTATGAGATAAGCATCTCAACTTAAGTGCCATGATGATATATGATTAAGATCATTAACCTACTTGTGATTATTTAGATGCTTTTGGGTTTTTGTTTAGTGTTAAGTAATGAATTTAATATCTAATCACAAATTAATGGGCTCAATACACCATCCTAATAGAAGGATAATAGATGAGGACACTTAAGATGAGGAAGACACCTCAACTTAATCCATGGTTAGGGACTAAATTCATTATATAACAAAGCCTCTATTAAGTGGATTTTAATTAAGGGATGAGATTAAGAAATGATTTTTATGGTTTGTAAGACAACTTGAGGGGGACTTGTCCATTAAACACTAGGGTTAGTCCTTCTTAACCATAAAGGAAGAATTAGAACCCTAATGTAAGGCCCAAGTTACAAGATAAAGTCTTAGTGATTATTAAGATGATTTGATTAAGAGGTTTAAACAAATTAAAGGTTTAACCCTTAAGATTAAAGTTATACACTCCATCCTAATAGAAGGATACATGCATAACCCTAATTCCAAAGTCCTAAAACTTTAAGAGTTTAGTCTCTGATTATGAAGATGAGAAGAGAGACTCAAAGGCAAAAGACAAGAGGGGGACTATCAATCCTAGAAGTTATCATGCTTAGGCATCCTATGGTTTTGTGAGGCTTAAAATGAGAAGCCTTCAAGGAAGCCACCAAGGAGAAGCAAGATGAAAAGAAAAAGATGAGAAATGGAAGAAAGGAAGAGAAGCACAAGTGAGGCAAGCCCACTCAAAGACAAACAAAAATGCAGTAAGAATGCAATATGAAGAGATGAGAAGAGGTGGGAGGTGAAGGCAAATCCACCTCCCAAACAACTTACCATTAACCCTGAAAAGTTAGTACAAGATGCAATATGAAAGGAATGAAATGAAATGAAGCAAATGTAGGTGAAAATACCAAGACCAGAAGCATGTATATGATGAAAATGATGCTATGATATGATGCAAATGCATACAAGATGCATATGTGTGATCATACAAGAGAATGAATGCAAATGAAGCATGTAGGAAGCATGTAAACACATGAATGTTTATGAAATGAAATGGATGCAAAGCATAGCAAATATATGGATAAATGATCAAACAATGTTCAAGCAATGTCTTAAGATGTCTAAGATGGCATACAAATGCTTAGAATGGCATGGCAAGTTCATATGTTCATGCAATGCAATGTAAGATGCAAGTAAATATGCAAAATTAGGGTTACATGGAAGAATGGGATGCAAATGGTCATAACAGAAGCATATGACTTGATAAAAAAATGCAAATGAACTCAAACAAACCCTAATCCCATATTATATCATACCCCAAAGGAGAAGGTCTAACTCTTAACCTATTGAAAGTTATGATTTTTCTAAGTTTGCTAGGGTTTTTGGGTGCTTCAAAAGGAAAAATGCAAATCAAATTGAAAATTCAAGATAAATTCATGCCAAAAATATCCTAGATACTACATGATATGTATAAGACAATGCAAAAAGAACCAACTTCAAACCCTTCATGGTTAGGTAGAAAAGACTTTTTCAAAGGTTAGGGTTTAAAAATGTGATTTTATGAACCCTAAATTCAAAGAAAATTGTCAAGTTATGATCAAAACCAAAAAGAAATTTGTATGAAGGGTTTGAAAATGTTTCTAAATGTGTTAAGATGCAACATGACTTTTTTGGTAATTTTTAGAAACCTAAATGCTATTTTAATTAATTAATTTCCATTAATTAATTAAAATAAACATTAAAATATTTTAAAAATACTTTTTAAATGAAAAAAATAAAAATAAAAATATTTTTGGTTTCTGAAAAATTAATAAAAGTCATGATAAAAATTTTCAGAATTTTTTGATCATTTTTGCTATTTTTAATAATTATATGAAATAAATACAAAGAAAATGAAATAAAAAGAAAATAAAGGGAAAGTAATCAGATCCTAGGGCTGAGATTCAAAATTAAAAGGGAGGGGTTGACTGCGCGCGCGTTTGGACTGCTGGGATTGACTCTGGAAAAATAATCCTAATTTAATTTAATTAATCACAATTAGGGTTTAATGACAAATCCTGACCACTCGTACGCTAAACTAATCTTCATCCAAGGGCTGACATTGAATATGGGCATGCTAACCCTAATGACTTTCAGGTGACCGGAGCTAAGCTCCGGTCATCTTCTCCGGTGACCATAAATCCCAACTTCTTCTATAGCTCACTAACATTCAAACTAACTGCCCAGAAATGATCCCCAAACATCATGGAACTCAAATCAACAAACAAACAACATTTATAACACACGAATCAAGAGAATCGAAGCAAAACATTTTTTAGGTTAAACTTTCAGAACATCATGAAATGCTTATTTCTCAACCATTTTCAATTTCAAACATATCAGGATGATCAGTGCAACTCATAGAATCATTCTATAACAAGAAATCAAAGTTCTGGAAAATTTGTTCTTGAGGTATACCTGAGATAAAGCTTTGCTATCTGGAGCTTTCTGCCCACTTCCTTGGTGCTTTTCCACTCCAATGAACCCCTTGATGCTTCTGGCAAGTCTTGGATTTCTCAGATCACAAACCCTAGATGCAGATGAACTTGAACTGTGCAGTGAAGCAAATATGCAATGTGAGATAGTATGCCTATGCAAATGCAAAAATGAAAGATCACAAACCATATGAGTGAGGGAAAATTTGGGGTGTTTACAATAAGCTCTCTCATTTGAGAGGGTCAGGTATTCAAATCTTGACCCAAAATATAGTACTTGCTCACTCGTTGCTCGCTCTCTGACTTTAGCATCAGAGTGCCTTTGCAGGTACACCCCCCTCTTTTCTCCATCATCAACTATGCTCATCCTCGTTCGACGCGGCCACATCGGATCCTGATCTCCAGGTATGATCAGTTGGCGCCGTCTGTGGGAAACAAACTTCCCGTTCTTCTTCACCAAAGAACTTCAAGAACCAAAGTTATTATTCAAAAAGATCCTTGGACGCTAACGACATACCGTGTGAAGCCCGTACTGCTGATGTTGTCCTCATTACTCAACGGGGGAGCAACCTTTTCATCCCCTCACACGAAGAAACTGTCCAAGATCGCCAGGACGGAAAGACAACTTCACCATCTCCCGAGCGCGACCAGCCGCTTGAGAGCCAACAAGAAATCATACCTTCTGTGGCCGCGCCCACCGGACCAGACTTCGCTGCATTGGTTGAAACAATCAATAAGACACATCTCCTGCTCCTAGCACACGATGCGAAGATAACCTGTCTTGAAGAAACCGATCATCGATCATCTTGATCACCCAAAAGGCACCGAGGCCAATGCAGCCTTTCCCCCCGAAGAAAGAAAGATAAAGGCCACCACGACAAATCTCTATCCGGAACCGCGGTCGATCACCTCCACGGAGACATCGTTCGCCAGTATCGACCAAGGATCACCATGAGTCACAAGAGGATGATCGTTGTCCCCCTCCCCGAAAAGGAAGACGGTCACGTTCTCCATCCCCGAAACGATCGAAGAAGAACAGGTCGAACTCTCCGTCCACGCGAAGAGACAGGAAACGCCGTTCAAGATCCTGTTCAATCACCTTTAGCGACGATGACGATATCAGAGGGCCCCTCTCATCTGAGATTATGGTCACAAGATTGCCAAGAGGGCTTGAGAAGCCCCCACCATTGGGTTCATATGACAGAACAACTGATCCCGATGAGCATATTGAGAACATCGACGCTCTACTCGACTACATGGGCGTCCGAGGAGTGATCAAATGTCGTCTCCTTCCGATCACCCTAAGGAAAAGAGCGATGACTTGGTATAAAAGCCTCGAGCCCGAATCCATCACTTCCTGGAGACAACTTGGTCGAACCTTCTCCAGGCATTTCACCGCTTCCAGACGCCATCCAAAGACGAAAGCATCACTTGAAGCCATAATCCAGGGCAAAGACGAGCCCCTCAGAACCTACATCAAGAGGTTCAATAAAGAAGCCGTCCAAGTCTCAACCACGGAAGACATGAACAAATATTTGCAGGAACATGGATTACGCCCGTATACCGACTTTCACCGAGCAGTGGGTATTGAGACACCCGCCACTCTAGATGCGTTCCTCTTGAAAGCTCAAACGTATATCCAATACGAGGAAAAGCAAGCAGCTAGTTCCGTCCGCGATGCCAAGCGTCGAGAGGATGCAAACCTTTCCAAATCCAACGAACCCTCGACATCTCATCGGGGAAGCGACAAAAGAAAGGAAGATCGTTCCCGTGAACCACGGGAGCAGAGAGGACCGGTGGGCTGATTTCGTGAAGATACACCTTTTCTGGTGTCGAGAGAGAAAATACTGTTCGAATGTGCTAATTCAGAGTTCTGTCAAGCGAGAGTGCGCTTCCCCAAGCATCTACCCGCCAAACCGGGGACCGATAAACCAAGTACTGCAGGTTTCACAAGAGTTATGGACACAACACCGAGGATTGCATCCACCTGAAGGACGCAATAGAGATACTCATCAAGGATGACCACCTCAAACAGTTCACGAAATCCAAAGAAACCTCTAGACCAGAGGCGCAAGAAACCATCAAGATCGAGGAAGCAGTGGCCGTCCCCGCAAACACCAATATGCAAGTGGCCCTCAACATCTATCGCCCGAAAGATTTCTTTCTGCCTGACCGCCAGGAGAATCCGGGTTATCTATCTTCCCATAGCCCATGGGAAGCCTTCCCATCCGCCATGGTGATCTTGGGCGGGGGATTCAACAGGATCACAGTCGGCTCTGTAAAAAGAAAATTTGACCAGCTAATTGCGAAACGGCCGGCCCTGAATGCCACACTAGACCCTCCCAGAGACAATTCAGTGCCCATCCCCTTCTATAAAGAGGAGCTGTTAGGAGGAGCGCCTAATGCCAACATTCCACTGATCATTCGAGCCCAAAAGGCCAACTTCGACGTCCGTAGGATACTGGTCGACCAGGGTAGCTCATGCGACATCATGTATTCGCAGTTGTTCGCTACGCTCCAACTAAACGAGACCCACCTGACACAATACGTAGGATCTGAGCTCCAAGGTTTCAACGGTGCGGTGTCACGACAATGGGGTTACGTCGATCTCATAGTCACGTTTGGAACCGCAGAGACTGCCCGATCAATCCGCGTCCAATTTTTAGTCGTTGATTGTCCTTCTCTGTATCAATGCATTCTAGGTCGACCAACGTTGGCCGACCTTCTAGCCGTCCCATCAACCATCCACATAAAGATGAAATACTAAACCACTTCAGGAAGAGTTGCCACCCAACATGGTGACGTGGAGGCCGCCCGTCGTTGTTTCGAAGCAGCCTCTAAAGGCCTTAGCTCGATATCATACCAGCCTAAAGCTTCCACCTCGGCTTCCTCCCTGAACACCGATGTGCCCGCACCTCTCCCCCGGGTCAATTTCATCTACCTCGATTACAGGTTTTCGGACGAAGCTGAAAGTTCCCAGCAGCCTCCCTCTTCATTAGCCCGACCTATCCCCGACGGTGAATTCGAACTAATCCTGCTGGGAGAGGATCCGAGCAGATGCGTGAAGATCGGAGCACACCTCCCGGAACTAGCAAAGAGACAGTTGGAAGCATGTCTGAAGGGGAACGCCGACCTATTCGCATGAAGTTCAGAAGAAATGCCTGGACTCGATCTAGACGTAGCATGCCACCATCTATCCATCGACCCAAATCACAAGGCCGTCGTCCAACGGAGGAGAAAAAAGTCGACCGGAAAAACTAAAGCGGCCGAAAAGCTATAGAAGACCTCCTAGAGGCAAACTTTGTAACGGAGGCCAGGTACACCACCTGGCTTTCCAATGTTGTACTTGTGAAAAAATCTAATGGAAAGTGGTGAATGTGCGTTGATTATACCGATCTTAACCGGGCTTGCCCGAAAGATGATTACCCGTTGCCAAATATTGATAAATTGGTCGACAACTCGGTCGGTTCAAACTACTATCATTTATGGACGCTTATTTAGGATATAATCAAATTCCCATGGTCGTGGCCGACAAAAAACACACAGCCTTCATGACCGAATCAGGCAACTACTACTACAACGTTATGCCCTTCGGTCTAAAAAACGCGGGTGCCACTTATCAGCGCATGATGAACAAAGTTTTTCGAGCAGAAATTGGGGACATGCTGGAAGTGTACATGGACAACATGATAGTCAAATCTCAGGAAGAAATTAATCACGCTTCCCACCTACGAAAGGTGTTCGACCAGGCTCGAAAATGTAAGATGCATTTCAACCCTGAAAAATGTACGTTCGGAATTCGAGCAGGTAAATTCCTCGGGTTTTATTTTACCGAGCGAGGATCGAAGCCAACCCGGATAAATGCCGAGCGTTCACAGAGATACCTACCCCAAACTCTAAAAAATCCATACAATTGTTAAACGGAGTGCTCGCCTCTCTCGCTCGATTTGTGGCTAAATCCGCCCAACACGCGCTCCCGTTCTACAAACACCTCCGCAAAGAATCAACTTTCGAGTGGACTAACGAGTGCGAGCAAGCCTTGGCTCACTTGAAAAAAGCACTATCCGAACCGCTAGTACTCTCCAGGCCCAATGAAGGTGAAATACTATACCTTTACCTCGCCGTAGCGAACGAGGCAGTCAGCGCGACCCTTATTCGAGAGTTCCCCGAGGGGTAGAAACCCATATACTTCACGAGCAAGGAATTGAACGGCCCCGAACTCAGATACTTACAAATCAAAAAAGTAGCTCTAGCCTTATTCTTTGCAGCAAGGAGGTTACGAAACTACTTCTTGGCCTATACTATCGTCGTCAGAACAGACCAACCCATCAGACAGATGCTTGGAAGGCCAGACATGGCTGGACGAATGCTAAAATGGTCGTTATAATTAGCCGAGTTCGACATCAAATTCGAAGGACAGCATGCCCTTAAGGCTCATGCTATGGCCGACTTTGTAGCAGAACTTACATTCATCGAGCAAATGGCAACATCTCCATCTAAATGGACCATCTTCGTCGATGGAGTGTCTTGCTCGGCCGGCAGCGGGGCCGGGGTGATGCTAGAGAACGAGGAATGGACACTCATCAAAGCATCCTTAACCTTGTCTTTCCCCACATCCAATAATCAAGCAGAGTACGAAGCTTTCTTGGCCGGTTTACGCCTTGCAGACGACCTAGGAGCAGAAGAAATTGTTATATGCACGGACTCACAGTTGGTCGTTAACCAAGTACGAGGCGATTTTCAAGCCAAGAACGACAACATGGCCGAATACTTAGCCTTGGTCAAGGAGAAACTAAAACAATTCACATCCGTAGAAGTCAGGCACGTCCCGCGCGAAAACAACATCCGAACGGATATATTGTCCAAACTGGCTAGCACCAAGAAGAAGGGGGGCAACAAATCCGTCATACAAGAGATACTCCCTCAACCCAGCATTGGGAAAACGTCAACGTCAATGGACATCAACGTCATAGGCGACACTAACTGTTGGATGACCCCAATATTTAATTATTTGACCAAAGACGAGTTGCCAATAGACCCGAAAATGGTCAGCACCATACGGCGTAGATCATGCTCATACACGATGGTCGGCGGGAAGATGTACCGTCGAGGCTTCTCCACACCGCTCCTCAGATGCGTCGAGGAAGAAAACGTCCCATACGTGTTGAGGGAAGTCCACGAGGGGATCAACGCACAACACCCCGGTGGAAGATCACTCGCTCGCAAGATTCTACGAGCAGGATACTATTGGCCGACGATGCAAGATGATACGAAGGAACACGTTAAAAAATGTGACAAATGCCAACGACATGGCGACGTACACATAATGCCCCCTACTGAGTTAAAGTCACTGTCGTCCCCGTGGCCGTTCGCCTGGTGGGGACTAGACATCATATGACCCTTCGTCATCGGCACCAGCCAAAGAAAATATCTCATCGTGGGCGTCGACTATTTCACCAAATGGATCGAAACATAGGCCTTAGCCAAAATCACCGCACTAAACATCCTACGCTTCTTCAAATGAAACATCCTCGCTCGATTCGGAATACCGCTCGCCATCGTGACGGACAACGGAACACAGTTCACCGACAAACATTTCCGAGAATTCATATCCTCAGTTGGAACCAACCAACACTTCCCTTCTGTCGAACACCCCCAGACTAACGGGCAAGCTGAAGCTGCTAACAGGGTAATCTTGAGAGGCCTCAAGCAGAGATTGGACGAACACAAAAAACGCTGGGTCGAAGAGCTATACAACGTCCTTTGGGCATACAAGACCACGCCTCATTCGACGACCGGAGAATCCCCGTTCCGACTGGCATACGGAACCGAAGCTGTCATCCCCATAGAGATGCACATACCGTCCATGCGCACAGAATCGCCCATGGACCAAGATACTAACTCAGAAATGCTAAGAGATGAGCTCGACTTGGTCGAAGAAATCCGATAAGGAGAAGCTCTTCGAGAAGCCACGCTCAAACAAAAAATCGCAACTCGACACAACACGAAAGACTCCCGAGAAGGGAAGCTAACATCAAACTGGGAAGGCCCGTATCGCGTCCGAGCAAAGACCGAAAACGAAGTTTACTACCTAGAAAATCTTCAAGGGGAAGAACTTGCGCGGCCATGGAACGCCGAGAAACTTAAACAATACTACAACTAGTATGAAGGTCGCCTTATCCCCTATGAAGGGCGAAAGGTCCGACCAAACCTGCATGCCCAGGTACAAGCATTACAGTCCAAAACGTTTGACCAACAGAACCTCCTCGTCGTGACGAGGAAGGTAACTGTCGCACGAACGGGTACTCGAACGAGCCCGACGTCGCCTAAGTACCACGACCAGGCAGAACCCCAGCTTACGATGGGACATTCAAACCACGGATATCCGAGCCACAATCTAGGTCCGGATTCCGACCCAGGATCAACCTCTATACATCTGACCGGTCCCCCAAACCGATGGATCACATCCCCTACGAGCATTCATCCCCTTATCGACCATTACGTCACATTCCTTGCACTAAACGAGCGCAAAACACTAAACGAAAAAAGACATTTAAATGAAAGTCCTCCGACGGACGATCAATCATACACACAACTAAAAACACTGCATAAATCGTAAAACAACCACCAAGGTCGGAAATGTTAATTAAAAATTTGCGACCCCTAAAGGCCGACTTGTTTGAGATTACATAAAAAGGGGACCATGTCCCCAAGCAAAGATTTTAAATTACAAGTAATTTAGGCACGCATGCCGACCTAATTACCCTCCCCCTCTTGCGCCCCAGGTTGATCTTCGTTCAGAGGTTGCTGGACGACAGGATGGATCGACTGCTCAGACTCCACAGGTTGAGAATCGTCCACGACCGTGTACTCAGGGACTACGACCCGACCATCCACGACTTTGTACAAGTAGTTGATCTGATCGACATCGAGGTTCAGCTTGAGATGGAGGGCCTTAATCTGGTCCACAACATTCTGAAAACTCAACTTAGTCGAGTCCCTCAGATCCTCGAGATCCTGATCCAGTCGCGCCAGGAAATGCGCTCTACTAATCAACCCATGGATGTCCTCATCTTCATCATCCTTGGGGAAGAAGGTATCTCTCAGCTTCCTATTCTGATCGACAACTTTCTTCTTATCTACCTCCAGCTTAACAATCACGTCCGCCCGCACCGCCAAATCTTTGGTCGCGACCTCAACATCCTCGGCGGCCTTCTTTGCTCTCTCTACCGAGGCAGCCAAGATAGTCTTCAAGCGGTTAATTTCAAGCTCCTTCCCAGAACTCCCCTCGGCAAACATGGATGCCATCGACAGCATCCACGTCACCGTACTGGCATCCTGTGCCAAGGACAACCTCCGAGAGGGACGGTCCATCTGCTCAAGGTACAACGAGTCTGCCCGGTCAACCTCCAGGGATGTGCATTCGAAGAAGTTCCGCTGCACGAAGCACGGAGGTAAAAGATGTTTTAGTTTTGCGGGGGCGTTAGTCGTCAAATCCGTAACCACCGCTCCAACCTTGTGTTTCTTGAGGGCTGAACCCGAGGTCACGCCCGGAGATCCTCGAGCGATAGAACCCGAGCCAGAGCCACTTGTATCGTTTCCTACCAGTCTGGTCTGGATAGTCTTAGCCTTCCGTTTGTTGCCCTGCATCAGCCTCTCCTGGATCTTGTCCAGAGATTTCACCGAGCTTGCAAAACAAAAGAAACGAGGGTCAGATCAATCACGAGCATGGAATCACAACAAACAAATAACAAAAATAAAGCAAGAAATACCAAACAGGTCAGACACTTCTTGCCCGCTTTTGCAGGCCAAGAGGGCTGTAACGTCGATCAATGGACGTTCCACAACTTCCCCTCCGTCAGAGGCCAACATCACCTTCCCTTCCCCGTCGACCATTGGGATTGGAGTGAAAGACGACACCAACTTATGAAATTCCTCGAAGCTGGTTGCATCATCCTCGCCGAGAGCGTCCCCTATTTGTACAAAGTCACACACCTGTCGCCCGTAGTGACCGTAATCCCAAGAGAAAGGGAACCTCCAGATCCTACTGCGGATCGGACGACCTTCAGCATCCAACAGGGGCACATCGTTCTCATCAGTATCATTCCCCATGAAACTGATTGACCTAGTCGCTCCTTTAGTCAAATGCTCGATCAAAATATAGTCACCTTTGAACGACCAGATCGACTCCGAATGCGCTTTGAAAATCTTAGCCCGTTGCTTGAAAGATATGAACCCCTTCTGAGCGGTTATGCGCCACACCTGGCGTTGCAGAGAGAACAACCGAAAGAAGAGAGGAAAGGTATCCCCCGCCCCTAGGTGCTCGCACGTCATCTCAAATTCCCTCATGAAAGCATAGGAGTTGGGGTGCAGTTGCGAGTGCGCTACCCCCAAGTAACCAAGCACCGAACACACCAGGTCACTAAAAGGCATCCTAATTCCCAAGGTCGTGATGACATATTCGTACATAGAAAACTTCCTTCCGCCAAACTCCGAGAAAATCCGGTCATCGTCGCCCGGGCAGGTCACTCTCTAGTGATCGGGATCCCCCGCCACTAGCAGAGGATCCGCACGCGGTCGGGCGTATGAGGAGACCTTGTCCAGTAAATTTTCGACAACCCACTCCTCGGGCGCCAACACCCTCACTTCTTCTTGCGTAACCTCATGAGCTCCAACCTCATCCCCAGATGTAATCCCGACGTCATTCGCTTCGGTCGCCTCCGAATCTCTCGAAGAACTTTCAGAACCAGACGGGACGGTCACTGAGGAGCCCAAATCCTCCGATGAACTCTCCTCTGAGGATATGTCGAAGGGATCGACGAGCACGTTTTCACCTGAAAAGTAGAGGAAAGGCATCAGTGAATTCGATCAAAATATCAAATCCATCATTCCACTACCTATCAAATGAAAGGGCGCACAACGGCCCGAAAACGGGGTCCCGAGCAAAAGCCCCCGAGCGATCGACGTCTGAGACAGACAGTCAACATTCAGCGGGGCGCAAAACCCTAGCCTTAGTCTAGCATCGACCAAGACCACCGCCCACCGTGAATCAGGGTCCAGAGTAGGCAGAAATACAACTACTACTAAAACCTAAAATCTATACATTAGTCTAACTTACCGATAAAACCGAAACCTAAGCCGCATGCATCAATACTTCTTAAAAACTAAGTCTAAAGAAGCCAAAATAGAGGTCTAACCTTGGCCTTGAGTCGCCATTGTAGAGAAATGTCTTGAGAAGTACGGTGGTCAATGACGGTTTGCGGTGATCGACAGCGATGAACGGCAGACAATAGCACGGGCAGTGAAGGGAGGTAGAAGATGAAGCGAAAAGTTCCCTCTGTGGGACAACGTTACTATTTATAGGGAAAAGGGCACGTGCAACTGAAGCATGACCCTTATCCCTAGGCAATAACAGCCTACGCGCTAGGCCCTATACTAGCCGTCAGAGCATTAAATTGGCACAAATCCAAAAACATGCCACCTTTTTGTTTCCACTTCCTCCGCGCCGACCTACAGACTGGATGCTCGGAAGATCAATCCCCCGACGTTCGCCAATATTTTCGAGCACCGAGCTACCTTTAAGTCATCACTTCCTTGATCGAAAGCAACAACTTGGGGGGCTCCTGTTCCGGACTGGTCCAACCCTTAGAATTGGGCCATATCTATCTCGCGGCCCAACGGCCCAATAAACCCAACTATGCTCGGAGCCCTGTAAATCAACTGCTCGACTTGCCATAGGTCAGATGACTTCAATACCGAGCGAGGGACCTGTCGGACAGGTTCTTTCTTTTCCCAACAACTAGTTCTTAATCACCGTCGATTATTGCGGGATCCGTGATCCGCGCCCAACAATTTGGGCCAATAAACACCCACTTGGACCAGTATATAAGCCCTCTCATTTGAGAGGCTCAATTATTCAAATCTTGACCCAAAATATAGTACTTACTCACTCGTTGCTCACTCTCTAACTTTAGCATCGGAGTGCCTTTGCAGGTACACCCCCTTTTTTCTCCATCATCAACTGTGCTCATCCACGTTCGACGCGGCCACATCAGATTCTGATCTCCAGGTACGATTATATATATATATAAATAAAATACGTCAATGTCATAAAAAAATGTCATAAAAGGAATCAAAATACTACATTAAAATAACTAATGTGTGTGCGGGAGTACATTTGCACCCTCTCCCCTGTCTCTACCTCCTCGACTGCCTGAATCATCTCATCCACTATACACCTTCCACCAGACCCCTCAGGGAAGAAATCATCCTCAATGCATGATCGTCATATCTTAGCTATCTAACGACAACGAGGTAACACATCCTAAGTGTGATCCAGTTGAGACTGCTCCTCCTCTAATATCTCCTGATGAGTTGGTCTGGGAGGTGATCCATCTTCAATAAGCACCATGTAGGGATGTGAGACTCTATAGAACCACATGATGTAGCCATCGACGCTTCTCTAGTCGTTCTTAGCTCTGAACGCCCGAGCCTTGTCTGGTTCCAGATGGTTCTGAAAGTCAGCAAATATTCCATCTATCTCCCCACGGGTCAGGCCGAGAGGAGCGGACTCAGTAGGGTGCCTGGCAATGGTCTAAGCATAATTGATCTGCTCCATGATGCGCTCAGGCAGATATGCCATAATAATGGTCGAACTACATGCCAACCATTCGTTGAATAATGAAATCTCATCAAACGGGCGCGTCTGGCGGTGATCTGCATATACGTCGTATCTAACATCCTCGACAACCATGCGATCCAGATGGACTATGTACGAGTCTACCACCTGGTTCCCTCTCAGCGGGACAAAGGCACGTGCCCGCGGCCAATCATCTGTGAACTCAGGCACAAACGCCTAACCACATATCATCTGAAAGTGTTGGAAGATCCAGGCATGAAATAAAAAAAAATCGATATCAACCAAATATCACGATAATATAATGAAATAAAAAGTCGAAGGGTATAAGATTGTTACCAAATATAGTGTACAACTGCCTGCAACAGTTGTACTCATGGATCCGTGTTGGATCCAATAAGTACCTGAGGTAAACAACATCTGTGTACGAGGAGCTGGTGTCCATAAAAAGTTATGTGCCCACCAAATATAACAAATAACATCGCAGCGCCGATTGTCTAAGTACCTTAACTTCTGCTGGATCACCATCTTCATGTCCTGCAACAACCATGATCTACTTAAAACAACCCAAGCTCACAAACCATTATATCCTGAGTCTCCTCCTTCGTCATCCTGTCGTGACGAGGGAGGATACCCCTGATCAATATATGTAGAAGATATGAAACGTCATCAAGGATGTTAATAATCTCCCTGTGTGGTAGATGGAAAGATGATGTCTCTGGATGCCATATCTCCGCAAAAGCCATTAACATACCAACTAGAAAAATTCATCAATCTTAACCTCTGATCATCCGTTTAATCCATCAAACAATACCTACATTGTCTCTAAACTATGTTTCTAAACTTATCTAATTATTCTTACACCTAAATAGATATTCTAAATCGATTACTGAGAAAACTCGAAAAAAAAACTCGAGAACTCAAACTAGAAAATTTACCGATTAAAAGGAGCTACAAATGATTAAGAGTTTGTTGATCGTTGTAGTTGATGTTTAATGTTGAACTCGAGCGACAAAAATCGACTTTTGTGAAAATGAATTTTTGGAGAGTTGAAAGAGATTTTGAGTTTGAGGAATATGAAAAATGAATAATGAGGGAGGAGAATGATCTGTGCGCGAAGTATATCAAATATGTTCTGTTGATGCAAGTACATAAGCTTTCCGCTGATGTATCTATGAAACAAACCAACGTTGAACAAAAAAATGGTTCGTTCGAAGATACATCAACGAAAACGGGAGGGAAAAATTGGTAACGCACATGGTTCGTGAGACACCCAAGGGGTGGAGTAAGAAATTCTCAAGTAAAATTGATTCGACATCCGGAGTAAATTCTAATAGAATGTAGAATTTGTAACTTTTATGAAATTCTGGTATGCAACTAATCACTACTCATGCTTAATTTATACTTAAGACTCTCCTAGGTATGAGACCGTTCTCAATTCCCTTTTCTATCACCACATGATAACATATTCAATGTTTAAAAGCTTAAGATGGATCAACACTTTACAACTTAATAAAAAATAGTCTAGCTCTAGTATCAACAAGATACAAGAGAGGCTCACAAAATAACAAACCCTAAAACTCACTAAAAGCAATATATGTTCTGCTTTACAACTAGGGTTAGTCCATCATATATATACCTATAATTTGGATTTTGGACTTCAAATCACAGCAAATCTGAAGCACAAAATCTGCAAAATATTCTCCAACAAAATAGAACTTTGATCTAAAGTTTCCTAAAATGTCTCCATGTTTAAAAAATCACATATCTTCAATTTCAGATTGAATCTCTGAAATTCTTCACTCTTGGACGCTAGCTAGGATCACATAATATTCAAAGAATATTCTGTAATTTGTACATAAATCAACCAATCCAAAAACTATAACAAACACAAATGTTGAATAACCCTGTTAGCACATCTTATCTGACATCTTGAAAAAGCGCTCATAGAACATCCTATTTGACATGTTGATGTCAAGTTGTTTTACCAAAATTAATGTCAACCTCAAATATGCAGAATTAACAATCTCCCCCTTTAACAAATTTTGGCTAAAATAATAAGTATATACCACAACTAGCAAAACCCAATAACCAGAACAAAAACTTCAACAACAATAATGCGCAAAAACAACTTGGAATTCTCCACACTACAATAGAGGCATATGTAACACCCTAAAATTCCCATGTAAAATAATTAAATTATCAGAGTAAATTTAAATAAAATACAACATATAGAATGTTACTTTCCAACGAAAATCTGCTCAACATATGACATGTAACACATAAATATATTAACGGTAATTAACGAAATCATAGTTAAAGTTCATTTTATTAAGCAGCATAAACTTCTCCAAATTAATAACGAAAACACAATATGTGTTGAATAAAACATAATCAACAAAAGTCAAACAATCGTAAAATGACCAACAATAAAAAAAATAAACATAAGCATTCCATATCCCCATGTTACACATCAGAGCAGACCCTGACTCTAATAAATAAAATGGAAGACTTTGTCTTTACTAACTTCAACTCTGCACTATTTCTGAGTATCGACATGATGCCGTATAAAGCATTATTCCAACAGAAAGGTGAAATTCTCAATCAACAAAAGAAATAAATAATATAAATATAAAAACATATAATCATTACAGAATTCACCCTATCATCAATCACATCATACTATTTCCACACATAAGCAGATAACCATATTATTCCCATCACAACACAATCATAATGCAATGCAATGAGACTCACAATCTTGACTCAATGCATGTGGTACCATTCGGTTCTCATTTCAGAACCCAACCCCTTTTTCATGATCATAATTCCCTTAGAAATTTCCATTAAAGCCGTTTACACCCCACATGGGCACACGATATTCGTGACCGCTCACACCCCCACATGCACACACAATCACCTCAACAACGACAACAACAACACAATTCTATTACATAGAATCGGGATAAGAAGCTGATAAGTGAAAATTATAGCTATTTTATATATAAGTTTTGTTGCACTTATCGATACTTTTTTGTTAAAATCGTTCGAATAAATCCCGCTTTGTTTGTAAATACGTTTACTTTATGTTATAATGTATATATTGCTTTATCATGTAAATATCATTGAGTTTAATTATTTTACATTTATTTTTGAAGGTATTCAAGCAAGGATATCTTGTCATATTCAAAAAGAGCATCAAATACACTTTCCAACATTTCGAACCGGGCAAAAAAAGGAGTTACAATTCGAAAGTTATGGTCGAAATAAGAAAATAAAAAATGATGTATGTCTGCTTGCGCCTCCTGCTACGTTGAGCGAAGCAACGGTGAGTTAGACAGACAAAAAACGTGTAAAAAAGTGCAAAAATAAACCGCTTGTTGCGTCGGGCGAACCAGAACTCCCCCGGGCGAAACTTGACAGATAGAAACTCATTAAAAGGGGTAAAAACACATTTTTTTGGGGTTATAATTTGGGTATTTTTTGCTCCCACTCCATCAAACTTCATTCTTTGGTGGAGAGAGCTAGAAAACAACAATGGAGCTTACAATTGGATAATCTGATGCCGAATCTCTTGTCGATTGGTGTTGACAAACCAAGAAATGTTTGGTTCATCTTCTTCTCTTCTCTTTGTAATCTCTATTTGTTGGATTTTGTATATGTATTTACTTTGATCTTATGTATATTTATCGCCACTGGCGTTTGTCGCTCCCACCAAATGACACTCGGCTAAGAGGGGTACAGACGCGAACGGTCGGCGAAAGAGGAGAGAGAACACACAAGGGTGAACTCAGAAGACAAGAGTCGCCAGCTAGGCATTTTTATCCCGAAGGAAAGGTAATGCTGCATAAACCTAGAAAAGAATGGATAAGAGGGTCGCGAACCAGAGATACTGAGAAAGGGGGTTGGTTACAACCTGGGAAGGTATTAGCACCCAGATTGTCCGTCGTACTCGACGGGATCCACGCTTAAAAGATTTGTGCTTAAAGGGGTAATGTCAGTGCAATTTGTGTATCAATGCTGGAAAGAATGCAAGTGTCAGTGTAAAAGAAATGTGGGGTGAAATAGAAGGGTGTATGTGCAAAGAAAGAGTACAAAGCTCAAGACTATGAGGCTTAAATAATAATGCTGGAAGAGGGGGGATATACAGAGACTTTTGTTCGATAACTGTTAAGTTATGCCTACGTATCCTCTCGTGCAATGAGGAAGTCAGAATACCGTAGTTCGACCCAAAGAGACTGAAAGATAAATTGACTGATGAACTGCTTGCTTGTCTATGCTCAAGTGTATGACCCGTCTGGCTCAGGTGCAAACTTCTTGCATTAGACGGAATAAGCGAGTTCTCGTTTATGAGTGAATGAGGTGAGAAAAGAATCCCGGAGGAGACGATTATTGTTTGTTTTTGTGTTTTCAATCTTTTATTGCTTTTGGATTTGTCATAAGTTAATGAGCTTAAGCCTAAACCAAAGGTTAGTAAACTCATCACATCCTCCCTTTGATTAGGGGTAATGAGAATACCTTAAGTATGAAGTAAGCACCTCACACTTAATCACCATGATGTAGGATTAAGATCATTAACCTACTTGTGATTATTTAGATGTTTTTTGTTGTTTTTGTTTAGTGTTAAGCAATGAGTTTAAGCCATAATCAAGGATTTAATGGACTCATTACACCATCCTAATAGAAGGATAATAGATGAGAACATTTAAGCTGAGGAAGACTCCTCAACTTAATCCATGATTAGGGATTAACCTCATGACAAACCAAAGCCTTTGTTAGATGGATTTTAATTAATAATAAGGTGAAGAAGTGATTTTTAAGGTTTGTAAGACAACTTGAGGGGGACTTGTCCATTAACACTAGGGTTAGTCCTTCTTAACCAATTAAGGAAGAATTAGAACCCTAATGCAAGGCCCAAGTTACAAGCTTGATGTCTTAGTGATTATTAGGTGAATTGATTAAAGGATTTAAACACGTTAAGGGTTTAACACTTAGGATTAAAGTTATACACTCCATCCTAATAGAAGGATACATGCATAACCTTAATCACAAAGCCTTAAAACCTTTAGGGTTTAGTCCTTGATTAAGAGATGAGAAGAGAAGACTCAAAGATGACACAAAGGTAAAAGCTAAATGGGGGACTAATCAAACCCTAATTATTATCATGATTGGTTATTCCTAGGGTTAATGAGGTTTGCAAGAAGATCTTCAGAGAAACCACCAGGAAGGAAACAGATGAAAGGAGCAAGAAGCAAAGAGAAGAAAAACAACTTGCTTCACTTAAGAAGACAAGTTGCTTGAAGAAAGAAAGTAAGATGAACATGAATGAGAAAGCTCACTCAAACACACAAGATAAAATGCAGTAATGATACACAAGAGGGATGAAAAGAGGTTGTGAGAAGTGAAGGCAAATTCACTTCTCAAAATAACTTACCACCTGAAAAGTTAGCAAAAGAAATGAGATGCAATGCAAATGAGATGAAATGCCATGGTACAAACCAAAACCAGAAGCATAGAAATGATGTTAATGATGCTAAAAGGGGATGCAAACACAAGGCAAGACATGA
Organism: Lathyrus aphaca; assembly: GCA_963966055.1. Classification (NCBI taxonomy): domain Eukaryota; kingdom Viridiplantae; phylum Streptophyta; class Magnoliopsida; order Fabales; family Fabaceae; genus Lathyrus; species Lathyrus aphaca. The sequence goes on along the minus strand of OZ014519.1, from coordinate 734,820,808 downwards.
GAATGATCATACAAGGATATGGGTGCAGATGAAGCATGCTTGAACCATGGAAGTTCAAGAAAAGTTTATGAAATGCAATGGACATATAACATGGCAAATGAAAGATGCAATGATCAAACATGATTCTAATATGTCCTAAGATGTATTATGGATCATGTGGATGCACAAAATGTCATGGCAAGTTGTTGGATGCAAGCAAATGAAAGATGGATGCAAAGGAAGGCACAAATTAGGGTTTATGATCAACACACAAAGCAAAATTCAAAATCAGAAGCAAATGACATGATAAAAAATTGAAAATGCAATCAAAGATACCCTAAACCTATACAAGTTCACTGCCCAAAGTAGGGGATCTAACTCTTAACCTAGTGAAAGTTATGAATTTCTCAAGTCAATTAGGGTTTTAAGGTACCTCATCATAAAAAATGCAAAACAAATTGAAAATGGGAGATCAAATCAAACCAAATTTATCCTATAAACTACATGCCATGAAGGATGCAATGCAAGAAGAACCATCATCAAACTCTCAAAGGTTAGGCAGAATGGTTTTTTCAAAGTTTGCACAAAAATATTGCCTTAAAATGAATTTAATTCCATGGTAAATTGTCAAAATGCATCAAGAACTAAAAAGAAATTTGTTTTGAGAGTTTGATAATGTTTCTAAATGTTTTAAAATGCAATGTGATTTTTTTTGGGATTTTTAAATACCTAAATGTATTTTTAATTAATTAATTTCCATTAACTAATTAAAAATAAACATTTAAATGATTTAAAAATGATTTTTAATGCAAAAAATAAAAATAAAAATATTTTTGGGTTCTGAAAATTAATGAAATCTTTGACAAAAATATTCAGAATTTTTAAATGTTTTTTACTATTTTAAATAATTTGTGCAAATTAAATACAAAATAAATGAAATAAAAATAAAAATATGAGAAGTAATCTAAAGGAGAGGCCAGGATTCATTCTGGGTTTGTGGGTGTTGACTTGGCGCCACATCCAATGGCCCAAGTTCAAACCAGGCTAATCTTTATTTAATAATTAATTAAACCTAGGTTAATTTAATAAATGACTGATTAGGGCTTAATGAGCCATCTGAGCAAACCACACGCGCGCGGGAAAGCCAGATCAAGGGCTGGAATTCAAAGTTGCTAATTAAATCTGCTTAGCCCTAATTAACCTCAGGCGACCGGAGATAAGCTCCGGTCGTCTTCTCCGGTCATCTCCCTCACCTGAAACATCCAAAACCCATCCCCAAGACTTCCAAAACTCCAGAATCAATCCCCTAACAATGGGTAACAAGAATCCAGGGCCAAAAACAATTTATCTTAACCACATAGTGAGAATCGAAGAAAATAAATTCTAGGGCAAAAGTTTCAGAACATCACAAAATGCTTGTTTCTGGCTCATTTTCAAAAATAAATACATCCCCATGATCAGGGCAACACATAGAACAATATTTTAACAAGAAATCAGAGTTCTGGAAAATTTGTTCATCATGTTACCTGAGATTGAGCTTTCGAATCCTTGGCTTTCTGACCTTCTGCTTTGTGCTTTTCCACTCTAATGAACTCCTTGAAGCTTCTGGTAAGCTTGGAATGAGTTTATATGGAGGATTTTGAAGTTTCCAGTTCAGGGGTGGTGAGAATCGTATTTCTGTTTATGGTGGTTTTGGGCTGCTTTGATGGGTCAGGGATGATCAGTGGAGTGTTTTGAGATGGATGGTGGAAGAAATTTGGGGAATGGGTGGCTGAGTTATGGGATTCGATAGAAAATGCAAGATGGAGGATTTTTGTGAATGCTAGCAATGTTGTGGATTCAGGCCTGCTTGTTGTGTGTTTTCAGTCTCTTTTAGTCCACATATCAAGCTGTGATAGGGCAGAGAGTTGTTGGTGGCACAACTTGATTGGTATGGCCCCTTTTGCAAAAAGTCAAGTCTAGGTGTACTATGAGGTATGTGCTATTTTAGGGCTAGAAAAAAAGCATGTCTGCTGCAGCTTGAATCAAGGCAGACCATGGAAGTGAGTTTGAGGCCAACTTGCAAGTGGATTAGGGTTTGTGAGAGTTTTTGCAATTTCACAAAGTCTTGGCCCTTTTGTGATTACTTGAAGTATAAGTCATGAAAATGGGAGGTTCTTTGGTGCAATCTGATTTTTAAGTCATGGTTCATGCTTGTGTGATGCATAGAAGTCAATTTGAAGTCACATTTTGCCTTGGCAAGAGGTTTTGCAACTTTGCCTCTTTGGTGTAAAACTTGAAATTATGTGATTTTTCCCAACTTTGACAAGCCATAACTTTTGATCCAAAATGAATTAGAATGAGTTCTTGTACTTTTTGAAAAGGGAATGATCCATTCTACAACTTTCATGACCAAAGTTTTCTCATTTGAAGCATTTTTGAATCAATTTGAGGAGGTTGAAAAACTTTCCCAAAATGGCAAGTTTACATTGCAAGTCACTTTCCCAAAAAGGCAATTTTGCAAATGGCTTGAAATTTTCCAATTTTGTGAACTTACAACACCTTCTATGATCAAATAAAGATAATATACATTCAAAATGATGAAGAACACCTTTTGGTTGGGTCATTGGGGGCCTCAAATGCCCTGATTTTGCACTGCCTTGCCCAAGAAGTCAACTCTTGATCAGATGCCTTCCCCATGGAATTTCTTCATGAAAATTGATATGCATGTTCCTCATATCATATAGAGACCAATAGAAACAAGAATGACCAAAAATATTGGAGTTATGGCCTTTGAAACCAAAACCCTAATTTTATGTCATCTGTGCAATTAAACTGGGCTCTGCTTCCATGCCTTTCTCAGTTCTTGTGATTATTTGACTTTCTTGACTTTGTGAGGATGTAATATGATGCTTGAACATTCATGGACCCCTTTGAAGTGATTGATGACCTTTGGAGTGGCTCAAGTGGCTCAGGGATGGCTCAGATCACAAACCCTAGATGCAGATGACTTTGAATCAATGCAGTGAAGCAAATATGCAATATGAGATGCTATGATTGAACTTATGCATATGAAAAGATCACAAGCCATGGTGTGAATGGGTGAGGGCAAATTTGGGGTGTTTACAGCTGCCCCTATTCAAACATGAGTTAGCTGTGCAGGATGTAAGCAACGGCTTAACAGGCAAACAAGATAACTTGTGGTTGAATACCAAAGACAGTCCAAAATTTGCACTCACAGAATGAAGAAGAAAAGGGATATAGATTGTAAAAGAAAACAAAGCATATTTATAAAGTGTGGGATACAAAGGACGACCGTCGAGCAGAGGACGACTGCTGGGGATAAAGCAATGACGGGGACGACCGACATGCTGGGGATATAAGAGATTTTGATGGGGACGGCCATCAAGTAAAGCTAAAAGACTCTCTGGGGATTATAGGTAAATGATGGGGACGACCATCAAGCTCAAAGCATAGATGAAATAAATGATGAGGTACGATTATCAAAGGTGAAGGACGATCACCTAACAAGGGACGACTGCTTTGCTGGGGATAAGATGAGGGACGGTCATCTAAGGTGAAGGACGATCACCTGGCAAGGTACGGTTGCTGAAAGTATCACGACATAGGACGAATGCCGGATAGAAAGAGTTGATGATGGGGACGGCCATCGGATAAACATGATTAAGGACGATCATCAAGAGGTGAAGGACGATCACCTAGCAGGATACGGCTGCTCTGAGGGTATCATGACATAGGACGAATGTCAGATAACAAGATCAACGATGGGGACGGCCATCGGATAAAATAATGAAGGACGATCATCAAGAGGTGAAGGACGATCATCAAGAGGTGAAGGACGATCACCTAGCAGGGGACGGCTGCTGAAAATGTCACGACATAGGACGAATGTCGGATAGAAAGGGGTTCTAATGAATAGAGACTCCACTGAGGGTGATGAAGGACGATTATCGAGAAGGTGAAGGACAATCACCTGGCAGGGTACGGCTGCCGGAAGGTATCATGACATAGGATGAATGTCGGATAGAAAGGGGTTCTAATGAATAGAGACTCCACTGGGGGTGATGAAGGACGATCATCGAGAAGGTGAAAGACGATCACCTGGTAGGGTACGGCTGCCGGAAGGTATCATGACATAGGACGAATGCCAGATAGATAAGAAATAGATCAACAAGATTTGTTGGGGACTCTCTCGGAGAACGGTAGACACAGACGAGTATCTAAATTCAAGAAGTCATAAGTGTTTGACACAGTGTATAGATTAAAGATGCGGACGAGCATCCTTAAGACTACGATACGGACGAGTATCAGTAGAAACAAACGCTTGACGCATGTTCAGAGATGATGATACGGACGAGTACCAACTGGTTAACAAAGAACACGGACGAGTGTCGAATCTGAGGGGATATAAATGGTTTATACAAGATACGGACGAGCATTTGTATGAGAAAAGAGGTATGAATGAGACGCATACGAGTACTCAACTTGCTAGGGAAAGCATGACACAGACGAGTACCAGAAAAAGTGTATTATAAACAAGTATTTGGTTTGCAAAATGTTCAGGCCACTGTGCTGGGGAAGGTGACACGGACGAATGTCACGGAATTGTATATATATATGTACACATATGTTGCGAGTGTAAAGGGGACGCTTTGGATTTCCGCTGGGGATATGACACAGACGAGTGTCGGGAAGAATGCTCGGGCGACTTTACTGGGGAATGATGACACGGACGAGTGCCAAAAGGAGTGCATCTGTAAAGGAAATGTTTTGGCCCTCTGGTGAGGAATTGGGGAAATATTTTGTATATTGTTGATGGATTGTCAGTATTTACAAGTGTTTGCTTCAGAACATGGCTTATGATTATGCAGTATGTTTGATTTTTGCCGTAATGCTCCGTATTAGACGGAATGCTACGCTCTGTGGGAAAAATATGATGCGGATGCTATGATTATGCACATATACCGATCCGGGATTCGGATCCCGTTTTGGTGAAGATCTCCGGCTGATCTGCTTGAAGTGATATCCCAGCTGGGGATGAGATCATTGGTAGATCTGATATATATGACTCTGCATGGGGAGTAGGTCATTGATAAACCTATCTTGGTAATGAGGGACCCAGCTGGGGTTTGTAGGAGCTTTCTTCACTTTGTTGTGCGATTCTTCAGACATTGCTTATCTGGATAGAGGCTGAAACTCTGTGGGGAGATAGTTCCCGGTCTTTGCACTTGGCTGAGGAGGAATGATGACTGGCAACTCAGCTGGGGAGAAAGCACCTCCGGTGCTAATCGGGAGATAGACTGAGTAGATAATGATTAGACAACTTGCTGGGGAAAAACTCTCATGCCCCATGCTGTGCTCTGAACACCTGCAATCCTGTAAAGACAAAGAAGCGTACAAGCATCCCGAGATATTCCTTATTGGATTCCGTCATAGGAGTTTCGGAAATCCTAGGAGCAAACATATTTCCTGTAGGCATGTATTCTTTAGAAAGGAAACATCTGTATTTATGCGAATCAATATCTTAAAGACATCGGACATTTTTGCAAACGAAAGATAAAATGTACGAGACGAAACATGACTGAAAATCTGATTTTATTAATTCAAGTGCCCTGAATTGGCAAGATACAGTCAAAGAAACAGATCCCCTGAAATGAGAAAATCGTTACAAATTGAAAAACAACAAGGTGCTGGCAATGTCGATGACGCTTTCAAGGAGCTCTCCTTTTGCTATGACTCGTATGACATTGACATTCTTCTCATCTTTCTTTCTGAAGAAGGCTGATTCCGACCGACGCTTGAACCTTTCGGAGCTTGCCAGGTTGTAAGTGATACAGATGAATTCAGAATGCAGTTGTTCGCTTATTCCCTTATTTTGCGTGGATCGCCCTTTCGTGTTTTCAATCCACCGGGATACCCATTTTTGCCTGAGTTGTCCAAGGCGGCTTTTCAACTCAGCGGGTGTACACATTTTTTATTTATTTTCCCTTATTTTTGCCCGAGTCTCTTATTCTGTTTTTGACTCGCCGAGATGCCCTATTCTTGCCTGGACTTACATTCTGTTTTTATTTCTAGCGGGTCATTTTTATGCGAAGTATTTTTTAATTGCATCTGAATTCATAGGGGACATGAAGTCTTCACCATCCATAGTACTGAGCATCAGTGCTCCACCTGAGAAAACTTTCTTTACTATGAATGGCCCTTCATAGTTCGGAGTCCACTTGCCCCTGTGGTCTGTATGAGGAGGGAGGAGTCTTTTCAGCACAAGATCTCCTACTTGGAACTCTCGGAGCCTTACTTTCTGATCGAAGGCTTTCTTCATTCTTTTCTGATACAGCTGCCCATGACAAATTGCAGCTAATCTCTTTTCTTCGATCAGACTCAGTTGTTCGTATCGGGATCGGACCCATTCTGCTTCATTCAACTTAACATCCATCAATACCCGCAAGGAGGGTAATTCAACTTCAACAGGTAGGACTGCCTCCATACCATACACAAGCTGATATGGTGTTGCCCCAGTGGATGTTCTGATTGACGTGCGGTACCCATGTAAGGCAAACGGTAGCATTTCATGCCAGTCTTTATAGGTAATCACCATCATTTGCACAATCTTGTTGATATTCTTATTAGCTGCCTCGACAGCGCCATTCATCTTTGGCCTGTAAGGAGAAGAATTGTGATGTTGGATCTTGAAGTCCCGGCACAGTTCTGCCATCATTTTGTTATTCAAGTTGGAACCATTATCAGTAATGATTCGTTCGGGCACTCCATACCGACAAATGATATCTCTCTTCAAAAATCGGGCTACCACCTGCGTTGTAACATTTGCATAAGAAGCCGCTTCAACCCACTTGGTAAAATAGTCAATAGCAACCAGGATGAATCTGTGGCCGTTTGAAGCAGTCAGTTCAATCTTGCCAATCATATCAATGCCCCACATGGCAAAAGGCCAGGGTGAAGACATCACATTCAAAGGATTCGGAGGCACATGCACTTTATCCGCATAAATCTGGCATTTATGGCATTTCCTGGCATAAGCACAACAATCTGCATCCATTGTGATCCAATAATAGCCTGATCTTAGCAACTTTTTAGCCATTGCATGTCCCCTTGCATGGGTACCAAAGGATCCTTCGTGCACCTCGTGCATCAACAAGTCTGCCTCTGTCCTATCAACGCATCTGAGGAGTACCATATCAAAGTTTCTCTTGTACAAAGAACCATCAGTATTCAAGAAGAAACTACCAGCTAGCCTTCTTAAAGTCTTCTTGTCATTGGATGATGCCCCAGGTGGGTATGTTTGATCCTCCAAGAAGCATTTGATATCATGGAACCAAGGCTTATCATTTTTAACAACATCTGCTGAGAATACATATGCTGGTCTGTCAAGTCTGGATACTGCAATTTGAGGTACAAAATTGGCAGCTTGAACTTTGATCATGGATGAAATGGTAGCAAGAGCATCCGCAAACTGATTCTCATCTCGAGGGATATACTTAAGCTTGACTGTTGTGAAGAAAGTCAATAACCTCCTTGTATAATCCCGATAAGGTATCAGATGGTCTTGGTGGGTGTACCATTTGCCGTTGGTCTGATTAATTACCAGAGCTGAATCTCCGAACACAGTCAAAGTCTTGATCCTGAGGTCAATGGCTTCCTCAAGACCCATAATACAAGCTTCGTATTCAGCTTCGTTGTTAGTGCAGTTAAAGGTGAGTTTTGCCGAGAAAGGCATGTGAACTCCTTGAGGTGTAATGAGTACTGCACCAACACCACGACCGTTCATATTAACAGCCCCGTCAAACATCATCGTCCATTCTTCTTCTCGGTCAGGCCCTTCAGTGTGAATAGGCTCTTCATGATCTTTTGCCTTTATAAACATGATGTCTTTATCAGGAAAGTCAAATCTCATAGGCTGGTAGTCATCAATGGGTTGCTCGGCAAGATAATCAGACAATACACTGCCTTTGATGGCCTTTTGAGAGGTGTACTGAATATCATATTCTGTGAGGATCATTTGCCATCTTGCGACCCGTCCGGTAAGTGCTGGCTTCTCAAAAATGTACTTAACTGGATCCATCCTTGAGATCAACAAGGTAGTGTGGGTCAACATATACTGTCTCAGTCGGCGAGCAGCCCACGCTAAAGCACATCAAGTTTTCTCGAGCAGTGAATAACGTTGTTCACAATCGGTAAACTTTTTGCTTAGGTAGTATATTGCATACTCTTTTCGACCAGACTCGTCATGCTGGCCCAGCACACACCCCATTGACTCTTCTAATACTGTCAAGTACATAATTAGAGGTCTTCCTTCAACTGGAGGAATAAGGATCAGAGGCTCTTGTAAGTATTCCTTGATTTTGTCAAAAGCCCTTTGGCAGTCTTCGTTCCACCTGACCGTTTGTTCTTTTCTTAACAGCTTGAACAAAGGCTCACAGGTTGCTGTAAGGTGAGATATGAACCGTGAAATGTAGTTCAATCTACCTAAGAAACCCCGAACTTCTTTTTCAGTCTTAGGCGCAGGCATTTCTTGAATTGCTTTGACTTTATCAGGGTCAAATTCAATCCCTTTTTCACTTACAATAAATCCCAGCAACTTACCGGATCGCACCCCGAATATGCAGTTGTTGGGGTTCAATTTTAGTTGGTACTTCCTCAGACGCTTGAATAACTTCAACAGATTCACCAGGTGGTCTTCTTCTATGAGGGACTTGGCAATCATGTCATCCACATAACATTCAATTTCTTTATGGATCATGTCATGGAATAATGTTACCATAGCCCGTTGATAAGTAGCACCAGCATTCTTCAGGCCGAATAGCATCACCTTATAACAGAACGTGCCCCAGGGTGTGATAAAAGTTGTCTTCTCCATGTCTTCAGGTGACATTTTGATCTGATTGTATCCTGAAAATCCGTCCATGAATGAGAACACCGAGAACTGAGCCGTATTATCAACCAATACATCAATGTGAGGTAATGGGAAATCGTCTTTCGGGCTGGCTCTGTTCAGGTCCCGGTAGTCCACACACATCCTCACCTTGCCGTCTTTCTTAGGCACTGGTACAATGTTAGCAACCCACGGTGGATAGCTAGTTACAGCAAGGAAACCAGCGTCCCACTGCTTTTGTACCTCTTCCTTTATCTTTATTGCCATATCTGGGCGAGTACGGCGCAATTTCTGTTTTACTGGCGAGCAATCTTCTTTTAGAGGCAGCTTGTGCATAACAATATCGGTGTCCAACCCTGGCATATCTTGATAAGACCAAGCAAAAACATCCACATATTCCCGAAGCATGTCAATCAGTTGCTCTTTTACTGAATCTTGCAGGCAGGCCCCGATCTTAACCTCTTTCACTTCTTCTTCCGTACCAAGATTAACCGTTTCAATCTCCTCCTGATGAGGAGTGATGACCTTATCCTCTTGCCTTAACAACCTGGCTAGCTCTTCAGGTAGCTCATAATCTTCTTCAACCCCTTCATCAGCTTGATTGATTGGATTGTCAAAGTCATATGAAGTCATAGCAGAGTTGTTGTCGGTGCAGTCTGAAAGGCACTTTCTGCAAGGGTTTTGATTGGTTTATTTTAGTGATCAATTTTTCCTATTTAGAAAGAAGTGAAAATGAAGTTATTTATTTTGAAAAACATTGCCATTTTATTTTTGTACAAAAAGAAAAATGAAAAGACAGTGAGCGAAAAAAAAGAGACTTGTTTGCAAAAGACGTCTGATATTCATTGATTGATCTATTTGCACAAAATTACAAGATGGCCCGATTACAAAATGAGTCTTGACATCTTGGGCAAGATGCAAGACTTGATGCATGCTTAAAAAATACAGGAAATAATAATTACTCTGCAGGAGTAACCCTTATAATTTCCTGGGAAGACCAGTTAAGGACTTGGCTCCCCGGGATCCTTGGACGTATCCGACTCTCCCAGTTGCGGTCGCTTTCCTCCTCGTCTTCCAAGTTGTTCACAGCATCCGGGGTGAGCATTCCCCCGCTGACAAAATTGGGCTCTTTGGTAGCCTCTGATTGATCTTGTTGAGTTGGTTTGTAACCCAACCCAAATCTGTCTTCTTTCTTTTCCACGGGCAGCAGCTTGCCCCAGCCTTGGGCAGTACCCTCTTCAACAACCTTTCGGGCTTGCTGATAAGACGTCATGGAAGTTCCCAGTACAGCAGATGCTTCATTAATGTTCAGGGCCTCAAACCCCTGGCTCATGGTTTCATGGATTTCTCCATCCATTTCTATGTACTTATACGTAGCCAGCTGGCTAACAAAGATGTCCTCCTCCCCACAGATGGTGATGATTTGGCCTTCCCACTCGAATTTCAGCTTCTGGTGAAGGGTGGACGTAACAGCGCCAGCGGCGTGGATCCAGGGTCTACCCAACAAACAGCTGTAGGCCGGCTTAATGTCCATCACAAAGAAGGTGGTTTTAAAAGTTTCTAGCTGATTAACGGTAATCTCCTCTGGCACGTATGCTGCGTGCAGGACTTTCAATAATGCATTCCTGTGAGCTTCAGAACACATCAACAATGATAATATGGAGATTTTTGAGGGAGTTTGGTGAAGCTGATCCACCACCTTGTAATCGCTTCTTTTTATGATTCTCATAAACTCTTCTACATCTTGTTCAAAAGATGTCTTCTGAGTTTCTTTGGCAGTCGGCTCTTCAGGTACCACACTCTTTCCATTTGCTTTGGCAGCAGCTTCGGCTTCAGCATTAGGTCTCTGCATTTGTGAGGCAAAAAGGCGTCCGCTTCTGGTGAAGCCTCCGCCTCCCCCAACATTATCAATTTGTGGAGAAGAGGTTGATGAATCTAGAGTAATTTTCTCCCCGTTGCAGTAGAGATCAGAGCCATAATGCCAAGGTATGGCATTACTGCTTTCATAATGTCGCTCCCGACAAATGAGAATGGCTCAAATAAAGGTACAGACGCGAACGGTCGGCGAAAGGATAAAATGAGAACACACAGGAGTGAACTCAAGAGAAAAGAAAGAGTCGCCAGCTAGGCATTTTTATCCCGAAGGAAAGGTAATGCTGCATAAACCTAAGAAAGATATGGATAAGACGGTTGCGAACCAGAGAGACTGAGAAAGGGGGTTGGTTACAACCTGGGAAGGTGTTAGCACCCAGATTGTCCGTCGTACTCGACGGGATCCACGCTTAAAAGATTTGTGTTTTAAAGGGGTAGTGTCAATGCAATTTGTGTGTAAAAGAGCTGGAAAAGGATGTACAGGTGTCAGTGTAAAAGAAAATGATGTGAGATAAAAGTGTCAGTGTAAGGGAAAAGTGTGAAGCTCAAGAATATGAGGCTTAAAGAATAATGCTGGAAGGAGGGGGAATATACAGAGACTTTTGTTCGATAACTGTTAAGTTATGCCTACGTATCCTCTCGTGCAATGAGGAAGTCAGAACACCGTAGTTCGACCCAAAGAGACTGAAAGGTGAATTGACTTATGAACTGCTTGCTTGTCTATGCTCAAGTGTATGACCTATCTGGCTCAGGTGCAAACTGTCTTGCATTAGACGGAAGAAGCAAGTTATCGTTTATGAGTGAATGAGATAAGAAAAGAATCCCGGAGGAGACGATTATTGTTTGTTTTTGTATTTTCAGTCTTTTATTGTTTTTGGTGTTTTGCATAAGTTAATGAGCTTAAGCCTAAACCAATGGATTTAGTAATCTAATCACATCTTCCCTCTGATTAGGGGTAATGAGAATACCTTAAGTGTGAAGTCAGCTTCTCACACTTAATCACCATGGTGTAGGATTAAGATCATTAACCTACTTGTGATTGTTTAGATGTTTTTGTGGTTTTGGTTTAGTGTTAAGTAATGAGATTAAGCCACAATCAGGGATTAAACAGACTCATTACACCATCCTAATAGAAGCATAATAGATGAGAATGTTTAAGCTGAGGAAAGCTCCTCAACTTAATCCATGATTAGGGATTAAACTCATGACAAAACAAAGCCTTTATTAAGTGGATTTTAGTTAATGATATGATGAAGAAGTGGGTTTTATGACTTTGTAAGACAACTTGAGAGGGACTTGTCCATTAACACTAGGGTTAGTCCTTCTTAACCAATTAAGGAAGAATTAGAACCCTAATGCAAGGCCCAAGTTACAAGCTTGATGTCTTGATGGTTATTAAGTGGATTAATTAAATGATTTAAACACATTAAGGGTTTAACACTTAGGATTAAAGTTATACACTCCATCCTAATAGAAGGATGCAGGCATAAGCTTAATCACAAAGCCTTAAAGCCTTTAGGGTTTAGTCCCTGATTATGAGATGAGAAGAGAAGACTCAAAGAGACACAAAGGGTAAAAGCTAAATGGGGGACTAATCAAACCCTAATTATTATCATGCTTGGTTGTTCCTAAGGTTTGTGAGGTTTACAAGAGACATCTTCAGAGAAACCACCAGGAAGCAGATGAAAGGAACAAAGAGAAGCAAAACAACTTGCTTCACTTAAGAAGTCAAGTTGCTTGAGAAAAGAAAGTAAGATGAAGAAGAATGAGCAAGCTCAATCTCAAACACAAGACAAAATGCAGCAATGATGCATAAAAGAGATGAAAAGAGATTGTGAGAAGTGAAGGCAAATTCACTTCTCAAAGTTACTTACCACCTGAAAAGTTAGTGAAAGGAATGCAATGCAATGCAAAATGAGATGAAATGGGATGATGTAAGTCAAAACCAGAAGCATAAGTATGATGCTAATGATGCTATGAGATGATGCAAACATGAATCAAAGCATGAGGATGATCATACAAACATATGGATGCAAGAGAAGCATGCTTAGAACCATGAACATACATGAAAAGTTATGAAATGCAAATGACATACAACATGGAAAATGAAAGATGAAATGATCAAACATGATTCTAATATGTCCTAAGATGTGCCATGAATCAAATGGATGCACAAAATGCCATGGCAAGTCATAGTATGCAAGCAAATGGAAGGTGGATGCAAATGAAAGCCCCAAATTAGGGTTTATGATCAATGCACAAAACAAAAATCAAAACCAGAAGCAAACATCATGATAAAAAATTGAAAATGCATTCAAAGGAACCCTAAACCTATACAAACTCACTGCCCAAAGGAGGGGTTCTAACTCTTAACCTAATGAGGGTTATGAATTTCTCAAGATTGCTAGGGTTTTAAGGTACCTTGTCAAGAAAAAATGCCAAACAAATAGGAAATGCAAGATCAATTCATGCCAATTTAATCCTATAAACTAAATGCTAAACAAGATGCAATGCAAAAAGAATCAAGGTCCAACTCTTAAAGGCTAGGCAGAAATGAATTTTTGAACATTGGATCAAAATAATACTTTGAAATGAAATTAATTCCATGGAAAATTGTCAAAAGACATCAAGATCAAAAGAGAAATTTGGTTTGAGGGTTGGACAATGTTTCTAAATGATTTTAAATGTTTCATGAATTTTTTGGTGATTTTTAAATACCTAAAAGTATTTTTAATTAATTAATTCTCATTAATTAATTAAAAATAATCTTTTAAATGATTTAAAAATATTTTTTAATGCAAAAAATAAAAATAAAAATGTTTTTGGTTTCTGAAAATTAATAAAAGCTTGTATAAAAATTTTCAGAATTTTTCAATGATTTTTACTATTTTAAATAAAATGAAGAAAACAAATGAAATAAAAAATAAAATAAAATGAATTTAAATGAAAGTAAGCATGATCAATGGCTGAGGTTTGAACTGGGAAACACGCGCATTGACTGGCGCCACATCTAAAGGCTGATATTCAAACTAACCTTATTAAACTAATCTGAATTAATTAATTTAAATAAAATGAGATTAGGGCTAAGCAAAGGATCTGGACCCTTGAACACGCGCGGGAGTTGACTTAGTCAGACAGATCAACGCACCACATTCAAACTACATTAAGTACACAGATTAAACCCTAATCACTTTCAGGTGGTCGGAGAAGACTTCCGGTCGTCTTCTCCGGCAAGACCTCACCTGAAAGTTGCTAACTTTCTCCCCAGGCCATGAAAATGAACTCTAACCACCCAGAAATCATCCCCATTCAACATTGAATCAAAACCCCCAAACAAAAATCATTTTTCATTCATCAATCATGTGAATCGAAGCAAAACATATTTAGGTCAGAAAAATTTCAGAACACGATTACATGCTTATTTCTCAACTATTTCAAAAAGTAAAAACATCAGAGTGATCAGCAAAGCATGAGGAACAATTTAGAAACTTAAAAACTCATTTCTGGAAAAAAAAGTTCTTGAGATACCTGAGCTTTGAGCTTTCTCAGTTTGCAACTTTCTGACCTTCTTTCTTTGTGCAAACCACTCCTCTTAGGCCCCTGATGAAGTCTTGATGCTTGGAAGAAGTTTGTGATGGCTGGTTTGGAAGATTACAGAAGTTCTGTTCAAGGGGGGGTGGTGATCGTGTTTTTGATTCAGGGAGTTTCAGACAATGGTGATGGGTGGTTTGTGATCAGTGAAGTATGCTGAGTTGGTTTGTGAAGTTTGTTTGTGTGTTTGCAGCTTGTGGATAGTGTTTCGAAAGCTTTTGCAAAATGGGGTGGAAAATGAGAGAGCTGTGTTCTTGGTGCTTTCAGGCTTGCATGTTATGTGAAATGTCTTGCTTTTGGTTTGTATAAACAAATGGGATTGGTCAGATGAGTTGATGTGTACTGCTGTGATTGGTATGGCTCAAGTTGCCAAAATGTCAAACTTGTGTAAGAGAGGTATGGGTTGCTAGCTAGCCAAGGACAAATGGGGTGTGCTGCGCAGCAAGATGTGTGGAGAGCCATAGGATTGTTTGTGGAGTCAGCAAGCAAGTGGATTCAAACTTGAGTGAGTTTTTGCAACTTGCCTCACTTTTGCTTCCTTTGAAATCTCTTGCTTCATAAGTCATGAAAATGAGTGATCCCATGGCCCATTCTGAATTTAAGATGTCACATGATCATGTTGTGAAGAAATGGTACACATTTGAGGCCTTTAGAACACTTGATCAAACCATTTTGCAAAATACCTCTTTGGTAGAAAACTTCAAATTTTGTGATTTTAGCCAACTTTGACAAGCCATAACTTTTGATCCAAAATGAATTAGGTCATGTTCTTGTAATTTTTGAAAAGGGAATGATCCATTCTACAACTTTCATGACCAAAGTTTTTCCATTTGAAGCATTTTTGAATCAAAAAGCAAGGGTTGAAAAAGTTTCCCAAAATGGCAATTTTCAATATAAGTCAAACTTCCCAAAAAGTCAACTTTGCAAATGACTTGAAATTCTTCAATTTTGTGAACTTCCAACATCTTCCATGATCAAATAAAGATCATATACAATCAAAATGATGAAGAACACCCTTTGGTTGGGTCATTGGGGGCCTCAGATGCCCTGATTTTACACTAACTTGCCCAGAAAGTCAACTCTTGATCAGATGACTTCCCCATGGAATTTCTTCATGAAAATTGATATGCATGCTCCCTATACCATATATAGACCAATAGAAACAAGAATGACCAAAAAATTTGGAGTTATGGCCTCTGAAACCAAAACCCTAATTCTAGGTCATCTGTGCAGTCAAACCTGGCTCTGCTTCCATATCATTCTCAGTTCTTGTGATTCTTTGACATTCTTGACTTTGAGAGGACATAATATGATGCTTGAACATACATGGACCCCTTTTAAGTGATTGATGACCTTTGGAGTGGCTCAAGAAGCTCTTGGATTGCTCAGATCACAAACCCTAGATGCAGATGACTTTGAACCAATGCAGTGAATCAAAAATGTGGTATGAGATGCTATGATTGGATTTATGCATATGAAATGATTACAAGCCATGGTGTGAATGGGTGAGGGAAAATTTGGGGTGTTTACAGCTGCCCCTATTCAAACATGAGTTAGCTGTGCAGGATGTAAGCGACGGCTTATCAGGCAAACAAGATAACTTGTGATTGAATACCAAAGACAGTCCAAAATTTGCACTCACAGAATGAAGAAGAAAAGGGATATAGATTGTAAAGGAAAATAAAGTATAATATAAAGTGCGGGCGACGGAGGACGACCGTCGAGCAGAGGACGACTGCTGGGGGGAGTGTGGGAAATAAAGCAATGACGGGGACGACCGACATGCTGGGGATAAAAGGGGTTATGATGGGGACGGCCATCAAGTAAAGCTGTAAGATTCTCTAGGGAGTATGAAAAAAGTAAATGATGAGGTACGGTCATCAGGTTCATAAAGTAATGCAAACAACGATGGGGACGACCATCGGGCTAAATTGATGAAGGACGATCATCAGGAAAAGAAAAAGGGACCACGACGGGGACGGCCATCGGGTTAAAGAATAAATGAAATAATGATGAGGGACGGTCATCAAAGGTGAAGGACGATCACCTAGCAGGGGACGGCTGCTCTGTTGGGGATAAGATGAGGGATGGTCATCTAAGGTGAAGGACGATCACCTGGAAGGGTACGGCTGCCGAAAGTATCGCGACATAGGACGAATGCCGGATAAAAGAGGTCGACGATGGGGACGGCCATCGGACGAGCATGATGAAGGACGATCATCAAGAGGTGAAGGACGATCACCTATCAGGGGACGACTGCTCTCAAGGTTTATCATGACATAGGACGAATGTCAGATAACAAGATCAACGACGGGGACGACCATCGGATAAAATGATGAAGGACGATCATCAAGAGGTGAAGGACGATCACCTAGTAGGGGACGGCTGCTAAATATCACGACATAGGACGAATGTCGGATCAACGATGGGGACGGCCATCGGATGAGCATGATGAAGGACGATCATCAAGAGGTGAAGGACGATCACCTAGCAGGGGACGGCTGCTCTCAAGGTTTATCATGACATAGGACGAATGTCAGATAGAAAAGAAATTTTGCTTTGCGGGCGATCTACTGGGGAATAGTAAACACGGACGAGTGTTCGTTTCCAAGAAATAAAAGGTATAAGTGTTTGGTTTTGCGTATAGATTAAAGATGCGGACGAGCATCCCTAAGACTACGATACGGATGAGTATCGGGTAGAAACAAATACTGACACGTGTTCAGAGATGATGATACGGACGAGTATCAACTGGTTAACCAAGAACACGGACGAGTGTTGATTCTGAGGGGACTCTTATGGGGAAAAGTAGACACAGACGAGTGTCTATATTCAAGAAGACATAAGTGTTTGACACAGTGTATGGATTAAAGATGTGGACGAGCATTCTGACGAGTATCAGGTAGAAACAAACGCTTGACGCATGTTCTAAGATGATGGTACGGACGAGTACCAACTGGTTAACAAAGAACACGGACGAGTGTCGAATCTGAGGGGTTTTGAGTAATGTATACAAGATACAAACGAGTGTCTGTATAAGTGAAATAAGAGTATGAGTGGTATATAGTTGAGTGTTCAACCTGCTGGGGAGAGTGACACGGACGAGTGTCAAAAGGAGAAAAGTATAGCAAAAACAAGTATCTAATATACAAAGTGTTTAGGTTACTGTGCTGGGGAAAGTGACACGGACGGATGTCAAGAAAGTTATATATATAAGTATCTGTGAGTGAAAAGGGGATGCTTTGGCTTTCTGTTGGGGATGTGACACGGAAGGGTGCCACAAGGAGTATGTACTGATGTTTGTGAGTGTAAGGAAACTGCTTTAGCTCTTTGCTGGGGAATCTGGGGAGCATTCCGTATATTGTTGATGGATTGTCATTATTCACAAGTGTTTGATTCAGACCATGACTTATGATTATGCAACATGTTTGATTTTTGCCGTAATGCTCCGTATTAGACGGAATGCTACGCTTTGTGGGGTGAATATGATGCGAATGCTATGATTATGCAAAAGATACCGATCTGGGATTCGGGTCTCGTTGCTGCGAAGATCTCTGGCCGATCTGTTTGAAGTGGACATCCCAGCTGGGGATGAGACCATTGAGATGTATCTGCTTGGAGGAATAGGTCACTGATAGACCCATTCTTGGTAATGAGGGACCCAACTAGGGTTTGCAGAATCCTTCGTCACTCTGTTGTGATTCTTTCGTGTGTTGTTTTTCCGGGTAGAGATTGACACTCTGTGGGGAGATGGTTCCCTGGCTTGACTGTGGAGGAATAGTAAATGGTAACTCGGCTGGGGAGAAACAACAAGTGGCAACTCAGCTGGGGAGAAAACATTTCTGGTGCTAAGGCTGAGTGAGTATTGATTTGCCAGCTCGCTAGGAGTGAAGCTTTCATGCCCCATGTCGTGCTTTGAATACTTGCAATCCTGCAAAGATAGGAACGTACAAGTAATCCCGAGGTATCCCTTACCGGATTCCATCATAGGAGTTCAGACACTCCCAGGAGTAAATATATTCCCTGCAAGCACACATTCTTTAGAAAAGGAACATCTGCATCTATGCAATCAGTATCTTATAGACATCGGACATTTTGCAAATGACAATAAAATGTACGAGACGAGACATGACTGAAAATCTGATTTTATTAATTTATATGCCCTGAATTGGCAAGATACAGTCAAAGAAACATATCCCCTAAAATGAGGAGATTGTTACAAATTGGGAAACAAAATGTTGGCAATGTTAACGACGCTTCAAGGAGCTTCCCTTTTGCTATGACTCGTATGACATTTGACACTCTTCTCGTCTTGCTTTCTGAAGAAGGCTGATTCTGAAAGAGGCTTGATCCTTTCGAAGCTTACCAAGTTGTAGGTGATACAGACGAATTCAGAATGCAGTTGTTCGCTTATTCCCTTATTTTGCATGGATCGCCCTTTCGGGTTTTCAATCCATCGGGATACCCATTTTTGCCTGAGTTGTCCAATGCGGCTTTTCAACTCAGCGGGTGTACATTTTTTTTTGTTTATTTTCCCTTATTTTTGCCCGAGTCTTTTATTCTGTTTTTGACTTGCCGGGATGCCCTATTTTTTCCTGGACTTACATTCTGTTTTTATGTCCAGCGGGTCATTTCATGCGAAGTATTTTTTAACTGCATCTGAATTCACAGGGGACGGGAAGTCTTCACCATCCATAGTGCTGAGCATCAGTGCTCCACCAGAGAAAACTTTCTTGACTACAAACGGTCCTTCATAGTTCGGAGTCCACTTGCCCCTGTGGTCTGTATGAGGAGGGAGGATTCTTTTCAGCACAAGATCTCCTACTTGGTACTCTCGGAGCCTGACTTTCTGATCGAAGGCTTTCTTCATTCTCTTCTGATACAACTGCCCATGACAGATTGCAGCCAATCTTTTCTCTTCAATCAGACTTAGTTGCTCATATCGGGATCGCACCCATTCTGCTTCGCTCAGCTTAACATCCATCAGTACCCGTAGGGAGGATAGTTCAACTTCAACTGGTAGGACTGCCTCCATACCATACACAAGTTGATACGGCGTTGCCCCAGTGGATGTTCTGATTGACGTGCGGTACCCATGCAAGGTGAACAGTAGCATCTCATGCCAGTCTTTGTAGGTGACTACCATCTTCTGCACAATCTTCTTGATATTCTTGTTAGCTGCCTCAACAGCGCCATTCATCTTTGGCCTGTAAGGAGAAGAATTGTGGTGTTGGATCTTGAAGTACCGACATAGCTCTGCCATCATTTTGTTGTTCAAGTTGGAACCATTATCAGTAATGATTCGCTCGGGAACTCCGTATCGACAGATGATGTCTCTCTTCAAAAATCGGGCTACCACTTGCCTTGTAACGTTTGCATAAGAAGCTGCTTCAACCCACTTGGTAAAATAGTCAATGGCTACCAAGATGAATCTATGGCCGTTTGAAGCAATCGGTTCAATCTTGCCGATCATGTCAATGCCCCACATAGCAAAGGGCCAGGGTGAAGACATCACATTCAGAGGATTGGGAGGCACATGCACCTTATCCGCATAGATCTGGCATTTATGGCATTTTCTGGCATAGGCACAACAGTCAGCATCCATTGTGATCCAGTAATAGCCTGATCTTAGCAATTTCTTAGCCATGGCATGCCCTCTGCATGGGTACCAAAGGATCCTTCGTGCACCTCATGCATCAACAAGTCTGCTTCTGTTCTATCAACGCATCTGAGGAGTACCATATCAAAGTTTCTCTTGTACAGGGAACCATCAGTGTTCAGAAAGAAACTACCAGCAAGCCTTCTTAATGTCTTCTTATCATTGGAAGATGCTCTAGGTGGGTATGTTTGATCCTCCAAGAAGCACTTAATGTCATGGAACCAAGGCTTATCATCTTTGACAACGTCTGCTGCAAATACATATGCTGGTCTGTCGAGTCTGGACACTGAAATCCGGGGCACAAAGTTGGCAGCTTGAACTTTGATCATGGATGAAATGGTAGCTAGAGCATCTGCAAACTGATTCTCGTCTCGAGGGATATACTCAAGCTTGACCGTTGTGAAGAAAGTCAATAACCTTCTTGTATAATCCTTGTAAGGTATCAGATGATCCTGGTGGGTGTACCATTTGCCGTTGGTTTGATTAACTACCAGAGCTGAATCTCCGAATACAGTCAATGTTTTGATCCTGAGGTCAATAGCTTCCTCAAGACCCATAATGCAAGCTTCGTATTCAGCTTCGTTGTTAGTGCAATTAAAGGTGAGCTTTGCCGAGAAAGGCATGTGAACTCCCTTAGGTGTAATGAGTACTGCACCAACACCACGACCATTCATATTAACAGCCCCATCAAACATCATAATCCATTCTTCTTCCGGGTCAGGCCCTTCAGTGTGAATAAGCTTTTCATGATCTTTCGCTTTTATGAACATGATGTCTTCATCAGGGAAGTCAAATCTCATAGGCTGGTAATCATCAATAGGTTGCTCAGCAAGATAATCAGACAATACACTGCCCTTGATGGCTTTCTGAGATGTGTACTGGATGTCATATTCTGTGAGGATCATTTGCCATCTTGCAACCCGTCCGGTAAGAGCTGGCTTCTCGAAAATGTACTTAACTGGGTCCATTTTTGATATCAACAAAGTGGTGTGGGTCAACATATACTGTCTCAGTCGGCGAGAAGCCCACGCTAAAGCACAGCAAGTTTTCTCGAGCAGTGAATAACGTTGTTCACAGTCGATAAACTTTTTGCTCAGGTAGTAAATTGCATACTCTTTTCGACCAGACTCGTCATGCTGGCCCAACACACACCCCATTGACTCCTCTAATACTGTCAAGTACATTATCAGAGGTCTTCCTTCAACTGGAGGCATAAGGATTGGTGGTTCTTGCAGGTATTCTTTGATCTTGTCAAAAGCCCTCTGGCAGTCTTCGTTCCACCTGACCGTCTGTTCTTTTCTTAACAGCTTGAACAAGGGTTCACAGGTTGCTGTAAGGTGAGATATGAACCTAGAAATGTAGTTCAATCTACCTAGAAACCCTCGAACTTCTTTTTCTGACTTCGGTGCAGGCATTTCTTGAATGGCTTTGACTTTATCAGGGTCAACCTCAATCCCTTTCTCGCTTACAATAAAACCCAGCAGCTTACCAGATCGCACCCCGGATGTGCACTTGTTGGGGTTCAACTTCAGTTGGTACTTACTCAGACGCTTGAATAGTTTCAGCAGATTTACCAAGTGGTCTTCTTCTGTGAGGGACTTGGCAATCATGTCATCCACATAACACTCGATTTCTTTATGGATCATATCGTGGAATAATGTTACCATAGCCCGTTGATATGTTGCACCTGCATTCTTCAGTCCGAATGGCATCACCTTATAACAGAAAGTGCCCCAGGGTGTGATGAAGGTAGTCTTCTCCATGTCTTCAGGTGACATCTTGATCTGATTGTATCCTGAAAATCCGTCCATAAAGGAGAATACCGAGAACTGAGCCGTATTATCAACCAATACATCAATGTGAGGCAATGGGAAATCATCTTTCGGGATGGCTCTGTTCAGATCCCGGTAGTCAACACACATCCTTATTTTGCTGTCTTTCTTAGGCACAGGTACTATATTAGCAACCCACGGTGGCTAGCTGGTCACAGCAAGGAAACCAGCGTCCCACTGCTTTTGCACCTCTTCCTTTATCTTTATTGCCATATCTGGGCGAGTACGGCGCAACTTCTGTTTTACTGGCGGGCAGTCCTCTTTCAAAGGCAGCTTGTGCATGACGATATCGGTGTCCAACCCTATCATATCTTGGTAAGACCAAGCAAACACATCTGCATACTCCCGAAGCAAATCAATCAGTTTCTCTTTCACCGAGTTTTGTAGGCAGGCCCCGATCTTAACCTCTTTCACGTCTTCATCCGTACCAAGATTAACCGTTTCAATCTCCTCCTGGTGAGGAGTGATAACCTTCTCCTTTTGCCTTAACAACCTGGCTAGCTCTTCAGGAAGCTCAAAATCTTCTTCAACCCCTTCATCGGCTTGATTGATTGGATTGTCAAAGTCATACGAAGCCATAGCTGTGCTGTTGTCGGTGCGGTCTGAAAGGCACTCTCTGCAAGGGTTTAGATTATTCATTTTAGTGATTGATTTTAATCTTGTTTAGAAAAAGTGAAATGAAGTTTATCATTTTGAAAACATTGCCATTTTATTTTTGTACAAAAAGAAAAATGAAAAATAGTGAGCAGAAAAGAAAAAGACTCATTTGCAAAAGACATCCGATATTCATTGATTGATCTGTTTGCACAAAATTACAAGATGGCCCGATTACAAAATGAGTCTTGTCATCTTGGGCCAGATGCAAGACTTGATGCACGCTTAAAATATACATGAAATAATAATTACTCTGCAGGAGTAACCCTTATAATTTCCTGGGAAGACCAGTTTGAGATACGGCTCCCCGGGATCCTTGGACATATCCAGCTCTCCAGGTTGTGCTCATCTTCCGACTCATCTTCCAAGTTGTTTGCAGCATCAGGGGTGAGCATTCCCCCACTAACAAAACTGGGCTTCTTAGCAGCCTCTGATTGATCTTGTTGAGTTGGTTTGTAACCCAACCCAAATCTGTCCTCTTTCTTTTCCACAGGCAACAGTTTGCCCCAGCCTTGAGCATTCCCCTCTTCAACAACCTTCCTGGCTTGCTGGTAAGATGTCATGGAAGTCCCAAGTACAGCAGATGCTTCATTGATGTTCAGGGCTTCGAATCCCTGACTCATGGTTTCATGGATCTCCCCGTCCATCTCAATATATTTGTATGTAGCCAGATGGCTAACAAAAATATCTTCTTCACCACAAATGGTGATGATCTGGCCCTCCCACTCGAATTTTAACTTCTGGTGAAGGGTAGACGTTACTGCGCCAGCGGCATGAATCCAAGGTCTACCTAACAAACAGCTGTAGGCTGGCTGAATGTCCATCACATAGAAGGTTATTTTAAACGTCTGTGGGCCAATCATCACAGGTAGATCAATCTCTCCTAGCACTGATCTCTTAGAGCCGTCAAATGCCCTCACTACCAAATTACTTAGACGCAATGCCAAGCCATCATACTCCAGCTTCACCAAGGCTTTCTTTGGTAATACATTGAGTGAAGACCCAGTGTCTACCAGTACATGTGATAGAACAGCACCCTTGCATTCCAGGGTGATGTGCAAAGTCTTATTGTGGTTACAACCCTCAGTTGTTAAATCAGCATTAGTAAAACCCAATCCATGGCTGGTATTGACATTCGCTACCACGGTCTCCATCTGATTAACGGTGATCTCCTCCGGCACATATGCTGCGTGCAAGACTTTTAGTAATGCATTCCGGTGAGCTTCGAAACACATAAGCAGGGATAAAATGGAGATTTTTGAGGGAGTTTGGTGAAGCTGATCCACCACCTTGTAATCACTCCTTTTGATAATTCTCATAAACTCGTCTACATCTTGTTCAAAAGATGTCTTCTGTGTTTCTTTGAGAATGGGTTCTTCAGCTATTACACTCTTTCCCTTCGCTTTGGCAGCAGCTTCTGCTTCGGCATTGGGTCTTTGTGATTGCGAGGCAAAAAGGCGTCCGCTTCTGGTGAAGCCTCCGCCTCCCCCGAAATTGTCAACCTGTGGAGAAGAGGTTGAAGAGTCAAGAGTGATTTTCTCCCCATTGCAATAAAAGTCAGAGCCATAATGCCAAGGGACGACATTACTGCTTTCATACGGAACAGACCCAGGTACCGTGATGGTAACCGGGCTGACTGCAGCAGAGGAGGGTGTTGCAATAGTATGTGGATCATAGTAGATGGTGACCGGTGTCCTGGCAGGAGATGCCACTGCTTGTTGTTGAAAATTGCTGTTCGGAGGAATACTTGACGGATCATAATAAATAGTGACTGCTGAGATGTTTGCTGGTGTTGTAGGAGTAGATTCTGAATAGAGGGGTGCTGACGTTGTAGAAGTAATGTTTGTTGATATCTGGATTGTTGAAGTGATATTTGAAGCATTTGTTGATGAAACTGAAGAATTGTTTGGAATAATTGTTGTTGCAGTTGTAGGAGACTCAGGAACTGTTGTTAGAGAGATTGCTGGATTTGAAGGTATTGATGTTGTGATTTGAAGTAGACCATTCTGGATAAGACTGTTTATGCCGCTTCTCAAGTTATCACATCCATTTACCGAAATGTTGCAATAACCGCACCCGAGCTCACACCTAGGGAATATCTGGCATTCAAGGAGTTGAGCTTTAATCTCTACCAGGGGTGTCCGGATCTGCCCAACACTGGTTATTAAGAAAGACGGCTTATCTTCCTCAATAGCATTGATTCTTGGTCCTCCGTGGTTGGGCATGGGGTTCTTGTTAACATTTGGCGGGGGTGCAAAATTTAGAGCTTTGGAATCTACCAAGTCCTGTACTTTCATTTGTAAAGCTCTGCACTTCTCTGTACTATGGCCAGGTGCGTTGGAGTGAAAAGCGCATCTGGCGTTGGCGTCGTAATTTCTTGGAAAACTGGAAGGATCTGGTGGCGCCAACGTCCTTAACTCAACCAAGTTGAGCTTCAGGAGCTGTGGCAGTAAAGCGGCATAAGGCATAGGGATCAGATCAATCACCCTATTGGCCTGAGATGGTCTCTGTTGAAATGGTCTTTGTTGATTGTTGCTGTTGTTGTTGTAGTTTCTCTGAGGCGGATATTGAGTTTGTTGCTGGTAATGGGGTTGTTGCTGTGGTTGATATGCTGGTTGCTGAGGAATTGGAGTGGGAATGGTGACTGCTGCCAATGACCTATGAACATATTGTGGTCTGCCCCTGCTGGCCTGGATAGCATTAGTCTCACCGGTTCTTCTTGGACCTACAAAAGGTTTTCTGGGGTTGCTGGACGAGCTCGCACCATTGTCAGAAATTTTGCCCATCTTTAACAGGCTCTCAATTCTTTCTCCAGCTATGACTACGTCAGCAAAGCTGGTGGAAGAAAAGGCAACTAGCCTGTCAATATATGTCCCTTGAAGGGTGTTCATGAACATGTTAGCCATTTCCCTTTCCGACATGGGTGGCTGGACAGCAGCAACAAGCTGTCTCCACCTTTGGGCGTACTCCCGGAAGCTTTCCCTGGATGATTGAGACATTCCCATAAGGAGGGTCCTATTAGGAGCCATATCCAAGTTGTACTGGTATTGTCTGATAAAGGCCTCAGCTAGGTCCTTCCAGCATCTGATGGTTGCTCTAGTCAAGTGAGAGTACCATTCCCTTGAAGCTCCCGTTAAGCTATCTTCAAAATAAAACATCCACTACGCCAAAAATGCTTTTTAACAGCGCATCTTAGACAGCGCTTTTAAGAGAAAGCGCTGTCTAAGGTTAAAATTAAAATTAAACACGGAAAATGGTCCAAAAAAATAATGAAAGCGCTGTCTAAGGGGGGGTCTTAGACAGCGCTTTCAAAAAGCGCTGTCTAAGACCCCCCCTTAGACAGCGCTTATAGAAAGCGCTTTTATATATATACCTTAGTCAGCGCTTTTGATAAAGCGCTGTTTAAAGTTTTTAAATTAAAAAAAAAATAAAACCAAAAGCGCTGTCTAAGGGGGGGGGGGTTTAGAAAGCGCTTTTGGAAAGCGCTGTCTAAGGCATACCTTAGAAAGCGCTTTTACCAAAAGCGCTGTCTAAGGTCTAATTAAAATTAAATTTCATACTTCTATTTTCATTCTCTGTTCTTTTCGTTTTCCCTCCTGCGAACGTTTTCAGAGCGAACCCTAACAGCGAACGTTTCCAGAAGAACTTGAAGTCATTGAAGTCATTGAAATTTGTTTGAATCGTTCACGTTCACGTTTTCATCGCGGTATGTATTTCAGTTTCACGTTCACGTTTCAGTTTTCATTCATTCACGTTTGAATCGTTCACGTTCACGTTTTCATTCATTCATTCATGTTCTTCGTTTCAGTTCTTCATTTCAGTCATTCAGTCATTTCTGTTTTCAGATTTCAGTCATTCGTTTCAGGCATTGCAAGAGTTAAATCGTTCATTTCTGAAAGTGTTTGAAGAATCTCATTACGGTATGTGTTTCAGTTTTGATTTTTTTAGGAATCGTTCATTTCCCTGATTTAGCAAGCTTTTTGTTCTGGTTGTGGTTGGTTAGGGAAAAGTCAGTACTTTTCATAACTCAGTTTTCTTTTATAACTAATGCATATACATTCTTTAATGTTTATTGTTTATCTGTGCATGTGTTTCTCCCGGGTTATTAAAAATATTGATAACAGTGTTACCACTTATCATAGTTGTTTGTCTTTAAAAAGACAACATTTCTCATAAGTTCAATTTGAGCTAAAATTTGTTAATCACTATACTATTGGTATAGAAAGATATATGTTTCAGGATTGTAGAAATGTAATGTTTTATAGAAATATGCCTGTTTATCATCTATGTGCTTAAAGATTTTGGCAAGTGGAGTGTGTTTTGCTTATTATTTGTTAAGTTGTTTTCTTTCTCAAGGAAAGTTTTTAATTTATTATGGTGTATATGTTTCATTTTGTCAACTTTAAAGTTTAATTATTGTATTATTGCATACATCATGAAAATTATGAGGTTCTTAAAATTAGAATGATGATTTACATGTACCCCCTTAGCAAGTATTTTCCTAGTGAGAAGGATAAACACCAATTAGACCATGCTTCTTTGTACTGCTGCATTATAAGAGCTCAAGTCCAAGCTCATCATTTAGATTTCTCCCATAAAATGATTGAACGAACTCTTATATAGTTATAGGTATAGTTATAGGTATATTGTAATAGAAAAAGTTTGATTCTTGTAATTTAAAAAATGAAAGTGATGAGGTAATTAAAGTTGGTATATTGGCGTATCGGATACGTTATTGAAGTTTATATTAACATTGGTTATGTATACGTTTTTTAAGTAGGAAAACCATGGATAAAACATGGATCTGTGCCGATCGAATGACCAAAGAGTACGAGAGTGGGGTTGCGGAATTCGTTAAGTATGTTGTTCAACACGCTGAAAACCCCAGACGAATGCATTGTCCTTGCTTGCGTTGTTGTTATATTGGTAAGGTTGACGCACATGGATTGAAATCGCATTTGCTGAGGCATGGAATTGATCAAAGTTATAAGTGTTGGATATTTCATGGTGAGAAAATTAACGGGAATGTTGAATCGAGTGGAAAAAGTAATACAACCTATGCTTCATACGACAAAGACACGGAAACATATGATTGTGATCGAGTTGAAGAGATTGTAGAAGCACTGGAAGAAGATCTTCATGATTGTCTTGAAATGTTTGAGAGGATGGTAAGCGATGCAGAGAAACCGTTGTACAAAGGTTGCACTAAATTCTCAAGACTTTCTGCGGTATTAAAGTTGTACAACTTAAAGGCGGGCAATGGATGGTCGGATAAAAGTTTCACAGAGTTGTTGGCCCTTATGAGAGAAATGCTACCGGATGATAATGTTCTTCCTAATCGAACCTATGAGGCAAAAAAAATGTTGTGCTCTATTGGCATGAGCTATGATAAGATACATGCTTGTCCTAACGATTGCATTTTGTTTCGTAACGAATATGCAACGTTAACTGAGTGCCCTAAATGCAGTTTGTCTCGATATAAGAAAAGATTATCTCCCGCAAAAGTCTTATGGTATTTTCCGATAATTCCGAGATTTAGGCGCATGTTTCGTAGTGAAACCGATGCAAGACATCTTACTTGGCATGCAGATGAAAGAATTACTGATGGAAAGTATCGGCATCCGGCTGATTCACCACAGTGGTCGAAGATTGATAATGATTATCCTGAGTTTGGATCAGAAGCAAGAAACCTTCGATTGGCATTATCTACTGATGGAATGAACCCACATGGTCTTCAAAGTATTTCACATACCACATGGCCTGTGATTCTTATGATTACCTCCGTGGCTATGTATGAAGCGTAAGTACATGATGTTATCTATGTTAATCTCTGGGCCTAAACAACCAGGTAATGACATAGACGTATACTTGACACCTCTGATCGAAGATTTAAAGATTTTGTGGGAGAACGGTGTGGAGGTTTATGATGGATATAGGAAAGAAAGTTTCAATTTGAGGGCGATGTTGTTTGGCACAATTAATGATTTTCCAGCATACGGGAATCTATCTGGGTATAGCATTAAAGGTCAACGTGCGTGTCCTGTTTGTGAAGACGGAACCGATACGATTCGATTGGAACTTTGCCAGAAGAATGTGTTTCTCGGTCATCGTAGATTCTTACATTCTAAACATCACTACCGTGGGTGGAGAAAAGCATTCAATGGAGACACCGAACATCCTAGAGCTCCACCTGCATTGTCAGGTGAACAAGTTTTTGAAAAGGTGAAAGATGTGCGTACTGAGTTTGGTAAGCCTTTTGCACATAAGATTGTGAAAGGTGGGTGGAAGAAAAGGTCGATATTTTTTGAATTGCCATATTGGAAGTCTTTGTACGTGAGACATTTTCTCGATGTTATGCATATTGAAAAAAACGTATTTGAAAGTGTTATCGGTACATTACTCAATATAAAAGGCAAGTCTAAGGATGGCCTTAAAGCAAGGGAGGACATGTTAAAAATGGGAATGAGAACTGAATTAGCACCCGTGAAGAAAGGAAGACGAACATATCTACCACCTGCTGCTTTTACTTTATCTAGAAAGGAGAAAATTTTTTTGTGTAAGTCTCTGAGTGAAGTTAAGGTTCCAGAAGGATACTCATCTGATATCAGAAGACTTGTTTCTATGAAAGACCTCAAGTTGAAGAATTTGAAGACACATGATTGTCATGTTATAATGGAACATTTTCTACCGATCGATATACGTTCTATTTTGCCAGAAAAAGTAAGAAGTTCCATAACTAAATTGTGTTTTTTCTTTAGGTCAATTTGTAGTAAGGTGATCGATCCCGAGATCTTACCAACACTACAAAAAGAGATTGTAATTACCTTGTGTGAGCTTGAAATGTATTTTCCTCCGTATTTTTTTGACATAATGGTTCATTTAGTTGTTCATCTTGTGAAAGAGACACAGTTGTGTGGACCAGCTTATATGAGATGGATGTACCCTGCTGAACGGTATATGAAAATATTAAAAGGGTACGTGAAATCCCGAAGTCGACCAGAGGGTTGTATTGTTGAACGATACATTGTTGAAGAAGCTGTTGAGTTTTGTACTGAATATTTGTCTAACGTTCAATCGATTGGACTCCCCAGAGCTCAGATTTTCGACAAAATGGAAGGTAAAAAATTAATTGGGAATAAAATTGTGACAATATCAAGGGATGAACGGGATCAAGTTCATTTGTATGTTCTGCACAATAATAATGAGGTTGAGCCATATGTTGAAATGCACAAGGATGTACTCCGAAGGTTAAATCCGAATAGAAATGAAAATTGGATAGTTATAGAGCACAATCAAAGTTTCATACAATGGTTGAAGGATCATATTTATTTGAAGCGCTCTTCAGATCCTTCTTCGGTAACAGAAAGGTTGAGATGTTTGGCATATGGTCCAAGTTTGCATGTGTTTTCTCATAGCGCATATTCAATTAATGGATACACATTTTATACCAAAGAACAAGATGATAAGAGTACTATGCAAAATAGTGGTGTCACCGTGCTAGCTGAAGCAATGCATATATCAAGTATGAAGGACTTAAACCCCAAATATGCAAATTTGTCATATTTTGGAGTTATTGAGCACATTTGGGTGTTTGATTATGAGAAGTTTCAGATTCCCATCTTTGGTTGCAAGTGGGTGAATAGTAGTGGCATACGAATGGATAAGTCTGGATTTTTGCAAGTTGATCTTACTAGGGTGGGGTACAAAGATGAACCTTTTATTCTAGCATCTTAGGCTAAACAAGTGTTCTATGTGAATGACCCGAAGAGTACAAAATGGTCTATAGTGCTTTTCTCTAACAAAGTGACTAATGATAGCGGTGTCGATCAATGTGATATTGATGTTGAGAATGAGTCATGCATTAGACGGAATGAGTTAAATAGAAATGATGAAGTTGAGGATCTTATACCGGATGAGTCATATATAAGAAACGATCATAATGAGGGAATTTGGATCAATTCATCCGTACGCATTGCTAAGAAACAAGTGATTAATATTCCAACAAAGAAAAGAAAGAGATGTTAGTGACTTAGGTAAATTATCCATGGTTTCTTTATTTTATTTTTTCAATTGTTTTGATTATAAGTTATATGTGATAATGCATGATTTCATTATATTTTTGTTTTCAATTGCTTTGATTATAAGTTATATGTGATAATGCATGATTTCATTATATTTTTGTTTTCAATTGCTTTGATTATAAGTTATATATGATAATGCATGATTTCTTTATTTTTTTGTTTTCAATTGCTTTGATTATAAGTTATATTTGATATTTGATGGTTTCCTTGGTTTATTACAGGTTAGACATGGCTGATGACCAACATGAGGAAGTTCCTAAAAAAGTATCCGCGAAAGAAGAAATTCGAAGAGGCATCACAGTAATGAGAAGGGTGGTCCAAGGAAGATCTCGAGGCATCATACTAGATGTCTATTGGAGCACCCAGGGACAGCTTATAGAACCTAATGGGCATACCTTAACTAGTTTTATCGGTGCACTAGTAAGGAATGAAATTCCCATTACATGTGATGATTGGAGAAACAAAGAGCTGAAAGAGTCCAAAGATAAAATTTGGAGTGAGATAAAGGTACAATCATGTTTTTTCAATTATACGGTATCAATTATGTTTTTTCAATTATGTTTTTTCAATTACCGATACTAACTATCAATCTGTATGTTTTTCTTAGCGATGTTTTAACATCGAAGAAGAAAGAAGAGGCTTTTGTATGAAATTGGCCGGAAAGCTTCTAAGAGGGTTTCAGACATTTTTATCATCCAAGTTCCTTAAGGATGCGGATGGTAATTTTGTGGATGCGGAGCTTCCCAAAAAATATGAAAGTTTGATATCGGCTGAAGAATGGGAAGCTTTCAAATCCAAAAGACAAGACCCGGTTTTTCAAAAAATAAGTGCTACAAATCGGGAAAGAGCATCAAGTCCCGCATATCCGTACCGAAAAGGACGTGTCGGATATGGACGTTTAGAACAATCCATGGTAAGTATTTTTAAATTGCGATAACAAATTTGTTCATCATATATTAGTTTTATCTGATCAAATTGTATGACTTAATGTGTAGCTGCAGAAGGAGGAAAGTTCAAAAACTTCTCTTCCTGCACATGTTTTGTGGAAGGAAGCACGTGTGGGCAAATCTGGAGTTCCTCAAGAAGAAGTTTTACACGTATACCAGAAATGTGTAAGTATAACATTTTTTCATTAATTGAATAACATTTTTATAGACAAATATTTGACAAGTGTACGGTATTCATCTGATTTTTCAGGAGGAGCTATCTCAGTCTTTATCTCCCGATGATACTAGGAGCATACTTGGTCGGGCATTAGATGTCCCTGAGTACTCTGGTCGGGTGAGGGGTAAGGGATTTGGAGTCACTCCGACCTCCATGAGTATTAAAAAAGGAAAGGCTCCTAGTAATCGGGAGCTTCATGCAAGAATGGAAGCCATGCAAGCTGAGCTTGATGCATTGAGGAGAGAAAGAGAGGCTAGCGCCTCAACAGTATACAGAGATGCTTCGGACAAAGACAGTATCAACTGTACCTTTCAGCCGAACATTCCAGAGGTAATTACATATAATTGTCTTAAATTGAACTATTTGCTTAAATTATGGATTTGACATATATACACATTAACGATTTCTTGTTATTATTGGTTTTAGGGCATTTCCCATTGTCAGCTGTATTTGTCGTCACCATACTATCGGATGGTTGGCAAGGGAAAAGTGCATAACGTTAGCGGAGTATTACTCCACACTAGAGAGCTCCCTGCTGGATGTTTGAAGGTATCAGTTGATATTGCAGTTGAGCCGAATGCAGCATTACCATATCCAAGCGATGATTCGGATGCAACAACGTTGCACGAAGCAGTAGGTTCGTTTGTTGCATGGCCGACAAACCTCATATGCGTAGGATATGAGGTATGATTAAAACTTATGTTAATTTCCTTGGTATATTCAAAGTTTAAAATTTATGCTTAAAATTTTACTTACATATTTTCCTATGTTAAATAGACTCCCACAAAATCCAAATCAAAAGATAGTGCGATTCCACGGCATACCGAGTCCACGGTTTCAAGAAAAGAGGTAATATACAATTATATGACATATATTCATGGAAGTTGTTACATTCTTAATTTGATCTAACTATTTATATGACATGTAGCTTCAAGAAAAGGAGGCTAGCAATGCCTCCGCACAACAAAAAAAGGAGGTTAGCAATGCCTCCGCACGGGTACAAAGTTCTGGTTCTAAGAAGTCCGTATCTAGGAAAAAACCTACCACCAAGTATAGGTCGTGCCTCAGGACATTTCTAGAGATGACCGATATACCGACCGGAGGTATTCGGACTATACCTATGGAGGTAGGGATTTTCGGCTTTGATTACGAACAAATGATTGGTAATGAGGACTTCATGCAAGTTTTTGGTCGTGAAGAAATCGGCGTCAACGTTGTCAATACATATGTTAGGTAAATCCGGACTACTTTGTTTTATTAATTAAACAACTTATGTTAATGATGTTTACTTTATGTTAATGATGTTTTTATATTAGGTTTTTGTATGACAAATTGATGCGCCCCAATGGTTTGGACGTGTCATTCGGATTCTTAGCACCCGCGACCGTCAACTATAGTTTAATGTTAAGTAGACCGGATACCGTGAGGGAGTACGTTCTTCGGATCCTCATGGACAATAAAGATGCGGAGAAGTTGTTTTTTATACCGTTTAATACCGGGTTAGCATTTCATTCTAAATTCATCTATTATAATTATTTTCCAAGTTACCATCTAACATTTGCCTAATCATTACAGTGGACATTGGTTGTTGCTCGCAATCAATCCTATCCGAGAAATTGTGTATTATCTTGACTCGTTAGGAAATGATTGGACAACATACCCGGATATGAAGGACCTAATTGACACGTAAGTGAGAATGTTCAAAATTTTTCTTAGTTTATGTGAATTGTTCTAATTCCTTCATTTTTATTTTATTAGCGTCCTACAAGCTTTTCGTGCCCAACGAGTTATCCAGACCTCAAGGAGGGGCGCCAACTCCATTTCATGGATTAAAGTGGCGGTATATTTTTAATTACCGCGTTTTTTATTATATTAGTGATGACTACACTTGATAAAACTTAGGATTTATAATTCATATTTTTTTTTTCATATGTAGTGTCCTCGTCAACGTAATCAAATAGATTGCGGGTATTTCATGTTGAGGTTTATGCGAGATACTCTCATGTTGGGCCGATTAGAGATTCCCACCGATGTATGTATTTCTAACTTATGAGTTATTTTTATATTTACACATATCTCATATAATTAAATACTTGGAATTAATTCAAAATATGTTATATTATTATGTAGTACTTTGATGAATTCAAGTGTGCATCTTATACAAAGGATCAAGTGGACGAAATCAAAGAGGAGTGGTGTCAATTCATGATAGAGCTCAAAGTTTGTAATTAATGTGTACATTTGTAGTAGTATATGTAATGACTTATAAATGTAAACATAAATTTGTATATATTTTGATACATTTATGACAAATTTGGTTTGAATTGGTTTAAATTGGTTAGCCAAAAATTGGTAAAAAAAAGGCCAAAATGGAATATATAAAATGTGATAATTGTCTGCCAAAATCTGGTTCAAAACAGGTAGAAATTATGGTTGATAAACCTGGAAAAAATGTGGTTACAAACAAATCCTACAAAAAATTTCGTATACCTTAGACAACGCTTTTGCCAAAAGCGCTGTCTAAGGGGGGGATTAGAAAGCGCTTTAGGCAAAAGCGTTGTCTAAGGGGGGGGGGGGGGGGGGCTTAGACAGCGCTTTGTGAAAAGCGCTGTCTAAGGTATACCTAAAAAAATTAAAATAGGAGGGGCTTAGACAGCGCTTTTGGCCAAAGCGCTGTCTAGGGGGGGGGGGGCTTAGACAGCGCTTTTGAAAAGCGCTGTCTAAGGTGTACCTAAAAAATTTAAATTAAGAGGGTCTTATAAAGCGCTTTTGGCCAAAGCGCTGTCTAAGGGTGGGGGTTTAGACATCGCTTTTCACATTTTAAAAAGCGCTGTCTAAACCTTTAGCAGCGGAGGTTTAGACAGCGCTTTAAAGCGCTGTCTAAGGCTAAAAAAAGCGCTGTCTAAGGTCTTGTTTGTTGTAGTGATCCATAGCTTTTCATCCATGGTATATGCCTTCAGCCTCCCCAGAAAGGATTGTAAATGGGTTCGGGGACAGGAAGTTCCGTTATACTTCTCGAAGCACGGAGGTTTAAACTTGTGGGGAATCCTTACCCCGTCCACTAGACCCATGTCCATAACATCAAAGCCCAGGGAATTCTGAGACTCCAGGGATCTTAATTTTTCAGCAATCTCATCTAGCCTTCTGTCATAGGCTTCATCCCCAGCTCCCATCACAGTGAATTGATCCTCTTGGGGGTCTTCTTGTAATACTCTGCCTGCAGTGGCATTCCCTTGCACATTAGCAGGGATGTTGATCTCTGGATGAAGGTGGGGCCCATACACAGATGGGTTAACATGAGGCTGAACCCTCTCATTGTTGCTTGTTCCCCCAGTCCCTAGATGGGGTTCCTCCTGGGTCTGCCTTTCTACTAATGCCCTTAATCTATCTTGGCTCTGTGCCAATCCATTCATCACCTCCATAAATTGGGTCATCTGATTTCTCATCTCCAGTCTCTCATTGGCCATTTGA
The DNA here is from genome assembly GCA_963966055.1 of Lathyrus aphaca. Classification (NCBI taxonomy): domain Eukaryota; kingdom Viridiplantae; phylum Streptophyta; class Magnoliopsida; order Fabales; family Fabaceae; genus Lathyrus; species Lathyrus aphaca. Next base: position 734,785,615 of record OZ014519.1, on the reverse strand, counting down.
GTCCTGACCTCTGTAAGGTCCTGCTGTACTTGGTCCATTTGTATATCCGGAAGGTTGTTGCGAGTGGGATATCTGTGTGGACGGTTGAGTGGGAACACCCGTCGTCGAGCAATAGTTCCTGAATCACAACAGAGTTAGTAACAAACAAAACAAAAACCTATAAAACAAAACAAAAGTTAGTATACAATGCAGTATGCTCATTTGTTTCCAAGGTATCCGGCTTGGCATTTGGTTTTGACCTTTCCAGACCCCTGAGGAAGGTGCTTTGATGTTGCTTGAGAGAAAAAGAACTCAGATGAAACAAACTAATGAATATATTACAAATGGAGAATCATACATAGTTTGTTTTTTACAATACACGCCCCTGAGGGGTCAATAAATACAACATAAAATAAAAGTACATGAAATGAAAACAACAACAAGCAAAAGTCAGACACCAAGACCAAACTCATCCTCCTGGACTTCCTTCAAAAGTGCTTCAGTCACAGGATTAGCTGGATGCTCCGTGAGGTTCCTGATGAGAAGATTCCTGGTGGCGATAGCAGTGGTTAGCTTCTTGTGTCTGCCTTGGTCCTTTGACCTCTTCACACAAGCCCTGAGCTTTAATTCTGAGATCTCCCTCTGGGCTGCTAATAGGGCTTCCTGTTGCTCATTTGCATTAGCCTCCAACTGCTCAATCTTGTCCTGAGTTCTTTTATCTTCCTGAGTGCGAGCTTCAGTGATCCTGACCCACCTAGCTTGGCTCTCCTTCAGATAGAGATCAGTCCTAGCCTTCTGGAACTGGGCCTCTTTACAGGCATTCTTCAAAATCTGTTCTCCAGCCCTTGACTTCTTGATGTAGTCCTCTGACTTTTCAATCCTGGCTAGATGCTCCACCTTAAGCTTTTCTAACCTTTCAATGTCCAGACGACCATCACTCCTCTCCCAGAGGGTTCTTTTCAAGGCTTCAGACAAATTCTCATTCCTTTCTTTTAGCTTCTCAAACTCCTCCAGGCTGACAGTTGCTGGAGGTGGTGTTGTGGATGGTCCAGGTGCATCCTCAATGGTGAAGGGCATCCCAGAAATTTGAGCCCTGGCATGAGACCACTCATAATACTGAGCTGAGGCCACATTGTTGCATCTCCCAAGAATGGCCATCCCTTTAGTCTGGACATTGTCCCAAGCCTAGGATGCTTGCCTGACAATAGCCAGATTAGGCTTGATCTCACAATAAAGGGTCTCAGCTAGATCTTGCACTCTAGGAGGGTGGACCAATGCATAGCCCAATTGTCTTTTGAATAGCAGAGGGTTGTATTTAATGCAACCCTTCACTCCTATCAGAGGTACATTGGGGAACTGCCCACAACTAGTAATAATGTCCCTGCCCTTGGTGCTCTGGGTGCACCACCTGATGTCATCTGAGGTCAAAGCAACAAGTCTCCTAGCCCAATTCCTCTGTTGGTGAGGATTCAAGAATGCATCAGTCTTGGGCAAGTGTTTTAGGAGCCAGGTATGGAATAGGGGAGCACATCATCTCACCAACCTTCCCCTTTGCTTTTCATTCCTTTGGTGAACAGAGTAGTAGAAATCTCCCAGTAAGGTGGGCACTGGGTTCCTCAGAATGAAAAGATGGATTGCATTCTTGCTAATAAACTTAGGCTCATCTGCAAATAATATGACCCCATATATGCTAAGGGCTAATAATGCACAGACTGCCTTCCATTCTCCTAAGGAAGCCTTCAGGATAGCCTGAGAGGTCAAGAAATCCAAGTGTAGACCAGAGATTCCAGCCTTTGCTGTTATGTTCTGCTCAATCAGAACTGGTTCCAGATACAATGCCTTTGCCACCTCTTCATTACTAGGAAAAGCCATCTCAGGGTTGAAGGGGACTCCACCCCTGATAGGTACACCAATCAGTGATGAATACTCTTCCAACAAGGGTCCCAACTGAAAACTCTGGAAGGTGAAGCACCTCAGAGGGGGATCATAGAACTGCAGGCAAGTATGAATCAAGCTCCTCTGGGAAGGGTCCAAATCCATAACCACATCAAGGATGCCTCCAAAATGTTCTCTGAATAGTGGTATATGATCTGGAGTAATCAGGGCCTGGACCTTCCTGATGCCAGCCAGCTCAGGCTCAAAGAAATGATATGAGATGTTGCTCTTCTTGGGTGCCATGCCTACTGATGAAGAGATGAGACAGATGCTGATGATGGAGACTAACACTGGAGATGGGCCACTGACAGGCTGATACTGGTGATGCAGGTGACTGAAGCAGGCAGCTGATGAAGGTAGCTGAAGTAGATAGCTGGTGAACAAAAGGCCTATGCAGATGAAGGGGTCAAAACCAAGCCAAATGTAACATGGATACCCTGAAAAACAAATAAACACATGTTAGATGATGCAATGATGATGTATGCAAATGATATGCAGAGGGTCTGTGATCAAGCTGGATCTGGTTACTGCCTTGATATAAGTCCATGTATGTTCAAGAAATCCAGATGGAGGTTCATAAGTCAAATAAAGAATCACATGTCCTGGGTTAAATCACAAGAATTGTCCAAAGTGAAGCATTCTCACACATAACAAAGTATCAGGGTATGTTGAGGTCAAGGGTACCTGCAAACCTGTAAACAGCCCAACCCCCTCACAGGTGGTGTTCTAAAACAAGGATCCTCAGACTTGGATCAGTTATGAGAAGTGTAAACACTTCTAACCAGGAGGTACAGTGTTTACAATAACCATAAAAGATCCTCCTCTAATTCACCTCAGTTTCTGAATGTCATAATAAAGGTCATCCAGACTTAGCAGGCTTCCCAGATAGCCCTAGCACTACAGGAAATCTGTAGCACAGAGTTCTCAAGAAGAAACCCATATCTGAACCGTGTTTCATATTCCCGCACCAGACCGAAATGGAATGGGAAAGAACATGAACCACTCTAGCCTAGGTGTCACTCAGGTCCCAGGTATAGGACCTTAAACTCTCAATAGAACACCCACCCACCAAAGCAACAAAACCAGATCCAGCCAGAATAGTATGACAGTATGATGTATATAAAGCTGTAAAGAAAGCAGTAAATAAACTGTACATAAAGCAATAAATAAAACAAATATACAAACACAAATAGCACATAACACCCCAGTAAACACAAATCAAACAAGCGCTAGGAGGAACCCACAAAAAGAACTAGAAGCCCTGGTTACAATATAAGGGTCCCTAGCAGAGTCGCCAAGCTTTCGCTCCCGACAAATGAGAATGGCTCAAATAAAGGTACAGACACGAACGGTCGGTGAAAGGATGAAATGAGAACACACAGGAGTGAACTCAAGAGAAAAGAAAGAGTCGCCAGCTAGGCATTTTTATCCCGAAGGAAAGGTAATGCTGCATAAACCTAAGAAAGATATGGATAAGACGGTTGCGAACCAGAGAGACTGAGAAAGGGGGTTGGTTACAACCTGGGAAGGTGTTAGCACCCAGATTGTCCGTCGTACTCGACGGGATCCACGCTTAAAAGATTTGTGTTTTAAAGGGTTAGTGTCAATGCAATCTGTGTGTAAAAGAGCTGGAAAAGGATGTACAGGTGTCAGTGTAAAAGAAAATGATGTGAGATAAAAGTGTCAATGTAAGGGAAAAGTGTGAAGCTCAAGAATATGAGGCTTAAAGAATAATGCTGGAAAGAGGGGGAATATACAGAGACTTTTGTTCGATAACTGTTAAGTTATGCCTACGTATCCTCTCGTGCCATGAGGAAGTCAGAACACCGTAGTTCGACCCAAAGAGACTGAATGGTGAATTGACTTGTGAACTGCTTGCTTGTCTATGCTCAAGTGTATGACCTATCTGGCTCAGGTGCAAACTGTCTTGCATTAGACGGAAGAAGCAAGTTCTCGTTTATGAGTGAATGAGATAAGAAAAGAATCCCGGAGGAGACGATTATTGTTTGTTTTTGTATTTTCAGTCTTTTATTGTTTTTGGTGTTTTGCATAAGTTAATGAGCTTAAGCCTAAACCAATGAATTTAGTAATCTCATCACATCTTCCCTCTGATTAGGGGTAATGAGAATACCTTAAGTGTGAAGTCAGCTTCTCACACTTAATCACCATGGTGTAGGATTAAGATCATTAACCTACTTGTGATTGTTTAGATGTTTTTGTGGTTTTGGTTTAGTGTTAAGTAATGAGATTAAGCCACAATCAGGGATTAAACAGACTCATTACACCATCCTAATAGAAGGATAATAGATGAGAATGTTTAAGCTGAGGAAGACTCCTCAACTTAATCCATGATTAGGGATTAAACTCATGACAAAACAAAGCCTTTATTAGATGGATTTTAGTTAATGATATGATGAAGAAGTGGGTTTTATGACTTTGTAAGACAACTTGAGAGGGACTTGTCCATTAACACTAGGGTTAGTCCTTCTTAACCAATTAAGGAAGAATTAGAACCCTAATGCAAGGCCCAAGTTACAAGCTTGATGTCTTGATGGTTATTAAGTGGATTAATTAAAGGATTTAAACACATTAAGGGTTTAACACTTAGGATTAAAGTTATACACTCCATCCTAATAGAAGGATGCAGGCATAAGCTTAATCACAAAGCCTTAAAGCCTTTAGGGTTTAGTCCCTGATTATGAGATGAGAAGAGAAGACTCAAAGAGACACAAAGGGTAAAAGCTAAATGGGGGACTAATCAAACCCTAATTATTATCATGCTTGGTTGTTCCTAAGGTTTGTGAGGTTTACAAGAGACATCTTCAGAGAAACCACCAGGAAGCAGATGAAAGGAACAAAGAGAAGCAAAACAACTTGCTTCACTTAAGAAGTCAAGTTGCTTGAGAAAAGAAAGTAAGATGAAGAAGAATGAGCAAGCTCAATCTCAAACACAATACAAAATGCAGCAATGATGCATAAAAGAGATGAAAAGAGATTGTGAGAAGTGAAGGCAAATTCACTTCTCAAAGTTACTTACCACCTGAAAAGTTAGTGAAAGGAATGCAATGCAATGCAAAATGAGATGAAATGGGATGATGTAAATCAAAACCAGAAGCATAAGTATGATTCTAATGATGCTATGAGATGATGCAAACATGAATCAAAGCATGAGGATGATCATACAAACATATGGATGCAAGAGAAGCATGCTTAGAACCATGAACATACATGAAAAGTTATGAAATGCAAATGACATACAACATGGAAAATGAAAGATGCAATGATCAAACATGATTCTAATATGTCCTAAGATGTGTCATGAATCAAATGGATGCACAAAATGCCATGGCAAGTCATAGTATGCAAGCAAATGGAAGGTGGATGCAAATGAAAGCCCCAAATTAGGGTTTATGATCAATGCACAAAACAAAAATCAAAACCAGAAGCAAACATCATGATAAAAAATTGAAAATGCATTCAAAGGAACCCTAAACCTATACAAACTCACTGCCCAAAGGAGGGGTTCTAACTCTTAACCTAATGAGGGTTATAAATTTCTCAAGATTGCTAAGGTTTTAAGGTACCTTGTCAAGAAAAAATGCCAAACAAATAGGAAATGCAAGATAAATTCATGCCAATTTAATCCTATAAACTACATGCTAAACAAGATGCAATGCAAAAAGAATCAAGGTCCAACTCTTAAAGGCTAGGAAGAAATGAATTTTTAAACATTGGATCAAAATAATACTTTGAAATGAAATTAATTCCATGGAAAATTGTCAAAAGACATCAAGATCAAAAAAGAAATTTGGTTTGAGGGTTGGACAATGTTTCTAAATGATTTTAAATGTTTCATGAATTTTTTGGTGATTTTTAAATACCTAAAAGTATTTTTAATTAATTAATTCTCATTAATTAATTAAAAATAATATTTTAAATGATTTAAAAATATTTTTTAATGCAAAAAATAAAAATAAAAATGTTTTTGGTTTCTGAAAATTAATAAAAGCTTGTATAAAAATTTTCAGAATTTTTCAATGATTTTTACTATTTTAAATAAAATGAAGAAAACAAATGAAATAAAAAATAAAATAAAATGAATTTAAATGAAAGTAAGCATGATCAATGGCTGAGGTTTGAACTGGGAAACGCGCGAATTGACTGGCGCCACATCTAAAGGCTGATATTCAAACTAACCTAATTAAACTAATCTGAATTAATTAATTTAAATAAAATGAGATTAGGGCTAAGCAAAGGATCTGGACCCTTGAACACGCGCGGGAGTTGACTAAGTCAGACAGATCAACGCACCACATTCAAACTACATTAATTACACAGATTAAACCCTAATCACTTTCAGGTGGCTGGAGAAGACTTCCGGTCGTCTTCTCCGGCAAGACCCTCACCTGAAAGTTGCTAACTTTCTCCCCAGACCATGAAAATGAACTCTAACCACCCAGAAATCATCCCCATTCAACATTGAATCAAAACCCCCAAACAAAAATCATTTTTCATTCATCAATCATGTGAATCGAAGCAAAACATATTTAGGTCAGAAAAATTTCAGAACACGATTACATGCTTATTTCTCAACTATTTCAAAAAGTAAAAACATCAGAGTGATCAGCAAAGCATGAGGAACAATTTAGAAACTTAAAAACTCATTTCTGGAAAAAAAAGTTCTTGAGATACCTGAGCTTTGAGCTTTCTCAGTTTGCAACTTTCTGACCTTCTTTCTTTGTGCAAAACACTCCTCTTAGGCCCCTGATGAAGTCTTGATGCTTGGAGGAAGTTTGTGATGGCTGGTTTGGAAGATTACAGAAGTTCTGTTCAAGGGGGGGGGGGGGTGGTGATCGTGTTTTTGATTCAGGGAGTTTCAGGCAATGGTGATGGGTGGTTTGTGATCAGTGAAGCATGCTGAGTTGGTTTGTGAAGTTTGTTTGTGTGTTTGCAGCTTGTGGAGAGTGTTTCGAAAGCTTTTGAAAAATGGGGTGGAAAATGAGAGAGCTGTGTTCTTGGTGCTTTCAGGCTTGCTTGTTATGTGAAATGTCTTGCTTTTGGTTTGTATAAACAAATGGGATTGGTCAGATGAGTTGATGTGTACTGCTATGATTGGTATGGCTCAAGTTGCCAAAATGTCAAACTTGTGTAAGAGAGGTATGGGTTTCTAGCTAGCCAAGGACAAATGGGATGTCCTGTGCAGCAAGATGTGTGGAGAGCCATAGGATTGTTTGTGGAGTCAGCAAGCAAGTGGATTCAAACTTGAGTGAGTTTTTGCAACTTGCCTCACTTTTGCTTCCTTTGAAATCTCTTGCTTCATAAGTAATGAAAATGAGTGATCCCTTGGCTCATTCTGAATTTTAGATGTCACATAATCATGTTGTGAAGAAATGGTACACATTTGAGGCCTTTAGAACACTTGATCAAACCATTTTGCAAAATACCTCTTTGGTAGAAAACTTCAAATTTTGTGATTTTAGCCAACTTTGACAAGCCATAACTTTTGATCCAAAATGAATTAGGTCATGTTCTTGTACTTTTTGAAAATGGAATGATCCATTCTACATCTTTCATGACCAAAGTTTTTCCATTTGAAGCATTTTTGAATCAAAAAGCAAGGGTTGAAAAAGTTTCCCAAAATGGCAATTTTCAATATAAGTCAAACTTCCCAAAAAGTCAACTTTGCAAATGACTTGAAATTCTTCAATTTTGTGAACTTACAACATCTTCCATGATCAAATAAAGATCATATACAATCAAAATGATGAAGAACACCCTTTGGTTGGGTCATTGGGGGCCTCAGATGCCCTGATTTTACACTGACTTACCCAGAAAGTCAACTCTTGATCAGATGACTTCCCCATGGAATTTATTCATGAAAATTGATATGTATGCTCCCTATACCATATAGAGACCAATAGAAACAAGAATGACCAAAAAATTTGGAGTTATGGCCTCTGAAACCAAAACCCTAATTCTAGGTCATCTGTGCAGTCAAACCTGGCTCTGCTTCCATATCATTCTCAGTTCTTGTGAATCTTTGACATTCTTGACTTTGAGAGGACATAATATGATGCTTGAACATACATGGACCCCTTTGAAGTGATTGATGACCTTTGGAGTGGCTCAAGAAACTCTTGGATTGCTCAGATCACAAACCCTGGATGCAGATGACTTTGAACCAATGCAGTGAATCAAAAATGTGGTATGAGATGCTATGATTGGATTTATGCATATGAAATGATCACAAGCCATGGTGTGAATGGGTGAGGGCAAATTTGGGGTGTTTACACATAAGGAACGGGTCCAGGCACCGTAATGGTAACTGGCCTTACTGCTGCAGAGGAGGGTACTGTAACGGTGTGCGGATCGTAGTAAATTGTGACGGGCGATCTGGCAGGAGGTGCCACTGTTTGTTGCTGAAAGTTGCTATTTGGAGGAACAATTGATGGATCATAGTAGATGGTGACTGCTGAGATATCTTCATTAATTTCTGCTGGTGTTGTAGAAGATCCAGCTGAATAAATGGATGCTGATGTTGTAGAAGAAAAGGTTGTTGACATTTGATTTGTTGAAGTGATGGACGAAGCCATTGCTGATGATATTGACGAGTCGGTAGGAATGATTGTTGCTGCTGTTGTAGAAGAATCAGGAATTGTTGTCAGAGGAATTGCTGGATTTGTAGGCACCGTTGTTGAGATCTGAAGTATACCATCCTTGATAAGACCATCTTTGCCGCTTCTCAAATTATCACACCCGTTGACTGCAATGTTGCAATACCCACAACTGAGCTCACACCCGGGAAACACCTGGCATTCTAGAAGCTGAGCTTTAATTTCGACCAGAGGTGTCCGAATTTGTGCAACACTGGTGATCAAGGTAGATGGTCTGTCTTCCTTAATGGCATTAATCCTTGGCCCGCCATGATTAGGCATAGGATTCTTGTTGACATTTGGAGGGGGTGCAAAGTTGAGGGCTTTAAAATCCACCAGATCTTGGACTTTCATTTGTAAGGCCCTGCATTTTTCCGTATTATGGCCAGGTGCATTGGAGTGGAAAGCACATCTGGCGTTGACGTCATAATTCCTTGTGAGATTGGAGGGATCTGGTGATGCCAATGTCCTTAACTCAACCAAGTTGAGTTTCAGGAGTTGTGGCAATAAGGCAGCATAAGGCATAGGGATAGGGTCAATCACCCTATTTGTCTGTGACGGTCTTTGCTGAAAAGGTCTTTGTTGTTGATTGCTGTTGTTGTTGTTGTAGGTTCTTTGTGGCGGGTACTGAACTTGCTGTTGATAATGTGGTTGTTGTGGTTGTTGATATGCTGGTTGCTGAGGAATCAGAGCTGGAATAGTGACAGCTGCTACTGATCTGTGAACATACTGAGGTCTGCCCCTGCTGGCATGAATGGCATTTGTCTCACCGGTTCTTCGAGGTCCCACAAAAGGCTTCCTGGGATTACTGGACGAACTTTTTTAATAGACTTTCAATTCTTTCACCGGCTATGACTACGTCAGCAAAACTGGTGGAAGAAAAGGCAGCCAGCCTATCAATATATGTTCCTTGCAGAGTATTCATGAACATGTCGGCCATTTCTCTTTCCGACATGGGTGGTTGGACAGCAGCAGCAAGCTGTCTCCACCTTTGGGCATATTCCCTGAAGCTTTCCCTGGAGGATTGAGACATTCCCATCAAGAGGGTCCTGTTAGGAGCCATGTCCAGATTGTATTGGTACTGCCTGATGAAGGCTTCAGCTAAGTCCTTCCAGCATCTGATAGTAGCTCTGGTCAAGTGTGAATACCACTCTCTTGAAGCCCCAGTCAAACTGTCTTCAAAATAGAACATCCACAGCTTTTCATCCATGGTATATGATTTAAGTCTCCCCAGAAAAGACTGCAGGTGAGTTCGTGGACAAGACGTTCCATTGTATTTCTCGAAGCACGGGGGTTTGAACTTGTGGGGAATTCTCACCCCATCCACTAACCCCATATCCATTACATAGAAGCCTAAGGAATTTTGAGAATCCAGAGATCTCAATTTCTCAGCAATTTCATCAAACCTCCTATCATAGACTTCATCCCCAGCTCCCATTACAGTAAACTGCTCCTCTTGAGGATCTTCTTACAAGATCCTGCCTGCAGCAGCGTTGCCCTGTACATTTCTTGGGATGTTGACTTCCGGGTCTAGATGAGGTCCAAATACTGGTGGGTTAACATGAGGATGACCTCCCTCATTATTACTAGTCCCTCCAGTCCCAGGATGAGGTTCCTCGGGGTTTTGTCTTTCTACCAATGCCCTCAACCTTTCCTGACTCTAGGCCAAGCCAGTCATTACAGTCATGAATTGGGCCATTTGGTTTCTCATCTCCACTCTTTCATTAGCCATTTGTGTTCTGACCTCAGTCAGGTCTTGCTGTACTTGATCCATTTGGATACCAGGAAGGTTGTTGCGAGTAGGATACCGGTGCGTACGGTTGAAAGGGAACACCCGGCGGCGAGCAATATTTCCTGAGACCACAACAGAGTTAGAAACAAATAATAACAAAAAACCTACAAAACAAAACAAGGTTAGTATGCAATGCAGTATGCTTATTTGTTTTCCAAGGTATCCGGCTTAGTTCCTGGTTTTGACCTTTCCAGACCCCGAGGAAGATGCTTTTGACTTTGTTGAGAAAGGAAATCCCAAAAATGGAAACAAACTAGAATATATTACAAATACTGAACAATACATAGTTTGTTTTACAACATATGCCCCTGAAGGGTCAAAATACAACACAAAAGAAAAGTACATCAAATGAAAAGAACAACAATCAAAAAGTTAGACATCTAGTCCAAACTCATCCTCCTTAACCTCCTTCAGAAGTGCCTCAGTCACTGGACCAGCTGGATGCTCTGTGATGTTTCTGATGAGGAGGTTTCTGGTGGCAATGGCAGTGGTCAGCTTCTTGTGCCTGTCCTGGTCCTTTGACCTCTTCAATCCAGCCCTAAGCTTCAACTCTGAAATTTCCTTCTGGGCTGCCAACAAAGCTTCCTGTTGCTTCTTTTCATTGGCCTCTAACTGCTCAACCCTGGCTTGAGTTCTCTTATCTTCTTGTGTCCGGGCTTCAGTGATCCTGACCCACCTAGCCTGACTTTCTTGTAGATAGAGATCAGTCCTTGCCTTCTGAAACTTGGCTTCTTTGCATGCATTCTTCAATATTTTCTCCCCAGCTCTTGCTTTTTTGATGTAGTCCTCTGTTTTCTCAATCTTGGCCAGATGCTCCACCTTAAGCTTCTCCAACCTCTCAATGTCCAGATGACCATCACTTCTTTCCCAAAGAGTCTTCTTCAGAGCTTGAGACAGATTCTCATTCCGTTCCTTCAGCTTTTCAAACTCTTCCAGGCTGACAGTGGCTGCTGGTTGTGCTGTGGATGGTCCAGGTATATCTTCAATGGTGAAGGGCATTCCAGTAATATGAGCTCTAGCATGAGACCAGTCATAGTACTGAGCTGAAGCAACATTATTGCACCTCCCAAGAATAGCCATCCCTTTTGTCTGGATGTTGTCCCAAGCCCAGGATGCTTGTCTGACAGCAGCTAGATTGGGCTTTATCTCACAATACAGGGTCTCAGCTAAATCTTGCACTCTAGGAGGGTGAACCAAAGAATAGCCCAATTGTCTCTTAAACAGCAAAGGATTGTAGTTGATGCAACCCTTTACTCCTATTAGAGGTACGTTTGGGTATTGCCCACAGCTGGTGATAGTGTCTTTGCCTTTGGTGCTCTAGGTGCACCATCTGATGTCATCTGAAGTCAAAGCAATAAGTCTCTTAGCCCAATTCTTCTGTTGGTGAGGATTCAGGAAGGCATCTGTCTTAGGTAGGTGTTTGAGCAGCCAAGTGTGAAACAAAGGAGCACAATATCTCACTAACTTCCCCCTTTGTTTCTCATTCCTTTGATGAATGGAGTAATAGAAATCTCCCAGCAATGTGGGTACTGGGTTCCTCAGAAGGAAAAGATGAATGGAATTCTTACTGATAAATTTGGGATCATCTGCAAATAGTACAACCCCATATATGCTGAGAGCTAGTAATGCACAAACTGCCCTCCATTCTCCCAAAGAGGCCTTCAGGATGGCCTGAGAAATCAAGAAGTTTAAGTGTAAGCCAGGGATCCCAGCTTTTGTTGTCATGTTCTGCTCAATCAAAGCAAGCTCCAGGTACAATGCTTTTGCCACTTCTCCATTACTGGGAGAAGTCATCTCTGGGTTGAAGGGGATCCCACCCCTGACAGGTACTCCAATCAATGATGAAAACTCTTCCAACAGAGGTCCTAGCTGAAAGTCTGAAAATGTGAAGCATCTCAAAGGAGGGTCATAAAACTGTAAGCATGTGTGGATCATGCTCCTCTGAGAAGGGTCCAAGTCCATAACCATATCCAGGATACCTCCATAATGCTCTCTGAATAATGGGATGTGGTCAGGGGTGATAAGTGACTGGACCTGCCTGATACCAGTCAACACAGGCTCAAAGAAATGGTAAGATATGTTGCTCTTCCTGGGTGTAGCCATGACTGCTGATGAAGAGCTGAAGACAAGTGCTGATGAAAATCAAGACTGGTACTGGAGGTGAGCCACTTATAAGCTGATAATGATGAAGGTAACTGAAGCAAACAACTGAAGAGAATAGCTGAAGCAGATAGCTGATGAAACAGAGGTCTATGCAGATGAAGGGGTCAAAACCAAGCTAGATATAATTGGATACCCTGAAAAACAAATAAACAAATGTTAAATGATGCAATGATGATGTATGCAAATGATATGCAAGGGTTTGTGATCAAGCTGGATCTGATTATCTGTCTTGATATAGAGTTCATGTATGTTCAAGAAGTCCAGATGGAGGTTTAGAAATCCTGTAACCAAGGTGGGGGACTCAAATAAAGAGTCACATGTCCAGGGTTAAATCACAAGAACTGCCCAAAGTGAAGCATTCTTAAACAAAACAAGTAACAGGGTATGATATGGCCAAGGGTTCCTGCAAACCTGTAAACAGCCCAACCCCCCTCACAGGTAGTGTTCTAAAACAAGGATCCTCAGACTTGGATCAGTTATGAGAAGTGTAAACACTTCTAACCCGGAGGTACAATGCTTACAATAACCATAAAAGATCCTCCTCTAAGTCCCCTCAGTTTCTGAAAGTCAATAATAAAGGTCATCCAGACTTAGCAGGCTTCCCAGATAGCCCTAGCACTACAGGAAATCTGTAGCACAGAGTTCTCAAGAAGAAACCCACATCTGAACCGTGTTTCATATTCCCGCACCAGACCGAAATGGAATGAGAAAGAACATGAACCACTCTAGCCTTGGTGTCACTCAGGTCCCAGGTATAGGACCTCAATCTCTCAATAGAACCCCACCCATCATAACAACAAACCAGATCCAGCAAGATGACAGTATGACAGTATGATGTATAAAACTATAAAGAAAGCAATAAACAAGACTGTACATAAAGCAACAAAATAAATACATAAACACATATGGCACATAACACCCCAGTAAACACAAAACAAACAAGCGCTAGGAGGAACCCACAAAAAGAACCAGAAGCCCTGGTTACAGTATAAGGGTCCCCAGCAGAGTCGCCAAGCTGTCGCTCCCACCAAATGACACCCGGCCAAGAGGGGTACAGACGCGAACGGTCGGCGAAAGAGGAGAGAGAACACACAAAGGTGAACTCAGAAGACAAGAGTCGCCAACTGTAAACACCCCAAATTTGCCCTCACCCATTCACACCATGGCTTGTGATCTCTTCATATGCATAAGTTCAATCATAGCATCTCATATTGCATATTTGCTTCACTGCATTGGTTCAAAGTCATCTGCATCTAGGGTTTGTGATCTGAGCTATCCAAGAGCTATTTGAGCCACTCCAAAGGTCATCAATCACTTCAAAGGGGTCCATGTATGTTCAAGCATCATTTTGTATCCCCACAAAGTCAAGAAAGTCAAAGAATCACAAGAACTGAGAATGGCATGGAAGCAGAGCCAGGTTTAACTACACAGATGACCTAGAATTAGGGTTTTGGTTTCAAAGGCCATAACTCCGATTTTTTTGGTCATTCTTGTTTCTATTGGTCTCTATATGGTATAGCGATAATGCATATCAATTTTCATGAAGAAATTCCATGGGGAAGGCATCTGATTAAGAGTTGACTTTTTGAGCAAGTCAGTGTAAAATCAGGGCATCTGAGGCCCCCAATGACCCAACCAAAGGGTGTTCATCATCATTTTGATTATGTGTGTTCTTTATTTGATCATAGAAGATGTTAGAAGTTCACAAAATTTAAGAATTTCAAGCCATTTGCAAAGTTGACTTTTTGGGAAATTGACTTGTAATGGAAACTTGCCATTTTGGGAAACTTTTTCAACCCTTGCTTTTTGATTAAAAAATGCTTCAAATGGAAAAACTTTGGTCATGAAAGTTGTAGAATGGATCATTCCCTTTTCAAAAAGTACAAGAACTCATTCTAATTCATTTTGGATCAAAAGTTATGGCTTGTCAAAGTTGGGAAAAATCACATAAATTCATGTTTTACACCAAAGAGGCAATTTGCATAATGGTTTGATAAGGCATTCTAAAGTCTTCAAATGTACACAAACACTTCATAACATGTCAAATGGACCTCTAAGGATCAGAATGGTACTTTGAATTATTCCATTTCATGCCTTAAACTTGAAGAATTTCCAAAAGGGGCAAAGTTGTGCCAATTTGCAAAATAGATCAAAACTTCTCATCCACTTGCCTCAGTTCACAAAATCAGATTCACAAGCACTCCATGATCTCTGCCGAACTCAACCATGCCCCTATCATAACCTCACACTTGCCCATACCTCAAGTACACCTAGACTTGACTTTTTGCAAAAACCCCCATACCAATCCCACAGTGACACAACAACTATTCTGACCAACCAAGACTTTACAAACACACCAAAAGCAAGCCATTTCATATAACACACAAGCCTGAAACTCTCTCTAAGCCAGCATTCTCATTTTCCACCTCTTATGCAACTTCCTTCGAAACTCATCATACAAACATCAAACATTAAAACAAACTTCACAAAACATCTCAGCATGTTCCACTGATCACAAACCAACCATTATTTTGGCCTGAAACCTCCCACATCACAAATATGATTTCACACTCCCTTGGCCTGAGCTTCTGCCAACTCCCTCTAGAGGCCATATAAACTCCAGCTAAGTGTCAAAAGCTTCAAAGGAGGATCATTGGAGCTTGTTTGAACCAAAGAAGCAGCCAGAAAGTCCCTGTTTCGAAAGCTCAATCTCAGGTAGCATGATGAACAAATTTTCCAGAACTTTAATTTCTTGTTAGAATGTTTTTCTATATGTTGCCCTGATCATGGGGATCTATTTATTTTTGAAAATGAGCCAGAAACAAGCATGTTATGATGATTTGAAAGTTTGCCCGTAAAAATGTTTTTGCTTATTTCCTTTGATTCAGTGAAAATAAATGTTGTTTGATTTAGGGTTTATGCTTAGTGGTGTTCATAGATTGATTCTGGAGAGTTTTGTGAGGATTTGATGCGTATTGAGAGAGATAGAGATTTTGGCCTGCCGGAGAAGATGACCGGAACACTGTTCCGGTCACCTGAAAGTCATTAGGGCTTCTGATTAGGGTTTAATCATAATTAGGCCAGTTTGAATGTGGGCCGTCCATTAGCGCGCGTAGTCAACTCCCGCCCCCTGGAATTTGAATCCTGGCCCTTAGATCTGCTGACTTTCTCCTTTTTCATTTTATTTTCATTTGTTTTGATTTATTTTGCACAAATTTTTTAAAAATAGAAAAAATGTTTAAAAATTATGAAAATTTTTGTCAAGGTTTTCATTATTTTTCAGAACACAAAAATATTTGTATTTTTATTTTTTGCATTAAAATTTATTTTTAAATCATTTAAAAGTTTATTTTTAATTAATTAATGAAAGTTAATTAATTAAAAATACTTTTAGGTATTTAAAAATCACAAAAAAAATTCACATAGCATTTAGATACATTTAGAAACATTTTCCAACTCTCAAACCAAATTTCTGTTTTGTTCTTGATGCCTTTTGATAATTTTCTTTGGATTTAATTTCATTTCAAGGCATTATTTTGCTTCAAACTTCAAAAATTCATTTCTGCCTAACCATTGGGAGTTGGACAATGATTCTTTTTGCATTGCATCTTGTATAGCATGTAGTTTATAGGATAAAATTGGCTTGAATTGATCTTGCATTTTCATTTTGTTTTGCATTTTTCTTGACAAGGTACCTTAAAACCCTAGCAATCTTAGGAAATTCATAACTCTCACTAGGTTAAGAGTTGAATCCCCTCCTTTGGGCAGTGAGTTTGTATAGGTTTAGGGTTCCTTTTATTGCATTTTCAAATTTTTATCATGTCATTTGCTTCTGGTTTTGGATTTTGCTTTGTGTGTTGATCATAAACCCTAATTCATGCCTTCCTTTGCATCCATTTCTCATTTATTTGCATACCATGACTTGCCATGACATTTTGTGCATCCATTTGATCCATGATACATCTTAATACATATTAGAATCATGTTTGATCATTGCATCTTTCATTTGCCATGTTATATGTCTTTTGCATTCCATAACTTTTCATGAACATCCATGGTTCAAAACATGCTTCTCTTGCATCCATGTGTTTGTATGATCATTCTAATGCCTTGCCTCATGTTTGCATCATCCCTTAGCATCATTAATATCATAATTATGCTTCTGGTTTTGGTTTGCACCATGACATTGCATCTCATTTGCATTGCATCTCATTTCTTTTGCTAACCTTTTCAGGTGGTAAGTAATTTGAGAAGTGAAATTGCCTTCACTTCTCACAATCTCTTTTCATCTCTCTTATGCATCATTGCTGCATTTTATCTTGTGCTTTGGATTGAGCTTGCTAATTCTTGTCTATCTTGCCTTCTTTCCTCAAGCAACTTGTCTTCTTAAGTGAGGCAAGTTGTTTTGCTTCTCTTTGCTCCTCTCATCTGCTTCTCTCCTTGGTGGTTCCTTGAAGATTTCCTTCTAAAACCCCATTAACCCTAGGAATGACCAAGCATGATAATAATTAGGGTTTGATTAGTCCCCCACTTAGCTTTTACCTTTGTGTCTCCTTGAGTCTTCTCTTCTCATCTCACAATCAGGGACTAAACCCTAAAGGCTTTAAGGCTTTGTGATTAAGCTTATGCCTGCATCCTTCTATTAGGATGGAGTGTATAACTTTAATCCTAAGTGTTAAAACCTTTATGTGTTTAAACCCTTTAATCAATTCACTTAATAATCACTAAGACATCAAGCTTGTAACTTGGGCCTTGCATTAGGGTTCTAATTCTTCCTTAATTGGTTAAGAAGGACTAACCCTAGTGTTAATGGACAAGTCCCCCTCAAGTTGTCTTACAAACCTTAAAAATCACTTCTTCATCTTATCCTTAACTAAAATCCACCTAATAATGGCTTTGTTTTGTCATGAGGTTAATCCCTAATCATGGATTAAGTTGAGGAGTCTTCCTCAGCTTAAACATTCTCATCTATTATCCTTCTATTAGGATGGTGTAATGAGTCTGTTTTATCCCTGATTATGGCTTAAACTCATTACTCAACACTAAACAAAAATAACAAAAACATCTAAATAATCACAAGTAGGTTAATGATCTTAATCCTACATCATGGTGATTAAGTGTGAGATGCTGACTTCACACTTAAGGTATTCTCATTACCCCTAATCAGAGGGAAGATGTGATGAGTTTACTAACCCATTGGTCTAGGCTTAAGCTCATTAACTTATGACAAATCTCAAAAAGCAATAAAAGACTGAAAACATAAAAACAAACAATAATCGTCTCCTTCGGGATTCTTTTCTCACCTCATTCACTCACAAACGAGAACTCGCTTCTTCCGTCTAATGCAAGACAGTTTGCACCTAAGCCAGACAGGTCATACACTTGAGCATAGACAAGTAAGCAGTTCACAAGTCAATTTATCTTTCAGTCTCTTTGGGTCGAACTACGGTGTTCTGACTTCCTCATTGCACGAGAGGATACGTAGGCATAACTTAATAGTTATCGAACAAAAGTCTCTGTATATTCCCCCTCTTTCCAGCTTTATTCTTTTAGCCTCATGATCTTGAGCATTTCATTCTTGTTCTTACACTGACACTTCACTTATACACTTCACACTTCTTTTACACTGACATTTGCATTCTTTTCCAGCTTTGATACACAAATTGCACTGACACTGCCCCTTTAAAAACACAAATCTTTTAAGCGTGGATCCCGTCGAGTACGGAGGACAATCTGGGTGCTAATACCTTCCCAGGTTGTAACCAACCCCCTTTCTCAGTCTCTCTGGTTCGCAACCGTCTTATCCATATCTTTTCTAGGTCTATGCAGCATTACCTTTCCTTCGGGATAAAAATGCCTAGCTGGCGACTCTTGTCTTTCTGAGTTCACTCCTGTGTGTTCTCATTTCCTCTTTCGCCGACCGTTCGCGTCTGTACCCCTTCTGACCCTGATGCGTCATTTGGTGGGAGCGACACCAACTAGGCATTTTTATCCCGAAGGAAAGGTAATGCTGCATAAACCTAGAAAAGAATGGATAAGACGGTCGCGAACCAGAGAGACTGAGAAAGGGGGTTGGTTACAACCTGGGAAGGTATTAGCACCCAGATTGTCCGTCGTACTCGACGAGATCCACGCTTAAAAGATTTGTGCTTAAAGGGGTAGTGTCAGTGCAATTTGTGTATCAATGCTGGAAAGAATGTAAGTGTCAGTGTAAAAGAAATGTGGGGTGAAATAGAAGGGTGTATGTGCAAAGAAAGAGTACAAAGCTCAAGACTATGAGGCTTAAAGAATAATGCTGGAAGAGGGGGGATATACAGAGACTTTTGTTCGATAACTGTTAAGTTATGCCTACGTATCCTCTCGTGCAATGAGGAAGTCAGAATACCGTAGTTCGACCCAAAGAGACTGAAAGATAAATTGACTGATGAACTGCTTGCTTGTCTATGCTCAAGTGTATGACCCGTCTGGCTCAGGTGCAAACTGTCTTGCATTAGACGGAAGAAGCGAGTTCTCGTTTATGAGTGAATGAGGTGAGAAAAGAATCCCGGAGGAGACGATTATTGTTTGTTTTTGTGTTTTCAATCTTTTATTGCTTTTGGATTTGTCATAAGTTAATGAGCTTAAGCCTAAACCAAAGGTTAGTAAACTTATCACATCCTCCCTTTGATTAGGGGTAATGAGAATACCTTAAGTATGAAGTAAGCACCTCACACTTAATCACCATGATGTAGGATTAAGATCATTAACCTACTAGTGATTATTTAGATGTTTTTTGTTGTTTTTGTTTAGTGTTAAGTAATGAGTTTAAGCCATAATCAAGGATTTAATGGACTCATTACACCATCCTAATAGAAGGATAATAGATGAGAACATTTAAGCTGAGGAAGACTCCTCAACTTAATCCATGATTAGGGATTAACCTCATGACAAAACAAAGCCTTTGTTAGATGGATTTTAATTAATGATAAGGTGAAGAAGTGATTTTTAAGGTTTGTAGGACTACTTGAGGGGGACTTGTCCATTAACACTAGGGTTAGTCCTTCTTAACCAATTAAGGAAGAATTAGAACCCTAATGCAAGGCCCAAGTTACAAGCTTGATGTCTTAGTGATTATTAGGTGAATTGATTAAAGGATTTAAACACATTAAGGGTTTAACACTTAGGATTAAAGTTATACACTCCATCCTAATAGAAGGATACAAGCATAACCTTAATCACAAAGCCTTAAAACCTTTAGGGTTTAGTCCTTGATTAAGAGATGAGAAGAGAAGACTCAAAGATGACACAAAGGTAAAAGCTAAATGGGGGAATAATCAAATCCTAATTATTATCATGCTTGGTTATTCCTAGGGTTAATGAGGTTTGCAAGAAGATCTTCAGAGAAACCACCAGGAAGGAAGCAGATGAAAGGAGCAAGAAGCAAAGAGAAGAAAAACAACTTGCTTCACTTAAGAAGACAAGTTGCTTGAAGAAAGAAAGTAAGATGAACGTGAATGAGCAAGCTCACTCAAATACACAAGATAAAATGCAGTAATGATATACAAGAGGGATGAAAAGAGGTTGTGAGAAGTGAAGGAAAATTCACTTCTCAAAATAACTTACCACCTGAAAAGTTAGCAAAAGAAATGAGATGCAATGCAAATGAGATGAAATGCCATGGTTCAAACAAAAACCAGAATCATAGAAATGATGTTAATGATGCTAAAAGGGGATGCAAACACAAGGCAAGACATGAGAATGATCATACAAGGATATGGGTGCAGATGAAGCATGCTTAAACCATGGAAGTTCAAGAAAAGTTTATGAAATGCAATGGACATATA
This sequence comes from Lathyrus aphaca, assembly GCA_963966055.1. Lineage (NCBI taxonomy): Eukaryota > Viridiplantae > Streptophyta > Magnoliopsida > Fabales > Fabaceae > Lathyrus > Lathyrus aphaca. The sequence continues at coordinate 734,765,270 of OZ014519.1, read as the reverse complement.
ACATGGAAAATGAAAGATGCAATGATCAAACATGATTCTAATATGTCCTAAGATGTATTATGGATCATGTGGATGCACAAAATGTCATGGCAAGTTGTTGGATGCAAGCAAATGAAAGATGGATGCAAAGGAAGGCACAAATTAGGGTTTATGATCAACACACAAAGCAAAATTCAAAATCAGAAGCAAATGACATGATAAAAAATTGAAAATGCAATCAAAGATACCCTAAACCTATACAAGTTCACTGCCCAAAGGAGGGGGTCTAACTCTTAACCTAGTGAAAGTTATGAATTTCTCAAGTCAATTAGGGTTTTAAGGTACCTCATCATAAAAAATGCAAAACAAATTGAAAATGGGAGATCAAATCAAACCAAATTTATCCTATAAACTACATGCCATGAAGGATGCAATGCAAGAAGAACCATCATCAAACTCTCAAAGGTTAGGCAGAATGGATTTTTCAAAGTTTGCACAAAAATATTGCCTTAAAATGAATTTAATTCCATGGTAAATTGTCAAAATGCATCAAGAACTAAAAAGAAATTTGTTTTGAGAGTTTGATAATGTTTCTAAATGTTTTAAAATGCAATGTGAATTTTTTTGGGATTTTTAAATACCTAAATGTATTTTTAATTAATTAATTTCCATTAACTAATTAAAAACAAACATTTAAATGATTTAAAAATGATTTTTAATGCAAAAAATAAAAATAAAAATATTTTTGGGTTCTGAAAATTAATGAAATCTTAGACAAAAATTTTCAGAATTTTTAAATGTTTTTTACTATTTTAAATAATTCGTGCAAATTAAATACAAAATAAATGAATTAAAATTAAAATATGAGAAGTAATCTAAAGGAGAGGCCAGGATTCATTCTGGGTTTGTGGGTGTTGACTTGGCGCCACATCCAATGGCCCAAGTTCAAACCAGGCTAATCTTTATTTAATAATTAATTAAACCTATGTTAATTTAATAAATGACTGATTAGGGCTTAATGAGCCATCTGAGCCATCCACACGCGCGCGGGAAAGCCAGATCAAGGGCTGGAATTCAAAGTTGCTAATTAAACATGCTTAGCCCTAATTAACCTCAGGCGACCGGAGATAAGCTCCGGTCGTCTTCTCCGGTCATCTCCCTCACCTGAAACATCCAAAACCCATCCCCAAGACTTCCAAAACTCCAGAATCAATCCCCTAATAATGGGTAACAAGAATCCAGGGCCAAAAACAATTTATCTTAACTACACAGTGAGAATCGAAGAAAATAAATTCTAGGGCAAAAGTTTCAGAACATCACAAAATGCTTGTTTCTGGCTCATTTTCAAAAATAAATACATCCCCATGATCAGGGCAACACATAGAACAATATTTTAACAAGAAATCAGAGTTCTGGAAAATTTGTTCATCATGTTACCTGAGATTGAGCTTTCGAATCCTGGGCTTTCTGACCTTCTGCTTTGTGCTTTTCCACTCTAATGAACTCCTTGAAGCTTCTGGTAAGCTTGGAATGAGTTTATATGGAGGATTGTGAAGTTTCCAGTTCAGGGGTGGTGAGAATCGTATTTCTGTTTATGGTGGTTTTGGGCTGCTTTGATGGGTCAGGGATGATCAGTGGAGTGTTTTGAGATGGATGGTGGAAGAAATTTGGGGAATGGGTGGCTGAGTTATGGGATTCGATAGAAAATGCAAGATGGAGGATTTTTGTGAACTCTAGCAATGTTGTGGATTCAGGCCTGCTTGTTGTGTGTTTTCAGTCTCTTTTAGTCCACATATCAAGCTGTGATAGGGCAGAGAGTTGTTGGTGGCACAGCTTGATTGGTATGGCCCCTTTTGCAAAAAGTCAAGTCTAGGTGTACTATGAGGTATGGGTTGTTTTAGGGCTAGAACAAAAGCATTTCTGCTGCAGCTTGAATCAAGGCAGACCATGGAAGTGAGTTTGAGGCCAACTTGCAAGTGGATTAGGGTTTGTGAGAGTTTTTGCAATTTCACAAAGTCTTGGCCCTTTTGTGATTACTTGAAGTATAAGTCATGAAAATGGGAGGTTCTTTGGTGCAATCTGATTTTTAAGTCATGGTTCATGCTTGTGTGATGCATAGAAGTCAATTTGAAGTCACATTTTGCCTTGGCAAGAGGTTTTGCAACTTTGCCTCTTTGGTGTAAAACTTGAAATTATGTGATTTTTCCCAACTTTGACAAGCCATAACTTTTGATCCAAAATGAATTAGAATGAGTTCTTGTACTTTTTGAAAAGGGAATGATCCATTCTACAACTTTTATGACCAAAGTTTTCTCATTTGAAGCATTTTTGAATCAATTTGAGGAGGTTGAAAAACTTTCCCAAAATGGCAAGTTTACATTGCAAGTCACTTTCCCAAAAAGGCAATTTTGCAAATGGCTTGAAATTTTCCAATTTTGTGAACTTACAACACCTTCTATGATCAAATAAAGATCATATACATTCAAAATGATGAAGAACACCTTTTGGTTGGGTCATTGGGGGCCTCAAATGCCCTGATTTTGCACTGCCTTGCCCAAGAAGTCAACTCTTGATCAGATGCCTTCCCCATGGAATTTCTTCATGAAAATTGATATGCATGATCCTCATATCATATAGAGACCAATAGAAACAAGAATGACCAAAAAAATTGGAGTTATGGCCTTTGAAACCAAAACCCTAATTTTAGGTCATCTGTGCAGTTAAACTGGGCTCTACTTCCATGCCTTTCTCAGTTCTTGTGATTATTTGACTTTATTGACTTTGTGAGGATGTAATATGATGCTTGAACATTCATGGACCCCTTTGAAGTGATTTATGACCTTTGGAGTGGCTCAAGTGGCTCAGGGATGGCTCAGATCACAAACCCTAGATGCAAATGACTTTGAATCAATGCAGTGAAGCAAATATGCAATATGAGATGCTATGATTGAACTTATGCATATGAAAAGATCACAAGCCATGGTGTGAATGGGTGAGGGAAAATTTGGGGTGTTTACCGCGTTGTATAAAATCCGCTTTACAAATCTTTATCGGTGATTTTCCTTGATTTTTTTGCTTTATGCTTGAGGTTTGGGTTGTGTTAGAGATAAACATCACAAACCTTAATTAAGGATGATTATCTTTTAGTTAATGGATGCTAAAGATAGATTTAGAGCTAACAATCTTTATGGGTATCAGAGTTTAATGTCATCTATAATTTGAGTCGAATGCGAGAGTGGCGACGAGAGTAATACGGTTGTTCTCTCAGCTCAGTGTGTCAGAGATAGACATTGTTGTAAGTGATACCAGATGATATTGAGGAGTATTGTAAGTTGAGTATAATTGGTCGGTAAGTTAAGTTTGGGACGATTAGATTATATGCATGTCAGATACGTTTTTTTATCTCTGAAGAATGAATTCTTTTTATGTTCATATTTATTTTTCCGCTTTTACTTTAACCATTTTAATCCAAACTCATTAACTTGGGAAACTGTTGAACGGAAGTTCATTAGCATCGATCCATGTGGACACGACAAATTCCTGTAAAAATACTTCTAAAAAATCTTGTGTTGCTTACCGCTACCAACAGACGCTTACACCCACATGGGCACATGACATACCCATAACTCATGCAGCATGCGGTGCATTTCAACGACAATATAAAACAACGAAAAAAATGAACATTACCCTCATCATAGTCAATACATCATACCATGACTGGACAACATGCAACATATACCTGCCCACACTTGCAACAAATGCAATGCACAACCACAACAAGTATTCACACAACCAAACTCGACATTTCACAATTCGACACATCTTAACATACACGAAAACACATATAGTGCATCAAATGGTTGGAATTCTGATATTGAAAATAATTTTAATTGAAAGTACACGAAACCAACTTTCCAACGATTCAAACGACGACTGAAACAAACACTCACAACTCAAGATATAAATTTTAGAAGTTTTAGAAAATTGTTGTTTGTGCTAGTGGTAACTGATTACCTCAAACCTGGTAATCGATTACCTCAGTCTTCCATGCCCTGCCACACAAATTCTGCATCAAGTGATTGATTACCTCAAACCTGGTAATTGATTACCTTACTGAACCAGAGACTAGAAATTCCATTTTTTAACATGTAACCGGTTACCCCCATCATGGTAACCGATTACCTTACCTACAAAATTGATTTTATGTTGTTCCTGCTACAAAAAAGCACTTATTTCACTAATTCAAACAGCCTCACATATCATATAACATGGAATTCGAATTATTAAACTAGTATACATCAACATACATACATTAGAACATGTTTTCACACAACGAACACAATTCAAACATTCAATTTATGCAATTTACACATAATTATGAATACTGACACACAAACTCAATTTCACACCGAATCATCAATATAAACAAAGAGATGCATAAATATGAATGCTAATAATTTACCCACACTCATACGCATATTATCTAGCCCTTAAGTGATAAAAAACTCCACCCTTACCTTAGTGAAGATTCTTCAAGGTTCTCAAATGAAGGTTCTCTAAGTCCTATCTCTTCTTCTCTCTTTCTTTTCTCCTTTCTCCAGACACGTTCGTTTTACATTGATTCCCCCTCTCTAATTTTTCCTCTTCTTCCCACTATAACACTTAGACATTTAATATGATCTTCCTTCCTTACCCCTACTAAATCTTGTGTAAATGACCACTTTACCCTTGTTATTTCTTACTCATACTATCCAATTTTAATTAATAAAATAATTATAACCAATTGTTTAATCTAAATCATTCTCACTAAATTATTTAAATAAAATAATACTAACTAATATTACTAAAATTCTAAATAATTGTTTTTAAATCTAAATAATTTCATTTAAATTATCTAAATTAAAAATAAACCTCAATACCCTTATAGTTCTACACTACCCAACACATATCCTCAACAAAAGACATCATGCCTCATATAATTCACACATACATGAAATTAATCACAAATAATTCACCAATCAATAAATTATAATTTTCGAGGCGTTACAACATACGCAGCGGAAAAGACAACCACTACGGCAAAACGCGTCAACAACAACGACATGGTCACCACGGTTCATCCCAACACTGTGGTGACATCTCTAAACTAAGATGTTATTATATTATTTTTGGTTTTTGATTACAAATTATTTGTATATAACAACGGTTGAGAAGCCAACTATGGTGATACCATCAAGCTTTCATGGGTTCGAACCTCAACGCCATAATATATATTATTCCTTTTATACTAAGGTGCACCTTTTCTTTTTTATTTACTTTTAAATTAAAAACTTACAAGTTATGACTACGGTTGTTTGTTTCCACCGATGTGATATATTTTGTTTTTTATTTATTTATAATTCTAAATTTAACTCTGGTGCTTCCTTATGAAATTTCATTATGAAAATAATATATCATAATGGTTAATGGTATAGATCGTGGTAGTATCTTTATAATATTGTACACCCCTAGTTTGTTTGTCTCTTCAGTATCCTTTTTTCCATTAAAAATATAAACTAGACGAAATGATACACAATTTCAACCCTAAACCATAATGTTCAATACTATGAAACAATTTTCAATTTCAACCAAAACACCATCGTTCACCCTAGCTTGCCTCTTCAGTATCCATTCTTCACTATGTATTTTTCATTTTCGTCATCATCGTCACGATCATTATGGAAGGACGAGTACAACAACCAAGTTATCACCGTCGAGAAGGAAGATAACAACAACACCATCATTGCCGCAAGGAAGGAAGACAACAGCAACACCAACACTAACATCATTTACTTAGTCATCACGTTTAGGGTACGTAAAATATTTCCCCATCTACAATCAACTTCATTTGCCATTGTTGTGGTTGATGTTGTTTATGTTGTGGTTGTTGTTTATGTTCTTGTTGTTGTTGTTGTTTATGTTCTTGTTGTTCATGTTGTTGTTGTTGAACATAGATGTCGACCTTGTCGAGTTCTACATCAGATTGTAGCAAAGATACTCAAATGAATGAGTGTTATGTGAATGAAACTCAAATAATTGAAACTCGATTGAAAAGATCACAAAGAGGTGTCACAATAATGCCCCAATTCACATCAGTCTGTAACTCATTAGGTGTAAAAATTTCGATCGAGTTTGATTCGTTCTATAAAGTAGTGGATTGTCAACATTACTCTACTTTTAAGAGTTATGTTGTGTTCTCTGCATGTAGCAAAGTCAGTATTCTGATAGATGATTGAAGAGAAGTGGATGATAAAGTCAAAGACAACATATGGACAGACATTACAGTATTACATACTATAATTTTCATATATTTGATATCACTACCAATAATTTCTAATTCATACTTATATATTAATTAAAATGTAGTTGAATTTTGAGTTTATCGATAACTCAAAGTTGAAAAAAATGGATATCGTATGCTGGTACTCATTGGAGGGGATTTAAGTCACAACTCACAATTGACAACATTACGAAGCCTAAGAGCGGTCTTGATCGTCCATGGATTCAATATAGTTTTATATCGAAGAAGGCGTGGAACAAATTTGCATAGATACGTCATTCTGAGGAATTCAAGGTTAGTACTAGTCTTATGTAACTGATAATGTTATGCTAATGAGTTATAAATATTAATCATATACATTTTTCACTATGTTAATAAAAGGTTAAAAGCGAAGTAGAAATAGAAAACAAGGCAAAAGACATGTACCCCTATAGATTATCTCGTGAGGGGTTACAAGAAACTTGAGAAAAGAATCATATTTGAAAAACAAGAAATAAGAGATAATCGTATCCCATCTCCACCCTCAAGACATGAGAAATAGAAGAGGGATCGATTAAGACTAATGGAAAGTACACCTCTGAGGCATCAAGAGTATTTTCTGATAAAATTGTAAGTATATGATTTGTTTTGCTTATGTTATTTGTTATTTAAATGCGTCGATAACAATATATGTAAGTTTCTCATGTTGTGTAGGATAAGCTGGTTGAGGCGGCCGCGAAGGTACATTTTTTCTAGAAGCACGACATGACATATTAGTAGAAGATATCAGAATAGATGAGCATGAAGAGCATGTAGGTGGTGTTGGAGAAGGTGTCAGCTTGTGGTCATACTTTGGGTCTCAAAGAAAAAGTACTGAAACCCCATAATTGAATACACAAAGACAAAAGATTGAGAATGTTGAGAAGAAATTGGAAGAACAAAGGGGGATGTTTGAAGAGGAGAGGGAAAAAAGGGAGAAATAAATGGAAAAGTTTCAAGAGTTATATTTGGTATATGCTTTACTTGAGATGTTAGTGTTTTATCGAAAATGTATGATATATATATATATATATATATATATATATATATATATATATATATATATATATATATATAGTGCTTATTTTTGTTTTATGTTCTAATTGAATATTATGATGTAGAGATTAAGTGAAAACCTCAAACAACATAGAAATGAAGATCACTGTTACATTAATGGTGATGATGATGATCAAATTCCAAGTAGAAGTGTTATAAATCGTGCTTCTATAAAAGTAAGTAATTTTTTAGCCCCTCCCCCTCTAGATAACCACAATGAGATATTTGACCCTAACACAAATGACATCACCAAGCTATACATGACTATTATAGAGATAAATGATTCGCAATCTCTCCCGCTAGAACATTGTCCAAATTTAGATGTATTCTATTACACTCTTGAAGATGTAAGGGATTTTATATGTGGATATAAGTGGTTTGACGTAGGGATATTGCAAGTTTGGTGCACTTTAAAATTCTGGTATGAAAGACTCAGATGTCGAATATGATGTTGAGACATCTTATCTCTTACTTATAAACATGGTAAGGTATGCACAACAACACATTTAAAATTCTGATATATCAGAGTCAAACATGCTTCAGGATGTTGTGACATCTAATAGGACATTCAATTCAGGTACTGCATGAAATATAAAATAGAAAAGCTATAAAGAACACAACAGAATTGTTAACCCAGTTCGATTAAATCAATATACTATAGGGGCTACCAAGCCAGGAAGGAAATCCACTATGTAGTATCAATTCAAAGACTTCTCAGCAAACACCTAAAATTTAAAATATTCTCACTTAATCACTACTTGTGCAGCTTCTACTCAGGAACTCCTAAATATGAGAAACTCATCCTCACTTCTAATCACCTCAGTGATGTCTCACAGTCCTCAACAATCAATTGCTGATATTGACGACTTCAAACCTACACAACTATTCAAAATAGAAGCAACACTTCCATTACAATACTTTAACCTTGCTTAGCAGCTTCAGTTAAGTACAATCCACCTCTTTCTTAGCAGCTTCGAGGTTTACAAATACACAACCACAACAGGGTTCCTTGTTGCTTATGGCTGCACAAGAAAACAACCCTAATGATATTACATTTTTGGTTTATTTGGTTGGTTCTAAACTAGGTTACAAGGTTTCTTTTATAACCTATTCCCAACTGGATTTGGGCCTAAACAATCACAGCAATAGCTACTACAAATATGCAGAAAAAATTTGCTTACAAAATACAAAAAGATCTTTAAATATAAAGACCCCTAAAATATCTCTAAATATAGAAACTCTATATTTTTCCATATTTTTTCATCCATTTAAATTGAGTCTTCAAGATCTTCTACAATCAACGCCATTGGATTGAAATAAATCTTCAAATAAATTGTTTCTGTTGAAACCAAAACAAAAACTTCAATCCATCTTCAGAAGTTCATGATGTCGAATGAACTGTCTTGACATCTTCTTCAACATGTTGTTCCAGATGTTGAAATATTTCAACACAACTTGTTTGGGCACACACAAAAGGATTCTTTGCTTTATATTTTCTGAGTTTTGCAAAGATCTTGTACATATACATTGCTGCTATATTTGTTTTACAAAATTTATGCCAATTTACAGAATTACAATCTCCCCTTTGGAAAATTTTGGCTAAAACAAATATATAAAATAATACATAAAAAACAACAGCAAAAAGATTACATAGCATGACTGAAAAAACAATAGTAAAAACAAACTCTCCACTAAGTCAAAGCATGTTGTTTGAAATCTTCAGCAACATTCACAATCAAAATACCATTCACCTATTCTTCCAGTGGAAACATTAGTAATGGTCAAGGAGTAGAAAGTCCCGAAGTCTTGGCCGAACTAATCCATTAAGACCTCTCTCCATTCAGGTTCTACAGAACCCTTCCCCTCAACATGTTGAACATACTCCATATAGGTGACTAATGGTGACATAAGAAACCATCCTATTTTCCCCTTATGTAACTCAGAGCACAAGTCACAATTGTGTTCAACAACTCAGGACACAAGTGTTGCACCCCAAAATTTGCCCTCACAAGACAAGACTTTGTGTACTAAGAGGTTCATAAGGTTCACAAGACATCTTATGAGGTTCACAAGGTTCACAAGACATCTTATGAGGTTCACAAGTTTCACAAGACATCTTATGAGGTTCACAAGGTTCACAAGACATTTCATGAGGTTCATAAAGTTCACAATTAGTCAGAGGATTTGACAATTCCCTCAGACAATGCATCCTCCTAAGCAAGGCATCCAAAACTAGGGTTTTGACTTTAATCAGGATAAATGAACTTCCAAGACTTCAAGTGAGCTTCATAACATCTTATATGTGTTTAAGAATCCCCATTACAAGTTTCAAGACTTTTCCCAAAGGTTTGCTCAGTCAGATGATCAGATAAGTCAAAATCAGTCAAAGCAGTTAAAAAGTCAAACTGAGGTCAACTGTGGTCAAACCAAAGTCAAACTTCATGATTTTTTTTCAACATCAAGTATATGAAGTAAAATTCATCATTTGATCAAGGTTTGATCATGATTCATCAAGGATATTTCAGATCATCAAGAATCAGAGGTTTCTATATTAGGGTTTCCTCAGGAAAAGTCAACTGAACTTTGACCAGCCATAACTTTCAAATGCTTCATCAAATGTTTCCCATCCAAAGCTCATTTTGAAGGAAATTGAATTCTCTATACTTTTTGTCTCACAAGCCAAGCCCAAAAATGCTTCTTTTGGAAGGTATGAGCTAAGACATTATAGGTCCTTTTGAAAGTCAACAAAAAGTCAACAACTTCAAAAGGGCATAACTTGAGAATGGTAAAAAATATGGACATGAAATCAATTGGGTTGGTTAGAGAACTCTTTAAGCTTTCCAAAATGTCCAAGAACACCCTCATAGCATTAAAATTGAAGGATTTGTGCCCTTGCAAAGTTGGGGAATTTTTGGGTGGTTTATGAAGTAAATGGGGTCTTAAAACCATAATTCTTCAAATGGGCTGAACTTTTTGTGACCCAAGGTGTTCCATGAAATCATGCACGAAATTTATTTAATATTTTCATAATTTTATTCATTTTATTTTATTTATTATGATTTTTTATATTAAAAATCATTTTAAATTCAAATAAAATATAAAATATGAAGATTTAAAAAATATTTTGATTCTAGAAGGTCATGAAAGTTAATTGGATCAGATTGATTTGAAAATTATGGTGATTGTCTTAAAATAGCAAGGTTGTATTCAAGAATATTTGATTTTTAAAGCATGATCTTTTTCAATCTCCTTGATCCAAAAAGTCCAAAGAATAATCACATGTTTTGACCTAATTTCATCAAGTGGTATATATACAACATGAACACAAGCATAGGACACGAATTGGCTGCCTCAAGAGTAAGTTTCAAGTTCTCAAAATTTCATCAAAAATTCCAAATTCAGATCCTTCATCACAAAGCTTTTCAAGGTATTCTAAGGACACTACAAGATTCCTCAAGCATCCCTGAATCGAAACCATTCCCCACATGTCTCTGAATCATGCCATAATGCATAACCCGAAGCATACATGTTCTTAATATATTTTTCTTCGATTCATTGCATTTGCTTGTTTATAATGAATTTTGGCTGCGTATTAATGTTTGTTGTTGTTCATAGATGGTTTCTGGAATGTTTTGTGAAGAACCATGGCCGAATCATGAAAGCACCATTGTTAGGGTTTGAATGGCCGTTTAGGGTTTCTTGATTGCACTAACATAAATAAAATCTAAAACCATAGATCAATGCCAATCAATCTCTGGATCATATTTGTATAATTAATTTGATGAAATTTTGCAATTTTGATGATGATTAAGATTCGTAGGTTTTGCTGCAAGGGAAAATTCGCAGGAAAGCTTGTAGTTAATTTCGCAGCAAAATTTGCAAGAACCAAGGAAGAAGATGAAGTTCTTGGCGCGCTTTCTGGAATTTAAATTTTGTTTTAATATTTTATGGTATTGTTTGTAATTTATTTCACAGATGCATGGTTGTCTCAGTTGGTTAGTGTGTGCGCGTTTGAGGTTGAGGGTCCTGGGTTCGAATCCCCCCAGGCCCTTTTGTATTTGTTTTGTTTTTTTGTTGTGATTTTTGCAGGTTTAAAATAAAAACAATTGTATGCCATTAACTATCACCAGCGCGCAGCTGGCCCAGTGGTTGGCTTGTTGGTCTGGAGGGAGTAAAGCCTAGGGCCTGGGTTCGATCCCAGCCCCAGGTATGTTTTCTTTCTCTTTTTCTTCCTTTTATTTTATTTGTTTATATTTTATAATTAAATTTAATTAATTTCTTAAAATATTAAAATGAATATATATTATTTCTTATGCCTAAAAATTCATGTTTTTTATTTCAAACTTTATTTTCAAAATTTAATTATTTATATTTTGTATGATCATATTATTAAATAAATATAATTTGTAAATAAATAAATTTGTGTTGTTAATTAATAAATAAAACCCTATTTTATTTTTTCTAACTTATAAACCTTAAATTATTTATGTTAACCTTAATATTTTCATATAAAACCTAATATTTTCTAAATCCTAATTTTTTTTATAAACTTTAATTGTATTATAAATCTTAATTTATTTATTTGTAAATTTTAATTATGTACACTATTTTATAATTTGTTTATAATTATTATTGAATATAGCTTTCATATGTAAATAATTTAATTAAAAAGTAAACCCTAATTTATTTTTCTAAATAGTTAAAAAACCTAATTTTATTTTGTAAATTTAATTTATTATTGTGTATAATTAAATAATTAGACTATTAATCATATTTTATTAGTATATAATTGTTATTTAAAATTCTTAAAAAAATATATTTATTTGATTAATTGTGAATTTTTAATTTATTTCTATATTATTATACTAACCACATTATATTTATTTATTTTGTTTATTATTATTAACTTTCTTATATTTATTTTTGTTTATTGTTACTAACCCACTTAATTATTTATTTATTTGCTTATTTTAATTACTTTAATTATTATAATGTAATTGTATCCCTTATGTAATAGTTTTAGTAATTTTTATTATTTATTTTTAAATGCTATGGTTAGTAAAATAGGGAGTGTAAAACATGTTTGTATGTAAACTTGAATTTAGATCATTAACACTTAAAGATAAATATCTGAATTGGTACACTCACACACGTAAGTCGATCCTGGATCGCCATCTCACTTCTTAAGGGTTACCTCTCAAGTTGCCTAAACAAAAGGTCAAGTAAGGTGTAAAGCAAAGTCCCTCATTTTGATCTTGAACCTTCATTTGCAAGGCTCTACATTTCTCAGTATCGTGACCGGGTGCGTTGGAATGAAAGGCACACCTGGTATTAGCATCATAATTCTTTGGGAGGTTGAGAGGATCTAGTGGAGCCAACGTCCTTAACTCAACCAAGTTAAGCTTCAGGAGTTGTAGCAGTAAAGCAGCATAAGGCATAGGAATGGAGTCAATCATCCTATTTGCCTGAGATGGCCTATGTTGAAAGGGGCGCTATTGTTGGTTGCTGTTGTTATTGTTGTACGTTCTTTGTTGCGGAAAATGAGATTGTTGCTGATAGTGATGTTGTTGTTGTTGTTGAGGAAATAAAGGTTGTTGTAGAACTGGGGCCGGGATGGTAATAGCTGCTATGGATCTGTGAGAATACTGGGGTCTGCCCCTGCTTGCATGGATAACATTTGTTTCACCCGCCCTTCAGGGTCCTTCAAAAGGTTTTCTGGGGTTGTTGGAGGAACTGGCACCATTGTCAGCTATAACTACATCGGCAAAACTGGTAGAAGAGAAAGCATCAAGTCTATCAATATAAGTTCCCTACAGGGTGTTTATAAACATGTCAGCCATTTCCCGTTCAGACATGGGTGGCTGGACAGCGGCAACAAACTGTCTCCATCTTTGAGCATAATACCGAAAGCTTTCCCTTGAAGACTGAGACATGCCCATTAGAAGAGTTCTATTAGGAGCCATGTCTAGGTTGTACTAGTATTGCCGGATAAGGCTTCAGCCAAGTCTTTCCAACATCTTATAGTGGCCCTTGTCAGATGCGAATACCATTCTCTTGATGCTCCAGTCAGGCTGTCCTCAAAATAGAACATCCATAACTTCGCGTCCATGGTATAAGCCTTGAGTCTTCCTAAGAAAAACTGCAGATGAGTACGCGGAAATGAGGTACCATTATATTTTTCAAAGCAAGGGGGTTTGAATTTGTGGGGAATTCTCACCCCATCTACAAGCCCCATATCCATTACGTCAAAGCCTAAAGAATTCTGGGATTCCAAGGATCTCAGCTTTTCAGCAATCTCATCCAACCTTCTATCATACATCTCATCCCCAGCCCCAATAACAGTGAATTGTTCTTCTTAGGGATCCTCTTGCAGGATTCTGCCCCCAGCAGTATTACCTTGAACATTCCTTGTGCCATTAACATCTGGGTTCAAATGGGGCCCATACTCTGGTGGGTCGATACGAGGCTGCCCCCGTTTATTATTGTTGGTTCCTCCTATTCCATGGTGGGGTTCTTCAGGTGTTTGCCTTTCCACCAGCTCTCTCAGCCTCTCTTGGCTCTGGGCTAAGCCAGTCATCACAGCCATAAACTGGGTCATTTGGTTTCTCATTTCGACCCTTTCGTTTGCCATCTGATTTCTCACTTCATTCAGGTCCTGCTGTACCTGATCCATCTGAATGCCTGGAAGGTTGTTACTCGTTGGGTACCGGTGTGTGTGGTTGACAGGGAACACTCTGCGACGAGAAATGTTTCCTGAAAGCACAACAAAGTGAGAAACAAATAATAAACAAAAACCTACAAAACAAAAAAATGTTAGTATGTAATGCACTATGCTTATTTGTTTTCCAAGGTATTCGATTTGGTTTTTGGTTTTGACCTTTCCTGACCTCGAGGAAGTGCTTGATGATGTTGAGAGAAAGCCCACCAAAATAAAACAAATTGATATATTACAGATGATGAAAACACATAGTCTGTTTTACAATACATACCTGTGGTGGGTCAAAAATACAACAAAAAGGAAAAGTACATCAAAATGAGAGAAATACAAGCAAAGGGAATCAGACATCCAATCCAAAGTCATCTTCCCTGACTTCCTTCAGGAGTGCCTCAGTCACCGGACCAGCTGGGTGCTCTGTAATGGTCCTAATGAGGAGGTTCCTGATAACAATGGCATTAGTCAGCTTCTTATGCCTGTCCTGATCCTTTGATCTATTTAACCCCGCCCGGAGTTTCAATTCTGATATCTCCTTCTGAGCTGCCAACAAAGCTTCCTGCTGCTTCTTCTCATTGGCCTCCAGCTGCTTAATCTTGGCCTGAGTCCTCTGGTATTCTTGTGCACGGGCTTCGGTGATCCTGATCCACCTAGCCTGGCTTTCCTCCAGGTAATGTTCAGCCCTAGCTTTCTGAATCTTGGCCTCCTTACAGGCATTCTTCAAAACCAGCTCCCCTGCTCTTGCTTTCCTTATGTAGTCATCTGTTCTCTCAATCTTGGTAAGATGCTCAGTCTTGAGTCTTTCCAATCTCTCAATGTCCAGGCGACCGTCATTCCTTTCCCAAAGAGTCTTCTTCAGGGCCTCAGATAGCTGATTATTCCTCTCTTTCAGCTTTTCAAATTCCTCCAGGCTAACAGTTGCTGCAGGCTGTACTGCAGAAGGTCCAGGTGTGTCTTCTAAGGTGAAAGGCATCCTGATGATCTGAGCTCTAGTACGGGACCAGTCAGAGTACTGAGCTGAAGCAACATTGTTGCACCTTCCAAGCATGGTTGTCCCTTTGGTCTGGATGTTGTCCCAGGCCCAGGCAGCTTTCCTGACAACAATTGAATTAGGTTGCACTTCACAGTATAGGGTCTCAGCTAAATCTTGTCCTCTGGGAGGGTGAACTAAGGAATATCCCAATTGTCTCTTAAAAAGTAAAGGGTTGTAATTGATGCAACCTTTTACTCCTATTAGAGGAAAATTAGGGTATTGCCCACAGCTGGTAATAATATCATTGCCTTTGGTGCTCTGGGTGCACCACCTGATGTCGTCTGATGTTAAGGCAATGAACCTCTTGGCCCAATTATTCTGCTGGTGTGGGTTCAAGAAAGCATCTGATTTTGGCAGGTGTCTGAGTAGCCAAGAGTAGAACAAGGGAGCACAGCATCTGACCAACTTCCCCCTTTGCTTTTCATTTCTCTGATGGATGGAGTAATAAATATCTCCTAGCAATGTAGGCACTGGGTTCCTCAACAGGAACAAGTGGATGGCATTCTTACTCACAAATTTAGGCTCATCTGCAAACAATATAGCCCCATATATGCTGAGGGCTAAAAGTGCACAGACTTCCCTCCATTCTCCCACGGTAGCCTTCAGGATGGCTTGAGAAATCAAGAAGTCCAGATGTAAACCAGGAATCCCAACTTTTGTTGTCATATTTTGCTCAATAAGGGCAGGCTCCAAGTGCAATGCCCTTGCTATCTCTTCACTTCTGGGAGCAGTCATCTCTGGGTTAAAAGGGATCCCTCCTCTGATAGGCACTCCAATCAACAAAGAAAACTCTTCCAACAGAGGCCCTATCTGAAAGTCTGGAAAGGTGAAGCATCTAAGTGGAGAGTCATAAAACTGCAAGCATGTGTGGATCATGCTTCTCTAAGAAGAATCAAGATCCATAACCATGTCCAAAATACCCCCATAGTGATCTCTAAACAGTGGGATATGGTCAGGTGTGATGAGTGACTGGACCTTCCTGATACCAGTCAAGATGGGCTCAAAGAAGTGATAAGATATGTTGCTCTTCCTTGGAACATCCATGAGTGCTGATGAAGAAGCTGAAGTCAAATGCCGATGAAGATCACTGACTGAGGAGCTGGAGGTAAGTCTCTGACAGACTGATGCAGGTGAGTCTCTGACAGACTGATGGAGGTGCTGAAGGAGATAGCTGAAGCAGATGCTGAAGAAGATAACTGAAGCTGAGGTCTAAGCAATAGAAGGGGTCAAAACCAAACCAAGTATGATATGATGGATACCCTGAAAAATAAATAAACAAATGTTAAATGATGCAATGATGATATATGCAAATGATATGCAAGGGTTTGTAATCAAGAGCTGGATCTGATTATCTGTCTTGGTATAAGGTCCATGTATGTTCGAATGTCCAGATGGAGGTTCAGAAATCCGGTAACCAGGGTGTGGGACTTAAATAAACAGTCACATGTCCAAGGTTAATCACAAGAACTGTCCAAAGTGAATTATTCTTAAACAATACAGTAATAGGGTATGATGTGGCCAAGGGTTCCTGCAAACCTGTAAACAACCCAACCCCCTCACATGTAATGTTCTAGAACAAAGATCCTCAGACTTGGATCAGTTATGAGAAGTGTAAACACTTCTAACCCGGAGGTACAGTGTTTACAATAACCATAAAGGATCCTCCTCTAATTCACCCCAGATTCTGAAGGTCAAAATAAAGGTCATCCAGACTTAGCAGGCTTCCCAGATAGCCCTAGCACTACAGGAAATCTGTAGCACAGAGTTCTCAAGAAGAAACCCACATCTGAACCGTGTTTCATATTCCCGCACCAGACCGAAATGGAATGGGAAAGAACATGAACCACTCTAGCCTAGGTGTCACTTAGGTCCCAGGTATAGGACCTTAATCACTCAGTGAAACCCCACCCACCAAGGAAAACCAGATCCAACACAATGATAATGACAGTATGATGTATAAAAAACTGTAAACGAAAGCAATAAATAAAGTTGTACATAAAGCAATAAATAAAGCAAATGAACAAGCACAATTAGCACATAACACCCCCGTAAACACAAATCAAACAAGCGTTAGGAGGAACCCACAAAAAGAACCAGAAGCCCTGGTTGCAGTATAAGGCTCCCCAGCAGAGTCGCCAAGCTGACGCTCCCGCCAAATGACACCTGGTCAGAAGGGGTACAGACGCGAACGGTCGGCGAAAGGAGAGAACATGAAGATGAACTGAAAAGAGTCGCCAGCTAGGCATTTTTATCCCGTAGGAAAGGTAATGCTGCATAAACCTAGGAAAAGATGGATAAGACGATCACGAACCAGAGAAACTGAGAAAGGGGGTTGGTTACAACCTAAGAAGGTATGAGCACCCAGATTGTCCGTCGTATTCGACGGGATACACGCTTGAAAGATTGTGTTTAAAGGGGTAGTGTCAGTGCTATTTAGTGTGCAAAAACTAGAAATGAATACAAAAGTCAATGCAAAAGAAGTGTGAAGTGAAGAAAAGGAGTGTCAGTGTAAGAAAAGAGTGTAATGCTCAAGACAATGAGCTTTAAAAGAGTAATGCTGGAGGAAGGGGAATATACAGAGACTCTTGTTCGATAACAGTTAAGTTATGCCTACGTATCCTCTCGTGCAATGAGGAAGTCAGAACACCGTAGTTCGACTCAAAGAGACTGAAAGATAAATTGACTGGTGAACTGCTTACTTGTCTATGCTCAAGTGTATGACCTGTCTGGCTCGGGTGCAAACTGTCTTGCATTAGACGGAAGAAGCGAGTTCTCGATTATGAGTGAATGAGATGAGAAAAGAATCCCGGAGGAGACGATTATTGTTTGTTTTTGGTGTTTTCAATCTTTTATTTCTTTTTGTGTTTGTCATAAGAAAATGAGCTTAAGCCTAAACCAAGGGTTAGTAAACTCATCACATCCTCCCTCTGATTAGGGGTAATGAGAATACCTTAAGTATGAAGTAAACACCTCACACTTAATCACCATGATGTAGGAATAAGATCATTAACCTACTTGCAATTATTTAGATGTTTTTGGAGTTTTTGTTGAGTGTTAAGTAATGAGTTTAAGCCATAATCAAGGATTTAATGGACCCATTACACCATCCTAATAGAAGGATAATAGATGAGAACATTTAAGTTGAGGAAGATACCTCAACTTAATCCATGATTAGGGATTAACCTCATGACAAAACAAAGCCTTTATTGAAGTGGATTTTATTTAATGGTAAGATCAAGAAGTGAATTTTATGGTTTGTAAGACAACTTGAGGGGGACTTGTCCATTAACACTAGGGTTAGTCCTTCTTAACCAATTAAGGAAGAATTAGAACCCTAATGCAAGACCCAAGTTACAAGCTTAATGTCTTAGTGATTATTAGATGAATTGATTAAGGGATTTAAACACATTAAGGGTTTAACACTTAGGATTAAAGTTATACACTCCATCCTAAGAGAAGGATGCAGGCATAACCTTAATCACAAAGCCTTAAAACCTTAAAGGTTTAGTCCCTGATTAATAGATGAGAAGAGAGACACAAAAGATGACACAAAGGTAAAACTAAATGGGGGACTAATCAAACCCTAATTCTGATCATGCTTGGGTGTTCCTAGGGTTTATGAGGCTTGCAAGAGATCTTCAGGAAAAAGCCACCAAGGAGAAGCAAGATGGAAGGAAGAGAAGCAGGAGAAGCAAGTTAACTTACTTCACTTAAGAAGATAAGTTACTTGAAGAAAGAAAGTGAAGGAGGGACATGAATGAGCAAGCTCACTCTAATACAAATACAAAATGCAGCAATGAATGCATAAGAGAGGTGAGAAGAGATTGTGAGAAGTGAAGGCAAATTCACTTCTCAAAGTAACTTACCACCTGAAAAGTTAGTAAAGGAAATGAAATGAAATGAAAATGAAATGAATTCAAGGATGCAAACCAAAAACAGAAGCATATTCATGATGCAAATGATACTAAGAGATGGTGCAAATGTATGTCAAGATATGTGAATGATCATACAAGCAATGAAGATGCTAATGAAACATGAAAGGAGGCATGAAAGTTCATGAAAACACATCTAATGAAATGAATGTATAACATGGCAAATGGATTATGCAATGATCAAACATGATTCTAATGTGTCCTAAGATGTCTTAGAAGTCATGTGAATGTATGAAATGTCATGTAAAGTTAATGAATGCAAGCATATGCAAGAGGTATGCAAAGGAAGATGAGAAATTAGTGTTTTCATGCAACATGAGATGCAAAACTCAAAAACAGAAGCAAATGACAAGATAAAAAATTGAAAATACAATCAAAAGAATCCTAACCCCATATGATTTCATACCCCAAAGGAGAAGACTTAACTCTTAAACCTAAGGGACTTATGATTTTTCCAAGTTATCTAGGGTTTTAAGGTACCTAAAGGGAAAAATGCCAATCAAATAAAAAATGCAGAAGAAATTTGTGACAAAATTATGTTAGAAATTACATTTAAAATGAAGATTAATGCAAAAAGAACCATTGTCATACCATTCTTGGTTAGGCAGAAAATAATTCTTGAAGTTAGGGTTCAAAAATGGGATTTTATGAACCCTAAATTCAAAGAAAAAATGTCAAAATGATTCAAAACCAAAAAGAAATTTGTGTGGATGGTATTACAATGTCTCTAAATGTTTAAAGATGCAATATGAATTTTTTGGGATTTTTTAGAAACCTAAATGATATTTTAATTAATTAATTTTCATTAATTAATTAAAATAAACATTTAAATGCCAAAAAAATAATTTTTAAATGCAAAAAATAAAAATAAAAATATTTTTGGGTTGAGAAAATTATTTGAAATCAAAATGCAAAAAGAAAATATTTTTTGGATTTTCTATGTATTTTTAATAAATGATACAAAATAAATGAGAAAAATATGAAATAAAATTGAATTAAAACAAAAGTCAAGGGATCAAGTGGACAAGATTTGAACTGGGGAGGGGCTAGTTGACTGGCGCGCTATTGGACGGCTGGGATTGTCTCTGGGAAAATTAATTTAATTAAACTAATTAAATATGTTTAGCGTTTTAATGAAACCATCTGGGCCATTCACGCGCGCGGCAAACCTAAGATCTAAGGGTCAACATTTAAACTCAGCTAATTAATGAGATTAGCCCTAATCTCTTTCAGGTGACCAGAACAGTGTTCTGGTCATCTTCTTCGGCCACTCAAACTTGCTAACTCTCTCAATTCGTAAAATAAACTCACCAAACTCTCCAGAAATGATCCCTAACTCATTCTAAACAAGATTCAGCCAGCAAAAATCATTTATTTCACATGAACATCAAGATTCGAAGCAAAACGGAAAATTACTCAGAAATTTCAGAAGCTTCATACATGCTTAATATTCAATCATTTTCAAAACCAAAAGGTGCAGTGTGATCAGTGAAGCATGAAGAACAATCTAAGAACTTAAAATTTCATTTCTGGAAAATTTGTTCTTGAGGTTACCTGAGTTGAAGCTTTCGAAACTGGCACTTTCTGGGCTCTTCTTTGGTGCTTTTCCACTCCCCTTGATCCCCTTATGCTTCTAGAATGCTTGAAAGGAGTTTATATGGAGTGTTTTGAAGGTTTCAGTTCAGAGGTGATGAAAATCGTGTTTTTGTTTGAGGTGGTTTCAGGCCAATGTGAGGGGTGGGAAATGATCTTGGGGTTATGTGGAGATGATTGGTGAAAGAATTTTGAAGTTTTGATGGCTGGTTTGAAAGTTTCGAAGAGATGAAGTTTTGAGAGGATTTTGGCAATCTGAGCTATGGCTGTGTTTCAGGCTTGTGTGTTGTGTGTTATGGCTTGGGTTTGATCCACATAACATGCTGTGATAGGCCAGAGAGTGGGTGGTGGCTGCAGCTGATTGGTATGGGCTTCTTGCCAAAAAAGTCAAAAGTTGAGTACTTGAGGTAGGGACAAGAATGCAGTTGGCTTTTTGGCATGTCCATGTGCAGCTGAGATCAAGGATGACCGTAGATTCAATCTTGAGGCAATTCAGCAAGTTGAAACAAAGTTATGGGGTGTTTTGCAATTTGGAGAAAGTTTGGCCCCTTTGAGATTTCTTCATGGGCAAGGCATGAAAACTTGAGATTCTTTGGGAAATTCTGAGTTTTAGACATTGCACAATGTTGGTATGATGCTTAGAAGTGTATTTGAAGTCACAAAATGGCTTGGCAAGTGGTTTTGCAAAAATCCCTCTTTGATGCATTCTTGAAAATTATGTGATTTTTGCCAACTTTGACAAGCCATAACTTGAGTTCCATAATGAATTAGAACTTATTCTTGTACTTTTTGAAAAGGGAATGATCCAATCTACAACTTTCATGACCAACAATTTTTCATTTGAAGCATTTTTGGTTGAGAAAGAGGAGGTTGAAAAAATTTCCCAAAATGGAAAGTTTACATTACAAGTCATTTCCATTTTTGGCAACTTTTGGTTTAGCTCACTTTTCTTTAATTTTGCGAACTTCCAAGAACTTAAATGATCAAATAAAGACCTTAAAACTTCAATTTGATGAAAAATCCACTTTGGTTCCATGTTGGGGGGCTTCAGATGCCCTGATTTTGCTCTGACTTGCTCAAGAAGTTACCCAGTGATCAGATGACTTCCACAATGAATTTCTTCATCAAACTTGGTATGTATGATCCTTATAACATATTAAGACCAATAGAAACAAGAATGACCAAATTTTTTGGAGTTGTGGCCTCTGAAACCAAAACCCTAATTTTAGGTCATCTGTGTAGTTAAACCCTAGCTCAGCTTCCATGCTTTCTCAGTTCTTGTGATTATTTGACTTCCTTGATCTTTGGAGGATAAAATATGATGATTGAACACACATGGACCATCTTGAGATGATTGAAGACCTTTGGAGTGGCTCAAATGGATCTTGGATGACTCAGATCACAAACCCTAGATGCAGATGAATTTGAACTAATGCAGTGAAGCAAAAATGCAACATGATATGATATGATTAAAATTATGCAAAGATGAAAGATCACAAGCCATGGTGTGAACTTAGTGAGGGAAAATTTAGGGTGTTTACAATCTGCTCTCAAGGAAGCTATGTGTATGTTTCGAGCTTTCCAATCGTAGCTATTTATTTTCATCATTATCATCCTATTGTGCTTCCGGTTTTTCAATTTGGACATTATCCGGTCCGGCCATGGTTATTTGAAAAGGGCCTTCTTGGATAAATTTCCAAATTTTTCTATCAATAGAGTTGATATGGATGTGCATACAATCTTTCCAGTGACTATAGTTTTCTCCGGTAAAAACTGGAGCTCTATTGTACGCCCCCGTTGGATCGTTTTCCATTTTCCAATAAGTTGTATGTGAAGCACTAGATGAACTGGTGCTCTTGATACCACTTGTTAGACGATAGCGCGGATCTAGAAGGGGGGTTGAATAGATCCCTTTTTTAAAAATTATCTTTTCAAAATTAAGTTAAAAGAGAATAGCGGAAGTTTCCCGGAAAATCGTCTAGTTCAAATTAGAAGTCACCGGAGATCGGATATGCGTAAAACTCAATTGGAATGAAATGATGACTAGATGAATTAATATTTCACAAATGATTCACTTGAATATTCAGCACTTGATAAAACTATTCTTAACAATGATTGTAGAAGAAATCAAGCACAAAGATATTGATTTTGTGTGATTGAGCTTTTTATCAAACACTTGGAGTGCACTCTCCAAAGGCAATTTTGTTGTATCAACTAATGCAGAATTTTACCCACTCTAGTTAACACTTTTGAGTGAAGCAATATATCAAACACTTTAAATGTACTAATTTGATACACCACAATTTTCAAGCACACAATATCAATATTAATAAAAGTAAAATGCGAGAAATGAAAAGAACACGAGGAATTTGTTGAGGCAGTTCCTTCACCGTCCTCGCTCGAAGTACTTTGCCCCCAATTCAAAATTGAATTGGGAAATTTTATTAAATCACAATTGTTTTACAAGAAGAGAAATGAATTAACCAACAAATCAAACCACGTTGAATGTGCTGTCAAATCTTCTTCTTGTCCCTTGATTCAAAGTAGAATCAATTCTTCCACACGTGTCGAGAAAGCCTCCAATTAAATGCTCCCTTATTGCAAGAATACACGATACTTCAAACTTTGAGCACGACTGAGTTTCTCCCACACTTGTGAACCCACAAAGACTTTCGCAATCCTCCGTCTACCGTAATATGAGAGAATGATCCACTTGATCTTCAATCTTCTTCACTCGGCTGTATCTACGAACAGTCAATGTGTGCAAAACCCCCAAATCTTCAATGATCTTGGAGGATAAAATCCTTCGGATTTTTCCAAGGAAACCCCACACACTCTAAACCCAATCTGAAATTCTGATTCACGATTGAACGTTATCTTCAAAACGTACACCAAGATCAAACAAAGATTGTTGTGTGTAATTGTTTGATTGATGCAAGAATGAAGAAGATGAAGAGAGCTATGTGTATATCTTTCACTTTCCTTGTTATAAAACTTCTCAAAAGAAATTAAGCAGCTATTTATATTGGTTAGAGAAAATAAACATAAGAGAGGGAAAAATTTAATGAAAAAATGAGTCAGCACAGTAATGAGCCGACTCAAATCATTAAATGAGCCGGCTCAAACTTACAGATGAGTCGACCAAAATAAACAGAGAGGCAGCCTGTTAAGACCCGTGGAAAATGAGAAGAAAACACTTCTTGATGAGTCGACTCATGAAGGGTTTTGAGTCGGCTCATCCTCACACATGAGTCGACCAAAATGATGCACCAGGCAGCCTGTTTGGACCCGTGCGTTTGCCACCAATTTACAATTGAATGAGTCGGCTCATAAAGGGTTTTGAGTCGACTCATCCACACTCATGAGTCGACCAAAAATGATGCATCAGGCAACCTGTTTGGACCCGTGCGTTTGTCATCAATTTAACACTGAATGAGTCGGCTCATTGATGAATTTGAGTCGGCTTATTCAGTATGTTTTTCCAAAAATGCCAATCCTTGCTTTTTCATTTTGAACCTCTCAAGCTTTCAAAACATGCCAAGTTTTTTACACATTAAAACCATGCCATGTCACACAAGGTGCTCGCAAAAGAAGGTGACTGGAGCTAGGGCTCATGCACCGGTTTCATTTGCAGGTCATCAGAGTTCTAAGGTAGGAGACATAATCTCGGACGTCCATTGTTTTGATCTAAGGGCTTAAAACATTCCAACGCATTAAAATGGGATGCGGTCTTGTACGTGATCTGTTTATAATTTTAATATTGAGTGTGTATTTTCCTAGGGTAGCTTGTATGCGTGTGTGGATCTCAACCCTTCATATTGTTTACTTTTGCTTTGTTGACTTGATTACACGCATTTGATCCATCTGATGTTTGATATTATAGTCAATTTGTTGACTGATTTCCACAATAATATATGTTGACTGCGCTGATTGACTCTTTGAAATGGAATTGGTTTTGTTTGATATTGACACCCTCTCCCCTTGGTCCCAGGCCATTATGAACGTGAATTTTGCTTTGAATGCACCCCCTGGCTTGGTTTCTTTCTATTTTTATTTCTTTTTACATAGTTTCAATTTTGAATTTTCTAAAATAATTTTTAATCATCCAAAAATTACAAATATATTCATAGAGCACATTAACACATTAAACTAATTTTTCATATTTTTTATTTCTAATTTTTTCTATTTTTAATCATGTCTTGTTATTTTTCTTTTATTTTCTCTTAAATTTGTTTCTATTTTGACATCTCAATTTCAAAAACTTCTTTTGCATAGCTCATTAAATATTTTGCATCCATTCTTTTTGCAATTACTTCATTAACATCATCAAATACTTTAAAACATTTTTCTCATATTTTTAAAGTCATTTCATAATGAATTTTGGTCCTCATTTTTTACTTTGTTCCTTCTTGATACTTATGCAACTTTGAACAATTGTTTGACATAGTTTGATTTTAATTATTTGTATGAGCTTTTAACAAGTAATTAGCATCTGACATAGGTCACTTGAGGTAAATTTTCTTAGTTTTTTAATGTTTTTTGATGTGTGTTTGGTTGCTTGTGTTTGAAGTTACCTTTTATGATCATTCCATTGCATCTCCTAACCCTAATTTCTTTAAGGCATTTATGCCATTGTATTGGTCCTTTGTTGTTTATGTTTGCTTTTGGTTTGTGATATGCATCCATGTTCAACCTTGACCTAATTTTCTCATGCCTTCTTCTCTTATGCCTCTCATGTCTTTGTGTGCATTCAAGTATGTTCATATATTCATCCTATTTGCATTACATCTTATGTATGCTACTAACTTCATGCATATGTATCCATCTTTGTATGCCATGTTGTAATACCTCAAAATTTGCCCTCTCATATCCTCAATATTTTGCATATCATGTAGCATACATAAGTTCATAAAATAACCAAAAACATTGCATCATGTGTAGCATAGCTGAGGCATAAGTATGTGGTCAATGACTGGAGCAACTGAAGCCTATACAAAGACAATCAAAGGGCCACAAAGCTTCTCAATCATGTGCAAAGGGTCTACAACATCCCACAAGTCTCCATTTGAAGCCTCAAGTCTTGGAAAGAAGTGAATGGCTCCAAGGAATGCAAGCAGTACAACATCTCCTGAGGAAATGGCCAAATTAGGGTTTCATTTCTACTAGGCTTCCCCATGCATTTTTGAGAAAAAGTGGAGTCCATTGTATTCTATATGATAAAAAGTGTATAGGGTTCAAATTTCATCCAAAAATTCATTTTGGAAGAGGTTCAATTGGTCAGATGATTGAAAATCTAGAATTTGAGGTAAAGTCAACCATGCTGAAGAAAAAGTCAACTCCTGAGTTTTTGAGATCAAAATCATGAAATTAGGGTTACAAGGATCCTATGTTTCAAATTTGATCAAGAAATGATGGAGGAATCAAGAGAAATCAAGAAAACCAAAACTTACCATTTTTGAAAAATTAGGGTTTCCAAAGAATGTCAAGTTTTGGCCATTTTTGCAGCTACTTTGAATGAGGCCTTCTCCCAAAATATGAAATATATGAAAATTCTACTTGGAGCCAATTAAAGAGGGCATCTTGAGCTTCAAATCCATAGGTCGAACTCACCCATATCATAAAAAATGAGAGAGATATGATCTTGCAAAGTTGAAGCAAACTAGGGCAAAACTAGGTCATGGGCGAGGCAAGAAGCTGGCCAGCGCGTGTGCCCTGCCTGGCAATTCATCAAACATGTGGTGGTCAGAATGTCAAGCCATTTTTATTTTCCAAAAATACCTCAAATGAAATTTTGGTGAACTACAAAGTTGTTCCTTGATGTAATCCCTACAAGATTCGTGTTCAAAGATTTTTCATTTGAGCAAGTCTTCTTGGGCTATTTGGGGGTCAAAGTGGGGAGGTTGTAACTGGCCAACCATAGGCCCATGGGCACAAGGCATGCCAAATTCATGCAGGCCAATATGCAGCTTATTGGCATGATATTCAATGACCATTTTAAGATGATTAGAGGTCATCATTCATCATGACATCAACATCAAAGTTGTTTTACATATTGCCAACTTCAATTTGAGTCTAAGAACCACTTGCATTGATGGCTTGAGCTACAAGAAATCTCCCATTGAGGATCATGATTCTCAACTGGTTTTCTTGTGTGATAAGGCATTTCATAGCACCCAAACCTCAAGTTCAATTCCTCAGATTGGCATCATTCAACATGCTTGACCAAGATGCATTGCATTGGAGTGCACATGATTCTATGATTGCTTACATACCACAGCTGCTATGCTCCATCAAATATCCAAGACAATGATCATTGTGCATTGCCTCAATTCACATCAGAATGCATCTTACCATGAGGACCATGTCCATGAGTGTAATGAATCATTTCATTTCATTTTCAAGCACCTGAGGCAAGCTGCATTCGAGGCACACCATAAGAGCATGAACTATGCAACATGGGATGGAATCCAATTTCTAGATGGTCCAGCTAGCATAACTGCCATAACAACCTGACTCACTTCACCTGACTCACTCAGTTAACTCAAGGGATAAGTAACCATGGTTAAGAGCCCTATAAATGGAGATCACCACTTCATTTGGCAACTTGTCTTCATTCTCACAAAATTCTCACTCCATTGAATCTCTCTGCATTTTGCTTCGAGTAACCTTCTTCTTCATCAATTCAATATCCATTTCCCTCAATCCATCTTCATTATCATCTTCAGCATAACCTCCATGGATGGCATAACTTGAAACCTCAAGAATCATCAACTGCATTATTGAGTTCACATTGCAAATTGAAGTGAAACCTCTTAATCCTCATCTCTCTAGCTTTAATCTTATCCAATTCATCATCAGCATTGTACTAGCTTCATCTCTATGGCTTGATCACCTCAATTCTTCAAAGAATCTTCACTGCACGATTGTGGAGCTTCTTCTGCATTTTCTTCAATCCCTCAAGATTCATCAAGTACAAAGTGTTTATTTCACTTCTGGTGAGTTAAAGCAAGATCAAGCAATCCTTGGAACCTCCTCTCTGGTCTTCTAGCAACATATTGATCACACTACAATTCAGGTATGCTCTGAAAACTTGCTTGATCGAATTGATTGCTTTTCATTGTTTTCATGTCAATTGAAGCTTGATAGAAGCAATGGAACCTCTGGCTAGTTGATAGGCATGCTAGATTCTTAGATCCAATTTTAGGTTGGTTAGTGTTTGCCTTCGATTTGATCATTTTAGGAACCATAAATGAATTTTGAGGATATATTAGTGATCAGTGAGAGGAGACGAGTGAGATGATACCTTTGGATTTCATTTTCATGGTGAATTGAGAAAGCCCTAGTAGAGCTTGGCCGGAGAAGATGATCGGAATTCATCTCCGGTCATCTGAACAGTAACCCTAATTATTTCTAATTTTAAGTCTCATCCATTGGATGAGTCTGATCCAAGAGTTCACAAGCTGCCAGCACATTAATGAGTCTGTGCCTTGAACATGTTACCAAGTCAACATAAAAGTCAATCAGTTGATATTCACACCCCATGCATTTTTACACTCATCCCATTCATGTTGTTTTCTGCGCTCTTAGCACCCACCAGGCCCAATTCACATTATTTCTTTTTATTTCTTTTTATCATTTTATTCCAATTTCGTTTCCCATTTTTAAAATTACCAAAAAGCCTCCAAAAATTCCCAATTAATTCATGGACATTCCTCACATTTTTCTTTAATTTTCCATAATTTTATATTTTATTTTTGTTCATTTTTGAGATCATAATTAATTTCTCATTTGAATTAATTCCCTTTTTCCCATATTTTGACCAATCACCTTGTGCAATTTCTTCCTCTCAAACCATAAAACATAAATGGCCCATTCTTTCTGCATTCTTTTAAGAGCTCATTAAAATTGCCCCCAAAAAATTTCTCTAGATTTTTAGGTCTTTTTTTGGGTCTTTTGAGTCCATGTTTTCTACATTGATCACATAAACCCTAATTGTGTTCCAATGAGCGTTTCACCACTCAAAAATAGGAATTTTCAAGAGATGTTTTGTACACATGCTACTCTCTGTATTTTGTATTGAGTTGTTAAATTTCATAATTTTTCTAGGTCATTTGATATTTATTTCAAGTTACTTAAGGCCTTATGTCATTTTTCGTCCCTTTTAGAAACCTCCCTCATTCCTTTTGAATAAGTCATTCATGCCATTGTTATAAGGTCTTGATTTTGAGTCTTTTAGGTCATATTATAGGTCCTCTAACATTGAAATCCATCCTTGAGTCTTTACTTTTGTTTTTGGGGTTTACTTGAACCTTAAGCCACCATTGTCCCCATTTTAACCTAATTCTTCTTCATCCCTCATCTAAACCACTCAAAACTTCTTGAATACACCAAATAAATTTGTCCAAGTCTTGTTTTGTATCTTATAAACATGTTTAGGTCATTCCTCTATGTTCATTTCACATGTATAAAGTTTTGCTTCCTTTTGACCTTCATTTGTCACCTAAAGGACTTTAGAAACCCTAATTTGAACACCTAGCCTTAGGATGCTTCTTAACCCACCATTTGTGAACATTTTCCAAGTACAATCTCCATTTTATTTTGTTGTCAAGCCCCTGGTTTTTTTATGGGGAAGTCAAGTCCCTTTGATTACTTTTGAATATTTGCTTAAGTCATTTTGTTTCATCTTTATAACCATGCTTCTATATGCATTCTCCCCCCTTTTAAATCTCACACTTGAGTAACTTTAACTTGAATCTCTTCCTTCTCATTTGATATATTCATTACCTTCACTTCCATATAGTGTCAAGTTATTTTTCATTTATCTTTGAGTTTAGGATTTTTTGGTTTAGTAAACACTTAGGTTGTCTTTCTAACCTCATCCTTAGGGTTTAGTGGTACTTTAGGACATAGTTTGACTTTAATTCAATTAATTTCTTTAGAAACTTTTGAGTTGGTTTAGCTAATGACTTTTTAAGTTTTCTATATTGCAATATGCTTTAGGCTTAGGTATTAACCTTAGAAGATCACTAATCTCTTCCCTAGATAGTGTGGATTGTTGTTGAAGTTTGCCATGTAATAATTGTTCATATTTCTACATCATGCTAACTCTTGTAATGTAGGGGATAAGATGAGGTAATTACTTCATTCTTTATCTCTTATGTATGCATTTGTTTGTTTTGCCTTAGCACCTTTGTGCTTTGTTCATAGGTTCCCTTTCCTCTCTTTAGATTCAACTTAACTTCCTTAGGAAGTAAGTTGAATTCTAACTTGTTCTTTCTTCTCCTTAGGTTAGAATACCTCATTAACCTTTAGGGCCTCCTTTTGCACCTAATGAATAATTTAGGGTTGTGTCTTAGTCCCCTAAGTGTTTCTCCTTTCTCATTTGAGTTTTCTTTTCTCATCTTCAAACAAAATCAAAAATACTTGATAAATGCATGAAAGAATCTCTTGTGTATAGCCTTATTCCATGGGGCAATTGCATTCATTTCATCTTGTAATAGTGTAGGCTTGTCTAGCATGATGTTACAAGTCTTATCAAGAGGTTATTTCACAAAGAAAAATCTAAAATACATTTCTTCACAAAAGTTACAAAAACATGTAATAAAGTTCAATAAGCTAGTGAACTTAGACCCTAATCCTTGGAAACAAGTCTTGGATAAATTCTCCTTGCTTGGTGTTCTTGTTCTATTATTACATCTTGGAATGTAGTAGAAAGTACACATTCCATGGAAAAGAGTTTGAATTCACTTCCTTGTGCCAAATTCATAAAAACTCTTAAAAAGCAAACAACAAACAATAAGCGACTATCCTGCGGGAACTTCTTTTTTCACCTCATTCATTCTGAACGCGAACTTGCAACGACTTGTCTTGCATGCAAGATGGTAAACGCACTTGTACCAGACGAGCCTGCAACACCTGAGCATAAACATACGCAGTTCTAGCGATAAAACAAACAAACAATTAGTTCCCGCCTTAGTTAGGCGAACTACGTCGACTCTGATCCTCATTTTCCCGATGAGGTACGTAAGTGGGGTAGGGCCCATTCGAGCACATTCTTTATTTTCCATACATTTCCCCCTTTCTTTCCATTCTCTTTTCTTATTCCTTTCTCATTTCCATTCCCATTTCAGTTAGAAGTTCGTTTATTCAGCAACAACTTTATTTTCTCACCCTTTGAAACAAACAAACAAGCATGGATCCCGTCAGGTACGACAGATGGTCTGAGGTGCTAATACCTTCCCAGGTCGTAACCGACTCCCGAACCCAGATCTTTGGTTCGCATGACCTTGTCCTTTCCTTCTTCCTCAGGTTTGTGCAGCATTACCTTTCCCGTTCCTTCGGGATAAAAATGCATGGTTGGCGACTCTACCTTTTCTGCGCCACTTTCGCGTTTGTACTAGGATGAAAATCCCGGGAGCGACACATGTTGCATCTTTTGTCTTGCATCTTTAGTATGACATTCTTTCCTTGTATGTTTATCCTTTTCATAATTGTTTGACTTGTCTTAACTTGTTTTCCATGTGAATTTGGTATGATCTTATGTGCCTACTTATAATGTCATCCTGGTCATATGCTAATGAATTCCCTCATTTCATGATCATGTTTGACTTTCATCTTAACTTGTTTGTTTCTTCTTACATGAAGATGTGATTATCTTCTCTTCTTCATCCCATTCTATCATGAACTAACTCATGCATCTTTGTATGATAATTTGCATTCTAATATGTCATATCATTCCGACTTTATGGATTCTCATATGTTTTCATTCATTTTATACCTCATCTGCATCCTTACTTTTCATTTGGGACTTCTAGGAACTTCTTTGCTTCTTTGATGCTTATTTGAACTAGTTTGACTTGTTTTGAGTTCCTTGAGCTTCTTTAAGCTTCTTTGTGGTTTAGTTTTGACTTGTAAGTTTCTTGAAACTTGAGATCCTTTCCATGTGCCTTCTTTGTATGCTTGGTTTCTCTTTTGCTTCTTATGAATGTTTTGTGTTTATTTGCTAACTTTTTCCGGGGCTTTGGTAAGTAATAGGAGTGTGGATGTGCTTCCACATTGTAAACACCCCAAATTTGCCCTCACTTTTTCTCACACCATGGCTTGTGATCTTTCATATAGCATTACATAAGCATATCATCTCACACTGCATAGTTTATTTCATCTGCATAACTACATTTAGGGTTTGTGATCTGAGCAATCCGTGAAGTGATCTGAGCCATCTCAAATGCCTTAAAGCTTGTCAATAGGGTACATATGTGTTCCATGATCATCTTATACTCCCCAAAGTTCATAAAAGTCAAAAAATCACAAAGCATTGCACAAAGGCCCAAGCAGATTGAAGATTTCTTGCACAGATGAGCTAAAATCAGGGTTTTGGGTTTGAGGCCCTTAATCTCAAATTTTTTGGTTATTCTTGATTCTAATGGTCTTAATATGTTATAAAGAGCATGTGTACCAAATTTGATGAAGAAATTCATTGTGGAAGTCATCTGATCAACTGGTAACTTATTGTGTAAGAAAACTTAGAATCAGGGCATTTGAGGCCTCCAACAAGGGTACCAAAGGGTCATCTTCATCATTTTGAGGTTCTATGATCATTATTTGATGTTATAAGTGGTTAGAAGTTCACAATATTGAATAATTTCAAGCCATTTGCAAACTTTCCATTTTTGGACATGACTTGTAATGGAAACTTTCCATTTTGGGAAAGATTTTCAACCTCCTCTTTCTTGATAAAAAATGCTTCAAATGAAAAATCTTCAAACATGAAAGTTGTAGATTGGATCTTCCCATTTTCAAAAAGTACAAGAACTCCTCTTGATTCATCTTAGAACTCAAGATATGATGTTTCAAAGTTGGGAAAAATCTTGTAATTTTCAAGTATGTGCCAAAGAGGGATTTTTGCAAAACCAAGTTTTAAGCACTCTTGTGACCTCAAATTGACCTCTAAGCATCATAACAACATAACATAGCTTGCCTTGATCAAAATTATGCCTTGTATCACAAGTTTCTATGAGCAATCTTCACAAAATTTCCAAAGGGGCCAAATTACAAAACCACCTCAAACTATTGAATCAAAGGCTGCAGATCATCACAAACCATCCAAGGGCCCTCCATGAATGAAGCTGAGGTAGGACAAGCCTTCAAACCAGATCTGACTCTTGCCATTCTTGTGGTACCATAACATTGACTCTTTTTTTGCAAATGAGGCCATACCAATCACACTATGCCACCACCAACTTTCTGACCAATCACAACCTCTTATGCAAACATCAAGCAACTCAAAACACACAACATTGAAGCCTGAAACAAGCCAACACTCAGAATCCCAAAAATTTCCATAAACCTTCATGTCTTCGATTCTCACTCCACATCCACTCAAACTCAAAACTTTCTTCACCATTCAATCACTCATGACCCGAGGAACACAAAGCACCCTTCACTTTGGCCTGAAAACCTATCAAAGCAAAACACGATTTCTGAGTTATCAGAACTGAAACTCTCAAACCAGCCCATATAAACTTGTTCTAAGCATTTCAGAAGCATCAGGGTGATCAATGGAGTGGATTATCATCAAGGAGAGGGCCAGAACTACCAAACTGAAAAGCTTCATCTCAGGTAGTCACAAAGAACTTTTTTTTTTCCAGAACTTGTCTTTTAAGTTATAATATCAATCTACATGCTTCACTGATCATTGTGATATGTTTATTTTTGAAAATGGTTGAGGATTAAACATGTATGGTGTTTCTGAAATTTTGACCTAAATATTGTTTGCTTCGATTCATGCTGTTCTTGAATGATAAATGGTTTTTGATGCTTGATTCGTGTTGTAAGATCAGAATGCTCCTAAGAGGGGGGGGGGTGAATTAGGTGTTATCAAATTTTTCGATTCTTTTTCTTCGATGGATGGATTTTGCTTTTTACGGTTTAAAGAACAAAAATTGTAAAGCAGAAAAGTAAAGAAGACGCGGAGGTTTATCCTGGTTCCCTTCACAATCCGAAGGTACATCCAGTCCCCTTTCAACACGAAAGAGATTTCCACTAGTTTCTTTAGAACAGTACAACCTATCACACCTTCAATGGTGAGGCCAACTTTCTAGCAAACTATACAAACAAGTGTGCAAGAACAATCCTCTTGCCACACTTACCCTTATGTCCAAACAATCCTTGGAACACAAGTCACAAATAGAAAAACACTTTCTATAATATTGTTTGAGTGAGAGTACGATGAATGGTATCAATAAAAATTGATCTTCTCCTATAATCAAGAATTCACTACTTAAGATTCAATACAAGTGTTCAAGATAATATGAAAATGATGAACTTATGAACACTTTTGAAAAATGAAAAGTATTTGAATTTAGTGATTTTGATTATATGATAATATTTGAAAAATCTAGGAGGTGTTTATGAATTTGAAATTTTTAGAATTTATAGTAGTTGAAACACCTATTCAAAAAGGTATGAGAATTTAAAAAGAATTCTTTGAAAAAGTATAAAAAACTTATGAAATAAAATCATGAAAAGGTATAACACTTAATAAACATTTGAATTTGAAGAGAAACAATTTTTCAAAATTTCTACAGTGTTAACCGGTTAACCAAATAGGTTAATCGGTTAACGCCCAGAAACGTTACCACAGAGTTGAAAAATTGCTACCGTTAACTGGTTAACCCATATGGTTAACCGGTTAACACTGTTAAAATACAGAAAAATATTTTTGTTTAAAGTGTTAAAACCAGTTCCAATTCTTTTCTAAAAATATGCACACGCATTAAAAATTATGATGAATATATTGAACACTTGTATATCATATTAAGAAGTAAATATTGATATACCTAAGCCTTGAGACAAGTCTTGAAAGTGTGTCACAAAAGCTTGATACGATCGGAAGCATTCCATTGATGATGCATAGCCATGATCTTGATCGTTTGTTGTCATCTCGACTTTTTGCAATCTGGAATGAGCTTGGATAATGTTGACGTCATCAAAAACAATGAGCTTGAAGTATGCTTCTACATTCTCCCCCTTTTTGATGATGACAACCGAGCGAATTTTGCGTACAAGCTTTGATTGATCAATGATGTTCTAGGCTTGCTTCTCCCCCTATGTACAGAAACTCCCCCTATCTAAACAGAGGCAAAATTCTGCACAGAGAGATATTAGAAACCAAAGCTCTTCTCCCCCTTTGGCATTAGCAAAAAGGAAGAGAGGATCAAGCATAAACATGAAAAATACAGCATAAAATTCAGCATACACAAATATAGCAAAAACATAATTGGATTAAAAACGGATAAGAGTACGAAAACATAACCGAAACGAAATCAAAATTGCCTAACAAACTTAGGACTTATAACAGAATTTTTAAAACTAAATAAACAACAAAAGCAACAAGACATGCATGTTCATTCCTCTTCCAACATATCATCACTTTCATCTTCACCATCTTCACTACCGGCTTCACTTTCATCTTCCTCTTCGGTTTGGTTGTGAAACCCGATAATCAATTTCCGAAGACTTTTGAGAGTGCGTTGGGTTTAACGGTGGTTTTGTTGAGCTTCTCGGTGGTGTGTCATGATGGTGGTGTAAAGGAAGTCATTGGTTATGCCACCTTCGGGAATAGGAAAGGATGGAGCGGAGGAACCATCGGCATATTCATAAGAACCATCGTTGCGTAAAACAATTCTGGTATTCTTCACAATTGTAATCTCATTTATTTCATTCGCCTTAGCCTTCATGGCGATAAAAGGTTCCCTACCAATAACCAAGTCGGTTTGCTCAATGATCCGAGAAATGAGCCTAGCATACGGAAGTCTTGTCTTTAAAGAGAGTTATTGCTTCAAGTAATACATCATAGTGAGCATCCAATTATTCTTTACCCTTTTCTTGATAGCAAATAGCACTTGCATCTCCAAATCGTTGATTTGAGAGTGGTTTGAATCCTTGGGCAACATCACATAGCAAATGATATAGTGTAACAACCGATCATCAACGGTCAAATTCTTCGCATAGCATAGAGTTCTTGAAGTGCGTTGTCCCGATGTCACAATATCCTTTGGAAAACGGCAGATTGAGTAATAATACTCCATTTTGTTGTAGCCGGACCAAATATCATCAATGTGATTCACGCCTTTGCGGAGAAACACACCGGAAAATGGAATGTTCAAGGATGCAGCCAAAACACCTAAATCCTCCTTAATTTCACAATTTCTAACAAGAGTATGCAACTTATGTTTACCATGCCTATCCATGTTGAGAGAAAAGTTATGCTTAAAGGATTGGACCAAATCCGGGTAAACTCTCCCGTTGTCAGCAACAAAAACAAGCATCCCTTGAAATTCTAGCAATGTAGGAAATTTAAAGGTTGGAGGTTTGAAGGATTTCAGAAGAAAATATTTACCCTTAAGCAGTGGTCTGACTCTGACTTTGAAATCCAACCTCCTCTTCTTGGTAGATTCCATTGTTTCTACAGCTGGAGCTTCTTCTGACACAGAAGCCGGTTCCTTTCCTTTCCTTTGGGGTGCCATGAACAATGATGGAGTTAGGGTTTATGGAGGAGATGATATTTTTGGATTTGATATTTGGTGAGTTGAATGTAGTTTGAAGAGTGTTATAAAGATGAAGAGATAGTGGGTTTTAATGGGGGTTTAAGTTGTTGAAGGTTGGAAGTTGGAAGAGGATGATAAATAGTGTTTATGGTAGTCAAAGAGTTGAAGAGTTTAAAACATGTGGAAGTGAATGAACCTAACATGCAATACATGTACTTGTAGAATATATTAAAACATAGTAAAACAAAGAAAACAAAAAAAAATAAAAGAAACAGAGTCTGAAACTTGCGCTGGAAATTCAAGTTTTGGATGTGTTAACCGGTTAACGTAATAGGTTAACCGGTTAACGGTTAAAAAAATTGAATTTTTTGAAAAATCCAGCAGCATGTTTTATACTAAAAGTAATCACTTTTTTATAAAAAAAAATTTCATAAAGTGTTAGCACTCATCAAAACGCAACTTTCGATCAAAAATATTTTTGAAACCGATTATTTTCGGGTATACGAAAGTGAGAAAAACGAAAAACGGCGAAATAGGAGTGCTAGCATTTTATGACTAAAAAGTGAACAAACATACATAAAATGCAATAAAAACATACAATAAGCAATTTTAAAGTAAAGGTTAGATGTCACCTTCATTGAGAATACCAAGTTCT
Source organism: Lathyrus aphaca (assembly GCA_963966055.1). NCBI lineage: Eukaryota > Viridiplantae > Streptophyta > Magnoliopsida > Fabales > Fabaceae > Lathyrus > Lathyrus aphaca. The sequence continues at coordinate 734,728,425 of OZ014519.1, read as the reverse complement.
CGTCGAATCTTGTAAAATTGCTCTTTAGCCAACGATTTAGTGAATATATCGGCGAGTTTATTGTGTGTATCCATGAATGTAACCTCGACATCTTCATTTAGAACATGATCTCGACGGAAGTGGTGTCGGATATCAATGTGCTTTGTTCTTGAATGCATGACCGGGTTTTTCGTGATATTGATGGCACTTGTGTTGTCACACCGGAGAGGGATACAACTGAGATCTATACCGAAATCGAGAAGTTGTTGTTTAAGCCACAAGATTTGAGCACAACAACTTCCTGCTGCGATGTACTCCGCTTCGGTCGTGCTAAGTGCAACGCATGCTTGCTTCTTACATGCCCACGACACTAGTGCATTCCCGAGAATGTGACAAGTACCACTTGTACTTTTTCTATCGGTCTTACATCCTGCATAATCAGCGTCAGAATAACCAATTAAAGAACAAGTACTACCTTTAGGATACCATAATCCGACGTGCGTCGTTCCTTTGAGATACTTCATGATCCTCTTTACGGAAGTGAGATGTGATTCCTTCGGATTAGCTTTGCAAGTGGGCACACAAACAAACACTAAACATAATGTCAGGACGACTTGCCGTCAAATATAAAAGTGAACCGATAATACCTCGATACTTTGTAATATCTATTGAAGTGCCGGAAAGATCTTGATCAACATACGTTCTGGATCCCATTGGAGTAAACATTTCTTTGCAATTGTCCATATCAAATATTTTCAATAATTCCTTGCAATACTTGGATTGGTTGATGAAGATGCCATCCTTTGTTTTCTTGATTTGTAAACCAAGGAAGTAGTTCATCTTTCCCATCATGGACATCTCGAATTCGCCTTGCATCATAAGAGAGAATTCTTCGCAAAGATCTTTGTTTGTTGAACCGAAGATGATGTCGTCGACATAGACTTGAACAAGTAAGGTGTTGCCCTTGAGATTCTTGATGAACAAAGTCTTGTCAACCTTTCCTTTCGTAAAACCTTTCTCACATAGGAAGTTGTTAAGGCGATCATACCAAGCCCTTGGTGCTTGCTTTAAGCCATAAAGAGCCTTCTTCAACTTGTAGACATGAGAGGGATTCTTGAAGTCTTCAAAACCCGGAGGTTGTTTGACGTAGACTTCTTCATTGATGTAACCATTTAGGAAAGTGCTTTTGACATCAATCTTGTACAACTGAAAATTCATAGAACAAGCGTAAGCAAGTAATAATCTAATTGCTTCTAACCTTGCTACCGGAGCGAATGTTTCATCAAAGTCTATTCCTTCTTCTTGGTTGTAGCCTTGTGCGACCAATCTTACTTTGTTACGAACTATGATCCCATTCTCGTCAAGTTTGTTCTTGAACACCCATCTTGTGCCTATGATATGTTTGTTGTTTGGTCTTGGTACAAGAGTCCAAACTTGGTTCCTTTCGAATCGGTTGAGTTCTTCTTGCATAGCTATTATCCATTGATCGTCGCCTAAGGCTTCATCGATTTTTGTTGGTTCAATTTGAGACACGAACGCCATGTTGAGGCAAGCATCCTTGAGATTGAGTCGAGTTGCAACGCCTTGGCTAATATCACCAATCACTTTATCTATCGGGTGATCTCTATGAGTTATCCATTCTTTTGGAAGATCTTGATGTTCTTCAATGGTTGGTGAGTCATCTTCTTGTGATATTGCTTGTTCTTTTGATATCTCCTTTTGTTGTTGTGATAGATCTACTACATCATCATCATCATCCACAATAATATTATCCTCTTTCGAGGGGTTAGTCTCATCAAACGAAACATGTATAGATTCTTCAATAGTAGGAGTACTTTTATTGAAAATTCTAAAAGCTTTACTTGATAGAGAATAGCCAAGAAATATACCTTCATCGGATTTCTCATCAAACTTACCAAGGTTGTCCTTGCCATTGTTGAGAACAAAGCATTTGCATCCGAAAATGTGGAAGAAATATATGTTGGGTTTCCTTCCCTTTAACAACTCATATGGGGTCTTCTTGAGAATAGGTCGAATATTGACACGGTTACTTACAAAGCGAGCCGTGCTAACCGCATCCGCCCAAAAGTATTTAGGGAGATTTGAGTCGCTAAGCATTGTCCTTGCAAGTTCCACTAATGCCCTATTATTCCTTTCTACGACACTATTTTGTTGAGGAGTCCTTGGTGCGGAGAAATTGTGAGAGATTCCATGTTCTTCACAAAAATCTTCAAATGATGAATTTTGAAATTCTCCACCATGGTCGCTTCTTATGGAAACAATTGAGAGAGACTTCTCATTTTGAATTTGCTTGGCATACTTCTTGAATGCTTTAAAGGCATCACTTTTTTGCACTAAAAACAAAGTCCAGGTGTATCTAGAGAAATCATCAACAATAACTAAGGCAAAAACGTTACCTCCGAAGCTTTTTGTTCTTGATGGACCGAAAAGATTCATATGTAACAATTGTAGTGGTCTTGAAGTAGATATCACTTTCTTAATCTTGAAAGATGTTTTGGTTTGCTTCCCCTTTTGACATGCGTCACAAAGCTTATCCTTGATAAACTTCATCTTCGGAAGACCAACAACTAGATCATGCTTTAATAATTTGTTCAAATGCTCCATGTGTATGTGAGCAATCCTCTTATGCCAAAGCCATGCCTCGTTGTTGTTTGACATTAAGCACTTCACCTTCAAGAGAGAGTCATCAAAAGAAATCATAAAAATGTTATTAAAACGTTTACCTTTTAGCAAGAGTTCATGAGTGACTTCGTGTTCTATCAAGCATTCCTCCTTTGTAAAGTTGATTCGGAACCCTTTGTCACACAATTGACTTATACTAAGAAGGTTGTGTTTAAGGCCTTCCACATAAAGGACGTCTTCGATGATTGTATGAGGAGATGCACCAATGGTTCCAACTCCAAGAATTCTTCCTTTATTATCATCACCGTAAGTAACGTATCCTTTGGCCTTAAGTGTTAGACTTGAAAATTTGTTGATATCGCCCGTCATATGCTTTGAAAAACCGCTATCGAGATACTGTCGCTCCCACTAAATGAAGCCGGGTCAAATAGGGTACAAACGCGAACGGTCGGCAAAAGGAGGATGTGAGAACACACAGGAGTGAACTCACAGGGAATGAAAAGAGTCGCCAGCTAGGCATTTTTATCCCGAAGGAAAGGTAATGCTGCATAGACCTAGAAATATATGGATAAGACGGTTGCGAACCAGAGAGAATGAGAAAGGGGGTTGGTTACAACCTGGGAAGGTATTAGCACCCAGATTGTCCGTCGTACTCGACGGGATCCACGCTTAAAAGATTTGTGTTTCAAAGGGGTAGTGTCAGTGCAATCTGTGTATAAAAGAGCTGGAAAGGATGTACAGGTGTCAGTGTAAAAGGAGTGTAAAGTGTGATATATACAGTGTCAGTGTGAGAACAAGAATGAAATGCTCAAGATCATGAGGCTAAGAGAATGATGCTGGAAGGAGGGGGAATTTACAGAGACTTTTGTTCGATAACTGTTAAGTTATGCCTACGTATCCTCTCGTGCAATGAGGAAGTCAGAACACCGTAGTTCGACCCAAAGAGACTGATAGATAAATTGACTTGTGAACTGCTTACTTATCTATGCTCAAGTGTATGACCTGTCTGGCTCAGGTGCAAACTGTCTTGCATTAGACGGAAGAAGCAAGTTCTCGTTTATGAGTGAATGAGATAAGAAAAGAATCCCGAAGGAGACGATTATTGTTTGTTTTTGAGTTTTCAGTCTTTTATTGCTTTTTGAAGTTTGTCATAAGTTAATGAGCTTAAGCCTAAACTAATGGGTTAGTAAACTCATCACATCCTCCCTCTGATTAGGGGTAATGAGAATACCTTAAGTGTGAAGTCAGCTTCTCACACTTAATCACCATGGTGTAGGGTTAAGATCATTAACCTACCTGTGATTATTTAGATGTTTTTGTTGTTTTTGTTTAGTGTTAAGTAATGAGATTAAGCCATAATCAAGGATTAAACAGACTCATTACACCATCCTAATAGAAGGATAATAGATGAGAATGTTTAAGCTGAGGAATGCTCCTCAACTTAATCCATGATTAGGGATTAAACTCATGACCAAACAAGCCTTTGATTAAGTGGATTTTATTTAATGGTAAGATGATGAAGTGAATTTTATGGTTTGTAAGACAACTTAAGGGGGACTTGTCCATTAACACTAGGGTTAGTCCTTCTTAACCAATTAAGGAAGAATTAGAACCCTAATGCAAGGCCCAAGTTACAAGCTTGGTGTCTTGATGATTATTAGATGGATTAATTAAAGGATTTAAACACATTAAGGGTTTAACACTTAGGATTAAAGTTATACACTCCATCCTAATAGAAGGATGCAGGCATAAGCTTAACCACAAAGCCTCAAAGCCTTTAGGGTTTAGTCCTTGATTATGAGATGGGAAGAGAGGACTCAAGGAGACACAAAGGTAAAAACTAAGTGGGGGACTAATCAAAACCCTAATCATTGTCATGCTTGGTTGTTCCTAAGGTTTGTGAGGTTTGCAAGAAGAATCTTCAATGGAACCACCAGGAAGCAGATGAATTGAGCAAAGAGAAGCAAAGCAACTTGCTTCATTCAAGAAGTCAAGTCACTTGAAGAAAGAAAGTAAGAAGGAGAAGAATGAGCAATCTCAATATCAAACACATATCAAAATGCAACAATGGATGCAAGAGAGAGATGAAAAGAAAATGTGAGAAGTGAAGGCAAATCCACTTCTCAAAGCTACTTACCACCTGAAAAGTTAATAAAGGAGTGCAATGCAATGTCAAATGGGATGAAATGGCATGATGAAGATCAAAACCAGAAGCACATTCATGATGATAATGATGCTATGATATGATGCAAACATGAAACAACACATGGGGATGATCATACAAGCTCATGGATGCAGGTGAAGCAAGTTAAGACACATGAACATACATGAAAAGTTATGAGATGCACATGGCAGACAACATGGAAAATGCAAGATGCAATGATCAAACATGCTTTCAATATGTCTTAAGATGTCAAGTGAATCAAATGGATGCATAAAATGCTATGGCAAGTCATGTTGTGCAAGCAAATGCAAGATGTATGCATATGGAAACCCAAATTAGGGTTTATGATCAAAGCATCAAACACAAACCAAAATCAGAAGCAAACATCAATACAAAAAATTGAAAATGCACTCAAAGGACCCCTAATCCTATACTAACCCACTGCCCAAAGGAGAGGTTCCAACTCCTAACCAAGTTCAAGATATGATTTTCCTAAGTTTTCTAGGGTTTTAGGGTTCCTTAACAAGAAAATTATCAAACAAATTGAAAATGAAAGATCAAATCATGACCATTTAATCTCACAAACTACATGATATGCTAAACATAATGCAAAAAGAACCAAAGTCCAACTCTTTAGGGTTAGGCAGAAATGATTTTTGGAAGTTTGGATCAAAATAATGCATCAAAATGATTTTAATTCCATGGAAAATTCTCAAAATGCACCAAGATCAAAAAAGAAATTTGGTTTGAGGGTTGGACAATGTTTCTAAATGTTTTTAAAGGTTTCATGATTTTTTTGGTGATTTTTAAATACCTAAAAGTATTTTTAATTAATTAATTCTCATTAATTAATTAAAAATAAACTTTTAAATATTTAAAAATACTTTTGAAATGCAAAAAATGAAAATGAAAATATTTTTGTGCTTTAAAAATTAATGAAACTCAAGACAAAAAAATTCATAATTTTTAAATGGTTTTTGCTATTTTTTATAAAATGTACAAGTTAAATAGAAAGAAAATGAAATAAAACAAAATAAAATGAAAAGTAATCTGATCCAATGATCCAGATTCAAAGCTGAAGGGAAATGGTTGACTGGCGCGTTAATGAATGGCCTGGATTTCACCTGAGTTAATTAATTATGATTAAATTAAATAAACAAAAATTAGGGCTAATGACATGATCTGAGCCCTTGAAACACGCGCGGGAAGCTTCATCCTACGTTCCAGATTCAAACCTACCCTTAAACCCTAATTAAGCATTAATGACTTTCAGGTGGCCGGAAATGACCTCCGATCATCTTCTCCGGCCACCTCTCACCTGAGAAATTTCTAAAACGCTCCCTAGGTCATTTCTGGAGCTCTAAAGCTCCAGATTTGTTCCTTTCACTCTCCTAAACTCATCCCTAACCTCAAACCTCATTTATTTCCAGCCATTATCAAGAATCGAAGCTAAGAACAAAAACTGCCAAAATTTCAGACAAGCAATACAGTCTCATTTCTCAACCATTTTCAATAATTTCAAGCTCAGTGTGATCAGTGAAGCATGCTTAATCATTTTGTAACATAAAATAGAGGTCCTGGAAAAGTTAATTCGAAAGGCTACCTGAGATGGAGCTTTCACCCTTTGAGCTTTCTGGCTGCTTTCTTGGTGCAAAAAGCCTCTAATGACCTTCTTGAGGAGTTTGCAATGCTTGGATAACTTTGTATGTGGCTGGTTTGGGTGTTTGCACTTCAACTGGTCAGAAGTCGTATCTGGCTTATGGTGTGTTCTTGGTTATTTTGATGGGTGGTTTTGGGTCAGTGGATGATTCAGAAGTGAATGGTGGTGTTTGTTTTAAGATTGAGTGACTGAGTTGGGAGAATCGAAAGCTTTTGCAAAAGGGAGAGATTTTGTAAATGGTGTGTTGTGTTGTGTTTTAGCCTTGCCTCTTGTTGTGTTTAACTTGCATTTGATCCACATAAACAAATCTCATTGGTCAGATGACATGACATGTGCTTTATTGATTGGTATGGTGCTTTTTGCAAATTGTCAACTTTGTGTAAGGAGGGCATGGGCTACTTTGCTAGCTTGGTACAAAGGGCTTGTCTTGCGCAGCATGAGGTGAGGAGAGGGCTAGGGTGGTTCAGCAACCAAGGCAGCAAGTGGATGAGATGTTATCATTGGTTTTGCAACTTGCTTGCTTTTAGTTCTCATGAAAAGATCTTGCCTCACAAGCCATGAAACATGTGATCCCTTTGGTTCAATCTGAACTTTAAGACTTGTGTGATGTTTGTATAAGGATTAGACATCAATTAGAAGTCACAAATTGCCTTGGTACAAGTTTTTGCAAGTTTCTCATTTGGTGCATAACTTGAAATTTAGTGATTTTAGCCAACTTTGATGAACCATAACTTTTGATCCAAAATGAATTAGGTCATGTTCTTGTACTTTTTGAAAAGGGAAAGATCTATTATTCAACTTTCATGACCAAAGTTTTTTCCATTTGAAGCATTTTTGAATCAAAAAGTAAGGGTTGAAAAAGTTGCATAAAATGACATTTTCATTAAAAGTCAAACTTGCCCAAAAAGTCAACTTTGCAAAAACTTGAAATTATTGAATTTTGTGAACTTACAACTTCTTCCATGATCAAATAAAGATCATATACACTCAAAATGATGAAGATCACCCCTTGGTTGGGTCATTGGGGGCCTCAGATGCCCTGATTTTGCACTGACTTGTCTGAAAAGTCAACTCTTGATCAGATGACTTCCCCATGGAATTTCTTCATGAAAATTGATATGCATACTCCCTATATCATATAGAGACCAATAGAAACAAGAATGACCAAAAAATTTGAAGTTATGGCCTCTGAAACCAAAACCCTAATTTTAGGTCATCTGTGTAGTCTAGCCTGGCTCTGCTTCCATACCATTTTCAGTTCTTGTGATTCTTTGACATTCTTGACTTTGAGAGGATATAATATGATGTTTGAACACATATGGACCCCTTTGAAGTGGTTGATGGCCTTTGGAGTGGCTCAAGAAGCTCTTGGATTGCTCAGATCACAAACCCTAGATGCAGATGACTTAGATCCAATGCAAAGACTCAAAATTGTGGTATGAGATGTTATGATAGTGTTTATGCATATGAAATGATCACAAGCCATGGTGTGAATGGGTGAGGGCAAATTTGGGGTGTTTACAGCTGCCCCTATTCAAACATGAGTTAGCTGTGCAGGATGTAAGCAACGGCTTAACAGGCAAACAAGATAACTTGTGGTTGAATACCAAAGACAGTCCAAAATTTGCACTCACAGAATGAAGAAGAAAAGGGATATAGATTGTAAAAGAAAATAAAGTATATTATAAAGTATGGGCGACGGAGGACGACCGTCGAGCAGAGGATGACTGCTGGGTAAAGAGCAATGACGGGGACGGCCGACATGCTGGAAAAATGCGGAAAATGAAGCAATGACAGGGACAGCCGACATGCTGGGGATAAAAGGTATTATGATGGGGACGACCATCAAGATAAAGGTAAAGTAACCAATGATGGGGACGGCCATCGGGCTAAAAAGAAAAGGGACCACGACGGGGACGGCCATCGGGTTAAAGAATAAAGGAAATAAACAGATGATGAGGTACGATCATCAAAGGTGAAGGACGATCACCTAGCAGGGGACGGCTGCTCTGTTGGGTTAAGATGAGGGACGGTCATCCTAGGTGGAGGACGACCACCTGGCAGGGTACGGCTGCCGAAAATATCGCGACATAGGACGAATGCCGGATAAAAGGTCAACGATGGGGACGACCATCAGACGAGCATGATGGAGGACGACCATAAAGAGGTGGAGGACGACCACCTATCAGGGGACGTCTGCTCTCGAGGTTTATCATGACATAGGGCGAATGTCAGATAACCAAAGATCGACAATGGGGACGGCCATTGGACAAAATGATGAAGGACGATCATCAATAGGTGGAGGACGACTGTAACACGGTGGGAGAACTGACTTTAGTTATGTTGCGGATAACAAGAGTCGCCACCGACTTTTATTTTATCCAAAAGGAAAGGGTATAAAAGAACAGGAAAGACCTTAAGAGATATTTTTGGGTCCGGGGGGTAGGTTATGTAAAGGGAAGGTGTTAGCACCCTTTACATCCATGGTTATCCATGGGCTCTTAGTTACTTAGCTCACTTTTGAATTGTTTTTGAAAGTGTAGTGTGTGAATAGAAAAATTTTCATAATAGTTAATAATGATCCATGTACGGATGCGTAAAAACTTGTTTTTGAAAATTTGTTTGAAATTGTGGGAAGTTTGAAAAGTTTTGAATGAAGTGAGCAAGTACATAAGAGGAACCTACCCTAAAGTTTAAGTCTTTTCTGTTCTTTATCCTTTAAATGGTAAGACTATCCCTACTATTAAGGAGTAGGTAGTCATTACCTTGGATGTAAGGGACATGTGAGGGACATCTATTTTTATGAAGGCAACTGTGGGGTGTATTAAGCATTTAGGAGGGACTATCATCATTATTCGAAAAGGGACTTGATCTTTAAAGGCAACCATTATGGACTTGATGATTTTTTCTTTTTAAGGGACTTGCTTTATACACCCCACTTGACCTTATTAGTAGGCAACATTGAGGGATAACCTTAGGAATGTGAGATGGCGATTAAAAATCGACTTACGTGTGTGAGTGTTCAATATTATTTATCTTATGATTAAAGTGATCTAAATTAATTTTTAAATAGAATACATATTTGCACTCCCTAAATTACTAACCATAGCAAGCAAATTAAATTAAATAATTAAATATTTACACCAAGGAGCAATTACAAAATAATTATAAGAATAATGAATAGCAAAAATATAAATATAAAAGCAAAATATAAATAATAAGCAAAAATAGTAAATAAGCAAATAATAAAAATAGGGGTTAGTAATAAGAATTAAAAATAGGGTTAGTAAAATAATGGAAAATATTAGTGAAATAATAATGAAAAGTTAAACAATGTTAGTGAAATAATAATAATAAAAATATATAAGATTAGTGAAACAAGAATTATAATATGGATTAATAACAATAATTAAAATAAATAGAATTAATAAAAATATTATAAGAATAATCAAAAGATTAAAGATTTTAATATAGACAATTATATTTAAGAATAAGAAGAAATATGAACAAATAATTATTTTAATTTACAAATTATTTTAAACATATTATAATTACAAAATATAATTATTATAAGTTAAATTGTTTCTAAGCACATATTAAAAGAAAATAATTTAGATTATAAATATATATACAAATAAGTTATAATTATTTTTAAATAAATATGTACATAATAATTACATTACAAATTAGAAAATAAACAATTAGGTTTTAATAGGTATTTAGAAAATAAATTAGGGTTTTGACAATTAGGGTTTTGTTTAGAAAAATATTTTTAGAGTTTTTAATTTAATTATACATATATTACATTTGCATACATGATAAAAAAAATAATTTTTGAATTACAACATAATTTATGAACATTAGAAAATATTGAATAAAACATTTTATAAGATTATTTTTTATAATATATGATTATGGACAAAACTTAAATTAAATAAAATAGAATAAAAAAAAATAGAATAAAATGCTAAAACAAACCTGGCTGGGATTTGAACCCAGGTTACCAGGCTCACAAGCAGCAAGTCCTACCACCAAGCTAGCCCACACGCAGGCAACAATGAAGGAGGTTTAATTTGTTTTGTGCTTTGCCTTTGAAAAAAAATCAGGAAAATAATGAATAAGCAAAAGGCCTGGGGTGGTGTTGAACCCAGGACCTCATGAATGTACATACGCATGCTTGACCGCCTGGCTGGGAGAGCCCTTCTGGTAATATGGTGATAACACAACATAATATATTAAATCTCCTTGTTATCCTGAAAAAATAGAAAAAATAGTGGTACAAGCCAGATTCGAACTCATGCCATCACCCAACATGCCTACCAGCCTTACCACTGAGACACAAGCGCGCGTGTGACAAACAAACCAACAATTAAACATAAAATATTTTCATTAATATTTGAATTCTCAAACGCGCGGGAGAAGGTCTTCTTCTTCCTTGTACCTGCGTTTTTACCTGCGAAATCAGCTATGAGTTTTCCTGCGAATTCCTCAATGCTTCAAACCTACGAAAATGAAACTTGTACAAAACAGTAACGATTCAAGAAATTAAAGACATCAATGAGTTCCTTGTGACTCATACAATCCTTCTACGTTGTTAAAATTCATTTATATGGCTTGAATCATGAAACCCTAAAATTGAGTTCTAAACCCTAACAATGGCCGCGGGTAGTATAGGTCATGAAGCTTCAATCCAATTGTCCAGAATCGTTCTAGGCATCAAGATAAACACATATCAGTCATCAAAAACAATTTATAATGCATATATTAATGGATTCGAAAATTTGAATTTCAAGAGAAAGATGAGTTCGGCCTAAGCAATATAGCAAGGCATTGATGCGTATGAGTGATGATAATGCTTCAGTGATGTCCAAAGAACATCTCTATGTTCTTATTTTACCTTCAAATGCCCTGGATTGAAGAATGCGAATATGAGTTTTGGATGGTTTTTTTGAGCAATGAAACTTACACTTTTAAGCAGCAAATTCGTGTCTTAGTGATAGGGTTATGATCAGTACTTATATGTGGATGAATTAGGTTAAGAAAATTGAATTGTTGTATGGAGATTTTGATATTTGAAGATTGAAAAAGATCATGGTTTAAAATTCAAATATTTGTTCATGAAGGCTTGCTATTTTTGTACCAATCTCATGATTTCCTTCCCTTTCAATTCAAATCAGTATTGATGAGATTCTAGAAGCTCAATCTTCATCAAATATTGTATTTTCATATTTTATATTTATTTAAAATGATTTTTTATGAATTAAATCAAAATAAATAAAAATAAAATAATAAAAATTCTGATTTTTAATCATTTGGGTCGTGCATGATGATATGGTATGGATTGGATCACAATTTGGCAAGCCCATTTGGAAGAAATTGGTTTTAAACCTCCATTTTCAACATAAACCATCATAAAATTTCCCAACTTTGCAAGGGCACATCTCCCTCAATTTTAATGGTATGAGGGTGTTCTTGGACATTTTGGAAAGCTTGAAGAGTCCTATAAACAACCCCATTGGTTTCATGTCCATATCATTTACCAATCTCAAGTTATGCTCTTTTGAAGTTGTTGACTTTTTGTTGACTTTTGAAATGACCTATAATGTCTTAGCTCATATCTTCCAAATGAAGCATTTTTGGGCTTGACTTGCAAGATCAAAGTTGTAGAGAATTCAATTTCCTTCAAAATGAGCTTTGAGTGGAGACTTGGTGATGAAGTATGTGAAAGTTATGGCTGGTCAAAGTTCAGTTGACTTTTACTGAGGAAACCCTAATTTAGAAACTCCTGATTCTTGATGATCTGGAATCTCCTTGATGAATCATGATCAACCCTTGATAAAATGATGAATTTTACTTCATATACTTGATGTTGGAAAAAAATCATGAAGTTTGACTTTGGTTTGACCACAGTTGACCTCAGTTTGACTTTTTAACTGCATTGACTGATTTTGACTTATCTGATCATCTGACTGAGCAAACTTTTGAGAAAAGTATTGAAACTTGTCATGGGGGTTCTTACATATAAGATGTCATGAAGCTCACTTGAAGTCTTGGAAGTTCATTTAGCCTGATTAAAGTCAAAACCCTAGTTTTGGATGCACTGCTTAGGAGGTGCATTGTCTGAGGGAATTGTCAACTCTTATGGCCAATTGTGAACCTTTTGAACCATTATAAAATGTCTTGTGATACTCATAGAAGGTATGATGAACCTTGTGAACCTTGTGAACCTTCATGAAGTGACTTGTAGACCTCATGAACCTCATGAAAGGTTATGTAAACATTGTGAATCTTGTGAACCTTGTGAACCTTCAAGAAGTACCTTGTAGACTTCATGAACCTCATGAAAGGTCTTGTAAATGTTGAGAAGCTTGTGAACCTTGTGAACCTTCAAGAAGTGACTTGTAGACTTCATGAACCTCATGAAAGGTCTTGAAAGCATTGTGGAACTTGTGAACCTTGTGAACCTTCATAAAGTAACTTGGAGACTTCATGAACCTCATGAAAGGTTTTGTAAATGTTGAGAAGCTTGTGAACCTTGTGAACCTTCATAGAACACAAAGTCTTGTATTGTGAGGGCAAATTTTGGGGTGCAACAGCTGCCCCTGTTCAATTTTCTGAAACCTGAGGGGTTAGATTGGTATAATTGCCAGTCGTGACCTGGAAGGTTGAAGGGGATTGAACACAAAAGCCCAAAAATTTGCACTCACCAGTGCATAGAGTGATACAGATGGCTAGTTGAATATGCTTGAGTGGGCTTAAAGATGCCACTTTGAGGAAAATTCTTCAGATACATGTCTTGGAGGATGAAGCAATCCAAAATATGGAGGTATAATGATAGCTGTCAGGAGGATGGAGCAATCCTGAGGTAAAAAAGTTGTCAGGGGGATAAAGCAACCCTGAGGTAATAATATACTTCCAAGAGGATGAAGCAGTCTTGATTGATAATATGCTTCCAGGAGGATGAAGCAATCCTGATGTACTGGGGATTTTCAGGAGGATGAAGCAGTCCAGATATAATAGGAGTTTTCAGGAGGATGAAGCAGTCCTGAAGTAATGATAATAGCTGTCAGGAGGATGGAGCAGTCCTGAGGTAATAAGCTGTCAGGGGGATAAAGCAACCCTGAGGTATTTGATAATATGCTTTCAGGAGGATGAAGCAATCCTGATGTAAGAAGGTAATGATAGCTGTCAGGAGGCTGAAGCAGTCCTGATGTGTTGATATGATTCCAGGAGGATGAAGCAATCCTGATGTAATGATGTGTTTTCAGGAGGATGGAGCAACCCTGATGTAATAGGAGTTTTCAGGAGGATAAAGCAGTCCCGAAGCAATGATAATAGCTGTCAAGAGGATGGAGCAGTCCTGAGGTAATGATATATTCCTAAGAGGATGAAGCAGTCTTGAGAGATGATAAATTTTCAGGAGGATAAAGCAGTCCTGATAATCATAAGTTTGTTTGATGGATAAATAACCTGAAACAAGGTAGCATTTGTATAATAATATTAGTTTATGCATTATGTATGCATGTATAATATGATGCACTTAAGTGATGTATTATGTATCTATGGGTATGGTATGATGTATGATATGATGCAAATGATGTATGTATGATATGATACTGCCGGAAGCGTCTGGATATCTTCGTATAACAACTGATGGTCAGGGAAAATAAATCCCGATTCGTTGCTGAAGGATATGAGGAATTCGTCCCTGTCTTGTTTGATTATGAGATATACATAACCTCCTGTATGCTGGGGATAGTGTCGCTCCCGCCAAATGAAACCGGGTCAAATGGGGTACAGACGCGAACGGTCGGCGAAAGGGACAATGAGAACACACAGCCGTGAACTCACTGGAGATGAATAGAGTCGCCAGCTAGGCATTTTTATCCCGGAGGAAAGGTAATGCTGCATAAACCTAGAAAAAGATGGATAAGACGGTTGCGAACCAGAGAGACTGAGAAAGGGGGTTGGTTACAACCTGGGAAGGTATTAGCACCCAGATTGTCCGCCGTACTCGACGGGATCCACGCTTAAAAGATTTGTGTTTTAAAGGGGTAGTGTTAGTGTAATCTGTGTGTAAAAGAGCTGGAAGGATGTACAGGTGTCAGTGCAAAAGAAGTGTGAAGTGTATGTATACAGTGTCAGTGTAAGAATAAGAATAAGATGCTCAAGATCATGAGGCTAAAGAATGAAGCTGGAAGGAGGGGGAATATACAGAGACTTTTGTTCGATAACTGTTAAGTTATGCCTACGTATCCTCTCGTGCAATGAGGAAGTCAGAACACCGTAGTTCGACCCAAAGAGTCTGAAAGGTGAATTGACTTTTGAACTGCTTACTTGTCAATGCTCAAGTGTATGACCTGTCTGGCTCAGGTGCAAACTGTCTTGCATTAGACAGAAGAAGCAAGTTCTCGTTTATGAGTGAATGAGATGAGAAAAGAATCCCGGAGGAGACGATTATTATTTGTTTTTGTGTTTTCAGTCTTTTATTGCTTTTGAAAATTTGTCATAAGTTAATGAGCTTATGCCTAAACCAATGGGTTAGTAAACTCATCACATCTTCCCTCTGATTAGGGGTAATGAGAATACCTTAAGTGTGAAGTCAGCTTCTCACACTTAATCACCATTGATGTAGGATTAAGATCATTAACCTACTTGTGATTATTTAGATGTTTTTGGTGTTTTGTTTAGTGTTGAGTAATGAGGTTAAGCCATAATCAAGGATTAAAAAGACTCATTACACCATCCTAAGAGAAGGATAATAGATGAGAATGTTTAAGCTGAGGAAAACTCCTCAACTTAATCCATGATTAGGGATTAAACTCATGACAAAACAAGCCTTTGATTAAGTGGATTTTATTAGGTGATATGATGATGAAGTGATTTTTAGGGTTTGTAAGACAACTTGAGGGGGACTTGTCCATTAACACTAGGGTTAGTCCTTCTTAACCATTTAAGGAAGAATTAGAACCCTAATGTAAGGCCCAAGTTACAAGTGTAATGTCTTGATACTTATTAAGTGAATTGATTAAGAGATTTAAACACATTAAGGGTTTAACACTTAGGATTAAAGTTATACACTCCATCCTAAGAGAAGGATGCAGGCATAAGCTTAATCACAAAGCCTTAAAGCCTTTAGGGTTTAGTCCCTGATTATGAGATGAGAGGAGAAGACTCAAAAGAGACACAAAGGTAAAACTAAAAAGGGAGATTAATCAAAACCCTAATCATTGTCATGCTTGGTTGCTCCTAAGGTTTGTGAGGTTTTCAAGAGAAGATCTTCAATGGAACCACCAGGAAGCAGATGAAAGGATCAAGAGAAGCAAAGTGGCTTGCTTCATTCAAGAAGTCAAGTCACTTGAAGAAAGAAAGTGAGAAGAAGAAGAATGAGCAAGCTCAAATTCAAACACAAACAAAAATGCAGCAATGGATGCAAGAGAGAGATGAGAAGAAAGTATGAGAAGTGAAGGCAAATTCACTTCTCAAAATCACTTACCACCTGAAAAGTTAGAAAAGAAAGTGCAATGCAATGCAAAATGTGATGAAATGGTATGATGTAAATCAAAACCAGAAGCATTTTTATGATGATAATGATGCTATGAAGTGATACAAACATGAAACAAGGCATGGAGATGATCATACAAGTTCATGAATGCAAATGAAGCAAGTTAAGAAACATGAACATACATGAAAAGTTATGAGATGCACATGACATACAACATGGCAAATACATGATGCAATGATCAAACATGCTTTTAATATGTCTTATGATGTCAAATGAATCACATGGAAGCATGGAATGTCATGGCAAGTCATGTTATACAAGAGAATGCAAGATGGATGCACATGGAAGCCCAAATTAGGGTTTATGAATCAAACATCAAACACAAACCAAAATCAGAAGCAAACAACATTATAAAAAATTGAAAATGCCACACAAAGGACCCCTAATCCCCTACTAAACCACTGCCCAAAGGAGAAAACTCAACTCTTAACAAATCTTAAGTTATGATTTTCACCAGTTTTTAGGGTTTTTAGGGTTTCCAAACAAAAGAAATGTCAAACAATTTGAAAATGCAAGATCAAATCATGGCCATTTTATCTCAAAAACTACATGCTAAACATAATGCAATGCAAGAAGAATCAATGTCCAACTCCTCATGAATAGGCAGAAATGATTTTTTGAACTATGGATCAAATTAATGCACAAAAATGATTTTAATTCAATGAAAAATTCTCAAAATGCATCAAGATCAAAAAAGAAATTTGGTTTGAAGGTTGGACAATGTTTCTAAATGTCTTAGAACATTTCATGAATTTTTTGGTGATTTTTAAATACTTAAAAGTATTTTTAATAAATTAATTTCCATTAATCAATTAAAAATAATCTTTTAAATATTTAAAAATACTTTTTTAATGCAAAAATGAAAATAAAAATATTTTTTGTGTTTGAAAAATTAATGAAACTCAGGATAAAAAATTTCATAATTTTTAAACAAGTTTTGCTATTTTAAATAAATTGTGCAAATAAAATGAAAAGAAATGAATTAAAATAAAGAAAAAAAGAAAAGTCAACAGAATGGAGGGCAGGGATTGAGTCTGGGTTTAAAAGGGTTGACCACGCGCGTGAATGGAGGGTCCAGATGGCTTCTGAGCAAATTAGTTTAATTATAATTAATTAAATTAAATAAAGTGGATTAGGGCTAATTGAGTGAATCCAGGCCACACATGCGCGCGGGAGGTCAACAAGTCAAAGGATCCTACGCTCCACATTCAAATGAAATTAATTACAGGGATTAAGCCCTAATGACTTTCAGGTGGCCGGAGAAGACCTCCGGTCGTCTTCTCCGGTGGGAACCCCACCTGAAAATCCCTAAAAACTTCAAAACGCAACAAAAATGAAAACCAAGCATACAGAAATGATTCCCATGATCCACTGAATCAAAACCCCATCACAAACAACATTTATTTTTCCCCAGAATCATGAATCGAACAAAACAATTTTTAGGTCAACAGAGTTTCAGAAAGCAATTAAATTCTCATTTCATCACCATTTTCAAACCTAAAAGCACCAGGACAATCAGTGAAGCATGAAGAACAAGTTTAGAACTTAAAAATCCATTTCTGGAAAAAAGTTCTTGAGCTACCTGAGATTCGAAGCTTTCACTCCAGCAACTTTCTGACCTCCCCTCCTTGTGAAATCCACTCCTTATGACCTCTTGATGATGCTTGAATGCTTTGGAGAAGTTTATGCTGGCTAGATGAAAAGATTGAACAGCTTCTGCTCAAGCTCAGTTGAAAATGGCAATGGTGATGCAGGCAGTTTCTGGCAATGGTGAAGGGTTGTTTGTGGTCAGGATGATGAGTGGAGAAGGTTTGTAGGGTTTGTTTGAGTGTTTGTGAGCTGTGGAGTGAGTTTCGAATGAAACTGCAAGTTGGAGTGAAAATGGAGAAGCAATGTTTTTGTTTGATTCAGGCTTGGTTCTTTGTTGGTTTAGGCTTAATGGAGTATGGTGAGATGATTAGTGAAGCTGGTTTGAATGTTTGTGAGCTGGGCAGAGAGATTCGAAGAAGAATGCAAATGGGGTGCCTTTTGTGTATGTGATGTTCTAGTGTGTTTCAGCTTGGCCTCTTGATATGTTTGGCTTGCAAATGGATAGTATAAAATAATCCTATAGGTCAGATGATTTGACCTGGCCTTTATTGATTGGTAAGTTCACTTTTGCCAAAAGTCCACTCTTTGTGTAAGGAAAGCATGGGCTTGGTTCTAGGCTAGTACAAAGCATGGGGCTGCGCAGCAAGGGTGAGGGGAAGGGCTAGCAAGGTTCAGCATCCAATGTAGCAAGTGGTAGGAAGTGTGATCATGAGTTTTGCAACTTGTTCATCTTTGGTTCACATGTGACTATCTTGCTACACAAGCCATGGACATGAGAAATTCTTGGTCCAAATCTGATTTTTAGGTCACATAGAATGTTTGTGTAATGGTTTGACATGAACTAGAAGTCACAATTTGCCTTGGTTCATGATTTTGCAAATTTCTCATTTGGTGCACATCTTGAAAATTAGTGATTTTTGCCAACTTTGTCACACCATAACTTTTGATCCAAAATGAATTAGGTCATGTTCTTGTACTTTTTGAAAAGGGAAAAATGTATTCTACAACTTTCATGACCAAAGTTTTTCCATTTGAAGCTTTTTTGGATCAAAAATCAAGGCTTGAAAAATGACCTAAAATGACATATTCTTGAAAAGTCAACTATGCCCAAAAAAGTCAACTTTGCAAAATCTTCAAATTCTTGATTTTTATGAACTTCAAACTTCTTCCATGATCAAATAAAGATCATATACACTCAAAATGATGATGAATGCCCATTGGTTGGGTCATTGGGGGCCTCAGATGCCCTGATTTTGCACTGACTTGTCCAGAAAGTCAACTCTTGATCAGATGACTTCCCCATGGAATTTCTTCATGAAACTTGATATGCATACTCCCTATACCACATAGAGACCAATGGAAACAAGAATGACCAAAAAATTTGGAGTTATGGCCTCTGAAACCAAAACCCTAATTTTAGGTCAACTGTGCAGTCAAACTTGGCTCTGCATCCACACCAATCCCAGTTCTTGTGATTCTTTTGCATTCTTGACTTTGAGAGGATGTGATATGATATAAGAACACACATGGACCCCTTTTAAGTGATTGTTGACCTTTGGAGTGGCTCAAGAAGCTCTTGGATTGCTCAGATCACAAACCCTAGATGCAGATGACCTAGAAACTATGCAGTGAATCAAAAATGTAATATGAGGTGATATGATTGTGTTTATGCATATGAGGAGATCACAAGCCATGGTGTGAATGGGTGAGGGCAAATTTGGGGTGTTTACAGCTGCCCCTATTCAAACATGAGTTAGCTGTGCAGGTTGTAAGCAACGGCTTAACAGGCAAACAAGATAACTTGTGGTTGAATACCAAAGACAGTCCAAAATTTGCACTCACGGAATGAAGAAGAAAAGGGATATAGGTTGTAAAGGGAAATAAAGTATATTGTAAAGTGCGGGCGACGGAGGACGACCGTCGAGCAGAGGACGACTGCTGGGTAAAGAGCAATGACGGGGACGACCGACATGCTGAGAAAAGGTGTGTGAAGCAAAGCAATGACGGGGACGGCCGACATGTCGGGGATAACAGGTAAAGCCGAGACAGGGACGGCCGACTAGCTGGGGAAAAATAAGGAATTATGATGGGGACGGCCATCAAGGTAAAGTTTGTAAAATTCTCCGGGGATTGATGAAACATGACGGGGACGGCCATCAAGTTCACAAAGCAAAGTAACCAACGATGGGGACGACCATCGGGCTAAAAGAAAAGGGACCACGACGGGGACGGCCATCGGGTTAAAGAATAAATGAAATAAACAGATGATGGGGACGGCCATCAAAGGTGAAGGACGATCACCTAGCAGGGGACGGCTGCTCTGTTGGGGAATAAAAGAAATATGATGGGGACGGCCATCAAAGGTGGAGGACGACCACCTGGCAGGGTACGGCTGCCGAAAATATCAACGATGGGGACGGCCATCGGATGAGCATGATGGAGGACGACCATCAAGAGGTGGAGGACGACCACCTAGCAGGGGACGGCTGCTCTCAGGGTTTATCATGACATAGGACGAATGCCAGATAACCGAAAATCAACAATGGGGACGGCCATTGGATAACCTGATGAATGACGATCATCAAGAGGTGGAGGACGACCACCTAGCAGGGGACGGCTGCTAAAATCAACGATGGGGACGGCCATCGGATGAGCATGATGGAGGACGACCATCAAGAAGTGGAGGACGACCACTCAGCAGGGTACGGCTGCTCTCAGGCTTTATCATAACACAGGACGAGTGTCAGATAAAAAGGAAAATTGCTTTGTTGGCGATCTACTGGGGAATAGTAAACACGGACGAGTGTTTATATCCAAGAAGCAAAAGGTATAAGTGTTTGGATGTGTATAGATTAAAGATGCGGACGAGCATCCCTAAGACTACGATACGGACGAGTATCGGGTAGAAACAAATACTGACACGTGTTCAAAGATGATGATACAGACGAGTATCAACTGGTTAACAGAGAACACGGACGAGTGTTGAATCTGAGAGGACTCTGGGGAATAGTAGACACAGGCGAGTATCTTTATTCAAGAGGACATGAGTGTTTGACATGGTGTATGGATTAAAGATGCGGACGAGCATCCTTAAGGCTATGATACAGACGAGTATCACGTAGAAACAAACGCTTGACGCATGTTCTGAGATGATGGTACGGACGAGCACTAACTGGTTAACAAAGAACAAGGACCAATGCTGAATCTGTGGGGATATGAATGGTATATACAAGATACGGACGAGTATCTGTATGAGTGTATCATGAGTAACGAGTATGAGTATTGTATAGATGAGTGTTTATCTGCTGGGGAGGGTGACACGGACGAGTGTCAAGAGAGAAAAGTATAATATGAACAAATATCTGATATACAAAGTGTAGGTGACTGCGCTGGGGATACGACGCGGACGGGTGCCAAGAAAGTGTATATAAGTATATGTGAGTGTAAAGAGGATGTCTTTGGCTTTCTGCTGGGGTATGACACGGACGGGTGTCAGGACGTGTCTGTAATACGGGTAGTCTTGCTTGCAAAGAGTGTTCAGGCGACTTTACTGGGGAGTGATGACACGGACGGGTGTCAAGGGAGTATATACTGGTGTTTATGATTTGTGAGGCAACTGCTTTTGCTGGGGACCCCGGTGGGGATTTTTCTGTACATTGATGAACTGTCATCATTCACAAGTGTTGATTCATAACATGGCTTATGATTATGCTATGTGCTTGATTTTTGCCGTAATGCTCCGTGTTAAAACGGAATGCTACGCTTTGTGGGTGAATTTGATGCGAATGCTATGATTGTGCAAAGATACCAAACCGGGATCCGGGTCCCGTTGCCGCGAAGATCTTAGATCGATCTGTTTGGAGTAGACATCCCAGCTGGGGAAGAGGTCATTGGTAGATCTGAGGAGATGTATCTGCTTGGGGATATGGGTCATTGATAGACCTATTCTAATAAAATGAGAGACCCAGCTGGGGTTTGTAGAAACTTTCTTTACTCTGTTGTGATTCTTCATGCGTTACTCTTCTGGATAGAGGCTGCAACTCCGTGGGGAGATAGCTTTCTGATTCTTATACTCGTCTGAGGGCGAGATGGCAACTCGGCTGGGGAGAAAGAGAGATCATTGAGAGACCTTCCTAGGGATTCTGCCGAAGAGGATCCTTAACTTAGCCGGGGATATAGGTGCCTTCTGTGATGCCTGGCAACTCTGATGGGGAGGAGTGATAAGTGGCAAACTCAGCCGGGAGGAGTCATGGGAGGCAACTCAGCTGGGAGAGAGCACTTTGGGTGCTAAACTGAGTGTGAATTTGCCATCTTGCTGGGATAAAGTTTTTATGCCCCGAGCTACGTTCTGGATACCTGCAATCCTGAAAAAAAGATAGAGAAACGCACAAGATAATCCCGAGGTATCCTTTACTGGATTCCGTCATAGGAGTTTAGATACATCTGAGAGTAAGTATATTTCCTGCAAGCATGCTTTTATTTGAAGATAAGCATCTGTATTCTTATGCAATCAGTTTTTTCTTTAAGACATCAGACATTTTTTTTACAGATAAAATGTACAAGACGAGACATGACTGAAAATCTGATTTTATTAATTCATATGCCCTGAATTGGCGAGATACAGTCAAAGGAACATATCCCCTGGAATGAGGAGATTGTTACAAATTGAGAAACAAAATGTTGGCAGTGTTGATGACGCTTTGAGGAGCTTCCTCTTCACTATGACTCGTATGACTTTTTGACGTTCTTCTCATCTTGCTTTCTGAAGAATGTCGATTCTGATTGAGGCTTGATCCTTTCTAAGCTTACCAAGTTGTAAGTGATACAGACGAATTCAGGGTGCAGTTGTTCGCTTATTCCCTTATTTTGCATGGATCGCCCTTTCGGGTTTTCAATCCATCGGGATACCCATTTTTGCCTGAGCTGTCCAATGCGGCTTTTCAACCCAGCGGGTGTATATTTTTTTATTTATTTTCCCTTATTTTTGCCCGAGTCTGTTATTCTGTTTTTGACTCGCCGGGATGCCCTATTTTTGCCTGGACTTACATTCTATTTTTATGTCCAGCGGGTCATTTTTATGCGAAGTATTTTTTAACTGCATCTGAATTCACAGGGGACGGGAAATCTTCACCATCCATGGTGCTAAGCATCAGTGCTCCACCAGAGAAAACTTTCTTTACCACAAATGGTCCTTCATAGTTTGGAGTCCATTTGCCCCTGTGGTCTGTATGAGGAGGAAGGATTCTTTTCAGCACAAGATCTCCTACTTGGTACTCTCGATGCCTGACTTTCTGATCGAAGGCTTTCTTCATCCTTTTCTGATATAGCTGCCCATGGCAGATTGCAGCCAATCTTTTCTCTTCAATCAGACTCAGTTGTTCGTATCGGGACCTAACCCATTCTGCTTCGTTCAGATTAACATCCATCAGTACCTGGAGAGAGGGTAATTCAACTTCAACTGGTAGGACTGCTTCCATACCATACACAAGTTGATACGGTGTTGCCCCAGTGGATGTTCTGATTGACGTGCGGTACCCATGCAAGGCAAATGGTAGCATTTCATGCCAGTCTTTGTAAGTGACTACCATCTTCTGCACAATCTTCTTGATATTCTTATTTGCTGCCTCAACAACGCCATTCATCTTTGGCCTGTAAGGAGAAGAATTGTGATGTTGAATCTTGAAGTCCCGGCACAGTTCTGCCATCATTTTGTTGTTTAGATTGGAACCATTATCAGTAATTGAAATTCTGTGATCAGGTATGAGATGTCCTAAGAGATGTCCCAACACTTAATAGGACATTTGACAAATTTAACCAAAACTTAAACAGCAAGAAAAGTAAACAACACAGAAGTTTGTTAACCCAGTTCAGTGTATAACCACACCTACATCTGGAGGCTACCAAGCCAGGAGGAAATCCACTATTAGTAATATTAATTCTAGACTTAAACCACCCTGTTTAATCTATCACTTAATACTTACCCAATGCAATTTCTACCTAAGACTCACTTAGATAAGAGTACCCTACTCACTTCCCCTCAATCACCCAGTGATCAAGTTTACAAGTTTACTGAAATTGAAGACATCCTTCAAACAAAACAGCTTGATCTTACTTAACAGTTTCAATCAAGTCACAAATGCACTTTTGCTTAAAAGCTCATAAAGTGGTACATAAAAACAACCTGCTATTAAAACACTAGACACCCTATTTGGTCTTCTGAAATTCGTACTCAATTCTATGAGTTTCTGTTGTTTAAATAGGTATCTGAATTTTGGGCTTTCTGTAGAATGATCCAGCCCTAATGTGCAGCAACTGTCACCTTGAATTTAGGGTTTGATACCTCCTATATTCTAGGTGCATTAGGTCTTCTGTTTTAATCTGAATCTTCAATTTAAAACTCCCTACAGATGCGCCTTGTTCTGTTTTTATCCAGCATTAATTAATCCCAGATAGTTCTCCTTAAATATCTCTGATCTGTTAATCAATAATTAATTCTGGTAGCAGGTCTGAGATGTCTCAACCTCTGTTGGGACATCCTGAAAAACTGAACTTAATTTATTCACACAATGTCCCAACATCTGATGAGACATCCTGAAATAAATTCACATACTCTGTTTGATAATGTCCCAACATCTGATAGGACATTCTGAACTGAATTTAGCATTTCTTGTTTGGTCAAAAATTCTGCCAATTCTTAAACATCTACAAACTCCCCCTTTGGCTAATTTTTGGCTAACATCTTTCCTGGTTTTCAGAGTGCAGCAGAAGTTCTTTTTATCAGAGTATATCATTACTTTTCTGTTGATTTTTATTTGAGATTACTCCCCCTCAAACAAATATGTGTCCAGTCTTGTTTCAACAGAAATACACACTGATTCAGTTCAGAAAATTAAACAGCAGTACAAACAGCAGTACAAACAGACAGAAACAAACAGATTTCATTCAAAAATTAAACAGCAGTACAAATTTGTTGTTGTTCTCCCCCTTGGTAGACACAAAATTAGGGGCCAAAGACACTATTACTGTCATTACATTGCTGTCATTACATTGCTGTCACATACATTGATCACTCAGATTCATCACTCTCAGTTGCTTCTTCCACTTCAGTGTCTTCATTCTTAGCAGCTTCACTTTCTTCAGCAGCCTCACTGTCTTCACCAGCTTCACTGTCTTCATCAGTTGCAACATTCTGATCTTCTTCACTTTCCAATCTTTTAATTATTTCTTCAAGCTTTTGCTTTCTAGCTTCAAGTTCTTTGCAGGTGATTTTGAGTTCAGCAATTAAGGCTTTCTTGGAGATTGGATTCTTAGCAGAGGAGGGACCAGCAGATGTCCCAGCAGGTGTTTCAACATCTGCAGCATGGTGACTGAGAAATAATTTGTAGTGAAAAGCCAGGGGGCTCCCTCTCTTACAGGCAGTATCCTTGTCAGTTAAAATCCCAGGATATTGATTGAGTACAATACCACACAGCAATGATGGAAAAGCTATTGGCAGCTTTGTTGCAGTAGAGATGGCATGCTTCATAGTCTGATCAAAAATATATGCTCCATAATCCATCTTGGTTTGAGTCCCCACAGCAAAGATGAATCTGGCCAGACCAGTTGAGATTGATGAAGTGTGATTGGTAGGCACCCAGTTTGCAGTTCCAATCCTGTTAAGCATGGCATACTTTCTAGTAAGCATGCTCACAGAGAGCTTTCCCTTCACAGGCCAAGCTTTGACCTGGTTTGCAGTGATCACCTTACAGATTTGATTATCTGTTTTCCCTAGCTCATTGGGTCCATCTGTGTCCCTTCCTAGATACTGATTAATGATTTGGGGAGAGAACTCAACACACTTACCTCTTACAAATACCTTTCTGAACTCTGAGGACTTACCATTTGAGCAATCCTCCTGAAGATTCACAATGAACTCTTTGACAAGAAGTTCATAGCAGGGAGAGATCTCTGAGACTGTCTTGAATAATCCTGCAGCAGAGATTAGGTCAATGAGTTCTGTGCACTCAAGTGCATTGCTGCTCAGTTCTCTTTCCAGGGCAACCCTTCTGGAACAGCAGTTGAAGCTCTTGCTGATGTTGGTCTTTTCTTTGGAGGAGATGTTGGGACATCTGATTCAACATCTGAATCTGATGGTGTGAAAGCTTTTCTCTTCTGAGATTGGACTTTGCTCCAGGGTTTTGTTGGACCAAAGGTAGCTTTAGCTTTGCCTTTCTTTGGACTAGCCTTCTTAGTCTCAGGGATGACAGGTTCAGCTTGCATCTTTCCTTTCCTGGACCTTAGTCTTTTAGCAATGCTGGGTTTCACAGATGCTATGATCTCTGCATCAGAGTCCTGCTCCAGATTGACCACTGGAGGAGATTGAGCAGCCTCCTCTTCAGCTGGTTGATCAGCAGGGATTTGATCTTCATTTGAGCCTTGAGCCTGTTCTTCAGAGACCTCTTCATCATTTTCATTTGAAACTTTGTCCTTAGATTGTTCCAGATCAACATCAGATGAGTTCTTTTTCTTATCTTCAGATGTTCCAACATCTGTTGGGACATCTTGTTCTGCAGCAGTGTCCTTTGTAGCTTGAGCTGGTTCTTCTTGAGGTGTAGGAATGGTGTTCAAAGGAACAGAGATCCCTTTCACCACTCTTTGTTCAGAAAAGACTTGGTTAACAATCTCCTTGATGGAATCATCAACATATTTGGAGTATCTTGTAGACATGTTAGCAGGAGAGGGAATGCCTTTAGCTTTGCTTCTGATTTGATCTTTACATCTCTTTGGTGTTCTTGCCTTTTTAGTGTGAGAGGCGCTTCCCCTGAGCTCGTCCAATGGTGTTGATGGCATTGGCACAACAGAGATTGGAGTGGCATGAACCACGTCTTCCTTGTTGAGAATTTCCTCAGCTGTTTTAGGGTTTTGAGACATTGTAGAGGAAAAAGGATGAACAGCTTTAGGGTTTATGATTTCTGAAGAATTGAGAGTTAATGTGATTCGCTTGTGATGATATGATGAGAATCTTGATAGCTTCTTATAAGTAGTTACTAAATAATTAGCCGTTACAGTCCAAATGATTAAGAATGGAATTCCCAAGGATCTTGTCCAGACTAGCTTTGCCATCTGGAACTTATGCCATGCAATGTCATATGACATGTTGGCACATCTCATTAACTGCTAAATATCACATAAACATATTCCAAGTTTGCCCCTTAAGTTCTCAAATTGTGTAGCATCCAATGCTTTGGTAAAGATATCAGCTAATTGCAGATCTGTAACAACATGCTCCAATGAAATCACCTTCTCTTCTACAAGATCTCTGATGAAATGATGTCTGATATCAATATGCTTTGTCCTGCTATGTTGAATAGGATTTTTAGATATGTTGATTGCACTTAAGTTGTCACAGTACAATGTCATGACATCTTGTGAGACATTGTACTCAGTGAGCATCTGCTTCATCCAAACCAACTGAGAACAACTGCTACCTGCTGCTATGTACTCAGCTTCAGCTGTAGATAAAGATACACAATTCTGCTTCTTACTGAACCAAGAAATCAGATTGTTTCCTAGAAAGAAGCATCCTCCTGAAGTGCTTTTTCTGTCATCAGCACTTCCTGCCCAATCAGCATCACAGAAGCCAGTGAGAATAGGTTTGCAACCATGAAAGTACATTATGCCATAGTCACAAGTACCATTAACATATTTAAGGATTCTCTTGACTTGATTGAGATGACTGACTTTTGGATCAGCTTGATATCTTGCACAAACTCCTACTGCAAATGCAATGTCTGGTCTGCTAGCAGTCAAGTATAACAAGCTTCCAATCATGCTTCTATATAAACTATGATCTACATTCTCACCCTTCTCATCTTTAGTCAGCTTTAAATGTGTAGGAGCAGGAGTTCTTTTATGAGAAGCATTTTCCATTCCAAATTTCTTCACTATGTTCTTGGAGTACTTGCTTTGTGAGATGAACATTGAGTCTTCCATTTGCTTAACTTGCAGACCAAGAAAATAGGTTAATTCACCTACTAGACTCATTTCAAATTCAGCTTCCATCTGCTTGACAAAATGTTTGACCATCTTATCAGACATCCCACCAAACACAATGTCATCAACATATATTTGTGCAATCATGACATTTCCTTCTTCATCTTTAACAAACAGGGTTTTATCAATCCCACCTTTTCTGTATCCTTGCTTGATAAGAAATGTGGTAAGTCTTTCATACCATGCCCTTGGAGCTTGCTTCAGACCATAAAGTGCTTTCTTGAGTTTGTATACATGATTTGGACAGCTTGGATCAACAAATCCTTTAGGCTGTTCTACATATACCTCTTCATTAAGATAACCATTAAGAAAGGCACTTTTCACATCCATTTGAAATAGCTTGAACTTTAAGATACAAGCAATTCCCAACAGTAGTCTTATTGATTCAAGCCTTGCTACTGGTGCAAAGGTTTCATCAAAGTCTACCCCTTCAATTTGAGTGTATCCTTGAGCCACAAGTCTAGCTTTGTTCTTTGTAACAATTCCTTGTTCATTTGACTTGTTCTTGTACACCCATTTTGTACCAATCACATTTATGTCATTAGGTCTAGGAACAAGATTCCACACTTCATTCCTTGTGAATTGACCTAATTCCTCTTGCATAGCACAAATCCAGTATTCATCAGTGAGAGCCTCCTTGATGTTTTTAGGTTCTATTTTGGACACAAAACAAGAACCTGAAATCATTTCTCTTGATCTAGTGCTCACACCTCTGTTGGGATCACCAATTATTAAATCTTTGGGATGATCCTTCTGTATTCTGATGGAGGGAGGTTTACTGGATTCTTCTGTCCTTGTATCAGATTGAGTGCAGTCATATTGATCATCCTTTTCTTCAGCTTCAATCTTGATATCAGCAGATGTTCCAACATCTTCTGGGACATCTGTAGGAGCATCATCAATTATCACATTTATGGACTCCATGATAACCTTGGTTCTAGAATTAAATACTCTGTATGCTCTGCTGTTTGTAGAGTATCCAAGGAAAATCCCTTCATCACTTTTAGGATCCATTTTTCTCCTTTGCTCCCTGTCTGCCAGAATGTAGCAGTTACTTCCAAACACATGAAAGTACTTAACAGTGGGTTTTCTGCCCTTCCAGACTTCATATATTGTGGACAAAGTTCCTTTTCTCAAGGTAACTCTGTTATGGATATAGCAGGCAGTGTTCATGGCTTCAGCCCAGAAATACAGAGGTAGCTTTTTAGCATGTATCATAGCTCTTGCAGATTCTTGAATAGTTCTATTTTTTCTCTCAACAATCCCATTCTGTTGAGGAGTGATAGGAGAAGAGTATTCATGATTGATTCCTTCTGAAGAGCAAAAATCTAAGAATTTTTGATTCTCAAATTCCTTTCCATGATCACTTCTAATTCTGATCACACAGCTGGATTTTTCTCTTTGTAATCTTTGACATAATTCCTTGAATACATCAAAGACATCTGACTTTTCTTTAATGAAATTTATCCATGTATATCTTGAAAAGTCATCAACCACCACATATGCATACCTCTTACCACCAAGGCTTTCAACTTGCATAGGTCCCATGAGATCCATATGTAACAATTCCAAAACTTTGGAAGTTGTCAGATGTTGGAGCTTTGGATGGGACATCTTGGTTTGTTTTCCTATTTGACATTCACCACAGATTTTGCCATCATCAATCTTCAGTTTAGGGATACCTCTTACAGCATCCATAGATATGATCTTCTTTATGCCTCTGAAATGAAGATGACCTAGCCTTTGGTGCCATAGTTTTACTTCTTCTTCTCTAGCTAGAGAACAAGTTGAAGTGGGACTGAAGTCTAGTGGCTCCCACATGTAACAGTTGTCTTTAGATCTGGCTCCTTTCATGACAACCTCTTGTTCTTTGTTAGTCACTATGCATTCAGATTTGGTAAAGTTTACACTGTATCCTTGATCACATAGTTGACTTATGCTGATCAGATTAGCAGTTAAACCTTTAACAAGCAGCACATCATCTAATCTTGGAACATCTTGACAATTCAAGGTTCCAACTCCCTTGATCTCTCCTTTAGCTCCATCTCCAAAGGTAACATACCTGGATGAATGTGGCTTTAAGTTTACTAGCAAATTCTTCAATCCAGTCATGTGTCTTGAGCATCCACTGTCAAAGTACCAGTCTTCTTTAGCTGATACTTTCAATGATGTATGTGCTATGTATGCAGTACTTTTATTTGACCAGATGAGTTGAGATTTCTTTTGATGCCTCTGCTCTGAGTGTTGTTCAGCTGATCTCCAAGCTTGATTGTTGATCTTGTTCTTGGGTATGTGGCTTTGATCAGTCTGAATGTCAGCTTTTGGTCTCCAAACTTTCTTGATTACTTCTGTCTTTTGCTTAGGAGGTTGCTGATTTCTAAGCAGCACTTTCTTGGTACCTTCTACTTTCTGCTTGGAAGGTTGCTGACACATCTGATTTGGATATCCATGTAACTTATAACAGTGAGGTTTGATATGCCCAAATCTTCCACAGTGATGGCATCTCCATCTTTGATACTTCTTCTTCATTTTGTTCTTTCCAGAATGTTGAGACATCTGTTGGAACATTATGTTAGTCTTTGTGTTCTGATGTTGAAGCATTTGTTGGGACATCTTGTTTGACTGTGTAATTTTTGAAGTAGCTTTGCTAGAGCTGGCTTCATCTCTGTTATATCCCAGTCCACTTTTGTCCCCTGAATGTTTATTATTGCAGAGAATAACATCCAGTGTATTTGAGCTGCTGTTCATCATTCTAACAGATTTGGACATATGTTCCATCTTAGAATTGAGAAGAGTTACTTCACTTTTCAAGGTATCAATGATTACTTGATCACTTGCTTTTTCCTCTTCTAGTATTTCATTCTGCTTCTTTAGCTTTATAACCTCACTGCATATTTCAGAGCTTCTTTTGTATAGATCTTTGAATGCTTGCTCAAGTTGTTCATAAGTAAGCTCTCCACAACTGGAATCACTATCATATTCACACAGTCCAGCTAAAGCAGTAATATGCTTAGCTGATTCTTCTTCTGAATCTCCTCCTGAGTCTTCATCAGACCAGGTTACAGATAGTCCCTTCTTTTGTCTTTTTAAGAAGTTAGGACATTCCTTCTTGATGTGTCCATATCCTTCACATTCATGGCACTTGATTCCTTTTTCTTGACTGGTCTTTTCAGCAAGATTTGATCTTCTGTTAGCATCATAGGTTCTCTTGTTTTCAGAAGAGTTTGTGAATCTTCCACTGGAATTTGATTTACCTTCCATACCTCTGAGAATCTGTTTGAACTGTCTTGTAATCAATGCAAGGTTTTCTGATAAGCTTTTATCATTTGCTAGTTCATCATCTTCTTCTTCATCTGCATTTGAAACCAAGGCAATGCTTTTGTTCTTTTTAGCATGTGTGTCATTCATTCCCATCTCAAAAGTTTGAAGGGAACCAATGAGTTCTTCAGTTTTCATAGAACATATGTCTTGAGCTTCTTCTATTGCTGTGACTTTCATGTCAAATCTTTTTGGCAAAGATCTGAGAATCTTCCTTACAAGCTTTTCATCAGTCATCTTTTCTCCCAAGGCTCCAGAAGTATTGGCTATATCCAAGATGTTCATGTAGAACTCATGAATTGATTCATCTTCCTTCATTCTCAAGTTTTCAAACTTGGTGGTGAGAAGTTGAAGTCTTGACATTTTTACTTTTGATGTTCCTTCATGAGTTGTCTTGAGGGTATCCCATACATCTTTGGCCAGCTCACAATGATGCACCAGTCTGAAAATATTTCTATCAATGCCATTGAATAAAGCATTTAGGGCTTTTGAGTTGCCTAGTTCTGAATCTTCTTCCTCTTTACTCCATTCTTCTTCAGGTTTCAGAACTATTGATCCATCTTTGGTGTCTTGAACAGGATGTTTCCATCCAACATTTACTGCTCTCCATGCCCTGTTGTCAAGTGACTTTAAGAATGCAATCATTCTTGGCTTCCAGTAGTCATAATTAGAACCATCCAGTATAGGTGGTCTATTTACTGACCCTATATCTCTGTCCATGTTACAGAATTTGTTTTCCCTAGATCTCACCCAATATAAACAGGCAGGGTGCCTGCTCTGATGCCAATTGAAATTCTGTGATCAGGTATGAGATGTCCTAAGAGATGTCCCAACACTTAATATGACATTTGACAAATTTAACCAAAACTTAAACAGCAAGAAAAGTAAACAACACAGAAGTTTGTTAACCCAGTTCAGTGTATAACCACACCTACATCTGGAGGCTACCAAGCCAGGAGGAAATCCACTATTAGTAATATTAATTCTAGACTTAAACCACCCTGTTTAATCTATCACTTAATACTTACCCAATGCAATTTCTACCTAAGACTCACTTAGATAAGAGTACCCTACTCACTCCCCCTCAATCACCCAGTGATCAAGTTTACAAGTTTACTGAAATTGAAGACATCCTTCAAACAAAACAGCTTGATCTTACTTAACAGTTTCAATCAAGTCACAAATGCACTTTTGCTTAAAAGCTCATAAAGTGGTACATAAAAACAACCTGCTATTAAAACACTAGACACCCTATTTGGTCTTCTGAAATTCGTACTCAATTCTATGAGTTTCTGTTGTTTAAATAGGTATCTGAATTTTGGGCTTTCTGTAGAATGATCCAGCCCTAATGTGCAGCAACTGTCACCTTGAATTTAGGGTTTGTTACCTCCTATATTCTAGGTGCATTAGGTCTTCTGTTTTAATCTGAATCTTCAATTTAAAACTCCCTACAGATGCGCCTTGTTCTGTTTTTATCCAGCATTAATTAATCCCAGATAGTTCTCCTTAAATATCTCTGATCTGTTAATCAATAATTAATTCTGGTAGCAGGTCTGAAATGTCTCAACCTCTGTTGGGACATCCTGAAAAACTGAACTTAATTTATTCACACAATGTCCCAACATCTGATGAGACATCCTGAAATAAATTCACATACTCTGTTTGATAATGTCCCAACATCTGATAGGACATTCTGAACTGAATTTAGCATTTCTTGTTTGGTCAAAAATTCTGCCAATTCTTAAACATCTACAGTAATGATTCGCTCGGGCACTCCATACCGACAGATGATATCTCTTTTTAGGAATCTGGCTACCACTTGTCTTGTGACGTTTGCATATGAGGCTGCTTCAACCCACTTGGTGAAATAGTCAATGGCGACCAGGATGAATTTGTGGCCATTTGAAGCAGTTGGCTCGATCTTGCCAATCATATCAATGCCCCACATGGCAAAGGGCCAGGGTGAAGACATTATGTTCAAGGGATTGGGAGGCACATGCACCTTATCTGCATAGATCTGGCATTTGGGGCATTTCCTGGCATAAGCACAACAGTCTGCATCCATTGTGATCCAGTAATATCCTGATCTTAACAATTTCTTAGCCATGGCATGCCCTCCGGCATGGGTACCAAAAGATCCCTCGTGCACTTCATGCATCAACAAGTCTGCTTCTGTCTTATCAACACATCTGAGGAGTACCATATCAAAGTTCCTTTTGTATAAAGACCCATCAGTGTTCAGAAAGAAACTACCAGCGAGCCTTCTCAAAGTCTTCTTATCATTGGAAGATGCCCCAGGTGGGTATGTTTGGTCCTCCAAGAAGCACTTAATGTCGTGGAACCAAGGCTTATCATCTTTAACAACATCTGCTGCGAACACATATGCTGGTCTGTCCAGTCTGGACACTGAAATCTGAGGTACAAAGTTGGCAGCCTGAACTTTGATCATGGATGAAATGGTAGCCAGGGCATCTGCAAACTGATTCTCGTCCCGAGGGATATACTCAAGCTTGACTGTTGTAAAGAAAGTCAGTAACCTCCTTGTATAATCCCTGTAAGGTATCAGATGATCCTGGTGGGTGTACCATTTGCCGTTGGTTTGATTGATTACCAGAGCTGAATCTCCGAATACAGTCAATGTCTTGATCCTGAGGTCAATGGATTCCTCAAGACCCATAATACAAGCTTCGTATTCAGCTTCGTTGTTAGTGCAGTTGAAAGTGAGTTTTGCCGAGAAAGGCATGTGAACTCCTTTGGGTGTAATGAGTACTGCACCAACACCACGACCATTCATGTTAACAGCCCCATCAAACATCATAGTCCATTCTTCTTCCGGGTCAGGCCCTTCAGTGTGAACAGGCTCTTCATGATCTTTTGCTTTTATGAACATGATGTCTTCATCAGGGAAGTCAAACCTCATAGGCTGGTAATCATCAATGGGTTGCTCAGCAAGATATTCAGACAATACACTGCCTTTGATGGCTTTCTGAGACGTGTACTGGATGTCATATTCAGTAAGGATCATTTGCCATCTCGCAACCCGTCCGGTAAGTGCTGGCTTCTCGAAAATGTACTTGACTGGGTCCATTTTTGATATCAACAAAGTAGTGTGGGTCAACATATACTGTCTTAGTCGGTGAGCAGCCCACGCTAAAGCACAGCAAGTTTTCTCGAGCAGTGAATAACGTTGTTCATAGTCGGTAAACTTTTTGCTTAGGTAGTATATTGCATACTCTTTTCGACCAGACTCGTCATGCTGGCCCAACACACACCCCATCGACTCTTCTAATACTGTCAAGTACATTATCAGAGGTCTTCCTTCAACTGGAGGCATAAGGATTGGAGGTTCTTGTAAGTATTCTTTGATCTTGTCAAAAGCCTTCTGGCAATCTTCGTTCCACCTGACCGTCTGTTCTTTTCTCAATAGTTTGAACAAGGGTTCACAAGTTGCTGTAAGGTGAGATATGAACCGCGAGATGTAGTTCAATCGACCTAAGAACCCTCGAACTTCTTTCTCTGTCTTTGGTGCAGGCATCTCTTGGATGGCTTTGACTTTATCAGGGTCAACCTCAATCCCTTTCTCGCTTACAATAAAGCCCAGCAGCTTACCGGATCGTACCCCGAATGTGCACTTGTTGGGGTTCAGCTTCAATTGGTACTTCCTCAGACGCTTGAGTAACTTCAGTAGATTCACCAGGTGATCTTCCTCTGTAAGGGACTTGGCAATCATGTCATCCACATAACACTCGATTTCCTTATGGATCATATCGTGGAATAATGTTACCATAGCCCGTTGATATGTTGCACCGGCATTCTTGAGCCCAAATGGCATTACCTTGTAGCAGAACGTGCCCCAAGGTGTGATGAAAGTTGTTTTATCCATGTCTTCAGGTGACATCTTAATCTGGTTGTATCCTGAAAATCCGTCCATAAAGGAGAATACTGAGAACTGAGCCGTGTTATCGACCAATACATCAATGTGAGGTAATGGGAAGTCATCTTTCGGGCTGGCTCTGTTCAGATCCCGGTAGTCAACACACATCCTTACTTTTCCGTCTTTCTTAGGCACAGGTACTATGTTAGCAACCCACGGTGGATAACTAGTTACAGCAAGGAACCCGACGTCCCATTACTTTTGTACCTCCTCCTTGATTTTCATAGCCATGTCTGGGCGAGTACGGCGCAGTTTCTGTTTAACTGGCGGGCATTCTTCTTTCAAAGGCAGCTTGTGCACGACAATATCGGTATCCAACCCTGGCATATCTTGGTAAGACCAAGCAAACACGTCCACATACTCTTGAAGCAGGTCAATCAGTTGTCTCTTCACTGAGTCTTGCAGGCAGACCCCGATTTTAACCTCTTTCACGTCTTCATCTGTACCAAGATTAATCACTTCAACCTCCTCCTGGTGAGGAGTAATAACCTTTTCCTCTTGTCTTAACAACCTGGCTAACTCTTCGGGAAGCTCATACTCTTCTTCAACCCCTTCATCGGCTTGATTGATTGGATTGTCAAAGTCATACGAAGTCATAGTCGTGCTGTTGTCGGTGCTGTCCGGAAGGCACACTCTGCAAGGGTTCAGTTGGTTCATTTTAGTGATTTGATTTTAACCTTGTTTTAGAAAAGTGAAATAAAATTGTCATTTTGAAAACACTGCCATTTATTTTTTGTACAAAAAGAAAAATGGAAAACAGTGAGCGGAAAAGAAAAAGACTCATTTGCAAACAGATGTCTGATATTTCATTGATTAATCTTGTTGCACAAAAAGTACAGATGGCTCGATTACAAAATGAGTCTTGTCATCTTGGGCAAGATGCAAGACTTTGATGCATGCTATAAAAATACAGGAAATAATAATTACTTTGCATGAGTAACTCTTATAATTTCCTGGGAAGACCAGTTTGAGATACTGCTCCCCGGGATCTTTGGACGAATCCATCTTTCCAGGTTGTGTTCTTCTTCCAGCTCGTCTTCCAGACAGTTGACAGCATCAGGGGTAAGCATCCCCCACTCACAAAATTGGGCTCTTTCGCAGCCGCTGCTTGATCTTGTTGAGTTGGTTTGTAACCCAACCCAAATCTGTCTTCTTTCTTCTCTACCGATAGCAATTTGCCCCAGCCTTGGGCGTTTCCTCCCTCAACAACCTTCCGGGCTTGTTGGTATGATGATATTGAAGTACCAGGCACAGCAGATGTTTCATTCACATTCAAAGCTTCGAACCCCTGGCTCATTGTTTCATGGATCTCCCCATCCATCTCAATGTACTTATAGGTAGCCAGGTGGCTGACAAAAATATCCTCCTCTCCACAGATTGTAACGATTTGACCCTCCCACTCATATTTTAACTTCTGGTGAAGGGTAGAGGTCACGGCGCCAGCGGCGTGAATCCATGGCCTACCCAATAGACAGCTGTAGGCAGGCTGTATATCCATCACGTAGAAGGTCGTTTTGAAGGTCTGCGGGCCAATCGTTATGGGC
This sequence comes from Lathyrus aphaca, assembly GCA_963966055.1. Taxonomy (NCBI): domain Eukaryota; kingdom Viridiplantae; phylum Streptophyta; class Magnoliopsida; order Fabales; family Fabaceae; genus Lathyrus; species Lathyrus aphaca. Next base: position 734,691,996 of record OZ014519.1, on the reverse strand, counting down.
AATTCAATTTCTCCCAGAACCGATCTCTTTGAACCATCAAAGGCTCTCACCACCAGGTTGCTGGGTCTCAATGCCAATCCATCGTATTCTAACTTCACCAGGGCCTTTTTAGGTAAGACATTGAGGGATGACCCCGTGTCTACCAGCACATGGGAAAGGACAGCACCTTTACATTCCATGGTTATGTGCAAGGCTTTGTTATGGTTGCGGCCTTCCGTTGTCAAATCAGTATTGGTGAACCCTAGTCCGTGACTAGCATTAACATTTCCAACTACAGCTTCTAGCTGATTGACAGTGATCTCTTCAGGCACGTAAGCTGCGTGCAAGACTTTGAGTAGTGCATTCCGATGGGCTTCGGAGCACATAAGCAATGATAGGATTGAGATCTTGGAAGGCGTCTGATGAAGCTGATCCACTATTTTATAATCACTCTTCTTGATGATTCGCATGAACTCATCAACCTCTTGGTCAAAGGGCGTTTTCATAGCTTCTTTAACAACTTGCTCATCCTGCACCAAGCTTTTTCCTTTTGCCTTAGCAGCAGCTTCTGCTTCGGCAGTGGGTCTCTGAATTTGTGGAGCGAAAAGACGTCCGCTTCGAGTGAAGCCTCCGCCTCCTCCCACATTGTCAATTTATGGTGCAGGGGTTGATGATTCAAAAGTGTTTCTCTGTCCTTCACAGTACAGGTCAGAGCCGTAATGCCAGGGGATGGCATTGCTGCTTTCATAAGGTACTGGTCCAGGCACCGTGATAGTGACTGGACTGACTGCAACTGTGGAAGGAATTGTGATAGTTTGCGGATCATAATAAATTGTGACTGGTGCTCTGATGGGAGCAGCACCTTCTGAGTTGTAGACAGAGTTGTTTTCAGGATCATAAAATATTGTGACAGTTGAGACATCTTCGTGATTTTTTGCTGGTGTTGTAGGAGACATTGGTGGAAGGATGGATGTTGTTGTTGTAGGAGCTTCATAATGGAGTGGTGCTGGAGTTGTAGAAGGAACATTTGTTGATACCTGGTCAGTTGAAATGACAGATGAAGTACTTGTTGATGAAACCGAAGAATTGTCAGGAACAATGGTTGTTGCAGTTGTAGGAGGTTCTGGAGTTGTTGCTGATGAGATTGCTGGATTTGTAGGAAATGATGTGGTGATCTGAAGCTGGCCACTCTGAATGAGACCGTCTATGCCATTCCTCAGGTTATCGCACCCATTGACTGAGATATTGCAGTAAGCACACCCCAACTCACACCCCGGGAACATTTGACATTCGAGGAGTTGAGCCTTAATTTCTACCAACGGTGTCCGGATCTGACCCACACTGGTTATTAAATAAGACGGCTTGTCTTCTTCAATAGCGTTAATTCTGGGACCACCGTGGTTTGGCATGGAGTTCTTATTGACATTGGGTGGTGGTGCGAAATTCAGAGCTTTCGAGTCTACCAGGTCTTGTACCTTCATGTGCAGAGCTCTGCACTTTTCCGTACTGTGGCCAGGTGCATTTGAATGGAAGGCACATCTGGCGTTGGAGTCATAATTTCTGGGTAGACTGTTGGGATCTGGAGGTGCCAACGTCCTTAGCTCAACTAGGTTGAGTTTCAGGAGTTGTGGCAGCAATGTAGCATATGGCATAGGGATCAGATCGATTACCCTGTTGGCTTGAGAAGGCCTCTGCTGGAATGGCCTTTGCTGGTTATTGTTGTTGGTGTTGCTGTTGTTGTAATTTCTCGGAGGATACTGATTCTGTTGATGGTACTGAGGTTGTGGCTGATAGTTTTGTTGCGGAGGTTGATAAACTGGTTAAGGATGAGCCGGAGCGGGAATGGTGACTGCTGCCACTGATCTGTGAACATATTGGGGCCTGCCCCTGTTGGTGTGGATGGCATTGGTCTCGCCAGTTCTTCTCGGGCCTGCAAAAGGCTTTCTTGTACTACTGGACGAGCTTGCTCCGTTGTCTGAGATCTTACCCATCTTCAATAGGCTTTCAATTCTCTCCCCAGCTATGACAACATCTGCAAAGCTAGTGGAAGAGAAAGCAGCCAGCCTGTCAATATATGTTCCCTGAAGGGTGTTCATGAACATATCTGCCATTTCCCTTTCGGACATAGGTGGCTGAACAGCAGCAGCCAATTGCCTCCATCTCTGGGCATATTCTCGGAAACTTTCCCTTGACGACTGTGACATTCCCATTAGGAGAGTCCTGTTGGGTGCCATGTCTAAGTTGTACTGATACTGTCTGATGAAGGCCTCTGCCAGGTCCTTCCAGCATCTGATAGTTGCCCTTGTCAAGTGAGAGTACCATTCTCTTGAAGCTCCTGTCAAGCTGTCTTCGAAATAGAACATCCAGAGCTTCTCATCCATAGTATAGGCCTTCAGCCTCCCCAGAAATGATTGAAAATGAGTGCGGGGGCATGAAGTCCCGTTGTATTTCTCAAAACAAGGAGGCTTGAACTTATGGGGAATTCTGACCCCGTCTACCAAGCCCATGTCCATGACGTCGAAACCCAGAGAGTTTTGAGACTCTAAGGACCTCAATTTCTCAGCTATCTCATCCAGCCTTCTATCATAAGCTTCTTCCCCAGCACCCATTACCGTGAATTGATCCTCTTGGGGGTCTTCTTGAAGTACCCTGGCTGCAGTGGCAGTTCCTTGAACATTTGCAGGAATATTGACCTCAGGATGGAGGTGTGGTCCAAATACAGGGGGGTTAACATGAGGTTGGACCCTTTCATTGTTGCTAGTGCCGGCAGTTCCTATATGTGGATCTTCTTGATTCTGCCTTTCCACCATGGCCCTCAATCTTTCCTGACTCTGAGCCATGTTGTTCATCACTTCCATAAACTGCGTCATTTGATTCCTCATCTCTAGCCTTTCATTTGCCATTTGATTTCTGACCTCAGTAAGGTCCTGCTGCATCTGATCCATTTGAATGCCCGGAAAGTTGTTACGGGTCGGATAACGGTGCGGACGGTTGAGGGGAAATACCCGGCGCCGAGCAATAGTTCCTGAACATCACAACAGAGTTAGTGGCAATAAAACAAAAACCTACAAAACAAACAAAGGGTTAGCATGCAATGCAGTATGCTTATTTGTTTTCAAGGTATCCGGCTTGGCATTCAGTTTTGACCCTTCCAGAGCCTTGAAGATGCTGTTGATGTTGCTTTTGAAGTGAAACCCGGATGGAACATACATTACAAAAGTCAAACGGTACATGGTCTGTTTACAAATACAAGCCCTCTGAAGGGTCAAAATACATTACAAGAAAAGAAAATAAAAGTACATAGAATGAAAGCAACAACAAACAAATGGTCAAACACCAAGACCAAACTCATCCTCACGAACTTCCTTGAGAAGTGCTTCGGTCACAGGATCAGCTGGACGTTCCGTGAGATTCCTGATGAGGAGGTTCCGGGTCGTAACAGCTGCTGTTAGCTTCTTGTGCTGACTTTGGTCTTTTGACCTCTTCACCCCAGCTTTGATCTTCAGCTCTGATATCTCCCTCTGGGCTGCTGCCAGGGCTTATTGCTGCTCTTTTGCACTAGCTTCCAGTTGCTCCATCTTGTATTGAACTCTCTTGTCCTCCAGAGTACGGGCTTCGGTGATCCTGACCCACCGAGCTTGACTCTCCTTCAAATACAAGTCTGTCCTTGCTCTCTGGAACTGGGCTTCTTTGCAAGCATTCTTCAGAATTTGTTCTCCAGCTTTAGACTTTTTGATATAATCCCCAGACTTCTCAATCTTAACCAGATGCTCCACTCTCAACTTCTCCAATCTCTCAACCTCCCTCATACCATCATTCCTCTCCCGGAGGGTCTTCTGCAAAGCTTGAGTTAACTTCTCATTTCTTTCTTTCAAACTCTCAAACTCCTCCAAACTGACAGTGGCAGGTGATGCTGAAGATGATTCAGGCATATCTTCTATAGTAAAGGGCATCCCAGAGAATTGGGCCCTGGCACGGGACCATTCATAATATCGTGCTGATGCCACATTGTTGCACTTCCCCAAAATGGTTATTCCCCAGATGAGTATTCTTCCAATAGAGGGCCCAACTGAAAGTCTTGGAAAGTAAAACACCTCAGTGGGGGATCATAGAACTGAATGCAAGTGTGGATCAGGCTTCTCTGTGAAGGGTCCAGATCCATAACCATATCAAGTATATCCCCATAATGTTCCCTGAACAATGGTATGTGATCTGGAGTGATCAGGGTCTGAATCCTCCTGATGTCAGATAGCTCTGGCTGGAAGAAGTGATAGGTGATGTTGCTCTTTTTAGGAGCCATGATGCTGAAGATGAGTGGTGACAGGTGCTGATGATAACACTGAAGAAGGGGCCACTGACTGGCTGGTGCTGATGACTGAAGCAGATGCTGATGAAGATGGGTCAATGCTGAAGATGGGGTCAAAACCAAAACCAAAGATGAAAGTGGATACCCTGAAACACAAACAAGCAAATGTCAATATGATGCAATGAGTATGTATGCAAATGATATGCAAGGGTCTGTGACTAAGCTGGATCTGATCAAAACTATGATATAGGTCCATGTGTGTAAGAAATCCAGATGGAGGTCTATAAATCCAGTAACCAAGGTGGGGGACTCAAATAAAGAGCCACATGTCCAGGGTTGTAGAATCACAAGAACTGTCCCAAAATGAAGTACTCTTAACAAGCAAAGTAACAGGGTATTCTGAGGTCAAGGTACCTGCAAACCTGTAAACAGCCCAACCCCCTCACAGGTGGTGTTCTAAAACAAGGATCCTCAGACTCGGATCAGTTATGGGAAGTGTAAACACTTCTAACCCGGAGGTACAGTGTTTACAATAACCATAAAAGTTCCTCCTCTAATTCACCTCAGTTTCTGAAGGTCAAAACTAAAGGTCATCCAGACTTAGCAGGCTTCCCAGATAGCCCTAGCATTGCAGGAAATCTGCAACACAGAGTTCTCAAGAAGAAACCCATATCTGAACCGTGTTTCATATTCCCGCACCAGACCGAGATGGAATGGGAAAGAATATGATTCACTCTAGCCTAGGTGTCTCTCAGGTCCCAGGTATAGGACCTTAACTCTCAATGGAACACCCACCCACCAAAGCAAAACCAGATCCAGCCAGACAGCATGACAATATGATAGATGTAAAGCTATAAATAAAGCAAATAAAGCAACTGCACATAAAGCAAATAAACAAAAATAAACATACAAGCACAGATAGCACATAACACCCCAGTAAACACAAATCAAACAAGCGCTAGGAGGAACCCACAAAAAGAACCAGAAGCCCTGGTTGCAGTATAAGGGTCCCCAGCAGAGTCGCCAAGCTGTCGCTCCCGCCAAATGAAACCGGGTCAAATGGGGTACAGACGCGAACGGTCGGCGAAAGGGACAATGAGAACACACAGCCGTAAACTCACTGGAGATGAATAGAGTCGCCAGCTAGGCATTTTTATCCCGGAGGAAAGGTAATGCTGCATAAACCTAGAAAAAGATGGATAAGACGGTTGCGAACCAGAGAGACTGAGAAAGGGGGTTGGTTACAACCTGGGAAGGTATTAACACCCAGATTGTCCGCCGTACTCGACGGGACCCACGCTTAAAATATTTGTGTTTTAAAGGGGTAGTGTTAGTGTAATCTGTGTGTAAAAGAGCTGGAAGGATGTACAGGTGTCAGTGCAAAAGAAGTGTGAAGTGTATGTATACAGTGTCAGTGTAAGAATAAGAATAAGATGCTCAAGATCATGAGGCTAAAGAATGAAGCTGGAAGGAGGGGGAATATACAGAGACTTTTGTTCGATAACTGTTAAGTTATGCCTACGTATCCTCTCGTGCAATGAGGAAGTCAGAACACCGTAGTTCGACCCAAAGAGACTGAAAGGTGAATTGACTTTTGAACTGCTTACTTGTCAATGCTCAAGTGTATGACCTGTCTGGCTCAGGTGCAAACTGTCTTGCATTAGACGGAAGAAGCAAGTTCTCGTTTATGAGTGAATGAGATGAGAAAAGAATCCCGGAGGAGACGATTATTGTTTGTTTTTGTGTTTTCAGTCTTTTATTGCTTTTGAAAATTTGTCATAAGTTAATGAGCTTATGCCTAAACCAATGGGTTAGTAAACTCATCACATCTTCCCTCTGATTAGGGGTAATGAGAATACCTTAAGTGTGAAGTCAGCTTCTCACACTTAATCACCATTGATGTAGGATTAAGATCATTAACCTACTTGTGATTATTTAGATGTTTTTGGTGTTTTGTTTAGTGTTGAGTAATGAGGTTAAGCCATAATCAAGGATTAAACAGACTCATTACACCATCCTAAGAGAAGGATAATAGATGAGAATGTTTAAGCTGAGGAAAACTCCTCAACTTAATCCATGATTAGGGATTAAACTCATGACAAAACAAGCCTTTGATTAAGTGGATTTTATTAGGTGATATGATAATGAAGTGATTTTTAGGGTTTGTAAGACAACTTGAGGGGGACTTGTCCATTAACACTAGGGTTAGTCCTTCTTAACCATTTAAGGAAGAATTAGAACCCTAATGTAAGGCCCAAGTTACAAGTGTAATGTCTTGATACTTATTAAGTGAATTGATTAAGAGATTTAAACACATTAAGGGTTTAACACTTAGGATTAAAGTTATACACTCCATCCTAAGAGAAGGATGCAGGCATAAGCTTAATCACAAAGCCTTAAAGCCTTTAGGGTTTAGTCCCTGATTATGAGATGAGAGGAGAAGACTCAAAAGAGACACAAAGGTAAAACTAAAAAGGGAGACTAATCAAAACCCTAATCATTGTCATGCTTGGTTGCTCCTAAGGTTTGTGAGGTTTTCAAGAGAAGATCTTCAATGGAACCACCAGGAAGCAGATGAAAGGATCAAGAGAAGCAAAGTGGCTTGCTTCATTCAAGAAGTCAAGTCACTTGAAGAAAGAAAGTGAGAAGAAGAAGAATGAGCAAGCTCAAATTCAAACACAAACAAAAATGCAGCAATGGATGCAAGAGAGAGATGAGAAGAAAGTATGAGAAGTGAAGGCAAATTCACTTCTCAAAATCACTTACCACCTGAAAAGTTAGAAAAGAAAGTGCAATGCAATGCAAAATGTGATGAAATGGTATGATGTAAATCAAAACCAGAAGCATGTTTATGATGATAATGATGCTATGAAGTGATACAAACATGAAACAAGGCATGGAGATGATCATACAAGTTCATGAATGCAAATGAAGCAAGTTAAGAAACATGAACATACATGAAAAGTTATGAGATGCACATGACATACAACATGTCAAATACATGATGCAATGATCAAAAATGCTTTTAATATGTCTTATGATGTCAAATGAATCACATGGAAGCATGGAATGTCATGGCAAGTCATGTTATGCAAGAGAATGCAAGATGGATGCATATGGAAGCCCAAATTAGGGTTTATGAATCAAACATCAAACACAAACCAAAATCAGAAGCAAACAACATTATAAAAAATTGAAAATGCCACACAAAGGACCCCTAATCCCCTACTAAACCACTGCCCAAAGGAGAAAACTCAACTCTTAACCAATCTTAAGTTATGATTTTCACCAGTTTTTAGGGTTTTTAGGGTTTCCAAACAAAAGAAATGTCATACAATTTGAAAATGCAAGATCAAATCATGGCCATTTTATATCAAAAACTACATGCTAAACATAATGCAATGCAAGAAGAATCAATGTCCAACTCCTCATGAATAGGCAGAAATGATTTTTTGAACTATGGATCAAATTAATGCACAAAAATGATTTTAATTCAATGAAAAATTCTCAAAATGCATCAAGATCAAAAAAGAAATTTGGTTTGAAGGTTGGACAATGTTTCTAAATGTCTTAGAACATTTCATGAATTTTTTGGTGATTTTTAAATACTTAAAAGTATTTTTAATAAATTAATTTCCATTAATCAATTAAAAATAATCTTTTAAATATTTAAAAATACTTTTTTAATGCAAAAATGAAAATAAAAATATTTTTTGTGTTTGAAAAATTAATGAAACTCAGGATAAAAAATTTCATAATTTTTAAACAAGTTTTGCTATTTTAAATAAATTGTGCAAATAAAATGAAAAGAAATGAATTAAAATAAAGAAAAAAAGAAAAGTCAACAGAATGGAGGGCAGGGATTGAGTCTGGGTTTAAAAGGGTTGACCACGCGCGTGAATGGAGGGTCCAGATGGCTTCTGAGCAAATTAGTTTAATTATAATTAATTAAATTAAATAAAGTGGATTAGGGCTAATTGAGTGAATCCAGGCCACACATGCGCGCGGGAGGTCAACAAGTCAAAGGATCCTACGCTCCACATTCAAATGAAATTAATTACAGGGATTAAGCCCTAATGACTTTCAGGTGGCCGGAGAAGACCTCCGGTCGTCTTCTCCGGTGGGAACCCCACCTGAAAATCCCTAAAAACTTCAAAACGCAACAAAAATGAAAACCAAGCATACAGAAATGATTCCCATGATCCATTGAATCAAAACCCCATCACAAACAACATTTATTTTTCCCCAGAATCATGAATCGAACAAAACAATTTTTAGGTCAACAGAGTTTCAGAAAGCAATTAAATTCTCATTTCATCACCATTTTCAAAACTAAAAGCACCAGGACAATCAGTGAAGCATGAAGAACAAGTTTAGAACTTAAAAATCCATTTCTGGAAAAAAAGTTCTTGAGCTACCTGAGATTCGAAGCTTTCACTCCAGCAACTTTCTGACCTCCCCTCCTTGTGAAATCCACTCCTTATGACCTCTTGATGATGCTTGAATGCTTTGGAGAAGTTTATGCTGGCTAGATGAAAAGATTGAACAGCTTCTGCTCAAGCTCAGTTGAAAATGGCAATGGTGATGCAGGCAGTTTCTGGAAATGGTGAAGGGTTGTTTGTGGTCAGGATGATGAGTGGAGAAGGTTTGTAGGGTTTGTTTGAGTGTTTGTGAGCTGTGGAGTGAGTTTCGAATGAAACTTCAAGTTGGAGTGAAAATGGAGAAGCAATGTTTTTGTTTGATTCAGGCTTGGTTCTTTGTTGTTTTAGGCTTAATGGAGTATGGTGAGATGATTAGTGAAGCTGGTTTGAATGTTTGTGAGCTGGGCAGAGAGATTCGAAGAAGAATGCAAATGGGGTGCCTTTTGTGTATGTGATGTTCTAGTGTGTTTCATCTTGGCCTCTTGATATGTTTGGCTTGCAAATGGATAGTATAAAATAATCCTATAGGTCAGATGATTTGACCTGGCCTTTATTGATTGGTAAGTTCACTTTTGCCAAAAGTCCACTCTTTGTGTAAGGAAAGCATGGGCTTGGTTCTAGGCTAGTACAAAGCATGGGGCTGCGCAGCAAGGGTGAGGGGAAGGGCTAGCAAGGTTCAGCATCCAATGTAGCAAGTGGTAGGAAGTGTGATCATGAGTTTTGCAACTTGTTCATCTTTGGTTCACATGTGACTATCTTGCTACACAAGCCATGGACATGAGAAATTCTTGGTCCAAATCTGATTTTTAGGTCACATAGAATGTTTGTGTAATGGTTTGACATGAACTATAAGTCACAATTTGCCTTGGTTCATGATTTTGCAAATTTCTCATTTGGTGCACATCTTGAAAATTAGTGATTTTTGCCAACTTTGTCACACCATAACTTTTGATCCAAAATGAATTAGGTCATGTTCTTGTACTTTTTGAAAAGGGAAAAATGTATTCTACAACTTTCATGACCAAAGTTTTTCCATTTGAAGCTTTTTTGGATCAAAAATCAAGGCTTGAAAAATGACCTAAAATGACATATTCTTGAAAAGTCAACTATGCCCAAAAAAGTCAACTTTGCAAAATCTTCAAATTCTTGATTTTTATGAACTTAAACCTTCTTCCATGATCAAATAAAGATCATATACACTCAAAATGATGATGAATGCCCATTGGTTGGGTCATTGGGGGCCTCAGATGCCCTGATTTTGCACTGACTTGTCCAGAAAGTCAACTCTTGATCAGATGACTTCCCCATGGAATTTCTTCATGAAACTTGATATGAATACTCCCTATACCACATAGAGACCAATGGAAACAAGAATGACCAAAAAATTTGGAGTTATGGCCTCTGAAACCAAAACCCTAATTTTAGGTCAACTGTGCAGTCAAACTTGGCTCTGCATCCACACCAATCCCAGTTCTTGTGATTCTTTTGCATTCTTGACTTTGAGAGGATGTGATATGATATAATAACACACATGGACCCCTTTGAAGTGATTGTTGACCTTTGGAGTGGCTCAAGAAGCTCTTGGATTGCTCAGATCACAAACCCTAGATGCAGATGACCTAGAAACTATGCAGTGAATCAAAAATGTAATATGAGGTGATATGATTGTGTTTATGCATATGAGGAGATCACAAGCCATGGTGTGAATGGGTGAGGGCAAATTTGGGGTGTTTACAGCTAGTAAGGATGGATATAACCTCCCGTCTGCTGGGGATAGTAAGGTATATATAACCTTCGTCTTTGTTTGATAGTGGAGTTGATACAACATCCCGTCTTCGTTCGTCGTACTCTTATCGGAAAGTAATTTCCCGTATATCCGTATGAGGATAAAAGAGATGGATATAAATTCCAGGGGAGATTAGACTTTATGAAGATGAACTTGCCCTACTGAGGGTTTTGTGATTGTTTTGTAAAGATGAACCGGCGAAGCTTCGTTGAAATCCTTCCCTCGTTCGTCCTTAGTAAATACTATTACTGCATTTTCATGCATTTCTGGTAAACATTAATCATATTAGGCATACATGCATTTCTGGTAAACATTAATCATATTCAAAAGCATACATACATTCAAACACAACCAATGGACGTTTCGCTTATGTAAATAGGGTAAAAGTAAATCTGGATTCAAAAGATGGAATTTATTTATATCAAAAGTGACCCATACACGGGTAAGTTTGTACAAGGAGACATAAACCCTAGTAAGAGGATTTTGTCATAACGTTTTACAAAAGAAAATCAGCTATGTGGGAAATAATCCTATTGAGTTTCAATTCTACTATTGCCATTATCTTCAAGTATCTCATCTCCTGCTGTTGAGACGAAAACAATTGGATTGAGCTTTATCTGTTCGAGCTTGAATAAGTAGTACAACTGGTTGCAGTTTCATGGGTGATCTAAACGAGACATAGTCATACGCTTTAATCCCTAACTTTTGCCTGGATTGCCCTTTCAGGTTTTCAATCCACCGGGATACCCTTTTTTGCCCAAGCCGCCTTTTCAGGTTTTCGACTTGCCGGGTGTACATCTTTTTATATATATATCCCTAATTTTTGCCCAAACCCTTTTGGTTTGCCGGGATGCCCTTATTTTTGCCTAGGCCTGTCAACCTAGCGGGTCTCTTTTTATGCGTAGTATTTTTTAACTATGTCTGCGTTTACAGGCTGTGGGAAGTCTTCACCATCCATTGTAGTCAATATCATGGCACCTCCTGAGAACACTGTCTTGACTACAAATGGTCCTTCATATGTTGGAGTCCACTTGCCCCTAGGATCACCCTGTGGTAATATGATACGCTTGATTACCAAGTCACCAGCCTGATATACCTTTGGCTTAACCTTCTTGTTAAAAGCTTTGATCATCCGTTTCTGGTACATCTGGCCATGACAAACTGCTGCTAACCTCTTCTCATCAATCAAATTTATCTGGTCAAGTCGAGTCTGAATCCACTCATCTTCATCCAAGCCTGCATCCTTCATAATTCTTAAGGAGGGAATCTGAACTTCAATGGGCAGAACTGCTTCCATACCATAGACTAAGGAGAATGGGGTTGCCCCTGTTGAAGTACGTATTGTAGTACGATAACCATGAAGAGCAAATGGTAACATCTCATGCCAATCCTTGTAGGTAACAGTCATCTTCTGTACAATCTTCTTGATGTTCTTATTAGCAGCTTCAACTGCCCCATTCATCTTTGGACGATACGGAGAAGAGTTGTGATGCTTAATCTTGAACTGCGTGCAGAGATCAGTAATCATAGTGTTGTTCAGATTAGAGCCATTGTCAGTAATAATCCTTTCAGGGATGCCATACCTACATATGAGATTATTCTTAATGAACCGAGCCACAACATTCTTGGTAACAGATGCAAATGAAGCTGCCTCTACCCACTTTGTAAAATAATCAATAGCAACCAGGATGAAACGATGTCCATTAGAAGCAATAGGCTTGATCTCACCAATCATATCAATGCCCCACATGGCAAAGGGCCAAGGAGCAGTCAACACATTCAATGGTGATGGAGGTATATGTACTTTATCAGCATAAATTTGACATTTGTGACACGTTCTGGAGTGTTGATAGCAATCAGCTTCCATGGTAGACCAATAGTAACCTGCTCTCAATATCTTCTTTGCCATGGTATGACCACTAGAATGAGTGCCAAAAATTCCATCATGCATATCTTCCATAATCTCAGTTGCTTCCTTCTTATCCACACAACGAAGCATAGTTGAATCATGATTGCGCTTGTACAGAATCCCATTACTCAAAAAGAACTTGGCAGAAAACCTCCTCAGAAACTTCCTATCTTTGACAGATGCCCCTTCAGGGAACTCCTGAGTTTCAAGATATCTTTTCACTTCATAGAACCAAGGCTTCTCCTCGGCCCCTTCTGTGTCAATCTCATTGCAGTATGCAGGCTTTTCAAATCTATCAATAGTAATCTTGGGAGCTTCATCATCCCAGCTGATCTCAAACATGGATGCCATGGTGGCCAATGCATCTGCCAACTGATTCTCTCTTCGTGGAATATGTCCAAAGGTAATCTCTTTGAAATGTGGGATCAAAGACAACACATGCTCTTTGTAAGGAATGAGGTTATCATGCTTGGTATCCCAATCTCCTTTAATCTGACTTACTACCAGGGCTGAATCTCCATACACATTAAGGAACTGAATCTTCATATCGATAGCAGCTTTAATACCCAGGATACATGCCTCATACTCAGCCATGTTATTGGTACAATAGAAACAAAGTCTGGCAGTAATCGGGGTATGACAACCTTCAGGGGAACTAATCACAACACCAACACCATTACCAAGTGCATTGGAAGCTCCATCAAAAACCATAGTCCATCGGGATCCTTGTTCAGGTCCGTCATATTGTCCAGGTTCTTTGGTAATAATCATAATGTCTTCATCAGGAAACTCAAAACTCATTGACTGATAATCATCCACTGCTTGATGAGCCAAATGATCAGCAACAACACTTCCTTTGATGGCCTTCTGAGTAGTGTAATGTATGTCATATTCTGTCAATATCATTTGCCATCTTGCAATTCTTCCGGAGAGAGCAGGTTTCTCAAATATGTACTTGATTGGATCCATCTTTGAAATCAATAAGGTAGTATGAGTCAACATATACTGTCTTAGTCGGCGAGCAGCCCATGCCAAAGCGCAGCAAGTTTTCTCGAGCAGTGAGTATCTTGTTTCACAGTCGGTAAACTTTTTGCTAAGGTAGTATATTGCCTGCTCTTTTCGACCAGACTCGTCATGTTGCCCCAACACACACCCCATTGAGTTGTCTAACACTGTTAAGTACATAATCAAGGGTCTTCCATCAACTGGTGGCATCAAAATTGGAGGTTCTAGCAGATATCTCTTGATTTCATCAAAGGCAGTCTGGCACTCATCATTCCATTCCATCACCTGATCTTTCTTCAACAACTTGAAGATTGGCTCACAAATGGAAGTTAATTGGGAAATAAATCTTGCAATGTAGTTCAATCGTCCCAAGAAACCTCTAACCTCCTTCTCGGTACGGGGAGCTGGCATCTCTCGTATAGCTTTCACTTTTGCAGGATCCACTTCAATACCTTTTCCACTGACAATAAAACCCAGGAGCTTTCCAGATCTAACTCCAAAAGTACACTTGTTTGGATTCAATCTCAGCTTGTATTTCTTCAACCTCTCAAACAACTTGTGCAGATGCTCAAGATGTTGCTCTTCATTCTGAGATCTGGCTATCATATCATCCACATATACCTCTATCTCATGATGAATCATATCATGAAACAAAGCCACCATAGCACGCTGATATGTTGCCCCTGCATTCTTCAAACCAAATGGCATCACCTTATAGCAAAAAGTGCCCCACTGTGTCACAAATGTTGTCTTCTCCATATCTTCAGGTGCCATCTTGATTTGATTGTAACCAGAGAAACCATTCATAAAAGAGAATACCTTATGCTGAGCAGTGTTGTCTACCAGAATATCAATATGAGGAAGTGGAAAGTCATCTTTGGGGCTAGCCTTGTTCAAATCTCTGTAGTCCACACACATACGTACCTTACCATCTTTCTTAGGAACTGGTACCACATTTGCAACCCACTGAGGATAAGAAGTCACTGCTAAGAACCCTGCATTGAACTATTTCATTACCTCTGCCTTGATCTTTTCTGACATCTCAGGACGCATACGACGAACTTTCTACTTCTTTGGACGAAAATCTTCTTTCACTGGTAAACGGTGAACCACAATGTCTGTATCCAACCCTGGCATATCTTCATAAGACCAAGCAAAGATTTCCACATAGTCACGTAACATCTGAATCAATCTGCTCTTGACACTGTCCTCTAAATCAGCCCCTATCTTGACCTTTTTTCTGTTTTCTTCAGTTCCCAGATTCACAACTTCGACTGGCTCTTCATGTGGCTGTATAGCTTTCTCTTCTTGTTGTAACAACCTAGCAAGATCTACAGGTATTTCACAATCGTCCTCATTTCCGTCTTCAGTTTGATAGATCGGATTCTCGAAATTATAATTGGCAATAGTAGAACTGTTATCAACAGGATCCAGAGTGGATGAGGATCTGCATTTTAGTGATGTGGGTGTGTGTAAGAACACATAGCTGATAAAACAAAAATAAAAGAAAAAGAAAGACAAGGAACACAATATTTACGAAAACGAAAACGTCCACTGATTTTATTGAATGAAGTATGCAAATGAAATGACAGCCCGTAACAAGCACACCATTGTGCCCCGGGTAAGGCACATGGCTTGAAAGTTTTATTGTTCAAGAAATTACAAACTTAAAAGCAACAACACAGTAATAGTATTTACTCCTGACTAAAGGAGATAGGGATAACATCTTCAGCTTTCCAATTATTGAGTCCAGCACCCACAGTAGGAAAAATCCAAGCATCCAGATTGTAGTCTTCATCATAGCCCCCCACAATATTGATCTGATCTTTCATAACCCCTTGATTGGTGATACGAACAGCACAAGCACGACGAACAGCCTTCTGGGACTCTGCAGTGAAACCCAAACCAAACTTGTCAGACTTGTATGGAATATCAGGAAGCTGACCCCAAATAGTACAACCACCTTCATCCACCACAGCTCTAGCATCATTGAGGGAGGCCATTGCCATTGTTGGAGGTTTTCTGGTGATCACAGGAACTTTCTTCACAACAGGAGGAGCTACATAATCATTAACAACCCAGGGGACCACTTCAAATGTCTGACACGGAGTTTCGATGTATTCACCTTCCATTTCCAGATACTTGAAAGTGTTTACATGGCTGACAAAGTATTCTTCTTCTCCATAGACAGTAACAACCTTTCCATCCACCGGATATCTCAACTTTTGGTGTAATGTAGAGGTTACAGCACCTGCCCCATGGATCCAAGGACGACCAAGCAGACAAGAGTATGAAGGACGGATATCCATCACATAAAATGTAGCAGTAAAAACCTGGGAGCCAACTTTGATTGGAAGATCAATTTCCCCATGCACTACTCTTCTAGAACCATCAAAAGCTTTCACCACAATATTACTGGGCTTCAGCACAGCATCTTCAGGACTCAGCTTGTTCAGGACTTCCTTAGGCAACACATTCAGAGAGGAACCATTGTCTATCAGCACATGTGACAGGGTAGTGCCCCTGCATTCAATTGAAATATGCAGGGCCCTGTTATGATCCCTCTTGGCAGGGGTCAAATCAGCATCAGAAAATCCCAACCCATTATCATAAGTTAAGTGGGCAACACAATTTTCAAACTGGTCAACAGAAATAGCATTGGGCACATGTGCAGTCTTCAGAAACTTGATCAAGGACTTGGCATGAGCCTCAGAACACAGCAACAAGGACAACATAGAAATCTTTGAGGGAGTATGCCCCAGTTGATCCACAATTTCATAATCACTCTTGCGAATGATTTTCAATACTTCTTCCATCTGCTTGGAGAGATCATCAGCAGCTGGCACATCAGTAGATACAGGCTCAATAACAGGACCTTTGCCCCGGGCATCAGTGGTGGAAGTAGCAGCAGGAGTAACTGCATTTTTAGAAGCAACTGGAGGAGAGAAGACTCTTCCACTACGAGTGATCTTGCTAGATCCAGCAATATTATCAATGTCAACAGGCACATCAGCTAGAGGCTCCTGCTTAACACCATGGATGTAAACATCAGACCCATAGTTCCAAGGCACAGCTTTGTCAGACGTATACGGGATAGGACCAGGAGTAGTAATGACCACAGGAGCTACTCTGGCTTCAGCAATAACTTTCACGGGACCTTCAGCAGTAATTTTGATTGGACCCTGATGAGTGATTTTAATGGGACCCTTTGAAGTGATTCTTATTGGTACTTTGTCAACCATGTCAACCTCTTCAGTCTTCTTACCTTGAGTCAGATGATCCACCATACTTTCTACAGACGACGGAGTCCTCTCAAACACTATAGTATACTTATCCATGAGACGTTGAATTCCATCTCTCAATATGAAGCAACTATCCGGCTTATAGGTACAATACAAACAATCTTCACGACAACCTGGAAAGATCCCAGCTTGTACTAACCTCTTTTTGATAACAGACAATGGTGTGTTCAACTCCATAACTGAATAGACATGCAGATCTTCATCAATGGCATTGACAGTCTTCTCGTGATTTGGCATTGGAGCAGTAATCACATTTGGGGTACCCGGAGGATCAAACTCAATTTCTCCAGCATCAATCATATCTTGAATTTTGTTCTTCAAGATCCAGCAGTTATTAGTATCATGTCCCTGACAGTTTGAATGATATGCACATCGTGCATTGGGATTGTACCTGGGAGAGGTAACATTGGGATTCTGAGGAGCCTCTTTTAAAGTAATAAGTTCAGCCTTCAACAAATGTTGCAATGCCTGAGCCATTGACATGTTGATCTTCGTGAACTGTCTTCTAGCCCTCTGTTGGTTGCCCTGAGGCTGCTCTGTTGTTGCAGGAGTTGGATTTGAAATATGAACTGCACTAACAGACTGATGCCTTCTGTTACGATCAGGTTGACCATAAACAGCATTAGATTCTTTCTTCCCAGTGGGAGGCTTCTTTGCAGCACCTGATGAGGAAGCACCCACATGGATCTTGCCATTCTTTATACCATTCTCTACTCGCTCTCCTGTCATGATCAACTCAGTGAAGCCAGATGATGAGCTTCCAATGAGATGACTGTAAAACGGACCATTCAGCGTACACATGAACATATCAACCAATTCCCTGTCAGTCAAAGGGGGTTGAACTCTTCCAGCTAAGTCTCTCCATTTCTGAGCATACTCCTTAAAACTTTCTTTGGCACCCATAGACATGCTCTGAAGCTGCATGCGAGTGGGGGCTAAGTCAGCATTGTATTGGTACTGCTTATAGAAGGCTTCGGCAAGATCGTTCCAGTCTCTGATGTTGACACTCTCCAACTGATAATACCACTCCAACTGAGCTCCAGATAAGCTCTCTTGAAAAAAGTGGATCCACAACTTCTTGTCAGCAGTGTGAGGTTGAATCCTTCTGACATAAGACCTCAGATGCAGCTTGGGACAAGAGACCCCATCATAAACAACAAAGGTAGGAACCTTGAAACCAATGGGTATAACAACCCCAGATATCAGACTCAAATCCTCAAAATCCAGCCCAGATGATTTCTGCAACTCCATAGCATCCATCCTATCCACCAGCATCTTGAATTTGTCTTCATTAGGCTCATGATAGTAATTAGCCTCAGAATCAGAGTCCCCCATAGTGTTGTGGAGACTGCCTCCCTCTTTCTCAGATTCCTCAGATTCATAGTCATCAACTTGTTCTTTGGTCTTGACAGGACCCTTGAACCTTCTTCCCATGTTGAGCAGGCCACCTGACTTTCTGGTCTTCTTAGTCTTCTTGGCCAGCAGTGTCTTCAATTCATCCTGCCCCTTGGATAGGTTCAGGATTAGCTCTTGGAACTGTGCATTCTGTGCCTGAAGATCCTTAACTGATTGTTCAAGAGCCATTGCTGAAATAAACAGCGAGAAGATGAGAAACCTGTGCACAATTATAAACCTGTGATGCAATGAAATGGAATGTAAATGCGTATGCAATGTTTTCAAGGACCGCAGGATTTAAATTTTCTTAAACAAACACGAAGGTAAACTTTTATTAGTAATAAATTTGTTTTGCCTCTTGGGCTTACAAAAAAATGAAATGAAATAAGTACAAAAGATGGGGTTTTAAGTCTCCCATGGACGTTTCCTCTTTGTGTTGAGGTATGAGTTGAGGTTTCGTTCCTCGTGAAGTTGCTTTGTTAGCTCTAGGATTCTTTCTTGGCTTGTTTTGTAATGAGCCTCGAAAGTATCCCTTTGCTCCTTCAGTTGGATCCATGATCTCTGCAAGTCTTCCATATCAGTAGGCATGTCTGGGTGAAGGATGGTATAAGCAGTGTCTCCTTCAGCAACAGGTTCCATGGTAACTGGTAGGACGGCAGGATATGGCATCATGAGAGTCTGAGCACGAGATCGTACCCATCTGAGATAAGCTTCCATAGGAATAGTGTACTTAGGCTCCAGTGTCTTGCTGTCAATCCTGTTTACTTTTCCCCAAGCTCGTATGAATCTCTGACGGTAACCCTGAAGATCGTTGTCGTAATCAAACACAATGCCCTGAATCAACATGTCATGTGGACCATCACTCCGAGCATAACCAAACTGTCGTAAAGCTAGAGAGGGGTTGTAGGTGATGCCTCCTCTTATGCCCAGTAGTGGCACATTAGGAAACTCCCCACAACGGTCAATGATAGTGACATTCTCCATAGATCTGGAGCACCAATGGATATCTGAGTGAGAAAGTGACATGATCCTCTTGGACCATCTTAATCCTTGCTCATTCTTCATTACTGAGCGAGGAAGGTGAGAAATAAACCACCTAGAAAGCAAAGGTATGCAGCACATCAAATTTCCTCTTGCCCTTGTAGTACGGGTGTGAAGAGAATGTAGGATGTCTCCAAGCAATGTAGGCACTGGATTGTGACTCAGAAAAATGTTGATGGCATGAACATCTATGAACTGATCTGGATTGGGGAACAATACTAAGCCATAAATCAGCAAGGCTAAGATCTCCTCAAAAGCATCATAGCTCATGGCCTTCAAGAACATTTGAGCTTTATCCACTAATACCTTGGCTAGAACACCCTTGACTCCACTTCTGGTTTCTAGAACAATGTCAGACTTCTTCAGATGTAGAGCTGCAGCAATAACCTCTGGTTTAAGTTCCTCCTCCAATCCTGTGAAGGGTCTTTGATCAAGAACAGGTATACCCAGAAGTTTAGAGAACTCTTCCATGGTTGGAACCAGCTGATAGTCGGGGAATGTAAAGCAGTGGTGCTTAGGGTCAAAGAACTGAAACAGAACACTCATCATGTCTTCATTGAACCCTGAAGTGACTAGATCCAATAGGTGACCATGTCTCTTGTTGAACTGGGAATGATCAGACACTTGAGAAACCAACTCTTTAAGCTTGGGAGGTATCCCCACAAAGTTGATCCTGATGGTGTTTCTACGAGCAGAAGCCATGACCTACAACAAAGAACAAAGATAAATCCCTTGGTCCTTGAAATGGTTAGTGAAAATGCTATGCTCATGATGCATGATGATGTCATGATGTTATGCTCAATCACAAACATGTGGCACACACAAACAAGTCACACCATAGCCCTAGGTTTAAAGGCTTGCATGAGGTTTAAGGTAAGTACCCTCCCCTGAAGTTAGATGGTTCATCCTATCCTACAAAAGTAACCAGGTTCTAAGGGATCTCAATATCATTGATCCTTCACAAGGGTGGTTGATCAGAAGGCAACTTACTTGTCAACCAAAACCCTCCAAGTTTAAGATCTCAATGAGTGTAGTATCGAGTGTCAACCAACTTCAGTCTGCACCAAAGCCGGTTACCTCACTACTTTCTAAAGGCCAAGATGAGTTAACTAGGGTTCTAAAAGTTAGTTAATGCATTGACAACATATGGCAGCCTCATATTATCCTCAACTTGACTTAAGGAACATAAGCACCAACCAAGAAGTCGCACTAACTATGGCCACCAGATCAACCGTATCGATATACATCGTACAGTTTCCTTGGTCTATTGCCATTTACCTAAGGTACACTAGATCCGGGTTAGGACCTTTCACACATAAGAGCACCCCAACAAGTAATATAAAGCAAACAAGGCAAACAATTTAAAGTGATCTTAATTCCTAAGGGTACCCCTCTTAAATTAAGTCCCCAGCAGAGTCGCCAGTTCTGTAACACGGTGGGAGAACTGACTTTAGTTATGTTGCGGATAGCAAGAGTCGCCACCGATTTTATTTTATCCAAAAGGAAAGGGTATAAAAGAACAGGAAAGACCTTAAGAGATATTTTTGGGTCCGGGGGGTAGGTTATGTAAAGGGAAGGTGTTAGCACCCTTTACATCCATGGTTATCCATGGGCTCTTAGTTACTTAGCTCACTTTTGAATTGTTTTTGAAAGTGTAGTGTGTGAATAGAAAAATTTTCATAATAGTTAATAATGATCCATGTACGGATGCGTAAAAACTTGTTTTTGAAAATTTGTTTGAAATTGTGGGAAGTTTGAAAAGTTTTGAATGAAGTGAGCAAGTACATAAGAGGAACCTACCCTAAAGTTTAAGTCTTTTCTGTTCTTTATCCTTTAAATGGTAAGACTATCCCTACTATTAAGGAGTAGGTAGTCATTACCTTGGATGTAAGGGACATGTGAGGGACATCTATTTTTATGAAGGCAACTGTGGGGTGTATTAAGCATTTAGGAGGGACTATCATCATTATTCGAAAAGGGACTTGATCTTTAAAGGCAACCATTATGGACTTGATGATTTTTTCTTTTTAAGGGACTTGCTTTATACACCCCACTTGACCTTATTAGTAGGCAACATTGAGGGATAACCTTAGGAATGTGAGATGGCGATTAAAAATCGACTTACGTGTGTGAGTGTTCAATATTATTTATCTTATGATTAAAGTGATCTAAATTAATTTTTAAATAGAATACATATTTGCACTCCCTAAATTACTAACCATAGCAAGCAAATTAAATTAAATAATTAAATATTTACACCAAGGAGCAATTACAAAATAATTATAAGAATAATGAATAGCAAAAATATAAATATAAAAGCAAAATATAAATAATAAGCAAAAATAGTAAATAAGCAAATAATAAAAATAGGGGTTAGTAATAAGAATTAAAAATAGGGTTAGTAAAATAATGGAAAATATTAGTGAAATAATAATGAAAAGTTAAACAATGTTAGTGAAATAATAATAATAAAAATATATAAGATTAGTGAAACAAGAATTATAATATGGATTAATAACAATAATTAAAATAAATAGAATTAATAAAAATATTATAAGAATAATCAAAAGATTAAAGATTTTAATATAGACAATTATATTTAAGAATAAGAAGAAATATGAACAAATAATTATTTTAATTTACAAATTATTTTAAACATATTATAATTACAAAATATAATTATTATAAGTTAAATTGTTTCTAAGCACATATTAAAAGAAAATAATTTAGATTATAAATATATATACAAATAAGTTATAATTATTTTTAAATAAATATGTACATAATAATTACATTACAAATTAGAAAATAAACAATTAGGTTTTAATAGGTATTTAGAAAATAAATTAGGGTTTTGACAATTAGGGTTTTGTTTAGAAAAATATTTTTAGAGTTTTTAATTTAATTATACATATATTACATTTGCATACATGATAAAAAAAATAATTTTTGAATTACAACATAATTTATGAACATTAGAAAATATTGAATAAAACATTTTATAAGATTATTTTTTATAATATATGATTATGGACAAAACTTAAATTAAATAAAATAGAATAAAAAAAATAGAATAAAATGCTAAAACAAACCTGGCTGGGATTTGAACCCAGGTCACCAGGCTCACAAGCAGCAAGTCCTACCACCAAGCTAGCCCACACGCAGGCAACAATGAAGGAGGTTTAATTTGTTTTGTGCTTTGCCTTTGAAAAAAAATCAGGAAAATAATGAATAAGCAAAAGGCCTGGGGTGGTGTTGAACCCAGGACCTCATGAATGTACATACGCATGCTTGACCGCCTGGCTGGGAGAGCCCTTCTGGTAATATGGTGATAACACAACATAATATATTAAATCTCCTTGTTATCCTGAAAAAATAGAAAAAATAGTGGTACAAGCCAGATTCAAACTCATGCCATCACCCAACATGCCTACCAGCCTTACCACTGAGACACAAGCACGCGTGTGACAAACAAACCAACAATTAAACATAAAATATTTTCATTAATATTTGAATTCTCAAACGCGCGGGAGAAGGTCTTCTTCTTCCTTGTACCTGCGTTTTTACCTGCGAAATCAGCTATGAGTTTTCCTGCGAATTCCTCAATGCTTCAAACCTACGAAAATGAAACTTGTACAAAACAGTAACGATTCAAGAAATTAAAGACATCAATGAGTTCCTTGTGACTCATACAATCCTTCTACGTTGTTAAAATTCATTTATATGGCTTGAATCATGAAACCCTAAAATTGAGTTCTAAACCCTAACAATGGCCGCGGGTAGTATAGGTCATGAAGCTTCAATCCAATTGTCCAGAATCGTTCTAGGCATCAAGATAAACACATATCAGTCATCAAAAACAATTTATAATGCATATATTAATGGATTCGAAAATTTGAATTTCAAGAGAAAGATGAGTTCGGCCTAAGCAATATAGCAAGGCATTGATGCGTATGAGTGATGATAATGCTTCAGTGATGTCCAAAGAACATCTCTATGTTCTTATTTTACCTTCAAATGCCCTGGATTGAAGAATCCGAATATGAGTTTTGGATGGTTTTTTTGAGCAATGAAACTTACACTTTTAAGCAGCAAATTCGTGTCTTAGTGATAGGGTTATGATCAGTACTTATATGTGGATGAATTAGGTTAAGAAAATTGAATTGTTGTATGGAGATTTTGATATTTGAAGATTGAAAAAGATCATGGTTTAAAATTCAAATATTTGTTCATGAAGGCTTGCTATTTTTGTACCAATCTCATGATTTCCTTCCCTTTCAATTCAAATCAGTATTGATGAGATTCTAGAAGCTCAATCTTCATCAAATATTGTATTTTCATATTTTATATTTATTTAAAATGATTTTTTATGAATTAAATCAAAATAAATAAAAAAAAATAATAAAAATTCTGATTTTTAATCATTTGGGTCGTGCATGATGATATGGTATGGATTGGATCACAATTTGGCAAGCCCATTTGGAAGAAATTGGTTTTAAACCTCCATTTTCAACATAAACCATCATAAAATTTCCCAACTTTGCAAGGGCACATCTCCCTCAATTTTAATGGTATGAGGGTGTTATTGGACATTTTGGAAAGCTTGAAGAGTCCTCTAAACAACCCCATTGGTTTCATGTCCATATCATTTACCAATCTCAAGTTATGCTCTTTTGAAGTTGTTGACTTTTTGTTGACTTTTGAAATGACCTATAATGTCTTAGCTCATATCTTCCAAATGAAGCATTTTTGGGATTGACTTGCAAGATCAAAGTTGTAGAGAATTAAATTTCCTTCAAAATGAGCTTTTATTGGAGACTTGGTTATGAAGTATGTGAAAGTTATGGCTGGTCAAAGTTCAGTTGACTTTTACTGAGGAAACCCTAATTTAGAAACTCCTGATTCTTGATGATCTGGAATCTCCTTGATGAATCATGATCAACCCTTGATCAAATGATGAATTTTAATTCATATACTTGATGTTGGCAAAAAATCATGAAGTTTGACTTTGGTTTGACCACAGTTGACCTCAGTTTGACTTTTTAACTACATTGACTGATTTTGACTTATCTGATCATCTGACTGAGCAAACTTTTGAGAAAAGTCTTGAAACTTGTCATGGGGGTTCTTACATATAAGATGTCATGAAGCTAACTTGAAGTCTTGGAAGTTCATTTAGCCTGATTAAAGTCAAAACCCTAGTTTTGGATGCACTGCTTAGGAGGTGCATTGTCTGAGGGAATTGTCAACTCTTATGGCCAATTGTGAACCTTGTGAACCTTGTGAACCATTATAAAATGTCTTGTGATACTCATAGAAGGTATGATGAACCTTGTGAACCTTGTGAACCTTCATGAAGTGACTTGTAGACCTCATGAACCTCATGAAAGGTTATGTAAACATTGTGAATCTTGTGAACCTTGTGAACCTTCAAGAAGTACCTTGTAGACTTCATGAACCTCATGAAAGGTCTTGTAAATGTTGAGAAGCTTGTGAACCTTGTGAACCTTCAAGAAGTGACTTGTAGACTTCATGAACCTCATGAAAGGTCTTGAAAGCATTGTGGAACTTGTGAACCTTGTGAACCTTCATAAAGTAACTTGGAGACTTCATGAACCTCATGAAAGGTTTTGTAAATGTTGAGAAGCTTGTGAACCTTGTGAACCTTCATAGAACACAAAGTCTTGTATTGTGAGGGCAAATTTTGGGGTGCAACAGCTGCCCCTGTTCAATTTTCTGAAACCTGATGGGTTAGATTGGTATAATTGCCAGTCGTGACCTGGAAGGTTGAAGGGGATTGAACACAAAAGCCCAAAAATTTGCACTCACCAGTGCATAGAGTGATACAGATGGCTAGTTGAATATGCTTGAGTGTGCTTAAAGATGCCACTTGGAGGAAAATTCTTCAGATACATGTCTTGGAGGATGAAGCAATCCAAAATATGGAGGTATAATGATAGCTGTCAGGAGGATGGAGCAATCCTGAGGTAAAAAAGCTGTCAGGGGGATAAAGCAACCCTGAGGTAATAATATACTTCCAAGAGGATGAAGCAGTCTTGATTGATAATATGCTTCCAGGAGGATGAAGCAATCCTGATGTACTGGGGATTTTCAGGAGGATGAAGCAGTCCAGATATAATAGGAGTTTTCAGGAGGATGAAGCAGTCCTGAAGTAATGATAATAGCTGTCAGGAGGATGGAGCAGTCCTGAGGTAATAAGCTGTCAGGGGGATAAAGCAACCCTGAGGTATTTGATAATATGCTTTCAGGAGGATGAAGCAATCCTGATGTAAGAAGGTAATGATAGCTGTCAGGAGGCTGAAGCAGTCCTGATGTGTTGATATGATTCCAGGAGGATGAAGCAATCCTGATGTAATGATGTGTTTTCAGGAGGATGGAGCAACCCTGATGTAATAGGAGTTTTCAGGAGGATAAAGCAGTCCCGAAGCAATGATAATAGCTGTCAAGAGGATGGAGCAGTCCTGAGGTAATGATATATTCCCAAGAGGATGAAGCAGTCTTGAGAGATGATAAATTTTCAGGAGGATAAAGCAGTCCTGATAATCATAAGTTTGTTTGATGGATAAATAACCTGAAACAAGGTAGCATTTGTATAATAATATTAGTTTATGCATTATGTATGCATGTATAATATGATGCACTTAAGTGATGTATTATGTATCTATGGGTATGGTATGATGTATGATATGATGCAAATGATGTATGTATGATATGATACTGCCGGAAGCGTCTGGATATCTTCGTATAACAACTGCTGGTAAGGGAAAATAAATCCCGATTCGTTGCTGAAGGATATGAGGAATTCGTCCCTGTCTTGTTTGATGATGAGATATACATAACCTCCCGTATGCTGGGGATAGTAAGGATGGATATAACCTCCCGTCTGCTTGGGATAGTAAGGTATATATAACCTTCGTCTTTGTTTGATAGTGGAGTTGATACAACATCCCGTCTTCGTTCGTCGTACTCTTATCGGAAAGTAATTTCCCGTATATCCGTATGAGGATAAAAGAGATGGATATAAATTCCAGGGGAGATTAGACTTTATGAAGATGAACTTGCCCTACTGAGGGTTTTGTGATTGTTTTGTAAAGATGAACCGGCGAAGCTTCGTTGAAATCCTTCCCTCGTTCGTCCTTAGTAAATACTATTACTGCATTTTCATGCATTTCTGGTAAACATTAATCATATTAGGCATACATGCATTTCTGGTAAACATTAATCATATTCAAAAGCATACATACATTCAAACACAACCAATGGACGTTTCGCTTATGTAAATAGGGTAAAAGTAAATCTGGATTCAAAAGATGGAATTTATTTATATCAAAAGTGACCCATACACGGGTAAGTTTGTACAAGGAGACATAAACCCTAGTAAGAGGATTTTGTCATAACGTTTTACAAAAGAAAATCAGCTATGTGGGAAATAATCCTATTGAGTTTCAATTCTACTATTGCCATTATCTTCAAGTATCTCATCTCCTGCTGTTGAGACGAAAACAATTGGATTGAGCTTTATCTGTTCGAGCTTGAATAAGTAGTACAACTGGTTGCAGTTTCATGGGTGATCTAAACGAGACATAGTCATACGCTTTAATCCCTAACTTTTGCCTGGATTTCCCTTTCAGGTTTTCAATCCACCGGGATACCCTTTTTTGCCCAAGCCGCCTTTTCAGGTTTTCGACTTGCCGGGTGTACATCTTTTTATATATATATCCCTAATTTTTGCCCAAACCCTTTTGGTTTGCCGGGATGCCCTTATTTTTGCCTAGGCCTGTCAACCTAGCGGGTCTCTTTTTATGCGTAGTATTTTTTAACTATGTCTGCGTTTACAGGCTGTGGGAAGTCTTCACCATCCATTGTAGTCAATATCATGGCACCTCCTGAGAACACTGTCTTGACTACAAATGGTCCTTCATATGTTGGAGTCCACTTGCCCCTAGGATCACCCTGTGGTAATATGATACGCTTGATTACCAAGTCACCAGCCTGATATACCTTTGGCTTAACCTTCTTGTTAAAAGCTTTGATCATCTGTTTCTGGTACATCTGGCCATGACAAACTGCTACTAACCTCTTCTCATCAATCAAATTTATCTGGTCAAGTCGAGTCTGAATCCACTCATCTTCATCCAAGCCTGCATCCTTCATAATTCTTAAGGAGGGAATCTGAACTTCAATGGGCAGAACTGCTTCCATACCATAGACTAAGGAGAATGGGGTTGCCCCTGTTGAAGTACGTATTGTAGTACGATAACCATGAAGAGCAAATGGTAACATCTCATGCCAATCCTTGTAGGTAACAGTCATCTTCTGTACAATCTTCTTGATGTTCTTATTAGCAGCTTCAACTGCCCCATTCATCTTTGGACGATACGGAGAAGAGTTGTGATGCTTAATCTTGAACTGCGTGCAGAGATCAGTAATCATAGTGTTGTTTAGATTAGAGCCATTGTCAGTAATAATCCTTTCAGGGATGCCATACCTACATATGAGATTATTCTTAATGAACCGAGCCACAACATTCTTGGTAACAGATGCAAATGAAGCTGCCTCTACCCACTTTGTAAAATAATCAATAGCAACCAGGATGAAACGATGTCCATTAGAAGCAATAGGCTTGATCTCACCAATCATATCAATGCCCCACATGGAAAAGGGCCAAGGAGCAGTCAACACATTCAATGGTGATGGAGGTATATGTACTTTATCAGCATAAATTTGACATTTGTGACACGTTCTGGAGTGTTGATAGCAATCAGCTTCCATGGTAGACCAATAGTAACCTGCTCTCAATATCTTCTTTGCCATGGTATGACCACTAGAATGAGTGCCAAAAATTCCATCATGCATATCTTCCATAATCTCAGTTGCTTCCTTCTTATCCATACAACGAAGCATAGTTGAATCATGATTGCGCTTGTACAGAATCCCATTACTCAAAAAGAACTTGGCAGAAAACTTCCTCAGAAACTTCCTATCTTTGACAGATGCCCCTTCAGGGAACTCCTGAGTTTCAAGATATCTTTTCACTTCATAGAACCAAGGCTTCTCCTCTGCCCCTTCTGTGTCAATCTCATTGCAGTATGCAGGCTTTTCAAATCTATCAATAGTAATCTTGGGAGCTTCATCATCCCAGCTGATCTCAAACATGGATGCCATGGTGGCCAATGCATCTGCCAACTGATTCTCTCTTCGTGGAATATGTCCAAAGGTAATCTCTTTGAAATGTGGGATCAAAGACAACACATGCTCTTTGTAAGGAATGAGGTTATCATGCTTGGTATCCCAATCTCCTTTAATCTGACTTACTACCAGGGCTGAATCTCCATACACATTAAGGAACTGAATCTTCATATCGATAGCAGCTTTAATACCCAGGATACATGCCTCATACTCAGCCATGTTATTGGTACAATAGAAACAAAGTCTGGAAGTAATCGGGGTATGACAACCTTCAGGGGAACTAATCACAACACCAACACCATTACCAAGTGCATTGGAAGCTCCATCAAAAACCATAGTCCATCGGGATCCTTGTTCAGATCCGTCATATTGTCCAGGTTCTTTGGTAATAATCATAATGTCTTCATCAGGAAACTCAAAACTCATTGACTGATAATCATCCACTGCTTGATGAGCCAAATGATCAGCAACAACACTTCCTTTGATGGCCTTCTGAGTAGTGTACTGTATGTCATATTCTGTCAATATCATTTGCCATCTTGCAATTCTTCCGGAGAGAGCAGGTTTCTCAAATATGTACTTGATTGGATCCATCTTTGAAATCAATAAGGTAGTATGAGTCAACATATACTGTCTTAGTCGGCGAGCAGCCCATGCCAAAGCGCAACAAGTTTTCTCGAGCAGTGAGTATCTTGTTTCACAGTCGGTAAACTTTTTGCTATGGTAGTATATTGCCTGCTCTTTTCGACCAGACTCGTCATGTTGCCCCAACACACACCCCATTGAGTTGTCTAACACTGTTAAGTACATAATCAAGGGTCTTCCATCAACTGGTGGCATCAAAATTGGAGGTTCTAGCAGATATCTCTTGATTTCATCAAAGGCAGTCTGGCACTCATCATTCCATTCCATCACCTGATCTTTCTTCAACAACTTGAAGATTGGCTCACAAATGGCAGTTAATTGGGAAATAAATCTTTCAATGTAGTTCAATCGTCCCAAGAAACCTCTAACCTCCTTCTCGGTACGGGGAGCTGGCATCTCTCGTATAGCTTTCACTTTTGCAGGATCCACTTCAATACCTTTTCCACTGACAATAAAACCCAGGAGCTTTCCAGATCTAACTCCAAAAGTACACTTGTTTGGATTCAATCTCAGCTTGTATTTCTTCAACCTCTCAAACAACTTGTGCATATGCTCAAGATGTTGCTCTTCATTCTGAGATCTGGCTATCATATCATCCACATATACCTCTATCTCATGATGAATCATATCATGAAACAAAGCCACCATAGCACGCTGATATGTTGCCCCTGCATTCTTCAAACCAAATGGCATCACCTTATAGCAAAAAGTGCCCCACTGTGTCACAAATGTTGTCTTCTCCATATCTTCAGGTGCCATCTTGATTTGATTGTAACCAGAGAAACCATCCATAAAAGAGAATACCTTATGCTGAGCAGTGTTGTCTACCAGAATATCAATATGAGGAAGTGGAAAGTCATCTTTGGGGCTAGCCTTGTTCAAATCTCTGTAGTCCACACACATACGTACCTTACCATCTTTCTTAGGAACTGGTACCACATTTGCAACCCACTGAGGATAAGAAGTCACTGCTAAGAACCCTGCATTGAACTATTTCATTACCTCTGCCTTGATCTTTTCTAACATCTCAGGACGCATACGACGAACTTTCTGCTTCTTTGGACGACAATCTTCTTTCACTAGTAAACGGTGAACCACAATGTCTGTATCCAACCCTGGCATATCTTCATAAGACCAAGAAAAGATCTCAACATAGTCACGTAACATCTGAATCAATCTGCTCTTGACACTGTCCTCTAAATCAGCCCCTATCTTGACCTCTTTTCTGTTTTCTTCAGTTCCCAGATTCACAACTTCGACTGGCTCTTCATGTGGCTGTATAGCTTTCTCTTCTTGTTGTAACAACCTAGCAAGCTCTACAGGTATTTCACAATCGTCCTCATTTCCGTCTTCAGTTTGATAGATCGGATTCTCGAAATTATAATTGGCAATAGTAGAACTGTTATCAACAGGATCCAGAGTGGATGAGGATCTGCATTTTAGTGATGTGGGTGTGTGTAAGAACACATAGCTGATAAAACAAAAATAAAAGAAAAAGAAATACAAGGAACACAATATTTACGAAAACGAAAACGTCCACTGATTTTATTGAATGAAGTATGCAAATGAAATGACAGCCCGTAACAAGCACACCATTGTGCCCCGGGTAAGGCACATGGCTTGAAAGTTTTATTGTTCAAGAAATTACAAACTTAAAAGCAACAACACAGTAATAGTATTTACTCCTGACTAAAGGAGATAGGGATAACATCTTCAGCTTTCCAATTATTGAGTCCAGCACCCACAGTAGGAAAAATCCAAGCATCCAGATTGTAGTCTTCATCATAGCCCCCCACAATATTGATCTGATCTTTCATAACCCCTTAATTGGTGATACGAACAGCACGAGCACGACGAACAGCCTTCTGGGACTCTGCAGTGAAACCCAAACCAAACTTGTCAGACTTGTATGGAATATCAGGAAGCTGACCCCAAATAGTACAACCACCTTCATCCACCACAGCTCTAGCATCATTGAGGGAGGCCATTGCCATTGTTGGAGGTTTTCTGGTGATCACAGGAACTTTCTTCACAACAGGAGGAGCTACATAATCATTAACAACCCAGGGGACCACTTCAAATGTCTGACACGGAGTTTCGATGTATTCACCTTCCATTTCCAAATACTTGAAAGTGTTTACATGGCTGACAAAGTATTCTTCTTCTCCATAGACAGTAACAACCTTTCCATCCACCGGATATCTCAACTTTTGGTGTAATGTAGAGGTTACAGCACCTGCCCCATGGATCCAAGGACGACCAAGCAGACAAGAGTATGAAGGACGAATATCCATCACATAAAATGTAGCAGTAAAAACCTGGGAGCCAACTTTGATTGGAAGATCAATTTCCCCATGCACTACTCTTCTAGAACCATCAAAAGCTTTCACCACAATATTACTGGGCTTCAGCACAGCATCTTCAGGACTCAGCTTGTTCAGGACTTCCTTAGGCAACACATTCAGAGAGGAACCATTGTCTATCAGCACATGTGACAGGGTAGTGCCCCTGCATTCAATTGAAATATGCAGGGCCCTGTTATGATCCCTCTTGGCAGGGGTCAAATCAGCATCAGAAAATCCCAACCCATTATCATAAGTTAAGTGGGCAACACAATTTTCAAACTGGTCAACAGAAATAGCATTGGGCACATGTGCAGTCTTCAGAAACTTGATCAAGGACTTGGCATGAGCCTCAGAACACAGCAACAAGGACAACATAGAAATCTTTGAGGGAGTATGCCCCAGTTGATCCACAATTTTATAATCACTCTTGCGAATGATTTTCAATACTTCTTCCATCTGCTTGGAGAGATCATCAGCAGCTGGCACATCAGTAGATACAGGCTCAATAACAGGACCTTTGCCCCGGGCATCAGTGGTGGAAGTAGCAGCAGGAGTAACTGCATTTTTAGAAGCAACTGGAGGAGAGAAGACTCTTCCACTACGAGTGATCTTGCTAGATCCAGCAATATTATCAATGTCAACAGGCACATCAGCTAGAGGCTCCTGCTTAACACCATGGATGTAAACATCAGACCCATAGTGCCAAGGCACAGCTTTGTCAGACGTATACAGGATAGGACCAGGAGTAGTAATGACCACAGGAGCTACTCTGGCTTCAGCAATAACTTTCACGGGACCTTCAGCAGTAATTTTGATTGGACCCTGATGAGTGATTTTAATGGGACCCTTTGAAGTGATTCTTATTGGTACTTTGTCAACCATGTCAACCTCTTCAGTCTTCTTACCTTGAGTCAGATGATCCACCATACTTTCTACAGACGACGGAGTCCTCTCAAACACTATAGTATACTTATCCATGAGACGTTGAATTCCATCTCTCAATATGAAGCAACTATCCGGCTTATAGGTACAATACAAACAATCTTCACGACAACCTGGAAAGATCCCAGCTTGTACTAACCTCTTTTTGATAACAGACAATGGTGTGTTCAACTCCATAACTGAATAGACATGAAGATCTTCATCAATGGCATTGACAGTCTTCTCGTGATTCGGCATTGGAGCAGTAATCACATTTGGGGTACCCGGAGGATCAAACTCAATTTCTCCAGCATCAATCATATCTTGAATTTTGTTCTTCAAGATCCAGCAGTTATTAGTATCATGTCCCTGACAGTTTGAATGATATGCACATCGTGCATTGGGATTGTACCTGGGAGAGGTAACATTGGGATTCTGAGGAGCCTCTTTTAAAGTAATAAGTTCAGCCTTCAACAAATGTTGCAATGCCTGAGCCATTGACATGTTGATCTTCGTGAACTGTCTTCTAGCCCTCTGTTGGTTGCCCTGAGGCTGCTCTGTTGTTGCAGGAGTTGGATTGAAATATGAACTGCACTAACAGACTGATGCCTTCTGTTACGATCAGGTTGACCATAAACAGCATTAGATTCTTTCTTCCCAGTGGGAGGCTTCTTTGCAGCACCTGATGAGGAAGCACCCACATGGATCTTGCCATTCTTTATACCATTCTCTACTCGCTCTCCTGTCATGATCAACTCAGTGAAGCCAGATGATGAGCTTCCAATGAGATGACTGTAAAACGGACCATTCAGCGTACACATGAACATATCAACCAATTCCCTGTCAGTCAAAGGGGGTTGAACTCTTCCAGCTAAGTCTCTCCATTTCTGAGCATACTCCTTAAAACTTTCTTTGGCACCCATAGACATGCTCTGAAGCTGCATGCGAGTGGGGGCTAAGTCAGCATTGTATTGGTACTGCTTATAGAAGGCTTCGGCAAGATCGTTCCAGTCTCTGATGTTGACACTCTCCAACTGATAATACCACTCCAACTGAGCTCCAGATAAGCTCTCTTGAAAAAAGTGGATCCACAACTTCTTGTCAGCAGTGTGAGGTTGAATCCTTCTGACATAAGACCTCAGATGCAGCTTGGGACAAGAGACCCCATCATAAACAACAAAGGTAGGAACCTTGAAACCAATGGGTATAACAACCCCAGATATCAGACTCAAATCCTCAAAATCCAGCCCAGATGATTTCTGCAACTCCATAGCATCCATCCTATCCACCAGCATCTTGAATTTGTCTTCATTAGGCTCATGATAGTAATTAGCCTCAGAATCAGAGTCCCCCATAGTGTTGTGGAGACTGCCTCCCTCTTTCTCAGATTCCTCAGATTCATAGTCATCAACCTGTTCTTTGGTCTTGACAGGACCCTTGAACCTTCTTCCCATGTTGAGCAGGCCACCTGACTTTCTGGTCTTCTTAGTCTTCTTGGCCAGCAGTGTCTTCAATTCATCCTGCCCCTTGGATAGGTTCAGGATTAGCTCTTGGAACTGTGCATTCTGTGCCTGAAGATCCTTAACTGATTATTCAAGAGCCATTGCTGAAATAAACAGCGAGAAGATGAGAAACCTGTGCACAATTATAAACCTGTGATGCAATGAAATGGAATGTAAATGCGTATGCAATGTTTTCAAGGACCGCAGGATTTAAATTTTCTTAAACAAACACGAAGGTAAACTTTTATTAGTAATAAATTTGTTTTGCCTCTTGGGCTTACAAAAAAATGAAATGAAATAAGTACAAAAGATGGGGTTTTAAGTCTCCCATGGACGTTTCCTCTTTGTGTTGAGGTATGAGTTGAGGTTTCGTTCCTCGTGAAGTTGCTTTGTTAGCTCTAGGATTCTTTCTTGGCTTGTTTTGTAATGAGCCTCGAAAGTATCCCTTTGCTCCTTCAGTTGGATCCATGATCTCTGCAAGTCTTCCATATCAGTAGGCATGTCTGGGTGAAGGATGGTATAAGCAGTGTCTCCTTCAGCAACAGGTTCCATGGTAACTGGTAGGACGGCAGGATATGGCATCATGAGAGTCTGAGCACGAGATCGTACCCATCTGAGATAAGCTTCCATAGGAATAGTGTACTTAGGCTCCAGTGTCTTGCTGTCAATCCTGTTTACTTTTCCCCAAGCTCGTATGAATCTCTGACGGTAACCCTGAAGATCGTTGTCGTAATCAAACACAATGCCCTGAATCAACATGTCATGTGGACCATCACTCCGAGCATAACCAAACTGTCGTAAAGCTAGAGAGGGGTTGTAGGTGATGCCTCCTCTTATGCCCAGTAGTGGCACATTAGGAAACTCCCCACAACGGTCAATGATAGTGACATTCTCCATAGATCTGGAGCAGCAATGGATATCTGAGTGAGAAAGTGACATGATCCTCTTGGACCATCTGAATCTTTGCTCATTCTTCATTACTGAGCGAGGAAGGTGAGAAATAAACCACCTAGAAAGCAAAGGTATGCAACACATCAAAGTTCCTCTTGCCCTTGTAGTACGGGTGTGAAGAGAATGTAGGATGTCTCCAAGCAATGTAGGCACTGGATTGTGACTCAGAAAAATGTTGATGGCATGAACATCTATGAACTGATCTGGATTGGGGAACAATACTAAGCCATAAATCAGCAAGGCTAAGATCTCCTCAAAAGCATCATAGCTCATGGCCTTCAAGAACATTTGAGCTTTATCCACTAATACCTTGGCTAGAACACCCTTGACTCCACTTCTGGTTTCTAGAACAATGTCAGACTTCTTCAGATGTAGAGCTGCAGCAATAACCTCTGGTTTAAGTTCCTTCTCCAAGCCTGTGAATGGTCTTTGATCAAGAACAGGTATACCCAGAAGTTTAGAGAACTCTTCCATGGTTGGAACCAGCTGATAGTCGGGGAATGTAAAGCAGTGGTGCTTAGGGTCAAAGAACTGAAACAGAACACTCATCATGTCTTCATTGAACCCTGAAGTGACTAGATCCAATAGGTGACCATGTCTCTTGTTGAACTGGGAATGATCAGACACTTGAGAAACCAACTCTTTAAGCTTGGGAGGTATCCCCACAAAGTTGATCCTGATGGTGTTTCTACGAGCAGAAGCCATGACCTACAACAAAGAACAAAGATAAATCCCTTGGTCCTTGAAATGGTTAGTGAAAATGCTATGCTCATGATGCATGATGATGTCATGATGTTATGCTCAATCACAAACATGTGGCACACACAAACAAGTCACACCATAGCCCTAGGTTTAAAGGCTTGCATGAGGTTTAAGGTAAGTACCCTCCCCTGAAGTTAGATGGTTCATCCTATCCTACAAAAGTAACCAGGTTCTAAGGGATCTCAATATCATTGATCCTTCACAAGGGTGGTTGATCAGAAGGCAACTTACTTGCCAACCAAAACCCTCCAAGTTTAAGATCTCAATGAGTGTAGTATCGAGTGTCAACCAACTTCAGTCTGCACCAAAGCCGGTTACCTCACTACTTTCTAAAGGCCAAGATGAGTTAACTAGGGTTCTAAAAGTTAGTTAATGCATTGACAACATATGGCAGCCTCATATTATCCTCAACTTGACTTAAGGAACATAAGCACCAACCAAGAAGTCGCACTAACTATGGCCACCAGATCAACCGTATCGATATACGTCGTACAGTTTCCTTGGTCTATTGCCATTTACCTAAGGTACACTAGATCCGGGTTAGGACCTTTCACACATAAGAGCACCCCAACAAGTAATATAAAGCAAACAAGGCAAACAATTTAAAGTGATCTTAATTCCTAAGGGTACCCCTCTTAAATTAAGTCCCCAACAGAGTCGCCAGTTCTGTAACACGGTGGGAGAACTGACTTTAGTTATGTTGCGGATAGCAAGAGTCGCCACCGATTTTATTTTATCCAAAAGGAAAGGGTATAAAAGAACAGGAAAGACCTTAAGAGATATTTTTGGGTCCGGGGGGTAGGTTATGTAAAGGGAAGGTGTTAGCACCCTTTACATCCATGGTTATCCATGGGCTCTTAGTTACTTAGCTCACTTTTGAATTCTTTTTGAAAGTGTAGTGTGTGAATAGAAAAATTTTCATAATAGTTAATAATGATCCATGTACGGATGCGTAAAAACTTGTTTTTGAAAATTTGTTTGAAATTGTGGGAAGTTTGAAAAGTTTTGAATGAAGTGAGCAAGTACATAAGAGGAACCTACCCTAAAGTTTAAGTCTTTTCTGTTCTTTATCCTTTAAATGGTAAGACTATCCCTACTATTAAGGAGTAGGTAGTCATTACCTTGGATGTAAGGGACATGTGAGGGACATCTATTTTTATGAAGGCAACTGTGGGGTGTATTAAGCATTTAGGAGGGACTATCATCATTATTCGAAAAGGGACTTGATCTTTAAAGGCAACCATTATGGACTTGATGATTTTTTCTTTTTAAGGGACTTGCTTTATACACCCCACTTGACCTTATTAGTAGGCAACATTGAGGGATAACCTTAGGAATGTGAGATGGCGATTAAAAATCGACTTACGTGTGTGAGTGTTCAATATTATTTATCTTATGATTAAAGTGATCTAAATTAATTTTTAAATAGAATACATATTTGCACTCCCTAAATTACTAACCATAGCAAGCAAATTAAATTAAATAATTAAATATTTACACCAAGGAGCAATTACAAAATAATTATAAGAATAATGAATAGCAAAAATATAAATATAAAAGCAAAATATAAATAATAAGCAAAAATAGTAAATAAGCAAATAATAAAAATAGGGGTTAGTAATAAGAATTAAAAATAGGGTTAGTAAAATAATGGAAAATATTAGTGAAATAATAATGAAAAGTTAAACAATGTTAGTGAAATAATAATAATAAAAATATATAAGATTAGTGAAACAAGAATTATAATATGGATTAATAACAATAATTAAAATAAATAGAATTAATAAAAATATTATAAGAATAATCAAAAGATTAAAGATTTTAATATAGACAATTATATTTAAGAATAAGAAGAAATATGAACAAATAATTATTTTAATTTACAAATTATTTTAAACATATTATAATTACAAAATATAATTATTATAAGTTAAATTGTTTCTAAGCACATATTAAAAGAAAATAATTTAGATTATAAATATATATACAAATAAGTTATAATTATTTTTAAATAAATATGTACATAATAATTACATTACAAATTAGAAAATAAACAATTAGGTTTTAATAGGTATTTAGAAAATAAATTAGGGTTTTGTTTAGAAAAATATTTTTAGAGTTTTTAATTTAATTATACATATATTACATTTGCATACATGATAAAAAAAATAATTTTTGAATTACAACATAATTTATGAACATTAGAAAATATTGAATAAAACATTTTATAAGATTATTTTTTATAATATATGATTATGGACAAAACTTAAATTAAATAAAATAGAATAAAAAAAAATAGAATAAAATGCTAAAACAAACCTGGCTGGGATTTGAACCCAGGTCACCAGGCTCACAAGCAGCAAGTCCTACCACCAAGCTAGCCCACACGCAGGCAACAATGAAGGAGGTTTAATTTGTTTTGTGCTTTGCCTTTGAAAAAAAATCAGGAAAATAATGAATAAGCTAAAGGCCTGGGGTGGTGTTGAACCCAGGACCTCATGAATGTACATACGCATGCTTGACCGCCTGGCTGGGAGAGCCCTTCTGGTAATATGGTGATAACACAACATAATATATTAAATCTCCTTGTTATCCTGAAAAAATAGAAAAAATAGTGGTACAAGCCAGATTCAAACTCATGCCATCACCCAACATGCCTACCAGCCTTACCACTGAGACACAAGCGCGCGTGTGACAAACAAACCAACAATTAAACATAAAATATTTTCATTAATATTTGAATTCTCAAACGCGCGGGAGAAGGTCTTCTTCTTCCTTGTACCTGCGTTTTTACCTGCGAAATCAGCTATGAGTTTTCCTGCGAATTCCTCAATGCTTCAAACCTACGAAAATGAAACTTGTACAAAACAGTAACGATTCAAGAAATTAAAGACATCAATGAGTTCCTTGTGACTCATAAAATCCTTCTACGTTGTTAAAATTCATTTATATGGCTTGAATCATGAAACCCTAAAATTGAGTTCTAAACCCTAACAATGGTCGCGGGTAGTATAGGTCATGAAGCTTCAATCCAATTGTCCAGAATCGTTCTAGGCATCAAGATAAACACATATCAGTCATCAAAACAATTTATAATGCATATATTAATGGATTCAAAAATTTGAATTTCAAGAGAAAGATGAGTTCGGCCTAAGCAATATAGCAAGGCATTGATGCGTATGAGTGATGATAATGCTTCAGTGATGTCCAAAGAACATCTCTATGTTCTTATTTTACCTTCAAATGCCCTGGATTGAAGAATCCGAATATGAGTTTTGGATGGTTTTTTTGAGCAATGAAACTTACACTTTTAAGCAGCAAATTCGTGTCTTAGTGATAGGGTTATGATCAGTACTTATATGTGGATGAATTAGGTTAAGAAAATTGAATTGTTGTATGGAGATTTTGATATTTGAAGATTGAAAAAGATCATGGTTTAAAATTCAAATATTTGTTCATGAAGGCTTGCTATTTTTGTACCAATCTCATGATTTCCTTCCCTTTCAATTCAAATCAGTATTGATGAGATTCTAGAAGCTCAATCTTCATCAAATATTGTATTTTCATATTTTATATTTATTTAAAATGATTTTTTATGAATTAAATCAAAATAAATAAAAATAAAATAATAAAAATTCTGATTTTTAATCATTTGGGTCGTGCATGATGATATGGTATGGATTGGATCACAATTTGGCAAGCCCATTTGGAATAAATTGGTTTTAAACCTCCATTTTCAACATAAACCATCATAAAATTTCCCAACTTTGCAAGGGCACATCTCCCTCAATTTTAATGGTATGAGGGTGTTCTTGGACATTTTGGAAAGCTTGAAGAGTCCTCTAAACAACCCCATTGGTTTCATGTCCATATCATTTACCAATCTCAAGTTATGCTCTTTTGAAGTTGTTGACTTTTTGTTGACTTTTGAAATGACCTATAATGTCTTAGCTCATATCTTCCAAATGAAGCATTTTTGGGCTTGACTTGCAAGATCAAAGTTGTAGAGAATTCAATTTCCTTCAAAATGAGATTTGAGTGGATACTTGGTTATGAAGTATGTGAAAGTTATGGCTGGTCAAAGTTCAGTTGACTTTTACTGAGGAAACCCTAATTTAGAAACTCCTGATTCTTGATGATCTGGAATCTCCTTGATGAATCATGATCAGCCCTTGATAAAATGATGAATTTTACTTCATATACTTGATGTTGGCAAAAAATCATGAAGTTTGACTTTGGTTTGACCACAGTTGACCTCAGTATGACTTTTTAACTGCATTGACTGATTTTGACTTATCTGATCATCTGACTGAGCAAACTTTTGAGAAAAGTCTTGAAACTTGTCATGGGGGTTCTTACATATAAGATGTCATGAAGCTCACTTGAAGTCTTGGAAGTTCATTTAGCCTGATTAAAGTCAAAACCCTAGTTTTGGATGCACTGCTTAGGAGGTGCATTGTCTGAGGGAATTGTCAACTCTTATGGCCAATTGTGAACCTTGTGAACCTTGTGAACCATTATAAAATGTCTTGTGATACTCATAGAAGGTATGATGAACCTTGTGAACCTTCATGAAGTGACTTGTAGACCTCATGAACCTCATGAAAGGTTATGTAAACATTGTGAATCTTGTGAACCTTGTGAACCTTCAAGAAGTACCTTGTAGACTTCATGAACCTCATGAAAGGTCTTGTAAATGTTGAGAAGCTTGTGAACCTTGTGAACCTTCAAGAAGTGACTTGTAGACTTCATGAACCTCATGAAAGGTCTTGAAAGCATTGTGGAACTTGTGAACCTTGTGAACCTTCATAAAGTAACTTGGAGACTTCATGAACCTCATGAAAGGTTTTGTAAATGTTGAGAAGCTTGTGAACCTTGTGAACCTTCATAGAACACAAAGTCTTGTATTGTGAGGGCAAATTTTGGGGTGCAACAACGACCACCTAGCAGGGGACGGCTGCTAAATATCAACGATGGGGACGACCATCGGATGAGCATGATGGAGGACGACCATCAAGAGGTGGAGGACGACCACCTAGCAGGGTACGGCTGTTCTCAGGGTTTATCATGACACAGGACGAGTGTCGGATAAAAGGAAAAAAAGCTTTGTTGGTGATTTACTGGAGAATAGTAAACACGGACGAGTGTTTATATCCAAGAAATAAACGGTATAAGTGTTTTGACGTTTGTGTATAGATTAAAGATGCGGACGAGCATCCTTAAGACTATGATACGGACGAGTATCAGGTAGAAACAAATACTGACACGTGTTCAGAGATGATGATACTGACGAGTATCAACTGGTTAACAAAGAACACGGACGAGTGTTGAATCTGAAGGGGCTCTTCTGGGGAATAGTAGACACAGACGAGTGTCTATATTCAAGGAGACGTAAGTGTTTGACTCAGTGTATGGATTAAGGATGCGGACGAGCATCCTTAAGACTATGATACGGACGAGTATCAGGTAGAAACAAACGCTTGACACATGTTCTGAGATGATGATACGGACGAGTATCAACTGGTTAACAAAGAACAAGGACTAGTGTTGAATCTGTGGGGATATATAAATGGTGTATACAAGATACGGACGAGTATCTGTATAAGTATGAGAAGTACGAGTGGTGTATAGATGAATGTTTAACTTGCTAGGGAGAGTGACACGGACGAGTGTCAAAAGGAGAAGAGTGTAGTATAAACAAGTATCTGATATACAAAGTGTTTACATTGCTGTGTTGGGAAAATGACATGGACGAATGTCGAGGAAATGTATATATATAAGTACATGTGAGTGCAAAGAGAATGTCTTTGGCTTTCTGCTGAGGATGTGACACGGACGGGTGTCAAAGGGAGTATATACTGGTGT
This sequence comes from Lathyrus aphaca, assembly GCA_963966055.1. Classification (NCBI taxonomy): domain Eukaryota; kingdom Viridiplantae; phylum Streptophyta; class Magnoliopsida; order Fabales; family Fabaceae; genus Lathyrus; species Lathyrus aphaca. Next base: position 734,650,651 of record OZ014519.1, on the reverse strand, counting down.
TTGTGAATGTGAGGCAACTGCTTTTGCTGGGGAATCTGGGGGATGTTTCGTATATTGTTGGTGGATTTCGATATTCACAAGTGTTTGATTCAAAAACATGGCTTATGATTATGCAATATGTTGGATTCTTGCCATAATGCTCCGTTTTAGACGGAATGCTACGCTTTATAGGTGAATATGATGCGAATGCTATGATTATGCAAAGGAAAACGGATCCGGGATTTGGATCCCGTTGCTGCGAGGATCTTTGGCCGATCTGTTTGAAATGGACATCCCAGCTGGGGATGAGATCATTGGTAAATCTGACAAGATGATTCTGCTTGGGGAAATGGGTCAATGATAGACCTTTTCCAGTAAATGAAGGACCCAGCTGGGGTTTGTAGAAGCTTTCGTCACTCTGTTGCGATTCCTTCGCTTGCTGCTCTTCTGGATAGAGGCTGAGACTCTGTGGGGAGATGGCTTCCGGGCTTTTGTACTTGACCGAGGAAGAATGATTGGCAACTCGGCTGGGAGAAGCAACAAGTGGCAACTCAGCTGGGGAGATAACACCTTGAGTGCTAAGACTGAGTGTTGTCAGCTTGCTGGGATGAAGCTTTCATGCCCCGAGTTGCATTTTTAGATACCTGCAATCCTGCAAAGATAGAGAAACGCACAAGTGATCCTGAGGTATCCCTTACTGGATTCCGTCATAGGAGTTTGGACATTTCTGAGAGTAAGTATATTCCCTGCAAGCATGTATTTTTTACTTTTGAAGAAAAGCATCTGTACTTATGCAATCAGTTCTTTAGAGACATCAGACATTTTTTTTTTGCAAATAAAAATGCACAAGACGAAACATGACCGAAAAAATCTGATTTTATTAATTCAAATGCCCTGAATTGGCGAGATACAGTCAAAGAAACAAATCTCCTAAAATGAGGAGATTGTTATAAATTGAGAAACAAAATGCTGGCGATGTTGACGACGCTTTCAAAGGAGCTTCCTCTTTTGCTATGACTCGTACGACTTTGACGTTCTTCTCGTCTTGCTTTCTGAAGATGGTTGATACTGTTTGAAGCTTGATCCTTTCGAGGTTTACGAATTCAGAGTGCAGTTGTTCGCTTATTCCCTTATTTTGCATGGATCGCCCTTTCGGGTTTTCAATCCATCGGGATACCCATTTTTGCCTGAGTTGTCCAATGCGGCTTTTCAACTCAGCGGGTGTACATTTTTTTATTTTTTCCTTTATTTTTGCCCGAGTCTTTTATTCTGTTTTTGACTCGCCGGGATGCCCTATTTTTGCCTGGACTTACATTCTGTTTTTATGTCCAGCGGGTCATTTCATGCGAAATATTTTTTAACTGCATCTGAATTCACAGGGGACGGGAAATCTTCACCATCCATGGTGCTGAGCATCAGTGCTCCACCAGAGAAAACTTTCTTTACCACGAATGGTCCTTCATAGTTCGGAGTCCATTTTCCCCTGTGGTCTGTATGAGGAGGGAGGATTCTTTTCAGCACAAGATCTCCTACTTGGTACTCTCGGTGCCTGACTTTCTGATCGAAGGCTCTCTTCATTCTTTTCTGATATAGCTGCCCATGACAGATTGCAGCCAATCTTTTCTCTTCAATCAGACTCAATTGCTCATATCGGGATCGAACCCATTCTGCTTCATTCAACTTAACATCCATCAGTACCCGTAGAGAGGGTAATTCAACTTCGACAGGTAGGACTGCTTCCATACCATACACAAGCTGATACGGTGTTGCCCCAGTGGATGTTCTGATTGACGTGTGGTACCCATGCAAGGCGAATGGTAGCATCTCATGCCAGTCTTTGTAGGTGACTACCATCTTCTGCACAATTTTCTTGATATTCTTGTTAGCTGCTTCAACAGCGTCGTTTATCTTTGGCCTGTAAGGAGAAGAATTGTGATGTTGGATCTTGAAGTCCCGACATAACCCAGCCATCATTTTGTTGTTTAGATTGGAACCATTATCAGTAATGATTCGCTCGGGAACTCTGTATCGACAGATGATATCTCTCTTCAGAAATCGGGCTACCACTTGCCTTGTGACATTTGCATATGAAGCTGCTTCGACCCACTTGGTGAAATAGTCAATGGCGACCAGGATGAATCTGTGGCCATTTGAAGCAGTTGGCTCAATCTTGCCAATCATATCAATGCCCCACATAGCAAAGGGCCATGGTGAAGACATTATGTTCAAAGTATTGGGCGGCACATGCACCTTGTCTGCATAAATCTGGCATTTATGGCATTTTCTGGCGTAGGCACAACAGTCTGCATCCATTGTGATCCAGTAATAGCCTGATCTTAGCAACTTTTTAGCCATGGCATGCCCTCCGGCATGGGTACCAAAGGATCCTTCGTGCACTTCATGCATTAACAAGTCTTCTTCTGTTCTATCGACGCATCTGAGGAGTACCATATCAAAGTTTCTCTTGTACAAAGAACCATCAGTGTTCAGGAAGAAACTACCAGCAAGCCTTCTTAATGTCTTCTTATCATTGGAAGATGCCCCAGGTGGGTATGTTTGATCCTCCAAGAAGCACTTAATGTCATGGAACCAAGGCTTATCATCTTTGACAATATCTGCTGCAAATACATATGCTGGTCGGTCAAGTCTGGACACTGATATCTGCGGTACAAAGTTGGCTGCTTGAACTTTGATCATGGATGAAATGGTAGCCAGGGCATCTGCAAACTGGTTCTCATCCCGAGGGATATACTCAAGCTTGATTGTTGTAAAGAAAGTCAGTAACCTTCTTGTATAATCCCTGTAAGGTATCAGATGATCCTGGTGTGTGTACCATTTGCCGTTGGTTTGATTAACTACCAGAGCTGAATCTCCGAATACAGTCAATGTCTTGATCCTGAGGTCAATGGCTTCCTCAAGACCCATAATGCAAGCTTCGTATTCAACTTCGTTGTTAGTGCAGTTGAAAGTGAGTTTTGCCGAGAAAGGCATGTGAACTCCCTTAGGCGTAATGAGTACTGCACCAACACCACGACCGTTCATGTTAACAGCCCCATCAAACATCATAGTCCATTCTTCTTCCGGGTCAGGCCCTTCAGTATGAACAGGCTCTTCATGATCTTTTGCTTTTATGAACATGATGTCTTCATCAGGGAAGTCAAATCTCATAGGCTGGTAATCATCAATAGGTTGCTCAGCAAGATATTCAGACAATACACTGCCCTTGATGGCTTTCTGAGAGGTGTACTGGATGTCATATTCTGTGAGAATCATTTTCCATCTTGCAACCCGTCCGGTAAGAGCTGGCTTCTCAAATATGTACTTAACTGGGTCCATCTTTGAGATCAATAAGGTAGTGTGGGTCAACATATACTGTCTCAGTCGGCGAGCAGCCCACGCTAGAGCGCAGCAAGTTTTCTCGAGCATTGAATAACGTTGTTCACAGTCGGTAAACTTTTTGCTCAGGTAGTATATTGCATACTCTTTTCGACCAGACTCGTCATGCTGGCCCAACACACACCCCATCGACTCTTCTAATACAGTCAAATACATGATTAGAGGTCTTCCTTCAACTGGAGGCATAAGGATTGGAGGCTCTTGTAAGTATTCCTTGATCTTGTCAAAATCCCTCTGACAGTCTTCGTTCCACCTGACCGTTTGTTCCTTTCTCAATAATTTGAACAGAGGCTCACAGGTTGCTGTAAGGTGAGATATGAACCGTGAAATGTAGTTCAATCGACCTAAGAACCCTCAGACTTCTTTCTCAGTCTTCGGTGCAGGCATCTCTTGAATAGCTTTGACTTTATCAGGGTCCACTTCAATCCCTTTCTCGCTTACAATAAATCCCAGCAGCTTACCAGATCGCACCCCGAATGTGCACTTGTTGGGGTTCAACTTCAGTTGGTACTTCCTCAGACGCTTGAACAGTTTCAGCAGATTTACCAGGTGATCTTCTTCAGTAAGGGACTTGGCAATCATGTCATCCACATAACATTCTATTTCTTTATGAATCATATCGTGGAATAATGTCACCATAGCCCGTTGATATGTTGCACCAACATTCTTTAGTCCGAATGGCATCACCTTGTAACAGAACGTGCCCCAAGGTGTGATGAAGGTTGTCTTCTCCATGTCTTCAGGTGACATTTTAATTTGATTGTATCCTGAAAATCCGTCCATGAAGGAGAATACCGAGAACTGAGTCGTGTTATCCACCAATACATCAATGTGAGGTAATGGGAAGTCATCTTTCGGGCTGGCTCTGTTCAGATCCCGGTAGTCAACACACATCCTTACTTTGCCGTCTTTCTTAGGCACATACATAATATTAGCAACCCACGGTGGATAGCTAGTTACAGCAAGGAACCCGGCGTCCCACTGCTTTTGCACCTCTTCCTTGATCTTCATTGCCATATCTGGCCGAGTACGGCGCTGTTTCTGTTTAACCGGTGGGCATTCTTCCCTTAAAGGCAGCTTGTGCATAATAATATCGGTGTCCAACCCTGGCATATCTTGATAAGACCAAGCAAACACATCCACATATTCTTGAAGCAGATCAATCAGTTGTCTCTTCACTGAGTCTTGTAGGCAGGCTCCGATTTTAACCTCTTTCACGTCTTCATCTGTACCAAGATTAATCGTTTCGACCTCCTCCTGATGAGGAGTGATAACCTTCTCCTCCTGTCTCAACAACCTGGCTAGCTCTTCAGGAAGCTCATATTCTTCTTCAACCCCTTCATCAGCTTGATTGATTGGATTGTTAAAGTCATACGAAGTCATAGCCGTGCTGTTGTCAGTGCTGTCTGGAAGGCACTCTCTGCAAGGGTTCAGTTTGTTCATTTTAGTGATTGGTTTTAATCTTATTTAGAAAAGTGAAATAAAGTTGTCATTTTGAAAACATCGCCATTTATTTTTGTACAAAAAGAAAAATGGAAAAACAGTGAGCGGAAGAGAAAAAGACTCATTTGCAAAAAGATGTCTGATATTTCATTGATTAATCTTGTTGCACAAAAAGTACAGATGGCCCGATTACAAAATGAGTCTTGTCATCTTGGGCAAGATGCAAGACTTTGATGCATGCTATAAAAATACAGGAAATAATAATTACTCTGCATGAGTAACTCTTATAATTTCCTGGGAAGACCAGTTTGAGATACTGCTCCCCGGGATCTTTGGACGAATCCAGCTTTCCAGGTTGCATTCTTCTTCCAACTCGTCTTCCAAATTGTTGATAGCATCAGGGGTGAGCATCCCCCCACTGACAAAGCCTGGTTTCTCAGCAGCCTCTGCTTGATTTTGTTGAGTTGGTCTGTAACCCAACCCAAATTTGTCCTTCTTCTCCTCCACAGATAAAACCTTGCCCCAGCCTTGGGCAGTTCCTTCTTCAACAACCTTCCGGGCTTGTTGATAAGATGCCATGGAGATTCCAGGTACAGCAGATGTTTCATTTACGTTCAGGGCCTCGAACCCTTGACTCATCGTTTCATGGATCTCCCCATCCATCTCAATATATTTGTAAGTAGCCAGATGGCTAACAAAAATATCCTCCTCTCCACAGATAGTAACGACTTGGCCTTCCCACTCAAATTTTAACTTCTGGTGAAGGGTAGACGTTACTGCGCCGGCGGCATGAATCCATGGTCTACCCAACAAACAGCTGTAGGCAGGCTGAATGTCCATCACGTAGAAGGTCGTTTTGAAAGTTTGTGGGCCAATTGTTACAGGCAACTCAATTTCTCCCAGAACCGATCTCTTAGAACCATCAAAGGCTCTTACTACCAGGTTATTGGGATGCAATGCCAATCCTTCATATTCTAGCTTCACAAGGGCCTTTTTAGGTAAGACATTGAGGGATGATCCTATGTCTACCAGCTGTAATACCTCAAAATTTGCCCTCATCTATTCCCTCTATTGGCGTATTATTTTGCATTCATCCGTTTTTCTCATCAGTTTATTAACAACATACTAGTGCATTTCAGTGTTTCGTAAGGCATGTGATCAAGGCATATCTTTTTGGTTTGAGTTTCATATTCAGAGATGATTTATATAACCATTACACTCAAGGTTGGGACCAAAGGTGAACTTTTACTGTTGTGAACGCCGTCTCGAAATACAACTTATCAGGGGTATTAGAGCTTCAATAAAGGGGATTCGTTCTAAAGTCATTCGTTGCCCAGTTAGTGAATTTCAAGGCACATATCGTGACGAGAGATGCAAAAGGTGGATATCCTCTTAGAACGTAATGTTTTGGCCTGTTGAATTTATTGTGGATCAGGATTGTTGTGGGGTTTGCTTGATTAATTGATAGAGGAGCCAAGGCCGTTTGGCATTAAAAATTTAAGTGAGTTTGTTCCTGTTGGAAATTAATTCAGATTCGTGGTTGCGAAAGAGGTTAAAAGTTGTTTGGCATGCAAAGTTTAAGGTCCAATTAAAGTTCAAGTTACAACAGCCTGAGTTCGTTTAAGTTTATCCATTTCTCTTATAAAGTTACTACATTGTCTAAGCTCCATCAAAATGAGGAGTCTGTTCAAAAGAGGCAAGTTTCCAAGTCAAGTTTTGTTTAAGCATATTCATTTAAAGGCATCCGGAATTCATAGGGATTGCATTATAAATACAAGGAATTGGTATTAAAATCCCTAAGTTTAGGTTTGCCAAGTCCAAATTATGGAAGTATTTGGATGCTCATTACCATAATTTATGGAAATTGGTACCAGGGCTGTCCAATAACAATGAAAGGCAGACAAATTTGCCAAAAGGTGAGATCACAAAAAGACTCATAAAGGAAATTTAAATACAGAAGTAATTGAGAAGAATGAGAATAGAAAAATTCAGCAACAACCAATTTCAGAATTCAAAGAAAAAAGCAAAAGAAAGGTTGTAGCCACTCTTGGATTCATCTTCCGTCCATCAACCTCTATTATTCAGGTTCAACTCTTCATCCTGCACAAATTCACAGCAGCAACAAGCACGAATTGTACCCCGAGAAAGCTGTTCGCAAAAGCCATTTCTTGTTTATCAACCTGCAGTCAAAGAAGAAAAACATAGTAGAAATAAGACTCATATCAAATAATAACTTATTCATAAAAGCTATCACATAATTTCAGTTATCCTAACAATTCACCCTAACCGAATTCCACTAGAAACAGGTCAATGGAAATCTCATAACAGAATTCAAACCGAAATCCAACAAACTTCTAACAGAAGAATTCTAGAAGTTTCACCTGAGTCCCTCTCTATAAATCAGAACCAATCCTCTTCAAAGTTGGGGGTTTTCACCATATTTTTTCCAGATTCTTCACTCTCCACCCTTTCAATCAAAAACATTCATCTTCATCTCTCAACCTTTCCCTGCAACCATTCTTTCCCTCTCCTTCACATCTTTCTCTTCTCTCTTTCAATCTTTTCTTCATCATCACCCTGTTCCATTCTTCAATCAGTGAAGATCTTCATCAACTCTTCCATCTATCGCCAAAATCTCTCGGCATCCCAACACCTCATCAAATTCAGAACCGAGACTTGCATTCAGAATCACCAAGACCTTGGCCTTCAATCCTCTGCAGTACTTATGGTTCAAAGGATAACAACACATTCGACATCATCGACCCTGCAATATCATGGTTCAACGATTACATCACGGATAAACACTAGTAAATCGCAGAGTCAGAAAGAAGAAGAAGAAGTGATTTTGCCGCGAATTCGAGTAGTCCGCAAAGACAGACTCGAGAACCAGAATCTCTTCAAGAATCGTACCTGAAACTTCACTTTGCATCACCATCTTCAAATTCAGTTTCGACAATCTTCACTTGCATCTTCAACCTCCTTGATATTCAATCTACTTTCAACCCTTTCCAACCTTTCTTTCGGCTTCAATCAGCATCAATCCTCACCATACCCTCAACAATTTGTTAACGCTCGCACTCATAGATTGTATCAGAATTGACTGCAAATTCACATCACTGTAAGGATCAAGAACAACTCGATTTCAATAATCAATACAACAACGACACAAATCAATCTTAGCGCCAGAAATTCAAGAGGAAGAAATTGTGACTCGCAACATTTACCTGAGAAATATCTCGCGTCGACTTAGGAGCGGTTATCAGGATCGCGATTGGATGGAAGCGATTCTTGAAGTCACGCTCGCGATTGCCGAAGGTCCGGAATTCTTGAAGAACGGAAGAGAGTGCGACGTTTCTCTGAGGATGACGAGGGAGCGAAGGTCACTATGCGGTGGTGAAAAAAAAAATAACAAAGGAAAGCATAATCTTGATGAAGAACATGATGGTGAAGCTAATGGTTGTATCGAATTGGAGAGGAGACCGTGGCGCTTTCCGGTCGTTCGGCCTTCGTGACGCCAACACGTAACATAATCTCCACTCTCTCCGCCTCAATACGAATCCTCATCAGAGAATATTATTGCGTTTAAGGCGAACCAGCGAAAGGGGCTTGGGAGCGAGTTTGTCCGGCGGAGGCGGCATCATTATGTTGTGAAGGTCGTGGTTGAAGGGGACGATGGCCTGTATCGAAGTAAAGGAGAACGAAGGTGACATTTTGAGATTGACGGTGGAGTTCTTGGGGGGGGGGGGGGGAAGGCCATTGATGGCCGGTTGTCAACAAAGGGGTTCTCGGCGGCGTGTATTTGAGATGAAGAAGAGGAAAGGATATGCCTCTTGTCCTTGAAACTGAAATTAGGGTTTGTGTATGATTTGGGCATTGGGTCGGGCTCAATGCGCTTCTGGACCTGCTATTCACAATGGTTTTCTAACATTTACACCCTTCTTTGCGTTTTTCTAAGGTTTGGGCCTCAAAGCCATTAAACCATTATTTGCACCACATCTTTCAAATTCAACCCCCCTCTGCGACAACACACAAGGGGACTGGGCCTTGGGCCAGTCTTTACTGCTACTTGCAACTCCTGGATTCTCATTCACCCTTGTTCTCCATAATTTTTTCTATTTTTGCTAGAATTAATTAATGGACCTTTGGTGTAATTTTCATAATTAATTTTCATGCTAGTTAATTTTTGTGGATTAACACGTAATCCATTTTTTCTCGTAATTTCTTATCATAATTTTTGTTGATAATTTTAATTATTATTTAGAATCAATTTGGGTTAAAGTTCATAAGCTTGCTTTTTATCGATTCGAATCGATTTCAATAATGGAAAAGCTTCACAAAGCAAATATGGATGATAAGCATTTATTTTGCTTATGGGAGACTACAAGACATTGCTTAGAGATTTTTTCGGATTTCTTTTATGTGAAGAATCGGTACTTCGATCAAGTAAGTGATTTCGAGCTTTTTTCGGCTTTTAAGCATCATTCTAGTCGTATGCGGCTTAGGACCATATAACTTAAGATGCATCTGAGCCCTCCCACCTGAGGCATTGGTTATATTTGTGATTTTTGATGATATGTATCGATTTCGGAACTTAGGGATTAGGTTGAGAACCATTAGGATCGTTTCCTTTTACTTCCCCTTAAAATTCACTTTGTCACCCGTTTCGTCGCATTTATTAAAAATAGTTTTAGGTGAGATAAAATTCTAGAAAAATTCATGAATGATACTCATCCTCTTAATTAATTTGTCATATTTTTTATTTCCAGATTTGGGTGGTTTTAATAATTAATTTGGATTTTTGTTCACAAGCTGTCCCAAAAAGGAAGGTTTTGGTATAAGGGACCGAAATCGATTTTTTCCCATAGGTGTGAGACCTATTTTTTGTGTATGATTAAGCACTGTAATTTGTGACATTTTGATTCTCATTAGGCATTTTTTTTCATAATTTTTAGTGCCCTTTTTGATCCACTTTGTGGAGTTGTTTTTGATGATCATGTTTTGGTTACCTTGCTAGTCAAGGAATTGTTTTGGCACTTTGGTGCATAATTTTATGAAATCCTTTTGGACAATGTGAGATAATGACTTTATTATTCTAGTGATTTAATTTCATAATTTTTAAAGGCTTTTTGCTATTTTTCCATGTCACCTAGATCCTAGGTTGATTCATGTGTCTATTTGCTCCATAACCTAGATATTAGAAAGGCATTCATGCCATTTGCTTGAGATGCTTTTTGGTAATTTTTAGGAGTTGATTATAGGTCATTTTTTATGTCTTTAATTCCATTCATAGGTCACTTTTTTAACCATATTCATTTGGTTTGTTTTAGTGTTTCAAAATGCATACTTTTATGAATTAACTTTAACTTAAACTCATTTCTATTCTCCTCTAATTGTTAACTTGAATTATGTGGAAATCATTAATGCCAATTCATGCATTCTAATGGCATCTAATGACTTGTATGCTACTGACCCATAATCATTTCATGCATATTCACATGCCATTCTTCCTTAACTTTCATTATGTGCGATCTTATGCGTTTTTGTTCATTTCATCTCATATTTTCTTCTCATTGCTCCATATGCCTAAACCATGGCATCCATGATTATATATCCATTCACACATCTTAATAAGCATTCACTACTGACTTTGATGTTCATTTCATGCATTAATCCATGCTTGTAAGCCATATGCATTCATACTTCATCCATGAGCCTTAACTTGCATTTAGGTGAATTTATGTGAACTTTTTGTACATAGTTTGACATAGTTTGATCTTGGGAGGTATCCTAGCATACTTAGGGACCTATAACATGTAGCTACTGACTTTAGAAGTCATGTAACCCTTAGGTACCTTCACCTTTAGACTTAGGTCTTATTTTGAGCCTAGTTCCATTCTAGGATGTTTATGGTACTTAATCGCTTTCATGCTTCGATTTTATTTTCAATATGCATTGTCATGCTAACTTTTGTTTTGTAGGGGGGAAGATTGAGGTAATTCTCACTTCATTACCATCTCTTATGCATTTTAATTTTGTTTGCCTTAGCACTTTGTGCTTTGCTTTTAGGCTTTCCCTTTTCTTTAGAAACAACTTACCTTCCTTAGGAAGTAAGTTGATTTCTATGCTCTCTTTTCTTCTTTTCCTTTTTCTCATTAGGACTAGAAGACCTCACTAACCATCAGGACCTCTTGTAAATAAACAAAATTAGGGTTGTGTCTTAGTCCCTTAGATTTTCCCTTTTTGCAACTTGAGTCATTCTCTTCTTATCTTCAAACAAAATCCAAAAAACACTTAACAAATAAATGAAATGATTCCTTGTGTATAGCCTTATTCCATGAAGCACTTGCATTCATTCCATCTTGGAGTGGTGTAAGCTTGCTTATCATGATGCACAAGTCTTATCAAGGAATTGTTCACAAAGAAAAACTTAAAAGATACTTCTTCACAAAAGCAACAAAAACACTTAATAAAGTTCAACAAGCTAGTGAACTTAAACCCTAATCCTAGGAAACCAGTCTTGGATAAATTCTCCTTGCTGGGTATGCTTGTTCTATTATTCCATCTTGGAATGTAGAATCAAGTGTACATTCCATGGAAAAGAGTTTGAATTCACTTCCTTGTGCCAAATTCATACAAAACTCATAAAAGACAAAAACAAACAATAACCGACTATCCTGCGGGAACTTCTTTTCTCATCTCATTCATTCACAACGCGAACTCGCGGCGACTTGTCTCGCATGCAAGACGGTTAACGCACTCGTACCAGACGAGCCTGCAACACCTGAGCATAGACATACGCAGTTCCAGCATAAAAAACACAAACAAAACAGTTCCCGCCTAGGTTAGGCGAACTACGTCGACTCTGATCCTCATTATCCCGATGAGGTACGTAGGCAGCGGGGTAGGGCCCGTTCGAGCACATTCTTTATTTTCCCTACATTTCCCCCTTTTATTCTCATTCTCTTATTTCAGTTCTTTTCTCATTTCATTCCATTCCAGTTAGCGGTTTTATTCAGCAGCAATTATATTTTTATCACCCTTTGAAACAAACAAGCAAGCGTGGATCCCGTCGGGTACGGCGGACGGATTGGGGTGCTAATACCTTCTCAATTCGTAACCGACTCCCGAACTCAGATCTTTGGTTCGCAAGGCCTTGTCCTTTCCTTCTTCCTCAGGTTTGTGCAACATTACCTTTCCCATTCTTTCGGGATAAAAATGTCTGGCTGGCGACTCTAACCTTTCCGCGCCACTTTCGCGTTTGTACTAGGATGAAAATCCCAGGAGCGATAGCTGGCGACTCTGCTGGGGATCGAACCCAGAATCTCTGGTTTCCCTTGTAGAGTCAATCCTAGCGCCTGTTTGGTTTTGTTTCTTTGGGTGTTTATCTGTTTGATGCTGAGTGCTTTAGTTTAGCTTTACTGTTTTATTTACAGTTTTACTTTACAGCTTTACTTTATCGCATTTATTTATCGCTTTCAGTATTTTATTTTCCATGCATCATATTATACTGGACTGTCTGGCTGTGCTGGTTTTCATTTTTTCTGTGGGATGGGAGTTACTGTGAGATAAGCCAACCACCCGGCTTTAGTGCACCCTAGGACTTAGAGTGGTTCCACTTTGGCTTCATGGCATCTTGCTATGTTGGTAGTAGTGAGTTCCACACCTTGACTTGCGACCTTCTCGGGAATGTATTGATACCGGAATCTTTCTGGGTTGATGCGCTACCTTGATAGTTATGTGCAGTCAGGGGACCGATCATTGAGAACCTTTGTGGAAACATCCCTCTCCAGTGATGACAGTGGCAGACCACATTTGTTGGCAAACCCACTCGCATCCGAGGGCCCACTGGGAACTCGCATAGGATGGCCTGGTTCTCTCATAGGAATTCAGTTAAAGCAAACTGTTCGTATGACGATAGTATTGTACCCTTCGGGATGAATGTACTATTGTTTCTCGACTCAGTGCTTGAAGCTGGAAACTTGTGAGGGATGCTTGTTTTTCCGGACTCAACTGAGACCTCCCTGAGTAGTACATAATGCCAAACCGATTCCCTGATTTGGTCATGAGCCATTTCTCGGAGATGGTGAACGTATTATTGCTATTCGGCTTTGAGAGTCCGTGATGTTGACCCGAGTAGCACACCCGTGAGATTGGGAGGGGTTTACAGGTTTGCAGGAACCCTAAACTTCAACATACCCACTTTGTCAGTATTGATCAGTGTTCTATATTTCTCTTATTCTAAGATTCGGGATTTCTATTCAGAGAAATTGTTAATGTGATTACCATTGTGACCTTGATATTGTGACTGTTATTATGACTCTCCACAGACACTTGGCTCGTCGTTCAACTTTAACACCATCAGTGATTACTCTATTATGTGATCCAGTTCTACAGTTATTGGTTTCTCAGTTATGGGGTTCTATACAGAGATGGTGCTACTATTATGGTTCTATACAGACACTTGGCTCATTGTTCAACTTCAACACCATCAGTGACTATTCTATTATGTGATCCAGTTCTACAGTTATTGGGTTCTCAGTTATGGGGTTCTATACAGAGATGGTGCCGTTATTGGGGTTCTATACAAACATTTGGTTCACTGCTCAACACCAACATCAGACCATTGATCACACGCCTGTTGCATACATGACATCATAGCATTTTTGCACACATGTTCAGTTATTTCCAAGGATCACATATCTGAATCATGCTGTTGGATTTTTCTGTACCAAAACTTGAATCAAAGCAGATAGATTCCTCAGAAGTAATTGAACGTGGCATTTGCATACATCCTTGCATTTTTGACAGGTGTTCAGAGGCAGATTATTTTCCTGACTTGATTTCTCATCAGAATGGACAACTTGAATCACATTCATCAAGGTATATATTTGAAGCAACTCCGGGCGGACGTAATCGAAGGAAGACCTAGCTGGGGCAATTCAGGGCCGAGGTACAAGCTTTATTTCAGAATCAGAAACTGTTGAAAGAGGAAGTCAACCAGATGAAGACTCGGATGAGCTTGGTTATGAAAATTTTGAATGAAGCTATTTTCATCCCTAGTGAGGTGAACTACGCTGCTCTGATTCTCCATTGGTCAATGGAGATACGTAGGCAGGAGATCAAATCAGATCTTTCCGAGCAACCTTATTTATCAACTTCATTTATCAACTTCTTCCCTCCAGACGTCATTTGTCGGCATCCAATTTCAGCTTCCCAAGAGAGTCCAGCGGGCAGAGCATAAGGGTAAAGGCCAAAACCACTTGAGAAGATGTTTGATCATATTCTGATGACGTACGTGCAATAAGCTTCCTCATTTACGCGAATTTGGAGTGGTTGAGCTAACTGCATCAGGATCGTCTCCGACAAAGCTTCCTTTGGGGTTTCAATGCCAAGTATGATTACCATTCTGGGGCACCTGGCCTTTTAATTGAAGATTGCAAGTCTTTCAGAGGTAAAGGTGAAGACAAGGTCCCGAATTTGATCGACTCAAAGGTCATCATGCCAGAAAGTCTGCTCACATATTGAAGTCTCCTCATCAAATGGGTCTCCCAATTTGCAAAGGCATCTTCAGAAGCAATAAGTCCATACGGAGTCAAGTCTCCTCAATGACGGCAATGTTCAGCTTCTTTACTGCATTTTCATTTGTAGTTTATACTGTTTGTTTAAACATTTGTATGCATGCATGAAACTTGTTTGTTTTGAATGATAACCATAATATAAATGCACATGTTTTTCTTGAAGTAATCCATTCGTATTCACTCATGATTTTGTGTATGTGCATTGCAATACCAACTGTTGTGATTAAACTCTATCAGGGAGGACGACAAAATGAAAACGCAAAAATCTCTAATTGTGTGCTTTTGAGAAAGACCATGTTGACGATGTACAGGCATTGTTTCAAATCCTAAACACCGGAGATATAAGGGAGATAGACCCTCGCCAACCCATTTGAGCCTTGAAGTAGGAGTTTCTTTTTGCATGAAAAAACCCTTGCACTAAACCTAGGGACAGGGTAGGTGTCAGCTAGCTGGACCGATCATTCAAATTTCGAAAAGGAGTGCAAATCTGAGGATCCATTACCTTTCGTTGTACCAAATCAAGAGGTCCAATGACCAAAAACCTCAATGGTTATCCCAATCAAGAGGTCCAAAGACCGAAGACCACAATGGTTATCCCTCAACAACCAAAAAGTGAGACAGTCACGACCCTTTCAAAGCAATCAAGACAAACAGTGTCACACGATTTGTTCAAAAAAGAAGAATTGAAAAAAAATGAATGAGAAAGCCCGCTAAGTCGAAACTTGAAAACAAGCGACTTAGGCAAAAATTAGGGCATCTCGCTGGACTTCACGATCAAAGATTCACAAGAATCAGTCCAGGCAAAAGTTAGGGATAAACAAAATAATGCAAAGGTGAAAGACGAAAAGGATTACACAAGAAAGATCTTTGAGCAGGAACAAAGTCGTGTGATACAGACACAAAAGACAATAGGGGTGACTGACTCTAAACAATAACTTGATTGGTGCTTAAACCGTTAGTGTAATTGGTTCCTCAAACATCACAAAACCCTTTTCGAAAGGTGAGCGCTTGTGCCAAGCTAGCTGAACATAGGAATGGAGAACATCACGAAGATGGGTGGGCACAAATAAACTTCGAGCATATATCTTTTATTTTTATAACCGTGAACCAGGCCACGATACAACCCTCAAAAGTCCTAACTGAAACAGGGTTATTTTTGAGAGCGTACTACCACGAGACCGCGTTCCTGACTCCTATGAGTGGTGTTGAAAGATCATTGTTGGTGTTGCATGTGCATGCTTTCTATTATTCAAAAAAAATTAATGTCGTATCTTAACCAGTGATTCGCTCACAAAGGTTTGCAACATCTTTTTCAGTAAAACTTCAAAATTAACATGTGTGTTGCATTAGAATTTTCATTCTAAAAAATAAACATTTTCTGCTTGCATACATTTGTTTGGCATCATAAAAGTCCATGTATGGAATCTCAGTCCAGAAGCTTAATCTTGCCAAGTTGAGAAGTCTGAAACTTCCGAAGGACAATCTGTCGAGGTGCACTTTTTAAGAAAACTCCATCGAGTAGGGACTTTCCCAACATTCCTGGTAAGAGCCAACTAATCTGGGGCAATCATGTCGAGTAATCTCTTCAAAATTCAGCCAAGCTGGGGCAATCACTTCGAGATTCAAATCTCTCAAAGAGCCATCAGGTGGAAGCATTATTCAAATTTCAGCCAAACTGGGGCAATCACTTCGAGATCCAATCTCTCGAAGAATAGTTGATCTGGGTGTTTTCTTCAAAGCAGTCATTCAGAGGTGATCACTTCAAGACTTGTACTGGGGCAGGCCACCCCAAGAGCACTGGAAGTTACTTTCTCCTGAAGACGGTTAATCAGAAGCACCTACCCAAGGTTAAAAATACTAGGACACACTATCTCACAGTGATATGAGGTTTTTTCATGAATCCACGCGAGGAAAATTCTTACACAGACCATGCAGTCTGGGGCAGTTATTTCGAGATCCAACGAATCTCTCCAAGAGTTTGAAGACACTGAGGCATTTCATATGCCATGTTTTCTGTAAAATCCTCTTGAGACATTTACTTTTGACGGACCTTAATCTGAGGCGAGTTGAAAATTGCAAAGAACCATTGTTCACTCATGATTAGTTGACAACCTATCAACCCGGGGCTAGGGGCAAAGCCATTGTCGGCACAGTACTTCGAGATTTGTTTCGTCGGCGAACTTCATTGATCAGAATTCCTTAGCAAGTCTCATTAGACAATTCCTTCTCCAGTAGTGCGACAAATGGAAGGTTACTTCTTGAGCAGAAAGATATCATCGTCTCTCATCCCCAGCATGAGACGTCTTACATCTCTCATTCCCAACATGAGAGGATTTATATCTTATCCCCAGCAAGTGGCAACTTGAGCTCTTATCTTCAGCGGGAAGTTTTATCATCGACATTATCTGTCATCCCCAGTAAAATGGAAGTTGAAATTTCTCCCAGCAAGGTAGCAAAAGGTGGGTGTCGTCCCCAAGCGGAAGTTTCCTGTCAGACAGGGGCAATTCTCAGCCGTATAAGGAGTGTCTTGCCTCCCCAGCAGTTGCTTCCTCAACAATATCATGCCTTTGGTTTTCAGCCAAGCCAGGGGGTCCTCACTCCCCCATCAGAGTGCCAGAAGGGACATCTCCAGCAGGTTCTTGGTTCTCCAATCTTAAAGTCCAATTTATTTTTGGCAAGGCCGACAGTTCAGGGCCGGTGTATCATTGACAACTTTCCCCGCAGTGTTGTCTCTTCCTCATCAGGATGGATCAAATCAATGCAGTGATCATCGTTCCTCCCCAGTCAAGCCATTTGGTATATTTGTTGTCTCCTCGCCAGGAGACCCCCCTGTGCATTTGCATAATCATCATTACATTTGCATCCTCCAAAGCGTAGCATTTCCATCATCATGGAGCATTACGCCATAAATCCAAACATATGCATGCCAGCATGGGCCAGTTTTGAGGTATAAGACCCGTTACATCTCCAATCGGATTGAAATATTCCTCACAGAATGCAACTTCATCTCCCAGGGTGGTTGTTTCCTCCAAGTCTTGTTGTTATCCCCGGTTGAGTCTTGTTTCAGTACAACAGTCTCATCTTTTCGCGTCTCCGTTTCAGTACAACGATCGCGTCTTGGGCTCTCATTTAAGTACAACGATCCCATTCCTTTCGAGTCTCCATTTAAGTACAATGGTCTCGTCTTTGAGTCTTGTTTCAGTACAACAGTCTCATTCTTTCGCGTCTCCGTTTCAGTACAACGGCCGCGTCTCAGGTTATCATTTAAGTACAATGATCCTGTTTGCTTGGGCTCTCGTTTAAGTACAACGATCCCGTTCCTTTCGAGTCTCCATTTAAGTACAATGGTCTCGTCTTTGAGTCTTGTTTCAGTACAACAGTCTCATTTTCTTCGCGTCTCCGTTTCAGTACAACGGTCGCGTCTCAGGTTATCATTTAAGTACAATGATCCTGTTTGCTTGGGCATCGTTTAAGTACAACGATCCCGTTCCTTTCGAGTCCCCATTTAAGTACAATGGTCTCGTCTTTGAGTCTTGTTTCAGTACAACAGTCTCATCTTTTCGCGTCTTTGTTTCAGTACAACGGTCGCGTCTTGGGCTCTCGTTTAAGTACAACGATCCCGTCCCTTTCGAGTCTCCATTTAAGTACAATGGTCTCGTCTTTGAGTCTTGTTTCAGTACAACAGTCTCATTCTTTCGCGTCTCCGTTTCAGTACAACGGTCGCGTCTTGGGCCCTCGTTTAAGTACAACGATCCCGTTCCATCTTGTCCTATTTTCTTTGTGTTTCTGGTTACCGCCTGCGGCCGGTATACCTTTGCGTCTCCATTCGAGGATGGTTTCGTGTTAGATCCGAGGATCTTTTGGATTGTCATTCGAGGATGGCATTCTTTTCTTCAAGTCCTTCCGAGGTTGGTCTTGTTTGTTTTGTGTGGCTATTATTCGAGGATAGTAGTTCACTTTTCGAGCTTATTGATCGAGGTCAGTTTGTCTCTTTTGCAAAGTCTGTCTGAGGTCAGCTTTGTGTTTGGTTATCAGTCGAGGCTGGTATACCTTTGCGTCTCCATTCGAGGATGGTTTCGTGTTAGATCCGAGGATCTTTTGGATTGTCATTCGAGGATGGCGTTCTTTTCTTCAAGTCCTTCTGCGGTTGGTCTTGTTTTTGTTTTGTGTGGCTATTATTCGAGGATAGTAGTTCATTTTTTGAGCTTATTGATCGAGGTCAGTTTGTCTCTTTTGCAAAGTCTGTCCGAGGTCAGTCTTTGTTGTTGATGGTTATCGCCTGCGGCCGGTATACCATTGTGTTTCTATTCAAGGAGGGTTTCAGTACTGGATCCGAGGATCCCGTGTGAGTTGTCATTCGAGGATGGCAGTCTTCCCAGCATATCTCCACCTGGTTCTATCTCCGTTACCTATTCAGAGGTCAAAATCAAAAAGTCATAAATAAATAAATGAGCAGATGGCATTTCCATTACCCTCAGTGTGCAAATTTTCAGGTTTTATTCGAGTATTCAATCACTCCTCACCTTGAACGTCTAAAAGCTGTTGCAATTATTCGTTCAGGTTTGCAGATGATTGAATAGGGGCAGCTGTAATACCTCAAAATTTGCCCTCATCTATTCCCTCTATTGGCGTATTATTTTGCATTCATCCGTTTTTCTCATCAGTTTATTAACAACATACTAGTGCATTTCAGTGTTTCGTAAGGCATGTGATCAAGGCATATCTTTTTGGTTTGAGTTTCATATTCAGAGATGATTTATATAACCATTACACTCAAGGTTGGGACCAAAGGTGAACTTTTACTGTTGTGAACGCCGTCTCGAAATACAACTTATCAGGGGTATTAGAGCTTCAATAAAGGGGATTCGTTCTAAAGTCATTCGTTGCCCAGTTAGTGAATTTCAAGGCACATATCGTGACGAGAGATGCAAAAGGTGGATATCCTCTTAGAACGTAATGTTTTGGCCTGTTGAATTTATTGTGGATCAGGATTGTTGTGGGGTTTGCTTGATTAATTGATAGAGGAGCCAAGGCCGTTTGGCATTAAAAATTTAAGTGAGTTTGTTCCTGTTGGAAATTAATTCAGATTCGTGGTTGCGAAAGAGGTTAAAAGTTGTTTGGCATGCAAAGTTTAAGGTCCAATTAAAGTTCAAGTTACAACAGCCTGAGTTCGTTTAAGTTTATCCATTTCTCTTATAAAGTTACTACATTGTCTAAGCTCCATCAAAATGAGGAGTCTGTTCAAAAGAGGCAAGTTTCCAAGTCAAGTTTTGTTTAAGCATATTCATTTAAAGGCATCCGAAATTCATAGGGATTGCATTATAAATACAAGGAATTGGTATTAAAATCCCTAAGTTTAGGTTTGCCAAGTCCAAATTATGGAAGTATTTGGATGCTCATTACCATAATTTATGGAAATTGGTACCAGGGCTGTCCAATAACAATGAAAGGCAGACAAATTTGCCAAAAGGTGAGATCACAAAAAGACTCATAAAGGAAATTTAAATACAGAAGTAATTGAGAAGAATGAGAATAGAAAAATTCAGCAACAACCAATTTCAGAATTCAAAGAAAAAAGCAAAAGAAAGGTTGTAGCCACTCTTGGATTCATCTTCCGTCCATCAACCTCTATTATTCAGGTTCAACTCTTCATCCTGCACAAATTCACAGCAGCAACAAGCACGAATTGTACCCCGAGAAAGCTGTTCGCAAAAGCCATTTCTTGTTTATCAACCTGCAGTCAAAGAAGAAAAACATAGTAGAAATAAGACTCATATCAAATAATAACTTATTCATAAAAGCTATCACATAATTTCAGTTATCCTAACAATTCACCCTAACCGAATTCCACTAGAAACAGGTCAATGGAAATCTCATAACAGAATTCAAACCGAAATCCAACAAACTTCTAACAGAAGAATTCTAGAAGTTTCACCTGAGTCCCTCTCTATAAATCAGAACCAATCCTCTTCAAAGTTGGGGGTTTTCACCATATTTTTTCCAGATTCTTCACTCTCCACCCTTTCAATCAAAAACATTCATCTTCATCTCTCAACCTTTCCCTGCAACCATTCTTTCCCTCTCCTTCACATCTTTCTCTTCTCTCTTTCAATCTTTTCTTCATCATCACCCTGTTCCATTCTTCAATCAGTGAAGATCTTCATCAACTCTTCCATCTATCGCCAAAATCTCTCGGCATCCCAACACCTCATCAAATTCAGAACCGAGACTTGCATTCAGAATCACCAAGACCTTGGCCTTCAATCCTCTGCAGTACTTATGGTTCAAAGGATAACAACACATTCGACATCATCGACCCTGCAATATCATGGTTCAACGATTACATCACGGATAAACACTAGTAAATCGCAGAGTCAGAAAGAAGAAGAAGAAGTGATTTTGCCGCGAATTCGAGTAGTCCACAAAGACAGACTCGAGAACCAGAATCTCTTCAAGAATCGTACCTGAAACTTCACTTTGCATCACCATCTTCAAATTCAGTTTCGACAATCTTCACTTGCATCTTCAACCTCCTTGATATTCAATCTACTTTCAACCCTTTCCAACCTTTCTTTCGGCTTCAATCAGCATCAATCCTCACCATACCCTCAACAATTTGTTAACGCTCGCACTCATAGATTGTATCAGAATTGACTGCAAATTCACATCACTGTAAGGATCAAGAACAACTCGATTTCAATAATCAATACAACAACGACACAAATCAATCTTAGCGCCAGAAATTCAAGAGGAAGAAATTGTGACTCGCAACATTTACCTGAGAAATATCTTGCGTCGACTTAGGAGCGGTTATCAGGATCGCGATTGGATGGAAGCGATTCTTGAATTCACGCTCGCGATTGCCGAAGGTCCGGAATTCTTGAAGAACGGAAGAGAGTGCGACGTTTCTCTGAGGATGACGAGGGAGCGAAGGTCACTATGCGGTGGTGAAAAAAAATAACAAAGGAAAGCATAATCTTGATGAAGAACATGATGGTGAAGCTAATGGTTGTATCGAATTGGAGAGGAGACCGTGGCGCTTTCCGGTCGTTCGGCCTTCGTGACGCCAACACGTAACATAATCTCCACTCTCTCCGCCTCAATACGAATCCTCATCAGAGAAGATTATTGCGTTTAAGGCGAACCAGCGAAAGGGGCTTGGGAGCGAGTTTGTCCGGCGGAGGCGGCATCATTATGTGGTGAAGGTCGTGGTTGAAGGGGACGATGGCCTGTATCGAAGTAAAGGAGAACGAAGGTGACATTTTGAGATTGACGGTGGAGTTCTTGGGGGGGGGGGGAAGGCCATTGATGGCCGGTTGTCAACAAAGGGGTTCTCGGCGGCGTGTATTTGAGATGAAGAAGAGGAAAGGATATGCCTCTTGTCCTTGAAACTGAAATTAGGGTTTGTGTATGATTTGGGCATTGGGTCGGGCTCAATGCGCTTCTGGACCTGCTATTCACAATGGTTTTCTAACATTTACACCCTTCTTTGCGTTTTTCTAAGGTTTGGGCCTCAAAGCCATTAAACCATTATTTGCACCACATCTTTCAAATTCAACCCCCCTCTGCGACAACACACAAGGGGACTGGGCCTTGGGCCAGTCTTTACTGCTACTTGCAACTCCTGGATTCTCATTCACCCTTGTTCTCCATAATTTTTTCTATTTTTGCGAGAATTAATTAATGGACCTTTGGTGTAATTTTCATAATTAATTTTCATGCTAGTTAATTTTTGTGGATTAACACGTAATCCATTTTTTCTCGTAATTTCTTATCATAATTTTTGTTGATAATTTTAATTATTATTTAGAATCAATTTGGGTTAAAGTTCATAAGCTTGCTTTTTATCGATTCGAATCGATTTCAATAATGGAAAAGCTTCACAAAGCAAATATGGATGATAAGCATTTATTTTGCTTATGGGAGACTACAAGACATTGCTTAGAGATTTTTTCGGATTTCTTTTATGTGAAGAATCGGTACTTCGATCAAGTAAGTGATTTCGAGCTTTTTTCGGCTTTTAAGCATCATTCTAGTCGTATGCGGCTTAGGACCATATAACTTAAGATGCATCTGAGCCCTCCCACCTGAGGCATTGGTTATATTTGTGATTTTTGATGATATGTATCGATTTCGGAACTTAGGGATTAGGTTGAGAACCATTAGGATCGTTTCCTTTTACTTCCCCTTAAAATTCACTTTGTCACCCGTTTCTTCGCATTTATTAAAAATAGTTTTAGGTGAGATAAAATTCTAGAAAAATTCATGAATGATCCTCATCCTCTTAATTAATTTGTCATATTTTTTATTTCCAGATTTGGGTGGTTTTAATAATTAATTTGGATTTTTGTTCACAAGCTGTCCCAAAAAGGAAGGTTTTGGTATAAGGGACCGAAATCGATTTTTTCCCATAGGTGTGAGACCTATTTTTTGTGTATGATTAAGCACTGTAATTTGTGACATTTTGATGCTCATTAGGCATTTTTTTTCATAATTTTTAGTGCCCTTTTTGATCCACTTTGTGGAGTTGTTTTTGATGATCATGTTTTGGTTACCTTGCTAGTCAAGGAATTGTTTTGGCACTTTGGTGCATAATTTTATGAAATCCTTTTGGACAATGTGAGATAATGACTTTATTATTCCAGGGATTTAATTTCATAATTTTTAAAGGCTTTTTGCTATTTTTCCATGTCACCTAGATCCTAGGTTGATTCATGTGTCTATTTGCTCCATAACCTAGATATTAGAAAGGCATTCATGCCATTTGCTTGAGATGCTTTTTGGTAATTTTTAGGAGTTGATTATAGGTCATTTTTTATGTCTTTAATTCCATTCATAGGTCACTTTTTTAACCATATTCATTTGGTTTGTTTTAGTGTTTCAAAATGCATACTTTTATGAATTAACTTTAACTTAAACTCATTTCTATTCTCCTCTAATTGTTAACTTGAATTATGTGGAAATCATTAATGCCAATTCATGCATTCTAATGGCATCTAATGACTTGTATGCTACTGACCCATAATCATTTCATGCATATTCACATGCCATTCTTCCTTAACTTTCATTATGTGCGATCTTATGCGTTTTTGTTCATTTCATCTCATATTTTCTTCTCATTGCTCCATATGCCTAAACCATGGCATCCATGATTATATATCCATTCACACATCTTAATAAGCATTCACTACTGACTTTGATGTTCATTTCATGCATTAATCCATGCTTGTAAGCCATATGCATTCATACTTCATCCATGAGCCTTAACTTGCATTTAGGTGAATTTATGTGAACTTTTTGTACATAGTTTGACATAGTTTGATCTTGGGAGGTATCCTAGCATACTTAGGGACCTATAACATGTAGCTACTGACTTTAGAAGTCATGTAACCCTTAGGTACCTTCACCTTTAGACTTAGGTCTTATTTTGAGCCTAGTTCCATTCTAGGATGTTTATGGTACTTAATCGCTTTCATGCTTCGATTTTATTTTCAATATGCATTGTCATGCTAACTTTTGTTTTGTAGGGGGGAAGATTGAGGTAATTCTCACTTCATTCCCATCTCTTATGCATTTTAATTTTGTTTGCCTTAGCACTTTGTGCTTTGCTTTTAGGCTTTCCCTTTTCTTTAGAAACAACTTACCTTCCTTAGGAAGTAAGTTGATTTCTATGCTCTCTTTTCTTCTTTTCCTTTTTCTCATTAGGACTAGAAGACCTCACTAACCATCAGGACCTCTTGTAAATAAACAAAATTAGGGTTGTGTCTTAGTCCCTTAGATTTTCCCTTTTTGCAACTTGAGTCATTCTCTTCTTATCTTCAAACAAAATCCAAAAAAACACTTAACAAATAAATGAAATGATTCCTTGTGTATAGCCTTATTCCATGAAGCACTTGCATTCATTCCATCTTGGAGTGGTGTAAGCTTGCTTATCATGATGCACAAGTCTTATCAAGGAATTGTTCACAAAGAAAAACTTAAAAGATACTTCTTCACAAAAGCAACAAAAACACTTAATAAAGTTCAACAAGCTAGTGAACTTAAACCCTAATCCTAGGAAACCAGTCTTGGATAAATTCTCCTTGCTGGGTATGCTTGTTCTATTATTCCATCTTGGAATGTAGAATCAAGTGTACATTCCATGGAAAAGAGTTTGAATTCACTTCCTTGTGCCAAATTCATACAAAACTCATAAAAGACAAAAACAAACAATAACCGACTATCCTGCGGGAACTTCTTTTCTCATCTCATTCATTCACAACGCGAACTCGCGGCGACTTGTCTCGCATGCAAGACGGTTAACGCACTCGTACCAGACGAGCCTGCAACACCTGAGCATAGACATACGCAGTTCCAGCATAAAAAACACAAACAAAACAGTTCCCGCCTAGGTTAGGCGAACTACGTCGACTCTGATCCTCATTATCCCGATGAGGTACGTAGGCAGCGGGGTAGGGCCCGTTCGAGCACATTCTTTATTTTCCCTACATTTCCCCCTTTTATTCTCATTCTCTTATTTCAGTTCTTTTCTCATTTCATTCCATTCCAGTTAGCGGTTTTATTCAGCAGCAATTATATTTTTATCACCCTTTGAAACAAACAAGCAAGCGTGGATCCCGTCGGGTACGGCGGACGGATTGGGGTGCTAATACCTTCTCAATTCGTAACCGACTCCCGAACTCAGATCTTTGGTTCGCAAGGCCTTGTCCTTTCCTTCTTCCTCAGGTTTGTGCAACATTACCTTTCCCATTCTTTCGGGATAAAAATGTCTGGCTGGCGACTCTAACCTTTCCGCGCCACTTTCGCGTTTGTACTAGGATGAAAATCCCAGGAGCGATACCAGCACATGGGAAAGGACTGCACCTTTACATTCCATGGTGATGTGCAAAGCCTTGTTATGATTGCGGCCTTCCGTAGTCAAATCAGTGTTGGTGAACCCTAGCCCATTGCTAGCAGTAACATTTCCAACCACAGTTTCCAACTGATTGACGGTGATCTCTTCAGGCACGTAAGCTGCGTGCAAGACTTTGAGTAGTGCATTCCGATGGGCTTCGGAGCACATAAGCAATGATAGAATGGAGATCTTGGAAGGCGTCTGGTGAAGCTGGTCCACTATTTTGTAATCACTCTTCTTGATGATTCTCATGAACTCATCAACTTCTTGATCAAAGGGTGTTTTCAAAGCTTCCTTATCAGCTTGATCTTCCTGCACCAGGCTCTTTCCTTTTGCCTTGGCAGCAGCTTCTGCTTCGGCAGTGGGTCTTTGAACTTGCGGGGCAAAGAGACGTCCGCTTCGAGTGAAGCCTCCGCCTCCTCCCACATTGTCTATTTGTGGTGAAGAAGTTGATGATTCAAGAGTGATTTTCCGCCCTTCGCGGTATAAGTCGGAGCCGTAATGCCAAGGAATGGCGTTACTGCTTTCATAAGGTACTGGCCCAGGCACTGTGACGGTGACTGGACTGATGGCAGCTGCAGAAGGGACTGTGATAGTCTGTGGATCATAATATATTGTGACTGGTGCTCTGATAGGAGTAGCACTCTGTGAGTTGTAGGCAGAATCATTTTCAGGATCATAATAAATCGTAACTGTCGAGACATCTTCATGGTTTGCTGCTGATGTTGTAGGAGACATTGTCGGAAGAATGGACGTTGTTGTTGTAGGAGATTCAAAATGAAGTGGTGCTGAAGTTGTAGAAGGGATGTTTGCTGATACCTGGTCAGTTGAAATGACAGATGAAGCATTTGTTGATGAAGCTGAAGCGTTGTTTGGAACAATGGCTGTTGCAGTTGTAGGAGGTTCTGGAACCGTAGTTAAGGAGATTGCTGGATTTGTTGGAATTGATGTTGTAATTTGAAGCAGGCCACTCTGGATGAGACCATCTATGCCATCCCTCAAGTTATCACAACCATTCACTGAAATGTTGCAGTAAGCACACCCTAGCTCACATCCCGGGAACATTTGACATTCGAGGAGTTGAGCTTTAATCTCTACCAACGGTGTCCGAATCTGACCCACACTGGTTATTAAATAAGACGGCTTGTCTTCTTCAATAGCATTGATTCTGGGACCTCCGTGGTGTGGCATAGGGTTTTTGTTAACATTTGGTGGTGGTGCAAAGTTCAGAGCTTTGGAGTCTACCAAGTCTTGTACCTTCATGTGCAAGGCTCTGCACTTTTCCGTACTATGGCCAGGTGCATTTGAATGGAAAGCACATCTGGCATTGGAGTCGTAGTTTCTGGGTAGACTGTTAGGATCCGAAGGTGCCAACGTCCTTAGCTCAACTAGGTTGAGTTTCAGGAGTTGTGGCAGTAATGTTGCATAGGGTATAGGGATTGGATCGATCACCCTATTGGCCTGAGAGGGCCTCTGTTGGAATGGTCTCAGCTGATTGTTGTTGTTGTTGTTGTTGTTATAACTTCTTTGAGGATACTGAGTTTGTTGCTGGTACTGAGGTTATTGCTGATAATTTTGTTGCGGTGGTTGATAAGCTGGTTGTGGATGAGCTGGAGCGGGAATGGTGACTGCGGCCACAGACCTATGAACATATTGGGGTCTGCCCCTGCTGGTATGGATAGCATTGGTCTCACCAGTTCTTCTTGGGCCTACAAAAGGTTTCCTTGTATTGCTGGATGAGCTGGCACCGTTGTCAGAAATTTTGCCCATCTTTAACAGGCTCTCAATTCTCTCCCCGGCTATGACTACATCTGCAAAGCTGGTAGATGAGAATGCAGCTAGCCTGTCAATGTATGTTCCTTGGAGGGTGTTCATAAACATATCTGCCATCTCCCTCTCTGACATAGGTGGCTGGACAGCAGCAGCCAATTGCCTCCATCTCTGGGCATACTCTCGGAAGCTTTCTCTAGATGACTGTGACATTCCCATTAGGAGGGTCCTGTTGGGTGCCATATCTAAGTTGTACTGATACTGTCTGATAAAGGCCTCTGCCAGGTCCTTCCAGCATCTAATGGTTGCTCTGGTCAGATGAGAGTACCATTCCCTTGAAGCTCCAGTTAAGCTATCCTCAAAATAAAACATCCATAGCTTTTCGTCCATGGTATAGGCCTTCAGCCTCCCCAGAAAGGATTGTAAATGGGTCCGGGGGCAGGAAGTCCCGTTATACTTCTCAAAGCAAGGAGGCTTAAACTTGTGGGGAATCCTGACCCCGTCTACCAAGCCCATGTCCATAACATCAAAACCCAAAGAATTTTGAGACTCTAAGGATCTTAATTTCTCAGTTATCTCATCCAGCCTTCTGTCATAGGCTTCCTCCCCAGCTCCCATCACTGTGAACTGATCTTCCTGGGGGTCTTCTTGCAGCACCCTGCCTGCAGTGGCAGTCCCTTGAACATTTGCAGGAATGTTGATCTCTGGATGCTGGTGGGGTCCAAAGACTGGGGGATTAACATGAGGTTGGACCCTCTCATTGTTGCTTGTCCCAGCAGTCCCTGGATGATGGTCTTCCTGGTTCCTCCCTTCTACCAGTGCTCTCAACCTCTCCTGGCTTTGAGCCATATTGTTCATCACCT
Source organism: Lathyrus aphaca (assembly GCA_963966055.1). Lineage (NCBI taxonomy): Eukaryota > Viridiplantae > Streptophyta > Magnoliopsida > Fabales > Fabaceae > Lathyrus > Lathyrus aphaca. The sequence continues at coordinate 734,622,728 of OZ014519.1, read as the reverse complement.
CCATAAATTGTGTCATCTGATTCCTCATTTCCAACCTCTCGTTGGTCATTTGATTCCTGACCTCTGTAAGGTCCTGCTGCATTTGGTCCATCTGTATGCCCGGAAGATTGTTGCGGGTGGGATATCTGTGTGGACGGTTGAGTGGGAACCCTCGACGTCGAGCAATAGTTCCTGAGATCACAACAGAGTTAGTAACAAAAACAAAACAAAACCTACAAAACAAAACAAAAGGTTAGTATGCAATGCAGTATGCTTATTTATTTCCAAGGTATCCGGCTTGGCATTTGGTTTTGACCTTTCCAGACCCCGAGGAAGATGTTGTTTGATGTTGCTTGAGAGAAAAAGAACTCAGATGAAACAAACTAATGAATATATTACAAATGGAGAATCATACATAGTTTGTTTTTTACAATACATGCCCTCTGAGGGGTCAATAAATACAACATAAAATAAAAGTACATGAAATGAAAACAACAACAAGCAAAAGTCAGACACCAAGACCAAACTCATCCTCCTGGACTTCCTTCAAAAGTGCTTCAGTCACAGGATCAGCTGGATGCTCTGTGAGATTCCTGATGAGAAGATTCCTGGTGGCAATAGCTGCAGTTAGCTTCTTGTGTCTGCCCTAGTCCTTTGACCTCTTCACACCAGCCCTAATCTTCAACTCTGAGATCTCTCTCTGGGCTGCTTGCAGGGCTTCCTGCTGCTCCTTTGCATTAGCCTCCAACTGCTCAATCTTGTCCTGAGTTCTCTTATCCTCCTGAGTACGAGCTTCGGTGATTCTGACCCACCTAGCTTGGCTCTCCTTCAGATACAAATCAGTTCTGGCCTTCTGGAACTGAGCTTCCTTGCAGGCATTCTTCAGAATTTGTTCTCCAGCCCTGGACTTCTTGATATAGTCTTCTGACTTCTCAATCCTAGCCAGATGCTCTATCTTCAACTTTTCCAACCTTTCAATATCTAACCTACCATCACTCCTCTCCCAGAGGGTCTTCTGTAGAGCCTGAGTCAACTTCTCATTTCTTTCCTTCAATTTCTCAAACTCCTCTAAGCTGACAGTTGCTGGAGGTGGTGCTGTTGAAGGTCCAGGCACATCTTCAATAGTGAAAGGCATCCCAAACATTTGGGCCCTGGCATGAGACCACTCATAGTATTGGGCTGAGGCCACATTGTTGCATCTCCCAAGAATGGTTACCCCCTTAGTCTGCACATTGTCCCAGGCCCAGGCTGCCTGCCTGACAACAGCCAGATTAGGCTTGATTTCATAATAAAGGGTCTTAGTTAGATCCTGTGCTCTGGGAGGATGGACTAATGCATAGCCCAGTTGTCTTTTGAATAGCAGAGGGTTGTAATTGATGCAACCCTTCACTCCAATTAGAGGTACATTGGGAAATTGCCCACAACTTGTAATGATGTCTCTGCCCTTAGTACTCTGAGTACACCATCTGATATCATCTGAGGTTAGAGCAACAAGCCTCCTAGCCCAGTTCTTCTGCTGGTGAGGGTTCAAGAATGCATCAGTCTTTGGCAAATGCTTGAGCAGCCAGGTATGGAACAAAGGAGCACAACATCTTACTAATCTTCCCCTTTGCTTTTCATTCCTTTAATGAACAGAGTAGTAAAGATCTCCCAGTAAGGTGGGCACTGGGTTTCTCAGGATGAACAGATGGATTGCACTCTTACTAACAAACCTAGGCTCATCTGCAAAAAGTATGACCCCATATATGCTAAGGGCCAATAGAGCACAAACTGCCTTCCACTCCCCTAGGGAGGCCTTCAGACTAGCCTGAGAAGTCAAGAAATCCAGATGAAAACCAGAGATTCCAGCTTTAGATGTCAAATTCTGCCCGATCAGAACTGGTTCCAGATGTAATGCTTTTGCTATCTCCTCATTACTTGGGAAAGCCATCTCAGGGTTGAAGGGGATTCCACCCCTGATGGGTACACCAACCAATGATGAATATTCTTCCAACAAGGGTCCCAACTGAAAATTCTGAAATGTGAAGCACCTTAGAGGGGGATCATAGAACTGCAGGCAAGTATGTATCAAGCTCCTATGTGAAGGGTCCAAATCCATAACCACATCAAGGATTCCTCCATAACGTTCTCTGAAAAGTGGTATATGGTCTGGAGTAATCAGGGTCTGAATCCTCCTGATGCTAGCTAGCTCAGGCTCAAAGAAGTGATAGGAGATGTTACTTTTCTTAGGTGTCATGCTGCTGAAGGATAGGTGTTGATGATGATGACTGAGGACAACACTGGAGATGGGCCACTGATAGGCTGAGACTGAGGATGCAAGTGACTGAAACAGGTGACTGATTGCTGAAGCAAGTGCTGATGAAAATAGGTCTAAGCTGAAGAAGGGGTCAAAACCAAGCCAAAATGATAGGATGGATACCCTGAAAAACAAATAAACACATGTTAAAATGATGCAATGGGGATGTATGCAAATGATATGCAAGGGTTTGTGACTGAGCTGGATCTGATTAACTGCTCTGATATAGGTCCATATATGTTCAAGAAATCCAGATGGAGGTCTATAAGTCCAGTAACCAAGGTGGGGGGGACTCAAATAAAGAGTCACATGTCCAGGGTTTTAGAATCACAAGAACTGTTCCAAAGTATAGTACTCTTAATCAAAACAAAGTAACAGGGTATGCTGAGGTCAAGGGTACCTGCAAACCTGTAAACAGCCCAACCCTCTCACAGGTGATGTTCTAAAACAAGGATCCTCAGACTTGGATCAGTTATGAGAAGTGTAAGCACTTCTAACCCGGAGGTACAGTGTTTACAATAACCATAAAAGTTCCTCCTCTAATTCACCTCGGTTTCTGAAGGTCAATACTAAAGGTCATCCAGACTTAGCAGGCTTCCCAGATAGCCCTAGTACTGCAGGAAATCTGCAACACAGAGTTCTCAAGAAGAAACCCATATCTGAACCGTGTTTCATATTCCCGCACCAGACCGAGATGGAATGGTAAAGAATATGAACCACTCTAGCCTAGGTGTCACTCAGGTCCCAGGTATAGGACCTTAACTCTCAATAGAACCCCACCCACCAAAGCAAAACCAGATCCAGCCAGACAGCATGACAGTATGATATATGTAAAGCTATAAATAAAGCAAATAAACAACTGTACATAAAGCAGTAAATAAAACAAAACATACAAGCACAGATAACACCCCAGTAAACACAAATCAAACAAGCGCTAGGAGGAACCCACAAAAAGAACCAGAAGCCCTGGTTACAATATGAGGGTCCCCAGCAGAGTCGCCAAGCTGTCGCTCCCACTAAATGAAGCCGGGTCAAATAGGGTACAAACGCGAACGGTCGGCGAAAGGAGGATGTGAGAACACACAGGAGTGAACTCACAGGGAATGAAAAGAGTCGCCAGCTAGGCATTTTTATCCCGAAGGAAAGGTAATGCTGCATAGACCTAGAAAGATATGGATAAGACGGTTGCGAACCAGAGAGACTGAGAAAGGGGGTTGGTTACAACCTGGGAAGGTATTAGCACCCAGATTGTCCGTCGTACTCGACGGGATCCACGCTTAAAAGATTTGTGTTTCAAAGTGGTAGTGTCAGTGCAATCTGTGTATAAAAGAGCTGGAAAGGATGTACAGGTGTCAGTGTAAAAGGAGTGTAAAGTGTGATATATACAGTGTCAGTGTGAGAACAAGAATGAAATGCTCAAGATCATGAGGCTAAGAGAATGATGCTGGAAGGAGGGGGAATTTACAGAGACTTTTGTTCGATAACTGTTAAGTTATGCCAACGTATCCTCTCGTGCAATGAGGAAGTCAGAACACCGTAGTTCGACCCAAAGAGACTGATAGATAAATTGACTTGTGAACTGCTTACTTATCTATGCTCAAGTGTATGACCTGTCTGGCTCAGGTGCAAACTGTCTTGCATTAGACGGAAGAAGCAAGTTCTCGTTTATGAGTGAATGAGATAAGAAAAGAATCCCGAAGGAGACGATTATTGTTTGTTTTTGAGTTTTCAGTCTTTTATTGCTTTTTGAAGTTTGTCATAAGTTAATGAGCTTAAGCCTAAACCAATGGGTTAGTAAACTCATCACATCCTCCCTCTGATTAGGGGTAATGAGAATACCTTAAGTGTGAAGTCAGCTTCTCACACTTAATCACCATGGTGTAGGGTTAAGATCATTAACCTACCTGTGATTATTTAGATGTTTTTGTTGTTTTTGTTTAGTGTTAAGTAATGAGATTAAGCCATAATCAAGGATTAAACAGACTCATTACACCATCCTAATAGAAGGATAATAGATGAGAATGTTTAAGCTGAGGAATGCTCCTCAACTTAATCCATGATTAGGGATTAAACTCATGACCAAACAAGCCTTTGATTAAGTGGATTTTATTTAATGGTAAGATGATGAAGTGAATTTTATGGTTTGTAAGACAACTTGAGGGGGACTTGTCCATTAACACTAGGGTTAGTCCTTCTTAACCAATTAAGGAAGAATTAGAACCCTAATGCAAGGCCCAAGTTACAAGTTTGGTGTCTTGATGATTATTAGATGGATTAATTAAAGGATTTAAACACATAAAGGTTTTAACACTTAGGATTAAAGTTATACACTCCATCCTAATAGAAGGATGCAGGCATAAGCTTAACCACAAAGCCTCAAAGCCTTTAGGGTTTAGTCCTTGATTATGAGATGGGAAGAGAGGACTCAAGGAGACACAAAGGTAAAAACTAAGTGGGGGACTAATCAAAACCCTAATCATTGTCATGCTTGGTTGTTCCTAAGGTTTGTGAGGTTTGCAAGAAGAATCTTCAATGGAACCACCAGGAAGTAGATGAATTGAGCAAAGAGAAGCAAAGCAACTTGCTTCATTCAAGAAGTCAAGTCACTTGAAGAAAGAAAGTAAGAAGGAGAAGAATGAGCAAGCTCAATCTCAAACACATATCAAAATGCAACAATGGATGCAAGAGAGAGGTGAAAAGAAAATGTGAGAAGTGAAGGCAAATCCACTTCTCAAAGCTACTTACCACCTGAAAAGTTAATAAAGGAGTGCAATGCAATGTCAAATGGGATGAAATGGCATGATGAAGATCAAAACCAGAAGCAAATTCATGATGATAATGATAATGATGCTATGATATGATGCAAACATGAAACAACACATGGGGATGATCATACAAGCTCATGGATGCAGGTGAAGCAAGTTAAGACACATGAACATACATGAAAAGTTATGAGATGCACATGGCAGACAACATGGCAAATGCAAGATGCAATGATCAAACATGCTTTCAATATGTCTTAAGATGTCAAGTGAATCAAATGGATGCATAAAATGCTATGGCAAGTCATGTTGTGCAAGCAAATGCAAGATGTATGCATATGGAAACCCAAATTAGGGTTTATGATCAAAGCATCAAACACAAACCAAAATCAGAAGCAAACATCAATACAAAAAATTGAAAATGCACTCAAAGGACCCCTAATCCTATACTAACCCACTGCCCAAAGGAGAGGTTCCAACTCCTAACCAAGTTCAAGATATGATTTTCCTAAGTTTTCTAGGGTTTTAGGGTTCCTTAACAAGAAAATTATCAAACAAATTGAAAATGAAAGATCAAATCATGACCATTTAATCTCACAAACTACATGATATGCTAAACACAATGCAAAAAGAACCAAAGTCCAACTCTTTAGGGTTAGGCAGAAATGATTTTTGGAAGTTTGGATCAAAATAATGCATCAAAATGATTTTAATTCCATGGAAAATTCTCAAAATGCACCAAGATTAAAAAAGAAATTTGGTTTGAGGGTTGGACAATGTTTCTAAATGTTTTTAAAGGTTTCATGATTTTTTTGGTGATTTTTAAATACCTAAAAGTATTTTTAATTAATTAATTCTCATTAATTAAAAATAAACTTTTAAATATTTAAAAATACTTTTGAAATGCAAAAAATGAAAATAAAAATATTTTTGTGCTTTAAAAATTAATGAAACTCAAGACAAAAAAATTCATAATTTTTAAATGGTTTTTGCTATTTTTTATAAAATGTACAAGTTAAATAGAAAGAAAATGAAATAAAACAAAATAAAATGAAAAGTAATCTGATCCAATGATCCAGATTCAAAGCTGAAGGGAAATGGTTGACTGGCGCGTTAATGAATGGCCTGGATTTCACCTGAGTTAATTAATTATGATTAAATTAAATAAACAAAAATTAGGGCTAATGACATGATCTGAGCCCTTGAAACACGCGCGGGAAGCTTCATCCTACGTTCCAGATTCAAACCTACCCTTAAACCCTAATTAAGCATTAATGACTTTCAGGTGGCCGGAAATGACCTCCGGTCATCTTCTCCGGCCACCTCTCACCTGAGAAATTTCTAAAATGCTCCCTAGGTCATTTCTGGAGCTCTAAAGCTCCAGATTTGTTCCTTTCACTCTCCTAAACTCATCCCTAACCTCAAACCTCATTTATTTCCAGCCATTATCAAGAATCGAAGCTAAGAACAAAAACTGCCAAAATTTCAGACAAGCAATACAGTCTCATTTCTCAACCATTTTCAATAATTTCAAGCTCAGTGTGATCAGTGAAGCATGCTTAATCATTTTGTAACATAAAATAGAGGTCCTGGAAAAGTTAATTCGAAAGGCTACCTGAGATGGAGCTTTCACCCTTTGAGCTTTCTGGCTGCTTTCTTGGTGCAAAAAGCCTCTAATGACCTTCTTGAGGAGTTTGCAATGCTTGGATAACTTTGTATGTGGCTGGTTTGGGTGTTTGCACTTCAACTGGTCAGAAGTCGTATCTGGCTTATGGTGTGTTCTTGGTTATTTTGATGGGTGGTTTTGGGTCAGTGGATGATTCAGAAGTGAATGGTGGTGTTTGTTTTAAGATTGAGTGACTGAGTTGGGAGAATCGAAAGCTTTTGCAAAAGGGAGAGATTTTGTAAATGGTGTGTTGTGTTGTGTTTTAGCCTTGCCTCTTGTTGTGTTTAACTTGCATTTGATCCACATAAACAAATCTCATTGGTCAGATGACATGACATGTGCTTTATTGATTGGTATGGTGCTTTTTGCAAATTGTCAACTTTGTGTAAGGAGGGCATGGGCTACTTTGCTAGCTTGGTACAAAGGGCTTGTCTTGTGCAGCATGAGGTGAGGAGAGGGCTAGGGTGGTTCAGCAACCAAGGCAGCAAGTGGATGAGATGTTATCATTGGTTTTGCAACTTGCTTGCTTTTAGTTCTCATGAAAAGATCTTGCCTCACAAGCCATGAAACATGTGATCCCTTTGGTTCAATCTGAACTTTAAGACTTGTGTGATGTTTGTATAAGGATTAGACATCAATTAGAAGTCACAAATTGCCTTGGTACAAGTTTTTGCAAGTTTCTCATTTGGTGCATAACTTGAAATTTAGTGATTTTAGCCAACTTTGATGAACCATAACTTTTGATCCAAAATGAATTAGGTCATGTTCTTGTACTTTTTGAAAAGGGAAAGATCTATTCTTCAACTTTAATGACCAAAGCTTTTTCCATTTGAAGCATTTTTGAATCAAAAAGTAAGGGTTGAAAAAGTTGCATAAAATGACATTTTCATTAAAAGTCAAACTTGCCCAAAAAGTCAACTTTGCAAAAACTTGAAATTCTTGAATTTTGTGAACTTCCAACTTCTTCCATGATCAAATAAAGATCATATACACTCAAAATGATGAAGATCACCCCTTGGTTGGGTCATTGGGGGCCTCAGATGCCCTGATTTTGCACTGACTTGTCTGAAAAGTCAACTCTTGATCAGATGACTTCCCCATGGAATTTCTTCATGAAAATTGATATGCATACTCCCTATATAATATAAAGACCAATAGAAACAATAATGACCAAAAAATTTGAAGTTATGGCCTCTGAAACCAAAACCCTAATTTTAGGTCATCTGTGTAGTCTAGCCTGGCTCTGCTTCCATACCATTTTCAGTTCTTGTGATTATTTGACATTCTTGACTTTGAGAGGATATAATATGATGTTTGAACACATATGGACCCCTTTGAAGTGGTTGATGGCCTTTGGAGTGGCTCAAGAAGCTCTTGGATTGCTCAGATCACAAACCCTAGATGCAGATGACTTAGATCCAATGCAAAGACTCAAAATTGTGGTATGAGATGTTATGATAGTGTTTATGCATATGAAATGATCACAAGCCATGGTGTGAATGGGTGAGGTCAAATTTGGGGTGTTTACAGATACCATTGCGTAGAAGTTGTTTTCAAGCATACCTACAAAACAAAGTCAAGTATTGTTAGGTACCCAAATTGCCTTGGGTCCTTGATAGTTAGTACCCTTTTCAACCCACACATAATGCCCTTTAGCAACACTAATGTTACGCACATAGCAAGCATTAGGTGTATGGCCTTTGATTCCACAATAAAAACAAGTAGGTTGAAATTGACTTTTAAATCTAGGAACATATTTTTGTTTCTTAATGATCCATTTCTTTTTATGACTTTGATGCATAGTTTTAGAATTGTTAGTCTTTTCTTTAACAATTTGTTCACTAGCCTTTACGAAAAGGTTTCACTTGTGCTTGGTTTGGAAAACTTAGAATATCCTAAGCCACTTTTATCAATTGGATATCTTTGGTGCCTAAGAATTTCCTCCAAGCCAATTTGACCTTTTTCATATCTTTCTAAAACTCTTTTGAGTTGAACAATTTGAAAAGACAATGACTCACAATTTTTACATGCAAGGCTTTGTTTTTCATCCATTATCTTTTGTTTTTCATTTTCAATGTACTTTTCAAAAGATGCATTTTGTTCTTCTAAAGATAATATTTTTTTCTTTTGGGATGAAATATTTTTGTATAAAGTCTTGCATTCTTTTAGAAGTTCATCTATGACTTCTTGTGCATCATTTTTATAAATTGAAAAGTTGCTACTAACCTCGTCATTTTCTTCATCGGAGTGATGTGACGCCATTAACGCCATATTTGCACATTCATCGCTTTCCGATTCCGATGAGGAACTAACTTCATTGTCATCCCACGCGACATAAGCCTTTTTATTTTTGAAGTCCTTCTTGCATTTGAATCCTCCTTTCTTCGCAAGTCTTCCAAGTTCCAATTCGTGCTCTTGAAGTTTGCCGAATAGAGATGCGGACGTCATTGTTAAGAAACTCTTCTTCTCCGAAATCACGGTCACCTTCGGTTGCCATTCCCTTGTCAAAGACCTTAGAACTTTCAAGTTGAGATCGTCGTTGGTGAAGGTCTTTCCGAGTGCAATCAAGTGGTTGGTTAGATGAACAAATCTTTTTTGTAAAGCCACAATAGATTCTCCGGGCTGCATGCGTAACATTTCATATTCTTGACTCAACGTGTTAAGCCTTGATCTTTTAACTTCTATTGTTCCTTCATGTGTTTCTACCAAAGTATCCCAAATCTCCTTCGCCGATTTGCATTGTGATACACGAAAAAATTCGTCCATACTAAGAGCGCTTTGAAGTATGTTGATTGCCTTCTTCTCATTTTGGATCTTCTTTTTATCATCTTCATCATACATATTCTTCAATTTTGCGGTTCCAACGCCATTGATCACATTAACAGGATTATGCGGACCTTCTTCGATTGCTTCCCATATGCCTTCTCCTTGGGCTTCAAGATGTGCCCTCATTCTGATTTTCCAGAAATCGAAGTATTCGCCGGAGAAGAGCGGAGGCTTGTTGCTACTTCCACCATCTTTGAAAACAGGATTCGAGTTTGCGGAAGCCATAGGATCTTGTAGGAACAGGTTACCTAAACCTGCTCTGATGCCAATTGTAAGATCAGAATGCGCCTAAGAGGGGGGGGGGTGAATTAGGTGTTATCAAATTTTCCGATTCTTTTTCTTTGATGGATGGATTTTTCTTTTTACGGTTTAAAGAACAAAAATTGTAAAGCAGAAAAGTAAAGAAGACACATAGGTTTATCCTGGTTCCCTTCACAATCCGAAGGTACATCCAGTCCCCTTTCAACACGAAAGAGATTTCCACTAGTTTCTTTAGAACAGTACAACCTATCACACATTCAATGGTGAGGCCAACTTTCTAGCAAACTATACAAACAAGTGTGCAAGAACAATCCTCTTGCCACACTTACCCTTATGTCCAAACAATCCTTGGAACACAAGTCACAAATAGAAAAACACTTTCTATAATATTGTTTGAGTGAGAGTACAATGAATGGTATCAATAAAAATTGATCTTCTCCTATAATTAAGAATTCACTACTTAAGATTCAATACAAGTGTTCAAGATAATATGAAAATGATGAACTTATGAACACTTTTGAAAAATGAAAAGTATTTGAATTTAGTGATTTTGATTGTATGATAATATTTGAAAAATCTAGGAGGTGTTTATAAATTTGAAATTTTTAGAATTTATAGTAGTTGAAACACCTATTCAAAAAGGTATGAGAATTTAAAAAGAATTCTTTGAAAAAGTATAAAAAACTTATGAAATAAAATCATGAAAAGGTATAACACTTAATAAACGTTTGAATTTGAAGAGAAACAATTTTTCAAAATTTCTACAGTGTTAACCGGTTAACCAAATAGGTTAATCGGTTAACGCCCAGAAACGTTACCACAGATTTGAAAAATTGCTACCGTTAACCGGTTAACCCATATGGTTAACCGGTTAACACTGTTAAAATACAGAAAAATATTTTTGTTTAAAGTGTTAAAACCAGTTCCAATTCTTTTCTAAAAATATGCACATGCATTAAAAATTATGATGAATATATTGAACACTTGTATATCATATTACGAAGTAAATATTGATATACCTAAGCCTTGAGACAAGTCTTGAAAGTGTTGCACAAAAGCTTAATACGATCGAAAGCATTCCATTGATGATGCATAGCCATGATCTTGATCGTTTGTTGTCATCTCGACTTTTTGCAATCTGGAATGAGCTTGGATAATGTTGACGTCATAAAAAACAATGAGCTTGAAGTATGCTTCTACACGTGTTTATGGTTGTTAGAGGATTGATTCTGGAGCTTTAGAGGGCTTGGGGTGGTGTTTTGAGAGAGATATGGTGAGGACCTTGCCGGAGAAGACAACCGGAACACTGTTCCGGCCGCCTGAAAGTCATTAGGGCTAAAACCTAATTAATTCCTCAGTTTAAATGTCAGCCCTTAGATCTTAATTACCGCGTGTTTGGATGGTCCAAATTAGTTCATTAACCCTAATCTTTAATTAATTAATTTAATTAGGTTAATTAGTCAGATTCAATCCTGGCCTTAAGAACACATGCGCAATCTCCCCAAGTTCGAATCTGGGCCATAGATCTTGCATACTTTAATTTTTCTTTTTATTTTTCATATTTATTTTCATATAATTATTTAAAATAGAAAAAATACTTTTAAAAATCTCATTTTCTGCATTTTCACTTCAAATATTTTGCTTAACTCAAAAATATTTTTATTTTTAATTTTTACATTAAAAATGTATTTTTAAATCATTTAAATGTTTTATTTAATTAATTAATTGATTTTAATTAATTAAAAATACATTTAAGTATTTAAAAATCACCAAAAAATTCATGAGGCATTTAGAACAATTTACAAACTCACCACACAATTTTATTTTTAGGTTTGATCATGTTTTCACAATTATCTTTGAATTAGGGTTCATAAATTTCACATTTTCTAACCCTAACTTGAAAAAATCATTTTTGATCAACCATGATGAGTTTGAACTTGATTCGTTTTGCATTGTTTCATATATTGCATCTAGTATCTAGGTTATTTAACTCATAATTTTGCATTGCATTTTCAAATTGATTTGCATTTTTCCTTTAGAATCACCCAAAAACCCTATTTAACTTAGGAAATTCATAACTTCCTCTAGGTTTAGCTTCTGACCCCCACCTTTGGGGAGTGATCTTGTATATGTTTAGGGTTTATTTGAGTTCAATTTCAATTTTTTTTCATGATATATGCTTCTTTTGGCCATTTGAATCTCATACTTTCATAAAAGCCTAATTTCTCATGTTCATTTGCATCCATCTTTGCATACCATCATCATATGAACTTGCCATGGCATTCCATGCTTTTGTATGCCATCTTAGACATCTTAATACATGCTTGAACATTTATTGATCATTTCTTCATTCATTTGCTATGCTTTGCATTCATTACATTCCATGAACATCCATGTCTTTTCAAGCCTCTAACATGCTTCCTTTGCATCTCATCCTTTGTATGATCATTCATATGCATCATGTATGTCTTTGCATCATCTCATAACACATTTGCATCATGTTTACACTTCTGGTTTTGTTCATTTCACTTCCATTTGCTTTGTTTCTTGTTGCTTTGCATCTTATGCATTCACACTAACATTTCAGGGGCTTGGTAAGTTGTTTGGGATGTGGATTTGCCTTCACATCCCACCTCTTCTCATCTTTTCATATGCATTCTTTGTTTGTCTTTGAAGTGAATTTGCTTCACTTGTGCTCTATCATTCTTACTTTCTTTCTTTTAGGTTACTTATCATCTTCAAGAAGTAAGTAACCTACTCTCTTTCTCCTTCTCCTTTCATATGCTTCTTCTTCCTTGGTGGCCTTCTGAAGTTCTTTATTTAAGCCTCACAAACCATAGGATATCCAAGTATGATAATTTTTAGGGTTGTATATAGTCTCCCCTAGTCTTTTACCTTTTAGTCTACTTGATTCTCTCTTCTCATCTCATAATCAGAGGCTAAACACTTAAAGCTTTAGGACTTTGAATTAGGGTTATGTCTGCATCCTTATCTTAGGATGGAGTGTATAACTTTAATCCTTAGTGTTAAAACTTTAATTTGTTTACACCTCTTAATCAAAAAACCTAATAACTACTAAGACTTAAGCTTGTAACTTGGGCCTTATATTAGGGTTACATCTCTTCCTTTTGGTTAAGAGGGACTAACCCTAGTGTTTAATGGACAAGCCCCCCTCAAGATAAGTCTTACAAACATAAAACTCATTTCTTAATCTCATCTTTAATTAAAATCCACTTTAATAAAGGCTTATTATATAATGAATTTAATCCCTAACCATGGATTAAGTTGAGGAGTCTTTCTCAGCTTAAGTGTTCTCATCTATCATCCTTCTCTTAGGATGGTGTAATGAGTTCACTAATCCCTGATTAGAGATTAAACTCATTACTTAACCCTAAACAAAAATCCAAAAACACTTATAATCACAAATAGGTTAATGATCTTAATCATATATCATCATGGTAATTAAGTTGAGATGCTTATCTCACACTTAAGTAGGCTCATTATCCCTAATCAGGGAGGATATAATGAGTTTACTACCCTTGATTTAGGCTTAAACTCATTATCCTATGCAAAACACCAAAAACAATAAAAAACTAAAAACACAAAAAAAAAATAATCGTCTCCTCCGAGGTTCTTTTCTCATCACTCTCATTCACAAACAAGAACTCGCTTCTTCCGTCTAATGCAAGACAGTTAGAACTCGAGCCAGACGAGTCATACACTTGAGCATAGACAAGCAAGCAGTTCATAGTCAAATCATCCAGTCTCTTTGAGTCGAACTACGGTGTTCTGACTTCCTCATTGTACGAGAGGATACATAGGCATAACTTAACAGTTATCGAACAAACGTCTCTGTGTCTTCCCCCTCTTTCCAACTTTCTTTTCTAAGCCTCAGTCCTGAGCATTTCACACTCTCTTTTGCACTGACACTCTATACATTCTCCCTAGATTTTATACACAGTCAGCACATACACTTCCCCCTTTAAAACACAATTAAGTAAGTGAGGATTCCGTCGAGTACGACTGACGATCTGGGTGCTAATACCTTCCCAGGTCGTAACCAACCCCCTTTCTCAGTTTCTTTGGTTCGCAACCGTCTTATCCATACCCTTCTAGGTTTATGTAGAATTACCTTTCCTTCGGGATAAAAATGCCTAGCTGGAGACTCTATTCAACCTCAACCTCCAACATCGCCGACAATCCGCTTTTGCACCGGGACGAAAGTCCGGGGAGCGACAGCTTGGCGACTCTGATGGGGAGGAAATCTGTAATCAGGGCTTCTGGTTCTCTTGTGGGTTTCTCCTAGCTCTTGTTTGTTTGTGTTTACTAGGGGTGTTATGTGCTATGCGTGCTTTTGTTTTTGCTTTATTTATTGCTTTCTGTACAACTTTATTTACTTCATTTTACTTTATCGCTTTCATTTACCGCTTTATGCATTTCATTTTATTATCATATCATCTGTGCTGGTTTGTTAGTTTGCCTTGGTGGGAGGGGTATTCTAGTGAGAAAGGTCCAACAAAAAGGCCCGAGTGACAGACATAGGATTAGAGTGGCTTTATATTCTTTCTCATTCCATTTATGTGGTAGGGAAAACAATTCAACATGGCGGTTGAGGAGATAAATAGACATAGACACGACGGCTGGGAAATAAAAAAACAGACATCGACACGGCGGTCGGGAAATAAAATAACAAACATCGACACGGGGGTCGGGAAATAAAAATAACAGACATCGACACGACGGTCGGGAAATAAAAATAACAAACATCGACACAGTGGTCGGGAAAACAAACTCAACACGGAGACTGAGGAAATAAATAAATAGACATCGACACGACGATCGGGAAATAAAAATAACAGACATCGACACGGTGGTCGGGAAAGAAAACTTAACACGGAGGTTGTGGAAATAAATAAATAGACATCGACATGGCGGTTGGGAAAGAAAACTCAACACGACGGCTGAGGAAACAAATAAATAGACATCGACACGGTGGTTGGGAAAGTAAACTCAACACGGCGGCAGAGGAAACAAATAACAGACATCGACACGGCGGTCAGGAAAGCAAAAACTCAACACGGTGGCTGGGAAAATAAATTGAAATAATCCAAAGTGATAATCAACAGGTTCAAGTGTAACTGTTGATACTGAGAATAAAGAAGACGGACACAGCGTCTGGGCAGTGGCTTAATGCGACCAATTGATACTGGGAGTAGAAAGCAACATACTCAAATATAAGTCAACGACTCTAAGCGGCCGACTAGCAATAAGACAAAAATGTTGGAGTTTTTAACAAGATCAACAACCAACCTCTAGAAATTCCTTAAATGAAGAGTTCAAAGAAGAACTTTAGGAACCATTAGGAAAACACGGATGCGTGTTGGATTAAACGGCCTTAAACCGTAAGCAAAACAGCTTAAAGGATTTGTGCCAATGATAATTGGGCTTAAAATAAATATTGGTGGTACTAAGGTACATATCAATAACAAGAAGGGCCTCTACAGGGGATACCAGTGCTACTGGGAAGAAGACCTTGGTTAACCACGCTTCGGGGTACCAACGACAATGGATTCCAAAAAGAAAACTGACAGTAATCTGGACCTGGAGTCAGACAGACGACAACTGGGGAGGGACAAATGATTATGTCAAATGCGTATGATTGAGCATGATGCGAATGATCATGATATGCAAATGATGACTCTGGGGAGACAGAGAGTTTTGATGAAATTCAAGGGAGAGTAGGATCTCAATGCCAATACTTAGATGAGCAATATGAAAGATGTTGGGGAGATGTCCTCGAACTTAGAAATCAATGCTTAGTTCAAGAATTTATCCAAGAGTGCTACCAGCTTCTAATCCTCTATGGGGATTTCTGTAATAATGGCATGAGAGTGTTGCTGCAAGCCAGAGGGTTTTTCGAGAAGACAACAGATTTTTCAATCTTTCCAAAGTCAAAGAAATTTGAAAGTTTTTCATATGTTTCCAAAAAAAAAATTAATTAATTTTATTTTTTTGTCATTTTCAGAGTCAAATTGTAATTCAGTAAAGACATTTTGCATAACAAAGAAAATAAGAAGCTGAAAAAACAAAGTTTAAGGGCAAAGGTTGTATTTCATTCAAGAATGGTAGCTTTCCAATAGCAAAAGCTCCATGGAAAATTACAATTTGAAAATGGCAATGGGGAAAGGTCTACATTGAATCCAAACGACCGTTATAACCCCTAATGACTACAACTGCCCAACACCTTGCTTCTGACAAAAGAAAATGGATTGGTCTTCAAGTAATGATCTTCAATAATGGTAAACACTATCTGATATTGTCAAATGCCTTTGTCCCTAATTTTTTCCTGGATCGCCCTTTCGGGTTTTCAATCCACCGGGACGCTCTTTTTTGCCTAAGCCGCCCTTTCGGGTTTTCAACTTAGCAAGCTCTCATTTATTTTTATTTTTATCCCTAACTTTTTCCTGGATCTCCTTCATAGGTTTTGATCCACTGGGACACCCATTTTTTCCTAGGTCGCCATTTCTGGTTTTCGACCTACCGGGTTTTATTTAGGCATAATAAATTTTGACTGCATCAGAATTCACCGGGTGCTTCAGTTGTTCACCATCCATAGTTGTGAATATTAAGGAACCTCCAGAGAATGCCACCTTCAGAACATATGGTCCTTCATAGTTAGGACTCCACTTTCCACGCATGTCTTTGTGGACTGGCAATATTTTCTTTAGTACCAGGTCTCTTTCTTTGAATTCTCGGAGACGGAATTTCTTATCAAATGCTCTTTTGATGCGCTTCTGGTGCAACTGGCCATGGCACATGGCGGTCATTCTCTTTTCATCAATGAGGTTCAGTTGGTCATATATGTTCTGGACCCACTCAGCTTCTTCCAGTTTGGTTTCCATCAAGATCCTCAAAGATGGTATCTCTACTTCAATAGGGAGAACTGCATCCATCCCATACACCAAAGAGAAATGGGTTGCCCCTGTTGAAGTGCGAACTGATGTTCTGTATCCGTGTAAAGCATACGGTAACATCTTGTGTCATTCTTTGTAAGTTTTCACCATCTTCTGTAGAATCTTCTTGATGTTCTTGTTCGCAGCTTCAACAACTCCATTCATCTTCGGACGGTAAGGAGAAGAGTTATGATGTTCAATCTTGAATGTCTCAAACAACTCTTTCATCGTCTTGTTGTTCAAATTGGTCCCATTATCTGTGATGATTCGGCTTGGGATCCCATAACGGCAGATAATTTGGTTCTTGATGAAGCGGGAAACCACTTGCTTTGTTACATTGGCGTAGGAGGCTACTGCTATCCACTTGGTAAAGTAATCGATCACAACCAAGATGAACCGGTGACCATTGGAAGCTTTAGGCTCAATTTCCCCTATCATATCAATGCCCCACATTGAGAAAGGCCAAGGTGAAGACAAAACATTCAAAAGGGTCGGAGGTACATGCACCTTGTCGGCATAAATCTGGCATTTATGACACTTCTTGGCATACTTGAAACAATCTGATTCCATGGTCAACAAGAAGTAACCAGCTCTCAAAATATCATGGACATGGCATGTTCATTGGCATGTGTTCCAAATGATCCTTCGTGGATTTCTCTGATCAATAAGTCTGCTTTGCGGTTGTCCACACATTTGAGCAGGACCATATCATGATTTCTCTTGTAAAGTACATTTTACTTTGGAAAAACTTGGACGCCAATCTTCTCAGAGTCTTCTTGTCTAGAGTGGTTGCATCTGCTGGGTACTCCTGATTTTGCAAGTAGTTCTTAATGTCATAGAACCACTGTTTCTCATTAGTTTCTTCTTCGACCAGTAGGCAGTAGGCTGGTGTAGTTCTTCGCTCGATTGTAATGAGTGGAGCTTCATTAAGAAATCTGACTTGAAATATAGAGGTCAACATAGCCAAGGCGCCTGCTATTTAATTCTCCGCCCTTGGAATGTGATGAAAAGTGACTTCATCAAAGTATTTGATCAATTCCACAATGTGGGCACGGTACGGGATCAACTTCTCGTCACGAGTTTACCATTCACCTTTGACTTGGTAGATCACCATAGCTGAATCCCCATATACTTCTAGGATCTTGATTCTGGTATCAGTTGCAACTTCGATACCCAAAACACATGCTTCATACTCTGCAATGTTGTTTGTACATTCAAAACATAATCTGGCTGTGAAAGGGGTATAACTTCCATCAGGATTCATCAAAATAGCTCCCACACCATGCACCATGTAATTAGAGGAACCATCAAACATCATCTTCCAACGAGATCCTGGCTCAGGACCTTCATCTGGACTGGGAACTTCACAATCCTTTATCAGCATAATGTCCTCGTCTGGGAAATCAAATTTCAAAGGTTCATAATCTTCAACAGGTTGATCAGCAAGGTAATCGGCGAAAACATTGCCCTTGATAGACTTATGGGTTACATATTGGATGTCATATTCATATAACAACATGTGCCAACGGGCGAGTCTTCTAGTTAAGGCAAGCTTCTCAAAAATGAACTTTATTGGATCCATTTTCGAGATCAACAAAGTAGTGTGACAAATCATATACTGCCTGAGGCGTCTGGAAGCCCATGCCAAAGCACAACAAGTCTTCTCTAAAAGTGAATATTTGCTTTCACAATCTGTAAACTTCTTTCTTAAGTAATAAATGGCATGTTCCTTGCGACCAATTTCGTCCTCTTGGCCTAAAACTCAACCCATAGATCCCTCAAGTACAATCAGATACATGAATAGAGGCTTCCCTGGAGTAGGTGGGATCAAGATAGGAGGTTCCTGTAGATAAACCTTAATCTTCTCAAAAGCCTGTTGACAATCGGGATTCCACTAAATTTCTTGATCCTTTCGGAGCAACTTGAACAAGGGCTCACATGTAGCTGTCATGTTGGAGATAAATCTGGAGATGTAGTTCAATCTTCCAAGGAAACCTCTGACTTGCTTTTCTATTTTTTGAGCTGGCATTTCTTGAATTGCTCTGACCTTGTCCGGATCTACTTCAATTCCTTGTTGACTAACAATAAAACCAAGTAACGTTCCTGATCGGACACCAAAGGTACACTTAGCTGGATTTAGACGCAGTTGGAACTTTCTAAGGCGCTCAAATAACTTCAGGAGATGATTCAAATGATCCCCCTCACTCTGTGATTTGGCAATCATATCATCCACGTAAACTTCTACCTCTTTATGCATCATATCATGGAAAAGGGTGACCATTGCCCTCTGATAAGTGGATCCTGCATTTCTAAGACCAAATGGCATAACCTTGTAACAATAAGTGCCCCATGGTGTGATGAAGTTGGTCTTTTCCATATCGATCCATCTTGATCTGGTTATATCCTGAAAACCCATCCATGAAGGAGAAAACAGAAAACTTAGCAGTGTTGTCAACCAAAGTATCAATATGCAGAAGAGGGAAATCGTCCTTTGGACTGGATTTATTCAAATCTCTATAGTCCACGCACATTCTAACCTTGCCATCCTTTTTAGGGATTGGCACTATGTTAGCTACCCACTCAGGGTATTTCGCCACTGTGAGGAATCCATCATCAAATTGTCTTTTGACCTCTTCTCGAATCTTCAGAGCCGTATCTGATGGGTCCAGAAGGTCAGTGTTTGGAGAAGTTGAGTTACCCATGAAAATAGGTTCTCAAGTATTCAAAAGTATCTTCTACGTCATGGACATTCAGCCCGCGTATAGCTGCTTGTTGGGACGCCCATGGATTCATGCTGCTGGAGCTGTAACATCCACTCTGCATCAAAAGCTCAAATATGTGGTTGATGGCCAAGTAATCACAGTGTGCGGAGAGGAAGACATCTTTGTGAGCCACTTATCAACTTTCAAATATGTAGAGATGGACGGAGAAATCCACGAGACTCTGTGTCAATCCTTAGAAGTAGTTAATGTCAGCATCTTGACTCCAGTAGAGAAGAGCAGTGAGAAAGAAGGTACCTCCATTCATTCCTACAAGCAGGCAAAGGAGGTGGTTCAGTCAGGAAGCGCCCAAGGCTGGGGCAAATTGTTGGAGTTAGAAAAGAAAGACGACAAGTTTGGTTTGGGATATCAGCCTAGTGGGTCTGATTGGTCTTCAAGTAGTAAAGCCATTAATTTTACAAGTGTTGGGTTGCTCGACCGCAACCAAATCTGTGTGACAAGCCAAGATGGAGACAATGATGGTGACTGGGACAACTGGATTCATCCGTGTGCGCCCGGAGAGGAGCTGAAGAATTGGTCTGCTGAAGACATCGTCCAAGTTACCTGACACTCAGAGTAATTTATTTGTTTCCTTTTCTTATCATGTTGCATTATCAAATCCAGCATTCTGCCCAAGATGCTAGGATCCATTGTATTGGGCCACCATGTTTGTTATGCATTTATTTTACCATGAAATAAAGGACATTTTCAGACAAATTATGCTCTCTTTCTTTTGTTTTTAAATTTTTCACAAAAAATATAAAAATGGCAATGTGTTTCCTTATTGTTTTGTGTTTGCGTCTCTTTTGCAAAATAAGCAGATTCTGAAATAAGCACATAATTTGTGCAGTGTTGATCATCCGGATTCCATTGATAACGTTCCTGCTATGACCATGCATGACTTTGACAATCCTATCTACCAAGCTGATGAAGGGGTTGAGGAAGACTGTGAACTCCCTGAAGAATTGGTCAGATTGTTGAAACAAGAGGAACGGGTTATTCAGCCTCATCAGGAAGAAATTGAGATCATCAACATTGGTACTAAAGATGTGAAGAAAGAGATCAAGATTGGGGCCAGTCTGCAGGCCGAAGTAAAGAAAGAGCTGATCGGTATGCTGCGAGAGTATGTGGATATCTTTGCCTGGTCGTATCAAGATATGCCAGGGTTGGATACCGACATCGTTGTGCATAAGCTACCTTTGAGAGAGGACTGTCCTCCTGTGAAACAGAAGTTGAGAAGAACTCGTCCTGACATGGCGATGAAGATTAAAGAGGAGGTTCAGAAGCAATGGGATGCTGGTTTCCTTGTTGTAACTAGTTACCCACCTTGGGTAGCTAACATTGTACCTGTACCAAAGAAGGACGGCAAGGTCCGGATGTGCGTTGACTACCGGGATTTGAATAGAGCAAGCCCAAAAGATGACTTTCCGTTGCCACACATTGATGTGTTGGTAGACAACACTGCTCAATTCTCGGTATTTTCCTTCATGGATGGCTTCTCCGGATATAACCAGATTAAGATGGCACCGGAAGACATGGAAAAAACAACATTCATTACCCCGTGGGGTACGTTCTGCTATAAGGTCATGCCCTTTGGTTTGAAGAACACCGGGGCAACTTATCAGCGGGCCATGGTCACATTGTTCCACGACATGATACACAAGGAGATTGAATGTTATGTGGACGATATGATTGCTAAGTCCCGAAACGAAGAAGAGCATCTGGTCAATCTCAAGAAGTTGTTTGATAGACTAATAAAATACAAGCTGAGGTTGAATCCAAACAAGTGCACTTTCGGAGTGCGTTCTGGGAAATTGCTGGGTTTCATTGTTAGTCAGAAAGGAATGGAGGTAGATCCTGCAAAAGTAAAAGCAATTCAAGATATGCCTGCACCGAGAACAGAAAAAGAAGTGCGCGGGTTTTTAGGGAGGTTGAACTACATTTCTTGGTTCATATCTCATTTAACTGCCACGTGCGAACCAATATTCAAATTGCTAAGAAAAGAGCAAACGGTCAGGTGGAATGAGTGTAGAATCAGAATGCGCCTAAGAGGGGGGGTGAATTAGGTGTTATCAAAATTTTCTCGATTCTTTTTCTTAGATGGATGGATTTTTCTTTTACGGATAAAGAATAAAAATTGCAAAGCAGAAAAGTAAAGAACACACGGAGGTTTATCCTGGTTCCCTTCACAATCCGAAGGTACATCCAGTCCCCTTTCCAAACCGAAAGAGATTTCCACTAGTTTTCTTTAGAACAGTACAACCTATCATACCTTCAATGGTGAGGCCTACTTTCTAACAAAACTATACAAACAAGTGTGCAAGAACAATCCTCTTGCCACACTTACCCTTATGTCCAAACAATCCTTGGAACACAAGTCACACAATAGAAAGACACTTTCTATAATATTGTTTGAGTGAGATTACAATGAAATGATATCAATAAAATTGATCTTCTCCTATAATCAAGAATTCACTATAAATATTCAACACAAGTGTTCAAGGCAAAATATGAAAAATATGAACTTATGAACACTTTTGAAAGATGAAGATAATTTGAATAAAGTGAATTTGATTGTATGAAAATATTTTTAATTTTTCTAGGAGGTATTTTATGAATTTGAAAATGTTAGAATTTATAATAGATGAAACACCTATTCAAAAAGGTATGAAAATTTGAAATCAAATTCTTTTGAAAAGGTATAAAAATTTATGAAAGAAAATCATGAAGAGGTATAACTTTAACAAAATATTTGAATTTAAAAAGAAACAATTTTTCAAACTTTCTTCAGTGTTAACCAGTTAACCAAATAGGTTAATCGGTTAACGCCTATGAACGTTACCACAGAATTTGAAAATTGCTGCCGTTAACCGGTTAACCCATATGGTTAACCGGTTAACACTGTTAAAATTCAGAAAAATATTTCTGTTAAAAGTGTTAAACCAGTTCCAATTTCATTTTCAAAAACTATGCACATGCAATAAAATTATGAAGATAATGTTGAACACTTGTATATCATATTTAAGAGTTAATTATTGATATACCTAAGCCTTGAGACAAGTCTTGAAAGTGTAGCACAAAATCTTGAATCGATCGGAAACATTCCATTGATGATGCATAGCCATGGTCTTGATCGTTTGTTGTCATCTCGACTTTTTGCAATCTGGAATGAGCTTGAATAATGTTGACGTCATCAAAACAAAGAGCTTGAAGTATGCTTCTACATTCTCCCCCTTTTTATGATGACAACCGAGCGAATTTGCGTACAAGCTTTGATCGATCAATCATGTTCTAGACTTGCTTCTCCCCCTATGTTCAGCAGCTCCCCTATCTAAAACAGAGGTAAAATTCTGCACAGAGAGATATTAGAAACCAAAGCTCTTCTCCCCCTTTGTCATTAGCAAAAAGGAAGAGAGTGTTAATTCTATTATTTTATGATTGGCATTATGTTTGGTAAAACTAATATGGCTGGAAAATGTTGAATAAGAAGTTCCATATGTTAAATTAACATGGTATAGATTCTGGAAGAACATGTCAAACATGATGTCCTGACATGGTGGCACAGATAAATGTGGTTATAATAATTGGCAGATACTGAAGAAGATGTTGAAACATCTGCAAATGTCATGACATAATTATTGTCATATGTTACAGACAGATGTCAAAGAAGATGTTGAAACATCTGCAAATGTCATGACATAATTACTGTCATATGTTACATACAGATGTCAAAGAAAATGTTGAAACATCTGCAACTGTTATGACAACTTTACTGTCATATGTTACAGACATATGTCAAAGAAAATGTTGAAACATCTGCAACTGTCATGACAACATTACTGTCATGTGTTACAGATAGATATCAAACAAGAAGTGTTGAACTTAGTTCAGGATGTCACACCAGATGTTGTGACATTGTCAAACAGAGTAACAGTTAATGAACTTAAGTCAAGATATCAGGATGTCACACCAGATGTTGGGACATCGTAAACCTTCTACTAGACTTAAATGATGCGTAACAGAACTGAGTAAATTCAGGGGAATCTATCTGGAATTAATTGGAAAGAGATAAGCAATACAAGGCGCATCTTTAGGGAGATTAGTTATCTGATTTCAGTATAACAGAATAACTAATTCACCTTGAATCAAGGAGGTAACAAACTAACTAACCCTAATTCAAGGTGATGACAGTAGGATTTATCAGATCTGAATTATGCAGAATATTCTACAAAATATTCTGATATCACAGGTGGAATTATTTTTTAAAGATGCAGAATATTCTGGAGATATTATGCAATCATATGTGGCGCTGATTTAAAGGGTGCTGATTTAGAAGATCTTAAAGACTCAGTTTAAATTGAAGACAAATATTGAAAAATATAGAGTTTCTATATTTAGAGATATTTTAGGAGCTTTTAGATTTGAAGATCTTTTGGTATATTTGTAGCAGATTTTTTCTGCATATTTGTAACAACTATTGTTGTGATTGTTTAGGCCCAAATCTAGTTGGGAATAGGTTATAAAAGAAACCTTGTAACCTAGTTTAGATTTAACCCAATCAACCGAAAATGTAAACATTATTAGGGTTGTGTTCTTGAGGCAGCCGTGCGTAACAAGGTACCATATTGTGGCTGTTTCACCTGTGATTCTCGAAGCTTGTAAGCAAGAGAAGTATTGTACTTAATTGAAGCTTCTAAGCAAGGTTAAGTTGTTGTCATGGAAGTATGGATTCTATTTATGAATTGTTGTATAGGTATGAAGTCGTCAATATCAGCAACTGAGAGTTGAGAATTGTGAGACATCACTGAGGTGATTGGAAGTGAGGATGAGTTTCTCATATTTAGGAGTTCCTAAGTAGAAGTTGCATTGGTAGTGATTAAGTGAGAAGACTGTAAACTATAGGGGTTTGCTGAGAAGTCTTTGAATTGATACTACATAGTGGATTTCCTTCCTGGCTTGGTAGCCCCCAGAGTAGATTGATTTGATCGAATTGGGTTAACAATTCTGCTGCGTTCTTTATATCTTTTATGTTTTATGTTTTATGCAGTACCTGAACTGAATGTCCTATCAGATGTCACAACATCCTGAAGCATGTTTGACTCTGATATATCAGAATTATTTAAGTACTGATATGTATGCCTTACCATGTTTATAAGTAACAAATAAGATGTCTCAACATCATATTCGACATCTGAGTCTGTCATACCAGAATTTCAATTGGTATCAGAGCAGGCATCCTGGTCTGTTTCTGGATGAGATCTAAGGGGGATACTTTCTGGTTCATGGTAAAGGAAGAAGGATGATAAAATGAAAAGCTGTTGGAACTTGAGAGGTTCATATTGGCGTTTGAATGGTCCCTAGAAATGGAGGATGGACTATTCATCATATGGTGTATATTGGACCGGTCTGGTGTTATCAGGGTTGGAAATTTGTTGGTGAATTGCTGTGTGTCGCTCCCAAAGATTTGCATCCAGGTACAAGCGCGAACGGTCGGCGAAGGGAACAGTGAGAACACACAGCCGTGAACTCACTGGAGATGAAAAGAGTCGCCAGCTAGGCATTTTTATCCCGGAGGAAAGGCAATGCTGCATAGGCCTAGAAAGAGATGGATAAGACGGTTTGCGAACCAGAGAGACTGAGAAAGGGGGTTGGTTACAACCTGGGAAGGTATTAGCACCCAGATTGTCCGTCGTACTCGACGGGATCCACGCTTAAAAGATTTGTGTTATAAAGGGGTAGTGTCAGTGCAATCTGTGTGTAAAGATAGCTGGAAAAGAATGTACAGGTGTCAGTGTAAAGTGTATAAATGATGTGAAGTATGAAAGTGTCAGTGTAAGGACAGGAGTAAAATGCTCAAGATCATGAGGCTAAAGAATGAAGCTGGAAGAGGGGGAATATACAGAGACTTTTGTTCGATAACTGTTAAGTTATGCCTACGTATCCTCTCGTGCAATGAGGAAGTCAGAACACCGTAGTTCGACCCAAAGAGACTGAAAGATGAATTGACTTGTGAACTGCTTGCTTGTCAATGCTCAAGTGTATGACCTGTCTGGCTCAGGTGCTTACTGTCTTGCATTAGACGGAAGAAGCAAGTTCTCGATTGTGAGTGAAGATGATGAGAAAAGAATCCCGGAGGAGACGATTATTGTTTGTTTTTGAGTTTTCAGTCTTTTATTTTTTTGGATTTTGTCATAAGAAAATGAGCTTAAGCCTAAACCAATGGATTTAGTAAACTCATCACATCTTCCCTCTGATTAGGGGTAATGAGAATACCTTAAGTGTGAAGTCAGATTCTCACACTTAATCACCTTTGATGTAAGATTAAGATCATTAACCTACTTGTGATTATTTAGATGTTTTTGTTGTTTTTGTTTAGTGTTGAGTAATGAGGTTAAGCCATAATCAAGGATTAAACAGACCCATTACACTATCCTAAAAGAAGGATAATAGATGAGGATGTTTAAGCTGAGGAAAACTCCTCAACTTAATCCATGATTAGGGATTAAACCCATGACAAAACAAGCCTTTATTAAGTGGATTTTAGATTAATGATATGATGATGAAGTGAATTTTATGATTTGTAAGACAACTTGAGAGGGACTTGTCCATTAACACTAGGGTTAGTCCTTCTTAACCACTTAAGGAAGAATTAGAACCCTAATGCAAGGCCCAAGTTACAAGTGTGGTGTCTTGATGATTATTAGATGAATTGATTAAGAGATTTAAACACCTTAAGGGTTTAATACTTAGGATTAAAGTTATACACTCCATCCTAAGAGAAGGATACAGGCATAACCCTAAGCACAAAGTCTTAAAGCCTTTAGGGTTTAGTCCCTGATTATGAGATGAGAAGAGAAGACTCAAAGAAAGACACAAAGGTAAAACTATGAGGGGGACTAATCAAAACCCTAATTCATTGTCATGCTTGGTTGTTCCTAAGGTTTGTGAGGTTTGCAAGAAGAATCTTCAGAAGAACCACCAGGAAGCAGATGAACAGGATCAAGAGAAGCAAAGTGACTTGCTTCATTCAAGAAGTCAAGTCACTTGAAGAAAGAAAGTGGGAGGAAGAAGAATGAGCAAGCTCAAACTCAAACACAAATAAGAATGCAGCAATGGATGCAAGAGAGATGAGAAGAAAAGGCATGAGAAGTGAAGGCAAATCCACTTCTCAAGTTACTTACCACCTGCAATGTTAGAAAGAAATGCAATGCAATGCAAGATGAGATGAAATGATATGATGCAAAGCAAGACCAGAAGCATGTTGATGATGATTATGATGTTATGAAGTGCTGCAAACATGAGGCAAGACAATGGGGATGCTCATACAAGATTATGAATGCAAATGATGCAAGCTAAGGAGCATGAACAAACATGAAATGTTATGAAGCAAACAAGACAAATGACATGGCACATATGCAATGCAATGATCAAAGATGCTTTATACATGTCTTAAGATGTCAAATGAATCATGAGAATGCACAAAATGCAAAGACAAGTCATGTCATGCAAGGAAATGCAAGAGGGATGCAAGAGAAGGCCCAAATTAGGGTTTATGGATCAAACATCAAACACAAACCAAAAACAGAAGCAAAACCCTAAAGTAAAAATGGAAAATGGTACCTAAGGAAACCCTAGACCTATAATGAACCACTGCCCAAAGGGGAGCTCTCAACTCTCAACCAAATTCAAGATATGATTTTTGCAAGTTATTAGGGTTTTTTAGGGTTCTTAACAAAACAAATGCCAAACAATTTGAAAATGCAAGAACAATTCATGGCCTTTTTACCCTAGAAACTACATGCTAAACACAAAACAATGCAAGAAGAACCAATGTCTCAACCTTCTTCAAAAGGCAGAAATGAATTTTCAAACTTATGATCAAAATAATGCATAAAAAATGATTTAATTCAATGAAAAATTCTTAAAGTGCATCAAGATCAAAAAAGAAATTTGGTTTGAAGGTTGGACAATGTTTCTAAATGTCTTATAACATTTCATGAATTTTTTTGTAATTTTTAAATACCTAAAAGTATTTTTAATTAATTAATTCTCATTAATCAATTAAAAATAATCTTTTAAATATTTAAAAATACTTTTTTAAATGATAAAAATAAAATAAAAATGTTTTTGTGTCATAAAAATTAATAAAACTTTAAAGAAAAAGTTTCATAATTTTTATGAATTTTTTACTATTTTAAAATAAATGTGCAAATTAATTGAAATAAAATGAAATAAAAAATGAATTAATCTGATTTAATGAGAAGTCAAACAATCCAACGCTTGAGGTTCAAACTGGCCAGCGCGCGCATTGACTTGGCGCCTTATCTCACGGCTCAAATTCAAACTTGTTAATTAAATGCTTATGCCCTAATTACGCCGTTAAACACTCTCAGATGATCGGAACAGTGTTCCGGTCATCTTCTCCGTTCACCCAAAACCTCAAACTCACTCTACACGTTACGAAAATGAAATCTAAATGAACAGAAATGCTTCCCACTCACTCACGAATCATAACCCTCAAACAAAACAAATTTATTTTTCCATGAAAGGCTGAATCGAAGCAAACAAGAACTAGGGCAAAAAAGTTTCAGGAAGCAATTACATTCTCATTTCATCACCATTTTCAAAACCAAAAGCACATTCATGATCAGGAAGACATATAGAACAGATTAGGAACTTAAAAAATGATTTCTGGAAAAATATTTCTTGAGCTACCTGAGATTCGAAGCTTTCAACTCAGCTACTTTCTGACCTCCTCTCTTGGTGAAATCCACTCTACTTGGCCTCCTGATGATCCTTGAATGCTTAGGAAGAGTTTATGTTGGCTGGATGAAGAGTTTGAGTAACTTCTGCTCAAGCTCAGTTGAACATGGCAATGGTGATTCAGGTTGTTTCTGGCAAGGGTGAAGGGTTGTTTGTGGTCCAGATGATGAGTAGAGAAGGTTTATGGAGTTTGTTTGGGTGTTTGTGAGCTGTGGAGAGAGTTTCGAATGAAACTGCAAGTTGGAGTGAAAATGGTGAAGTGGTGTTATGGCTTGTTTCAGGCTGGGTTCTTGGTTGCTTTTGACTTAATGAGACATGGTGAGATGATTGGTGAAAATGGTTTGGATGTTTGAAGCCTGGACAGAGAGATTCGAAGAAGTTTGCAAAATGAGAGTGTTTTTGTGAATGTTGTGAATGTGTTGGTTTCAGCCTTGTGTTATGTTATGTCTTGCTTGCAAAATGTCCACATAACTCTCTCTCATTGGTCAGATGATGTGACCTGCCCTTTATTGATTGGTATGGCCACTTTTGCAAATTGTCAACCTTTGTGTAAGAGAGGCATGGGTTGTGTTCTAGGCTAGTACAAGTGTGTGGGCTGGCGCAGCATGGTGAGGGGAAAGGTTAGCTTGGTTCAGCACCCAAGGCAACAAGTGGTAGGATGTGTGATGAGTGTTTTGCAACTTGTGGCAACTTTGGTTCACATGTGATAAAGTCTTGTTACACAAACCAAACCATGAGCAAACTTGATCCAATTCTGATTTTTAGGACTTAGAGAATGTTTGTGTAATGGTTTGAAATGAATTAGAGGTCACATGATGCATTGGTTCAAGGTTTTGCAAAATTTCCATTTGGTGCATAACTTGAATTTTAGTGATTTTTGCCAACTTTAACAAACCATAACTTTTGATCCAAGATGAATTAGATCATGTTCTTGTACTTTTTGGAAAGGGAAAGATGAGATCTACAACTTTCATGACCAAAGTTTTTCCATTTGAAGCATTTTTGGATCCAAAATCATGGCTTGAAAAATGACCTAAAATGATGCATTCTTGAAAAGTCAACTATGCCCAAAAAGTCAACATTTGCAAAAACCCTAAATTCTTGATTTCTATGAACTTCAATATTCTTCCATGATCAAATAAAGACCATATACACTCAAAATGATGAAGATCACCCATTGGTTGGGTCATTGGGGGCCTCAGATGCCCTGATTTTACACTGACTTGTCTGAAAAGTCAACCCTTGATCAGATGACTTCCCCATGGAATTTCTTCATGAAAATTGATATGCATACTCCCTATACCATACAGAGACCAATGGAAACAAGAATGACCAAAAAATTTGGAGTTATGGCCTCTGAAACCAAAACCCTAATTTTAGGTCAACTGTGCAGTTCATCCTGGCTCTGCATCCACTCAAACCCTAGTTCTTGTGATTCCTTTGCAATTTTGACTTTGAGGAGATGGAATATGACATAAGAACACACATGGACCCCCTTGAGTTGATTGGTGGCCTTTGGAATGGCTCAAGATGCTTTTGGGATTGCTCAGATCACAAACCCTAGGTGCAGATGCCTTGAAAGCTATGCAGTGGATAAAAAATGAGATGTGAGATGATATGTTTGTGTTTATGCATATGAGATGATCACAAGCCATGGTGTGAATGGGTGAGGGCAAATTTGGGGTGTTTAAAACTGCCCCTATTCAAACATGAGTTAGCTGTGCAGGATGTAAGCGACGGCTTAACAGGCCAAACAAGATAACTTGTGGTTGAATACCAAAGACAGTCCAAAATTTGCACTCACAGAATGAAGAAGAAAAGGGATATAGATTGTAAAGGAAAAATAAAGTATATTGTAAGGTGTGGGCGACGGAGGACGACCGTCGAGCAGAGGACGACTGCTGGGTAAAGTGGTATGTGAAGCAAAGCGATGACGGGGACGGCCGACATGCTTGTAAAGTGCAGGAAATAAAGCGATGACGGGGACGGCCGACATGCTGGGGATAAAAAGTAAAGCTAAGACGGGGACGGCCGACTAGCTGGGGAAAATAAAATCATGATGGGGACGGCCATCACGATAAAACTGTAAAATTTCTGAGGATTAATGAAACATGACGGGGACGGCCATCAAGTTCATAAAGGTCAAGTAACCAACGATGGGGACGGCCATCGGGCTAAAAAGGAAAAGGGACCACGACGGGGACGACCATCGGGTTAAAGAATAAATGAAATAAACAGATGATGGGGTACGGCCATCAAAGGTGAAGGACGATCACCTAGCAGGGGACGGCTGCTCTGTTGGGAAAGAAAATATGATGGGGACGGCCATCAAAGGTGGAGGACGACCACCTGGCAGGGTACGGCTGCCGAAAATATCAACGATGGGGACGGCCATCGGATAGAAAAGGTCAACGATGGGGACGACCATCGGACGAGCAAGATGGAGGGCGACCATCAAGAAGTGGAGGACGACCACTCAACAGGGGACGGCTGCTCTCGAGGTTTGTCATAACACAGGACGAGTGTTAGATAACCATAAATCAACAATGGGGACGGCCATTGGATAAAGTGATGAAGGACGATCATCAAAAGGTGGAGGACGACCACCTAGCAGGGGACGGCTGCTAAAATCAACGATGGGGACGGCCATCGGATGAGCATGATGGAGGACGACCATCAAGAAGTGGAGGACGACCACTCAGCAGGGTACGGCTGCTCTCAAAGGTATCATAACACAGGATGAGTGTTAGAAAAGAAAATTTGTTGGTGATCTACTGGGGATAATGTAAACACGGACGAGCGTTTACACCCAAGAAACAAAAGGTATAAGTGTTTGGTATTGTGTATAGATTAAAGATGCAGACGAGCATCCTTAAGACTATGATACGGACGAGTATCACGTAGAAACAAGCTGACACATGTTCAGAGATGATGATACGAACGAGTATCAACAAAGAACACGGACGAGTGTTGCATCTGAAAGAAACCTTCTGGGGAATAATAGACACGGACGAGTATCTATATTCAAGAAGACATAGGTGTTTGACACGGTGTATGGATTAAAGATGCGGACGAGCATCCTTAAGACTATGATACGGACGAGTATCATGTAGAAACAAACATTAGACGCAATATTCTGAGATGATGGTACGGACGAGTACCAACTGGTCAACAAAGGACAAGGACTACTGCCGAATCTGTGGGGTTATAACTGGTATATACAAGATACGGGCGAGTATCTGTATCATGAGTAGTAAATATTGTATTGTATAGATGAGTGTTTTAACTGC
Source organism: Lathyrus aphaca (assembly GCA_963966055.1). Taxonomy (NCBI): domain Eukaryota; kingdom Viridiplantae; phylum Streptophyta; class Magnoliopsida; order Fabales; family Fabaceae; genus Lathyrus; species Lathyrus aphaca. The sequence goes on along the minus strand of OZ014519.1, from coordinate 734,591,173 downwards.
TGGGGAGAGTGACACGGACGAGCGTCAAGAGAAAAAGTATAATATCAACAAGTATCTGCTATACAAAGTCTAGGCGACTGCGCTGGGGATATGACACGGACGGGTGTCAGGGAAGTGTATATAAGGTACGTGAGTGCAAAGAGGACCTCTTTGGCTTTCTGCTGGGATATGACACGGACGGGTGTCAGGACGTATCTGTAATGAGGGTGATTTGTTTGTAAAGGGTGTTCAGGCGACTTTATTGGGGAAAGATGACACGGACGGGTGCCAAAAGGTGTATATGCTGGTGTTTGTGATTGTGGGGCAACTGCTTTTGCTGGGACTCTGGTGGGGACTCTTGGGGAAAGTAATCTGTATTCACAAGCGTTCAATTCACAACATGACTTATGATTATGCTATGCATTTGATTTTTGCCGTAATGCTCCGTATTAGACGGAATGCTACGCTCTGGGGGGTGAATATGATGCGGATGCCATGATTATGCAAAGGGGCACAGATCCGGGATTCGGATCCCGTTGCTGTGAAAATCTCGGGTTGATCTGCTTGAAGTGAACATCCCAACTGGGGATAAGATCGCTGGTAGATCTAATGAGGTATCTGCTCGGGGATATATGTCACTGGTTGACATAACCTTGTAAATGAGAAACCCAGCTGGGGTTTGTAGAAGTTTTCCTCACTCTGTTGTGATCTTCATGCATTACTCTTCTGGATAGAGGCTGAAGCTCTGTGGGGAGATGATTCCCTGATTTCTGCATTCTGCTGAGGAAGAATAGCAACTCGGCTGGGGAATTGTGAGAGGCAACTTAGCTGGGGAGAGCAACAAGAGGCAACTCAGCTGGGGATATAGCATCCTGAGTGTTAAGCCTGTTTGTTGATTTGGCAACTTTGCTGGGGAAGCAATGGGGAGCAACTCAGCTGGGGATAGAGCATTTCGGATGCTGAGATTGAGTGTTTGCTGATTTGGCAGCTCCGCTGGGGAAATGGGCACCTTCTAGTGCCATGTGGAAGATAGACCGAGTTGATAATGATTCGCCTACTTGATGAGACGTAACCTGCATGCCCCAGGTTGCGTTCTGGATACCTGCAATCCTGCAAAGATAATGGAACGTACAAAAGGTCCCGAGGTATCCCTTACTGGATTCCGTCATAGGAGTTAAGTACTTTCGAGAATAATCACATTCCCTGTAAGCATGTGTTGTTTTTTTTTTTTTTTTTTTTTTTTTTTTTTTTTTTTTTTTAGGGAAGGGCACCTGTACTTATGCAATTGTATTTTTAGAGATATCAGACAACTCTTTGCAAAACATAAATGTAAAACGAAACATGACCGAAAATCTGATTTTATTAATTCATGTGCCCTGAATTGGCAAGATACAGTCAAGGAAACATATCTCCTGAAATGAGGAGATTGTTACAAATTGAGAAACAAAATGCTGGCAGTGTTGACGACGCTTTGAGGGAGCTTCCTCTTCTGCTATGACTCGTATGACAATGACGTTCTTCTCGTCTTGCTTTCTGGAGAGAGTTGATTCTGATTGAAGCTTGATCCTTTGAAGCTTACCAAGTTGTAGGTGATACAGACGAATTCAGAATGCAGTTGTTCGCTTATTCCCTTATTTTGCATGGATCGCCCTTTCGGGTTTTCAATCCATCGGGATACCCATTTTTGCCTGAGCTGTCCAATGCGGTTTTTCAACTCAGCAGGTGTACATTTTTTCATTTATTTCCCTTACTTTTGCCCGAGTCTTTTTATTCTGTTTTTGACTCGCCGGGATGCCCTATTTTTGCCTGGACTTACATTCTGTTTTTATGTCCAGCGGGTCGTTTTATGCGAAGTATTTTTTAACTGCATCTGAATTCACAGGGGACGGGAAATCTTCACCATCCATGGTGCTGAGCATCAGTGCTCCACCAGAGAAAAACTTCTTTACTACGAATGGTCCTTCATAATTTGGAGTCCATTTGCCCCTGTAGTCTGTATGAGGAGGGAGGATTCTTTTCAGCACAAGATCCCCTACTTGGTACTCTCGGTGCCTGACTTTCTGATCGAAGGCTGTCTTCATTCTCTTCTGATATAGCTGTCCATGGCAGATTGCAGCCAATCTTTTCTCTTCGATCAGACTCAGTTGTTCGTATCGGGATCGAACCCATTCTGCTTCACTCAGTTTAACATCCATCAATACCCGTAGAGAGGGTAATTCAACTTCGACAGGCAGGACTGCTTCCATACCATATACAAGCTGATACGGTGTTGCCCCCGTGGATGTTCTGATTGATGTGCGGTACCCATGCAAGGCAAACGGTAGCATTTCATGCCAGTCTTTGTATGTGACTACCATCTTCTGCACAATCTTCTTGATATTCTTATTTGCCGCCTCAACAGCGCCGTTCATCTTTGGCCTGTAAGGAGAAGAATTGTGATGTTGGATCTTGAAGTCCCGGCACAGCTCCGCCATCATTTTGTTATTTAGATTGGAACCATTATCAGTAATGATTCGCTCGGGAACTCCGTACCGACAGATGATATCTCTTTTCAGAAATCGGGCTACCACTTGTCTTGTGACATTTGCATATGAGGCTGCTTCAACCCACTTGGTGAAATAGTCGATGGCGACCAAGATGAATCTGTGGCCATTCGAAGCAGTTGGCTCAATCTTGCCAATCATGTCAATACCCCACATAGCAAAGGGCCATGGTGAAGACATGATGTTCAAAGGATTGGGAGGCACATGCACCTTATCTGCGTAGATCTGGCATTTGTGACATTTTCTGGCGTAAGCACAACAGTCTGCATCCATCGTGATCCAGTAATAGCCTGATCTTAACAACTTCTTAGCCATGGCATGCCCTCCGGCATGGGTACCAAAAGAGCCTTCGTGCACTTCGTGCATCAACAGATCTGCTTCTGTCTTGTCAACACATCTGAGGAGTACCATGTCAAAGTTCCTCTTGTATAAAGACCCATCAGTGTTCAGAAAGAAACTACCAGCAAGCCTTCTCAAAGTCTTCTTATCATTGGAAGATGCCCCAGGTGGGTATGTATGATCCTCCAAGAAGCACTTAATGTCATGGAACCAAGGCTTATCATCTTTTACAACATCCGCTGCAAATACATATGCTGGTCTATCGAGTCTAGACACTGAAATCTGGGGTACAAAGTTAGCCGTTTGAACTTTGATCATGGATGAAATGGTAGCAAGAGCATCTGCAAATTGATTCTCGTCCCGAGGGATATACTCAAGCTTGACTGTTGTGAAGAAAGTCAGTAACCTCCTTGTATAATCCCTGTAAGGTATCAGATGATCTTGGTGGGTGTACCATTTCCCATTGGTTTGATTGACTACCAAAGCTGAATCTCCGAATACGGTCAATGCTTTGATCCTGAGGTCAATGGCTTCCTCAAGACCCATAATGCAAGCTTCGTATTCAGCTTCGTTGTTAGTGCAGTTGAAAGTGAGTTTTGCCGAGAAAGGCATGTGAACTCCTTTTGGTGTAATGAGTACTGCACCAACACCACGGCCATTCATGTTAACAGCCCCATCAAACATCATAGTCCATTCTTCTTCCGGGTCAGGCCCTTCAGTGTGAATAGGCTCTTCGTGATCTTTTGCTTTAATGAGCATGATGTCTTCATCAGGGAAGTCAAACCTCATAGGCTGGTAGTCATCAATAGGTTGCTCAGCCAGATATTCAGATAGTACACTGCCCTTGATGGCTTTCTGAGATGTGTACTGTATGTCGTATTCTGTGAGAATCATCTGCCATCTTGCAACCCGTCCGGTAAGAGCTGGCTTCTCAAATATGTACTTGACTGGATCCATTTTTGAGATTAATAAGGTAGTGTGGGTCAACATATACTGTCTCAGTCGGCGAGCAGCCCACGCTAAAGCACAGCAAGTTTTCTCGAGCAGTGAATAACGCTGTTCACAGTCGGTAAACTTTTTGCTTAGGTAGTATATTGCATACTCTTTTCGACCAGACTCGTCATGCTGGCCTAGTACACACCCCATTGACTCTTCTAATACTGTCAAGTACATGATCAGAGGTCTTCCTTCGACTGGAGGCATGAGGATTGGAGGTTCTTGCAGATATTCTTTGATCTTGTCAAAAGCCTTCTGGCAATCTTCGTTCCACCTGATCGTTTGTTCTTTTCTTAACAACTTGAACAAGGGTTCACAGGTTGCTGTAAGGTGAGATATGAACCGTGAAATGTAGTTCAATCGACCTAAGAACCCTCGGACTTCCTTTTCTGTCTTCGGTGCAGGCATTTCTTGAATAGCTTTGACTTTATCAGGGTCAACTTCAATCCCTTTTTCGCTTACATTGAATCCCAGCAGCTTACCGGACCGCACCCCGAATGTGCATTTGTTGGGGTTCAACTTCAGTTGGTACTTTCTCAGACGCTTGAACAACTTGAGCAGATTTACCAGGTGATCTTCCTCTGTAAGGGACTTGGCGATCATATCATCCACATAACACTCGATTTCCTTATGGATCATATCGTGGAATAATGTCACCATAGCCCGTTGATATGTGGCACCAGCATTCTTCAGTCCGAATGGCATCACTTTGTAACAGAACGTGCCCCAAGGTGTGATGAATGTTGTCTTCTCCATGTCTTCAGGTGACATCTTGATCTGATTATACCCTGAAAATCCGTCCATGAAGGAGAATACCGAGAACTGAGCCGTGTTATCCACCAATACGTCAATGTGAGGTAATGGGAAGTCATCTTTCAGGCTGGCTCTGTTCAGGTCCCGGTAGTCAACACACATTCTTACTTTGCCATCTTTCTTAGGCACAGGTACTATGTTAGCAACCCACGGCGGATAGCTAGTCACAGCAAGGAACCCGGCGTCCCATTGCTTTTGTACCTCTTCTTTGATTTTCATAGCCATGTCTGGGCGAGTTCGGCGCAGCTTCTGTTTCATTGGTGGGCATTCTTCCCTCAAAGGCAGCTTGTGCACAACAATATCGGTATCCAACCCTGGCATATCTTGATACGACCAAGCAAACACATCAACATACTCTTGAAGCAGATCTATCAGTTGTCTCTTCACTGGGTCTTGCAGGCAGGCCCCGATTTTAACTTCCTTCACGTCTTCGTCTGTACCAAGATTAATCACTTCAATCTCCTCCTGGTGAGGAGTAATAACCTTTTCCTCCTGTCTTAACAACCTGGCTAGCTCTTCAGGAAGCTCATATTCTTCATCAACCCCTTCATCAGCTTGATTGATCGGATTGTCAAAGTCATACGATGTCATAGCCGTGCTGTTGTCGGTGCAGTCTGGAAGGCACTCTCTGCAAGGGTTAAGTTGGTTCTTTTTAGTGATTGATTTTAATCTTGCTTTAGAAAAAGGTGAAATGAAGTTATCATTTTGAAAACACCGCCATTTATTTTTGTACAAAAAGAAAAATGGAAAAACAGTGAGCAGGAAAGAAAAAGACTCGTTTGCAAAAAGACGTCTGATATTTCATTAATTTAATCTTGTTTGCACAAAAGTACAGATGGCCCTGGTTACAAAATGAGTCTTGTCATCTTGGGCAAGATGCAAGACTTGGATGCATGCTATATATAAAAAATACAGGAAATAATAATTACTCTGCATGAGTAACTCTTATAATTTCCTGGGAAGACCAGTTCGAGACACTGCTCCCCGGGATCTTCGGACGAATCCAATTCTCCAGATTGCGCTCCTCTTCCAGCTCGTCTTCCAAACAGTTGATAGCATCGGGGGTAAGCATCCCCCCACTGAAAAAACCTGGCTCTGCAGCAGCCTTTGCTTGATGTTGAGTTGGTTTGTAACCCAACCCAAACTTGTCCTTCTTTTCCTCCACAGCTAAGACCTTGCCCCAGCCTAGGGCAGTTCCTTCTTCAACAACCTTCCGGGCTTGTTGGTAAGATGACATTGGAGTACCAGATACAGCAGATGCTTCATTGACATTCAAGGCCTCAAAACCTTGGCTCATTGTTTCATGGATCTCTCCATCCATCTCAATGTACTTGTAGGTAGCCAGATGGCTAACAAAAATATCCTCTTCCCCACAGATTGTGACAACTTGACCTTCCCACTCAAATTTTAACTTTTGGTGAAGGGTAGACGTTATTGCGCCGGCAGCGTGAATCCAGGGTCTACCCAACAAACAGCTGTAGGCGGGCTGAATGTCCATCACATAAAAGATAGTTTTAAAAGTCTGTGGGCCAATTGTCACAGGCAGCTCGATCTCTCCCAGAACCGATCTCTTCGAACCATCAAAGGCTCTTACCACCAGGTTGCTGGGTCTCAATGCCAATCCATCATATTCAAGCTTCACCAGAGCCTTCTTTGGTAAGACATTCAGGGAAGAACCTGTGTCCACCAGCACATGAGAAAGGACAGCTCCTTTGCATTCCAGGGTTATGTGCAAGGCTTTGTTGTGGTTGCGGCCATCCGCTGTCAAGTCAGAATTGGTAAACCCTAGCCCATTGCTAGCAGTAACATTTCCAACCACGGTTTCCAATTGGTTGACAGTAATCTCCTCAGGCACGTAAGCTGCGTGCAGGACTTTAAGTAGTGCATTCCGATGGGCTTCGGAGCACATAAGCAGCGAGAGGATGGAGATTTTGGATGGCGTCTGGTGAAGTTGATCCACAATTTTGTAGTCACTCTTTTTGATGATTCGCATAAACTCATCAACTTCCTGATCAAATGGAGTCTTCAGGGCTTCTTTGGCAGCTGGATCTTCCTGCACCGGGCCTTTACCCTTTGCCTTGGCAGCAGCTTCTGCTTCGGCTGTAGGTCTTTGAACTTGTGAAGCAAAGAGACGTCCGCTTCGAGTGAAGCCTCCGCCTCCCCCCACATTATCTACTTGTGGTGCAGGTGTTGATGTTTCCAGAGTGATTCTTTTTCCTTCACAGTATACGTCAGAGCCATAGTGCCAAGGGATGGCCCTATTGCTTTCATATGGTACTGGTCCAGGCACCGTGACAGTGACTGGACTGATTGCTGCTGCTGAAGGGACTGTTATTGTGTGTGGATCATAAAAGATTGTAACTGGTGCTCTGGCGGGAGCAGCACCTTCTGAATGGTAAGCGGAATTATTTTCAGGATCATAGAATATGGTAACAGTGGAGACATCTTCATGATTGATTGCTGGTGTTGTAGGAGGTTCTGTTGGAAGGACTGTTGTTGTTGTTGATGGAGAGTCGAAATGGAATGAAGCTGAAGTTGTAGCAGGAGAAACTGTTGTAAACTGATCATTTGGGAGAACTGATGAAGTACTTGTTGATGCTGCTGATGAATTGTCGGGAACAATAGTTGTTGCATTTGTAGGAAGATCTGAAACCGTTGCTGATGAAGTTGCCGGATTTGTTGGGAATGATGTAGTGATCTGTAGCAGGCCACTCTGAATAAGGCTGTCGATACCATTCCTCAGGTCCTCACACCCATTCCATGAAATATTGCAGTATGGACATCCTAGTTCACACCCCGGAAATATATTGTTTTCACGGAGTTGAGCTTTGATTTCCACCAATGGTGTCCTGATCTGATCCACACTTGTTATTAAATAAGACGGTTGGTCTTCTTCAATAGCATTAATTCGGGGACCACCATGGTTTGGCATAGGGTTTTTATTGACATTGGGCGGAGGTGCAAAATTCAGAGCCTTGGAGTCTACCAAGTCTTGTACCTTCATATGCAGAGCCCTGCATTTTTCCGTACTGTGACCAGGTGCGTTCGAGTGAAAAGCACACCTAGCATTAGAGTCATAGTTTCTTGGTAGACTGTTGGGATCCGGAGGTGCCAACGTTCTTAGCTCAACTAGGTTGAGTTTCAGAAGTTGTGGCAGCAAAGCAGCATACGGCATTGGGATCGGGTCGATCACTCGGTTAGCTTGGGATGGCCTTTGTTGGAATGGCCTCTGTTGATAGTTGTTGTTGGAGTTGTTGTTGAAGTTCCTTGGAGGATACTGATTCTGATGATACTGGGGTTGTTGTTGGAAGTTTTGTTGAGGAGGTTGATAGACTGGCTGTGGATGAGCTGGAGCAGGGATAGTGACTGCTGCTATTGTCCTTTGAACATATTGGGGCCTACCCCTGTTGGTGTGAATGGCATTGGTCTCGCCGGTTCTTCTCGGGCCTGCAAAAGGCTTTCTTGTACCACTGGACGAGCTTGCACCGTTATCAGAGATCTTACCCATTTTTAACAGGCTTTCAATTCTCTCCCCAGCTATAACAACATCCGCAAAGCTAGTGGAAGAGAAAGCAGCTAACCTGTCAATATACGTTCCCTGAAGAGTGTTCATAAACATGTCTGCCATTTCTCTCTCAGACATTGGTGGTTGAACAGCAGCAGCCAGTTGCCTCCACCTTTGGGCATACTCTCGGAAGCTCTCCCTCGAAGACTGTGACATTCCCATTAGGAGGGTCCTGTTGGGTGCCATATCTAGATTATACTGATACTGTCTGATGAAGGCTTCTGCCAGGTCCTTCCAGCATCTTATAGTTGCTCTTGTCAGATGGGAATACCATTCCCTCGAAGCTCCAGTCAAGCTATCTTCAAAATAGAACATCCACAATTTCTCATCCATTGTGTAGGCCTTCAGCCTTCCTAGAAATGATTGCAAATGAGTTCGGGGGCATGAAGTCCCATTATATTTTTCGAAACAAGGAGGCTTGAACTTGTGGGGGATCCTGACCCCTTCTACCAAACCCATGTCCATGACGTCGAACCCTAAAGAGTTTTGAGACTCCAGTGATCTCAACTTCTCAGCTATTTCTTCCAACCGTCTATCATAAGTTTCCTCTCCAGCACCCATCACTGTATACTGGTCCTCCTGAGGATCTTCTTGAAGTACTCTGGCTGATGTGGCTGTCCCTTGAATGTTGACTGGGATGTTGGCCTCTGGATGGAGATGGGGTCCAAAAACTGGGGGATTGACATGAGGTTGGACCCTCTCGTTGTTACTTGTGCCAGCAGTTCCCACATGGGGCTCCTCTTGATTTTGCCTCTCCACCATGGCTCTCAGTCTCTCCTGGCTTTGAGCCATGTTGTTCATAACTTCCATGAACTGCGTCATCTGCGTTCTCATCTCTAACCTTTCGTTTGCCATCTGGTTTCTGACCTCCGTAAGGTCTTGTTGCATCTGATCCATCTGAATTCCCGGAAGGTTGTTTCTAGTTGGGTACCTGTGAGGCCTGTTGAGAGGAAATACCCGGCGGCGAGCAATAATTCCTGAGATTCACAACAGAGGTTAGCAACAACAAAACAAAAACCTAAAAAACAAACAGAGGGTTAGTATGCAATGCAATTATGCTTATTTGCTCTCAAGGTATCCGGTTTGGCCTTCGGTTTTGACCCTTCCAGACCCTTGAAGATGATGCTGTTGAAGTTGCTTTTGAAGTAACCCAGATGGAAACTAACACAAATATATTACAAAAGTGAAATAATACAAATTGTTCATTTTACAACACAAGCCCTCAAAGGGGTCAAAATACATCACAAAAAACAAAAGTACATGGAAAAGGAACAACAACAAGCAAATGATCAAACTCCAAGGCCAAACTCATCCTCACGAACTTCCTTGAGAAGTGCTTCGGTCACAGGATCAGCCGGATGCTCCGTGAGACTTCTGATGAGAAGGTTCCTTGTTGCAACTGCTGCAGTCAACTTCCTGCTCTGACTTTGGTCCTTTGACCTCTTCAATCCTGCTTTGATTTTCAGCTCTGATATCTCCTCCTGGGCTGCTGCCAGGGCTTTTTCCATCTGCTCCATCTTGTTCTGAACTCTCTTGTCTTCTAGAGTACGGGCCTCAGTGATCCGGACCCACCTGGCCTGACTTTCTTTCAAATATAAGTCTGTTCTTGCTCTCTGAAACTGGGCTTCCTTACAAGCATTCTTCAGAATCTGTTCACCAGCTTTAGACTTGTTGATATAATCTCCAGACTTCTCAATCTTGGTCAAGTGTTCCACCCTCAACTTCTCCAATCTTTCAATCTCCCTCACACCTTCACTCCTCTCCCGGAGGGTCTTCTGCAAGGCTTGGGTTAACTTCTCATTTCTTTCCTTCAAGCTCTCAAACTCCTCCAAACTGATAGTGGCAGGGGGTGGTGCTGAAGATGACTCAGGCATGTCTTCTATGGTGAAGGGCATTCCAGAGAATTGGGCCCTAGCATGGGACCACTCATAATATTGGACTGATGCCACATTATTGCACTTACCCAGAATGGTGATTCCCTTGGTTTGAACATGATCCCAGGCCCAGGCATCCTGCCTAACAACAATCAAACTAATCTTGTTCTCACAGTAGAGGGTCTCCACCAAATCTTGTTCCCTAGGAGTATGGACCAGTGCATAGCCCAATTGCCTTCTAAACAGCAGAGGGTTGTAATTGATACTTCCCTTAACTCCTATTAAGGGCACATTGGGAAAGTGCCCACAGCTTGTGATCATATCTCTGCCCTTGGTGCTCTGAGTACACCATCTGATGTCTGCTGAAGTGAGAGTAGTGAGCCTCTTAGCCCAGTTGCTTTGCTGATGAGGATTTAGAAATGCATCTGTCCTGGGTAGATGCCTGAGAAGCCAAGCATGGAATAATGGAGCACAAATCCTCACTAATCTTCCCCTCTGCTTCTCATTTCTCTGATGGACTGAGTAATAGAGATCACCCAGTAAAGTTGGCACAGGGTTCTTCAGGATGAACAGGTGGACTGCATTCTTGCTAATGAATCGAGGCTCATCTGCAAACAACACAATTCCATATACACTTAAGGCCAATAGAGCACAAACAGCTTTCCACTCCCCCAAGGAGGCCTTCAAACTAGCTTGAGAAATCAGGAAGTCCAGATGAAACCCAGGGATCCCAGCTTTAGAGGTCAAGTGTTGTTCAATCAATACAGGCTCTAGGTGCAAAGCTTTGGCTACCTCTCCATTGCTGGGAAATACCATTTCAGGGTTGAATGGGATTTCTCTTCTGATAGGCAAGCCAGCCAAATGTGAGTATTCTTCCAAAAGAGGACCCAACTGAAAGTCTTGAAAGGTGAAACATCTCAATGGGGGATCATAGAACTGAATGCAGGTGTGGATGAGGCTCCTCTGTGAAGGGTCCAGATCCATAACCATGTCCAGTATATCTCCATAACTCTCCCTGAACAAGGGTATGTGCTCTGGAGTGATCAGGGTTTGGATCCTCCTGATGTCTGATAAGTCTGGTTGGAAGAAATGATAAGTGATGTTGCTTTTCTTTGGAGCCATGATGCTGAGGACTGAGTAGAGTAAGTGCTGATGAAGATGCTGAGGAGTGGGCCACTGGCTGGCTAGTACAAGTGACTGAAGTATATGGCTGACAAGCTGAAGCAAGTGCTGGTGGAGATAGGTCAAAACTGCAGATGGGGTCAAAACCAAAACCAAAGATGAAGGTGGATACCCTGAAACACAAATAAGCAAATGTTAATATGATGCAATGAGTATGTATGCAAAATGAAATGCAAGGGTTTGTGACTGAGCTGGATCTGATAAACTGCCTTAGTATAGATCCATGTGTGTTCAAGAAATCCAGGTGGAGGTCTAAAAATCCAGTAACCAGGGTGGGGGGACTCAAATAAAGAGCCACATGTCCAGGGTTTAGAATCACAAGAACTATCCAACATGGAGCATTCTTAACAAAGTCAAAGTAACAGGGTATTCTGAGGTCAAGGTACCTGCAAACCTGTAAACAGCCCAACCCCCTCACAGGTGGTGATCTAGAACAAGGATCCTCAGACTTGGATCAGTTATGAGAAGTGCAAACACTTCTAACCCGGAGGTACAGTGTTTACAATAACCATAACAATTCCTCCTCTAATTCACCTCAGTTTCTGAAGGTCAATACTAAAAGGTCATCCAGACTTAGCAGGCTTCCCAGATAGCCCTAGCATTGCAGGAAATCTGCAACACAGAGTTCTCAAGAAGAAACCCATATCTGAACCGTGTTTCATATTCCCGCACCAGACCGAAATGGAATGGGAAAGAATATGATTCACTCTAGCCTAGGTGTCACTCAGGTCCCAGGTATAGGACCTTAACTCTCAATGAAATACCCACCCACCAAAGAAGAAAACCAGATCCAGCCAGCAACAATGACAGTATGATATAAATAAATGCAATAAAGAAAGCAGTAAAGTAACTGTACATAAAGCAACAAAAATAAATACAAGCACAAACAAACACATAACACCCCAGTAAACACAAATCAATCAAGCGCTAGGAGGAACCCACAAAAAGAACCAGAAGCCCTGGTTACAATATAAGAGTCCCCAGCAGAGTCGCCAAGCTGTCGCTCCCAAAGATTTGCATCCAGGTACAAGCGCGAACGGTCGGCGAAGGGAACAGTGAGAACACACAGCCGTGAACTCACTGGAGATGAAAAGAGTCGCCAGCTAGGCATTTTTATCCCGGAGGAAAGGCAATGCTGCATAGGCCTAGAAAGAGATGGATAAGACGGTTTGCGAACCAGAGAGACTGAGAAAGGGGGTTGGTTACAACCTGGGAAGGTATTAGCACCCAGATTGTCCGTCGTACTCGACGGGATCCACGCTTAAAAGATTTGTGTTATAAAGGGGTAGTGTCAGTGCAATCTGTGTGTAAAGATAGCTGGAAAAGAATGTACAGGTGTCAGTGTAAAGTGTATAAATGATGTGAAGTATGAAAGTGTCAGTGTAAGGACAGGAGTAAAATGCTCAAGATCATGAGGCTAAAGAATGAAGCTGGAAGAGGGGGAATATACAGAGACTTTTGTTCGATAACCGTTAAGTTATGCCTACGTATCCTCTCGTGCAATGAGGAAGTCAGAACACCGTAGTTCGACCCAAAGAGACTGAAAGATGAATTGACTTGTGAACTGCTTGCTTGTCAATGCTCAAGTGTATGACCTGTCTGGCTCAGGTGCTTACTGTCTTGCATTAGACGGAAGAAGCAAGTTCTCGATTGTGAGTGAAGATGATGAGAAAAGAATCCCGGAGGAGACGATTATTGTTTGTTTTTGAGTTTTCAGTCTTTTATTTTTTTGGATTTTGTCATAAGAAAATGAGCTTAAGCCTAAACCAATGGATTTAGTAAACTCATCACATCTTCCCTCTGATTAGGGGTAATGAGAATACCTTAAGTGTGAAGTCAGATTCTCACACTTAATCACCTTTGATGTAAGATTAAGATCATTAACCTACTTGTGATTATTTAGATGTTTTTGTTGTTTTTGTTTAGTGTTGAGTAATGAGGTTAAGCCATAATCAAGGATTAAACAGACCCATTACACTATCCTAAAAGAAGGATAATAGATGAGGATGTTTAAGCTGAGGAAAACTCCTCAACTTAATCCATGATTAGGGATTAAACCCATGACAAAACAAGCCTTTATTAAGTGGATTTTAGATTAATGATATGATGATGAAGTGAATTTTATGATTTGTAAGACAACTTGAGAGGGACTTGTCCATTAACACTAGGGTTAGTCCTTCTTAACCACTTAAGGAAGAATTAGAACCCTAATGCAAGGCCCAAGTTACAAGTGTGGTGTCTTGATGATTATTAGATGAATTGATTAAGAGATTTAAACACCTTAAGGGTTTAATACTTAGGATTAAAGTTATACACTCCATCCTAAGAGAAGGATACAGGCATAACCCTAAGCACAAAGTCTTAAAGCCTTTAGGGTTTAGTCCCTGATTATGAGATGAGAAGAGAAGACTCAAAGAAAGACACAAAGGTAAAACTATGAGGGGGACTAATCAAAACCCTAATTCATTGTCATGCTTGGTTGTTCCTAAGGTTTGTGAGGTTTGCAAGAAGAATCTTCAGAAGAACCACCAGGAAGCAGATGAACAGGATCAAGAGAAGCAAAGTGACTTGCTTCATTCAAGAAGTCAAGTCACTTGAAGAAAGAAAGTGGGAGGAAGAAGAATGAGCAAGCTCAAACTCAAACACAAATAAGAATGCAGCAATGGATGCAAGAGAGATGAGAAGAAAAGGCATGAGAAGTGAAGGCAAATCCACTTCTCAAGTTACTTACCACCTGCAATGTTAGAAAGAAATGCAATGCAATGCAAGATGAGATGAAATGATATGATGCAAAGCAAGACCAGAAGCATGTTGATGATGATTATGATGTTATGAAGTGCTGCAAACATGAGGCAAGACAATGGGGATGCTCATACAAGATTATGAATGCAAATGATGCAAGCTAAGGAGCATGAACAAACATGAAATGTTATGAAGCAAACAAGACAAATGACATGGCACATATGCAATGCAATGATCAAAGATGCTTTATACATGTCTTAAGATGTCAAATGAATCATGAGAATGCACAAAATGCAAAGACAAGTCATGTCATGCAAGGAAATGCAAGAGGGATGCAAGAGAAGGCCCAAATTAGGGTTTATGGATCAAACATCAAACACAAACCAAAAACAGAAGCAAAACCCTAAAGTAAAAATGGAAAATGGTACCTAAGGAAACCCTAGACCTATAATGAACCACTGCCCAAAGGGGAGCTCTCAACTCTCAACCAAATTCAAGATATGATTTTTGCAAGTTATTAGGGTTTTTTAGGGTTCTTAACAAAACAAATGCCAAACAATTTGAAAATGTAAGAACAATTCATGGCCTTTTTACCCTAGAAACTACATGCTAAACACAAAACAATGCAAGAAGAACCAATGTCTCAACCTTCTTCAAAAGGCAGAAATGAATTTTCAAACTTATGATCAAAATAATGCATAAAAAATGATTTAATTCAATGAAAAATTCTTAAAGTGCATCAAGATCAAAAAAGAAATTTGGTTTGAAGGTTGGACAATGTTTCTAAATGTCTTATAACATTTCATGAATTTTTTTGTAATTTTTAAATACCTAAAAGTATTTTTAATTAATTAATTCTCATTAATCAATTAAAAATAATCTTTTAAATATTTAAAAATACTTTTTTAAATGATAAAAATAAAATAAAAATGTTTTTGTGTCATAAAAATTAATAAAACTTTAAAGAAAAAGTTTCATAATTTTTATGAATTTTTTACTATTTTAAAATAAATGTGCAAATTAATTGAAATAAAATGAAATAAAAAATGAATTAATCTGATTTAATGAGAAGTCAAACAATCCAACGCTTGAGGTTCAAACTGGCCAGCGCGCGCATTGACTTGGCGCCTTATCTCACGGCTCAAATTCAAACTTGTTAATTAAATGCTTATGCCCTAATTACGCCGTTAAACACTCTCAGATGACCGGAACAGTGTTCCGGTCATCTTCTCCGTTCACCCAAAACCTCAAACTCACTCTACACGTTACGAAAATGAAATCTAAATGAACAGAAATGCTTCCCACTCACTCACGAATCATAACCCTCAAACAAAACAAATTTATTTTTCCATGAAAGGCTGAATCGAAGCAAACAAGAACTAGGGCAAAAAAGTTTCAGGAAGCAATTACATTCTCATTTCATCACCATTTTCAAAACCAAAAGCACATTCATGATCAGGAAGACATATAGAACAGATTAGGAACTTAAAAAATGATTTCTGGAAAAATATTTCTTGAGCTACCTGAGATTCGAAGCTTTCAACTCAGCTACTTTCTGACCTCCTCTCTTGGTGAAATCCACTCTACTTGGCCTCCTGATGATCCTTGAATGCTTAGGAAGAGTTTATGTTGGCTGGATGAAGAGTTTGAGTAACTTCTGCTCAAGCTCAGTTGAACATGGCAATGGTGATTCAGGTTGTTTCTGGCAAGGGTGAAGGGTTGTTTGTGGTCCAGATGATGAGTAGAGAAGGTTTATGGAGTTTGTTTGGGTGTTTGTGAGCTGTGGAGAGAGTTTCGAATGAAACTGCAAGTTGGAGTGAAAATGGTGAAGTGGTGTTATGGCTTGTTTCAGGCTGGGTTCTTGGTTGCTTTTGACTTAATGAGACATGGTGAGATGATTGGTGAAAATGGTTTGGATGTTTGAAGCCTGGACAGAGAGATTCGAAGAAGTTTGCAAAATGAGAGTGTTTTTGTGAATGTTGTGAATGTGTTGGTTTCAGCCTTGTGTTATGTTATGTCTTGCTTGCAAAATGTCCACATAACTCTCTCTCATTGGTCAGATGATGTGACCTGCCCTTTATTGATTGGTATGGCCACTTTTGCAAATTGTCAACCTTTGTGTAAGAGAGGCATGGGTTGTGTTCTAGGCTAGTACAAGTGTGTGGGCTGGCGCAGCATGGTGAGGGGAAAGGTTAGCTTGGTTCAGCACCCAAGGCAACAAGTGGTAGGATGTGTGATGAGTGTTTTGCAACTTGTGGCAACTTTGGTTCACATGTGATAAAGTCTTGTTACACAAACCAAACCATGAGCAAACTTGATCCAATTCTGATTTTTAGGACTTAGAGAATGTTTGTGTAATGGTTTGAAATGAATTAGAGGTCACATGATGCATTGGTTCAAGGTTTTGCAAAATTTCCATTTGGTGCATAACTTGAATTTTAGTGATTTTTGCCAACTTTAACAAACCATAACTTTTGATCCAAGATGAATTAGATCATGTTCTTGTACTTTTTGGAAAGGGAAAGATGAGATCTACAACTTTCATGACCAAAGTTTTTCCATTTGAAGCATTTTTGGATCCAAAATCATGGCTTGAAAAATGACCTAAAATGATGCATTCTTGAAAAGTCAACTATGCCCAAAAAGTCAACATTTGCAAAAACCCTAAATTCTTGATTTCTATGAACTTCAATATTCTTCCATGATCAAATAAAGACCATATACACTCAAAATGATGAAGATCACCCATTGGTTGGGTCATTGGGGGCCTCAGATGCCCTGATTTTACACTGACTTGTCTGAAAAGTCAACCCTTGATCAGATGACTTCCCCATGGAATTTCTTCATGAAAATTGATATGCATACTCCCTATACCATACAGAGACCAATGGAAACAAGAATGACCAAAAAATTTGGAGTTATGGCCTCTGAAACCAAAACCCTAATTTTAGGTCAACTGTGCAGTTCATCCTGGCTCTGCATCCACTCAAACCCTAGTTCTTGTGATTCCTTTGCAATTTTGACTTTGAGGAGATGGAATATGACATAAGAACACACATGGACCCCCTTGAGTTGATTGGTGGCCTTTGGAATGGCTCAAGATGCTTTTGGGATTGCTCAGATCACAAACCCTAGGTGCAGATGCCTTGAAAGCTATGCAGTGGATAAAAAATGAGATGTGAGATGATATGTTTGTGTTTATGCATATGAGATGATCACAAGCCATGGTGTGAATGGGTGAGGGCAAATTTGGGGTGTTTACACTGTGTAGCTATGATGTCAGACAGAAGGTCCTGACATCTTGGTTCAGAGAATTCTATATTTGAAGGAGGCTTGTGTTTTGTTTTTTGTGAGGTTTGGTTTCAACTTCTGTACTGCTGCATGTGCCTCTGATATATTCTGAAGTTATACCAAGTTTGTGTGTTACTTGGATTAGATGCACTGTGGTTGGGAAATGTTCTGGTTGTTCTTGTATGGGGAGTTATATCTGTATCTGAATTGATGATCATACAATCTATAAGGAATATGGTATAATGGTGTCTTATTCACATAGGTTTGCTGATGTCAGATAAGATGTCTTGACATCGTGTTTCAATATCTTTTGGAGGATCTTACTGTGGAGGAGTTTATTTATCTCCAAGGAATTGCTCTATTATTTATGATGTGTTATGTTTGATTGTTGTTGTGTTTGATAGTGGTTCCCCAGTACTTCATACAAAGGCTGTTGTAAAGCTTCAGTTCATAATGTCAAGTTTGATGTTCTATCACGAGATTACAGAACTGGAGAACACTTAGTTCATAATGTTGTGTTTCTTGATGAGAGATTCCTGGTGAAAGAAGAGGTTGGAGCCAAAGCAAAAGAGTATAATTATCAAATCTTTCATGCGGGAGTGAAGATCTTGATAAGTTATCTCTTAAGCTTATTTATGGTGACCTAATTAGGATATTATTCCTGGTTATGGTGTCCAATGTAGTTTAGGTATAGCTGAAGATAATTTCTAGTGTGAAGATACATGTTTCTGATTGTCTAAATCATGAACTGAAGGAAGTTTCATCAAGAAAGAAGCTGAGTTGATATGTCAATCCTAATGTCTTGACACCACGCTGTAAACACCCCAAATTTTCCCTCACTCATTTCACGATGGCTTGTGTTTCTTTTCATTTACATAAGTTCAATCATATCATCTCATAGTGCATTTTTGCTTCACTGCATTGGTTCAAAGTCATCTGCATCTAGGATTTGTGATCTGAGCAGTCCCTAAGCTATATGAGTCACTCCAAAGGTCTTCAATCATCTCAAGAGGGTCCATGTATGTTCAAGCATCATATTATATCCTCCCAAGATCAAGAAAGTCAGAAAATCACAAGAACTGAGAAAGGCATGGAAGCAGAGCCAGGCTTAACTGCTCAGATGACCTAAAATTAGGGTTTTGGTTTCAGAGGCCATAACTCCAAATTTTTTGGTCATTCTTGATTCTATTGGTCTCTATATGTTGTAAGGATCATGCATACCAAGTTTCATGAAGAAATTCAATGGGGAAGGCATTTGATCAATAGATGACTTCTTGAGCAAGCCAGTGCAAAATCAGGGCATCTGAGGCCCCCAATCACCCAACCAAAGGGGTTTCTCCATCACTTTGAATGTGTATGATCTTTATTTGATCATAAAAGATGTTAGAAGTTCACAAAATTGAAGAATCTCAAGCCATTTGCAAAGTTGCCTTTTTGGGAAAGTGACTTGTAAGCAAAATTGCCATTTTGGGAAAGTTTTTCAACCTCCTCTTTTTGATTAAAAATTGCTTCAAATGAAAAATCTTTGGTCATGAAAGTTTTAGATTGGATCCTCCCATTTTCAAAAAGTACAAGAACTCATTCTAATTCATTTTAGATCAAAAGTTATGGCTTGTCAAAGTTGGGAAAAATCACTTATTTTTCACTTTGGCACCAAAGAGGGAAACTTGCAAATTCACATGCCAAGCATTTCTATGACTTCAAATTGACTTCTAAGCATCACATAAACATAACACATGACCTAAAATTCAGAATGGCCCAAATAATCACTCATTTTCATGCCTTGATCATTAAGAAATCCAAAAGGGGCCAAAACTCCATGAATTTGCAAAATGACCCAAAGCTTCTCATCCACTTGTGCCAGCTGCCAAAAATGACTTCCATGGACCTCCTTGAAGCAAGCTGATTCGAACCATGCCCTTGTACCATGACTGAACCAGCCCATACCTTCACTTACACAAATGTTGACTTTATGCAACTTGAGCCATACCAATCAAACTGAGCCACACCAACTACTCTGACCAATCACAGCTTCACATACATGCCTCAAGGATCACATTTCACACAATCTTGGAGCCTGAAACCACAGCATTGCCATAGTTCACAAAAACCTCCCTCTTTGCATTTTCATTCGAATCTCATCACACAAACATCAAACCTCAAAACCAACTTCACCATTCATTCAGAAAAGCTTCATAGAGCATAAACCACCCTTCATCTTGCCTTGAAAGCCCTTGAAACTCAAACACGATTTTCTGACCAGTTGATCACAAACTCACAAAACAGCCATAAAAAACTCCATCCAAGCTTCAAAGCTTCTTCAGGGAGGTCATTGGAGGCATTTTGAAGCAAGGAAACAGTCAGAAAGCTCCTGGGTTGAAAGCTCCATCTCAGGTAGTCATGTGAAACTTTTTTTTCCAGAACCCCTATTTTAAGTTCTTAATTGGTTGTGTTTGATCCCCTGAGTGTAATGAACTTGAGATTATCGAAAATGATGGAGAGATGAGGGTGTATTGCTTGTCTGAAAGTTTTGCATATTTGTGTTCTTGGCTTCGAATCATGTTTAGGAGTGAAAATAAATTCCATTTGAGGTTGAATTTAGGTTTAGGGGAGTGAGAGGAACAAATCTGGAGCTTTAGAGCTCCAGAAATGACCTAGGGAAGAGGTTGAGATTTTTCAGGGAGGGATGTCACCGGAGAAGACGACCGGAGCTCTTCTCCGGTGACTTGAAAATCATTAGGGCTTTAATCAGGTTTAGGGTTTCATTTGAATGTGAGCCATTGGATTTTGTTTCCCGCGCGCGTTTCAATGGGTTAGATCTAGTCATTAGCCCTAATCCATATTTAATTAAATATTAATTAATTAATTAATGAAGATTAGTCAGGTTTGAACCTGGGCCGTCCAGATGCGCGCCCAGTCAAACGTAACAAGCCCAGAATCAATCTGAACCCTCCCTTTGGCATACTTTTCCATTTAATTGATTTTATTTCATTTTATTTGTATTTTATTTCCACGAATTTTTAAAAATAGTAAAATACATTAAAAAATTCGGAAAATTTTCATCAAACCTTTTATTAATTTTCAGAACCCAAAAATATTTTTATTTTTATTTTTTGCATTAAAAATCATTTTTAAATCATTTAAATGTTTATTTTTAATTAGTTAATGGAAATTAATTAATAAAAAATGCATTTAGGTATTTAAAAATCACCAAAAAATTCACATTGCATTTTAAAACATTTAGGAACATTATCCAACTATTCAAACAAATTTCTTTTTGGTTCTTGACCTATTTTGACATTTTTCATTGGAAATAAAGTTATTTAAAGGCAATATTTTGGACCTAACTTAGAAAAATTCATTCTGCCTAACCATGAAGAGTTTGATGATGGTTCTTCTTGAATTGTATCCTTCATATCATGTAGTTTCTAGGGTAAAATTGGTTTGAATTTATCTTTCATTTTCAATTTGATATGCATTTTTCCTTTTGAAGTGTCTTGAAACCCTAGTTGACTTGAGAAAATCATAACTTCCATTAGGTTAAGACTTAGGTCCCCTCCTTTGGGAAGTGAACTTGTGTAGGGTTAGGGTACCTTTGATCCCATTTTCAATTTTTTTATCATGTTATTTGCTTTTGATTTTGAATTTTGTGTTGCATGTTATGCATAAACCCTAATTCTTGCCTTCATTTGCATCCATCTCTCACATGCTTGCATTCAAGAACTTGCCATGACATTTTATGCATCAACATGACATATGAGACATCTTAAGAAATATTAGAATCATGTTTGATCATTGCATCATTCATTTTCCATGTTATGCATTCATTTCATTCCATATTCATTCATGAACTTTTATGCCTCCTTTCATGCTTCATTTACATTCTCATCACTTGTATGATCATCCATTGCACTTGACATAAATTTGTATCATCCCCTAGAATCATTTGCATCATGAACATGCTTCTGGTTTTGGTTTTCATTTCCATTTCATTTCTTTCTCTTCTGCTAACTTTTTAGGTCGTAAGTACTTTGAGAAGTGAATTTGCCTTCACTTCTCACTTCTCTTCTCATCTCTTCTTTTATGCATTCTTGCTGCATTTTGTATTTGTCTTAGAGTGAGCTTGCTCATTCATGCTCCCTCCTCACTTTCTTTCTTCAAGAAACTTGTCTTCTTAAGTGAAGCAAGTTGTCTTGCTTCTTGCTGCTTCTCCTCCTTGCATCTGCTTCTTCCTTGGTGGCTTCTCTGAAGATCTTTCTCTCTTGCAAGCCTCATAAACCCTAGGAATACCCAAGCATGATAACAATTAGGGTTTGATTAGTCCCCCATTAGTTTTACCTTTGTGTCATCTCTTGTGTCTTCTCTTCTCATCTCTTAATCAAGGACTAAACCCTAAAGGTTTTAAGGCTTTGTGATTAAGCTTATGCCTGCATCCTTATATTAGGATGGAGTGTATAACTTTAATCCTAAGTGTTTAACCCTTAATGTGTTTAAATCCTTTAATAAATCCATCTAATAAATCACTAAGACATCAAGCTTGTAACTTGGGCCTTGCATTAGGGTTCTAATTCTTCCTTAACTGGTTAAGAAGGACTAACCCTAGTGTTAATGGACAAGTCCCCCTCAAGTTGTCTTACAAACCATAAAATCCACTTCTTAACCTTACCATTAACTAAAATCCATTTAATAAAGGTTTGTTTTGTCAAGAGGTTAATCCCTAATCATGGATTAAGTTGAGGAGCCTTCCTCAGCTTAAATGTTCTCATCTATTATCCTTCTATTAGGATGGTGTAATGGGTCCATTAAATCCTTGATTATGGCTTAAACTCATTACTTAGCACTAAACAAAAAACTCCAAAAACATCTAAATAATTGCAAGTAGGTTAATGATCTTAATCCTACATCATGGTGATTAAGTGTGAGGTGTTTACTTCATACTTAAGGTATTCTCATCACCCCTAATCAAAGGGAGGATATGATGAGTTTACTAACCCTTGGTTTAGGCTTAAGTTCATTTTCTTATGACAAATTCCAAAAGTAATAAAAGATTAAAAATACCAAAAACAAACAATAATCGTCTCCTCCGGGATTCTTTTCTCATCTCATTCACTCACAAACGAGAACTTGCTTCTTCCGTCTAATGTGTCGCTCCCGACAAATGAAACAGGGTCATATGAAGGTACAGACGCGAACGGTCGGCGAAGGGACAGTGAGAACACACAGCCGTGAACTCACTGGAGATGAAAAGAGTCGCCAGCTAGGCATTTTTATCCCGGAGGAAAGGCAATGCTGCATAGACCTAGAAAGATATGGATAAGACGGTTTGCGAACCAGAGAGACTGAGAAAGGGGGTTGGTTACAACCTGGGAAGGTATTAGCACCCAGATTGTCCGCCGTACTCGACGGGATCCACGCTTAAAAGATTTGTGTTTTAAAGGGGTAGTGTCAGTGCAATCTGTGTGTAAAAGAGCTGGAAGGCAATATGTACAGGTGTCAGTGTAAAGAAATGTGATGTGTATAAATGATGTGTCAGTGTAAGGAAAAGAGTATGCTCAAGATCATGAGGCTTAAGAGAATAATGCTGGCAGGAGGGGGAATATACAGAGACTTTTGTTCGATAACTGTTAAGTTATGCCTACGTATCCTCTCGTGCAATGAGGAAGTCAGAACACCGTAGTTCGACCCAAAGAGACTGAAAGGTGAATTGACTTGTGAACTGCTTGCTTGTCAATGCTCAAGTGTATGACCTGTCTGGCTCAGGTGCAAACTGTCTTGCATTAGACGGAAGAAGCGAGTTCTCGTTTGTGAATGAGGATGATGAGAAAAGAATCCCGGAGGAGACGATTATTGTTTGTTTTTGAGTTTTCAGTCTTTTATTGCTTTTTGAAGTTTGTCATAGGATAATGAGCTTAAGTCTAAACCAATGGGTTAGTAAACTCATCACATCTTCCCTCTGATTAGGGGTAATGAGAATACCTTAAGTGTGAAGTCAGATTCTCACACTTAATCACCTTTGGTGTAGGATTAAGATCATTAACCTACTTGTGATTATTTAGATGTTTTTGTGTTTTTGTTTAGTGTTGAGTAATGAGGTTAAGCCATAATCAAGGATTAAACAGACCCATTACACCATCCTAAAAGAAGGATAATAGATGAGAATGTTTAAGCTGAGGAAGACTCCTCAACTTAATCCATGATTAGGGATTAAACCCATGACAAAACAAGCCTTTATTAAGTGGATTTTATTTAATGGTATGATGATGAAGTGAATTTTATTGTTTGTAAGACAACTTGAGGGGGACTTGTCCATTAACACTAGGGTTAGTCCTTCTTAACCACTTAAGGAAGAATTAGAACCCAAATGCAAGGCCCAAGTTACAAGTGATGTCTTGATACTTATTAAGTGAATTGATTAAGAGATTTAAACACATAAAGGGTTCAACACTTAGGATTAAAGTTATACACTCCATCCTAAGAGAAGGATGCAGGCATAAGCTTAATCACAAAGTCTTAAAGCCTTTAGGGTTTAGTCCCTGATTATGAGGTGAGAAGAGAGGACTCAAGGAGACACAAAGGTAAAACTATGAGGGGACTAATCAAAACCCTAATTCATTGTCATGCTTGGATGATCCTAAGGTTTGTGAGGTTTGCAAGAAGAATCTTCAGAGGAGCCTACCAGGAAGCAGATGAACAGGATCAAAAGAAGCAAAGTGACTTGCTTCATTCAAGAAGTCAAGTCGCTTGAAGAAAGAAAGTGAGAAGGAGAAGAATGAGCAAGCTCAAACTCAAACACATATAGAAATGCAGTAATGGATGCAAGGGAGATGAAAAGAAAAGTTATGAGAAGTGAAGGCAAATCCACTTCTCAAGTTTACTTACCACCTGAAATGTTAGAAAGAAATGCAATGCAATGCAAGATGAGATGAAATGATATGATGCAAAGCAAGACCAGAAGCATGTTGATGATGATTATGATGTTATGAGGTGCTGCAAACATGAGGCAAGGCAATGGGGATGTTCATACAAGATCATGAATGCAAATGATACAAGCTTAGAAGCATGAACAAGCATGAAATGTTATGAAACATACAAGACAAATGACATGGCAAATATGTAATGCAATGATCAAATATGCTTCCTACATGTCTTAAGATGTCAAATGAATCATAAGAATGCACAAAATGCAAAGACAAGTCATGCTATGCAAGGAAATGCAAGAGGGATGCAAAAGAAAGCCCAAATTAGGGTTCATGGATCAAACATCAAACACAAACCAAAAACAGAAGCAAACCTCATGATAAAAAATGGAAAATGGCACCCAAAGAAACCCTAGGCCTATGATGAACCACTGCCCAAAGGGGAACTCTCAACTCTCAACCAATCTTGAGTTATGAATTTTCTAAGTTATTAGGGTTTTTTAGGGTTCTTAACAAAACAAATGCCAAACAATTTGAAAATGCAAGAACAAGTCATGGCCATTTTATCCTAGGAACTACATGCAAAACAAAAGACAATGCAAGAAGAATCAATGTCTCAACCTTCACCAATTGGCAGAAATGAATTTTTGAATCCATGATCAAAATAATGCATAAAAAATGATTTAATTCAATGAAAAATTCTTAAAATGCACCAAGATCAAAAAAAGAAATTTGGTTTGAAGGTTGGACAATGTTTCTAAATGTCTTAGAACATTTCATGAATTTTTTTGTAATTTTTAAATACCTAAAAGTATTTTTAATTAATTAATTCCCATTAATCAATTAAAAATAATCTTTTAAATATTTAAAAATACTTTTTTGATGATAAAAAATAAAATAAAAATATTTTTGGGTCTTAAAAATTAATTAAACTTTAAAGAAAAAGTTTCATAATTTTTAAGATTTTTTAGCTATTTTAAATTAATTATGCAAATTAAATAGAAAGAAAATGAATTAAAAATTAAATAAAATAAAAGTAGGCTGAATGGAAGGCCAGGATGCGCTCTGGGTTCAAAAGTGTTGACTGGCGCGTGAATGGATGGTGGGGATTGCACCTGACTTAATTAAACAGGATTAAATTAATTAAACGAAATTAGGGTTAAGCAAACAGATCCTGGCCTTTCATGCGCGCGGGAAGTCAAGTGAGTCAACTGATCCTATGGCCCAAATTCAAATGGCATTTAAATACTGGATTAAGCCCTAATTACACTCAGGCGACCGGAGATGAGCTCCGATCGTCTTCTCCGGCCATACCAAAACCCTAGTTTCTTATCCAGGCCAACCCGTGTCAAATTAACTGCCCAGAAACATTCCCCACACTTCCTACAACCCAAATCCATGATCAAACATCATTTTACTGGCAAGAAAAGCTTGAATCGAAACAAAAACAAAAATGGTGTCAAACTTTCAGACAACTGTAAAATGCTCATTTTTCCACCATTTTTGTTTCTAAACATAGCACTATGATCCCCAAGGCATGCACTTTCACTTTACAACAAAAGATCAAAGCTTTGAGAAAGAAGTTTCATGGCCATACCTGAGGTGACAACTCCTGTTTCTGGGCTTTCAGAGCAATTTCTTGATGCAAGCTAGCTCCAATGACTCCCCTGGTGCTAATGGCAGGCTTGAAATGAGCTTTAGCAAGCTATTTCAAGAGTTACCAAACTGATATAGCAGAGAATGGACTTGGTGTGTAGGCTGTTTTAGGTCAGTGTAATGGGTGGTTTGGACTCCTTTGAGTGTTCCTGATTTGCTGGTGAAGAGAGATGAAGTGTTTGATGGCTGTGTAGTGAGATTCGAAGGGAACTGGTTTGGAAAGTGAGAAATGGTGGAGCTCAGGTCAGGCTTGTTTCAGGCTTGAGCTTTGGTGGTTTGAGGCCTATGGAGTGTGTTGAGTTGGATGATGAAGAAAGTTTGAGTGTTTCTTGGCTGTGGAGGCAGATTCGAAATTTTTTGCAATGTGAGGTGATTTTGTGAATGTGGTCAATGAAGTGTTTTCAGCCTTGCTAGATGTATGGAATGGCTTGCCCTTTGTCCACATAAACCTCTCTCATTGGTCAGTTGATTGGACATGTGCTTTATTGATTGGTAAGTTACCTTTTGCAAAAAAGTCAAATTTTGTAAGAGAGGGCATGGGCTAAGCTCTAGCTAAGTACAAGATATGGTTCTGGTGCAGCATGGTGAGGTGAGAGGCTAGCCAAAGTGCAGCATCCAATGTATCAAGTGGTAGAAGCACAATGATGATTTTGCAAGTTGTTGCTTTATGGTTCACATGGAAAGATCTTGTCCCAAAAGCCATGAAACATGAGCAATGCCTAGTCCATTCTGAATTTTGTGACTTGTAGAATGTTTGCATACTGGTTTGAAGCCAATTAGAAGTTACAAAATGCATTGGTTCAAGGTTTTGCAAAATTTCCATTTGGTGCATAACTTGAATTTTAGTGATTTTTGCCAACTTTGCCACACCATAACTTTTGATCCAAGAAGAGTTTGATCATGTTCTTGTACTTTTTGAAAAGGGAAAGATGAGATCTACAACTTTCATGACCAAAGTTTTTCCATTTGAAGCATTTTTGGATCCAAAATCATGGCTTGAAAAATGACCTAAAATGATGCATTCTTGAAAAGTCAACTATGCCCAAAAAGTCAACATTTGCAAAAACCCTAAATTCTTGATTTCTATGAACCTCAATCTTCTTCCATGATCAAATAAAGACCATATACACTCAAAATGATGAAGATCACCCATTGGTTGGGTCATTGGGGGCCTCAGATGCCCTGATTTTGCACTGACTTGCCTGAAAAGTCAACTCTTGATCAGATGACTTCCCCATGGAATTTCTTCATGAAAATTGATATGCATACTCCCTATACCAAATATAGACCAATGGAAACAAGAATGACCAAAAAATTTGGGGTTATGGCCTCTGAAACCAAAACCCTAATTTTCAGTCAACTGTGCAGTTCAACCTGGCTCTGCATCCACTCAAACCCTAGTTCTTGTGATTCCTCTGCATTTTTGACTTTGAGGAGGTGAAATATGATATAAGAACACACATGGACCCCTTTGAGTTGATTGATGTCCTTTGAAATGGCTCAAGATGCTTTGGGATTGCTCAGATCACAAACCCTAGGTGCAGATGCCTTAGAAACTATCCAGTGAATCAAAAATGAGATGACATGATTGTGTTTATGCATATGAGGATGATCACAAGCCATGATGTGAATGGGTGAAGGCAAATTTGGGGTGTTTACAGCTGCCCCTATTCAAACATGAGTTAGCTGTGCAGGATGTAAGCGACGGCTTAACAGGCCAAACAAGATAACTTGTGGTTGAATACCAAAGACAGCCCAAAATTTGCACTCACAGAATGAAAAGGGATATAGATTGTAAAAGCAAAATAAAGTATATTGTAAGGTGTGGGCGACGGAGGACGACCGTCGAGCAGAGGACGACTGCTGGGTAAGGAGCGATGACGGGGACGGCCGACATGCTGGGATAAATGTGTGAAAATAAAGCAATGGCGGGGACGGCCGACATGCTGGGGATAAAAAGTAAAGCTAAGACGGGGACGGCCGACTAGCTGGGGAAAATAGGATATTATGATGGGGACGGCCATCAAGATAACGCTGCAAAGTTCTCTGGGGATTAATGAAACATGACGGGGACGACCATCAAGTTCATAAAGGTAAAGTAACCAACGATGGGGACGGCCATCGGGTTAAAAGGGAAAAGGGACCACGACGGGGACGGCCATCGGGTTAAAGAATAAATGAAATAAACAGATGATGGGGTACGGCCATCAAAGGTGAAGGACGATCACCTAGCAGGGTACGGCTGCTCTGTTGGGGAATAAAGGAATTATGATGGGGACGGCCATCAAAGGTGGAGGACGACCACCTGGCAGGGTACGGCTGCCGAAAATATCAACGATGGGGACGGCCATCGGATAGAAAGGGTCAACGATGGGGACGGCCATCGGACGAGCAAGATGGAGGACGACCATCAAGAAGTGGAGGACGACCACTCAGCAGGGGACGGCTGCTCTCGAGGTTTGTCGTGACATAGGACGAATGTCAGATAACCCAAAAATCAACAATGGGGACGGCCATTGGATAAAGTGATGAAGGACGATCATCAAAAGGTGGAGGACGACCACCTAGCAGGGGACGGCTGCCGAAAATATCAACGATGGGGACGGCCATCGGATAGAAAGGGTCAACGATGGGGACGGCCATCGGACGAGCAAGATGGAGGACGACCATCAAGAAGTGGAGGACGACCACTCAGCAGGGTACGGCTGCTCTCAAAGGTATCATAACACAGGACGAGTGTTAGATAAAGAGAAAATTTGTTGGTGATCTACTGGGGAGATAGTAAACACGGACGAGCGTTTACATCCGAGAAGCAAAAGGTATAAGTGTTTGGTATTGTGTATAGATTAAAGATGCGGACGAGCATCCTTGAGACTATGATACGGACGAGTATCATGTAGAAACAAACTGACACATGTTCAGAGATGATGATACGGACGAGTATCAACTGGTTAACAAAGAACACGGACGAGTGTTGCATCCGAAGGGACTCTTCTGGGGAATAATAGACACGGACGAGTATCTATATTCAAGAAGCCATAGGTGTTTGACACGGTGTATGGATTAAAGATGCGGACGAGCATCCTTAAGACTATGATACGGACGAGTATCATGTAGAAACAAACACTAGACGCAATGTTCTGAGATAATGGTGCGGACGAGTACCAACTGGTTAACAAACAACAAGGACTACTGTCGAATCTGTGGGGTTATGAGTGATGACGTATACAAGATACGGACGAGTATCTGTATAAGCGTACCATGAGCAGTATGAGTATTGTATTGTATAGATGAGTGTTTTACTGCTGGGGATAGTGACACGGACGAGTGTCAAGAGAGGAAAGTATGATATTAACAAGTGTTTGCTATACAAAGTCTAGGCGACTGCGCTGGGGATATGACACGGACGGGTGTCAGGACGTATCTGTAATGAGGGTGATTTGTTTGTAAAGGGTGTTCAGGCGACTTTATTGGGGAATGATGACACGGACGGGTGCCAAAAGGTGTATATACGGGTGTTTGTGATTTGTGAGGCAACTGCTTTTGCTGGGACCCTGATGGGGACTCTTGGGGAAAGTAATCTGTATTCTGATAAATGGTTACTAATCACAAGCGTTCAATTCACAACATGACTTATGATTATGCTATGTATTTGATTTTTGCCGTAATGCTCCGTATTAGACGGAATGCTACGCTCTGGGGGGTGAATATGATGCGGATGCCATGATTATGCAAAGGGGCACAGATCCGGGATTCGGATCCCAATGCCGCGAAGATCTCTGGTCGATCTGCTGGAAATGGACATCCCAGCTGGGTATGAGATCACTGGTATATCTAGTGATGTATCTGTTTTGCTTGGGGATATAGGTCACTAGTTGACATATCCTTATAAATGAGGGACCCAGCTGGGGTTTGTAGAAGCTTTCCTCACTCTGTTGTGATCTTCTCCGTGCGTTGCTCTTCTGAATAAAGGCTTGAAGCTCTGTGGGGAGATGATTCCCTGATTCCTGTATTCTGTTGAGGAAGAATGGCCACTCGGCTGGGGAAGTGAGAGGCAACTCAGCTGGGGAGAGCAACAAGAGGCAACTCAGCCGGGGATAAAACATTCTGTTTGTTGATTGGCAACTTTGCTGGGGGAAGCAATGGGGAGCAACTCAGCTGGGGATAGAGCATTTCAGATGCTGAGATTGAGTGTATGCTGATTTGGCAGCTCCGCTGGGGAAATGGGCACCTTCTAGTGCCATGTGGAAGATAGACCGAGTTGATAATGATTCGCCTACTTGCTGAGACGTAACCTGCATGCCCCAGGTTGCGTTCTGGATACCTGCAATCCTGCAAAGATAATGAAATGTACACAAGGCCCCGAGGTATCCCTTACTGGATTCCGTCATAGGAGATAAGTACTTTCGAGAATAATCAGATTCCCTGTAAGCATGTGTTTTTTATTTTTAGAGAAAGGCATCTGTACTTATGCAATTGTATTTTAGAGATATCAGACAACTCTTTGCAAAACATAAATGTGAAAACGAAACATGACTGAAAAATCTGATTTTACTAATTCATGTGCCCTGAATTGGCGAGATACAGTCAAGGAAACATATCTCCTGAAATGAGGAGATTGTTACAAATTGAGAAATAAAGTGCTGGCGGTGTTGACGACGCTTTAAGGAGCTCCCTCTTCTGCTATGACTCGTATGACAATGACGTTCTTCTCGTCTTGCTTTCTGGAGAAAGTTGATTCTGATTGAAGCTTGATCCTTCGGAGCTTACCAAGTCGTAGGTGGTACAGACGAATTCAGAATGCAGTTGTTCGCTTATTCCCTTATTTTGCATGGATCGCCCTTTCGGGTTTTCAATCCATCGGGATACCCATTTTTGCCTGAGCTGTCCAATGCGGCTTTTCAACTCAGCGGGTGTACATTTTTTTATTATTTCCCTTACTTTTGCCCGAGTCTTTTATTCTGTTTTTTTTTTGACTCGCCGGGATGCCCTATTTTTGCCTGGACTTACATTCTGTTTTTATGTCCAGCGGGTCATTTTATGCGAAGTATTTTTTAACTGCATCTGAATTCACAGGGGATGGGAAATCTTCACCATCCATGGTGCTGAGCATCAGTGCTCCACCAGAGAAAACTTTCTTTACAACGAATGGTCCTTCATAATTTGGAGTCCATTTGCCCCTGTGGTCTGTATGAGGAGGGAGGATTCTTTTCAGCACAAGATCCCCTACTTGGTATTCTCGGTGCCTGACTTTCTGATCAAAGGCTTTCTTCATTCTCTTCTGATATAACTGCCCA
Organism: Lathyrus aphaca; assembly: GCA_963966055.1. NCBI lineage: Eukaryota > Viridiplantae > Streptophyta > Magnoliopsida > Fabales > Fabaceae > Lathyrus > Lathyrus aphaca. Next base: position 734,559,979 of record OZ014519.1, on the reverse strand, counting down.
TGGCAGATTGCAGCCAATCTTTTCTCTTCGATCAGACTCAGTTGTTCGTATCGGGACCGAACCCATTCTGCTTCACTCAGTTTAACATCCATCAATACCCGTAACGAGGGTAGTTCAACTTCAACAGGTAGGACTGCCTCCATACCATATACAAGCTGATACGGTGTTGCCCCGGTGGACGTCCTGATTGATGTGCGATACCCATGCAAGGCAAATGGTAGCATTTCATGCCAGTCTTTGTAGGTGATTACCATCTTCTGCACAATCTTCTTGATATTCTTATTTGCCGCCTCAACAGCGCCGTTCATCTTTGGCCTGTAAGGAGAAGAATTGTGATGTTGGATCTTGAAGTCCTGGCACAGCTCTGCCATCATTTTGTTGTTTAAATTGGAACCATTATCAGTAATGATTCGCTCGGGCACTCCGTACCGACAGATGATATCTCTTTTCAGAAATCTGGCTACCACTTGCCTAGTAACATTTGCATATGAGGCTGCTTCAACCCACTTGGTGAAATAGTCAATGGCGACCAGGATGAATCTGTGGCCGTTTGAAGCAGTCGGCTCAATCTTGCCAATCATATCAATGCCCCACATAGCAAAGGGCCATGGTGAAGACATGATGTTCAAAGGATTGGGAGGCACATGCACCTTATCCGCATAGATCTGGCATTTATGGCATTTTCTGGCGTAAGCACAACAGTCTGCATCCATCGTGATCCAGTAATAGCCTGATCTTAACAACTTTTTAGCCATGGCATGCCCCCCTGCATGGGTACCAAAAGATCCTTCGTGTACTTCATGCATCAGCAAATCTGCTTCCGTCTTGTCAACACATCTGAGGAGTACCATGTCAAAGTTCCTCTTGTATAAAGACCCATCAGTGTTCAGAAAGAAACTACCAGCGAGCCTTCTCAAAGTCTTCTTATCATTGGAAGATGCCCCAGGTGGGTATGTTTGATCCTCCAAGAAGCTTTTAATGTCGTGGAACCAAGGCTTATCATCTTTGACAACATCCGCTGCAAATACATATGCTGGTCTATCAAGTCTTGATACTGAAATCTGAGGTACAAAGTTGACCGTTTGAACTTTGATCATGGATGAAATGGTAGCAAGAGCATCTGCAAACTGATTCTCGTCTCGAGGGATATACTCAAGCTTGACTGTTGTGAAGAAAGTCAGTAACCTTCTTGTATAATCCCTGTAAGGTATCAGATGATCCTGGTGGGTGTACCATTTTCCGTTGGTTTGATTGACTACCAAAGCTGAATCTCCGAATACGGTCAATGTCTTGATCCTGAGGTCAATGGCTTCCTCAAGACCCATAATGCAAGCTTCGTATTCAGCTTCGTTGTTAGTGCAGTTGAAAGTGAGTTTCGCCGAGAAAGGCATGTGAACTCCTTTAGGTGTAATGAGTACTGCACCAACACCACGGCCATTCATGTTAACAGCCCCATCAAACATCATAGTCCATTCTTCTTCTGGGTCAGGCCCTTCGGTGTGAATAGGCTCTTCGTGATCTTTCGCTTTAATGAACATGATGTCTTCATCAGGGAAGTCAAACCTCATTGGCTGGTAGTCATCAATGGGTTGCTCAGCAAGATATTCAGATAGTACACTGCCCTTGATGGCTTTCTGAGATGTGTACTGTATGTCGTATTCTGTGAGAATCATCTGCCATCTTGCAACCCGTCCGGTAAGAGCTGGCTTCTCGAAAATGTACTTAACTGGATCCATTTTTGAGATTAATAAGGTAGTGTGGGTCAACATATACTGTCTCAGTCGGCGAGCAGCCCACGCTAAAGCACAGCAAGTTTTCTCGAGCAGTGAATAACGCTGTTCACAGTCGGTAAACTTTTTGCTTAGGTAGTATATTGCATACTCTTTTCGACCAGACTCGTCATGCTGGCCCAGCACACACCCCATTGACTCCTCTAATACTGTCAAGTACATAATCAGAGGTCTTCCTTCAACTGGCGGCATAAGGATTGGAGGTTCTTGCAAATATTCCTTGATCTTGTCAAAAGCCTTCTGGCAATCTTCGTTCCACCTGACCGTTTGTTCTTTTCTTAACAGCTTGAACAAGGGTTCACAGGTTGCCGTGAGGTGAGATATGAACCGTGAAATGTAGTTCAATCGACCTAAGAACCCTCGAACTTCTTTCTCAGTTTTCGGTGCAGGCATCTCTTGAATAGCTTTGACTTTATCTGGGTCAACCTCGATCCCTTTCTCGCTTACAATAAAGCCCAGCAGCTTACCGGATCGCACCCCGAATGTGCATTTGTTGGGGTTCAGCTTCAATTGATACTTCCTCAGACGCTTGAATAACTTGAGCAGATTCACCAGGTGATCTTCCTCTGTAAGGGACTTGGCGATCATATCATCCACATAACATTCTATTTCCTTATGGATCATATCATGGAATAATGTCACCATAGCTCGTTGATATGTGGCACCAGCATTCTTCAGTCCGAATGGCATCACTTTGTAACAGAACGTGCCCCAAGGTGTAATGAATGTTGTCTTCTCCATGTCTTCAGGTGACATCTTGATCTGATTATATCCTGAAAATCCATCCATGAAGGAGAATACCGAGAACTGAGCCGTGTTATCCACCAATACATCAATGTGAGGTAATGGGAAGTCATCCTTCGGGCTGGCTCTGTTCAGATCCCGGTAGTCAACACACATTCTTACTTTGCCGTCCTTTTTAGGCACAGGTACTATATTAGCAACCCACGGCGGGTAGCTAGTTACAGCAAGGAACCCGGCGTCCCATTGCTTTTGTACCTCCTCCTTGATTTTCATAGCCATGTCTGGGCGAGTTCGGCGCAGCTTCTGTTTGACTGGTGGGCATTCTTCCCTCAGAGGCAGCTTGTGCACAACTATATCGGTATCCAACCCTGGCATATCTTGATACGACCAAGCAAACACATCAACATACTCTTGAAGCAGATCTATCAGTTGTCTCTTCACTGAGTCTTGCAGGCAGGCCCCGATTTTAACTTCTTTCACGTCTTCGTCAGTACCAAGATTAATCACTTCAATCTCCTCCTGATGAGGAGTAATAACCTTTTCCTCTTGCCTTAACAACCTGGCTAGCTCTTCAGGAAGCTCATATTCTTCATCAACCCCTTCATCAGCTTGATTGATTGGATTGTCAAAGTCATACGATGTCATAGCCGTGCTGTTGTCGGTGCTGTCAGGAAGGCACTCTCTGCAAGGGTTAAGTTTGTTCATTTTAGTGATTGATTTTAATCTTGCTTTAGAAAAAAGTGAAATGAAGTTATCATTTTGAAAACACCGCCATTTATTTTTTGTACAAAAAGAAAAATGGAAAAACAGTGAGCATAAAAGGAAAAGGACTCGTTTGCAAAAAGATGTCTGATATTTCATTAATTTAATCTTGTTTGCACAAAAGTACAGATGGCCCTGGTTACAAAATGAGTCTTGTCATCTTGGGCAAGATGCAAGACTTGGATGCATGCTATAAAAATACAGGAAATAATAATTACTCTGCATGAGTAACTCTTATAATTTCCTGGGAAGACCAGTTCGAGACACTGCTCCCCGGGATCTTCGGACGAATCCAATTCTCCAGATTGCGCTCCTCTTCCAGCTCGTCTTCCAAACAGTTGATAGCATCGGGGGTGAGCATCCCCCCACTGACAAAACCAGGCTCTGCAGCAGCCTTTGCTTGATGTTGAGTTGGTCTGTAACCCAACCCAAATTTGTCCTTCTTCTCCTCCACAGCTAAGACCTTGCCCCAGCCTTGGGCAGTTCCTTCTTCAACAACCTTCCGGGCTTGTTGATATGATGACATTGGAGTACCAGATACAGCAGATGCTTCATTGACGTTCAAGGCCTCAAAACCTTGGCTCATTGTTTCATGGATCTCTCCATCCATTTCAATGTATTTATAAGTAGCCAGGTGGCTAACAAAAATGTCCTCCTCTCCACAGATTGTGACAACTTGACCTTCCCACTCAAATTTTAACTTTTGGTGAAGGGTAGACGTTATTGCGCCAGCGGCGTGAATCCAGGGTCTACCCAACAAACAGCTGTAGGCGGGCTGAATGTCCATCACATAAAAGATAGTTTTAAAGGTCTGTGGGCCAATCGTCACAGGCAGCTCAATCTCTCCCAGAACCGATCTCTTAGAACCATCAAAGGCTCTTACTACCAGGTTGCTGGGTCTCAATGCTAATCCATCATATTCAAGCTTCACCAGAGCCTTCTTTGGTAAGACATTCAGGGAAGAACCTGTGTCCACCAGCACATGAGAAAGGACAGCTCCTTTGCATTCCATGGTTATGTGCAAGGCTTTGTTGTGATTGCGGCCATCCGCTGTCAAGTCAGAATGGGTAAACCCTAGCCCATTGCTAGCAGTAACGTTTCCAACTACGGTTTCCAATTGGTTGACAGTAATCTCCTCAGGCACGTAAGCTGCGTGCAGGACTTTAAGTAGTGCATTCCGATGGGCTTCGGAGCACATAAGCAGTGAGAGGATGGAGATTTTGGATGGCGTCTGGTGAAGTTGATCCACAATTTTGTAGTCACTCTTCTTGATGATCCGCATAAACTCATCAACTTCCTGATCGAATGGAGTCTTCAGGGCTTCTTTGACAGCTGGATCTTCCTGCACCGGGCCTTTACCCTTTGCCTTGGCAGCAGCTTCTGCTTCGGCTGTAGGTCTCTGAACTTGTGAGGCGAAGAGACGTCCGCTTCGAGTGAAGCCTCCGCCTCCCCCCACATTATCTACTTGTGGTGCAGGTGTTGATGTTTCAAGAGTGATTCTTTTTCCTTCGCAGTATACATCAGAGCCATAGTGCCAAGGGATGGCCCTATTGCTTTCATATGGTACTGGTCCAGGCACCGTGACAGTGACTGGACTGATTGCTGCTGCTGAAGGGACTGTAATAGTTAGTGGATCATAAAAGATTGTAACTGGTGCTCTGGCGGGAGCAGCACCTTCTGAATGGTAAGCGGAATTATTTTCAGGATCATAGAATATGGTAACAGTAGAGACATCTCCATGATTGATTGCTGGTGTTGTAGGAGGTACTGTTGGAAGGACTGTTGCTGTTGCTGATGGAGATTCGAAATGGAATGAAGCTGAAGTTGTAGCAGGAGAAACTGTTGTAAACTGATCATTTGGAAGGACAGGTGAAGTACTTGTTGATGCTGCTGATGAATTGTCGGGAACAATAGTTGTTGCATTTGTAGGAGGATCTGAAACCGTTGCTGATGAAGTTGCCGGATTTGTCGGAAATGATGTAGTGATCTGTAGTAGGCCATTCTGAATAAGGCTGTCAATGCCATTCCTCAGGTCCTCGCACCCATTCCATGAAATATTGCAATATGGGCACCCTAGTTCACACCCCGGAAATATTTGGTTTTCACGGAGTTGAGCTTTGATTTCCACCAATGGTGTCCTGATCTGATCCACACTAGTTATTAAATAAGACGGTTGGTCTTCTTCAATAGCATTAATCCGGGGACCACCATGGTTTGGCATAGGGTTTTTATTGACATTGGGCGGAGGTGCGAAATTCAGAGCCTTGGAGTCTACCAAGTCTTGTACCTTCATATGCAGAGCCCTGCACTTTTCTGTACTGTGACCAGGTGCGTTTGAATGAAAAGCACACCTAGCATTGGGGTCATAGTTCCTTGGTAGGCTGTTGGGATCCGGAGGTGCCAACGTTCTTAGCTCAACTAGGTTGAGTTTCAGAAGTTGTGGCAGCAAGGCAGCATACGGCATTGGGATCGGGTCGATCACTCGGTTAGCTTGAGAGGGCCTCTGTTGATTGTTGTTGTTGGAATTGTTGCTGTTGTAGTTTCTTGGAGGATACTGATTCTGATGATACTGAGGTTGTTGTTGGAAGTTTTGTTGAGGAGGTTGATAGACTGGCTGCGGATGAATTGGAGCAGGGATAGTGACTGCTGCTATTGATCTCTGAGCATATTGGGGCCTACCCCTGTTGGTGTGAATGACATTGGTCTCGCCAGTTCTTCTCGGGCCTGCAAAAGGCTTTCTTGTACTACTGGACGAGCTTGCACCGTTGTCTGAGATCTTTCCCATCTTTAATAGGCTTTCAATTCTCTCCCCAGCTATGACAACATCTGCGAAGCTGGTGGAAGAGAAAGCAGCCAACCTGTCAATATACGTTCCCTGGAGAGTGTTCATAAACATGTCTTCCATTTCTCTCTCAGACATTGGTGGTTGAACAGCAGCAGCCAGTTGCCTCCATCTCTGGGCATATTCTCGGAAACTTTCCCTCGACGACTGTGACATTCCCATTAGGAGGGTCCTGTTGGGTGCCATATCTAGATTATACTGATACTGTCTGATGAAGGCCTCTGCCAGGTCCTTCCAGCATCTTATAGTTGCTCTTGTCAGATGGGAATACCATTCCCTTGATGCTCCAGTCAAGCTATCTTCAAAATAGAACATCCACAATTTCTCATCCATTGTATAGGCCTTCAGCCTTCCCAGAAATGATTGCAAATGAGTCCGGGGGCATGAAGTCCCATTATACTTTTCGAAACAAGGAGGCTTGAACTTATGGGGGATCCTGACCCCTTCTACCAAACCCATGTCCATAACGTCGAAACCCAAAGAATTTTGAGATTCTAAGGACCTCAATTTCTCAGCTATTTCTTCCAACCGTCTATCATAAGTTTCCTCTCCGGCACCCATTACTGTATACTGGTCCTCCTGAGGATCTTCTTGAAGTACTCTGGCTGCAGTGGCTGTCCCTTGAATGTTGACTGGGATGTTAGCCTCTGGATGGAGATGTGGGCCAAACACAGGGGGGTTAACATGTGGTTGCACCCTTTCATTATTACTGGTGCCTGCAGTTCCTACATGAGGCTCCTCTTGATTTTGCCTCTCCACCATGGCCCTCAGTCTCTCCTGGCTCTGAGCCATGTTGTTCATAACTTCCATGAACTGCGTCATCTGCGTTCTCATCTCTAACCTTTCGTTTGCCATCTGGTTTCTGACCTCCGTAAGGTCTTGTTGCATCTGATCCATCTGAATTCCCGGAAGGTTGTTTCTAGTTGGGTACCTGTGAGGCCTGTTGAGAGGAAATACCCGGCGGCGAGCAATAATTCCTCAGATCACAACAGAGGTTAGCAATAACAAAACAAAAACCTACAAAACAAACAGAGGGTTAGTATGCAATGCAATTATGCTTATTTGCTCTCAAGGTATCCGGTTTGGCCTTCGGTTTTGACCCTTCCAGACCCTTGAAGATGATGCTGTTGAAGTTGCTTTTGAAGTAACCCAGATGGAAACTAACACAAATATATTACAAAGGTGAAATAATACAATTTGTTCATTTTACAACACAAGCCCTCAAAGGGGTCAAAATACATCACAAAAAACAAAAGTACATGGAAAAGGAACAACAACAAGCAAATGATCAAACCCCAAGGCCAAACTCATCCTCACAAACTTCCTTGAGAAGTGCTTCGGTCACAGGATCAGCCGGATGCTCCGTGAGACTTCTGATGAGAAGGTTTCTTGTTGCAACTGCTGCAGTCAACTTCTTATTCTGATTTTGGTCCTTTGACCTCTTCAGTCCTGCTTTGATTTTCAGCTCTGATATTTCCTCCTGGGCTGCTGCCAGGGCTTTTTCCATCTGCTCCATCTTGTCCTGAACTCTCTTGTCTTCTAGAGTACGGGCCTCAGTGATCCGGACCCACCTGGCCTGACTCTCTTTCAAATACAAGTCTGTTCTTGCTATTTGGAACTGGGCTTCTTTACAAGCATTCTTCAGAATCTGTTCACCAGCTTTGGACTTGTTGATATAATCTCCAGACTTTTCAATCTTAGTCAAGTGTTCCATTCTCAATTTCTCCAATCTCTCAATCTCCCTCACACCTTCACTCCTTTCTCTGAGGGTCTTCTGCAAGGCTTGAGTTAACTTCTCATTTCTTTCCTTCAAGCTCTCAAACTCCTCCAAACTGATAGTGGCAGGGGGTGGTGCTGAAGATGACTCAGGCATGTCTTCTATGGTGAAGGGCATTCCAGAGAACTGGGCCCTAGCATGGGACCACTCATAATATTGGACTGATGCCACATTATTGCACTTTCCCAGAATGGTGATTCCCTTGGTTTGAACATGATCCCAGGCCCAAGCAACCTGCCTAACAGTTGCCAGACTAATCTTGTTCTCACAGTAAAGGGTCTCAACTAGGTCCTGCTCCCTAGGAGTATGAACCAGTGCATAGCCCAATTGTCTCCTGAACAGCAGAGGGTTGTAATTGATACTTCCCTTAACTCCTATCAAAGGCACATTGGGAAAGTGCCCACAGCTTGTGATGATATCTCTGCCTTTGGTGCTCTGAGTACACCATCTGATATCTGCTGAAGTGAGAGTAGTGAGCCTCTTAGCCCAGTTGCTTTGCTGATGAGGATTGAGAAATGCATCTGTCCTGGGTAGATGCCTGAGAAGCCAAGCATGGAATAATGGGGCACAAATCCTCACTAATCTTCCCCTATGCTTCTCATTTCTCTGATGGACTGAGTAATAGAGATCACCCAGTAAAGTTGGCACTGGGTTCTTCAGGATGAACAAGTGGATTGCATTCTTGCTAATGAAACGGGGCTCATCTGCAAACAACACAATTCCATATACACTTAGAGCCAACAGAGCACAAACAGCTTTCCACTCTCCCAGGGAGGCTTTCAAACTAGCTTGAGAAATCAGGAAGTCCAGATGAAATCCAGGGATCCCAGCTTTAGAGGTCATGTGCTGTTCAATCAAAACAGGCTCCAGATACAAAGCTTTTGCTACCTCTCCATTGCTAGGAAAGACCATTTCAGGGTTAAAAGGGATTTCCCTCTTGATAGGCAAACCGATCAAAGATGAGTATTCTTCTAATAGGGGACCCAACTGAAAGTCTTGAAAGGTGAAACATCTCAATGGGGAATCATAGAACTGAATGCAGGTGTGGATGAGGCTCCTCTGAGATGGGTCCAGATCCATGACCAAGTCAAGTATATCCCCATAATGCTCCCTGAACAAAGGAATGTGATCTGGGGTGATCAGGGTTTGGATCCTCCTGATGTCTGATAAGTCTGGTTGGAAGAAATGATAGGTGATGTTGCTTTTCTTTGGAGCCATGATGCTGAAGACTGAGTAGGATAAGTGCTGATGAAGATGCTGAGGAGTGGGCCACTGGCTGGCTAGTGCAAGTAACTGAAGTATATGGCTGACAAGCTGAAGCAAGTGCTGGTGGAGATAGGTCAAAGCTGCAGATGGGGTCAAAACCAAAACCAAAGATGAAGGTGGATACCCTGAAACACAAATAAGCAAATGTTAATATGATGCAATGAGTATGTATGCAAATGAAATGCAAGGGTTTGTGACTGAGCTGGATCTGATAAACTGCCTTGGTATAGATCCATGTGTGTTCAAGAATTCCAGATGGAGGTCTATAAATCCAGTAACCAGGGTAGGGGACTCAAATAAAGAGCCACATGTCCAGGGTTTAGAATCACAAGAACTATCCAACATGGAGCATTCTTAACAAAGTCAAAGTAACAGGGTATTCTGAGGTCAAGGTACCTGCAAACCTGTAAACAGCCCAACCCCCTCACAGGTGATGATCTAGAACAAGGATCCTCAGACTTGGATCAGTTATGAGAAGTGTAAACACTTCTAACCCGGAGGTACAGTGTTTACAATAACCATAACAATTCCTCCTCTAATTCACCTCAGTTTCTGAAGGTCAGTACTAAAAGGTCATTCAGACTTAGCAGGCTTCCCAGATAGCCCTAGCATTGCAGGAAATCTGCAACACAGAGTTCTCAAGAAGAAACCCATATCTGAACCGTGTTTCATATTCCCGCACCAGACCGAAATGGAATGGGAAAGAATATGATTCACTCTAGCCTAGGTGTCACTCAGGTCCCAGGTATAGGACCTTAACTCTCAATGGAACACCCACCCACCAAAGAAAAACCAGATCCAGCCAGCACAGTATGACAGTATGAAAAATATAAAGCTGTAAAGAAAGCAATAAATCAACTGTACATAAAGCAATAAACAAAACAGATATACAAGCACAGATAGCACATAACACCCCAGTAAACACAAATCAATCAAGCGCTAGGAGGAACCCACAAAAAGAACCAGAAGCCCTGGTTGCAATATAAGGGTCCCCAGCAGAGTCGCCAAGCTGTCGCTCCCGACAAATGAAACAGGGTCATATGAAGGTACAGACGCGAACGGTCGGCGAAGGGACAGTGAGAACACACAGCCGTGAACTCACTGGAGATGAAAAGAGTCGCCAGCTAGGCATTTTTATCCCGGAGGAAAGGCAATGCTGCATAGACCTAGAAAGATATGGATAAGACGGTTTGCGAACCAGAGAGACTGAGAAAGGGGGTTGGTTACAACCTGGGAAGGTATTAGCACCCAGATTGTCCGCCGTACTCGACGGGATCCACGCTTAAAAGATTTGTGTTTTAAAGGGGTAGTGTCAGTGCAATCTGTGTGTAAAAGAGCTGGAAGGCAATATGTACAGGTGTCAGTGTAAAGAAATGTGATGTGTATAAATGATGTGTCAGTGTAAGGAAAAGAGTATGCTCAAGATCATGAGGCTTAAGAGAATAATGCTGGCAGGAGGGGGAATATACAGAGACTTTTGTTCGATAACTGTTAAGTTATGCCTACGTATCCTCTCGTGCAATGAGGAAGTCAGAACACCGTAGTTCGACCCAAAGAGACTGAAAGGTGAATTGACTTGTGAACTGCTTGCTTGTCAATGCTCAAGTGTATGACCTGTCTGGCTCAGGTGCAAACTGTCTTGCATTAGACGGAAGAAGCGAGTTCTCGTTTGTGAATGAGGATGATGAGAAAAGAATCCCGGAGGAGACGATTATTGTTTGTTTTTGAGTTTTCAGTCTTTTATTGCTTTTTGAAGTTTGTCATAGGATAATGAGCTTAAGTCTAAACCAATGGGTTAGTAAACTCATCACATCTTCCCTCTGATTAGGGGTAATGAGAATACCTTAAGTGTGAAGTCAGATTCTCACACTTAATCACCTTTGGTGTAGGATTAAGATCATTAACCTACTTGTGATTATTTAGATGTTTTTGTGTTTTTGTTTAGTGTTGAGTAATGAGGTTAAGCCATAATCAAGGATTAAACAGACCCATTACACCATCCTAAAAGAAGGATAATAGATGAGAATGTTTAAGCTGAGGAAGACTCCTCAACTTAATCCATGATTAGGGATTAAACCCATGACAAAACAAGCCTTTATTAAGTGGATTTTATTTAATGGTATGATGATGAAGTGAATTTTATTGTTTGTAAGACAACTTGAGGGGGACTTGTCCATTAACACTAGGGTTAGTCCTTCTTAACCACTTAAGGAAGAATTAGAACCCAAATGCAAGGCCCAAGTTACAAGTGATGTCTTGATACTTATTAAGTGAATTGATTAAGAGATTTAAACACATAAAGGGTTCAACACTTAGGATTAAAGTTATACACTCCATCCTAAGAGAAGGATGCAGGCATAAGCTTAATCACAAAGTCTTAAAGCCTTTAGGGTTTAGTCCCTGATTATGAGGTGAGAAGAGAGGACTCAAGGAGACACAAAGGTAAAACTATGAGGGGACTAATCAAAACCCTAATTCATTGTCATGCTTGGATGATCCTAAGGTTTGTGAGGTTTGCAAGAAGAATCTTCAGAGGAGCCTACCAGGAAGCAGATGAACAGGATCAAAAGAAGCAAAGTGACTTGCTTCATTCAAGAAGTCAAGTCGCTTGAAGAAAGAAAGTGAGAAGGAGAAGAATGAGCAAGCTCAAACTCAAACACATATAGAAATGCAGTAATGGATGCAAGGGAGATGAAAAGAAAAGTTATGAGAAGTGAAGGCAAATCCACTTCTCAAGTTTACTTACCACCTGAAATGTTAGAAAGAAATGCAATGCAATGCAAGATGAGATGAAATGATATGATGCAAAGCAAGACCAGAAGCATGTTGATGATGATTATGATGTTATGAGGTGCTGCAAACATGAGGCAAGGCAATGGGGATGTTCATACAAGATCATGAATGCAAATGATACAAGCTTAGAAGCATGAACAAGCATGAAATGTTATGAAACATACAAGACAAATGACATGGCAAATATGTAATGCAATGATCAAATATGCTTCCTACATGTCTTAAGATGTCAAATGAATCATAAGAATGCACAAAATGCAAAGACAAGTCATGCTATGCAAGGAAATGCAAGAGGGATGCAAAAGAAAGCCCAAATTAGGGTTCATGGATCAAACATCAAACACAAACCAAAAACAGAAGCAAACCTCATGATAAAAAATGGAAAATGGCACCCAAAGAAACCCTAGGCCTATGATGAACCACTGCCCAAAGGGGAACTCTCAACTCTCAACCAATCTTGAGTTATGAATTTTCTAAGTTATTAGGGTTTTTTAGGGTTCTTAACAAAACAAATGCCAAACAATTTGAAAATGCAAGAACAAGTCATGGCCATTTTATCCTAGGAACTACATGCAAAACAAAAGACAATGCAAGAAGAATCAATGTCTCAACCTTCACCAATTGGCAGAAATGAATTTTTGAATCCATGATCAAAATAATGCATAAAAAATGATTTAATTCAATGAAAAATTCTTAAAATGCACCAAGATCAAAAAAAGAAATTTGGTTTGAAGGTTGGACAATGTTTCTAAATGTCTTAGAACATTTCATGAATTTTTTTGTAATTTTTAAATACCTAAAAGTATTTTTAATTAATTAATTCCCATTAATCAATTAAAAATAATCTTTTAAATATTTAAAAATACTTTTTTGATGATAAAAAATAAAATAAAAATATTTTTGGGTCTTAAAAATTAATTAAACTTTAAAGAAAAAGTTTCATAATTTTTAAGATTTTTTAGCTATTTTAAATTAATTATGCAAATTAAATAGAAAGAAAATGAATTAAAAATTAAATAAAATAAAAGTAGGCTGAATGGAAGGCCAGGATGCGCTCTGGGTTCAAAAGTGTTGACTGGCGCGTGAATGGATGGTGGGGATTGCACCTGACTTAATTAAACAGGATTAAATTAATTAAACGAAATTAGGGTTAAGCAAACAGATCCTGGCCTTTCATGCGCGCGGGAAGTCAAGTGAGTCAACTGATCCTATGGCCCAAATTCAAATGGCATTTAAATACTGGATTAAGCCCTAATTACACTCAGGCGACCGGAGATGAGCTCCGGTCGTCTTCTCCGGCCATACCAAAACCCTTGTTTCTTATCCAGGCCAACCCGTGTCAAATTAACTGCCCAGAAACATTCCCCACACTTCCTACAACCCAAATCCATGATCAAACATCATTTTACTGGCAAGAAAAGCTTGAATCGAAACAAAAACAAAAATGGTGTCAAACTTTCAGACAACTGTAAAATGCTCATTTTTCCACCATTTTTGTTTCTAAACATAGCACTATGATCCCCAAGGCATGCACTTTCACTTTACAACAAAAGATCAAAGCTTTGAGAAAGAAGTTTCATGGCCATACCTGAGGTGACAACTCCTGTTTCTGGGCTTTCAGAGCAATTTCTTGATGCAAGCTAGCTCCAATGACTCCCCTGGTGCTAATGGCAGGCTTGAAATGAGCTTTAGCAAGCTATTTCAAGAGTTACCAAACTGATATAGCAGAGAATGGACTTGGTGTGTAGACTGTTTTAGGTCAGTGTAATGGGTGGTTTGGACTCCTTTGAGTGTTCCTGATTTGCTGGTGAAGAGAGATGAAGTGTTTGATGGCTGTGTAGTGAGATTCGAAGGGAACTGGTTTGGAAAGTGAGAAATGGTGGAGCTCAGGTCAGGCTTGTTTCAGGCTTGAGCTTTGGTGGTTTGAGGCCTATGGAGTGTGTTGAGTTGGATGATGAAGAAAGTTTGAGTGTTTCTTGGCTGTGGAGGCAGATTCGAAAGTTTTTGCAATGTGAGGTGATTTTGTGAATGTGGTCAATGAAGTGTTTTCAGCCTTGCTAGATGTATGGAATGGCTTGCCCTTTGTCCACATAAACCTCTCTCATTGGTCAGTTGATTGGACATGTGCTTTATTGATTGGTAAGTTACCTTTTGCAAAAAAGTCAAATTTTGTAAGAGAGGGCATGGGCTAAGCTCTAGCTAAGTACAAGATATGGTTCTGGTGCAGCATGGTGAGGTGAGAGGCTAGCCAAAGTGCAGCATCTAATGTATCAAGTGGTAGAAGCACAATGATGATTTTGCAAGTTGTTGCTTTATGGTTCACATGGAAAGATCTTGTCCCAAAAGCCATGAAACATGAGCAATGCCTAGTCCATTCTGAATTTTGTGACTTGTAGAATGTTTTCATACTGGTTTGAAGCCAATTAGAAGTTACAAAATGCATTGGTTCAAGGTTTTGCAAAATTTCCATTTGGTGCATAACTTGAATTTTAGTGATTTTTGCCAACTTTGCCACACCATAACTTTTGATCCAAGAAGAGTTTGATCATGTTCTTGTACTTTTTGAAAAGGGAAAGATGAGATCTACAACTTTCATGACCAAAGTTTTTCCATTTGAAGCATTTTTGGATCCAAAATCATGGCTTGAAAAATGACCTAAAATGATGCATTCTTGAAAAGTCAACTATGCCCAAAAAGTCAACATTTGCAAAAACCCTAAATTCTTGATTTCTATGAACCTCAATCTTCTTCCATGATCAAATAAAGACCATATACACTCAAAATGATGAAGATCACCCATTGGTTGGGTCATTGGGGGCCTCAGATGCCCTGATTTTGCACTGACTTGCCTGAAAAGTCAACTCTTGATCAGATGACTTCCCCATGGAATTTCTTCATGAAAATTGATATGCATACTCCCTATACCAAATATAGACCAATGGAAACAAGAATGACCAAAAAATTTGGGGTTATGGCCTCTGAAACCAAAACCCTAATTTTCAGTCAACTGTGCAGTTCAACCTGGCTCTGCATCCACTCAAACCCTAGTTCTTGTGATTCCTCTGCATTTTTGACTTTGAGGAGGTGAAATATGATATAAGAACACACATGGACCCCTTTGAATTGATTGATGTCCTTTGAAATGGCTCAAGATGCTTTGGGATTGCTCAGATCACAAACCCTAGGTGCAGATGCCTTAGAAACTATCCAGTGAATCAAAAATGAGATGACATGATTGTGTTTATGCATATGAGGATGATCACAAGCCATGATGTGAATGGGTGAGGGCAAATTTGGGGTGTTTACATAATGCAAGACAGTTTGCACCCGAGCCAGACAGGTCATACACTTGAGCATAAACAAGTAAGTAGTTCATAAGTCAATTTATCTTTCAGTCTCTTTGAGTCGAACTACGGTGTTCTGACTTCCTCATTGCACGAGAGGATATGTAGGCATAACTTAACAGTTATCGAACAAAAGTCTCTGTATATTCCCCCTCTTTCCAGCATTATTCTTTGAGCCTCATAGTCTTGAGCATTCCACCCTTGTTCTTACACTGATACTCTTTTATTTCATTTCACTTTCTTCCAGCACTGACACTTGCATTCTTTCCAGCTTTGATACACAAATTGCACTGACACTACCCCTTTAAAACACAAATCTTTCAAGCGTGGATCCCGTCGAGTACGGAGGAAAATATGGGTGCTAATACCTTCCCAGGTTGTAACCAACCCCCTTTCTCAGTTTCTCTGGTTCGCAACCGTCTTATCCATCTTTTCTCAGGTCTATGCAGCATTACCTTTCCTTCGGGATAAAAATGCCTAGCTGGCGACTCTTTTCTTTCTGAGTTCACCCTTGTGTGTTCTCATCCCTCTCGCCGACCATTCGCATCTGTACCCCATTTGAGTTAGCCTCATTTTGGTGGGAGCGACACACGCTACACATCAGCAGTTTATGGTAAATGTTGAGTCAAAGACCTAAAAGATTGTGGTTTTTTTAGGATCTCTGAAGCTATGAATTTGAATACTCTTTGAGATGCTACTGACGATTGTACTTGTGCAAAGTATCTTTCATAATGTTATATCACTTCAGTGGGAGCTGATTGAAGAAAAGGTAGTAATCTTGAAAGCAGTAATGTTTCAGAACTAAGCTTAGTTTTGTGTTCCAGAAAAAGGAAACTGGTGTGATATCCTGCTAACATGATGGATGCTTTGGGTGCTAGACAAATGTGTGATGATCACATATGTTTGGAACCTACTCCTAACCTGGAAGAGGAGGCATCTATGCTATGTGTTGAAGGTCTCAAGTTTAAGAAAGTGGGAGTGTGTTGCTAATAACCATAGTTATTGGTGTATGATCAAGGGAATTCTTCATCAAGCTTAGGCCAAATTATGTGATGTCCCCGTATGAAGAGTATAATATGTAGACATGTTAATGGTATGTATCATGCAAGTCACTGCATGTATTTAGGTCTGATAGAAAAGGATGATTAAATTCTGGTGAACTCTCGTACCCTCTGCAAAGAGTTGTACATGGATTACTACTGTTGTTACCCCCAAAACCATAGTAAGTGTCAAATCAATTTGTTTGAGATTGTTGTCAGATCTGATGTTGGAACATCATCTCAAAAATGTTGAGTCTTCAACCAAGGAAGTTAGTTGTGCTCATGGTGGAATATAAGGTCAAGCCACTTACCTAATTTGAAGTGATAGGTGATGTGGATTAATAAAATAGGGACTAGCAAGTGCCACAGGTGTGCAGGAAATGAATGTCAAACCAAATCTCCTACCTTGTGTGAGAAGGTTACCTTATCACATATGATAAAAACCTTGACAGGAGTTGAGTATTTGTCTGCTATTGATAAAGATATGCATCTAACCGATAGTGAATACTCTGACAGGAGCTAAATGTTTATCTGTCTTTGAAAGATGTTGTGCTTTCAACCAATGAGAAAATACATTAATGGAGGATTATGTATATGTCTGATGTAAAAGTGCAGAACTACAGTCTAAACATCATAATTCAAGAAGTGTTGAGAAATTACTTTTCTCTTTGTGGCTGTATATTTCTTTTCATGGTGTTTTAGTCTGTGATGACCTGAATTAGCTACTAAAGGTGTGATCCTTAGAGATTGTCTTTGGATCTATGTGTTGAAGTCCTAAATGATATTGAAACAATCATGTCTATTCGTAGATAAAAGAAGCTTCTAAATGTATCTATAAATGTGTGTGATAAATGCATGAATTTGGTCATGATTAAAGCTAGCAATGTGACCAACAATTGCTAGGAGCAAGGGAAGAATGTCAGATTGGGAGGTCTGATCAGAATGGTTGTTGAACTGGTCATGGATAGTGGCAGTATGAACCCTTTGTAGCAAGCAAACTAAGAGCATCTGTTTTGGAATATAAAATCAAGTGTGTCTTGTATGGATATATAAGGATATTTATCAGTTGTGCTCTTTGTGGTATTCTCAGAGAACTAGTGTATATGAATTTGTAAAACTCATGATTGTTTTTCGGTTTGAGAGTATGTTCATCAGGGGTGTGAAGTTGAGAATTAGTGGAGTTTATGCTCAGCTGGAGTATTGTTTATCCATGACATGAGGAGACCTTGCTAATCTTATCTGGAGCTAACCTTAAAATCCTTCAAAATTAAAAGATTAGACTGTGTAGAACTATCTGATAGGGTATTATACAAGGATTTAAGATCAATTGTTGTTTGTGGAGTTCACAAATATTTGATTGATTATCCTTGTGATTCAAGATTGGTGATGTTCAAAAAGATATTGGAACATCTTATCATCAGAGTTTGTGCAGAATCATGGGAGAGGTATTGCATAAGCTGTAGCATCTGTTATTTCTTGGGAGTTAGCTTGAGAATTGGCTTCAGTCTTGTGTGACAGGAGTTGTGTATTTCTGGAAAGTTTCTTGGCAAGAACTGGTCTGGATATTGTTGATTCTGAAGATGGAGATGAAAGACCATGAACACATCATAATCTTAATGACTACTTGGATTGGTTTATTTTTGATCTAGGTGTAGTCCAGAATGCTCATCATGGAGTTAAGATAGGTGGCGATATCATAAATTTGTTAAGACTGCCTTACTCAAGGAAAGGTGGCATCCTTGTTATAGTTATGAGGTGTAGTTCTTAACTATTCCTTCTGAATGATTAGACAGTGGCAGGTTAGAAGACTTTGGAGAAACATTGGAAGTTTCTCATCAATATGTGTTATCGGTAGGAATTTCTGCAAAACCAATAGAATGGAGGTTGTTTACTCAAACTTGATGGATAAATCAAGTCTATGAGAGCATGGAACTCTTGTTCTATAAAGGAAGGAGGTTCTTTCAAGTGGCAGAAGAAGGACCTGAATTTAACAGATGGATGTGGGCTAATAATGTTCAAATATCTAGTTCAACATCAGAGTCTAATTGGTAAAGTGACACATAAATTAAGATAGAATGATCTATAGGGATTGAATGCTTCATAAGGCCTATTATCTTGACAGCTTGGTGAAGATCAACTTTATTGATCAGGATATCTTTGGAAGATTTATTATAAACGTGAAGAAGACAAATGTGGCAATTGGCTTTTTCATATGAGGATACATAAAGGAGGTGATCAAAATGTGGCAATTGGTTGATCTTTAAAGTGGATTCGAAGAATCAAGATAATCAGAGTGTGGCAGCTGGTTGTTCTTGAGGATTGTCTTGGAACAAATTGTTCTTGGGAAGAGGAGTGATGAGTTGGAGACTCAAGGGGATTTATTCTTCTTGAAGGTAGATGAGAGTTTATCACTCTTTCTGGATTTGTGATTCTAACTGGTGGCACAGTGTAGTTGAAGATTTTCAGTTCTTGGATTACTATGCTATAGTAAGTCCAGTTGGTGGAGCACATATAGGATCATGGTGATAAGGTCTTGGTGTATGAAAAATGTTCTAACTAAGTGTTAGTACATTATCTGGGGTGTTTATCTACATGGTTTCTATTATTAGACTACCTAATCATATGAGAGAATGATGAAGTAGATGATCTATATTGGAAGAAACATGTAGAAGAGACTGAAGTATATCAGGTATTGATTGCTTGGAAGCTTGTTTGTGGACATTCATTCTAATGTCATAATTAGTTTGGATGTGTTTTATCTGGATTGTATGGCCTGTGGTGTGTAAAGGCTTAGTGTCAAGAACCTGTGTGCTAGAAGATGTTCATCTTGTGTAGTCTGTGGTAACTACAAACCAAGAAAGGAATCAGGTATGCTTTGGTACAAGAAGTGAATGTGTTTAATTGGGAATTGAACAGAGGGTGAGCTCTTGAAGACATGAAGATGCGTCTTATGTTTTCCTTTCATCAATGTACAGAGAAGCATGGAGTATCCTAGACTGGGGGAGTGTGTTACAAGTATGTGAAACTGATTTTGTGGAGTTAAGGGGGAGTAATACCTTAACCAGATAAGGAGTATCCTAGGAGTCTAGAAGGCTATATTGTATAAAGCTGCTCTCTGCAGTTTATGTTTGATTCTTGAGGAATTGTGAAGCTTGTGTGTGTTTCAAGCTTATGGAGATTATATACCTCTATGGTTATTATCGTACCTTTGTCTTTTTATGGCTAAAAAGGGGGAGAATTAATAGTGTGTACTATTGAGGTCTGATATGAAGATGTGATGTTAAGGAACTTCTACATAAGGTACTGCTACACCTATATGTAAATTAGTGTTAGCCAAAATAAGCCAAAGGGGGAGATTGTTAATTCTATTATTTTATGATTGGCATTATGTTTGGTAAAACTAATATGGCTGGAAAATGTTGAATAAGAAGTTCCATATGTTAAATTAACATGGTATAGATTCTGGAAGAACATGTCAAACATGATGTCCTGACATGGTGGCACAGATAAATGTGGTTATAACAATTGGCAGATACTGAAGAAGATGTTGAAACATCTGCAAATGTCATGACAGAATTACTGTCATATGTTACAGACAGATGTCAAAGAAGATGTTGAAACATCTGCAAATGTCATGACAGAATTACTGTCATATGTTACAGACAGATGTCAAAGAAGATGTTGAAACATCTGCAAATGTCATGACAGAATTATTGTCATATGTTACAGACAGATGTCAAAGAAAATATTGAAACATATGCAACTATCATGACAACATTACTGTCATATGTTACAGACAGATGTCAAAGAAAATGTTGAAACATCTGCAACTGTCATGACAACATTACTGTCATGTGTTACAGATAGATATCAAACAAGAAGTGTTGAACTTAGTTCAGGATGTCACACCAGATGTTGTGACATTGTCAAACAGAGTAACAGTTAATGAACTTAAGTCAAGATATCAGGATGTCACACCAGATGTTGGGACATCGTAAACCTGCTACCAGACTTAAATGATACGTAACAGAACTGGGTAAATTCAGGGGAATCTATCTGGAATTAATTGGAAAGAGATAAGCAATACAAGGCGCATCTTTAGGGAGATTAGTTATCTGATTTCAGTATAACAGAATAACTAATTCACCTTGAATCAAGGAGGTAACAAACTAACTAACCCTAATTCAAGGTGATGACAGTAGAATTTATCAGATCTGAATTATGCAGAATATTTTACAAAATATTCTGATATCACGGGTGGAATTATTTTTTAAAGATGCAGAATATTCTGGAGATATTATGCAATCATATGTGGTGTTGATTTAAAGGGTGTTGATTTAGAAGATCTTAAAGACTCAATTTAAATTGAAGACAAATATTGAAAAATATAGAGTTTCTATATTTAGAGATATTTTAGGAGCTTTTAGATTTGAAGATCTTTTGGTATATTTGTAGCAGATTTTTTCTGCATATTTGTAGCAGCTATTGTTGTGATTGTTTAGGCCCAAATCTAGTTGGGAATAGGTTATAAAAGAAACCCTGTAACCTAGTTTAGATTTAACCCAATCAACCAAAAATGTAAACATTATTAGGGTTGTGTTCTTGAGGCAGCCGTGCGTAACAAGGAACCATATTGTGGTTGTTTCACCTGTGATTCTCGAAGCTTGTAAGCAAGAGAAGTATTGTACTTAATTGAAGCTGCTAAGCAAGGTTAAGTTGTTGTCATGGAAGTATGGATTATATTTATGAATTGTTGTATAGGTATGAAGTCGTCAATATCAGCAACTGAGAGTTGAGAACTGTGAGACATCACTGAGGTGATTGGAAGTGAGGATGAGTTTCTCATATTTAGGAGTTCCTAAGTAGAAGTTGCATTGGTAGTGATTAAGTGAGAAGACTGTAAACTATAAGGGTTTGCTGAGAAGTCTTTGAATTGATACTACATAGTGGATTTCCTTCCTGGCTTGGTAGCCCCTAGAGTAGATTGATTTGATCGAACTGGGTTAACAATTCTGTTGTGTTCTTTATATCTTTTATGTTTTATATTTTATGCAGTACCTGAACTGAATGTCCTATCAGATGTCACAACATCCTGAAGCATGTTTGATTCTGATATATCAGAATTATTTAAGTACTGATATGTATGCCTTACCATGTTTATAAGTAACAGATAAGATGTCTCAACATCATATTCGACATCTGAGTCTGTCATACCAGAATTTCAGAGAGGATCAAGCATATATATGAAAAAGATAACATAAAATTTCAGCATGATGCAACTTAGTATGAAAGCATATATGAACACATACACATAGCAAAACATAATTGGATTGAAACGGATAAGAGTACAAAAAACATAACCGAAACGAAATCAAAATTGCCTAACAAACTTAGGACTTATAACAGAATTTTTAAACTAAAACAACAAAAACAACAAGACATGCATGTTCATTCCTCTTCCGACATATCATCACTTTCATCTTCACCATCTTCACTACCGGCTTCACTTTCATCTTCCTCTTCGGGTTGGTTGCGAGAACCGATAATCAATTTCCGAAGACTTTTGAGAGTGCGTTGGGTTTAATGGTGGTTTTGTTGAGCTTCTCGGTGGTGTGTCATGATGGTGGTGTAAAGGAAGTCATTGGTTATGCCACCTTCGAGAATAGGAAAGGATGGAGCGGAAGAACCATCGGCATATTCATAAGAACCATCATTGCGTAACACAATTCCGGTATTCTTCACAATAGTAATCTCATTGATTTCATTTGCCGTAGCCTTCATGGCGATAAAAGGTTCCCTACCAATAACCAAGTCGGTTTGCTCAATGATCCGAGAAATGAGCCTAGCATACGGAAGTCTTGTCTTCAAAGAGAGTTGTTGCTTCAAGTGATACATCATAGTAAGCATCCAATTTATCTTTACCCTTTTCTTGATAGCAAATAGAACTTGCATCTCCAAGTCGTTGATTTGAGAGTGGTTTGAATCCTTGGGCAGCAACACATAGAAAATGATATAGTGTAACAACCGATCATCAACGGTCAAATTCTTCGCATAGCATAAATTTCTTGTAGTGCGCTGTCCCGATGTCACAACATCCTTTGGAAAATGGCAGATTGAGTAATAATACTCCATTTTGTTGTAGCCGGACCAAATGTCATCCATGTGATTCACACCTTTGCGGAGAAATACACCAAAAAAAGGAATGTTCAAAGATGCAGCCAAAGCACCTAAATCTTCCTTAATTTCACAATTTTGAACAAGAGTATGCAACTTATGTTTACCATGCCTATCCATGTTGAGAGAAAAATTGTGCATAAAGGATTGGACCAAATCCAGGTAAATTCTCCCATTGTCAACAACAAAATCAAGCATCCCTTGAAATTCTAGCAATGGAGGAAATTTAAATGTTGGAGGTTTGAAGGATTTCAGAAGAACATATTTACCCTTAAGCAGTGGTCTGACTCTGACTTTGAAATCCAGCCTCCTCTTCTTGGTAGACTCCATTGTTTCTACAGCCGGAGCTTCTTCAGACACAGAAGCCGGTTCCTTTCCTTTCCTTTGGGGTGCCATGAACAATGATGGAGTTAGGGTTTATGAAGGAGATGATATTTGGTGAGTTTAAGGTAGTTTGAAGAGTGTTATAAAGATGTAGAGATAGTGGGTTTTAAATGAGGGTTTAATTTGTTGAAGGTTGGAAGTTGGAAGAGGATGATAAATAGTGTTTTGGTAGTCAAAGAGTTTTAAAAGTTTGAAACATGTGGAAGCGAATGAACCAAACATGCAATATGTGTACTTGAATGATATAATAAAAACATAGTAAAACAAATAAAACAAAAACAAATAAACAAACAGAAGCTGAAACCTGCGCTGGAAATCCAAGTTTTGGATGTGTTAACCGGTTAACGTAATAGGTTAACCCGTTAACGGTTAAAAAATTTGAATGTTTTGAAAAATCCAGCAGCATGTTTTAGCCTAAAAATAATACCTTTTTCACAAAAAAAATTCATAAAGTGTTAGCACTCATCAAAACGCAACTTTTGATCAAAAAAGTTTTTGAAACCGATTATTTTCGAGTATACGAAAGAGAGAAAAACGAAAAACGGCAAAATGGGAGTGCTAGCCTTTTATGACTAAGAAGTGAACAAACATACATAAAAAGCAATAAAGACATACAATAAGCAATTTTTTAAAGTAAAGGTTGGATGTCACCTTCATTGAGAATACCAAGTTCTCGTCGAATCTTGTAAAATTGCTCTTTAGCCAATGGTTTTGTGAATATGTCGGCGAGTTGATTGTGTGTATCCACGAATGTAACATCGACATCTCCATTTAGAACATGATCTCGAAGGAAGTGGTGCCGAATATCAATGTGCTTTGTTCTTGAATGCATGACCGGGTTCTTCGTGATATTGATGGAACTTGTATTGTCACACCGGAGAGGGATACAACCGAGATCTATACCGAAATCGAGAAGTTGTTGTTTAAGCCATAAGATTTGAGCACAACAACTTCCTGCTGCAATGTACTCCGCTTCGGCCGTGCTAATCGGCCGTGCTAAGTGCAACGCATGCTTGCTTCTTGCATGCCCACGACACTAGAGCATTCCCGAGAATGTGACAAGTACCACTTGTACTCTTTCTATCGGTCTTACATCCTGCATAATCAGCGTCAGAATAACCAATTAAAGAACAAGTACTACCTTTAGGATACCATAGTCCGACGTGCGTCGTTCCTTTGAGATACTTCATGATCCTCTTCACGGTAGTGAGATGCGATTCCTTCGGACTAGCTTGAAAGCGGGCACACAAACAAACACTAAACATGATGTCAGGACGGCTCGCCGTCAAATATAAGAGTGAACCGATCATACCTCGATACTTTGTAATATCTATTGAAGTGCCGGAAAGATCTTGATCAACATACGTTCCGGATCCCATTGGAGTAGACATCTCTTTGCAATTGTCCATATCAAATCTTTTCAATAACTCCTTGCAATACTTGGATTGGTTGATGAAGATGCCATCCTTTGTTTGCTTGATTTGTAATCCAAAGAAGTAGTTCATCTTTCCCATCATGGACATCTCGAATTCGCCTTGCATCATAAGAGAGAATTCTTCGCAAAGATCTTTGTTTGTTAAACCGAAGATGATGTCGTCGACATAGACTTGAACAAGTAAGGTGTTACCTTTAAGATTCTTGATGAACAAAGTCTTGTCAACCTTTCCTTTGGTAAAACCTTTCTCACATAGGAAGTTGCTAAGGCGATCATACCAAGCCCTTGGTGCTTGCTTTAAGCCATAAACATCCTTCTTCAACTTGTAGACATGAGACGGGTTCTTGAAGTCTTCAAAACCGGGAGGTTATTTGACGTAGACTTCTTGCTACCAGAGCGAATGTTTCATCAAAGTCGATTCCTTCTTCTTGGTTGTAGCCTTGTGCGACCAATCTTGCTTTGTTACGAACTATGATCCCATTCTCGTCAAGTTTGTTCTTGAACACCCATCTTGTGCCTATGATATGCTTGTTTTCCGGTCTTGGTACAAGAGTCCAAACTTGGTTCCTTTCGAAATTGTTGAGTTCTTCTTGCATAGCTATTATCCATTGATCGTCGCCTAAGGCTTCATCGATTTTTGTTGGTTCAATTTGAGACACGAACGCCATGTTGAGGCAAGCATCCTTGAGATTGAGTCGAGTTGTAACGCCTTGGCTAATATCACCAATCACTTTATCTATCGGGTGATCTCTATGAGTTCTCCATTCTTTTGGAAGATCTTGATGTTCTTCAATGGTTGGTGACTTCTCTTCTTGTGATATTGATTGTTCTTTTGATATCTCCCTTTGTTGTTGTGATAGATCTACATCATCATCATCATCATCCACAATAATATTATCCTCTTTCGAGGGGTTAGTCTCATCAAACGAAACATGTATGGATTCTTCAATGGTAAGAGTACGTTTATTGAAAATTCTAAAAGCTTTACTTGATAGAGAATATCCCAGAAAAATACCTTCATCGGACTTCTCATCAAACTTACCAAGGTTGTCCTTACCGTTGTTGAGAACGAAGCATTTGCATCCGAAAATGTGGAAGAAAGATATGTTGGGTTTCCTTCCCTTGAACAACTCATAAGGGGTCTTCTTGAGAATAGGTCGAATATTGACACGGTTACTTACAAAACACGCCGTGCTAACCGCATCCGCCCAAAAATATTTAGGAAGATTCGAGTCGCTAAGCATTGTCCTTGCAAGTTCCACTAGTGCCCTATTCTTCCTTTCTACGACACCGTTTTGTTGAGGAGTCTTTGGTGCGGAAAAGTTGTGAGAGATTCCATGCTCTTCACAAAAATCTTCAAATGATGAATTTTGAAACTCGCCACCATGGACACTTCTTATGGAAACAATTGAGAGTGACTTCTCATTTTGAATTTGCTTGGCATACTTCTTGAATGCTTTAAAAGCATCACTTTTCTGAACTAAAAACAAAGTCCAAGTATATCTAGATAAATCATCAACAATAACTAGTGCAAAAACGTTACCTCCGAAGCTTTTTGTTCTTGATGGACCGAAAAGATCCATATGTAACAATTGGAGTGGTCTTGTAGTAGATATCACTTTCTTGGTCTTGAAGGATGTTTTGGTTTGCTTCCCTTTTTGACATGCGTCACAAAGCTTATCCTTGATAAACTTCATCTTTGTAAGACCAATAACTAGATCATGCTTTAATAGTTTATTCAAGTGCTCCATGTGAATGTGAGCAATCCTCTTATGCCAAAGCCATGCATCGTTGTTGTTTGCCATTAAGCATTTCACCTTCAAGACAGAGTCATCAAAAGAAATCATAAAAATGTTATTAAATCGTTTACCTTTTAGCAAGAGTTCATGAGTGACTTCGTGTTCTATCAAACATTCCTCCTTTGTGAAGTTGATTCGGAACCCTTTGTCACACAATTGACTTATGCTAAGAAGGTTGTGTTTAAGGCCTTCCACATAAAGGACGTCTTCGATGATTGTATGAGGAGATGCACCATTGGTTCGACCTCCAAGAATTCTTCCTTTATTATCATCACCGTAAGTAACGTATCCTTTGGCCTTAAATGTTAGACTTGAAAATTTGTTGATGTCGCCCGTCATATGCTTTGAACAACCGCTATCGAGATACCATTGCATAGAAGTTGTTTTCAAGCATACCTACAAAACAAAGTCAAGTTTTGTTAGGTACCCAAATTTCTTTGGGTCCTTGATAGTTAGTACCCTTTTCAACCCACACATAATGCCCTTTAGCAACACCAATGTTGCGCACATAGCAAGCATTAGGTGTATGGCCTTTGATTCCACAATAAAAGCAAATAGGTTGAAATTGAATTTTGAATTTAGGAACATATTTTTGTTTCTTAATAATCCTTTTCTTTTTATGAATTTGATGTATAGTTTTAACATTGTTAGTCTTTTCCTTAACAGTTTGTTCACTAGCTTTTACGAAAATGGTTTCACTTGTGCTTGGTTTGGAAAACTTAGAATATCCTAGGCCACTTTTATCATTTGGATATCTTTAGTGCCTAAGAATTTCCTCCAAGCCAATTTGACCTTTTTCATATCTTTCTAAAACTCTTTTGATTTGAACAATTTGAAAGGACAATGACTCACAATTTTTACATGTAAGGCTTTGTTTTTCATCCTTTATCTTTTGTTTTTCATCTTCAATGTATTTTTCAAAAGATTTATTTTGTCCTTCTAAGGATAATATTTTCTTCTTTTGAGATGAAATATTTTTGTACAAAGTCTTACATTCCTTAAGAAGTTCATCTATGACTTCTTGTGCATCATTTTCATAAATAGAAAAGTTACTACTAACCTCGTCATTTTCTTCATCGGAGTGATGTGACGCCATTAATGCCATATTTTCACATTCGTCGCTTTCCGATTCCGATGAGGAGCTAACTTCATTGTCATCCCACGCGACATAAGCCTTTTTATTCTTGAAGTCCTTCTTGCCTTTGAATCCTCCTTTCTTCGCAAGTCTTGGACAATCCGGTTTTATGTGACCTTGCTTTCCACATTCATAGCATGTAACTTCTTGATTCGATGTGGATGCATCCTTCTTCCTGAAATGTTTATTCTTTTTAGGAAAAGAAGAATTATTATTTTTGTTAAAAAACTTACCAAGCTTCTTAACAAGAAGCATGAAGTTCTCATCTTCGGAGATCTCGTCATCTTTGTCATCCTTGTCGCTCCCACCAAATGACACCTGGTCAAAAGGGGTACAGACGCGAACGGTCGGCAAAGAAAGAAAGAATGAAAAGAGTCGCCAGCTAGGCATTTTTATCCCGAAGGAAAGGTAATGCTGCATAAACCTAAGAAACGATGGATAAGACGGTTGCGAACCAGAGAGACTGAGAAAGGGGGTTGGTTACAACCTGGGAAGGTATTAGCACCCAGATTGTCCGTTGTACTCGACGGGATCCACGCTTGAAAGATTTGTGTTTTAAAGGGGTAGTGTCAGTGCAATCTATGTATCAAAGCTGGAAAGAATACAAGTGTCAGTGTCAAAGAAAAGTGAAGTGAATAAAAGTGTCAGTGCAAGGAAAGAGTGTGAAGCTCAAGACTATGAGGCTTAATGAGTAATGCTGGAAGGAGGGGGAATATATAGAGACTTTTGTTCAATAACTGTTAAGTTATGCCTACGTATCCTCTCGTGCAATGAGGAAGTCAGAACACCGTAGTTCGAGCCAAAGAGACTGAAAGATAAATTGACTTGTGAACTTCTTGCTTGTCTATGCTCAAGTGTATGACCTATCTGGCTCAGGTGCAAATTGTCTTGCATTAGACAAAAGAAGCGATTTCTCGTTTATGAGTGAATGAGATGAGAAAAGAATCCCGGAGGAGACGATTATTGTTTGTTTTTGTATTTTCAATTTTTTATTGCCTTTTGAAGTTTTTCATAAGTTAATGAGCTCAAGCCTAAACCAAGGGTTAGTAAACTCATCACATCTTCCCTCTGATTAGGGGTAATGAGAATACCTTAAGTGTGAAGTAAACACCTCACACTTAATCACCATGATGTAGGATTAAGATCATTAACCTACTTGAATTTATTTAGATGTTTTTGTGGTTTTTGTTTAGTGTTAAGTAATGAGTTTAAGCCATAATCAAGGATTTAATGGACCCATTACACCATCCTAATAGAAGGATAATAGATGAGAACATTTAGGCTGAGGAAGGCTCCTCAACTTAATCCATGATTAGGGATTAACCTCATGACAAAACAAAGCCTTTATTAAATGGATTTTAGTTAATGGTAAGATTAAGAAATGAGTTTTATGGTTTGTAAGACAACTTGAGGGGGACTTGTCCATTAACACTAGGGTTAGTCCTTCTTAACCAATTAAGGAATAATTAGAACCCTAATGCAAGGCCCAAGTTACAAGCTTAATGTCTTAGTGATTATTAAGATGGATTGATTAAAGGATTTAAACACATTAAAGGTTTAACACTTAGGATTAAAGTTATACACTCCATCCTAATAGAAGGATGCAGGCATAACCCTAATCACAAAGCCTTAAAACCTTTAAGGTTTAGTCCTTGATTATGAGATGAGAAGAGAAGACACAAAGATGACACAAATGTAAAAGCTAAATGGGGGACTAATCAAACCCTAATAGTTATCATGCTTGGAGATCCTAGGGTTTATGAGGCTTAAGAGAGAAAGAATCTTCAAAGAACCACCAAGATGAGGAGCAGATGAAAGGAGGAAGAAGCAAAGAGAAGCAAGACAACTTGCTTCACTTAAGAAGACAAGTTGCCTGAAGAAAGAAAGTAAGAGATGAACATGAATGAGCAAGCTCACTCTAATACAAAGATAAAATGCAGTAATGATGCAAGAGAGATGAGAAGAGATTGTGAGAAGTGAAGGCAAATTCACTTCTCAAATTACTTACCACCTGAAAAGATTAGCAAAAGAAATGAGATGCAATGCAAATGAGATGAAATGTCATGATGCAAACCAAAGTCAGAAGCATAAACATGATTTCAATGATGCTAAGAAATGATGCAAACACATGACAAAAGATGAGAATGATCAAACAAGCATAAGGATGAAAATGAGGCATGCTTTGAACCATAAGAATCCATGAATGCTTATGAAATGAAATGAACATATAACATGGCAACAAAACGATGCAATGATCAAACATGATTCTAATATGTCCTAAGATGTATTATGAATCATGTGGATGCACAAAATGTCATGGCAAGTTATTGGATGCAAGCAAATGAGAGGTGGATGCAAAGGAAAGCACAAATTAGGGTTTACATACAACATGCATCACAAAAATCCAAAACCAGAAGCAAATGACATGACAAAAAATTGAAAATGGGATCAAAGGAACCCTAAACCTACACAAGTTCACTGCCCAAAGGAGGGGATCTAACTCTTAACCTAGTGCAAGTTATGATTTTCTCAAGTCAATTAGGGTTTTAAGGTACCTCATCATGAAAAATGCAAAACAAATTGAAAATGGATGATCAATTCAAACCAATTTTATCCTATAAACTACATGCTATGAGGGATGCAATGCAAGAAAAACCATCATCAAACTCTCAATGGTTAGGCAGAATGGATTTTTCAAAGTTTGCACAAAAATATTGCCTAAAAATGAATTTAATTCCAATGAAAATGATCAAAAGGCATCAAGAACCAAAAAGAAATTTGCTTTGAGAGTTTGATAATGTTTCTAAATGTTTTAAGATTCAATGTGAATTTTTTTGTGATTTTTAAATACCTAAATGCATTTTTAATTAATTAATTTTCATTAACTAATTAAAAATAAACATTTAAATTATTTAAAAATGATTTTTAATGCAAAAATAAAAAATAAAAATATTTTCAGAATGAGAAAAATATTTAGAACCTTGATGCAAAAAATGAAAATTTTTGGATGCATTTTGCTATTTTAAATAATTCGTGCAAATAAAATGGAAAAGAAATGAATAAAAAATTAAAATATGAGAAGTATGCAGGATGAAGAGTCCAGATTGATTCTGGGTTTGAGACCATTGACTTGGTGCCACATCCAAGGGCCCAAGTTCAAACTTCATTAATCCAGATTAATTAAATAAATAAACCTAAATTAAAACTAATCATGAGATCCAGGCCACACAAACACGCGCGGGAAGGATCAATCGCATGGCCCAGATTCAAACCTTGCCCTAATCCCAGATTAAGCCCTAATTACATTCAGGTCACCGGAGAAGAGCTCTGGTCGTCTTCTCCGGTGACAACCCTCCCTGAGAAATTCAATCTCACTCTCTAGGTCATTTCTGGATCTCTAAAGCTCCAGATCACTTCCTCTCTCCATTCTAAACCCAACCCCCACCCTCAAATGGAATTTATTTCTAACCATTAACAAGATTCAAAGCAAGGTACGAAAATGGCAGAAATTTCAGACAAGCCATACATGCTCAAATTCTCATCATTTTCAAAAGTTTAAAGCTCAACATGCTCAGGGGATCACACTTAATCATTTAATAACTTAAAATAGAGCTTCTGGAAAAAGATATTCGCATGGCTACCTGAGATGGAGCTTTCAATCCAGGAGCTTTCTGACTGCTTCCTTGCTTCAAAATGACTCTAATGATTTTCCTGAGGAAGCTTTGAGGCATAGTTGGAGTGTGTTGTGGCTAGTTTGCGAGATTGATGGAGTTCTGTTCATAGAGGGTGGAAAATCGTGTTTGAGTTTCAAGGACTTTCAAGGCAAGGTGAAGGGTGGTTTATGCTCTATGAAGCTTTTCTGAATGAATGGTGAAGTTGGTTTTGAGGTTTGATGATTGTGTGATGAGATTCGAAGAAAAGTGCATAAGAGGAGAGTTTTGTGAACTATGGCTTATGAGAGAGATCAGGTTGTGTTGTGCTATGTGTTGAGTCTCATTTTGTCCATGTATCAAGCTTGGATAGGTCAGAGAGTTGTTGCTGGCCTAGCTTGATTGGTATGGGTCTTTTTGCATAAAGTCAACTTTTTGTGTAAGAGAGGTATGGGCCATTTCAGTCAAGGTACAAGGCATGTCTTGGCTGCAGCTTGAATCAAGGAGAACCATGGAAATGAATTAGAGGCAATGCAACAAGTGGATTAGGGTTTGTGTGAGGTTTTGCAACTTTTGCAAAGTTTGGCCCTTTTGTGATTACTTGAAGCATAAGTCATGAAAATGGGCAATTCTTTGGTGCATTCTGATTTTTAGGTCATGGTTCATGTTTGTGCAAAGGTTAGAAGTCACATTGAAGTCACATTTTGCCTTGGCAAGAGGTTTTGCAACTTTGCCTCTTTGGTGTAAAACTTGAAATTATGTGATTTTGTCCAACTTTGGCAAGCCATAACTTTTGATCCATAATGAATTAGAATGAGTTCTTGTACTTTTTGAAAAGGGAATGATCCATTCTACAACTTTAATTACCAAAGTTTTCTCATTTGAAGCATTTTTGAATCAATTTGAGGAGGTTGAAAAACTTTCCCAAAATGGCAAGTTTACATTACAAGTCACTTTCCCAAAAAGGCAATTTTGCAAATGGCTTGAAATTCTTCAATTTTGTGAACTTCTAACATCTTCTATGATCAAATAAAGATCATACACATTCAAAATGATGGAGAACACCCTTTGGTTGTGTCATTGGGGGCCTCAAATGCCCTGATTTTGCACTGACTTGCTCAAGAAGTCAACTCTTGATCAGATGCCTTCCCCATGGAATTTCTTCATGAAAATTGATATGCATGATCCCTATACCCTATAGAGACCAATAGAAACAAGAATGACCAAAAATTTTGGAGTTATGGCCTCTGAAACCAAAACCCTAATTTTAGGTCATCTGTGCAGTTAAACCTGGCTCTGCTTCCATGCCTTTCTCAGTTCTTGTGATTCTTTGACTTCCTTGACTTGGTGAGGATATGATATGATGTTTGAACATACATGGACCCCTTTGAAGTGATTAATAACCTTTGGAATGGCTCAGATGGCTCAGGGATGGCTCAGATCACAAACCCTAGATGCAGATGACTTTGAACCAATGCAGTGAAACAAAAATGTGGTATGAGATGCTATGATTGAACTTATGCAAATGAAAATGAAAATGATCACAAATGAGATGCTGTGATGCTGTGTTTATAAAGTGCGGGCGACGGAGGACGACCGTCGAGCAGAGGACGACTGCTGGGGATGAAGCAATGACGGGGACGACCGATATGCTGGGGATAAAAGAGATTATGATGGGGACGACCATCAAGACTTTCTGGGGATTATAGGTAAATGATGGGGACGGCCATCGGGTTCAAGGCATAAATGACATAAATGATGAGGTACGGTCATCAAAGGTGAAGGACGTTCACCTAGCAAGGGACGGCTGCTCTGTTGGGGATAAGATGAGGGACGGTCATCTAAGGTGAAGGACGATCACCTGGCAAGGTACGGTTTCCAAAAGTATCGCGACATAGGACAAATTCCGGATAAAAAGGTCGACAATGAGGACGGCCATCAGATAAGCATGATGAAGGACGATCATCGAGAGGTGAAGGACGATCACCTAGCAGGGCATGGCTGCTCTCAGGGTTCATCATGTCATAGGACGAATGCCAGATAACAAGATCAACGATGGGGACGACCATCGGATAGAATGATGAAGGACGATCATCAGGAGGTGAAGGACGATCACCTAGCAGGGGACGGCTGCTAAAAATGTCACGACATAGGACGAATGTCGGATAGAAAGGGGTTCTAATGAATAGAGACTCCACTGGGGGTGATAAAGGACGATTATCAAAAAGGTGAAGGAAGATCACCTGGCAGGGTACGGCTGCCGTAAGGTATCATGACATAGGACGAATGTCAGATAGAAAGGAAATAATTCACTGGGATTTGCTGGGACTCTTCTAGGGAACAGTAGACACAGACGGGTGTCTAAATTCAAGAAGACATAAGTGTTTGACACGGTGCATAGATTAAAGATGCGGACGAGCATCCTTAAGACCATGATACAGACAAGTATCAGTAGAAACAAACGCTTGACGCATGTTCAGAGATGATGATACGGACGAGTATCAACTGGTTAATAAGGAACACGGACGAGTGTTGATTCTGAGAGAATTCAGGTGGCATATATATAGGGTACGGACGAGTATCTGTATGAGTAAAAAGTGATGAGTGAGACATAGACAAGTATTTAACTTGCTAGGGAAAGCATGACACGGACGAGTGCCAGAAAAAGTGTATTATAAACAAGTACTTGATTTCCAAAGTGTTTAGGCAACTATGCTGGGTGGGACACGGACGGATGTCAAGGAATTGTATAAATATGTACACATGTGTTGTGAGTGAAAAGGGGACGCTTTGGCTTTCCGCTGGGGATATGGCACAGATGAGTGTCAAGAAGTCTCTGTAATTTATAAGTATTTGTTTGTAGAGAACGCTCGGGCGACTTTACTGGGGAATGATGACACAGACGAGTGTCGAAAGGAGCATGTAACTGTATTTGTGAATGTAATACTTTGGCTTTCTGGTGGGGAATTTGGGAAATATTCTGTATACTGTTGATGGATGGTCATTTTTTATAAGTGTTTAGTTCGACACATGGCTTACAATTATGCAATATGTTTGCTTTTTGCCGTAATGTTCCGTATTAGACGGAATGCCACGCTCTGTGGGGAAAATATGATGCGAATGTTATGATTATGCAAAGATACCGATCGGGGATTCGGATCCCGCTGCTGTGGAGATCTCTGGCTGATCTGCTTGAAGTGGATTTCCCAGCTGGGGATAAGATCATTGGTAGATCTGACATATATGACTCTGCTTGGGGAAGTAGGTCATTGATAAACCTATCTTGGTAATGAGAGAACCAGCTGGGGTTTGTAGAAGCTTTCTTCACTCTGTTGTGAGATCTTCAGGCGTTGCTCTTCTGGATAGAGGCTGAAACTCTATGGGGAGATGGTTCCCGGTCTTTGCACTTGGTTGAGGAGGAATGATGACTGGCAACTCAGCTGGGAAGAAAGCACCTCCGGTGCTAACCGGGAGATAGACTGAGCAGATAATGATTAGACAACTTGTTGGGGAGAAGCCTTCATGCCCCCTGTTGTGCTCTGAACACCTGCAATCCTGTAAAGACAAAGAAACGTACAAGCATCCCGAGATATTCCTTATTGGATTCCGTCATAGGAGTTTAGGCAATCCTAGGAGCAAATATATTTCCTGTAAGCATGTATTCTTTAGAGAGGAAGCATCTGTATTTATGCGAATCAATATCTTAAAGACATCGGACATTTTTGCAAACGATAAAATAAAATGTACGAGACAAAACATGACTGAAAATCTGATTTTATTAATTCATGTGCCCTGAATTGGCAAGATACAGTCAAAGAAACGGATCCCCTGAAATGAGGAAATCATTACAAATTGAGAAACAACAAGGTGTTGGCAATGTTGGCGACGCTTCGAGGAGCTTCCCTTTTGCTGTGACTCGTATGACATTGACGTTCTTCTCATCTTGCTTTCTGAAGAAGGCTGATTCTGACTGATGCTCGAACCCTTCGGAGCTTGCCAGGTTGTAAGTGGTACAGAAGAATTCAAAATGCAGTTGTCCGCTTATTCCCTTATTTTGCGTGGATCGCCCTTTCGGGTTTTCAATCCACCGGGATCCCCTTTTTTGCCTGAGTTGTCCAATGCAGCTTTTCAACTCAGCGGGTGTACATTTTTATTTATTTTCCCTTACTTTTGCCCGAGTCTTTTTATTCTGTTTTTTGACTCGCCGGGATGCCCTATTTTTGCCTGGACTTACATTCTGTTTTTATGTCCAGCGGGTCCTTTTATGCGAAGTATTTTTTAACTGCATCTGAATTCACAGGGGACAGGAAGTCTTCACCATCCATAGTACTGAGCATTAAGGCTCCACCGGAGAAAACTTTCTTTACTACGAACGGACCATCATAATTCGGAGTCCACTTGCCCCTGTGATCTGTATGAGGAGGGAGGAGTCTTTTCAGCACAAGATCTCCTACTTGGTACTCTCGGATCCTGACTTTCTGATCGAAGGCTTTCTTCATCCTTTTTTGATATAACTTCCCATGACAAATCGCAGCTAATCTCTTTTCTTCGATCAGACTCAGTTGTTCGTATCGGGATCAGACCCATTCTGCTTCATTCAGTTTAACATCCATTAGTACCCGCAAGGAGGGTAGTTCAACTTCAACAGGTAGGACTGCCTCCATACCATACACAAGCCGATACGATGTTGCCCAAGTGGATGTTCGGATTGACGTACGGTACCCATGCAAGGCAAACGGTAGCATCTCATGCCAGTCTTTGTATGTAACTACCATCTTCTGCACAATCTTCTTGATATTCTTGTTAGCTGCCTCAACAGCGTCATTCATCTTTGGCCTGTAAGGAGAAGAATTGTGGTGTTGGATCTTGAAGTCTCGGCACAGTTCTGCCATCATTTTGTTGTTTAAATTGGAACCATTATCAGTAATGATTCGCTCGGGCACTCCATACCGACAGATGATATCTCTCTTCAGAAATCGGGCTACCACTAGTCTTGTAACATTTGCATATGAAGCTGCTTCAACCCACTTGGTAAAATAGTCAATGGAAACCAGGATGAATCGGTGGCCATTTGAAGCAGTCGGTTCAATCTTGCCAATCATATCAATCCCCCACATGGCAAAGGGCCAAGGGGAAGACATCACATTCAAAGGATTGGGAGGTACATGCACTTTATCCGCATAAATTTGGCATTTATGGAATTTCCTGGCATAAGCACAACAGTCTGCATCCATTGTGATCCAATAATAGCCTGATCTTAGCAACTTTTTAGCCATTGCATGCCCTCCAACATGGGTACCAAAGGATCCTTCATGCACCTCGTGCATCAGCAAGTCTGCCTCTGCCCTATCAACACATCTGAGGAGTACCATATCAAAGTTTCTCTTGTACAAGGAACCATCAGTATTCAAGAAGAAACTACCAGCTAGCCTTCTTAATGTCTTCTTGTCATTGGATGATGCCCCAGGTGGGTATGTTTGAT
This sequence comes from Lathyrus aphaca, assembly GCA_963966055.1. Classification (NCBI taxonomy): domain Eukaryota; kingdom Viridiplantae; phylum Streptophyta; class Magnoliopsida; order Fabales; family Fabaceae; genus Lathyrus; species Lathyrus aphaca. The sequence goes on along the minus strand of OZ014519.1, from coordinate 734,523,562 downwards.
CCTCCAAGAAGCATTTGATATCATGGAACCAAGGCTTATCATCTTTAACAACATCTGCTGAGAACATGTATGCTGGTCTGTCAAGTCTGGATACTGATATCTGAGGCACAAAGTTGGCAGCTTGAACTTTGATCATGGATGAAATGGTAGCCAGAGCTTCTGCAAACTGATTTTCATCTCGAGGGGTATACTCAAGCCTGACTGTTGTGAAGAAAGTCAACAACCTTCTTGTATAATCCCGGTAAGGTATCAGATGATCTTGGTGGGTGTACCATTTGCCGTTGGTTTGATTGATTACCAGAGCTGAATCTCCGAACACATTCAAGGTCTTGATCTTGAGGTCAATGGCTTCCTCAAGACCCATAATGCAAGCTTTGTATTCAGATTCGTTATTAGTGCAGTTAAAGGTGAGCTTTGCCGAGAAAGGCATGTTAACTCCTTTAGGTGTAATGAGTACTGCACCAACACCACGACCATTCATATTAACGGCCCCATCAAACATCATAGTCCATTCTTCTTCTGGGTCAGGCCCTTCAGTGTGAACAGGCTCTTCATGATCTTTTGCTTTTATGAACATGATGTCCTCATCGGGGAAGTCAAATCTCATAGGCTGGTAATCATCAATAGGTTGCTCAACAAGATAATCAGACAATACACTGCCTTTGATGGCTTTCTGAGATGTGTAATGAATGTCATACTCTGTGAGGATCATTTGCCATCTTGCAACCCGCCCGGTAAGAGCTGGCTTCTCAAATATGTACTTAACTGGGTCCATTTTTGAGATCAACAAAGTGGTGTGGGTCAACATATACTGCCTCAGTCGGCGAGCAGCCCACGCTAAAGCACAGCAAGTTTTCTTGAGCAGTGAATAACGTTGTTCACAGTCGGTAAACTTTTTGCTTAGGTAGTATATTGCATACTCTTTTCGACCAGACTCATCATGCTGGCCTAACACACACCCCATTGACTCTTCTAATACTGTCAAGTACATAATTAGAGGTCTTCCTTCAACTGGAGGCATAAGGATCGGAGGCTCTTGTAAGTATTCCTTGATTTTGTCAAAAGCTCTCTGGCAGTCTTCATTCCACCTGATTGTTCGTTCTTTTCTTAACAGCTTGAACAAAGGCTCACAGGTTGCTGTAGGGTGAGATATGAACCGTGAAATGTAGTTCAATCTACCTAAGAAACCCCGAACTTCTTTTTCAGTCTTCGGTGCAGGCATTTCTTGAATGGCTTTGACTTTATCAGGGTCAACTTCAATTCTTTCTCACTTACAATAAATCCCAGCAGCTTACCGGATCGCACCCCGAATGTGCACTTGTTGGGGGTTTAACTTCAGTTGGTATTTCCTCAGACGCTTGAATAACTTCAACAGATTTACCAGGTGGTCTTCTTCTGTGAGGGACTTGGCAATCATGTCATCCACATAACATTCAATTTCTTTGTGGATCATGTCATGGAATAATGTTACCATTGCCCGTTGATAGGTTGCACCAGAATTCTTCAGTCCAAATGGCATCACCTTATAACAGAATGTGCCCCAGGGTGTGATAAAAGTTGTCTTCTCCATGTCTTCAGGTGCCATCTTGATCTGATTGTATCCTGAAAATCCATCCATGAAGGAGAATACCGAGAACTGAGTCGTATTATCAACCAATACATCAATGTGAGGTAAAGGGAAGTCATCTTTCGGGCTGGCTCTGTTCAGATCCCGGTAGTCCACACACATCCTCACCTTGCCATCTTTCTTAGGCACAGGTACAATATTAGCAACCCACGGCGGATAGCTAGTCACAACAAGGAACCCGGCGTCCCACTATTTTTGTACCTCTTCTTTAATCTTCATTGCCATATCTGGGCGAGTACGGCGCAGTTTCTGTTTCACCGGTGGGCAGTCTTCTTTCAGAGGTAGCTTGTGCATGACAATGTCGGTGTCCAACCCTGGCATATCCTGATAAGACCAAGCAAAAACATCCACATATTCTCGAAGCATGGCAATCAGTTGCTCTTTCACTGAATCTTGTAAGCAGGCCCCGATCTTGACTTCTTTCACTTCTTCTTCTATACCAAGATTAACCGTTTCGACCTCCTCCTGATGAGGAGTGATAACCTTCTCCTCTTGTCTCAACAACCTAGCTAGCTCTTCATGTAGCTCATAATCTTCTTCAACCCCTTCATCGACTTGATTGATTGGATTGTCAAAGTCATACGAAGTCATAGCTGTGTTGTTGTCGGTGCAATCTGAAAGGCACTCTCTGCAAGGGTTTAGATTGTTTATTTTAGTGATCAATTTTAATCTTGTTTAGAAAAGTGAAAGATGAAGTTATTTATTTTGAAAACATTGCCATTTTATTTTTGTACAAAAAGAAAAAATGAAAAGACAGTGAGCGAAAAAAGAGACTTGTTTGCAAAAGGTGTTCGATATTCATTGATTGATCTATTTGCACAAAATTACAAGATGGCCCGATTACAAAATGAGTCTTGTCATCTTGGGCAAGATGCAAGAGTTGATGCATGCTTAAAAATACAGGAAATAATAGTTACTTTGCAGGAGTAACCCTTATAATTTCCTGGGAAGACCAGTTAAGGACTTGGCTCCCCGGGATCCTTGGACGTATCCAGCTCTCCAGGTTGCGGTCGCTTTCCTCCTCGTCTTCCAAGTTGTTTACTGCATCCGGGGTGAGCATTCCCCCGCTGACAAAATTGGGCTTCTTGGCAGCCTCTGATTGATCTTGTTGAGTTGGTTTGTAACCCAACCCAAATCTGTCTTCCTTCTTTTCCACGGGCAGCAGCTTGCCCCAGCCTTGGGCAGTACCCTCTTCAACAACCTTCCGGGCTTGTTGATATGACGTTATGGAGGTTCCCAGTACAGCAGATGCTTCATTAATGTTTAGGGCCTCAAACCCCTGGCTCATAGTTTCATGGATTTCTCCATCCATCTCTATGTACTTATACGTAGCCAGATGGCTAACAAAGATGTCTTCTTCCCCACAGATGGTGATGATCTGGCCTTCCCACTCGAATTTCAGCTTCTGGTGAAGGGTAGACGTAACAGCGCCAGCGACATGGATCCAGGGTCTACCCAACAAACAGCTATAGGCCGGCTGAATGTCCATCACATAGAAGGTAATTTTAAAAGTCTGCGGGCCAATCATCACAGGCAGATCAATCTCCCCCAGTACTGATCTTTTAGAGCCATCGAATGCTCTCACCACCAAATTACTCGGGCGCAGGGCCAAGCCATCATACTCTAGCTTTACTAAGGCTTTCTTTGGCAGAACATTGAGCGACGACCCAGTGTCCACCAGTACATAAGATAAAACAGCACCTTTGCATTCTAGGGTGATGTGTAAAGCCTTGTTGTGGTTACGTCCCTCAGTTGTTAAGTCAGCATTGGTAAAACCCAGTCCATGACTGGTGTTGACATTTGCTACCACAGTTTCTAGCTGATTAACGGTAATCTCCTCTGGCACATATACTGCGTGCAGGACTTTCAGTAATGCATTCCTGTGAGCTTCAGAACACATCAACAGTGATAATATGGAGATTTTTTAGGGAGTTTGGTGAAGCTGATCCACCACCTTGTAATCACTTCTCTTTATGATTCTCATAAACTCGTCTACATCTTGTTCAAAAGACGTCTTCTGAGTTTCTTTGATAGCTGGCTCTTCAAGCACCACACTCTTTCCATTTGCTTTGGCAGCAGCTTCTGCTTCAGCATTAGGCTTTTGAGTTTGTGAGGCAAAAAGGCGTCCACTTCTGGTGAAGCCTCTGCCTCCCCCAACATTATCAATTTGTGGAGAAGAGGTTGAAGAATCCAAAGTGATTTTCTCCCCGTTGCAGTAAAGATCAGAGCCATAATGCCAAGGTATGGCATTACTGCTTTCATATGGAACTGGTCCAGGCACCGTAATGATAACTGGACTGACTGCTGCAGAGGAGGGTATTGTGATGGTGTGTGGATCGTAGTAAATTGTGACTGGTGACCTGGCAGGAGGTGCCACTGTTTGTTGCTGAAAGTTGCTATTTGGAGGAACAATTGATGGATCATAGTAGATGGTGACTGCTGAGATATCTTCATTAATTTCTGCTGATGTTGTAGAAGATTCGGCTGAATAAATGGATGTTGATGTTGTAGAAGAAAGGGTTGTTGACATTTGATTTGTTGAAGTGATGGACGGAGCCATTGCTGATGATATTGATGAATCGGTAGGAATGATCGTTGTTGCTGTTGTAGAAGAATAAGGAATTGTTGTCAAAGGAATTGCTGGATTTGTAGACGCCGTTGTTGAGATCTGAAGTATGCCATCTTTGATAAGACCATCTATGCCGCTTCTTAAATTATCACACCCGTTGACTGCAATGTTGCAATACCCACAACCGAGCTCACACCCGGGAAACACCTGGCACTCTAGAAGCTGAGCTTTAATTTCGACCAGAGGTGTCCGAATTTGTGCAACACTGTTGATCAAGGTAGATGGTTTGTCTTCCTCAATGGCATTAATCCTCGGCCCGCCATGATGAGGCATAGGATTCTTGTTGACATTTGGAGGGGGTGCAAAGTTGAGGGCTTTAGAATCCACCAGATCTTGGACTTTCATTTGCAAGGCCCTGCATTTTTCCGTATTATGGCCAGGTGCATTGGAGTGGAAAGCACATCTGGCGTTGACATCATAATTCCTTGGGAGATTGGAGGGATCTGGTGGTGCCAATGTCCTTAACTCAACCAAGTTGAGTTTCAGGAGTTGTGGCAATAAGGCAGCATAGGGCATAGGGATAGGGTCAATCACCCTGCTTGCCTGTGATGGTCTTTGCTGAAAGGGTCGTCGTTGTTGATTGCTGTTGCTATTGTTATAGGTTCTCTGTGGTGGATACTGGGCTTGCTGTTGATAATGTGGTTGTTGTGGTTGATATGCTGATTGTTGGGGAATCGGAGTTGGAATAGTGACAGCTGCTACTGATCTGTGAACATACTGAGGTCTGCCCCTGTTGGCATGAATGGCATTTGTCTCACCGGTTCTTCAGGGTCCCACAAAAGGCTTCCTGGGATTACTGGACGAACTTGCACCATTATCGGAAATTTTGCCCATTTTTAATAGGCTTTCAATTCTTTCTCCAACTATAACTACGTAAACAAACCTGGTGGAAGAAAAGGCAGCCAGTCTGTCAATATACGTTCCTTGCAAAGTATTCATGAACATGTCGGCCATTTCTCTTTCCGACATGGGTGGTTGGACAGCAGCAGCAAGCTGTCTCCACCTTTGGGCATATTCCCTGAAGCTTTCTCTGGAGGACTGAGACATTCCCATTAGGAGGGTCCTGTTGGGAGCCATGTCCAGGTTATATTGGTACTTCTTGATGAAAGCTTCAGCTAAGTCCTTCCAGCACCTGATAGTAGCTCTGGTCAAGTGTGAATACCACTCTCTTGAAGCCCCAGTCAAACTGTCTTCAAAGTAGAACATCCACAGCTTCTCATCCATGGTATATGCCTTAAGTCTTCCCAGAAAAGACTGCAGGTGAGTTCGTGGATGTCGCTCCCGACAAATGAAACCAGGGTCATATGAAGGTACAGACGCGAATGGTCGGCGAAGGGAACAGTGAGAACACACAGCCGTGAACTCACTGGAGATGAAAAGAGTCGCCAGCTAGGCATTTTTATCCCGGAGGAAAGGTAATGCTGCATAGACCTAGAAAAGATGGATAAGACGGTTGCGAACCAGAGAGACTGAGAAAGGGGGTTGGTTACAACCTGGGAAGGTATTAGCACCCAGATTGTCCGCCGTACTCGACGGGATCCACGCTTAAAAGATTTGTGTTTTAAAGGGGTAGTGTCAGTGCAATCTGTGTGTAAAGAGCTGGAGAAGGATGTACAGGTGTCAGTGTAAGAGAAGTGCAAAGTGTATAAATGATGTGTCAGTGTAAGAACAGGGTGAAATGCTCAAGATCATGAGGCTAAAGAATGAAGCTGGAAAGAGGGGGAATATACAGAGACTTTTGTTCGATAACTGTTAAGTTATGCCTACGTATCCTCTCGTGCAATGAGGAAGTCAGAACACCGTAGTTCGACCCAAAGAGACTGATAGATGAATTGACTTGTGAACTGCTTGCTTGTCAATGCTCAAGTGTATGACCTGTCTGGCTCAGGTGCTTACTGTCTTGCATTAGACGGAAGAAGCAAGTTCCCGATTGTGAGTGAGTGAGATGAGAAAAGAATCCCGAAGGAGACGATTATTGTTTGTTTTTGAGTTTTCAGTCTTTTATTGCTTTTTTGGATTTTTGTCATAGGATAATGAGCTTAAGTCTAAACCAATGGGTTAGTAAACTCATCACATCTTCCCTCTGATTAGGGGTAATGAGAATACCTTAAGTGTGAAGTCAGATTCTCACACTTAATCACCTTTGGTGTAGGATTAAGATCATTAACCTACTTGTGATTATTTAGATGTTTTTGTGGTTTTTGTTTAGTGTTGAGTAATGAGGTTAAGCCATAATCAAGGATTAAACAGACCCATTACACCATCCTAAAAGAAGGATAATAGATGAGAATGTTTAAGTTGAGAAAAACTCCTCAACTTAATCCATGATTAGGGATTAAACCCATGACAAAACAAGCCTTTATTAAGTGGATTTTATTTAATGATATGATGATGAAGTGAATTTTATGATTTGTAAGACAACTTGAGAGGGACTTGTCCATTAACACTAGGGTTAGTCCTTCTTAACCAATTAAGGAAGAATTAGAACCCTAATGCAAGGCCCAAGTTACAAGTGATGTCTTGATGATTATTAGATGAATTGATTAAGAGATTTAAACACCTTAAGGGTTTAATACTTAGGATTAAAGTTATACACTCCATCCTAAGAGAAGGATGCAGGCATAAGCTTAATCACAAAGTCTTAAAGCCTTTAGGGTTTAGTCCCTGATTATGAGGTGAGAAGAGGAGACTCAAAGAGAGACACAAAGGTAAAACTATGGGGGGACTAATCAAAACCCTAATTCATTGTCATGCTTGGTTGGTCCTAAGGTTTGTGAGGTTTTCAAGAGAAATCTTCAAAGGAGCCACCAGGAAGCAGATGAACAGGATCAAGAGAAGCAAAGTGACTTGCTTCATTCAAGAAGTCAAGTCACTTGAAGAAAGAAAGTGGGAGAAGCAAGAATGAGCAAGCTCAAACTCAAACACAAATAGAAATGCAGCAATGGATGCAAGAGAGATGAAAAGAAAAGGTATGAGAAGTGAAGGCAAATCCACCTCTCAAGTTTACTTACCACCTGCAATGTTAGAAAGAAATGCAATGCAATGCAAGATGAGATGAAATGATATGATGCAAGGCAAGACCAAAAGCATGTTGATGATGATTATGATGTTATGAGGTGCTGCAAACATGAGGCAAGACAATGGAGATGCTCATACAAGATCATGAATGCAAGCTAAGGAGCATGAACAAGCATGAAAAGTTATGAATCATACAAGACAAATGACATGGCAAATATGCAATGCAATGATCAAAGATGCTTTATACATGTCTTAAGATGTCAAATGAATCACAAGAATGCACAAAATGCAAAGACAAGTCATGTTATGCAAGAGAATGCAAGAAGGATGCAAAAGAAAGCCCAAATTAGGGTTCATGGATCAAACATCAAACACAAACCAAAAACAGAAGCAAACCTCATGATAAAAAAAAAGGAAAATGGCACCCAAAGAAACCCTAGGCCTATGATGAACCACTGCCCAAAGGGGAGCTCTCAACTCTCAACCAAACTCAAGATATGAATTTCCTAAGTTATTAAGGTTTTTTAGGGTTCTTAACAAAACAAATGCCAAACAATTTGAAAATGCAAGAATAATTCATGGCCTTTTTATCCTTGAAAATACATGCAAAACACAAGACAAAGCAAAAAGAATCAATGTCTCAACCTTCACCAATAGGCAGAAATGAATTTTTGAATCCATGATCAAAATAATGCATACAAAATGATTTAATTCAATGAAAAATTCTTAAAATGCATCAAGATCAAAAAAGAAATTTGGTTTGAAGGTTGGACAATGTTTCTAAATGTCTTAGAACATTTCATGAATTTTTTTGTAATTTTTAAATACCTAAAAGTATTTTTAATTAATTAATTCCCATTAATCAATTAAAAATAATCTTTTAAATATTTAAAAATACATTTTAAATGCTAAAAATGAAAATAAAAATGTTTTTGTGTCATAAAAATTAATGAAACTCAGGATAAAAAATTTCATAATTTTTAAACAAATTTTGCTATTTTAAATAAATTGTGCAATTTTAATGAAAGAAAATGAATTAAAAATCAAAATAAATAAAAGTCAAATGAAAGGGTGGCTGGGATTGAGTCTGGGGAGGGGATGGTTGACTACGCGCGTCATCCAAGGGCTCAAATTCAAACTAACCTAATCCTGATTAATTAAATATTAAAACATAATTATCACTCAATGAAATGATCCTGACCCTTCATACACGCGCGGGAAACACAATCCAAGGGCTCACATTTAAACTTTGCCCTAATTAATTACACTTAACCCTAATCATTTTCAGGCTGCCGGAGAAGACTTCCGGTCGTCTTCTCCGGCCAGCTCTCACCTGAGAAACCTCAAAACCTCTCAAAACGTAACAAAAACAAAATCTATGAATTGGGAAATGATCTCCAGCCTCTCACGAATCAAACCCCTCTCTCAAAACAAATTTATTCTTCCTAAACAAGCTGAATCGAAAGAAAGAAAAACTAGGGCACGCAAGCTTCAGAGACAAATTAAACTCTCAAATCAAAACCATTTCAAAAACTAAGAACATCAGGATGATCAGTGAATCACATAGAACAAGTTTGTAACAAGAAAAATGATTTCTGGAAAAATTATTTTCGAGCTACCTGAGATTTGGAGCTTTCAGTTTAGGAACTTTCTGGCCACCTCTCCTTGTGCAATCTACTCCTTAGAACCTCTTGAGGATGTTTGAATGCTCAAATGGAGTTTAAGTTGGCTTGATGATGAGTTTCGAAAGGAACTGCTTCAGCTTGATCAAAAATGGCAATGGTGTTTCTGGAGGTTTCAGGTCATGATGAATGGTTGTTTGTGATCCTGAGGATGAATGAAGAAGGTCTGGAGTGTTTGTTTGTGTGTTTGTGGTTTGTGGAAGGAGATTCGATTGAAACTGCAAAATGAAGTGAGAAATGGCAGTGAGATGTTCAGGCTGTTTCAGGCTTGGTTCTTAGTTGCTGGGTGATCTATGGAGTGAGGTGAGATGATTGGTGAAGTTGGCTTGAGTGTTTGTATGCTGGACAGAGAGATTCGAAGCAACTTGCAAATGAGAGTGTTTTTGTGAATGTTGTGTATGAATTGGTTTCAGCCTTGTGTGTTATGATGTTTTGCTTGCAAATTGCTTGTATAAACAATGCTGATTGGTCAGAAGATGTGACATGCCCTTTATTGATTGGGATGTTTACTTTTGCAAAATGTCAACTTGGTTGTAAGAGAGGCATGGGCTTGATACTAGGCAAGTACAAGGACTAGGGCTGGCGCAGCATGGCATGGAGAGAAGCTAGGGCTGGTTCAGCATCCAAGAAATCAAGTGGATGAGATGTGATGATAGTTTTTGCAAGTTGTTGCTCTTTTGTTCACATGTGAGAAATCTTGTTATATGAACCATAAAACATGAGCAATACCTAGTCCAATCTGAACTTTATGACTTGTAGAATGTTGGCACATTGGTTAGAGGTGAACTTGAGGCTGCAAAAGTCATTGATCCATGATTTTGCAAAATTCTCACTTAGGGCATGCCTTGAAAATCAATGATTTTAGCCAACTTTGCATTGCCATAACTTTTGATCCAAGAAGAGTTTGATCATGTTCTTGTACTTTTTGAAAAGGGAAAGATGAGATCTACAACTTTCATGACCAAAGTTTTTCCATTTGAAGCCTTTTTGGATCAAGAATCAAGGCTTGAAAAATGACCTAAAATGATGCATTCTTGAAAAGTCAACTATACCCAAAAAGTCAACATTTGCAAAAACCCTAAATTCTTGATTTCTATGAACTTCAACCTTCTTCCATGATCAAATAAAGGTCATATACACTCAAAATGATGAAGATCACCCATTGGTTGGGTCATTGGGGGCCTCAGATGCCCTGATTTTGCACTGACTTATCTGAAAAGTCAACCCTTGATCAGATGACTTCCCCATGGAATTTCTTCATGAAAATTGATATGCATACTCCCTATACCATATAGAGATCAATGGAAACAAGAATGACCAAAAAATTTGGGGTTATGGCCTCTGAAACCAAAACCCTAATTTTTAGTCAACTGTGTAGTTCAAGCTGGCCCTGCATCCACTCAAACCCTAGTTCTTGTGATTCCTCTGCAATTTTGACTTTGAGGAGATGGAATATGATATAGGAACACACATGGACCCCTTTGAGTTGATTGGTTGCCTTTGGAATGGCTCAAGATGCTCTGGGATTGCTCAGATCACAAACCCTAGGTGCAGATGCCTTGAAAGCTATGCAGTGGATCAAAAAAATGAGTTGTGAGATGATATGCTTGTGTTTATGCATATGAGATGATCACAAGCCATGGTGTGAATGGGTGAGGGCAAATTTGGGGTGTTTACAGCTGCCCCTATTCAAACATGAGTTAGCTGTGCAGGATGTAAGCGACGGCTTAACAGGCCAAACAAGATAACTTGTGGTTGAATACCAAAGACAGTCCAAAATTTGCACTCACAGAATGAAGAAGAAAAGGGATATAGATTGTAAAGGCAAAAATAAAGTATATTGTAAAGTATGGGCGACGGAGGACGACCGTCGAGCAGAGGACGACTGCTGGGTAAAGTGGTATGTGAAGCAAAACGATGACGGGGACGGCCGACATGCCGGTAAAGTGCAGGAAATAAAGCGATGACGGGGACGGCCGACATGCTGGGGATAAAAAGTAAAGCTAAGACGGGGACGGCCGACTAGCTGGGGAAAAACAAGTAAAGCTAAGACGGGGACGGCCGACTAGCTGGGGAAAATAGGATATTATGATGGGGACGGCCATCAAGATAAAGCTGCAAAGTTCTCTGGGGATTAATGAAACATGACGGGGACGGCCATCAAGTTCATAAAGTAGGTAAAATAACCAACGATGGGGACGGCCATCGGGCTAAAAAGGAAAAGGGACCACGACGGGGACGGCCATCGGGTTAAAGAATAAATGAAATAAACAGATGATGGGGTACGGCCATCAAAGGTGAAGGACGATCACCTAGCAGGGGACGGCTGCTCTGTTGGGAATAAAAGAAATATGATGGGGACGGCCATCAAAGGTGGAGGACGACCACCTGGCAGGGTACGGCTGCCGAAAATATCAACGATGGGGACGGCCATCGGATAGAAAAGGTCAACGATGGGGACGGCCATCGGACGAGCATGATGGAGGACGACCATCAAGAAGTGGAAGACGACCACTCAGCAGGGGACGGCTGCTCTCGGGGTTTATCATGACATAGGACGAATGTCAGACAACCAAAATCAACAATGGGGACGGCCATTGGATAAAGTGATGAAGGACGATCATCAAAAGGGTGGAGGACGACCACCTAGCAGGGGACGGCTGCTAAAAATCAACGATGGGGACGGCCATCGGATGAGCATGATGGAGGACGACCATCAAGAAGTGGAGGACGACCACTCAGCAGGGTACGGCTGCTCTCAAGGGTATCATAATACAGGACGAGTGTTAGATAAAAAGAAAATTTGTTGGTGATCTACTGGGGATATAGTAAACACGGACGAGCGTTTACATCCAAGAAACAAAAGGTATAAGTGTTTGGCATTGTGTATAGATTAAAGATGCGGACGAGCATCCTTAAGACTATGATACGGACGAGTATCATGTAGAAACAAACTGACACATGTTCAGAGATGATGATACGGACGAGTACCAACTGGTTAACAAAGAACACGGACAAGTGTTGCATCTGAAAGGACTCTTCTGGGGAATAATAGACACGGACGAGTATCTATATTCAAGAAGACATAAGTGTTTGACACGGTGTATGGATTAAAGATGCGGACGAGCATCCTTAAGACTATGATACGGACGAGCATCATGTAGAAACAAACACTAGACGCAATGTTCTGAGATGATGGTACGGACGAGTACCAACTGGTTAACAAAGAACAAAGACTACTGCCGAATCTGTGGGGATATGAGTGATGATGTATACAAGATACGGACGAGTATCTGTATAAGCGTACCATGAGTAGTGAGTATTGTATTGTATAGATGAGTGTTTTAACTGCCGGGGAGAGTGACACGAACGGGTGCCAAGAAAGAAAAGTGTAATATGAACAAGTATCTGCTATACAAAGTCTAGGCGACTGCGCTGGGGATATGACACGGACGGGTGTCAGGGAAGTGTATATAAGTACATGTGAGTGCAAAGAGGGTGCCTTTGGCTTTCTGCTGGTGATGTGACACGGACGGGTGTCAGGACGTATCTGTAATGAGGGTGATTTGTTTGTAAAGGGTATTCAGGCGACCTTACTGGGGAATGATGACACGGACGGGTGCCAAAAGGTGTATATACTGGTGTTTGTGATTTGAGAGGCAACTGCTTTTGCTGGGACTCTGATGGGGATGTTTGTATAATGATGATGAACGGTTTATTATTCACAAGTGTTCAATTCTCAACATGACTTATGATTATGCTATGCATTTGATTTTTGCCGTAATGCTCCGTGTTAGACGGAATGCTACGCTCTGGGGGTGAATATGATGCGAATGCTATGATTATGCAAAGGGGCACGGATCCGGGATTCGGATCCCATTGCTGCGAAGATCTCTGGTCGATCTGCTTGAAATGGACATCCCAGCTGGGTATGAGATCACTGGTAGATCTAATGATGCATCTGCTTGGGGATATATGTCACTGGTTGACATATCCTTGTAATACGGGACCCAGCTGGGGTTTGTAGAAGCTTCCTTCACTCTGTTGTGATCTTCATGCGTTGCTCTTCTGGATAGAGGCTGGAACTCTGTGGGGAAATGATTCCCTGATTTCTGCATCCTGCTGAGGAAGAATAGCTGGTGCTTCAACTGGGGAATGCTGTTGGTAACTCAGCTGGGGAGAGCAATGGGAAGCAACTCAGCTGGGGATAGCAATGAGAGGCAACTCGGCTGGGGATAGAGCATTTCAGATGCTGAGATTGAGTGCATGTCATTTTGGCAACTTTGCTGGGGAAGTGGGCACCTCCCAGTGCCATGTGAGTTGATAATGATTCGCCAGTTTGCTGAGACGTAACTTGCGTGCCCCAGGTTGCGCTCTGGATACCTGCAGTCCTGCAAAGATAAGAAAACGTACAAAAGGTCCCGAGGTATCCCTTACTGGATTCCGTCATAGGAGTTAAGTACTTTCGAGAATGATCACATTCCCTGTAAGCATGTGTTTTTATTTTTAGAGAAAGGCATCTGTACTTATGCAATTGTATTTTTAGAGATATCAGACGACTCTTTGCAAAACATAAATGTAAAAACGAGACATGACTGAAAATCTGATTTTATTAATTCATGTGCCCTGAATTGGCAAGATACAGCCAAAGAAACATATCTCCTGAAATGAGGAGATTGTTACAAATTGAGAAATAAAGTGCTGGCGGTGTTGACGACGCTTTCAAGGAGCTTCCTCTTCTGCTATGACTCGTATGACAATGACGTTCTTCTCGTCTTGCTTTCTGGAGAGAGTTGATTCTGATTGAAGCTTGATCCTTTGGAAGCTTACCAAGTTGTAGGTGATACAGACGAATTCAGAGTGCAGTTGTTCGCTTATTCCCTTATTTTGCATGGATCGCCCTTTCGGGTTTTCAATCCATCGGGATACCCATTTTTGCCTGAGCTGTCCAATGCGGCTTTTCAACTCAGCGGGTGTACATTTTTTCATTTATTTCCCTTATTTTTGCCCGAGTCTTTTATTCTGTTTTTGACTCGCCGGGATGCCCTATTTTTGCCTGGACTTACATTCTGTTTTTATGTCCAGCGGGTCACTTTATGCGAAGTATTTTTTAACTGCATCTGAATTCACAGGGGATGGGAAATCTTCACCATCCATGGTGCTGAGCATCAGTGCTCCACCAGAGAAAACTTTCTTTATGACGAATGGTCCTTCATAATTTGGAGTCCATTTGCCCCTGTGGTCTGTATGAGGAGGGAGGATTCTTTTCAGCACAAGATCTCCCACTTGGTACTCTCGGTGCCTGACTTTCTGATCGAAGGCTCTCTTCATTCTTTTCTGATATAACTGCCCATGGCAGATTGCAGCCAATCTTTTCTCTTCGATCAGACTCAGTTGTTCGTATCGGGACCGAACCCATTCTGCTTCACTCAGTTTAACATCCATTAATACCCGTAGAGAGGGTAATTCAACTTCAACAGGTAGGACTGCTTCCATACCATATACAAGCTGATACGGTGTTGCCCCAGTGGATGTTCTGATTGATGTGCGGTACCCATGCAAGGCAAATGGTAGCATTTCATGCCAGTCTTTGTATGTGATTACCATCTTCTGCACAATCTTCTTGATATTCTTATTCGCTGCCTCAACAGCGCCGTTCATCTTTGGCCTGTAAGGAGAAGAATTGTGATGTTGGATCTTGAAGTCCCGGCATAGCTCTGCCATCATTTTGTTGTTTAAATTGGAACCATTATCAGTAATGATTCGCTCGGGCACTCCATACCGACAGATGATGTCTCTCTTCAGGAATCGGGCTACCACTTGCCTAGTGACGTTTGCATATGAGGCTGCTTCAACCCACTTGGTGAAATAGTCGATGGCGACCAGGATGAATCTGTGGCCGTTTGAAGCAGTTGGCTCAATCTTGCCAATCATATCAATGCCCCACATAGCAAAGGGCCATGGTGAAGACATGATGTTCAAAGGATTAGGAGGCACATGCACCCTATCTGCGTAGATCTGGCATTTATGGCATTTTCTGGCGTAAGCACAACAGTCTGCATCCATCGTGATCCAGTAATAGCCTGATCTTAACAACTTCTTAGCCATGGCATGCCCTCCAGCATGGGTACCAAAAGATCCTTCGTGCACTTCATGCATCAGCAAATCTGCTTCCGTCCTGTCAACACATCTGAGGAGTACCATGTCAAAGTTCCTCTTGTACAAAGACCCATCAGAGTTCAGAAAGAAACTACCAGCAAGCCTTCTCAAAGTCTTCTTATCATTGGAAGATGCCCCAGATGGGTATGTCTGATCCTCCAAGAAGCACTTAATATCATGGAACCAAGGCTTATCATCTTTCACAACATCAGCTGCAAATACATATGCCGGTCTATCAAGTCTTGATACTGAAATCTGGGGTACAAAGTTAGCCGTTTGAACTTTGATCATGGATGAAATGGTAGCAAGAGCATCTGCAAACTGATTCTCGTCCCGAGGGATATACTCAAGCTTGACTGTGGTGAAGAAAGTCAGTAACCTTCTTGTATAATCCCTGTAAGGTATCAGATGATTTTGGTGGGTGTACCATTTCCCGTTGGTTTGATTGACTACCAAAGCTGAATCTCCGAATACGGTCAATGTCTTGATTCTGAGGTCAATGGCTTCCTCAAGACCCATAATGCAAGCTTCGTATTCAGCTTCGTTGTTAGTGCAGTTGAAAGTGAGTTTTGCCGAGAAAGGCATGTGAACTCCTTTAGGTGTAATGAGTACTGCACCAACACCACGACCATTCATGTTAACAGCCCCGTCAAACATCATAGTCCATTCTTCTTCCGGGTCGGGCCCTTCAGTGTGAACAGGCTCTTCATGATCTTTTGCTTTAATGAACATGATGTCTTCATCAGGGAAGTCAAACCTCATAGGCTGGTAGTCATCAATGGGTTGTTCAGCAAGATATTCAGATAGTACACTGCCCTTGATGGCTTTCTGAGATGTGTACTGTATGTCATATTCTGTGAGAATCATCTGCCATCTTGCAACCCGTCCGGTAAGAGCTGGCTTCTCGAAAATGTACTTAACTGGATCCATTTTTGAGATTAATAAGGTAGTGTGGGTCAACATATACTGTCTCAGTCGGCGAGCAGCCCACGCTAAAGCACAACAAGTTTTCTCGAGCAGTGAATAACGTTGTTCACAGTCGGTAAACTTTTTGCTTAGGTAGTATATTGCATACTCTTTTCGACCAGACTCGTCATGCTGGCCCAGCACACACCCCATCGACTCTTCTAATACTGTCAAGTACATGATCAGAGGTCTTCCTTCAACTGGCGGCATAAGGATTGGAGGTTCTTGCAGATATTCCTTGATCTTGTCAAAAGCCTTCTGGCAGTCTTCGTTCCACCTGACCGTTTGTTCCTTTCTTAATAGCTTGAACAAGGGTTCACAGGTTGCTGTAAGGTGAGATATGAACCTTGAAATGTAGTTCAATCGACCTAAGAACCCTCGAACTTCTTTTTCAGTTTTCGGTGCAGGCATCTCTTGAATAGCTTTGACTTTATCTGGGTCAACCTCAATCCCCTTCTCGCTTACAATAAAGCCCAGCAGCTTACCAGATCTCACCCCGAATGTGCATTTGTTGGGGTTCAGCTTCAATTGGTATTTCCTCAGATGCTTGAATAACTTGAGCAGATTTACCAGGTGATCTTCCTCTGTAAGGGACTTGGCGATCATATCATCCACGTAGCATTCTATTTCTTTGTGGATCATATCGTGGAATAATGTCACCATAGCCCGTTGATATGTGGCACCAGCATTCTTCAGTCCGAATGGCATCACTTTGTAACAGAACGTGCCCCAAGGTGTGATGAATGTTGTCTTCTCCATGTCTTCAGGTGACATCTTGATCTGATTATATCCTGAAAATACATCCATGAAGGAGAATACCGAGAACTGAGCCGTATTATCCACCAATACGTCAATGTGAGGTAAAGGGAAATCATCTTTCGGGCTGGCTCTGTTCAGATCTCGGTAGTCAACACACATCCTTACTTTGCCGTCTTTCTTAGGCACAGGCACAATATTAGCAACCCACGGTGGGTAGCTAGTCACAGCAAGGAACCCGGCGTCCCATTGCTTTTGTACCTCTTCCTTAATTTTCATAGCCATGTCGGGACGAGTTCGGCGCAGCTTCTGTTTGACCGGTGGGCATTCTTCCCTCAAAGGCAGCTTATGCATAACAATGTCGGTATCCAACCCTGGCATATCTTGATACGACCAAGCAAACACATCAACATACTCTTGAAGCAGATCTATCAGTTGTCTCTTCACTGAGTCTTGCAGGCAGGCCCCGATTTTAACCTCTTTCACGTCTTCGTCTGTACCAAGATTAATCACTTCAATCTCCTCCTGGTGAGGAGTAATGACCTTCTCCTCCTGTCTCAACAACCTAACTAGCTCTTCAGGAAGCTCATATTCTTCATCAACCCCTTCATCAGCTTGATTGATTGGATTGTCAAAGTCATACGAAGTCATAGTCGTGCTGTTGTCGGTGCTGTCAGGAAGGCACTCTCTGCAAGGGTTAAGTTTGTTCATTTTAGTGATTGATTTTAATCTTGCTTTAGGAAAAAAAGTGAAATGAAGTTATCATTTTGAAAACACCGCCATTTATTTTTGTACAAAAAGAAAAATGGAAAAACAGTGAGCGGAAAAGAAAAGACTCGTTTGCAAAAAGATGTCTGATATTTCATTAATTTAATCTTGTTTGCACAAAAGTACAGATGGCCCTGATTACAAAATGAGTCTTGTCATCTTGGGCAAGATGCAAGACTTTGATGCATGCTATAAAAATACAGGAAATAATAATTACTCTGCTTGAGTAACTCTTATAATTTCCTGGGAAGACCAGTTCGAGACACTGCTCCCCGGGATCTTTGGACGAATCCAATTCTCCAGATTGCGCTCCTCTTCCAGCTCGTCTTCCAGACAGTTGATAGCATCGGGGGTAAGCATCCCCCCACTGACAAAACCTGGCTCTTCAGCAGCCTCCGCTTGATGTTGAGTTGGTTTGTAACCCAACCCAAACTTGTCTTCTTTTTTCTCCACCGACAGCAGTTTGCCCCAGCCTTGGGCAGTTCCTCCCTCAACAACCTTCCGGGCTTGTTGGTATGACGACATTGGAGTACCTGATACAACAGATGCCTCATTCACATTCAAAGCTTCAAACCCCTGGCTCATTGTTTCATGGATCTCCCCATCCATTTCAATGTACTTATAGGTTGCCAGGTGGCTGACAAAAATGTCCTCCTCTCCACAGATTGTGACAACTTGGCCTTCCCACTCAAATTTTAACTTTTGGTGAAGGGTAGACGTTATTGCGCCGGCGGCGTGAATCCAGGGTCTACCCAACAAACAGCTGTAGGCGGGCTGAATGTCCATCACATAAAAGATAGTTTTAAAGGTCTGCGGGCCAATTGTCACAGACAGCTCGATTTCTCCCAGAACCGATCTCTTAGAGCCATCAAAGGCTCTTACTACCAGGTTGCTGGGTCTCAATGCCAAACCATCATATTCTAACTTCACCAGAGCCTTCTTTGGTAAGACATTCAGGGAAGAACCTGTGTCCACCAGCACATGAGAAAGGACAGCTCCTTTGCATTCCATGGTTATGTGCAAGGCTTTGTTGTGATTGCGGCCATCCGCTGTCAAGTCAGAATTGGTAAACCCTAGCCCATTGCTAGCAGTAACATTCCCAACCATGGTTTCCAACTGGTTGACAGTAATCTCTTCAGGCACGTAAGCTGCGTGCAAGACCTTGAGTAGTGCATTCCGATGGGCTTCGGAACACATAAGCAGTGAGAGGATAGAGATTTTGGATGGCGTCTGGTGAAGTTGATCCACAATTTTGTAGTCACTCTTTTTGATGATTCTCATAAACTCATCAACTTCCTGATCGAATGGTGTCTTCAAGGCTTCTTTGGAAGCTGGATCTTCCTGCACCGGTCCTTTTCCTTTTGCCTTGGCAGCAGCTTCTGCTTCGGCAGTAGGTCTTTGAACTTGTGAAGCAAAGAGACGTCCGCTTCGAGTGAAGCCTCCGCCTCCCCCCACATTATCTACTTGTGGTGCAGGTGCTGATGTTTCAAGAGTGATTCTTTTCCCTTCACAGTACACGTCAGAGCCATAGTGCCAAGGGATGGCCCTATTGCTTTCATATGGTACTGGTCCAGGTACCGTGACAGTCTGGACTGATTGCCGCTGCTGAAGGGACTGTAATTGTTTGTGGATCATAAAAGATTGTAACTGGTGCTCTAGCGGGAGCAGCACCTTCTGAATGGTAGGCGGAATTATTTTCAGGATCGTAGAAAATGGTAACAGTAGAGACATCTTCATGATTGTTTGCTGGTGTTGTAGGAGGTATTGTTGGAAGGATTGTTGTTGTTGTTGATGGAGATTCGAAATGGAATGAAGCTGAAGTTGTAGCAGGAGAAACTGTTGAAAACTGATCATTTGGAAGGACAGGTGAAGTACTTGTTGATGTTGCTGGTGAATTGTCGGGAACGATAGTTGCTGCGGTTGTAGGAGGTTCTGAAACCGTTGTTGATGAAGTTGCCGGGTTTGTCGGGAATGATGTAGTGATCTGTAGCAGGCCACTCTGAATAAGGCTATCAATGCCATTCCTCAGGTCCTCACACCCATTCCATGAGATATTGCAATATGGACACCCTAGTTCACATCCCGGAAATATTTGGTTTTCACGGAGTTGAGCTTTGATTTCCACCAATGGTGTCCTGATCTGATCCACACTGGTTATTAAATAAGACGGTTGGTCTTCTTTGATAGCATTAATTCGGGGACCACCATGGTTTGGCATTGGGTTTTTATTGACATTGGGCGGAGGTGCAAAATTCAGAGCCTTGGAGTCTACCAAGTCTTGTACCTTCATATGCAGAGCTCTGCATTTTTCTGTACTGTGACCAGGTGCGTTCGAGTGGAAAGCACACCTAGCATTGGAGTCATAGTTCCTTGGTAGACTGTTGGGATCCGGAGGTGCCAACGTTCTTAGCTCAACTAGGTTGAGTTTCAGAAGTTGTGGCAGCAAGGCAGCATACGACATTGGGATCGGGTCAATCACTCTGTTAGCTTGGGATGGCCTTTGTTGGAATGGCCTCTGTTGATTGTTGTTGTTGGAGTTGTTGTTGAAGTTCCTTGGAGGATACTGATTCTGCTGATATTGAGGTTGTTGTTGGAAGCTTTGTTGAGGAGGTTGATAGACTGGCTGAGGATGAGCTGGAGCAGGGATAGTGACTGCTGCTATTGACCTCTGAGCATATTGGGGCCTACCCCTGTTGGTGTGAATGGAATTGGTCTCGCCAGTTCTTCTCGGGCCTGCAAAAGGCTTTCTTGTACTACTGGACGAGCTTGCACCGTTGTCTGAGATCTTTCCCATTTTTAACAGGCTTTCAATTCTCTCCCCAGCTATGACAACATCTGCGAAGCTGGTGGAAGAGAAAGCAGCCAACCTGTCAATATACGTTCCCTGAAGAGTGTTCATAAACATGTCTGCCATTTCTCTCTCAGACATTGGTGGTTGAACAGCAGCAGCCAGTTGCCTCCACCTTTGGGCATACTCTCGGAAACTCTCCCTCGAAGACTGTGACATTCCCATTAGGAGGGTCCTGTTGGGTGCCATATCTAGATTATACTGATACTGTCTGATGAAGGCTTCTGCCAGGTCCTTCCAGCATCTGATAGTTGCTCTTGTCAGATGGGAATACCATTCCCTTGATGCTCTAGTCAAGCTATCTTCAAAATAGAACATCCACAATTTCTCATCCATTGTATAGGCCTTCAGCCTTCCCAGAAATGATTGCAAATGAGTCCGGGGGCATGAAGTCCCATTATACTTTTCGAAACAAGGAGGCTTGAACTTATGGGGGATCCTGACCCCTTCTACCAAACCCATGTCCATAACGTCGAAACCCAAAGAATTTTGAGATTCTAAGGACCTCAATTTCTCAGCTATTTCTTCCAACCGTCTATCATAAGTTTCCTCTCCGGCACCCATTACTGTATACTGGTCCTCCTGAGGATCTTCTTGAAGTACTCTGGCTGCAGTGGCTGTCCCTTGAATGTTGACTGGGATGTTAGCCTCTGGATGGAGATGTGGGCCAAACACAGGGGGGTTAACATGTGGTTGCACCCTTTCATTATTACTTGTGCCAGCAGTTCCCACATGGGGCTCCTCTTGATTTTGCCTCTCCACCAAAGTTCTGAGCCTCTCCTGGCTCTGGGCCATGTTGTTCATAACTTCCATGAACTGCGTCATCTGCGTTCTCATCTCTAACCTTTCGTTTGCCATCTGGTTTCTGACCTCCGTAAGGTCTTGTTGCATCTGATCCATCTGAATTCCCGGAAGGTTGTTTCTAGTTGGGTACCTGTGAGGCCTGTTGAGAGGAAATACCCGGCGGCGAGCAATAATTCCTGAGATCACAACAGAGGTTAGCAATAACAAAACAAAAACCTACAAAACAAACAGAGGGTTAGTATGCAATGCAATTATGCTTATTTGTTCTCAAGGTATCCGGTTTGGCCTTCAGTTTTGACCCTTCCAGACCCTTGAAGATGCTGCTGTTGAAGTTGCTTTTGATGTGAACCCAGATAGGAACTAACACACATATATTACAAAGGTGAAATAATACAATTTGTTCATTTTACAACACAAACCCTCAAAGGGGCCAAAATACATCACAAAAAGCAAAAGTACATGAAAAGGAACAACAACAAGCAAATGATCAAACTCCAAGGCCAAACTCATCCTCACGAACTTCCTTGAGAAGTGCTTCGGTCACAGGATCAACCGGATGCTCCGTGAGACTTCTGATGAGAAGGTTTCTTGTTGCAACAGCTGCAGTCAACTTCTTATTCTGACTTTGGTCCTTTGACCTCTTCAATCCTGCTTTGATTTTCAGCTCTGATATTTCCTCCTGGGCTGCTGCCAGGGCTTTTTCCATCTGCTCCATCTTGTCTTGAGCTCTCTTGTCTTCTAGAGTACGGGTCTCAGTGATCCGGACCCACCTGGCCTGACTCTCTTTCAAATACAAGTCTGTTCTTGCTCTTTGGAACTGGGCTTCTTTACAAGCATTCTTCAGAATCTGTTCACCAGCTTTGGACTTGTTGATATAATCTCCAGACTTCTCGATCTTAGTCAAGTGTTCTACCCTCAACTTCTCCAATCTCTCAATCTCCCTCACACCTTCACTCCTCTCCCGGAGGGTCTTCTGCAGAGCCTGGGTTAACTTCTCATTTCTTTCCTTCAAGCTTTCAAACTCTTCCAAACTGATAGTGGCAGGGGGTGGTGCTGAAGATGACTCAGGCATGTCTTCTATGGTAAAGGGCATTCCAGAGAATTGGGCCCTAGCATGGGACCACTCATAATATTGGACTGATGCCACATTATTGCACTTCCCCAGAATGGTGATTCCCTTGGTTTGAACATGATCCCAGGCCCAGGAAGCCTGCCTAACAACAGCCAAACTAATCTTGTTCTCACAGTAGAGGGTCTCCACCAAATCTTGTTCCCTAGGAGTATGGACCAGTGCATAGCCCAATTGCCTTCTGAACAGCAGAGGGTTGTAATTGATACTTCCCTTAACTCCTATTAAGGGCACATTGGGAAAGTGCCCACAGCTGGTGATCATATCTCTGCCCTTGGTGCTCTGAGTACACCATCTGATATCTGCTGAAGTGAGAGTAGTGAGCCTCTTAGCCCAGTTGCTTTGCTGATGAGGATTGAGAAATGCATCTGTCCTGGGTAGATGCCTGAGAAGCCAAGCATGGAATAATGGAGCACAAATCCTCACTAATCTTCCCCTCTGCTTCTCATTTCTCTGATGGACTGAGTAATAGAGATCACCCAGTAAAGTTGGCACTGGGTTCTTCAGGATGAACAAATGGATTGCATTCTTTCTAATGAATCGAGGCTCATCTGCAAACAACACAATTCCATATACACTTAAGGCCAACAGAGCACAAACAGCTTTCCACTCCCCCAAGGAGGCCTTCAAACTAGCTTGAGAAATTAAGAAGTCCAGATGAAATCCAGGGATCCCCGCTTTAGAGGTCATATGCTGCTCAATCAAAGCAGGTTCCAGGTGCAAAGCTTTGGCTACCTCTCCATTGCTGGGAAAGACCATTTCAGGGTTGAATGGGATTTCTCTCTTGATAGGTAAACCAATCAAAGATGAGTATTCTTCTAATAGGGGCCCCAACTGAAAGTCTTGAAAGGTGAAACATCTCAATGGGGGGTCATAGAACTGAATGCAGGTGTGGATGAGGCTCCTCTGAGATGGGTCCAGATCCATAACCATGTCCAGTATATCTCCATAACTCTCCCTGAACAAGGGTGTGTGATCTGGAGTGATCAGGGTTTGGATCCTCCTGATGTCTGATAAGTCTGGTTGGAAGAAATGATAGGTGATGTTGCTTTTCTTTGGAGCCATGATGCTGAGACTGAGTAGAGTGCTGATGAAGATGCTGAAAGAAAGAGCCACTGATTGGCTGGTGCTGGTGAAGATGGGTCAATACTGCAGATGGGGTCAAAACCAAAACCAGATGAAAATGGATACCCTGAAACACAAATAAGCAAATGTTAATATGATGCAATGGGTATGTATGCAAATGATATGCAAGGGTTTGTGACTGAGCTGGATCTGATTAACTGCCTTGGTATAGATCCATGTGTGTTCAAGAATTCCAGATGGAGGTCTATAAATCCAGTAACCAGGGTAGGGGGACTCAAATAAAGAGCCACATGTCCAGGGTTTCAGAATCACAAGAACTGTCCAACATGGAGCATTCTTAACAAAGTCAAAGTAACAGGGTATTCTGAGGTCAAGGTACCTGCAAACCTGTAAACAGCCCAACCCCCTCACAGGTAGTGATCTAGAACAAGGATCCTCAGACTTGGATCAGTTATGAGAAGTGTAAACGCTTCTAACCCGGAGGTACAGTGTTTACAATAACCATAACAATTCCTCCTCTAATTCACCTCAGTTTCTGAAGGTCAATACTAAAAGGTCATCCAGACTTAGCAGGCTTCCCAGATAGCCCTAGCATTGCAGGAAATCTGCAACACAGAGTTCTCAAGAAGAAACCCATATCTGAACCGTGTTTCATATTCCCGCACCAGACCGAAATGGAATGGGAAAGAATATGATTCACTCTAGCCTAGGTGTCACTCAGGTCCCAGGTATAGGACCTTAACTCTCAATGAAATACCCACCCACCAAAGAAAAACCAGATCCAGCCAGCAACAATGACAGTATGATATATAAATGCAGTAAAGAAAGCAGTAAAGCAACTGTACATAAAGCAATAAACAAAAATAAATACAAGCACAAAAAAGCACATAACACCCCAGTAAACACAAATCAAACAAGCGCTAGGAGGAACCCACAAAAAGAACCAGAAGCCCTGGTTGCAGTATAAGATTCCCCAGCAGAGTCGCCAAGCTGTCGCTCCCGACAAATGAAACCAGGGTCATATGAAGGTACAAACGCGAACGGTCGGCGAAGGGAACAGTGAGAACACACAGCCGTGAACTCACTGGAGATGAAAAGAGTCGCCAGCTAGGCATTTTTATCCCGGAGGAAAGGTAATGCTGCATAGACCTAGAAAAGATGGATAAGACGGTTGCGAACCAGAGAGACTGAGAAAGGGGGTTGGTTACAACCTGGGAAGGTATTAGCACCCAGATTGTCCGCCGTACTCGACGGGATCCACGCTTAAAAGATTTGTGTTTTAAAGGGGTAGTGTCAGTGCAATCTGTGTGTAAAGAGCTGGAGAAGGATGTACAGGTGTCAGTGTAAGAGAAGTGCAAAGTGTATAAATGATGTGTCAGTGTAAGAACAGGGTGAAATGCTCAAGATCATGAGGCTAAAGAATGAAGCTGGAAAGAGGGGGAATATACAGAGACTTTTGTTCGATAACTGTTAAGTTATGCCTACGTATCCTCTCGTGCAATGAGGAAGTCAGAACACCGTAGTTCGACCCAAAGAGACTGATAGATGAATTGACTTGTGAACTGCTTGCTTGTCAATGCTCAAGTGTATGACCTGTCTGGCTCAGGTGCTTACTGTCTTGCATTAGACGGAAGAAGCAAGTTCCCGATTGTGAGTGAGTGAGATGAGAAAAGAATCCCGAAGGAGACGATTATTGTTTGTTTTTGAGTTTTCAGTCTTTTATTGCTTTTTTGGATTTTTGTCATAGGATAATGAGCTTAAGTCTAAACCAATGGGTTAGTAAACTCATCACATCTTCCCTCTGATTAGGGGTAATGAGAATACCTTAAGTGTGAAGTCAGATTCTCACACTTAATCACCTTTGGTGTAGGATTAAGATCATTAACCTACTTGTGATTATTTAGATGTTTTTGTGGTTTTTGTTTAGTGTTGAGTAATGAGGTTAAGCCATAATCAAGGATTAAACAGACCCATTACACCATCCTAAAAGAAGGATAATAGATGAGAATGTTTAAGTTGAGAAAAACTCCTCAACTTAATCCATGATTAGGGATTAAACCCATGACAAAACAAGCCTTTATTAAGTGGATTTTATTTAATGATATAATGATGAAGTGAATTTTATGATTTGTAAGACAACTTGAGAGGGACTTGTCCATTAACACTAGGGTTAGTCCTTCTTAACCAATTAAGGAAGAATTAGAACCCTAATGCAAGGCCCAAGTTACAAGTGATGTCTTGATGATTATTAGATGAATTGATTAAGAGATTTAAACACCTTAAGGGTTTAATACTTAGGATTAAAGTTATACACTCCATCCTAAGAGAAGGATGCAGGCATAAGCTTAATCACAAAGTTTTAAAGCCTTTAGGGTTTAGTCCCTGATTATGAGGTGAGAAGAGGAGACTCAAAGAGAGACACAAAGGTAAAACTATGGGGGGACTAATAAAAACCCTAATTCATTGTCATGCTTGGTTGGTCCTAAGGTTTGTGAGGTTTTCAAGAGAAATCTTCAAAGGAGCCACCAGGAAGCAGATGAACAGGATCAAGAGAAGCAAAGTGACTTGCTTCATTCAAGAAGTCAAGTCACTTGAAGAAAGAAAGTGGGAGAAGCAAGAATGAGCAAGCTCAAACTCAAACACAAATAGAAATGCAGCAATGGATGCAAGAGAGATGAAAAGAAAAGGTATGAGAAGTGAAGGCAAATCCACCTCTCAAGTTTACTTACCACCTGCAATGTTAGAAAGAAATGCAATGCAATGCAAGATGAGATGAAATGATATGATGCAAGGCAAGACCAGAAGCATGTTGATGATGATTATGATGTTATGAGGTGCTGCAAACATGAGGCAAGACAATGGAGATGCTCATACAAGATCATGAATGCAAGCTAAGGAGCATGAACAAGCATGAAAAGTTATGAATCATACAAGACAAATGACATGGCAAATATGCAATGCAATGATCAAAGATGCTTTATACATGTCTTAAGATGTCAAATGAATCACAAGAATGCACAAAATGCAAAGACAAGTCATGTTATGCAAGAGAATGCAAGAAGGATGCAAAAGAAAGCCCAAATTAGGGTTCATGGATCAAACATCAAACACAAACCAAAAACAGAAGCAAACCTCATGATAAAAAAAAAGGAAAATGGCACCCAAAGAAACCCTAGGCCTATGATGAACCACTGCCCAAAGGGGAGCTCTCAACTCTCAACCAAACTCAAGATATGAATTTCCTAAGTTATTAAGGTTTTTTAGGGTTCTTAACAAAACAAATGCCAAACAATTTGAAAATGCAAGAATAATTCATGGCCTTTTTATCCTTGAAAATACATGCAAAACACAAGACAAAGCAAAAAGAATCAATGTCTCAACCTTCACCAATAGGCAGAAATGAATTTTTGAATCCATGATCAAAATAATGCATACAAAATGATTTAATTCAATGAAAAATTCTTAAAATGCATCAAGATCAAAAATGAAATTTGGTTTGAAGGTTGGACAATGTTTCTAAATGTCTTAGAACATTTCATGAATTTTTTTGTAATTTTTAAATACCTAAAAGTATTTTTAATTAATTAATTCCCATTAATCAATTAAAAATAATCTTTTAAATATTTAAAAATACATTTTAAATGCTAAAAATGAAAATAAAAATGTTTTTGTGTCATAAAAATTAATGAAACTCAGGATAAAAAATTTCATAATTTTTAAACAAATTTTGCTATTTTAAATAAATTGTGCAATTTTAATGAAAGAAAATGAATTAAAAATCAAAATAAATAAAAGTCAAATGAAAGGGTGGCTGGGATTGAGTCTGGGGAGGGGATGGTTGACTACGCGCGTCATCCAAGGGCTCAAATTCAAACTAACCTAATCCTGATTAATTAAATATTAAAACATAATTATCACTCAATGAAATGATCCTGACCCTTCATACACGCGCGGGAAACACAATCCAAGGGCTCACATTTAAACTTTGCCCTAATTAATTACACTTAACCCTAATCATTTTCAGGCTGCCGGAGAAGACTTCCGGTCGTCTTCTCCGGCCAGCTCTCACCTGAGAAACCTCAAAACCTCTCAAAACGTAACAAAAACAAAATCTATGAATTGGGAAATGATCTCCAGCCTCTCACGAATCAAACCCCTCTCTCAAAACAAATTTATTCTTCCTAAACAAGCTGAATCGAAAGAAAGAAAAACTAGGGCACGCAAGCTTCAGAGACAAATTAAACTCTCAAATCAAAACCATTTCAAAAACTAAGAACATCAGGATGATCAGTGAATCACATAGAACAAGTTTGTAACAAGAAAAATGATTTCTGGAAAAATTATTTTCGAGCTACCTGAGATTTGGAGCTTTCAGTTTAGGAACTTTCTGGCCACCTCTCCTTGTGCAATCTACTCCTTAGAACCTCTTGAGGATGTTTGAATGCTCAAATGGAGTTTAAGTTGGCTTGATGATGAGTTTCGAAAGGAACTGCTTCAGCTTGATCAAAAATGGCAATGGTGTTTCTGGAGGTTTCAGGTCATGATGAATGGTTGTTTGTGATCCTGAGGATGAATGAAGAAGGTCTGGAGTGTTTGTTTGTGTGTTTGTGGTTTGTGGAAGGAGATTCGATTGAAACTGCAAAATGAAGTGAGAAATGGCAGTGAGATGTTCAGGCTGTTTCAGGCTTGGTTCTTAGTTGCTGGGTGATCTATGGAGTGAGGTGAGATGATTGGTGAAGTTGGCTTGAGTGTTTGTATGCTGGACAGAGAGATTCGAAGCAACTTGCAAATGAGAGTGTTTTTGTGAATGTTGTGTATGAATTGGTTTCAGCCTTGTGTGTTATGATGTTTTGCTTGCAAATTGCTTGTATAAACAATGCTAATTGGTCAGAAGATGTGACATGCCCTTTATTGATTGGGATGTTTACTTTTGCAAAATGTCAACTTGGTTGTAAGAGAGGCATGGGCTTGATACTAGGCAAGTACAAGGACTAGGGCTGGCGCAGCATGGCATGGAGAGAAGCTAGGGCTGGTTCAGCATCCAAGAAATCAAGTGGATGAGATGTGATGATAGTTTTTGCAAGTTGTTGCTCTTTTGTTCACATGTGAGAAATCTTGTTATATGAACCATAAAACATGAGCAATACCTAGTCCAATCTGAACTTTATGACTTGTAGAATGTTGGCACATTGGTTAGAGGTGAACTTGAGGCTGCAAAAGTCATTGATCCATGATTTTGCAAAATTCTCACTTAGGGCATGCCTTGAAAATCAATGATTTTAGCCAACTTTGCATTGCCATAACTTTTGATCCAAGAAGATTTTGATCATGTTCTTGTACTTTTTAAAAAGGGAAAGATGAGATCTACAACTTTCATGACCAAAGTTTTTCCATTTGAAGCCTTTTTGGATCAAGAATCAAGGCTTGAAAAATGACCTAAAATGATGCATTCTTGAAAAGTCAACTATACCCAAAAAGTCAACATTTGCAAAAACCCTAAATTCTTGATTTCTATGAACTTCAACCTTCTTCCATGATCAAATAAAGGTCATATACACTCAAAATGATGAAGATCACCCATTGGTTGGGTCATTGGGGGCCTCAGATGCCCTGATTTTGCACTGACTTGTCTGAAAAGTCAACCCTTGATCAGATGACTTCCCCATGGAATTTCTTCATGAAAATTGATATGCATACTCCCTATACCATATAGAGATCAATGGAAACAAGAATGACCAAAAAATTTGGGGTTATGGCCTCTGAAACCAAAACCCTAATTTTTAGTCAACTGTGTAGTTCAAGCTGGCCCTGCATCCACTCAAACCCTAGTTCTTGTGATTCCTCTGCAATTTTGACTTTGAGGAGATGGAATATGATATAGGAACACACATGGACCCCTTTGAGTTGATTGGTTGCCTTTGGAATGGCTCAAGATGCTCTGGGATTGCTCAGATCACAAACCCTAGGTGCAGATGCCTTGAAAGCTATGCAGTGGATCAAAAAAATGAGTTGTGAGATGATATGCTTGTGTTTATGCATATGAGATGATCACAAGCCATGGTGTGAATGGGTGAGGGCAAATTTGGGGTGTTTACAGTGGACAGGAAGTTCCATTGTATTTCTCGAAGCACGGGGGTTTAAACTTGTGGGGAATTCTTACCCCATCCACTAATCCCATATCCATTACATCGAAGCCTAAGGATTTTTGAGACTCTAGAGATCTCAACTTCTCAGCAATTTCATCAAACCTCCTATCATATACTTCCTCCCCAGCTCCCATGACAGTAAACTGCTCTTCTTGAGGATCTTCTTGCAAGACCCTGCCCGCAGCAGTGTTGCCCTGTACATTCCTTGGGATATTGACTTCCGGATCTAGATGAGGTCCAAATACTGGTGGGTTAGCATGAGGCTGACCTCCCTCATTATTACTTGTTCCTCCAGTTCCAGGATGAGGTTCCTCGGGAGTTTGTCTTTCTACCAATGCCCTTAACCTTTCTTGGCTCTGGGCCAAACCAGTCATCACAGTCATAAATTGAGCCATTTGGTTCCTCATCTCCACTCTTTCATTGTCCATCTGAGTTCTGACCTCTGTCAGGTCCTGCTGTACTTGATCCATTTGGATACCAGGAAGGTTGTTGCGAGTAGGATACCGGTGCGTACGGTTGAGAGGGAACACCCGGCGGCGAGCAATATTTCCTGAAGCACAATAGAGTTAGAAACAAACAAAATAATAACAAAACCTACAAAATAAAACAAAAGTTAGTATGCAATGCAGTATGCTTATTTGTTTTCCAAGGTATCCGGCTTGGTTCTTGGTTTTGACCTTTCCAGACCTCGAGGAAGATGCTTTGATGTTGTTGTTGAGAAAAAAGAAACCCTACAATGGAAACAAACTAAAATATATTACAAATGGTGAATCATACATAGTTTATTTTACAACATATGCCCCTGAAGGGTCAAAATACAACATAAAAGAAAAGTACATCAAATGAAAACAACAACAATCAAAAGTCAGACATCTGGTCCAAACTCATCCTCCTTAACCTCCTTCAGAAGTGCCTCAGTCACTGGACCAGCTGGATGCTCTGTAATGGTCCTGATGAGGAGGTTTCTGGTGGCAATGGTAGTGGTCAGCTTCTTGTGCCTGTCCTGATCCTTTGATCTCTTCAAACCAGCCCTAAGCTTCAACTCTGAAATCTCCTTCTGGGCTGCCAGCAAAGCTTCCTGTTGCTTCTTTTCATTGGCCTCTAACTGCTCAATCCTGGCTTGAGTCCTCTGATCTTCTTGCGTCCGGGCTTCAGTGATCCTGACCCACCTAGCCTGACTTTCTTGCAGATAGAGATCAGTCCTAGCCTTCTGAAGCTTGGCCTCTTTACAGGCATTCTTCAATATTTGTTCCCCAGCTCTTGCTTTTTTGATGTAGTCCTCTGTTTTCTCAATCTTGGTCAGATGCTCCACCCTAAGCTTCTCCAACCTCTCAATGTCCAGACGACCATCACTCCTTTCCCAAAGGGTCTTCTTCAGAGCTTGAGACAGATTCTCATTCCTTTCCTTCAGTTTCTCAAATTCTTCCAGGCTGACAGTTGTTGTTGGCTGAGTTGTGGATGGTCCAGGTATATCCTCAATGGTGAAGGGCATTCCAATAATCTGAGCTCTAGCATGAGACCAGTCATAGTACTGAGCTGAAGCAACATTATTGCACCTTACAAGAATAGCCATCCCTTTTGTCTGGATGTTGTCCCAAGCCCAGGATGCTTGTCTGACAGCAGCTAGATTAGGCTTTATCTCACAATACAGGGTCTCAGCTAAATCTTGCATTCTAGGAGGGTGAACCAAAGCATAGCCCAGTTGTCTCTTAAATAGCAAAGGATTGTAGTTGATGCAACCCTTTACTCCTATTAGAGGCACATTTGGGTACTGCCCACAGCTAGTGATGATGTCCTTGCCTTTGGTGCTCTGGGTGCACCATCTGATATCATCTGAAGACAAAGCAATAAGTCTCTTAGCCCAATTCTTCTGTTGGTGGGGATTTAGGAAGGCATCTGTCTTAGGTAGGTGTTTGAGCAACCAAGTGTGAAACAAAGGAGCACAGCATCTCACCAACTTCCCTCTTTGCTTCTCATTCCTCTGATGAATGGAGTAATAGAAATCTCCCAGCAATGTGGGTACTGGGTTCTTCAGAAGGAAAAGATGAATGGCATTCTTGCTGGTAAATTTAGGCTCATCTGCAAATAGTACAACCCCATATATGCTGAGGGCTAACAATGCACAAACTGCCCTCCATTCTCCCAAAGAGGCCTTCAGGATGGCCTGAGAAATCAAGAAGTCTAAGTGTAAACCATGGATCCCAGCTTTTGTTGTCATCTTCTACTCAATCAAAGTAGGCTCCAGGTACAGTGCTTTTGCCACTTCTCCATTGCTGGGAGAAGTCATCTCTGGGTTGAAGGGGATCCCACCCCTGACAGGTACTCCAATCAATGATGAAAATTCCTCCAACAGAGGTCCTAGCTGGAAGTCGGAAAATGTGAAACATCTCAAAGGAGGGTCATAAAACTGTAAACATGTGTGGATCATGCTCCTCTTAGAAGGGTCCAGGTCCATAACCATATCCATGATACCTCCATAATGCTCTCTGAACAAAGGGATGTGGTCAGGGGTGATAAGTGACTGGACCTGCCTGATACCAGTCAACACAGGCTCAAAGAAATGGTGAGATATGTTGCTCTTCCTGGGAGTAGTCATAAATGCTGCCGAAGATGATGAAGATATCTGCTGATGAAGATCAAAACTGATACTGGAGTTGAGCCACTGACAGGCTGATGCTGGTGATGATGAAGATGACTGAAGCAGACAACTGAAGAGAATAGCTGAAGCAGATAACTGATGACACAGAGGTCTATGCAGATGAAGGGGTCAAAACCAAGCCAGATATAATGTAGATACCCTGAAAAACAAATAAACAAATGTCAAATGATGCAATGATGATGTATGCAAATGATATGCAAGGGTTTGTGATCAAGCTGGATCTGATTATATGTCTTGATATAAAGTCCATGTATGTTCAAGAAGTCCAGATGGAGGTTCAGAAATCCAGTAACCAAGGTGGGGGGACTCAAATAAAGAGTCACATGTCCAGGGTTAAATCACAAGAACTGTCCAAAGTGAAGCATTCTTAAACAAAACAAGTATCAAGGTATGATGTGGCCAATGGTACCTGCAAACCTGTAAACAGCCCAACCCCCCTCACAGGCAGTGGTCTAGAACAAGGATCCTCAGACTTGGATCAGTTATGAGAAGTGTAAACACTTCTAACCTGGAGGTACAGTGTTTACAATAACCATAAAAAAATCCTCCTCTAATTCTCCTCAGTTTCTGAAGGTCAATAGTAAAGGTCATCCAGACTTAGCAGGCTTCCCAGATAGCCCTAGCACTACAGGAAATCTGTAGCACAGAGTTCTCAAGAAGAAACCCACATCTGAACCGTGTTTCATATTCCCGCACCAGACCGAAATGGAATGGGGAAGAACATGAACCACTCTAGCCTAGGTGTCACTCAGGTCCCAGGTATAGGACCTTAAACTCTCAATGAAACCCCACCCACCAAAACAGAAACCAGATCCAACAAAATGGCAGTATGACAGTATGATGTATAAAACTGGAAAGAAAGCAATAAACAAGACTATACATAAAGCAAAAACAAAGATACATAAACACACATAGCACATAACACCCCAGTAAACACAAATCAAACAAGCGCTAGGAGGAACCCACAAAAAGAACCAGAAGCCCTGGTTGCAATATAAGGGTCCCCAGCAGAGTCGCCAAGCTGTCGCTCCCACCAAATGACACCAGGTCAAAAGGGGTACAGACGCGAACGGTCGGCGAAGAAAGAAAGAATGAAAAGAGTCACCAGCTAGGCATTTTTATCCCGAAGGAAAGGAAATGCTGCATAAACCTAAGAAAAGATGGATAAGACGGTTGCGAACCAGAGAGACTGAGAAAGGGGGTTGGTTACAACCCGGGAAGGTATTAGCACCCAGATTGTCCGTCGTACTCGACGGGATCCACGCTTGAAAGATTTGTGTTTTAAAGGGGTAGTGTCAGTGAAATCTATGTATCAAAGCTGGAAAGAATACAAGTGTCAGTGTCAAAGAAAAGTGAAGTGAATAAAAGAAGTGTCAGTGTAAGGAAAGAGTGTGAAGCTCAAGACTATGAGGTTTAATGAGTAATGCTGGAAGGAGGGGGAATATACAAAGACTTTTGTTCGATAACTGTTAAGTTATGCCTACGTATCCTCTCGTGCAATGAGGAAGTCAGAACACCGTAGTTCGACCCAAAAAGACTGAAAGATAAATTGACTTGTTAACTGCTTGCTTGTCTATGCTCAAGTGTATGACCTGTCTGGCTCAGGTGCAAATTGTCTTGCATTAGACGGAAGAAGCGATTTCTCGTTTATGAGTGAATGAGATGAGAAAAGAATCCCGGAGGAGACGATTATTGTTTGTTTTTGTATTTTCAATTTTTTATTGCCTTTTGAAGTTTTTCATAAGTTAATGAGCTCAAGCCTAAACCAAGGGTTAGTAAACTCATCACATCTTCCCTCTGATTAGGGGTAATGAGAATACCTTAAGTGTGAAGTAAACACCTCACACTTAATCACCATGATGTAGGATTAAGATCATTAACCTACTTGAATTTATTTAGATGTTTTTGTGGTTTTTGTTTAGTGTTAAGTAATGAGTTTAAGCCATAATCAAGGATTTAATGGACCCATTACACCATCCTAATAGAAGGATAATAGATGAGAACATTTAGGCTAAGGAAGGCTCCTCAACTTAATCCATGATTAGGGATTAACCTCATGACAAAACAAAGCCTTTATTAAATGGATTTTAGTTAATGGTAAGATTAAGAAATGAGTTTTATGGTTTGTAAGACAACTTGAGGGGGACTTGTCCATTAACACTAGGGTTAGTCCTTCTTAACCAATTAAGGAAGAATTAGAACCCTAATGCAAGGCCCAAGTTACAAGCTTAATGTCTTAGTGATTATTAAGATGGATTGATTAAAGGATTTAAACACATTAAGGGTTTAACACTTAGGATTAAAGTTATACACTCCATCCTAATAGAAGGATGCAGGCATAACCCTAATCACAAAGCCTTAAAACCTTTAAGGTTTAGTCCTTGATTATGAGATGAGAAGAGAAGACACAAAGATGACACAAATGTAAAAGCTAAATGGGGGACTAATCAAACCCTAATAGTTATCATGCTTGGAGATCCTAGGGTTTATGAGGCTTAAGATAGAAAGAATCTTTAAAGAACCACCAAGATGAGGAGCAGATGAAAGGAGGAAGAAGCAAAGAGAAGCAAGACAACTTGCTTCACTTAAGAAGACAAGTTGCCTGAAGAAAGAAAGTAAGAGATGAACATGAATGAGCAAGATCACTCTAATACAAAGATAAAATGCAGTAATGATGCAAGAGAGATGAGAAGAGATTGTGAGAAGTGAAGGCAAATTCACTTCTCAAATTACTTACCACCTGAAAAGATTAGCAAAAGAAATGAGATGCAATGCAAATGAGATGAAATGTCATGATGCAAACCAAAGTCAGAAGCATAAACATGATTTCAATGATGCTAAGAAATGATGCAAACACATGACAAAAGATGAGAATGATCAAACAAGCATAAGGATGAAAATGAGGCATGCTTTGAACCATAAGAATCCATGAATGCTTATGAAATGAAATGAACATATAACATGGCAACAAAATGATGCAATGATCAAACATGATTCTAATATGTCCTAAGGTGTGTTATGAATCATGTGGATGCACAAAATGTCATGGCAAGTTATTGGATGCAAGCAAATGAGAGGTGGATGCAAAGGAAAGCACAAATTAGGGTTTACATACAACATGCATCACAAAAATCCAAAACCAGAAGAAAATGACATGAAAAAAAATTGAAAATGGGATCAAAGGAACCCTAAACCTACACAAGTTCACTGCCCAAAGGAGGGGATCTAACTCTTAACCTAGTGCAAGTTATGATTTTCTCAAGTCAATTAGGGTTTTAAGGTACCTCATCATGAAAAATGCAAAACAAATTGAAAATGGATGATCAATTCAAACCAATTTTATCCTATAAACTACATGCTAT
Source organism: Lathyrus aphaca (assembly GCA_963966055.1). Classification (NCBI taxonomy): domain Eukaryota; kingdom Viridiplantae; phylum Streptophyta; class Magnoliopsida; order Fabales; family Fabaceae; genus Lathyrus; species Lathyrus aphaca. The sequence goes on along the minus strand of OZ014519.1, from coordinate 734,487,923 downwards.
GAAGGATGCAATGCAAGAAAAACCATCATCAAAGTCTCAATGGTTAGGCAGAATGGATTTTTCAAAGTTTGCACAATAATATTGCCTAAAAATGAATTTAATTCCAATGAAAATGATCAAAAGGCATCAAGAACCAAAAAGAAATTTGCTTTGAGAGTTTGATAATGTTTCTAAATGTTTTAAGATGCAATGTGAATTTGTTTGTGATTTTTAAATACCTAAATGCATTTTTAATTAATTAATTTTCATTAACTAATTAAAAATAAACATTTAAATGATTAAAAATTGATTTTTAATGCAAAAATAAAAAATAAAAATATTTTCAGAATGAGAAAAATATTTAGAACCTTGATATAAAAAATGAAAATTTTTGGATGCATTTTGCTATTTTAAATAATTCGTGCAAATAAAATGGAAAAGAAATGAATAAAAAATTAAAATATGAGAAGTATGCAGGATGAAGAGTCCAGATTGATTCTGGGTTTGAGACCATTGACCTGGCGCCACATCCAAGGGCCCAAGTTCAAACTTCATTAATCCAGATTAATTAAATAAATAAACCTAAATTAAAACTAATCATGAGATCCAGGCCACACAAACACGCGCGGGAAGGATCAATCGCATGGCCCAGATTCAAACCTTGCCCTAATCCCAGATTAAGCCCTAATTACATTCAGGTCACCGGAGAAGAGCTCCGGTCGTCTTATCCGGTGACAACCCTCCCTGAGAAATTCAATCTCACTCTCTAGGTCATTTCTGGAGCTCTAAAGCTCCAGATCACTTCCTCTCTCCATTCTAAACCCAACCCCACCCTCAAATGGAATTTATTTCTAGCCATTAACAAGATTCGAAGCAAGGTACGAAAATGACAGAAATTTCAGACAAGCCATACATGCTCAAATCCTCATCATTTTCAAAAGTTTAAAGCTTAACATGCTCAGGGGATCACACTTAATCATTTAATAACTTAAAATAGAGCTTCTGGAAAAAGAGATTCGCATGGCTACCTGAGATGGAGCTTTCAATCCAGGAGCTTTCTGACTGCTTCCTTGCTTCAAAATGACTCCAATGATTTTCCTGAGGAAGCTTTGAGGCTTAGTTGGAGTGTGTTGTGGCTAGTTTGCGAGATTGATGGAGTTCTGTTCAGAGAGGGTGGAAAATCGTGTTTGAGTTTCAAGGACTTTCAAGGCAAGGTGAAGGGTGGTTTATGCTCTATGAAGCTTTTCTGAATGAATGGTGAAGTTGGTTTTGAGGTTTGATGATTGTGTGATGAGATTCGAAGGAAAGTGCATAAGAGGAGAGTTTTGTGAACTATGGCTTATGAGAGAGATCAGGTTGTGTTGTGCTATGTGTTGAGTCTCATTTTGTCCATGTATCAAGCTTGGATAGGTCAGAGAGTTGTTGCTGGCCTAGCTTGATTGGTATGGGTCTTTTTGCATAAAGTCAACTTTTTGTGTAAGAGAGGTATGAGCCATTTCAGTCAAGGTACAAGGCATGTCTTGGCTGCAGCTTGAATCAAGGAGAACCATGGAAATGAATTAGAGGCAATGCAGCAAGTGGATTAGGGTTTGTGTGAGGTTTTGCAACTTTTGCAAAGTTTGGCCCTTTTGTGATTACTTGAAGCATAAGTCATGAAAATGGGCAATTCTTTGGTGCATTCTGATTTTTAGGTCATGGTTCATGTTTGTGCAAAGGTTAGAAGTCACATTGAAGTCACATTTTGCCTTGGCAAGAGGTTTTGCAACTTTGCCTCTTTGGTGTAAAACTTGAAATTATGTGATTTTGTCCAACTTTGGCAAGCCATAACTTTTGATCCATAATGAATTAGAATGAGTTCTTGTACTTTTTGAAAAGGGAATGATCCATTCTACAACTTTAATTACCAAAGTTTTCTCATTTGAAGCATTTTTGAATCAATTTGAGGAGGTTGAAAAACTTTCCCAAAATGGCAAGTTTACATTACAAGTCACTTTCCCAAAAAGGCAATTTTGCAAATGGCTTGAAATTCTTCAATTTTGTGAACTTCTAACATCTTCTATGATCAAATAAAGATCATACACATTCAAAATGATGGAGAACACCCTTTGGTTGTGTCATTGGGGGCCTCAGATGCCCTGATTTTGCACTGACTTGCTCAAGAAGTCAACTCTTGATCAGATGCCTTCCCCATGGAATTTCTTCATGAAAATTTATATGCATGATCCCTATACCCTATAGAGACCAATAGAAACAAGAATGACCAAAAATTTTGGAGTTATGGCCTCTGAAACCAAAACCCTAATTTTAGGTCATCTGTGCAGTTAAACCTGGCTCTGCTTCCATGCCTTTCTCAGTTCTTGTGATTCTTTGACTTCCTTGACTTGGTGAGGATATGATATGATGTTTGAACATACATGGACCCCTTTGAAGTGATTAATAACCTTTGGAATGGCTCAGATGGCTCAGGGATGGCTCAGATCACAAACCCTAGATGCAGATGACTTTGAACCAATGCAGTGAAACAAAAATGTGGTATGAGATGCTATGATTGAACTTATGCAAATGAAAATGAAAATGATCACAAATGAGATGCTGTGATGCTGTGTTTATAAAGTGCGGGCGACGGAGGACGACCGTCGAGCAGAGGACGACTGCTGGGGATGAAGCAATGACGGGGACGACCGATATGCTGGGGATAAAAGAGATTATGATGGGGACGACCATCATGACTTTCTGGGGATTATAGGTAAATGATGGGGACGGCCATCGGGTTCAAGGCATAAATGACATAAATGATGAGGTACGGTCATCAAAGGTGAAGGACGTTCACCTAGCAAGGGACGGCTGCTCTGTTGGGGATAAGATGAGGGACGGTCATCTAAGGTGAAGGACGATCACCTGGCAAGGTACGGTTTCCAAAAGTATCGCGACATAGGACGAATTCCGGATAAAAAGGTCGACAATGAGGACGGCCATCAGATAAGCATGATGAAGGACGATCATCGAGAGGTGAAGGACGATCACCTAGCAGGGCATGGCTGCTCTCAGGGTTCATCATGTCATAGGACGAATGCCAGATAACAAGATCAATGATGGGGACGACCATCGGATAGAATGATGAAGGACGATCATCAGGAGGTGAAGGACGATCACCTAGCAGGGGACGGCTGCTAAAAATGTCACGACATAGGACGAATGTCGGATAGAAAGGGGTTCTAATGAATAGAGACTCCACTGGGGGTGATAAAGGACGATTATCAAAAAGGTGAAGGAAGATCACCTGGCAGGGTACGGCTGCCGTAAGGTATCATGACATAGGACGAATGTCAGATAGAAAGGAAATAATTCATTGGGATTTGCTGGGACTCTTCTAGGGAACAGTAGACACAGACGGGTGTCTAAATTCAAGAAGACATAAGTGTTTGACACGGTGCATAGATTAAAGATGCGGACGAGCATCCTTAAGACCATGATACAGACAAGTATCAGTAGAAACAAACGCTTGACGCATGTTCAGAGATGATGATACGGACGAGTATCAACTGGTTAATAAGGAACACGGACGAGTGTTGATTCTGAGAGAATTCAGGTGGCATATATATAGGGTACGGACGAGTATCTGTATGAGTAAAAAGTGATGAGTGAGACATAGACAAGTATTTAACTTGCTAGGGAAAGCATGACACGGACGAGTGCCAGAAAAAGTGTATTATAAACAAGTACTTGATTTCCAAAGTGTTTAGGCAACTATGCTGGGTGGGACACGGACGGATGTCAAGGAATTGTATAAATATGTACACATGTGTTGTGAGTGAAAAGGGGACGCTTTGGCTTTCCGCTGGGGATATGGCACAGATGAGTGTCAAGAAGTCTCTGTAATTTATAAGTATTTGTTTGTAGAGAACGCTCGGGCGACTTTACTGGGGAATGATGACACAGACGAGTGTCGAAAGGAGCATGTAACTGTATTTGTGAATGTAATACTTTGGCTTTCTGGTGGGGAATTTGGGAAATATTCTGTATACTGTTGATGGATGGTCATTTTTTATAAGTGTTTAGTTCGACACATGGCTTACAATTATGCAATATGTTTGCTTTTTGCCGTAATGCTCCGTATTAGACGGAATGCCACGCTCTGTGGGGAAAATATGATGCGAATGCTATGATTATGCAAAGATACCGATCGGGGATTCGGATCCCGCTGCTGTGGAGATCTCTGGCTGATCTGCTTGAAGTGGATTTCCCAGCTGGGGATAAGATCATTGGTAGATCTGACATATATGACTCTGCTTGGGGAAGTAGGTCATTGATAAACCTATCTTGGTAATGAGAGAACCAGCTGGGGTTTGTAGAAGCTTTCTTCACTCTGTTGTGAGATCTTCAGGCGTTGCTCTTCTGGATAGAGGCTGAAACTCTGTGGGGAGATGGTTCCCGGTCTTTGCACTTGGTTGAGGAGGAATGATGACTGGCAACTCAGCTGGGAAGAAAGCACCTCCGGTGCTAACCGGGAGATAGACTGAGCAGATAATGATTAGACAACTTGCTGGGGAGAAGCCTTCATGCCCCCTGTTGTGCTCTGAACACCTGCAATCCTGTAAAGACAAAGAAACGTACAAGCATCCCGAGATATTCCTTATTGGATTCCGTCATAGGAGTTTAGGCAATCCTAGGAGCAAATATATTTCCTGTAAGCATGTATTCTTTAGAAAGGAAGCATCTGTATTTATGCGAATCAATATCTTAAAGACATCGGACATTTTTGCAAACGAAAAAATAAAATGTACGAGACAAAACATGACTGAAAATCTGATTTTATTAATTCATGTGCCCTGAATTGGCAAGATACAGTCAAAGAAACGGATCCCCTGAAATGAGGAAATCATTACAAATTGAGAAACAACAAGGTGTTGGCAATGTTGGCGACGCTTCGAGGAGCTTCCCTTTTGCTGTGACTCGTATGACATTGACGTTCTTCTCATCTTGCTTTCTGAAGAAGGCTGATTCTGACTGATGCTCGAACCCTTCGGAGCTTGCCAGGTTGTAAGTGGTACAGAAGAATTCAAAATGCAGTTGTCCGCTTATTCCCTTATTTTGCGTGGATCGCCCTTTCGGGTTTTCAATCCACCGGGATCCCCTTTTTTGCCTGAGTTGTCCAATGCGGCTTTTCAACTCAGCGGGTGTACATTTTTATTTATTTTCCCTTACTTTTGCCCGAGTCTTTTTATTCTGTTTTTTGACTCGCCGGGATGCCCTATTTTTGCCTGGACTTACATTCTGTTTTTATGTCCAGCGGGTCCTTTTATGCGAAGTATTTTTTAACTGCATCTGAATTCACAGGGGACAGGAAGTCTTCACCATCCATAGTACTGAGCATTAAGGCTCCACCGGAGAAAACTTTCTTTACTACGAACGGACCATCATAATTCGGAGTCCACTTGCCCCTGTGATCTGTATGAGGAGGGAGGAGTCTTTTCAGCACAAGATCTCCTACTTGGTACTCTCGGATCCTGACTTTCTGATCGAAGGCTTTCTTCATCCTTTTTTGATATAACTTCCCATGACAAATCGCAGCTAATCTCTTTTCTTCGATCAGACTCAGTTGTTCGTATCGGGATCAGACCCATTCTGCTTCATTCAGTTTAACATCCATTAGTACCCGCAAGGAGGGTAGTTCAACTTCAACAGGTAGGACTGCCTCCATACCATACACAAGCCGATACGATGTTGCCCAAGTGGATGTTCGGATTGACGTACGGTACCCATGCAAGGCAAACGGTAGCATCTCATGCCAGTCTTTGTATGTAACTACCATCTTCTGCACAATCTTCTTGATATTCTTGTTAGCTGCCTCAACAGCGCCATTCATCTTTGGCCTGTAAGGAGAAGAATTGTGGTGTTGGATCTTGAAGTCTCGGCACAGTTCTGCCATCATTTTGTTGTTTAAATTGGAACCATTATCAGTAATGATTCGCTCGGGCACTCCATACCGACAGATGATATCTCTCTTCAGAAATCGGGCTACCACTAGTCTTGTAACATTTGCATATGAAGCTGCTTCAACCCACTTGGTAAAATAGTCAATGGAAACCAGGATGAATCGGTGGCCATTTGAAGCAGTCGGTTCAATCTTGTCAATCATATCAATCCCCCACATGGCAAAGGGCCAAGGGGAAGACATCACATTCAAAGGATTGGGAGGTACATGCACTTTATCCGCATAAATTTGGCATTTATGGAATTTCCTGGCATAAGCACAACAGTCTGCATCCATTGTGATCCAATAATAGCCTGATCTTAGCAACTTTTTAGCCATTGCATGCCCTCCAGCATGGGTACCAAAGGATCCTTCATGCACCTCGTGCATCAGCAAGTCTGCCTCTGCCCTATCAACACATCTGAGGAGTACCATATCAAAGTTTCTCTTGTACAAGGAACCATCAGTATTCAAGAAGAAACTACCAGCTAGCCTTCTTAATGTCTTCTTGTCATTGGATGATGCCCCAGGTGGGTATGTTTGATCCTCCAAGAAGCATTTGATATCATGGAACCAAGGCTTATCATCTTTAACAACATCTGCTGAGAACATGTATGCTGGTCTGTCAAGTCTGGATACTGATATCTGAGGCACAAAGTTGGCAGCTTGAACTTTGATCATGGATGAAATGGTAGCCAGAGCATCTGCAAACTGATTTTCATCTCGAGGGGTATACTCAAGCCTGACTGTTGTGAAGAAAGTCAACAACCTTCTTGTATAATCCCGGTAAGGTATCAGATGATCTTGGTGGGTGTACCATTTGCCGTTGGTTTGATTGATTACCAGAGCTGAATCTCCGAACACATTCAAGGTCTTGATCTTGAGGTCAATGGCTTCCTCAAGACCCATAATGCAAGCTTTGTATTCAGCTTCGTTATTAGTGCAGTTAAAGGTGAGCTTTGCCGAGAAAGGCATGTTAACTCCTTTAGGTGTAATGAGTACTGCACCAACACCACGACCATTCATATTAACGGCCCCATCAAACATCATAGTCCATTCTTCTTCTGGGTCAGGCCCTTCAGTGTGAACAGGCTCTTCATGATCTTTTGCTTTTATGAACATGATGTCCTCATCGGGGAAGTCAAATCTCATAGGCTGGTAATCATCAATAGGTTGCTCAGCAAGATAATCAGACAATACACTGCCTTTGATGGCTTTCTGAGATGTGTAATGAATGTCATACTCTGTGAGGATCATTTGCCATCTTGCAACCCGCCCGGTAAGAGCTGGCTTCTCAAATATGTACTTAACTGGGTCCATTTTTGAGATCAACAAAGTGGTGTGGGTCAACATATACTGCCTCAGTCGGCGAGCAGCCCACGCTAAAGCACAGCAAGTTTTCTTGAGCAGTGAATAACGTTGTTCACAGTCGGTAAACTTTTTGCTTAGGTAGTATATTGCATACTCTTTTCGACCAGACTCATCATGCTGGCCTAACACACACCCCATTGACTCTTCTAATACTGTCAAGTACATAATTAGAGGTCTTCCTTCAACTGGAGGCATAAGGATCGGAGGCTCTTGTAAGTATTCCTTGATTTTGTCAAAAGCTCTCTGGCAGTCTTCATTCCACCTGATTGTTCGTTCTTTTCTTAACAGCTTGAACAAAGGCTCACAGGTTGCTGTAAGGTGAGATATGAACCGTGAAATGTAGTTCAATCTACCTAAGAAACCCCGAACTTCTTTTTCAGTCTTCGGTGCAGGCATTTCTTGAATGGCTTTGACTTTATCAGGGTCAACTTCAATTCTTTCTCACTTACAATAAATCCCAGCAGCTTACCGGATCGCACCCCGAATGTGCACTTGTTGGGGGTTTAACTTCAGTTGGTATTTCCTCAGACGCTTGAATAACTTCAACAGATTTACCAGGTGGTCTTCTTCTGTGAGGGACTTGGCAATCATGTCATCCACATAACATTCAATTTCTTTGTGGATCATGTCATGGAATAATGTTACCATTGCCCGTTGATAGGTTGCACCAGAATTCTTCAGTCCAAATGGCATCACCTTATAACAGAATGTGCCCCAGGGTGTGATAAAAGTTGTCTTCTCCATGTCTTCAGGTGCCATCTTGATCTGATTGTATCCTGAAAATCCATCCATGAAGGAGAATACCGAGAACTGAGCCGTATTATCAACCAATACATCAATGTGAGGTAAAGGGAAGTCATCTTTCGGGCTGGCTCTGTTCAGATCCCGGTAGTCCACACACATCCTCACCTTGCCATCTTTCTTAGGCACAGGTACAATATTAGCAACCCACGGCGGATAGCTAGTCACAACAAGGAACCCGGCGTCCCACTATTTTTGTACCTCTTCTTTAATCTTCATTGCCATATCTGGGCGAGTACGGCGCAGTTTCTGTTTCACCGGTGGGCAGTCTTCTTTCAGAGGTAGCTTGTGCATGACAATGTCGGTGTCCAACCCTGGCATATCTTGATAAGACCAAGCAAAAACATCCACATATTCTCGAAGCATGGCAATCAGTTGCTCTTTCACTGAATCTTGTAAGCAGGCCCCGATCTTGACTTCTTTCACTTCTTCTTCTGTACCAAGATTAACCGTTTCGACCTCCTCCTGATGAGGAGTGATAACCTTCTCCTCTTGTCTCAACAACCTAGCTAGCTCTTCAGGTAGCTCATAATCTTCTTCAACCCCTTCATCGACTTGATTGATTGGATTGTCAAAGTCATACGAAGTCATAGCTGTGTTGTTGTCGGTGCAATCTGAAAGGCACTCTCTGCAAGGGTTTAGATTGTTTATTTTAGTGATCAATTTTAATCTTGTTTAGAAAAGTGAAAGATGAAGTTATTTATTTTGAAAACATTGCCATTTTATTTTTGTACAAAAAGAAAAAATGAAAAGACAGTGAGCGAAAAAAGAGACTTGTTTGCAAAAGGTGTTCGATATTCATTGATTGATCTATTTGCACAAAATTACAAGATGGCCCGATTACAAAATGAGTCTTGTCATCTTGGGCAAGATGCAAGAGTTGATGCATGCTTAAAAATACAGGAAATAATAGTTACTTTGCAGGAGTAACCCTTATAATTTCCTGGGAAGACCAGTTAAGGACTTGGCTCCCCGGGATCCTTGGACGTATCCAGCTCTCCAGGTTGCGGTCGCTTTCCTCCTCGTCTTCCAAGTTGTTTACTGCATCCGGGGTGAGCATTCCCCCGCTGACAAAATTGGGCTTCTTGGCAGCCTCTGATTGATCTTGTTGAGTTGGTTTGTAACCCAACCCAAATCTGTCTTCCTTCTTTTCCACGGGCAGCAGCTTGCCCCAGCCTTGGGCAGTACCCTCTTCAACAACCTTCCGGGCTTGTTGATATGACGTTATGGAGGTTCCCAGTACAGCAGATGCTTCATTAATGTTTAGGACCTCAAACCCCTGGCTCATAGTTTCATGGATTTCTCCATCCATCTCTATGTACTTATACGTAGCCAGATGGCTAACAAAGATGTCTTCTTCCCCACAGATGGTGATGATCTGGCCTTCCCACTCGAATTTCAGCTTCTGGTGAAGGGTAGACGTAACAGCGCCAGCGACATGGATCCAGGGTCTACCCAACAAACAGCTATAGGCCGGCTGAATGTCCATCACATAGAAGGTAATTTTAAAAGTCTGCGGGCCAATCATCACAGGCAGATCAATCTCCCCCAGTACTGATCTTTTAGAGCCATCGAATGCTCTCACCACCAAATTACTCGGGCGCAGGGCCAAGCCATCATACTCTAGCTTTACTAAGGCTTTCTTTGGCAGAACATTGAGCGACGACCCAGTGTCCACCAGTACATAAGATAAAACAGCACCTTTGCATTCTAGGGTGATGTGTAAAGCCTTGTTGTGGTTACGTCCCTCAGTTGTTAAGTCAGCATTGGTAAAACCCAGTCCATGACTGGTGTTGACATTTGCTACCACAGTTTCTAGCTGATTAACGGTAATCTCCTCTGGCACATATACTGCGTGCAGGACTTTCAGTAATGCATTCCTGTGAGCTTCAGAACACATCAACAGTGATAATATGGAGATTTTTTAGGGAGTTTGGTGAAGCTGATCCACCACCTTGTAATCACTTCTCTTTATGATTCTCATAAACTCGTCTACATCTTGTTCAAAAGACGTCTTCTGAGTTTCTTTGATAGCTGGCTCTTCAAGCACCACACTCTTTCCATTTGCTTTGGCAGCAGCTTCTGCTTCAGCATTAGGCTTTTGAGTTTGTGAGGAAAAAAGGCGTCCACTTCTGGTGAAGCCTCTGCCTCCCCCAACATTATCAATTTGTGGAGAAGAGGTTGAAGAATCCAAAGTGATTTTCTCCCCGTTGCAGTAAAGATCAGAGCCATAATGCCAAGGTATGGCATTACTGCTTTCATATGGAACTGGTCCAGGCACCGTAATGATAACTGGACTGACTGCTGCAGAGGAGGGTATTGTGATGGTGTGTGGATCGTAGTAAATTGTGACTGGTGACCTGGCAGGAGGTGCCACTGTTTGTTGCTGAAAGTTGCTATTTGGAGGAACAATTGATGGATCATAGTAGATGGTGACTGCTGAGATATCTTCATTAATTTCTGCTGATGTTGTAGAAGATTCGGCTGAATAAATGGATGTTGATGTTGTAGAAGAAAGGGTTGTTGACATTTGATTTGTTGAAGTGATGGACGGAGCCATTGCTGATGATATTGATGAATCGGTAGGAATGATCGTTGTTGCTGTTGTAGAAGAATAAGGAATTGTTGTCAAAGGAATTGCTGGATTTGTAGACGCCGTTGTTGAGATCTGAAGTATGCCATCTTTGATAAGACCATCTATGCCGCTTCTTAAATTATCACACCCGTTGACTGCAATGTTGCAATACCCACAACCGAGCTCACACCCGGGAAACACCTGGCACTCTAGAAGCTGAGCTTTAATTTCGACCAGAGGTGTCCGAATTTGTGCAACACTGCTGATCAAGGTAGATGGTTTGTCTTCCTCAATGGCATTAATCCTCGGCCCGCCATGATGAGGCATAGGATTCTTGTTGACATTTGGAGGGGGTGCAAAGTTGAGGGCTTTAGAATCCACCAGATCTTGGACTTTCATTTGCAAGGCCCTGCATTTTTCCGTATTATGGCCAGGTGCATTGGAGTGGAAAGCACATCTGGCGTTGACATCATAATTCCTTGGGAGATTGGAGGGATCTGGTGGTGCCAATGTCCTTAACTCAACCAAGTTGAGTTTCAGGAGTTGTGGCAATAAGGCAGCATAGGGCATAGGGATAGGGTCAATCACCCTGCTTGCCTGTGATGGTCTTTGCTGAAAGGGTCGTCGTTGTTGATTGCTGTTGCTATTGTTATAGGTTCTCTGTGGTGGATATTGGGCTTGCTGTTGATAATGTGGTTGTTGTGGTTGATATGCTGATTGTTGGGGAATCGGAGTTGGAATAGTGACAGCTGCTACTGATCTGTGAACATACTGAGGTCTGCCCATGTTGGCATGAATGGCATTTGTCTCACCGGTTCTTCGAGGTCCCACAAAAGGCTTCCTGGGATTACTGGACGAACTTGCACCATTATCGGAAATTTTGCCCATTTTTAATAGGCTTTCAATTCTTTCTCCAACTATAACTACGTAAACAAACCTGGTGGAAGAAAAGGCAGCCAGTCTGTCAATATACGTTCCTTGCAAAGTATTCATGAACATGTCGGCCATTTCTCTTTCCGACATGGGTGGTTGGACAGCAGCAGCAAGCTGTCTCCACCTTTGGGCATATTCCCTGAAGCTTTCTCTGGAGGACTGAGACATTCCCATTAGGAGGGTCCTGTTGGGAGCCATGTCCAGGTTATATTGGTACTGCTTGATGAAAGCTTCAGCTAAGTCCTTCCAGCACCTGATAGTAGCTCTGGTCAAGTGTGAATACCACTCTCTTGAAGCCCCAGTCAAACTGTCTTCAAAGTAGAACATCCACAGCTTCTCATCCATGGTATATGCCTTAAGTCTTCCCAGAAAAGACTGCAGGTGAGTTCGTGGACAGGAAGTTCCATTGTATTTCTCGAAGCACGGGGGTTTAAACTTGTGGGGAATTCTTACCCCATCCACTAATCCCATATCCATTACATCGAAGCCTAAGGATTTTTGAGACTCTAGAGATCTCAACTTCTCAGCAATTTCATCAAACCTCCTATCATATACTTCCTCCCCAGCTCCCATGACAGTAAACTGCTCTTCTTGAGGATCTTCTTGCAAGACCCTGCCCGCAGCAGTGTTGCCCTGTACATTCCTTGGGATATTGACTTCCGGATCTAGATGAGGTCCAAATACTGGTGGGTTAGCATGAGGCTGACCTCCCTCATTATTACTTGTTCCTCCAGTTCCAGGATGAGGTTCCTCGGGAGTTTGTCTTTCTACCAATGCCCTTAACCTTTCTTGGCTCTGGGCCAAACCAGTCATCACAGTCATAAATTGAGCCATTTGGTTCCTCATCTCCACTCTTTCATTGTCCATCTGAGTTCTGACCTCTGTCAGGTCCTGCTGTACTTGATCCATTTGGATACCAGGAAGGTTGTTGCGAGTAGGATACCGGTGCGTACGGTTGAGAGGGAACACCCGGCGGCGAGCAATATTTCCTGAAGCACAATAGAGTTAGAAACAAACAAAATAATAACAAAACCTACAAAATAAAACAAAAGTTAGTATGCAATGCAGTATGCTTATTTTTTTTCCAAACCTCGAGGAAGATGCTTTGATGTTGTTGTTGAGAAAAAAGAAACCCTACAATGGAAACAAACTAAAATATATTACAAATGGTGAATCATACATAGTTTATTTTACAACATATGCCCCTGAAGGGTCAAAATACAACATAAAAGAAAAGTACATCAAATGAAAACAACAACAATCAAAAGTCAGACATCTGGTCCAAACTCATCCTCCTTAACCTCCTTCAGAAGTGCCTCAGTCACTGGACCAGCTGGATGCTCTGTAATGGTCCTGATGAGGAGGTTTCTGGTGGCAATGGTAGTGGTCAGCTTCTTGTGCCTGTCCTGATCCTTTGATCTCTTCAAACCAGCCCTAAGCTTCAACTCTGAAATCTCCTTCTGGGCTGCCAGCAAAGCTTCCTGTTGCTTCTTTTCATTGGCCTCTAACTGCTCAATCCTGGCTTGAGTCCTCTGATCTTCTTGCGTCCGGGCTTCAGTGATCCTGACCCACCTAGCCTGACTTTCTTGCAGATAGAGATCAGTCCTAGCCTTCTGAAGCTTGGCCTCTTTACAGGCATTCTTCAATATTTGTTCCCCAGCTCTTGCTTTTTTGATGTAGTCCTCTGTTTTCTCAATCTTGGTCAGATGCTCCACCCTAAGCTTCTCCAACCTCTCAATGTCCAGACGACCATCACTCCTTTCCCAAAGGGTCTTCTTCAGAGCTTGAGACAGATTCTCATTCCTTTCCTTCAGTTTCTCAAATTCTTCCAGGCTGACAGTTGTTGTTGGCTGAGTTGTGGATGGTCCAGGTATATCCTCAATGGTGAAGGGCATTCCAATAATCTGAGCTCTAGCATGAGACCAGTCATAGTACTGAGCTGAAGCAACATTATTGCACCTTACAAGAATAGCCATCCCTTTTGTCTGGATGTTGTCCCAAGCCCAGGATGCTTGTCTGACAGCAGCTAGATTAGGCTTTATCTCACAATACAGGGTCTCAGCTAAATCTTGCATTCTAGGAGGGTGAACCAAAGCATAGCCCAGTTGTCTCTTAAATAGCAAAGGATTGTAGTTGATGCAACCCTTTACTCCTATTAGAGGCACATTTGGGTACTGCCCACAGCTAGTGATGATGTCCTTGCCTTTGGTGCTCTGGGTGCACCATCTGATATCATCTGAAGACAAAGCAATAAGTCTCTTAGCCCAATTCTTCTGTTGGTGGGGATTTAGGAAGGCATCTGTCTTAGGTAGGTGTTTGAGCAACCAAGTGTGAAACAAAGGAGCACAGCATCTCACCAACTTCCCTCTTTGCTTCTCATTCCTCTGATGAATGGAGTAATAGAAATCTCCCAGCAATGTGGGTACTGGGTTCTTCAGAAGGAAAAGATGAATGGCATTCTTGCTGGTAAATTTAGGCTCATCTGCAAATAGTACAACCCCATATATGCTGAGGGCTAACAATGCACAAACTGCCCTCCATTCTCCCAAAGAGGCCTTCAGGATGGCCTGAGAAATCAAGAAGTCTAAGTGTAAACCATGGATCCCAGCTTTTGTTGTCATCTTCTACTCAATCAAAGTAGGCTCCAGGTACAGTGCTTTTGCCACTTCTCCATTGCTGGGAGAAGTCATCTCTGGGTTGAAGGGGATCCCACCCCTGACAGGTACTCCAATCAATGATGAAAATTCCTCCAACAGAGGTCCTAGCTGGAAGTCGGAAAATGTGAAACATCTCAAAGGAGGGTCATAAAACTGTAAACATGTGTGGATCATGCTCCTCTTAGAAGGGTCCAGGTCCATAACCATATCCATGATACCTCCATAATGCTCTCTGAACAAAGGGATGTGGTCAGGGGTGATAAGTGACTGGACCTGCCTGATACCAGTCAACACAGGCTCAAAGAAATGGTGAGATATGTTGCTCTTCCTGGGAGTAGTCATAAATGCTGCCGAAGATGATGAAGATATCTGCTGATGAAGATCAAAACTGATACTGGAGTTGAGCCACTGACAGGCTGATGCTGGTGATGATGAAGATGACTGAAGCAGACAACTGAAGAGAATAGCTGAAGCAGATAACTGATGACACAGAGGTCTATGCAGATGAAGGGGTCAAAACCAAGCCAGATATAATGTAGATACCCTGAAAAACAAATAAACAAATGTCAAATGATGCAATGATGATGTATGCAAATGATATGCAAGGGTTTGTGATCAAGCTGGATCTGATTATATGTCTTGATATAAAGTCCATGTATGTTCAAGAAGTTCAGATGGAGGTTCAGAAATCCAGTAACCAAGGTGGGGGGACTCAAATAAAGAGTCACATGTCCAGGGTTAAATCACAAGAACTGTCCAAAGTGAAGCATTCTTAAACAAAACAAGTATCAAGGTATGATGTGGCCAATGGTACCTGCAAACCTGTAAACAGCCCAACCCCCCTCACAGGCAGTGGTCTAGAACAAGGATCCTCAGACTTGGATCAGTTATGAGAAGTGTAAACACTTCTAACCTGGAGGTACAGTGTTTACAATAACCATAAAAAATCCTCCTCTAATTCTCCTCAGTTTCTGAAGGTCAATAGTAAAGGTCATCCAGACTTAGCAGGCTTCCCAGATAGCCCTAGCACTACAGGAAATCTGTAGCACAGAGTTCTCAAGAAGAAACCCACATCTGAACCGTGTTTCATATTCCCGCACCAGACCGAAATGGAATGGGGAAGAACATGAACCACTCTAGCCTAGGTGTCACTCAGGTCCCAGGTATAGGACCTTAAACTCTCAATGAAACCCCACCCACCAAAACAGAAACCAGATCCAGCAAAATGGCAGTATGACAGTATGATGTATAAAACTGGAAAGAAAGCAATAAACAAGACTATACATAAAGCAAAAACAAAGATACATAAACACACATAGCACATAACACCCCAGTAAACACAAATCAAACAAGCGCTAGGAGGAACCCACAAAAAGAACCAGAAGCCCTGGTTGCAATATAAGGGTCCCCAGCAGAGTCGCCAAGCTGTCGCTCCCACCAAATGACACCAGGTCAAAAGGGGTACAGACGCGAACGGTCGGCGAAGAAAGAAAGAATGAAAAGAGTCACCAGCTAGGCATTTTTATCCCGAAGGAAAGGTAATGCTGCATAAACCTAAGAAAAGATGGATAAGACGGTTGCGAACCAGAGAGACTGAGAAAGGGGGTTGGTTACAACCCGGGAAGGTATTAGCACCCAGATTGTCCGTCGTACTCGACGGGATCCACGCTTGAAAGATTTGTGTTTTAAAGGGGTAGTGTCAGTGCAATCTATGTATCAAAGCTGGAAAGAATACAAGTGTCAGTGTCAAAGAAAAGTGAAGTGAATAAAAGAAGTGTCAGTGTAAGGAAAGAGTGTGAAGCTCAAGACTATGAGGTTTAATGAGTAATGCTGGAAGGAGGGGGAATATACAAAGACTTTTGTTCGATAACTGTTAAGTTATGCCTACGTATCCTCTCGTGCAATGAGGAAGTCAGAACACCGTAGTTCGACCCAAAAAGACTGAAAGATAAATTGACTTGTGAACTGCTTGCTTGTCTATGCTCAAGTGTATGACCTGTCTGGCTCAGGTGCAAATTGTCTTGCATTAGACGGAAGAAGCGATTTCTCGTTTATGAGTGAATGAGATGAGAAAAGAATCCCGGAGGAGACAATTATTGTTTGTTTTTGTATTTTCAATTTTTTATTGCCTTTTGAAGTTTTTCATAAGTTAATGAGCTCAAGCCTAAACCAAGGGTTAGTAAACTCATCACATCTTCCCTCTGATTAGGGGTAATGAGAATACCTTAAGTGTGAAGTAAACACCTCACACTTAATCACCATGATGTAGGATTAAGATCATTAACCTACTTGAATTTATTTAGATGTTTTTGTGGTTTTTGTTTAGTGTTAAGTAATGAGTTTAAGCCATAATCAAGGATTTAATGGACCCATTACACCATCCTAATAGAAGGATAATAGATGAGAACATTTAGGCTGAGGAAGGCTCCTCAACTTAATCCATGATTAGGGATTAACCTCATGACAAAACAAAGCCTTTATTAAATGGATTTTAGTTAATGGTAAGATTAAGAAATGAGTTTTATGGTTTGTAAGACAACTTGAGGGGGACTTGTCCATTAACACTAGGGTTAGTCCTTCTTAACCAATTAAGGAAGAATTAGAACCCTAATGCAAGGCCCAAGTTACAAGCTTAATGTCTTAGTGATTATTAAGATGGATTGATTAAAGGATTTAAACACATTAAGGGTTTAACACTTAGGATTAAAGTTATACACTCCATCCTAATAGAAGGATGCAGGCATAACCCTAATCACAAAGCCTTAAAACCTTTAAGGTTTAGTCCTTGATTATGAGATGAGAAGAGAAGACACAAAGATGACACAAATGTAAAAGCTAAATGGGGGACTAATCAAACCCTAATAGTTATCATGCTTGGAGATCCTAGGGTTTATGAGGCTTAAGATAGAAAGAATCTTTAAAGAACCACCAAGATGAGGAGCAGATGAAAGGAGGAAGAAGCAAAGAGAAGCAAGACAACTTGCTTCACTTAAGAAGACAAGTTGCCTGAAGAAAGAAAGTAAGAGATGAACATGAATGAGCAAGATCACTCTAATACAAAGATAAAATGCAGTAATGATGCAAGAGAGATGAGAAGAGATTGTGAGAAGTGAAGGCAAATTCACTTCTCAAATTACTTACCACCTGAAAAGATTAGCAAAAGAAATGAGATGCAATGCAAATGAGATGAAATGTCATGATGCAAACCAAAGTCAGAAGCATAAACATGATTTCAATGATGCTAAGAAATGATGCAAACACATGACAAAAGATGAGAATGATCAAACAAGCATAAGGATGAAAATGAGGCATGCTTTGAACCATAAGAATCCATGAATGCTTATGAAATGAAATGAACATATAACATGGCAACAAAATGATGCAATGATCAAACATGATTCTAATATGTCCTAAGGTGTGTTATGAATCATGTGGATGCACAAAATGTCATGGCAAGTTATTGGATGTGTAAACACCCCAAATTTGCCCTCACCCATTCACACCGCGGCTTGTGATCATTTCATATACATAATCTCAATCATGGCATCTCATACCGCGTTTTTGATTCACTGCATTGGTTCGAAGTCATTTGCATCTAGGGTTTGTGATCCGAGCAGTCCAGAAGCTTCAAGAGCCACTCCAAAGGTCTTCGATGTTCAAGCATCATATTGTATGCCCTCGAGGTCAAAAGAATGTCAAGGAATCACAAGAACCGGAGATGGCATGGAAACAGGATCAGGTTATGAGGTCCGCGCATATCAAGTTTCATGAAGAAATTCCATGGAAAGGGTATCTAATCAAGGGATGACTTCTGGAACATGTCAGTACAGAATCAGGATATCTGAGGCTCTCGAGGTCCCGACCAAAGGGTATACTTCGTCATTTTGATTGCATATGATCTTTATTTGATCATATGGGATGCCAGAAGTTCACAAGACTGAGGAGTTTCGAGCCACTTTGCAAAAATGGCCTTGAATTGAAGAACTTGCAAATTCTCATGGCAAGCTTTTGTGTAACTCCAGTGCGACTTCCAGTCATCACACAAGCATGAATCAGGGCTTTAAATTTTGAATGCACCAAAGAATCTCCAAGTTTCACGGCTATGCCTCCACTCATTGCAATTTCCCAGGATTTGATCATGGGCCTGTGCCACACCAGCTATCCTTACCTATCAAAGGCCTTACAAGTGCGTTTCCTGCAAATCATTTCAATCAACCGGGGTCTCGTTGATGGTTGAATGTCACTAAGATTTCAAAGTTGATTTTAAGATATTTCGATAAATTGATGAGTTGTGGGTTAAACTTATTGCATTTTTGAAAAGAAAAATGATAAGTGTGATCTTTTTGATTCATTGGTTTCGAAAAAAAGAAAGAAGTTCATGACTGATAACTATAGATGACTTTCTGAGGCGTCCTAATATGAAAGGAATTAGTTTCTTATGTGCAAATGGTGATGATTTCAAATTTGGTGCTGTGGTTTGTGAAGGATCAGTTTCTTCTACAGAAGATGGTGATATTTTCATAATATACATGACTTTTCACAATTATTCAGAGACTGATGGCAACCTCTGTTTGATTTTGCTAATCCAATTATCAATTACTACTGATGGTCACATCTGCCAGATTTTGACGATCCTTGCTGACTCTTTGCTAATGGCTCAACTTCGTGTTCAAGTTGTCAGATACAGCCTATTCTCTCCTTCGATCTTGCCCATGATAAACTAATTCATATGTTTGGTCACTTGCTGAATAATATATTGATTAGTGTTGGTAAATAAAATTATAGTGCTGTTTAAATTGGTTGTGATTTGTATGGACAATAGAATTACAATGGCGTATACAAATGTTAGCTTACAATAGAATTCCTTCTATCTTTCTGTTGTCACATTGTGTTAGCTAGTATACATCCACAAAAAAAAAGAAAAATAGAAAAAACACATGTGAAACCGGCTCACAGCTCCCCCACACCTGCTGCTTTTTGTATCATTGCTTTTTCTTCTTTTTCATCATCAAGTGGTAATGGGCAGTGAAATTGGTGCATTCACTCACGCCATACGGACAAGAACTCTTGGCTGAAGGCGTGTTCGAAGACAATGTGGCCTGGAACTTTGTTGCTAGGCTGACTACCGCCCGTGAGGATACTGGAAAGTTATGGCTCCCGGAGTTAGATTACAATTGATGGCTCTCCGTACCTGCAAAACAGAAAGAAATAATTAATAGGTTGGCAAACAAACTCAGCAACTTCACATCAGTAACAATCAGAAACTGTGTGCATAGAAAACAGAGATCTGTTTGGAGGCGTAGTTCAGTTACAGGATATACAGAAAATCTGCCAAAGAATTGTCTCAACGAACTGGACCCAACTTCGTGCTTCTTTCCTCAGAATTTGGTTGAACATGTTGAGACATCATTGTTTCTACTCAACGCGGCCTATGATGTTTGGCAGGTTCAAGCCAGTTTAGCTCCAGCGACAGCCGATCCTCTTGGCTCTTGGAATGACTACAAATCAAACCTGCAAAACAAAAGCTTACGAAATTTCAGTTCAACGGCATACAGAAGAAGAAAAATGGACTGAAATACATGAAGCAGAGATTGAGAAGCAGCCTCATCATCCAAGCTAAGATCATTTTCCTTCCGTTGATAAGGCCAGACAGAAACCTTATTCCAAAAGGCCTTCCCATACTCCATAAGCACCCAATGCTTTTGCTTTGCTTGCTAAGACGCCTCTTGCTTCTTTTTCCATAGATGGTAAAAGAAACCGAAAAATTGCATCATACAGTATCAGCTTCCTCTGTCCATTCCACAGTTGAGCAGACCTGCGTACGCTATCACTAACCCACTTCACCCCAGAAAACTGATGGAACGAATCTATGGTCATATTACCATCGGCAGTAGGAAAGGTTGACACCACAGCATGGTCAATAAAGTATCTACGAACATGTTTCTTTATGGTAGGCTCACAAGTTATCTCAACAGCTGCCTGGAACCAAATAAACAAATGATCAAACAAAGGAGACATTATGCTGATTATGAACAAAGTTAGAGATACATACCATGTGCCTAGCACATTTAAGTACTTGTTCATGTGTATCGTACATGGCACAAGTGAAGTTTGAAGAGGAACATTTGAGAGAGCAATTGAATGGCGGCATTGTGCCGAATGATATTGATGTTCATTGTTTGGCTGGTTTGATAAAAGCATGGTTTAGGGAACTCCCTTCTGGAGTTTTAGATGGACTTTCGCCGGAGGAAGTTCTTGAATGCAATACTGAAGAAGAATCTGTTGAGCTCGTGAAGGAGCTGAAACCGGTTGAATCGGCTTTGCTTGATTGGGCTGTTGATCTCATGGCTGATGTTGTAGTTGAAGCGGAATATAACAAAATGGATGCTAGAAATGTTGCAATGGTTTTTGCTCCAAATATGACTCAGATGTCTGGTTCATTAACTGCTCTTATGCACACGGTTCAAGTGATGAATTTACTCAAAACACTGATATTGAAGACACTCCGAGATCAAGAAGAGACATCAACCGAAGAATATTCATCCATGTCATCTCATTCATCAGATCATCAATCAGAAGTAGATGACTATGACAGTCAACAAGAAACGGATACTAATGGTGATGCAAACAGGGCTGCCTTCGTGAACTCACATCCCATATACAAATGTTTTGAAGATTTCATCATGAACCATGAAGCAGGGAGATTTTGAAGCATCTGAATGTTTATCACCTCAGCAGGATTGAACATGGTATTTGAAACTCATATTTGACCCTGCAAAATTCGAAAATAACCACAATGGTTAGCAGTTAAAAAATTTGAGTTTACGGCGGTAAAAGAATGACTAATTCAATCAAAGCACAACCAAATCCAGTTCCATTTCAAAGAAACTAGTTCAACCAGTGCAGTACCAAGGGGCATAAGCAGACAAAAAATTTATAGCAGGGATGTCAGCAGGACTGCAGGCAATGTTTCACAAAATGGCAAAAACATTTCTCTGTTACGAAAAAGAAGAAGAAAAACATGGCCAGTTTGGTTTCGTTTCAGTGTAAATCGAAATCTTTGAAAACCCTAATTCCAAGTTATAAAAAGGGAAGAAATTTTCAAAGAGAAAGATGAGAAAAAACCCTAAGTTCATCAAGAACCCTAGCCGCATTCGAAAACCCTAAGTCACGAAAAAACCTAATCACAGCAAAAGAAAAAAAAACTTAGCTTTCAAGAGCTCCAAAGCGCCGTATCAACCATTGTCATCACCCTAGCAACCTGCGAGAGAACACACAGCCTCATCAAGAACAATACAGAAGGAAATTTTGAAAACCCTAGAAGAACTCCCTCATTGAAGAAAAAAAAAAGCAAATTCAAGAAGAAGAAGGAGAGTTCGAGCTGAAGAACAGAGTGTTTCGAAAGGAGACTATACCTCCGAGAACCTTCGGAGCAGGTATAAGATCCAGTTCCTTTTTGACCTTTTTTTTTCTCCTGCTGTTATTGTTGAGTATCGTTTCCGAATCTCTTCATGCCTTTCGTCGTTCGACGAACTTCCGTTGATTGGGTGGGTACTGGATTGTTTGTTGTTTAACGTTGATAAATTTTAGGTTTAGATTGGGGTTTGAGTTTTAGATTCGGATGATAGGGAAAGGGGAAGTCGAAGGAGAGAGTTGAGGGGCCGGTGGAGGTGAGAGGTGAAGGAGAGAGTTTTAGGTTTATGAACATGAACGTTGTCAACTTTTGGTTTGGTTAATGGTCATAAGTTTCCCCCGGGAAACAGCAAGTTTCTTTTACCTTTTTTTGTTGCTTCCCGATGCCACGCGTTTCTTCTTCCCCAGGCCACCTGCTGTGACCGTTGGCTGGACGCGCTCAGATTGGGGGGGGGGTTGGTTCGGGTCGTGGGCGACCCAGGCCCGTTTAGAGAGGGATAACACCAGCTTTGGGTGGAGGGCCCTTTTGTTATTTGTTTTTTATTCTATTTCATTTAAGATTTAGATAAATTTTCAAAACTAGTTTATTTATTTTCTTAGATAAATATTGAAAACTATTTTATTTATTTTCTTAGATAAATTTTGAAAAAAAAACCATTTATCTATTTTCTTTAGATAAACGTTGTAAATCATTTATTTACTTGTTTAGAAAATTATGTAAAACTTTTTTTAGATATAATTATATATAGAAAAGTTCAAAAAAAAAGAGAAACATTCTTATTAGATATTTATATAAGATAGAGTTTTTTTTTTTTTAATTTGTTAATTATTTCTGTTAATCATTCTCATTTTAACTTAGCTATTTATTTTTCGTTTGTTCTCACTTGTACAATAATCCATATCATCTTCGGTTTGCACCCTAACATCAAGTTCATTTTCACTTTAGTTATTTCTTTCGTGCTAACTTTTCTTTTCAGATGGTAAGTACTCCGAGAAGTGAATTTGCCTTCACTTCTCGCATTTCCTTTTCATCTCCTTTGTACATTATTGTTATATCTGTTTGTATGGATATTGGAGTGAGCTTGCTCCTCCCTGTTTATTGTCATCTTCTTCCTTTAAGCAACTTGACTTCTTGAGTGAAGCAAGTTGTTTGCTTCTCTTCACTTCTTGATCCTTTCATCTGCTTCCTGGTGGCTCTCCTTGAAGATATCTCTAAAAAACCATACAAACCCTAGGGTTTCCAAGCATGTTAACAATTAGGGTTGATTAGTCCCCCCATTTAGCTCCCACCTTTGTGTCATCTTTGAGTCTCCTCTTCTCACCTCATAATTAGGGACTAAACCCTAAAGGCTTCAGGGCTTTGTGATTAAGCTTATGCCTGTATCCTTCTCTTAGGATGGAGTGTATAACTTTAATCCTAAGTCTCAAATCCTTAATGCGTTTAGATCTCTTAATCAATTCACATAATAATTATCAAGACATTACACTTGTAACTTGGGCCTTGCGTTAGGGTTCTAATTCTTCCTTAATTGGTTAAGAAGGACTAACCCTAGTGTTAATGGACAAGTCCCCCTCAAGTTGTCTTACAAACCCTAAAAATCATTTCATCATCATATCATTAAATAAAATCCACTTAACCAAAGGCTTGTTTTGTCATGAGTTTAATCCCTAATCATGGATTAAGTTGAGGAGCTTTCCTCAGCTTAAACATTCTCATCTATTATCCTTCTATTAGGATGGTGTAATGAGTCTGTTTAATCCTTGATTATGGCTTAACCTCATTACTTAACACTAAACAAAAACAACAAAAACATCTAAATAATCACAAGTAGGTTAATGATCTTAATCCTACACCAAAGGTGATTAAGTGTGAGAATCTGACTTCACACTTAAGGTATTCTCATTACCCCTAAACAGAGGGAGGATGTGATGAGTTTACTAAATCCATTGGTTTAGACTTAAGCTCATTAACTTATGACAAAATCCAAAAACAATAAAAGACTGAAAACTCAAAAAACAAACAATAAGCGTCTCCTTCGGGATTCTTTTCTTATCACCTTCACTCAGAAACGAGAACTCGCTTCTTCCGTCTAATGCAAGACAGTTTGCACCTGAGCCAGACAGGTCATACACTTGAGCATAGACAAGCAAGCAGTTCACAAGTCAATTCATCTTTCAGTCTCTTTGGGTCGAACTACGGTGTTCTGACTTCCTCATTGCACGAGAGGATACGTAGGCATAACTTAACAGTTATCGAACAAAAGTCTCTGTACATTCCCCCTCCTTCCAGCTTCATTCTTTAGCCTCATATTCTTGAGCATTTCATTCCTGATCTCACACTGACACTGTACATTTATACACATCACACTTCTCTTACACTGACACCTGTACATCTTTTCCAGCTATTTTATACACAAATTGCACTGACACTACCCCTTTAAAACACAAATCTTTTAAGCGTGGATCCCGTCGAGTACGACGGACAATCTGGGTGCTAATACCTTCCCAGGTTGTAACTAACCCCCTTTCTCAGTCTCTCTGGTTCGCAACCGTCTTATCCATCTTTTTCTAGGCTTATGCAGCATTGCCTTTCCTCCGGGATAAAAATGCCTAGCTGGCGACTCTATTCATCTCCAGTGAGTTCATGGCTGTGTGTTCTCATTGTCCCTCTCGCCGACCGTTCGCGTCTGTACCCTTATCTGACCCGGTGTCACTTATCGGGAGCGACAGCTTGGCGACTCTGCTGGGGAACGAACCCAGAATCTCTGGTTCTTTTTGTGGGTTCCTCCTAGCGCTTGATTGATTTGTGTTTACTGGGGTGTTATGTGCTTGTTTGTGCTTGTGTTTATTGTTGTTTATTGCTTTATGTACAGTTACTTTACTGCTTTCTTTACTGCATTTATATATCATACTGTCATTGTTGCTGGCTGGATCTGTTGTTTGCCTTGGTGGGTGGGTATTTCATTGAGAGTTAAGGTCCTATACCTGGGACCTGAGTGACACCTAGGCTAGAGTGAATCATATTCTTTCCCATTCCATTTCGGTCTGGTGCGGGAATATGAAACACGGTTCAGATATGGGTTTCTTCTTGAGAACTCTGTGTTGCAGATTTCCTGCAATGCTAGGGCTATCTGGGAAGCCTGCTAAGTCTGGATGACCTTTAGTATTGACCTTCAGAAACTGAGGTGAATTAGAGGAGGATTTTTTATGGTTATTGTAAACACTGTACCTCCGGGTTGGAAGTGTTTACACTTCTCATAACTGATCCAAGTCTGAGGATCCTTGTTCTAGATCACTACCTGTGAGGGGGTTGGGCTGTTTACAGGTTTGCAGGTACCTTGACCTCAGAATACCCTGTTACTTTGACTTTGTTAAGAGTACTCCATGTTGGATAGTTCTTGTGATTCTAAAACCCTGGACATGTGGCTCTTTATTTGAGTCCCCCCACCTTGGTTACTGGATTTTTTAGACCTCCATCTGGAATTCTTGAACACACATGGATCTATATCAAGGCAGTTAATCAGATCCGGCTCGGTCACAAACCCTTGCATATCATTTGCATACATAATCATTGCATCATATTGACATTTGCTTATTTGTGTTTCAGGGTATCCACCTTCATTTGGTTTTTTTGGTTTTGACCCCATCTTCAGTATTGACCTATCTTCATCAGCATTTGCTTCAGCTATCAGTTGTCTACTTCAGTCATCAGCACCAGCCAATCAGTGGCCCACTCCTCAGCATCTTCATCAGCACTTGTTCTACTCAGTCTCAGCATCATGGCTCCAAAGAAAAGCAACATCACTTACCATTTCTTCCAACCAGACTTATCAGACATCAGGAGGATTCAGGCCCTGATCTCTCCAGATCACATACCTTGGTTCAAGGAGCATTATGGGGATATACTTGACTTGGTTAGGGATCTGGACCCATCACAGAGAAGTTTGATCCACACCTGCATTCAGTTTTATGATCCCCCACTGAGATGTTTCACCTTTCAAGACTTTCAGTTGGGCCCTCTATTAGAAGAATACTCATCATTGGTTGGTTTACCTATCAGGAGAGAAATCCCTTTCAATCCTGAGATGGCTTTCCCAAGCAATGGAGAGGTAGCAAAAGCTTTGCACCTGGAACCTGTTTTAATTGAGCAGCATATGACTTCTAAAGCTGGGATCCCTGGTTTTCATCTGGACTTCCTAATTTCTCAAGCTAGTCTGAAGGCCTCCCTGGGGGATTGGAAAGCTGTTTGTGCTTTGTTGGCCTTAAGTGTATATGGAATTGTGTTGTTTGCAGACGAGCCTCGATTCATTAGCAAGAATGCAATCCATTTGTTCATCCTGAAGAACCCAGTGCCAACTTTGTTAGGAGATCTCTATTACTCAGTGCATCAGAGGAATGAGAAGCAGAGGGGTAAGTTAGTGAGGTGCTGTGCTCCATTATTCCATGCTTGGCTTCTCAGGCATCTACCCAGGACAGATGCATTTCTAAACCCTCATCAGCAAAGCAACTGGGCTAAGAGACTCACTGTCCTAACTTCAGCAGATATCGGATGGTGCACTCAAAGCACCAAGGGCAGAGATATAATCACCAGCTGTGGGCACTTTCCCAATGTGCCTTTAATAGGAGTCAAGGGAAGTATCAATTACAACCCTGTGCTGTTCAGGAGGCAATTGGGTTATGCACTGGTCCATGCTCCTAGGGTACAGGACTTGGCTGAGACCCTCTATTGTGAGAACAAGGTCAGTTTGGCTGTTGTTAGGCAGGCTGCCTGGGCCTGGGATCATGTTCAAACCAAAGGAGTCACCATTTTGGGAAAGTGCAATAATGTGGCATCAGCCCAATATCATGAGTGGTCCTATGCTAGAGCCCAATTCTCTGGATTGCCTTTCACCATAGAAGACATGCCTGAGTCATCATCAGCACCACCCCCTGCCACTGTCAGCATGGAAGAGTTTGAGAGCTTGAAGGAAAGAAATGAGAAGTTATCCCAAGCCTTGCAGAAGACCCTCTATGAGAGGAAGGATGGAAGATTAGATATTGAGAGGCTGGAGAAGTTGAAGAAAGAGCATCTGGCTAAGATTGAGAAGTCTGAAGATTATATTAAGAAGTCTAGGGCCGGGGAACAAATTCTGAAGAATGCTTGCAAGGAAGCTCAGTTCCAGAAAGCTAGAGCAGACTTGTATCTGAAGGAGAGTCAGGCTAGGTGGGTCAGGATCACCGAGGCTCGTACCCTAGAGGACAAGAGAGTTCAGGACAAGATGGAGCAGATGGAAGAAGCCCTGGCAGCAGCCCAAAGGGAGATATCAGAGCTAAAGATTAGAGCTGGAGTGAAGAGGTCAAAGGACCAGAGTCAGAACAAGAAGTTGACCACAGCTGTTGCTACAAGGAACCTTCTCATCAGGAATTTGACGGAGCGTCCGGCTGATCCTGTGACCGAAGCACTTCTCAAGGAAGTTCGTGAGGATGAGTTCGGCCTTGGAGTTTGATCGTTTGCTTGTTGTTGTTGCTATTCCATGTACTTTTACTTTTTTTGATGTATTTTGACCCCTTTAAGGGTTGGTGTTGTAAAATGAACAAGTTGTATTATTTCATCTTATGTAATACATTTGTTAGTTTGTTCCATCCTAGTTCACTTCAAAAGCAACTTCCACAGCAGCATCTTCAAGGGTCTGGAAGGGTCAAAACTGAAGGCCAAACCGAATACCTTGAGAACAAATAAGCATAACTGCATTGCATACTAACCCTTTTTGTTTGTTTTGTAGGTTTTTGTTTTGTTGTTGCTAACCTCTGTTGTGAATCTCAGGAATTATTGCTCGCCGCCGGGTATTTCCCCTCAACAGGCCACACAGGTACCCAACTAGAAACAACCTTCCGGGAATTCAGATGGATCAGATGCAGCAAGACCTTACGGAGGTCAGAAACCAGATGGCCAACGAAAGGCTGGAGATGAGAACCCAGATAACACAGTTCATGGAAGTAATGAACAATTTAGCTCAAAGTCAGGAGAGGCTCAGAGTTTTGGTAGAAGGAAGGAATCAAGAGGAGCCCCATGTGGGAACTGCTGGCACAAGTAACAACGAGAGGGTCCAACCTCATGTCAATCCCCCAGTTTTTGGACCCCATCTCCATCCAGAGGCCAACATCCCTGTCAATATACAAGGGACAGCCACAGCAGCCAGAGTACTTCAAGAAGATCCTCAGGAGGACCAGTATACAGTAATGGGTGCCGGAGAAGAAGCATATGATAGGCGGCTGGATGAAATAGCTGAGAAGTTGAGATCCCTAGAATCTCAAAATTCTTTGGGTTTCGACGTCATGGACATGGGATTGGTAGAAGGGGTCAGGATCCCCCATAAGTTCAAGCCTCCTTGTTTCGAAAAGTATAATGGGACTTCATGCCCCCGGACTCATCTACAGTCATTTCTGGGAAGGCTGAAGGCCTATACAATGGATGAGAAACTTTGGATGTTCTACTTCGAAGATAGCTTGACTGGAGCATCAAGGGAATGGTATTCCCACTTGACAAGGGCAACTGTGAGATGCTGGAAGGACCTGGCAGAAGCCTTCATCCGACAGTATCAATACAATTTAGACATGGCACCCAACAGGACTCTCCTAATGGGAATGTCGCAGTCGACAAAGGAAAGTTTTCGAGAATATGCCCAGAGATGGAGGCAATTGGCTGCTGCCGTTCAACCACCTATGTCTGAGAGAGAAATGGCAGACATGTTTATGAACACTCTTCAGGGAACGTATATTGACAGGTTGGCTGCCTTCTCTTCCACTAGCTTCGCAGATGTTGTCATAGCTGGGGAGAGAATTGAAAGCCTGTTGAAGATGGGTAAGATTTCCGATAATGGTGCCAGCTCGTCCAGTAGTACAAGAAAGCCTTTTACAGGCCCGAGAAGAACTGGCGAGACCAATGCCGCTCACACCAACAGGGGTAGGCCCCAATATGTTCAAGGGTCAATAGCAGCAGTCACCATCCCTGCTCCGGCTCATCCTCAGCCAGTCTATCAACCTCCGCAACAAAACTTCCAACAACAACCTCAGTATCAGCAGAATCAGTATCCTCCAAGAAACAACAATTACAACAACAATCAACAAAGGCCATTCCAACAAAGGCCATCCCAAGCTAACAGAGTGATCGACCCGATCCCAATGCCGTATGCTGCCTTGCTGCCACAACTTCTGAAACTCAACCTAGTTGAGCTAAGAACGTTGGCACCTCCGGATCCCAACAGTCTACCAAGAAACTATGACTCCAATGCTAGGTGTGCTTTTCATTCGAACGCACCTGGTCACAGTACGGAAAAATGCAGGGCCCTGCATATGAAGGTACAAGACTTGGTAGACTCCAAGGCTCTGAATTTTGCGCCTCCGCCCAATGTCAATAAAAACCCTATGCCAAACCATGGTGGTCCCCGAATTAACGCTATTGAAGAAGACCAACCGTCTTATTTGATAACTAGTGTGGATCAGATCAGGACACCATTGGTGGAAATCAAAGCTCAACTCCGTGAAGGCAATATATTTCCGGGGTGTGAACTAGGGTGTCCCTACTGCAACATTTCATGGAATGGGTGTGAGGACTTGAGGAATGGCATTGACAGCCTTATTCAAAGTGGCCTACTCCAGATCACTACATCATTCCCGGCAAACCCGACAACTTCATCAGCAACGGTTTCAGATCCTCCTACAAATGCAACAACTACTGTTTCAGACAACTCACCAGCAACATCAGCAAGTACTTCATCAGTTCTCCCAAATGATCAGTTTTCAACAGTTTCTCCTGCTACAACTTCAGCTTCAGTCCACTTCGACTCTCCATCAACAACAACAACAGTTCTTCCAACAGAACCTTCTACAACACCAGCAATCAATCACGAAGACGTCTCCACCGTTACCATATTTTATGATCCCGAAAATAATTCCGCTTACCATTCAGAAGGTGCTGCTCCCACCAGAGCACCAGTTACAATCATTTATGATCCACAAACAATAACAGTCCCTTCAGCAGCAGCAATCAGTCCAGTTACCGTCACGGTGCCTGGACCTGTACCATATGAAAGCAATAGGGCCATCCCTTGGCACTATGGCTCTGACGTGTACTGTGAAGGGAAAAGAATCACTCTTGAAACATCAGCACCTGCACCACAAATTGATAACGTGGGCGGAGGTGGAGGCTTCACCCGAAGCGGGCGTCTCTTTGCTTCACAAGTCCAAAGACCTACTGCCGAGGTAGAAGCTGCTGCCAAAGCAAAGGGAAAAGGCCCGGTGCAGGAAGATCCAGCTGCCAAAGAAGCCCTGAAGACTTCATTTGATCAGGAAGTTGATGAATTCATGCGGATCATCAAAAAGAGTGATTATAAAGTTGTGGATCAGCTTCATCAGACTCCATCCAAAATCTCCATCCTCTCACTGCTTATGTGCTCCGAAGCCCATCGGAATGCACTACTGAAAGTACTGCACGCAGCTTACGTGCCCGAGGAGATTACTGTCAACCAATTGGAAACCGTTGTTGGAAACGTTACTGCTAGCAATGGGCTAGGGTTTACCAATTCTGACCTGACAGTGGATGGCCGCAATCACAACAAAGCCTTGCACATAACCATGGAATGCAAAGGAGCTGTCCTTTCACATGTGCTGGTAGACACAGGATCATCCCTGAATGTCTTACCAAAGAAGGCTCTGGTGAAGCTTGAATATGATGGACTGGCATTGAGACCTAGCAACCTGGTGGTTAGAGCTTTTGATGGCTCAAAGAGATCGGTGCTGGGAGAGATTGAGCTACCTGTGACAATTGGCCCGCAGACCTTCAAAACTATCTTTTATGTGATGGACATTCAGCCCGCCTACAGCTGTTTGTTGGGTAGACCCTGGATTCACGCCGCTGGCGCAATAACGTCTACCCTTCACCAAAAGTTAAAATATGAGTGGGAAGGCCAAGTTGTCACAATCTGCGGGGAGGAGGATATATTTGTTAGCCACCTGGCTACTTACAAGTATATTGAAATGGATGGGGAGATCGTTGAAACCATGAGCCAAGGTTTTGAAGCCTTGAATGTCAATGAAGCCTCTGCTGTATCTGGGATTTCCATGTCGTCGTATCAACAAGCCCGGAAGGTTGTTGAGGAAGGAACTGCCCTAGGCTGGGGCAAAATTTTAGCTGTGGAGGAGAAGAAGGACAAATTTGGGTTGGGTTACAAACCAACTCAACATCAAGTAAAGGCTGCTGCAGAGCCTGGTTTTGTCAGTGGGGGGATGCTTACCCCCGATGCTATCAACTGTCTGGAAGACGAGCTGGAAGAGGAGCGCAATCTGGAGATTTGGATTCGTCCGAAGATCCCGGGGAGCAGTATCTCGAACTGGTCTTCCCAGGAAGTCATAAGAGTTACTCGAGCAGAGTAATTATTATTTCCTGTATTTTGTTGCATGCATCAAAGTCTTGCATCTTGCCCAAGATGACAAGACTCATTTTGTAATCGGGCCATCTGTACTTTTTTGTGCAAACAAGATTAATTAATGAAATATCAGACATCTTTTTGCAAACAAGTCTTTTTCTTTTCTGCTCACTGTTTTTCCATTTTTCTTTTTGTACAAAAAATAAATGGCGATGTTTTCAAAGTGATAACTTTTATTTCACTTTTTCTAAGCAAGATTAAAATCAATCACTAAAATGAACAAACTGAACCCTTGCAGAGAGTGCCTTCTAGACAGCACCGACAACAGCACGGCTATGACATCGTATGACTTTGACAATCCAATCAATCAAGCTGATGAAGGGGTTGATGAAGAATATGAGCTTCCCGAAGAGCTAGCCAGGTTATTGAGACAAGAGGAAAAGGTTATTACTCCTTACCAGGAGGAGATTGAAGTGATTAATCTTGGTACAGAGGAAGACGTGAAAGAGGTTAAAATCGGGGCCTGCCTGCAAGACTCAGTGAAGAGACAACTGATGGATCTGCTTCAAGAGTATGTTGATGTGTTTGCTTGGTCGTATCAAGATATGCCAGGGTTGGATACCGACATCGTTGTGCACAAGCTGCCTTTGAGGGAAGAATGCCCACCGGTTAAACAGAAGCTGCGCCGAACTCGCCCAGACATGGCTATGAAAATCAAGGAGGAGGTACAAAAGCAATGGGACGCCGGGTTCCTTGCTGTGACTAGCTATCCGCCATGGGTTGCTAACATAGTACCTGTGCCTAAGAAAGATGGCAAAGTAAGAATGTGTGTTGACTACCGGGATCTGAACAGAGCCAGCCCGAAAGATGATTTCCCATTACCTCACATTGACGTATTGGTTGATAACACAGCTCAGTTCTCGGTATTCTCCTTCATGGATGGATTTTCAGGATATAATCAGATCAAGATGTCACCTGAAGACATGGAGAAGACAACATTCATTACACCTTGGGGCACGTTCTGTTACAAAGTGATGCCATTCGGACTGAAGAATGCCGGTGCAACATATCAACGGGCTATGGTGACACTATTCCACGATATGATCCATAAAGAAATAGAATGTTATGTGGATGACATGATCGCCAAGTCCCTTACAGAGGAAGATCACCTGGTAAATCTGCTCAAATTGTTCAAGCGTCTGAGAAAGTACCAACTGAAGTTGAACCCCAACAAATGCACATTCGGGGTAAGATCTGGTAAGCTGCTGGGTTTTATTGTAAGTGAGAAAGGGATTGAAGTGGACCCTGATAAAGTTAAAGCCATCCAAGAGATGCCTGCACCGAAAACTGAGAAGGAAGTTCGAGGATTCTTAGGTCGATTGAACTACATCTCAAGGTTCATATCACACCTTACGGCAACCTGCGAACCCTTGTTCAAATTGTTGAGAAAAGAACAAACGGTCAGGTGGAACGAAGATTGCCAGAGGGCTTTTGACAAGATCAAGGAGTATTTACAAGAACCTCCGATCCTCATGCCTCCAGTTGAAGGAAGACCTCTGATAATGTACTTAACAGTATTAGAAGAGTCGATGGGGTGTGTGCTGGGCCAGCATGACGAGTCTGGTCGAAAAGAGTATGCAATATACTACCTAAGCAAAAAGTTTACCGATTGTGAACAACGTTATTCACTGCTCGAGAAAACTTGCTGTGCTTTAGCGTGGGCTGCTCGCCGACTGAGACAGTATATGTTGACCCACACTACTTTGTTGATCTCAAAGATGGACCCAGTTAAGTACATATTTGAGAAGCCAGCTCTTACCGGACGGGTTGCGAGATGGAAAATGATTCTCACGGAATATGACATTCAGTACACATCTCAGAAAGCCATTAAGGGCAGTGTATTGTCTGAATATCTTGCTGAACAACCCATTGATGATTACCAGCCTATGAGGTTTGACTTCCCTGATGAAGACATCATGTTCCTGAAAGCAAAAGACCATGAAGAGCCCGTTCACACTGAAGGGCCCGACCCGGAAGAAGAATGGACTATGATGTTTGACGGGGCTGTTAATATGAATGGTCGCGGTGTTGGTGCAGTACTCATTACACCCAAAGGAATCCACATGCCTTTCTCGGCAAAACTCACTTTCGACTGCACTAACAACGAAGCTGAATACGAGGCTTGCATTATGGGTCTTGAGGAAGCCATTGACCTCAGGATCAAAACATTGACCGTATTCGGAGATTCAGCTTTGGTAGTCAATCAGACCAATGGGAAATGGTACACCCACCAAGATCATCTGATACCTTATAGGGATTATACAAGAAGGTTATTGACTTTCTTCACAACAGTCAAACTTGAGTATATCCCTCGGGACGAGAATCAGTTTGCAGATGCTCTTGCTACCATTTCATCCATGATCAAAGTTCAGGCTGCTAACTTCGTACCTCAGATTCCAGTATCCAGACTTGATAGACCAGCATATGTATTTGCAGCAGATGTTGTAAAAAACGATAAGCCTTGGTTCCATGACATTAAATGCTTCTTGGAGGATCAAACATACCCACCCGGGGCATCTTCCAATGATAAGAAGACTTTGAGAAGGCTTGCTGGTAGCTTCTTTCTGAACACTGATGGTTCCCTATACAAGAGAAACTTTGATATGGTACTCCTCAGATGCGTTGATAGAACAGAAGCAGACTTGTTGATGCATGAAGTGCACGAAGGATCCTTTGGTACCCATGCTGGAGGGCATGCCATGGCTAAGAAATTGCTAAGATCAGGTTATTACTGGATCACAATGGATGCAGACTGTTGTGCCTATGCCAGGAGATGCCATAAATGCCAGATCTATGCAGATAAAGTGCATGTGCCTCCCAACCCTTTGAACATAATGTCTTCACCATGGCCCTTTGCTATGTGGGGCATCGACATGATTGGCAAGATTGAACCGACTGCTTCAAATGGCCACAGATTCATCCTGGTCGCCATCGACTATTTTACCAAGTGGGTTGAAGCAGCCTCATATGCAAGTGTTACAAGGCAAGTGGTAGCCAGATTTCTAAAGAGAGATATCATCTGCCGATATGGAGTTCCCGAGCGAATCATTACTGATAATGGTTCCAACTTGAACAACAAAATGATGGCTGAGCTATGCCGGGATTTCAAGATCCAACATCACAATTCTTCTCCTTACAGGCCAAAGATGAATGGCGCTGTTGAGGCAGCAAATAAGAATATCAAGAAGATTGTGCAGAAAATGGTAATCACATACAAAGACTGGCACGAAATGCTACCGTTTGCCTTGCATGGGTACCGCACATCAATCAGAACATCCACTGGGGCAACACCGTATCAGCTTGTGTATGGTATGGAAGCAGTCCTACCTGTTGAAGTTGAATTACCCTCTCTACGGGTATTGATGGATGTTAAGCTGAGTGAAGCAGAATGGGTTCGGGCCCGATACGACCAACTGAGTCTGATTGAAGAGAAGAGATTGGCTGCAATCTGTCATGGGCAGCTGTATCAGAAAAGAATGAAGAGAGCCTTCGATCAGAAAGTCAGGCACCGAGAGTACCAAGTAGGAGATCTTGTGCTGAAAAGAATCCTCCCTCCGCATACAGACCACAGGGGCAAATGGACTCCAAATTATGAAGGACCATTCGTGGTAAAGAAAGTTTTCTCTGGTGGAGCACTGATGCTCAGCACCATGGATGGTGAAGACTTCCCGTCCCCTGTGAATTCAGATGCAGTTAAAAAATACTTCGTATAAGAATGACCCGCTGGACATAAAAACAGAATGTAAGTCCAGGCAAAATAGGGCATCCCGACGAGTCAAAAACAGAATAAAAGACTCGGGCAAAAATAAGGGAAATAAACAAAATGTATACCCGCTGAGTTGAAAAGCCGCATTGGACAACTCAGGCAAAAATGGGTATCCCGATGGATTGAAAACCCGAAAGGGCAATCCATGCAAAATAAGGGAATAAGCGAACAACTGCATTCTGAATTCGTCTGTATCACCTACAACTTGGTAAGCTCCAAAGGATCAAGCTTCAACCAGAATCAACTCTCTCCAGAAAGCAAGACGAGAAGAACGTCATTGTCATACGAGTCATAGCAGAAGAGGAAGCTCTTTGAAAGCGTCGTCAACATCGCCAGCATTTTGTTTCTCAATTTGTAACAGTCTCTTCATTTTAGGAGATTTGTTTCTTTGACTGTATCTTGCCGATTCAGGGCATTTGAATTAATAAAATCAGATTTTTTCGGTCATGTTTCGTTTTGTACATGTTTATTTGCAAAAGAATTGTCTGATGTCTCTAAAAATATAATTGCATAAGTACAGATGTTTTTCTCTAAAAAAAATAAAAGCACATGCTTGCAGGGAATGTAATTACTCTCGAAAGTACTTAACTCCTATGACGGAATCCAGTAGAGGATACCTCGGGACCTTTTGTACGTTTCCCTACCTTTGCAGGATTGCAGGTACCCAGAACGCAACTTGGGGCATGTAAGCTACAGTCCAGCAAGCTGGCAAATCAACAAACAGGCTTAACACTCAGGATGTTTTCTCCCCAGCCGAGTTGCCTCCCGTCATTCTCCCCAGCTGAGTGACCAACAACCTTCCCCAGCCTCTATTCAGAAGAGCAACGCACGGAGAAGTCACAACAGAGTACAGAAAGCTTCTACAAACCCCAGCTGGGTTCCATATTATAAGGATATGTCAATCGGTGACCTATATCCCCAAACAGATACATCATTAGATCTACCAATGATCTCATCCCCAGCTGGGATGTCCACTTCAAGCAGATAAACCAGAGATCTTCGCAGCAATGGGATCCGAGTCCCGGATCCGTGCCTCTTCGCATAATAATAGCATTCGCATCATAACTATCCCCTCAGAGCGTAGCATTCCGTCTAATACGGAGCATTACGGCAAAAATCAAATACATAGCATAATCATAAGTCATGTTGTGAATTGAACACTTGTAAATAATGACAATCTGTCATTATACAGAATACTTTCTCCAGAGATTCCCCCAGGGTCCCCGCAAAAGCAGTTGCCTCTCCAATCACAAACACCAGTATATACACCTTTGGACACCCGTCCGTGTCACATCACCAGCAGAAAGCCAAAGGCATCCTCTTTGCACTCACATGTACTTGTATATATACCCTTTCTTGACACCCGTCCGTGTCATGTCCCCAGCGCAGTCGCTTACACTTTTACAACCCATATACTTGTTGATATTATACACTTTTCTCCTTTTGACACTCGTCCGTGTCACTCTCCCCAGCAGATAAACACTCATATATACTCATGGTACACTTATACAGATACTCGTTCGTATCTTGTATACATCATCTATATCCCCACAGATTCGACAATAGTCCTTGTTCTTTGTTAACCAGTTGGTACTCGTCCGTACCATCATCTCAGAACATTGCGTCTAGTGTTTGTTTCTACATGATACTCGTCCGTATCATAGTCTTAAGGATGCTCGTCCGCATCTTTAATCCATACACCGTGTCAAACACTTTTGTCTTCTTGAATATAGATACTCGTCTATGTCTACTATTCCCCAGAAGGATACTCTCAGATGCAACACTCGTCCGTGTTCTTTGTTAACCAGTTGGTACTCGTCCGTACCACCATCGCTGAACATGTGTCGGTTTGTTTCTACATGGTACTCGTCCGTATCATAGTTTAAAGATGCTCGTCCGCATCCTTAATCTATACACAATACCAAACACTTATACTTGCCTTTCTTGGTTGTGAACGCTCGTCCGTGTTCACTATATCCCCAGTAGATCACCAACAAAGCATTTTTCTTTTATCTGAGAGCAGCCGTACCCTGCTGAGTGGTCGTCCTCCACTTCTTGATGGTCGTCCTCCATCATGCTCATCCGATGGCCGTCCCCATCGTTGATTTTAGCAGCCGTCCCCTGCTAGGTGGTCGTCCTCCACCTTTTGATGATCGTCCTTCATCACTTTATCCAATGGCCGTCCCCATTGTTGATTTTGGTTATCTAACACTCGTCCTGTGTTATGATAAACCTCGAGAGCAGCCGTCCCCTGCTGAGTGGTCGTCCTCCACTTCTTGATGGTCGTCCTCCATCATGCTCATCCGATGGCCGTCCCCATCGTTGACCTTTTCTATCCGATGGCCGTCCCCATCGTCGATATTTTCGGCAGCCGTACCCTGCCAGGTGGTCGTCCTCCACCTTTGATGGCCGTCCCCATCATATTTCTTTTATTCCCAACAGAGCAGCTGTCCCCTGCTAGGTGATCGTCCTTCACCTTTGATGGCCGTACCCCATCATCTGTTTATTCTTTAACCCGATGGCCGTCCCCGTCGTGGTCCCTTTTCTTTTTAGCCCGATGGCCGTCCCCATCGTTGGTTACTTTACTTTATAAACTTGATGGCCGTCCCCGTCATGTTTCACTATTCCCAGAGAATCTTACATCTTTATCTTGATGGCCGTCCCCATCATAATTTTATTTTCCCCAGCTAGTCGGCCGTCCCCGTCTTAGCTTTACCTTTTATCCCCAGCATGTCGGCCGTCCCCGGCATTGCTTTATTTTCCGCACTTTTCTCAAACATGTCGGCCGTCCCCGTCATTGCCCTTTACCCAGCAGTCGTACTCTGCTCGACGGTCGTCCTCCGTCGCCCACACTTTACAATGCAATCTATATCCCTTTTCTTCTTCATTCTGTGAGTGCAAATTTTGGACTGTCTCTAATATTCAACCACAAGTTATCTTGTTTGCCTGACAAGCCATCGCTCACAGCTAACTCATGTTTGAATAGGGGCAGCTGTAAACACCCCAAATTTGCCCTCACCCATTCACACCGCGGCTTGTGATCATTTCATATACATAATCTCAATCATGGCATCTCATACCGCGTTTTTGATTCACTGCATTGGTTCGAAGTCATTTGCATCTAGGGTTTGTGATCCGAGCAGTCCAGAAGCTTCAAGAGCCACTCCAAAGGTCTTCGATGTTCAAGCATCATATTGTATGCCCTCGAGGTCAAAAGAATGTCAAGGAATCACAAGAACCGGAGATGGCATGGAAACAGGATCAGGTTATGAGGTCCGCGCATATCAAGTTTCATGAAGAAATTCCATGGAAAGGGTATCTAATCAAGGGATGACTTCTGGAACATGTCAGTACAGAATCAGGATATCTGAGGCTCTCGAGGTCCCGACCAAAGGGTATACTTCGTCATTTTGATTGCATATGATCTTTATTTGATCATATGGGATGCCAGAAGTTCACAAGACTGAGGAGTTTCGAGCCACTTTGCAAAAATGGCCTTGAATTGAAGAACTTGCAAATTCTCATGGCAAGCTTTTGTGTAACTCCAGTGCGACTTCCAGTCATCACACAAGCATGAATCAGGGCTTTAAATTTTGAATGCACCAAAGAATCTCCAAGTTTCACGGCTATGCCTCCACTCATTGCAATTTCCCAGGATTTGATCATGGGCCTGTGCCACACCAGCTATCCTTACCTATCAAAGGCCTTACAAGTGCGTTTCCTGCAAATCATTTCAATCAACCGGGGTCTCGTTGATGGTTGAATGTCACTAAGATTTCAAAGTTGATTTTAAGATATTTCGATAAATTGATGAGTTGTGGGTTAAACTTATTGCATTTTTGAAAAGAAAAATGATAAGTGTGATCTTTTTGATTCATTGGTTTCGAAAAAAAGAAAGAAGTTCATGACTGATAACTATAGATGACTTTCTGAGGCGTCCTAATATGAAAGGAATTAGTTTCTTATGTGCAAATGGTGATGATTTCAAATTTGGTGCTGTGGTTTGTGAAGGATCAGTTTCTTCTACAGAAGATGGTGATATTTTCATAATATACATGACTTTTCACAATTATTCAGAGACTGATGGCAACCTCTGTTTGATTTTGCTAATCCAATTATCAATTACTACTGATGGTCACATCTGCCAGATTTTGACGATCCTTGCTGACTCTTTGCTAATGGCTCAACTTCGTGTTCAAGTTGTCAGATACAGCCTATTCTCTCCTTCGATCTTGCCCATGATAAACTAATTCATATGTTTGGTCACTTGCTGAATAATATATTGATTAGTGTTGGTAAATAAAATTATAGTGCTGTTTAAATTGGTTGTGATTTGTATGGACAATAGAATTACAATGGCGTATACAAATGTTAGCTTACAATAGAATTCCTTCTATCTTTCTGTTGTCACATTGTGTTAGCTAGTATACATCCACAAAAAAAAAGAAAAATAGAAAAAACACATGTGAAACCGGCTCACAGCTCCCCCACACCTGCTGCTTTTTGTATCATTGCTTTTTCTTCTTTTTCATCATCAAGTGGTAATGGGCAGTGAAATTGGTGCATTCACTCACGCCATACGGACAAGAACTCTTGGCTGAAGGCGTGTTCGAAGACAATGTGGCCTGGAACTTTGTTGCTAGGCTGACTACCGCCCGTGAGGATACTGGAAAGTTATGGCTCCCGGAGTTAGATTACAATTGATGGCTCTCCGTACCTGCAAAACAGAAAGAAATAATTAATAGGTTGGCAAACAAACTCAGCAACTTCACATCAGTAACAATCAGAAACTGTGTGCATAGAAAACAGAGATCTGTTTGGAGGCGTAGTTCAGTTACAGGATATACAGAAAATCTGCCAAAGAATTGTCTCAACGAACTGGACCCAACTTCGTGCTTCTTTCCTCAGAATTTGGTTGAACATGTTGAGACATCATTGTTTCTACTCAACGCGGCCTATGATGTTTGGCAGGTTCAAGCCAGTTTAGCTCCAGCGACAGCCGATCCTCTTGGCTCTTGGAATGACTACAAATCAAACCTGCAAAACAAAAGCTTACGAAATTTCAGTTCAACGGCATACAGAAGAAGAAAAATGGACTGAAATACATGAAGCAGAGATTGAGAAGCAGCCTCATCATCCAAGCTAAGATCATTTTCCTTCCGTTGATAAGGCCAGACAGAAACCTTATTCCAAAAGGCCTTCCCATACTCCATAAGCACCCAATGCTTTTGCTTTGCTTGCTAAGACGCCTCTTGCTTCTTTTTCCATAGATGGTAAAAGAAACCGAAAAATTGCATCATACAGTATCAGCTTCCTCTGTCCATTCCACAGTTGAGCAGACCTGCGTACGCTATCACTAACCCACTTCACCCCAGAAAACTGATGGAACGAATCTATGGTCATATTACCATCGGCAGTAGGAAAGGTTGACACCACAGCATGGTCAATAAAGTATCTACGAACATGTTTCTTTATGGTAGGCTCACAAGTTATCTCAACAGCTGCCTGGAACCAAATAAACAAATGATCAAACAAAGGAGACATTATGCTGATTATGAACAAAGTTAGAGATACATACCATGTGCCTAGCACATTTAAGTACTTGTTCATGTGTATCGTACATGGCACAAGTGAAGTTTGAAGAGGAACATTTGAGAGAGCAATTGAATGGCGGCATTGTGCCGAATGATATTGATGTTCATTGTTTGGCTGGTTTGATAAAAGCATGGTTTAGGGAACTCCCTTCTGGAGTTTTAGATGGACTTTCGCCGGAGGAAGTTCTTGAATGCAATACTGAAGAAGAATCTGTTGAGCTCGTGAAGGAGCTGAAACCGGTTGAATCGGCTTTGCTTGATTGGGCTGTTGATCTCATGGCTGATGTTGTAGTTGAAGCGGAATATAACAAAATGGATGCTAGAAATGTTGCAATGGTTTTTGCTCCAAATATGACTCAGATGTCTGGTTCATTAACTGCTCTTATGCACACGGTTCAAGTGATGAATTTACTCAAAACACTGATATTGAAGACACTCCGAGATCAAGAAGAGACATCAACCGAAGAATATTCATCCATGTCATCTCATTCATCAGATCATCAATCAGAAGTAGATGACTATGACAGTCAACAAGAAACGGATACTAATGGTGATGCAAACAGGGCTGCCTTCGTGAACTCACATCCCATATACAAATGTTTTGAAGATTTCATCATGAACCATGAAGCAGGGAGATTTTGAAGCATCTGAATGTTTATCACCTCAGCAGGATTGAACATGGTATTTGAAACTCATATTTGACCCTGCAAAATTCGAAAATAACCACAATGGTTAGCAGTTAAAAAATTTGAGTTTACGGCGGTAAAAGAATGACTAATTCAATCAAAGCACAACCAAATCCAGTTCCATTTCAAAGAAACTAGTTCAACCAGTGCAGTACCAAGGGGCATAAGCAGACAAAAAATTTATAGCAGGGATGTCAGCAGGACTGCAGGCAATGTTTCACAAAATGGCAAAAACATTTCTCTGTTACGAAAAAGAAGAAGAAAAACATGGCCAGTTTGGTTTCGTTTCAGTGTAAATCGAAATCTTTGAAAACCCTAATTCCAAGTTATAAAAAGGGAAGAAATTTTCAAAGAGAAAGATGAGAAAAAACCCTAAGTTCATCAAGAACCCTAGCCGCATTCGAAAACCCTAAGTCACGAAAAAACCTAATCACAGCAAAAGAAAAAAAAACTTAGCTTTCAAGAGCTCCAAAGCGCCGTATCAACCATTGTCATCACCCTAGCAACCTGCGAGAGAACACACAGCCTCATCAAGAACAATACAGAAGGAAATTTTGAAAACCCTAGAAGAACTCCCTCATTGAAGAAAAAAAAAAGCAAATTCAAGAAGAAGAAGGAGAGTTCGAGCTGAAGAACAGAGTGTTTCGAAAGGAGACTATACCTCCGAGAACCTTCGGAGCAGGTATAAGATCCAGTTCCTTTTTGACCTTTTTTTTTCTCCTGCTGTTATTGTTGAGTATCGTTTCCGAATCTCTTCATGCCTTTCGTCGTTCGACGAACTTCCGTTGATTGGGTGGGTACTGGATTGTTTGTTGTTTAACGTTGATAAATTTTAGGTTTAGATTGGGGTTTGAGTTTTAGATTCGGATGATAGGGAAAGGGGAAGTCGAAGGAGAGAGTTGAGGGGCCGGTGGAGGTGAGAGGTGAAGGAGAGAGTTTTAGGTTTATGAACATGAACGTTGTCAACTTTTGGTTTGGTTAATGGTCATAAGTTTCCCCCGGGAAACAGCAAGTTTCTTTTACCTTTTTTTGTTGCTTCCCGATGCCACGCGTTTCTTCTTCCCCAGGCCACCTGCTGTGACCGTTGGCTGGACGCGCTCAGATTGGGGGGGGGGGTTGGTTCGGGTCGTGGGCGACCCAGGCCCGTTTAGAGAGGGATAACACCAGCTTTGGGTGGAGGGCCCTTTTGTTATTTGTTTTTTATTCTATTTCATTTAAGATTTAGATAAATTTTCAAAACTAGTTTATTTATTTTCTTAGATAAATATTGAAAACTATTTTATTTATTTTCTTAGATAAATTTTGAAAAAAAAACCATTTATCTATTTTCTT
Source organism: Lathyrus aphaca (assembly GCA_963966055.1). Lineage (NCBI taxonomy): Eukaryota > Viridiplantae > Streptophyta > Magnoliopsida > Fabales > Fabaceae > Lathyrus > Lathyrus aphaca. The sequence continues at coordinate 734,445,378 of OZ014519.1, read as the reverse complement.
TAGATAAACGTTGTAAATCATTTATTTACTTGTTTAGAAAATTATGTAAAACTTTTTTTAGATATAATTATATATAGAAAAGTTCAAAAAAAAAAGAGAAACATTCTTATTAGATATTTATATAAGATAGAGTTTTTTTTTTTTTAATTTGTTAATTATTTCTGTTAATCATTCTCATTTTAACTTAGCTATTTATTTTTCGTTTGTTCTCACTTGTACAATAATCCATATCATCTTCGGTTTGCACCCTAACATCAAGTTCATTTTCACTTTAGTTATTTCTTTCGTGCTAACTTTTCTTTTCAGATGGTAAGTACTCCGAGAAGTGAATTTGCCTTCACTTCTCGCATTTCCTTTTCATCTCCTTTGTACATTATTGTTATATCTGTTTGTATGGATATTGGAGTGAGCTTGCTCCTCCCTGTTTATTGTCATCTTCTTCCTTTAAGCAACTTGACTTCTTGAGTGAAGCAAGTTGTTTGCTTCTCTTCACTTCTTGATCCTTTCATCTGCTTCCTGGTGGCTCTCCTTGAAGATATCTCTAAAAAACCATACAAACCCTAGGGTTTCCAAGCATATTAACAATTAGGGTTGATTAGTCCCCCCATTTAGCTCCCACCTTTGTGTCATCTTTGAGTCTCCTCTTCTCACCTCATAATTAGGGACTAAACCCTAAAGGCTTCAGGGCTTTGTGATTAAGCTTATGCCTGTATCCTTCTCTTAGGATGGAGTGTATAACTTTAATCCTAAGTCTCAAATCCTTAATGCGTTTAGATCTCTTAATCAATTCACATAATAATTATCAAGACATTACACTTGTAACTTGGGCCTTGCGTTAGGGTTCTAATTCTTCCTTAATTGGTTAAGAAGGACTAACCCTAGTGTTAATGGACAAGTCCCCCTCAAGTTGTCTTACAAACCCTAAAAATCATTTCATCATCATATCATTAAATAAAATCCACTTAACCAAAGGCTTGTTTTGTCATGAGTTTAATCCCTAATCATGGATTAAGTTGAGGAGCTTTCCTCAGCTTAAACATTCTCATCTATTATCCTTCTATTAGGATGGTGTAATGAGTCTGTTTAATCCTTGATTATGGCTTAACCTCATTACTTAACACTAAACAAAAACAACAAAAACATCTAAATAATCACAAGTAGGTTAATGATCTTAATCCTACACCAAAGGTGATTAAGTGTGAGAATCTGACTTCACACTTAAGGTATTCTCATTACCCCTAAACAGAGGGAGGATGTGATGAGTTTACTAAATCCATTGGTTTAGACTTAAGCTCATTAACTTATGACAAAATCCAAAAACAATAAAAGACTGAAAACTCAAAAAACAAACAATAAGCGTCTCCTTCGGGATTCTTTTCTTATCACCTTCACTCAGAAACGAGAACTCGCTTCTTCCGTCTAATGCAAGACAGTTTGCACCTGAGCCAGACAGGTCATACACTTGAGCATAGACAAGCAAGCAGTTCACAAGTCAATTCATCTTTCAGTCTCTTTGGGTCGAACTACGGTGTTCTGACTTCCTCATTGCACGAGAGGATACGTAGGCATAACTTAACAGTTATCGAACAAAAGTCTCTGTACATTCCCCCTCCTTCCAGCTTCATTCTTTAGCCTCATATTCTTGAGCATTTCATTCCTGATCTCACACTGACACTGTACATTTATACACATCACACTTCTCTTACACTGACACCTGTACATCTTTTCCAGCTATTTTATACACAAATTGCACTGACACTACCCCTTTAAAACACAAATCTTTTAAGCGTGGATCCCGTCGAGTACGACGGACAATCTGGGTGCTAATACCTTCCCAGGTTGTAACTAACCCCCTTTCTCAGTCTCTCTGGTTCGCAACCGTCTTATCCATCTTTTTCTAGGCTTATGCAGCATTGCCTTTCCTCCGGGATAAAAATGCCTAGCTGGCGACTCTATTCATCTCCAGTGAGTTCATGGCTGTGTGTTCTCATTGTCCCTCTCGCCGACCGTTCGCGTCTGTACCCTTATCTGACCCGGTGTCACTTATCGGGAGCGACAGGATGCAAGCAAATGAGAGGTGGATGCAAAGGAAAGCACAAATTAGGGTTTACATACAACATGCATCACAAAAATCCAAAACCAGAAGAAAATGACATGAAAAAAAATTGAAAATGGGATCAAAGGAACCCTAAACCTACACAAGTTCACTGCCCAAAGGAGGGGATCTAACTCTTAACCTAGTGCAAGTTATGATTTTCTCAAGTCAATTAGGGTTTTAAGGTACCTCATCATGAAAAATGCAAAACAAATTGAAAATGGATGATCAATTCAAACCAATTTTATCCTATAAACTACATGCTATGAAGGATGCAATGCAAGAAAAACCATCATCAAAGTCTCAATGGTTAGGCAGAATGGATTTTTCAAAGTTTGCATAATAATATTGCCTAAAAATGAATTTAATTCCAATGAAAATGATCAAAAGGCATCAAGAACCAAAAAGAAATTTGCTTTGAGAGTTTGATAATGTTTCTAAATGTTTTAAGATGCAATGTGAATTTGTTTGTGATTTTTAAATACCTAAATGCATTTTTAATTAATTAATTTTCATTAACTAATTAAAAATAAACATTTAAATGATTAAAAATTGATTTTTAATGCAAAAATAAAAAATAAAAATATTTTCAGAATGAGAAAAATATTTAGAACCTTGATATAAAAAATGAAAATTTTTGGATGCATTTTGCTATTTTAAATAATTCGTGCAAATAAAATGGAAAAGAAATGAATAAAAAATTAAAATATGAGAAGTATGCAGGATGAAGAGTCCAGATTGATTCTGGGTTTGAGACCATTGACCTGGCGCCACATCCAAGGGCCCAAGTTCAAACTTCATTAATCCAGATTAATTAAATAAATAAACCTAAATTAAAACTAATCATGAGATCCAGGCCACACAAACACGCGCGGGAAGGATCAATCGCATGGCCCAGATTCAAACCTTGCCCTAATCCCAGATTAAGCCCTAATTACATTCAGGTCACCGGAGAAGAGCTCCGGTCGTCTTATCCGGTGACAACCCTCCCTGAGAAATTCAATCTCACTCTCTAGGTCATTTCTGGAGCTCTAAAGCTCCAGATCACTTCCTCTCTCCATTCTAAACCCAACCCCACCCTCAAATGGAATTTATTTCTAGCCATTAACAAGATTCGAAGCAAGGTACGAAAATGACAGAAATTTCAGACAAGCCATACATGCTCAAATCCTCATCATTTTCAAAAGTTTAAAGCTTAACATGCTCAGGGGATCACACTTAATCATTTAATAACTTAAAATAGAGCTTCTGGAAAAAGAGATTCGCATGGCTACCTGAGATGGAGCTTTCAATCCAGGAGCTTTCTGACTGCTTCCTTGCTTCAAAATGACTCCAATGATTTTCCTGAGGAAGCTTTGAGGCTTAGTTGGAGTGTGTTGTGGCTAGTTTGCGAGATTGATGGAGTTCTGTTCAGAGAGGGTGGAAAATCGTGTTTGAGTTTCAAGGACTTTCAAGGCAAGGTGAAGGGTGGTTTATGCTCTATGAAGCTTTTCTGAATGAATGGTGAAGTTGGTTTTGAGGTTTGATGATTGTGTGATGAGATTCGAAGGAAAGTGCATAAGAGGAGAGTTTTGTGAACTATGGCTTATGAGAGAGATCAGGTTGTGTTGTGCTATGTGTTGAGTCTCATTTTGTCCATGTATCAAGCTTGGATAGGTCAGAGAGTTGTTGCTGGCCTAGCTTGATTGGTATGGGTCTTTTTGCATAAAGTCAACTTTTTGTGTAAGAGAGGTATGAGCCATTTCAGTCAAGGTACAAGGCATGTCTTGGCTGCAGCTTGAATCAAGGAGAACCATGGAAATGAATTAGAGGCAATGCAGCAAGTGGATTAGGGTTTGTGTGAGGTTTTGCAACTTTTGCAAAGTTTGGCCCTTTTGTGATTACTTGAAGCATAAGTCATGAAAATGGGCAATTCTTTGGTGCATTCTGATTTTTAGGTCATGGTTCATGTTTGTGCAAAGGTTAGAAGTCACATTGAAGTCACATTTTGCCTTGGCAAGAGGTTTTGCAACTTTGCCTCTTTGGTGTAAAACTTGAAATTATGTGATTTTGTCCAACTTTGGCAAGCCATAACTTTTGATCCATAATGAATTAGAATGAGTTCTTGTACTTTTTGAAAAGGGAATGATCCATTCTACAACTTTAATTACCAAAGTTTTCTCATTTGAAGCATTTTTGAATCAATTTGAGGAGGTTGAAAAACTTTCCCAAAATGGCAAGTTTACATTACAAGTCACTTTCCCAAAAAGGCAATTTTGCAAATGGCTTGAAATTCTTCAATTTTGTGAACTTCTAACATCTTCTATGATCAAATAAAGATCATACACATTCAAAATGATGGAGAACACCCTTTGGTTGGGTCATTGGGGGCCTCAGATGCCCTGATTTTGCACTAACTTGCTCAAGAAGTCAACTCTTGATCAGATGCCTTCCCCATGGAATTTCTTCATGAAAATTGATATGGATGATCCCTATACCCTATAGAGACCAATAGAAACAAGAATGACCAAAAATTTTGGAGTAATGGCCTTTGAAACCAAAACCCTAATTTTAGGTCATCTGTGCAGTTAAACCTGGCTCTGCTTCCATGCCTTTCTCAGTTCTTGTGATTCTTTGACTTCCTTGACTTGGTGAGGATATGATATGATGTTTGAACATACATGGACCCCTTTGAAGTGATTAATAACCTTTGGAATGGCTCAGATGGCTCAAGGATGGCTCACATCACAAACCCTAGATGCATATGACTTTGAACCAATGCAGTGAAACAAAAATGTGGTATGAGATGCTATGATTGAACTTATGCAAATGAAAATGATCACAAGCCATGATGAAAGGGGTGAGGGCAAATTTGGGGTGTTTACAATCCTTCGTGTCAATCTTCAAAGCAATTCCTTTGGACTTTTTCTCTTGACTTTCATGCTTCTCGAGCCTTCCAAGTTCCAATTCGTGCTCTTGAAGTTTGCCGAATAGAGATGCGGATGTCATTGTTGAGAGACTCTTCTTCTCCGAAATTGCGGTCACCTTCGTTTGCCATTCCCTTGTCAAAGACCTTAGAACTTTCAAGTTAAGATCGTCTTTGGTGAAGGTCTTTCCGAATGCAATCAAATGGTTGGTTAGATGAACAAATCTTTTTTGTAGAGCCACAATAGATTCTCCGGGTTGCATGCGGAACATTTCGTATTCTTGACTTAACGTGTTAAGCTTTGATCTTTTAACTTCTGTTGTTCCTTCATGTGTTTCTACCAAAGTATCCCAAATCTCCTTCGCCGATTTGCATTGTGATATACGAAAAAATTCATCCATACTAAGAGCACTTTGAAGTATGTTGATTGCTTTCTTCTCATTTAGGATCTTTCTTTTATCATCTTCATCATACATATTCTTCAACTTCGCCGTTCCAACACCGTTGATTACATTGACGGGATTATGCGGACCTTCTTCGATTGCTTCCCATATGCCTTCTCCTTGGGCTTCAAGATGTGCCCTCATTCTGATTTTCTAGAAATCGAAGTATTCGCCGGAGAAGAGCGGAGGCTTGTTTCTACTTCCACCATCTTTGAAAACGGGATTCGAGTTTGCGGAAGCCATAGGATCTTGTAGGAACAGGTTACCCAAACCTGCTCTGATGCCAATTGTAGAATCAGAATGCGCCTAAGAGGGGGGGGGGGGTGAATTAGGTGTTATCAAAATTTTCTCGATTCTTTTTCTTAGATGGATGGATTTTGCTTTTACGGTTAAAGAATAAAAATTGCAAAGCAGAAAAGTAAAGAACACACGGAGGTTTATCCTGGTTCCCTTCACAATCCGAAGGTACATCCAGTCCCCTTTCCAAACCGAAAGAGATTTCCACTAGTTTTCTTTAGAACAGTACAACCTATCACACCTTCAATGGTGAGGCCTACTTTCTAACAAAAATATACAAACAAGTGTGCAAGAACAATCCTTTTGCCACACTTACCATTATGTCCAAACAATCCTTGGAACACAAGTCACACAATAGAAAGACACTTTCTATAATATTGTTTGAGTGAGATTACAATGAAATGATATCAATAAAATTGATCTTCTCCTATAATCAAGAATTCACTATAAATATTCAACACAAGTGTTCAAGGCAAAATATGAAAAATATGAACTTATGAACACTTTTGAAAGATGAAGATAATTTGAATAAAGTGAATTTGATTGTATGAAAATATTTTTAATTTTTCTAGGAGGTATTTTATGAATTTGAAAATGTTAGAATTTATAATAGATAAAACACCTATTCAAAAAGGTATGAAAATTTGAAATCAAATTCTTTTGAAAAGGTATAAAAATTTATGAAAGAAAATCATGAAGAGGTATAACTTTAACAAAATATTTGAATTTAAAAAGAAACAATTTTTCAAACATTCTTCAGTGTTAACCGGTTAACCAAATAGGTTAATCGGTTAACGCCTATGAACGTTACCATAGAATTTGAAAATTGTTGTCGTTAACCTGTTAACCCATATGGTTAACCGGTTAACACTGTTAAAATTCAGAAAAATATTTCTGTTAAAAGTGTTAAACCAGTTCCAATTTCATTTTCAAAAACTATGCACATGCAATAAAATTATGAAGATAATTTTGAACACTTGTATATCATATTTAAGAGTTAATTATTGATATACCTAAGCCTTGAGACAAGTCTTGAAAGTGTAGCACAAAATCTTGAATCGATCGGAAACATTCCATTGATGATGCATAGCCATGGTCTTGATCGTTTGTTGTCATCTCGACTTTTTGCAATCTGGAATGAGCTTGAATAATGTTGACGTCATCAAAACAAAGAACTTGAAGTATGCCTCTACAATGAGGACTACCAAAGAGCCTTTGATAAGATAAAAGAATATTTGCAGGAGCCTCCAATTCTAATGCCTCCAGTCGAAGGAAGACCTTTAATCATGTACTTAACTGTGCTAGAAGGGTCAATGGGGTGTGTTCTAGGCCAACATGACGAGTCTGGTCGAAAAAAGTATGATATTTATTACCTTAGCAAAAAGTTTATCGACTGTGAATCCCGTTACTCACTGCTCGAGAAAACTTGTTGCGCTTTGGTATGGGCTGCTCGCCGACTGAGACAGTACATGTTGACTCATACCACACTGCTAATTTCCAAAATGGATCCTGTCAAGTACATCTTTGAGAAACCAACCTTAACCGGAAGGGTTGCTAGGTGGCAAATGATCTTAACAGAATATGACATCCAGTATACTTCTCAGAAAGCCATCAAGGGAAGTGTATTGTCGGATTACCTTGCACAGCAACCTCTTGAAGATGATTATCAGCCAATGAAGTTTGATTTCCCTGATGAGGACATCATGTACCTCAAAGCAAACGATTGCGAGGAACCACTTCCGGAGGAGGGGCCAGACCCTGAATCCAAATGGAAGTTGATGTTTGATGGGGCAGTCAATATCAATAGACGTGGAGTTGGTGTTGTTCTTATCACTCCCGAAGGTGTTCACTTTCCCTTCGCTGCCAGAATTACATTTAGCTGCACCAACAATGAAGCGGAATACGAGGCATGCATAATGGGAATAAAGGAGGCTATAAATCTTAGGATTAAGAACCTCGGTATATTCGGAGATTCAGCCCTCGTCATTAACCAGGTTATCGGCAAGTGGTATACGCATCAAGAGCATCTAATTCCATACCGGGATTATGCCAGGAAACTGTTGACGTTCTTCACGACAGTTAAGCTTCAGTACATACCACGTGATGAGAATCAGTTTGCCGATGCATTGGCCACTCTTTCTTCGTCTGTAAAAGTATTGTGTTGGAATTATGTGCCCAAAATTGACATCTCCAGGCTTTACGCTCCAGCTCATGCCTTCTCTGTAGACACCGTGTCTGACGAGAAACCTTGGTATTTTGATATCAAGTTATTCCTGGAAAAGCAAGAATACCCAGCTGGGGCATCTTCCAATGACAAGAAGACCTTGAGGCGACTTGCTGCTAGTTTCTTCTTGAATACAGACGGAGTTTTGTACAAGAGAAACTTTGACATGGTCTTGCTCAGATGCGTGGATAGACACGAAGCAAGCATGTTAATGCAGGAAGTCCACGAGGGATCTTTCGGTACCCATGCAGGAGGGCATGCTATGGCAAAGAAATTGCTTAGATCGGGGTATTACTGGATGACAATGGATGCAGACTGTTGTTCATTCGCCCGCAAGTGCCACAAGTGCCAGATTTATGCGGACAAAGTGCATGTTCCTCCAAGCCCGCTCAACGTCATGTCATCTCCTTGGCCCTTTTCTATGTTGGGCATTGACATGATCGGGAATATAGAGCCTACTGCTTCAAATGGTCATCGCTTCATCTTGGTCGCGATTGATTACTTCACTAAGTGGGTTGAAGCAGCATCTTATGCCAATGTCACTCGTCAAGTGGTAGCAAGATTTTTGAAAAGGGACATTATTTGTAGATACGGAGTGCCCGAAAGGATCATCACTAACAATGGTTCTAACTTAAACAACAAGATGATGGCAGAGTTGTGTCGGGACTTCAAGATCCAGCATCACAATTCTTCTCCCTACCGACCAAAGATGAATGGTGCGGTAGAGGCAGCAAACAAGAATATCAAGAAGATTGTGCAAAAGATGGTTGTCACTTACAAAGATTGGCATTAGATGTTACCATTCGCGTTGCATGGGTACCGAACGTCAGTCAGGACGTCAACTGGGGCAACTCCCTTCTCACTAGTATATGGCATGGAGGCAGTCTTGCCTGTGGAAGTAGAGATTCCTTCATTGCGTGTGATGATGGATGTGAAGCTTGATGAGGCTGAATGGGTGCGTGCTCGTTACAATAAGCTATGTCTAATTGAGGAAAAGAGATTAGCGGCTATCTGTCATGGTCAGCTTTATCAAAGGAGAATGAAGCGAGCATTCGACCAACGAGTACGTACTCGGAAGTACCAAGTAGGAGAGCTTGTGCTGAAGAGGATTGTTCCTCCAGGTTCAGATCACAGGGGCAAGGGGACCCCAAACTACGAAGGACCATTCATAGTGAATAAAGTTTTCTCAGGTGGAGCACTGATGCTCATCACTATGGATGGAGAAGACTTCCAGTCCCCTGTTAACTCGGACGCAGTTAAAAAATACTTCGCATAAAGAGACCCGCTGGACACAAAAACAGAATTAAAGTCCAGGCAAAAAAAGGGCATCCCGGCGAACTAAAAACAGAATAAAAACCTCGAGCAAAAGTTAGGGAAATTAAATAAAAACAGATGTACATCCGCTGAGTTTAAAAGCCACATCGGACAACTCAGGCAAAAAAGGGTATCCCAGTGGATTGAAAACCCGAAAGGGCGATCCACGCAAAACAAGGGAATAAGAGAATAACTGCGATCCGAGTAATCTGAACCAAATCATTGTTTCATGCAACTTGACAATATCAGAAAGATAGGAATCAGTCCCCTCATCTTCTCAGAAAGCAAAGGCAAGAATGGAGAGTTTTGAAGATGTGTTGGTCATAGCAGAAATGGAACTCATTGGGATGTCGTGCCCATTGCCATTAGGGTAGTTTATTTTCTCAATTTTATGGTGGCTACCTCTTTCCAGGTGGTTGCTTCCTGATGTAAAATCTTTGCCTATTTAGAGGCCTTTCAATAAAAAGAATATTCAGTCAAAAAGCTGTGTTGTGTTTATTTGTGTTTGCAAAATGTCCTGAATTTTTGGTAAAAATAGCATTGCATTTAAAACATGGTGATAATTTGAAAGAAAAATGGCATTGCAGGGAAACACTGTAAACCCTCTTTGAGTGTCGGGTGACGATGGATGAACAGATCATACCATGCAAGTCCCCGGGGCACACTTGTGTTTTCTATTGTTGTAGGTTGCAGGATGGTGTCACATTCTCTCAAGTAGAATCTTCCCCAGCTAAGTCTTGGCAGGCAGCCCAAGCAGTTTATTATTCCCCAGTGGAGTATGCCCAGCAGGAAGATGAATGCCTGATATCCCCACAAGGTTCATATTTGATTTTCACTCCCATCAGTGAAATATTCCCCAGCGAAGTCGCCATTCTTTTCGCCAATATGGTGATACAGACAAGTATTCATCACCCCAATCAGAGTTAGGTGTCAGAGCCTCTTGATTTGTTTTTTCCCTTGCAGAGTTGTGACTCTTGTGGCCAATCAGGCATTTGTTTGTTGCTAGTCTGCACCTTTCCAACGCTCGTCTGTGTTCGCACTTTATTGCTGCTCGTCCGCATTTTTCTACACTCGTCTGTGTTGTTACTTTGGTATTGCTCGTTTGCCTTCCCCAGCAGTGGTCTATGATTATTTGCTATTGCTCGTCTGCACTTTCCAACACTCGTCTGTGTTTGATATGTAATATTTATATTGCTCGTCTGCAACTTCCAGCACTCGTCTGTGTGTTATCTGTTTGAAGTTGTCTGCTTTGTTTGGGTACTCGTCTGTATCATCCCTAACACTCATCTGTGTTAGCTTATACTTGTATGTGTGGATTTGCCAATTATCCTGGTACTCGTCTGTATTGCTACTCCAAATGCTCGTCTGTGTTTGAATTCTTGGTATTCGTCTGTACCAGTGGCTGATACTCGTCTATATCATCGCCTGAAACGCTCGTCTGTGTTTCTTAGATCATTGTCTGATACTCGTCTGTATCATTGACTTTTGGCACTCGTCTGTGTTATCTTGATGATCACCCAATACTCGTCTGTATTGAAGAGGTTTAAAATCCTGACTGTGGGAATAAATGTCAAAATGGTTACCGGTCCTAGCGTAACAGGATTATCCGAAGGAGGCTCGTCTGTCTCAAGCACCAATTATTAATGTTGCACCTGGCGTAACAGGTTTGCTCAAAGAAGGCTCGTCTGTCTTATACCATATATCCACGGATAATATATGAAGAAGGTTCGTCTACCTTGATTATGCATGTCTATCCCACAGACTTAAGTGCATCACCGGTCCTGGCGTAATAGGTATATCCGAAGGAGATTCGTCTGTCTCAAGTCATATATTCTTGCAAAGTATATGAGGGTTCGTATGTCCAGTTCCTGACGTAACAGGATTTGTTTGAAAAAGACTCGTCTGTCAAAGTATTTTGATTCCAGATAACAGTTTCAACTTGGAAGGAGCTCGTCTGCTTTCTCTCCATTTCTACCAAAGCGTCATTTGGTTGGGTTTATTCCCCAGTTCTGCATTCTTCGTCAGAGTGCAAATTTCAAGTCTTCTTGGTATTCAACCACAGTTTATCTTGAACGGTCGATAGCCCGTGCTACCGTCCTTTTCAGATTAACAATTGCTTGAATAGGGGCAGCTATAACACCCCAAATTTTCCCTTTTCATTTTAAGCATCATATCACATCATATTCATCATGAACATATCATATTCTTAGCATCCTAGCATGGAAAGATGAGGCATAACATTTCTCATGACCTATCATTAGGCATATGATCATCTGTGGAGGTCCTTGAAGCATCACAAGCCATGACAAGGGGCCCAATGGTTTTTTATAAGTCCTATGAGGGGTCTACATTTCATTTACAAGTTCAAGTTCATTTGCAAAAGCTCAGAAGGTTGGAGGATCATCAGGGAATCCAAGATAAGGCAAAGCTCCTACACAATGGTCCTTAATTAGGGTTTGAGTTTCAAGCATGAAAACCTCAAAAATTTGGCCATTTCATTTGGGAAAAGTCTTTTACATGTTAAGAGGATCCTAGGTACCAATTTTGGTAAGAAAATTCCTTGTGGAAGTCAAGCATTTCTTCAGTTGCTTGCAGATGAAGAAACTGGTCAACTGTGCCTTAGAAAAGTCAACTGTGAGATTTCAAGGGGTCCAATCCATTTTTTCTAGCCAAGGAATGTTCTTATAATTTTAAAAGAGGTTTGTCAAGTTCAAAGATCAAGAATCATGAGGTTTTGAGGTGTTTTGCAAAATTGGTGCAAAGTTGGTTGTGGAAAATGCCATTTTTGGCAAGTTTTTGCCCTAGAATTCAAATGATCATAACTTGGTGAATAATTCTTCAAATGGACCAAAGTCAAACATGAAATTTGGAGATTAAGGCCTCCCATTTTCAAAAAGTACAAGTACTTTTTCATAGCCTTCATGGTTACAAAGATATGGCCCTCGAAAATTTGATGAAAATTAAGGCAAAAGTTGATTTTCACTTATGCACCAAGAGCCAAAAGTCATGAATCTCATTTTTGTGTATTGGTACATACCAAATAAGTTCACAAAATCAAAATACAATGCATTTGGCTCACTTTTCTCAAAGAAATGGCCCAAATTCGTGCAAGATAAGAATTCCATTCCAAAAGTGCAATTTTTGCATGTTCATGAAAAAAGTGTGACACTCCAATCCAATGGCCAGGATTCTTTTAGTTTGAAATCAAGGATCAGATTTAGAGTGCACATGGGCAATAGGCAATGGAATGCATGATTATTTCATGATATCACACCAAACTTGCCAAAATTGCAAAATCACTCACACACTTCATTCACACGTGCAAACTTCCTCATTCTTTCAGCACTAATTCATGACATCATATAAAAGAGAATTAGGGTTTTAGAAGGGTTGAATTCTCTCTCATTTTTCAGCTTCCAAGTTTTTGCACAATTTGCATTTTGCTTCGAATCTCTTCACACATTTGCTCTCTTCCAAAACAAATTACAGATCCTTCATCCTTGAGAGCTCAGGATCACAAATCTCTCTATTGTGCAAGCTATTTCTCAAGATCAAGAACCTTGCCATTTCAGGGAAGTTGGCTGCAAAATCCAAGATCCATCAAGATTCAAGACTCTAGTTGCATTTATTTTGCAAATAGAGTGCATTTGGAGTGGATTGGCTTCATCATCTTGGCTTCTAACAAGCTTTTTCAAGAACTGCAATCTCAGGTAAGCCTCTGAATCTTCAGATCTAGAAATGATTTTTGAGGTGTGCATTTTGATCTTTGATGTTTGCTGATCACTCTGCTTTTTTTAGATTTGAATTTAGTGCATTATTGAGCTTGTTATGTGATTTCAAAGTTTCATGGTGTCAACTGTTTTCCTTCGATCCATAGAATCCTTTAATCTTTTGAACTTTTCATCACCATATTTGAACTCAGGGTAGTTTATTTATTCAATCTGGAGGTTTTTATTCATTTTCATTAGGTTTTGTTCTTGGTGTGAGTTTTCCGGTGCCGGAGCCCTAGCTCCGGTCACCGGATTCTGGAAAATGAAGTTAGGGTTTCTCAAGGTTGAAGGTGACTTCTCCACCCTCAGATCTCTCCTCTCCATGCACAGGATCTTGACACCTCATTTAATGAGGCCACCCCTCCCTCACGTGCCATTCTCTCTTATATTTTCATTCTAATAATCTTCATGTTTCTCATCCCATGCTACTTATCATGCTCCTCAACCTCTGGACCAATTTATGTGACACGTCATTTAATGAGAAGACTCATAGGATGCGTCCATCCAATCTGATGGTCATTGTTTTTCACTTATTTTCCTGATTTTCCACCCTTGTGTGTGTATACCAGCGCAGGATCCATTGGGCTCATTTGACTATTCGCACCCCCTGCCTTCTAAGCCCATTTGTTTTCAACTGAACTCCTTACTCTTCTCAACTCCCAGCTCCTTTTCTTTTATTTTCCTTTTCTTTTATTTCTTTTTATTTCAGTTTTGGTTTCTATTTTTTAAAAATACTTCTAAGCTTCAAAAAATTTTGAATTAATTCATGGAAGTCAAGTTGAGTTTTCTTTATTTTTTCATTTTTTTCTTTTCCATTTATTTTTAATATCCACGTGTCAATTAATTGTTCATCTTGATTAATTCTTTTTAATTCCTTTTTATGCTTGTTGCCTTGTCCAATTTCCATAGTGATCATCATTTTGAATCTCTTATTGGTTCTTTTTTCTCTGGATTCAGAGGAGGATGTAGTTCATGTGTGATTTTTGCCCTGATTTTTAGAAATTTGTTCATTAGGTTTTGGTCCTTGACTTGTCATTGAAGTTTCTTAACCCTAGTTCATGTTTGAGCCTTCTTTTGACTTGCATAGCTTCTGAATTTCTTCCTATCCTTTTGGCATCTTGTTATATCATGTTTAAAGACCTCTTGTTCAAAGTTGTGGAATTTTTGGGTGCATTGTTGATTTGTTTTGAATTTTGGTTCATAACTTGTCCCATTTTTCTTCTTTTGGATCACAAGTCTTCTCATTAGCCTAGAAGGGCACTTGTGCCAACTTCTCCTTCTCATTTGGGGTCTCCTTAGAGTATTGATACCATTTTGATCTTGGTTTAGGGTTTGTACTTTGGAATTTTTGCATTTGGTTTGCCTTTGAAGTTCATTCTTTCTTATGTGCATTCACCTCACTCCTTTGCTCCTTTCCTCTCATTATGCGATTGTGTAGCTTTGTGTTTCTCTTCTCCTCATCTTTCTTGCTTCTAAAGCACTTCTTTAACTTGATTTGGTTCTAGTCTTGTACCTTGAGTTCATGTCTTGTGCATTGTTGCTTTGCATCATCTTAAGCTCACCCTGTTTTGCCATGTGTTTCATGTTGCTTCATAATTGACTTGTATGCTTCTTCTCTCATTATTTCTTCTTGCATTTGCATTGAGCATTTGTATATATGATTACACTTCTGTTTGTATGATGTTGGCATGTCATTATATTCATTTTATTTCACTTGTATGCTTGTGTTGCTAACCTTTTCAGGGGCTATGGTAAGTGAGAGGTGTGGAAGTGATTCCCACATCTCCAAATCTCATCTCTTCTCTTCTTATTCTTACTTGTGCTAACCTTTATTTGTTAGGATTAGGCCTTACTTCTCTCCTATCCTATTCTTCTTTCTTCTTCTTCTCTTCTTCTTTCTTTCTTCATTAGGAAACCACACTAACCTTAGGATATCCATGCATGACAACAATTAGGAATCTTTAGTCCCCCTTTAGACTTTTGCCTTTGTGATCCTTTAGGTTTCTTTTCTCTTCTCATCTCAAAACCCTAAAAAGCACTTAATAAAGTTTGAAGTGATTCCTTGAGCAATAGCCTCATCCCATGAGGTACTTGTAGTCTTCCCATCTTGGGATAGTACAAGCTTATCTTGTGATGCACAAGTCTGATCAAGGTATCTTCTTCACCAAGAAAAGCATAAAAA
Organism: Lathyrus aphaca; assembly: GCA_963966055.1. NCBI lineage: Eukaryota > Viridiplantae > Streptophyta > Magnoliopsida > Fabales > Fabaceae > Lathyrus > Lathyrus aphaca. The sequence goes on along the minus strand of OZ014519.1, from coordinate 734,430,148 downwards.
ACACTTCTTCATTGTAAATACCAAAAACACTTAATAAGTTAACAAGTTAGTGAGTTTAAGCCCTAATCTCTGGATTCAAGTTTTGGGGATCTTCTCCTTACTTGAGTGTGCTTGTTCTATTATTCCATCTTGGAATGTAGTGACAAGTGCACATTCCATGGAAAAGAGCTTGAGTTCGCTTCCTTGTGACACACTCATCAAAAACTTCATAAAAAACACAAACAAACAATAAGTGTCTTTCCTTCGGGAATTCTTTTCTCATCTCCTTCGCTTCGTACGCGGACTTGCTCCTACTTGTCATTTTGCAAGACGGTTACGCACTTGTCGTCCGAGTCTGCAACACCTGAGCAGTGGCATAGGCAGTTCAAGCCTTAATTCACAAGCAATTTCTTTTCTACCCCTAGTTAGGGGAACTACGGCGTCTCTGATCCTCATTTTCCCGATGAGGTACGTAGGCAGCGGGGTAGGGCCCGTTCGAGCACAACCTTTATTTTCCCTACATTTTTTTCCTTTGCATTTCTTTTTCAATCCTTTTTTCAGTTTTCTTTTCCAGTTCATTTCTTTTTCTTTGCAGCAGCTTTCATACCCTCACCCTTTGAAGCAGTTTCTTTGCAAGCGTGGATCCCGTCGGGTACGGTGGACGATCTGGGTGCTAATACCTTCCCAGGTCGTAACCGACTCCCGAACATAGTCTCTTTGGTTCGCAGGACCCGTGTCCTTCCTCTTCTTTCTTCTGGTTTGTGCAGCATTACCATTCCCGTTCCTTCGGGATAAAAATGCCTTGCTGGCGACTCTTTTCTTTTCCGCGCCACTTTCGCGTTTGTACCAGGATGGAAATCCGGGGAGCGACAAAGATATGCCAGGTTTAGATACCGACATCGTTTTGCATAAGCTGCCATTGAGAGAGGAATGCCCTCCAGTCAAGCAGAAGCTTTATAGAACTCGTCTTGACATGGCTATGAAGATTAAAGAGGAAGTTTAAAAGCAATAGGATGCAATATTTCTTGTCGTAACTAGTTATCCACCTTGGATAGCTAACATTGTGCCTGTACCAAAGAAGGACGACAAGTTCCGAATGTGTGTTGATTACGGAGATCTTAATAGAGTAGTCCGACAGATGACTTCCCTTTACCTCACATTGATGTATTGGTTGACAACACTACTCAATTCTCAGTATTCTCCTTCATGTTTGGCTTCTTCAGATACAATCATATTAAGATGGTGTTGGAAGACATGGAGAAGACAACATTCATTACCCCGTGGGGTACATTCTTCTATAAAGTGATGCCTTTTGGTCTAAAGAATGTTGGGGCAACGTATCAGAGGGCTATGGTAACATTATTCCATGATATGATTCATCGGGAGATTGAATGCTATGTGGATGACATGATTTCCTAGTCGAGAACAGAAGAAGAGCATCTGGTTAATCTAAAGAAGTTATTCAAAATACTGAGAAAGTTTTGTTTAAGGTTGAATCCAAACAAGTGCACTTTCGGAGTGCATTCTAGTAAACTGCTGGGTTTCATTATGATCCAAAAAGGAATAGAGGTTGATCCTGCTAAAGTAAAATCCATACAAGATATGCATGTACCAAAAACAGAAAAAGAAGTACGTGGTTTCATGGGTAGATTGAACTACAATGCATGGTTCATATCTCACCTCACAACCACTTGTGAACTAATATTCAAGCTGTTAAGGAAAAAAAACAAGCGTTCAGATGGAATGACGATTAACAAAGGGCTTTCGAGAAAATAAAAGAGTATTTACAAGAACCTTCAATTTGAATGCCTCTGGTTCCAGGGAGGCCGCTTATTATGTATCTGATAGTGCTTGAAGGATCTATAGGTTGTGTTCTCGGTCAACATGATAAGACAGGTAGGAAGGAACATGCCATCTACTACCTGAGCAAGAAGTTCAATGATTGCGAATCGAGATACTCAATGCTTGAGAAGACTTGTTGTGCACTTGCATGGGCTACTAAGTGATTGAGACAATACATGCTCACACATACAACCTTGTTAATCTCAAAGATGGATCTTGTCAAGTACATATTTGAGAAACCAGAATTAACCAAAAGGGTTGCTCGTTGGAAAATGGTGCTGACTGAATATGACATACAATACACTTCCCATAAAGCCATCAAAGGAAGTATTCTTTCAGACTATCTTGCATATCAACCTTTTGATGATTATCAGCCGATGTAGTTTGACTCCCCTGATAAGGATATCATGTACCTCAAAGCTAAAGACAACGAGGAACCCCTCCCAGAGGATGGGCATTACCCTGAATCTAAATGGAGTCTGATGTTTGATGGGGCTGTCAACGTGAATGGTTGTAGAGTTGGTGCAGTACTTATCACTCCTAAAGGTGTCGATTTTCCCTTCGCTCCCCGAATAACTTTTGGTTTCACCAACAATGAAACAGCGTACGAAGCCTGTATCATGGGAATAGAGGAGGCGATTAATTTGTGAATTAATATCCTCAATATATTTGGAGATTCAGCTTTCGTGATTAACCAGATCTGTGGCAAATGGTTCACTCATCAACCTCACTTAATTCTATATCAAAGTTATGCAAGAAGACTGTTAACGTTCTTTACAATAGTGATGTGTTGGAATTATTTGCCCAAGATCAAAGTGATGTGTTGGAATTATTTGCCCAAGATCGATGTATCCCGTCTTGACATACCTGCATATGTATTTGCTGTTGATACAATATCTATTGACAAGTCATGGTATCATGACTATAAGTGCTTCCTGAAGAGTCAGGAATGTCCGACTGGGGCATTTTCCAATGACAAGAAGACTTTGAGAAGGCTTGCTGCTAGTTTATTCTTGAATTCAGATGATGTGTGTCGTGGGCGGCTTAAAATCTAAGAGTCGTCATCCTATTTTTTAAGGTAAATAATGATAAACATAAATCCTAAGGTAGAGACCTATGGTACGGGAGTCAGTTAAGTGGGAGGAAGGTGTTAGGAACCCCTCACTTCTATTATACTTAATAGGATCCCTTTTAGTGTTTAGGGTTTGTTTGTTTGTGAAGAAAAAAATCCAAATCGCTTGAATATTCCAAAATCCTAATTTTTAATCTAATTTTACTCGCTAAGATCTTTGTATAAATACCTAATGCCAACATACCCTCAAAAGAGGTATCAAAGTATCGTAGTTCCATTCCCCTACCCCTAACCCTAATCCTATTAATTCTAACTACCCCTTTTACTAAATTATAAAAACCCTTATTTTAAAACCACATTTTTAATTATTCATAAAAATGCCAATTATTATAAAAATTCTCATATTTGAAACCCCTAAATAAAACCCCAAAACAACTTTATGAAATCCCAAAATGTTTATTAAACCCCCAAAATATTTGTAAAATCCCAAAAAAAACCTAACTCGAAACCCCTTGTTTTAATCCCTCAAAACAATTTTAAAATCCCAAAACACAGTTTAATCCCCAAAAAAAATATTTCCAAATAATTAAAGTTATCCCAAATATTTTAATCCCGCAATAAAAAAATATTTCATTATTCTTATAAAAGAAAATCAATACATATATCCCTTTATATTAAAAAATAAATAAATAATAATAATATAACCAATAAAATAAAATAAAAAACCCAAATATCTCACAAATAAAGATTTAATTTATTTTATAATGTTCCTAATCCCTATATACATCCCTTAATGATTTATCTAAACCCTAAGTAACTAATTAATTAAGTATTTAATTAATTAATAACTCTAAATAATATAAAATAATATTATTATAATTTAAAACCCAAAAATATTAATTCAAGAATTTCCCTAATTAAGTTATTAACCCCTAATTAAAATAATAAACCTAAGGTAGGGACCTATGGTCCGTGAGTCAGTTAAGTGGGAGGAAGGTGTTAGACACCTCCCACTTCTATTATACTTAATAGGATCCTTTTTCAGTCTTTAGGGTTTGTTTGTTTGTGAAGAAAAATTTCAAATCGCATGAATATTCCAAAATCCTAATTCTTAATCTAATTTTACTCGCTAAGGTCTTTGTATAAATACCTCATGCCTACGTACCCTCAAAAGAGAGATCAAAACATCGTAGTTCCATTCCCCTACCCCTAACCGTAATCTTATTAATTCTAACTACCCTTTTTACTAAATTATAAAAACCCTTATTTTAAAATCCCATTTTTAATTATTCATAAAAACCCAATTATTATTAAAATCCTCATATTTGAAACCCCTAAATAAAACCCCAAAACAACATTATGAAATCCCAAAATGTTTATTAAATCCCCAAAATATTTGTAAAATCCCAAAAAACCCTAACTCGAAACCCTTATTTTAATCCCTCAAAACAATTTTAAAATCCCAAAACATAGTTTAATCCCAAAAGAAATATTTCCAAATAATAAAAGTTATCCCATATAGTTTAATCCCACAATAAAAAATATTTTATTATTATTATAAAAGAAAATCCATACATATATCCCTTAATGATTTATCTAAACCCTAAGTAACTAATTAATTAAGTATTTAATTAATTAATAACTATAAAAAATATAAAATAATATTATTAGAATTTATAACCCAAAAATATTAATTCCATAATTTTCCTAATTAAGTTATTAACCCCTAATTAAAATAATAAACCTAATTAAATAATTCATTAAGTAAATTAATTAATTATTTTTATATTAAAAAAACCAAGGGGTGCATTATGTGCTATAGTAACAATTGGGCTTCCCAAATGAGGTGTAGGAAGCAATGAGGCACAAGGACCATTAGCTTATGAATCCATTATCTAGCTAGAACTTTAGTCAACGAATTGACTCCTTCGGTCGGTTGGATGAATCACACGCACTTAAACAAATTTTACTGGAAGACGTATGATCAGCATACTGAGTCAAAGTAGACCAAACGAGTGGTTGTGATGAGGAGTCAACCAAACCACATGTTAAGAACGTATGATCTATATTCATTGGTTGACTGAAATAGTCAACAAATCCCGCGCACTAAAGATCTCCACTTGGCTCCGATACGATCCTCCACCATAGGGATATAAAATCTCATTACCTTTGAGAACTCTCTCATTTCTATCTTCCTTTTCTATGTCTCTCTCTCTCTCTCTATCTCTCTCTATCTATCTCTATCTATCTCTCTCTCTCTTAATTCACCACTTCTCTCTCTTCTCTCTCTTCTCTAACTTCTTTCTATGCCTCACCGATCGAAAATTACCCTCACCTACTGTTCGCTATTGATTTTGCCGAACAACTGCTGGTTTCCCAGTCTTAACGAATTGGTTTATTTGCAGGATCAACTATACAAATCTTAGGTTACATGTGCTTTTCTACAAACTTTTTATCTCTTAACAATCTTTGGTTTCACTTTTATTAAGTCTTTTTATATTTATGGAGAATTTGATTAAAGAAAGGAGTAAAAGTTTCTGACGAAAAAATTAAATAAAATAGTTTGGAACAAAGCATAAAGTGAGTTGGCGAAGAAAGATAAATGACTTGTAAATTTAAAGGAATTCTAAAGAACTTTTGAACTTTATTAAACTTGATAAAATAAAATGGTGTTGTACACGTACATTTTCCAGATAAAAACTCTTTTCTCACACACAGTTACTTCGAGTATTTTTGCAGGAATTTTGTACAAGAATTTCACACACACGTTCTGACAAGAACTACCCTATTTATATACAAACAACATAACTGTCACTAACGGACAACTCCTAAAATTATGACACTTGGCCCTCGGCATGTCCTCTTTTCACCAAAGGCTTCCACGCGTCCTTCTGCCAAACATATCAATTCTTGAATTTTGAATGTCTTCCTTTGCATCGAAACGACGCACCTCCTCAAGTATGTCGAAAACGTCGAAAACAATATCACCACCTAGTTCTGTCGAAATTGTCTTCTAATCATGTTCTTTAACTTTCTTTCCTAGTCGAAATACATCAATTTGAGCTTTATTTTTTATGGCATCGAAAATGCACGTCTACAAATTGCCCCCCAGCAAATATTTTTCGACTACTTATGGAGAAAAGATCATTTGTTGTCGATGAGTCATTTCGATGCCATATTTCCTTCATTACTTTTATCATTTCCAAGACTTATCACTTTGTTCTATGTACAATTACTCTATGTTTAGTTTGACTTCTTGCAATGTTGGTTTGTACCTTTTCAAATAATTCCCATTTATCTTCAAAATTCTCATGTCTTTCCCTATTTCTTCAATTTCGTATGCCCCATTCAAAAATATTTTCAAAACTTGGAAAGGTCCCTCCTACTTAGGAGACCATTTTCCCATTAATATATCTTTTCGATCCATAGGAAGAATTACCTTCCAAACAAGGTCACCAATAAAAAGGGTTTTGAATTTTACTTTCTTATTGTAAAACCTTTCGACTCTTTCTTTTTGTCTTTTCATCAAATCTAGCGCACGTAACCTTTCTTCGTCTAAGTCGACCAATTCGTCCATCATCATACTCCAAAACACATCTGATGGGATTTTGTGATGCCTCTGAACTCGAATTGACTGCAAGTAAATTTCGACTAGCAAGACTGCATCATGCCCATAAGTTAACCTGAATGGAGTAGAATTTGTTGCTTCTTTAGGAGACGTTTGATAAGTCCATAAAATTTGATCTAAAGTTTTATGCCAATTTCTGGGTTTTTTACCCACATCCTTTTTGATCAAATTTATCACAACCTTATTAGCTGCTTCAACTTGTCTGTTCGCCTGAGCATAATAAGGTGCCGAAGTAAGGAGTTTGAATCCTACTTCCTTTGCAAACATTTGCATATTCTTTCTAGTGAACACATATCCTTGATCTGTTGTTACTGTCTCTGGAATCCCAAACCTGTAAATTATGTGTCGTCGAATGAATTCTATGACTGTTTCTTGATCCACATTTACCAGTGGTATAACTTCGATCCACTTGGTAAAATAATTTATCCCAACCAAAATGTACTTCTTCCCTTTTAAAGAAGCTGGTCGAATTTCGCCAATTAAGTCCAAAGCCCAACCTCTGAATGGCCAAGGCTTTATAATCGAATGTAACTCACTCGTAGGAACATGTGGTATGCCTGCATGCACTTGGCATTCTTGACACCCTTTTGCAAAATCGACACAGTCTTTCAATATTGTTGGCCAATACATTCCTTGTCGAAACAATAACCATTTCATTTTATGTCATGCCTGGTGCGCGTCATAAGCTCCACTGTGCACGTTTTACAAAGCTATGTAAGCTCTGTCGCTCCCACCTGATGACACATGGCCAAGAGGGGTACAGACGCGAACGGTCGGCGAGAGGAGAGAACACAAGGGTGAACTAAAAAGAGTCGCCAGCTAGGCATTTTATCCCGAAGGAAAGGTAATGCTACGTAAACCTATGAAAAGATGGATAAGACGGTTGCGAACCAGAGATACTGAGAAAGGGGGTTGGTTACAACCTGGGAAGGTATCAGCACCCAGATTGTCCATCGTACTCGACGGGATCCACGCTTGAAAGTTTGTGTTTAAAGGGGTAGTGTCAGTGCTATTTTGTGTGCAAAAGCTGGAAAAGAATGCAAGTGTCAGTGCAAAAGAAATGTGAAGTGAAATAAAAGAGTGTCAGTGTAAGGAAAGAATGTGAAGCTCAAGACTATGAGGCTTAAAGAATAATGCTAGAAAAGGGGGGAATATACTGAGACTTTTGTTCGATAACTGTTAAGTTATGCCTACGTATCCTCTCGTGCAATGAGGAAGTCAGAACACCGTAGTTCGACTCAAAGAGACTGGAAAATAAATTGACTGATGAAATGCTTACTTGTCTATGCTCAAGTGTATGACCTGTCTGGCTCAGGTGCAAACTGTCTTGCATTAGACGAAAGAAGCAAGTTCTCGTTTGTGAGTGAATGTGGTGAGAAAAGAATCCCGAAGGAGACGATTATTGTTTGTTTTTGGTGTTTTCAATCTCTTATTGCTTTTTGGAGTTTGTCATAAGAAAATGAGCTTAATCCTAAACCAAGGGTTAGTAAACTCATCACATCTTCCCTCTGATTAGGGGTAATGATAATACCTTAAGTATAAAGTAAACACCTCACACTTAATCACCATGATGTAGGATTAAGATCATTAACCTACTTGTGATTATTTAGATGTTTTTGGTGTTTTTGTTTAGTGTTAAGTAATGAGTTTAAGCCATAATCAAGGATTTAATGGACTCATTACACCATCCTAATAGAAGGATAATAGATGAGAGCATTTAAGCTGAGGAAGATACCTCAACTTAATCCATGATTAGGGATTAACCTCATGACAAAACAAAGCCTTTATTAAAGTGGTTTTTAGTTGATGGTAAGATTAAGAAGTGGATTTTATGATTTGTAAGACAACTTGAGGGGGACTTGTCCATTAACACTAGGGTTAGTCCTTCTTAACCAATTAAGGAAGAATTAGAACCCTAATGCAAGGCCCAAGTTAAAAGCTTGATGTCTTAGTGGTTATTAGATGAATTGATTAAGGGATTTAAACACATTAAGGGTTTAACACTTAGGATTAAAGTTATACACTCCATCCTAAGAGAAGGATGCAGGCATAATCTTAATCACAAAGCCTTAAAACCTTGAAGATTTAGTCCCTGATTATGAGATGAGAAGAGAAGACCCAAAGATGACACAAAGGTAAAAACTAATGGGGTAATAATCAAACCCTAATTATGATCATTCTTGGGTGTTCCTAGGGTTTATGAAGCTTTCAAGAAGATCTTCAAGGGAAAAGCCACCATGGAAGAAACGGGATGAAGGAAGGAGAATCAGAAAGAAGTAAGACAACTTACTTCACTTAAGAAGATAAGTTGCTTGAAGAAAGAAAGAGAGTAAGGAGAATGAGTGAGCAAGCTCACTCTAATTCACAAGTAAAATTCAGCAATGATGCATAAGAGAGATGATAAGAGATTATGAGAAGTGAAGGCAAATTCACTTCTCAAACACTTACCACCTGAAAAGTTAGCAAAAGAAATGAAATGAAATGAAAATGAGATGAAATGCAAAGATGATAACCAAAGTCAGAAGCATATTCATGATGCAAATGATGTTTATGAGATGGTATGAAAGCATGTCAAGGGATATGAATGTTCATACAAAAGATGAGAATGCAAATGAGGCATATAAGAAGCATGAAAGTTCATGAATGCATATGACATGAAATGAAAGCAAAAGCATAGCAAATGGATGATGCAATTATCAAACATGATTTCAATATGTCCTAAGATGTCTTATATGTCATGTGGATGCACAAAATGGCATGGCAAGTTCATGTATGCAAGCTTATGTAAGATGGATGCAAGTGAAGATGCAAACTAGGGTTTATGTACAACATGAGATGCAAAATTCAAAATCAGAAGCAAATGGTAAGATAAAAAATTGAAAATGGAATCAAAGGGACCCTAAACCTATACAAGTTCACTTCCCAAAGGGGAAGGTCAGAAGCCAAAGCCTAAAGGACTTATGATTTTCCTAAGTTTCTAAGGTTTTAAGGGTGATCCTAAAGGGAAAAAGCCAAACAAATTGAAAATGCACTATAAAAATGAAACAAAATTTTTTTTAGATGCTTGAAAGAGTGCATAACACAATGCAAAAAGAACCATTCACAAACTCAACTTGGATCAAAAGTTATGAATTTTTGAAGTTAGGGTTAAAAATATTCAAATTAAAGAACCCTAATTCAAATGAAAATTACCAAAGTATGATCAAAACCAAAAAGAAATTTGTGTTGTGAGTTTTTAAATGTTTCTAAATGTTTGGAAATGTTCTCTGAATTTTTTGGTGATTTTTGGAAACCTAAATGCTATTTTAATTAATTAATCTTCATTAATCAATTAAAATAAACATTTAAATATTTTTAAAATAGTTTAAAAATGTAAAAAATAAAATAAAATTGTTTTTATGCTAATAAAATTATTTAGAATAAAAATGCAGAAAGAAAATATTTTTTTGGATTTTCTATGTATTTTAAAATAATTATGCAAAACAAATGACAAAAATATGAAAATAAATGAATTTAATGGAAAGTCAAAGGATCCAATGGCCATCATTTGAATGAAACACGCGCGAATTGACTTGCGCGCAAATGAGTGGCTCAGATAATTTCTGGGATTTTGAATTTCTCTAATTATGTTTAACTTAATTAATCCTGAATTAGGGCTAATACGCGAAATCTGGGCCATTGGTTGCGCGCGGGAAAAGAGATCCAAAGGTTCCCATTCAAACTAAGCCTAAACCCTAACCCTAATTAATCACTTTCAGATGACCAGAACAGTGGTTCCGGTCATCTTCTCCGGCGAGCCAAAAACGTAACTTTCTCCCTAGGCAATTTCTAGAGCTCTAAAGCTCCAGATTTACTCCTCTCACCTCCCTGAATCTAAACCTAACCTCAAAACAAATTTCTTTTCACTCAAACTCCTGATTCGAAGAGAAACATAAATATGGCAAACATTTCAGACAAGCAATACACTCTCATTTCTCAACCATTTTCAAAAATTCCAAGTTCAGTGTGTTCAGGGAAGCAAGCTTAAGCATTTAGAAACTTAAAACAAGAGTTCTGGAAAAATAAATTCCATGGCTACCTGAAGTGAAGATTTATGGCTGCTCTCTTGCTTCAAAATGCCTTCAATGACCTCCCTGATGAGTTTGCAATGCTTGGTTGGAGTTTATGTGGCCTCTATTTGAAAGTTAGTGAAGCTCAGGTCAAGGAGGAAGAAAATCGTGTTTTGTGTATGGTGGCTTTCAAGGCCAGATGAGGGGTGGGAAATGACCAGTGATGAATTTAGAGATGAATGGTGGAAGAAGTTTTGAGAATGAATGGCTGAGTTATGTGTTTCGAAAGAAAAATGCAAAGAGGGAGGTTTGTGTGAACTATGGTGATGCTGATGATTTTGGCTTGCCTCTTGTGTGAAATGGCTTCTATTTGGTCCATGTATCAAGCTGTGATAGGCCTGTGGAGTTGGTGTGGGCTATACTGATTAGTATGCCTTGTTTTGCAAAAAGTCAAGATTAGGTGTCCTTTGAGGTATGGGCAAGTTCAGGCCAAGGACATGGTCAAGTATGGTGCAGCTGTGATCAAGGAGAACCATGGAAATGTGTTTGAGGCAAATCAGCAAGTGGATTGAAGTTTATGGGGGGTTTTGCAATTTTCATGAAGTTTGGCCCTTTCTTGATTTCTTCATGCACAAGTCATGAAACTTGAGAATTCTTGGCACAAATTTGACTTTTAGGCATTGCATTATGATGTTATGAAGTGTAGAAGTCCATTTGAAGTCATAAAATAGCTTGGCATGAGGTTTTGCAAAAATCCCTCTTTGACATGAAACTTGAAATTTAGTGATTTTTGCCAACTTTGGAAAGCCATAACTTGAGTTCCAAAATGAATTAGATCTTGTTCTTGTATTTTTTTAAAATGGAATGATCTAATCTACAACTTTCATGACCAAGAATTTTTCATTTGAAGCATTTTTGGTTGAGAAAGAGGAGGTTGAAAAACTTTCCCAAAATGGAAAGTTTACATTACAAGTCATTTCCATATTTGGCAACTTTTGGTTTAGCCCACTTTTCTTCAAATTTATGAACTTCCAAGCACTTCAATGATCAAATAAAGACCATATAACTTCATTTTGATGAAAAATCCATTTGGGTTCCATGTTGGGGGGCCTCAGATGCCCTGATTTGGCTCTGACTTGCTCAAGAAGTTACTCAATGATCAGATGACTTCCACAATGAATTTTTCCATAAAACTTGGTATGCATGATCCCTATATCATATAGAGACCAATAGAAACAAGAATGACCAAAAATTTGGATTTATGGCCTCTGAAATCAAAACCCTAATTTTAGGTCATCTGTGCAGTTAAGCTTGGCTCTGCTTCCATGCCATTCTCAGTTCTTGTGATTTTATGACTTCCTTGATCTTGGGAGGATATAATATGATACTTGAACATACATGGACCCTCTTGAGATGATTGATGACCATTGGAGTGGCTCAGATAGCTCATGGATTTCTCAGATCACAAACCCTAGATGCAAATGAACTTGAACTAATGCAGTGAAGCAAAATTGCAATATGAAATGGTTTGATTGAACTAATGCAAATGAAAGGATCACAAGCCATGGTGTGAACTTAGTGAGGGAAAATTTGGGGTGTTTACAGCTGCCCCTATTCAAACATGAGTTAGCTGTGTAGGATGTAAGCGACGGCTTAACAGGCAAACAAGATAACTTGTGGTTGAATACCAAAGACAGTCCAAAATTTGAACTCACTGAATGAAGAAGAAAAGGGATATAGATTGTAAAAGGAGGTAAATTATGATTACAAAGTGCGGGCGACGGAGGACGACCATCGAGCAGAGGAAGACTGTTGGGGATAAAGCAATGACGGGGACGGCCGACATGCTGGGGACGACCATCAGGTAAAGTAACAAGATTCTCCGGGGATTAAAAGATAAAGTCAATGATGGGGACGACCATCAGGTTAATCGAAATAAATGATGAGGGACAGTCATCAAAAGGTGAAGGACGATCACCTAGCAGGAGACGGCTGCTCTGTTGGGGATAAGGATGAGGGACGGTCATCCAAGGTGAAGGACGATCACCTGGCAGGGTACGGTTGCCGAAAGTATCACGACATAGGACGAATGTCGGATAGAAAAGGTCGACGATGGGGACAGCCATCGGATAAGCATGATGAAGGACGATCATCAAGAGGTGAAGGACGATCACCTAACAGGGTACGGCTGCTCTTCAGGGTTTATCATGACATAGGACGAATGTCAGATAACAAGATCAACGATGGGGACGACCATCGGATAAAATGATGAAGGATGATCATCAAGAGGTGAAAGACGATCACCTAGCAGGGGACGGCTGCTAAAATATCACGACATAGGACGAATGCCGGATAGGAAAGGGTTCCAATAATGGAGACTCCACTGAGGGAAGGATGAAGGACGATCATCAAGAGGTGAAGGACGATCACCTGGCAGGGTACGGCTGCCGAAAGTATCATGACATAGGACGAATGTCAGATAGGAGAAAAGTCGTTCTACTGAGGAATTGTAAACACGGACGAGTGTGTACATTCAAGAAATGAAAGGTGTAAGTGTTTGACACTGTGTATAGATTAAAGATGCGGACGAGCATCCTTAAGACTATGATACGGACGAGTATCAGTAGAAACAAACGCTGACGCATGTTCCGAGATGATGATACGGACGAGTACCAACTGGTTAACAAAGAACACGGACGAGTGTGGAATCTGGGAAAAGATAAGTGGTGTATACAAGATACGGATGAGTATCTGTATGAGTAAAAAGTAAGTATGAGTGAGACACAAACGAGTGTTCAATTCGCTGGGGAGAATATGACACAGACGAGTATCATAAGAGAAAGTGTACAAGTTATGAACTTATGAGTGTAAAAGATATTTTGTCAATCTGTGGGGATAAGATGACACGGACGGGTGTCAAAAGAAATGTATTATAAACAAGTGTCTGATTTACAATAAGTGTTTAGGCAACCATACTGGGAAGTGGTGACACAGACGGGTGTCAGGAGAGTATATAAAGATGTATCTGTTTGTGGTTTACATCTGCAGGGAAATGATGTGACACGAACGAGTGTCGAAAAGAGTATGTAAACAAGTATTTGTATTTGGAGAGTGCAAAGGGGACGCTTTGGCTTTCTACTGTGACTGTGAGTCTTTGTATATATTGCTGATGGAATGTTGGTATATACAGGTATTTGATTCAAAACATGACTTGTGGTTATGCAATATGTTTGATTTTTTCCGTAATGCTCCGTATTAGACGAAATGCTATGCTCTGAGGGGAAATATGATGCGAATGCTATGATTATGCAAAAGATATCGATCCGGGATCTGGATCCCGTTGCTGTGAAGATCTCCGATTGATCTGTCTTGAAGTGATATCCCAGCTGGGTATGAGATCATTTGGTAGATCTAATATATGATTCTGCTTGGGGAAACAGATTACTGATAAACCTATTCTTGGCGATGAGGAGCCCAACTGGGGTCTGCGGAAGCTTTTGTCACTTTGTTGCGAGATCTTCAGACATTGATCTTCTGGATAAAGGTTGAAACTCTGTGGGGAGGTGATTCCCTGCCTAACACTTGGCTGGGGAGGAACGATCACTGAACGACCTTCCTAGTGCTTTTTGTGGGGATCTTGCTGAGGATGATGAACTTAGCTGGGGAGTGAGCCCCTTCTGATGCTGCTTTAGAGGAAGTGCTGGAGAAGTGGTGTCTAACAGCTCCAATGGGGAGAAAAGCATCTCTGGTGCCATTTGGAAGATATGCTGAGAAGATAATGATTTGGCAGCTTGCTGGGGGGAAGCTTTCATGCTCCATGTTGCGCTTTGGATACCTGAAATCCTGTTATGATAAAGAAACGCACAAGTACTCCGAGGTATCCCCTACTGGATTCCATCATAGGAGTTTAGACACTCCCGGGAGCAAATATATTTCCTGTAAGCATGTGATTTTTAGAAAAGACGCATCTGTATTTATGTAATCAATATATTTAAGGATATCAAACATTTTTGCAAATAAAGTGTACGAGACGGAGTACGACTGAAAATCTGATTTTATTAATTTGTGTGCCCTGAATTGGCGAGTACAATCAAAGAAACAAATCCCCTGAAATGAGGAGATTGTTACAAATTGAGAAACAAAAAGGCGTTGGCAATGTTGATGACGCTTCAGTGTGCTTTCCTTTTGCTATGACTCGTATGACATTGATTTTCTTCTCATCCTGCTTTCTAAAGAAGGCTGATTCTGACCGATGCTTTAAACCTTTTGAAGTTTACCAAGTTGTAAGTGATACAGACGAATTCAGAATGCAATTGTTCGCTTATTCCCTTATTTTGCGTGGATCGCCCTTTCGGGTTTTCAATCCACCGGGATACCCATTTTGCTTGAGCTGTCCAATGCGGCTTTTCAACTCAGCGGGTGTACATTTTTTTTATTTATCTTACCTTATTTTTGCCCGAGTCTTTTATTCTGTTTTTGACTCGCCGAGATGCCCTATTTTTGCCTGGACTTATATTTTGTTTTTATGTCCAGCGGGTCATTTTATGCGAAGTATTTTTTAACTGCATCTGAATTCACAGGGGAAAGGAAATCTTCACCATCCATAGTACTGAGCATCAGTGCTCCACCAGAGAAAACTTTATTTACTATGAACGAACCATCGTAATTCGGAGTCCACTTGCCCCTGTGGTCTGTATGAGGAGGAAGGAGTCTTTTCAGCACTAGATCTCCTACTTGGTATTCCCGAAGCCTTACTTTCTGATCGAAGGCTTTTTTCATTCTTTTTTGATATAACTGCCCATGACAGATTGCAGCTAGTCTCTTCTCTTCGATCATATTCAGTTGTTCGTATCGGGATCGGACCCATTCTGCTTCATTCAATTTAACATCCATCAGTACCCGCAAGGAGGGTAATTCAACTTCAACGGGTAGGACTGCCTCCATACCATACACAAGCTGATATGGTGTTACCCCAGTGGATGTTCTGATTGAGGTACGGTACCCATGAAGGCAAATGGTAGCATTTCATGCCAGTATTTGTAGGTGACCACCATCTTCTGCACAATCTTCTTGATATTCTTGTTAGCTGCCTCAACAGCGCCATTCATCTTTGGCCTGTAAGGAGAAGAGTTGTGATGTTGAATCTTGAAGTCCCGGCACATTTCTGCCATCATTTTATTGTTCAAATTGGAACCATTATCAGTAATGATTTGCTCGGGCACTCCATACCGACAGATGATGTCTCTTTTCAAGAATCGGGCTACCACTTTCCTGGTGACATTTGCATACGAAGCTGCTTCAACCCACTTGGTAAAATAGTCAATGGCTACCAGGATAAATCTGTGGCCATTTGAAGCAGTCGGTTCAATCTTCCCAATCATATCAATACCCCACATGGCAAAGGGCCAAGGTGAAGACATCACATTTAAAGGATTCGGAGGCACATGCACTTTATCTGCATAAATATGGAATTTATGGCACTTTCTAGCATAAGCACAACAGTCTGCATCCATTGTGATCTAGTAGTAGCCTGATCTTAACAACTTCTTAGCCATTGCATGTACCCCAGCATGGGTACCAAAAGATCCTTCACGCACCTCATGCATCAACAAGTCTGCCTCTGCCTTATCAACACATCTGAGAAGTACCATATCAAAGTTTCTCTTGTATAACGAACCAACAGTATTCAGGAAGAAACTACCAGCTAGCCTTCTTAATGTCTTCTTGTCATTGGATGATGCCCCAGGTGGGTATATTTGATCCTCCAAGAAGCATTTGATGTCATAGAACCAAGGCTTATCATCTTTAGCAAGGTCTGCTGAGAATACATATGCTGGTCTGTCAAGCCTGGACACTGAAATCCGAGGCACAAAGTTGGCAACTTGAACTTTGATCATGGATGAAATGGTAGCCAGAGCATCTGCAAATTGATTTTCATCTCGAGGGATGTGCTCAAGTTTGACTATTGTGAAGAAAGTCAATAATTTCCTCGTGTAGTCACGGTATGGAATCAGATGCTTTTGGTGAGTGTACCATTTTCCGTTGGTTTGATTGATTACCAAAGCTGAATCTACGAATACAGTCAAAGTCTTGATCTTGAGGTCAATGGCTTCCTCAAGGCCCATGATACAAGCTTCGTATTCAGCTTCATTGTTAGTGCATGCAAAGGTAAATTTTACCGAGAAAGGCATATGAACTCCTTTAGGTGTAATGAGCACTACACCAACTCCACGACCATTCATATTGACAGCCCCATTAAACATCATTGTCCATTCTTCTTCTGGGTCAGGCCCTTCAGTGTGAACAAGCTCTTCATGATCTTTTGCTTTCAAGAACATGATGTCTTCATCAGGGAAGTCAAATCTCATTGGCTGGTAATCATCAATGGGTTGCTCAGCCAGATAGTCAGACAGTACACTGCCTTTGATGGCTTTTTGAGACGTGTACTGAATGTCATATTCTGTGAGAATCATTTGCCATCTTGCAACCCGTCCGGTAAGTGTTGGCTTCTCAAATATATACTTGACTGGGTCCATCTTTGAGATCAATAAGGTAGTGTGGGTCAACATATAATGCCTTAGTCGGCGACCAGCCCACGCTAAAGCACAACAAGTTTTCTCGATCAGTGAATAACGTTGTTCACAGTCAGTAAACCTTTTTCTTAGGTAGTAAATTGCATACTCTTTTCAACCAGACTCGTCATGCTGGCCCAGCACACATCCCATTGACTCTTCTAATACTGTCAAGTACATTATTAGAGGTCTTCCTTCAACTGGAGGCATAAGGATTGAAGGCTCTTGTAAGTATTCCTTGATTTTGTCAAAAGCCCTTTGGCAGTCCTCATTCCACCTAACTGTTTGTTCTTTCCTTAACAACTTTAACAAGGGCTCACAAGTTGCAGTAAGATGAGATATGAACCTTGATATGTAGTTCAATCTACCTAAGAATCCCCGAACCTCTTTTTCAGTCTTCGGTGCAGGCATTTCTTGAATGGCTTTGACTTTGTCAGGGTCAACTTCAATTCCCTTCTCGCTTACAATAAATCCCAGCAGCTTACCAGATCGCACCCCGAATGTGCATTTGTTGGAGTTCAGCTTCAATTGGTACTTCCTCAGACGCTTGAATTGCTTCAACAGATTCACCAGGTGGTCTTCTTCTGTGAGGGACTTGGCAATCATGTCATCCACATAACATTCAATTTCTTTGTGGATCATGTCATGGAATAATGTTACCATAGCCCGTTGATAAGTGGCACCAGCATTCTTCAGTCCGAATGGCATTACCTTATAACAGAATGTGCCCCAGGGTGTGATGAAAGTTGTCTTCTCAATGTCTTCAGGTGACATCTTGATCTGATTATATCCTGAAAATCCATCCATGAAGGAGAACACCGAGAACTGAGCCATATTGTCGACCAATACATCAATGTGAGGTAATGGGAAGTCATCTTTCGGGCTAGCTCTGTTCAGATCCCGGTAATCCACACACATCCTCACTTTTCCATCCTTCTTAGGCACAGGTACAATGTTAGCAACCCACAGCGGGTAACTAGTCACAGCAAGGAAACCGGCGTCCCACTGTTTTTGTACCTCTTCTTTTATCTTCATTGCCATATCCTGGCGAGTATGGCGCATCTTCTGTTTTACTAGAGGACAGTCTTCTTTTAGAGGAAGCTTGTGCATAACAATGTCGGTATCCAGACCTGGCATATCCTGATAAGACCAAGCAAAAACATCCACATACTCCCGAAGCATGTCAATAAGTTGCTCTTTCACTGAATCTTGCAGACGGGCCCCGATTTTCACTTCTTTCGGGTCTTCTTCTGTACCAAGATTAACCGTCTCAACTTCCTCCTGATGAGGAGTAATGACCTTCTCCTCTTGTCTCAACAACCTGGCTAGTTCTCCAGGTAGCTCATAATCTTCTTCAATCCCTTCATCGGCTTGATTAACTGGATTGTCAAAGTCATACGAAGTCATAACGGTGTTGTTGTCGGTGCAGTCTGGAGGACACTCTCTGCAAGGGTTTAGATTTGTTCATTTTAGTGATCAGTTTTATCTTGTTTAGAAAAAAGTGAAAAAATGAAGTTATTATTTTGAAAAACATTTCCATTTTATTTTTGTACAAAAAATGAAAAATGAAAAACAGTGAGCGGAAAAGAAAAAGACTCATTTGCAAAAGATGTCCTGATATTCATTAATTGATTGTTTGCACAAAATACAAGATGGCCCGATTACAAAATGAGCCCTGACATCTTGGGCAAGATGCAGGGCTTGATGCATGCTTAAAGACAGGAAATAATAATTACTCTGCATGAGTAACTCTTATAATTTCCTAGGAAGACCAGTTTGAGACTTGGTTCCCCGGGATCCTTGGACGTATCCAGTTTTCCAGGTTGCGCTCGTCTTCTGACTCATCTTCCAAACTATTCATAGCATCCGGGGTGAGCATTCCCCCGCTGACAAACTTGGGCTCCGTTGCAGCCTCTGGTTGATCTTGCCGTGCTAGTATGTAACCCAACCCGAATCGGTCTTCTTTCTTTTCAACTGGCAGCAGCTTGCCCCAGCCTTGAGCGGTACCCTCCTCAAAAACCTTTCGGGCCTGTTGATATGATGTGATGGAAGTCCCAGACACAGCTGATGCTTCATTAATATTAAGGGCCTCAAACCCTTAACTCATGGTCTCATGGATCTCCCTATCCATTTCTATGTACTTATACGTAGCCAGCTGGCTAACAAAGATGTCCTCCTCCCCACAGATGGTGATGATTTGGCCTTCCCACTCGAATTTTAACTTCTGGTGAAGGGTAGACGTAACAGCGCCAGCGGCGTGAATCCAGGGTCTACCCAACAGACAACTGTAGGTCGGCTATATGTCCATCACAAAGAAGGTAGTTTTGAAGGTTTGCGGGCCAATCAACACAGGCAGATCAATCTCCCCAAGCACTGATCTTTTAGAGCCATCAAATGCTCTCACCACCAAATTACTCAGGTGCAATGCCAAGCCATCATACTCCAGTTTCACTAAGGCTTTCTTTGGTAGGACATTGAGGGAAGACCCCGTGTCTACCAATACATGAGATAGAACAACACCCTTGCATTCCAAGGTGATATGCAAAGCCTTGTTATGGTTGCGTCCCTCCGTTGTTAAATCAGCATTGGTAAAGCCCAGTCCATGACTGGTGTTGACATTTGCAGCCACAGTTTCTAGCTGATTAACAGTAATCTCCTCCGGAACATATGCTGCGTGCAGGACTTTCAACAATGCGTTCATGTGAGCTTCGGAACACATCAACAGTGATAATATGGAGATTTTGGAGGGTGTTTGGTGAAGTTGGTCCACCACCTTGTAATCACTCCTTTTTATGATTCTCATGAACTCGTCTACATCTTGTTCAAAAGATGTCTTCTGAGTGTCCTTAGCAGATGGCTCTTCAAATACCACGTTCTTTCCTTTCGCCTTGGCAGCGGCTTCTGCTTCAGCATTAGGTTTTTGTGTTTGTGAGGCAAAAAGGCGTCCGCTTCTGGTGAAGCCTCCGCCTCCCCTAACATTATCAATTTGTGGTGAAGAGGTTGATGAATCCAGAGTGATTTTTTCCCCATTGTAGTAGAGATTAGAGTCGTAATGCCATGGTATGGCATTACTTCTTTCATAAGGAACAGGCCCAGGTACAGTAATGGTAACTGGGCTGATTGCTGCAGAGGAAGGTACTGTAATGGTGTGCGGATCATACTAAATAGTGACCGGAGATTTGGCAGGTGGTGCCACAGTTTGTTGTTGGATGTTGCTGCTGGGAGGAACATTTGATGGGTCATAGTAGATTGTAACTGTTGAGACATCTTCATTAATTTTTGATGGCATTGTAGAAGATTCTGTTAATAAAATGGATGCTGATATCGTAGAAGAAACAGTTGTTGAACTTTGACTTGTTGAAGTGATGGACGGATTAATTGCTGGTGAAGTTGATGAATCAGTAGGAATGATTGTTGTTGTTGTTGTAGAAGAATCTGTTGAAAGAAGGATTGTTGGTGTTGTAGGTGGATCCAGTGTTGCTGAAACAAAAGTTGCTGAAGGAGCTGTTGAAGTAATTTGTAAAATCCCATCTTGGATAAGGCCATCTATGCCAATCCTTAGCTTCTCACAACCATTACTAGCTGTCTTGCACAATTCACAACAGGCCCCACAGCCTGGGAATACTTGGCATCTTAAAAGTTGAACTTTGAATTCAGCCAGTGGTGTTTGAATCTGTGCAACATTATCAATCAATGTAGATGGTTGGTCCTCTTCAATGGCATTAATCCAAGGCCCACCATGATTAGGCATAGGATTTCTGTTGAAGTTCGGAGGAGGTGCAAAATTGAGAGCTTTAGAATCGACTAGATCTTGTACCTTCATTTGTAAGGCCCTACACTTCTCAGTATTGTGACCAGGTGCGTTGGAGTGGAAGGCACACCTGGCGTTGACATCATAATTCTTTGGGAGATTGAGAGGATCTGGTGGTGCCAACGTTCTTAACTCAACCAAGTTAAGCTTCAGGAGTTGTGGCAATAAGGCAGCATAAGGCATAGGGATAGGGTCAATCACCCTATTTGCCTGAGATGGTCTCTGTTGGAAGGGGCGCTGCTATTGGTTGCTATTGTTGTTGTTGTAGGTTCTCTGTTGCGGGAAATGAGATGGTTGTTGATAGTGATGTTGTTGTTGTTGTTGAGGATATAATGGTTGTTGTTGAACTGGAGCTGGGATGGTAACAACTGCTACTTACCTGTGAGAATATTGAGGCCTTCCCCTGCCTGCATGGATGGCATTAGTTTCACCCTTCCTTCGGGGTCCTGCAAAGGGTTTTTTGGGGTTGCTGGAGGAACTTGCACTGTTGTCGGAGATTTTTCCCATTTTCAAGAGACTTTCAATTCTCTCACCGGCTATAACTACATCAGCGAAACTAGTAGAGGAGAAAGTAGCAAGCCTATCAATATAAGTCCCTTGCAATGTGTTCATGAACATGTCAGCCATTTCTCTTTCTAACATGGGTGGTTGGACAGCAGCAGCAAGCTGTCTCCATCTCTGAGCATAATCCCGGAAGCTCTCTCTAGAAGACTGAGACATGCCCATTAGAAGAGTTCTATTGGGAGCCATGTCCAGGTTGTACTGATATTGCCGAATAAAAGCCTCGGCCAAGTCCTTCCAACATCTTATGGTGGCCCTAGTCAAATGTGAATACCATTCTCTCGAAGCTCCAGTCAGACTGTCCTCAAAGTAGAACATCCATAACTTCTCATCCATGGTATAAGCCTTGAGCCTTCCCAAGAAAGATTGCAGAGGAGTACGAGGACAGGAGGTACCATTATAATTCTCAAAGCATGGGGGTTTGAATTTATGGGGAATCCTCACCCCATCTACTAGTCCCATATCCATCACGTCGAAACCCAAAGAATTCTGAGATTCCAAAGATCTTAACTTTTCAGCAATCTCATCCAATCTTCTATCATATACCTCATCTCCAGCCCCTATAACAGTAAATTGTTCTTCTTGGGGGTCCTCTTGCAGGATTCTGCCCCCAGCAGTATTACCTTGAACATTCCTTGGGATGTTAACTTCTGGATTCAGATGGGGTCCATATTCTGGTGGGTCAATACGAGGTTGCCCCCGTTCATTATTGCTGGTTCCCCCTGTTCCAAGATGAGGCTCCTCAGGAGTTTGTCTTTCTACCAATTCCCTCAGTCTTTCTTGGCTCTGGGCTAAGCCAGTCATGACGGCCATAAATTGGGACATCTGGTTTCTCATCTCGACTCTCTCGTTTGCCATCTGATTTCTGATCTCATTTAGGTCCTATTGTACTTGCTCCATTTGAATGTCGGGAAGGTTGTTACGAGTCGGGTAATGGTGCGTGCGGTTGACAGGGAACACTCGGCGACGAGCAATGTTTCCTGAGATCACAACAAAGTTAGAAACAATAATAACAAAAACCTACAAAACAAAGAGAAAGTTAGTATGCAATGCAGTATGCTTATTTGTTTTCCAAGGTATCCGGTTTGGTTCTTGGTTTTGACCTTTCCAGACCTCGAGGAAGATGCTTGATGTTGTTGAGAGAAAGCCCAAATGAAAACAAACTAAATATATTACAAATGATGAACAATACATAGTTTGCTTTACAATACATGCCCATGGAGGGTCAAAATACAACAAAAGGAAAAGTACATCAAAAGGAAAGAACAACAAGCAAAGAAGAATCAGACATCCAATCCAAACTCATCTTCCCTGACCTCCTTCAGGAGTGCCTCAGTCACTGGACCAGCTGGGTTCTCTGTAATGGTCCTAATGAGGAGGTTCCTGGTAGCAATGGCAGTGGTCAGCTTCTTATGCCTGTCCTGGTCCTTTGATCTCTTCAACCCTGCTCTAAGCTTCAATTCTGAGATCTCCTTCTGAGCTGCCAACAAAGCTTCCTGCTGCTTCTTCTCATTGGCCTCTAGCTTTTCAATATTGGCTTGAGTCTTCTGGTCTTCTTGTGTACGGGCTTCGGTGATCCTGACCCACCTAGCCTGAATCTCTTGCAGATAGTGTTCAGCCCTAGCTTTCTGAATCTTGGCCTCTTTACAGGCATTCTTCAATATATGTTCCCCATCCCTTGCTTTCCTTATCTAGTCTTCTGTCTTTTCAATTTTGGCAAGGTGTTCAACCCTGAGCTTTTCCAATCTTTCAATGTCCAAACGACCATCACTCCTTTCCCAAAGAGTCTTCTTCAAGGCTTGAGATAGCTACTCATTCCTTTCCTTCAACTTTTCAAATTCCTCCAGGCTAACTGTTGCTATAGGCTGTACTATGGATGGCCCAGGTGTGTCTTCCAAGGTGAAAGGCATTCTGGTAATCTGAGCTCTGGTACGGGACCAGTATGAGTACTGAGCTGAAGCAAAATTGTTACATCTTCCAAGAATAGCTATCCCTTTTGTCTGGATGTTGTCTCAAGCCCAGGCAGCTTGCCTGACAATAACTGAATTAGGTTGCACTTCACAATATAGGGTCTCAGCTAAATCCTGTCCTCTGGGAGGGTGAACTAAGGCATAGCCCAATTGTCTCTTAAATAGTTAAGGGTTGTAGTTGATGCAACCCTTCACTCCTATCAGAGGCACATTTGGGTATTGTCCACAGCTGGTGATAATGTCCTTGCCCTTGGTGCTCTGGGTGCACCATCTGATATCCTCTGAAGTCAAGGCAATGAACCTCTTGGCCCAATTCTTCTGCTGGTGGGGGCTCAAGAAAGCATCTGATTTAGGCAGGTGTCTGAGTAGCCAAGAATAAAACAAGGGAGCACAACATCTTACCAACTTCCCCCTTTGTTTCTCATTCCTCTGATGGATGGAGTAATAAAAGTCTCCTAGCAGTGTAGATACTGGGTTCTTCAGAAGAAATAAATGGATGGCATTCTTGCTGACAAATTTTGGCTCATCTGCAAACAGTATAGCCCCATATGTACTGAGGGCTAATAATGCACAGACTGCCTTCCATTCTCCCAGTGAAGCTTTCAGGATGGCCTGAGAAATCAAGAAATCCAAATGTAGACCAGGGATTCCAACTTTTGTTGTCATACTTTGCTCAATAAGGGCAGGCTCCAAGTACAGTGCCTTTGCTATCTCTTCACTTAGGGAGCAGTCATCTCTGGGTTGAAGGGGATTCCCCCTCTGACAGGCACTCCAATCAACAAAGAAAACTCTTCCAACAGAGGTCCCATCTGAAAGTCTGGAAAGGTGAAACATCTCAATGGAGGGTCATAAAACTGCAAGCATGTGTGGATCATGCTCCTCTGAGAAGGATCAAGGTCCATAACCATATCCAAGATACCTCCATAGTGCTCTCTAAATAGTGGGATGTGGTCAGGTGTGATAAGTGACTGGGCCTGCCTGATACCAGTCAACACAGGCTCAAAAAAGTGGTAGGATATGTTGCTCTTCCTGGGAGTAGCCATGAGTGCTGCTGAAGAAGCTGAAGATAAGTGTTGATGAAGATCACAGACTGAGATGCTGAAGGTGGACCACTGACAGACTGATGCAGGTGGTGATGGAGATAACTGAAGCAGATAACTGATGAAGACAGCTGAAGTAGAGGTCTATGCAGAAGAAGGGGCCAAAACCAAAACCAAGATACAATGAGATGGATACCCTGAAAAACAAATAAACAAATGTTAAATGATGCAATGATGATATATGCAAATGATATTCAAGGGTTTGTGATCAAGCTGGATCTGAATATCTGTCTTGATATAAGGCCCATGTAAGTTCAAAAGTTCAGATGAGGGCTCAGAAATCCAGTAACCAGGGTGGGGGACTCAAATAAAGAGTCACATATCCAGGGTTAATCACAAGAACTGTCCAAAGTGGAGTACTCTTAAACAATACAGTAACAGGGTATGATGCGGCCAAGGGTTCCTGCAAACCTGTAAACAGCCCAACCCCCTCACATGTAATGTTCTAGAACAAGGATCCTCAGACTTGGATCAGTTATGAGAAGTGTAAACACTTCTAACCCGGAGGTACAGTGTTTACAATAACCATAAAAGATCCTCCTCTAATTCACCCCAGATTCTGAAGGTCAAAATAAAGGTCATCCAGACTTAGCAGGCTTCCCAGATAGCCCTAGCACTACAAGAAATGTGTAGCACAGAGTTCTCAAGAAGAAACCCACATCTGAACTGTGTTTCATATTCCCGCACTAGACCGAAATGGAATGGGAAAGAACATGAACCACTCTAGCCTAGGTGCCACTCAGGTCCCAGGTATAGGACCTTAATCTCTCAATGGAACCCCACCCACCAAAACAGAAAACCAGATCCAACAATGACAGTATGAAATATGCATAAGACTGTAAAAGAAAGCAATAAATAGAACTGTACATAAAGCACTAAATAAAGAAAAATAAAAAAACACACATAGCACATAACACCCCAGTAAACACAAATCAAACAAGCGCTAGGAGGAACCCACAAAAAGAACCAGAAGCCTGGTTGCAATATAAGGGTCCCCAGCAGAGTCTCCAAGCTGTCGCTCCCACCTGATGACACATGGCCAAGAGGCGTACAGACGCGAATGGTCGGCGAGAGGAGAGAACACAAGGGTGAACTGAAAAGAGTCGCCAGCTAGGCATTTTTATCCCGAAGGAAAGGTAATGTTGCGTAAACCTAAAAAAAGATGGATAAGACGGTTGCGAACCAGAGATACTGAGAAAGGGGGTTGGTTACAACCTGGGAAGGTATTAGCACCCAGATTGTCCGCCGTACTCGACGGGATCCACGCTTGAAAGTTTGTGTTTAAAGGGGTAGTGTCAGTGCTATTTTGTGTGCAAAAGCTGGAAAAGAATGCAAGTGTCAGTACAAAAGAAATGTGAAGTGAAATTAAAAGAGTGTCAATGTAAGGAAAGAATGTGAAGCTCAAGACTATGAGGCTTAAAGAATAATGCTGGAAGAGGGGGGAATATACAGAGACTTTTGTTCGATAACTGTTAAGTTATGCCTACGTATCCTCTCGTGCAATGAGGATGTCAGAACACCGTAGTTCGACTCAAAGAGACTGGAAAATAAATTGACTAATGAAATGCTTACTTGTCTATGCTTAAGTGTATGACCTGTCTGGCTCAGGTGCAAACTGTCTTGCATTAGACGGAAGAAGCAAGTTCTCGTTTGTGAGTGAATGTGGTGAGAAAAGAATCCCGAAGGAGACGATTATTGTTTGTTTTTGGTGTTTTCAATCTTTTATTGCTTTTTGGAGTTTGTCATAAGAAAATGAGCTTAAGCCTAAACCAAGGGTTAGTAAACTCATCACATCTTCCCTCTGATTAGGGGTAATGAGAATACCTTAAGTATGAAGTAAACACCTCACACTTAATCACCATGATGTAGGATTAAGATCATTAACCTACTTGTGATTATTTAGATGTTTTTGGTGTTTTTGTTTAGTGTTAAGTAATGAGTTTAAGCCATAATCAAGGATTTAATGGACTCATTACACCATCCTAATAGAAGGATAATAGATGAGAGCATTTAAGCTGAGGAAGATACCTCAACTTAATCCATGATTAGGGATTAACCTCATGACAAAACAAAGCCTTTATTAAAGTGGTTTTTAGTTGATGGTAAGATTAAGAAGTGGATTTTATGATTTATAAGACAACTTGAGGGGGACTTGTCCATTAACACTAGGGTTAGTCCTTCTTAACCAATTAAGGAAGAATTATAACCCTAATGCAAGGCCCAAGTTACAAGCTTGATGTCTTAGTGGTTATTAGATGAATTGATTAAGGTATTTAAACACATTAAGGGTTTAACACTTAGGATTAAAGTTATACACTCCATCCTAAGAGAAGGATGTAGGCATAATCTTAATCACAAAGCCTTAAAACCTTGAAGGCTTAGTCCCTGATTATGAGATGAGAAGAGAAGACCCAAAGATGACACAAAGGTAAAAACTAATGGGGGACTAATCAAACCCTAATTATGATCATGCTTGGGTTTTCCTAGGGTTTATGAAGCTTTCAAGAAGATCTTCAAGGGAAAAGCCACCATGGAAGAAACAGGATGAAGGAAGGAGAATCAGAAAGAAGCAAGATAACTTACTTCACTTAAGAAGATAAGTTGCTTGAAGAAAGAAAGGGAGTAAGAAGCATGAGTGAGCAAGCTCACTCTAATTCACAATTAAAATGCAGCAATGATGCATAAGAGATATGAGAAGAGATTATGAGAAGTGAAGGCAAATTCACTTCTCAAACACTTACCACCTGAAAAGTTAGCAAAAGAAATGAAATGAAATGAAAATGAGATGAAATGCAAAGATGATAACCAAAGTCAGAAGCATATTCATGATGCAAATGATGTTTATGAGATGGTATGAAAGCATGTCAAGGGATATGAATGTTCATACAAGAGATGAGAATGCAAATGAGGCATATAAGAAGCATGAAAGTTCATGAATGCATATGACATGAAATGAAAGAAAAAGCATTGCAAATGGATGATGCAATGATCAAACATGATTTCAATATGTCCTAATATGTCTTATATGTCATGTTGATGCACAAAATGTCATGGCAAGTACATGTATGCAAGCTTATGTAATATGGATGCAAGTGAAGATGCAAACTAGGGTTTATGTACAACATGAGATGCAAAATTCAAAATCAAAAGCAAATGGTAAGATAAAAAATTGAAAATGGAATCAAAGGGACCCTAAACCTATACAAGTTCACTGCCCAAAGGGGAAGGTCAGAAGCTAAACCCTAAAGGACTTATGATTTTCCTAAGTTTCTAAGGTTTTAAGGGTGATCCTAAAGGGAAAATGCCAAACAAATTGAAAATGCACTATAAAAATGAAACAAAAATGTTTTTAGATTCTTAAAAGAGTGCATCACACAATGCAAAAAGAACTATTCACAAACTCAACTTGGATCAAAAGTTATGAATTTTTGAAGTTAGGGTTAAAAATATTCAAATTAAAGAACCCTAATTCAAATGAAAATTGCCAAAGTATGATCAAAACCAAAATGAAATTTGTGTTGTGAGTTTGTAAATGTTTCTATATGTTTGGAAATGTTCTCTGAATATTTTGGTGATTTTTGGAAACCTAAATGCTATTTTAATTAATCTTCATTAATCAATTAAACTAAACATTTAAATATTTTTAAAATAGTTTTAAAATGTAAAAAATAAAATAAAAATTGTTTTTATGCTAAGAAAATTATTTAGAATAAAAATGCAGAAAGCAAATATTTTTTTTGGATTTTCTATGTATTTTAAAATAATTATGCAAAACAAATGACAAAAATATGAAAATAAATGAATTTAATGGAAAGTCAAAGGATCCAATGGCCAACATTTGAATGAAACACGCGCGAATTGACTTGCGCGCAAATGAGTGGCTCAGATCATTTCTGGGATTTTGAATTTATCTAATTATGTTTAACTTAATTAATCCTGAATTAGGGCTAATACGCGAAATCTGGGCCATTGGTTGCGCGCGGGAAAAGAGATCCAAAGGTTCCCATTCAAACTCAGCCTAAACCCTAACCCTAATTAATCACTTTCAGATGACTGGAACAATGGTTCCGGTCATCTTCTCCGGCGAGCCAAAAACGTAACTTTCTCCTTAGGCAATTTCTGGAGCTCTAAAGCTCCAGATTTACTCCTCTCACCTCCCTGAATCTAAACCTAACCTCAAAACAAATTTCTTTTCACTCAAACTCCTGATTCGAAGAGAAACATAAACATGACAAAAATTTCAGACAAGCAATACACTCTCATTTCTCAACCATTTTCAAAAATTCCAAGTTCATTGTGTTCAAGGAAGCAAGCTTAAGCATTTAGAAACTTAAAACAAGAGTTCTGGAAAGATAAATTCCATGGCTACCTGAAGTGAAGCTTTCAACCCTGGAGCTTTCTGGCTGCTCTCTTGCTTCAAAATGCCTCCAATGACCTCCCTGATGAGTTTGCAATGCTTGGTTGGAGTTTATGTGGCCTTTATTTGAAAGTCAGTGAAACTCAGGTCAAGGAGGAAGAAAATCATGTTTTGTGTATGGTGGCTTTCAAGGCCAGATGAGGGATGGGAAATGACCAGTGATGAATTTAGAGATGAATGGTGGAAGAAGTTTTGAGAATGAATGGCTGAGTTATGTGTTTCGTAAGAAAAATGCAAAGAGGGAGGTTTGTGTGAAATATGGTGATTCTGATGATTCTGGCTTGCCTCTTGTATGAAATGGCTTGTATTTGGTCCATGTATCAAGCTGTGATAGGCCTGTGGAGTTGGTGTGGGCTATGCTGATTGGTATGGCTTATTTTGCAAAAAGTCAAGATTAGGTGTCCTTTGAGGTATGGGCAAGTTCAGGCCAAGGACAAGGTCATGTCTGGTGCAGCTGTGATCAAGGAGAACCATGGAAATGAGTTTGAGGCAAATCAGCAAGTGGATTGAAGTTTATGGGGGGTTTTGCAATTTTCATGAAGTTTGGCCTTTTCTTGATTTCTTCATGCACAAGTCATGAAACTTGAGAATTCTTGGCACAAATCTCACTTTTAGGCATTGCATTATGATGTTATGAAGTGTAGAAGTCCATTTGAAGTCATAAAATAGCTTGGCATGAGGTTTTGCAAAAATCCCTCTTTGACATGAAACTTGAAATTTAGTGATTTTTGCCAACTTTGGAAAGCCATAACTTGAGTTCCAAAATGAATTAGATCTTGTTCTTGTATTTTTTGAAAATGGAATGATCCAATCTACAACTTTCATGACCAATAATTTTTCATTTGAAGCATTTTTGGTTGAGAAAGAGGAGGTTGAAAAACTTTCCCAAAATGGAAAGTTTACATTACAAGTCATTTCCATATTTGGCAACTTTTGGTTTAGCCCACTTTTCTTCAAATTTGTGAACTTCCAAGCACTTCAATGATCAAATAAAGACCATATAACTTCATTTTGATGAAAAATGCATTTGGGTTCCATGTTGGGGGCCTCAGATGCCCTGATTTGGCTCTGACTTGCTCAAGAAGTTACTCAATGATCAGATGACTTCCACAATGA
Source organism: Lathyrus aphaca (assembly GCA_963966055.1). Classification (NCBI taxonomy): domain Eukaryota; kingdom Viridiplantae; phylum Streptophyta; class Magnoliopsida; order Fabales; family Fabaceae; genus Lathyrus; species Lathyrus aphaca. The sequence goes on along the minus strand of OZ014519.1, from coordinate 734,400,031 downwards.
ATTTTTCCATAAAACTTGGTATGCATGATCCCTATATCATATAGAGACCAATAGAAACAAGAATGACCAAAAAAATTGGAGTTATGGCCTCTGAAACCAAAACCCTAATTTTAGGTCATCTGTGCAGTTAAGTTTGGCTCTGCTTCCATGCCTTTCTCAGTTCTTGTGATTTTATGACTTCCTTGATCTTGGGAGGATATAATATGATACTTGAACATACATGGACCCTCTTGAGATGATTGATGACCTTTTGAGTGGCTCAGATAGCTCATGGATTGCTCAGATCACAAACCCTAGATGCAAATGAACTTGAACTAATGCAGTGAAGCAAAAATGCAATATGAAATGGTTTGATTGAACTAATGCAAATGAAAGGATCACAAGCCATGGTGTGAACTTAGTGAGGGCAAATTTGGGGTGTTTACAAGCTCCATCTTCGCCCAAGCATTTCAAAAAGAATCCTTCTGAAGTCTTTTTGAACAATTCATTTCCAAAAAGTACATAACTTAAAGCTCTGTACTTTATCTTTTTTTTTGACTTTCTGATTTGGGTCTTGCAGATAATCCTTGATTGGTTTTCTCCAATCTTCCACACTTGAATCATTTACATTGAATATTTCAAAATTTTCTTCATAATCGTATCCTAACTTTATTGTTTCCAAATCTGATGGAGACAATTTGGTAGATATGACTTTTCCTCTAACTTTAATGCCCGTTTCTAAATTCTTTTTTGAAACTTTATACCCAGATGCAATTTGAGAAAGATCATTTGCCTCTTGATTTTCCATCCTGGGAATATGCCTGATGGCCACATCGTCGAATCTTTTAAGAAGTCTATTAGCTATCACAAAGTAAATGATTAAATTTTCTCTTACACACTTATATTCTTTAGTCAGCTACTTTACCACCAATTCAGAGTCACTTATTATTTCGAATCTTGTTGGCCCCAATTCCAACAAGATTTCAAGTCTAGTAATCAAAGCCTCGTATTCTGCTTCGTTATTCGAACACAAGCCTTCAAATTTGTACTTGAATTTTGTTTGAATTTGTTAGGAAAAATGATTAGTATTCCAACACCAGTTCCATTTTTATGAATCGAACCTTCGAAATATAATTTCCATGGTTCTAATTCGGCATATTCTACCCCATTTTCATTCATGGAGTGGTCAGCTATGAAGTCAAAAACCACTTGTCCCTTAACAACCATTAAAGGTAAATACTTTAAGGAATATTCTGTCAATGCCAAAGCCCATTTTCCAATTTGACTATGTAAGAAAGATTTAGATAACATGTATTTTATTATGTCGAAATGAGAAGAAATATATACATCAACGGGTTTTATATAGTGTGTTAATTTCATACAATAAAAATATACACATAAACATAATTTTTCTATAACACTATATCTAGTCTCGGCATCATTCAAGACTCTACTGAGGTAGTAAATGGCCCTTTCGACGCCATTTTCATCTTCTTGACATAACATGCTTCCTAATGTCTTATCAGACGCCGAAATGTATAACCTCATACTCCTCTTTCTACAAGGAGACAATAAGACTGGAGGGCTAGACAAATATTCTTTGATTTTTTCGAAAGCAGCTTGTTGTTCTTGCCCCCATGCAAAGTCTTCCTTCTTCAGTCAAAGTAGAGGTGAGAAGGCTTGTGTCTTTCCACTAAGGTTGGAGATGAACCTTCTAAGAAAGTTGATTTTCCCTAGCAAAGACTACAACTCCTTTTTTGTCGATGGCGCTTTCGCCTCCATTATGGCCTTGGCTTTGTTTTCATTTATTTCGATGCCCTTCTTGTGGACCACAAAGCCTAATAAATCACTCGCCTGCACACCGGAAGCACATTTTAGGGGTTTCATCTTTAAACCAAACTTCCTCATCCTTTCAAAGGATTGTCGAAGATGGTCTATGTGATTATTTCCTAAAACAGACTTAATCACAATATCGTCAATATAGATTTGCATGAAAGTTTTAATATAATCATGAGAAATCGAATTCATAGCGCGTTGATAAGTTGCTCCAACATTTTTTAAACCGAAGGGCATTACTACCCATTCGTAAGTTCCTATTGCTCCAGGATAGCAAAATATTGTTTCAGGAACATCTTCTTCAGCAATAAAAATTTGATTATAGCCAAAGTATCCGTCTAACATGCTTAAGTACTCATGGCCTGCTGCCGAATCTATAAGCATTTCTGCTACTGGCATAGGGTATTCATCTTTTGGGGTAGCTGAGTTTAAATCTCGAAAATCAATACATACCCTTAGTTTTCCATTTTTCTTAATCACATGAGCTATGTTTGCAATCCAATCGACATACCTGGCTGTGCAGATGAATTTATACTTCAGAAGTCTTTCGACCTCTTCTTTTATTTTCAATAGAATTTCTGGTGCGAAGTGTCTTGGAGCCTGCTTTACTGGTTTCTTTCCTTCCATTATTGGCAACTTCAATTCGACCAAACTTCTATCTAAACCAAGCATCTCGTCGTAGTCCCATGCAAAACAATCTTTGAACTCTTGCAGCAACTGGACTATTTCGACTTTGAACTGCGGGTCCATCTTGGCGCTTATGTAGGTTGGACTTTTTTCTGCCCACAGTTCCTGATCTATTTCTTCTAATGGATCATGTGTCACCATCTTCATATTAGTTGAAACTGGATCTTTTTCGAACCTTAAAGGTTCGTCGTCGTAAATGGTGTCAAGCTTTTGATGTTGCCACTCGCCCATCTGAGTATTATCATAATCTTCTTCAATGTCCCTGTGAGGACATTGTTTGTTGGAATTTCTTTGGTTGGATTCGACAACCATATATTTCACTTTGGCTTCAAGAGCCGCTTTGAGTTTATTTTTGGCTATATAAGCCGTAATTCTTTTGAGAGTTGATGATTCAATCATTATCGTCGAACTCGCTTCCTTAACTAGTTGGCTCTATATAAGAAGTCCCCCACATGAAGTTCGACTCGTCAACTACTTCCTTGTCCCATTGAAAACCATATGTTGGATGGAGGTACATTGAACAGTAGGCATTGTCAGTTGCCTTTAGGTCGAACTCCGCTGGGCTGCAGGGAGGTATATGAGCCAGATTCTTGTCGAAGCTTCAACGATCCACATGGTTTACTTGATTCATGAAGTAACTATGATTAGCCTCTATATTTTCGAAAATGCCATCGGTTTTCCAGATGGCTATACGTTGGTGCATTGACGAAGTTACAACCCCTACGCCATGGATCCACTCTCTTATCAATAGCAAATTATAATTAGCCATTGAAGCGATAACCATAAATATTGTCGGTCTTGTTATGGTTCTGATAGTCAGATCCACTTAGATGACGCCCATAATGGTTCCTACTTTACCTTCATAATTCGACAGCACTATGTTATGAGGTTTTGCATCAGAATCATCCTTTCCAATTTTCTTTAGCATAAAATGGGGCATCAGGTCCACTGCAGCTGCACCATCCACCAGTATTTTATTCACTCCCACATTTTCCACTTTGCCCTTTATAAACAAAGGCTTCAGGTGTCCTTTCATGGAGTCGTCTGGCCTCTCGAAGAAAGCGTTTTGTTCCTCAACGTAACCATTGTTCATTATGTAGTAACAAATAGGCATGTGTCCCATTTGTTCATCCTCCATATCATTTTCTTCGTCTTCGACCTCCATGACCCTATCATAGTCTCTAGGGAGGACTGACACCATATTGCAGACAACATCAAAGGATGCTTCTGATTTAGATTGGAAATCATCAATCATCTCATCATCTTCCTGGACTCTGTCTTTGGGTTTCACTAGTTCGACCTTGCTGCTAGGGTTGTTACTGTGGGATGACTCCTTTTTGTTCACCGTCTGGTTGTTGTTGCTGGATTCTGCTTCATTTATTTTGGCAACATCCTTCTCAAACATGCCCTTTTCGGCAGCTTCTTTCTCCGCCCTCTTTTGTATCTAGAATCTCCTCCACTGGGATTTTGACATATGGTTTTTACCCTTATAATTTTCTGAAGGGTAAGGTCTTGGTTTTTGTTTCTTAGCTTCATTTCTTCCTACCACTGAAGGACCCCTCTGGATTTCGAAGCTTCCCCATTTCCTTTGTCCTTAGGAATCTCTAATTTGTTGAACCCATTTGTCATCAGCAACTTTGTTGGTCGGTTTGAAAGAGCCATGGTACATTTCTCCAAACTTCTGTTGGTGATAGTCACTTCTCCTTGTATCATACCTCGTTGTTCTGACAACTGGGACTGTCCCCCTGTTTCCTTTTCTCTTAGATTTTTCGATCACCTCTAGGTTACTTGTTGCCTTTCTATAGAAAATGGCGCTGCAACGTGGGCATAACATGACTTCAGCCTTCTTCTTTTGGGATTTCTGGATGAATTCTATTAAGCTTTCATCTTCTTTGGGATAAGCCAGCCTTTGGTACTCCTCCCGACGGTGTTCCTCATCTGTTTGTGCTTGGTTCTTTTGGAACGCTTCCACCATGTTGATGATGGATGTCTGCCCATCAACAATACTTAGTTTGTTCATTTTTTCAATAAGCCTTTCCTCAGTTTCATCGTTCCTTTTCGCTAGGACGAATCCTTTACCTAGGGACAGGTCTCTAGATACATGTTGGCAACAACAGTCAATCAACTTTCTCTTGGGATCTTCCATTGTTTTGTGTAGGATTCCATACGTAACTCGTTTCACAAGGCCATCAGTAGTTCCTTCCTTACCATTGACAACATTTCCATCAACCTCTATTGATGTTTTTGAAAGCTTCACCTATTTTCCTTTTGTCAGCAGTAGGGTCTTCAGTGACCTGGTTTTCAACGGCAAGGCCTTCAATGGCCTTCTGATTTCTTGTAGTGTCGAGGCCTTCAATAGCCTTCATTTTTTTCTTCTACGGAGTCTTCAAAAACTTCGTCAGTGTTTGCTTTGTTGGAAACCTCAGTGGTTTCAACTTTGTCAAGAGTGTCGAAGCCTTTAGTAGCCTCTATCTTTGAGCAGTCATTTGAATCTCCTCCATTAGAATGTTTGACCCCCTTGGTCATCACTGGTTGGTCCAAGGAATCTCTGGAGATTTACTCCATGTCAGATTGGTTTGTAGGATCATCAACAATCTCTACCATGTTAATGTTAGTGTCGAAGCCTTTAATAGCTTCCACCATTTCAAAACTGTCATCATAAACCTCTTCTATTTCCACAATGTTAACGATGGATGGCTCAACATAATGGGTGTCGCTCCCGGGATTTTCATCCTAGTACAAACGCGAAAGTGGCGCGAAAAAGGTAGAGTCGCCAGCCATACATTTTTATCCCGAATGAATGGGAAAGGTAATGTTGCACGAACCTAAGGAAAAAGGAAAAGGACGAGGCCTTGTGAACCAAATATCTGGGTCCGGAAGTCGGTTACGAATTAGGAAGGTATTAGCACCCCCAATCCGTCTGCCGTACCCGACGGGATCCACGCTTGTAAGTCTGTTTCAAAGGGTGAGAAATACGATGCTGTTGAATGAAATAATTGCTAACTGGAACGGGAACTGAGATGATAAATGGAATTTGGAAAATAAAATGGAACGAAGGGGGAAAATGTAGGGAAAAATAAAGAATGTGCTCGAATGGGCCCTACCCCACTGCCTACGTACCTCATCGGGAAAATGAGGATCAGAGTCGCCGTAGTTCGTCTAACTAAGGCGGGAACTTGTTTGTGTTTTTTAGGATGACGTTGCCATAGCTCTAGCTCAGGTGTTACCGGCTCTGACTCGAGGGTGTTTACCGTATCGCTGTTTGAACTGTCGAGGCAAGTCACATTCGTCCGCAAAGAGTATGAGATGAGATGAGAAGACGCGATGTCTTGGTTTATTGTCTTTTAGAAGAAATGTCTTGATTTTTGTGTTTATTGTATGTACAACACTAAAGACTATGATACAAGAGTGAATACTTTCCAAGGTCGCCCCCAATGGAACGTTTGTAAAGTATGCTAGAAGAGTGAAGGGGACCTCCACTAGTCATTTCCTGTATAGCTTAAGGCTCGTGGTGCATTGTACACATTTTCCTTTATTAAGTATTTTGATTTTTTCTTTAAGATGAGAAGTGAGACTCAAGTGGAGAAAGGAAAAAAACTAAGGGGGACTAAGACACAACCCTAAGTTAATTGAGTTTAATGGTGACCTATGGTTAGTGAGGCTTGAAAGATTAAAGCTACCTAAGAGGATACAAATCATAAAGAAAAAAGAGAGTATGAACAAAGTAATGGAATGAGGTCCTCCTAGGTCATGGTTGGTGATAACGTGTATGAATCGTAAATGAGATGAAACGACGGATCGGGTGGGTCGGTTGCGTGGTGCTGAGACGCATGACTTATGGTGTGTAACATACAAGGCTTGCTTTTGGTGTAATGGAGTGGAACGATGGTAATCGAGGAATCCTAAAGTCACATGAAACTTTATTTATTTATTTGAAAATTTACTCGATGTTAGATCGAGTACTTCTTTATTTTACTTTTTGAGATTTGGTTTTCTATCGATTTGTTTTATCTTTTCTATCCTAATTATAGGAACTATACAAGCATAAGAGTTCTAAGCTTTTACATCACAAAGTATAAACCACAAAAATATAATCGAGGCATAATAAAAATAATCCAAGTCCATAAGTGAATCCTCGAAAAAACCTTGCACAAAAAGAAGATGTTAGTAAATGAAATGAAGATGAGTATGCAACAATATGTCGAAAATGAATTAAGATAACAAAAAGTTACAAGAATTTCTAAAGCATATAAGGCATAAAACCAAAATAATGGCTAATCGCTTCATGGAAACGCACTTGAACAGTTTCTAAGTCTAAGTCCTAAAACTAAAGGATTTCATATGATATCAACATTCTACAATCAGTATCTAACTCATACTAAGGCCTTCTAACATTCTAAGATCAAGCCTAATTAATCTATGTCCTAATGCACCATAAAATCCTAAGCTAAAAGATGGATTTACAATGGAAAAGTTGAATGAGATCAAGGAACTAAAAATAGCAAAAGTCCTGGAAAAAATATGATATTAATTCCCTAGGATGTCTAACCTGACTATAATAATGTGTATGGTCACTTAAATCTATCTAAGATTCAATCATAATTTTACACAAACTACGCTATCAAAACAGTGGATAAAATGGCCTAAAAAATATACCAAAAATTATTCCAGGTTCTATTATTAGTCTTCTAATCATAGCAAAAAGAATGGGCCAAAAATATTACAGGAAGTGGGAGAAATAAAATGTACAAAATTATGTGTTCATGTGAGAATTCAATAGAAAAGAAATTAAATGGAAAATCGAAATAAAATCGAAAAATGACTAAAATCAGAAATTAAAAACACAACAAATTTCTAAAATGAGTTATAAACCTTCTATAATTTTTGGGGAATTTTTTAAAGGGTTTTAGTATTTTCTTACAAATTAAAATTGAACAAGTATTAAAACAGAAAATATAAAAAGAAAGAAAATAGAGGGGGGTGTAAGGATAGTAATTCAAGAGTTGAACAAAGGGAATGGGCTAAAAACGAGGGGTGCATATAGTGATTACACTAGGCCCATTAGCGCAGAATTGTTGAGGGTGCACGGTGAGTGTCAGTCAACCTCTTTGACTTCAATCAAGACCATTGATCTTACAGACTCCCAGGGTATTCCCATCAGACGGATCAAAATGTGAAGGAACATAGTGATTATGGTGGATGACACGCACCGAATTAGCCGTGGGAAGAGCCTACCGGACAGTGACACGTGTCACCGCCAGTATGGCTGGAATTCAAGGAATCAACCTTATCCTATCTTATCCTTTGGGAAATCAGAAACGTGATTTATTGCTCTTCATTACTCTTTAATTTTCCTTAATATCATTAATCTTATTTATCTTTTTATTTTATTCAAGTTCATAAAAAATAAAACATAAACTTAACACTCAAAAGCAATTGAGTACAAGAGGAACAAAAGAAACCCTATCCCTCATCTTCATCGCGCCGCCACTATCCCCTTCGTCTTCCACGCTGCCACCTCCATTCTCACCTTCTTCGTTCTTTTTGGACCATAGCCTCTCATCTTCATAGCGGTCACCACCATCTTTCTCACTTCCTCGTTGTTACGAAATTCTCCGCCGTCACATATTCATCACCACAAAACCCTAACGCCGTAGCGGCGCGGTGACCTCCTCTTCCGGTCATCCCAACCTCGACCTTCCTCAACAAACCTCAACCATTTATTCTTCCTTATCACAAATCCACTAATGGTTTCTACAATAAAATGCTTGAACAACGGGACCGAACGAAACAAAACATCACACAAAATCAACCATGTTCAAGTGATAGTAGACGCAAATTCAAACCTGGAATCAGATGAATATCTTCAAGAGGTAAGTATCATGTTCTGTTCTTGATTCGCTTTTCCTCCTCTTCACGATTCCGTTTCTTCCATTATCGTATCAACTTCGTGACTTTGCGTTTTGTGTTGTTGTATACGTGCAGTGCTCTCTTGAAACACGAAGATTGAATCACGATTGATAAAGCTCGTTGAAGGCTATTCCACGAATTGGTGATTTGGCTGCAGAAGGTTCAAGATTGTTGCGGATGCGGCGAAGCAAATTACTGATGAAGTTATAGATTGGTGGAGTTCAAGTTGAAGATCGTTGGTTGTTCGATGAAGAGAAGGTTGCAGAAGATAACTTTGCGGCTGAAGTCTTGAGCCACGACTTGACGAAGACGATTGATGATGACCCAGAGTCCCGAGGTAATGGCTTCGACACATATGTCTTCTACTTGCTTTTTCTTCTTCTTGAATTTCTCATACTCCAGCGTTTGTTTGATTTCGAATCCATGAATTGGTATGTTATTGATGGTGTTCTACGAAATGCATTCTTGAACCTGCAGGTTATGTTATATCGAAGAAGCAAAATAGTGACAAATCCCCAGATTGATGAAGGTGAGAGACGTTTGAAGGTGAAGATTGAAAGAGATTGAAGCAGGTGAAGATGATCAAGGAATCAGGGAAAGTGGTGAAGAAGATTGATTGAAGATTTTTTTGGAAAAAAGTGGGAGAATCTTACGAATGAGGATTGAAGAAGACAAAATAAGGTTCTGAAATGGAGGGTGGAGGGAATGAAAGTGAAGATCTCCTCCTCAAGAGTGAGTGAATCCGGATGTATATATAGATTACTCAGTAGATTCTGGAAGTTTTCGGTTAAGATTTAAGTTGGATTCGGTTAGAAATTTTTTTTGTTAGCTTTCTGTTAGGAATTTTGCAACTGAAATTATTGTAGTTTCTTCTTCTGTTATGGTTTTCTTTTCTCCGAATTTGTTTCTATAATATGCTTGTATATCGATGTTACCGAAGTTTTTGACTCATAAATATTCTGAGTTTCTTCTCTTGTTTCTATTGCAAACTTTTCCTTTTAAAGAATTTGATGAAGCAATTTTTTGTGATACCCTTGCGTTTCCCTTTTTTTTATTTATTCTGTTATATTTTTGTAACATAATTTTTTCTGATGTGATAATTGAAAAGGGAGGGATTTGTTCCTGTTGTGAACTAATATGAAAGAGATATGCTACCAATTTTTTATCATCACTGAGTTTCTTTTGTTGTAATTCTCCTTTCACTTCCTTGGCCTCCTCTCATATTTAAATGCACTTTTCTGCCAACTTCTTGGTAGCACTTTGAGAAGTATGAAAATAGCTTGTAATGACACTAAATGATTTTGACTTGAAAAAGGATATTAAGAAAAAACATGGTTTTTAATAATAATAAATGGATAAATAGATATTGAGATTTAAATAATGAACATTGATTGGACATTTAGAAAATGGTTATTGGAATGATATTTGGGCTTTTGAAATCTAATTAAGAAAGGTTGATGATAAAGATGATTCTTAATTTATAAATCTGAATTAATTTGTAACCGGAAGCAAACCGACCCAAATTGAACAACCAATGCCCAAATTAACTCTCGTTAGAAATCGCAACTTCACATTTTGAAATCCAACCTCTGAGATCTTGCCTTGAAAACCTATGATATTTGGTATAAAACCCTATGATGTGCTCAAGAGGTTGAAAATGAGCATGAACATGAAAGACTAGGAGCACGTGAATTAAGGTGGTGTATTGAATGTCTTTCAAGTAATTCATGTGTTGTAACCGGTTCTCACAAGGTGGTAACTGGCTACAGTAAGGAAATCCACATTTCCAAGTAGCAGAAAATGGTTGTTTTCGAAGACGTAACCGATTAACCTGTGTCATTAACTGTTTACCACTGAATAAGAATTTAATTCATATCAGCTGAAATCGGTTAATCAAATGGTGTAATCGGTTACAAACCCAAATTTTGTAATTTTGTATTATTTTAGTTGGTTGTTTGATTTCCAATCACATTGTCACATTTGTATAAATATATAGGATGGATTCTCATGCTAAGCTAATGCAATCTTAACTTCTCACTCTCAATTATCTTTCTCTTAATACTCTTCTTTCACCCTCCACATTCAAAATTTCCCCGCCTTTGTTCACCAATCCTTTGATTAATAATTCCAATAGAAAGTGAGTGGCTATAACTATCCCGTATTCATATGTGAATACTATTTCTGTTTAAACATTAAAACTGATTTAATATATATATATATATATATATATATATATATATATATATATATATATATATATATATATATATATATATATATATATATATATATATATATATATATATATATATATATATATATATATATATATATCATGGATTGCATACTGTGAAATCAATTTTTTATTATTCGAGTTTAGGATCACAACTTACAACTTTTGTTGAAATATTACGGTCCAGTTTACAAGAAAACTCGCGAGTCTAATTTAGTTTCCATAGGCACGAGGCTCAATTTGTTTCATCTACTCTTCTAAGCTATCAGTCTCTCAAAGTTGCATGAAAGTGATTTGAATTTGCATAATAACTATTGAGAATCATGCAAAACATCAACGTGAACATGTATCATTCTATCATGGATTTTATTGTCTTATTATATGTAGCTTGTCAATTTCCTGAATTACGTGACGTGTTGGAAGTTATATTACACAAGTTTTGTTGTTAGATACATTTCTAACTAATTAATCAATGTGTTGCTTTGTTATGCTATGCTAGTCTTAGGCAATGCCAATTAAAGTGTTATATTTTACGAACTTTTTTTCAGTGTGTTAGGGATTCTGCTTTGTCTCTTTGAGGTTTCAGAAAATTAACGATATAATCCTATTTACATGAGTTAATGCAGTTTCTTGTATTTTCTTTCATCTGTTGTGTTATGTTCATTTGGTTCATTACTTTATTTTATCTTTTTATTTTTTTGTGACCTGAAACTTAATGTGCAAGAAAGCGACAAAGGCTTCACGACAAAGAAAGTAAGATACACCTTTCCTATGAGATTTTTGGTGTTTAATTTTTATGGATAAAAATGGTGCATATATAATTTAATATTAAAAAATATATATAAAGTAGAGAGAGAGGTGTGAAAATAACTTGAAATCAATTAATGCTATTATCTACCGTTCTCAACTACCAAGACAAATGAAAATATGAAATGAAAAAAATTGAATGAAAGTGCCTACATTGGTTTGAAACTTTGAATGGAAGATGAACTCAATCATAATTCATAAACCACACGACACCAAAACTTTTTATTAGGGATTGGAGAGTGCAAACCATTGTATCTTTAATAAATGAATAATAAATAATGAATAAATCTATAATAAATAGTTTTCAAACAACAATAAATTATGTAATAAATATTTATATCTTGCACATCAACAAATCAATAAGTGTAGTTAGGACTATTTTCGATCCGGTCCGGTCCGAATATTTACAATTTCGGGAACTGGATCGAAATAGTAATAGGATAAACTGAGACTAGAGCAAAATCGCGATGGACAGTTTTTTTGGACCGAAATCGAACCGATATTTCAGATATCCGACAAAAATATCTAATATAATATTTATTTTCGGTATCGGATAAAAAAAATTATTTATTCCCAAACCAAGTAACATTTCAGTCGGTCCATTGATCCGGTTCTACTGAACTGGTTCTCGAGTGGATCTCGGATAAATCGGTTTAAAAATAGTCCTAAGTGTAGCATTAAGAAAGACAATATGTCTATCTATAATTAAAAAGTTACTTCATTCTTCTTACAATAGGTGTCCTCTTTGAGATTTTCACAGTTCTTAAGAGAATAATTAATTGAGTTGATTTCAATAATAAAATGAATGTCATTTACTAAAATAACCTTATTAATTATAAATAGTGGAGTAATTACATGAATTAAAATACAATAAATAAGGGTAATTTAGTGGAAATAAATAATAAATATCACGTTGATATTCTAAGAAGATAAATAATTTGAGACAAATAAAAATAGGAAAGAAGATACCTATTGTGAGAGTAGTTATTAAATATTAAGGTTAATTTAGTCATATATATATATATATATATATATATATATATATATATATATATATATATATATATATATATATATATATATATATATATATATATATATATATATATATATATATCATAATTTGAGACAAATAAAAATAGGAAAGAGGACACCTATTGTGAGAGTAGTTATTAAATATTAAGGTTAATTTAGTCATATATATATATATATATATATATATATATATATATATATATATATATATATATATATATATATATATATATATATATATATATATATATATATATATATATATATATATATATAGAGAGAGAGAGAGAGAGAGAGAGAGAGAGAGGTAATGTATTCGATGAAAACTGATATCTTTTGTGAAAAATGAAAACTATTAATATGAACCATCATATATATATATATATATATATATATATATATATATATATATATATATATATATATATATATATATATATATATATATATATATATATAGAGAGAGAGAGAGAGAGAGATGAAAACTGATATCTTTTATGAAAAACGAAAACTATTAATATGAACCATCATATTTAATTAATCCTTAAGATTCAATAATTTCATATTACAAGCACTTTATTTAATCTTTTCTTTTATACTGAGTATTTAAAATTTTCATTAAAAATAAAATTTTACCAAACATATTTCTTTTTATACTATTTAAGTTTACCATCAAAATATCAATTTTTCATGACTCTCATACTTAAAAAAAAAACTCAAACTCTCACGGTCCTTTGTATCTATTGGGAAAAAATTCATATTTTGTTATTGTTATGGAATTTTAATTCTTTTACAAAATATACATGTCTAAAATATAGTATTTTGTGTTTATTATTTATTTATTGTTAGGGAGTTTCATATATTATTATTTATTATATTATTAGGGAGTCCATACATTATTATTTATTAAAAAATTATACCTATATTTTTGTATTGTTAAAGATTTTTCAATATTATTATTTATAGTTTAGAATTTTTTATTTTTACATGTTATACTATTGTGACCTTTTTAAAAAAAATTATTAATTTATCACCTATATTTTCATTTGATTAAAAATGTTGAAGATTGTAAATTTATTATCTATATTTTAATTTGATTATTCCTTTATTTGTAAGTTATATTTATAAAAAAAAAAAAAAATATATATATATATATATATATATATATATATATATATATATATATATATATATATATATATATATATATATATATATATATATAACTCACAAATAAATAAATAATCAAATTAAATATAGATAATAATTTTATAATCTTTAATAATTTTAATCAAGTGAAAATATAGATAAATTAATAATTTTTTTCTTAAAAGATCACAATAGTAGAACATGCAAAAATAAACAAATTTAAACAATAAATAATAATATCGAAAAATCCTTAAGAATACAAAAATATACGGTATAATATTTTAGTAAATAATAATATATACGTATAGACAACTAATTGGTTCCAACATTCATATACATATGAAAATAGTGTCGAGTATAGCCAATTAATTGATTTCAAAAATTCATATTCCAACGCAAAACAACTATAGTGGCGAGTATAGCCAATTAATTGATGTATCGGTGTATTTTCACTCTCACCATAATATGATACAAAGTGGAATCCGATAAAGGAACAACATCAAAGAGACCAAACACATATTACTCATTTTTTCCTACAAAAGCACCTGTTCATTAAGTTTTGCAAACATCATTCTCTTAGATGGATTGTAACAAAGAAAATTATTTAAGGTTTGTTAATAAGTTAGAAATTCTTTCAAGATAGTATGTTATTGTTGTTTAGCAACCTTGATGAAATATTTTTCTGCTCTTACGATCCTTCTCATGGAATGTTGTTGTTGTTCTTTCCTTGATTGAAAATATTGAGAAACCTATTTCTAATCATACTTAGAAATATTTCAACCCAAAAAAATGATTAATGATAAAAATCTTTAAGATATATAACTTACAATACATCATTTTCTTTATGGTTATGCAATAGAAGTAATTTATTATTTGGTTGGTCTGAAAACCGAGGGGAAATGTCATTACACAAAAAAACATTTATCGTCCATAAACAAACTTTTAGCGACCATATATTGGATATCGACGCTCAAGACACTGTCAATACATTACTCCATAAGAAACATTAGTGATTCGCCTTAAACTGTCATGATAGTCATTCAGAACGCGAACATCATATTATATATCTGAATCACAAACATTGATAATGAAAACATTATGATTGAAAAAGTGAAACTTTAAAGAGTGTGGAAACAGTCTTTGTGGTCGATTGCAAGAGCAGAAAATATTAATGGTTTAAGTGTTTTTAACGTAATCACTTCTATTTATACATGATAAATTATTTTTTCTATCTAACATTTATTAATTTTATATCAGAAACAAATAAATCTGAAGCAATTGAGAACATATTACAAAATATGGATATGCAACAAATTCCAGCATTTGCTCTTCATCAAGATTCACAAGGATTATCATGAATATTTTTCATGATTTTTCTTCAAAATTTTACTTATAGATTTAAGCAAAAATAGTAAAAAAAAATTATGAAAATATTATAAGTTTTCCAGGTAAGTAACTTTTGAATGTTAGATTTAGGGCTTTCTGTAGAGGTAGGTTTTTAAGATTTAGGGTTAGATTTAGGATTTTCTGTAAATGTATGTTTTGTAGATTTAGATTTTTAAGTATTGTTATTGAATGATGTTAGGTGACGATGGAAGAATTTTTGGAGCTCAAAATTTGCCATAATGGTGCTTTCGTTGATTCTGAACTTAGTGTGTATGAAGGAGGAACGGTAGATAAGTTGAAAGTAAATGTTGATAGGTGGAGTTATTTTGAGTTAGTAGGTGTTTTGAAGGACTTAGGTTATAGGCACTTTGAGAAAATGTATTACAATGATCCACAGTTTGGGATGAATACCCTAGTTGATGACACTAGTGCTTTAGATATTGTAGACCTTTATTGGGTGCACCGAAGTGTTGAAATTTACATTCAACACACTTTGTTTCAACCTGATTATTATGATGAACCAGTTGATAATGTTGTTAAGGAGCCTAAGATAATTATAGATACGGTTCAATAGTTACTTAAAAAGTTGCGGGAAGAGTTAATTGATAATCATGATGAGCCTAATGTTGTGGATAATGCTACTAATGTTACTGGGGAGAATGCTACTAATGTTGTTGTTGAAGTAGGATAAGTCGGGGTAACCAGGCTCTAGGAGATTGTTTTAGTCCGTACAATGAATTTCATAGTCTGCAGTGGTTTTGGATGTTTCAAGACTCGGAGGAATTTACATGAACATTTCTTTCTCTAACTCATCATTTGGGAAGGAATTTTTTTATGTCTAAATGATGTAGTGGTCAGTCTAAATTTGCAGCCAATAAGAGTATAACACAAACTATATTTAGTTCAACTACCAAATCAAAAGTTTCCTCATAGTCCACTTCATATGATTGAGTGAATCCCTTGGCTACCAACCTGGCTTTATACTTGTTTATGCTCTCATCAACATTGTATTTGATAGAAAAAATCCACTTGCACCCTACTGATTTCTTTCACTTTGGCAGAGTAATGATCTCTTAGTTCTATTTTTATACAAGGCTTTTATCTCCTCATTTACAACTGATGTCCATTAAGGTTGTTGGAAGGCTTCCTGAATATTTCTAGTAATTGTGTTGTTGTCCATAGATGCCACAAAGGATTTATATCCTTCAACTAATTTTTCATAGTATACATATCTCTCTATGGGAGGATGAGTACATTTTCTCGCCCATTTTCTTAAGGCAATGGGGATATCAATATTAGCACCACCAATACAAATAGGTTTTTATATATGAGTAGAATTACCTGAGGTATTTTCTGGTTCTAGGTCCAATTTAGACTCACGACTTAGTATTTAGATCTATTACCTTCTGGTTTCTTCCCTTTTATAGTATAAACATTCCAACCTTTTTGTGCAATAGTAGGGTCAAGATTATATTTAGAGGTCGGAGGGTTTTCTTCTTTGTTTATCGAGTCTACTGGTGTTGTTTCAGGTTCGTTGTGGTTAGCGGGTGTGGTATGAAACAATGAACCTGGCTCTAGTCCCAAACACTACTACAAAACGCGTTAACAATGACGTCATTCTCATCACGGATCATGCCTACACTGTTGTGAAATCTCTAAACTAAGGCTCTATTCGTAACGCCCAAAATTTTATTTAATTAATTAAATTGGATTTGTGGTATTTTGTGTGTGGAAGAAAGAAATATTATTAAATATGAAATTTAATTATATGAGTTATATTATATTGAATAATTATTTGGTGAATAATTAAATAATTGGAAAAATAAAGAGATAACGCTAAGGTGGTCGTTTGGTGAAAATAGTGAGGTTAAATGTGGAAGACCGTAGATTGTGTCTAAGAGAAAAAAATTGTGTTTGTATGAAGCGATGTACCGATCGTGAATAGAGAGAAGAAGAAGGAGAAGGTGAAAGGCTTGAAGAGAAGAATATGTGGGGAATAAGAAAAATTTCGTTGAAACCAAGGTAAGGGTGAGATTCTTCCGTCTCTTAAGGGTTCTATTATGAGAATTAGGTTGCGTTGTTGATTAGAGGTTTGGGGTTGAGTGAATTTAGATGAACTGATATGTTGTGATTGTTGTTATTGATGTATGTGTTGTGGAGATATATGTTGTAGATGTTTATATTGTTAACGATTATGATGCGGATGTATTGAAGGGATACATTGGGGATTTGGGTTTTTAAGAGAAAACCTAGGATTAAAGATGTAGAATTGATGAATATGATGATTTGTTTTGTGATTTTTGATGCGATTGATGTATATGTGTTAGATAGGGGTTAAAGGACTCAAACGGGGGTTATTGGGGTTAATAAGACAGTTTAAAGGTGTGAAATCAAAATGGGAGAAGTTCTGTCATCGCAGAAACTCATTGGGACAGCGAATAGCTCGCTAAGCAAGCTCTAAGCTCGCTCAACGAATGGCTCCTGACAGCATTTTTTTGAAAAATTTGAAAATTCATATCTTGAGCTTCGGGTGTCCAATTTGTGCGTCGTTCGAAGCTGTGCGAATCTAAGACAACGTACTTTAGTTTAAAAATAGTCTTATATTGCTAGAAACAATTTAAATAATATGAATTGATGTTGGAAGGTGAGTTGTTGTATATTGAACTAAAGACATGTGACTATAGATGATGAATCTTGTTCTAAATGGGAGAATTGTGATGTCCTATAACCAGGGATGGTAAAATCGATGTGTAGGAATTATTTATATTGATGTAGAGGTGTAGGTAACGCGATAATGTTGTTTGTAATGGAGTCCAATGAATAGACGATGATAATTAAGTGCTAATGACTTTGCGATGTTAATTATGTGTTGAAGGTTAAATGATGCTTAGGTTGAGCTAGAATATAATGATGGAATGTTGAAGTTTATGATATGATAATACTTATATGATGATAATGGTGTATTAATGTTTCGTGTATGTATTCATTGATGTTTTAACATGATATGTTGTGTTTGTTAAGTTGTTGTAATATGTGGTTCTTGTTGTTGTTGAGTTGTGATGATATGTCATTGTTGTTAAATTACGATGATATGTCGTGGTTGATAAATTGTTGTAATATGATGTTGTTGTTGTTTTTGTTAAATTGTTATAATATGTTGTTATTGATAAGTTGTTGTAATATGTGGTTGTTATTGTAGCTGTGGTGATATGATGTGGTAGTTGGTATTTGGTAAGGGTTGTTGTATGTTGTTGATATACGTTGTTGATGCGGTTATGTGTTTTTGATGATGCTAATTGTTGCTCCCACTAAAAGACACAAGGTTAGATAGGGTACACACGCGAACGGTTGGCGAGAGAGAAATGAAATGAAGATGACTAGAGTCGCCAGCTAGGCATTTTTATCCCGAAGGAAAGGTAATGCTGCATAAACCTAGAAAAAAGATGGATAAGACGGTTGTGAACCAGAGAAACTGAGAAAGGGGGTTGGTTACAACCTGGGAAGGTATTAGCAGCCAGATTGTTCGTCGTCCTCGACGGGATCCACGCTTGAAAGTTTGTGTTTAAAGGGGTAGTGTCTGTGCTATCTGTGTGCAAAAGCTGGAAAAGAATGTACAAGTGTCAGTGCAAGAGGATGAAGTGAAATGCTCAGGAATGAGGCTTAAAAGATAATGCTGGAAGAGGGGAGAAAAGACAAAGACTTTTGTTCGATAATAGTTAAGTTATGCCTACGTATCCTCTCGTGCAATGAGGAAGTCAGAACACCGTAGTTAGACTCAAAGAGACTGAAAGATGAATTGACTGGTGAACTGCTTACTTGTCTATGCTCAAGTGTATGACTCGTCTGGCTCGAGTGCTAACTGTCTTGCATTAGACGGAAGAAGCAAGTTCTCGTTTGTGAGTGAAGATGATGAGAAAAGAATCCCGGAGGAGACGATTATTGTTTGTTTTTGTGTTTTCAATCTTTTATTGATTTTTTGTGTTTGTCATAAGTTAATGAGATTAAGCTAAACCAAGGGTTAGTAAACTCATCATATCCTCCCTTTGATTAGGGATAATGAGAATACCTTAAGTATGAGATAAACACCTCCAACTTAATTACCATGATGTAGGATTAAGATCATTAACCTAATTGTGATTATTTAGATGTTTTTGAATTTTTGTTTAGTGTTAAGTAATGAGTTTAAGCCATAATCAAGGATTTAGTGAACCCATTACACCATTATAATAGAAGGATAATAGATGAGCACACTTAAGCTGAGGAAGATACCTCAACTTAATCCATGATTAGGGATTAACCTCATGACAAAACAAAGCCTTTATTAAAGTGGATTTTAATTAAGGGTGAGATTAAGAAGTGTATTTTATGGTTTGTAAGACAACTTGAGGGGGACTTGTCCATTAACACTAGGGTTAGTCCTTCTTAACCAATAAAGGAAGAATTAGAACCCTAATGCAAGGCCCAAGTTACAAGCTATTGTCTTAGTGATTATTAAGATGGATTGATTAAGAGGTTTAAACAAATTAAGGGTTTAACACTTAGGATTAAAGTTATACACTCCATCCTAAGAGAAGGATGCAGGCATAACCCTAATCACAAAGTCTTAAAACCTTAAAGGTTTAATCTCTAATGAGGAGGTGAGAAGAGAGACACAAAGAAGACACAAAGGTAAAAGCTAAAGGGGGACTAATCAAAACCCTAATTATTGTCATGCTTGGATGTTCCTATGTTTTGTAAGGCTTGCAAGAGATCTTCAGAGAAGCCACCAATGGAAGAAGCAGATGAAAGGAGGAGAAGCAGAAGAAACAAGTTACTTACTTCACTGAAGAAGATAAGTAACTCGGAGAAAGAAAGTGAATGATTAACATGAATGAGCAAGCTCACTCTAAAGCAAAGAAAAATGCAGTAAGGATGCATAAGAAGAATGAGAAGAGAAATGAGAAGTGAAGGCAAATTCACTTCTCAAATTACTTACCCCTTGAAAAGGTTAGCATAAAGGAAATAAGTGAAATGAAAATGAAATGTATGAAAAGATGCAAAACAAAACCAGAAGAATATACATGATGCAAATGATGCCATGAGATGATGCAAAGACATGTCAAGTGTTATGAATGTTCATACAAGAGATGGGATGCAAAGGAGGTATGCTTAGAAGTTTGAAAGCACGTGAAGGTTCATGGAATGAAATGAATGCATATCATGGCAAATGAATGAAGAAATGATCAAGCATGATTCTAATATGTCATAAGATGTCTTAGATGTCATATGAATGCAATAAATGTCATGTCAAGTTCATGTATGGATGCATATACAAGATGAATGCAAATGAACATGAGAAATTAGGGTTTTAAGGCAACATGAGATGCATAAAGTCAAACCAGAAGCAAATCATAATATAAAAAATTGCAAATTAACTCAAATGAACCCTAACCTCATATGATATCACACCCCAAAGGAGGAGGTCTAACTCTTAACCTAAAGAAAGTTGTGATCTTTCTAAGTTATCTAGGGTTTTAAGGTACCTTAAGAGGGAAAATGCAAATCGAATGGAAAATGCAAGATAAATTTGTGACAAAAATATGCTAGATACTACATGCTATATGAAGATCAATGCAAAAAGAACCAATGTCAAACCCTTCATGGTTAGGCAGAAAAGAATTCTTGAAGTTAGGGTTCAAAAATGGTATTTTTATGAACCCTAAATTCAAGAAAAATGTCAAAGTTGAATCAAAACCAAAACGAAATTTGTATGAATGGTTTGACAATGTTTCTAAATGTCCTAAGATGCAATGTGAATTTTTTTGGAATTTTTAGAAACCTAAATGATATTTTAATTAATTAATTTCCATTAATTAATTAAAATAAACATTTAAATATTTTTAAAATGATTTTTTAATGCAAAAAATAAAAATAAAAATGTTTTTGGGTGAAGAAAAATATTTGAAGTCAAAATGCAGAAGGAAAATATTTTTGGAAATTTTTAAGTATTTTAAATTAATTATACAAAACAAATGATAAAAAATGAAATAAAAAATGAATTAAGTGAAAGTATGCTGATCCAAGGGATAGGATTCAAACTGGGGAGATGGAGGGAAGACCACGCGCGCATCTTAATGGTCAGAATTCAAACTTGTTTAATCCTATTTAATTAATTAATTAAACATAATTAAAACTAATCTGAACTAATCATGGCCATCCATTTTAAATTAAACCTGATCCAAAGGCCCGGAACACGCCTGGCTCACTAAACCCTAAAATTAACCCTAATCCGTTTCAGGTGACCGGAACAGTGTTTCGGTCATCTTCTCCGGCAGCACCCCAACACCAACTTCTTCCCTAGGCCATTTCTGGAGCTATAAAGCTCCAGATCAACTCCTCTCACCTTCCTAAACCTAAATCTACCCTCAAAACAAATTTATCATGGCTCAAACTCAAGATTCGAAGAAGAACTCAAAAATGGTGAAACTTTCAGACAGTCAGTACATGCTCATTTCGCAACCATTTTCAAAAATAAACATATCATGGTGATCAGCAAAGCATAAAGAACAATCTAAGAACTTAAAATAGCATTTCTGGAAAATTTGTTCTTGGGGTTACTTGAGCTTGAGCTTTCTCAGTTTGAAGCTTTTGGACCTCTTCTCTTGCGCAAACTTACTCCAATGATCCCTCTGATGAAGCTTTGATGCTTAGAAGGAGTTTGTAATGGCTGGAATGAGAGCTTGCACTCTTGCTGCACCAGAATCGTGTTTTGGTTTTGGGGGTGTTTTGGCTGCAATGAAGGGTGGGAAATGATCCTTTGGTGAAGCTGAGGTGATTGATGAAAAGAGTTTGAAGTTTGAGTGTGTGTGCTGTGAGTTTCGAAAGTTTTTGCTTTTGGGGTGATTTTTGAGAACTTGATGATTCTAAGCATTCAGGCTGGCTTGTGTTGTGTTATGAGTTGCATTTTGTCCACATAACAAAGCTTGATAGGTCAGAGGAGTTGTTGTGGACTGTGGTGATTGGTATGGGCAAGTTGCCAAAATGTCAACATGACTTGTACTTGAGGTATGGGCTGGTTTTGCAGCTTGCTTTTGGCTTGTCCTGGCTCAGCAAAGATCAAGGAGAGCCATGGAATTGGTTTTGTGGTGATTCAGCAAGTGGAAGCATGGTTGTGTATCATTTTGCAATTTTCATGAAGTTTGGCCCCTTTGTGATTTCTTGATGGGCAAGGCATGAAATGAGATGGTTCTTTGGGCAATTCTGATTTTTAGGCAATGTACTATGTTGGTATGATGCATAGAAGTGTATTAGAGGTCACAAAATGGCTTGGCAAGTGGTTTTGCAAAAATCCCTCTTTGGTGTATTCTTGAAAATTATGTGATTTTTGCCAACTTTGTCAAGCCATAACTTGAGTTCCACAATGAATTAGAACCTGTTCTTATAATTTTTGAAAAGGGAATGATCCAATCTACAACTTTCATGACCAACAATTTTTCATTTGAAGCAATTTTGGTTGAGAAATATGAGGTTGAAAAAACTTTCCCAAAATGGAAAGTTTACATTACAAGTCATTTCCATTTTTGGAAACTTTTGGTTTAGCTCAATTTTCTTCAATTTTGTGAACTTCCAAGCACTTCCATGATCAAATAAAGATCATATAACTTCAATTTGATGAAAAATCCACTTTGGTTCCATTGTTGGGGGCCTCAGATGCCCTGATTTTGCTCTGACTTGCTCAAGAAGTTACCCAGTGAACAGATGACTTCCACAATGAATTTCTTCATCAAACTTGGTACACATGATCCTTATAACATATTGAGACCATTAGAAACAAGAATGACCAAAAAAATTGGAGTTATGGCCTCTGAAACCAAAATTCTAATTTCAGGTCATCTGTGTAGTGAAACCCTAGCTCAGCTTCCATGCTTTCCAAGTTCTTGTGATTTCTTGACTTCCTTGATCTTTGAGGGATATAAAATGATGATAGAACATACATGGACCCTCTTGGAATGATTGGAAGCCTTTTGAGTGGCTTAGATGGATCCTTGGACTGCTCAGATCACAAACCCTAGATGCAGATGAATTTGAACTATGTAGATGAAACACAAATGCAATATGAGATGATATGCTTAAACTTATGCAAAGATGAAAGATCACAAGCCATGGTGTGAACTTAGTGAGGGAAATTTTGGGGTGTTTACAGCTTCCCCTATTCAAACATGAGTTAGCTGTGCAGGATGTAAGTTCCTGGCTTAACAGACAAACAAGATAACTTGTGGTTGAATACCAAAGACAGTCCGAAATTTGCACTCACTTCGGAGAAGAAGAAAAGGGATATAAATTGTAAAAGGCAGTATAGTATGATTATAAAGTGCGGGCGATGGAGGACGACCATCGAGCAGAGGACGACTGCTGGGGATAAAGCAATGACGGGGACGACCGGCATGCTGGGGAAATAAAGAGATCATGATGGAGACGGCCATCAAGCAAATTAACAAGGTTCTCTAGGGATTAAAGTAAAGACGATGATGGGGATGGCCATCAGGTTTGTAAAATTAAAGTAAACAACAATGGGGAAGGCCATCGGTTCAAAGAATAAATGAAATAAATGATGAGGGACGGTCATCAAAGGTGAAGGACGATCACCTAGCAGGGGACGACTGCTCTTTATCACGACATATGACGAATGTCGGATAGAAAGGGTCGACGATGGGGACGGCCATTGGATAAGCATGATGAAGGACGATCATCAAGAGGTGAAGGACGATCACCTAGCAGGGTATGGCTGCTCTCGGGGTTTATCATGACATAGGACGAATGTCAGATAACAAGATCAACGATGGGGACGACCATCAGATAAAAGTGATGAAGGAAGATCATCAAAAGGTGAAGAACGATCACCTAGCAGGGGACGGCTGCTAAATATCACGACATAGGATGAATGCCGGATAGAAAAGGGTTCCAATAATGGAGACTCCGCTGGGGGAAAGGATGAGGGACAGTCATCCAAAGGTGAAGGACGATCACCTGACAGGGTAGGGCTGCCGAACGTATCACGACATATGACGAATGTCGGATAAGAGAAAGTTGTTTTGCTGGGGAATGGTAAACACGGATGAGTGTTTACTCTTAAGAAATAAAAGGTATAAGTGTTTGACAATGTGTATAGATTAAAGATGTGGACGAGAATCCTTAAGACTATGATATGGACGAGTATCGATAGAAACAAACGTTGACGCATGTTTAGAGATGATGATACGGACGAGTACCAACTGGTTAACAAAGAACACAGACGAGTGTTGAATCTGTGGGGAATAATATATATATATATATAAGATACAGACGAGTATCTGTATATGTATGAGTAAGTATTATGAGGTAGGAACAAGACACAGACGAGTGTACAACTTGCTGGGAAAAGGTGTGACACAGACGAGTGTCAGAAGAGAAAGTGTATAAGTTATGAACAATCATTTGTATCGGAAAGTGCAAAGGGGACGCTTTGGCTTTTATGTGCAAGGAATGTATTTTGTATATTGCTAATGAGGTACTATTGGTATTCACAGGTGACTGGCTCGAACCTAACTTGTGATCATGCAAATGTTTGATTTTTGCCGTAATGCTTCGTATTAGATGGAATGCTACACTTTGTGGGAAAAATGATGTGAATGATATGATTATGCAAAAGAAATCGATCCGGGACTCGGATCCCGCCGCTGTGAAGATCTCTGGCTGATTTGCTTGGAAGGATGATCCCAGTTGGGGATGAGATCATTGGTAGATCTGATAAGATGTATGGTTCTGCTTGGGGGAATAGATCACTGACAGATCTATCCGGTAAGGAGAAAACCCAGCTGGGGATGAGGAAGCTTCCGTCACTTTGTTGTGTGAGAATTTCAGGCATTGCTCTTCTGGGAGAGGCTGGAACTCTGCGGGGAGATGGTTCCCTTGTCTTCGGGAGACCTGGCACTCTGTTTGGGAGAGGAAAGATCACTGAAAGATCTTCCTAGAAACTTCTGTGGGGATCCTGGCTGGGGATGAGGATACTTTGACAACTCTGTTGGGGAAAGAGCATTTCAGATGCTGCTTGGAGAAGATGTGTTGGGGAAGTGATGCTTGGCATGCCCTACGATGCATATTTGAATACCTGCAATCTGTTAAGACAAAGAAACGCGTAAGTGTCCCGAGGTATCCCTTACCGGATTCCGTCATAGGAGTTAGATATTCCTGAAAGTAAATACATTTCCTGCAAGCATTTATTAATAACGACTCATTTGTTTTATGCAAATATTATATCATGGATACTAGACATTTTGCAAACGAAACAAAAATGTACGAAACGAGGTGTGACTGAAAATCTGATTTTATTAATTTGGGTGCCCTGAATTGGCAAATACAGTCAAAGAAACAGATCTCCTGAAATGAGGAGATCGTTACAAATTGAGAAAAGTAAAAGTGCTGGCAATGTTGACGACGCTCCGTTGAGCTTCCTTTGCTATGAACCGTATGACCTTGAGGTTCTTCTCATCTTGCTTTCTGAAGAAGGTTGATTCTGACCGATGCTTTATCCTTTCGAAGTTTGCCATGTTATAAGTGATATAGACGAATTCAGGATGCAGTTGTTCGCTTATTCCCTGATTTTGCGTGGATCGCCCTTTCGGGTTTTCAATCCACCGGGATACCCATTTTTACCTGAGCTGTCCAATGCGGCTTTTCAAATCAGCGGGTGTACACATTTTATTTTAATTTTCCCTTATTTTTTCCCGAGTCTTTTATTCTGTTTTTGACTCACCGGGATGCCCTATTTTTGCCTGGACGTACATTCTGTTTTTATGTCCAGCGGGTCATTTTTATGCAAAGTATTTTTTAACTGCATCTGAATTCACAGGGGATAAGAAATCTTCACCATCCATAGTAGTGAGCATCAGTGCTCCACCAGAGAAAACCTTTTTTTACTATGAATGGGCCATCGTAATTTGGAGTCCACATGCCCCTGTGGTCTGTATGAGGAGGAAGAAGCCTCTTCAGCACAAGATCCCCTACTTGGTATTCCCGAAGCCTGACTTTCTGATCGAAGGCCTTCTTCATTCTTTTCTGATATAACTGCCCATGACAGATTGCAGCTAATCTCTTTTCTTCGATCAGATTCAGTTGATTGTACCGAGATCGGACCCATTCTGCTTCATTCAACTTGACATCCATCAGCACCCGTAAGAAGGGTAATTCAACTTCAATAGGTAGGACTGCCTCCATACCATACACAAGCTGATACGGTGTTGCCCCAGTGGATGTTCTGATTGAGGTTCGATACCCATGCAAGGCAAATGGTAGCATTTCATGCCAGTCTTTGTAAGTAACCACCATCTTCTGCACAATCTTCTTAATGTTCTTATTAGCTGCTTCAACAGCGCCATTCATCTTTGGCCTGTAAGGAGAAGAGTTGTGATGTTGAATTTTGAAGTCCCGACACAATTCTGCCATCATTTTTTTGTTCAAATTGGAACCATTATCAGTAATGATTCGCTCGGGTACTCCATATCGACAGATGATGTCCCTTTTCAGGAATCTGGCTACCACTTGTCTGGTGATGTTTGCATACAAAGCTGGTTCAACCCATTTGGTGAAGTAATCAATGGCAATCAGGATGAATCTGTGGCCATTTGAAGCAGTCGGTTCGATCTTTCTAATCATGTCAATGCCCCACATGGAAAAGGGCCAAGGTGAAGACATTACATTTAAAGGATTCGGAGGCACATGCACTTTGTTTGCATAAATCTTGCATTTATGACACTTCCTGGCATAGGCACAACAGTCTGCATCCATTGTGATCCAGTAGTATCCCGATCTTAACAATTTCTTTGCCATTGCATGTCCTCTAGCATGGGTACCGAAGGATCCTTCATGCACCTCGTGCATCAGTAAGTCTGCTTCTTTCTTATCAACACATCTGAGAAGCACCATGTCAAAGTTTCTCTTGTATAATGAACCATCAGCATTCAGGAAGAAACTACCAGCCAATCTTCTTAATGTATTCTTATCATTGGATGATGCCCCAGGTGGGTATGTTTGATTTTCTAAGAAGCATTTGATATCATGGAACCAAGGCTTGTCATCTTTAGCAATGTCCACAAAGAATACGTATGTTGGTCGGTCTATTATGGACATCGAAATCCGAGGCACAAAATTGGCAGTCTGAACCTTGATCATGGAGGAAATGGTAGCTAAAGCATCTGCAAACTGATTTTTATCTCGAGGGATGTACTCAAGTTTGACTGTTGTGAAGAAAGTCAATAATCTCCTCGTATAGTCACGGTATGGAATTAGATGCTCTTGGTGAGTGTACCATTTGCCATTGGTCTGATTGATTACCAGAGCTGAATCTCCGAATACAGTTAAAGTCTTGATCCTGAGGTCGATGGCTTCCTCAAGACCCATGATACAGGCTTCGTATTCAGCTCCGTTGTTAGTGCATGCAAAGGTGAGTTTTGCCGAGAAAGTAATATGAATTCCTTAAGGTGTAATGAGCACTGCACCAACTCCACGACCATTCATATTGATAGCCCCATCAAACATCATTGTCCATTCTTCCTCCGGGTCAGGCCCTTTAGTGTGAACATGCTCTTCATGATCTTTTGCTTTCAGGAACATGATGTCTTCATCAGGGAAGTCAAACCTCATCGGTTGGTAATCATCAATGGGTTGCTCAGCTAGATAGTCAGACAGTACACTGCCTTTGATGGCCTTTTGAGATGTGTACTGGATGTCATACTCTGTCAGAATCATTTTCCATCTTGCAACCCTTCTGGTAAGTGTTGGCTTCTCAAATATGTATTTTACTGGATCCATCTTTGAAATCAACAAAGTAGTGTGAGTCAACATATACTATCTTAGTCGGCGAGCAGCCCACGCTAAAGCACAACAAGTTTTCTCGAGCAGTGAATAACGTTGTTCACAGTCGGTAAACTTTTTGCTTAGGTAGTATATTGCATACTCTTTTCGACCAGATTCGTCATGCTGGCCCAACACACACCCCATTGATCCTTCTAATACTGTCAGGTACATTATTAGAGGTCTTCCTTCAACTGGAGGCATAAGGATTGGAGGTTCTTGTAAGTACTCCTTGATATTGTCAAAAGCCTTCTGACAATCTTCGTTCCATCTGACCGTTTGTTCCTTTCTTAACAATTTGAACAGAGGTTTACAGGTTGCAGTAAGATGAGATATGAACCTTGATATGTAGTTCAATCTACCTAAGAACCCCCGAACTTCCTTTTCAGTCCTAGGTGCAGGCATCTCCTGAATGGCTTTAACTTTGTCAGGATCAACTTCAATTCCTTTTTCACTTACAATGAGTCCCAGCAGCTTAACGGAACGTACCCCGAATGTGCACTTGTTGGGGTTTAGCTTCAACTGATATTTTCTCAGACGCTTGAACAACTTCAGCAGATTTACCAGATGATCTTCTTCAGTGAGAGACTTGGCAATCATGTCATCCACGTAGCATTCAATTTCTTTGTGGATCATGTCGTGGAATAACGTTACCATAGCCCGTTGATAAGTAGCACCGACATTCTTCAATCCAAAAGGCATTACCTTATAGCAAAATGTGCCCCAAGGTGTAATGAAGGTAGTCTTCTCCATGTCTTCGGGTGACATCCTGATCTGATTATAACCAGAAAATCCATCCATGAAGGAGAATACCGAGAACTAAGTTGTGTTGTCGACCAATAAATCAATGTGAGGTAATGGGAAGTCATCTTGCGGGCTAGCTCTGTTCAGGTCCCGGTAATCCACACACATCCTCACTTTGCCATCCTTCTTAGGTACTGGTACAATATTAGCAACCCATGGCGGATAACTAGTTACAACAAGGAACCCGACATCCCACTGTTTTTGTACCTTTTCTTTAATCTTCATTGCCATATCCGGGTGAGTACGGAGTAACTTCTGCTTCACTGGAGGACATTCTTCTTTCAATGGCAGCTTGTGCATAACAATGTTCGTATCTAGACCTGGCATGTCTTGATAGGACCAAGCAAAGACGTCGACGTACTCTCGAAGCATGTCAATAAGTTGTTCCTTCACTGAATCTTGCAGACCGGCCCCAATCTTCACTTCTTTCAAGTCCTCTTCGGTACCAAGATTAACTGTCTCAACCTCCTCCTGATGAGGAGTGATTACTTTCTCTTCTTGCCTCAACAACCTGGCTAACTCTTCAAGTAACTCATAATCTTCTTCAACCCCTTCATCGGCTTGATTAATTGGATTGTTGAAGTCATACAAGGTCATAACAGTGTTGTTGTCGGTGCAATCTGGAGGATAATCTCTGCAAGGGTTGAGATTGGTTCGTTTTAGTGATCAGTTTTAATATTGTTTAGAAAAAGTGAAAATGAAGTTATTTATTTTGGAAACATTGCCATTTTATTGTTTTGTACAAAAGTAAAAAATGAAAAAGACAGTGAGCGAAAAAGAAACTCGTTTGCAAAAGATGTCTGTAACACCACAAATTTGCCCTCTTCTTTTTAAGCATCATATCACATCATATTCATCATGAACATGTCATATTTTTGGCATCTTAGCATGGAAAGATGAGGCATAACATTCTCATGACCTAGCATCAGGCATATGGTCATCTGTGGAGGGTTTTGAAACATCACAAGCTATGACAAGGGGCCTAATGGATTTTTTCAAGTCCTATGAGGGGTCTACATTTCATTCACAAGTTCAAGATCATTCACAAAAGCTCAGAAGGTTGGAAGATCATCAGGGAATTCAAGTAAGGGCAAAGCTCCTACACAATGATCCCAAATTAAGGTTTGAGTTTCAAGCATGAAAACCTTATGAATTTGGCCATTTCATTTGGGCAAAGTCTCTTATATGTTAAGAGGATCCTAGGGATGAAATTTGGTGAGAAAATTCCTTGTGGAAGTCAAGTATTTCTTCAGTTGCTTGTAAATGAAGAAATTGGTCAACTGTGCATTCTGAAAGTCAACTGTGAGATTTCAAAGGCTCCAACCCCATTTTTCTTGCCAAGGGATGTTCTTATAACCTTAGAAGAGGCTTGGAAAGATCAAAGATCAAGAAATCACGAGGTTTTGAGGTGTTTTGCAAAATTGGCATATGGTTGGTAATGAGAATTTCCATTTTTAGTAAGTGTTTGCCCTAATTTTCAAGTAAGCAAAACTTGGTGAAAAAGTTTCAAATGAACCAAATCCAAACATGAAAGTTGAAGTTTAAAGCCTCCCATTTTCAAAAAGTACAAGAGCATTTTCATAGCCCTCATTGTTAGGGAGAAAGGCCCTTCGAAAATTTCAAGAAAATTAGGGCAAGGCATGCATTTCAAGCTTCCTTCAAATGCAAAACTTCATGAACTTTATTTTTGAGTGACATAATGAACCAAGTGAGGTCACAATATTACAAGGCATTGCAATAAAGCCATTTTGCTCCAAAAATGTTTCCAAATTCGTGCTTGAAAAGAGGAGTATTTCATAAGAAGGAAATTTGCATGAACATGGGAAAAGTGTGATCCTCATATCCAAGGGCCAGAATAATTGTTGTTTTGAATCAAGGGTGAGATATTGAAAACACATGGGCAAGGAATGAGAGGGATGCACGAGAAAAACACCTCATCACACAAATCTTGCAAGTTTTGCAAATTGACTCCCACACCCTCATCTTACGTGCTATTGCTCTCATTCTTTCAGCATTGTATTTTGGAATCATATATAAGAAAGCTAGGGTTTTATTTTGGCTCAGATCCATCACATTTCATCATTCCAAAGTTTTTGCATCAAGAGCATTTTCCTTCGAATCTCCTCATTCTTTCACTCTCTTCACAAACAAATCATATATTCTGAATCCTTGAGGCTTAAGGATCATGAATCCACCATTGGTTTAAGCTGAAGCTCAAGATTTCAAGTGGTGCCATTCAAGTGCATTTGATCTCCAACTTCAAGATCCAGAGCAATTCAAGCTCTCTCTTGCATTTATTTTTCAAGGAGAGGTTAGAAGAGTTAGATTTGCAGTGTTTAGAGTCTTATCTCAACCTATTTCGTGCTCTGCATCTCAGGTATGCTTCTGAATCCATGGATCTAGAAATGGATTTTGATGTGTGCATTTTGATCTGTGAAGTATGCTGATGATTCTGCACTTTTTAAATTTAAAAATGCTTGAGAATTGAAGTTGTATTAATGATTTGAAGTTTTGTAGTTGGATCTGTTTCTCTTCGATCCAGCTTGTTCAGTGATCTATTGTGAATTTGAATGCCATATTTGGATTCAGTGTGCCCTAATTATCTAATCTAGAGTGTTTGAGTTATTTATTTTAAGATTTGTTCATAGTCTGTGTTTTCCGGTGCCGGAGCCCTAGCTCCGGTCACCGGATTCTGGGAATGTTTGATCAGAGTTCATAGGAAGAAGATGTCCCTCAGCCCTTGGATCTCTCATCTGAATGGACCTCATGTTGCCACCTCATTAATGAAGCACCCTCTCCCTCACGTGTTTTCTTTTTCTATTTTCAATCTGAATAATACAAAATGTTGCGCACCACACCATAAATTCCATGTTCCCTCATCCCCTGACCAATTAATATGTTGACCTGTTTAAATGAGTGGACCAATCTCATGCGTCCACTTGATCTATTGGCCCATGTTTTTTCCTGATTTATTGAATTTCCACCACAATAATATGTGGTGCGCTGACTTTTCACTGGGCTTGACCTTCTAATCCCACCCCCTTGCGTATGAGGCCCAACATATTTGAACTGGAAGCCTTGCTAATTGCACCCCCTGGCCCTTCTCATTTATTTTTATTTCCTTTTATTTCCATTTTAATTTCAGTTTGGTTTTTAATTTTTAAAAATAGTTTTAAGTCTCAAAAAATTCTAAACAAATTCATGAATGATTGTTTGAGTTTTCTCTAATTTTTGATATTTTTTATTTTTCATTTATTTTTATTTGACACGTGGAAATTAATTATCTCTTTTAATTAATTCATTTTAGTTCTTTTTTAAGCATGCTAACTTGTCCATTTTCTATCTTGATAATCATTTTGAATTTTTGGGTGATTCTTTTTGCTCTAGATTCATGGTAGAGTGTTGTTCATTGGTGATTTTTGTTCTGATTTTTAGAACCTTGATTAATTAATTCTTGTCCTTAACTTGTGAGTGAAGCTTCTTAACCTTAGTTGATGTTTGACCTCCCATTTGATTTGTTTAGCTTCTGAATTTCTTTCCTTCCTTTTGGCATGTTGTTATGGTATGATTGAAGATCTCTTGGGCAAAGTTGTGGAATTTTTGATTGTTCACTTGATTTGATTTGAATTTTTATTCTTCACTTGTCCCTTTTTGTTTCTTTTGGATCATTTGCTCTCTCCTTAGCCTAGAAGGGCACTTGTGCCAACTTCTTCAACTTGTTTAGAGCCTTATTAGGATTTTTTTACTCCTCTGATCTTGAGTTTTGGTTTGTGCCTTGAGGAGTATTGTGTTTGGTTGCTTTTGAAGTCCTTTCATTCTTATGCATCTCCTTTGCTTATTTCTTCTCATGATGTTACCACTTAGCTATATGCCCTTATTCTCTTCATCTCTCTTGCCTCTTAGGCATTCTTCTAACATGATTAGGGTTCTGGTTTTGTACCTTGAGGTTGTGCTTTGTTCATGTTGCTTTGCATCTTCTCAAGATTGTTTTGTTTTGTCATGGTAATTCATGTTGCCTCATGTTTATTTGTGTGCTTCTTTTCTCATTCTTGTGACTTGTATTTGCATTGACATTTATGTGTATAACTTCACTTCTGGTTTTATGGTGTTGGTATGGCATAATGTTCATGTTGTATTGCTTTTATATTTGTGTTACTAACCTTTTCAGGGGCTTTGGTAAGTGAGAGGTGTGGATGTGATTCCCACATCTCCAAATCTTATCTCTTCTCTTCTTATCATTATTTGTTTTAACCTTGTGATTGTTGGGCTTAAGCCTTACCTCTCCTCCTCCTCTTTTTCCTTTTCTTCTTCTTCTTTTCTTTCCTTCTTCTTCATTAGGATAGAATTCAAACCTCACTAACCTAGGTTCATCCATGCATGAAAACATTTAGGATTCTAGTCTCCCTTATATTTTTCACCTTTTGAGATCCTTTCTTCTCATGTGATACGAGACTTTGCTATGAGACACTTGCACGCATTCCGTTTCGGGGCGAGGTGTAGGTTATCCCTCGTGGTGGATAGGTCTTAGCATAAGATTACCTCACAAATAAAAGCATAAAAAACACTTCTTAAGCAAAAATCACAAAAAACACTTAATAATGTTAATAGGTCAGTGTGTCTGAGCCTTCACTTGTGGGACTAGATTTAGGGATTTCCTCTATAGATAGGTGTTCCTCTTGCGCATTCCATTTCGGGATGATGTGAGGCGTATACATCCCAATGAGTAAGACTTAGGTACACTTACCTATGAAAACTCCACTCTTAAAAAGCTTCTAAAAAACACAAACAAACAATAAGCGTCTTTCCTTCGGGAATTCTTTTCTCATCTCATTCGCTCCGTACGCGAACTTGCTCCTACTTGTCATTTTGCAAGACGGTTACGCACTCGTCATCCGAGCCTGCAACACCTGAGCATTGACATAGGCAGTTAAAGCTTTAAAACACAAGCAATCTTTTCTACCCCTAGTTAGGGGAACTACAACGACTCTGATCCTCATTTTCCAGATGAGGTACGTAGGCAGCGGGGTAGGGCCCGTTCGAGCACACTCTTTTATTTTCCCTACATTTTCCCCCTTTCTTTTCTTTCTTATCCAGTTTCAGTTTCAGTTTTGCAGCAGCTTTCATTTCTTCACCCTTTGAAGCATTTTCTTTGCAAGCGTGGATCCCGTCGGGTACGGCGGACGATCTGGGGTGCTAATACCTTCCTAGGTTGTAACCGACTCCCGAACTCAATCTCTTTGGTTCGCAGGACCCGTGTCCTTCCTTTTCTTTTCTTCTAGTTTGTGCAACATTACCATTCCAGTCCCTTCGGGATAAAAATGCCTGGCTGGCGACTCTGTTCTTTGCCGCGCCACTTTCGCGTTTGTACCAGGATGGAAATCCGGGGAGCGACAGCTGGCGATTCTGCTGGGGAATTCCTAACCAGAGAATCTATGGTTCCCTTGAGAGTCTCTCCTAGCGCTTGCGTGTTTCTGTTTCTTTGGGTGTTCTGTTTGCTGTTGTGTGTTGTATTTTACTGTTGTTTATTTACAGTTTTGTTTACAGCTTTATTTACAGTTTTCAGTATTTATTTTCCACATCATATATCATACTGGACTGTCTGGACTGGTTTTCTGTTTTGGTGGGCTCGGGTGATACTATTTATGAGAGATAAGCCAAGTACATGGCTTGAGTGCACTATAGGATTAGAGTGGACATATTGTACTCACATGTGACATGATGAGTGGTGATGTGTTTCACGCCCAGATTGCGACCGTCTTGGAAATATCTTGTGTGGGGATTTCCTCCACTTCGGGATAGAACCTTGATAGTTATGTGCATCTGGGGACCGATCATTGAGAACCTTTGTGGAAACAACCCTATCTAGTGGTGGCAATGGCAGACCATATTTTGTGGCAAACCCATTCGCACCCGAGGGTCCACTGGGGACTCACATTGGATGGCCTGGTTCTCTTATAGGAACTCAGTCAAAGCATCTGGTCGTATGACAATAGTATTGTATCCTACGGGCTGAATGTACTATTGTTTCTCGATTTCAACGCTCGAAGCTGGGAACTTATAAGGGATGCTTGTTTTTCTCGGACTCAACGGAGGCCTCCCTGCGTAGTACATAATGCCAAACCAATGTAGGATCAAGCGCTTACCATTGCACTAAAAGCAATTGCTGTTAGTGAAGGCGCAAATTTATTTCCTTATAGTATAGAGCCCTCAAGGGGCTGCGCCTATTAAGCGCCATGGGTTGGGATTTTAAGCCCATCAAATCCCTAAGGGTGACGCTGAATTAATAAATCCAACAATCTCCCCCCCCCCCAGTGTCAGCCGGGGGGATTCGAACCCATGACCTTGCTCTGATACCACTTGTAGGATCAAGCGCTTACCACTGCACTAAAAGCAATTGCTGTTAGTGAAGGCACAACTTTATTTCCTTATAGTATAGAGCCCTCAAAGGGATGTGCCTATTAAGCGCCATGGGTTGGGATGTTAAGCCCATCGAATCCCTAAGGGTGACGCTGAATTAATAAATCCAACAATCGATTCCCTGATTTGGTCATGAGCCATTTCTTGGAAATGGTGAAAGTATTATTGCTATTCAGCTTAACAGGGTACCTTTGAGAAAGAAGTGGAGGAATTTATGTGAATAATAAAGAAGAGTGACTACAAGGTAGTTGAACTGTTGAACCAGACACCGTCCAAAATATCAATTCTGTCTTTGTTGATGTGTTCTTCAGCACACAGAGAAGGCTTGCTGAAAGTGTTGCAGATGGCATACGTTCCTCAAGAAATAACTGTTAATCAACTGGAAGCTGTAGTGGGCAGTGTGAATGCAAGCCATGGGCTGGGCTTTACCGATAGAGACCATACGTCAGAGGGACGTAACCACAACAAAGCACTACATATTACTATGGAGTGTAAGAGTGTTGTTTTGTCGCATGTCCTGGTTGACACAGGCTCTTCTCTTAATGTACTTCCGAAGAAAGCATTGATGAAGCTAAATGTTGATGGTATCGTCTTAAGACCCAGTGATTTGATAGTGAAAGCTTTTGATGGGTCCAGAAGGTCAATGTTCGGAGAATTTGAGTTACCTGTGAAAATAGGGTCTCAAGTATTCAAAAGCACTTTCTACGTCATGGACATTCAGCCCGCGTACAGTTGCTTGTTGGGACGTCCATGGATTCACGCTGCCGGAGCAGTAACTTCCACTCTGCATCAAAAGCTAAAGTACGTGGTTGATGGCTAAGTAATCACTGTGTGTGGAGATGAAGACATCTTTGTGAGCCACTTATCAACTTTCAAATATGTGGAGATGGATGGAGAGATCCATGAGACGCTGTGTCAGGCCTTCGAAGCAGTTAATGTCAGCATTTTGGCTCCTGTGGAGAGGAACAATGAGAAAGAAGGTACCTCCATTCATTCCTACAAGCAGGCGAAGGAAGTGGTTCAGTTGGGAAGTGCCCAAGGCTGGGGCAGGTTGCTGGAATTGGAGAAAAAAGATGATAAGTTTGGTTTGGGTTATCAGCCTAGTGGGTCTAATTGGTCTCCAGATGGTAAAGCTATTACTTTTACAAGCGTTGGGATGCTCGACCGCAACCATATATGTGCAACTAAAGAAGATGGGGACAGTGATAGTGACTGGGACAACTGGATTCATCTGTGTGCGCCCGGAAAGGAGCTGAAGAACTGGTCTGCTGAAGACATCATCCAAGTTACCTGGCAATCAGAGTAATTTATTTGTTTCCTTTTCTTATCATGTTGCATTGTCAAATCCTGCACTCTGCCCAAGGTGCTAGGATCCATTGTATGGGCCACCATGTTTGTTATGCATTTATTTTACCATGAAATAAAGGACATTTTCAGACAAATTGTATTCTCTTTCTTTCGTTTTAAATTTTTCAAAAAAATAAAAATGGCAATGTGTTTTTCCTTTTTTTGTTTGTGTGTTTGCGTCTTTTTTGAAAAATAAGCAGATTCTGAAATAAAGCACATCGTCTGTGCAGTGTTGATCATCCGGATTCTATTGATAATGTTCCTGCTATGACCATTCATGACTTTGACAATCCTATCTACCAAGCCGATGAAGGGGTTGAGGAAGACTGTGAACTCCCTGAAGAATTGGTCAGATTGTTGAAACAAGAGGAACGAGTTATTCAGCCTCATCAGGAAGAAATTGAGATCATCAACATCGGCACTGAAGATGTGAAGAAAGAGATCAAGATTGGGGCTAGTCTGCAGGCCGAAGTAAAGAAAGAGTTGATTGCTATGCTACGTGAATATGTGGATATCTTCGCCTGGTTGTATTGTCATACCCCAAATTTGTCCTACCCGCACCGTTTTTACTGTCTAAGCATTGTTCCAAAAACTAAAAAACATGTATTATTTTATTTTGTCTGATACTATAAAAATTCAAAAAAATATGTCCCATTTCCATTTATTCGAAAATTAAAAAAATGCATTTGTTTCTTATTTCAAGTTTTTTATTCCTTTCTTTATTATTTAGTCATTATAAAAAGATTCTACAAAATAATCCCATCTACATTTTAATTTCTTTTTATTTTCCATTATTCTATTAAAAAAAATCATTTTAATTTGATCCATTATTACTTTTTCTTCTTCTAAGTCCATTTCACAAAAATAAAAAAATCTATATATCTTTTCTGTTTAAAAAAAAACGGTGTGTATTCTTTTTTTATTTCTATCAATTTCTATTACTGTTATTGTTATTATTATTATGATTATTATTATTATTATTATTAATATTATTATTATTATTATTGTCGTCATTATTATTATCTTTATTTTTAATACTAGTATTATGTTTGTTGCTTGTACGGTTTATATATCTTTTTTCTTTTCTTTCAAAGAAACCAGGGCCCACATCTCATCTGCACCCACAACAAAAGCAAGACAACTTTTTCCAGCCTTGATAAAAAACGAAAACCGTATTCCAGCCACTCCACTCACGTATTTCCCTTATCATCCCACTATAATTCCAGACAAAGCAAAAAACCACCAGATTCTTCACCCATCCAAAAACAAAACGAAAATAAAAGAGGAACGGAAAGAGTATGCGCTGCATTTTCTTCATCACCATGACACAATAACCTCTTCACTCTTCTTCAAAACCGAACCAAATCCCTTCACTCAAACATATATTCAGACAGCCTGCAAATCAAATCCTAAACTTCATCACCATTCTTTCTTTACCTCAACAAATAATCATCAATAACAAGCCTTCAGTTGAAACAAATCATTTTCCCCACCATTAAAACAACCTTTCAAATATCTCCACAAAACCATAAAAACGTACAAAAACAGAGATGAAAAGAAACCACAAAACCATGGCCAAACACTCATCACCACTTCATCCTTCACCTTCACAGTCCAAACACCGAAAACACCATTAGTGAATCCTTCAACACATAAACCAAAATCAAAACTCACCAAAACCAAAACGCGATTTGAAAATAAAGGTTGTTTGAGAGAGTAGAATCGTAGAACACGCACAACCCTGAAACAAGAGCTGAGTCCGCTAATGTCATCCCCATTTCCGAAATCGCATAAAATCGTTGCAATCGAAACCAGCCGCGAACAACCCTCACGCCGCATAAACCAAATCGTAAACTCACACCACCACCATCGCGTTTTCTCTGCCGCTGAGCAACCCATAACTGTGAGGCTGCCGCAAAGACCGCCCGAAGGATCGCACAAAAAAGCTGGCTGTAAGGAAGTAGCGGTGAGGATGAGACCTTGTTGTTTAGGTTTTTGGCTCAGGGAGTATCCCTCGTTTCATTTCACTTTATCTTCTGATTTGTTTTAATAATCCTTTTTGATAACAAACCCATTGCTTTATTATTATTATTTTATTTATTTATTGACCTTAAGAACATATTTGGTTCACATGGCCTGTTGATTTGTTCTGTCTGTTTCAGTGGCCTTTTTGGTTTGCTGTTGTGTCGGTGATGAAGGGGAAGGAGGGATGCATTTTTTTAATGAATATTTTGTTTTACAATAAGCGTTCAAATCATGTTTCTGTTTACCTTTTGGATTTTCAGTATGAATTTTTTATTTTATTTTAAAATTAGCATAAACATTTATTTGTTTCTTTATTTATTTAGTTATATATTATGATGGAGATTCGGGCTTTGTAAATCCACGAGCCTCAGTTTATATCTACACACCAGAATCAGGCTCACACCCATTCCATCATTCCCTTGTTTTTTATATACATATATACAAAGTTTTTTTATTTCTTTCTTTTGTTTAAAACTTTATTTGTTTTAGAATTTTCCTATGTTTAATGGTTGTTTATTTAGTTATTTGTCACTTCTTTTATTTATTCTTTCACTTTTTCAGGGCCAATGACATAACAAAAGGCCGATGCATCGCCCAATTTTGGTAGATCGGTGATACTCGGTCAATATGAGGCCCTCCTTGTAATTAGTTTTTTTTTATTTTTATTATTTTGACCAATAAACATTTAATTTAATTTATTTTATTCATTATGTCAATATTATCAATTATTTTATTATTTGTATTTACTATTCTATTTTAATTTTTACAATTCAATTTAACTTTATTTATTTATTTCCGCATCTCAAAAATAACGATTTGACTCCTCATAGAACGATTTCATTAAATCGGCTCTAAGGCAGTTAACGAACCAAATTTCGATGCGTCCCAAAAAGGTCCAATGCCTTCGAACAGTTGCATCCGAATAAAAAGGCTGAACGCCTTCGAACAGTTCAAAAACACTGCACACACGCTTTCTCTTGGGCGAACTACAACGAGACCCCTTTATTTCTCGCAATCCCCTGTATTTATTTTGTATCCCTCTCCCATTACTTTGTACGCATTTTATTTTCCGTATTTTATTTAATTCCGAATCCTTGGTCCAGCGCCAAGCGATTTCACTCGCACACTGGAACTTTATTTTCCAGTTATTGTTTCGTTTATTAGGATCCACCTTACCTTGCGAGCCGAGCGCTTTGTGCCTCGCTAACAAACCACGAAATAAACCTCCATTTGCATTCACCCTCTAACCTCAAAAAACCAAAAATATTATTTTTAGATCCAAGCCCTTGATCCAACGTCAAGTGGTCTTAGGAAATAAAACATTCTAATAAAATGAGAAGAACTGTACGCCACGAGCCTTAAGCGGTAGAAAGGAGGATAACGAGCTCTCGTTACTCGCTCCGATTATTTCAACGCAAGACGCTCGTCTTGTTGGACATAATAAACTATCCATAGTCTTTAGTGCAATTCGACTCCTAAACCCTTTCATCGAAGAAAGGTAATAAAATCGAACAACCATCAACCCTTAGTAGGCCGAACTACGAGGCTCTGACTTTCCCATTGCACACGGGAGTACGTAGGCACAAGGATCTAAATCCTTGCCGAGCACCTAGGATCAATCTAACTTATAATCAAACTCTTTTCCCTCTAGCAAGTAATTCGTTTAAGCATAGACATCCTTCCACGCGTGATAACTTAGATGGTCCCCATCGAGTACGATGGATGTAGGGGGTGCTAATACCTTCCCCCTGCATAACCGACTCCCAAACCCAGGCAATGGTTCCATTGACCTTTGTCCTCATCCTTTCTTCCCGGGTTGTATCTATATCTTCCCTTTCCCTCTTTGGGAATAAATAGAATTAGGTGGCGACTCTTCAGTCTGTCCAGCGCGCGGCTCCGTCCTATCGGATCGCGCGAGGTCGTATTTTTCGGGGTACGACACGTATCAAGATATGCCAGGGTTGGATACCGACATTGTTGTGCATAAGCTACCATTGAGAGGAGACTGTCCTCCTGTGAAACAGAAGTTGAGAAGAACTCGTCCTGACATGGCAATGAAGATCAAGGAGGAAGTTCAGAAGCAATGGGATGCCGAATTCCTTGCTGTAACTAGTTATCCACCTTGGGTAGCTAACATTGTGCATGTACCAAAGAAGGACGGCAAGGTCCGGATGTGCGTTGATTACCGGGATCTAAATAGAGCGAGCCCAAAAGATGACTTTCCGTTACCTCACATTGATGTGTTGGTAGATAACACTGCCCAATTCTCGGTATTTTCCTTCATGGATGGCTTCTCCGGGTATAATCAGATTAAGATGGCGCCGGAAGACATGGAGAAAACAACGTTCATTACCCCGTGGGGTACATTCTGTTACAAGGTGATGCCCTTTGGTTTGAAGAACGCCGGGGCAACTTATCAGCGGGCTATGGTCACGTTGTTCCACGACATGATACACAAGGAGATAGAGTGTTATGTGGACGATATGATTGCTAAGTCCCGAGACGAAGAAGAGCATCTGGTCAACCTCAAGAAGCTGTTTGATAGACTGATAAAGTATAAGCTGAGGTTGAATCCAAACAAGTGCACTTTCGGAGTGCGTTTCGGGAAACTGCTGGTTTCATTGTTAGTCAGAAAGGAATCGAGGTGGATCCTGCAAAAGTAAAAGCAATTCAAGATATGCCTGCACCGAAAACAGAAAAAGAAGTGCGCGGGTTTTTAGGGAGGTTGAACTACATTTCACGGTTCATATCTCATCTAACTGCCACGTGTGAACCAATATTCAAATTGCTAAGAAAAGAGCAAACGGTCAGGTGGAATGAGGACTGCCAAAGAGCCTTCGATAAGATAAAAGAATATTTGCAGACACCTCCGATTCTAATGCCTCCAGTTCCAGGACGGCCGCTTATCATGTACTTGACTGTGCTGGAAGGGTCAATGGGGTGTGTTCTAGGCCAACATGACGAGTCTGGTCGAAAAGAGTACGTTATTTATTACCTTAGCAAAATGTTTACCAACTGTGAATCCCGTTACTCACTGCTCGAGAAAACTTGCTGCGCTTTGGTATGGGCTCTTCGCCGACTGAGACAGTACATGTTGACCCATACCACACTGCTAATTTCCAAAATGGATCCTGTCAAGTATATCTTTGAGAAACCAGCGTTAACCGGAAGGGTTGCAAGGTGGCAAATGATCTTAATAGAATATGACATACAATATACTTCTCAGAAAGCCATCAAAGGAAGTGTATTGTCAGATTACCTTGCACAACAACCTCTTGAAGATGACTATCAGCCAATGAAGTTTGATTTCCCTAATGAGGACATCATGTACCTCAAAGCAAACGATTGCGAGGAACCACTTCTGGAGGAGGGGTCAGACCCTGAATCCAAATGGAAGTTGATGTTTGATGGGGAAGTTAATATCAATGGACGTGGAGTTGGTGTTGTTCTTATTACTCCTGAAGGTGTTCACTTTCCCTTCGCTGCCAGAATTACTTTTGGCTGCACCAACAATGAAGCGGAATACGAGGCATGCATAATGGGAGTAAAGGAGGCTATTAATCTTCGGATTAAGACCCTCGATATATTCGGAGATTCAGCCCTCGTTATCAACCAGATTATCGGCAAGTGGTATACGCATCAAGAGCACTTAATTCCTTACAGGGATTATGCCAGAAAACCGTTGACATTCTTCACGACAGTTAAGTTGCAGTACATACCACGTGATGAGAATCAGTTTGCCGACGCATTGGCTACTCTTTCTTCGTCTATCAAGGTCTTGTGTTGGAACTATGTGCCCATGATTGACATTTCCAGGCTTGACGCACCAGCTCATGCTTTCTCTGTAGATGCAGTGTCTGACGAGAAACCTTGGTACTTTGATATCAAGCTCTTCCTGAAAAGGCAAGAATACCCAGCTGGGGCATCATCCAATGACAAAAATACCTTAAGGCGACTTGTTGCTAGTTTCTTCTTGAATACAAATGGGGTTTTGTACAAGAGAAATTTTGACAGGGTCTTGCTCAGATGCAAGGATAGACACGAAGCAAGCCTGTTGATGCAGGAAGTCCACGAAGGATCCTTCGGTACTCATGCAGGAGGGCATGCTATGGCTAAGAAG
Organism: Lathyrus aphaca; assembly: GCA_963966055.1. NCBI lineage: Eukaryota > Viridiplantae > Streptophyta > Magnoliopsida > Fabales > Fabaceae > Lathyrus > Lathyrus aphaca. The sequence continues at coordinate 734,357,429 of OZ014519.1, read as the reverse complement.
TTGTTGAGATCGGGGTATTATTGGATGACAATGGATGCAGACTGTTGTTCGTACGCCCGTAAGTGCCATAAGTGTCAGATTTATGCAGACAAAGTGCATGTTCCTCCAAGCCCGCTCAACATAACGTCATCTCCTTGGCCCTTTTCTATATGGGACATTGACATGATCGGGAAAATAGAGCCTACTGCTTGATCACACTAAAATTCACCGTATTTCTGACTCCGATTTCGCATGCATTCTTAGCTTTTATTGTTATTTTGTTGTTATTACTTTGTTTTCTTTTGTTTTCAGGTTTTTTATGTAATCGGGGCTTGAATCGAGAAAAGGAGCGAAAAAGGAGTGGAAACGGACGAAAACCTAGAAATTCAGCATTTTACACTTACGGCACCCACCGTGGCGGGTGCCATGGGGTTAGCCATGATGTGGCCACGTCTCAAGACCACTCCACAACTGCCAAGACCCACGATCCCCACTCTTCCATTCCCTATCAGTACCATGGCGGGCGCCATAGGCCTGTGGCGGGCGCCACAAGGCAAAAGCAGTTCCCTCCACTTTTTAGTGGAGGGGGCATCCTGGTCTTTTCCCACATTTAGTTTTCCTATAAATAGGACTTTAGTTTTTCGTTTTTCTTCATCCAAACTTAGATTTATCTAGGCATATATCAGTTTCAAAGCAGTTACCATTCCACATCGGGGTGTTTCTGCAATCGAGTGATCGAGTCTGTAATCTGTCTGTGTGATCGAGTTTTGGAGCACTCTGGAGGAAGTTAATCCTGCCGCCATTTTAATTCCAGTTCGTATTTTAGTTTTCCGCATTGCTTTACTTTTATTTATTTCTCGCACTGCTTTAATTTCTTTATTATCCGCACTCGCACTAAATTCATTTACTTTCCGCACTCGCACTAAATTACTTTATTTCTCGCACTCGCACTAAATTACTTTTATGAAAAATTATAAAAAGAACGTTTACTTCACCATGTCTAACTAATTCTATAAAGGTTAGAATGTAAGGATCGTAATTAAACCAGTAATCCGTATAATTGTTTGTGGAAACACTTGAGGGCTATTTTATCTTTCAATTTAAGTAATTGTTTTTAACTATTTCAAAAACAGCCAAAAGCGCTTTGTCTAGTTCATTAGGAATTTTTAGATTAAAAAGAAAAGAGATTTTAAAACGATTTTCGGACGCATTATGAAGTTTAGAGTTTGGTTCATAAGAACCTCTTTTTGCTAAGAAGTCTAGGTTAAAATACTTTTCAACTTAGTCAAGATACTACATTTCTTAAAAATAGTTTTACTACTCTAACGCAGTACGCACCTTTTTATCCGTGACAATAGGAGGGGTTGATTAGAGAGTACAACTCGGTTCTGAATACGCGAAAGCGACAATTCCTGTTAAATTAGTTCTTTTCAAAGGAGAAAACATTGCCCATAGGTAGTTCTATTAACAAGTATTGGATTATCCATTGATTACGTGAATTACATTCGAGCCTGTCTTTGTTTATTGTTTAAAATTAATATTTTATTTACCATTGCACCCTTCTTAAAACCCCTATATTTAGTTGCCTTAGATACACACCATAACAACAGGTACGATAGATTGACACTTGGTCTCTGTGGATTCGACAATCTTTTATATTACTCTGACGTGTTCGTACACTTGCGAAAAACACGCATCAAGTTTTTGGCGTCGTTGCCGGGGACCAATTTCGTCAAATTTCATTACCCAGTTGTTATACCGTTTAGACTAAGGTTGTTACCCACCGGTCAATGCGAAAGACTCGCAGTGCCGGAAGTTTAGTAGACCCTCTAGCTGAACCTGAACGTTACGCTCGCACACGTTTGTTTTTCCATAGGAATAGGAAAGCTATGGCCGAAGATCAAAACCGAAGACCTCTTAAGGACTTCGCCCAACCATCAAACGAGGAACCTAGTTCTAGTATAATAAACCCCGCTATCCCAGCCAATAATTTTGAACTTAAACCATCCTTGCTGCAATTAGTGCAACAGAGACAATTCGCAGGTCTCGTTACTGATAACCCAAACCAACATTTAAAAAACTTTCTTCAGTTAGCAGACACCTTTAAAACCAATGGAGCTTCTCCTGAGGCGATATGCTTGAGATTATTTCCCTTTTCCCTCAGAGATAAAGCTCTATTTTGGTTAGATTCCCTTCCACCCAATTCAATAACAACTTGGGATGACCTTAGAAAAGTTTTCCTTGCTAGATATTTTCCCCCAAGTAAGACCGCTCTTCTTCGAAACCTAATAACTAGATTTACCCAACACCAAGGAGAGTCGTTGTTCGAAGCCTGGGAGAGATATAAAGAACTATTAAGAGCATGCCCACATCATGGCTTAGAGAATTGGCTAATCATTCAAACCTTCTATAATGGACTTCATTATAACACTAAGATGACCATCAACGCTGCCGCTGGTGGCGCACTGATGAACAAACCTTACCCTGAAGCTAGTGCCCTTATCGAGGATATGGCCCAAAACCATAAATCATGGGGAGTAGAACGAGCGACAGGGGAAAAGAAGGAAGCCCAAGGAGGAATACATGAGCTAAGCTCTATAGACATGATGCAAGCTAAAATGAACGCGTTGGCCCTTAGATTCGAATATATGTACACAACCCCGAATACTGTAGCCGCAGTTTCTCCGAATTGTGAGATATGTGGAATGCAAGGACACCAATCCGCCGAATGTAATCTGTTGAATGAGACCAACACTGAGCAAGTGAACTACACCCAAGGGAACCCATTTTCAAACACATATAACCCTGGATGGAGGAATCACCCAAACTTCTCCTACAAAAATAATAACCTGTTGCACCCCAAAATTTGCCCTCACAATACAAGACTTTGTGTGCTAAGAAGGTTCACAAGGTTCACAAGACCTTTCATGAGGTTCATGAAGTTTACAAGACACTTTATGAGATTCACAAGGTTCACAAGGTTCACAATACTTACAAGACCTCCCATGAGGTTCACAAGACATTTTATGAGGTTCACAATACTTACAAGACCTCCCATGAGGTTCACAAGACATTTTATGAGGTTCACAAGGTTTACAAGACTTCCCATGAAGTTCACAAGGTTCACAAGACATCTTATGATGGTTCACAAGGTTCACAAAGTTCACAATTGGTCAGAAGTTTGACAATTCTCTCAGACAAGGCATTCTCCTAAGTAGTGCATCCAAAACTAGGGTTTTGACTTTAATCAGGCTAAATGGACTTCCAAGACTTCAAGTGAGATTCATAACATCTTATATTTGTTTAAGAACCCCCATGACAAGTTTCAAGACTTTTCTCAAAGGTTTGCTCAGTCAAATGATCAGATAAGTCAAAATCAGTCAAAGTAGTTAAAAAGTCAAACTGAGGTCAACTGTGGTCAAACCAAAGTCAAACTTCATGATTTTTTGCCAACATCAAGTATATGAAGTAAAATTCATCATTTGATCAAGGTTTGATCATGATTCATCAAGGAGATTTCAGATCATCAAGAATCAGAGGTTTCTAAATTAGGGTTTCCTCAAGAAAAGTCAACTGAACTTTGACCAGCCATAAATTTCACATGCTTCATCACCAACTTTCCATCCAAAACTAATTTTTAAGGAAATTGAATTCTCTACAACTTTGTGTCTCACAAGCCAAGCCCAAAAATGCTTCATTTGGAAGGTATGAGCTAAGACATTATAGGTCCTTTTGAAAGTCAACAAAACGTCAACAACTTCAAAAGGGCATAACTTGAGAATGGTAAATGATATGGACATGAAACCAGTGGGGTTGGTTAGAGGACTCTTCAAGCTTTCCAAAATGTCCAAGAACACCCTCATAGCATTAAAATTGAAGGATTTGTGCCCTTGCAAAGTTGGGAAATTTTAGGGAAGTTTATGAAGCAAATAAGGCCTAAAATCAAATTTTTGCTAAATGAGCCCACCAAATTGCCATCCCATCTTTATGAAAACACCAAGCACGACCCAACCCACTTGTTTTATGAATTTTTATTTTTTATTTTATATTTATTTGAGTTTTATTCATTAAAATATCATTTAAATTAAAATAAAATATAAAAATTAAATATTTGAATCCAATCTTTGCTTTGGGATCAAATATTTGACCTTTAAAGATGATTGATACTTTACAAATTCGTGCAAGATCAAACCAACAAGAAAATATTTGATTTTTGTGACATTTATGACAATGGAATTCCTTCACACTCAAGGCATCCAAAGAAGCCCACAAATCCAAAATTTCTTGACCTAATTCAGTCCACTATAAGTATACAACATGAAGCAATACACTAGACACGAAAATTCTGCCTCAAACCATAGTTTCAAAGTTTCAAAATTCACAAAAAAAACTCCAATTCGGAATCTTGCATAGAGGCCATATCAGAAGATTTTGAAGGTTGCAATGCATTCTATGATGCTTATTGAATGTATTTGGATCATTTTCATCATTCAAAACATCACATGGACCTTTAACCGAATCCTTATATTCCATTAAACTTTGATTTTTCGATTTATCATGATTATGCCTTCTAAATTGTTTTTGACTGTTGATTATTGTTTAGAATGGTTCTTAGATTGATTCTGGACGTTGTATTGTGAAATTCGAAGCCGCAACCATCATATGCCATAGTTAGGGTTCATAAGTTTGGAATTGGGGACATTGGGTTACAGGCGATTTCATCTCAAATTAATGGGATAATTGGACTTTAGATGTTTCATATGATTGATTTTTTTTTGTTGGAATGAATTTATTTCATGTTTAGCAGGGTTTTCGATTCGTAGGTTTTATAGTGACAGTCAAAATCCGTCACTAAAGCTTCTAGTGACGGACGAGCCGTAGGTAAAAGCTAAAACGACGGACAGAGGAAGAAGATGACCATGCGCGCGAAAATCTTCTTTGAATTTGATACAGGGCTTAAAACGAATTTGTTTATGTTATATGTCAACTAGCGCGTTTGGTTCAGTTGGTTTGTATGTCTTGCTGGTAAACGAATGGTCCTGGGTTCAAACCATCCCCAGGCCATTTTGTTTTGTTTTATTTTCCATGATTTTTTGCAGGTAAACAACAAAACGCATCGCTACTCATTCTCTAACACCAGCGCGCCTGGCCTGGTGGTTGTGCTATTGGTCCAAGACGCATGAAGCCTAGGGCCTGGGTTCAAATCCCAGCCCCAGGTATGTTTTCTTTTCTTTTATCTTTTTCTATATTTTTATAATTAAGCTTAAATAATTCTTTAAAAAACGTTAAAATAAATATCTAAATTATTTGTTATATTGAAAATTCATTATTTTCTAAATCAAAATTTTATTTTTTTAAAATTTAATTGTATATATTGTATGTTCATATTATTTAAATATATATATAATTTATAAATAAATTAATTTATTTTGTACATTAATAAGAAAAACCCTAAAATATTTTTACAAACCCTAATTTTCTTTTATTCAAAACTTAATCCTATTTTATTTAATCATGTACATATTTTTATTTAATATAATTAAATTTTGTAAATATAATTATAATTAACCCTATTTTTATAATATGTAAATATTCTTTAAGTTGTTCATGTTTTTTAATTTTGTATATAAATAATTCTTAATATATGTTTAGAAATAATTAAATCTATGCTAATTTAATTTTGTAATTATAATTTTCATAATATGTTTATAATTAATTTAGCTTTTATAATGTGCATATAACTTAAAACTTTATAATAATTAATATAATTGTTCATATTTTCTTATTAATTTTAAATAATTGTTTATATAAAAATTTGATCTTTTAATTATTATAATATTTTGCTTATTTCATTATTATTATTATTAATTATGTTTATATGATATTTTATTATTACTAACCACATTGTGATTATTTTTATTATTATTATTTCACTAACCCAATTATTATTATTATTTAATATTTTGCTTATTTATTTAAATTGCTTTTATTATTATTATGTAATTGTTCCTTGGTGTAATATTTAATAATAATGTGTATTATTTATTTTTTTATGCTATGGTTAGTAAATAGGGAGTGTAAAAGCATGTTTGTATATTTAAAATTAATTTAGATCATTTTAATTAAAAGATAAATATTAAAATTGTACACTCACACACGTAAGTCGATCTTTGATCGCCATCTCACTTCCTTAGGGATACCTCTCATGTTGCCTATTCAAAAAAGGTCAAGTAGGGTGTATAAAACAAGGTCCCTCAAATTCACATCATCTAGTCCCTTAACAGATAAAAGATCAAGTCCCTTTCGAATGTTGCCTTCGTAATGATCTTGTCCCTTTCGAATAAAGATGATAGTCCCTTCAAAATTGCTTATACACCCCACAGTTGCCTAAATAAACAGATGACCCTTTACTTGTCCTCCACATCCAAGGTAATGACTACCTATTCCTTAATAATAGGGATAGTCTTACCATTTAAAGGATTCAAGAACAGAAAAGACTTAAACTTAGGGTAGGTTCCTCTTAGATACTTGCTCACTCTTCAAAACATTTCAAACACTTCACACATTTTCAAACAAATTTTCAAAACAAAGGTTTTATACGCATCCGTACATGGATCATTATAAAATACTTAAGAAAATTTCTATTCACACACCTCACATTTCAAAAACATTTTAAAGTGAGCTAAGTAACTAAGAGCCCATGGATAACCATGGATGTAAAGGGTGCTAACACCTTCCCTTTACATAACCTACCCCCCGGACCCAAAAATCTTTTAAAAGGTCTTTCATGTTCTTTTATGCCTTTCCTTTGGATAAAATAAAAGTCGGTGGCGACTCTTGCTATTCGCAACATAACTAAAGTCAGTTCTCCCACCGTGTTACAGAACTGGCGACTCTGTTGGGGATTTAATAAAAGAGGGGTACCCTTAGGAATTAGATCACTTTAAATTATTTGCCTTGTTTGCTTTATACTTATCTGTTGGGTGCTCTTATGTGTGAAATATCCTAACCCGGATCTAGTGTACCTTAGGTAAATGGAAATAGACCAAGGAAACTGTACGGCGTATACCGATATGGTTGATCTGGTGGCCATAGTTAGTGTGACTTCTTGGTTGGTGCTTATGTTCCTTAAGTCAAGTTGAGGATAATATGAGGCTGCCATATGTTGTCAATACACTAACTGACTTTTAGAACCCTAGTTATCCCATCTTGGCCTTTAGAAAGTAGTGAGATAACCAGCTTTGGTGAAGACTGAAGTTGGTTGATACTCGATACTACGCTCATTGAGATTCTAAACTTGGAGGGTTTTGGTTGGCAAGTAAGTTGCCTACTGAACAACCACCCTTGTGAAGGATCAATGATTTTGAGATCCCTTAGAACCTGGTTACTTTATAGGACAGGATGAACCAACTAACTTCAGGGGAGGGTACTTACCTTTAAACCTCGTGCAGGCCTTCAAACCTAGGGCTATTGTGTGACTTGTTTGTGTGTGCCACATGTTTGTGATTGAGCATAACATCATAACATCATCATGCATCATAAGCATAGCATTTTCACTAACCATTTCAAGGACCAAAGAATTTATCTTTGTTCTTTGCTGCAGGTCATGGCTTCTGCTCGTAGGAACACTATCCGGATCAACTTTGTAGGAATACCTCCTAAGCTTAAGGAATTGGTCTCTCAGGTTTCTAAAAACTCCCAGTTCATCAAGAGGCATGGTCACCTACTGGATCTGGTTACTTCAGGGTTCAATGAAGACATGATGAGTGTTCTGTTTCAGTTCTTTGATCCTAAACATCATTGCTTCACATTCCCCGACTACCAGCTGGTTCCTACAATGGAAGAATTCTCTAAACTTCTGGGTATACCTGTACTTGATCAGAAACCATTCACAGGCTTGGAAAAAGAGCCTAAACCTGAGGTTATTGCTGCAGCTCTACATCTGAAGAAGTCTGACATTGTTCTAGAAACGAGAAGCGGAGTTAAAGGTATTCTTGCTAAGGTATTAGTGGATAAAGCTCAAGTGTTTTTGAAGGCCATGAGCTATGATGCTTTTGAGGAGATCTTATCCTTGCTGATTTATGGCTTAGTATTGTTCCCCAATCCTGATCAGTTCATAGACGTTCATGCCATCAACATATTCCTGAGTCACAATCCAGTACCTACATTGCTTGGAGACATCCTACATTCTCTTCATACCCGTACTACAAGGGTAAGAGGAACTTTGATGTGCTGCATACCTTTGCTTTCTAGGTGGTTTATTTCTCACCTTCCTCGCTCAGTAATGAAGAATGAGCAAGGGTTCAGGTGGTCCAAAAGGATCATGACACTCTCGCATTCAGATATTCATTGGTGCTCCAGATCTATGGAGAATGTCACTATCATTGACCGTTGTGGGGAGTTTCCTAATGTGCCACTTCTAGGCATAAGAGGAGGCATTACCTACAACCCCTCTCTAGCTTTACGACAGTTTGGTTACGCTCTAAGTGATGGTCCACATGACATGTTGATTCAGGGTATTGTGTTTGACTACGACAACGATCTGCAAGGTTACCGTCAGAGGTTCATACGAGCATGGGGAAAAGTGAACAAGGTTGACAGCAAGACTCTGGAGCCTAAGTACACTATTCTTATGGAAGCTTATCTTAGATGGGTGCGATCTCGTGCTCAGACTCTCATGATGCCATATCCTGTTATCCTGCCAGTTACCATGGAACCTGTTGCTGAAGGAGATACTCCTTATACCATCCTTCACCCAGACATGCCTACTGACATGGAAGATTTACAGAGATCCTGGATCCAGTTGAAGGAGCAAAGGGATACCTTCGAGGCTCATTACAAAGCAAGCCAAGAAAGAATCTTGGAACTAACAAAGCAACTTCACGAGGAGCGGAATCTCAACTCATACCTCAACATAAAGAGGAAACGTCCATGGGAGACTTAAAACCCCATTTTTTGTATTCATTTTGATTGTAAGCCCAAGGGGCAAACAAGTTTACTACTAATAAAAGTTTACCTTTTTGTTTGTTTAAGCAAATTTAAATCCTGCGGTCCTTGAAAACATTGCATACACATTCACAAATCATATCATTCCATCACAGGTTTATTGTGTACAGGTATCTTATCTTCTCGCTGTTTATTTCAGCAGAAATGGATCTTGAATAGACAGTCAAAGATCTCCAGGCTCAGAATGCCCGATTCCAAGAGCTGATCCTGAACTTGTCCAAGGGGCAGGATGAATTGAAGACACTGCTGGCTAAGAAAAAGAATCCAGAGGACAACAAAGATGATCAGCTGAAACAACTACAAGCTGAGATGACAGAAATGAGGACCCAGATGAATGACCAGGTGGTTTTTATTCAAAGTTTAGCTCAGGGGCAAGAAGAGCTAAGAACCTTTGTCCATAAACTTCAAAGTAATGGAGTCCGGAATCTAATTATTAATCAACCTCCATTAAAACAAGCTGATTTGGTTGAAAGGAAGAGGAGAATAAAAGAAGGTAAGAAACTGGTTGCCACTGATTATTCTCCAGTTAAAGAAAAAAGACCTGGTAAAGTTAATCCACCTCAACACAAGGGATGTAGAAGACAGTTTATCAAATTCAGCACGCCAATGTCACAAGTTCTGCAATGCTTGTTGGAGATGAAGCTAATTTCCTTGAAAAATCCTCCTCAAAATCCTAAAACTTCCTTTCCTCGCTATAATCCCAAGGCAAGGTGTGGGTATCACTCCAACTGTCCTGGACATGATACTAATAGTTGTTGGACATTGAAGAAAAAGATTCAAGATCTAATTGACGAAGGAATCCTAGAGGTTACTCCAGAAGGTCAAGTTGAGTTCTACTATCGTCCATCAAACACCGAAGCTGCAAGACAAGTTGCCCAAGGTAGCAAGAAAGGAAGCCTACCAATTCCTGTTGAGATATGGGGCACCTTGGGACATCCAAGTGGCAAATTTGATTTTATGGTGATGTATACTGCTCCTCAAAGTTCACAGATTGCAATTGAGGACATTCAGCCAACTGGATGGGACAACATTTGAATTTTCATTTGTAATTTCTTTTCTTTGTTTGAACACTTACTATTATGTTAAACTTTTGTTTTCATTAATGCATTGCATATGTTTGTCTTGAATTAATCCATTCGTTCCACTATATTTTGAATTATACTTCTTATTTCAATCTTGTGATATTTAACTCCTGATAAAGCTATAAGCCTGTAGAGGGAGGATGTCGAAAACAATACCATAATGTTATGCAGTATGCTTTTGAACAGACTATGCTGACGATGTACAGGCATTGTTTCAATTCCTAAACAGTGGAGATATAAGGAAGTTAATCCCTAGTCAACCCTTTTGAGCCTATGAAGTAGGAGTTTTTATTCTCGCACAAATCAAAACCCTTATTCATAACCCGGGGCAGGGTAGTTACTCGGTTAACTCAAATATGCCAATTATTTGTGTTGTACACAACTAATGATGGTTATCTGTAATCATGAAACCTGACAGTCAATATCCAGCAAAAGAACAGTCTTGCTAAGTCAAAACCTATGAAGAAGACTTAGTAAAACATTAGGACATCCCGCTGACTGTAACCTTGAAATAAGCAGTTCAGGCAAAAAGAAGGGATAATAAAGTCAAAAGAAGAAAAAAAAGAGAGGTCACTATGAATCCTCAACAAAGAAAGATGACTGAATGTTCAAATAAATTTTTGGTGGCTGAACCATCACAAATATCAGTGTTACAATACCAAACTTCTTTGGAACTTCAATGCATAAGTTAACTGAGCATAGGACTGAAGAACATCATGGAGATTGGGTTGGGTACAAATAAAATTTGAGCCTATATCCTTTGTTTCTTAAACCATGAACCAGGCCACATTACAACCATTTAAAAGTCCTAACTGAAGCCTGGTTAGTTCGAAAGCGTACTGCTACGAAAAGGTATCCTGACACCTTTAGGGCTTGTTATAAAACTTGAGTTAATATCACAGTTTTCTAAAAAAAAAAAAAATTTAAATAATTCTGTTTCAAAACTTCAAGACAGACATAAGCATTGCATTTTTGAATATATTTGTTTGCATATACCTGAGTGTTTGACAAATGGAGAAACTTACAGGATGAATGTTCAATGAACCAAAGTCCTTCCGATAAACAAAGTTGCTTCCTGGATCAAAGTCCATGTATACAAAGGGGCATAGTCATTATCTCCCAATCAAGGGGGCAGACCATGATATTGCTTAACTCATGTGGGGCAATCAGGACAGGATTCAGTTATGTTTAAGTATCCAGGGGAAGATCTCCACATCTGTCTAAATTACCGAGGGTAACATTACAAAGTTCATAATGCCAGGGGCACAGTCACTGTTTCCTGTAAACACCCCAAATTTGCCCTCACCCATTCACACCATGGCTTGTGATCATTTCATAGGCATAAACACAATCATATCACCTCATATTACCTTTTTGGTTCATTGCATAGCTTCTAAGTCATCTGCACCTAGGGTTTGTGATCTGAGCAATCCAAGGGCATCTTGAGCCACTCCAAAGGTCACCAATCACTTCAAAGGGATCCATATGTGTTCAAGTATCATATTACATCTTCTCAAAGACAAAGATTCCAAAGAATCACAAGAACTGGGATTGGTATGGATGCAGAGCCAAGTTTGACTGCACAGTTGACCTAAAATTAGGGTTTTGGTTTCAGAGGCCATAACTCATAATTTTTTGGTCATTCTTGTTTCCATTGGTCTCTTTATGGTATAGGGAGTATGCATATCAATTTTCATGAAGAAATTCCATGGGGAAGTCATCTGATCAAGAGTTGACTTTTCAGACAAGTCAGTGCAAAATCAGGGCATCTGAGGCCCCCAATGACCCAACCAATGGGCATCCTTCATCATTTTGAGTGTATATGATCTTTATTTGATCATGGAAGAAGGTTGAAGTTCACAAAAATCAAGAATTGGGAGTTTTTGCAAATGTTGACTTTTTGGGCATAGTTGACTTTTCAAGAATGTGTCATTTTAGGTCATTTTTCAAGCCTTGATTCTTGATCCAAAAATGCTTCAAATGGAAAAACTTTGGTCATGAAAGTTGTAGAATACATCTTTCCCTTTTCAAAAAGTACAAGAACATGATCAAATTCTTCTTGGATCAAAAGTTATGGTGTGACAAAGTTGGCAAAAATCATTGATTTTCAAGACATGCTTCAAATGTGAATTTTGCAAAATCATGAACCAAGGTTGTTTGTAACCTCTAGTTGACATCAAACCATGACACAAACATTCTATGTGACCTAAAAATCAGAATTGGACCAAAGATCACATGTTTATGGTTTGTGTAACAAGGCATTTTTTTTCATGAAGTTTCAAAAGGTAACAACTTGCAAAACCACTCATCACACTTCCTACCACTTGCAACCTTGGATGCTGAGTTCTGCTAGCCTTTCCCCTCACCCTTGCTGCGCAGCCCCATGCTTTGTACTAGCCTAGAACCAAGCCATACCTCTCTTACACAAAAAGTGGACTTTTGGCAAAAGCAAACTTACCAATCAATAGAGGCCATGTCAAATCATCTGACCTATAGGATTAAAATATACTATCCAAATGCAGGCCATAACACTCAAGAAGAAAGGCTGAAACAACACACAACAACACATACACAAAAACACCTCACTTTGCAAAACTCTTCGAATCTGCCTCCACAAACTTCAAACATCCAAACCATTTTCACCAATCATCTTACCATGTTCCATTGAGTAGAAACCAGCAAAGAACCAAGCCTGAAACAAGCCATAACACCATTTCACCATTTTCACTCCAACTTGCAGTTTCTTTCGAAACTCATTCCACAGTTCACAAACACTCAAACCAACTCCACAAACCTTCTCCACTCATCATCTGGACCACAAAGAACCCCTCACCCTTGCCAAAAACAGCCTGAATCACCATTGCCATTTTCAACTGAGCTTGAGCAGAAGCTGTTCAAACTCTTCATCCAGCCAACATAAATTTCTCCTGAGCATTCAAGCATCACCAGGGGGTCAAGTGGAGTGGATTTCACAAGGAGGGGAGGCCTGAAAGTTGCTGGAGTGAAAGCTTCGAATCTCAGGTAGCTCAAGAAATATTTTTCCAGAAATCATTTTTTATGTTCTAAACTTGTTCTCCATGCTTCACTGAATATCCTGATGCTTTTAGTTTTGGAAATGGTGATGAAATGAGAATTTAATTGATCTCTGAAACTCTGTGACCTAAAATTTGTTTTGCTCGATTCATGAGTTCAGGGAAGAATAAATTTGTTTTGATTGGGGGTTTTGGTTCGTGAGTGAGTGGGAATCATTTCCATGTTTTTAGATTTTGTTTTAGTTAGGTTTTAAGAGTTTTGGAGATTCTCAGGGAGGGTGCTGGCCGGAGAAGACGACCGGAAGTCTTCTCCGGCAGCCTGAAAGTCATTAACTGCTAATTAGGGTTAGGGCACCAGTTTTGAATGTGAGCCATTGGATTGTGTTTCCCGCGCGTGAATGGAAGGCCTGGATCATTTCATTAAGATTTAATTATGAATTATTATTTATTTAATCAGGATTAAGCTGGTTTGAACCTGGGCCGTCCAGATGCGCGCCCAGTCAACCCCTTTGAGCCCAGAAGCAATCTCAACCCTCCATTCTGATTACTTTCCTTTTATTTAATTTATTTTCATTTTCTTTTTCATTTAACTTGCATATTTAATTTAAAATAGTAAAAATTGCTTAAAAATTATGAAACTTTTTCTCATGAGTTTTAATAATTTTTATGACACAAAAATATTTTTGTTTTTATTTTTATCATTAAAAAAGTATTTTTAAATATTTAAAGGATTATTTTTAATTGATTAATGGAAATTAATTTATTAAAAATACTTTTAGGTATTTAAAAATCACCAAAAAATTCATGAAATGTTCTAAGACATTTAGAAACATTGTCCAACCTTCAAACCAAATTTCTTTTTTGATCTTGATGCATTTTGAGAATTTTTCATTGAATTAAAATCATTTTTGTGCATTATTTTGATCCTAAGTTCAAAAAATCATTTCTGCCTATCCATGAAGAGTTGGACATTGATTCTTCTTGCATTGCATTGTGTTTAACATGTAGTTTTTGAGATAAAATGGCCATGATTTGATCTTGCATTTTTCATTTGTTTGGCATTTCTTTTGTTTAGGAACCCTAAAAACCCTAATGACTTGTAAAAATCATAACTTGAGATTGGTTAAGAGTTGAGACCTCTCCTTTGGGCATTGGTTTAGTATAGGATTAGGGGTCCTTTGTGTGGCATTTTCAATTTTTTGTAATGTTGTTTGCTTCTGATTTTGGTTTGTGTTTGATGTTTGATTCATAAACCCTAATTTGGGCTTCCATATGCATCCATCTTGCATTCTCTTGCATAACATGACTTGCCATGACATTTCAAGCATCCATTTGATCCATTTGACATCATAAGACATATTGGAAGCATGTTTGATCATTGCATCATGTATTTTCCATGTTGTATGTCATTTGCACTTCATAACTTTTCATGTATGTTCATGCTTCCTAAGCTGCTTCTCTTGCATTCATAAGCTTGTATGATCATTTCCATGTGTTGCCTCAGGTTTGTAGCATCTCATAGCATCATCACCATCATCAATATGCTTCTGGTTTTGTTTCTCATCATGTCATCTCATCCCATTTTGCATTGCATTGCATTTCTTTTCTAACATTTCAGGTGGTAAGTGAATTTGAGAAGTGAATTTGCCTTCACTTCTCATAGCTTTTCTTTTCATCTCTCTTGCATCCATTGCTGCATTTTTATATGTGATTGAGTTTGAGCTTGCTCATTCTTGTTCCTCCCACTTTCTCTCTTCAAGTGACTTGACTTCTTGAAAGAAGCAAGTTGCTTTGCTTCTCTTGATCCTTTCATCTGCTTCTTGGTGGTTCCATTGAAGATTTCTCTTGTAAACCTCACAAACCTTAGGGACAACCAAGCATGACAATGATTAGGGTTTTGACTAGTCTCCCCACTTAGTTTTTCCTTTGTGTCTCTCTTGAGTCTTCTCTTCTCATCTCATAACCAGGGACTAAACCCTAAAGGCTTTAAGGCTTTGTGATTAAGCTTATGCCTGCATCCTTCTCTTAGGATGGAGTGTATAACTTTAATCCTAAGTGTTAAACCCTTAATGTGTTTAAATCTCTTAATCAATCCATCTAATAATCACCAAGACATCACACTTGTAACTTGGGCCTTGCATTAGGGTTCTAATTCTTCCTTAACTGGTTAAGAAGGACTAACCCTCGTGTTAATGGACAAGTCCCCCTCAAGTTGTCTTACAAACCCTAAAAAACACTTCATCATCATACCATTAAATAAAATCCACTTAATCAAAGGTTTGTTTTGTCATGAGTTTAATCCCTAATCATGGATTAAGTTGAGGAGTTCTCCTCAGCTTAAACATTCTCATCTACTATCCTTCTATTAGGATGGTGTAATGAGTCTGTTTAATCTTTGATTATGGCTTAACCTCATTACTCAACACTAAACAAAAACACCAAAAACATCTAAATAATCACAAGTAGGTTAATGATCTTAATCCTACACCAAAGGTGATTAAGTGTGAGAATCTGACTTCACACTTAAGGTAGTTCTCATTACCCCTAATCAGAGGGATGATGTGATGAGTTTACCAAATCCATTGGTTTAGGCTTAAGCTCATTAACTTATGACAAACTTCAAAAAAACAATAAAAGACTGAAAACACAAAACAAACAATAATCGTCTCCTTCGGGATTCTTTTCTCATCACCTTCACTCATAAACGAGAACTTGCTTCTTCCGTCTAATGCAAGACAGTTTGCATCTGTGCCAGACAGATCATACACTTGAGCATAGGCAAGTAAGCAGTTCACAAGTCAACTCATCTTTCAGTCTCTCTGGGTCGAACTACGGTGTTCTGACTTCCTCATTGCACGAGAGGATACGTAGGCATAACTTAACAGTTATCGAACAAAAGTCTCTGTATATTCCCCCTTCTTTCAGTTTCATTCTTTTAAGCCTCATGATCTTGAGCATTTCACTCTTATCCTTACACTGGCACTGTATATATCACACTTCACTTCTCTTACACTGACACCTGTACATCTTTCTTCCAGCTCTTTATACACAAATTGCACTGACACTACCCCTTTACAACACAAATCTTTTAAGCGTGGATCCCGTCGAGTACGGCGGACAATCTGGGTGCTAATACCTTCCCAGGTTGTAACCAACCCCCTTTCTCAGTCTCTCTGGTTCGCAACCGTCTTATCCATCTTTTCCTAGGTCTATGCAGCATTACCTTTCCTCCGGGATAAAAATGCCTAGCTGGCGACTCTTTTCTTTTTCCAGTGAGTTCACTGCTGTGTGTTCTCATTGTCCCTTTCGCCGACCGTTCGCGTCTGTACCTTTATTTGGGCCATTCACCATTTATCGGGAGCGACATTTCCCAGTCAAGGGGCATACCAACTTACTGTTCAATTCATTTGGGGCAATCAGGTCCAGATTCAACAATGCTTAATAGTCAGAAGCAGCTCTCCTCATATATGTGAATTTCATGATGTCAGGGGCATATTATTGTGAGGCACTCTGTTTATTTCTCTTACATTCAGATACTTCCATTATGGTATAATTCAGCCTCAACCAAGGGGCAATGCTTCCTCTTCAAATCTAATGCCCGGAGCGTATATGGTCCATCACAATTTGAAGACACATTCCTCTCATTGTATTACCTTGATATTGGATTCTCAGCTTAAACCATGATGAAAATTAATTGTCTACGCCAGTAGTATCAGATGGTGTCAGTATCACAGATCCAGCTATGAGGATTTCTGGGAAGGTATTCAGGAAAGTTAAAAATTTCAAGAGCTCCAAATCCAATTGGTTATACGCTCTCGAAGTTGAAACGATTCTGTTTTCAAGTTCAGCTTTACTTTTCCCTCTGAATCCAGATTTACTTTTACCCTAAGCGAAACATCCATTGGTTGTGTTTGAAATGCATAGATGCTGAATATGATTGATGTTTACCAGAAATGCATGAAAATGCAGTAATAGTATTTACTAAGGACGAACGAGGAAGGGATTTCAACGAAGCTTTGCCGGTTCATTCCCACAAGACAGCTACAAGTCCCCCGGTAGGGCAAATCCATCTTCATAAGTACTTCGAGTCACATCTCCCCTGGAATTTATATCCATCTCTTTTATCCTCATACGGATAGTCGGGAATTTATTTTTCCAATAGGAGCACGATGAACGAAGACAGGAGGTTATGTATACCTTACTATCAAACGAAGACGGGAAGTTATGAGTACTACATTATTAAAAGGGGAACGAGTTCCTCATATTCTCCAACAACAAATCGGGATTTATTTTCCCTGGCCAGCAGTTGTTATACGAAGATATCCAGATGCTTCAGGCTGCATGATTCATACATACATCATTTACATCATATCATAAATATACATAAATACATAATACATTACCTAAGTGCATCATATTATACATACATAATACATGAACTAATATTATCTTGCAGAATATTATAATCTTGTCTTTCAGGATTAATTCTCCAGCAGACAAATTTCATCAACAACTTGTGACCTTGGGCCGTTGTTTATCTTCCCAAAGGTTACCTTATTACCTCAGGACGTTGTTATCCTCCTAAAAGAATATCATGACTATTGGGCCGTTGTTTATCCTCCTGAAAGCATATTATCTCCTCGGGACGTTGTTTATCTTCTTGAAAGCTATCATCACTTCCTCAGGACGTTGTTTATCCTCCTGAAAGCATATTATTACCTAGGGACGTTGTTTATCTTCCCAAAGGTTACATTATTTCCTCAGGACGTTGTTTATCCTCCTGAAAGCATATTATCTCCTCGAGACGTTGTTTATCTTCCTGAAAGCTATCATCACTTCCTCAGGACGTTGTTTATCCTCCTGAAAGCATATTATTACCTAGGGCCGTTGTTTATCTCCCCAAAAGTTATCATTTCCTCAGGATGTTGTTTATCCTCCTGAAAGCTTCTTATACCTCAGGACGTTGTTTATCTTCCTGAAAGCTATCATTATATCTTCATATTTTGGACTGCTTTATCCTCCAAGAAATGTATCTGAAGAACTTTTCTCCAAGTGGCATCTTTAAGCCCACTCAAGCATATTTAACTAGTCATCATTATCACTCTATGCACCGGTGAGTGCAAATTTTTGGGCTTTTGTGTTCAATCCCCTTCAACCTTCCAGGTCACGACTGGCACATATACCAATCTAACCCCTCAGGTTTCAGAAAATTGAACAGGGGCAGCTGTTGCACCCCAAAATATGCCCTCACAATACAAGACTTTGTGTGCTAAGAAGGTTCACAAGGTTCACAAGACCTTTCATGAGGTTCATGAAGTTTAAAAGACACTTTATGAGATTCACAAGGTTCACAAGGTTCACAATACTTACAAGACCTCCCATGAAGTTCACAAGACATTTTATGAGGTTCACAATACTTACAAGACCTCCCATGAGGTTCACAAGACATTTTATGAGGTTCACAAGGTTTACAAGACTTCCCATGAAGTTCACAAGGTTCACAAGACATCTTATGATGGTTCACAAGGTTCACAAAGTTCACAATTGGTCAGAAGTTTGACAATTCCCTCAGACAAGGCATTCTCCTAAGCAGTGCATCCAAAACTAGGGTTTTGACTTTAATCAGGCTAAATGGACTTCCAAGACTTCAAGTGAGATTCATAACATCTTATATGTGTTTAATAACCCCCATGACAAGTTTCAAGACTTTTCTCAAAGGTTTGCTCAGTCAAATGATCAGATAAATCAAAATCAGTCAAAGCAGTTAAAAAGTCAAACTGAGGTCAACTGTGGTCAAACCAAAGTCAAACTTCATGATTTTTTGCCAACATCAAGTATATGAAGTAAAATTCATCATTTGATCAAGGGTTGATCATGATTCATCAAGAAGATTTCAGATCATCAAGAATCAGAGGTTTCTAAATTAGGGTTTCCTCAAGAAACGTCAACTGAACTTTGACCAGCCATAACTTTCACATTCTTCATCACCAATTTTCCATCCAAAGCTAATTTTGAAGGAAATTTAATTCTCTACAACTTTGTGTCTCACAAGCCAAGCCCAAAAATGCTTCATTTGGAAGGTATGAGCTAAGACATTATAGGTCCTTTTGAAAGTCAACAAAAAGTCAACAACTTCAAAAGGGCATAACTTGAGAATGGTAAATGATATGGACATGAAACCAGTGGGGTTGGTTAGAGGACTCTTCAAGCTTTCCAAAATGTCCAAGAACACCCTCATAGCTTTAAAATTGAAGGATTTGTGCCCTTGCAAAGTTGGGAAATTTTAGGGAAGTTTATGAAGCAAATAAGGCCTAAAATCAAATTTTTGCTAAATGAGCCCACCAAATTGCCATCCCATCTTTATGAAAACACCAAGCACGACCCAACCCACTTGTTTTCTGAATTTTTTATTTTTTATTTTATATTTATTTGAGTTTTATTCATTAAAATATCATTTAAATTAAAATTAAATATAAAAATTAAATATTTGAATCCAATCTTTGCTTTGGGATCAAATATTTGACCTTTAAAGATGATTGATACTTTACAAATTCGTGCAAGACCAAACCAACAAGAAAATATTTGATTTTTGTGACATTTATGACAATGGAATTCCTTCACACTCAAGGCATCCAAAGAAGCCCACAAATCCAAAATTCCTTGACCTAATTCAGTCCACTATAAGTATACAACATGAAGCAATACACTAGACACGAAAATTCTGCCTCAAACCATAGTTTCAAAGTTTCAAAATTCACAAAAAAAACTCCAATTCGGATTCTTGCATAGAGGCCATATCAGAAGATTTTGAAGGTTGCAATGCATTCTATGATGCTTATTGAATGTATTTGGATCATTTTCATCATTCAAAACATCACATGGACCTTTAATCGAATCCTTATATTCCATTAAACTTTGATTTTTCGATTTATCATGATTATGCCTTCTAAATTGTTTTTGACTGTTGATTATTGTTTAGAATGGTACTTAGATTGATTCTGGACGTTGTATTGTGAAATTCGAAGCCGCAACCATCATATGCCATAGTTAGGGTTCATAAGTTTGGAATTGGGGACATTGGGTTACAGGCGATTTCATCTCAAATTAATGGGATAATTGGACTTTAGATGTTTCATATGATTGATTTTTGTTGTTGGAATGAATTTATTTCATGTTTAGCAGGGTTTTCGATTCGTAGGTTTTATAGTGACAGTCAAAATCCGTCACTAAAGCTCCTAGTGACGGACGAGCCGTAGGTAAAAGCTAAAACGACGGACAGAGGAAGAAGATGACCATGCGCGCGAAAATCTTATTTGAATTTGATACAGGGCTTAAAACGAATTTGTTTATGTTATATGTCAACTAGCGCGTTTGGTTCAGTTGGTTTGTATGTCTTGCTGGTAAACGAATGGTCCTGGGTTCAAACCATCCCCAGGCCATTTTGTTTTGTTTTATTTTCCATGATTTTTTGTAGGTAAACAACAAAACGCATCGCTACTCATTCTCTAACACCAACGCGCGCCTGGCCTGGTGGTTGTGCTATTGGTCCAAGACGCATGAAGCCTAGGGCCTGGGTTCAAATCCCAGCCCCAGGTATGTTTTCTTTTCTTTTATCTTTTTCTATATTTTTATAATTAAGCTTAAATAATTCTTTAAAAAACGTTAAAATAAATATCTAAATTATTTGTTATATTGAAAATTCATTATTTTCTAAATCAAAATTTTATTTTTTTAAAATTTAATTGTATATATTGTATGTTCATATTATTTAAATATATATATAATTTATAAATAAATTAATTTATTTTGTACATTAATAAGAAAAACCCTAAAATATTTTTACAAACCCTAATTTTCTTTTATTCAAAACTTAATCCTATTTTATTTAATCATGTACATATTTTTATTTAATATAATTAAATTTTGTAAATATAATTATAATTAACCCTATTTTTATAATATGTAAATATTCTTTAAGTTGTTCATGTTTTTTAATTTTGTATATAAATAATTCTTAATATATGTTTAGAAATAATTAAATCTATGCTAATTTAATTTTGTAATTATAATTTTCATAATATGTTTATAATTAATTTAGCTTTTATAATGTGCATATAACTTAAAACTTTATAATAATTAATATAATTGTTCATATTTTCTTATTAATTTTAAATAATTGTTTATATAAAAATTTGATCTTTTAATTATTATAATATTTTGCTTATTTCATTATTATTATTATTAATTATGTTTATATGATATTTTATTATTACTAACCACATTGTGATTATTTTTATTATTATTATTTCACTAACCCAATTATTATTATTATTTAATATTTTGCTTATTTATTTAAATTGCTTTTATTATTATTATGTAATTGTTCCTTGGTGTAATATTTAATAATAATGTGTATTATTTATTTTTTTATGCTATGGTTAGTAAATAGGGAGTGTAAAAGCATGTTTGTATATTTAAAATTAATTTAGATCATTTTAATTAAAAGATAAATATTAAAATTGTACACTCACACACGTAAGTCGATCTTTGATCGCCATCTCACTTCCTTAGGGATACCTCTCATGTTGCCTATTCAAAAAAGGTCAAGTAGGGTGTATAAAGCAAGGTCCCTCAAATTCACATCATCTAGTCCCTTAACAGATAAAAGATCAAGTCCCTTTTGAATGTTGCCTTCGTAATGATCTTGTCCCTTTCGAATAAAGATGATAGTCCCTTCAAAATTGCTTATACACCCCACAGTTGCCTAAATAAACAGATGACCCTTTACTTTTCCTCCACATCCAAGGTAATGACTACCTATTCCTTAATAATAGGGATAGTCTTACCATTTAAAGGATTCAAGAACAGAAAAGACTTAAACTTAGGGTAGGTTCCTCTTAGATACTTGCTCACTCTTCAAAACATTTCAAACACTTCACACATTTTCAAACAAATTTTCAAAACAAAGGTTTTATACGCATCCGTACATGGATCATTATAAAATACTTAAGAAAATTTCTATTCACACACCTCACATTTCAAAAACATTTTAAAGTGAGCTAAGTAACTAAGAGCCCATGGATAACCATGGATGTAAAGGGTGCTAACACCTTCCCTTTACATAACCTACCCCCCGGACCCAAAAATCTTTTAAAAGGTCTTTCCTGTTCTTTTATGCCTTTCCTTTGGATAAAATAAAAGTCGGTGGCGACTCTTGCTATCCGCAACATAACTAAAGTCAGTTCTTCCACCGTGTTACATAACCCTATTCAAAATACCGCACCTCCGAGACAACAAGGTTACCAAGCCCCAAGAACAAATCAACCTATGCAACCTGTACCACCAAGTCTGAGCCTTGAGGAAATTGTAAAAAAATTTATCACCGCTCAAACACAACAAAACAATAAGTTCATGAACCAAAACGTCCATGTTAACGAACTAATTACCCAGTTAGGAACCAAGGTTGATCAAATCATTACTCATAATAAGATGCTTGAAACCCAGATCTCTCAGGTAGCTTTAAACTAAGCCCCTCAGACTACACCTGGAGGACAGTTCCCTGGACAACCTCAACAAAACCCGAAAGGGCAAGCTAATGCCATTACTCTACGAAGTGGAACCGCTTATAAGGAACCTTTGAACCCTAGATTAAGTGAGCCCGAAACTTCTAAGAGGAATAAGGAAAAGGAACCAGAGGAGTCTGAAACCCCGGAAAGTCAAGAAAAAGGAGAAGAACCTAAAAATAAAACCTATGTACCACCACCGCCATACAAACCACCAATACCTTACCCTCAAAGATTAAAGAAAACCCAAATTGATAATCAATATCAAAAATTCGTCAAGGTTATAGAAAAACTTCACGTAGAAATCCCCTTTACAGAAGCCATCACCCAAATACCTTCTTACGCTAAGTTTCTCAAAGACATACTTACAAATAAACGTAGACTTGAAGATCCGAAACCCGTGGAATGTAATTCTATTTCCGAAAATAGGTTAGCAAAGAAAGATAAAGATCCCGGAAATTTTTCCATTCCTTGCATTTTGGGGAATCATGTCATCGAAAAAGCTTTTCTAGACTTAGGAGCTAGTGTGAGCTTAATGCCTTTAGCAGTTTGTGAGAGATTAAACTTAGGAGAATTACAACCTACTAAGATGTCACTTCAATTAGCCGATAGATCCGTTAAATACCCTATAGGCATACTTGAAGACGTCCCTGTTAGGATAGTGTCGCTCCCACCAAATGACACCGGGTCAAGAGGGGTACAAACGCGAACGGTCGGCGAAAAGGAGAGAGTACACACAAGGGTGAACTCAGAAAACAAGAGTCGCCAGCTAGGCATTTTTATCCCGGAGGAAAGGTAATGCTGCATAGACCAGAGAAAAAGATGGATAAGACGGTTGCGAACCAGAGAGACTGAGAAAGGGGGTTGGTTACAACCTGGGAAGGTATTAGCACCCAGATTGTCCGTCGTACCCGACGGGATCCACGCTTAAAAGATTTGTGTTCTAAAGGGGTAGTGTCAGTGCAATTTGTGTATCAAAGCTGGAAAGAATTCAAGTGTCAGTGTAAAAGAAAAGTGAAGTGTATAAAATAAGTGTTAGTGTAAGAATAAGAGTATAATGCTCATGACTATGAGGCTTAAAAGAATAAAGTTGGAAGAGGGGGAATATACAGAGACTTTTGTTCGATAACTGTTAAGTTATGCCTACGTATCCTCTCGTGCAATGAGGAAGTCAGAACACCGTAGTTCGACCCAAAGAATATGAAAGGTAAATTGACTTGTGAACTTCTTACTTGTCTATGCTCAAGTGTATGCCCTGTCTGGATCAGGTGCAAACTGTCTTGCATTAGACGGAAGAAGCGAGTTCTCGTTTGTGAGTGAATGAGATGAGAAAAGAATCCCGGAGGAGACGATTATTGTTTGTTTTTGTGTTTTCAATCTTTTATTGCTTTTGAGGTTTGTCATAAGTTAATGAGCTTAAGCCTAAACCAATGGGTTAGTAAACTCTTCACATCTTCCCTCTGATTAGGGGTAAGGAGAATACCTTAAGTATGAAGTAAGCACCTCACACTTAATCACCATGATGTAGGATTAAGATCATTAACCTACTTGTATTTACTTAGATGTTTTTGGTGTTTTTGTTTAGTGTTAAGTAATGAGTTTAAGCCATAATCAAGGATTAAACAGACTCATTACACCATCCTAATAGAAGGATAATAGATGAGAACATTTAAGCTGAGGAAGACTCCTCAACTTAATCCATGATTACGGATTAACCTCATGACAAAACAAAGCCTTTATTAAATGGATTGTAGTTAATGGTGATATGAAGAAGTGATTTTTATGGTTTGTAAGACAACTTGAGGGGGACTTGTCCATTAACACTAGGGTTAGTCCTTCTTAACCAATTAAGGAAGAATTAGAACCCTAATGCAAGGCCCAAGTTACAAGCTTGATGTCTTAGTGATTATTAAGTGGATTGATTAAAGGATTTAAACACATTAAGGGTTTAACACTTAGGATTAAAGTTATACACTCCATCCTAATAGAAGGATGTAGGCATAAGCTTAATCACAAAGCCTTAAAACCTTTAGGGTTTAGTCCTTGATTATGAGATGAGAGGAGAAGACACAAAGATGACACAAGGGTAAAACTAATGGGGGACTAATCAAACCCTAATTTTTATCATGCTTGGTTGTTCCTAGGGTTAATGAGGTTTAAGAGAGAAAGATCTTCAAAGAGCCACTGTCGCTCCCACCAAAATGACACCCAGGTCAGAAGGGGTACAAATGCGAACGGTCGGCGAAAGAGAGAAGGAAATGAATAGAGTCGCCAACTAGGCATTTTTTATCCCGAAGGAAAGGTAATGCTGCATAAACCTAGAAAAAAGATGGATAAGACTGTTGCGAACCAGAGAGACTGAGAAAGGGGGTTGGTTACAACCTGGGAAGGTATTAGCACCCAGATTGTCCGTCGTACTCGACGGGATCCACGCTTAAAAGATTTGTGTTTTAAAGGGGGTAGTGTCAGTGTTATTTGTGTATCAAAGCTGGAAAGAATGCAAGTGTCAGTGTAAAAGAAGTTTGAAGTGTATAAGTGAAGTGTCAGTGTAAGAACAAGAATGAAATGCTCAGGACCATGAGGCTTAAAGAATAAGGCTGGAAAGAGGGGGAATATACAGATACTTTTGTTCGATAACTGTTAAGTTATGCCTACGTATCCTCCCGTGCAATGAGGAAGTCAGAACACCGTAGTTCGACCCAAAGAGACTGAAAGATAAATTGACTTGTGAACTGCGTACTTGTCTATGCTCAAGTGTATGACCTGTCTGGCTCGGGTGCAAACTGTCTTGCATTAGACGGAAGAAGCAAGTTCTCGTTTGTGAGTGAAGGTGATGAGAAAAGAATCCCGGAGGAGACGATTATTGTTTGTTTTTGTGCTTTCAGTCTTTTATTGCTTTTTGGAGTTTTTCATAAGTTAATGATCTTAAGCCTAAACCAAGGGTTAGTAAACTCATCACATCCTCCCTCTGATTAGGGGTAATGAGAATACCTTAAGTATGAAGTAAGTACCTCACACTTAATCACCATGATGTAGGATTAAGATCATTAACCTACTTGCATTTATTTAGATGTTTTTGTTGTTTTTGTTTAGTGTTAAGTAATGCGTTTAAGCCATAATCAAGGATTTAATGGACCCATTACACCATCCTAATAGAAGGATAATAGATGAGAACATTTAAGCTGAGAAAGGCTCCTCAACTTAATCCATGATTAGGGATTAACCTCATGACAAAACAAAACCTTTATTAAAGTGGATTTTAGTTAATGGTAAGATGAAGAAGTGATTTTTATGGTTTGTAAGACAGCTTGAGGGGGACTTGTCCATTAACACTAGGGTTAGTCCTTCTTAACCAATTAAGGAAGAATTAGAACCCTAATGCAAGGCCCAAGTTACAAGCTTGATGTCTTGATGATTATTAAGTGGATTGATTAAAGGATTTAAACACATTAAGGGTTTAACACTTAGGATTAAAGTTATACACTCCATCCTAATAGAAGGATGCAGGCATAAGCTTAATCACAAAGCCTTAAAGCCTTTAGGGTTTAGTCCCTGATTATGAGATGAGATGAGAAGACACAAAGATGACTCAAAGGTAAAACTAAATGGGGGACTAATCAAACCTTAATTTTTATCATACTTGGTTATTCCTAGGGTTTATGAGGTTTGCAAGAAGATCTCCAGAGAAACCACCAGGAAGGAAACAGATGAAAGGAGCAAGAAGCAAAGAGAAGCAAAACAACTTGCTTCACTTAAGAAGACAAGTTGCTTGAAGAAAGAAAGTAAGATGAACATGAATGAGCAAGCTCACTCTAATACACATACAAAATTCAGAAATGATGCAAGAGAGATGAGAAGAGATTGTGATAAGTGAAGGAAAATTCACTTCTCAAAGCAACTTACCACCTGAAAAGTTAGCCAAAAGAAATGAAATGCAATGCAAATGAGATGAAATGTCATGATGAAAACCAAAGTCAGAAGCATTTACAGGATGTTAATGATGCTAAGAGATGATGCAAACATAAGGCAAGACATGAGAATGATCATACAAGGCAATGGATGCAGATGAGGTATGCTTTGAACCATGAAAGTTCAAGAAAAGTTATGAAATGCAATAGACATATAACATGGCAAATGAAATATGCAATGATCAAACATGATTCTAATATGTCCTAATATGTATTATGAATCATGTGGATGCACAAAATGTCATGGAAAGTCATTGGATGCAAGCAAATGAAAGATGGATGCAAAGGAAAGCACAAATTAGGGTTTATGATCAACACACAAAGCAAAATTCAAAATCAGAAGCATATGGCATGATAAAAAATTGAAAATGCAATCAAAGATACCCTAAACCTATACAAGCTCACTTCCCAAAGGAGGGGATTCAACTCTTAACCTAGTGCAAGTCATGAATTTCCTAAGTTGGCTAGGGTTTTAAGGTACCTCATCAAGAAAAATACAAAACAAATTGAAAATGCAAGATCAATTCAAACCAATTTTATCCTATAAACTACATGCTATGTGGGGTGAAATTCAAGAAGAACCATTATCAAACTCTCAAGGGTTAGGCAGAATGAATTTTTCAAAGTTTGAACCAAAATATTGCCTTAAAATGAATTTAATTCCAATGAAAATGATCAAAAGGCATCAAGAACAAAAAAGAAATTTGGTTTGAGGGTTTGACAATGTTTCTAAATGTTTCTAAAGGCAATGTGAATTTTTTTGTGATTTTTAAATACCTAAATGCATTTTTAATTAATTAATTTTCATTAACTAATTAAAAATAAACATTTAAATAATTTAAAAATGATTTTTTATG
Organism: Lathyrus aphaca; assembly: GCA_963966055.1. NCBI lineage: Eukaryota > Viridiplantae > Streptophyta > Magnoliopsida > Fabales > Fabaceae > Lathyrus > Lathyrus aphaca. Next base: position 734,329,942 of record OZ014519.1, on the reverse strand, counting down.
CAAAAAAAAAAAAAAATTGGGTTTTAAAAATTAATGAAATCTTTGACAAAAATTTTCATAATTTTTAAATGATTTTTGCTATTTTAAATAATTCGTACAAAATAAATCAAAAGAAAATGAAATGAAATTAAATAAAATGAAAAGTATGCACAATCCAAGGCTGAGATTCAAAGCTGGGAGTCAATGGTTGACTGCGCGCGCTATCCTACGACTGGCATTTAAACTGACTGGATTTAACTAAACCTGATTAATTAAATTAATAAATTAAGATTAGGGTTAAGTGAAACCATCCTGGCCATTCAAACACGCGGGAGTCAACAAAAGTCAGCCAGATCCAGGGTCTACATTCAAACTTTGCCCTAAACGTGACTAATGTCTTAATGACTTTCAGGTGGCCGGAAATGACCTCCGGCCACACCTCCCCTGAGAAATTGCTAACTTCTTCCCTAGGCCACTAAAACTTAATCTCTTTGCCCAGAATCCAACCCCATACATCATACAACAAGAATCATCAATCAAAACACATTTATTTTTCGTATCAAAGCTGAATCGAATCAAAATGTTTTTAGGTCAAAAAATTTCAGAAGCTTCATACATACTCAATACTTAACCATTTGCAAAACTAAACATATCAGCATGATCAACACATCATATAGATTCATTTAGGAACTTAAAAACAAGTTTCTAGAAAAAAAGTTCTTGAGCTCACCTGAAATGGAGCTTTCAACCCAGGAGCTTTCTAACTGCTTCTTTGCTTCAAAATGGCTCCAATGATCCTCTTGATGAAGCCTTGAAGTTTGGTTGGAGTTTAAAGTGGCTGGTTTGTGAGTTTGATGAAGTTTTGTTCAGTGAGGGGTGAGAATCGTGTTTCTGATTGAGGAGGTTTCAGGGACAAATGAGGCTTGGGAAATGATCAGAGGAACATGTTGAGTGATCCTATGAAGTTTGTTTTTGTGTTTGATGCTTGTGTCATGAGTTTCGAAGGAAAGTGCATAAGAGGGGAGTTTTATGAACTATGGCTTATGTGCTGCTTCAGGCTTGTGTGTGTTATGCTTTGAGTTGCTTTTTGTCCACTTATCACATTGTGATAGGTCTGTGGAGTTGGTGTGGCCTATTCTGATTGGTATGGGCCATTTTGCATAAAGTCCAAGTTAGGTGTACTTGAGGTATGGGCAAGTGGGAGGTTGTGATAGGGGTATGGTTTGGCTCAGCTGAGATCATGGAGTTCTTGTGGATCAGATTTTGTGAGCTGTAACAAGTAAAGGCATGGCTTCATGAGTTTTTGCAAGTTGGTACATCTTTGGCCCCTTTGTGATTACTTGAAGCATAAGTCATGAAAATGGACAAATCTTTGGTGCATTCTGATCTTTAGGCATTGGTTTATGTTTGTGCAAAGGTTAGAAGTCCATTTGAAGTCACAATTTTCCTTGGCAAGAGGTTTTGCAACTTTGCCTCTTTGGTGCAAAACTTGAAATTATGTGATTTTCCTCAACTTTGACAAGCCATATCTTTTGATCCAAAATGAATTAGAATGAGTTCTTGTACTTTTTGAAAAGGGAATGATCCACTCTACAACTTTCATGACCAAAGTTTTCTCATTTGAAGCATTTTTGAATCAATTTGAGGAGGTTGAAAAACTTTCCCAAAATGGCAAGTTTATATTACAAGTCACTTTCCCAAAAAGGCAACTTTGCAAATGGCTTGAAATTTTGCAATTTTGTGAACTTCTAACATCTTCTATGATCAAATAAAGATCATACACATTCAAAATGATGAAGAACACCCTTTGGTTGGGTCATTGGGGGCCTCAGATGCCCTGATTTTACACTGACTTGCTCAAGAAGTCAACCCTTGATCAGATGCCTTCCCCATGGAATTTCTTCATGAAAATTGATATGCATTATCCTTATGACATATAGAGACCAATAGAAACAAGAATGACCAAAAAATTGGGAGTTATGGCCTTTGAAACCAAAACCCTAATTCTAGGTCATATGTGCAGTTAAACCTGGCTCTGCTTCCATGCCTTTCTCAGTTCTTGTGATTTTTTGACTTCCTTGACCTTGTGAGGATATAATATGATGCTTGAACATACATGGACCCCTTTGAAGTGATTGATGACCTTTGGAGTGGCTCAAATAGCTCTTGGATTGCTCAGATCACAAACCCTAGATGCAGATGACTTAGAAGCAATGCAGTGAAGCAAAAAAAAAGAAATATGAGAATGGTATTGTTGAACTTATGCATATGAAAAGATCACAAGCCATGGTGTGAATGGGTGAGGGCAAATTTGGGGTGTTTACAGCCACCAGGAAAGAAGCAGATGAAAGGAGAAAGGAGCAGAGAGAAGCAAGACAACTTGCTTCACTTAAGAAGACAAGTTGCTTGAAGAAAGAAAGTAAGAGATGAACATGAATGAGCAAGCTCACTCTAATACACATACAAAATGCAGCAAAGAAGGTATGAAAGAGATGAAAAGAGATTGTGAGAAATGAAGACAAATTCACTTCTCAAACAACTTACCACCTGAAAAGTTAGCAAAAGAAATGAAATGCAATGAGAATGGGATGAAATGCCATGGTGCAAACCAAAACCAAAACCAGAAGCATGAACATGATGTTAATGATGCTAAGGGATGATGCCAACACAAGACAAGAGATGAGAGTGATCAAACAAGCATAAGAATGCAAATGAAGCATGCCTTGAACCATAAGGATTCATGAATGCTTATGAAATGAAATGAACATATGACATGGCAAAGGAATGATGCAATGATCAATCATGGTTCTAATATGTCCTAATATGTATTATTAATCATGTGGATGCACAAAATGTCATGGCAAGTCATTGAATGCAAGCAAATGAGAAATGGATGCAAAGGAAAGCACCAATTAGGGTTTACATACAACATGCATCACAAAAATCCAAAACCAGAAGCAAATGAAATGACAAAAAATTGAAAATGGGATCAAAGGAACCCTAAACCTATACAAGTTCACTGCCCAAAGGAGGGGATCCAACTCTTAACCTAGTGCAAGTTATGAATTTTCTAAGTCAATTAGGGTTTTAAGGTGCCTCACAAAGAAAAATGCAAAACAAAATGAAAATGGAAAATCAAATCGAACCAATTTTATCCTATAAACTATATGCTATGAAGGATGCAATGCAAGAAGAACCATTATCAAACTCTCAAGGGTTAGGCAGAATGGATTTTTCAAAGTTTGAACCAAAATATTGCCTTAAAATGAATTTAATTCCAACAAAAATTGTCAAAATGCATCAAGAACAAAAAAGAAATTTGGTTTGAGAGTTTGATAATGTTTCTAAATGTTTTGAAATGCAATGTGAATTTTTTTGTGATTTTTAAATACCTAAATGTATTTTTAATTAATTAATTTTCATTAACTAATTAAAAATAAACATTTAAATGATTTAAAAATAATTTTTAATGCAAAAAATAAAAATAAAAATATTTTTGGGTTCTTGAAATTAATGAAATATTTGACAAAAATTTTTCAGAATTTTTAAATATGATTGGTTAATTTTAATAATTCGTGGAAATAAAATGCAAAACAAATAAAATTAAAATGAATTTAAAAGAAAAAAGAGAAAGTCAGCTAATCTGAGGGCTGAGATTCAAATTCAAGGAGGCGGGAGTTGACTGCGCGCGCGAACGAACGGCCAGAATTTAAACTTGCCTAATTATGTCATTAGCCCTAATCACTTTCAGATGACCGGAACAATGTTCCGGTCATCTTCTCCGGCAAGCCATTTTTTCTATCTCACACAATACGCATCAAAACCTCACTAAACTCTCCAGAATCAATCTATGAACATCATTAAACATAAACCCTACAACAAACATCATTTATTTTTCGTGAATCAAGAGAAACAAGCAAAATCATTTTCACGGGCAAACTTTCAGACAGTCAATACATGCTTGTTTCTTGACCATTTTCAAAACCAAACACATCCAGATGATCAGTGCAACTCATAGAATCATTTTATAACAAGAAATTAAAGTTCTGGAAAAAATGTTCTTGAGCTCACCTGAACTGGAGCTTTCGAAACAGGGACTTTCTGGCTGCTTCTTTGGTCCAAGCAAGCTCCAATGATCCTCCCCAGAAGTTTGTGATGCTTAGCTGGAGTTTATATGGTCTCTAGAGGAAGTTTGCAGAAGCTCAGGTCAATGGAGGAGGGGAATCGTGTTTTTGATGTGGGAGGTTTCAGGCCAAAACAATGGTTGGGAAATGATCAGAGGATCATGGTGAGTGATTTGGTGAAGTTTGTTTTGATGTTTGAAGGTTGTGTTTTGAGATTCGAAGCAAAATGCATAAGAGGTCAGTTTTGGGAACTATGGCTAGTGGGATGTTTCAGGCTGTGTTGTGTTATGTGTTGGGTTGCTTTTGGTACACATATCAATCCTTGATAGGTCAGAGAGTTGTTGTGGAGCAGTGTGATTGGTATGGAGCAAAATGCATAAGTCAACTTTTTGTGTAAGAGAGGTATGGGCCATTTCAGTCAAGGTACAAGGCATGGCTTGGCTGCAGCTTGAATCAAGGAGAACCATGGAAATGGATTAGAGGTAATGCAGCAAGTGGATTAGGGTTTGTGTGAGGTTTTGCAATTTTGTGATCTTTGGGCCCTTTTGTGATTACTTGAAGCATAAGTCATGAAAATGGGAGGTTCTTTGGTGCAATCTGATTTTTAGGTCATGGTTCATGTTTGTGTAATGCATAGAAGTCAATTTGAAGTCACATTTTGCCTTGGCATGAGGTTTTGCAACTTTGCCTCTTTGGTTCAAAACTTGAAATTATGTGATTTTGCCCAATTTTGACAAGCCATAACTTTTGATCCAAAATGAATTAGAATGAGTTCTTGTACTTTTTGAAAAGGGAATGATCCAATCTACAACTTTCATGACCAAAGTTTTCTCATTTGAGGCATTTTTGAATCAAAAAGAGAAGGTTGAAAAACTTTCCCAAAATGGCAAGTTTTCATTACAAGTCACTTTCCCAAAAAGGCAACTTTGCAAATGGCTTGAAATTATTCAATTTTGTGAACTTATAACATCTTCTATGATCAAATAAAGATCATACACATTCAAAATGATGGAGAACACCTTTTGGTTGGGTCACTGGGGGCCTCAGATGCCCTGATTTTGCACTGACTTGCTCAAGAAGTCATCTCTTGATCAGATGCCTTCCCCATGGAATTTCTTCATGAAATTGATATGAATGATCCTTATAACATATAGAGACCAATAGAAACAAGAATGACCAAAAAATTTGGAGTTATGGCCTTTGAAACCAAAACCCTAATTCTAGGTCATCTGTGTAGTTAAACCTGGCTCTGCTTCCATGCCTTTCTCAGTTCTTGTGATTCTTTGACTTTCCTGACTTTGTGAGGATATGATATGATGTTTGAACATACATGGACCCCTTTTAAGTTATTTAAGACCTTTGAAGTGGCTCAGATGGCTCTGGGATGGCTCAGATCACAAACCCTAGATGCAGATGACTTAGAACCAATGCAGTGAAGCAAAAATACAATATGAGATGCTATGATTGAACTTATGCATATGAAGAGATCAAAAGCCATGGTGTGAATGGGTGAGGGAAAATTTGGGGTGTCTACTATTCCCCAGTGAAGTCGCCAAGCTGTCGCTCCCACCAGATGACACCGGGTCAAGAGGGGTACAGACGCGAACGGTCGACGAAAAGGAGAGAGTACACACAAGGGTGAACTCAGAAAACAAGAGTCGCCAGCTAGGCATTTTTATCCCGGAGGAAAGGTAATGCTGCATAGACCTGAGAAAAATATGGATAAGACGGTTGCGTACCAGAGAGACTGAGAAAGGGGGTTGGTTACAACCTGGGAAGGTATTAGAACCCAGATTATCCGTCATACCCGACGGGATCCACGCTTAAAAGATTTGTGTTTTAAAGGGGTAGTGTCAGTGCAATTTGTGTATCAAAGCTGGAAAGAATGCAAGTGTCAGTGTAAAAGAAAAGTGAAGTTTATAAAAGAAGTGTCAGTGTAAGAATAAGAGTATAATGCTCATGACTATGAGGCTTAAAAGAATAAAGTTGGAAGAGGGGGAATATACAGAGACTTTTGTTCGATAACTGTTAAGTTATGCCTACGTATCCTCTCGTGCAATGAGGAAGTCAGAACACCGTAGTTCGATCCAAAGAGACTGAAAGGTAAATTGACTTGTGAACTGCTTACTTGTCTATGCTCAAGTGTATGACCTGTCTGGCTCAGGTGCAAACTGTCTTGCATTAGACGGAAGAAGCGAGTTCTCGTTTGTGAGTGAATGAGATGAGAAAAGAATCCCGGAGGAGACGATTATTGTTTGTTTTTGTGTTTTCAATCTTTTATTGCTTTTGAGGTTTGTCATAAGTTAATGAGCTTAAGCCTGAACCAATGGGTTAGTAAACTCTTCACATCTTCCCTCTGATTAGGGGTAAGGAGAATACCTTAAGTATGAAGTAAGCACCTCACACTTAATCACCATGATGTAGGATTAAGATCATTAACCTACTTGCATTTATTTAGATGTTTTTGTTGTTTTTGTTTAGTGTTAAGTAATGCGTTTAAGCCATAATCAAGGATTTAATGGACCCATTACACCATCCTAATAGAAGGATAATAGATGAGAACATTTAAGCTGAGAAAGGCTCCTCAACTTAATCCATGATTAGGGATTAACCTCATGACAAAACAAAACCTTTATTAAAGTGGATTTTAGTTAATGGTAAGATGAAGAAGTGATTTTTATGGTTTGTAAGACAGCTTGAGGGGGACTTGTCCATTAACACTAGGGTTAGTCCTTCTTAACCAATTAAGGAAGAATTAGAACCCTAATGCAAGGCCCAAGTTACAAGCTTGATGTCTTGATGATTATTAAGTGGATTGATTAAAGGATTTAAACACATTAAGGGTTTAACACTTAGGATTAAAGTTATACACTCCATCCTAATAGAAGGATGCAGGCATAAGCTTAATCACAAAGCCTTAAAACCTTTAGGGTTTAGTCCTTGATTATGAGATGAGAGGAGAAGACACAAAGATGATACAAGGGTAAAACTAATGGGGGACTAATCAAACCCTAATTGTTATTATGCTTGGTTGTTACTAGGGTTAATGAGGTTTAAGAGAGAAAGATCTTCAAAGAGCCACGAGGAAAGAAGCAGATGAAAGGAGAAAGGAGGAGAGAGAAGCAAGATAACTTGCTTCACTTAAGAAGACAAGTTGCTTAAAGAAAGAAAGTAAGAGATGAACATGAATGAGCAAGCTCACTCTAATACACATACAAAATGCAGCAAAGAAGGTATGAAAGAGATGAAAAGAGATTGTGAGAAATGAAGGCAAATTCACTTCTCAAACAACTTACCACCTGAAAAGTTAGCAAAAGAAATGAAATGCAATGAGAATGGGATGAAATGCCATGGTGCAAACCAAAACTAGAAGCATGAACATGATGTTAATGATGCTAAGGGATGATGCCAACACAAGACAAGAGATGAGAGTTATCAAACAAGCATAAGAATGCAAATGAAGCTTGCCTTGAACCATAAGGATTCATGAATGCTTATGAAATGAAATGAACATATGACATGGCAAAGGAATGATGCAATGATCAATCATGGTTCTAATATGTCCTAAGATGTATTATGAATCATGTGGATGCACAAAATGTCATGGAAAGTCATTGAATGCAAGCAAATGAGAAATGGATGCAAAGGAAAGCACCAATTAGGGTTTACATACAACATGCATCACAAAAATCCAAAACCAGAAGCAAATGACATGACAAAAAATTGAAAATGGGATCAAAGGAACCCTAAACCTATACAAGTTCACTTCCCAAAGGAGGGGATCCAACTCTTAACCTAGTGCAAGTTATGAATTTTCTAAGTCAATTAGGGTTTTAAGGTGCCTCAAAAAGAAAAATGCAAAACAAAATGAAAATGGAAAATCAAATCAAACCAATTTTATCCTATAAACTACATGCTATGCAGGATTCAATGCAAGAAGAACCATTATCAAACTCTCAAGGGTTAGGCAGAATGGATTTTTCAAAGTTTGAACCAAAATATTGCCTTAAAATGAATTTAATTCCAACAAAAATTGTCAAAATGAATCAAGAACAAAAAAGAAATTTGGTTTGAGAGTTTGATAATGTTTCTAAATGTTTTTAAATGCAATGTGAATTTTTTTGTGATTTTTAAATACCTAAATGTATTTTTAATTAATTAATTTTCATTAACTAATTAAAAATAAACATTTAAATGATTTAAAAATAATTTTAAATGCAAAAAATAAAAATAAAAATATTTTTGGGTTCTGGAAATTAATGAAATATTTTACAAAAATTTTCAGAATTTTTAAATATGATTTGCTATTTTTAATAATTCGTGGAAATAAAATGCAAAACAAATAAAATTAAAATGAATTTAAAAGAAAAAAGAGAAAGTCAGCTAATCTGAGGGCTGAGATTCAAATTCAAGGAGGCGGGAGTTGAATGCGCGCGCGAACGAACGGCCAGAATTCAAACTTGCCTAATTATGTCATTAACCCTAATCCTAACCCTAATCACTTTCAGATGACCGGAACAGTGTTCCGGTCATCTTCTCCGGCAAGCCATTTTTTCTATCTCACTCAATACGCATTAAAACCTCACTAAACTCTCCAGAATCAATCTATGAACATCATTAAACATAAACCCTACAACAAACATCATTTATTTTTCGTGAATCAAGAGAAACAAGCAAAATCATTTTCACGGGCAAACTTTCAGACAGTCAATACATGCTTGTTTCTTAACCATTTTCAAAACAAAACACATCCAGATGATCAGTGCAACTCATAGAATCATTTTATAACAAGAAATTAAAGTTCTGGAAAATATGTTCTTGAGCTCACCTGAACTGGAGCTTTCGAAACAGGGACTTTCTGGCTGCTTCTTTGGTCCAAGCAAGCTCCAATGATCCTCCCCAGAAGTTTGTGATGCTTAGCTGGAGTTTATATGGTCTCTAGAGGAAGTTTGCAGAAGCTCAGGTCAATGGAGGAGGGGAATCGTGTTTTTGATGTGGGAGGTTTCAGGCCAAAACAATGGTTGGGAAATGATCAGAGGATCATGGTGAGTGATTTGGTGAAGTTTGTTTTGATGTTTGAAGGTTGTGTTTTGAGATTTGAAGCAAAATGCATAAGAGGTCAGTTTTGGGAACTATGGCTTGTGGGATGTTTCAGGCTGTGTTGTGTTATGTGTTGGGTTGCTTTTGGTACACATATCAATCCTTGATAGGTCAGAGAGTTGTTGTGGAGCAGTGTGATTGGTATGGAGCAAAATGCATAAAGTCAACTTTTTGTGTAAGAGAGGTATGGGCCATTTCAGTCAAGGTACAAGGCATGGCTTGGCTGCAGCTTGAATCAAGGAGAACCATGGAAGTGGATTAGAGGTAATGCAACAAGTGGATTAGGGTTTGTGTGAGGTTTTGCAATTTTGTGATCTTTGGGCCCTTTTGTGATTACTTGAAGCATAAGTCATGAAAATGGGAGGTTCTTTGGTGCAATCTGATTTTTAGGTCATGGTTCATGTTTGTGTAATGCATAGAAGTCAATTTGAAGTCACATTTTGCCTTGGCATGAGGTTTTGCAACTTTGCCTCTTTGGTTCAAAACTTGAAATTATGTGATTTTGCCCAATTTTGACAAGCCATAACTTTTGATCCAAAATGAATTAGAATGAGTTCTTGTACTTTTTGAAAAGGGAATGATCCAATCTACAACTTTCATGACCAAAGTTTTCTCATTTGAGGCATTTTTGAATCAAAAAGAGAAGGTTGAAAAACTTTCCCAAAATGGCAAGTTTTCATTACAAGTCACTTTCCCAAAAAGGCAACTTTGCAAATGGCTTGAAATTATTCAATTTTGTGAACTTCTAACATCTTCTATGATCAAATAAAGATCATACACATTCAAAATGATGGAGAACACCTTTTGGTTGGGTCACTGGGGGCCTCAGATGCCCTGATTTTGCACTGACTTGCTCAAGAAGTCATCTCTTGATCAGATGCCTTCCCCATGGAATTTCTTCATGAAATTGATATGCATGATCCTTATAACATATAGAGACCAATAGAAACAAGAATGACCAAAAAATTTGGAGTTATGGCCTTTGAAACCAAAACCCTAATTCTAGGTCATCTGTGTAGTTAAACCTGGCTCTACTTCCATGCCTTTCTCAGTTCTTGTGATTCTTTGACTTTCCTGACTTTGTGAGGATATGATATGATGTTTGAACATACATGGACCCCTTTGAAGTGATTGAAGACCTTTGAAGTGGCTCAGATGGCTCTGGGATGGCTCAGATCACAAACCCTATATGCAGATGACTTAGAACCAATGCAGTGAAGCAAAAATACAATATGAGATGCTATGATTGAACTTATGCATATGAAGAGATCACAAGCCATGGTGTGAATGGGTGAGGGAAAATTTGGGGTTTTTACAGATAGGTCAGCTATTTATACCTACTGACTTTGTTGTCATGGACATTAAAGAAGATGACGACATACCAATCCTCTTAGGTAGACCGTTCTTATCGACTGCTGGAGCCGTAATAGATGTTAAAAAAGGAAAAATAACTTTTGAGGTAGGTGACGAGAAGATAGAATTTATACTTTCAAAATTTCTTATGGCACCTATGATAGGAGATGCTTGTTATGCCTTAGATATCATCGAAGAATGCATTAGGGAATTAGAACAAGAAGAAGAAACGAAATCTATAAAATTTCCATCAACATTTATTTTGGAAGATGACAATTATAAAAGACCCTACATTGATGATAACCTTCACGAATGTTTATCTCTTACCCCAGATCCTATGCCTTGCCCTATGAAACCAACCGTAATACTTAAGGAACTGCCTAAAAACCTGAGATATGAATTTCTTGATGAAGAAATGAACCGTCCAGTTATAGTCAGTGCTACCTTAAACCAAGAAGAAACCAACCAATTGTTAGATGTTTTACGAAGGTACCCCTCAGCCTTAGGATATAAGATCTCTGATCTGAAAGGAATAAGCCATTCGTATGTATGCATCGGATTTTGCTTGAAGAAGATTCAAAACCTTCCAGAGAACACCAACGAAAATCCTATAATGAGTATTGTAGTTAAGACTGAAGTTCTTAAGTTACTAGAGGAAGGTATAATATATCAGATCTCGGACAGTAAATGGGTGAGTCTTGTGCATGTAGTACCTAAAAAGGGAGGCATCACAGTCGTGCAAAACAAGAAGGGCGAACCTGTAGCAAAAAGAACCGATGGAGGTTGGCGTATGTGCATAGATTATAGAAAATTAAATAAAGCAACTAGGAAGGACCATTTCCCATTACCATTCATAGACCAAATGTTGGAGCGCCTAGCCAAACACTCTTACTTTTGTTACCTGGATGGATATTCAGGATTCTTCCAAATACCTATTCACCCCGAAGATCAAGAAAAAACTACCTTTACATGCCCAGTTGGATCTTTTGCCTATAGAAGAATGCCTTTTGGACTCTGTAATGCTCCTGCCACTTTCCAACGCTGCATGATGTCTATCTTTGCAGACTATTTAGATGGAATCATGGAAGTATTTATGAACGATTTCTCAGTTTGTGGATCAGATTTCAAAAATTGTCTTATCAACCTTGAGAAAATCCTGGAAAGATGTGTGGAAGTAAACCTTGTGCTAAATTGGGGAAAATGTCATTTCATGGTCACCGAAGGGATTGTTTTAGGACATATAATTTCCGAAAAAGGTATAGAGGTAGATAAAGCTAAAATAGAAGTCATAGAGAATCTAAAACCGCCGAAGACTATCAGGGAGATAAGAAGTTTTCTTGGACATGTCGGATTTTACCGACGTTTTATCAAGGATTTCTCCAAAATAACAAAGCCCTTAACTGGTCTTTTAATGAAAGATGTTGAATTCATATTCGATGAAAAATGTACTGAAGCATTTAATCTTCTGAAGCGAGCTCTGATTTCAGCACCTATAATGAAACCCCCTGATTGGTCAGAACCGTTTGAGATAATGTGTGACGCCAGTGATTATGCTGTTGGAGTCGTTCTAGGTCAGAGAAAAGACAAAAAGTTACACGTAATTTATTATGCCAGTAGAACCCTAGACGTTGCACAGCTCAACTACACAACAACCGAAAAAAGCTCCTAGCTGTAGTTTTCGCAATAGACAAATTTAGATCTTATCTAGTAGGAGCCAAGATTATAGTTTATACCGACCATGCTGCCATTCGTTACTTACTAAGTAAAAAGGATGCCAAACCTAGGTTACTTCGATGGATTCTATTATTGCAAGAGTTTGACTTGGATATCCGTGATAAGAAAGACACCGATAATATAGTAGCTGATCACCTTTCCAGGCTAGAATACCTGAAACCTGACTCAGTACCCATAAATGACGATTTTGCCTATGATAGACTGATAGCCCAACTAGAAACTATTGAAGATGATAACCCAGACCCACATGAGCATTCTCATAAATCCTTAGCTATAAGTAATGTACCTTGGTATGCAGACTTTGTTAATTACCTAGCCGCTAACATCATACCCCCTGATCTAAACTACCACCGGAAGAAGAAGTTCTACAGTGATGTGAGAAACTTCTATTGGGACGAACCGTTTCTTTTCAAGAGAGGTAAAGATGGCATTTTCCGCCGTTGTGTTCCAGAGGAAGAGGTACATAATATAATTGAGCATTGTCACTCTACACCCTATGGTGGACATGCAAGCACATCTAAGGCCTACGCCAAGATTCTTCAAGCTGGCCTATTATGGCCTACTATGTGGCGTGATGTCCATGCTTTCATTGTCAAGTGTGACAGATGCCAACGCACAGGAAATATTTGAAGACGTAATGAAATGCCGTTAAGAAATATCCAAGAAGTAGAACTCTTCGACGTATGGGGTATAGACTTTATGGGACCATTCCCACCATCTTTTGGAAATCAGTACATCTTAGTAGCTATTGACTACGTGTCTAAATGGATTGAAGCTATCGCCGCACCCACAAACGACACCAGAGTAGTCATCAAATTATTCAAAAATTATATATTTCCCAGGTTTGGAACACCCTGTTTAGTCATAAGTGATGGAGGATCACACTTCATATCGATAATATTTGATAAACTTTTAAGTAAGTATGGAGTTAAGCATAGAGTAGCAACACCATACCACCCACAGACCAATGGACAAGTGGAAGTATCTAATAGGGAGATCAAACAAAATCTGGAGAAGACTGTCTCTATATCTAGAAAAGATTGGTCGCAGAAACTTCAAGAAGCATTATGGGCCTATAGAACCGCTTTCAAAACCCCTATAGGAACAACCCCTTATCAACTGGTCTATGGAAAATCATGTCACTTACCTTTTGAGTTGGAGCATAATGCCTATTGGGCCATCAAAACTTTGAATTTGGATTACTTGACTGCTGGTGAAAAACGTATCCTTGATATCCAAAAATTAGAAGAGCTCAGACAATTTGCCTACGAAAATGCCACCATATACAAATAAAGAACAAAAGCTTGGCATGACAAAAGAATCATAAGAAGAGACTTCAAAATAGGCGATCCTGTTCTCTTGTTCCATTCTAGGTTACGACTTTTTCCAGGGAAGCTTCGTTCGAGATGGACTGGCCCTTTCGAAGTATCTAAGATCCTAAGATCCGGTGCTATTGAAATCAAGAACCAAACATGTAAACCGTTCATCGTCAATGGACAGAGGTTGAAGCCCTACGAAGGAGGTGACATCCCAACAACATACACCTGTCATACTCTGTGTGATCCACCATATCCTTCCAATGATGTATAAAAATCGGTCGTCGAGCTAATGACGTTAAACAAGCGCTGCATGGGAGGCAACCCATGGTTTTCTTATTTATGTACTTTTTATTTATTTTTACTTTATTCAATTTGTTTATTTTATTATTATTATGTCAGGACTAACGATTGAATGTTTTATGTGCTTTCAGGACTTATTTGCTAACCTTGTGCAGAATGCAGAACCCTGATGACATGCACGTGGCCTTTAGAGACGACGCACAGAGAGAGCGTTACTATGTCCACATGAGACGCCCTATGGCTCCTACCAGGTACCCTGACCATGACTGCATGGATGCCTTGGGGATAAAGCCAAGCGTCAGATTCTTATGCCATCAACTCCAGTGGGACCAGTTTGACGACAGGAACAACACTTATAGGAACTTGACTCTTGAGTTCCTCAGCTCGTTTCATCATGACCCTTGGGCTGGACCCGATGGACTCGCTGTTTTCAGGTTATTCGGGATTGACTACTCCTTCTCTCACAAAGAGTTTGGTGATTTACTAGGTTTCCAGACTACTCCTGATGCTATTCCAGAGACACCGATGGGGTATTTTATGAGCAGAGAAGTGGAAAAGTTTTGGTCTAAAATATCAGGTGGAGGAAGCCAAGATCCTTCCACTCAGTTTTCTCAGAGGACTGATGAGGAGGGCTTCTTTTGAGCCCAACATGTTTAGATTACTGATCAACGGCGAAGCGATACATTACTTTACATTACCAGATCCACTGATGACCAGTGTCCATGATCCTGCAAATTGGAGTTATGCTCTAGAGGGTTATGGAAAGACTGTCGAAGAGCCGAAATCACCTCCCGCCGCTGAGTACACTCCTACACCTCTTACTCCCCGAATCACTGTTATGTCTAACAATATGTCTCTGCAGCCGCCTGATCTACAAACTCAGGTTTATGAGCTCCGTAAGGAGACTGCCCTGCTCAAGCAGGAAGTAGCGGACTTGGAATTACAGATTCAGGTTTCTGATCTCACTTATGCCTCAGAGGCCGATGCTCTATATCAGGAGATTGAAGAGCTTCGGAGGGAGATAGCTGAGATTCGTGGATCAAGTCAGGAGGAGAAGCCTACCACATGATTCGTTCTACACTGACGATATTACCCTAGTATTTAATTTCTTTTTTTTGCTTTATTTTATTTATCGCATCTCCAGACATATCTTACATTATTGCATCTATTTATATTTTCTTTTTTTTTTTCATGTACTTTGAATTCATCTTATATATACATATTATGCACTAATGTCGATTTTTCTCTTTTCTTTTTGATTTTTAATTATTTTATTTTTGTCGTGCAAAGAAAAAAAATATAAGACAAAAATATTTTCATTTTTGTCTTCAAAAAAAATATGCAAGCCTCATGCCTTGAAAAGAAGAAGAAAACGCTATCCAGACCCCCCCGAAGACCGAAGATGCAAAGAGGGCCCAAAGGAGGATTTAAAAATCCAAGGCCCATCAGGAAATAGCCGTGTGGCGGGCGCCACAAGCCCATGGCGGGCGCCATGGTGTTCTCCCCTATTTCGGGGCTGAACTTCATTTTTCACCATTTTCATACCTTCCTTCTCCAAAAACTCATTTTTGCAACTTTCAAAAACCTCCTTGAACCCCATTAAAGCTCCCCCATTTCCAAAATACCCACCATCCATAAAACCTATCCAAAATCCATTTTCATTTTCATCCACCACAAACCATAAAAATCAAAACTTTATCATTTCTCTCATAAACCATTTCTACCATTTTTCACTTCCTAAGGAGCAATCAACAATGGAGTTCAATGGATTTCTTCTTCCTGATGGAAGACCGGGTGATAGGCAAAGGAAAATTATTCAGAGGCTTCAGAGTCGAGAAATTCTCTCGACTAGGTACGTCGATGATAACTGTCTGTATGCTTTGGGTATTTATCATAGTGTTTTTAATTTATTAGATTTTTTAGGCTTGCATAATATTTTCGTTAATCAGGAACCTACCTATGAGAGGCTGACAGTTGAGTTTTTAAGTTCATTGATATACACTGTCAGTCCTAACACTGCTAGCATAGTCGGTACTGTTAAATTTAGACTGTTTGGAATTGAATATGAATTCAGTACCAACGAGCTAGCAGTCTTGTTAGGAATCCCTCATAGGGAAGGTGCGATTTGTTGCGTCGACCATTCATAACCCGACCATAAGAGTTTTCAGATATCTTTTGGCATGTACTATTTTTGGCCGGGAGAGTCCAAACAAGGTAAATGCTAGAGAACTCCTATTTTTTCAAGGATGCCTCACTAGTACCCATATCAATCCGGTCCCGTTTATGCTTGCACACATGGCTTTGCTTAGTAATAAAACAGGACCGATTGTTTTTGGAGGGCTTGTTACGTCTATTGCTCGGGCTCTTGGCCTGAACGATGAGATAGCTACACTTGAACCACTACCTCCTCGCACAATTAATTTAAAATTTCTGAAAGACATGAAATTGTGCCGAACAAGGAGAGAATGTGGTTATGAGTTGATGGTTCATGGGGTAGCTATCCCATCTGTTGCTTTACCATGCTGTAGACGTACTGATGTACGTATTGAAAGGAACTGGACCTATGATTTGAATGCTCCACCTGTTTTAGGTCCACTTCCTCCTAATATTCCTGATGGGGAGGCACATGACACTGATGAAGAGTATGATCGGAGAGAGCAGTCTCCCATACCTCACATGTCCCCCCATCGTCCTTCACAGTTACACACCGCACCATCTTCCTCTAACCCTGTTGCAGGTGCTGCTCCTGGATTCTATGTCACCGAGGAGATGTGGCGTGATATGACAGCTAGAGAGGAAAGGCGAGACGGCCTTCTCTCTACTATTTCACAACAACTGACGAACAACATGAGCTTCAGGCAACAATCGTGATTGGTTTCGGATCGTGCTTATAGCAACGTTTGCCGTACCTTGAACGATATCTCATTAGAGCAGAACCGTCAGAGAGAGTTCAACTGCCGGCACTACCAGCTTGTAGAGGCTACTCAGGGTTCCATCTTAGGTAACCTTCGAGAGGTCCGGGGTGCTCAGGCTGCCTTATCGGCACGACTCGACCGGAGGGACCAGCATCATAGTAGATCCCGTCGTTCCAGACCATCACAGCAGGACGGCGAGGGCACCAGTGCTCCTCCTCAGTAGTCTTTTTCAGGTTACCCCCTTATCTTATTTCGAAACATTGGGGACAATGTTCGATTTAAGTGTGGGAGGGGATTTTATTGCTTTCTGTCATTTCCCTTTTTAGTTAATTATTTCCTTTCAGTTATTTCCCTTTTCAGTAAGTTATTTAGTTTAATTTTCTTAGATAATGCATGAGTCTGACGAGTCACCAGTATAGTGTATTTTTAGTACATCTTCATTTTTCCCATTTCCTTAGCCTTACCAGAAAAATTTTAAAAAGAAAACAATGTTGTTTCACATGTTTTTTGGGCTTTGAGACAGGTTTAGATTAGGATGTGGTGACTTAGGTCAACTTTTTGAAACATCAGCACCATTTTAGCACCATAGACCTCTTGAATATAGGAATCACTCCTAAACCCCACCACCATGGCCTTTATTATCATTTAAAAAATTGTCCTAAGTAGTTTATTTTAGCAGTCAGCTCCGGCCTAAGCATGCTCTACGTAGGGGGCCGATGAACATAAGTGAATGATCCAGTGCTAATAAAAAAGAAAAAAAGGCAAACTCTGGGATAGGTGACCCTCACAAAGTCATTTAAACCGAAAAAAGAGAAGAAAAAAAATTTTGCCACAAAAAGAAAAAAATTGCAAGTCACCTATTGTTAGTTGGTTCAGAGGTATCTGGCACTGAACTTGGTAGGGGGGATTACGATCCGATCCCCCGCAACTACAATTAGGTCAAATAAAACAGGTTTACACATGCTTATGTGCCAGAAACCTTATGTTATGGATCAGAATCACTAACCGGTCACTCTACTATGAAGCATGTACGGATAACGGGCTTAATGTGATTGCGCCTGAATGAAAAGGACACAAAAAAGATGAGAAGATAGGCCTAGGTATTGTGGGATGACATGGAGTGGTTAATATAGGATTGAAGTTTGTGTTTGTGTTACTATGGTACCCTTGATTCACTTAGTTAGTACCTGTCACTGCATCCTGACTTGAACTTAGAAGCCCTTTAGCCCAAAGACACGTGTTGACACCATATTTTCTTGAGCTTTAATGTTTGCTTGAGGACAAGCAAAGGTTTAAGTGTGGGAGAATTTGATCACACTAAAATTCACCGTATTTCTGACTCCGATTTCGCATGCATTCTTAGCTTTTATTGTTATTTTGTTATGTTATTACTTTGTTTTCTTTTGTTTTCAGGTTTTTTATGTAATCAGGGCTTGAATCGAGAAAAGGAGCGAAAAAGGAGTGGAAACGGACGAAAACCTAGAAATTCAGCGTTTTACACTTACGGCACCCACCGTGGCGGGCGCCATGGGGTTAGCCATGACGTGGCCACGTCTCAAGACCACTCCACAACTGCCAAGACCCACGATCCCCACTCTTCCATTCCCTATCAGTACCATGGCAGGCGCCATAGGCCTGTGGCGGGCGCCACAAGGCAAAAGCAGTTCCCTCCACTTTTTAGTGGAGGGGGCATCCTGGTCTTTTCCCACATTTAGTTTTCCTATAAATAGGACTTTAGTTTTTAGTTTTTCTTCATCCAAACTTAGATTTATCTAGGCATATATCAGTTTCAAAGTAGTTACCATTCCACATCGGGGTGTTTCTGCAATCGAGTGATCGAGTCTGTAATCTGTCTGTGTGATCGAGTTTTGGAGCACTCTGGAGGAAGTTAATCCTGCCGCCATTTTAATTCCAATTCGTATTTTACTTTTCCGCATTGCTTTACTTTTATTTATTTCTCGCACTGCTTTACTTTCTTTATTATCCACACTCGCACTTTATTTTATTTATTTCTCGCACTACTTTACTTTCTTTATTATCCGCACTCGCACTAAATTCATTTACTTTCCGCACTCGCACTAAATTACTTTATTTCTCGCACTCGCACTAAATTACTTTTATGAAAAATTATAAAAAGAACGTTTACTTCACCATGTCTAACTAATTCTATAAAGGTTAGAATGTAAGGATCGTAATTAAACCAGTAATCCGTATAATTGTTCGTGGAAACACTTGAGGGCTATTTTATCTTTCAATTTAAGTAATTGTTTTTAACTATTTCAAAAACAGCCAAAAGCGCTTTGTCTAGTTCATTAGGAATTTTTAGATTAAAAAGAAAAGAGATTTTAAAATGATTTTCGGACGCGTTATGAAGTTTAGAGTCTGGTTCATAAGAACCTCTTTTTGCTAAGAAGTCCAGGTTAAAATACTTTACAATTTAGTCAAGATACTACATTTCTTAAAAATAGGTTTACTACTCTAACACAGTACGCACCTTTTTATCCGTGACAATAGGAGGGGTTGATTAGAGAGTACAACTCGGTTCTGAATACGCGAAAGCGACAGTTCCTGTTAAATTAGTTCTTTTCAAAGGAGAAAACATTGCCCATAGGTAGTTCTATTAACAAGTATTGGATTATCCATTGATTACGTGAATTACATTCGAGCCTGTCTTTGTTTATTGTTTAAAATTAATATTTTATTTACCATTGCACCCTTCTTAAAACCCCTATATTTAGTTGCCTTAGATACACACCATAACAACAAGTACGATAGATTGACACTTGGTCTCTGTGGATTCGACAATCTTTTATATTACTCTGACGTGTTCGTACACTTGCGAAAAACACGCATCACTGCTTCAAATGGTCATCGCTTTATCCTGGTCGCGATTGATTACTTCACTAAGTGGGTTGAAGTAGTGTCTTATGCCAATGTCACTCGTCAAGTGGTAGCCCGATTTTTGAAAAGAGACATCATTTGCAGATACGGAGTGCCCGAAAGGATCATTACTGACAATGGTTCTAACTTGAACAACAAGATGATGGCAGAGTTGTGTCGGGACTTCAAGATCCAGCATCACAATTCTTCTCCTTACCGACCAAAGATGAATGGTGCGGTAGAGGCGGCAAATAAGAATATCAAGAAGATTGTGCAAAAGATGGTTGTCACTTACAAAGATTGGCATGAGATGTTACCGTTTGCGTTGCATGGGTACCGAACGTCAGTCAGGACGTCAACCAGGGTAACTCCCTTCTCATTGGTATACGGTATGCAGGCAGGTTTTCTTGTTGAAGTAGAGATTCCTTCATTGCGTGTGATGATGGATGTGAAGCTTGATGAGGCTGAATGGGTACGTGCTCGTTACAATCAGCTATGTCTAATTGAGGAAAAGAGGTTAGAGGCTATCTGTCATGGTCAACTTTATCAGAGGAGAATGAAACGAGCATTTGACCAACAAGTACGTACTCGGGAGTATCAAGTAGGAGAGCTTGTACTCAAGAGGATCGTTCCTCCAGGTTCAGATCACAGGGGCAAGTGGACCCCAAACTACGAAGGACCATTCATAGTGAAGAAAGTTTTCTCAGGCGGAGCACTGATGCTCACCACTATGGATGGATAAGATTTCCAATCCCCTGTTAACTCGGACGCAGTTAAAAAATACTTCGCATAAAAAGACCCGCTGGACACAAAAACAGAATTAAAGTCCAGGCAAGAAAAGGGCATCCCGGCAAGCTAAAAACAGAATAAAAAGCTCGGGCAAAATTTAGGGAAAATAAATAAAAAATGTACACCCGCTGAGTTGAAAAGCCACATCGAACAGCTCAGGCAAAAAAGGGTATCCCGGTGGATTGAAAACCCGAAAGGGCGATCCACGCAAAACAAGGGAATAAGAGAACAATTGCGATCCGAGTAATTTGAACCAAATCATCGTTTCGTACAGCTTGACAACACCAGAAGGATAAGAATTAGTCCCCTCTTCTTCTCAGAAAGCAAAGGCAAGAATGGAGAGTTTTGAAGACATGCTGGTCATAGCAGAAAGGGAACTCATTGGGATGTCGTGTCCATTGCCATTAGGATAGTTTATTTTCTCAATTTTATGGTAGCTACCTCTTTCCAGGTGGTTGCTTCCTGATGTAAAAACTTTGCCTATTCAGAGGTCTTTTAATAAAAGAATATTCAGTCAAAAAGTTGTGTTGCGTTTATCTTTTGTTTGCGAAATGTCCTGAATTTTTGGCAAAAAATAGCATTGCATTCAAAACATGGTTATTTTTGAAAGAAAATGACATTGCAGGGAAACATTTGAAATCTTCTTTGAGTGTTGGGTGACAATGGATGAACAGATCATACCATGCAAGTCCTCGAGGCACATATGTGTTTTTTGTTGTTGCAGGTTTTGCAGGATGGCGTCACATTCTCCCAAGCTAAGTCATGACAGGAAGGATCCCTAAGAAATTTATTTTCCCCAGTGGAGTATGCTTAGCAAGCAGTGGGAGGCCCATTCCCCACAGAGTTTATCTGTCAAAACTCTTGTCACAACAAAGGATATTTGAGGAAACATCTCTTCATTCGTGTTGGAAGATCGTCATTTCCACGCAAAGTTCCATGATTGAGATACAACCATCATGGGAATATGTCCCTGGCACTTGTTTGTGTTCATACTTTATTGTCGCTCGTCTGCATTTCTCAACGCTCGTCTGTGTTATCACTTTGGTATTGCTCGTTTGCTTTCCCAGCAGTTGCCCATGATTACTTTGTTGTTGCTCGTCTGCACTTTCCAATACTCATCTGTGTTTGAGATTTGCTATTGCTCGTCTGCACTTTCCAGCACTCGTTTGTCTTTGATATGTAATATTTGTGGTGGCTCATCTGCATTCTCCAGCACTTGTCTGTATTTATTATCTGTTTGAAGCTCGTCTGCATTGTTTGGATACTCGTCCGTATCATCCCAGTACTCATCTGTGTTTGAATTGCTGATATTTGTCTGTATCATTTCCTGTAGCGCTCGTCTGTGTTTCTCAAAACATCGTCTGATATTCGTTTGTATCGGTGACTTATGACACTCGTCTGTGTTCTCTTGATGATTATCCAATACTCGTATGTATTGAAGAGGTTTGAAGTCATGACTGTGGGATTAAATGTCAAAATGGTTACCGGTCCTGGCGTAACAGGTTTATCCGAAGGAGGCCCGTCTGTCTCAAGCACCACTTATTAATGTTGCACCTGGCGTAACAGGTTTGCTCGAAAAAGGCTCGTCTGTCTTAGACCATATATCCACGGATAATATATGAGGAGGGTTCGTCTACCTTAATTATGCATGTTTGTCCCACAGACTTAAGTGCATCACCGGTCCTGGCGTAACAGGTGTATCCGAAGGAGATTCATCTGTCTCAAGTCATATGTTTTGCAAAGTATGTGGGGGCTCGTATGTCCAGTTCCTGGCGTAACAGGATTGTTCGAAGAAGACTCGTCTGTCAAAGTATTCTTATTCCAAATAGCAGTTTCAACTTGGAAGGAGCTCGTCTGCTTTCTCTCCACTTCATCTACCAAAGCGTCATTTGGTTGGGTTTATTTCCCAGTTTTTGCATTCTTCGTCAGAGTGCAAATTTTAGGTCTTCTTGGTATTCAACCACAGTTTATCTTGAACGGTCGATAGCCCGCACTACCGTCCTTTTCAGATTAACAGTTGTTTGAATAGGGGCAGATGTAACACCCCAAATTTGCCCTCTTCTTTTTAAGCATCATATCACATCATATTCATCATGAACATATCATATTTTTTGCATCTTAGCATGGAAAGATGAGGCATAACATTCTCATGACCTAGCATCAGGCATATGGTCATCTGTGAAGGGTTTTGAAACATCACAAGCTATGACAAGGGGCCTAATGATTTGTTCAATTCCTATGAGGGGTCTACAATGCATTCACAAGTTCAAGATCATTCACAAAAGCTCAGAAGGTTGGAAGATCATCAGGGAATTCAAGTTAGGGCAAAGCTCCTACACAATGATCCCAAATTAGGGTTTGAGTTTCAAGCATGAAAACCTTATGACTTTGGCCATTTCATTTGGGCAAAGTCTCTTATATGTTAAGAGGATCCTAGGGATGAAATTTGGTGAGAAAATTCCTTGTGGAAGTCAAGTATTTCTTCAGTTGCTTGTAAATGAAGAAATTGGTCAACTGTGCATTCTGAAAGTCAACTGTGAGATTTCAAAGGGTCCAACCCCATTTTTCTTTCCAAGGGATGTTCTTATAACCTTATAAGAGGTTTGGCAAGATCAAAGATCAAGAAATCATGAGGTTTTGAGGTGTTTTGCAAAATTGGCATATGGTTGGTAATGAGAATTTCCATTTTTAGTAAGTTTTTGCCCTAATTTTCAAGTAAGCATAACTTGGTGAAAAAAGTTTCAAATGAACCAAAGTCAAACATGAAAGTTGAAGATTAAAGCCTCCCATTTTCAAAAAGTACAAGAGCATTTTCATAGCCCTCATTGTTAGGGAGAAAGGCCCTTCGAAAATTTCAAGAAAATTAGGGCAAGGCATGCATTTCAAGCTTCCTTCAAATGCAAAACTTCATGAACTTTATTTTTGAGTGACATAATGAACCAAGTGAGGTCATAATATTACAAGGCATTGCAAGAAAGCCATTTTGCTCCAAAAATGCTGCCAAATTTGTGCTTGAAAAGAGGAGTATTTCATAAGAGGGAAATTTGCATGAACATGGGAAAAGTGTGATCCTCACATCCAAGGGCCAGAATAATTATTGTTTTAAATCAAGGGTGAGATATTGAAAACACATGGGCAAGGAATGAGAGGGATGCACGAGCAAAACACCTCATCACACAAATCTTGCAAGTTTTGCAAATTCACTCCCACACTCTCATCTCACTTGTTATTGCTCTCATTCTTTCAGCATTGTATTTTGGAATCATATATAAGAAAGATAGGGTTTTATTTTGGCTCAGATCCATCACATTTCATCATTCCAAAGTTTTTGCATCAAGAGCATTTTCCTTCGAATCTCCTCATTCTTTCACTCTCTTCACAAACAAATCATATATTATGAATCCTTGAGGCTTAAGGATCATGAATCCACCATTGGTTTAAGCTGAAGCTCAAGATTTCAAGTGGTGCCATTCAAGTGCAGTTGATCTTCAACTTCAAGATCCAGAGCAATTCAAGCTCTCTCTTGCATTTATTTTGCAAGGAGAGGTTAGAAGAGTTAGATTTGTAGTGTTTAGAGTCTTATCTCAACCTATTTCGTGCTCTGCATCTCAGGTATGCTTCTGAATCCATGGATCTGGAAATGGTTTTTGATGTGTGCATTTTGATCTGTGAAGTATGCTGATGATTCTTCACTTTTTAAATTTAAAAATGCTTGAGAATTGAAGCTGTATTGATGATTTGAAGTTTTGTAGTTGGATTTGTTTCTCTTCGATCCAGCTTGTTCAGTGATCTATTGTGAATTTGAATGCCATATTTGGATTCAGCGTGCCCTAATTATCTAATCTGGAGTGTTTGAGTTATTTATTTTAAGATTTGTTCATAGTCTGTGTTTTCCGGTGTCGGAGCCCTAGCTCCGGTCACCGGATTCTAGGAATGTTTGATCAGAGTTCATAGGAAGAAGATGACCCTCAGCCCTTGGATCTCTCATCTGAATGGACCTCATGTTGCCACCTCATTAATGAAGCACCCTCTCCCTCACGTGTTTTATTTTTCTATTTTCAATATGAATAATACAAAATGTTGCGCACCACACCATAAATGCCATGTTCCCTCATCCCCTGGCCAATTAATATGTTGACCTGTTTAAATGAGTGGACCAATCTCATGCGTCCACTTGATCTATTGGCCCATGTTTTTTCCTGATTTATTGAATTTCCACCACAATAATATGTGGTGCACTGACTTTTCACTGGGCTTGACCTTCTAATCCCACCCCCTGCATATGAGGCCCAACATATTTGAACTGGAAGCCTTGCTAATTGCACCCCCTGGCCCTTCTCATTTATTTTTATTTCCTTTTATTTCCATTTTAATTTCAGTTTGGTTTTTAATTTTTAAAAATAGTTTTAAGTCTCAAAAAATTCTAAACAAATTCATGAATGATTGTTTGAGTTTTCTCTAATTTTTGATATTTTTTATTTTCAATTTATTTTTATTTGACACGTGGAAATTAATTCTCTCTTTTAGTTAATTCATTTTAGTTCTTTTTTAAGCATGCTAACTTGTCCATTTTCTATCTTGATCATCATTTTGAATATTTGGGTGATTCTTTTTGCTCTGGATTCATGGTAGAGTGTAGTTCATTGGTGATTTTTGTTCTGATTTTTAGAACCTTGATTAATTAATTCTTGTCCTTAACTTGTGAGTGAAGCTTCTTAACCTTAGTTGATGTTTGACCTCCCATTTGATTTGTTTAGCTTCTGAATTTCTTTCCCTCCTTTTGGCATGTTGTTATGGTATGATTGAAGATCTCTTGGGCAAAGTTGTGGAATTTTTGATTGTTCACTTGATTTGATTTGAATTTTTATTCTTCACTTGTCCCTTTTTGTTTCTTTTGGATCATTTGCTCTCTCCTTAGCCTAGAAGGGCACTTGTGCCAACTTCTTCAACTTGTTTAGAGCCTTATTAGGATTTTGTTACTCCTCTGATCTTGAGTTTTGGTTTGTGCCTTGAGGAGTATTGTGTTTGGTTGCTTTTGAAGTCCTTTCATTCTTATGCATCTCCTTTGCTTATTTCTTCTCATGATGTTACCACTTAGCTATATGCCCTTCTTCTCTTCATCTCTCTTGCCTCTTAGGCATTCTTCTAACATGATTAGGGTTCTGGTTTTGTACCTTGAGGTTGTGCTTTGTTCATGTTGCTTTGCATCTTCTCAAGATTGTTTTGTTTTGTCATGGTAATTTATGTTGCCTCATGTTGATTTGTGTGCTTCTTTTCTCATTCTTGTGACTTGTATTTGCATTGACATTTATGTGTATAACTTCACTTCTGGTTGTATGGTGTTGGTATGGCATTATGTTCATGTTGTATTGCTTTTATATTTGTGTTACTAACCTTTTCAGGGGCTTTGGTAAGTGAGAGGTGTGGATGTGATTCCCACATCTCCAAATCTTATCTCTTCTCTTCTTATCATTATTTGTTCTAACCTTGTGATTGTTGGGCTTAGGCCTTACCTCTCCTCCTCCTCTTTTTCTTTTTCTTCTTCTTCTTTTCTTTCCTTCTTCTTCATTAGGATAGAATTCAAACCTCACTAACCTAGGTTCATCCATGCATGACAACATTTAGGATTCTAGTCTCCCTTAGATTTTTCACCTTTTGAGATCCTTTTGGTGCTCTCTCTTCTCATCTTCAAACTTAATTTTAATCCACTCTAATAAAGGTTGAGTCTTCTCATGTGATACGAGACTTTGCTATGAGACACTTGCACGCGTTCCGTTTCGGGGCGAGGTGTAGGTTATCCCTCGTGGTGGATAGGTCTTAGCATGAGATTACCTCACAAAGAAAAGCATAAAAAACACTTCTTAAGCAAAAATCACAAAAAACACTTAATAAATGTTAATAGGTCAGTGTGTCTGAGCCTTCACTTGTGGGACTAGATTTGGGGATTTCCTCTATAGATAGGTGTGCCTCTTGCGCATTCCATTTCGGGATGATGTGAGACGTATACATCCCAATGAGTAAGACTTAGGTACACTTACCTATGCAAACTTCACTCTTAAAAAGCTTCTAAAAAACACAAACAAACAATAAGCGTCTTTCCTTCGGGAATTCTTTTCTCATCTCATTCGCTTCGTACGCGAACTTGCTCCTACTTGTCATTTTGCAAGACGGTTACGCACTCGTCGTCCGAGCCTGCAACACCTGAGCATTGACATAGGCAGTTCAAGCTTTAAAACACAAGTAATCTTTTCTACCCCTAGTTAGGGGAACTACAACGACTCTGATCCTCATTTTCCAGATGAGGTACGTAGGTAGCGGGGTAGGGCCCGTTCGAGCACACTCTTTTATTTTCCCTACATTTTCCCCCTTTCTTTTCTTTCTTATCCAGTTTCTGTTTCAGTTTTGCAGCATCTTTCATTTCTTCACCCTTTGAAGGATTTTGTTTGCAAGCGTGGATCCCGTCGGGTACGGCGGACGATCTGGGGTGCTAATACCTTCCCAGGTTGTAACCGACTCCCGAACTCAGTCTCTTTGGTTCGCAGGACCCGTGTCCTTCCTTTTCTTTTCTTCTGGTTTGTGCAGCATTACCATTCCCGTCCCTTCGGGATAAAAATGCCTGGCTGGCGACTCTGTTCTTTTCCGTGCCACTTTCGCGTTTGTACCAGGATGAAAAAATCCGGGGAGCGACAATGTCCGATATTCATTGATTAATCATTTGCACAAAATTACAATATGGCCCTATTACAAAATGAGTCCTGACACCTTGGGCAAGATGCAGGACTTGGTGCATGCTAAAAAGACAGGAAATAATAATTACTCTGCAGGAGTAACCCTTATAATTTCCTGGGAAGACCAGTTAAGGACTTGGTTCCCCGAGATCCTTGGACGTATCCAGCTCTCCAGGTTGCGGTCGCTTTCCTCCTCGTCTTCCAGACTATTAACATCATCTGGGGTGAGCATCCCCCCACTGACAAATTTGGGCTCCTTGGCAGCCTCTGATTGATCTTGTCGGAATGGTCTGTAACCCAAACCGAATATATCTTCTTTCTTTTCCACTGGCAACAACTTGCCCCAGCCTTGAGCAATACCTTCTTCAACAACCTTCCGGGCTTGCTGATAAGAGATGATTGAAGTACCCATCCTGTCTTCCTAGGATGCAGCAAATACTTCGGTAGCCTCATTGACATTTAGGGCCTCAAACCCTTGGCTCATTGTCTCATGGATTTCACCATCCATCTCAATATATTTGTAAGTAGCCAGCTGGCTAACAAATATGTCTTCCTCACCACCGATGGTGATAATCTGTCCTTCCCATTCGTACTTCAGTTTCTGGTGAAGGGTCGACGTTACTGCGCCTGCGGCGTGAATCCATGGTCGACCTAACAAACAGCTGTATGTCGGCTGTATGTCCATCACATAGAAAATGGTCTTGAAGACTTGTGGACCGATTATCACTGGCAACTCCACCTCTCCAAGAACAAATCTTTTGGAGCCATCAAAAGCCCTGACCACAAGATTACTTGGCCGGAGAGCTATCCCATCATATTCGAGCTTGACAAGAGCTTTCTTGGGTAAGACATTGAGTGAGGACCCAGTGTCTACAAGAACATGAGATAGTACAACTCCTTTGCACTCCAGGGTTATGTGCAAAGCTTTGTTGTGGAGACGTCCTTCTTTTGTTAAATCAGCATCAGTGAAACCTAGCCCATGGCTTGTATTGAGATTTGACACTACTGTTTCCAGTTGATTCACAGTGATCTCTTCTGGCACGTAGGTGTTGCACCCCAAAATTTGCCCTCCACAAGACAATACTTTGTGTACTAAGAGGTTCACAAGGCTCACAAGATATCTCATGAGGTTCACAAGCTTCACAAGGTTCACAATAAGTCAGAAAGTTTGACAATTCCCTCAGACAATGTATCCTAAACTAGTGTTTTGACTTTCATCAGGCTAAATGGACTTCCAAGACTTCAAGTGAACTTCATAGCATCCTATATGTGTTCAAGAATCTCCATGTCAAGTTTCAAGACTTTCCCAAAAGATTTGCTCAGTCAGATGATCAGAAGGGTTAAAATCAGTCAAAGTAGTTAAAAAGTCAAACTGAGGTCAACTGTGGTCAAACCAAAGTCAAACTTCATGATTTTTTGCCAACATCAAGTATATGAAGTAAAATTCATCATTTGATCAAGGGTTGATCATGATTCATCAAGGAGATTTCAGATCATCAAGAATCAGGAGTTTCTAAATTAGGGTTTTCATAGGAAAAGTCAACTGAACTTTGACCAGCCATAACTTTCACATGCCTCATCAATATTTTTCCATCCAAAGCTTATTTTGAAGGAAATTGAATTTTATACAACTTTGTGTCTCACAAGCCAAGCCCAAAAATGCTTCATTTGGAAGGTATGAGCTAAGACATTATAGGTCCTTTTAAAAGTCAACAAAAAGTCAACAACTTCAAAAGAGCATAACTTGAGAATGGTAAAATATATGGACATGAGACCAAAGAGTTTGGTTAAAGGACTCTTTAAGCTTTCCAAAATGTCCAGGAACACATTCATAGCTTTAAAATTGAAGGATTTGTGCCCTTGCAAAGTTGGGAAATTTTTGGGAAGTTTATGAAGCAAATAAGGCCTTAAAACTAATTTTTGCTAAATGAGCCCACCAAATTACCATCCAATCTTTACAAACTCATCAAGCACGACCCAACCCATACATTTTCTGATTTTTTATATTTTATTTCATATTTATTTGAATTTTATTCATTAAAATACAAATTAAATTAAAATAAAATATGAAAATCATATATTTGAAAAAGATTTGGATTCTAGAAGGTCATAAACACCATTCAAGACTAAATATTCACATCCAAATTCGTGCTAGGCCAAGATAGTAAGAATATATTTGATTTTTTTGATATTTTTGAATGAGAGATTCCTTCATAATCAAGCAATCAATTTTCATGATACAAAGCCCATTCTTTTTTACCTAATTGCATCCATATATATACATGAACACACTGCAAGCACAGGAGGACGATTTTGGTAGCCTCCATACATATCCTTCAACTTCAAAATATCAAGAAAAAAGTCATATACGGTTTTGGAGTTAGAAAGAATTTTAAGACATTCTAAAGCTTGCATTAGCTTCTCTGATCATCACTGATCATGTAGCAATCATCATCTGCATCTCTAACACCATGAATTGCTCTAACCGAATCACTCTTGTTCAAGTTTTTTTACATTTTTTCGATTTCATACTTTCATGTGTTATTAATTGATTTTGCTTGCTGATTTGTGTTTGTTTTGAAGCATAGAAGCTTTCTGGATAAACCAATTAAAGTTTCATGGCCTAAATCATTAGATGCCAATTTTAGGGTTTGAGATTCGAATTCGGGATCTTGGTATTTAGGGTGTTTAAATGGATTCTAAGAACATGGCCATAACATATAAACTTCATGTGGTTAATCTGGGCTGTTAATTTATATTAATATTGTGGTTTGCTTGATGATTCAAAAACATAGGTTTTCTGGTTCAAGAACATGCAGGAAAATTCGCAAGAAACTTTGAAGGAAAATTCGCAGGAAATTGGATGAAGGAGATGAAGTTTTGGCGCTGAAATCAAATTCAAATATGTGTTTTAAAATATATAGTTTGATTGTTGGTTTAATTTCAAACGCGCATGTTTAGCTCAGTTGGTTGATACATTGGTCTATGAACGAATGGTCCTGGGTTCGAATCCCCCCAGGCCATTTTGGTTTTGTTTTATTTTTTTCAATGTTTTCACAGGTTAAAAAAATAAAAAGATCATTGCCCAAACTTTATCACCAGCACGCAGCTGGCCTGGTGGCAGCCATGCTGGTCCAAGGGTGGAAAGGCCTAGGGCGTGAGTTCGATCCCTGCCCCAGGTAAGTTTTTAGTTTCATTTTTTTTAATTATT
Source organism: Lathyrus aphaca (assembly GCA_963966055.1). Lineage (NCBI taxonomy): Eukaryota > Viridiplantae > Streptophyta > Magnoliopsida > Fabales > Fabaceae > Lathyrus > Lathyrus aphaca. The sequence continues at coordinate 734,299,510 of OZ014519.1, read as the reverse complement.
CTGTTTTGTTAATTTATTTTATAAATTATATTTCTTATAATAAAAACATATTTAGATAATCATATGTAAATATATTATCTTCATATTTTCTAAAGGACCTTTAATTTATTTTCTAAAAAATTTTAATCCTAGTTTTTTTATTTTAAATTAAAATATGTATATATTATTATTATATATTTATTATTTTTGGTAAATAATTAAATTAATAATGTAAATTAAATTATAAATCCTAATTATATTTTCTAAATTTCTAAAACCCTAATCCTGATTTTTCTTAATTATAAAATTAACCCTAATTTTTATTTAACTTCAATATTAAACTTAATTAATTCTTCTTATATGTAATTAAATAATTAATCTTATTTTGTAAATAATTATTATATGGTTTTTATTATTCTCATCATCTTATTTCCTTTCTAAAAAAATCTTAAAAAATTGTTTATTTAATTAAAAAATATTATCTTAACTTGTATATGTTTTTACATTTGTGTTAACCCTTTTCTTCTTATAATTATTTTATCACTAACCTTTTTATTTAATTGCTTATTTTATTATATAGTTATTATTTAATTTTTTTTTATTATAATGTAACTGTAAAAGCTTTGTAATAGTCGTAGTTTATGATTGCTTTATGTTTTTATAAATATTATTGTTTTGGTTAGTAAATATAGGGAGTGATAACTTATTTGCTTTAAAATTAATTTAGATCACTAATCATAAAGATAAATATTTGAACTTATACACGCACACACGTAAGTCGATCTTTGATCTCCATCTCACTTCCTAAGGTTATCCCTCATGTTGCCTAAATAAAAAGGTCTAGTAAGGTGTCTAAAAGCAAAGTCCCTTCTCATAAACAAATCATCTAGTCCCTTTTCAATATTAAAAGATCAAGTCCCTTCGAGGTTGCCTTCGTAAATGATCTTGTCCCTTTCAAATAAAAGATGATAAGTCCCTTCGTATTGCTAAGACACCTTACAGTTGCCTAATCACAGATGACCCTTCATATGTCCCATACAACATCCAAGGTAATGACTACCTATTCCTTAATAATAGGGATAGTCTTATCATTGAAAGAACATTCAAGAACAGTAAAGATTCAAATTAGGGTAGGTTCCTCTTAAGTACTTGCTCACTCATTCAAAAACATTTCAAAAACACTTCACATTTTCAAACAATTTTCAAAACAAAGTCTTTATATATATCCGTACAAGGATCATTATAAAGTACTTAAGAAAATTTTTAATCACACACTACACTTCTCAAAACAGTTTAAAGTGAGCTAAGTAACTAAGAGCCCATGGATAACCATGAATGTAAAGGGTGCTAACACCTTCCCTTTACATAACTTACCCCCCGAACTCAAAATCTTTTAAGGTCTTTCCTGTTCTTTTATGCCCTTTCCTTTTGGATAAAATAAAATTCGGTGGCGACTCTTGCTATCCGCAACATTTAACTAAAGTCAGTTGTCCCACCGTGTTACAGTAGGCAGCATGCAGAACTTTGAGAAGTGCATCCCGATGGGCTTCGGAACGCAACAGCTTTGATAGGATTGAGATCTTTGAAGGAGTCTGGTGGAGCTGTTCCACAACTTTATAGTCACTTCTTTTAATAATTCTCATAAACTCATCCACATCTTGATCGAAGGATGACTTATGAGTTTCTTTCGGCGCAGATTCTTCTGGTATCACACTCTTCCCTTTGGCTCTGGCAGCAGCCTCTGCCTCAGTGTTGGTTCTAGGGACTTGTGAAGCGAAGAGACGTCCGTTTCGGGTGAAGCCTCCGCCTCACCCAACATTGTCCACTTGGGGAGTGAGAACTGGAGAATCAAGAAGGACTTTCTCTCCGTTGCAGTATAGGTCATCACCATAATGCCATGGTATAACACTGTCTTTGTCATATGGGATTGGCCCAGGCACCGTGATAGTGACTGGGCTTACTGCTGCAGTTATTCGGGACTAAAATAGTCTGTGGATCATAGAAGATTGTTACAGGACCTCTGGTGGATGCTGGTGAAGGTGAATTGAAGCTTTGTTGAGACTGTTGAGATTGTTGAAAGGTGTTGGAACTCGGGACCGTTGCGGGGTCATAATAAATTGTGACAGTGGAAACATCATTGTTGGTTGTTGAAGTTGTAGTAGCTGGTGCAAATGAATTATTGTGTGTTGAAGTGACAGATGGAATGATTGCTGAAGTTGTAGTTGAATCGGTTGGAACAATGGTTGTTGCATTTGTAGAAGAAACAGTTGGACAGATGATTGTTGCGGTTGTAGAAGATTCACTTGTTGATAAAAGAGTTGCTGGTGTTGTAGAAGTTGTGGTTGTAATTTGCAGAATGTCCTCTCTGATCAAACTATTGATGCCATTCTTCAAGATTTCACACCCATTCTCGGAAAGTTTGCATAATTCACAACAGGCCTCACAACCTTGATACACTTGGCACTTTAAAAGCTGGGCTTTAACCTCTGCCAGAGGTGTTTGAATACATGCAATGTCTTCTATCAAACTCAGGGGTGATCCATCTTCTACATCATTAATCCTTGGCCCACTGTGGCTCGACATAGGATTCTTCATTACATTGGGAGGAGGTGCAAAGTTCATGGCTTTTGAATCTACCAGATCCTGAACCTTCATATGCAGAGCTCTGCATTTTTCCGTAGAATGGCCAGGTGCGTTGGAATGAAAAGAACACCTAGCATTGAAATCATAGTTTCTAGGAAGGTTTTGAGGATCAGGTGGAGCCAATGTCCTCAACTCAACAAGATTGAGCTTCAGGAGTTGTGGCGGCAGTGTAGCATATGGCATATGAATAGGGTCAATTACTCGGTTGACCTGAGATGGTCGCTGTTGAAACGGGCGTTGTTGTTGATTGTTGTTGTTATTGTTGTATGATCTCTGTTGCGGAAACTGTTGTTGTTGCGGAAACTGTTGTTGTTGCGGAAAGTGTTGTGGTTGTTGAGTATACTGAGGAGGTGGAGCAGGGATAGTAACAACATTAACTGTTCTGGGCAAGCATTGGGGTCTCCCTCTTCCCATGTGCACAGAGTTGGTCTCAGCAGATCTACGGGGCCCAGCAAACGGTTTTCTTGTACTGCTTGAACTGGCACCGTTATCGGAGATCTTTCCCATCTTCAATAGGTTCTCTATTCTTTCCCCAGCTATCACCACATCTGCGAAGCTGGTAGAAGAAAATGCAGCCAATCTGTCAATGTATGTTCCTTGAAGAGTATTCATGAACATGTCTGCCATTTCCCTCTCAGACATAGGGGGTTGCATTGCAGCAGCAAGTTGCCTCCACCTTTAGGCATATTCCCTAAACCTTTCACGGGAAGATTGAGACATCCCCATCAAGAGGGTCCTGTTTGGAGCCATGTCCAAGTTATACTGATATTGACAGATAAAAAGCTTCAGCCAAGTCTTTCTAGTTCCTCACTGTGGCCCTAGTTAAATGGGAATACCATTCTCGGGATGCCCCTGTCAGACTATCTTCGAAGTAAAACATCCACAGCTTTTCGTCCTTGGTGTATGCTTTTAACCTTCCCAAGAATGATTGAAGGTGGGTGCGCGGGCAGGATGTGCCGTTATACCTTTCAAAACACGGGGGTTTGAACTTGTGAGGAATTCTCACCCCCTCCACCAGTCCCATGTCCATTACATCAAAGCCTAGGGAATTCTGGGATTCAAGAGACCTCAGCTTCTCTGCAATTTCATCCAGCCTACGGTCGTAAACTTCATCCCTAGCCCCAACAACTATAAACTGCTCTTCTTGAGGATCCTCTTGCAAGATCCTACCTCCAGCAGTGTTACCCTGAGTATTCCTTATGGCATTAACTTTTGGGTTTAGATGAGGCCCAAACTCTGGTGGATCAGTGCGAGGTTGCACGTGATCGTTGTTACTGGTACCTCATGTACCTGGATGGTGTTCTTCAGGAGTCTGCCTCTCCACCAACTCCCTTAGTCTTTACTGGCTCTGAGCTAAGCCAGTCATTACAGTCATGAATTGGGTCATCTGATTCCTCATCTCAACCCTCTCATTTGCCATTTGGATCCTCAATTCATTCAATTCTTGCTGAACTTGATCCATCTGAAGTCCCGGAAGGTTGTTTCGCGTCGGGTACCGGTGTATTCTGTTGACAGGGAACACTCTTCTGCGAGCAATGTTTCCTGAAACCACAACAAAGTGAGAAACAACAATAAAACAAAAACCTACAAAACAAAAAAATGTTAGTATGCAATGTAATATGCTTATTTGTCTTCCAAGGGTATCCGGTTTGGTTCTTTGGTTTTGACCTTCCCAGACCTCGAGGAAATTCTAATGATGTTGATAGATAAAGCCCACCATAAATAATACAAACTGATATATTACAAAGGATGAATATACATAGTTTGATTACAATACATTCCCATGGTGGGTCAAAATACAACAACAAAAGAAAAAGTACAATCAAAAGAAAAGTACAAGCAAAAGAATCAAACATCCAATCCAAAGTCATCCTCTCTGACTTCCTTCAGGAGGGCCTCAGTCACTGGACCTACTGGGTGCTCTGTAATAGTCCTGATGAGGAGGTTCCTGGTAGCAATGGCACTAGTTAACCTCTTATGCTTGTCCTGATCCTTTGACCTCTTCAACCCCGCCCGAAGTTTCAATTCAGATATCTCCCTCTGAGCTGTCAATAATGCCTCCTGATGCTTCTTCTCACTAGCTGTAAACACCCCAAATTTGCCCTCACCCATTCACACCATGGCTTGTGATCATTTCATATACATGAACACAATCATACCATCTCATATTACATTTTTGATTCACTGCATTATTTCAAAGTCATCTGCATCTAGGGTTTGTGATCTGAGCAATCCAAGAGCTTCTTGAGCCACTTCAAAGGCCACCAATCATTTCAAAAGGGATCCATGTGTGTTCTTGTATCATATTACATCCACTCAAGGTCAAAAATGCAAAAGAATCACAGGAACTGGGATTGGCATGGAAGCAGAGCCAGGTTTAACTGCACAGATGACCTAGAATTAGGGTTTTGGTTTCAGAGGCCATAACTCCAAATTTTTTGGTCATTCTTGTTTCTATTGGTCTCTATATGGTATAGGGAGTATGCATATCAAGTTTCATGAAGAAATTCCATGGGGAAGTCATCTGATCAAGAGTTGACTTTTCAGATAAGTCAGTGCAAAATCAGGGCACCTGAGGCCCCCAATGACCCAACCAATGGGCATTCTTCATCAATTTGAGTGTATATGATCTTTATTTGATCATGGAAGAAGTTTTAAGTTCACAAAAATCAAGAATTTGAAGTTTTTCAAAGTTGACTTTTTAGGGCATGGTTGACTTTTCAAGAATATGTCATTTTGTGCCATTTTTCAAGCCTTGATTCTTGATCCAAAAATGCTTCAAATGAGAAAACCTTGGTCATGAAAGTTGTAGAATACATTTTTCCCTTTTCAAAAAGTACAAGAACATGATCTAATTCATTTTGGATCAAAAGTTATGGTGTGACAAAGTTGGCCAAAATCATTGATTTTCAAGATGTGCACTAAATGGAAAGTTTGCAAAATCATGAACCAAGGCTGTTTGTAACTTCTAGTTCACTTCAAACCAAGGTACAAACATCACATAAGTCCTAAAAATCAGAACTTGACCAAAAGATCACATGTTCATGGTTTGTGTAACAAAGCATTTTCATGAAGTTTCAAAAGCAAGCAACTTGCAAAAACTATCATCACATCTCACCCACTTGATTTCTTGGATGCTGAACCAGCCATAGCATCTCACCTCACCATGCTGCGCCAGCCCTAGCCCTTGTACCAAGCCTAGCACCAAGCCATACCTTTCCTTACAAAAAGTTGACTTTTGGCAAAAGCAAACATCCCAATCACAGCAGGCCATGTCACATCCTCTGGCCAATTGGGATTGTTTACACTTTCCATTTGCTAGCCAAACATAATACCAAGCCAAGCTGAAACAGGCCAGAGCAACACATTCACAAAAACACTCCATTTTGCACTTTCCTTCGAATCTGTCTCCACAGGCCTTAAACACTAAAACAAATCCCACTACTCATCTCACCATGTATTATGGATCACAAACCAACAAAGCATAAGCCTGAAACCAGCATGAACTGAGCTTCACCATTTCTCATCCTTAAAACCAGAACTCTTCGAATCCCTTTATCCAACCATCAAACACACCATTTTTCTTCACCAGCAAGTCAAACACATCAAAAGGAACCAAAACCACCCATCACATTGATCTGAAACAGCCTATACACAAACTCCATTTTCTGCTATATCAGATTAGAATCTCTCAAAATAGCTTGTTTAAGCTCATTCCAAGCCTGCCATTAGCACCAGGGGAGTCAGTGGAGCAAGCTTGCACCAAAGAACAGTTTTGAAAGTCCAGAAACAGGAGTTTCCATCTCAGGTATGGCCAAGAACACATTCTCTTAAAGCTTTGATTTTTTGTTATAAACTGAAAGTACATGCTTTAAGGATCATTGTGATGTGTTTAGAATCGAAAATAGTGAAAAAATGAGCATTTCATGAGTGTCTGAAAGTTTGGCCCCGTTTTTGTTTTGTTTCGATTCAACCTGTTCTTGCTGGATAAATGATGATTGATTGTTGATTTGAGTTGCTAGAAGTGTGAGGATTGTTTCTGGGCGTTTAATTTAGCTTGGGGTGGCCTGAATCGTATTCTAGGGTTTTGGGGTCGCCGGGGAAGATGACCGGAGCTCCCCTCCGGTCACCTGAATGTGTTTAGCCCTGATCTCAGGTCATTAGTGCCATTTGAATGTGGGGCGTTCGATTGGTTGACTCCGTTGACCTCCCGCGCGCATGAAGGGCCCAGATCACTTTGTTTAGCCCTAATCCACTTTCTTTAATTAATTAAATCATAATTAAGTTTATTAACCTGAACCAACCATGGCCCTTGGATCTGCGCGCCAGTCAACCATCCCAAATCCAGTTTAAATCTCCACCCTTGGATCTGCTTACTTTCTTTTATTTCAATTTTTAATTCATTTCTTTTCATTTTATTTGCATAATTAATTTAAAATAGCAAAAATGTCTTAAAAATTATGAAACTTTTTCTCAAGAGTTTTATTAATTTTTATGACACAAAAATATTTTTATTTTCATTTTTAGCATTTAAAATGTATTTTTAAATAATTAAAAGATTATTTTTAATTGATTAATGAGAATTAATTTATTAAAAATACTTTTAGGTATTTAAAAATCACCAAAAAATTCATGAAATGTTCTAAGACATTTAGAAACATTGTCCAACCTTCAAACCAAATTTATTTTTTGATCTTGATGCATTTTGAGAATTTTTCATTGAATTAAAATCATTTTTGTGCATTATTTGGACCCAAAGTTCAAAAAATCATTTCTGCCTATTTATGAGGAGTTGGACATTGATTCTTCTTGCTTTGCATTGTGTTTAGCATGTAGTTTTTGAGATAAAATTGTCATGATTTGATCTTTCATTTTCCATTTGTTTGACAATTTTCTTGTTTAGGAACCCTAAAACCCTAGCAAACTTGTAAAAATCATAACTTGAGTTTGGTTAAGAGTTGAGACCTCTCCTTTGGGCATTGGTTTAGGATAGGTTTAGGGGTCCTTTGATTGCATTTTCAATTTTTTGTAATGTTGTTTGCTTCTGATTTTGGTTTGTGTTTGGTGTATGATTCATAAACCCTAATTTGGGCTTTCATTTGCATCCATTTTGCATTCTCTTGCATAACATGACTTGCCATGACATTTCAAGCATCCATTTGATTCATTTGACATCATAAGACATATTGAAAGCATGTTTGATCATTGCATCATGTATTTGCCATGTTGTATGCCATGTGCACTTCATAACTTTTCATGTATGTCCATGGTTCCTAACTTGCTTCATTTGCATTCATGAACTTGTATGATCATTTCCATGTGCTGCCTCATGTTTGCATCATCTCTTAGCATCATTAGCATCATGTATATGCTTCTGGTTTTGTTTCTCATCATGTCATCTCATCCCATTTTGCATTGCATTGCATTCCTTTTCTAACCTTTTCAGGTGGTAAGTGATTCTGAGAAGTGGATTTGCCTTCACTTCTCATGCTTTCTTCTCATCTCTCTCTTGCATCCATTGCTGCATCTTTGTTTGTGTTTGAGTTTGAGCTTGCTCATTCTTCTTCTCCCCACTTTCTTTCTTCCAGTGACTTGACTTCTTGAATGAAGCAAGTTGCTTTGCTTCTTTTGATCCTTTCATCTGCTTCCTGGTGGTTCCATTGAAGATTGTTCTTGCAAACCTCACAAACCTTAGGGACAACCAAGCATGACAATGATTAGGGTTTTTATTAGTCTCCCCTCCTTGTTTTACCTTTGTGTCTCTTATTGAGTCTTCTCTTCTCATCTCATAATCAGGGACTAAACCCTAAAGGCTTTAAGGCTTTGTGATTAAGCTTATGCCTGCATCCTTCTCTTAGGATGGAGTGTATAACTTTAATCCTAAGTGTTAAACCCTTAATGTGTTTAAATCCTCTAATTAATTCACATAATAATCATCAAGACTTCACACTTGTAACTTGGGCCTTGCATTAGGGTTCTAATTCTTCCTTAAGTGGTTAAGAAGGACTAACCCTAGTGTTAATGGATAAGTCCCCCTCAAGTTGTCTTACAAACCCTAAAAGATCACTTCTTCATCATATCATTAATTAAAATCCACTTAATCAAAGGCTTGTTTTGTCATGAGTTTAATCCCTAATCATGGATTAAGTTGAGGAGCTTTCCTCAGCTTAAACATTCTCATCTATTATCCTTCTTTTAGGATGGTGTAATGAGTCTGTTTAATCCTTGATTATGGCTTAACCTCATTACTCAACACTAAACAAAAACACCAAAAAACACCTAAATAATCACAAGTAGGTTAATGATCTTAATCCTACACCAAAGGTGATTGAGTATGAGAATCTGACTTCACACTTAAGGTATTCTCATTACCCCTAATCAGAGGGAAGATGTGATGAGTTTACTAACCCATTGGTTTAGGCTTAAGCTCATTAACTTATGACAAACTTTCAAAAGCAATAAAAGACTGAAAAAACAAAAACAAACAATAATCGTCTCCTTTGGGATTCTTTTCTCATCACCTTCACTCATAAACGAGAACTTGCTTCTTCCGTCTAATGCAAGACAGTTTGCACCTGAGCCAGACAGGTCATACACTTGAGCATAGGCAAGTAAGCAGTTCATCAGTCAATTTATCTTCAGTCTCTTTGGGTCGAACTACGGTGTTCTGACTTCCTCATTGCACGAGAGGATACGTAGGCATAACTTAACAGTTATCGAACAAAAGTCTCTGTATATTCCCCCTCTTTTCAGCCTTATTCTTTAAGCCTCATGATCTTGAGCATCTCATTCCTGTTCCTGCACTGACACTGTATATGTTACACTTTACACTTCTTTTACACTGACACCTGTACATCCTTTTCCAGCTCTTTTATACACAAATTGCACTGACACTACCCCTTTTAAAACACAAATCTTTTAAGCGTGGATCCCGTCGGGTACGACGGACAATCTGGGTGCTAATACCTTCCCAGGTTGTAACCAACCCCCTTTCTCAGTCTCTCTGGTTCGCAACCGTCTTATCCATCTTTTTCTAGGTCTATGCAGCATTGCCTTTCCTCCGGGATAAAAATGCCTAGCTGGCGACTCTATTCATCTCCAGTGAGTTCACGGCTGTGCGTTCTCATTGTCCCTTTCGCCGACCGTTCGCGTCTGTACCCCATTTGACCCAGCTTCATTTGGTGGGAGCGACACTAGCCTCCAGTTGCTCTATCTTAGCTTGAGTCCTTTGATCTTCTTGTACACAGGCTTCAGTGATCCTGTTTGTCGCTCCCACCGAATGACACATCAGGTCAGAAGGGGTACAGACGCGAACGGTCGGCGAAAGAAGAGAGTACACGCAAGGGTGAACTCAGAAGACAAGAGTCGCCAGCTAGGCATTTTTATCCCGGAGGAAAGGTAATGCTGCATAGACCTAGGAAGAGATAAGGATAAGACGGTTGCGAACCAGAGAGACTGAGAAAGGGGGTTGGTTACAACCTGGGAAGGTATTAGCACCCAAATTGTCCGTCGTACTCGACGGGATCCACGCTTGAAAGATTTGTGTTTTAAAGGGGTAGTGTCAGTGCATTCTGTGTATCAAAGCTGGAAAGAAGACAAGTGTCAGTGTACAAGAATGGTAAAGTGTGTAAATGAAGTGTCAGTGTGAGAGAAGTGAAGTGTATAAGTGAAGTGTCAGTGTAAGAACAAGAATGAAATGCTCAAGATCATGAGGCTAAAAGAATAAAGCTGGAAAGAGAGGGGGATATACAGAAACTTTTGTTCGATAATTGTTAAGTTATGCCTACGTATCCTCTCGTGCAATGAGGAAGTCAGAACACCGTAGTTTGACTCAAAGAGACTAAAAGGTAAATTGACTTGTGAACTGCTTACTTGTCTATGCTCAAGTGTATGACCTGTCTGGCTCAGGTGCAAACTATCTTGCATTAGACGGAAGAAGCGAGTTCTCGTTTGTGAGTGAGTATGATGAGAAAAGAATCCCGAAGGAGACGATTATTGTTTGTTTTTTGTATTTTCAATATTTTATTGCTTTTTGAAGTTTGTCATAAGAAAATGAGCTTAAGCTTAAACCAATAGGTTAGTAAACTCATCACATCTTCCCTCTGATTAGGGGTAATGAGAGTACCTTAAGTGTGAAGTCAGCATATCACACTTAATCACCATGGTGTAGGATTAAGATCATTAACCTACTTGTGATTATTTAGATGTTTTTGTTGTTTTTTGTTTAGTGTTGAGTAATGATATTAAGCCATAATCAGGGATTAAACAGCCTTATTACACCATCCTAATAGAAGGATAATAGATGAGAATGTTTAAGCTGAGGAAGACTCCTCAACTTAATCCATGATTAGGGATTAACCTCATGACAAAACAAATACTTTATTAGATTGATTTTAGTTAATGATAAGATGAAGAAATGAGTTTTATGGTTTGTAAGACAACTTGAGGGGGACTTGTCCATTAACACTAGGGTTAGTCCTTCTTAACCAATTAAGGAAGAATTAGAACCCTAATGCAAGGCCCAAGTTACAAGCTTGATGTCTTGATGATTGTTAAGTGAATTGATTAAAGGATTTAAAAACACTAAGGGTTTGACACTTAGGATTAAAGTTATACACTCCATCCTAATAGAAGGATGAAGGCATAAGCTTAATCACAAAGCCTTAAAACCTTTAGGGTTTAGTCCTTGATTGTGAGGTGAGAAGAGAAGACTCAAAGAGAAACAAAGGTAAAATCTAAGTGGGGGACTAATCAACCCTAATTTTTATCATGCTTGGTCATTCCTAGGGTTTGTGAGGTTTAAGAAAGAAATCTTCAAGGAACCACCAAGGAGAGAAGCATATGAAAGGAGAAAGAAACAGAGAGAAGCAAGACAACTTGCTTCACTTAAGAAGACAAGTTGCTTGAAGAAAGAAAGTAAGGTGAACAAGAATGAGCAAGCTCAATCCAAAGCACAAGACAAAATGCAGCAATGATGCATAAGAGAGATGAAAAGAGATTGTGAGAAGTGAAGGCAAATCCACTTCTCAAAACAACTTACCACCTGAAAAGTTAGCAAAAGAAATGCAATGCAATGCAAATGAGATGAAATGTGATGATGCAAACCAAAACCAGAAGCATAAGTATGATTTCAATGATGCTAAGAGATGATGCAAACATGAGGCAAGGCATTAGAATGATCATACAAACATATGGATGCAAAAGAAGCATGTTTTGAACCATGGATGTTCATGAAAAGTTATGGAATGCAAAAGACATATAACATGGAAAATGAAAGATGCAATGATCAAACATGATTCTAATATGTCCTAAGGTGAGTTATGAATCAAATGAATGCACAAAATGTCATGGAAAGTCATGGTATGCAAGCAAATGGAAGATGGATGCAAAGTAAGGCATAAATTAGGGTTTATGATCAAAGCTCAAAGCAAAATTCAAAACCAGAAGCATATGACATGATAAAAATTTGAAAATGCAATCAAAGGAACCCTAAACCTATACGAACTCACTGCCCAAAGGAGGGGTTCTAACTCTTAACCTAATGAGGGTTATGAATTTCCTAAGATTGCTAGGGTTTTAAGGTACCTTGTCAAGAAAAATGCAAAAAAAATTGAAAATGCAAGATCAATTCATGCCAATTTAATCCTATAAACTACATGCTATACAAGATGCAATGCAAAAAGAATCATTGTCCAACTCTCAAAGATTAGGTAAAAATGAATTTTTGAAGTTTGAAGCAAAATAATGCCTTGAAATGGAATTAAATCCAAAGAAAATTAACAAAGGGCATCAAGAACCAAAAAGAAATTTGGTTTGAGAGTTGGACAATGTTTCTAAATGTTCTTAAATGTTATATGAATTTTTTGTGATTTTTAAATACCTAAAAGTATTTTTAATTAATTAATTTTCATTAATTAATTAAAAATAAACTTTTAAATGATTTAAAAATAATTTTTAATGCAAAAAATAAAAATAAAAATATTTTTGGGTTCTGAAAATTAATAAAACCTTTGACAAAAAATTTCAGAATTTTTTAAAGTGTTTTGCTATTTTTTAAAATTCGTACAAAATAAATCTAAACAAATGAAAAATGAAATGAATTTAAATGAAAAAGAAGAAAGTCAGCCAATCCAATGGGTGAGATTCAAACTCACAGGGGCGGGAATTGACTACGCGCGCATCTGGACGGCTAGAATTCAAACTTACGTAATTAAGTCATTAGCCCTAATCCTAACCCTAATTACTTTCAGATGACCGGAACAGTGTTCCGGTCATCTTCTCCGGCAGGCTCCTCATTCAATCTCTCTTAATACGCCATGAAACTTCACAAATCTCTCCAGAATCACTCATTAAACATCATTAAACCTAAACCCCACCCCAAAATCCATTTATTTTCACTGAATCATAAGAATCAAAGCAAAAAGCATTTCACGGGCAAAGTTTCAGAACAAGCATACAACCTCAAAACTCAATCATTTTCAAAAATAAAAGGTTCAGTGCATTCAGGGAAGCATGTAGATCATTTTAGAAACAAGAAATAAGAGTTCTGGAAAAATGAATTTCCATGGCTACCTGAATCGAAGCTTTCAAATCAGGGACTTTCTGGCCAGTTCCTTACTTCAAATCCACTCCAATGAACCTCCTGAGAAGCTTGCAATGCTTGGTTGGAGTTTAAAATGGCTGGTTTGAGAGATTGAGTGAGTTCTGTTCAGTGAGGGAGAGAAATCGTGTTTGGTTTGTGTGAGGTTTTGGGCTGTTTCAATGGTTGGTTTGTGATCAGTGGAACATGCTGAGATCAATGGTGAAGTTTCTTTTTGTGTTTGAAGGTTGTGTTGTGTGTTTCGAAGGAAGATGCATATGAGGCATAAACTTGGAACTAGGGCTATGAGAGAGCTTCAGCATGAATTGTTGTGTGTTATGGCTTGCCTTTGGTCCACTTATCACTCATGGATAGGTCTGTGGAGTTGGTGTGCCCTATTGTGATTGGTATGGGTCTTTTGCCAAAAAAGTCAAGCTTTTGTAAGAGAGGTATGGGCTCATGGCTAGCCAAGGACAAGAGGGGTGTCCTGCGCAGCAAGAAGTGAGGAGAACCATATGATCAATTTTGAAATCAGCCAGCACATGGATTAGGGTTTGAGTGAGATTTTGCAACTTTAATCAACTTTGGCCCTTTTGAAGTTTCTTGATCCACAAATCACAAAAATGAGCAAACTCTTGATGCAATCTGACTTTTAGACATTGGTTCATGTTTGTATGAAGATTAGAAGTCCATTTGATAGCACAATTTGCCTTGGCAAGTGGTTTTGCAACTTTTCCTCTTTGGTAGAAAACTTGAAATTATGTGATTTTGGCCAACTTTGACAAGCCATAACTTTTGATCCAAAATGAATTAGAATGAGTTCTTGTACTTTTTGAAAAGGGGATGATCCATTATACAACTTTCATGACCAAAGTTTTCTCATTTGAAGCATTTTTGAATCAAAAAGCAAGGGTTGAAAAAGTTTCCCAAAATGGCAAGTTTCCATTACAAGTCATTTTCCCAAAAAGTCAACTTTGCAAATGGCTTGAAATTCTTCAATTTTGTGAAATTATAACATCTTCTATGATCCAATAAAGATCATACATAATCAAAATGATGATGAACACCCTTTGGTTGGGTCACTGAGGGCCTCAGATGCCCTGATTTTGCACTGACTTGCTCAAAAAGTCAACTCTTGATCAGATGCCTTCCCCATTGAATTTCTTCATGAAAATTGATATGCATGATCCCTATACCATATAGAGACCAATAGAAACAAGAATGACCAAAAAATTTGGAGTTATGGCCTTCGAAACCAAAACCCTAATTCTAGGTCATCTGTGTAGTTAAACCTGGCTCTGCTTCCATGCCATTCCCAGTTCTTGTGATTCTTTGACATTTTTGACTTTGAGAGGATATAATATGATGTTTGAACATACATGGACCCCTTTGAAGTGATTGATGACCTTTGGAGTGGCTCAAATGGCTCTTGGATTGCTCAGATCACAAACCCTAGATGCAGATGACTTTGAAACAATGCAGTGAATCAAAAGTGTGGTATGAGATGCTATGGTTGAGTTTATGCATATGAGAATATCACAAGCCATGGTGTGAATGGGTGAGGGAAAATTTGGGGTGTTTACAGCTGCCCCTATTCAAACATGAGTTAGTTGTGCAGGATGTAAGCAACGGCTTAACAGGCAAACAAGATAACTTGTGGTTGAATACCAAAGACAGTCCAAAATTTGCGCTCACAGACTGAAGAAGAAAAGGGATATAGATTGTAAAGGGAAATAAAGTATATTATAAAGTGCGGGCGACGGAGGACGACCGTCGAGCAAAGGACGACTGCTGGGGAAAGAGCAATGACGGGGACGGCCGACACGCTGGGGAAAATGCGGGAAATAAAGCAATGACGGGGACAGCCGACAAGCTGGGGATATAAGAGATTATGATGGGGACGACCATCAGGTAGGATTATCTGGGGATTAGAGGTAAATGAAATAAAATGATGAGGTACGGTCATCAAAGGTGAAGGACGATCACCTAGCAGGGGACGGCTGCTTTGTTGGGGAATAAGATGAGGGACGGTCATCTAATGGTGAAGGACGATCACCAGGCAAGGTACGGTTGCCAAAAGTATCGCGACATAGGACGAATGTCGGATAAAAAGGTCGACGATGGGGACGACCATCGGATGAGCATGATGAAGGACGATCATCAAGAGGTGAAGGACGATCACCTAGCAGGGTACGACTGCTCTCGGGATTTATCATGACATAGGACGAATGTCAGATAACAAGATCAACGACGGGGACGGCCATCGGATAAAATGATGAAGGACGATCATCAAGGGGTGAAGGACGATCACCTAGCAGGGTAAGGCTGCTAAATATAGAAACATAGGACGAATGCCGGATAGAAGAGGGTTCCAATAATGGAGACTCCGCTGGGGAAAGGATGAGGGACGGTCATCCAAAGGTGAAGGACGATCACCTGGCAGGGTATGGCTGTCGAACGGGTATCATGACATAGGACGAATGTCGGATAGAAAAAGGTTGCTTTGCTGGCGACCAACTGGGGAATAGTAAACACGGACGAGTGTTTACATCCAAGAAATAAAAGGTATAAGTGTTTTGACGTTGTGTATAGATTAAAGATGCGGGCGAGCATCCCTAAGACTATGATACGGACGAGTATCAGGTAGAAACAAACGCTGACACATGTTCAGAGATGATGATACAGACGAGTACCAACTGGTTAACAAAGAACACGGACGAGTGTCGAATCTGAGGGGACTCTTCTTGGGAATAGTAGACACAGACGAATGTCTAAATTCAAGAAGACATAATTTTTTGACACGTGTATGGATTAAAGATGCGGACGAGCATCCTTAAGACTGTGATACGGACGAGTATCAGGTAGAAACAAACGCTTGACGCATGTTCTGAGATGATGATACAGACGAGTACCAACGGGTTAACAAAGAACATGGACGAGTGTCGAATCTGTGGGGATTTTAGTGATATATACCAGATACGAACGAGTATCTGTATGAGTGAAACAGGAGTAACAAGTATGAGTGGTGCACAGGCGAGTACTTAACTTGCTGGGGAGAGTGACACAGACGAGTGTCAAAAGGTATATTATAAACAAGTGTATGGTTTACAAAGTGCTTAGGTAGCTACGTTGGGGAAAGTGACACAGACGGGTGTCAGGGAATCTGTATAGGTATACATCTTGTGAGTGCAAAGGGGACGCTTTGGCTTTCTACTGGGGATATGACACGGACGGGTGCCAAGAAGCATCTGTAATATGTAAGTGTCTGTTTGTAAAGAAAGCCCGGGCGACTTTACTGGGGAATCATGACACAGACGAGTGCCAGAAGGAGTGTTCATTTGTATTTACAAGTGTAAGGCAAATGCCTTGGCTTCCTGCCGGGGAATCTGGAGAGTTTTCCGTATATCTTGTTGACGGATTGTCAGTATTTACCAGTGTTTGATTCAGACAATGGCTTATGATTATGCAATATGTTTGATTTTTGCCATAATGCTCCGTATTGGACGGAATGCTACGCTCTGTGGGAAATATGATGTGAATGCTATGATTATGCAAAGATACTGGTCCGGGATTCGGATCCCGTTGCTGCGAAGATCTCCGGCTGATCTATTTGAAGTGGGCATCCCAGCTGGGGGTGCGATCATTAGTAGATCTGATACACGGGACTCCGCTTGGGGATATGGGTCATTGATAGACCTATTCTGGTAATGAGGGACCCAGCTGGGGTTTGTAGAAGCTTTATTCACTCCGTTGTGATTTCTTTGCGCGTTGCCCTTCCGGATAGAGGTTGGAACTCTGTGGGGAGATGGTTCCCTGGCTTTTGTACTTGGCTGAGTAGGAAGTAAATGGAAATTCAGCTGGGGAGAAGGCACCTTTGAGTGGATAATAATTTGCCAGTTTGATGGGATGAAGTTTTCATGCCCCATGTCGTGCTTTGAACACCCGCAATCCTAAAAAGATAAAGAAGTGCACAAGTAATCCCGAGGTATCCCCTTACCGGATTCCATCATAGGAGTTTGGACACTCCCGGGAGTAAATATATTTCCTGCACGCACGTATTTTAGAAGACAAGCATCTGTATTTATGCAATCAGTATCTTAAAGACATCGGACATTCTTGCAAATGAAAAAAAAATGTATGAGACGAAACATGACTGAAAAATCTGATTTTATTAATTCATGTACCCTGAATTGGCAAGTACAGTCAAAGAAATAAATCCCCTAAAATGAGGAGATTGTTACAAATCGAGAAATAAAAGGTATTGGCAATGTTGACGACGCTTCAGGGAGCCTCTCTTTGCTATGACTCGTATGACATTTGACATTCTTCTCGTCTTGCTCTCTGAAGAGGGCTGATTCTGAAAGAAGCTTGACCCTTTTGAAGCTTACCGAGTCGCGAGTGATACAGACGAATTTAGAATGCAGTTGTTCGCTTATTCCCTTATTTTGCATGGATCGCCCTTTCGGGTTTTCAATCCATCGGGATACCCTTTTTTGCCTGAGTTGTCCAATGCGGCTTTTCAACTCAGCGGGTGTACATTTTTTTTGTTTATTTCCCCTTATTTTTGCCCGAGTCTTTTATTCTGTTTTTTGACTCGCCGGGATGCCCTATTTTTGACTGGACTTACATTCTGTTTTTATGTCCAGCGGGTCATTTTATGCGAAGTATTTTTTAACTGCATCTGAATTCACAGGGGATGGGAAGTCTTCACTATCCATAGTACTGAGCATGAGTGCTCCATCGGAGAAAAATTTCTTTACTACGAATGGTCCTTCATAGTTCGGAGTCCATTTGCCCTTGTGGTCTGTATGAGGAGGGAGGAGTCTTTTCAGCACAAGATCCCCTACTTGGTACTCTCGGAGCCTGACTTTCTGATCGAAGGCTTTCTTCATTCTTTTCTGATACAGCTGCCCATGACAAATTGCAGCCAATCTCTTCTCTTCAATCAGACTCAGTTGTTCGTATCGGGACCTGACCCATTCTGCTTCATTCAGCTTAACATCCATTAGTACTCGCAGGGAGGGTAATTCAACTTCAACAGGTAGGACTGCTTCCATACCATACACAAGCTGATACGGTGTTGCCCCAATGGATGTTCTGATTGACGTACGGTACCCATGTAAAGCAAATGGTAGCATTTCATGCCAGTCTTTGTAAGTGACCACCATCTTTTGCACAATCTTCTTGATATTCTTATTAGCTGCCTCAACAGCGCCATTCATCTTTGGCCTGTATGGAGAAGAATTGTGGTGTTGGATCTTGAAGTCCCGACACAGTTCTGTCATCATTTTGTTGTTTAAATTGGAACCATTATCAGTAATGATTCGCTCGGGAACTCCGTATCGACAGATGATATCTCTCTTCAGAAATCGGGCTACCACTTGCCTTGTAACATTTGCATATGAAGCTGCTTCGACCCACTTGGTGAAATAGTCAATGGCAACCAGGATGAATCTGTGGCCATTTGAAGCAGTCGGTTCAATCTTGCCAATCATATCAATGCCCCACATAGCAAATGGCCATGGTGAAGACATCACATTCAAAGGATTGGGAGGCACATGCACCTTATCCGCATAAATCTGGCATTTATGGCATTTTCTGGCTTAGGCACAACAGTCGGCATCCATTGTGATCCAATAATAGCCTGATCTTAGAAACTTCTTGGCCATGGCATGCCCTCCTGCATGGGTACCAAAGGATCCTTCGTGCACCTCGTGCATCAACAAGTCTGCTTCTATTCTATCAACGCATCTGAGGAGTACTATATCAAAGTTTCTCTTGTACAGGGAACCGTCAGCATTCAGGAAGAAACTACCAATTAGCCTTCTTAATGTCTTCTTATCATTGGAAGATGCCCCAGATGGGTATGTCTGATCCTCCAAGAAGCATTTGATGTCGTGGAACCAAGGCTTATCATCTTTAACAACATCTGCTGCAAATACATATGATGGTCTATCAAGTCTGGACACTGAAATCTGAGGCACAAAGTTGGCCGTTTGAACGTTGATCATGGATGAAATGGTGGCAAGAGCGTCTGCAAACTGATTCTCGTCTCGAGGGATATACTCAAGCTTGACTGTTGTGAAGAAAGTCAATAACCTTCTTGTATAATCCCGATAAGGTATCAGATGATCCTGGTGCGTGTACCATTTGCCATTGGTTTGATTGATTACCAAAGCTGAATCTCCGAATACAATCAAAGTCTTGATCCTGAGGTCAATGGCTTCCTCAAGACCCATAATGCAAGCTTCGTATTCAGCTTCGTTGTTAGTGCAGTTGAAAGTGAGTTTTGCCGAGAAAGGCATGTGAACTCCCTTAGGCGTAATGAGTACTGCACCAACACCGCGTCCATTCATATTAACAGCCCCATCAAACATTATAGTCCATTCTTCCTCTGGGTCAGGCCCTTCAGTGTGAACGGGCTCTTCATGATCTTTTGCTTTAATGAACATGATGTCTTCATCAGGGAAGTCAAATCTCATAGGCTGGTAATCATCAATGGGTTGCTCAGCGAGATAATCAGACAATACACTGCCCTTGATGGCTTTCTGAGATGTGTACTGAATGTCATATTCTGTGAGGATCATTTGCCATCTTGCAACCCGTCCGGTAAGTGCTGGCTTCTCAAAAATGTACTTAACTGGGTCCATCTTTGATATCAATAAAGTAGTGTGGGTCAACATATACTGCCTTAGCCGGCGAGCAGCCCACGCTAAAGCACATCAAGTTTTCTCGAGCAGTGAATAACGTTGTTCACAGTCGGTAAACTTTTTGCTTAGGTAGTATATTGCATACTCTTTTCGACCAGACTCGTCATGCTGTCCCAACACACACCCCATTGACTATTCTAATACTGTCAAGTACATGATCAGAGGTCTTCCTTCGACTGGAGGCATAAGGATTGGAGGTTCTTGCAAGTACTCCTTGATTTTGTCAAAAGCCCTTTGGCAGTCTTCATTCCACCTGACCGTTTGTTCCTTTCTTAACAGCTTGAACAAAGGTTCACAAGTTGCAGTAAGGTGAGATATGAACCGTGATATGTAGTTCAATCTACCTAGAAACCCTCGAACTTCTTTTTCTGACTTTGGTGCAGGCATTTCTTGAATGGCTTTGACTTTATCAGGGTCAACTTCAATCCCTTTCTCACTTACGATAAATCACAGTAGCTTACCGGAACACACCCCGAATGTGCACTTGTTGGGGTTCAGCTTCAGTTGGTACTTTCTCAGACGCTTGAATAGCTTCAACAAATTTACCAGTTGGTCTTCTTCTGTGAGGGACTTGGCAATCATATCATCCACATAACATTCTATTTCTTTATGGATCATGTCATGGAATAATGTTACCATAGCCCGTTGATATGTTGCACCAGCATTCTTCAGTCCGAATGGCATCACCTTGTAACAGAACGTGCCCCAAGGTGTGATGAAAATTGTCTTCTCCATGTCTTCAGGTGACATTTTAATCTGATTGTATCCTGAAAATTCGTCCATGAAGGAGAATACCGAGAACTGAGCCGTATTATCAACCAATACATCAATGTGAGGTAAAGGGAAGTCATCTTTCGGGCTGGCTCTGTTCAGATCCCGGTAGTCCACACACATTCTCACTTTGCCGTATTTCTTGGGCACATGTACAATATTAGCAACCCACGGCAGATAGCTAGTCACAGCAAGGAACTCGGCGTCCCATTGCGTTTGTACCTCTTCCTTGATCTTCATTGCCATATCTGGGCGAGTACGGCGCAACTTCTGCTTTACTGGTGGGCAATTTTCCTTCAAAGGCAGCTTGTGCACGACAATATCGGTGTCCAACCCTGGCATATCCTGATAAGACCAAGCAAAGACATCTACATACTCCCGAAGCATGTCAATCAGTTGTTCCTTTACTGAATTTTGCAGGCAGGCCCCGATCTTAACCTCTTTCACATCTTCTTCCGTACCAAGATTAACCGTTTCGACCTCCTCCTGATGAGGAGTGATAACCTTCTCCTCTTGCCTTAACAACCTGGCTAGCTCTTCAGGAAGCTCATAATCTTCTTCAACCCCTTCATCAGCTTGATTGATTGGATTGTCAAAGTCATACGAAGTCATAGTTGTGCTGTTGTCGGTGCGGTCTGAAAGGCACTCTCTGCAAGGGTTTAGATTGTTCATTTTAGTGATCGATTTTAATCTTGTTTAGAAAAAGTGAAATAAAGTTATCATTTTGGAAAACAATGCCATTTTAGTTTTGTACAAAAAGAAAAATGAAAAACAGTGAGCGGAAAAGAAAAAGACTCATTTGCAAAAGATGTCCGATATTCATTAATTGATCTGTTTGCACAAAATTACAAGATGGCCCGATTACAAAATGAGTCTTGACATCTAGGGCAAGATGCAAGACTTGATGCATGCTTAAAATATACAGGAAATAATAATTACTCTGCAGGATTAATCCTTATAATTTCCTGGGAAGACCAGTTTGAGATACGGCTCCCCGGGATCCTTGGACGTATCCAGCTCTCCAGGTTGCGTTCATCTTCCGACTCATCTTCGAAGTTGTTCACTGCATCCGGGGTGAGCAGTCCCCCGCTGACAAAGTTGGGCTTCTTAGCAGCCTCTGATTGATCTTGTTTAGTTGGTTTGTAACCCAACCCAAATTTGTCCTCCTTCTTCTCCACGGGCAGCAGCTTGCCCCAGCCTTGGGCAGTCCCCTCTTCAACAACCTTCCTGGCTTGCTGATAAGATGTCATGGAGGTCCCTAGTATAGCAGATGCTTCATTTATGTTTAGGGCCTCAAATCCCTGGCTCATGGTTTCATGGATCTCTCCATCCATTTCAATATACTTGTACGTAGCCAGATGGCTAACAAAGATGTCCTATTCCCCACAGATGGTGATGATTTGACCTTCTCACTCGAATTTCAGCTTCTGGTGAAGGGTAGACGTAACTGCTCCAGCGGCATGGATCCAAGGTCTACCCAACAAACAGCTGTAGGTCGGCTGAATGTCCATCACATAGAAGGTAATTTTGAAGGTCTGCGGGCCAATCATCACAGGCAGATCAATCTCCCCTAGCACTGATCTTTTAGAGCCATCGAATGCTCTCACCACCAAATTACTCGGACGCAATGCCAAGCTATCATACTCCAGCTTCACTAAGGCTTTCTTTGGTAGAACATTGAGTGAAGACCTAGTGTCCACCAGTACATGGGATAGAACAGCACCCTTGCATTCTAGAGTGATGTGCAAAGCCTTGTTGTGGTTACGCCCCTCAGTTGTTAAGTCAGCATTGGTAAAGCCCAGTCCATGACTGGTATTGACATTTGCTACCACAGTTTCTAGCTGATTAACGGTAATCTCCTCCGGCACGTATGCTGCGTGCAGGACTTTCAGCAATGCATTCCTGTGAGCTTCAGAACACATTAACAGGGATAATATGGAGATTTTTGAGGGAGTTTGGTGAAGCTGATCCACCACCTTGTAATCACTATTCTTTATGATTCTCATAAACTCGTCCACATCTTGCTCAAAAGATGTCTTCTGAGTTTCCTTGATAGTTGGCTCTTCAAGCACCACACTCTTTCCTTTTGCTTTGGCAGCAGCTTCTGCTTCGGCATTAGGTCTTTGTACTTGTGAGGCAAAAAGGCGTCCGCTTCTGGTGAAGCCTCCGCCTCCCCCAACATTATCAATTTGTGGAGAAGAGGTTGAAGAATCCAAAGTGATTTTCTCCCCGTTGCAGTAAAGATCAGAGCCATAATGCCAGGGTATGGCATTACTGCTTTCATATGGAACTGGTCCAGGTACCGTAATAGTAACTGGACTGACTGCGGCCGAGGAGGGTACTGAAATGGTGTGCGGATCATAGTAAATGGTGACTGGTGACCTGGCAGGAGGTGCCACTGTTTGTTGTTGAAAGTTGTTGTTTGGAGGAACATATGATGGATCATAGTAAATGGTGACTGCTGAAATATCTTTATCAATGTCTGTTGGCGTTGTAGAAGATCCTGCTGAATAAATGGGTGCTGATGTTGTAGAAGAGATGGTGGTTGACATCTGATTTGTTGAAGTGATGGACGGAGCCATTGTTGATGATATCGATGAATTGGTCGGCATGATTGTTGTTGCAGTTGTAGAAGAGTCAGGAATTGTTGTCAGAGGGATTGCTGGATTTGTAGGAGCCGTTGTTGTGATCTGAAGTATACCACTTTTGATAAGGTCATTTATGCCGCTTCTCAAGTTATCACACCCGTTGACTGAAATATTGCAATAATCACAACCGAGCTCACACCCGGGGAACATCTTGCACTCTAGAAGCTGAGCTTTAATTTCTACCAAAGGTGTCCGAATCTGCCCAACACTAGTGATTAAGAAAGATGGCTTGTCTTCCTCAATGGCATTAATTCTTGGTCCTCCATGATTGGGCATGGGATTCTTGTTAACATTTGGCGGGGGTGCAAAGTTGAGGGCTTTAGAATCTACCAGATCTTGTACCTTCATTTGTAAAGCCCTGCATTTCTCAGTATTGTGGCCAGGTGCATTGGAGTGAAAAGCACATCTGGCGTTGACATCATAATTTCTTGGCGGATTGGAGGGGTCTGGTGGTGCCAATGTCCTTAGTTCAACCAAGTTGAGTTTCAAGAGTTGTGGCAATAAAGCGGCATAAGGCATAGGGATAGGATCAATCACCCTATTTGCCTGTGACGATCTTTGCTGAGAGGGTCTTTGTTGCTGATTGTTGTTGTTGTTGTTGTAGTTTCTCTGTGGCGGATACTGAACTTGCTGCTGATAATGTGGTTGTTGTGGTGGTTGATATGCTGGTTGCTGAGGAATCGGAGCTGGAATAGTGACAGCTGCTACTGATCTGTGAAGGTACTGAGGCCTGCCCCTGGTGGCATGAATGGCATTTGTCTCACCGGCTCTTCTAGGTCCCACAAAAGGCTTCCTGGGATTGCTTGACGAACTTGCACCATTATCAGAAATTTTACCCATCTTCAGAAGGCTTTCAATTCTTTCTCCAGCTATGACTACGTCAGCGAAGCTGGTGGAAGAAAAGGCAGCTAGCCTGTCAATATATGTTCCTTGCAGGGTATTCATAAACATGTCGGCAATTTCTCTTTCCGACATGGGTGGCTGGACAGCAGCAGCAAGCTGTCTCCACCTCTGGGCATATTCCCTGAAGCTTTCTCTGGAGGATTGAGTCATTCCCATCAGAAGGGTTCTGTTAGGAGCCATGTCTAGATTGTATTGGTACTGCCTGATGAAAGCTTCAGCTAGGTCCTTCCAGCACCTGATAGTAGCTCGAGTCAAGTGAGAGTACCACTCCCTTGAAGCCCTAGTCAAACTGTCTTCAAAGTAGAACATCCATAGTTTCTCATCCATGGTGTATGCCTTAAGTCTTCCCAGAAAAGACTGCAAGTGAGTTCGTGGACAGGAAGTTCCGTTGTATTTCTCGAAACACGGGGGTTTAAACTTGTGGGGAATTCTTACCCCGTCCACTAACCCCATATCCATGACATCAAAACCCAGGGAATTTTTTGGCTTGCTTTGTAATGAGCCTCGAAAGTATCCCTTTGCTCCTTCAACTAGATCCAAGATCTCTGTAAGTCTTCCATGTCAGTAGGCATGTCTGGGTGAAGGATGGTATAAGCAGTGTCTCCTTCAGCAACAGGTTCCATGGTAACTAGTAGGATGGCAGGATATGGCATCATGAGTGTCTGAGCACGAGATCGTACCCATCTGAGATAAGCCTCCATAGGAATAGTGTACTTAGGCTCCAGTGTCTTGCTGTCAACCCTGTTTACTTTTCCCCAAGCTCGTATGAATCTCTGACGGTAACCTTGAAGATCGTTGTCGTAGTCAAACACAATGCCCTGGATTAACATGTCATGTGGACCATCACTCCGAGCGTAACCAAACTGTCGTAAAGCTAGTGAAGGGTTGTAGGTGATGCCTCCTCTTATGCCTAGAAGTGGCACATTAGGAAACTCCCCACAACGGTCAATGATAGTGACATTCTCCATAGATCTGGAGCACCAATGAATATCTGAATGAGAAAGTGACATGATCCTCTTGGACCATCTGAATCCTTGCTCATTCTTCATTACTGAGCGAGGAAGGTGAGAAATAAACCACCTAGAAAGTAAAGGTATGCAGCACATCAAAGTTCCTCTTGCCCTTGTAGTACGGGTATGAAGAGAATGAAGGATGTCTCCCAGCAATGTAGGCACTGGATTGTGACTCAGGAAAATGTTGATGGCATGAACATCTATGAACTGATCTGGATTGGGGAACAATACTAAGCCGTATATCAGCAAGGCTAAGATCTCCTCAAAAGCATCATGACTCATGGCCTTCAAGAACATTTGAGCTTTATCCACTAATACCTTGGCAAGGATACCCTTAACTCCACTTCTCGTCTCTAGAACAATGTCAGACTTCTTCAGATGTAGGGCTGCAGCAATAACCTCTGGTTTAAGTTCTTTCTCCAAACCTGTGAAGGGTCTTTGATCAAGAACAGGTATACCCAGAAGTTTGGAGAACTCCTCCATGGTTGGAACCAGCTGGTAGTCGGGGAATGTAAAGCAGTGGTGCTTAGGATCAAAGAACTGAAACAGGACACTCATCATGTCTTCATTGAACCCTAAAGTGACCAGATCCAATAGATGACCATGTCTCTTGTTGAACTGGGAATGATCAGGCACTTGGGAAACCAACTCTTTGAGTTTGGGAGGTATCCCTACAAAGTTGATCCTGATGGTGTTTCTACGAGCAGAAGCCATGACCTGCAACAAAGAACAAAGATAAATCCTTTGGTCCTTGAAATGGTTAGGGAAAATGATATGCTCATGATGCATGATGATGTCATGATGTTATGCTCAATCACAAACATGTGGCACACACAAGCAAGTCACACAATAGCCCTAGGTTTGGAGGCTTGCATGAGGTTCAAAGGTAAGTACCCTCCCCTGAAGTTAGATGGTTCATCCTGTCCTACAAAAGTAACCAGGTTCTAAGGGATCTCAATATCATTGATCCTTCACAAGGGTGGTTGATCAGAAGGCAACTTACTTGCCAACCAAAACCCTCCAAGTTTAAGATCTCAATGAGCGTAGCATCGAGTGTCAACCAACTTCAGTCTGCACCAAAGTCGGCTACCTCACTACTTTCTAAAGGCCAAGATGAGTTAACTAGGGTTCTAAAAGTTAGTTAGTGCATTGACAACATATGGCAGCCTCATATTATCCTCAACTTGACTTAAGGAACATAAGCACCAACCAAGAAGTCGCACTAACTATGGCCACCAGATCAACCGTATCGATATACGTCGTACAGTTTCCTTGGTCTATTGCCATTTACCTAAGGTACACTAGATCCGGGTTAGGACCTTTCACACATAAGAGCACCCCAACAAGATAATATAAAGCAAACAAGGCAAACAATTTAAAGTGATCTTAATTCCTAAGGGTACCCCTCTTAAATTTAAGTCCCCAGCAGAGTCGCCAGTTCTGTAACACGGTGGGAGAACTGACTTTAGTTATGTTGCGGATAGCAAGAGTCACCACCGACTTTTATTTTATCCAAAGGAAAGGCATAAAAGAACAGGAAAGACCTTTAAAAGATTTTTGGGTCCGGGGGGTAGGTTATGTAAAGGGAAGGTGTTAGCACCCTTTACATCCATGGTTATCCATGGGCTCTTAGTTACTTAGCTCACTTTAAATTGTTTTTGAAAATGTGAAGTGTGTGAATAGAAATTTTCATAAGAGTTTGATAATGATCCATGTACGGATGCGTAAAAAACTTGTGTTTGAAAATTGTTTGAAATTGTGAAGTGTTTGAAAAGTTTTTGAATAGTGAGCAAGTAACTATGAGGAACCTACCCTAAAGTTTAAGTCTTTCTGTTCTGAAATCCTTTAAATGGTAAGACTATCCCTATTATTAAGGAATAGGTAGTCATTACCTTGGATGTGAGGGACATATGAAGGGACATCTGTTTATGTAGGCAACTGTAGGGTGTATTAAGCAATTTTTGGAGGGACTGTCATCATTATTCGAAAGGGACTTGATCTTTATGAAAGGCAACCATTAGGGACTTGATGACTTTTATTTTAAGGGACTTGCTTTATACACCCCACTTGACCTTATGATTAGGCAACATTGAGGGATAGCCCTAGAAAGTGAGATGGCGATTAAAAATCGACTTACGTGTGTGAGTGTTATTTTTCAGATATTTGTCTTGAATTTAATTTTCTAAGTTCAATTATTTACAGTTAGTTTTTTGCACTCCCTAAATTACTAACCACGCAATAAATATTTACAAAAATAAAAGCAAGAAAAATAAATTCCTAAACTATTACATGGCTATGGGACAGATACATAATAATCAGGCGAGAAAGAATAAATTTACAACCTATACATTTTTTCCTAATATTATAAATAAAATAAAATTAAAATAAGGAAAATAATGAAGCAAAAATAGAATAGATAAAAGTAAATAATAATAAAATAATAAATAAACAACGGTAATAAAGCAATAATAAAATAACAATAATAATAAAGTGATAATAAAAAGGTTAGAATTTTAAAAGAAATTATTTTAGGTTAAACAAGTTAGATTTTTTAGAAGTTATTAGAAAAATATGAGTTTAAAATAAATTAGTAATAATAAAAGAATTTAAAAAATATTAATGTACAAATTATAAAATAAAAGAGTTATATGAAAAATATTAAGTTATTTATTTACAAAATAAATAAAGATTATAGAAAATATCAAATTATTAGATTAATAGGTTTATTATTATTATTCAATTAGAAAAATGGTCAATTAGATTTTATTTACAAAATATATAAGGATTTATTATTATAAGTAAGTAATAAAAAAAAGTTATTAAAATAGTTAGTATTTATTATTTATTTACAAAAAAAAAAAATATATAAGGTTATAGAAAAATATTAAATAATTAATTTAGTAGGTTTTCACGCCCTACATTACTAAACCACGCAGTTAATATAGGATCAATGGCAGGAATTTAAATGGCAGAAAAATAAAATGGCAGAAAAATAAAATGGCAGAAAATAAAATCCTAACTATTACAACGCTTTGGTGCAGTTACATAATAAAGATGGCGAAAAGTAAAACTGAAAATATTACAAGTTAAAACTTAAAATATTACAAGGGCGAAGTAGTTACAGTGTATGAATAACATAAATATGAGCGAAAATATGAAATAATAATAAGGTTTGTTAAGGTTTAAGAAAATGTTTATGGTTTAGAGGAAATAACACGGTTAAAGTTTTAGGTTTGAAATTTAGAGTTTGTGGCGAAATTGTCAGGGTTTAGGAAAAAAAATCAGGGTAGTTAGTTATTTGTACAGATCTAAATATATGCATATAAAATAAAAAATAATATGAATTAAAAAAAAGGAATAACGATGTTGCTAACGCAAAAAATTGCGATCATCGCAATTTGATCGGATCAACACGAGTGTCACGCCTCATGCATATAAATATGCGAACAGTGTATCGACACGATCCGAACCAAAATAAATAAATAATAATAATAAAAATTAACAATATTAAAACAAAACTATATAATATATATATATATATATATATATATATATATATATATATATATATATATATATATATATATATATATATATATATATATCACCAAGAAAAAAGGAATATATATTAAAAAAAGAAGAAACGTTAGAACAGTGAGTTAGCACATGTACATATAAATTTCTCTGTAGAAACAAGAAATTCTATTAACAAAGAAACGTTAGAACAATATATAACCTGTTAGCACATAGAGAAATAAGTATATATAAAACGAATCAATTACTTTCTTATGATGCAGATGACGATAAATATGGTATTGGTGATCCGCCACTTTGCTATTCGTTTTTTTTGTTTTCTTTTTTTTCCCCCGGTCCTTCTAGCAGCACACAACATAGATATATATAGAGGTCAATTAGGGTTAGTGATAATGGGCCTAAATATTTATTTTGGAACCCAATAAAATATTAATATAAATAATTAAATAAAGTTAAATAAAAATAGTTAAAATTAAAATAAAAACTAATTAATCTATTTATTTATTCTAGACCCAATATAAAAATAAATAGATTCAAAAAAATAAAAGTTGGGCGCCAAAATGCTCGAAAAAATAAAATGAACATGTCAAAATAATCAGCGCGAAATAAATGACTCGGAAAAATACAGCGTTTGGTCGGATTTTGAAATAAAAATTATGACCGTTTAAACTGCTCAGACTGATCAACATATGACCAAAAATAGTCGTAAAAATATTTTTAGCATGTCAAATTAAACCACGTGAACCGCAGATTAATGTTACCGACATTTGCAAACTTAAACTTGATATTTTTTCGTTGACTAATTTTAGACACAGTTAAAAAGTTAATTTGACCAGTCTGTTTGTAAATTCCGAGAAATTATTCCGGCTAATATTAAGACAGAAAAAAATGTTATGCTATGAAGATGATGCAAATGAATGTGAAACAAAAAAATTGGTTAGAGTTAAAAATAGAGGGCAAATTTTGGGGTGCAACAGCTGCCCCTGTTCAATTTTCTGAAACCTGAGGGGTTAGATTGGTATATTTGCCAGTCGTGACCTGGAAGGTTGAAGGGGATTGAACACAAAAGCCCAAAAATTTGCACTCACCAGTGCATTAGAGTGATATGATTAAGTGGGCTTAAAGATGCCACTAGGGGAAAGCAGTCCAAAATATGGAGGTATAATGAAAGCTGTCAGGAGACTGGAGTAATCCTAATGTAACAGCATGTCTTCAGGAGGATAGAGCAATCAATAATGATAACCCTAAAGCAGTCTTGAAGTAATAATATGACTTCAGGAGGATAGAGCAATCAATAGCTCTAAAGCAGTCTTGAAGTAATAATATGATTTCAGGAGGATAGAGCAATCAATAATGATAACTCTAAAGCAGTCTTGAAGTAATGATATGACTTCAGGAGGATAGAGCAATCAATAGCTCTAAAGCAGTCTTGAAGTAATGATTTCAGGAGGATAGAGCCATCAATAATGATAACTCTAAAGCAGTCTTGAAGTAATGATATGATTTCAGGAGGATAGAGCAATCAGTAGCTCTAAAGCAGTCTTGAAATAATAAGATGATTTCAGGAGGATAGAGCAATCAATAATGATAACTCTAAAGCAGTCTTGAAGTAATGTGATTTCAGGAGGATAGAGCAATCAATAATGATAACTCTAAAGCAGTCTTGAAGTAATGATTTCAGGAGGATAGAGCCATCAATAATGATAACTCTAAAGCAGTCTTGAAGTCATGAGAATTTATCAGGAGGATAAAGTAACCCTGAGGTGACAATAAAGTAGTCCCAAAGTAATAAGAAGCTTATCAGGAGGATAAAGTAACCCTGAGGTTACGATAAAGCAGTCCCAAAGTAATAAGAAGCTTATCAGGAGAATAAAGCAGTCCTGATGATCATAAGTTTGTTTGTTGGGTAATTAACCTGAAAACAAGGTAGCATTCTGTATAATAACATTAGTTTATGCTTTATGTATACATGTATGATATGATGCACTTAGGTAATGTACTATATGTCTATGGATATATATGCTATGGTATGATGTAAATGATGTATGTATGATATGATACTGCCGGAAGCGTCTGGATATCTTTGTATAACAACTGCTGGCCAGGGAAAATAAATCCCGATTCGTTGTTGAAGAATATGTTATACATAACCGTCCGTCTGCTGGGGATAACAGGGTATAGATAACCTCCCGTATGCTGGGGATAGTAAGGTATATATCGCCTCCCGGATATTGGGGATAGTAGGGTATACATAACCTTCGTCTTCGTTTGATAGTACGATAAGTATAACATCCCGTCTTCGTTTGTCGTACCCTTATTGGAAAGTAAATTCCCGAATATCCGTATGAGGATAAAAGAGATGGATATAAATTCCAGGGGATATGTGACTTTATAAAGATGGATTTGTCCTACTGAGGATTTGTAACTATCTTGTAGAGATGAACCTGGTGAAGCTTTGTTGGAACCCTTCCCTCGTTCGTCATTAGCAACTACCATTACTGCATTTTCATGCCTTTCTGGTAAACATCAATCATATTCAAAAGCATAATACATTCAATCACAACCAATGGACGTTTTTGCTAGGGTAAAAGTAAATCTGGACTCAGAGGGAAAAGTAAAGCTGATTTTGAAAGCAGAATTGTTTAAACTTCGAGAGTGTACAGCCAATTGGATCTATAGCTCCTGAAATTCTTTAACTTTCCTGAGTACCTTCCCAGAAATCCTCATAGCTGGATCTGAAGACATGATACTGACACCATCTGATACTACTGGCATAGACAATTAATTTCCATCATGGTTTCAGCTGAGAATCAAGGTAATACAATGAGAGGAATGTGTCTTCAAACTGTAATGGACCATATACGCTCCAGGTATTAGATTTGAAGAGAAAGCATTGCCCCTTGGTTGAGGATGAATTGTCCCATAATGGAAGTATCTGTAATGAGCTACCTCAAGAGAAACCAGCAGAATGCCTCATAAGCATATGCCCCTGGCATTGTGAACTCTATCATGTCACCTTTGGTAATTCACCTGTATGAGGAAAAATGCCCCTGGCTATTAAGCACGGCTGAGTCTGGACCTAATTGTCCCAACTGAATTGAACAGTAACTTGGTATGCCTCTTGACTGGGAAACAGTGACTATACCCTTGGCATTATGAACTTTGTAATGTTACCCTTGGCACTTCAGATAGATGAGGAGATCTGCCTCCGGCTGCTTAAACATAGTTGAATCTTGTCCCGATTGCCCCAAATGAGTTAGGCAGTATCATGGCTTGCCCCCTTGATTGGGAGATAATGACTATGCCCCTTTGTATACATGGACTTTGATCCAGGAAGCAACTTTGTTCATCGGAAGGACTGTGAACATTCATCCTGTAAGTTTCTTCATTTGTCAAACACTCAGGTATATGCAAACAAATATATTCAAAAATGCAATGCTTATGTCTGTCTTGAAGTTTTTTTTTTTTTTGAAAAAGAATTTTTTTTATTAAGAAAACTGTGATATTAACTCAAGTTTTATAATAAGCCCTAAAGGAGTCAGGATACCTTTTTGTAGCAGTACGCTTTTGAACTAACCATGCTTCAGTTAAGACTTTTAAAGGGTTATAACGTGGCCTGGTTCATGGTTTAAGAAACAAAAGATAAAGGCTCAAATTTATTTGTACCCAACCCATTCTCCATGATGTTCTTCAGTCCTATACTCAGTTAACTTATGCATTGAGGCTCAAATGAGTTTGGCATTGTAACACTGACATTTGTGATGGTTCAGAAACCCAAAAATTTATTTGAACATTCAGTCATCTTTCTTTGTTGAGGATTCATAGTGACCTCTTTTTTTTTTATTATCCCTTCTTTTTGCCTGAACTGCTTATTTCAAGGTTACAGTCAGGGGGATGTCTTAATGTTTTACTAAGTCTCCTTCATAGGTTTTGACTTAGCAAGCTTTTTTTTTTTTTAGAAATTGACTGTCAGGTTTAATGATTACAGAGAACCATCATTAGTTGTGTACAACACAGATATTTGGCATTTTTGAGTTAACCGAGTAACTACCCTGCCCCAGGTTATGAATAAGGGTTTTAATTTGTGCGAGAATAAAAACTCCTACTTCATAGGCTCAAAAGGGTTGACTAGGGATTAACTTCCTTATATCTCCACTGTTTAGGAATTGAAACAATGCCTGTACATCGTCAGCATAGTCTGTTCAAAAGCATACTGCCTAATATTATGGTATTGTTTTCGTCATCCTCCCTCTACAGGCTTATAGCTTTATCAGGAGTTAAATATCACAAGATAGAAATAAGAAGCATAATTCAAAATATAGTGGAACGAATGGATTAATTCAAGACAAACATATGCAATGCATTAATGAAAACAAAAGTTTAACATAATAGTAAGTGTTCAAACAAATAAAAGAAATTACAAATGAAAATTCAAATGTTGTCCCATCCAGTTGGCTGAATGTCCTCAATTGCAATCTGTGAACTTTGAGGAGCAGTATACTTCACCATGAAATCAAATTTACCACTTGGATATCCCAAGGTGCCCCATATCTCAACAGGAACAAGTAGGCTTTCTTTCTTGCAACCTTGGGCAACTTGTCTTGCAGCTTTGGTGTTTGATGGACGATAGTAGAATTCAACTTGACCTTCTGGAGTAACCTCTAGGATTTCTTCGTCAATCAAGTCTTGAATCTTTTTCTTCAATGCCCAACAGCTATTAGTATCATGCCCAGGACTGTTGGAGTGGTACTCACAGCTTGCCCTGGGATTATAGCGAGGAGAGGAAGTTTTAGGATTTTGAGGAGGATTTTCCAAGGAAATTAGCTTCATCTCCAACAAGCATTGCAGAACTTGTGACATTGGAGTGCTGAACTTGATAAACTGCCTTCTATATTTCTTGTGTTGAGGTGGATTAACCTTATCAGGTCTTTCAACAGAAGAACAATCAATGGCAACCTGTCTCTTACCCTCTTTTATCCTCATCCTCCTTTCAACCAAATCAGCTTGTTTTAATGGAGGTTCACTGACAATTAGATCCCTGACTCTATTACTTTGAAGTTTGTGGATAAGGGTCCTTAGCTCTTCTTGCCCCTGAGCTAAACTTTGGATAAGAGCCATTTGGCCATTCATCTGGATCCTCATTCCTGTCATCTCAGCTTGTAGTTGTTTTAGTTGATCATCCTTTTTGTCCTCAGGATTCTTCTTCTTAGCCAGCAGTGTCTTCAATTCATCCTGCCCCTTGGACAGGTTCAAGATCAGCTCTTGGAACTGTGCATTTTGTGCCTGGAGATCCTTAACTGATTGTTCAAGAGCCATTGCTGAAATAAACAGCGAGAAGATGAGAAACCTGTGCACAATTATAAACCTGTGATGCAATGAAATGATATGGGAATGCATATGCAATGTTTTCAAGGACCGCAGGATTTAAATTTGCTTAGACAAAAACGAAAGTAAACTTTTATTAGTAATAAATTTGTTTTGCCTCTTGGGCTTACAAAGTGAAGTGCAATAAATACAAGAGATGGGGTTTTAAGTCTCCCATGGACGTTTCCTCTTCGTGTTGAGGTATGAGTTGAGATTCCGTTCCTCGTGAAGTTGCTTTGTTAGTTCTAGGATTCTTTTTTGGCTTGCTTTGTAATGAGCCTCGAAAGTATCCCTTTGCTCCTTCAACTAGATCCAAGATCTCTGTAAGTCTTCCATGTCAGTAGGCATGTCTGGGTGAAGGATGGTATAAGCAGTGTCTCCTTCAGCAACAGGTTCCATGGTAACTAGTAGGATGGCAGGATATGGCATCATGAGTGTCTGAGCACGAGATCGTACCCATCTGAGATAAGCCTCCATAGGAATAGTGTACTTAGGCTCCAGTGTCTTGCTGTCAACCCTGTTTACTTTTCCCCAAGCTCGTATGAATCTCTGACGGTAACCTTGAAGATCGTTGTCGTAGTCAAACACAATGCCCTGGATTAACATGTCATGTGGACCATCACTCCGAGCGTAACCAAACTGTCGTAAAGCTAGTGAAGGGTTGTAGGTGATGCCTCCTCTTATGCCTAGAAGTGGCACATTAGGAAACTCCCCACAACGGTCAATGATAGTGACATTCTCCATAGATCTGGAGCACCAATGAATATCTGAATGAGAAAGTGACATGATCCTCTTGGACCATCTGAATCCTTGCTCATTCTTCATTACTGAGCGAGGAAGGTGAGAAATAAACCACCTAGAAAGTAAAGGTATGCAGCACATCAAAGTTCCTCTTGCCCTTGTAGTACGGGTATGAAGAGAATGAAGGATGTCTCCCAGCAATGTAGGCACTGGATTGTGACTCAGGAAAATGTTGATGGCATGAACATCTATGAACTGATCTGGATTGGGGAACAATACTAAGCCGTATATCAGCAAGGCTAAGATCTCCTCAAAAGCATCATGACTCATGGCCTTCAAGAACATTTGAGCTTTATCCACTAATACCTTGGCAAGGATACCCTTAACTCCACTTCTCGTCTCTAGAACAATGTCAGACTTCTTCAGATGTAGGGCTGCAGCAATAACCTCTGGTTTAAGTTCTTTCTCCA
This sequence comes from Lathyrus aphaca, assembly GCA_963966055.1. Lineage (NCBI taxonomy): Eukaryota > Viridiplantae > Streptophyta > Magnoliopsida > Fabales > Fabaceae > Lathyrus > Lathyrus aphaca. Next base: position 734,264,155 of record OZ014519.1, on the reverse strand, counting down.
AACCTGTGAAGGGTCTTTGATCAAGAACAGGTATACCCAGAAGTTTGGAGAACTCCTCCATGGTTGGAACCAGCTGGTAGTCGGGGAATGTAAAGCAGTGGTGCTTAGGATCAAAGAACTGAAACAGGACACTCATCATGTCTTCATTGAACCCTAAAGTGACCAGATCCAATAGATGACCATGTCTCTTGTTGAACTGGGAATGATCAGGCACTTGGGAAACCAACTCTTTGAGTTTGGGAGGTATCCCTACAAAGTTGATCCTGATGGTGTTTCTACGAGCAGAAGCCATGACCTGCAACAAAGAACAAAGATAAATCCTTTGGTCCTTGAAATGGTTAGGGAAAATGATATGCTCATGATGCATGATGATGTCATGATGTTATGCTCAATCACAAACATGTGGCACACACAAGCAAGTCACACAATAGCCCTAGGTTTGGAGGCTTGCATGAGGTTCAAAGGTAAGTACCCTCCCCTGAAGTTAGATGGTTCATCCTGTCCTACAAAAGTAACCAGGTTCTAAGGGATCTCAATATCATTGATCCTTCACAAGGGTGGTTGATCAGAAGGCAACTTACTTGCCAACCAAAACCCTCCAAGTTTAAGATCTCAATGAGCGTAGCATCGAGTGTCAACCAACTTCAGTCTGCACCAAAGTCGGCTACCTCACTACTTTCTAAAGGCCAAGATGAGTTAACTAGGGTTCTAAAAGTTAGTTAGTGCATTGACAACATATGGCAGCCTCATATTATCCTCAACTTGACTTAAGGAACATAAGCACCAACCAAGAAGTCGCACTAACTATGGCCACCAGATCAACCGTATCGATATACGTCGTACAGTTTCCTTGGTCTATTGCCATTTACCTAAGGTACACTAGATCCGGGTTAGGACCTTTCACACATAAGAGCACCCCAACAAGATAATATAAAGCAAACAAGGCAAACAATTTAAAGTGATCTTAATTCCTAAGGGTACCCCTCTTAAATTTAAGTCCCCAGCAGAGTCGCCAGTTCTGTAACACGGTGGGAGAACTGACTTTAGTTATGTTGCGGATAGCAAGAGTCACCACCGACTTTTATTTTATCCAAAGGAAAGGCATAAAAGAACAGGAAAGACCTTTAAAAGATTTTTGGGTCCGGGGGGTAGGTTATGTAAAGGGAAGGTGTTAGCACCCTTTACATCCATGGTTATCCATGGGCTCTTAGTTACTTAGCTCACTTTAAATTGTTTTTGAAAATGTGAAGTGTGTGAATAGAAATTTTCATAAGAGTTTGATAATGATCCATGTACGGATGCGTAAAAAACTTGTGTTTGAAAATTGTTTGAAATTGTGAAGTGTTTGAAAAGTTTTTGAATAGTGAGCAAGTAACTATGAGGAACCTACCCTAAAGTTTAAGTCTTTCTGTTCTGAAATCCTTTAAATGGTAAGACTATCCCTATTATTAAGGAATAGGTAGTCATTACCTTGGATGTGAGGGACATATGAAGGGACATCTGTTTATGTAGGCAACTGTAGGGTGTATTAAGCAATTTTTGGAGGGACTGTCATCATTATTCGAAAGGGACTTGATCTTTATGAAAGGCAACCATTAGGGACTTGATGACTTTTATTTTAAGGGACTTGCTTTATACACCCCACTTGACCTTATGATTAGGCAACATTGAGGGATAGCCCTAGAAAGTGAGATGGCGATTAAAAATCGACTTACGTGTGTGAGTGTTATTTTTCAGATATTTGTCTTGAATTTAATTTTCTAAGTTCAATTATTTACAGTTAGTTTTTTGCACTCCCTAAATTACTAACCACGCAATAAATATTTACAAAAATAAAAGCAAGAAAAATAAATTCCTAAACTATTACATGGCTATGGGACAGATACATAATAATCAGGCGAGAAAGAATAAATTTACAACCTATACATTTTTTCCTAATATTATAAATAAAATAAAATTAAAATAAGGAAAATAATGAAGCAAAAATAGAATAGATAAAAGTAAATAATAATAAAATAATAAATAAACAACGGTAATAAAGCAATAATAAAATAACAATAATAATAAAGTGATAATAAAAAGGTTAGAATTTTAAAAGAAATTATTTTAGGTTAAACAAGTTAGATTTTTTAGAAGTTATTAGAAAAATATGAGTTTAAAATAAATTAGTAATAATAAAAGAATTTAAAAAATATTAATGTACAAATTATAAAATAAAAGAGTTATATGAAAAATATTAAGTTATTTATTTACAAAATAAATAAAGATTATAGAAAATATCAAATTATTAGATTAATAGGTTTATTATTATTATTCAATTAGAAAAATGGTCAATTAGATTTTATTTACAAAATATATAAGGATTTATTATTATAAGTAAGTAATAAAAAAAAGTTATTAAAATAGTTAGTATTTATTATTTATTTACAAAAAAAAAAAAAATATAAGGTTATAGAAAAATATTAAATAATTAATTTAGTAGGTTTTCACGCCCTACATTACTAAACCACGCAGTTAATATAGGATCAATGACAGGAATTTAAATGGCAGAAAAATAAAATGGCAGAAAAATAAAATGGCAGAAAATAAAATCCTAACTATTACAACGCTTTGGTGCAGTTACATAATAAAGATGGCGAAAAGTAAAACTGAAAATATTACAAGTTAAAACTTAAAATATTACAAGGGCGAAGTAGTTACAGTGTATGAATAACATAAATATGAGCGAAAATATGAAATAATAATAAGGTTTGTTAAGGTTTAAGAAAATGTTTATGGTTTAGAGGAAATAACACGGTTAAAGTTTTAGGTTTGAAATTTAGAGTTTGTGGCGAAATTGTCAGGGTTTAGGAAAAAAAATCAGGGTAGTTAGTTATTTGTACAGATCTAAATATATGCATATAAAATAAAAAATAATATGAATTAAAAAAAAGGAATAACGATGTTGCTAACGCAAAAAATTGCGATCATCGCAATTTGATCGGATCAACACGAGTGTCACGCCTCATGCATATAAATATGCGAACAGTGTATCGACACGATCCGAACCAAAATAAATAAATAATAATAATAAAAATTAACAATATTAAAACAAAACTATATAATATATATATATATATATATATATATATATATATATATATATATATATATATATATATATATATATATATATATATATATATATCACCAAGAAAAAAGGAATATATATTAAAAAAAGAAGAAACGTTAGAACAGTGAGTTAGCACATGTACATATAAATTTCTCTGTAGAAACAAGAAATTCTATTAACAAAGAAACGTTAGAACAATATATAACCTGTTAGCACATAGAGAAATAAGTATATATAAAACGAATCAATTACTTTCTTATGATGCAGATGACGATAAATATGGTATTGGTGATCCGCCACTTTGCTATTCGTTTTTTTTTGTTTTCTTTTTTTTCCCCCGGTCCTTCTAGCAGCACACAACATAGATATATATAGAGGTCAATTAGGGTTAGTGATAATGGGCCTAAATATTTATTTTGGAACCCAATAAAATATTAATATAAATAATTAAATAAAGTTAAATAAAAATAGTTAAAATTAAAATAAAAACTAATTAATCTATTTATTTATTCTAGACCCAATATAAAAATAAATAGATTCAAAAAAATAAAAGTTGGGCGCCAAAATGCTCGAAAAAATAAAATGAACATGTCAAAATAATCAGCGCGAAATAAATGACTCGGAAAAATACAGCGTTTGGTCGGATTTTGAAATAAAAATTATGACCGTTTAAACTGCTCAGACTGATCAACATATGACCAAAAATAGTCGTAAAAATATTTTTAGCATGTCAAATTAAACCACGTGAACCGCAGATTAATGTTACCGACATTTGCAAACTTAAACTTGATATTTTTTCGTTGACTAATTTTAGACACAGTTAAAAAGTTAATTTGACCAGTCTGTTTGTAAATTCCGAGAAATTATTCCGGCTAATATTAAGACAGAAAAAAATGTTATGCTATGAAGATGATGCAAATGAATGTGAAACAAAAAAATTGGTTAGAGTTAAAAATAGAGGGCAAATTTTGGGGTGCAACACTAAGCCATTCATTACTTCCATGAACTGGGTCATTTGGTTTCTCATCTCCAGCCTTTCATTAACCATCTGGGTTCTGACCTCTGTCAGCTCTTGCTGTACCTGATCCATCTGGATACCAGGAAGATTGTTGCAAGTAGGATATCTGTGTGGACGGTTGAGAGGGAATACCCCACGACGAGTAATAATTCCTGAACCACAACAGAGTTAGAAACAAAATAAAGTAAAGGCAAACCTACAAAACAAAGCATAGTCTGAGGAAGATACTCTGATGTTTGCTTGAGAGAAAGAGAACTTAGTGAAACAAACTGACAACTATATTACAAAAGGTGAATAATACATAGTCTGTTTTTACAACACATGCCCCTGAAGGGTCAAAATACAACATAAAAGAAAAGTACATCAAATGGAAATAACAACAAGCAAAGTAATCAAACATCTAATCCAAATTCATCCTCCTTAACCTCCTTCAGAAGTGCCTCAGTTAAAGGACCAGCCGGATGCTCTGTGATGTTTCTGATAAGAAGGTTCCTGGTGGCAATTGCAGTGGTCAGCTTCTTGTGTCTGTCTTGGTCCTTTGACCTCTTCACACCAGCCTTAAGCTTCAATTCTGAAATTTCCTTCTGGGCTGCTAGCAGAGCCTCCTGTTGTTTCTTCTCAATGGCCTCTAACTGTTCAATCCTGTCTTGAGTTCTCTTATCTTCTTGAGTGCGAGCTTCAGTGATCCTGACCCACCTAGCTTGACTTTCTTTCAGATAGAGATCAGTCCTAGCCTTCTGAAACTGGGCCTCTTTACAGGCATTATTCAAAATCTGCTTTCCAGCTCTTGATTTCTTGATGTAGTCTTCTGATTTCTCAATCCTGGCCAGATGCTCCACCTTAAGCTTTTCTAACCTCTCAATGTCTAGACGACCATCACTCCTCTCCCAGAGGGTCTTCTTCAGAGCTTGAGATAGATTCTCATTCCTCTCTTTCAGTTTCTCAAATTCTTCCTGGCTGACAGTGGCTGGAGGTGGTGCTGTGGATGGTCCAGGTACATCCTCAATGGTGAAAGGCATCCCAAAAATCTGAGCCCTAGTATGAGACTAATCATAATACTGAGCTGAAGCCACATTATTGCATCTCCCAAGAATGGCCATCCCTTTGGTCTGGATGTTGTCCCAAGCCCAGGATGCTTGCCTGACAACAGCTAGATTAGGTTTTATCTCACAATACAGGGTTTCATCCAAGTCTTGCACTCTAGGAGGGTGAACCAAAGCATAGCCCAATTGTCTCTTGAATAGCAAAGGATTGTAGTTGATGCAACCCTTTACTACCACTAGAGGTACATTGGGGTACTGCCCACAGCTAGTAATTATGTCCCTGCCCTTGGTGCTCTGGGTGCACCATCTGATGTCATCTGAAGTTAAAGCAATAAGTCTCCTAGCCCAATTCTTCTGTTGGTGAGGGTTCAAGAAAGCATCAGTCATAGGTAGGTGTTTAAGCATCCAGGTATGAAATAGAGGAGCACAGCATCTTACCAACCTCCCTCTCTGCTTCTCATTCCTCTGGTGAACAGAATAATAGAAGTCTCCCAGCAATGTGGGCACTAGGTTCCTCAAAAGGAAGAGATGAATAGCATTCTTGCTGATAAACTTGGGCTCATCTGCAAAAAGTATAACCCCATATATACTGAGGGCTAACAATGCATAAACTGCCTTCCATTCTCCCAAGGAGACCTTCAGGATGGCCTGAGAAGTTAGAAAGTCCAAGTGCAAACCAGGGATTCCAGCCTTTGTTGACATGTTCTGCTCAATCAAAATAGGTTCCAAATACAGTGCTTTTGCCACTTCTTCATTGCTGGGAGAGGCCATCTCTGGGTTGAAGGGGATACCACCCCTGACAGGTACTCCAATCAATGATGAAAACTCTTCCAACAGAGGTCCCAACTGAAAATTCTGGAAAGTGAAGCATCTCAAAGGAGGATCATAAAACTGTAGGCAAGTGTGGATTAAACTCCTCTAAGAAGGGTCTAAGTCCATAACCATATCAAGGATGCCTCCATAATGTTCTATGAATAATGGGATATGGTCTGAAGTAATGAGTGCTTGGACCTGCCTGATGCCAGCCAGCACAGGCTCAAAGAAGTGATATGAAATGTTGCTCTTCTTGGGTGCCATGACTGCTAATGAAGAGCTGAAAACAGATGCTGTTGATGAAGCCTGATACTGGAGATGAGCCACTGATAGGCTGAGGATGATGATGGAAGTAGCTGAAGCAGGAAACTGATGAAGATGGCTGAAGACGATAACTGATGAACAAAGGTCTATGCAGATGAAGGGGTCAAAACCAAGCCAGATGTAATATGGATACCCTGAAAAACAAATAAACAAATGTTAAATGATGCAATGATGATGTATGCAAATGATATGCAAGGGTTTGTGATCAAGCTGGATCTGATTACTGTCTTGATATAAAGGCCCATGTATGTTTAAGAAATCCAGATGGAGGTTCAGAAGTCCAGTAACCAAGGTGGGGGACTCAAATAAAGAGTCACATGTCTAGGGTTAAATCACAAGAACTGTCCAAAGTGAAGCATTCTTAAACACAATAAGTATCAGGGTATGATGTGGCCAAGGTGTCGCTCCCGATAGATTTGCATCCTGGTACAAGCGCGAACGGTCGGCGAAGGGAACAGTGAGAACACACAGCTGTCGCGGTGAGAATCGGATACCAAGCTATTGAGTGAGCTTGAATCGCAAAACATTTAATGTTCACCACCGACTTTAATTTAATCCAAAAGGAAAAGGGAAAAAGATCGTAAAAACCCTAAATGAGGAGAAACTAGGTTCGGGGGTTGATTATACCTAGGGAAGGTGTTAGCATCCTAAGCATCCGCAGTATCCTACGGGAACCTCTTGTTAATATTTGTGTTATTGTTATTTATTGCTTGTTAAAACTAAAGGAACCTAAGGTTTTTATTTCTAATGGTGCTCGCACAACATCGCATCGATGCCTACGTATCGGGTATAGAATCAGAGCACTCGTAGTTCTCCTAAGGATTAACGAACACTTGGTTACGCTCAAGGTTCGCGGGGAAGGTAAGTGTTATGGCAAACACTCACGTGACTTTAGGAAAGTCACAAAAAGTTGTAAAATAAAAAGCTAAGGACCTAATGGCTAAGGACCTAAGGATGGGAGACCTAATTGCTAAGGTCAAAAATGGAACTAGGGATTGCTAAACTTCCTATGACATTGAGTCAACTGCAGGAGTCTTTCCCTTTTGGATCGAAAAGCATAAACAAAAGAAAATAAATGAGGGTGCAAGCTCCTAAGACTAGGCAAAGGCTGCTACTTGCAAAAAAAATAAATTGAATAAAGAAAATAGAAATGCGGGATAAAGGGCTTGGTAACCGGGCTATGGCTCGATATGTGGATCGAGAATGCGGGGGTGAAAAAAACAAGCGTAGTGAGTCAATTTGTTTAAGTTAAAAGGCTGTGCAGTGTAAGGACTGTGCAGATGGCGATCGTAAACGACCGACTTACGTGTGTGAGTGAAGTGTAGTGGATTCCACTCGGCGTTGGACCAAGGAATTATTATTTTTGAAATGAAATTTAATATGGTGTAAATGCGCGAGAAATAAATAATTAATAATAAATGAAATAAATTATGAAAATAGAATGAAATGAATTAAATAAATTAAATAGAAAAAATAAAGAATTAAATGGAAAGAAAATAAATAAATATTAAATAAAAATAAAATGCAATGGCCTCATATGGGTCACGATTAATCGGAAACGATTTATCGTGACCTTAGTTATATCATCGGCCCTAAAAAGAGAAAAATAAATGGATAGATTAATAGTTATCTAACATATATTTCCTTTTTTTTATAACTTTTTTTTAAAATAAATTGAAAATAGAATAAATTAAATAGAATAGGATAAATAGAAAAAATAAAAAATGGCCTCAAATTGGTTTAGACAAAATTGACAAAGTCAAATATCAATAAACCACATGCTCTTATCATAGGCCCTAACAAGATTAATAAGAAAATGTTACCCATATAATATTAGACCGAATTTTAGTGATTTTCTCTTATAAAGAATTTTTCAAAATGACAAATAAACTTAGCATAAAAAATGTTTATAAATGTTTTTTTCTTTCTAAAAATAAATAAATAGATAAATAGCAATAAAATTAGTAATAACAAAACAAAACCAAATAATAAAATAAATAAATCAACATATGGGGGTGCTATGCATCAGGTGGCTTTTGTTTCAGGTTTGTCCGCAGTTCTGATTTGTTGATGGTGGGAGTGGCTGCGTGTTGGAGAGTGGCTGATGAATAATGGTGGCTTATGGCTGTGAGGTTTGGTGGTTCGTGAAAGATTGATGAGGGGCGTCACGGCTGTTGTGGATTGAGAGTTTACGGTTCTGTTTTGAGAAAAAGGGGGTGGAGAGATGCGGTTTGATGCCGAGTTTAGATCGGTGATGATGTTTTTCTGTGTTTTCGGTCAATCTTTTTCTAATCTTCTCTCTTTGTTTTTGTGAATGGCTATTGTTTCAGTTTGCGTCTTTTTTTTTGGCCCTTTTTTGAGTTAATGGTAATTTATTGATTCAGATTTGGAGGTTTGTCGAAGAGTTGTTGTGAGATCAGTGGCTAGGTGGTGGAATAGGCTTATTGTTGCTTGATGGTTTGTGTAGGCTTGCTGGTGTGGTACTGAAGAGTTTCGGCGGTGACGATTTTTCAGCTTTGATCTGGTTTTGAGTTTAATCTTGGTTTGATGAGGTTTTAAGGTTGTTTTGGCTTTGTGCGGTTGCCGGTTTTGTTTCACAGTAAGATTGTCACGGTTTTGTTTTGGTTAGTGTGAAATTTGTGGGGAACGGTTGAGGTGAGTTTTGGAGACGGTTTGAAGGGTGTTGTTAAGGTGGCTCTGGTGATGAGAGTTGAAGGAGGTTTAAGGTTTAGTCAAGTGAGAAGTTGAATCGGTGATTTTTTCTATGTGAGTTTTGACGATGGCTTATGAAAGTTAGGATCAGTTCTGCCTTGTTTTTTTGATGGGTTTGTATTGCGTGTTTCAGGTTGTCAAAGGTTTGGCGAGGTTGATGAAGGTTATGGTGGCATCTTTGATTTTCTGGCGTTTTCTGTTTGGTGAGGGATGAGTTGGTGAAAGTTTGTTGCGGGCCTGTTTGGAGTTGTTTTTTGTTATAACAGTGGCGGTTCGATTGAAGGGTTCTGGTTCTGGCCGGTGGAATTTGGTTTAGTTGTGTGGCGGTTGGGTTTGCTATATGTTTGAAAATAAGGTTGAAATAATGGATGGGTTTGGCTTGTGTGTTTCGGTTTGGATTCGGTGGAGGTTTTCATTTTCGGTGACGGAAATGGTGCTGGATGTAAGGCTCTGAGTTTGAGTTTCTCTATTTGTGTGTGTTGTTGGTTGAGCTGAGAGTCATAAGAAAAAATGAAAGTTGGTTTGTCTGTGTTAAACATCTGAGAAAAAGAAAAGAAAAGTGGCGAAAATGGTTCTGCTTTGAATAAGAAGTTTATGCTTTTGGTTCAGATTTGGAAGAGTTGAATGTAGAATGGCATGATTTTTCTGATAAAAAAATGGAGGTAATTTTTTTGTGATTTTGTGAGTGAATAGATGAAAGTTGAGTGTGTTGTATTGCTGTGAATTTTTGAGTTATAGTTTTTTTTTTGTAGAAGTTTTTTTTAATATGCAATTTGTTTTTTGTATATACAGATTTGAATGAAGTAAAAAACATTATCTATGAACAAAAGCTAAAAAAAGTGAAGGGAAGGAGGACCATACAGACCCGAATGTTATCGGGGTGAAGAATCCTCAAGGTGAGCTTTATATCCTTCTGAACTTCCTTATTTTCTCCCTTTCTTCCTCTTCTTTTTTTATGGTTTTTTGAACTGAAGTTGGGGCTGAACTTGATGTTTTGGTGCTGTTTGTGGTGTATTGAATTTGTGTGTTTGTGGTGTGTTTAGAGGCTGAATTTGTTGTGTTTAAGGGCTGATTTTTGATGTGTTTTTGGATTGTATCAAGGCTGATTTTTTGTAAAATTCTGCAGTGTGTTTGAGTTGTGCTTGAGGCAGATTTTTTTGTATGTAACAGTGTGATTTTGGGCTGTTCTGATATGGTTTTTATGCTGAATTTTTGGTTGCTTGTAGGTGAAGGGTTTCAATAAAAGGGACAAGGCCTGAGTTGCTGCTGTGGGTGGAGAAGTGGAGCAGGAAATGGTTGGTGGCTGCATGCTGATTTTTTTTGTCTTGTGGTCCTGAATTGTGCAGTAACATTTTGGCTCTTGTGCAGAATTTTTTGTACAAATTTCTTTCTTTCTATGTAATTGTAACAAAATTATGGAATAAAAAGTGGATTATTTACATTAAAGTTATGATTTGAAATTGAACACTAATGTTGAGAATGAGAACTTTAAATTAAAATCTAAACATAAACTTAAATTAAAAAATATTAAACTTAAAATTAAAAATAACTTATAAACTTAAATAAATAAACTTGTAACTAAAATGAATAATAAAAAAGAAATTGGAAATAAATTGAAAATGAAATCTTAAACTAAAAAAATAAAAATTAGAAATTGAAATTAAATTAGAAATATAAACTTGAAAAATGGGCTAAAAGAAATAAACAATTAGAGATTATAATTAAATTAGAAATGGAACTAAACTAACTAAAAAAAATGATGAATTAAAAATAAAAGTTAAAAAATAAAAATCACATTAAGAAATAAAAACTTTGAAAATAGAAATGAAATTACATTTTTTTAAAATCTTGAAATTGGAAATAAAATTACATTCTTATTTAGCGAAACTTTGAGAATAAATAGATAGAAATTAAAATTAAACATAAAAATTAAAACACGAAAATAAATTAAAAGGTTTAAAAATGAGAAGTAGAAATTAAATTAAAATGGAAGCTTATAAGTGAAAAGAAATTAAGAATTATAAACAGCTAGAAAAATGAGAAGAAAGCAACAGAAAATAAATCGGGAAAAATCCCTGCTAAATGCGATGAATGTATGATTATGATGCGAGCGATTAGGGGTAAAATTTGGGGTGTGACAGTTGCCCCTATTTAAATAACTTTACCAGATGGCGTGAATGACGATAGTCACTCAGGCGATCATGATGAAAGGTATTTAAATACAGAAATAACCGGAAATTTTGCCCCTAAGTGCAATGTTATGCCGGACTACAAATCTAACTAACTTTTGCAACCAAAATGCAATGAAATGATGATTATGGTATGAATGATCAGAATGAGAATGTCGACGACCACAAGCCAAGACTCACTGGGAATGACAAACACTGGGGATGACAAACTAAAACGGGAAATATTCAAAGTGATAAATCAACAGGTTCAAGTGTAACTGTTGACACTAAGAATAACAAAAGACGGGAACAAAAGGAAATCCAAAGCGTTGGATCAACGAACACAGACAAAATAAAATAAATTCAAAGTGACTGCACAGCGGCTCAATGCGACCAACTGACACTAAGAATAAAACAAGACAAGGAAACAAATCGAAGTGATTGACCAATGGCTCTATGCGACCAATGACTTTGAGGAATAAAAGGCAACGTGTTCAAAGTGAATGCGCAGCGGTTCGATGCGACCAGCTGACACTAAGAATACAACCAAACAAGGAAATAAATCGAAATGGTGGACAAATGGCTCTATGCGACCAGAAAACTTTGAGAAGTAAAAGGCAACATATTCAAAGTGAATGCGCAGCGGCTCGATGCGACCAACTGACACTAAGAATAATCAACAAAAATAAACATTCCAAGAGAAAGTGCAGCGGCTCGATGCGACCAACTGTCACTAAGAATAACAAAAGGCTTATTCAAGGTGAATGCGCAGCGGCTCGATGCGACCAACTGACACCATGAATAGAAATAGGACACAAAAATTCAAAGAGAATGTGCAGAATTTCGATGCGACCAACTGACTGTGAGACAGTAAACGTAATATTCAAAGTGAATGCGCAACAGGTCAGAAAAACCGGTTGACACTAAGAATGATGAAGACAAAGGGATCAACATGAATGCGCAGTGGCACAAGGCGACCAACCGTCATAGAAAATAAAAATCATAATATTCGAAGTGAATGCGCAGCGGCTCGATGCGACCAACTGACACCAAGAATACAAATAAAAAATATCCAAATAGAATGTGCAGTGGCTCAATGCGACCAACTGTCACTAGAAAATAAAAATCATAATATTCGAAGTGAATGCGCAGCGGCTCGATGCGACCAACTGACACTAAGAATAACAAAAAGCTTATTCAAGGTGAATGCGCAGCGGCTTGATGCGACCAACTGACACCAAGAATAATCAACAAAAATAAACATTCAAAGTGAATGCACAGTGGCTCGATGCGACCAACTGTCACTGAGAATGGCAACAAGCTTATTCATGGTGAATGCGCAGCGGCTCAATGCGACCAACTGACACCAAGAATACAACAAAATAATCGAAATGGAAGCGCCATAGGTTCGAAACCTATTGACACTAAGAATAGAAACCAGGATACACTCAAAGTGAATGCGCAACAAGTTAAAAAACCGGTTGACACTAAGAATGATAAAGACAAAGTAGTCAAAGTATTAAAATGGTAAATTAGCAGGTTCAAATGTAACTGCCGACACTGAGGATAAAGAAGGAAATCACATTGACTTAGTAGCGGCTCTATGCGACCAGCTAACATTGGGGATAGAATGGAGATCACCCAAAGATGAATCAACGGCTCTAAGCGACCGGCTAACGCAAAGAAGTAACAACAAAACATGTTGGAGCTTCCAAATAAAATAAAACATCCAACCTCAGGAAATTCCTTCAGGAACCATCAGGAGAAAGGTACAAGTATGTACAAAATCAAATTGACTTGGATTTTAAGCAACAGGTTTCACGATCCACTTAAAAGATTTTTGCCAATGACAATTGGACTTCAAGGAGACATTGGTGGTCATAAAGACAAAACCAACCACAATTTGAATTTCACAGGGAACACCAGCAATTACTGGGGACAATAACAAATGGTAAACCACTTCGGGTACCAACAACAATGAATTCTCAAATTGAACACTAATGATATCTGGACTCTGGGGTTAGACAGACGCCAACTGGGGAAAGACAAATGCTAATGTCAAATGCGTATGATTGAGCATGATACGGATGATCATGATATGCAAATGTTGACTCAAAGAGACAAAGAGTTCTAACAAGACTCAAAGAGGAGTAGGCTCTCAACACCAATACTCAGGCGAGCAACATGAAAAACACTAGGGGGATGTCTTCGAACTTGGAAATCATGCTTGGTCCAAGGATCCATCCAAGAGTGTTATCAGTTTTGAACTTCTATGGAGATTTCTGTAACAGTAGTATAAAAGTGTTGTTGCAAACCAGGACTTCTTGGGGAAGCAGAAGGTTCTTTTTCAATTTTCCAAAGTCAAAGAAACTTAAAAGTTTTTCAAGTGCTTTCAAAAAACATTTTCTAAAAAAAACTTGTCATTTTTAGAGTTAAATTGTAATCAAGTGATGGCATTTTGCATAACAAAAGAAAATAAGGAGCTGAACAACAAAATTCATAGGCAAAGTTTGTCTTTATTCAAGAATGGTAGCTTGCCAATGGCAAAAACTCCATGGGAAATTACAATTTGAAAATGGCAATGGGGAAGGGTCTACATTGAATCCAACGACCACTACAATCCCTAATAACTAAGATTGCCCGACACCTTGCTTCTGACAAGAGCAAAGGGATCGATCTTCCAGTATGATTCTTCAGTAATGGTAAACACCATCTGATACAGTCAAATGCCTTTGTCCCTAACTTTTGCCTGGACCGCCCTTTCGGGTTTTCAATCCACCGGGACGCTCTTTTTTGCCTAAGCCGCCCTTTCGGGTTTTCAACTTAGCGAGCTCTTATTTTTTCATTTTTTATCCCTAACTTTTGCCTGGATCTCCTTCATAGGTTTTGATCCACCGGGATACCCATTTTTTGCCTAGGTCGCCATTTCTGGTTTTCGACCTATCGGGTTTTATTTAGGCATAATATTTTTTGACTGCATCAGAATTCACCGGGTGCTTCAGCTGTTCACCATCCATAGTTGTAAGGATTAAAGAACCTCCAGAGAATGCCATCTTCACAACATATGGGCCTTCATAGTTAGGACTCCATTTTCCACGCATGTCTTTGTGGACTGGCAAGATTTTCTTGAGTACAAGATCTCCTTCCTTGAACTCTCGGATACGGACTTTCTTGTCAAATGCTCTCTTGATGCGCTTCTGGTACATCTGGCCATGGCACATGGCAGTCATTCTCTTCTCATCAATGAGGTTCAGCTGGTCATATCTGCTCTGGACCCACTCAGCTTCCTCCAGTTCGGTTTCCATCAAGATTCTCAATGATGGTATCTCTACTTCAATAGGGAGAACTGCATCCATCCCATACACCAGAGAGAAAGGGGTTGCCCCTGTTGAAGTGCGAACTGATGTTCTGTATCCGTGTAAAGCATATGGTAACATCTCGTGCCAATCTTTGTAAGTTTTTACCATCTTCTGCAGAATCTTTTTGATGTTCTTGTTTGCAGCTTCAACAGCTCCATTCATCTTCGGACGATACGGAGAAGAGTTATGATGTTCAATCTTGAATGTCTCGCACAGCTCTTTCATTGTTTTGTTGTTCAAATTGGTCCCATTATCTGTGATGATTCGGCTTGGGATTCCATAACGGCAGATAATTTGATTCTTGATGAAACGGGCAACCACTTGCTTTGTCACATTGGTGTAGGAAGCTGCTTCTACCCATTTGGTGAAGTAATCGATTGCGACCAAGATAAACCGATGACCATTGGAAGCTTTAGGCTCAATTGCCCCTATCATGTCAATGCCCCACATTGAGAAAGGCCAAGGCGATGACAGAACATTCAAAAGTGTTGGAGGTACGTGCACCTTGTCGGCATAAATCTGGCATTTATGACACTTCCTGGCATACTTGAAACAATCTGATTCCATGGTCAACCAGAAGTATCCAGCTCTCAAAATCTTCCTGGACATGGCATGTCCATTGGCATGTGTTCCAAATGATCCTTCATGGATTTCCCTGATCAATAGGTCTGCTTCGCGCTTGTCCACACATCTGAGCAGAACCATATCATGATTTCTCTTGTAAAGCACATTGTTGCTGAGGAAGAATTTGGACGCCAATCTTCTCAGAGTTTTCTTGTCCAGAGTTGTTGCATCAGCTGGGTACTCCTGATTCTGCAAGTAGTTCTTGATGTCGTAGAACCACGGTTTCTCATCAGTTTCTTCTTCGACCAGTAGACAGTAGGCTGGTGCAGTTCTTCGCTCGATTGTAATGAGTGGAGCTTCATTAAGAAACCGGACTTGAAACATAGATGCCAACATAGCCAAGGCATCTGCAATTTGATTTTCCGCCCTTGGAACGTGATGGAAGGTGACTTCATCAAAGTATTTGATCAATTCCACAATGTGGGCACGGTATGGGATCAACTTCTCGTCACGGGTCTCCCATTCACCTTTGACTTGGTATATTACTAAGGCTGAGTCTCCATATATATCAAGGATCTTGATTCTGGTATCAATTGCAGCTTCGATACCCAAAACACACGCTTCATACTCTGCGATGTTGTTTGTACATTCGAAACATAATCTGGCTGTGAAGGGAGTGTAACCACCATCGGGATTCATCAAAACAACTCCTACACCATGCCCCATGTAGTTAGAGGAACCATCAAACATCATCTTCCAACGAGACCCTGGCTCGGGACCTTCATCTGGACTTGGAACTTCATAGTCCTTTATCAACATAATGTCTTCGTCCGGGAAATCGAATTTCAAAGGTTCATAATCTTCGACAGGAAGATCAGCAAGGTATTCAGATAAAACACTGCCTTTAATAGACTTCTGGGTTACGTATTGGATGTCGTATTCGGATAACAACATGTGCCAATGGGCAAGTCTTCCAGTCAAAGCAGGCTTCTCAAAGATGTACTTTATTGGATCCATTTTCGAGATCAACAAAGTAGTGTGACAAATCATGTACTGCCTGAGGCGTCTGGCCGCCCATGCCAAGGCACAGCAAGTTTTCTCTAAAAGTGAGTATCTGCCCTCACAGTCTGTGAACTTCTTGCTTAAGTAATAGATGGCGTGCTCCTTACGACCGGTTTCATCCTGTTGGCCCAATACGCAACCCATAGATCCCTCGAGCACAGTGAGATACATGAAGAGAGGCTTCCCTGGAGTAGGTGGGATCAAGATAGGAGGTTCCTGTAGATAAACCTTAATCTTCTCAAAAGCCAGTTGACAATCAGGACTCCACTCAATTGCTTGATTCTTCCGGAGTAACTTGAATAAAGGCTCACAAGTAGCAGTCATGTTGGAGATGAATCTGGAGATGTAGTTCAATCTTCCGAGGAAACCTCTGACTTGCTTTTCTGTCTTGGGAGCTGGCATCTCTTGAATTGCTCTGACCTTATCTGGATCTACTTCAATTCCCTGCTGACTAACAATAAAACCAAGTAACTTTCCTGATCGGACACCAAAAGTACACTTAGCTGGATTCAGACGCAGTTGGAACTTTCTGAG
The DNA here is from genome assembly GCA_963966055.1 of Lathyrus aphaca. NCBI lineage: Eukaryota > Viridiplantae > Streptophyta > Magnoliopsida > Fabales > Fabaceae > Lathyrus > Lathyrus aphaca. The sequence continues at coordinate 734,247,446 of OZ014519.1, read as the reverse complement.
ACGCTCAAATAACTTCAAGAGATGATTCAAATGATCCTCCTCACTCTGTGATTTGGCAATCATATCATCCACATAGACTTCTATCTCTTTATGCATCATATCATGGAAAAGGGTGACCATTGCCCTCTGATAAGTGGCTCCTGCATTTCTGAGACCGAATGGCATAACTTTGTAACAATAAGTCCCCCATGGTGTGATGAATGTAGTCTTTTCCATATTGTCAGGATCCATCTTGATCTGGTTGTATCCTGAAAACCCATCCATGAAGGAGAAAACAGCAAATTTAGCAGTGCTGTCAACCAAAGTATCAATGTGCGGAAGAGGGAAATCGTCCTTCGGACTGGCTTTGTTCAAATCCCTATAGTCCACACACATTCTGACCTTGCCATCCTTTTTAGGGACTGGCACAATATTAGCTACCCACTCAGGGTACTTTGCAACTGCGAGGAATCCAGCATCAAACTGTCTTTTGACCTCTTCTCGAATCTTCAGAGCCATGTCTGGTCTTGTTCTTCGAAGCTTTTGCTTTACAGGAGGACAATCTGGTCGAAGAGGTAACTTGTGGACCACTATGTCTGTGTCTAAACCGGGCATATCTTGATACGACCATGCAAACACATCTACATACTCTTTGAGAAGCTTGACCAATCTTTCTCTAATGTCTACCCCAAGTGTTGTACCAATCTTGACTTCCTTCATGTCTTCCTCAGTGCCAAGGTTGATAGTCTCTACCTGCTCCTTATGTGGCTGAAGATTTGTGTGCTCATTCTCAACTAATCTTGCCAGTTCTTCGGGAATGTCACAATCTTCCTCACTTTCATCTTCCGCTTGGTAGATGGGCGAATCAAAGTTAGGAGAGAATATGGAGTCATTGGATTCAACAGGGTTTTCGTTTATTCTGCATATGATAATGATTGGCTTTTATTAAAAGTGGAAAATAGAGAAATGCAAGAGAAAAAACTTTTTATTGGTTTTGAAAGATTGCCATTTTCTTTTAAAAGTGAAAAGAGAGAAAAACAGTAAATGATCAAAATAAGAGTTTAACAAAATGCCTTCATTGATAATAACTTTAAAAATGAGAAAGGGGCCCTACAAAATACTCCCATAGCCTTGGGCAGAGCTAGGGAACTTTGAAAACATTGAAAAAACAACAAATTACTTTGACAATGGAAAAAACTCTGGGATCTCGACTGCCTCCCAATTGTCCAAGGCTTCTTCACACTGATACACCAAATGATTCACATCTTCATCTTCAGAACCTCCATCAATTGCATTTACGGACCCATGCTTGGGTAAAGGATTATCTTTGACATTCAGACCAGTATTCCCAAATGACAGAATGTTCTTCTCCATCAAATCTTTCACGATGTACTTCAAAGCATAACAACCCTCCAAATCGTGCCCCGGGGCACCTTCATGGAATAAACAGTGAGCATTCGGGTTGTAATTTGGTGGGAGCGGATTTGGTGGAGAACCCAAAGGCCTTGGAGTGACCAAACCTTTCTTCAGCAGTGAAGGATATAACTCAGTATAAGTTATAGGGATTCGAGGACTAGGAGGCCTTCCACCTGGTCTTCTGTTCTGAAAATTGGGATTTGGATGAGGAGCTGGAGTCCTCTGCTGGTAGGCTGAAGCATTGGGTGCTTGTTGATAGCCTGGATTGTTGAGCATCGGTTGATAAGGTTGAATCATTGGAGCCGCTTGTTGATACATCGGTGCTGCTTGAGCTGGCCGATACATGGGGACTTGTGGATTAAATGCTGGTTGAACCGCCGCTACATAAGGATGTTGGGCATACGGTTGTTGATGAGCATACTGCTGTTGACGAGGATACTGCTGTTGAGCCATAGGTGAAGGTCTCTGCCAAAGCGGATTTCTTCTTTGACCTGTCATTATGGCGTTTGTCTCACCCTCTTTCTTCTTGTGGAAGTTATTGGTAAATTTCTTGCCAATATTTCCACTACTAGTGCTAGAACTGCCAGACGCACTACTCATCTTTCCACTTTTCAAACCGAGTTCTACCTTGATTCCCACAGCCACTAAATCAGAAAAACTAGCAGTTATACTCCCCACCATTCTCTCATAGAATTCTGGTCGCACAGTGTCAACAAACCAGTCAGCTAATTCTTTTTCAGTCAATGGGGGCTCTACTTGAGAAGCGGTCCCTCTCCACCTCTGGGCATACTCTTTAAAGGATTCAGACTCTTTCTGGGACATGCTTAGCAATTGCCTCCTATCGGGAGCGAGGTCCATGTTGTATTTGTATTGCTGGATGAAAGCATCGGCCAAGTCTTGGAAGCTGCGGATCTTCGACTGGTCAAGCGTCAGATACCATTTAGAGGAGATTCCCTTCAGACTGTCTTGAAAGAAGTGGATCATTAACTTATCATTGTCTACCTGAGCAGCCATTCTCCGATAGTACATCAAAATATGGTTCTTAGGACAAGTTGCACCCTCATACATATCAAAGGTGGGTATCTTGAACTTCGGAGGTATTACCAATCCAGACACCAGGCACATTTCTCTGGCAGCAGCACCAAAGATCTGGTCACCTTCAATCGCTCTTAACCTTTTTTCAAGGGTATCAAAATTCTCTTGCATCTTCACATGTTTTTCATCTCCGTTTTCAGACATATCTGGCGCTTCATACCCCTGATGGTCATTAAAATACGGTTGGGCACGGGTGTGCACAATGTCCTGTGTAAAATTAGCAACGGCATGATTCTCTTCATTAGTCACAGGAACAGTTTGTTGAGCAGCAAATCCCTGAGGAGGAGGCACAAAACCTTGGAAAGGAAATTCCATACCCTGAGAGGGAGGTGCGAAACTTTGAGAAGCTAAGCCTTGGGACGGAGGGAAGAAACCCTGAGCAGCAAATCCTTGGGAAGGAGGTATAAAACTCTGAGTAGCAAACCCTTGTGAAGGAGGTATAAAACTTTGAGTAGCAAACCCTGAAGAAGAAGGAATAAAACTTTGAGAAGCAAAACCATGAGGAGGAGGGACGAATCCATGAGGAAGTCCAAAAGGAGGCCAGGTCACAGGGATAATGACTGATGATGTAGGCTGGGTCGTTGCAGTGACAATTTCAGTCGTTGCAGTAACAATTTCTGACACCACAGTCTGTTGGGTATCCATCTTCGCTCGAATGACTTGCAACATTTCCATCATCTGACCCATATCTCCACGAATATCAGAAAGCTCTTCGTTAACTCTGTCCATCTCTAGGTCTCTTTCAGCCATCCTCTTTCTGGCTTGAGCTCGAGTGTAGTATTTGCGTGAGAGCCTCAGTGTGAAAGCTGAATTGAGAGCAGATGACGGGAATGAGTTTCGTGAAAAAAATGCAAATGCAATGCCAAATGTATGAGTGCAATGCAAAAATGAAATTATTCAAGGAACTTAAGAAACAATTTGCAAATACCAAGGAAAACATAATAATCAAAGGACATGATTTCATTAAATTCAAAAAGTGATACAAAGTCTTGAGTACACTTTCAAAAATCCCAAACAAAGCTTAATAAAGACAAAGACAAAGTCCTAAGGAGATTCTCCTAAAAGCCTCAAGTTGAGCTTCTCAATTTGTGCCTTCATCTGAGCCCTTTCAAGCATAAGTTGATCCACGATCGACTTCCAAGAAGTGTCCTCTTGAGTGCTGGAGGAAAGTAAATCCTCTGGTGCTTTCCTTTTCTTGCTGGAGAGCTCTTCTTCTTCCTTCATCTTCAGTTGTCTTCTAAGTTCCTCATTCTCACTGCTGATGATCTGATGTCGATTCTTCCATGCGTTCTTCTCTCGAATCTCTTTCTCCAAATCAATCTTCAGTTTCTCCGCATCATCCATAAAGATTAGAATGGGTTTCTTGAAGGTCATAGGATCCTGGCGAGGGTAAGGCATCTTCAGAATGATTGCCCTATCTCGTACCCATTGGAGATAGGGTTCCATAGAAACACAATTCGGCTTTCCCAAGCTACTCCTCCCCTTCCTATGGATGCACTTCCAAGCTTGCATAATCTGTTTCTTGAGCTCTGGTTCTTCGTCATCCTTAAAGAAAATTCCTTCCACTTCAACACTCTTAGGTTTGTCCTTCAACGGATACCCGAGTTGACGGCGAGCCAAAACCGGATTATAGCTGATTCCTCCCTTAGTGCCAAGAAGAGGCACATTAGCAAAATCACCACAGCTATCAATAATCAATATTCCATCATAAGCACGATTGTACCAGCTAATGTCAGAATGAGTAAGAGACATGATCCTTTGTGACCACCACAAACCATCCTTAAGGTTCCAAAATGAAGATGACTTAGGCAAGTGCGAAATAAACCACTCATATAGCAATGATGTACAACAAGTAATCATCCCTCCCTTATGGTGATTCCTCAGATGAATGGAATGGTAGGTGTCTCCGAGCAAAGTAGGGACCGGGTTCTTCTTCAGAAAGATCTTGATGGCGTTCAGGTCGACAAAGTCTTCAAAGTTTGGGAAAAGTAACACTCCATATATTAGCAGAATGTAGGTCGCCTCAAAAGCTCTCATAGCCTTCACACTAACAAAATTCTTGGCCTTTTCTACCAAAAACTTTGTAGGGAATCCAAAAACCTTTCCTTTGTAGGTCATATTTGCCTTAACCTCCGGAACACTCAAATATGTTGCCTTTGCAATCTCTGCTTCTTCAGGGTCCTTCTCTAGAACAGGGAATGGAAACTCATCCTTAACACGTGATCCAACCAGAACTGAATACTCTTCCAAGGTAGGCGCCAATTGGTAATCAGGGAACGTAAAACAGTGGTAGAGAGGATCATAAAACTGGAGCATCACAGAGAGCAGCCTTGCATCCCAATCAGTCTTAAGTAAGGCTAAGAGTCTCCTATGCTTCTCCATGAAGGCTTCTTGATCCAAAACCAAATCTCTTAATTTCCTTAGGTCTTCAAGTTTGGGAGTTTTGAATGTGTACTTGACAGTCTTTCTTCTTCCAAAGTCCATGATGATACCTATGATATTTGCAAAGATAAAGTTTCTGAGTTCCTTGAATAAATGGTAAAAATGATGCTTCATGATGCGTGAATGCAACAAACACAAACAAGGCTTAGGTTCAAAGCTTGCATGAGGTCAAAGGTTCAACCCTCCCAAAAAGGTATGTACTATGAGTTTATTTGTACCTGTACAACGGGTTCTAAAAGTTCCCAGAATCACTGTCCCATCTTTCGGATATTACCGACTTCCCAACTCGACTTGGTAATCAGTAATATTCTCAAGAGAGTCTCATCCGAGTGCAGTATCGCGTATCAACTATTTTGGATTTGCATCCTCATAGTCATCGCACTACATCCCTAAAAAGGCCAAGTGGGGGTAAATGTTCTACGGTCCTCAGCATTAATGGCTCTCAAGTCGAATATAGTAATGTTTTCACGACTGAACTCGATCAACAAAACTACATCCGAGGAGGCCTCCGCTGAGTGGTGGTGTCTCAAGTCAACTTGGTCGGGACTCAACTCCCTACAAGCCTTCTTGAATATACCACCGTCCTAACTTATTTGCACTCAAGCCCGGGTTAGGACTTATCTCACCACACATGGAACACCCAACAAAAATCCAAAATAATAACAAGCAATACAACAACAAATATACAAATATACAAGGTGGGCTTAACCCTAAAAAATAGTGTCCCCAGTGAAGTCGCCATTTCTGTCGCGGTGAGAATCGGATACCAAGCTATTGAGTGAGCTTGAATCGCAAAACATTTAATGTTCACCACCGACTTTAATTTAATCCAAAAGGAAAAGGGAAAAAGATCGTAAAAACCCTAAATGAGGAGAAACTAGGTTCGGGGGTTGATTATACCTAGGGAAGGTGTTAGCATCCTAAGCATCCGCAGTATCCTACGGGAACCTCTTGTTAATATTTGTGTTATTGTTATTTATTGCTTGTTAAAACTAAAGGAACCTAAGGTTTTTATTTCTAATGGTGCTCGCACAACATCGCATCGATGCCTACGTATCGGGTATAGAATCAGAGCACTCGTAGTTCTCCTAAGGATTAACGAACACTTGGTTACGCTCAAGGTTCGCGGGGAAGGTAAGTGTTATGGCAAACACTCACGTGACTTTAGGAAAGTCACAAAAAGTTGTAAAATAAAAAGCTAAGGACCTAATGGCTAAGGACCTAAGGATGGGAGACCTAATTGCTAAGGTCAAAAATGGAACTAGGGATTGCTAAACTTCCTATGACATTGAGTCAACTGCAGGAGTCTTTCCCTTTTGGATCGAAAAGCATAAACAAAAGAAAATAAATGAGGGTGCAAGCTCCTAAGACTAGGCAAAGGCTGCTACTTGCAAAAAAAATAAATTGAATAAAGAAAATAGAAATGCGGGATAAAGGGCTTGGTAACCGGGCTATGGCTCGATATGTGGATCGAGAATGCGGGGGTGAAAAAAACAAGCGTAGTGCGTCAATTTGTTTAAGTTAAAAGGCTGTGCAGTGTAAGGACTGTGCAGATGGCGATCGTAAACGACCGACTTACGTGTGTGAGTGAAGTGTAGTGGATTCCACTCGGCGTTGGACCAAGGAATTATTATTTTTGAAATGAAATTTAATATGGTGTAAATGCGCGAGAAATAAATAATTAATAATAAATGAAATAAATTATGAAAATAGAATGAAATGAATTAAATAAATTAAATAGAAAAAATAAAGAATTAAATGGAAAGAAAATAAATAAATATTAAATAAAAATAAAATGCAATGGCCTCATATGGGTCACGATTAATCGGAAACGATTTATCGTGACCTTAGTTATATCATCGGCCCTAAAAAGAGAAAAATAAATGGATAGATTAATAGTTATCTAACATATATTTCCTTTTTTTTATAACTTTTTTTTAAAATAAATTGAAAATAGAATAAATTAAATAGAATAGGATAAATAGAAAAAATAAAAAATGGCCTCAAATTGGTTTAGACAAAATTGACAAAGTCAAATATCAATAAACCACATGCTCTTATCATAGGCCCTAACAAGATTAATAAGAAAATGTTACCCATATAATATTAGACCGAATTTTAGTGATTTTCTCTTATAAAGAATTTTTCAAAATGACAAATAAACTTAGCATAAAAAATGTTTATAAATGTTTTTTTCTTTCTAAAAATAAATAAATAGATAAATAGCAATAAAATTAGTAATAACAAAACAAAACCAAATAATAAAATAAATAAATCAACATATGGGGGTGCTATGCATCAGGTGGCTTTTGTTTCAGGTTTGTCCGCAGTTCTGATTTGTTGATGGTGGGAGTGGCTGCTTGTTGGAGAGTGGCTGATGAATAATGGTGGCTTATGGCTGTGAGGTTTGGTGGTTCGTGAAAGATTGATGAGGGGCGTCACGGCTGTTGTGGATTGAGAGTTTACGGTTCTGTTTTGAGAAAAAGGGGGTGGAGAGATGCGGTTTGATGCCGAGTTTAGATCGGTGATGATGTTTTTCTGTGTTTTCGGTCAATCTTTTTCTAATCTTCTCTCTTTGTTTTTGTGAATGGCTATTGTTTCAGTTTGCGTCTTTTTTTTTGGCCCTTTTTTGAGTTAATGGTAATTTATTGATTCAGATTTGGAGGTTTGTCGAAGAGTTGTTGTGAGATCAGTGGCTAGGTGGTGGAATAGGCTTATTGTTGCTTGATGGTTTGTGTAGGCTTGCTGGTGTGGTACTGAAGAGTTTCGGCGGTGACGATTTTTCAGCTTTGATCTGGTTTTGAGTTTAATCTTGGTTTGATGAGGTTTTAAGGTTGTTTTGGCTTTGTGCGGTTGCCGGTTTTGTTTCACAGTAAGATTGTCACGGTTTTGTTTTGGTTAGTGTGAAATTTGTGGGGAACGGTTGAGGTGGGTTTTGGAGACGGTTTGAAGGGTGTTGTTAAGGTGGCTCTGGTGATGAGAGTTGAAGGAGGTTTAAGGTTTAGTCAAGTGAGAAGTTGAATCGGTGATTTTTTCTGTGTGAGTTTTGACGATGGCTTATGAAAGTTAGGATCAGTTCTGCCTTGTTTTTTTGATGGGTTTGTATTGCGTGTTTCAGGTTGTCAAAGGTTTGGCGAGGTTGATGAAGGTTATGGTGGCATCTTTGATTTTCTGGCGTTTTCTGTTTGGTGAGGGATGAGTTGGTGAAAGTTTGTTGCGGGCCTGTTTGGAGTTGTTTTTTGTTATAACAGTGGCGGTTCGATTGAAGGGTTCTGGTTCTGGCCGGTGGAATTTGGTTTAGTTGTGTGGCGGTTGGGTTTGCTATATGTTTGAAAATAAGGTTGAAATAATGGATGGGTTTGGCTTGTGTGTTTCGGTTTGGATTCGGTGGAGGTTTTCATTTTCGGTGACGGAAATGGTGCTGGATGTAAGGCTCTGAGTTTGAGTTTCTCTATTTGTGTGTGTTGTTGGTTGAGCTGAGAGTCATAAGAAAAAATGAAAGTTGGTTTGTCTGTGTTAAACATCTGAGAAAAAGAAAAGAAAAGTGGCGAAAATGGTTCTGCTTTGAATAAGAAGTTTATGCTTTTGGTTCAGATTTGGAAGAGTTGAATGTAGAATGGCATGATTTTTCTGATAAAAAAATGGAGGTAATTTTTTTGTGATTTTGTGAGTGAATAGATGAAAGTTGAGTGTGTTGTATTGCTGTGAATTTTTGAGTTATAGTTTTTTTTTTGTAGAAGTTTTTTTTAATATGCAATTTGTTTTTTGTATATACAGATTTGAATGAAGTAAAAAACATTATCTATGAACAAAAGCTAAAAAAAGTGAAGGGAAGGAGGACCATACAGACCCGAATGTTATCGGGGTGAAGAATCCTCAAGGTGAGCTTTATATCCTTCTGAACTTCCTTATTTTCTCCCTTTCTTCCTCTTCTTTTTTTATGGTTTTTTGAACTGAAGTTGGGGCTGAACTTGATGTTTTGGTGCTGTTTGTGGTGTATTGAATTTGTGTGTTTGTGGTGTGTTTAGAGGCTGAATTTGTTGTGTTTAAGGGCTGATTTTTGATGTGTTTTTGGATTGTATCAAGGCTGATTTTTTGTAAAATTCTGCAGTGTGTTTGAGTTGTGCTTGAGGCAGATTTTTTTGTATGTAACAGTGTGATTTTGGGCTGTTCTGATATGGTTTTTATGCTGAATTTTTGGTTGCTTGTAGGTGAAGGGTTTCAATAAAAGGGACAAGGCCTGAGTTGCTGCTGTGGGTGGAGAAGTGGAGCAGGAAATGGTTGGTGGCTGCATGCTGATTTTTTTTGTCTTGTGGTCCTGAATTGTGCAGTAACATTTTGGCTCTTGTGCAGAATTTTTTGTACAAATTTCTTTCTTTCTTTCTATGTAATTGTAACAAAATTATGGAATAAAAAGTGGATTATTTACATTAAAGTTATGATTTGAAATTGAACACTAATGTTGAGAATGAGAACTTTAAATTAAAATCTAAACATAAACTTAAATTAAAAAATATTAAACTTAAAATTAAAAATAACTTATAAACTTAAATAAATAAACTTGTAACTAAAATGAATAATAAAAAAGAAATTGGAAATAAATTGAAAATGAAATCTTAAACTAAAAAAATAAAAATTAGAAATTGAAATTAAATTAGAAATATAAACTTGAAAAATGGGCTAAAAGAAATAAACAATTAGAGATTATAATTAAATTAGAAATGGAACTAAACTAACTAAAAAAAATGATGAATTAAAAATAAAAGTTAAAAAATAAAAATCACATTAAGAAATAAAAACTTTGAAAATAGAAATGAAATTACATTTTTTTAAAATCTTGAAATTGGAAATAAAATTACATTCTTATTTAGCGAAACTTTGAGAATAAATAGATAGAAATTAAAATTAAACATAAAAATTAAAACACGAAAATAAATTAAAAGGTTTAAAAATGAGAAGTAGAAATTAAATTAAAATGGAAGCTTATAAGTGAAAAGAAATTAAGAATTATAAACAGCTAGAAAAATGAGAAGAAAGCAACAGAAAATAAATCGGGAAAAATCCCTGCTAAATGCGATGAATGTATGATTATGATGCGAGCGATTAGGGGTAAAATTTGGGGTGTGACAACAGCCGTGAACTCACTGGAGATGAATAGAGTCGCCAGCTAGGCATTTTTATCCCGGAGGAAAGGCAATGCTGCATAGGCCTAGAAAGAGATGGATAAGACGGTCGCGAACCAGAGAGACTGAGAAAGGGGGTTGGTTACAACCTGGGAAGGTATTAGCACCCAGATTGTCCGTCGTACTCGACGGGATCCACGCTTAAAAGATTTGTGCTTTAAAGGGGTAGTGTCAGTGCAATCTGTGTATAAAATAGCTGGAAAAGAATGTACAGGTGTCAGTGTATAGTGATGTGAAGTATGAAAGTGTCAGTGTAAGAAAGGAGTGAAATGCTCATGATAATGAGGCTAAAGAAATGAGCTGGAAAGAGGGGGAATATACAGAGACTTTTGTTCGATAACTGTTAAGTTATGCCTACGTATCCTCTCGTGCAATGAGGAAGTCAGAACACCGTAGTTCGACCCAAAGAGACTGAAAGATGAATTGACTTGTGAACTGCTTACTTGCCTATGCTCAAGTGTATGACCTGTCTGGCTCAGGTGCGAACTGTCTTGCATTAGACGGAAGAAGCGAGTTCTCGTTTATGAGTTGATGAGATGAGAAAAGAATCCCGGAGGAGACGATTATTGTTTGTTTTTGTGTTTTCAGTCTTTTATTGCTTGTGAAGGTTTGTCATAAGTTAATGAGCTTAAGCCTAAACCAATGGATTTAGTAAACTCATCACATCCTCCCTCTGATTAGGGGTAATGAGGATACCTTAAGTGTGAAGTCAGCGTCTCACACTTAACCACCTTTGATGTAGGATTAAGATCATTAACCTATTTGTGATTATTTAGATGTTTTTGGTGGTTTTTGTTTAGTGTTAAGTAATGAGGTTAAGCCATAATCAGGGATTTAACAAACTCATTACACCATCCTAATAGAAGGATAATAGATGAGAATGTTTAAGCTGAGGAAAGCTCCTCAACTTAATCCATGATTAGGGATTAAACTCATGACAAAACAAGCCTTTGATTAAGTGGATTTTATTTAATGATATGATGATGAAGTGAATTTTATGATTTGTAAGACAACTTGAGGGGGACTTGTCCATTAACACTAGGGTTAGTCCTTCTTAACCAATTAAGGAAGAATTAGAACCCTAATGCAAGGCCCAAGTTACAAGTGTGGTGTCTTGATGATTATTAAGTGGATTGATTAAAGGAGTTAAACACATTAAGGGTTTAACACTTAGGATTAAAGTTATACACTCCATCCTAATAGAAGGATGCAGGCATAAGCTTAATCACAAAGCCTTAAAGCCTTTAGGGTTTAGTCCCTGACTATGAGGTGAGAAGAGGAGACTCAAAGAGACACAAAGGTAAAAGCTAAGGTGGGAAAAGTCTAATCCTAATATTCACATGCTCGGATGGTCCTAGGTTAGTGTGGTTTACTATCCTAAAGAAAAAGAAGAAAAGAAGAGAAATAGAAGCAACAAGGTGGCCTGAGCGCACCTCAAATCGGAGATGGATAGGAGAAGATGAGGAAAATGAATTAAGATGAATAAGAATGAAGAATGAAATACGATGAGTTAGATGAAATATAAATAAGATAAGGAGAAATAAGATGAGAATGCGACACGGAGATGAACAAGAATGAAGATAAAGAATGCACAAACAGAGCCTACACCAGTAGGGCTTCCAGATGCGAGCAGCATGCAACAAGTAAAATCAGGCCTCAGTGGTACCTAACGGAGAAGGTCCGTTGCCTCTTCAATACGCGCAAAAGAAATCCAGAATAAGTATCAAGAAGAAGATTCAAAAGTCAAGCACAAATGTTGATCATCACGGTATCAAAGAAAGGCCAAACGTAAGCCTCCAGCGTCCAACTTAAAACCAAGAATTAATCAGCGCAAAACCGAAGTCTAAATGCGATCTGTATCCATAGGTCTCATTAGTCCACACAAGATCACAAAAATAATTAGTCACTGTCGCTCCCGACAAATGAAAATGGATCATATGAAGGTACAGACGCGAACGGTCGGCGAAGGGAACAGTGAGAACACACAGCCGTGAACTCACTGGAGATGAAAAGAGTCGCCAGCTAGGCATTTTTATCCCGGAGGAAAGGCAATGCTGCATAGGCCTGGAAAAAGATGGATAAGACGGTTTGCGAACCAGAGAGACTGAGAAAGGGGGTTGGTTACAACCTGGGAAGGTATTAGCACCCAGATTGTCCGCCGTACTCGACGGGATCCACGCTTAAAAGATTTGTGTTTTAAAGGGGTAGTGTCAGTGCAATCTGTGTGTAAAGATAGCTGGAAAAGAATGTACAGGTGTCAGTGCAAAGAAGTGAAGTGTATAAATGTACAGTGTCAGTGTGGGAACTGGAATGAAATGCTCAAGATCATGAGGCTCAAAAAATAAAGCTGGAAGGAGGGGGAATGTACAGAGACTTTTGTTCGATAACCGTTAAGTTATGCCTACGTATCCTCTCGTGCAATGAGGAAGTCAGAACACCGTAGTTCGACCCAAAGAGACTGAAAGATGAATTGACTTGTGAACTGCTTACTTGCCTATGCTCAAGTGTATGATCTGTCTGGCACAGATGCTGACTGTCTTGCATTAGACGGAAGAAGCAAGTTCTCGATTGTGAGTGAAGATGATGAGAAAAGAATCCCGGAGGAGACGATTATTGTTTGTTTTTGAGTTTTCAGTCTTTTATTGCTTTTTGGAGTTTGTCATAGGATAATGAGCTTAAGTCTAAACCAATGGGTTAGTAAACTCATCACATCTTCCCTCTGATTAGGGGTAATGAGAATACCTTAAGTGTGAAGTCAGATTCTCACACTTAATCACCTTTGATGTAGGATTAAGATCATTAACCTACTTGTGATTATTTAGATGTTTTTGTGATTTTGTTTAGTGTTGAGTAATGAGGTTAAGCCATAATCACGGATTAAACAGACTCATTACACCATCCTAAAAGAAGGATAATAGATGAGAATGTTTAAGCTGAGGAAGACTCCTCAACTTAATCCATGATTAGGGATTAAACCCATGACAAAACAAGCCTTTATTAAGTGGATTTTATTTAGATTAATGGTATGATGATGAAGTGTTTTTTATGATTTGTAAGACAACTTGAGGGGGACTTGTCCATTAACACTAGGGTTAGTCCTTCTTAACCACTTAAGGAAGAATTAGAACCCTAATGCAAGGCCCAAGTTACAAGTGATGTCTTGATGATTATTAGATGAATTGATTAAGATATTTAAACACCTTAAGGGTTTAATACTTAGGATTAAAGTTATACACTCCATCCTAAGAGAAGGATGCAGGCATAAGCTTAATCACAAAGTCTTAAAGCCTTTAGGGTTTAGTCCCTGATTATGAGATGAGAAGAGAAGACTCAAAGAGGGACACAAAGGTAAAACTATGGGGGGACTAATCAAAACCCTAATTCATTGTCATGCTTGGATGATCCTAAGGTTTGTGAGGTTTTCAAGAACAATCTTCAAAGGAGCCACCAGGAAGCAGATGAACAGGATCAAGAGAGGCAAAGTGGCTTGCTTCATTCAAGAAGTCAAGTCACTTGAAGAAAGAAAGTGGGAGGAAGAAGAATGAGCAAGCTCAATCTCAAACACAAATAAGAATGCAGCAATGGATGCAAGAGAGATGAAAAGAAAAGTTATGAGAAGTGAAGGCAAATCCACTTCTCAAGTTTACTTACCACCTGCAATGTTAGAAAGAAGATGCAATGCAATGCAAGATGAGATGAAATGATATGATGCTAAGCAAAACCAGAAGCATGCACATGATGATTATGATGTTATGAGGTGCTGCAAACATGAGGCAAGACAATGGGGATGTTCATACAAGATCATGAATGCAAATGATGCAAGCTAAGGAGCATGAACAAGCATGAAAAGTTATGAATCATACAAGACAAATGACATGGCAAATATGTAATGCAATGGTCAAAGATGCTTTATACATGTCTTAAGATGTCAAATGAAACACAAGAATGCACAAAATGCAAAGACAAGTCATGTTATGCAAGGAAATGCAAGAGGGATGCAAATTAAAGCCCAAATTAGGGTTCATGGATCAAACATCAAACACAAACCAAAAACAGAAACAAAACCCTAAAGTAAAAATGGAAAATGGTACCCAAGGAAACCCTAGACCTATAATAAACCACTGCCCAAAGGGGAGCTCTCAACTCTCAACCAAACTCAAGATATGAATTTTCTAAGTTATTAGAGTTTTTTAAGGTTCTTAACAAAACAAATGCCAAACAATTTGAAAATGCAAGAACAATTCATGGCCTTTTTATCCTTGAAAATACATGCTAAACACAAAACAATGCAAGAAGAACCAATGTCTCAACCTTCTTCAAAAGGCAGAAATGAATTTTCAAACATGTGATCAAAATAATGCATAAAAAATGATTTAATTCAATGAAAAATTCTTAAAATGCATCAAGATCAAAAAAGAAATTTGGTTTGAAGGTTGGACAATGTTTCTAAATGTCTTAGAACATTTCATGAATTTTTTTGTAATTTTTAAATACCTAAAAGTATTTTTAATTAATTAATTCTCATTAATCAATTAAAAATAATCTTTTAAATATTTAAAAATACCTTTTTTAATGATAAAAATAAAATAAAAAATATTTTTGGGTCTTAAAAATTAATAAAACTTTAAAGAAAAAGTTTCATAATTTTTAAGATTTTTTTAGCTATTTTAAAATAATTGTGCAAATTTAATGAAATGAAAATGAATTAAAAATGAATAAAACTGAAGTATGCACAATGGAAGGCTGAGATTGATCCAGAGTTTGAAAAGGTTGACTGCGCGCTTCATCCAAGGGTCTCAATTCAAACAGGCTTAATTTTAATTAATTAAATAAATAAAGCTGATTAGGGTTTAATGAACGAATCTGGGCCCTTGATCACGCGCGGGAATGGACCAAGTCAACCCATCCAACGCTCACCATTCAAACGCTCATTAATTACAGGGATTTGCCCTAATGACTTTCAGGTGGCCGGAGAAGACCTCTGGTCGTCTTCTCCGGCCAGCATCTCACCTGAGAAAACTCCAAATCACTCAAATCGTAACTAAAATGAAAACTAAGCACATAGAAATGAACCCCATGATCTCCTGAATCAAAACCCTAACCCCAAACAAATTTATTCTTCATCAATCACATGAATCGAAGGCAAACATTTTTAGGGCAAACCAGTTTCAGAGTCAAATTAAATGCTCAAATCACAACCATTTTCAAAACTAATGGTACCAGGATGATCAGCAAGACATGAAGAACAAGTTTGTAACAAGCAAAATCATTTCTGGAAAAATAAATTTCAGGCTACCTGAGATTTGAAGCTTTCCACTTGAGGACTTTCTGGCCTTCTCTTTATGTGCAATCTACTCCTTAGAACCCCTTGATGATGTTTGAATGCTCAAAATGAGTTTGTGCTGGCTGGATAATGAGTTTCGAAAGGAACTGCTTCAAGCTCAGTCAACAATGGCTATGGTGATTCTGACTGATTCAGGCCATGGTGAGTGATTGCTTGTGGTCCAGATGATGTATGGAGAAGCTTTGCAAGGTTTGTTTGGCTGTTTGTGGGCTAGGGAGGGAGATTCGAATGAATCTGCAGAATGGAGTGAGAGATGGCAATGAGGTGTTCTGGATGTTTTAGGCTTGTGCTTTGGGTGGTTTCTACTCAGTGATACATGGTGAGTTGAATGGAGGAAAAGGTTTGAGTGTTTGCAGGCTGTATAGAGAAATTCGAAGCAAGTTGCAAGATGGTGAGTTTTTGTGTATGTTGTGAATGTGATGGTTTCAGCCTTGCCTTATGTTATGCTTTGCTTGCAAATTGTCCATATGACTCTCTCTCATTGGTCAGTTGATTTGACATGTGCTTTATGGATAGGTGAGGCAACTTTTGCAATTTGTCAACTCTTGTGTAAGAGAAAGTATGGTGAGGTGCTAGCTTGGTACAAGGCATGGGCTATGCGCAGCAAGATGAGGGGGAAATGTCAGCTTGGTCCAGCATTCAAGGCAGCAAGTGGTGAAGGCTTGATCATGAGTTTTGCAACTTGGTTACTTTATGGATTTTCATGAAAAATGCCTTGTTACACAAACCAAACCATGATGAAACTTGATCCAATTCTGAATTTTGTAACTTAGAGAATGCTTATGTGCTGGTTTGAAATGAATTAGAGGCTGCAATGTGCATTGGTCCAAGATTTTGCAAAGTTCTCACTTAGGGCATGCCTTGAAAATTAATGATTTTAGCCAACTTTGCATTGCCATAACTTTTGATCCAAGAAGAGTTTGATCATGTTCTTGTACTTTTTGAAAAGGGAAAGATGAGATCTACAACTTTCATGACCAAAGTTTTTCCATTTGAAGCCTTTTTGGACCAAGAATCAAAGCTTGAAAAATGACCTAAAATGATGCATTCTTGAAAAGTCAACTATGCCCAAAAAGTCAACATTTGCAAAAACCCTAAATTCTTGATTTCTATGAACTTCAATCTTCTTCCATGATCAAATAAAGACCATATACACTCAAAATGATGAAGATCACCCATTGGTTGGGTCATTGGGGGCCTCAGATGCCCTGATTTTGCACTGACTTGTCTGAAAAGTCAACTCTTGATCAGATGACTTCCCCATGGAATTTATTCATGAAAATTGATATGCATACTCCCTATACCATATAGAGATCAATGGAAACAAGAATGACCAAAAAATTTGGGGTTATGGCCTCTGAAACCAAAACCCTAATTTTCAGTCAACTGTGTAGTTCAAGCTGGCCCTGCATCCACTCAAACCCTAGTTCTTGTGATTCCTCTGCATTTTTGACTTTGAGGAGATGAAATATGATATAAGAACACACATGGACCCCTTTGAGTTGATTGGTTGCCTTTGGAATGGCTCAAGATGCTTTGGGATTGCTCAGATCACAAACCCTAGGTGCAGATGCCTTAGAACCTATCCAGTGAATCAAAAATGAGATGTGAGATGATATGATTGTGTTTATGCATATGAGGTGACCATAAGCCATGGTGTGAATGGGTGAGGGCAAATTTGGGGTGTTTACAGTCACCAAGGTTGCCATCACGGTACAATCTCCATCATTGAAAATGAGAAATGAACCTACGAAATATAAAACAAAAACTAAAACTAAAATCAAATGAAATTCTCTTAAACAAAATTAATTAATCCAAACAAAAATAAACTATACAAATTATATTCCAATAAATTCTAAACTCTTAAATACTACTTAATAATTAGTCAGAATTAAGAAAAAGAAAACCTTAAACTAAAATCTTTAACAAATATTTAATAAAAGAAGCTAATTAATAATTAATCTAAACAAAAAAAATTATAGAAAAAACTAATTAAAAGAAAACAAAGAACAAGGGAAATGGGGGTGTAAAGAGAATGATGATGGGCCAAGCCCAAAAAAACAGCACAACAACACAGGGGGGTGAAGTCTGAATTACGAAATGGTGAAGGGAAATTCAGTGGGCTGAGCAAGACCCACAACAATCAACAAGAGCTTCACATAAATAGGGGTTGGCACCGACTGGATCAGGTGGGTGTGATTAGAAGTCTGTGTGGGCCTAGCCCATCAACTAAAAACTCCCCTTGAAAACAAAAGAGAAAAATTATAATTATAACAATCAGCTTCAAAAAATGAAAAATAATAAATAATAAATAATCAAATATATGAGTCAAAAATAAATTGATAAACCCAAACGCTGAAACACAATCCCTCTCCTCTTTCTAGGGATTCAACGATCACACTGAAGCAACATTGAAGACAAATGAAGCTGGCGTGAAATCGTCCCCCTGAAGCTTTCGTTGGTTCTTCAATCGTCGATACCCTTCTCCATCACCAAAATGCCGCCATTTGACTTCTCAATTTCCGAATCAATCTGTGGCGATTCCTCTCGATCTCGCCGTTACAACGACGATCTTCGTCCTCTCAACGACCTTTCCGTTCGTCACAGGTCCGTCGTTGATGTTCATCACAGGTCCCGGCGTTTCCAACCCAGTCGTGGCGGCTCCTTCGCCTACGTCGCGGTCTTCTCGACCTTCTCAGAAATCGTCGATATATCAACGATACGTTTCAGTTAATCTCCTTTAATCCCGTTATGCTTTATGTTTCACTCTTTCCATCTCCATCTCTGTTCTGTTTTTGATTTCCGTTTGATTCTGAACAGAATTCTATGTTATTGATTGTTGAGGTTTGGAGAAGTTTGTTGGTTGAAGTTGATGAAGAGTTGGAGAGGTTGGAGTGTTGTTGATACTGTTGTTCGTTTGTGTGCGTGAAGGAGAGTAAAGGGTGAGCTGAGGGTTTGACGAAAATGGTGGTGAGTGATTAAGATGGAAATGGTTTGTGTTTGGAGTGAGGATAAAAATAGAGTTGTGGTTTTGAGTGTTATTGAAGAAGGTGTGTATTGTGGTCTGGTGTGAGTTGAAGACGGAACAGTGATTTGTTTGGGGGGAGCTTTCTGTGACGCTCGTTATGACCAGCTAGTCGTCTGCGGCAGCTTCTTTTTCCTTGATCAAACTCAGCAAGCTGATGAAACCTGCTACACTGTTGACAAAACCTTTGCTGGAGACCAGAAACAGTAACAGTAGGTGATTTAGAGTGCATGCTACAAACTTTGTGTCTAGAATAGTAAGCTTTAGCGTCACTCAGATCTACTTTACAACCCTCAACTTGACACCTAGGAGGTTGAGAATGTTGAACCGAACCACCTCTTCCTTTTCTAGAACCAGAAGAAGAAAAAGAACCATTAGCAGTGGAGGAGTTTGCAAGAGATGTATCCTCAAAATAGATACGTTGTCCGAATTTCAAGCCATTAAGAGAGGACTCTTCTGAAGAAGAGTTGCCTGAATCCATTGGTGTAGTTTGGAAATGAAAAACTAGATTGAATTCATTGAAGTTGATAGATAAATGATAGTAAGAGGAGTGGTTTAGAAAATTGAATGGAGGCGCCACTTTTTTTTGTGTGTCTAGGTCTTGGGATCACAACTTTGTTATTTATACCTAGGTCAACCATTTTTCTTGGATAATGGGCTCACCATAAATTTAAATGGGCTTGGAAAAGAATGAATCACATTTGTAAGGCTATGATTTTTTTTGGAAATATGAATATTGGTTTAAAGAAAATAAAATGAGTATAGATTTATAGATAGAAATTGGAAATGATATTTGGATGAACAATAGATAATTAAAATGAAATGGTTAATATTTGGATATTGGTATAAAAATGAATAAAAAGAAAATGGTTGATGGATATTTAGATGGATATTTGGACAAAAATGTTTAAAGTTCTTTTAATATGGACAAATAAATGGATTTTACAAACGTGATTGGGTATGTGAAATGGTTAGGAAAATGGGTTTAGGAAAAATAATGGTATACGGGTATCATATGGATAAGATGAATTTATGGACATCAGAAAATAAGGGTAATGGTTATTGGATAAAAGAACTAATCGGATGGAATATGAATAATGAGAAAATTCAGATAATGGATGAACTTGAGAAATGGATAAGAAAGAAATGGGTATGAATTGATCTTCTATGGAATGGACCGACAACCACCAACATGCACACAACCACGAAACCACTTGCACTATTCCACACACTTCTGATAAAAGCAATGAAGCACACTAACAACTGAACAATTCGTAACCGAAGCAAACAACCATCTGAGCTAATCATCCTCTGAATTCGTGGCCAAATAAGTCTTGAATCACCTTAAATCCGTCAAAATCAATCTCCGGGAAAATAAATCCACAGAAGAAGCATAGAATAACTGACAGTCTAATTTCCTGAACCAAACTTCTCATGAATCACAACTTGATAATTTGATAAGTCCAGCACACAACACAACTTGACTTGAACATGCACTGTTCGATAAATCAACCACCGAATTGATGACGGTCCAGATGCATAGCAAATAGTCCTTTCAGACGTGAAACCTCTGAATACCGCTAAATCAAGGAAATAAACCCTAATTTAGTGACAGGAACAAAGAGAGGATGATGCCACTAATGGTTGCATAGCTGAAACCTTGAACTCTCTAATAATCCGTAGATAAAGATGTGAAACCCTAATCACCAGGAAATCTCGATCCCATGCCTTAGGAACTTATGCAAATGGTATGCAAAATGCGTATGAATGCAAAACGAAAAGCTGAAAAAGATACAAAAGCCAGAGGGCAAATTTGGGGTGTCTACAGCTGCCCCTATTCAAGCAGCTGTTAATCTGAAAAGGATGAGAGCAACGGATATTAGACGTTCAAGATAAACAGTGATTGAATACCAAAAAGACCCTGAAATTTGCACTCACAGAATGAAGAAGAAAGGGGATATAGATTGTAAAAAGAAATAAGGTATATTATAAAGTATGGGCGACGGAGGACGACCGTCGAGCAGAGGACGACTGCTGGGTAAAGAGCAATGATGGGGACGGCCAACATGCTGGGAAAAAAAAAAAAGTAAAGCCAAGACGGGGACGGCCGACTAGCTGGGAAAAATAAAATATTATGATGGGGACGGCCATCAAGGTAAAGTTGTAAGATTCTTTGGGGATCGAATGAAACATGACGGGGACGGCCATCAAGTTCATAAAGTAAAGTAACCAACGATGGGGACGGCCATCGGGCTGAACTGATGAAGGACAATCATCAGGAAAAGGAAAAGGGACCACGACGGGGACGGCCATCGGGTTAAAGAATAAATGAAATAATGATGAGGGACGGTCATCAAAGGTGAAGGACGATCACCTAGCAGGGGACGGCTGCTCTGAAAGGTTTATCATGACATAGGACGAATGTCAGATTAACAAGATCAACGATGGGGACGGCCATCGGATAAAATGATGAAGGACGATCATCAAAAGGTGGAGGACGACCACCTAGCAGGGGACGGCTGCTAAATAACACGACACAGGACGAGTGTCGGATAGAAAATCAACGATGGGGACGGCCATCGGATGAGCATGATGGAGGACGACCATCAAGAAGTGGAGGACGACCACTCAGCAGGGTACGGCTGCTCTCAAGGATATCATAACACAGGACAGGTGTTAGATAAAAAGAAAATTTGTTGGCGATCCACTGGGGATATAGTAAACACGGACGAGCGTTTACATCCAAGAAACAAAAGGTATAAGTGTTTGGTATTGTGTATAGATTAAAGATGCGGACGAGCATCCTTAAGACTATGATACGGATGAGTATCATGTAGAAACAAACTGATACATGTTCGGAGATGATGATACGGACGAGTATCAACTGGTTAACAGAGAACACGGACGAGTGTTGCATCTGAAAGAATTCTTCTGGAGAATAGTAGACACAGACGAGTATCTATATTCAAGAGGGCACAAGTGTTTGACACGGTGTATGGATTAAAGATGCGGACGAGCATCCTTAAGACTATGATACGGACGAGTATCACGTAGAAACAAACACTAGACGCAATGTTCTGAGATGATGGTACGGACGAGTACCAACTGGTTAACAAAGAACAAGGACTACTGTCGAATCTGTGGGGATATAAATGATGTATACAAAATACGGACGAGCATCTGTATAAGTGTAACATGAGTAGTGAGTATGAGTATTGTATAGACGAGTGTTTTAACTGCTGGGGAGAGTGACACGGACGAGTGTCAAAAGGAGAAAAATATAGTATAAACAAGTATCTGATATACAAAGTGTTTGGGTAATTGTGCTGGGGAAGGTGACACGGACGGGTGTCAAGGGATTGTATATACATGAGTATCTGTGAGTGCAAAGGGGACGCTTTGGCTTTATGCTGGGGATATGACACGGACGGGTGCCACAAGGAGTATGTACTGATGTTTGTGAATGTGAGGCAACTGCTTTAGCTTTAACTCTCCGCTGGGGAATCTGGGAAGCATTCTGTATACCGCTGACGGGTTGAAAGCTTTTAACTCTGATGGGAACGAAGTGTTGGCAACCTGATGCTGGTTGGAGAGGTTTCCGCTGGAGGAAAAACGACTCTGTGTGAGGTATACTTCATTTAACTGCTTTGAACATCTGCTGAGGATCTGATCATCCTGATCTGACTCCACTGGGGAGAATTTCTTCTTGCTCTGCTGAGGAAATCCCTTGGAAATGAGAATCCCGATGACTCTATGGGGAAAGATCATCTTTAGACCTGGCTAGGGAAGATGCTTGATCACACAATCCTGCTGAGGAGGGAATTCTGATAATTCTAACTTTGTGGGGAAGCAAGGCCTTCAGCTGCCTGTTGGGAAAAATTCACTGTGGACAGATAAATCCGCTTGGGGATGAGAACGATTCAAATAGCCTTGAAGTTCTGTTGGGGTTATCATCTGTTCCAACTCAGCTGGGGATGTGTCAACCTTCTGGCATGGTTGAAAAAGATTTGGCAATGCTCTGCTAAGGAGAGACTTTGCTGGAGAATCAAAATATGCCCCAAGTGTAGCATAACAGCTGTGCTGGGAAGATATGCCAATGAAAATTGGCTTTGACTGAATGCGAATAACCAACTCCTCATGAGGGAATCTTGTCGGCTGAAAGAAGATCTTTACGCTCGGGGAAGAAATAAACTTCCAATGCCCTGCTGGTAAAATAAATACCAGACATTCCCTGAGAATTAACACAGTGCTTCAAACTTCTGAGCTCAACAAAAGCATTACTGATCATCCTGAGTGAACTATCATTCCCTTAACTCCTCAATTATACTATACTGCATCATCCATAAAAAGATCGTCTTCAGAGGATTTTACAGAAGACTTGGCATCCAGAATTGCCCCAGCGTCTTCAAACTCTCACAGAAATTCAACAAGTCTTGAGATAACTGCCCCAGATTATGTCTTGAAACAATTCTTGCCCCACATCAGAGCTAAAACAGAAACCATGCGGTATGAAGATGCAATGCAAATGATGCAAGATGTATATGTATGCTCATAACCAAAGATATGAAACAAGGATGGTTGGGCGCTAGGGCCAGGTTGGAAGATATATATTTTTTTTTTTGGTTGCCAAGCAATTGGACTTTGAAGGTGAAGTACCAGACGAGAACTGGTTTGTTAAAGGTAGGCCAACAGACGAGAACTGATGGGCAAAGAATAAGTCGTCAGACGAGAACTGACTACTTGGGGTTCATTGTCAAACGGGAATTGACTCTAAAAAAAGAATGACTACCAGACGGGAACTGGTGTTCAACAGGTTAAATGAAAAGGCGACCAGACGAGAACTGGTTACAAGATTCACCTACCAGACGAGAACTGGTATTTGAAATTGGTTTGCCAGACGAGAACTGGACTTTGGGTTTGTCTGCCGGACGAGGACTAGACTTGAGAAGGTTTGCCAGACGGGAACTGGACTTTGAAAAGGCTTGCCAGACGGGAACTGGACTTTGAAAGGTTGATAAGTTGGGGTTACGAGGCCCTGGATGTGAGATCTGATGTTTGTGGGGTTGGATGCCCAATGCACTTATGATGCAAATGCTCTATATGCGACATGAATAACGTATGCAAATGATTTATGCAATGATTATGAAAGGCCAGAAAAACTCCCGAGGATGGGAAGAAAGGTCATAGGTGACAAGGCTTCTGGTTGAGAAGGGTGACAAAGGCAACGGTGGGTAGCATGATTTCCCGACACTCGTCTTGAACTCGGAGATCACTGATATAACTTGCTTTGCATAGCTAAAGTTTGCCCCTGTTGGGCGAGTCTCTGAACAGACTGTTGCTGAATATCCAATTTCTGGAATGGCAGACCTGGATGTTCTCTCGAGGAGAGTTGCACTTAGTGATCTCTGGAAGTATTCTGCCTCGGTATGAGCGTGTAAGCGACTTGATTCATTCTGACTGAGGATTGGAAGAATTGACCCTTAGTCAACGGAAACTCCGGGTGTCCTGCCCCTGTTTGGCAGATTCAGCTCTGATCAACTGACTTTGAATGACGTTCCTCGATCAACTGATGCTTGGGAACTCTCTTTACCCTGACAGATTCCTTGGTCAACAAAACCACTGGATAACATGCCCCTGATTCATAGGCTGACAAAATGCTCTTGATTCTGGTCATCATTGTTGAATAATCAAGTTTTCCTCGCGATTGCTCTTTGTAGGAACTTTCCTGATGACACAAGCTGACTTGCAATTAAAACTGTTCATTTACAAATGGTAATTTTAATGCAGTACACATACAAGTTTTGAAAATTTATTTATTTTGATGCTGTGACAGTGTGTGACGAATGGACGATTAGTCCAAACGTAGTGTTGAGTTAGCAATCCTTTAGGAGTCAGCTTACGCAACCTTGTCGTAGTATGCTTTCAGAATTGAACCTGATTCAATTAGGACTTTCAAGGGTTGTAACGTGGTCTGGTTCACGGTTTTAGAAGGAAAGATTTATGGCTCAAAGTTTATCTGTGCCCACCCATTCTCCTTGATATTCCCCAGTCCTATGTTCAGCTAATTCGACTTAAGCGCTCGCTTCTCACAAGGGTTTTGTAATGATTGAGGAACCAATGATGTTGATGGTTTACGCACCAATGAGGTTTCTTGGAGTAACAGTCACCCATTCTGACTTTGTGTCTGGTCACACGACTTTGTTCTAATGGAATATATTTTTTTTCAGATTTTTTTTTTATTCCCTAACTTTTGCCTGGACTGGTTCTTTTTTTTTTGAATTTTTCGATTTTGAAGTCCAGCGGGATGCCCTAACTTTTGCCTAAGTCATATGTTTTCACACATTTTTTCGACTTAGCGGGCTTTATTTCTTTTTTTTTCCTTTGATTTTTGTTGAACAAATCGTGTGACACTGGCTTGTCATGACTTGCTGAAAGGGTTGACTGCCTCATTCTTTTGTTGGTGAGGGATAACCATTGTGGTTTCACGTCCCTTGACCTCTTGAGGTGTAATGAATAAAGGTAATGGATCCTCGGATGCACACTCCTTTGGAAATTTGAACGCTCGGTCAAATTAACTGATAACTACCCTGCCCCGGGTTGAATGTGAGGGTTTTTTTTTTTTTTTTTGTTTAGAAAAGGAACTCCTACTTCAAGGCTCAAAGGGGTTGACGAGGGTCTATCTCCCTTATATCTCCGGTGTTTGGGGATTGAAACAATGCCTGTACATCGTCAGCAGGTTCTACCCTGAAAGCATACCTTGAACAATTATGAGTATTCGGTTGTCATCATCCTCCCTCAAACCTGCTAAACAACAGTGACATAGATGGGAGGTAAATGGATGCAATTTTTTGTTTTTTTGTTTTTTTTCTTTTTTTTTCAATGCAAGTAAAGAAAAATGAGCGAATGCGACATAATTGATTCAAAAGTGCAAGATCACTACATTAACATTACCATTTAACATAACAATGCTTAAAAGACAAGTAGCTGCTAACAGGAAAGAAACTACAATGCAAATGATAAAAGGATACAGTGATCACCAACTCTGATGACAATTTGTCCGAGCCACTGAAAACAGGAGACGCTCCTTCGAAGTCTTTGAAATCAATCAGGCGAGAGGTTGACGTGCACAACCAAGCTTCCTTCTGGAAAGGAGATGTAGCCCTTGTCGATCACCTGTTGTACTCTGGCTTGAAAAGCTTTGCAATCTTCAGTTGAATGCCCAATCGATCCACCATGATACCCGCACTGCTCATGAGGATTGTACCCTGGAGGGTACGGCCCTGGTAACGGCTTGAGAGGCTTAGGAACCACCAAAGAGCTCTGAACTAGATGTGGCAAGAGTTCACTGTATGCCATGGGGACTGGATGAAGAGGAGCAGTCCTTCTTTCCAGATTGTTACGAGGCCTAGGCTGGCTCTGAAGTTGATTCTGAGGTCTTCGACCATGAGCTTGCAAATTTGGACGAGGAGGAGTCCAGGACTTCTGATATGGCGTTCTAAGCATTGCCGAATGCCCGTAAGAGTGACCAGACACGGGAATAGATGATCTCTGAGAAGATGTTGGTCTAGAATATTCGATATCTGCCATGACTGCACTGATGTCATACCATTCTTCCTCTTGGGAGCTAACAACAGACTCACCTTCACTAGCTGAGATATTCGAAAAGTCCTGGATCTTTCCACTTTTGAGCAGGCTCTCAATGCGTACTCCAACTGTCATCAAATCAGAGAAGCTTGTCATCCCAATGCTACTCATTCTTTCCAAGTATGAACCCTGCAAGGTGCCCACGAACAGGTCAATCAATTCTCTGTCTGAAAGTGGTGGTTGCACTTGGGCTGCCAATTCTCTCCACCGCTGTGCATATTCTCTGAAAGATTCACCACTCCTCTGGGATAGGCTCTGCAAGTGCGTGCGATTGGGCGCCACGTCCATATTGTACTGGTATTGCTTTACGAAAGCTCTGGATAAATCATTCCAAGATCGAATATGACTGCTTTCCAAATCCAAGTACCAACTTAAAGATGCCCCACTTAAACTGTCCTGAAAACAGTGAATCATCAGCTTATCATTGCAGGCATGAGAAGTCATTTTTCTACAGAACATCACCAAATGACGCTTCGGGCAACTGACACCAGTGTATTTCTCAAACTTCGGAGTCTTGAAATCTGGAGGAATGACAAGACCAGGCACCAAACACAGAGTTAGAGCATCTAAACCGAAGGCATCAGGATCCGCTAAGTCTTTGAGTCTCTCTTCCAACATACGAAACCTTTCATCAGGATCAAAAGCTTGTGGGTCCTTGGTTTTCACAAGAGGGATTGCCCCTTGGAAGTTCGGCATAGGGAAGGCAAAACTCTGATAATTCGCAGTATCAGTCGAAGATGAAGGTCCACCTCGGACAGCAGATGGTTCAGGTATATTCTGATTCACGATCGGGGTCTGTGCAGGCTGAGCTTGAGCAAGATTGTTCACTTGTGGAAGATCTTCATCAGGAGAAAGACCATACAGAGGATTGGTCATTGAAGTGAAACCAGGTGGAAACTCAACATTCTGACGGTTGTTCTCTGACATAGCTACTGATGGCTTCCAATCTGACCCTTCTTAACTCTTGAAACTGTTCAGTCTAGCTCCACACACTTTGTCGTCTTCTAACTGTTACCACTTGTTCAAACTGAGTACCGGGAAATCAGCTGGCTGGTCATGGACAAAAGAGGAAGGATGAGCTCTCTGGAGGAGGAAAATGCAATGCAGATGCAAATGCGAAATGCAATATGATGATGCAAAAGATGCAAAGACATGGGATCACAGCTGGAAACTGCCTGGAATCTGGAATACTGAACCAAGAATCGAGTGTCTGTAACCACAAGATCTCTGTATAGTAGCCCAAAATAGTAACTGAGAACCGAAGGTCAAAACTTCAGGGTCATAGTGACCGAATCAAAATAGACTGCACTGGCAATGAGTGTATGTTGAGGTCAAGGGTTCCTGCAAACCTGTAAACAGCCCCAACCCCCCTCACAGGTAGTGTTCTAAAACAAGGATCCTCAGACTTGGATCAGTTATGAGAAGTGTAAACACTTCTAACCCGGAGGTACAGTGTTTACAATAACCATAAAAGTTCCTCCTCTAGTTCACCTCAGTTTCTGAAGGTCAATACTAAAGGTCATCCAGACTTAGCAGGCTTCCCAGATAGCCCTAGCATTGCAGGAAATCTGCAGCACAGAGTTCTCAAGAAGAAACCCATATCTGAACCGTGTTTCATATTCCCGCACCAGACCGAGATGGAATGGGAAAGAATATGATTCACTCTAGCCTAGGTGTCACTCAGATCCCCGGTATAGGATCTTATCTCTCAATGAAACACCCACCCACCAAAGCAAACAACCAGATCCAGCCAGCAGCATGACAATATGGTATATACAAAAGCAATAAAGAAAGCAGTAAAGCAACTGTACATAAAGCAGTAAAAACAAAACAAGCATACAAACACAAGTAAGCACATAACACCCCAGTAAACACAAATCAATCAAACGCTAGGAGGAACCCACAAAAAGAACCAGAAGCCCTGGTTGCAGTATAAGGATCCCCAGCAGAGTCGCCAAGCTGTCGCTCCCGATAGATTTGCATCCTGGTACAAGCGCGAACGGTCGGCGAAGGGAACAGTGAGAACACACAGCCGTGAACTCACTGGAGATGAATAGAGTCTCCAGCTAGGCATTTTTATCCCGGAGGAAAGGCAATGCTGCATAGGCCTAGAAAGAGATGGATAAGACGGTCGCGAACCAGAGAGACTGAGAAAGGGGGTTGGTTACAACCTGGGAAGGTATTAGCACCCAGATTGTCCGTCGTACTCGACGGGATCCACGCTTAAAAGATTTGTGCTTTAAAGGGGTAGTGTCAGTGCAATCTGTGTATAAAATAGCTGGAAAAGAATGTACAGGTGTCAGTGTATAGTGATGTGAAGTATGAAAGTGTCAGTGTAAGAAAGGAGTGAAATGCTCATGATAATGAGGCTAAAGAAATGAGCTGGAAAGAGGGGGAATATACAGAGACTTTTGTTCGATAACTGTTAAGTTATGCCTACGTATCCTCTCGTGCAATGAGGAAGTCAGAACACCGTAGTTCGACCCAAAGAGACTGAAAGATGAATTGACTTGTGAACTGCTTACTTGCCTATGCTCAAGTGTATGACCTGTCTGGCTCAGGTGCGAACTGTCTTGCATTAGACGGAAGAAGCGAGTTCTCGTTTATGAGTTGATGAGATGAGAAAAGAATCCCGGAGGAGACGATTATTGTTTGTTTTTGTGTTTTCAGTCTTTTATTGCTTGTGAAGGTTTGTCATAAGTTAATGAGCTTAAGCCTAAACCAATGGATTTAGTAAACTCATCACATCCTCCCTCTGATTAGGGGTAATGAGGATACCTTAAGTGTGAAGTCAGCGTCTCACACTTAACCACCTTTGATGTAGGATTAAGATCATTAACCTATTTGTGATTATTTAGATGTTTTTGGTGGTTTTTGTTTAGTGTTAAGTAATGAGGTTAAGCCATAATCAGGGATTTAACAAACTCATTACACCATCCTAATAGAAGGATAATAGATGAGAATGTTTAAGCTGAGGAAAGCTCCTCAACTTAATCCATGATTAGGGATTAAACTCATGACAAAACAAGCCTTTGATTAAGTGGATTTTATTTAATGATATGATGATGAAGTGAATTTTATGATTTGTAAGACAACTTGAGGGGGACTTGTCCATTAACACTAGGGTTAGTCCTTCTTAACCAATTAAGGAAGAATTAGAACCCTAATGCAAGGCCCAAGTTACAAGTGTGGTGTCTTGATGATTATTAAGTGGATTGATTAAAGGAGTTAAACACATTAAGGGTTTAACACTTAGGATTAAAGTTATACACTCCATCCTAATAGAAGGATGCAGGCATAAGCTTAATCACAAAGCCTTAAAGCCTTTAGGGTTTAGTCCCTGACTATGAGGTGAGAAGAGGAGACTCAAAGAGACACAAAGGTAAAAGCTAAGGTGGGAAAAGTCTAATCCTAATATTCACATGCTCGGATGGTCCTAGGTTAGTGTGGTTTACTATCCTAAAGAAAAAGAAGAAAAGAAGAGAAATAGAAGCAACAAGGTGGCCTGAGCGCACCTCAAATCGGAGATGGATAGGAGAAGATGAGGAAAATGAATTAAGATGAATAAGAATGAAGAATGAAATACGATGAGTTAGATGAAATATAAATAAGATAAGGAGAAATAAGATGAGAATGCGACACGGAGATGAACAAGAATGAAGATAAAGAATGCACAAACAGAGCCTACACCAGTAGGGCTTCCAGATGCGAGCAGCATGCAACAAGTAAAATCAGGCCTCAGTGGTACCTAACGGAGAAGGTCCGTTGCCTCTTCAATACGCGCAAAAGAAATCCAGAATAAGTATCAAGAAGAAGATTCAAAAGTCAAGCACAAATGTTGATCATCACGGTATCAAAGAAAGGCCAAACGTAAGCCTCCAGCGTCCAACTTAAAACCAAGAATTAATCCGCGCAAAACCGAAGTCTAAATGCGATCTGTATCCATAGGTCTCATTAGTCCACACAAGATCACAAAAATAATTAGTCACCAAGGTTGCCATCACGGTACAATCTCCATCATTGAAAATGAGAAATGAACCTACGAAATATAAAACAAAAACTAAAACTAAAATCAAATGAAATTCTCTTAAACAAAATTAATTAATCCAAACAAAAATAAACTATACAAATTATATTCCAATAAATTCTAAACTCTTAAATACTACTTAATAATTAGTCAGAATTAAGAAAAAGAAAACCTTAAACTAAAATCTTTAACAAATATTTAATAAAAGAAGCTAATTAATAATTAATCTAAACAAAAAAAATTATAGAAAAAACTAATTAAAAGAAAACAAAGAACAAGGGAAATGGGGGTGTAAAGAGAATGATGATGGGCCAAGCCCAAAAAAACAGCACAACAACACAGGGGGGTGAAGTCTGAATTACGAAATGGTGAAGGGAAATTCAGTGGGCTGAGCAAGACCCACAACAATCAACAAGAGCTTCACATAAATAGGGGTTGGCACCGACTGGATCAGGTGGGTGTGATTAGAAGTCTGTGTGGGCCTAGCCCATCAACTAAAAACTCCCCTTGAAAACAAAAGAGAAAAATTATAATTATAACAATCAGCTTCAAAAAATGAAAAATAATAAATAATAAATAATCAAATATATGAGTCAAAAATAAATTGATAAACCCAAACGCTGAAACACAATCCCTCTCCTCTTTCTAGGGATTCAACGATCACACTGAAGCAACATTGAAGACAAATGAAGCTGGCGTGAAATCGTCCCCCTGAAGCTTTCGTTGGTTCTTCAATCGTCGATACCCTTCTCCATCACCAAAATGCCGCCATTTGACTTCTCAATTTCCGAATCAATCTGTGGCGATTCCTCTCGATCTCGCCGTTACAACGACGATCTTCGTCCTCTCAATGACCTTTTCGTTCGTCACAGGTCCGTCGTTGATGTTCATCACAGGTCCCGGCGTTTCCAACCCAGTCGTGGCGGCTCCTTCGCCTACGTCGCGGTCTTCTCGACCTTCTCAGAAATCGTCGATATATCAACGATACGTTTCAGTTAATCTCCTTTAATCCCGTTATGCTTTATGTTTCACTCTTTCCATCTCCATCTCTGTTCTGTTTTTGATTTCCGTTTGATTCTGAACAGAATTCTGTGTTATTGATTGTTGAGGTTTGGAGAAGTTTGTTGGTTGAAGTTGATGAAGAGTTGGAGAGGTTGGAGTGTTGTTGATACTGTTGTTCGTTTGTGTGCGTGAAGGAGAGTAAAGGGTGAGCTGAGGGTTTGACGAAAATGGTGGTGAGTGATTAAGATGGAAATGGTTTGTGTTTGGAGTGAGGATAAAAATAGAGTTGTGGTTTTGAGTGTTATTGAAGAAGGTGTGTATTGTGGTCTGGTGTGAGTTGAAGACGGAACAGTGATTTGTTTGGGGGGAGCTTTCTGTGACGCTCGTTATGACCAGCTAGTCGTCTGCGGCAGCTTCTTTTTCCTTGATCAAACTCAGCAAGCTGATGAAACCTGCTACACTGTTGACAAAACCTTTGCTGGAGACCAGAAACAGTAACAGTAGGTGATTTAGAGTGCATGCTACAAACTTTGTGTCTAGAATAGTAAGCTTTAGCGTCACTCAGATCTACTTTACAACCCTCAACTTGACACCTAGGAGGTTGAGAATGTTGAACCGAACCACCTCTTCCTTTTCTAGAACCAGAAGAAGAAAAAGAACCATTAGCAGTGGAGGAGTTTGCAAGAGATGTATCCTCAAAATAGATACGTTGTCCGAATTTCAAGCCATTAAGAGAGGACTCTTCTGAAGAAGAGTTGCCTGAATCCATTGGTGTAGTTTGGAAATGAAAAACTAGATTGAATTCATTGAAGTTGATAGATAAATGATAGTAAGAGGAGTGGTTTAGAAAATTGAATGGAGGCGCCACTTTTTTTTGTGTGTCTAGGTCTTGGGATCACAACTTTGTTATTTATACCTAGGTCAACCATTTTTCTTGGATAATGGGCTCACCATAAATTTAAATGGGCTTGGAAAAGAATGAATCACATTTGTAAGGCTATGATTTTTTTTGGAAATATGAATATTGGTTTAAAGAAAATAAAATGAGTATAGATTTATAGATAGAAATTGGAAATGATATTTGGATGAACAATAGATAATTAAAATGAAATGGTTAATATTTGGATATTGGTATAAAAATGAATAAAAAGAAAATGGTTGATGGATATTTAGATGGATATTTGGACAAAAATGTTTAAAGTTCTTTTAATATGGACAAATAAATGGATTTTACAAACGTGATTGGGTATGTGAAATGGTTAGGAAAATGGGTTTAGGAAAAATAATGGTATACGGGTATCATATGGATAAGATGAATTTATGGACATCAGAAAATAAGGGTAATGGTTATTGGATAAAAGAACTAATCGGATGGAATATGAATAATGAGAAAATTCAGATAATGGATGAACTTGAGAAATGGATAAGAAAGAAATGGGTATGAATTGATCTTCTATGGAATGGACCGACAACCACCAACATGCACACAACCACGAAACCACTTGCACTATTCCACACACTTCTGATAAAAGCAATGAAGCACACTAACAACTGAACAATTCGTAACCGAAGCAAACAACCATCTGAGCTAATCATCCTCTGAATTCGTGGCCAAATAAGTCTTGAATCACCTTAAATCCGTCAAAATCAATCTCCGGGAAAATAAATCCACAGAAGAAGCATAGAATAACTGACAGTCTAATTTCCTGAACCAAACTTCTCATGAATCACAACTTGATAATTTGATAAGTCCAGCACACAACACAACTTGACTTGAACATGCACTGTTCGATAAATCAACCACCGAATTGATGACGGTCCAGATGCATAGCAAATAGTCCTTTCAGACGTGAAACCTCTGAATACCGCTAAATCAAGGAAATAAACCCTAATTTAGTGACAGGAACAAAGAGAGGATGATGCCACTAATGGTTGCATAGCTGAAACCTTGAACTCTCTAATAATCCGTAGATAAAGATGTGAAACCCTAATCACCAGGAAATCTCGATCCCATGCCTTAGGAACTTATGCAAATGGTATGCAAAATGCGTATGAATGCAAAACGAAAAGCTGAAAAAGATACAAAAGCCAGAGGGCAAATTTGGGGTGTCTACACAAGGGTACCTGCAAACCTGTAAACAGCCCCAACCCCCTCACAGGTGATGTTCTAAAACAAGGATCCTCAGACTTGGATCAGTTATGAGAAGTGTAAACACTTCTAACCCGGAGGTACAGTGTTTACAATAACCATAAAGGATCCTCCTCTAATTCACCTCAGTTTCTGAAGGTCAATAATAAAGGTCATCCAGACTTAGCAGGCTTCCCAGATAGCCCTAGCACTACAGGAGATATGTAGCACAGAGTTCTCAAGAAGAAACCCATATCTGAACTGTGTTTCATATTCCCGCACCAGACCGAAATGGAATGGGAAAGAACATGAACCACTCTAGCCTAGGTGTCACTCAGGTCCCAGGTATAAGACCTCAAACTCTCAATGAACCCCACCCACAAAGACAAAAACCAGATCCAGCCAGATAACAGTATGACAGTATGATGTACAAAAATGTAAAGAAAGCAATAAATAACTGTACATAAAGAAGTAAATAAAGCAACTATATAAACACAATTAGCACATAACACCCCAGTAAACACAAATCAAACAAGCGCTAGGAGGAACCCACAAAAAGAACCAGAAGCCCTGGTTACAGTATAAGGGTCCCCAGCAGAGTCGCCAAGTTGTCGCTCCCACCGAATGACACATCAGGTCAGAAGGGGTACAGACACGAACGGTCGGCGAAAGAAGAGAGTACACGCAAGGGTGAACCTAGAAGACAACTGTCGCCAGCTAGGCATTTTAATCCCGGAGGAAAGGTAATGCTGCATAGACCTAGGAAGAGATAAGGATAAGACGGTTGCGAACCAGAGAGACTGAGAAAGGGGGTTGGTTACAACCTGGGAAGGTATTAGCACCCAGATTGTCCGTCGTACTCGACGGGATCCACGCTTGAAAGATTTGTGTTTTAAAGGGGTAGTGTCAGTGCATTCTGTGTATCAAAGCTGGAAAGAAGACAAGTGTCAGTGTACAAGAATGGTAAAGTGTGTAAATGAAGTGTCAGTGTGAGAGAAGTGAAGTGTCAGTGTAAGAACAAGAATGAAATGCTCAAGATCATGAGGCTAAAAGAATAAAGCTGGAAAGAGAGGGGGATATACAGAGACTTTTGTTCGATAACTGTTAAGTTATGCCTACGTATCCTCTCGTGCAATGAGGAAGTCAGAACACCATAGTTCGACTCAAAGAGACTGAAAGGTAAATTGACTTGTGAACTGCTTACTTGTCTATGCTCAAGTGTATGACCTATCTGGCTCAGGTGCAAACTGTCTTGCATTAGACGGAAGAAGCGAGTTCTCGTTTGTGAGTGAGTATGATGAGAAAAGAATCCCGAAGGAGACGATTATTGTTTGTTTTTTGTATTTTCAATCTTTTATTGCTTTTTGAAGTTTGTCATAAGAAAATGAGCTTAAGCTTAAACCAATGGGTTAGTAAACTCATCACATCTTCCCTCTGATTAGGGGTAATGAGAGTACCTTAAGTGTGAAGTCAACATCTCACACTTAATCACCATGGTGTAGGATTAAGATCATTAACCTACTTGTGATTATTTAGATGTTTTTGTTGTTTTTTGTTTAGTGTTGAGGAATGAGATTAAGCCATAATCAGGGATTAAACAGCCTCATTACACCATCCTAATAGAAGGATAATAGATGAGAATGTTTAAGCTGAGGAAGACTCCTCAACTTAATCCATGATTAGGGATTAAACTCATGACAAAACAAAGCCTTTATTAGATGGATTTTAGTTAATGATAAGATGAAGAAGTGAGTTTTATGGTTTGTAAGACAACTTGATGGGGACTTGTCCATTAACACTAGGGTTAGTCCTTCTTAACCAATTAAGGAAGAATTAGAACCATAATGCAAGGCCCAAGTTACAAGCTTGATGTCTTGATGATTGTTAAGTGAAATGATTAAAGGATTTAAACACATTAAGGTTTTGACACTTAGGATTAAAGTTATACACTCCATCCTAATAGAAGGATGCAGGCATAAGCTTAATCACAAAGCCTTAAAACCTTTAGGGTTTAGTCCTTGATTGTGAGGTGAGAAGAGAAGACTCAAAGAGACACAAAGGTAAAAGCTAAGTGGGGGACTAATCAACCCTAATTTTTATCATGCTTGGTCATTCCTAGGGTTTGTGAGGTTTAAGAAAGAAATCTTCAAGGAACCACCAAGGAGAGAAGCATATGAAAGGAGAAAGAAACAGAGAGAAGCAAGACAACTTGCTTCACTTAAGAAGACAAGTTGCTTGAAGAAAGAAATTAAGGTGAACAAGAATGAGAAATCTCAATCCAAAGCACAAGACAAAATGCAGCAATGATGCATAAGAGAGATGAAAAGAGATTGTGAGAAGTGAAGGCAAATCTACTTCTCAAAACAACTTACCACCTGAAAAGTTAGCAAAAGAAATGAAATGCAATGCAAATGAGATGAAATGTGATGATGCAAACCAAAACCAGAAGCAAAAGTATGATGTCAATGATGCTAAGAGATGATGCAAACATGAGGCAAGGCATTAGAATGATCATACAAAAATATGGATGCAAAAGAAGCATGTTTTGAACCATGGATGTTCATGAAAAGTTATGGAATGCAAAAGACATATAACATGGCAAATGAAAGATGCAATGATCAAACATGATTCTAATATGTCCTAAGATGAGTTATGAATCAAATGAATGCACAAAATGTCATGGAAAGTCATGGTATGCAAGCAAATGGAAGATGGATGCAAAGGAAGGCATAAATTAGGGTTTATGATCAAAGCTCAAAGCAAAATTCAAAACCAGAAGCATATGACATGATAAAAATTTGAAAATGCAATCAAAGGAACCCTAAACCTATACAAACTCACTGCCCAAAGGAGGGGCTCTAACTCTTAACCTAATGAGGGTTATGAATTTCCTAAGATTGCTAGGGTTTTAAGGTACCTTGTCAAGAAAAATGCAAAACAAATTGAAAATGCAAGATAAATTCATGCCAATTTAATCCTATAAACTACATGCTATACAAGATACAATGCAAAAAGAATCATTGTCCAACTCTCAAAGGTTAGGCAGAAATGAATTTTTGAAGTTTGAAGCAAAATAATGCCTTGAAATGGAATTAAATCCAAAGAAAATTAACAAAGGGCATCAAGAACCTTTGACAAAAAATTTCAGAATTTTTTAAAGTGTTTTGCTATTCTTTAAAATTCTTACAAAATAAATCTAAACAAATGAAAAATGAAATGAATTTAAATGAAAAAGAAGAAAGTCAGCCAATCCAATGGGTGAGATTCAAACTCACAGGGGTGGGAATTGACTACGCGCGCATCTGGACGGCTAGAATTCAAACTTACGTAATTAAGTCATTAGCCCTAATCCTAACCCTAATTACTTTCAGATGACCGGAACAGTGTTCCGGTCATCTTCTCCGGCAGGCTCCTCATTCAATCTCTCTTAATACGCCATGAAACTTCACAAATCTCTCCAGAATCACTCATTAAACATCATTAAACCTAAACCCCACCCCAAAATCCATTTATTTTCACTGAATCATAAGAATCAAAGCAAAAAGCATTTCACGGGCAAAGTTTCAGAACAAGCATACAACCTCAAAACTCAATCATTTTCAAAAATAAAAGGTTCAGTGCATTCAGGGAAGCATGTAGATCATTTTAGAAACAAGAAATAAGAGTTCTGGAAAAATGAATTTCCATGGCTACCTGAATCGAAGCTTTCAAATCAGGGACTTTCTGGCCAGTTCCTTGCTTCAAATCCACTCCAATGAACCTCCTGAGAAGCTTGCAATGCTTGGTTGGAGTTTAAAATAGCTGGTTTGAGAGATTGAGTGAGTTCTGTTCAGTGAGGGAGAGAAATCGTGTTTGGTTTGTGTGAGGTTTTGGGCTGTTTCAATGGTTGGTTTGTGATCAGTGGAACATGCTGAGATCAATGGTGAAGTTTGTTTTTGTGTTTGAAGGCTGTGTTGTGTGTTTCGAAGGAAGATGCATATGAGGCATAAACTTGGAACTAGGGCTATGAGAGAGCTTCAGGATGAATTTTTGTGTGTTATGGCTTGCCTTTGGTCCACTTATCACTCATGGATAGGTCTGTGGAGTTGGTGTGCCCTATTGTGATTGGTATGGGTCTTTTGCCAAAAACGTCAAGCTTGTGTAAGAGAGGTATGGGCTTATGGATAGCCAAGGACAAGAGGGGTGTCCTGCGCAGCAAGAAGTAAGGAGAACCATAGGATCAATTTTGAAATCAGCCAGCACATGGATTAGGGTTTGAGTGAGATTTTGCAACTTTAATCAACTTTGGCCCTTTTGAAGTTTCTTGATCCACAAGTCACAAAAATGAGCAAACTCTTGATGCAATCTGACTTTTATACATTGGTTCATGTTTGTATGAAGATTAGAAGTCCATTTGATTGCACAATTTGGCTTGGCAAGTGGTTTTGCAACTTTGCCTCTTTGGTAGAAAACTTGAAATTATGTGATTTTGGCCAACTTTGACAAGCCATAACTTTTGATCCAAAATGAATTAGAATGAGTTCTTGTACTTTTTGAAAAGGGAATGATCCATTCTACAACTTTCATGACCAAAGTTTTCTCATTTGAAGCATTTTTGAATCAAAAAGCAAGGGTTGAAAAAGTTTCCATTACAAGTCATTTTCCCAAAAAGTCAACTTTGCAAATGGCTTGAAATTCTTCAATTTTGTGAACTTCTAACATCTTCTATGATCCAATAAAGATCATACATAATCAAAATGATGATGAACACCCTTTGGTTGGGTCATTGAGGGCCTCAGATGCCCTGATTTTGCACTGACTTGCTCAAAAAGTCAACTCTTGATCAGATGCCTTCCCCATTGAATTTATTCATGAAAATTGATATGCATGATCCCTATACCATATAGAGACCAATAGAAACAAGAATGACCAAAAAATTTGGATTTATGGCCTTTGAAACCAAAACCCTAATTCTAGGTCATTTGTGCAGTTAAACCTGGCTCTGCTTCCATGCCATTCCCAGTTCTTGTGATTCTTTGACATTTTTGACTTTGAGAGGATATAATATGATGTTTGAACATACATGGACCCCTTTGAAGTGATTGATGACCTTTGGAGTGGCTCAAATGGCTCTTGGATTGCTCAGATCACAAACCCTAGATGCAGATGACTTTGAAACAATGCAGTGAATCAAAAGTGTGGTATGAGATGCTATGGTTGAGTTTATGCATATGAGAAGATCACAAGCCATGGTGTGAATGGGTGAGGGAAAATTTGGGGTGTTTACACTGATCCACCTAGCCTGGCTCTCCTCCAGATAATGCTCTGCCCTAGCCTTCTGAGTCTTTGCTTCCTTGCAAGCATTCTTCAGTACTAACTCCCCTGCTCTTTCCTTTCTGATGTAGTCATCCGTCTTCTCAATCTTGGTCAAATGTTCAACCCTGAGCCTTTCCAATCTCTCATTATCCAGACGGCTGTCATTTCTCTACCAGAGAGTCTTCTTCAAGGCTTCAGCTAACTGAGTGTTCCTCTCTTTCATCTTTTCAAACTCTTCCAAACTTACAGTAGCTGCAGGTTGTACTGTAGAAGGTCCAGGTGTATCTTCTAGAGTGAAGGTCATCCAGGTGATCTGAGCTCTAGTATGGGACCAATCAGAATACTGTGCTGAAGAAATATTGTTGCACTTGCCAAGGATGGTTGTCCCTTTAGTTTGGATGTTGTCCCAAGCCCAGGCAGCTTGTCTGATAACAACAGAGTTGGGCTGGATTTCACAGTAGAGGGTCTCAGTCAAGTCTTGCCCTCTGGGAGGATGAACCAAAGCATACCCTAATTGTCTCTTAAACAGTAAAGGGTTGTAGTTGATGCAACCCTTCACCCCTATCAAAGGCACATTAGGATATTGCCCACAACTAGTAATGACGTCCTTGCCTTTGGTGCTCTGAGTGCACCATCTAATGTCATCTGGTGTCAAGGCAATGAATCTCTTAGCCCAATTCTTCTGCTGATGAGGGTTCAAAAAGGTATTTTTCTTTGGCAAGTGTCTTAGCAGCCAGGAGTAATAAAGAGGAGCATAACATCTGACCAGTCTTCCTCTTTGCTTCTCATTCCTCTGATGTACTGAGTAGTAGAAGTCTCCCAGCAAGGTAGGAACTGGGTTCCTCAATAGGAACAGGTGAATGGAATTCTTTCTCACAAACTTTGGCTCATCTGCAAACAAAATAACCCCATATATACTGAGGGCTAGAAGTGCACAGACAGCCTTCCATTCTCCTATTGCAGCATGTAGGGTAGCCTGGGAAATCAAGAAGTCTAGGTGAAGGCCTGGAACCCTAGCCTTGGTTGTCATGTTCTGATCAATGAGGGCAGGCTCCAAATGCAATGCCCTGGCTATGTCTTCATTTCTAGGAGCAACCATCTCTGGGTTGAAAGGAATGCCTCTCCTGATAGGAACTCCTAACAGCATGGAAAATTCTTCTAGAAAAGGTCCCAACTGGAAATCAGGAAATGTGAAGCATCTGAGTGGAGGATCATAAAACTGCAAACATGTATGGATCATGCTTCTATGATATGCATCTAGATCCATGACCATGTCCAATATGCCTCCATAATGCTCTCTAAATAGTGGGACATGATCAGGGGTAATGAGGGACGGAATCTGCCTGATGCCAGTCAGGGTGGGCTCAAAGAAGTGGTATGTAATGTTGCTCTTTCTTGAAGTGTCCATGAGTGCTGGTGAAGAAGCTGAGAGTAACTGCTGATGAAGGTCACTGACTGAGAAGCTGGAGAAGAATCACTGACAAACTAAGGTAGATGCTGGAGAAGAAACTAAAGCAGTCTGAGTAGAAGAAGGGGTCAAAACCAAACCAAAGATGAAATGATGGATACCCTGTAAAACAAATAAGCCAATGTTAAATGATGCAAGAATGATGTATGCAAATGATATGCAAAGGGTTTATGATCAAGTGTTGGATCTGTTTATCTGCCTTGGTAAAAGTCCATGTATGTTCATAAGTCCGGATGGAGGCTTAGAAATCCAGTAACTAGGTGGGGGACTCAAATAAAGAGTCACAAGTCCAGGGTAATCACAAGAACTATCCAAAGTGATGTATTCTTAAAACAAAACCAGTAACACGGTATGATGTGGCCAAGGGTTCTTGCAAACCTGTAAACATCCCGACCCCCTCACATGTAATATTCTAAAACAAGGATCCTCAGACTTGGATCAGTTATGAGAAGTGTAAACACTTCTAACCCGGAGGTACAGTGTTTACAATAACCATAAAGGATCCTCCTCTAATTCACCTCAGATGTTGAAGGTCATAAAAAGGTCATCCAGACTTAGCAGGCTTCCCAAATAGCCCTAGTACTACATAAAATTTGTAGCACAGAGTTCTCAAGAAGAAACCCATGTCTGAACTGTGTTTCATATTCCCACACCAGACCGAAATGGAATGGGAAAGAATATGAAGCCACTCTAGCCTATGTGTCACTCAGGTCCCCGATATAGGACCTTAATCACTCAATGGAACCCCACCCACCAAAACAGCAGATCCAGCACATGATAATGACAGTATGAAATATAAAAACTGTAAATGAAAGCAATAAATAAAGTTGTACATAAAGCAATAAATAAAGCAAATAAATAAGCACAAGTATCACATAACACCCCCGTAAACACAAATCAAACAAGCGCTAAGAGGAACCCACAAAAAAGAACCAGAAGCCCTGGTTGTCATATCATTCCCCAGCAGAGTCGCCAAGCTGTCGCTCCCACTAAAAGACACAAGGTCAGATAGGGTACAGACGTGAACGGTCGGCGAGAGAGAAATGTAATGCAGATGAATAGAGTCGCCAGCTAGGCATTTTTATCCCGAAGGAAAGGTAATGCTGCATAAACCTAGAAAAAAGATGGATAAGACGGTTGCGAACCAGAGAAACTGAGAAAGGGGGTTGGTTACAACCTGGGAAGGTATTAGCACCCAAATTGTCTGTCGTACTCGACGGGATCCACGCTTGAAAGTTTGTGTTTAAAGGGGTAGTGTCTGTGCTATCTGTGTGCAAAAGCTGGAAAAGAATGTACAAGTGTCAGTGCAAGAAGATGAAGTGAAATTCTCAGGAATGAGGCTTAAAAGATAATGCTGGAAGAGGGGGGGAAGAGACAGAGACTTTTGTTCGATAACAGTTAAGTTATGCCTACGTATCCTCTCGTGCAATGAGGAAGTCAGAACACCGTAGTTCGACTCAAAGAGACTGAAAGATGAATTGACTGGTGAACTGCTTACTTGTCTATGCTCAAGTGTATGACTCGTCTGGCTCGAGTGCTAACTGTCTTACATTAGATGGAAGAAGCAAGTTCTCGTTTGTGAGTGAAGATGATGAGAAAAGAATCCCAGAGGAGACGATTATTGTTTGTTTTTGTGTTTTCAATCTTTTATTGCTTTTTTGTGTTTGTCATAAGTTAATGAGCTTAAACCTAAACCAAGGGTTAGTAAACTCATCATATCCTCCCTTTGATTAGGGATAATGAGAATACCTTAAGTATGAGATAAACACCTCAAACTTAATTACCATGATGTAGGATTAAGATCATTAACCTACTTGTGATTATTTAGATGTTTTTGAGTTTTTGTTTAGTGTTAAGTAATGAGTTTAAGCCATAATCAAGGATTTAGTGAACCCATTACACCATCCTAATAGAAGGATAATAGATGAGCACACTTAAGCTGAGGAAGATACCTCAACTTAATCCATGATTAGGGATTAACCTCATGACAAAACAAAGCCTTTATTAAAGTGGATTTTAATTAAGGGTGAGATTAAGAAGTGGATTTTATGGTTTGTAAGACAACTTGAGGGGGACTTGTCCATTAACACTAGGGTTAGTCCTTCTTAACCAATAAAGGAAGAACTAGAACCCTAATGCAAGGCCCAAGTTACAAGCTATTGTCTTAGTGATTATTAAGATGGATTGATTAAGAGGTTTAAACAAATTAAGGGTTTAACACTTAGGATTAAAGTTATACACTCCATCCTAAGAGAAGGATGCAGGCATAACCCTAATCACAAAGTCTTAAAACCTTAAAGGTTTAGTCTCTAATGAGGAGGTGAGAAGAGAGACACAAAGAAGACACAAAGGTAAAAGCTAAAGGGGGACTAATTAAAACCCTAATTATTGTCATGCTTGGATGTTCCTATGGTTTGTAAGGCTTGCAAGAGATCTTCAGAGAAGCCACCAATGGAAGAAGTAGATGAAAGGAGGAGAAGCAGAAGAAACAAGTTACTTACTTCACTGAAGAAGATAAGTAACTTGGAGAAAGAAAGTGAATGATTAACATGAATGAGCAAGCTCACTCTAAATCAAAGAAAAATGCAGCAAGGATGCATAAGAAGAATGAGAAGAGAAATGAGAAGTGAAGGCAAATTCACTTCTAAAATTACTTACCACCTGAAAAGGTTAGCATAAAGGAAAGAAGTGAAATGAAAATGAAATGTATGCAAAGATGCAAACCAAAACCAGAAGCATATACATGATGCAAATTATGCCATGAGATGATGCAAAGACATGTCAAGTGTTATGAATGTCCATACAAGAGATAGGATGCAAAGGAGGCATGCTTAGAAGTTTGAAAGCACATGAAAGTTCATGGAATGAAATGAATGCATATCATGGCAAATGAATGAAGAAATGATCAAGAATGATTCTAATATGTCCTAAGATGTCTTATATGTCATATGAATGCAAT
The DNA here is from genome assembly GCA_963966055.1 of Lathyrus aphaca. Classification (NCBI taxonomy): domain Eukaryota; kingdom Viridiplantae; phylum Streptophyta; class Magnoliopsida; order Fabales; family Fabaceae; genus Lathyrus; species Lathyrus aphaca. Next base: position 734,204,439 of record OZ014519.1, on the reverse strand, counting down.
AAATGTCATGGCAAGTTCATGTATGGATGCATATACAAGATGAATGCAAATGAACATGAGAAATTAGGGTTTTAAGGCAACACGAGATGCATAAAGTCAAAACAGATGCAAATCATAAGATAAAAAATTGCAAATGAACTCAAATGAACCCTAACCCCATATGATATCACACCCCAAAGGAGGAGGTCTAACTCTTAACCTAAAGAAAGTTGTGATTTTTCTAAGTTATCTAGGGTTTTAAGGTACCTTAAAAGGGAAAATGCAAGATAAATTTGTGACAAAAATATGCTAGATACTACATGCTATATGAAGATCAATGCAAAAAGAACCAATGTCAAACCCTTCATGGTTAGGCAGAAAAGAATTCTTGAAGTTAGGGTTCAAAAATGGGATTTTTATGAACCCTAAATTCAAGAAAAATGTCAAATTTGAACCAAAACCAAAAAGAAATTTGTATGAATGGTTTGACAATGTTTCTAAATGTCCTAAGATGCAATGTGAAATTTTTTGGAATTTTTAGAAACCTAAATGATATTTTAATTAATTAATTTCCATTAATTAATTAAAATACATATTTAAATATTTTTAAAATGATTTTTTAATGCAAAAAATAAAAATAAAAATGTTTTTGGGTGAAGAAAAATATTTGAAGTTAAAATGCAGAAGGAAAATATTTTAGGAAATTTTTAAGTATTTTAAATTAATTATACAAAACAAATGATAAAAAATGAAATAAAAAATGAATTAAGTGAAAGTATGCTGATCCAAGGGATAGGATTCAAACTGGGGAGATGGAGGGAAGACCATGCGCGCATCTTAATTGTCAGAATTCAAACTTGTTTAATCCTATTTAATTAATTAATTAAACATAATTAAAACTAATCTGAATTAATCCTGGCCATCCATTTTAAATTAAACCTGATCCAAAGGCCCAGAACACGCCTGGCTCACTAAACCCTAAAATTAACCCTAATCCGTTTCAGGTGACCGGAACAGTGTTCCGGTCATCTTCTCCAGCAGCACCCCAACACCAACTTCTTCCCTAGGCCATTTCTGGAGCTCTAAATCTCCAGATCAACTCCATTCACCTTCCTAAACCTAAATCTACCCTCAAAACAAATTTATCATGGCTCAAACTCAAGATTCGAAGAAGAACTCAAAAATGGTGAAACTTTCAGACAGTCAGTACATGCTCATTTCGCAACCATTTTCAAATATAAACATATCATGGTGATCAGCAAAGCATAAAGAACAATCTAAGAACTTAAAATATCATTTCTGGAAAATTTGTTCTTGGGGTTACCTGAGCTTGAGCTTTCTCAGTTTGAAGCTTTTGGACCTCTTCTCTTGCGCAAACTTACTCCAATAATCCCTCTAATGAAGCTTTGATTCTTAGAAGGAGTTTGTAATGGCTGAAATGAGAGATTGCACTCTTGCTGCACCAGAATCGTGTTTTGGTTTTGGGGGTGTTTTGGCTGCAATGAAGGGTGGGAAATGATCCTTTGGTGAAGCTGAGGTGATTGATGAAAAGAGTTTCAAGTTTGAATGTGTGTGTGCTGTGAGTTTCGAAAGATTTTGCTTTTGGGGTGATTTTTGAGAACTTGATGATTCTGAGCATTCAGGATGGCTTGTGTTATGTTATGAGTTGCATTTTGTCCACATAACAAAGCTTGATAGGTCAGAGGAGTTGTTGTGGACTGTGGTGATTGGTATGGGCAAGTTGCCAAAATGTCAACATGACTTGTACTTGAGGTATGGGCTAGTTTTACAGCTGGATTTTGGCTTGTCCTGGCTCAGCAGAGATCAAGGAGAGCCATGGAATTGGTTTTGTGGTGATTCAGCAAGTGGAAGCATGGTTGTGTATCATTTTGCAATTTTCATGAAGTTTGGCCCCTTTGTGATTTCTTGAAGGGCAAGGCATGAAATGAGATGGTTCTTTGGGCAATTCTGATTTTTAGGCAATGTACTATGTTGGTATGATGCATAGAAGTGTATTAGAGGTCACTAAATGGCTTGGTAAGTGGTTTTGCAAAAATCCTTCTTTGGTGTATTCTGGAAAATTATGTGATTTTTGCCAACTTTGCCAAGCAATAACTTGAGTTCCACAATGAATTAGAACTTGTTCTTGTACTTTTTGAAAAATGAATGATCCAATCTACAACTTTCATGACCAACAATTTTTCATTTGAAGCAATTTTGGTTGAGAAAGAGGAGGTTGAAAAAACTTTCCCAAAATGGAAAGTTTACATTACAAGTCATTTCCATTTTTGGAAACTTTTGGTTTAGCTCAATTTTCTTCAATTTTTGGAACTTCCAAGCACTTCCATGATCAAATAGAGATCATATAATTTCAATTTGATGAAAAATCCACTTTGGTTCCATTGTTGGGGGCCTCAGATGCCCTGATTTTGCTCTGACTTGCTCAAGAAGTTACCCAGTGAACAGATGACTTCCACAATAAATTTATTCATCAAACTTGGTACACATGATACTTATAACATACCGAGACCATTAGAAACAAGAATGACCAAAAAAATTTGAGTTATGGCCTCCGAAACCAAAACCCTAATTTCAGGTCATTTGTGTAGTGAAACCCTAACTCAGCTTCCATGCTTTCCAAGTTCTTGTGATTTCTTGACTTCCTTGATCTTTGAGGGATATAAAATGATGATAGAACATACCTGGACCCTCTTGGAATGATTGGAAGCCTTTTGAGTGGCTCAGATGGATCATTGGACTGCTCAGATCAAAAACCCTAGATGCAGACGAATTTGAACTATGTAGATGAAACACAAATGCAATATGAGATGATATGCTTAAACTTATGCAAAGATGAAAGATCACAAGCCATGGTGTGAACTTAGTGAGGGAAAATTTGGGGTGTTTACACTAATGCATAAGATCTTTGTAGTTGTATGTTGTTGATGATGCTAATGCATGATATCGCTGTAGTCGTATGTCGTTGATGATGCTAATGCATGGCATTGTTGTTGTGATGAGTTGTTGTATGTTTATTGTTGTTGTTGCATATTGTCATTGATGGTGCATGACATGTGCATATTTGATGATGGTGTGATTGTGTATAATCATAGTGGATAGTGCGGTCATGAAATAGGGATCGTACGAGGGTGTGATCATGAAATAGGGATCATATTGGACCATGAAATAGGGGTCGATGGGTGTGATCATGAAATAAGGGTCATACTGGACAATGAAAGAGGGGTCGAGAGTTCCGACGGGAACTTGATCTTAAAATAGAGATCGGATTATGGTACCACATGCATAGAGTCAAGTAGAGTCTCATTGCATAAGTTGTTGTTGATGTGCATGGTGTTGATATATGTTGTGGTGTGTTTGTTTAATTGCTATTATTGTGAAGTGGTGATCTAATTTTCGATACTTGCTTGATTCTTATTATCTTTCTCTTTTGATGATGTAAGTATGTCACCTCTTCTGTTTGAATGTTACACATATGTTGGTAACATACATGTGATCAGGATTAGTAGAGTGGAGGTCGGTGAAGTCGGTGTACTTCACACTTAGATGAGTCGGCTCTGATATGTGCTTTGGGGTGTCGGTTCGATGATATTTCCGTTGTTTACTTATTTTAGAAAAACATCTTGTAAATGAATCTTACTTTATGTTTCTTTCGAGTTTTCTGGTGCAACTTTAAATATTTTGTAAGACGTATCACATTGAGCCATGAGTTTTGTTGATTGTGATACTTATAATAAAATGCTGATTTTTATTTACTCTGATTTTAAATGTAAATTCATGGGGAGTATTTTGGGTGTTACAAAGTGGTATCAGAGCAGGTCGGTCCATCTGGCCAGGTTGCGTAGTTGTGTTGTCTTTAGTATGCGACGTGTGTGTGTGAGAACATTGATGGTACTTATTTTGTTTTCCATTGCAGGTTGGGATGAAACAAGTGGGGGAGAAACACATGTTTCTTATGGATATTCTCGGTGTTGAGAGATGGGATATCGTGTTGTTGTAAGATGGAGTGTTGTATGAACTGTTCAACTATTTGGAGAACGGTGTTACTCTCGAAGAGAGGCAGACAGGTGTCCTTGTTGTTCTCTTCCTAGTGAAGGGGGGAAAGCGATGTTTTAGTCCAGTTATGAGCTGATGATGTGTTGAGTATCCTGACGTATTTCCTTAGGAGGTACACAGTTATCTTTAAGTCGGAACAAGGCAATGTTATTCTTGGAATGAATGGATGGAGTTAAAAAGTGTGTTTGCCAATCATTGAGAGGATGATGTATTGTGTAGTTGAACGCTATTATGACTTGGTGAAGATGGTTTATACCCCATCATGATTGTCGGATGTATAACAACAAATTGAGGAACTAATTATCCTTAATCTCTTTTTGATTATAGACGAGATGATGTTGGATAGGATAGACTTGACTTGCTAAGATAGAGTAACATGTGCAGTGAATGGTACGGAGTTAAGCCAGGTACTTGTAGAGTGTTTTGATTAGTCGATGTAAATTCCTATATCTGAAGGTGAGACGGATTCAGGAATGTGAGGTTTTCCATGGATGCAAAGATGGTGTTATGTGAATTGGAAATAAGGTCACAATGACGGACTACTGGTAGTACGTGGATTTTGGAGTTGTTTTAGTAAAAGGTATAAGATGTTCCATTAGGAGAGTAAGATGGAATTGTATTGGAATTTTGTTCGTGGTCCTGGATTTTATGGTATTGTACAAGATGTCAGTATGATAGAAAAGAGTAGTCGAAGGATTTGAAAAAAAAAGGAAATTATGAAATCATAAATGCCATTGTGGAGAATTTTTGTATGATTGGTGAAGAAGAGAACGATGGCTTGGGATTGTGTGTTGGTCTGGGAGTAGTATGGAATTCACAGTTGTGTTTGGGATAACTTGGTTTTGAGGTGTGATGTATCACAAATGGGTTGAAGTTCCCTGATGGTATTAGTGGATATGAGGTAAATAATGAGTACGAAGTGTGGTAATTGGAATCAACAACCGTAAACCATGTGGGACGGTAATGGTAAGATAGAGGTATGGTTATATGTCTTGGATGGATAAGACGGTTATAGAATGTAAAGAAATTAAGATGTTTTAGATACGGGTTTTGGAAGGTATTTTCCAAGTTAGAAATTTTGTTATCTTAATTAACTTGTGAAAATTAAGATTATATGTTGGGATATTTGTAATAGGAGGAATTGGAAGACCGAAGTATAAGGCAGCTATAGTTCCATTTTGATTTGGTTTAATCCTAATGCGTCGTTTGTGGAGTGTTGAGATTTTGGGTGACGAGTTTGGCAAGGAATGAATATAAGATGGTAAAGTTATAGTTTATGCTTTACGACATCATAGGATACAAGAACGAATCAATTTTTATCAAGATTTGGATCGGAGTTGTGGTAGTGGGTGAGTTGAATGATTAAGGAATATGGTTTTATGGACCTAGAATTAGAAGTGATTAATAATCACAAAAGTAGGATTATTGTTTGGTCTAATGGATTAGAGTATGATATGACAAAGAGGATTGGGTACTCCTGATGAAGTAAGTCGAAAGTCTTTATATCTGTTTGATCTGGTAGGTAGAGAGAGTTGGAATTGAGTTCGCAGTTCAGAGCTTTGTGTCTAATTAAAAGAAAACCTAGTGGGAAGAATGTTAGATATACTAAATGTGAATAGGGATGTATGGCGATTGCTAGAAAGAATAAGAAGTTGGACGTGAACTTGTTTCATTTGACAGTGGCAGGTAAACAGAGTGCGCAATAGGAGCGCGAGGTAGCGTAGTTTGTTCATATATGTATGACTTATAAGAATTCGAAGGTTGACGATAGAATTGAAGCGAATAATGAGATCATTGGGTGTTACAAGATGGAATTTACATGGCGAAAAGTTTAATTGCTATTCTTGTACTACTAGATGGACGAGTGTATTGGCTGCGTGTTCGACTGGGAAATTATAGATTAGATGTCTTAAAGTTGTGAGATCACAAAGTTAGTGCTTTAGCTGTGGTAATGTCGTGTTATGAATTTTGGTGTTCTTATATTTGTTGTTGCCTATTGCCTATGATGATGGTTCAGGTGTGTGTAGCTAATTCCTACGATGGGGAATTAGGGAGGTGTTACTTAAGATGATGGTAACTATTGTGTTGTACCCGGTTCAAGAGTGAAGTTGTGTGTTTGTAGTTTGATTATTTTATGTCGTGAGTTGGTTGTAAAATGTATTGCATGAGAAATGTGCCTTGTTGTGGTTGTCGTCAATAAGTTGTACCGTTGGTTGCACTATTGGTGGTATCATTTTCAAGAGAGTAGTAGTTGACTATTGGATGCAAGGACGTATCAGGGGTAGTTCATATCCGGTGAGTTTTTGAGGACGAAAACCTTTTTGGTGGGGGAGAGTTGTAACACCCCATGTTTTATTTAATTAATTAAATTGGATTTATGGTATTTTGTGTATGGAAGAAAGAAATATTATTCAATATGATATTTAATTATATGAATTAAATTATATTGAACAATTATTTGGTGAATAATTAAATAATTGGAAAAATAAAGAGATAAAGGTAAGGTGGTCGTTTGGTGAAAATAGTGAGGGTAAATGTGGAAGACCATAGATTGGGTCTAATGGGTTATGTTGGAATTAAGGAAAAGAGAAAACAGAAAAGAGAATTGTGTTTGTGTGAAGCGATGTACCGATCGTAAATAGAGAGAAGAAGAAGGAGAAGGTGGAAGGATTGAAGAGAAGAATCCACGGGGAATAAGAGATTTTTCGGTTAGACCAAGGTAAGGGTGGGATTTTTCCGTCTCTTAAGGGTTCTATTATGATAATTAGCTTCTGTTGTTGATTAGAGGTTTGGGGGTTGAGTGAATTTGGATGAATTGATGTGTTGTGATTGTTGTTATTAATGTATGTGTTGTAGAGATATTTGTTAGATGTTTATATTGTTGAAGATTATGATGTGGATGTATTGAAGGGTTACGTTGGGGATTTGGATTTTTAAGAGAAAACCTAGGATTAAAGATGTAGAATTGATGAATATGATGATTTGTTTTGTGATGTTTGATCTAATTGATGTATATGTGTTAGATAGGGGTTAAAGGACTCAAACGGTGGTTATTGGGGTTAATAAGACAATTAAAGGTTTGAAATCACAGTGGGAGAAGTTTTGTTATCACAGAAACTCGTCGGGACAGCGAATAGCTTGCTAAGCGAGCTCCAAGCTCGCTCAGCGAGTGGCTTCTGATAGCATTATTTCGAAAACTTCGAAAATTTATTTCTTGAGCTTCGGGTGTCCGATTTGTGCGCTGTTCGAAGTTGTGCGAAGATAAGACAATGTACTTTCTTTTAAAAAAAATATCATGTTGCTAGAAAAAATTTAAATAATATGAATTGATGTTGGAAGGTGTGTCGTTGTATATTAAACTAAAGACATGTGACTATAGATGATGAATCTTGTTTTAAATAGGAGAATGGTGATGTCTTATGACTAGGGATGGTAAAAAAGATGTGTAGGAATTAGTTATATTGATGTAGAGGTGTATGTAATGCAATAAGTTTGTTTGTAGTATAGTCCGATGAATAGACGATGATAATTAAGTGCTAACGACTTTGCGATGTTAATTATGTGTTGAAGGTTAAATGATGCTTATGCTGAGCTATAATATAATGATGGAATGTTGACGTTTATGATATGATAATACTTATATGATGATAATGGTGTATTAATATTTTGTGTATGTATTCATTGATCTTTTAACATGATATGTTGTGTTTGTTAAGTTGTTGTAATATGTGGTTGTTGTATTTGAGTTGTGATATTTGTCATAGTTGTTGAATTGCGATGATATGTTGTGGTTGATAAATTGTTGTAATATGATGTTGTTGTCGTTTTTGTTAAGTCGTTATAGTATGTTGTTGTTGATAAAATGTTGTACTATGTTTGTTGTTGTAGTTGTGGTGATATGATGTGGTAGTTGGTAGGTGTTGTTGATTGTTGTTGATATACATTGTTGATGTTGCTAGAAGTTTTGGTTGTAGATGTAGACACATATTATCGTAGTTGGTAGGTGTTATTGTAGGTTGTTGATACATGTAGTTGATGCGGTTATGTGTTGTTTATGATTCTAATGTATAAGATCATTGTAGTTGTATGTTGTTGATGATGCTAATGCCTGAAATTGCTGTAGTTGTATGTAGTTGATGATGCTAATGCATGACATTGTTGTTGTGATGAGGTGTTGTATGTTTATTGTTGTTGTTGCATATTGTCATTAATGGTGCATGAAATGTGCATAGTTGTTGATGGTGTGATTGTGTACAATCATAGTGGATGGTGCGGTCATGAAATAGGGATCGTACGAGGGTGTGATCATGAAATAGGAATCATACTGGACAATGAAATAGGGGTCGAAGGGTGTGATCATGAAATAGGGGTCATACTGGACAATGAAAGAGGGGTCGAGATTCCAATAAGAACTGGATCTTAAAATAGAGATCAGATTATAGTACCGCATGCATAGAGTCAAGTACAATCTCATTGCATAAGTTGTTGTTGATGTGCATGGTGTTGATATGTGTTATGGTGTGTTTGTTTAATTGCTTTTATTGTTAAGTGGTGATCTAATTTTGATACTTGCTTGATTCTTATTATCTTTCTCTTTTGATGATGTAAGTATCTCACCTCTTTTGTTTTAAGGTTACCCTTATGTTGGTAACGTAAAGGTTATTAGGAATAGTATAGTGGAGGTCAGTGTACTTCACACTTAGATGAGTCGGCTCTGATACGTGCTTTGGGGTGTCGGGTCGATGATATTTCTGTTGTTTACTTATTTTAGAAAAACATCTTGTAAATGAATCTTACTTTATGTTTCTTTCGATTTTTCTGGTGCAACTTTAAATATTTTGTAAGACGTATCACATTGAGCCATGAGTTTTGTTGATCATGACACTCAGAATACAAATGATGATTTTTATTTACTCTGATTTTAAATGTAAATTCATGGGGAGTATTTTGGGTGTTACAAAGTGGTATCAGAGCAGGTCGGTCCATCTAGCCAGGTTGTGTAGTTGTGTTGTCTTTAGTATGCAACATGTGTGTGAGAACACTGTCGGTACTTGTTTTTTTTCATTGCAAGTTGGGAATGAAACAAGTTGGGGAGAAACGTCTGTTTCTTGTGGATATTATCAGTGTTGAGAGATATGATATCGTATCGCTGTAAGATGGAGTGTTGTATGGACTGTTTAACTATTTGGAGAATGGGGTTACTCTCGAAGAGAGGCAGTCAGGTGTCCTTGTTGTTGACTTCCTAGTGAAGGGGGAAAGCGATGTTTTAGGCCAGTTGTGAGTTGATGATGTGTTGAGTATCCTGACGTGTTTCCTTAGGAGGTACACAATTATCTTTAAGTCGGAACAAGGAGATGTTATTCTTGGAATGAATGGATGGAGTTAAATAGTGTGTTAGCCAATCGTTGAGAGGATGATGTATTTTGTAGTTGAACATTATTATGACTTGGTGAGGATGGTTTATACCCCGTCATTATTGTCGGATGTATATCAATAAATTGAGGAACTAATCACCCTTAATCTCTTGTTGATTACAGATGGGATAATGTTGGATAGGATAAACTTGACTTCCTAAGATAGAGTAACATGTGCAGTGAATGGTACGCAGTTAAGCCAGGTACTTGTAGAGTGTTTAGATTAGTTGATGTAAATTCCTATATCTGAAGGTGAGACAGATTTAGGAATGTGAGGTTTTCCATGGATGCAAATATGGTGTTATGGGAATTGGAAATAAGGTAACAACGACGGACTACTGGTTGTACGTGGATTTTGGAGTTGTTTCGGTAAAAGGTATCAGATGTTCTGTTAGGAAAGGAAGATGGAATTGTATTGGAATTTTGTTCATGGTCTTGGATTTTATGGTATTGTACGAGATGTCAGTACGATAGAAAAGAGTAGTCGAAGGATTTGATTAAAAAGGGAAATTATGAAATTATAAATGCCATCGTGGAGAATTTTGGTATGATTGGTTAAGAAGAGAATGATGGCATGGGATTGTGTGTTGGTCAGGGAGTAGTATGGAATTCACAGTTGTGTCCGGGATAACTTTTATTTGAGGCGTGATGTATCAAAAATGGGTTGAAGTTCCCCGATGGTATTAGTGGACTATAAGGTGAAGAATGAGTACGAAGTATGGTAATTGGAATCAACAACGTAAACCATGTGGGACAGTAATGATAAGATAGAGGTATGGTTATATGTCTTGGATTGATAAGACAATTATAGAATGTAAAGTATGCAACCATTGTCTTCTATTGAATTCATGAATCGAGAATATGTGGGACTTAAGATTTGAAGATTTGGCAAGGTGACCCAATGAAGGGATAAATTAAAGGTGTGGAATGATTTGAAATTGAATTCTAAGTATTAGTTGAAGGAAGTAAATTTGTATAATAAGTTGTTAAAGAGTGATTTTTGGTTGGTAGAGGTGATGTTGTGTGTTTAGGTCAAGTCGAATGAAGGTATTGTTGTAAATCCATAAGATAGGGCGTAGTCCTACAATGAGGAAGCTCAGAAGTAGGTAAAGAAATTAAGATGTTTTAGATACGGGTTTTGGAAGGTATTTTCCAAGTTAGCAATTTTGTTATCTTAATTAACTTGCGAAATTAAGATTATATGTTGGGATGTTTGTAATAGGAGGAATTGGAGGACCGAAGTATAAGTCAGTTATAGTTCCATTTTGATTTGGTCTAATCCTAATACGTTGTTTGTATAATGTTGAGATTTGTGGGTGACGAGTTTGGAAGGAAATGAATATAAGATGGTAAAGGTATAGTTTATGCTTTACAACAACAGAGGATACAGGAAAGGATCTATTTTACTCAAGATTTGGATCGGGGTTGTGGTAATGGGTGTGTTGAATGATTAAAGAATATGGTTTTATGGACCTAGAATTTGAAGTGATTAATAATCAAAAAAGTAGGATAATTGTTTGGTCTAACGGATTAGAGTATGATATGACAAGGAGGATTGGGGACTCGTGACGAAGTAAGTCGAAAGTCTTTGTTTCTGTTTGATCTGGTTAGTAGAGAGAGTTGGAATTTAGTTAGCAGTTTAGAGATTTATGTCTAATTGAAAGAAAACCTAGTGGGAAGAATGTTAGATATACTAAATGTGAATAGGGATGTATGGCGATTGCTAGAAAGCATAATAATTTGGACGTGAACTTGTTGCATTTGACAGTGGTAGGTAAACAGAGTGCGCAGCGGGAGCGCGAGGTAGCGTAGTTTGTTTATATGGGTTTGATTTATAAGAATTCGAAGGATGACGATAGAATTGACGAGAATAATGAGATCATTGGGTGTTCCAAGTGGAATTGACATGGCAAAAACTTTAATTGCTAATCTTGTATTTCTAGATGGGTGGGTGCATTGGCTGCGTGTTCGACTGGGAAATCGTAGATTAGATGTCTTAAAGTTGTGAGATCACAAAGTTAGTGGTTTAGCTGTGGTAATGTCGTGTTATAGATTTTGGTGTTCTTATCTTTGTTGTTGCCTATTGCCTATGATGATGGTTCATGTGTGTGTAGCTAATTCCTACGATGGGGAATTAGGGATGTGTTACTTAAGATGATGGTAACTATTATGTTGTGCCTGTTTCATGAGTGAACTTGTGTGTTCGTAGTTTGATTATTTTGTGTTGTGAATTGGTTGTAAAATGCATTGCATGAGAAATGTGCCTTGTTGTGGTTGTCGTCAATAAGTTGTGTCGTTGGTTGCACTATTGGTGGTATCATATTACAGAGAGTAGTAGTTTACTATTGGATGCAAGGACGTATTAGGGGTAGTTCATATCCGGTGAGTTTTCGAGGACAAAAACCTTTTTAGTGGGGGAGAGTTGTAACGCCCCATATTTTATTTAATTAATTAAATTGGATTTATGGTATTTTTTGTGTGGAAGAAAGAAATATTATTCAATATGATATTTAATTATATGAATTATATTATATTGAACAATTATTTGGTGAATAATTAAATAATTGGAAAAATAAAGAGATAAAGGTAAGGTGGTTGTTTGGTGAAAATAGTGAGGGGAAATGTGGAAGACCATAGATTTGGTCTAATGGGTTATGTTGGAATTAAGGAAAAAAGAAAAGAGAATTGTGTTTGTGTGAAGCGATGTATCGATCGTGAATAGAGAGAAGAAGAAGGAAAAGGTGAAAGGCTTGAAGAGAAGAATCCGCAGGGAATTAGAGAATTTTTGTTGAAACCAAGGTAAGGGTGGGATTCTTCCGTCTCTTAAGGGTTCTATTATGCGAATTAGTTTGTGTTGTTGATTAGAGGTTTCAGGGTTGAGTGAATTTGGATGAATTGATGTGTTGTGATTATTGTTATTGATGTATGTGTTGTGGAGATATTTGTTGTAGATGTTTATATTGTTGAAGATTATGATGTGGATGTATTGAAGGGTTACGTTGGGGATTTGGGTTTTTAAGAGAAAACCTAGGATTAAAGATGTAGAATTGATGAATATGATGATTTGTTTTGTTATGTTTGATGCGATTGATGTATATGTGTTAGATATGGGTTAAAGGACTCAAACGGGGGTTATTGGGGGTTAATAATACATTTTAAAGGTGTGAAATTATAGTAGGAGAAGTTCTTCCATTGCAAAAACTTGTCGGGATAGCGAATAGCTTGCTAAGCATGCTCCAAGCTCGCTCAGCGAGTGGCTTCTGACAACATTATTTCGAAAACTTCGAAAATTTATTTCTTGAGCTTCGGGTGTCCGATTTGTGCGCCGTTCGAAGTTGTGAGAAGATAAGACAATGTAATTTTTTTAAAAAATTGTCTCATGTTGCTAGAAACATTTTAAATAATATGAATTGATGTTGGAAGGTGTGTCGTTGTATATTGAACTAAAGACATATGACTATAGATGATGAATCTCTTTCTAAATGGGAGAATGGTGATGTCCTATGACAAGGGATGGTAAAAACAATGTGTATGAATTAGTTATATTGATTTAGAGGTGTAGGTAATATGATAAGTTTGTTTGTAGTGGAGTCCGATGAATAGACTATGATAATTAAGTGCTAACGATTTTGTGATGTTAATTATATGTTGAAGGTTAAATGATGCTTACGTTGAGCTAGAATATAATGATGGAATGTTGACGTTTATGATATGATAATACTTATATGATGATAATGGTGCATTAATGTTCTGTGTATGTATTCATTGATTTTTTAACATTATATGTTGTGTTTGTTAAGTTGTTGTAATATGTAGTTGTTGTTGTTGAGTTGTGATGATATGTCATTGTTGTTGAATTGTGATGATATGTCGTGGTTGATAAATTGTTGTAATATGATGTTGTTGTTGTTGTTAAGTTGTTATAGTATGTTGTTGTTGATAAATTGTTGTAATATGTGGTTTGTAGTTGTGGTGATATGATGTGGTAGTTGGTAGGTGTTGTTGTATGTTGTTGATATACGTTGTTGATGTTGCTAGAAGTTGTTGTTGTAGATGTAGACACATGTTGTGGTAGTTGGTAGGTGTTGTTGTAGGTTGTTGATACATGTTATTGACGTGGTTATGTGTTGTTGATGTTGCTAATACATAAGATCGTTGTAGTTGTATGTTGTTGATGATGTTAATGCTTGAAATCATTGTATTTGTATGTCGTTGATGATGCTAATGCATGACATCATTGTTGTGATGAGTTATTGTATGTTTATTGTTGTTGTTGCATATTATCATCGATGGTGCATGACATGTGCATAGTTGTTGATTGCATGATCGTGTACAATTATAGTAGATGGTGCGGTCATGAAATAGGGATCGTACGAGGGTGTGGTCATAAAATAGGGATCATACTGGACCATGAAATAGGGGCCGATAGTGTGATCATGAAATAGGGGTCATACTGGACAATGAAAAAGGGGTCGAGAGTTTCGAAGGGAACTGGATCTTAAAATAGAGATCGGATTATGGTACCGCATGCATAGAGTCAAGTAGAGTCTCATTGCATAAGTTGTTATTGATGTGCATGGTGTTGATATGTGATGTGGTGTGTTTGTTTAATTGTTGATTCTTATTATCTTTCTCTTTTGATGATGTAAGTATCTCACCTCTTCTGTTTGAATGTTACCCTTATGTTGGTAAAGTACAAATGATCAGGAATAGTAGAGTGGAGGTCGGTGAAGTCGGTGTACTTCACACTTAGATGAGTCGGCTCTGATACGTGCTTTGGGGTGTCGGGTCGATGATATTTATTTTGTTTACTTATTTTAGAAAAACATTTTGTAAATGAATCTTACTTTATGTTTCTTTCAAGTTTTCTGCTGCAACTTAAAATATTTTGTAAGACGTATCACATTGAGACATGAGTTTTGTTGATTGTGACAATCATAAGATGATGATTTTTATTTACTTTGATTTTAAATGTAAATTCATTGGGAGTATTTTGGGTGTTACAAAGTGGTATCAGAACAGGTCGGTCCTTCCGGCAAGGTTGCGTAGTTGTGTTGTCTTTAGTATGCGACATGTGTGTGAAAACACTGTTGGTACTTGTTTTGTTTTCCATTGCAGGTTGGGAATGAAACAGGTGGGGGAGAAATGTCTGTTTCTTGTCGATATTCTTGTTATTGAGAGATGGTATGTCGTTTCGTTGTATGATGGAATGTTGTATGGACAGTTCAACTATTTGGAGAATGGTGTTAATCTCGAAGAGAGGCAATCAGGTTTCCTTGTTGTTCGCTTCCTAGTGAAGGGGGGAAAGCGATGTTTTAGGACAATTGTGAGCTGATGATGTGTGGAGTATCCCGACTGTGTTGATTGTTCTCATTTTTTCAGATTCATCTTCAATGGACCATACTTTGGCTATGGGACATATTGTTTGTTGCATATGCTAACAATGTATCTTGTTTTGTTACAATCCCATTTAGGGTTTTGTTTCAACTTTTGCTGGTTTTGTTTTGAATAATAACTATTTTTTTTTTGTAATAGCTGAAGTTGTATAGTAAATATGATACATGGTGATGATGATGGTGGTAGCAAGCGTATAGTATGAGTTTATAAGGTACATACATACATATATATATATATATATATATATATATATATATATATGTATATTGTTTGTTTCATTGTCCTTTTGATATTGTATTTGAAATTTAGTTTATTATATTCTATGTATATTGTTTGTTTCACTGTCCTTTAATTGAAAATGCAATCATTTAAATTGAGAAAGAACCCTATAATCTGAAAATTAAGATGTATTTGAAAACCAACCTAAATCAATCAATGTTTTCTGAATAGCTTCCATCTCATTTCAGCATATTTTATGTTCCTCTTTAAATCATAATATATGGTTAAATGGTCCATTTTATTCAATTCATATATATCTATATTTTTACTTTACCTCATCCTCGTCACTTATCACGACAAGTCATCATAACAATCTCCATGATAAGTGGCGATGATGAGGTACTATAATGAAAGATATAGATGTATTGAAGGAAACAAATCATCGATATATTTTTGTGTTAAAGAATATAAAATGTGTTGAATGAGTTTGATGCAATTCGGAAAACAGTGGTCTGTTTATGTTGGTTTTCAAGAATAGTTTAATTTTCAGATTATATAGTTTACCAATTTAAATGGTTGTATTTCTTTAATTAGTGTATGGTTAAACAACCAATATATATTTGTTTATAATAAACTAAAGGTACATTCCAAGACGTTTGAAACTCATAACCGTTGTGATATTCTATATATTTCACAACGGTTGATAAACATAATCGTTGTAATATAACACACACTTTCCAGAATATAACAATAGTCACAGGACTGTGATTATAAGTAGTGTACTTAAGACAACACTCTACATAGCAACACCCTCGCCCGTGTCATTATATATCATTCCCAATCGTTGTTAAATGGTATTTTTTTAGTAGTGAAAACTTTGAAGTCTATTAAATCTTGTTGAGTTTTTGGTGGTATTATCTCCCTGAGTCGAAATTTTTGGATAATAAGATTGACTCTAAAATAATGTTACATTCATTGAATGATATAATTTTTGGTTTGTGGGAGAGTAACACTTATACCCCTTTTGGTGACTTGAGTACCCTAAAAAATACATTTGATGGATTTGGGATCAAGTTTGCCACAATTTGGGTTATGGTTATGAACAAATTAACATCTGAACACTTTTAAGGGAATCGAAGTAATGATTCTATTGGTTGGGTAGGATATTTTAAGGGTTGAGTGTGGTGAATTGAAGTTAAGGATACAGGAAGGAAATCTATTTATGAGATAAGTTGCAGATAGTATAGTTTTCCCCCCAAAATTGCTTGGAATATTTGTAGCCATCATGAGGGCACATTGTCACCTTCAAGAGGTGACAATTCTTTCTCTTTGTCACCCCACTCTACTGAGGGGTGTCCACACATGAAATTTGATGCATAATTCCATGTATATAAAGATTTAGCATTGAGTGAAAATATTCTTGACCATTATATATTCTTAGAACTTGTATTTTGGTTTGAAATTGGTTTCCACCATTTTGTGATAATTTTCAAACATTCCTCTTACTTTTGATTTTTCTTTCATGAGGAATACACAAGTGGTTCTTGTGTGGTCATACATAGCATTGGGGTAGCCTAACTTATAGTGCCACAATAGGATAGATTTTTCATTACTTGGAGGAACTATTGCATAGGAGTTTGTTGTAGGTTTATTCTTTGGGTCTTCAACTTGAAGGAAATAGAATCCCACACATTCTTCAGCATTGCCAATCGTCTTCTCTGAACCAAAAATCTGAAATTCACACAAGTTAGGAGAGAATTAAGTAACAAAATTCAAATCTTTTGTCAATTTATTGATGGATAACAAGTTGCAGTAGAGTTTAAGGACATAAAGAACTGAATTTAGAGTGATATTTTGTGTAATAAAAATGAACATCTACCAACCATACTTGAGAGTGTACCATCATCTATCCTTATTGTTGAATGATCTTGACTTGGAGAATAACAGTCAAAGACTGTTATATCTCTGGTCATGTGATCTGAAGCTTTAGAATCAATAATCCAAGGTTTTGTTTTACCTTTTCTAGTACTTAAGGCATACAAAAAATTACTTGTTGGGCTATTGTTGTTATACCACTAGTTTTCCCAATGTTTTTCAGAGTTTGTTGTAGAAGTTTTTGTATAGATTCCATTTGTTCTTGGATAAAAGGGGTGGAGCAACATTTGTCTCTCCTTCCCGAGTTGTATTATGGGTCGTGATATCGAACCCGCATGTTTAATCCACCATTTTTTGCGGACCAGTGTGAAGTTTTTGGATCAGCTTCTTAAGTTGTTCCACCCCGCCTAACCCATTTTTAAAACGGGCCAAGGGTGGGATGGGTGTTTCCTGCGGATATTTTGTTTTAATTTTTTTTACTTGGAATTAAAACACTATTAACGTGGTCTGTAGCATACCTAATTTTAAAACAATCATTATTTTTTCAAACCCTAATATTAATTTTTTCATATAACGACAAACACCTCATTTTGAAGACATTAATTGGTCCCTGCTTCGTTCTTCATCACTCATAATAAGAAAGTCTTTATCGCAAAACATAGAGAGTACATTGATAAAGCTACAGATTTTGACGTTGTTGATTTTGATAATTATTAAATAATGGATGACAATAAGGAGAGAGATGGTGAAAGGTTTCATCCAATGGCTATAATTTGTTTTGTTTATGTTGAAGAATATGACATGGAAGGTTTCATCCAACGACTACAATTTTTTTTGTGTTGAAGAATATGACATTTACATTAAGATTTGTTAAAATTTTACTATATGTTGTTAAAATTTGTCGGTATCTTTGGTAATTATTAATAATATTGTAAATTATATAGTAAATCTGTGGAATATTTGAACAAACCCTAGTACGAATAGCATGTCGTCGAAGTTTTCTCATATGTTATTTTTTAATTGGGTCTTGTGTTATGGATCCAATTGTTTAAGTTAGCTTGTACCCTAAGTTATCTTGTAATGGGTAATTGTTAAAAAGCCCATTAAGTTAGCGTATTAGTTTTATTATAAATAGCATACTAGTATCTCATATTTTAAATAAGGGAAAATAGGAAGATAAAACCCTAATTCAAAAGTGAGAGAGGTTATTTGTTATTCTTGTATACTTGTAATCTTGTTTGAAGAGAAAAGAAAGAATAGAAGTTTATAACCAATCCTTGTTGTTTTCTTTGGTAACCCTAAACCCTAACCCTTGTGGGTTTCTTGATCATAAAGAAACATATTATACTTTGTTTCTAAGGTATCCAATTCACAAAAAATTGGTGCGGTGAGCATGGAGAAGATGCCTTCAACAAAGTAAGAGATTGAAAAGTTCACCGGTGTGAACGACTTCAGTCTGTGGTACTTGAAGATGAAAGCCCTACTTGTTCAACAGGGTTGTTTGGAAGCGTTGAAGGGAGAGATGGCCATGAATGATGCGTTGACAGAAGCTGAAAAGACGACCATGATTGAGAAAGCATACAACACAATATTATTGAGCCTTGGTGATAAGGTTCTTCGACAGGTTTCAAAGGAGACAGCGGTGTCATGGTTATGGTTGAAACTTGAAGGTTTGTACATGAACAAATCATTGGTGAATCGACTCTACCTGAAGTAAGCCTTGTATTTATTCAAGATGATTGAAGACAAGTGTTGGCTGAGCAGTTGGATATGTTCAAAAAGCTGATTCTTGATCTTGAAAATATTGATGTGAAGATCGATGATGAAGATCAAGCATTGTTATTGTTATGCACTTTTCCCATAACACATGCTCACTTCAAAGAAACACTCTTATATGGAAGAGACTCTGACCTTTGAAGATGTTCAATATGCCTTGTACTCAAAGGACTTGAATGAACGAAAGGAGCATAAACCTTCGACGGTTGGTGAAGGTTTGGCTGTTAAGGCGAAATTCTTGCGAAAGGATGGTAAGTTCGACAAGATGAAGGGTAAAAGTCAGCAGAAGTCTTATAGTGGTGAAGCATCTGGTGTTCGATGCTATCATTATAAGAAGGAGGGTCACATTGGAAAGGTGTGTGTTGAACACCTGAAAGATCATGGAGGTAATGATAATGGCAATGCTACCATTATTCAAGATGATTTCGACTCATCTGATGTTCTTGTGGTTTTGAGCGGTGACTTAAGAAAAGAGTGGATTATGGATTCAGGTTGCACTTGGCACATGACTCCAAATAAAGATTTGTTCGAGGAATTATGTGATCAAGATGGTGGATCAGTGATGTTAGGAAACAACAAAGCTTGCAAAATTGCAGGTATTGGATCTGTGAGATTCAAGCTCCATGATGAGTCAATAAGACTATTGACTGAAGTTAGGTATGTACCTGACTTGAAGAGAAATTTGATTTCACTTGGTGAATTCGACAAGAAAGGATATGTTTTTCAAGGAGAGAAAAGTGTCCTAAGAGTCATGAAGGGGTCGAAGGAAGTCTTAAGAGGCGTGAAGAAACAAGGCTTGTATACCCTTGAGGATGAAGTTGTAAGTAGTTCGACAAATATTTCATCCACAAAACTGTTGTCGAAGACAAAACTATGGCACATGAGATTGGGTCATGTCAACGAGAGAGGCTTGGTCAAACTAGGGAAATAGAACCTTATAGGTGGTGACAAAGTCGAGATGTTGGAGTTTTTTGAACCTTGTGTATTTAGTAAATCCTGTAGGGTGAAGTTTAACAAAGGTAAACAAAGAACACATGGATCCCTTGATTACATCCATGCTGATCTTTGGGGGTCTACAAGGAATCCTTCACATTCAGGTGCAAGATATTTTCTATCCATAATTGATGATTATTCCATAACGTTATGGGTATTCATTCAGAAGACGAAGGATGAAACTTTTGAGAATTTCAAGAGTTTGAAGGTTCTGGTCGAAACTCAAACTGACAGAAAGGTCAAAAGGTTGAGAACTGATAATGGCCTTGAATTTTGGAGTGAAGCTTTTGACAGTTGTTGTGTCGAGTCTGGGATTGCAAGGCATAAATGTTGGAGTACAAATAGATTAGGGTTTTTGTTATCGATCCACAGAGATTGTTTTATGATATCACCGCCTTTCTAAAGTTGCGCTAGTTTAAGACTTAATTGTAACAGGGGGTTTTGGTTTTGTCTATGGAATGTTTACTTTGCTTTTGAATTTAAAACTACAAGCTAGAAAATATTGGTTGGTAAGAGTTTATAAAAATCACATTCCAAAGTTATGGTTCGATAATCCCATTTATACGTATAATTTCGATCAAGCGGACGAACTCGTTAAAACGATAAACACAATCACAATTTCCTCTCAAGATGTTTATTTCTAACACAAATTGTGAGTTTTACCATTTTGATCCATTGATGATCTCTCACTCGATATATAAAAATGGCAACATTAAAGATCAATACAATGTGAACACCAATATCTCATAACTATCTCTAGCTTATGTTCTTTGGTGGATGAAAAACCTAGGTCAAATGTAGAATACATTTCTCAATCATGAAGCACACAAAATATATTTCATAAACACAAAGTTTTCCACCATATATTTATCACCAAGAGTTCATACACAATGATCAAAGACTATACATACAAATTAAAGACCTATCTACCTTCTAACCTTGACATATTAAGAGTTTAGCTATCCATAACCATGGAAACTTCCATTACAAGAAAGAGATGAAGAAGATAAAGCATCAATGACGATCTCCCGACTATTGATGCGTCGATTCTTCGAAAACAAGTGAAAATATGAATTCTAGGGTTTTTTCTCTAAGAAGTATCAAGTCATCCCCAAAAAATGAATGTTGAAACCCTTTAATACATTCTAGAAAATGCAAGGCTCGCTAAGCGAGCATTCATTAAATGATAAATTGCATTTGCTCGCTAAGCGAGCTTAGGCCCTCGCTCAGCGAGAAACTTTCTGTTTTTGCTGTAACTTGCTCGTCAGGAGCTCTCTAAGCGAGCCTGTAGCGAGCTCCAAATCTTCATTCTCTTCAAAAATCTTCAAAAGAGGGTCGCCATAATTTTCTTTCTTCATTCCAATTATGAAACCTAAAAATCATAAAAAAAAAAAGTTAAATAAACTATACTATTGAAGCAAGTAAACTAAACTACAAAAATTAACCGGAAACAATGGGAAAAAGCATTAGAAATCCAAATTAGTTCTTGAAAAGTGCCAAAAACTATACTACATATTAACACAAATTGACACTTATCAATAAGACTGTAACATGTACTCCTCAGCAAAATGGTCTAGCTGAGAGATTCAATCGAACAATCCTCGAAAGGGTTAGATGCATGTTAGTTAGTGTTGGACTGAAGAAGGTGTTTTGGGCTAAGGCTGTTTTGACAACAAGGAAGTTATGACTACCTGTTGGCAAGAGACAGGTCAAAAAGAGTCATCACGCCACCTCAGAGACTTAGGTATGCAGATCTTATAGCTTATGCCTTAATCTCTGCAAGTGAGATTCTAGACGAAGAACCTAAAGACTATAAGGAAGTTATGAGGAGTCGAAATAAGACTGAATGGATGAAGACCATGGATGATGAGATGAAATCTCTTTATGATAACAATAATGGGAACTGATCAAGAAACCTGTTGGAGCAAGGTTAGTCATCTATAAATGGATTTTCAAAGTTAAGGATGGAATCGATGGAGTGGAGTCGAAGAGATACAAGGCAAGGTTGGTTGCAAGGGGGTTCACTCATAAAGAAGGTGTCAACTTCAATGATGTGTTATCTCCTGTTATGAAGCACAAGTCCATTCGAATGTTGCTTGCCGTGGTAGCATAGTTCGATTTGAACTGGAACATATATATGTGAAAACTGCGTTCTTGTATGGTGATCTTGATGAAACAATCCTGATGAGGCAACCTGAAGGGTATGTCGAAGAGGAGAAAAAAGAGTATGTGTGCAAACTGAAGAGATGTTTATATGGTTTGAAACAATTTCCTCGATAGTGGAATAGGAGATTCGACAAGTTCATGGCACGCATAAGTTTCATCAGAAGTTAGTTCGACCACTGTGTTTACTTCAGATTTCGACCTGGTAATTCATTTGTTATTTTGTTGCTTTATGTGGATGATATTCTAATATCAAGCAACAATAAAGATGTAATGAGGGTGAAGGTTGAACTCAATAAGGAGTTCGATATGAAGGATCTGGGAGTTGCGTCCAAGATTCTTGGGATTGACATCCGGAGAGATAAAAAGCAATCGAGATTATGCTTATCTCAAGAGGCATACTTGAAGAAGATTCTTGATAAGTTTGGTATGTCAAATTCAAAGTCTGTTGTGACTCTAACAAACCCTCAATTCAAGCTGAGTATAGATCAGTGTCCCAGTACTGATGTCGAAAGAGCTTATATGAATAACATTCAATATGTTAATATAGTAGATTCTTTGATGTATGTTATGGTTTGTACTAGATCCGACATAGCATATGCAGTAAGTTTTGTAAGTAGGTACATGTCGAATCTTGGAAAGGCTCACTAGCAAACATTGAAGTGGATTCTAAGGTACATAAATGGGTCTCTGAGCAGAGTCCTAATTTATGGTGGAGCCTTGGGTGAAATAGTAAAGCAACAATAGAAGGATATGTCGACTCTGATTATGCAGGTTGTATGGATTCCAAAAAATCTATTTCTGGATATGTTTTCACTATGTTTGGCACAACAATTAGTTGGAAAGCAACACTTCAGAAGGTTGTTACCTTATCAACCACTGAAGCGGAATATATCGCCTTAACTGAAGCTATAAAGGAGGCATTGTGGCTTGAAGGTTTTGCAAAGGAGCTGAAACTTCAAGATCGAAGTATCACTGTTAAATGTGATAGTTAAAGTGCAATACACCTGTCGAAGAACTCAACCTACCATGAGCGAACCAAGCACATTAATGTGAGGCTGCATTTCGTCAGAGGGATAATCGCGCGTGGAGAAGTCCAAGTGCTGAAGGTTTCGACAGATCATAATGTTGTTGATATGATCACCAATACGTTGTTCAGTTGCAAGTTTTTTCACTGTATGCAGTTGATAAAGCCACATGAAGAAAGCTAGTTTGTTTCTTGTTAGTATAGGGTGTGTTCCAAGGTGGAGATTTGTGGAATATTGGAACAACCCCTAGTACGAATAGCATGTCGTCGAAGTTCGCTCATATGTTATTGTTTAATTGGGCCTTGTGTTATGGATCTAATTGTTTAAGTTAGCTTGTACCCTAAGTTAGTTTGTAATGGGTAATTGTTAAAAAGTCCATTAGATTAGTGTATTAGTTTTATTATAAATAGCATACTAGTCTCTCATATTTTAAATAAGGGAAAATAGGAAGATAAAAACCCTAATTCAAAAGTGAGAGGTTATTTGTTATTCTTGTATATTTTTAATCTTGTTTGAAGAGAAAGGAAAGAATAACAGTTTATAACTAATCTTTGTTGTTTTCTTTAGTAACCTTAAATCCAACCCTTGTGAGTTTCTTGATCATAAAGAAATCTATTATACTTTGTTTCTAAGGTATCCAATTCACAACAAAATCAAATTGTAAAAAAAAAATGACGGATCAGTCCACCAACTCGTTAGTAAACGAAACAGACTTGACTTTTGAACTCGGACATCTAAATTGATCTGACCATCCCACCCCGTGTTTTGGACAAACTTAAAAAGGACTGACCGCCCACGTTGTCACCTGTAAATTAACATATGAATTGATTTTTATATAATTATGTATTGAGTAGGATTAATAGTATATTGATTTCCTTTGTTTAATTTAGGGATTTTCTATAATTTATATATAATTGAACATAAATAAGAGCAAGTTGAGAGGCAATTTCTCAAAGTCGCTCGGGATCGAAAATATCTTATTCTTAAGTACAACAATACACCACATCATTATTAATTTCAGTGTACAATGCCACATGTAATTTGCTATGATATCCATTCTCAAAATTTTGCACCATTTAGCATTACACAGTCATTGATTTCAATGGTGCAATGCAACATGTAATTTTTAGA
Organism: Lathyrus aphaca; assembly: GCA_963966055.1. Taxonomy (NCBI): domain Eukaryota; kingdom Viridiplantae; phylum Streptophyta; class Magnoliopsida; order Fabales; family Fabaceae; genus Lathyrus; species Lathyrus aphaca. The sequence continues at coordinate 734,180,390 of OZ014519.1, read as the reverse complement.
AATCCATGCTCAATTTTGCATCATTAAGCATTTCTCTTGAAAGAATGGCTTTAATGATCATCAATGTAGCACAAGCTGAGCCTCTGACCTTAACCTTCATCTGGAGTAAAAATAATTTAAAACCCGTCATTGCCGAGAATTTTCACTTTTCCATCAGCTCATAATAAAAGAGAACTATGGTATAAACATGAACTAGTTTCATGTATGAATGAACTCAATTATTTTGGACAAAACTCCTATGCAAGAGACTGTTGTTTTTGACAGTTTTCCTAACTGGACTGCATCCTCATCACCAGTGATCACCACATGAACACATACCATGTTTAAAATGATGATAGCGATTAACATCTCTTACAGTAATTTCCCTCTCTGTAATCATTGAGATGAACTTAATAGCAACATGACAGTCCTCACAAACTCGGAGATTCTTTGTTATCAAAAGCCGGGTTCCAGGTGATGTACTTATGAGCCCAAATGCAATAGCTAGTCTTTCACTGTGACTGCAAACCATACTTGTCTTCTCATCTTCCTCCACATCATGGAAAACAGATCCTGTATCCGGGGCATATCCAGCTTCATGCATTAGTCCTTCTAACCTCTTCAACTCTGCATATATTGCATCAGAATTTGAGTGTGAAACATCTCCTGCAAGAAATGCATACACTTTGTTCTTTACTTCAATCCAACTACAAGCAATGTTTTTCTTTATTCCTTTGTCAATCATCAACTGTCTCAGTTTTTCCACTCCTTCCCACTTGCCTGATTGAGCATACATATTAGCCAAAATCACGTAAATTCCAGAATCATCTGGCTCAAGCTCAATTAGTTTCTCTAAAGCTAACTCAGCCAACTCCACATTCCCGTGGATTTTGCACGAATTCAGCAAAGCACCCCATACTCCAGAATCCGACTTAACGGTCATATGTCTTATAAGATCATACGCCTCATCCAGTTGACCACAGTGACCAAGAAGATCAACCATGCATGTGTAATGTTGAACTGTAGGATTGATACCATAATCCCTCACCATCAAGTTGTACAAGGCCCGTCCTTCATCCAACAAATGCCCTCGACTGCAAGCCGCAAGAACACCAACAAACGTTATATGATCTGGACGAGCCTCCTTCCTCAATTTTTCAAACAAGTCCAAAGCTTCAACAGCAAGACCATGCATTGCATAACCAGTAATAATTGCATTCCAGGAAACAATCCTTCTCTCCCAAAGCCGCTCAAACAAAGCACGTGCAACCTTCACAGAACCACATTTTGCATACATATCAATCAAAGCGGTTTTAACCTTATCATTGGATTGAAATCCATGTCTCCAACCAAATCCATGGATTTCCCTCCCATAAGGGAGGCAAGCAATGTCGGCCGAAGACGAAATGATAGTCACAAGAGTTGCTTCAGTAGGTTTCACACCCACTTCGGCCATCTCACGGCTAAGAGAAAGTGATTCATCAGGGTGTCCATTTTGAGCATAAGTTGCAAGCATAGAATTCCACAACACAGCATCTCTCTCAACAATGTTATTAAACACGTGACGGGCATCCATTACACAACCACATTTCGCATACATGTCAATAAGAGCCGCGCCTACAAAAACATCCCTCTCCCACCCATTTTTAATTACATACTCATGAATACTTGTTCCCTCTCCAATTGCAGAAAGTGCTGAGCAAGCTTTAAGAACAAACGGTAAAGTAAAATTATCCGGCTTGAGCCCATAATCAAGCATCTCATGGTATAGCAAAATAGCAGTATCATGGGGTCCATTCCATGCATAACCCCGAATCAAAACATTCCACAAAAACAAATTCCGTTTGAGAATTTTGTCAAACAGGTTACGTGCATTTAGAAGAGAATTGGAAAGCGCGTAAAGATGGACAAGTTTAGTTGCCAAGTCTTCATTGTAAGCAATACCCAGATGACAGAATTGAGCATGGAGCTGTTTCCCTGGGTTTAACGCCTTGGAGTCGATACAAGATTGGAGTAGTGAAGCATAACAGTAGCTGGTTTGAAAACAGGAATTGAATAGTTGGGTGGGTAATGAGTGATAGGAGGATGGAGAAACAGTGAAAAGATTGAAGAGTGAGGAAAGTGTTGCTGAGGTTTGTCGTGTTTTAGAAATGGAATAGAAAGACATTTGGTTTCGTAAAAGAGGATTCATGAAATCTAGTATCAGTATTAGTAGTAGTGGCTAATTTACGAATGCATCGAGTAAAAAGTTCTTATCGGTAGTTACTTTCAGATTTTGAGTTACATAAGGGTTCGACAACAGAAATGAAATAGACCTAATAGATACTCCCTCACTAAGGATTTATAAGCAAAATTTTTTTTTTTTTTTTAATATATTTGACAATTAATGAATTTAGTCTATATACAAGACATCTAGTCTATATATGAGCTGAAATCTAGTCTCAAGAGTCTTTTAAATTGAATCTCAAGATACTTTGGATGAAGAAACTTGTTAGGAAAAGAAAGAATGGCAATTTGTCAGAATGCTTAGTATTATTGAAAAAGTGAACAAGTGGTTAAAGTGATAAGCCGAGAAGATAAATAAAAGTATAAATGACGCTTCAGTAAGCTTCTAGAAATAGAACTGGTGAGTTGAGTTAAGTTTATGGAAAGTTTGTTGTTGATGAAGAAGAAGATTTGAGTCCCACATTGTTTGAGTTTATTTTGCTCAAGTGTTTATATATGTTACACTAACATCAATTTGTAATTGGAGTATTCGGTTGATGCCCAATGAATTGAGCAAAGGCCCACCATTTACTTTTCATGCCTTTTCTAAATCCAAACCTTTGAGGTCTTAAGCACTAACCTAGATGGCTTGGCCCTTGGACCAACCATACTTTTCTGACATTCAATGATATATCAAGCAACAATGATGTTTATTTCGTGAATATGATATGATGAGGTTAGCTCAAGTGTTTATATATGTTACACTAAGATCAATTTGTAATTGGAGTATTCGGTTGATGCCCAATGAATTGAGCAAAGGCCCACCATTTACTTTTCACGCCTTTTCTAAATCCAAACCTTTGAGGTCTAAAGCACTAACCTAGATGGCTTGGCCCTTGGACCAACCCTACTTTTCTAACATTCAATGATATATCAGGCAACAATGATGTTTATTTCGTGAACATGATATGATGAGGTTAGCTAGCCAAATAATTGGAACAATTGTGGCATGTTAGAGGAATGTCACTTATTTAGTTTTCTTTTCCTTCTAAATAAGAGTTCTTACCAGATATTTAGGTTATGTTGGAATATCATGAAATGAACGGAGTAGAGTAGAACGAAGATTCCATTTCATTGTTTGAAAATGAAGGTGAAAAAAATATACAAAAAGAGAGGGGTGGTGATTTGAATTATGTATGTTAATTTTTTTTCTCTTCTGAATATAACACTTATAGAATCTGAACAAGTTCATAATTTGATCACAAAGTTGTTAGCAGCGGAATGAATAATATTCAGAAACAAGAAATGAAGCAACACACTGAGTTATTTTGGTACCTTTCCTAAATTGAGATTAGTTCAATCTCTTTGTCCAACAAGAGATTTTCACTATAATCAAACTGATTACACTTTGTTTAAGTAAACTAGCAAGAGACTTCAACTGCTCAATCACGCCAGAATGAGACTTTTACGCAAGCAAACCAACAAGAGACTTCTGCTCAAGCGCACATGCAAGAGGCTTCCATTGCTCAAGAAAACCAACAAGAGACTTTTCACTGCTCAAGCAAACTACCAAGAGACTTCATATACTATAAACAAACAATTTAGGAGAATAGTTAACAACTATACTTGATATAAAATCAGAGGTATATAAGTGATACAACAACTACAAAGATTCTTAACACTTAAGATTTCTAAGATATACAAAGATAACAAATCTTAAGAACTTGTGCAATAAAATGATAAAAACTATAGCTCAGAGTTATGCTTCGTTAGGTTGTTTTTTTGTTATTGGGTTGTTATTTTCCTTCAAAACTTCAAATCCCTTTAATAGAGGCAGAAAATGAGTCATTAGAAGATGACTTGCATAAGTTTTCTTTGAACATGTTCAGAATCTGATCACAAAGTTGTTAGCAGCGAAATAAATAATATTCAAAAGAAAGAAAGAAAGAAACACACAGAGTTATCCTGATTCCTCTCCTAAACTGAGAGTAGTCCAATCCCCTTGCCCAGCAAGAAATTTTCACTATAATTGAACTGATTACACTTTAATTAAGCAAACTAGCAAGAGACTTCAACTGCTCAATCACACTAGAATGAAACTTCTACTCAAACACACAGGAAATAGACTTTCAACGAAAGACTTTCCACGACTTAAGAAAACTAGCAAGAGACTTTTTCTCAAAAAAAATAGCAAGAGACTTTGTATACTTTAAACAAACAGTTTAGGAGAATAGATAAAAACTATACTTGATGTAAAATCAGAGGTATATAAGTGATATACAAAGATAAGAAATCTTAAGAACTTATGCAATAAATAGATAAAAACTATAGCTTAGAGTTATGCTTCGTTAGATTGGTTTTTTGTTCTTGGATTGTTATTTTCCTTCAAAACTTCAAATCCCTTTTATAGAGGCAAAAAATGAGTCATTGGAAGATGACTTGCACAAGTTTTCTTTGAACAAGTTCAGAATCTGGTCAAAGAGTTGTTAGCAGCAAAATGAATAATATTCAAAGAAAGAAACAAATCAACACACAAAGTTATCATGGTTCCTCTCCTAAACTTAGAGTAGTCCAATCCCCTTGTCCAATAAGAGATTTTCAATATAATCAAGTTGATTACACTTTACTTAAGCAAACTAGCAAGAGACTTCAACTATTCAATCACACTAGAAAGAGACTTCTGCTCAAGCAAACCAACAAGATACTTTTGCTCAAGTACACATGCAAGAGACTTCCAACAAGATACTTTCTACTACTTAAGAAAACTAGAAACATTTCCCTTCCTCTTACCTTTACATAAGATGGATTTGTCAGACTCATTGATTGCTAAGCATAAGTCCTTATTAAATTAGACTTCATAACCACCGTCACAAAATTGACTAATGCTTAGTAGGTTATGTTTGGATACACTTACTAACCAAACATTATTAATAGATATTAAGGAATTACCAATAGTACGCATATTAATGATCTTCCCTTTTTGTCCTCCTCCAAACATCATACTTCCTTCCTCTTTCAGAGTCAGGGTTTGGAACATATGCTTTCCACCCGTCATATTACGTGAGTAGACACTGTCCAGGTACCATGATTGTTGCCTTGTTTCTCCCTTTAGGCATATATGCATCAAACACGATTTTAGACTTAGGTACTTATAATTTTATGGGTCATATATTGTTAGTAATGACAAGTTTCCTTTTATTTAGAACATTTGTATGATGAAAAGGTCTAGACTTATTCCAGACTTTTCTTGTAATTGTTTTGTCTTGGATAAGTTTTGAATTTGGCTTATGAACCCTTCAGAAGTTATATCCATAAGTATTGGGTTCTTATATCTTTAGAACCTTTTGTAACACCCTTCTAACCTAACATAATATTCACGATAATTAAACTCAAATAAATCAGGGTACTTCATAAAAGGTGTCACATTTCTTCATTGAAACATCATTTATAATTTATCAAACTCCGTAGCACAGGTTTTCAAAACATTTAAAAAAAAGCATTTACTTTTACTTGTAATATCCACAACTAATTTCAAAACTTTGCATCAGAATCATAATTCAAAATATCTTCTTTTATTTCATCAAAACACCAAGACCTTATGGTCATTGTCAACAATCATCATCAATTCAATTCTGCATCTAATAACTCATAAAAATCATCCTAATAAAACAACAGAAAAATCACCTAAGCATTTTCCCACCTGATGTTACATCTACCAGAACAATACACCATACACTCTACAGGATTAAGCTAAATAGCTTCAAGCTAGAACTTCACGCACCTCGAACTCATCTTGGTTATCTGTATGTTACCCACGTAGAGGTAACATTCAAACAGGCAGGGTGAGTAACCACAAATCGTTATATGAGATATAAAGAAATATACATCATGTGTACAACAATTCAATAACCACAACATAACATCATATACTTCAAATTTAAAATAACAAAAACTTCAAAGCCCTCATATAAAACTTCATACTCTAAAAGATTAATCATATAGTTCATCTAACACAAATGTCGTGCAATGCCACAAAATAATGCAAATGCAACAACATTTAGACTCATGCATGCGGTATCAAAAATTACTGATGACTTAGTCATCTTTATCTCCAAAGAACCCCACCAATAGGATCGATTCTCGCTTGGAACCAGAGCTCACCATAGTTTGCACTTAATCCTCACAATGGGATTAAGGTCATCACTGGACCTGAGCGTCCTACAATTCTTCATTGGATTTCCATCATGCAAAACATCACTAGACTATTTTGTCCTAAACAAATGCTATGAATGCATGATGCGCTACAACATATAATTTACGACCACGACTAGTAAAAAATGCATCATCATTCATCATAATCATCATATTATCTTCATATAACTTATATATATATATATATATACACACACACACACACATCATATTCATCACATCATCATTCGTCATAACAACCACCAAATAGTTCATCTCAAGACATCATTGTAGATGTTTAGAATTGGCAGAATTTTTGACCAACAAGAAGTGTTGAACTTAGTTCAGGATGTCACATCAGATGTTGTGACATTATCAAACAGAGTATAAGTAAATGAACTTAACTCAGGATGTCACACCAGATGTTGTGACATTGTATCAATTAATGAAGTAAGTTCAGTTTACAGGATGTCACACCAGATGTTGTGACATTGTATCAGTTAATGAAGTAAGTTCAGTTTTCATGATGTCACACCAGATGTTGTGACATCTCAAACCTGCTACCAGAATTAATTAATGCTTAACAGAACTGAGTAAATTCAGGGAATTTATCTTGAATTAATTATGAATGGATAAAATAGAAGAAAGCGCATCTGTAGGGAGATTAGTTATATGATCTCAGTACAAACAGAAGAACTGACTCACCTAGAATCAAGGAAGTAACAAACCCTAATTCAAGGTGTTAGCAGCATGCGTATCAGGATTGGATAACCTAAAGAAAGCCCAAAATTCAAGCATCTATTTAAGCAACAGAAACTCTCAGAATAGAGGACGAAATTAAGAAGACTAAATAGGGTGTTTGTGTTTTAATAGCAGGCTGTATATGTGTACCACTTTATGAGCTTTTAAGCAAAAGTGTATTTGTGTCTTGATTGAAACTGTGAAGTAAGATCAAGCTGTTTTGTTTGAAGTATGACTTCAATTTTATTAAACTTATAAACATATCACTGTGTGATTGAGGGGGAGTGAGTTGGTACTCATATCTAAGTTGTGTCTTAGGTAGAAATTGCCTTGGGTAGATATTAAGTGATAGATTAAACTGTGTGGTTTAAGTCTAGAATTAATATTACTTATATTAAATTTCCTTCCTGGCTTGGTAGCCCCCATATGTAAGTGTGGTTATACACTGAACTGGGTTAACAATTTCCTGTGTTGTTTAATTTTCCAGCACTTTAAGTTTTGTTCAAGTCTTCAAGTGTTTAAACATCTCATTCGACATCACGTACCTGATCACATAATTTCAATTGGCATCAGAGCAGGCACCCTTCCTGTTTAACTGGGTGAGATCTAGGGACTGCAAATTCTGGAAACATGGACAGAAATGTAGGATCTGTAAATAGACCACCTATATTGGATGGATCTAATTATGACTACTGGAAGCCAAGAATGGTAGCATTCTTAAGATCACTTGACAATAGGGCTTGGAAAGCAGTCAACAAAGGATGGGAGCACCCTGTCCAAGAAAACAAAGATGGAGCAAAAGTGTTGAAACCTGAAGAAGAATGGAGTAAGGAGGAAGAAGATTCAGCACTTGGCAATTCCAAGGCCTTAAATGCTTTATTCAATGGCATTGATAGGAACATCTTCAGACTTGTGCATCACTGTGAGCTGGCCAAAGATGTTTGGGACACTCTCAAAACAACTCATGAAGGAACATCAAAGGTGAAGATGTCAAGACTTCAACTTCTCACCACCAAGTTTGAAAACTTGAGAATGAAGGAAGATGAGACAATTCATGAGTTCTACATGAACATCTTAGAAATAGCCAATACTTCTGGTGCTTTGGGAGAATAGATGACTGATGAAAATCTTGTAAGAAAGATTCTCAGATCTTTGCCAAAAATATTTGACATGAAGGTCACAGCAATAGAAGAAGCTAAAGACATATGCACAATGAAGGTTGAAGAGCTCATTGGTTCCCTTCAAACATTTGAGATGGGAATGAATGACACAATTGTAAAGAAGAACAAAAGCATAACCTTGGTGTCAAATACTGATAAAGAAGAAGAAAATAATGAAGCAGAACCTGAAGAAAATTTATCAGAAACCATTGCTATGCTTGGAAGACAATTCAAAAAGATTCTCAGAAAGATGGAAGACAAGTCCAGACCAAGTGGAAGATACTCAAACTCTTCTGAGAATAAAAGACCTTATGATGCTAATAGAAGGTCAAATTATGATGAAAAAACCAATCAAGAAAAAGGGATTAAATGTCATGGATGTGAAGGATATGGACACATCAGAAATGAATGCCCTACCTATTTAAAAAGGCAGAAGAAAGGTCTCTCTGTAACCTGGTCTGATGAAGACTCAGGATGTGATTCAGAAGAAGAATCAGCAAAGCATATCACTGCTCTAGCTGGATTATGTGAATCTGAAAGTGAATCCAGTGATGAGGAACTTACTTTTGAAGAACTTGAGCAATCATACAGAGAACTGGTTAAAAGGAGCACTGAAATATGCATGGAGAGTATAAAGCAGAAGAAGCAGATTGAGGCACTAAAGGATGAAAAAACAAGTGATCTAGAGATCATTGACACTTTGAAAAGTGAAGTAAGCCTTCTCAACTCCAAGTTGGAGCATATGTCCAAATCTGTTAGAATGCTGAACAATAGCTCAAACACACTAAATGTTATTCTCAACAACAATAAGCATTCAGGGGATAGAACTGGACTGGGATTTAACAAAGTTCATAAGGTTGAGGCTAGCACCAGCAAAACTACTTCAAAGTCAAACAAGATGTCCCAACAGATGCTTCAACATCATGAAAAGAACACAAAGTCAAACATAATGTTCCAACAGATGTCTCAACATCATGAAAAGAACATAATGAATAAGAAGTATCAAAGATGGAGATGTCATCATTGTGGAAGGTTTGGACACATCAAACCTCATTGCTACAAGTTGCATGGATATCCAAATCAGATGTATCAGCAAACCCCTAAGCAGAAGATAGAGGTTACCAAGAAAGTGCTGCATAGACATCAACATCAAAGATATCAGCAACTCCCTAAGCAGAAGACAAAGGTCATCAAGAAAGTATGGATACCTAAAGCTAGTCTTCATGCTGATCAAAGCTACATGCCCAAGAACAAGTTAAACAAACAACCTTGGAGCTCTACAAATGGACATTACACAGGGCAGAGGCATCAAAGGAAACCTCAATACAAATGGTCAAAGAAGGGTGTTGCATATATAGCTCATACATCTCTAAGAGTATCAGCTAAAGAAGACTGGTACTTTGACAGTGGATGTTCAAGGCACATAACTGGATTGAAGAATCTGCTAGTAGACTTAAAGTCATATTTATCCAGATATGTAACCTTTGGATATGGAGCTAAAGGAGAAATCAAGGGAGTTGGGACCTTGGACTGTCCAGATGTACCAAGACTAGATGATGTGCTGCTGGTAAAAGGATTGACTGCTAACTTGATCAGCATAAGTCAATTATGTGATCAAGGTTACAGTGTAAACTTTACCAAAAATGAATGCAAGTGTCTAATAAAGAACAGAAGGTTGTCATGAGAGGAGCCAGATCTAAAGACAACTGTTATATGTGGGAACCTCAAGATTTCAGTCTCACTTCAACTTGCTCTTTAGCCAAAGAAGAAGAAGTGAAACTATGGAACCAAAGACTGGGTCATCTTCATTTCAGAGGTATAAAGAAAATCATATCTATGGAAGCTGTGAGAGGCATTCCTAAACTGAAGATTGATGATGGCAAAATATGTGGTGAATGTCAAATAGGCAAACAAACCAAGATGTCCCATCCAAAGCTCCAACATCTGACAACTTCCAAAGTTTTGGAATTATTGCATATGGATCTTATGGGACCTATGCAGGTTGAGAGCCTTGGTGGTAAGAAGTATGCCTATGTGGTGGTTGATGACTTTTCAAGGTATACATGGATAAATTTTATCAAAGAAAAGTCTGATGTATTTGATGTATTCAAAGATTTGTGCCAAAGAATACAAAGAGAAAAAGCAAGTTGTGTGGTCAGAATAAGAAGTGACCATGGAAAGGAGTTTGAGAATAAAAAATTCTCAGATTTCTATTCTTCAGAAGGAATCAATAATGAATACTCTTCACCTATCACCCCTCAACAGAATGGGATTGTTGAGAGGAAGAACAAAACTATCCAAGAATCAGCAAGAGTTATGATCCATGCTAAAAAGTTACCATTGTACTTCTGGGCTGAAGCTATGAACACAACTTGTTACATTCATAATAGAGTCACTCTAAGGAAAGGAACCTTGTCCACAATCTATGAAGTCTGGAAGGGCAGAAAACCCACAGTTAAGTACTTCCATGTGTTTGGAAGTAATTGTTATATTCTGGCTGATAGGGAGCAAAGAAGAAAAATGGATCCTAAAAGTGATGAAGGGATTTTCCTTGGATACTCTATAAACAGCAGAGCCTATAAAGTATTTAACTCTAGAACCAAGGTTATCATGGAGTCCATAAATGTGATAATTGATGATGCCCCTGCAGATGTTACAGAAGATGTTGGAACATCTGCTGACAATCAGACTGAAGCTGAAGTAAAGAGTGATCATCCTGACTTCACTCAAACTGATGCAAGGACAGAACAATCCAGCAAACCTCCCTCCATCAGAATTCAGAAGGATCATCCCAAAGATTTGATAATTGGGGATCCCAACAGAGGTGTAATCACTAGATCAAGAGAGGTGATTTCAGGTTCTTGTTTTGTCTCAAAAATAGAACCTAAAAACATCAAGGAAGCTCTTACTGATGAGTACTGGATTTGTGCTATGCAAGAAGAATTAGGTCAGTTCACAAGGAATGAAGTGTGGGATCTTGTTCCTAGACCTGATGACATAAATGTGATTGGCACTAAATGGGTGTATAAGAACAAGTCAAATGAGCAAGGAGTTGTTACAAAGAACAAAGCTAGACTTGTAGCTCAAGGATACACACAAATTGAGGGAGTAGACTTTGATGAAACCTTTGCACCAGTAGCAAGGCTTGAATAAATCAGACTACTTTTAGGAATTGCTTGTATCCTGAAGTTCAAGCTATTTCAAATGGATGTGAAAAGTGCCTTTCTAAATGGATACCTTAATGAAGAGGTATATGTAGAACAACCTAAGGGATTTGTTGATCCAAGTTGTCCAAACCATGTGTACAAACTAAGGAAGGCTCTTTATGGACTGAAGCAAGCCCCAAGAGCATGGTATGAAAGGATGACTACTTTTCTTATCAAGCAAGGGTACAGGAAAGGTGGAATAGACAAAACCTTGTTTGTTAAGGATGAAGAAGGAAATGTCATGATTGCTCAAATATATGTAGATGACATTGTCTTTGGTGGGATGTCAGACAAGATGGTTAATCATTTTGTCACTCAAATGGAATCTGAGTTTGAGATGAGCCTAGTAGGAGAATTAACCTACTTTCTTGGACTGCAAATAAAGCAAATGGAGGACTCCATGTTCATTTCCCAAAGCAAGTATGCTAAGAACATTGTCAAGAAATTTGGGATGGACAATGCTACTCATAAAAGAACTCCTGCCTCCACACACTTAAAGCTGACAAAAGATGACAAGGGTGAGAATGTAGACCAAAGCCTATACAGAAGTATGATTGGAAGCTTATTATATCTGACTGCTAGCAGACCAGACATAGTCTTTGCAGTAGGTGTATGTGCAAGATATCAAGATGATCCAAAAGTTAGCCATCTAAACCAGGTCAAGAGAATTCTGAAATATGTCAATGGTACTTGTGACTATGGCATAATGTACTTTCATGGATGCAAACCAATTCTCACTGGCTTCTGTGATGCTGACTGGGCTGGAAGTGCTGATGATAGAAAGAGCACATCAGGAGGATGCTTCTTTCTAGGAAACAATTTGATTTCTTGGTTCAGTAAGAAACAAAATTGTGTATCCTTATCTACTGCTGAAGCTGAATATATTGTAGCTGGAAGCAGTTGTTCACAGTTGGTTTGGATGAAGCAAATGCTCATAGAGTACAATGTCCCACAAGATGTCATGACATTGTACTGTGACAACTTAAGTGCTATTAACATATCAAAGAATCCTATCCAACATAGCAGGACCAAGCATATTGATATCAGACATCATTTCATCAGAGATCTTGTGGAAGAGAAAGTGATCTCATTGGAACATGTAGCTACAAATCTGCAATTGGCTGATATATTTACTAAAGCTTTGGATGCTACCCAATTTGAAAACCTAAGGGGCAAATTGGGAATCTGCTTATGTGAAATATAGCAGTTATGGAGAAGTGCCAACATGTCCTATGACATCGTGTGGCATGATCACCAGATGGCAACACCAGTCTGGTCAAGAACTTTGTGTATTCCACTCCTTAAAATTCTCCAAGTAACGACTCTTATAAAAATACCTGCTTGCTCTCAGCTATTCATCTTCTCATCATCCTCTCAAAACAAATTGCATACTCTAACTGATTTTCAGAGCTCATCAAAATCATTCAAACCTAAAATCTTCATCCACCACTTTCGAAAATGTCTCAACATCAAAACCCTAACCTCTCTGATGAAATCCTCAACCAAGAGGATGTGGTGCATGCAACCCCCATTTCTGTGGTACCTATGGATTCAACTCCCATGGACGAAATCAGAGGAAGTGTTCCTCTTGCTCAAAAGCCTAGAACTCCAACAGTGAGAAGAGCAAAGGAACCTGTATTTAGCAAAGCCAAAGGGATGCCTTCATCCTCAAACACCACTCCCAAAGCCTCTGAATATGTGGATGATTCTATTAAGGAACTTGTGAACAAGATTATGTCTGAGCAAAGAGTTGTGAGTGGTATATCCATTCCCCTAAACACCATGCCAGCTCCACAAGAAGAACAACCAAATCAGGCTGAAGAGGACACTCCTGTCCAACAGGATGTTCCAATAGATGTTGAAACATCTGAGGAACAGCACAAAGCATCCACTAATGATGATGATGAAACATCTGAGGACCAGCACAAGGCCTCCACTTATGATCAAGCCTCTGTTGATCCACCTGCTGAAGAGGAGACTACACAACCTCCTCCTGTTGTAGACATAGAGCATGATTCTGACACAGAGATCATTGCCTCTGTGAACCCTAGCATAGCCAAAAGGCTCAGGACTAGGAAGGAAAAGAAGACTGCAGGACATGCAACTCCTGAGAAGAAGCAGCCTACACCAAAGAAGGACAAAGCTAAAGTTGCTTTTGGTCCTACCAAACAATGGAGCAAGGTGAATACACAAAAGAGGAAAGTTGTCACTCCTCCAGATTCAGATGTTGAAAAGGATGTCCCAACATCCCCACCAAAGAAGAAACCAACACCTTCAAGGTCCTCCTCTGCTGTTCCAGAAGCTCCTCTGGACAACATTTCATTCCATCATGTGTCAAGTGCGAGCAGATGGAAATTTGTCTACCAAAGAAGGGTAGCACTTGAAAGAGAGCTGAGCAGCAATGAACTTGAGTGCACTGAGGTAATTGATCTCATCTCTTCTGTTGGCTTATTCAAAACAGTGTCAAACTTCTCTCCTTGCTATGGGCTGCTAGTCAAGGAATTTATTGTCAACCTTCAAGAGGACTGTGCTGATGGTAAGTCAGCTGACTTCAGAAAGGTGTATGTAAGAGGGAGATGTGTGGAATTCTCTCCTAGGGTTATCAACCATTATCTAGGAAGAGAATCTGATGGACCTAATGAGCTGGGGAAGACTGATAACCAGGTTTGCAAGGTCATCACTGCCAATCAAGTCAAAACTTGGCCAGTCAAGGGCAAACTTTCTGTTAGCTTGCTAACAAGGAAGTATGCAATGCTTCATAGGATTGGCATTGCAAACTGGGTCCCTACCAACCATACTTCTTCAATAGCAACTGGATTGGGCAGATTTATATATGCTGTAGGTACCCAAACAAAGCTGGACTTTGGGTCTTACATTTTTTATTAGACATTGAAACATGCTGGGACATCTGCAACAAAGCTGCCTATTGCCTTCCCTTCTTTGCTGTGTGGAATAATCCTTAGTCAGTATCCAGGTATCCTCACTGAGAAGGATTCAATCTGCAAAAGAGAGAGTCCTCTGGCCTTCCACTACAAGCTGTTCTTAAGTCATCATGCAGCTGATGTTGAAGCTCCCTCTGGGACATCTGCTGGACCTTCAAAGGCAAAGTATCCAATATCCAAAGTTGCCTTGATTGCTGAGCTGAAGAACACATGCAAAGAACTGGATGCCAGGAAGCAGAAGCTTGAGGAGATTATCCAAAGGCTGGAAATTGAAGAGAGTGCTCAGAAGGCTGCTGCTTCTGATGAGGAAACTGAAGAAGAGGAAGACACTGAATATGAAGATTCTGAGTGAAAAATGTATGTGAGGGATATGTAATGTCTGCTTCAGCATTGTATTTTGAATTAGTAATTTTGTAATTCTCTCTGTCAATGTAAAATTTGGCCCCAATTTATGTCTAACAAGGGGGAGAAGAGAACTCAACAACAACAATGTATGTTGCAGCTTACTGATTAATGAAAAATGACTTCTGTTTGCTTCTGAACTAAAGCTGTGTTTTTAATGAATAATTTATGTTGAAACAAGTCAGAACTCATATAGGTTTGAGGGGGAGTAAACTCACACATGACTCAACAGAAAAGAACTGATGTACTCTGATAAAAGAAACTCTGCTGCACTCTGATAAACCAGAAGATTATGTTAGCCAAAAATTAGCCAAAGGGGGAGTTTGTAGATGTTTAGAATTGGCAGAATTTTTGACCAACAAGAAGTGTTGAACTTAGTTCAGGATGTCACATCAGATGTTGTGACATTATCAAACAGAGTATAAGTAAATGAACTTAATTCATGATGTCACACCAGATGTTGTGACATTGTATCAGTTAATGAAGTAATTTCAGTTTACAGGATGTCACACCAGATGTTGTGACATTGTATCAGTTAATGAAGTAAGTTCAGTTTTCATGATGTCACACCAGATGTTGTGACATCTCAAACCTGCTACCATAATTAATTAATGCTTAATAGAACTGAGTAAATTCAGGGAATTTATCTTGAATTAATTATGAATGGATAAAACAGAAGAAGGCGCATCTGTAGGGAGATTAGTTATATGATCTCAGTACAAACAGAAGAACTGACTCACCTAGAATCAAGGAAGTAACAAACCCTAATTCAAGGTGTTAGCAACATGCGTATCAGGATTGGATAACCTACAGAAAGACCAAAATCCAAGCATCTATTTAAGCAACAAAAACTCTCAGAATAGAGGACGAAATTAAGAAGACTAAATAGGGTGTTTGTGTTTTAATAGCAGGCTGTATATGTGTACCACTTTATGAGCTTTTAAGCAAAAGTGTATTTGTGTCTTGATTGAAACTGTGAAGTAAGATCAAGCTGTTTTGTTTGAAGTATGACTTCAATTTTATTAAACTTGTAAACATATCACTGTGTGATTTAGGGGGAGTGAGTTGGTACTCATATCTAAGTTGTGTCTTAGGTAGAAATTGCCTTGGGTAGATATTAAGTGATAGATTAAACTGTGTGGTTTAAGTCTAGAATTAATATTACTTATATTGGATTTCCTTCCTGGCTTGGTAGCCCCCAGATGTAAGTGTGGTTATACACTGAACTGGGTTAACAATTTCCTGTGTTGTTTAATTTTCCAGCACTTTAAGTTTTGTTCAAGTCTTCAAGTGTTTAAACATCTCATTCGACATCACGTACCTGATCACAGAATTTCAATCATCATAACAATTATAAAGTAAGGCGCACACAAAATTAGTTCGGCATGTAATCTCATCACTTAAATCACGATACATTCTTTGGATAATTACATCATATACTTCATATCATTATACTAAATTATTGAACGTTGCAACATCTATCCAACGCATCAAATGACATGTAAAACCGACTCGCGTTTTGAAAGTTAAAGTCATATATATCACATAATTTATACACATCACTGTCAACATTATACTTAGCAGACATAAGTATTCCTTCTCAGCAAATCAAAGTTTTCTTAGTAAGGTTTCACACTATAACTGTCACAAACATTGTCACATGGACTTACCAATTCCCCATCCAAATACTAATATAGTTACTGATTATTTTTCCTATTATTTTCTCTACTATAATAAGCTATTGCGGTGATCTCTAAACACATTGTTTAATACCTAATACTAGATACAGAACTGAGTTTGTATTTATCAGAAAAATACATAACTAAAACATAGTGGGTGTGGCACTCGCCACCCCCAGATAACACATTATAAGTGCCTTGTGGCACTGGCCACATTATATGCCACTCATCACATCTCCTAAATGCATTGGTGGCGCAAGCCACTTCTTTATGTGGCACCAACCATTTAAATGTGGTGTAAGCCACTTCCTATAGGTGGCGCAAGCCACCTCCATATGTGGCGCAAGCCACTTCCAAATGTGGAACTCACCACCTTTATTAAAAAAACAGGGTTGCACTCGCCATCCTCCCAATACAAGGATTTCCACTCCCGACCCTTGCATGATATATAATTCCAGTTCAGTTCTTTCAATATTTCTAATACTATTCAGTACGATTCCTATCAACCCCAAATATTTATACGACTTCACCGTTCAATTTCCATTCAGCCCGACAGATATTCAACGATTCAACATTCTAATTTCTCATCAGCTTCAACAAACGCTCATCAATTAAAATTGCAGCCATCTAACATTATCTATTGATCATCTCTAATAACAACAATTACACACCAACAGATTTAGTAAAATATCAACTTCTTATAAAACACAGAATTCATCATATTCATCATCGATTCCCATAAACTCTCAAACCCCAAATCAATCACATACCATCTAAACCCTATATCAAATATAATGAAAAGTAATACACCTCATACCTTAGATGTCAAACCTTGAATTCCCTTTCCTTGAGACCTTCAAGAAACCTCTGATCCCTAGTTTTTCTGCCTCCATTTCTAAAAGCATTTCTCACAAAATACGATCGATAAATTAATTCTCTCCCACAATCCAATTTTATGTTTTCCTTTATTACCCCTTGGGCCTCAATATGTTATTCTGTTTTTATCCTCACTAAGTCCATCCATATTTACCACTTTATCCTTAATGTTCCTTTTCTTATTTTAAATAATAATAATAATCCAAACAATATTATTTTACTACCATTATTATTAAAATAATTCCTAATAATCACTTAATTCATCAAATCACGCAATCCTTATCATAAAAAAACATCTTGCACCATAATATCTCGAATATTTATTATAGACCAATTAAAAAATTATTCTAATTATTTTTGGGGTGTTACAACTCCCCCCCCCCACTTAAGGAATTTTTGTCCTCGAAAATTACCTGATGTAACCAACTCTAGATACGACTCGCATCCTTCTCTTTGACTCCCACATCGCATTGACAAATATTAGAACATCTCTAATCTAAATTACACATTGTAAACCTAAAAAATCCAACAAGATACACTACTACTGAATTATGATCACACAATTCACTTCACTCCTTGTCTCGTCACCTTAGGATTTTATTTGTTCTTGAACCGGAACACAATGAGATTATTACCACCACTATTGGAAACACTTATCCAATTTATTTTCATGGTAAATAGTTATTTGCACTCGTATTCTTGCCGTTAGAAACGAGGCAGAAACACAGTTTAAGAATGTAGAGTTCCACGACATCAACATCCGCTTATTTTCTTTTCACGCGATAACATCGTCATAACAACATCAACATAACCATACTACTGACGAAATTGTCATCCAACAACAGTAACACGAGTAGTATACAAACCTCGCACCCATCACTTCCATTCGGGAGTGCCCAATGATCTGCATCGTTCTCGTATGCTAATAATGCTTAACCTCTGACTCCAAAAAGTCATACACACATAATGATCTGTACCACATCACACTTCAGTTGCACATTCTGATTCTTCCACCTTTAAGTCATTATCCTCACTATTATTTCCATTATCTATAAGCCTCACAAGTCTCACATCTAGCCTTAGAACCTCTTTAATATTCACCCAAAAATCCTTGTTCATTTTCACTCTCTTTAGTATTTTACTCTGCGGCGTTAGCTCGCATACCAACTCAAAATTATAAACAACTCAATAGATCTCAACTCTTTCATAGTCACTTCCCATTAGGTTCACATGAAATAGTGAATTATTATTCCCTCGATAGAATGCCAATTTACTGCACACACTATCAAACTGGAAAGACAAGTTGAAATTTTGGTATCACAGACTCAGATGCTAATACAATGTTGAGACACATGATCTGTTGCTGATAAACATGGCAGGGTACAAACAATAATATTAAAAATTTGGATATACCAGATATTAGCAATCCTACAACATGTTTAAACATCTGGTTTAACATCCAGCAAGAATACTGCATAAAATATAAAACAGAAAAGCTGTAAAGAACACATCCAAATTTTTAACCCAGTGTAAACACCCCAAATTTGCCCTCACCAATTCACACCATGGCTTGTGATCATTTCATATGCATAAACTCAATCATAGCATCTCATACCACATTTTTGATTCACTGCATAGATTCAAAGTCATCTGCATCTAGGGTTTGTGATCTGAGCAATCCAAGAGCTTCTTGAGCCACTCCAAAGGCCATCAATCACTTCAAATGGATACATGTGTGATCAAGCATCATATTATATCCTCTCAAAGTCAAAGATGCCAAAAAATCACAAGAACTGGGATTGGTGTGAAAGCAGAGCCAGGCTTGACTGCACAGTTGACCTAAAATTAGGGTTTTGGTTTCAGAGGCCATAACTCCAAATTTTTTGGTCATTCTTGTTTCTATTGGTCTCTATATGGTATAGGGAGTATGCATATCAATTTTCATGAAGAAATTCCTTGGGGAAGTCATCTGATCAAGAGTTGACTTTTCAGACAAGTCAGTGCAAAATCAGGGCATCTGAGGCCCCCAATGGCCCAACCAAAGGTTGATCTTCATCATTTTGAGTGTATATGATCTTTATTTGATCATAGAAGAAGTTTGAAGTTCACAAAATTGAAGAATTTGAAGTTTTTGCAAAGTTGACTTTTTGGGCAAGTTTGACTTTTAATGAAAATGTCATTTTATGCAACTTTTTCAACCCTTACTTTTTGATTCAAGAAAGCTTCAAATGGAAAAACTTTGGTCATGAAAGTTGTAGAATAGATCTTTCCCTTTTCAAAAAGTACACGAACATGACCTAATTCATTTTGGATCAAAAGTTATGGATTGTCAAAGTTGGCAAAAATCACTAAATTTCAAGTTATGCACCAAATGGAAAAACTTGCAAATTCTTGTACCAAGGCAATTTGTGACTTCTAATTGATGTCAAACCTTTACACAAACATCACACAACATCCAAATATCAGAATTGGCCCAAGAAACTTGACATTTTGATGCATTGAAATTCATAAAATCTCAAAGGAACCAAAGGCAAACCAAGTTGCAAAAGCTCATGATCACTTCTCATCCACTTGCTAGCTACTTTGCTGATCAACCCTAGCCTTTCCCCTCACCATGCTGCGCAGCCCACAGCCCTTGTACTTGGCTAGAACAAGACCCATGCTTCTCTTACACAAAAGTTGACAATTTGCAAAAGCAACCATACCTATCACAAAAGGACATGTCACATCTTCTGACCAATAGGATTAGTTTATACAAATCAAATGCAAGCTAAACATCACAATAGACAAGCCTGAAACAAGCAAGAGCTCAGCATTCCCATTTTGACTCCATAGAGCAAAAGCATTCGAAACACTCTCCTCAGGCCACAAACTCATAAACAAACTTCACAAACTTTCTCATCATGCTTCACTGAACACAAAGCACCCTTCAAACCAGCCTGAAACTCAAAGAACCAGAAATACGATTCTCACCTGAGCTTGAACAGAACTTCTGTAAACTCTCAAACCAACCCACATAAATTTGTTCTAAGCCTTTCAGAAGCATAAGGGAGGTCATAGGAGTGGATTGCACAAAGAGAAAGGGCCAGAAAGTTGCAGATTGAAAAGCTTCAAACTCAGGTAGCTTCATGAACTTTTTTTCCAGAAATGGATTTTTAAGTTCTTAATAGCTTCTTCATGCTCCCCTGATCATGAATATATGTTTGTTTTCGAAAATGAGTGAAAAATGAGCATGTATGCAGTCTCTGAAACTTTTTGCCCTAGAAATTGTTTGCTTCGATTCTCCTTGTTTTTGAATGATAAATGTTGTTTGAATGGGGGTTTTGGTTCGTTTTAGGGTGGGGATGATTTCTGGATAGTTAGTTTTCATTTCCATTGCGTGTAGAGTGAGTTGGTGGTTTTGGTTGATCGGAGAAGACGACCGGAACAGTGTTCCGGTCGCCTGAAAGTCATTAGGGCTGGGATTAGGGTTTAATCATTAATTAGCCAGGTTTGAATATCAGCCATTGGATATGGCGCCAGGTCAATGCGCGCGTGTTTGAGTTTGAATCTGGGCCTTCAGATTGGCATACTTTTCCTTTTTCAGTTTTATTCCATTTTATTTTTATTTGTTTCATATTTAATTTCTCCATTTATTTAAAAATAGTAAAACTTATTAAAAAATTCTGAAATTTTTTATACAAACTTTTATTTAATTTCAGAAACCAAAAATATTTTTATTTTTATTTTTTGCATTTAAAAAATATTTTTAAATATTTAAAAGTTTATTTTTAATTAATTAATGAGAATTAATTAATTAAAAATACTTTTAGGTATTTAAAAATCACCCAAAAAATCATGAAACATTTAAAAACATTTAGAAACATTGTCCAACCCTCAAACCAAATTTCTTTTTTGATCTTGATGCATTTTGAGAATTTTTCATGGAATTAAAATCATTTTAATGCATTATTTTGATCCAAACTTCTAAAAATCATTTCTGCCTAACCATTGAGAGTTGGACCTTGGTTCTTTTTGCATTGCATTGTGTTTAGCATGTAGTATGTAAGATTAAATGGGCATGATTTGATCTTTCATTTTCCATTTGTTTGGCATTTTTCTTGTTAAGGAACCCTAAAACCCTAGAAAACTTAGAAAAATCATAACTTGAATTAGGTTAAGAGTTGGAACCTCTCCTTTGGGCAGTGAGTTAGTATAGGATTAGGGATCCTTTGAGTGCATTTTCAATTTTTTATGTTGATGTTTGCTTCTGATTTTGGTTTTTGTTTGATGCTTTGATCATAAACCCTAATTTGGGTTTCCATATGCATCCATCTTGCATTTGCATTCATATCTTGACTTGCCATAGCATTTTGTGCATCCATTTGATTCACTTAACATCTTAAGACATATTGAAAGCATGTTTGATCATTGCATCTTGCATTTACCAAGTTGTATGCCATGTGCACTTCATAACATTTCATGTATGATTATGGTTCTTAACTTGTTTCATTTGCATCCATAAACTTGTATGATCATCTCCATGCTTTGTTTTGTGTTTGCAGCATCTCATAACATCATTATCATCTCATATTTGCTTCTGGTTTTGGTTTACATCATGCCATTTCATTTCATTTTGCATTGTATTTCATTTCTTTCACTAACTTTTCAGGTGGTAAGCAACTTTGAGAAGTGAATTTGCCTTCACTTCTCATAACTTCTTTTCATCCCTCTTATGCATCCATGCTGCATTTTGTTATGTGTTTGAGTTTGAGCTTGCCCATCTTTCTTCTCCTTACTTTCTTTCCTCAACTGACTTGTCTTCTTAAATGAAGCAAGTTGCTTTGTTTCTCCTGATCCTTTCATCTGCTTCCCGGTGGTTCCTCTGAAGATCTTTCTTGTTAAACCTCACAAACCTTAGGAACAACCAAGCATGACAATGATTAGGGTTTTGATTAGTCTCCCCACTTAGTTTTACCTTTGTGTCTCTTTTGAGTCTTCTCTTCTCACCTCATAATCAAGGACTAAACCCTAAAGGTTTTAAGGCTTTGTGATTAAGCTTATGCCTGCATCCTTCTATTAGGATGGAGTGTATAACTTTAATCCTAAGTGTTAAACCCTTAATGTGTTTAACTCTCTTAATCAATTCACTTAATAATCATCAAAACATTACACTTGTAACTTGGGCCTTGCATTAGGGTTCTAATTCTTCCTTAATTGGTTAAGAAGGACTAACCCTAGTGTTAATGGACAAGTCCCCCTCAAGTTGTCTTACAAACCCTAAAAATCACTTCTTCATCATATCATTAAGTAAAATCCACTTAATCAAAGGCTTGTTTTGTCATGAGTTTAATCCCTAATCATGGATTAAGTTGAGGAGCTTTCCTCAGCTTAAACACTCTCATCTATTATCCTTCTATTAGGATGGTATAATGAGTCTGTTTAATCCCTGATTATGGCTTAATTTCATTATTTAACACTAAACAAAAACACCAAAAACATCTAAATAATCACAAGTAGGTTAATGATCCTAATCCTACATCAAAGGTGATTAAGTGTGAGAAGCTGACTTCACACTTAAGGTACTCTCATTACCCCTAATCAGAGGGAAGATGTGATGAGTTTACTAACCCATTGGTTTAGGCTTAAGCTCATTAACTTATGACAAATTTCCAAAAGCAATAAAAGAATGAAAACACAAAAACAAACAATAATCGTCTCCTCCGGGATTCTTTTCTCATCATCTTCATCCACAAACGAGAACTTGCTTCTTCCGTCTAATGCAAGACAGTTTGCACCTGAGCCAGACAGGTCATACACTTGAGCATAGACAAGTAAGCAGTTCACAAGTCAATTCATCTTTCAGTCTCTTTGGGTCGAACTACGGTGTTCTGACTTCCTCATTGCACGAGAGGATACGTAGGCATAACTTAACAGTTATCGAACAAAAGTCTCTGTATATTCCCCTCCTCCCAGCCTTATTCTTTAAGCCTCATGATCTTGAGCATTTTCATTCTTGTTCACACACTGACACTTCATTTATACACTTTACACTTCCTTTACACTGACACCTGTACATTTTCTTCCAGCCTCTTTTGTACACAAATTGCACTGACACTACCCCTTTAAAACACAAATCTTTTAAGAGTGGATCCCGTCGAGTACGACGGAAAATCTGGGTGCTAATACCTTCCCAGGTTGTAACCAACCCCCTTTCTCAGTCTCTCTGGTTCGCAACCGTCTTATCCATATCTTTCTAGGTCTATGCAGCATTACCTTTCCTTCGGGATAAAAATGCCTAGCTGGCGACTCTTTTCACTCCCTGTGAGTTCACTCCTGTGTGTTCTCGCACCTCCTTTCGCCGACCGTTCGCGTCTGTACCTTTATCTGGGCCATTTCCCATTTATCGGGAGCGACAGCTTGGCGACTCTGCTGGGGACCCTTATACTGTAACCAGGGCTTCTGGTTCTTTTTGTGGGTTCCTCCTAGCGCTTGATTGATTTATGTTTACTGGGTTGTTATGTGTTGTTTGTGCTTGTACTTATATTTATTTTTACTTTATGTACAGTTTGTTTACTGCTTTCTTTACCGCTTTACATATATTATACTGTCATACTGTCTGGATGGATCTGTTTTGTTGCTTTGGTGGGTGGGTGTTTCATTGAGATTTAAGGTCCTATACCTGGGACCTGAGTGACACCTAGGCTAGAGTGGTTCATGTTCTTTCCCATTCCATTTCGGTCTGGTGCGGGAATATGAAACACGGTTCAGATATGGGTTTCTTCTTGAGAACTCTGTGCTACAGATTTCCTGTAGTGCTAGGGCTATCTGGGAAGCCTGCTAAGTCTGGATGACCTTTAGTATTGACCTTCAGAAACTGAGGTGAATTAGAGGAGGATCTTTTATGGTTATTGTAAACACTGTACCTCCGGGTTAGAAGTGTTTACACTTCTCATAACTGATCCAAGTCTGAGGATCCTTGTTTTAGAACATCACCTGTGAGGGGGTTGGGCTGTTTACAGGTTTGCAGGTACCCTTGACCTCAGAATACCCTGTTACTTTGTTTTGATTAAGAGTACTCCAATTTGGAACAGTTCTTGTGATTTTTAACCCTGGACATGTGACTCTTTATTTGAGTCCCCCACCTTGGTTACTGGACTTATGAACCTCCATCTGGATTTCTTGGGTATACATGGACCTATATCAGAGCAATTAATCAGATCCAGCTCAGTCACAAACCCTTGCATATCATTTGCATACATCCTCATTGCATCATTTTAACATGTGTTTATTTGTTTTTCAGGGTATCCATCCTATCATTTTGGCTTGGTTTTGACCCCTTCTTCAGCATAGACCTATCTTCATCAGCACTTACTTCAGCCATCAGCTACTTGCTTCAGTCACTTGCATCCTCAGTCTCAGCCTGTCAGTGGCCCACCTTCAGTGTTATTCTCAGTCATCATCATCAGCACCTATTCTTCAGCAACATGGCACCTAAGAAGAGTAACATCTCCTATCACTTCTTTGAGCCTGAGCTAGCTAGCATTAGGAGGATTCAGACCCTGATTACTCCAGACCATATACCATTTTTTAGAGAACATTATGGAGGAATCCTTGATGTGGTATTGGATTTGGACCCTTCACAAAGGAGCTTGATTCATACTTGCTTGCAGTTCTATGATCCCCCTCTGAGGTGCTTCACCTTCCAGGACCTTCAGTTGGGACCATTGTTAGAGGAGTATTCATCATTGGTTGGTGTACCTATCAGGGGTGGGATCCCCTTCAACCCTGAGATGGTGTTTCCTAGTAATGAAGAAATAGCAAAAGCTTTGTATCTGGAACCAGTTCTGATTGGGCAGAATATGACTACCAAAGCAGGAATCCCTGGTCTGCATCTAGATTTCTTGACCTCTCAGGCTACTCTGAAGGCTTCTTTGGGGGAGTGGAAAGCAGTCTGTGCTTTACTGGCCCTTAGCATATATGGGATCATACTCTTTGCAGATGAGCCTAAGTTCATTAGCAAGAATGCAATCCATCTTTTCATCCTGAGGAACCCAGTACCCACCTTACTGGGAGATCTTTACTACTCAGTACACCAAAGGAATGAAAAGCAAAGGGGAAGATTAGTGAGATGTTGTGCTCCTTTGTTCCATACATGGCTGCTCAAACATTTTCCAAAGACTGATGCATTCTTGAACCCTCACCAGGAGAAGAACTGGGCTAGGAGGCTTGTAGCTCTAACCTCAGATGATATCAGGTGGTGCACTTAGAGCACTAAGGGCAGAGACATTGTTACTAGTTGTGGGCAATTTCCCAATGTGCCTCTAATAGGGGTGAAGGGTTGCATCAACTACAACCCTTTACTTTTCAAAAGACAACTGGGCTATGCATTAGTCCATCCTCCTAGAGCACAGGATCTAGCTGAGACCCTTTATTGTGAGATCAAGCCTAATCTGGCCATTGTCAGGCAAGCATACTGGGATTGGGACAATGTCCAGACTAAGGGGGTAACCATTCTTGGAAGATGCAACAATGTGGCCTCAGCTCAGTACTATGAGTGGTCTCATGCCAGGGCTCAAATTTCTGGAATGCCCTTTACCCTTGAAGATGTACCTGGACCTTCCACAGCACCACCTCCAGCAACTGTCAGCCTGGAAGAGTTTGAAAAGCTCAAGGAGAGGAATGAGAAGTTGTCTGAAGCCTTGAAGAGAACCCTCTGGGAGAGGAGTGATGGTCGGCTGGACATTGAACGATTGGAAAAGCTAAAGGTAGAGCATCTGGCCAAAATTGAGAAGTCAGAGGATTACATTAAGAAGTCTAGGGCTGGAGAACAGATCTTGAAGAATGCCTGCAAAGAGGCACAGTTCCAGAGAGCTAGGACTGATCTTTATCTAAAGGAGAGTCAGGCTAGGTGGGTCAGGATCACCGAAGCCCGTACTCAGGAAGAAAAAAGGACTCAGGATAAGATTGAACAACTGGAAGCTAGTGCAAAAGAGCAACAAGAAGCCCTGGCAGCAGCCCAGAGGCAGATCTCAGAGTTGAAGATTAGAGCTGGTGTAAAGAGGTCCAAGGACCAGAGTCAACACAAGAAGCTAGCTGCAGCTATAGCCACCAGGAATCTTCTCATCAGGAATCTCACAGAGCACCCAGCTGACCCTGTGACTGAAGCACTTCTAAAGGAAGTTCAGGAGGATGAGTTTAGTCTTAGTGTCTAACTCTTTGCTTGTTGTTGCTTTCTTTTCATTGTACTTTTCTTTTTCTTTATGTTGTATTTTTGACCCCTCGGAGGGCATGTACTGTAAAAAGAAACAAACTATGTATCATTTACTTTTTGTAATATATGTGTTGGTTTGTTTTATCTGATTTCTTCAAGCAACATCACAAGCATCATCACAAACAAATAGTTCCCGCCTTAGTTAGGCGAACTACGTCGACTCTGATTCTCATATTCCCGATGAGGTACGTAGGCAGCGGGGTAGGGCCAGTTCGAGCACATTCTTTATTTTCCCTACATTTTTCCCGTTCTTTCTTTTCATTCCCTTTTCCAGTTCCCCGTTCTTTCTTTTCATTCTCTTTTCCAGTTCCTTTCTCATTTCCATTCTCATTCCAGTTAGAAGTTCTCATTCAACAGCATTCTTATTTCTCACCCTTTGAAGCAAGCAAACAAGCGTGGATCCCGTCAGGTACGACGGACGATCTGGGGTGCTAATACCTTCCCAGGTCGTAACCGACTCCCGAACCCAGATCTTTGGTTCGCAAGACCTTGTCCTTTCCTTCTTTCTTAGGTTTGTGCAACATTACTTTTCCCATTCCTTCGGGATAAAAATGTCTGGCTGGCGACTCTACCTCTTCCGCGCCACTTTCGCGTTTGTACTAGGATGAAAATCCCGGGAGCGACACATATCAGTTTGAATAAAGTGTTTTAATAAAACCATTAACAATTACTTATGTTTTCTTTTCATTTATTTTCAATTCTTTATTATTTTTTATCATGATTCATCTAATTCT
Organism: Lathyrus aphaca; assembly: GCA_963966055.1. Classification (NCBI taxonomy): domain Eukaryota; kingdom Viridiplantae; phylum Streptophyta; class Magnoliopsida; order Fabales; family Fabaceae; genus Lathyrus; species Lathyrus aphaca. The sequence continues at coordinate 734,153,022 of OZ014519.1, read as the reverse complement.
TATTTATGTTTTTTTTTAATTCTTTATGCATAAATAAGATAAATTAATTTGTAAAGATAGATTAGTATATGTAAGGACCGAGTTAACAAAATTTCATAGTGGGGATACTGTTACATATAAATTTCTGATTATTTAAAAAAAAAATTAACCAATAAAATATAATAACTGTTTGAAATAATTTATTACTTAAAATACTATGTTTTATATTTAATAATAATCAATATATATTCAAAGTTTTGGTGTAAAATGTACATGTATAATTTTAAAATTTTAACATGAAAAATAAAATCAAATTGAAAAATCTAGAAAAAAAAGGATATGTGATAATAATGATGTGATTTTTTTAAATAAATAAATAAAGAAAAAGAAAGAGGTTATAAATATATATGATTATAGTAATTACATATAGTTGTATACATGATGATTTACGCTATGATTTTGTATTGTTATGCATATATTCCATTAGAAACAGGTTGTTGTACTACATTGAAACATTTTGTATATGAATTATTAAGTATATATTTTACATTTTTTTAATATATATATATATATATATATATATATATATATATATATATATATATATATATATATATATATAAAAAAAAAACATTTTTTAAGATTTTTTTTAAATAATTTTTTTAGCAATGAAATTAGTAGAATATCCTAGGAGAATTTCTTTAAATATTCATTTTCAATTTTATTTCACGAATATTTAATTATTTATTATAAATTAATTAATTAAAAAAACTGCCACTAATGAAACGTTGAAATTAACAACGCCGCTAATTTCATTTCTTAAATAACTTTTTATTTAAAATAAATCTTAAAAAATGTTTATATATATATATATATATATATATATATATATATATATATATATATATATATATATATATATATATATATATATATATATATATATATATATATATATATATATATATATTATAAAAATGTAAAATATATATACTTAATAATTCATATACTTAATTAAAAATTTTATTTAAGAAAAATCTTAAGAAATGTTATACATATATATATATATATATATATATATATATATATATATATATATATATATATATATATATATATATATATATATATATATATATATATATATATATATATAATGTAAAATATATATACTTAATAATTCATATGCAACCTGTTTCGATGTAGTACAACAACATGTTTCTAATTGAATATAGGCATAACAATACAAAATTATAGTGTAAATCATCATCATGTATACCACTATATATTATTACAAAAATCATATATATTTTCAACCCCTTTCTTTGTCTTTATTTATTTACTTTTTTTAAAAAAATCACACCATTAAAATCACATATACTTTTTTTTTTTTTTTGATTTTTTCTAGATTTTTCAATTTTATTTTATTTTCTAGTTAAATTTATAAAATTATACATGTACATTTTACACCTAAATTTTGGATATATATTGATTATTATTAAATATAAAACATAGTATTTTAAGTAAAAAATGATTTCATACAGTTATTTGGTTTTATTAGTTAATTATTTAAAAAAAAATCAGAAATTTATATTTAATATGTCCATACTATTAATATTTGTTAACTCGAACCGTGCATATAGTAATCTATCTTTTCAAATTAACTTATGTTATTTATGCATAAAGAATATAAAAAATAAACATAAATAAGAATCAAATGAATCATGATAAAAATATAAACATGTGTATTTGCAAGATGATAATCATGTGTAATGTTTCTCCTTTTTTGATGTAGTTAGGTATGTTGATGATCTATATAAACATGTGTATTTGCAAGATGATAATTGCATATGTTTTCTTCTTTCTTCTCACACTATGAATCAAAATCAAAAATTCATGTTTCTCTTCTCACACTATGAATCAAAATCAAAAATTCATGTTTCTCTATATTATATTTCTTTTTAGTTTGAAACCCCCGTATATGGTTACTAAATTCCCTCCCCTAGAAATCCCGTATGTGATTACTAAAACCCCCTCCCCTCTAAAACCCCGTTACGATGACTAAAATCTCATACCCCTCTGAAACCCCTTTTGTTACCCCTTTTGTTACCGTTACTAAAACCTCCTCCCCTCTGAACCCCCTATTTTATGGTTACTAACCTCTTTTGTTAATTTAATATGATTTAAATATATTAAATATAATTTGATATATTAATATAATTTAAATTATATTTTAAATTCATATATTTTAAAATATATATATATAAATATAATTTTTTATATATTAAATATAATTTAAATATTTGTATTGAAAACATATATATTTAAATATATTATTTGAGTAATTTTAAATATAGTTTAAAATAAATTAAATTATAATTTATATATAATTTAAATATGTTAAATATAATTTAATGTATTAATATATTTTAAAATAAATTTTAAATTAATATATTTTAAATTATATATTAATATTATTTATATATATTAAATATAATTTAAATAAATTAAAATGTTTGTGTTTAAAACATAAATTTTTAAATATGTTATTTGAATAATTTTTAATATAATTTAAAATAAATTAAAATATAAATTGTTATATTAAATATAATTGGATATATTAATATAATTTAAAATATGTTTTAAATTAATAAATTTTAGTAACCGTAACAAAAGAGGTTTTAGAGTGGGAGGAGGTTTTAGTGACCGTAACAAAAAGGGTTTCAGAGGGTGAGGGGGTTTTAGTAACCGTAAAAAACAGTGAAACTATAAAGAAGCATAGTAAAGATCTCACATAAAGTAAGATGATGAAAAATCATATGTAAAGTTTCTTCTATTTTGATGTAGTTAGATATATTGATGCCCTATATAAAGCTAACCATATATAATGTTTCTCCTATTTTGATGTAGTTAGATATATTAATGAGCTATATAAAGTTGTGTAATTACAAGATGATAATCACATTGTTTTCTTCTTTCTTCTTACACTAAGAATTAAAATCAAACATTCATGTTTCTGTTTACTATGTTTCTTTATAGTTTCACTAGTGAGGCTGAAACCTCATATATCGATATTAAAATCCTCTCCCTCTCTGAAATCCCGTACGTGGTTACTAAAAACCCCTCGCCCTCTAAAACTCTTTTTGTTACTGTCACTAAAACATCCCCTCTAAAACCATTTTGTTACGGTTACTAAAATATATTAATTTAAATTATATTTTAAATTATATTAATATTTCAAATTATATTTAATATATCGATTTATATTTAAAATTATTTTAAATTATATTTAAAATTATTCAAATAACATATTTAAAACTATATGTGTAGATGTTAAGAATTGGCAGAATTTTTGACAAACAAGAAGTTATGAACTTAGTTCAGGATGTCACACCAGATGTTGTGACATTAACAAACAGTAAAAGTTAAAGAACTTAGTTCAAGACATCAGGATGTCACACCAGATGTTGTGACATCGTAAACCTACTATCTGACTTAAATGATGCGTAACATGAGTGAGTAAATTCAGGAGAAAGTATATGGAATTAATTGTGAAAAGATAAGCTCTCCAAGGCGCATATTTAGGAAGCTTAGTTATCTGGTTCCAGTGTAACAAAGTAACTAACTCACCTTGATTCAAGGAGATAACAAACTAACTAACCCTAATTCAAGGTGATGACTGTGGGATTTATCAAAGTCTGGATAATTTGCTAAAAGCCCACAAACCAAGCATCTATTTAAGGAACTGAAACACTCAAGAAAAATCACGAATTTAAGAAGACTGTAAAGGTGTTTTGTAAAGCTGGTTGTTTTTAAGCAGGTTTTAATTGTTTGTCAGTTTATGAGCTTTTAAGCAAAAAGTGAATTGTGTCTTGATTGAAACTTTTAAGTAAGATCAAGCTGTTGTGTTTGAAGTGTGACTTCAATTTTATTAATCATTGTAAAAGATCACTGTGTGATTGAGGGGGAGTGAGTAGGTACTCATATCTAAGTGTAGTCTTAGGTAGAAATTGCCTTGGGTAGATATTAAGTGAAGGATTAAACTGGTTGGTTTAACTCCATAATTAATATTACTTATATTGGATTTCCTTCCTGGCTTGGTAGCCCCCATATGTAAGTGTGGAGATACACTGAACTGGGTTAACAATTTCCTGTGTTATTTAATTTACCAGCTCATTAAGTTTTGTTTAAGATTTCAAGTGTTTAAACATCTGGTTCGACATCACGTACCTGATCCCAGAATTTCAATTGGCATCAGAGCTGGCACCCTGCCTGTATAACTGGGTGAGATCTAGGGACTACAAATTTTGGGAACATGGACAGAGATGTAGGATCTGTGAATCGACCACCTATCTTGGATGGATCCAACTATGATTACTGGAAGCCAAGAATGGTAGCATTCTTGAAATCTCTTGATAGCATGGCTTGGAAAGCAGTTAACAAAGGATGGGAGCACCCTGTCCAAGACAATAAGGATGGGGCAAAAGTGATGAAGCCTGAAGAAGAGTGGAGCAAGGAGGAAGAAGATTCAGCACTTGGAAATTCCAAAGCCTTAAATGCCTTATTCAATGGCATTGACAGGAACATATTTAGGCTTGTGCATCACTGTGAGCTGGCCAAGGATGTTTGGGACACTCTCAAAACTACTCATGAAGGAACATCAAAGGTGAAGATGTCAAGACTTCAACTTCTCACCACCAAGTTTGAAAACTTGAGGATGAAGGAAGATGAGACCATTCATGAGTTTTACATGAACATCCTGGAAATTGCTAATACTTCTGGTGCCTTGGGAGAGAAGATGAGTGATGAAAAGTTGGTAAGGAAGATTCTCAGATCACTGCCAAAGAGATTTGAAATGAAGGTTACTGCCATAGAAGAAGCTCAGGACATCTGCACAATGAAGGTTGAGGAGCTCATTGATTCCCTTTAAACCTTTGAGATGGGAATGAATGATACAATTATGAAGAAAAACAAAAGCAAAGCCCTGGTCTCAAACATTGATAAAGAAGAAGAAAGTCATGAAGCAGGCTTTGAGGACAACTTATTAGAATCAATTGCTATGCTTGGAAGACAATTCAACAAAATTCTCAAAAGAATGGAAAACAGGCCCAGACCAAGTGGAAGAAACTCAACCTCTGAGAATAAAAGACCTTATGACTCTAATAGAAGGTCAAACTATGATGAGAAGACTAACCAAGGAAAAGGGATCCAATGTCATGGATGTGAAGGGTATGGACACATCAGAAGTGAATGCCCAACCTATCTAAAGAAGCAAAAGAAAGGTCTCTCTGTGTCCTGGTCAGGTGAAGACTCAGGTTGTGAGTGAGAAGAAGAATCTACAAAGCACATCACTGCTCTAGCTGGAGTATGTGAAACTGAAGGGGGATCCAGTGATGAGGATCTGACATTTGAAGAGCTTGAAGCATCTTACAGGATGTTGTGTAAAAGGAGCACTGAAGTATGCATGGAAAATATACAGCAGAAGAAGCAGATTGAGGAATTAAAGGCTGAAAAGGCAAGTCATCTAGAGATCATTGACACTTTGAAAAGTGAAGTCAGCCTACTCAACTCCAAAATGGAGCATATGTCCAAATCTGTCAGAATGTTGAACAGTAGCTCAAACACACTGGATGTCATTCTCAAAACAACAATCACTCAGGGGATAAGACTGGGCTGGGATTTAATAAAGCTCAAAACTTTGAGGCTAGCACCAGCCAAACAACTCCAAATCCCATGAAGTCAAACAAGATGTTCAAGCAGATGTCTCAACATCATGACAAACACATGATGAAAAAGAAATATCAAAGATGGAGATGCCATCACTGTGGAAGGTTTGGTCACATCAAACCTTTTTGCTACAAGCTGCTTGGATACCCCAATCAGAGTTCCCAGCACCCTCTTAAGCAAAAGACAGAGGTCACCAAGAAAATTTGGATACCTAAAGCTAGTCTTTATGCTGATCAAAGCTACCAGTACATGCTTAAGAACTAGGTCAACAGGCAGCCTTGGAACTCTAGAGATGGACACTACCCAGAGCAGATGCATCAAAGGAAACCTCACAACAGGCACAAATGGTCCAAGCAGGTTGTTGCCTCTATAGCTCATACATCTCTCAGAGTATCTGCTAAGGAAGACTGGTATTTTGACAGTAGCTGCTCAAGGCACATGACTGGACTGAAGAATCTGCTGGTAGACTTAAAGTCACACTCATCCAGCTATGTTACATTTGGAGATGGAGCAATGGGGGAAATCAAGGGAGTTGGGACCCTGGACTGCTCAGGAGTACCAAGTCTAGATGATGTGTTGTTGGTAAAAGGATTAACTGCTAACTTGATCAGCATAAGTCAGTTATGTGACCAAGGTTACAGTGTCAACTTCACCAAAACTGAGTGCATAGTTTCTGATAAAGAACAGAAAGTTGTCATGAGAGGAGCCAGATCAAAAGACAACTGCTATATGTGGGAACCCCAAGATTTCAGCCTCACATCTACTTGTTCCTTAGCCAAAGAAGAAGAAGTGAAGCTGTGGCATCAAAGACTGGGTCATCTCCATCTCAGAGGAATAAAGAAGATCATATCTATGGAGGCTGTAAGAGGAATCCCAAGACTTAAGATTGATGAAAGTAAAGTTTGTGGTGAATGTCAAATAGGCAAGAAAACCAAGATGTCACACCCAAAGCTTCAACATATGACAACTTCCAAAGTCTTGGAATTATTGCACATGGATCTTATGGGACCAATGCAAGTAGAGAGTCTTGGTGGAAAAAGATATGCCTATGTGGTTGTTGATGACTTTTCAAGATATACCTGGATAAGGTTCATCAAAGAAAAGTCTGATGTGTTTGAGGTATTTAAAGATTTGTGCCATAGGATCCAAAGAGAAAAAGCAAGCTGTGTGGTCAGAATAAGAAGTGATCATAGAAAGGAGTTTGAGAATAAAAAATTCTCAGATTTCTGTTCTTCAGAAGGGATCAACCATGAGTATTCTTCTCCCATCACCCCTCAACAGAATAGGATTGTTGAAAGGAAAAACAGAACTATTCAAGAGTCAGCTAGAGCCATGATTCATGCCACGAAGTTACCCCTGTACTTTTGGGCTGAAGCTATGAACACAGCATGCTACATCCACAATAGAGTCACACTAAGAAAGGGAACTTTATCCACCATCTATGAAGTCTGGAAGGGTAGAAAACCTACAGTCAAGTACTTTCATGTATTTGGAAGTAAGTGCTATATCCTGGCTGATAGGGATCAAAGTAGGAAGATGGACCCTAAGAGTGATGAAGGGATATTTATTGGATACTCCATAAATAGCAGAGCTTACAGAGTATTTAACTCCAGAACCAAGGTTATAATGGAGTCAATAAATGTGATTATTGATGATGCCTATGCAAAGACAGATGTTGCTGATGATATTGGAACATCTGCTGACAATCAAAATGAAGTTGAAATAGAAAGTGATAATCTTGACTTCACTGAGGCAAGGTCAGAGCAATCCAACAAACCTCCCTCCATCAGAATCCAGAAAGATCATCCTAAAGAACTGATAATTGGTGATCCCAACAGAGGTGTCAGCACTAGATCAAGAGAGGTGATCTCAGGCTCCTGCTTTGTTTCAAAGATAGAACCTAAGAACATCAAGGAAGCTCTGAATGATGAGTACTGGATCTCTGCTATGCAAGAAGAATTAGGCCAGTTTACATGGAATGAAGTATGGGATCTTGTTCCTAGGACTGATGACATTAATGTAATTGGCACTAAGTGGGTGTACAAAAACAAGTCTAATGAGCAGGGAGTAGTTACAAAAAACAAGGCTAGGCTTGTGGCTCAAGGATATACACAAATTGAAGGGGTAGATTTTGATGAAACTTTTGCACCAGTAGCAAGACTTGAATCCATCAGACTACTTCTAGGAATTGCTTGCATCTTAAAGTTCAAACTATTTCAGATGGATGTTAAAAGTGCTTTCCTAAATGGGTACCTTAATGAGGAAGTATATGTGGAGCAACCAAAGGGATTTGTAGATCCAAGCTGTCCAGACCATATATATAAGCTAAGGAAGGCTCTGTATGGTCTAAAGCAAGCCCCCAGAGCATGGTATAAAAGACTGACCACTTTTCTCATTAAACATAGATACAGGAAAGGTGGAATAGACAAAACCTTGTTTGTAAAGGATGAAGAGGGAAAGGTTATGATTGCTCAAATATATGTGGATGACATAGTGTTTGGTGGGATGTCAGACATGATGGTTAAACATTTTGTTACTCAAATGGAGTCTGAGTTTAAAATGAGCTTAGTGGGAGAACTAACCTACTTCCTTGGACTGCAAATCAAGCAAATGGAGGACTCTATGTTCATATCCCAAAGCAAGTATGCAAAGAACACTGTCAAGAAGTTTGGGATGGATAATGCAAGTCACAAGAGAACACCTGCCCCCACTCATTTAAAACTAACAAAGGATGACAAAGGTGAGAGTGTGGACCAAAGCTTGTACAGAAGCATGATTGGAAGCCTACTATATCTTACAGCTAGTAGACCAGATATAGCTTTTGCAGTAGGTGTGTGTGCAAGGTATCAAGCTAAACCAAAAGTGAGCCATCTAAACCAGGTAAAGAGGATCTTGAAATATGTAAATGGTACATGTGACTATGGCATAATGTACTCTCATGGTTGTGAACCAATCCTCACTGGATTTTGTGATGCTGATTGGGCTGGAAGTGCTGATGATAGAAAAAGTACATCAGGAGGATGCTTCTTTCTAGGGAACAATTTAATTTCTTGGTTCAGTAAGAAACAAAATTGTGTGTCCTTATCCACTGCTGAAGCTGAATATATTGCAGCTGGTAGCAGTTGTTCACAGTTGGTATGGATGAAACAAATGCTCACAGAATACAATGTCCCACAAGATGTCATGACATTGTACTGTGACAATTTAAGTGCTATTAATATCTCCAAAAATCCTATCCAACACAGCAGGACTAAGCACATAGATATCAGACATCACTTAATCAGAGACCTTGTGGAAGAGAAGGTGATCACATTAGAGCATGTAGCCACAGAGCTGCAATCAACTGACATATTTACTAAGGCTTTGGATGCTACCCAATTTGAAAACCTAAGGGGTAAATTGGGAATCTGCATATGTGAAATATAGCAGTTATGGAGAAGTGCCAGCATGTCTCATGACATCGTGTGGCATGATCACCAGATGGCAGCACCAGTCTGGCCAATAACAGTTTGTATTCCAATCTTAAAAACTCCACTAGCAACGGATTCTATTTATGTACAAAAGAGCTCTCAGCTTCTCACATTCCCACTAGCTCCACTAAACGTTTTGCATGCTACAGTTGAATCTCTAGACTCATCAAAATCTATCAAACCCTTGCACATTTCCACTACAATCGAAAAAATGTCTCAACATCAGAACCCTAACTCCATTGATGAGGGTCTCAATCAAGAAGATGTAGTGAACGCAACTCCAATATCTGTAGTACCAATGGATGTTACTCCTATAAACGAGATCAGAGGAAGTATTCCTATTGCTCAAAGACCTAGGACTCCTCATACAAGAAGACCTAAGGAGCCAGTCTTCAGCAAAAGCAAGGGAACTCCTTCATCTTCCAACACCCTCAAAGCCTCTGCTTATGTGGACGTATCCATCAAACAGCTTGTAAACAGGATCCTTGCTGAACAAAGAGTTGTGCCTGGGGTGTCTTTTCCCCTGAACAGTATGCCTGCTCCTCAAGATGATCCAAGCAACCAGGCTGAAGAGGACATACCTGCTCCACAGGATGTCCCAATAAATGTTGAAACATCTGAGGGCCAGGACAAAGCCCCAAATGATCAAGCCACTGATGATAAAGCCACTGATGATCAAGCTCCTGTTGATCAAGCTGCTGAAAAAGAGGCTTCCCAACCTCCACCTGTTGAAAACCTAGATGATGACTCTAACACAGAGATCATAGCCTCTGTTAATCCTAGCATAGCCAAAAGGCTTAGGGCTAGGAAGGAGAAGAAGCCAGCTGCACATGCAACTCCTGAGAAGAAACAGTCAACTCCCAAAAAGGACAAGGTCAGAGTTGCCTTTGGACCTACTAAGAAATGGAGTAAGGTAAGCACCCAGAAGAGGAAGGCTACAACTCCATCTGACTCTGATGTTGAGGAGGATGTCCCAACATCCCAACCCAAGAAGAAGCCAGCACCTCCTAGGACTGCCACTGTTGTTCCTGAAGCACCTCTGGACAATGTGTCCTTCCACCATGTCTCTAGTGTGAGCAAGTGGAAGTATGTATATCAAAGAAGGGTGGCTCTAGAAAGAGAGCTGGGCAGCAATGCTTTGGAGTGCACTGAGGTAATAGATTTAATCTCCAATGCTGATTTATTCGAAATTGTCTCCAACTTTTCTCCTTGTTATGAACTGCTGGTAAAAGAGTTTATAGTCAACCTACAAGAAGGGTGTGCTGATGGGAAATCTGAGGATTTCAGGAAGGTATATGTCAGGGGGAGACGTGTTGATTTTTCTCCTAGGGTGATAAATCAGTACCTGGGGAGAGAATCTGATGGGCCAAATGAGCTGGGCAAAACTGACAACCAAGTCTGCAAAATCATCACAACCAACCAGGTCAAGTCATGGCCAGTCAAAGGCAAACTATTTGTCAGCTTGCTAAAAAAAAAGTATGTTATGCTGCATAGAATTGGAACTGTCAACTGGGTCCCTACCAACCACACCTCATCTATAGCTACTGGGCTTGGGAGGTTTATCTGTGTTGTAGGCACCTAAACCAAGTTGGATTATGGGGCATATATATTTGACCAGACTCTAAAGCATGCAGGAACCTCAGCAATCAAGCTTCCAATAGCTTTTCCATCACTGCTTTGTGGAATAATACTCAACCAATATCCAGGCATCCTTACTGACAAGGATTCTGTCTGCAAAAGGGAGAGTCCACTGTCCTTTCACTACAAACTGTTTCTGAGCCATCATGCTGCAGATGTTGAAGCTCCAAGTGGGACATCTGATGGACCATCTAATGTCAATACTCCTATATCCAAGGCAGCCCTAATTGCAGAGCTCAAGACAACTTGCAAAGAGCTGGATGAAAGGAAGAAAAATCTTGAGGACATAATTCAAAGGCTGGAGTTGGAAGAGGTGGCTAAGAATGTTGATGAATCTGATGCTGAGTCTGAGGATGCAGAAGATACAGAGTATACTGAGTCTGAGTGAAGATGTGTGTGGTGGAAAATGCTGTGTCTGTTTTGCTTTGTAATTTTGAATGTTTTTTTCTCTCTGCTATGTAATATTTGGCCCCAAATTTCTGTCTAACAAGGGGGAGAAGTGTACTGAACAATGCTGATGTTAATTTCTGTCTTCTGAACTAAGTTATTTTTGAATGTTCATTGGTATATCAAAGTATGTTGGACCAAGTCATAGCAGTATACATACAGGTTTGAGGGGGAGCAAATTATTAGCTCTTCAAATGATCCAACAGAACTCCGCTGCTCTCTGACAAAACCAGAAGATTGTGTTAGTCAAAAATTAGCCAAAGGGGGAGTTTGTAGATGTTAAGAATTGACAGAATTTTTGACAAACAAGAAGTTATGAACTTAGTTCAGGATGTCACACCAGATGTTGTGACATTAACAAACAAAGTAAAAGTTAATGAACTTAGTTCAAGACATCAGGATGTCACACCAAATGTTGTGACATCGTAAACCTGCTATCTGACTTAAATGATGCGTAACAGAAGTGAGTAAATTGCGGAGAAAGTATGTGGAATTAATTGTGAAAAGATAAGCTCTCCAAGGCTCATATTTAGGAAGCTTAGTTATCTGGTTCCAGTGTAACAGAGTAACTAACTCACCTTGATTCAAGAAGATAACAAACTAACTAACCCTAATTCAAGGTGATGACTGTGGGATTTATCAAAGTCTGGAAAATTTGCAAAAAGCCCACAAACCAAGCATCTATTTAAGGAACTGAAACACTCAAGAAAAATCACGAATTTAAGAAGACAGTCAAGGGTGTTTTGTAAAGCTGGTTTTTTTAAGCAGGTTTTAATTGTTTGTCACTTTATGAGCTTTTAAGCAAAAAGTGAATTGTGTCTTGATTGAAACTTTTAATTAAGATCAAGCTGTTGTGTTTGAAGTGTGACTTCAATTTTATTAATCATTGTAAAAGATCACTGTGTGATTGAGGGGGAGTGAGTAGGTACTCATATCTAAGTTGAGTCTTAAGTAGAAATTGCCTTGGGTAGATATTAAGTGAAGGATTAAACTGGTTGGTTTAACTCCATAATTAATATTACTTATATTGGATTTCCTTCCTGGCTTGGTAGCCCCCAGATGTAAGTGTGGAGATACACTGAACTGGGTTAACAATTTCCTGTGTTATTTAATTTACCAGCTCATTAAGTTTTGTTTAAGATTTCAAGTGTTTAAACATCTGGTTCGACATCACGTACCTGATCACATAATTTCAATATGTTTTAAACACAAACATTTTAATTTATTTAAATTATATTTAATATATATAAATTATATTAATATATAATTTAAAATATATTAATATATTAAATTATATTTAATATATTTAAATTATATTTAATATATTTATATTATATTAAATTTTATTTTAATTTTATTTTAAACTATACTTAAAATTATTCAAATAATATACTTAAATATATATATTTTAAATAAAAATATTTTGTTTTATTTAAATTATATTTAATATATAAAAAATTATATTAATATATATTTTAAAATATATATATTTAAAATATATTTTAAATTATATTAATATATCAAATTATATTTAATATATTTAAATCATATTAAATTAACAAAAGGGGTTTTAGTAACCATAACAAAAAGGGTCAGAGGGGAAGAAGGTTTTACCAATGAAACTAAAAAGAAATATAGTAAAGAGAAACATGAATGTTTGATTTTAATTAATAGTGTAAGAAGAAAGAAGAAAACATATGCAATTATCTAACTACATCAAAAAAGGAGAAACATTATACATGATTAACTTTATATAGCTCATCAATATATCTAACTATATCAAAATAGGAGAAACATTACATATGATTTTTCAGCTTACTTTTGAAATTGAACAAAAACCAAACAAAATTAAGAAGTAAACTATGAATGTGAGAGGAAAATTCAATCCTTACATTTGAAATCTGAACATATCAGTTTGAATAAAGTATTTTAATAAAACCATTAACAATTACTTATGTTTTCTTTTAATTTATTTTCAATTATTTATTATTTTTTTATCATGATTCATCTAATTCTTATTTATGTTTTTTTTTTAATTCTTTATGCATAAATAAGATAAATTAATTTGTAAAGATAGATTAGTATATGTAAGGACCGAGTTAACAAAGTTTAATAGTGTGGATAATATTACATATAAATTTCTGATTAATTTTATAAAAAAAATAAACCAATAAAATCAAATAACTGTTTGAAATAATTTATTACTTAAAATACTATGTTTTATATTTAATAATAATCAATATATATTCAAAGTTTTGGTGTAAAATGTACATGTATAATTTTAAAATTTTAACTAGAAAAATCAAATCAAATTGAAAAATCTAGAAAAAAAACAAAAATAAAATAACAAAGTATATTTGAAAATAATGATGTGATTTTTTTTAAATAAATAAATAAAGAAAAAGAAAGAGGTTATAAATATATATGATTATAGTAATTACATATAGTTGTATACATGATGATTTACACTATGATTTTGTATTGTTATGCATATATTCCATTAGAAACAGGTTGTTGTACTACATAGAAACATTTTGTATATGAATTATTAAGTATATCTATTTTACATTTTTTTAATATATATATAACATTTTTTAAGATATTTTTTAAATATTTTTTTTAGCAATGAAATTAGTGGAATATCCAAAGAGAATTTCTTTAAATATTCATTTTCAATTTTATTTCATGAATATTTAATTATTTATTATAATTTAATTAATTTAAAAAACTGCCACTAATGAAACGTTGAAATGAACATCCCCGCTAATTTCATTTCTTAAATAACTTTTTATTTAAAATAAATCTTAAAAAATATTATATATATATATATATATATATATATATATATATATATATATATATATATATATATATATATATATATATTATAAAAATATAAAATATATATACTTAATAATTCATATACTTAATTAAAAAATTTATTTAAGATAAATCTTAAGAAATGTTATATATATATATATATATATATATATATATATATATATATTTAAAAAAATGTAATATATATATATATATATATATATATATATATATATATATATATATATATATATATATATATATATATATATACTTAATAATTCATATACAACCTGTTTCTATGTAGTAAAACAACATGTTTCTAATGGAATATAGGCATAACAATATAAAATTATAGTGTAAATCATTATCATGTATACCACTATATATTATTTCTAAAATCATATATATTTTCAACCCCTTTCTTTGTCTTTATTTGTTTACTTTTTAAAAAAAAATCACACCATTAATATCACATATACTTTTTTATTTTTCTAGATTTTTCAATTTTATTTTATTTTCTAGTTAAATTTATAAAATTATACATGTACATTTTACACCTAAATTTTTGATATATATTGATTATTATTAAATATAAAACATAGTATTTTAGGTAAAAAATTATTTCAAGCAGTTATTTGGTTTTATTAGTTAATTTTTTAAAAAAATAATCAGAAATTTATATTTAATATGTCCATACTATTAATATTTGTTAACTCGACCCGTGCATATAGTAATCTATCTTTTCAAATTAACTTATGTTATTTATGCATAAAGAATATAAAATATAAACATAAATAAGAATTAGATGAATCATGATAAAAATAATAAAGAATTGAAAATAAATGAAAAGAAAACATAAGTAATTGTTAATGGTTTTATTAAAACTTCATTCAAATTTCATATGTAGGGATTGAATTTTCTTCTCACATTCATAGCTTTTTTTCTCAATTTTGTTTGGTTTTTGTTCAATTTCAAAAGTAAGGTGAAAAATCATATGTAAAGTTTCTTCTATTTTGATGTAGTTAGGTATATTGATGAGCTATATAAAGTTAATCATGTGTAATGTTTCTCCTTTTTTTTTTATATAGTTAGGTATGTTGATGATCTATATAAATCCCGTATATAAATCCCGTATATAGTTAGGTATGTGTAATGTTTCTTCTTTCTTCTCACACTATGAATCAAAATCTAAAATTCATGTTTCTCTTTTTTATATTTCTCTTTTTTATATTTCTTTTGAGTTTCACTAGTGAGGGTGAAACCCCGTATATGGTTACTAAATCCCCTCCCCTAGAAATCCCGTATGTGGGTGAAACCCCTTCTGTTACGGTGACTAAAATCCCATACCCCTCTGAAACCCCTTTTGTTACCATTACTAAAACCCCGTTACTAAAACCCCCCGTTACTAAAACCTTCCTTTTGTTATGGTTACTAAAACCCCTTTTGTTAATTTAATATGATTTAAATATATTAAATATAATTTGATATATTAATATAATTTAAAATATATTTTAAATTCATATATTTTAAAATATATATATAAATATAATTTTTTTATATATTACATATAATTTAAATATTTGTATTTAAAACATATATATTTAAATATATTATTTGAATACTTTTAAATATAGTTTAAAATAAAATAAATTATAATTTATATATGTTAAATATAATTTAATATATTAATATATTTTAAAATATATTTTAAATTAATATATTTTAAATTATATATTAATATAATTTATATATATTAGATATAATTTAAATAAATTAAAATGTTTGTGTTTAAAACATATAATTTTAAATATGTTATTTGAATAATTTTTAATATAATTTAAAATAAATTAAAATATAAATTATTATATTAAATATAATTTGATATATTAATATAATTTAAAATATGTTTTAAATTAATATATTTTAGTAACCGTAACAAAATGGGTTTTAGAGTGGGAGGAGATTTTAGTGACGGTAACAAAACGGGTTTCAGAGGGTGAGGGGGTTTTAGTAACCGTAACAAATAGGGTTTCAGAGGGAGGTTTAGTAACTACATACGGAATTTCAGACGGGAAGAGGATTTTAGTAACCATATATGTGGTTTCAGCCTCACCAGTGAAACTATAAAGAAGCATAATAAAGATCTCACATTCATTATCCATTGCTTCCTTCTTAATTTTGTTTGGTTTTTGTTCAATTTCAAAAGTAAGGTGAAAAATCATATGTAAAGTTTCTTCTATTTTGATGTAGTTAGATATATTGATGCGCTATATAAAGCTAACCATATATAATGTTTCTCTATTTTGATGTAGTTAGATATATTGAAGAGCTATATAAAGTTGTGTAATTGCAAGATGATAAGTACATTGTTTTCTTCTTTCTTCTTACACTATGAATTAAAATCCTCTCCCTCTCTGAAATACCGTATGTGGTTACTAAACCTCCCTCCTCTGAAACCCTTTTTGTTATGGTTACTAAAACCCCCTCGCCCTCTTAAACTCTTTTTGTTACGGTCACTAAAACATCCCCTCTAAAACCTTTTTGTTACGGTTACTAAAATATATTAATTTAAATTATATTTAAAATTATATTAATATATCAAATTATATTTAATATATCGATTTATATTTACAATTATTTTAATCTATATTTAAAATTATTCAAATAACATATTTAAAACTATATGTTTTAAACACAAACATTTTAATTTATTAAAATTATATTTAATATATATAAATTATATTAATATATAATTTAAAATATATTAATTTAAAAAATATTAATTTATAATATATTTTAAAATATATTAAAATATTAAATTATATTTAATATATTTAAATTACATTAAATTATATTTTAACTAATTTTAAACTATACTTAAAATTATACAAATAATATACTTAAATATATATGTTTTAAAATACAAATATTTTGTTTTATTTAAATTATATTAATATATATTTTAAAACATATTTATTGAAAATATATTTAAAATTATATTAATATATCAAATTATATTTAATATATTTAAATCATATTTGAAATTCTGGGATCAGGTGCGACACTTGAAATCTTAAACAAAACTTAATGAGCTGGTAAATTAAATGACACAGAAAATTGTTAACCCAGTTCAGTGTATCTCCACACTTACATCTGGGGGCTACCAAGCCAGGAAGGAAATCCAATATAAGTAATATTAATTATGGAGTTAAACCAACTAGTTTAATCATTCACTTAATATCTACCCAAGGCAATTTCTACCTAAGACTCAACTTAGATATGAGTACCTACTCACTCCCCCTCAATCACATAGTGATCTTTTACAATGAGTAATAAAATTGAAGTCACACTTCAAACACAACAGCTTGATCTTACTTAAAAGTTTCAATCAAGACACAATTCACTTTTTGCTTAAAAGCTCATAAAGTGACAAACAATTAAAACCTGCTTAAAAACAACCAGCTTTACAAAACACCCTTTACAGTCTTCTAAAATTCGTATCTTTTCTTGAGTGTTTCAGTTCCTTAAATAGATGCTTGGTTTGTGGGCTTTTTGCAAATTATCCAGACTTTGATAAATCCCACAATCATCTCCTTGAATAAAGGTGAGTTAGTTGTTGTCTCCTTGAATCAAGGTGAGTTAGTTATTCTGTTACACTAGAACCAGATAACTAAGCTTCCTAAAGATGCGCCTTGGAGTGCTTATCTCCTTATAATTAATTCTAGATAATTTCTCCTGAATTTACTCACTTCTGTTACGCATTATTTAGGTCAAATAGCAGGTTTACGATGTCACAACATTTGGTGTGACATCCTGATGTCTTGAACTAAGTTCATTAACTTTTACTTTGTTTGTCAATGTCACAACATCTGGTGTGACATCCTGAACTAAGTTCAACACTTCTTGTTTCTCAAAAATTATGCCAATTCTTAACATCTACAAACTCCCCCTTTGGCTAATTTTTGGCTAACACAATCTTCTGGTTTTATCAGAGAGCAACAAAGTTCTGTTGAATCATGTGAGAGCTAATAAATTGCTCCCCCTCAAACCTGTATGTAGACTGCTATGACTTGTTCAACAGACTTTGATATACCAATGAACATTCAAAAATAACTTAGTTCAGAAGACAGAAATTAACATCAACATTGTTCATTAACAGCAGCAGGCATTGTTCAGTTCATTACACTTCTCCCCCTTGTTAGACAGAAATTTGGGGCCAAACATTACATAAACATTACAAAGCAGAATAGACAAAACATTTTCCACCATAACACATCTTCACTCAGACTCAGTATACTCTGTATCTTCTGCATCCTCAGACTCAACATCAGATTCATCAACATTTCCAGCAACTTCCTACAGCTCTAGTCTTTGAATTATGTTCTCAAGCTTTTTCTTCCTTTCATCCATCTCTTTGCAAGTTGTCTTGAGCTCTGCAATCAGGGCTGCCTTGGATATAGGAGTCTTGACATTAGATGGTCCAACAGATGTCCCACTAGGAGCTTCAACATCTGCAACATGATGACTCAGAAACAGTTTATAGTGAAAGGACAGTGGACTCTCCCTCTTGCAAACAGAATCCTTATCAGTAAGGATGCCTGAATATTGGTTGAGAATTATTCCACAAAGCAGTGAGGGAAAAGCTATTGGAAGCTTGATTGCTGAGGTTCCTGCATGCTTTAGAGTCTGGTCAAATATATATGCCCCATAATCCAACTTGGTTTGGGTGCCTACAGCACAAATAAACCTCCCAAGCCCAGTAGCTATAGATGAGGTGTGGTTGGTGGGGACCCAGTTGACTGTTCCAATCCTGTGCAGCATAGCATACTTCCTTGTTAGCAAGCTGACAGATAGTTTGCCTTTGACTGGCCATGACTTGACCTGGTTGGCAATGATGATTTTGCAGACTTGGTTGTCAGTTTTGCCCAACTCATTTGGTCCATCTGATTCTCTCCCAAGGTACTGATTTATTACCCTAGGAGAAAAATCAACATATCTCCCCCTCACATATACCTTCCTGAAATCCTCAGATTTCCCATCAGCACACCCTTCTTGTAGATTAACTATAAACTCTTTGACCAGCAAGGATCCTGTTTATAAGCTGTTTGATGGATGCGTCCACATAAGCAGATGCTTTGGGGGTGCTGGAAGATGAAGGAGTTCCCTTACTCTTGCTGAAGACTGGCTCCTTAGGTCTTCTAGCATGGGGAGTTCTGGGCTTTTGAGCAAGAGGAACGCTTCCTCTGATCACATTTATAGGAGTAGCATCCATTGGTACTACAGAAATTGGAGTTGCGTTCACTACATCTTCTTGATTGAGACCCTCATCAATGGAGTTAGGGTTTTGATGTTGAGACATTTTTTCGATTGTAGTGGAAATGTGTAAGGGTTTGATAGATTTTGATGAGCTTAGAGATTCAGTTGTAGCATGCAAAACGTTTAGTGGAGCTAGTGGGGATGTGAGGAGTTGAAAGCACGTTTGTATATTTATAGAATCCGTTGCTAGTGGAATTTTTAAGATTGGAATACAAAGAGTTATTGGCCAGACTAGTGCTACCATCTGGTGATCATGCCACACGATGTCATGAGACACGCTGGCACTTCTCCATAACTGCTATATTTCACATGCAGATTCCCAATTTACCCCTTAGGTTTTCAAATTGGGTAGCATCCAAAGCCTTAGTAAAAATGTCAGCTAATTGCAGCTCTGTGGCTACATGCTCTAATGTGATCACCTTCTCTTCCACAAGATCTCTGATGAAGTGATGTCTGATATCTATGTGCTTAGTCCTGCTGTGTTGGATAGGATTTTTGGAAATGTTAATAGCACTTAAATTGTCATAGTATAATGTCATGACATCTTGTGGGACATTGTATTCTGTGAGCATTTGTTTCATCCATACCAACTGTGAACAACTGCTACCAGCTGCAATATATTCAGCTTCAGCAGTGGATAAGGACACACAATTTTGTTTCTTACTGAACCAAGAAATTAAATTGTTCCGTAGAAATAAGCATCCTCCTGATGTACTCTTTCTATCATCAGCACTTCCAGCCCAATCAGCATCACAAAATCCAGTGAGGATTGGTTCATAACCATGAGAGTACATTATGCCATAGTCACATGTACCATTTACATATTTCAAGATCCTCTTTACCTGGTTTAGATGGCTCACTTTTGGTTCAGCTTGATACCTGTCATACCCCAAATTTGTCCTACCCGCGCCATTTTTTTTACTGTCTTATCAAAATATGCACCCTTCTATGTTTTTGTTTAACTATATTAAAAAAGAATAAAAATTATTATGTTTACTGTGGTTTTATTTAAATTTATTTGTTTGTATCGCTTTATTCTAAGAAATATACAAAAAAGAGAAAGTGACATCGTTTTTTGTTTAGTCAAAAATATAAAAAATATGTAAAGCATTTATTTTTACCTATCTTGCTTTATCGTCAATTTTCGATTATTCCATTTTCTTTTTTTCTATCCAATTACCCTTTCCATCCTTTATTTGTATTCCATTGTCAAAATTTTGTGAGATAATTTAATGAAATTTCATTTTCTCTAAACCATTGTTTTTTATTTTATTTTTATTTATCATTATTTATTTTGGTTTATTATTATTATTATTATTATTATTATTTAATTCTACTATTATTATTCTTTTATTATTATAATTATTATTATTAATTGTGATTAGTATTATCATAGTTAGTATTATTACTTTTGTTATAACTTTATTTATTGATTTACTTTTATCAAACTTTTAAAAAAAGAGAACATAGTGAGAATCCTTTTGCAGGACCCCACCTCACCCAAATCCAAAAAAATCGTACAAAAGTCACCAGCCTGGCCACTTTCCATGGTACAAGACGTGCCAATATTTTTCATGATATGGATCCGCGTTTCCACTACTTCAACAAAATTCACAACGCAGCCTTGACTTGGATTCCCACCTCTGTTTTATCATAACCTCTTCAATTTTTCTTTTTCTCTCAAAGCTCACAGAAAACCACTACTCTTCTTCACCACTTCAAATCAAAAAAATGAAACCAAAGAGAATACAAAAAATCAAAAAAGAGACCATAAAAAACGATAAACCTTTCTTCAACAAACTGCTCCCTTCCATGATCATGATACTCACCAAACAACAATCTCCAATCTTTCATAAATCTATAACAGCTCTGCAAACACACCAATAGAAAAACCAGAAACAAGAGATGAAGTGAGAAAGCAAACACAAACTCCAACAACAGCCGGCCCACCACCAAACCGAGCCATCACTTTCCGTCACCAAACAGCCAAACCGAAACCATCTCATCCGCAAACCCGTCGCCAACCATCATCACCCCCATTTCCGAATCGCATAGAACCATACCACCGTGTCAAACCTGCAAACGAACCTACCTTCAGAACACCCCAAACTCATCAAACCAAAACGGAAAAGATGAAGGTGATTCAAAACAAAACCGAGTGAGAAACCACCGTACAAACCACAAATCCTTTTCACTTAAAACCTCACAAAACCGAACCACCCAAATCCACCAGACCCACCGAAACTTACAAACACCTTAACTGAAATCATCCGAAAAACCAAGCCATCCGCGAACCATTTCCGATCTGGAACCACAACGCACTCACAAAACCATATCTGCCCAAACCAGAACCGCGAATCAAGCCGGCGAACAACCGAACGCAGCCGTCGCCATTGAAAAACACCACCGCCGAGCGCGAGTTGAGAGAGACAGACGGATCTGCACCGATCTGAGACGAACGAAACAGAACCTGCGCCGCCGCTGCAAGTGAGAATCCATGAGCCACCATCGCGAGCCCTTTCCGTCATGAAATCGCAATGAGAGAGGCGGAGCGATCTAGTGAAAGAGAGACCCGTCGAGCTTTGAAGGTTATCCCCTTTCTATTAGTTTTTGTTTTGTTTTCTTTCTGAGTTTTTATTTTTGCTGTTGGAAATATATAATAATAAATTGAAACTATTTGTTTTTCTTTTATTTTTGACTGATTCGTAGAAGAGGGTTATGTTCTTTTTTTTTTCCTTTCTTTTCAGTTTTTTTTAAGGTTATTAATGTGGGCCTTTAAGCCTGTTTTAATTTCTAATTGTACACAGATTCAACACACATTCACCATAGACACACCGAACAGACCCCCTCATTTATTTTGTTTTTTTTATTTTTTTATTTTCCTTTTTTAATTTTGGTTTTAGAATTTTGTTTTCTCTTTTGTTAAAGTGTGCCATTGTTTAATCAAAATACCAACACGATGTATATCTCCCTTTTTCTTTCTTTTGTTTATATATATATATATATATATATATATATATATATATATATATATATATATATATATATATATATATATATATATATATATATATATATATATATATATATTATTTTTCTTTAAGAATTAATTAGATTAGGTTAGATTTGTGGGATAGTTAGGCCCATGTTTTTCATACTAACCATACATCGATAATCACCACCTTAGCCACCTACCTTTTTATTATTTATTTTTATTTCCCTATTTTTATTTAACATAAATTATTTTTCCGTACTTAAATATTCCATTTAGTTTTTTTATATCTATATACATATTTTGTTTAGATCTTTGGTATATATTGTTTTGTTTTACTTTGATTGTCTAATTTTCATTCAAAAGGGGTCAATGATATCATAAAAGACCAATTTTTTGCCCGATTTTAATCGGTGATTTTTGGTCAATATGAAGCCCTCCTTGTAATTAATTTTTCATTTTATTATTCCGACAAACAAACATGTAATTAAATTTATTTTATTTTATTATCCTTGATATTATTTAATTCATTTATTATTTATATTCATTAGTTTATTTTTGATTCTAACAATTCAATTCATTTAATTTATTTATTTTTTTCGCATTTTAAAAAGTATCGTTTCGACTCCTTATAGAATGATTCCGATTTTGAATCGATTCTAAGGCATTTCACGAACAAAATTTCGTCGCGTCCCAAAAAAGGTCCAACGCCTTCGAATAGTTGCGCTCGATTAAAAGGTCCAACGCCTTCGAATAGTTGCGTCCCGATTAAATAGGCTGAACGCCTTCGAATAGTTCAAACACACTGCACACACGCTTTCTCTTGGGCTAATTACAACGAGACCATTTATTTCTTGCAATCCTCTGTATTTATTTTGTATCCCTCTCCCATTACTTTGTACGCATTTTATTTTCCGCATTTATTTTAATTCTGAATCCTTGGTCCAACGCCAAGCGATTGCACTTGCACACTTACACTTTATTTTTCAGTTATCGTTTCGTTTAGGATCCACCTTACCTTGCGAGCCGAGCGCTTCGTGCCTCGCTGACAAAACCACAAAAATAAACCTCCAGTTGCATTTACCCTTTAACCCCAAAAAAACCAAAACGTTTTGATTACATCCAAACCATTGATCCAACGTCAAGCGGTCTTAGGAAATAAAACACTTTAATAATACGAGAAGATTTGTACGCCACGAGCCTTAAGTGGTAGAAAGGAGGATAACGAGCTCTCGTTACTCGCTCCGATTATTTCGACGCAGGACACTCGTCCTGTTGGGCGAGATAAACTATCCATAGTCTTTAGTACATTTCAACTCCTAAACCCTTTTATCGACGAAAGGTAATAAAATCAAACATCCATTACCCTTAGTAGGCCGAACTACGAGGCTCTGACTTTCCCATTGCACACGGGAGTACGTAGGCACGAGGATCTCAATCCTTGCCGAGCACCTAGGTTCAATCTAACTTATAATTCAACTCATTTCCCTCTAGCAAGCAATTCATTTAAGCATATACATCCTTTCGCACGTGATAACTTAGATGGTTCCCATCGAGTACGATGGATGTAGGGGGTGCTAATACCTTCCCCCTGCATAACCGACTCCCGAACCCAGGCAATGGTTCCGTTGACCTTTGTCCTCATCCTTTTCTTCCCGGGTTGTATCTATATCTTCCCTTTCCCTCTTCAGTAATAAATAGAATTAGGTGGCGACTCTTCAGTCTGTCCGGCGCGCGGCTCCGTCCTCTCGGATCGCGTGAGGTCGTATTTTTCGGGGTACGACAGCTGGCGACTCTGCTGGGGACTGGTTCACCCCTATGCGAGTCAAGCCTAGTCTAGGTTTTCGTGTTTGTCTTGATGTTTGCTTTTATGCCTTGCTCGTTTATTTTTATCGCTTTCTTTATTGCATTCCATATTATATATCTTGTGACTCCTTGGTACTATAATTTGGATCGATTCTTTGCAAAAGAAACTTGAGGGAAAAGCTCTATACCGGGCTTTAGAGTACAAACATAAGTTAGCGAGGTTGTGTAGTATGGGCTCCCGAGAGAACCTCTCTCGTGGGTTGTCGATACGAAAACCTCACTTGGAGTAGATTCTAATGAGAATACTGACAACCGTCGAGTCCTTGGCGTGTGTGCTCAGTTGCTTTCATTAGGATCATCAACTCTGAGGACCTTTAGAACCTTTTGGTTAAAACGTCGGTTGATGGTTGCGTAGTATTGGGCACCAGGGTTCTCTCTCGCGTGGCTCGATACGAAAACCTCACTTGGAATAGACTTACTCAATGGAGTTGATTGACTGTCAAGAATGTATGAAATTGACACATGCATCAAACAGTTGAGAAAGTTCCATAACTCCAAGACTTTGTTTTAAACCTTATGTCGATGATCACGTAGTATGGACTCCCGAGAAAATTTGATCTCGTGGGTTGTCGATACGAAGATCTCACCCAAAATAGATTCATATGGCGGAGTCAATCAACCGTCATGCTTATGGCGCGTGTGATGAACAGCCATATGAATTGATAACTTTAAGATCCCTAAACCTTAGAGTCTACCCAGTGAGTTCTTGATCAGAGTGTCCTCCATCTGTACCTTGGACTCATGAGACCTTGATCTTGTGATCCTGGATTCTGACATTGCATATCATCTCATTCGCATTATTTGTTCATTCTTGCATTTCATTCCAAAGCCGAAAACTCATTGCATGTTCCTTCATCTTCAGTAAATCAAGCTGGTTTTCCGACGCTCGTATCGTGCTAGACGACCGTACTTAACTCGAGCCAACACTAGAAGACTGATGGACGTTGTCGCGGTGAGAATCGGATACCAAGCTATTAAGTGAGCTTGAATCGCAATTATTAAATGTTCACCACCGACTTTAATTTAATCCGAAGGGAAAAGGGAAAAAGATCGTAAAAACCCTAAATGAGGAGAAACTAGGTTCGGGGGTTGATTATACCTAGGGAAGGTGTTAGCATCCTAAGCATCCGCAGTATCCTACGGGAACCTCTTGTTAATATTTGTAATTTTTGTTGTTTATTGCTTGTTAAAATTAAGGGGACCTAAGGCTTTATTTCTAATGGTGCTCGCACAACATCACATCGATGCCTACGTATCGGGTATAGAATCAGAGCACTCGTAGTTCTCCTAAGGATTAACGAACACTTGGTTACGCTCAAGGTTCGCGGGGGAAGGTAAGTGTTATGGCAAACACTCACGTGACTTTAAGAAAGTCACAAAAAGTTGTAAAATAAAAAGCTAAGGACCTAATGGCTAAGGACCTAAGGATGAGGGACCTAATTGCTAAGGTCAAAGATGGCATTAGGGATTGCTAAACTTCCTATGACATTGAGTCAACTGCAGGAGTTCTTTCCCTTTTGGATTGATAAGAAATAAAAGAATAAATGAGAGTGCAAGCTCCTAAGACTAGGTAAAGGCTGCTACTTGCAAAAATAAATAAATGAAGTAAATGGAAATATAATACAAAGGCTTAGTAACTGGCTATGGCTCGATATATGGATCGAGAATGCGGGGGTGGAAAACAAGCGTAGTGCGACAATTTGCCTTAAGTTAGAAAAGCTGTGCAGTGTAAGGAACTGTGCAGATGGCGATCGTAAACGACCGACTTACGTGTGTGAGTGTATGTGAAGTGAAGTTCACTTGGCGTTGGACCAAGGAATTATTATTTTGAAAATTAAATTAAATGGTGTAAACTTGCGAGAAATAAATAAAAAGTAAAGTGAAATAAATTGAAAATAGAATGAAATAAATTAAATAAATTAAATAGAAAAAAATAATGAAATAAATGGAAAGAAAATAAATATATGGAATAGAAATAAAATGCAATGGCCTCATATGGGTCACGATTAATCGGAAACGATTTATCGTGACCTTCGTGATATCATCGGCCCCAATCGAAATTAAATTAAATAAATAAGAAAAATAGAAAAGAAATCTTAAAAAAAAAATTAGCTAGGAAAAGACATAGAATTTATTAACAAATACAAAAATAAATTGACTTCAAAGTCGTTTCTAAAAAAGAAAATAGAATAAACTTATAATACTAACGTTATATTTAAAACAAAATAAGAAGATTTAATAATATAAACAGGGGGTCAGGCGCAGAACTTGTGTGTGTTTAGCAGAAATATAAATCAAAGGCCCAATGCCACAAAAATAAGAAAATTGAAAGTTAGAAAAAACAAAACTACAGGAAAAGGGTATGTGTTGTTGGATCGGTGGTGTACAGTGTAGATGAGCAAGATCATAGGTCTTTCAAACAAACCAAAAAAAAAAAAAAAAATTAACTTAACCAAAAAAAGAAATTGATAATAATTAGAAAAGGTTTTTTGTTAAAATAAGAATAAAAACAAAATGAGGAAATCAATTATAACAAAATACATTCCCTTTTAAAAAAAAAACTCAGAAGGAAAGAGACCCACCCCTTACGATGGCCTCCGCGGCGGCACAACCCATACGATCCCCCTCTCAACCTTCGTCTCTCTCAAACTCGCGGATGATTTGGGTGAGGGTTTGAGTTCGGTTATGAAGGCTTTACCGGTGAAGAACAACGGAATGGTTGACGGCGGCAAGGGTTACGGTGGATGTGATGCGGGTTGAGCTTGAAGAAGAGGAAAGGTCTTGGTGGTTTCGGATTTGGGCGTCGGCGGAGGTACGCTTGACGGATTCGGCGGTTTGTGAGTTCAAAATTGAGGTGAGTAGCTTCGGTTTCTTTCGTTCATGGTGGTTTGATTTCATTCTCCCCCTTTTGTTCTGTCTGTTTGGGTTTGTTGTGGTTATTGAAAGATTTCCGGCTCTGTTTCAGTGGCGATGGTGTGGTGATGGTGATAAGGTTTCGGTGATGATGTTTCGTTTTAGGGATTTCGAAAGTGTTGGCCGCGGATTCTCGGTGAATGGTGACGGGTTTCGGTGTGATGAAGGTTGTGAGTGGTGGCTTGCTCGGTGGTCGAAAGTTGTTTCTATGAGGTTTGACGTTTCGAAGTTTCAGAGCATCCCTTTCTTCACAGGTTATGGCTTCTGTTTTGTGAGAGTCAGTTTCAATTTTTTCGCTCAAATCTTCTTCATCTTCCTCTGTTTTTTTTTAGAATGGCTTTTTATTCGGTGTTGGTTGTCAAAGGTTCGTGAGGATGGTGATGGTCACGAAGGTTGCATCTGCAGGTTTGGGCTGAAGGTTTGGGATCGATTGGTTCGCTCACGATTCACGACGGATTCGTGTTTGGCTGATGGTTGTACGGTGTTGACGGTTTTGGATGGTTTTGGAGTTGGAAACGGGGTGTTGGTCAAGTTGGATGGTGGCTGTTTTGGTTCAGTGGGTTTTTAACAGGTTTGGTCCTTTATGCGTTGGTTCTGGTTTACTGTGTTGGTGAGTTGTGAGTTTCAATTTGACTCAGGTTTGAGGTATGGAAAGGGATGGATGCGCGGCTGTTTTGGTTCAGTGTTCACGCGATTGGATTGTGTTTATGGTTCAAAGGTCAGTGCTATGTTTTCGGGTTTCCATGTAAGTTTTGAATTTAGTGTTTACATGATTTTGTTTGGTTTTGCTTGATTCGGTTTTGATTGGTTACAGTGACTGCGTTAGTGCAGGGTCATGGAGGAAATGGTTTGTAACAGTTTTGTGAAGGTTGCTATTATGAGTTGGGATGTTGGTGATGAAGGAAGTAGTTTTTGGATTCTGATCTTCGTCCAAGACCGTGGAAGTGTTGTAGAGTTCTCAGGTTTGTGGTTTTGAGATTGACGGTAGAGTTTGCTCGGGTTGGTTCGGATTTTTCTGTTTTGGTATTTTTTGCAGGTTGTTGAAGCTTGGTGTGAGGATGGAAATGAAAGTAAGAAAAAAAGTGGTGATTTATTTTTGTTTGCTGTGAATTTTTAAGTTATAATTTTTTTGAAGTTTTTTTTATATATGAAATTTGTTTTGTGATGAACAGATTTGAAAATAAAGATGAGAAAGAAACTATGCTATGGACAAATGCTAAAAGAAGTGAAAGGAAAAAAAAAGACGATACCGACCCGAACGTTATCGGGGTGAAGAATCCACGAGTAAGTCTCCTATCCTCTGAACTCGCTTGTTTTCCCTTTTGTTGTTGCTGAACTTTAGGGTGCTTTGATGCTGCGTTGTGTTGTTGGTTTTTTTTGTGTTTGTATGCTGAGTTGAGTTGATTTGAGAACTGCTATGAGTGTGTTTTAAGGCTGAGTTGGTATGTGTTTTAGGACTGTTCTGGTGCTGTTTTTTGTGGACTGTTTGAGTGGTTTTGTGGCTGAGTTTTGAGGTTGTTTTGATGCTGTTTTTGAGGTTGTTTTGATGCTGTTTTTGAGACTGGTTTTGATGAGTTTAGGGGCTGTTCTTGAGGTTTGTATGGCTGATATATGGGACTGGTTTTTTGTTGTTTGATGGCTGTTGTTGAAGCTGTAAAAGTGTGTTTTGGCTGATTTTTTTTTGTGGTTTTTTCTCTAATGTAACAGTGCTTTTTATAAGGGGGAATTAGGGTTTTTGGTTTGAATTTGGTACTGTGATAACTTGTTCATGAAGGGTTGGGGGACAAATCTGATTTTGCAGCAGTAGTGGGAGGCTATAGCAGGTTGTTTGTGTGCTGAGTGCTGCTGAATTTTCTGCAATTTTGTGGCTGTTTTTTTGTTTGCTAGTGAGCCATGTCTTGCTGATTTTTGTACTAAAATTCTTGACATTTTGTTATGAAAAAAAGAACTTACAATATGTAAAAAAAAAGAATTAACATGAAGGCTGAATTTTTTTGTAGGGGACTTAAAGATTGAAGTTGATATTGAAGCATGGAGCAATGGCATAAAGAAAAGAAACTTGACATGAAAATTGTATTCTTGCTAGACTTAGAATTTGTACCTCATAAATTAGTTCTTGTATCAATTGAGTTATGAACGTAAATGAAAGAATCATGTATGAATCAATGCTTGAATGTAATGAACAATAATGTGTTGAACATGAATGTAGTGAATGAATGAAGGTTATGGAATTCTATTTTTTTTAAAAGCTATTGTAACATGGATGAATGTAAAGAAATTCTATCTATTTTTTTTAAGATTTTATTGTAACATGGATGAATGTAAAGAAATTCTATCTATTTTTTTTTAAGATTTTATTGTAACATGGATGTGGAATCAATTTTGGAATAAAATGAGAAACAATAAAAATAAATAAAAAACTTAGAATTAAAATTTAAATTGAATTAAAATAAATAATAAAAAGAAATTGGAATTAAATTAAAAAATGAAATCTTAAAAGAAAAGTAAATTAAAAATAAGTTAGAAATTGAAATTAAATTAGAGTAACCTAAAAAAATAAATTGGAAATTGAAATTAAATTAGAAATAGAAACTTGAAAAATGAGTTGAAAAAGATAAAAAAATAAAATTGGAGATTAAGAGCAAATTAAAAAATGGAGATTAGAAAAAAAAAATGAATAAAGAATAAAAGTTAAAATTACATTAGGAAGTAAAAACTTGAAAAAATTGAAAATAGAAATAAAAATTACATTTAAAAACTTAAAAATTGGGAATAAGATTATATTATTTTTTTTAGTCAAAACTTTGAGAAAAAATAAAAATTAAATTTTAAAAGTTAGAAATTAAATAAAAGTTGGAAATGAGGAATAGAAATTAGATTTAGGATGGAAACTTAGAAGTGAAGAGAAATTAAGAATCAAAAATATAAATGGCTAGAAAAATGAGAAAAAGCAACGGAATATAAATCGGAAAAAACCCTGCTAAATGCGATAAAAGTATGATTATGATATGAGCGATTAGGGGTAAAATTTGGGGTGTGACAGTTGCCCCTATTTAAATAACTTTACCAGATGGCGGGAATGACGATAGTCACTCAGGCGATCATGGTGAAAGGTATTTAAATACAGAAATAACCGGAAATTTTGCCCCTAAATGCAATGTTATGCTGGACTACAAACTATCTAAACTCTGCAACCCTTATGCAATGAAATGATGATTATGGTATGAATGATCAGAATGAGAACAAACGACCACGAGCCAAGACTCACTGGGGATGACATACACTGGGGATAAAGAAACGAAAACGGGAAATATTCAAAGTGATAAATCAACAGGTTCAAGTGTAACTGTCGACACTAAGAATAACAAAAGACGGGAACAAAAAGAAATCCAAAGCATTGGATCAACGAACACAGACAAAACAAAATACAATTCAAAGTGACTGCATAGTGGCTCGATGCGACCAACTGACACTAAGAATAAAACAAGACAAGGAAATAAATCGAAGTGGTTGACCAATGGCTCTATGCGACCAAATGGCTTTGAGAAGTAAAAACAGCAACATATTCAAAGTGAAGGCGCAGCGGCTCGACGCGACCAACTGACACTAAGAATACAACAAAATAAACATTCAAAGGGAAAGTGCAGCGGCTCAATGCGACCAATTGTCATTGGAAATGAAAAACATAATATTCAAAGTGAATGCGCAGCGGCTCGATGCGACCAACTGACACTAAGAATAACAACAAAAATAAACATTCAAAGGGAATGTGTAGCGGCTCAATGCGACCAACTGACATCGGGAAATGATAAACATAATATTCAAAGTGAATGCGCAGCGGCTCGATGCGACCAACTGACACTAAGAATAAAACAACAAGCTTATTCAAGGTGAATGCGCAGCGGCTCAATGCGACCAACTATCATTGGAAAATGGAAACGACACAATATTCAAAGTGAATGCGCAGAGGCTCGATGCGACCAACTGACACTAAGAATAGCAAACTAACATCCAAATAGAATGTGCAGCAGCTCGATGCGACCAACTGACACCAGAAATAAAAAACATAATATTCAAAGTGAATGCGCAGCGGCTCGATGCGACCAACTGACACTAAGAATAACAACAGGCTTATTCAAGGTGAATGCGCAGCGGCTCGATGCGACCAACTGACACCATGAATAGAAATAGGGCACAAAATTCAAAGAGAATGTGCAGCGGCTCTATGCGACCAACTGACACCGGAAATGACAATCATAATATTCAAAGTGAATGCGCAGCGGTTCAATGCGACCAACTGACACTAAGAATAATCAACAAAATAAACATTCAAAGAGAAATGTGCAGTGGCTCAACGCGACCAACTGTCACTGGAAATAGGAATGGCACAAAATTCAAGGTGAATGCGCAGCGGCTCGATGCGACCAACTGACACCATGAATAACAACAAAAATAAACATTCAAAGTGAATGCACAGCGGCTCGATGCGACCAACTGTCACTGAGAATAATCAACAAAAATATTCAAAGTAAAAAGCACAATAGGTTCGAAACCTATTGACACTACAAAAGAAATCCAAGATACACTCAAAATGAATGCGCAACAAATTAAAAAAACCGGTTGACACTAAGAATGATAAAGACAAAGTAGTCAAAGTATTCAAAATGGTAAATTAACAGGTTCAAATGTAACTGCCGACACCGAGGATAAGGAAGGAAATCACAGTGATTTAATAGCGGCTCTATGCGACCAGCTAACATTGGGGATAGAAGGGAGATCACCCGAAAATGGATCAACGGCTCTAAGCGACCGGCTACCACAAGGAAAGTAACAACAAAACAAGATAAAACATCCAACCTCTGGAAATTCCTTCAGGAACCATCAGGAGAAAGGTACAAGTATGTGCAAAATCAAATTGACCTGGATTCTAAGCAAAAGGTTTCAGGACCTGCTTAAAAGATTTGTGCCAATGACAATTGGACTTCAAGGAGACACGGTGGTCATAAAGACAAAAGCCAAACACAAATAGAAGTCCACTGGGGACACCCGCAATTACTGGGGACAATAACAAATGGTAAACCACCTCGGGCACCGACAACAATGAATTCTCAAACTGAACACTAATGATATCTGGACCTTGAGTTAGACAGACGACAACTGGGGAAAGATAAATGCTAATGTTAAATGCGCATGATTGAGCATGATGCGAATGATCATGATATGCAAATGCTGACTCTACAGAGACAAAGAGTTTTGTCAAGACTCAAAGAGGAGTAGGCTCTCAACACCAATACTCAGGTGAGCAATATGAAAAACACTGGGGGGATGTCTTCGAACTTGGAAATCATGCTTGGTCCAAGGATCCATCCAAGAGTGTTATCAGTTTTGAACTTCTACGGGAATTTCTGTAATAATAGTATACAGGTGTGGTTGCAAACCAGGACTTCTTGGGGAAACAGAAGATTTTTTTTAATTTTCCAAAGTCAAAGAAACTTAAAGTTTTCAAGTGCTTTCAAAAAACATTTTCTAAAAAAAACTTGTCATTTTTAGAGTTAAATTGTAATCAAGTGATGACATTTTGCATAACAAAAGAAAATAAGAGGCTGAACAACAAAATTCATAGGCAAAGTTTGTATTTTATTCAAGAATGGTAGCTTGCCAATGGCAAAAACTCCATGGGAAATTACAATTTGAAAATGGCAATGGGGAAGGGTCTACATTGAATCCAACGACCACTACAATCCCTAATAACTAAGACTGCCCGACACCTTGCTTCCGACGAGAGCAAATGGATCGATCTTTCAGTATGATTCTTCAGTAATGGTAAGCACCATCTGACACAGTCAAATGCCTTTGTCCCTAACTTTTGCCTGGACTGCCCTTTCGGGTTTTCAATCCACCGGGACGCTCTTTTTTGCCTAGGCCGCCCTTTCGGGTTTTCAACTTAGCGAGCTCTTATTTTTCATTTTTATCCCTAACTTTTGCCTGGATCTCCTTCATAGGTTTTGATCCACCGGGATACCCATTTTTGCCTAGGTCGCCATTTCTGGTTTTCGACCTATCGGGTTTTATTTAGGCATAATATTTTTTGACTGCATCAGAATTCACCGGGTGCTTCAGCTGTTCACCATCCATAGTTGTAAGGATTAAGGAACCTCCGGAGAATGCCATCCTCACAACATATGGGCCTTCATAGTTAGGACTCCATTTTCCACGCATGTCTTTGTGGACTGGCAAGATTTTCTTGAGTACAAGATCTCCTTCTTTGAATTCTCGGATGCGGACTTTCTTGTCAAATGCTCTCTTGATGCGCTTCTGGTACATCTGGCCGTGACACATGGCGGTCATTCTCTTCTCATCAATGAGGTTCAGCTGGTCATATCTGCTCTGGACCCACTCAGCTTCCTCCAGTTTAGTTTCCATCAAGATTCTCAAAGATGGTATCTCTACTTCAATAGGGAGAACTGCATCCATCCCATACACCAGAGAGAAAGGGGTTGCCCCTGTTGAAGTGCGGACTGATGTTCTGTATCCATGTAAAGCATATGGTAACATCTCGTGCCAATCTTTGTAAGTTTTTACCATCTTTTGCAGAATCTTTTTGATGTTCTTGTTTGCAGCTTCAACAGCTCCATTCATCTTCGGACGATACGGAGAAGAGTTATGATGTTCAATCTTGAATGTCTCACACAACTCTTTCATTGTTTTGTTGTTCAAATTGGTCCCATTATCTGTGATGATTCGGCTTGGGATCCCATAACGGCAGATAATTTGATTCTTGATGAAACGGGCAACCACTTGCTTTGTCACATTGGCGTAGGAAGCTGCTTCTACCCACTTGGTGAAGTAATCAATTGCGACCAAGATAAACCGATGACCGTTGGAAGCTTTAGGCTCAATTGCCCCTATCATGTCAATGCCCCACATTGAGAAAGGCCAAGGCGATGACAGAACATTCAAAAGTGTTGGAGGTACGTGCACCTTGTCGGCATAAATCTGGCATTTATGACACTTCCTGGCATATTTGAAACAATCTGATTCCATGGTCAACCAGAAGTATCCAGCTCTCAAAATCTTCCTGGACATGGCATGTCCATTGGCATGTGTTCCAAATGATCCTTCATGGATTTCCCTGATCAATAGGTCTGCTTCGCGCTTGTCCACACATCTGAGCAGAACCATATCATAATTTCTCTTGTAAAGCACATTGTTGCTGAGGAAGAATTTGGACGCCAATCTTCTCAGAGTCTTCTTGTCTAGATTTGTTGCGTCAGTCGGGTACTCCTGATTCTGCAAATAGTTCTTGATGTCATAGAACCACGGTTTCTCATCAGTTTCTTCTTCGACCAGTAGACAGTAGGCTGGTGCAGTTCTTCGCTCGATTGTAATGAGTGGAGCTTCATTAAGAAATCTGACTTGAAACATAGATGCCAACATAGCCAAGGCGTCTGCTATCTGATTCTCTGCCCTTAGAACGTGATGGAAAGTGACTTCATCAAAGTATTTGATCAATTCCACAATGTGGGCACGGTATGGGATCAACTTCTCGTCGCGGGTCTCCCATTCACCTTTAACTTGGTAGATAACCAAAGCTGAGTCTCCATATACATCCAGAATCTTGATTCTAGTATCGATTGCAGCTTCGATACCCAAAATACATGCTTCATACTCCGCGATGTTGTTTGTACATTCGAAACATAATCTGGCTGTGAAGGGAGTATATCCACCATCAGGATTCATCAAAACAACTCCTACACCATGCCCCATGTAGTTAGAGGAACCATCAAACATCATCTTCCAACGAGAACCTAGCTCGGGACCTTCATCTGGACCTGGAACTTCACAGTCCTTTATCAACATAATATCTTCGTCCGGGAAATCGAATTTCAAAGGTTCATAGTCTTCGACAGGATGATCAGCAAGGTATTCCGATAAAACACTGCCTTTGATAGACTTCTGAGTTACATATTGGATGTCGTATTCAGATAACAACATGTGCCAACGGGCAAGTCTTCCTGTCAAGGCAGGCTTCTCAAAGATGTACTTTATTGGATCCATTTTCGAGATCAACAAAGTAGTGTGACAAATCATGTACTGCCTGAGGCGTCTGGCCGCCCATGCCAAGGCACAGCAAGTCTTCTCTAAGAGTGAATATCTGCTTTCACAGTCTGTGAACTTCTTGCTTAAGTAATAAATAGCATGCTCCTTACGACCAGTTTCGTCCTGTTGGCCTAATACGCAACCCATAGATCCCTCGAGCACAGTCAGATACATGAAAAGAGGCCTCCCTGGAGTAGGTGGGATTAAGATAGGAGGTTCTTGTAGATAAACCTTAATCTTCTCAAATGCCAATTGACAATCAGGACTCCACTCAATTGCTTGATTCTTCCGGAGTAACTTGAATAGAGGCTCACAAGTAGCGGTCATGTTGGAAATGAATCTGGAGATGTAGTTCAGTCTTCCGAGGAAACCCCTGACTTGCTTTTCTGTTTTTGGAGCTGGCATCTCTTGAATTGCTCTGACTTTATCTGGATCTACTTCAATTCCTTGCTGACTAACAATAAAACCAAGTAACTTTCCTGATCGGACACCAAAAGTACACTTAGCTGGATTCAGTCGCAGTTGGAACTTTCTGAGACGCTCAAATAACTTCAAAAGATGATTCAAATGATCCTCCTCACTCTGTGATTTGGCAATCATATCATCCACATAGACTTCTATCTCTTTATGCATCATATCATGGAATAGGGTGACCATTGCCCTCTGATAGGTGGCTCCTGCATTCCTGAGACCAAATGGCATAACCTTGTAACAATAAGTGCCCCATGGTGTGATGAATGTAGTCTTTTCCATATCGTCAGGATCCATCTTGATCTGGTTGTATCCTGAAAACCCATCCATGAAGGAGAAAACAGCAAATTTAGCAGTGTTGTCGACCAAAGTATCAATATGCGGGAGAGGGAAATCGTCCTTCGGACTGGCTTTGTTCAAATGCCTATAGTCCACACACATCCTGACTTTGACATCTTTTTTAGGGACTGGCACAATATTAGCTACCCACTCAGGGTACTTTGCAACTGCAAGGAATCCGGCATCAAACTGTCTTTTGACCTCTTCTCGAATCTTCAGAGCCATGTCTGGTCTTGTTCTTCGAAGCTTTTGCTTTACAGGAGGACAATCTGGTCGAAGAGGCAACTTGTGGACCACTATATCTGTGTCCAAGCCGGGCATATCCTGATATGACCATGCAAACACATCTACATATTCTCTGAGGAGCTTGACCAATCTTTCTCTGATGTCTGCCCCAAGTGTTGTACCAATCTTGACTTCCTTCTTGTCTTCATCAGTGCCAAGATTTATGGTCCCTACCTGCTCCTTATGTGGCTGAAGATCTGTGTGCTCATTCTCAACCAATCTTGCCAGTTCTTCGGGAATGTCACAATCTTCCTCACTTTCATCTTCCGCTTGGTAGATGGGCGAATCAAAGTTAGGAGAGAATGTAGAGTCATTGGATTCAACAGGGTTTTCATTTATTCTGCATATGATAATGATTTGCTTTTATTAAAAGTGGAAAATAGAAAAATGCAAGAGAAAAAGCTTTTTTATATTTTTATATTGGTTTTGAAAGATTGCCATTTTCTTTTAGAAGTGAAAAGAGAGAAAAACAGTAAATGATCAAAATAAGAGTTTAACAAAATGCCTTCATTGATAATAACTTTAAAAATGAGAAGGGGCCCTACAAAATACTCCCATAGCCTTGGGCAAAGCTAGGGAACTTTGAAAACATTGAAAAAACAACAAATTACTTTGACAATGGAAAAAACTCTGAGATCTCGACTGCCTCCCAATTGTCCAAGGCTTCTTCACACTGATACACCAAATGATTCACATCTTCATCTTCAGAACCTCCATCAATTGCATTTACGGACCCATGCTTGGGTAAAGGATTATCTTTGACATTCAGACCAGTATTCCCAAATGACAGAATGTTCTTCTCCATCAAATCTTTCACGATGTACTTCAAAGCATAACAACCCTCCAAATCGTGCCCCGGGGCACCTTCATGGAATAAACAGCGAGCATTTGCATTGTAATTTGGTGGGAGCGGATTTGGTGGAGGACCTAAAGGCCTTGGAGTAACCAAACCCTTCTTCAGCAGTGAAGGATATAACTCAGTATAAGTTATAGGGATTCGAGGATTAGGAGGCCTTCCACCTGGTCTTCTGTTCTGAAAATTGGGATTTGAATGAGGAG
The DNA here is from genome assembly GCA_963966055.1 of Lathyrus aphaca. NCBI lineage: Eukaryota > Viridiplantae > Streptophyta > Magnoliopsida > Fabales > Fabaceae > Lathyrus > Lathyrus aphaca. The sequence continues at coordinate 734,115,597 of OZ014519.1, read as the reverse complement.
CTGGAGTCCTCTGCTGGTAGGCTGAAGCATTGGGTGCTTGTTGATAGCCCGGATTGTTGATCATTGGTTGATAAGGTTGAATCATTGGAGCCACTTGTTGGTACATCGGTGCTGCTTGAGCTGGCCGATACATGGGGACTTGTGGATTAAATGCTGGTTGAACCGCCGCTACATAAGGATGTTGGGCATACTGTTGTTGATGAGCATACTGCTGTTGGCGAGCATATTGCTGTTGAGCCATAGGTGAAGGTCTCTGCCACAGCGGATTTCTTCTTTGACCTGCCATTATCGCATTTGTCTCACCTTCCTTCTTCTTGTGGAAGTTATTGGTAAATTTCTTGCCAATATTTCCACTACTAGTGCTAGAACTGCCAGATGCACTACTCATCTTTCCACTTTTCAAACCGAGTTCTACCTTGATTCCCACAGCCACTAAATCGGAGAAACTTGCAGTTATGCTCCCCACCATTCTCTCATAGAATTCTGGTCGCACAGTGTCAACAAACCAGTCAGCTAATTCTTTTTCAGTCAATGGGGGCTCTACTTGAGAAGCGGTCCCTCTCCACCTCTGGGCATACTCTTTAAAGGATTCAGACTCTTTCTGGGACATGCTTAGCAATTGCCTCCTATCGGGAGCGAGGTCCATGTTGTATTTATATTGCTGGATGAAAGCATCGGCCAAGTCTTGGAAACTACGAATCTTTGACTGGTCAAGCGTCAAATACCATTTAGAGGAGATTCCCTTCAGACTGTCTTGAAAACAGTGGATCATTAACTTATCATTGTCTACCTGAGCAGCCATTCTTCGATAGTACATCAGGAGATGGTTCTTGGGACAAGTTGCACCCTCATACATATCAAACGTGGGTATCTTGAACTTTGGAGGTATTATCAATCCAGACACCAGACACATCTCTCTGGCAGCAGCCCCAAAGATCTGGTCACCTTCTATCGCTCTTAACCTTTTTTCAAGGGTATCAAAATTCTCCTGCATCTTCACATGTTTCTCGTCCCCGTTTTCAGACATATCTGGCGCTTCATACCCCTGATGGTCATTGAAGTACGGTTGGGCACGGGTGTGCACAATGTCTTGTGTAAAATTAGCAACTGCATGATTTTCTTCATTAGTCACAGGAACAGTTTGTTGAGCAGCAAATCCCTGAGGAGGAGGCACAAAACTTTGGAAGGGAAATGCCATACCCTGAGAGGGAGGTGCGAAACTTTGAGAAGCTAGGCCTTGGGACGGAGGGAAGAAACCCTGAGCAGCAAATCCTTGGGAAGGAGGTATAAAACTCTGAGTAGCAAAACCTTGAGAAGGAGGGAAGAAACCCTGAGTAGCAAGTCCTTGGGAAGGAGGAATAAAACTTTGAGTAGCAAACCCTTGTGAAGGAGGTATAAAACTCTGAGCAGTAAGTCCTTGGGAAGGAGGAATAAAACTTTGAGTAGCAAACCCTGAAGAAGAAGGAATAAAACTTTGAGAAGCAAAACCATGAGGAGGAGGGACGAATCCATGAGGAAGTCCAAAAGGAGGCCAGGTCACAGGGGTAATGACTGATGATGTAGGCTGGGTCGTTGCAGTGACAACTTCAGTCGTTGCAGTAACAATTTCTGACACCACAGTCCGTTGGGTATCCATCTTCGCTCGAATGACTTGCAACATTTCCATCATCTGACCCATATCTCCACGAATATCAGAAAGCTCTTCGTTAACTCTGTCCATCTCTACGTCTCTTTCAGCCATCCTCTTTCTGGCTTGAGCTCGAGTGTAGTATTTGCGTGAGAGCCTCAGTGTGAAAGCTGAATTGAGAGCAGATGACGGGAATGAGTTTCATGAAAAAAATGCAAATGCAATGCCAAATGTATGAGTGCAATGCAAAAATGAAATTTTATTCAAGGAACTTAAGCAACAATTTGCAAATACCAAGGAACACATAAAAGGATATGATTTCATTAAATTCAAAAAGTGATACAAAGTCTTAAGTACATCTTCAAAATTCCCAAACATAGCTTAATAAAAACAAAGACTAGGTCTTCGAGTTCGGGAGTTTTGAATGTGTACTTGACAGTCTTTCTTCTTCCAAAGTCCATGATGATACCTATGATATTTGCAAAGATAGAGTTTCTGAGTTCCTTGAATAAAAATGGTAAAAATGATGCTTCATGATGCGTGAATGCAACAAACACAAACAAGGCTTAGGTTCAAAGCTTGCATGAGGTCAAAGGTTCAACCCTCCCAAAAGGTATGTACTATGGGTTTATTTGTACCTGTACAACGGGTTCTAAAAGTTCCCAGAATCACTGTCCCATCTATCGGATATTACCGACTTCCCAACTCGACTTGGTAATCAGTAATATTCTCAAGAGAGTCTCATCCGAGTGCAGTATCGCGTATCAACTATTTTGGATTTGCACCCTCATAGTCATCGCACTACATCCCTAAAAAGGCCAAGTGGGGGTAAATGTTCTAAGGTCCTCAGCATTAATGGCTCTCAGGTCGAATATAGTAATGTTTTCACGACTGAACTCGATCAACAAAACTACATCCGAGGAGGCCTCCGCTGAGTGGTGGTGTCTCAAGTCAACTTGGTCGGGACTCAACTCCCTACAAGCCTTCTTGAATATACCACCGTCCTATCTTATTTGCACTCAAGTCCGGGTTAGGACTTATCTCACCACACATGGAACACCCAACAAAAAAAATCCAAAATAATAACAAGCAATACAACAACAAATATACAAATAAACAAGGTGGGCTTAACCCTCAAAATAGAGTCCCCAGTGAAGTCGCCATTTCTGTCGCGGTGAGAATCGGATACCAAGCTATTAAGTGAGCTTGAATCGCAATTATTAAATGTTCACCACCGACTTTAATTTAATCCGAAGGGAAAAGGGAAAAAGATCGTAAAAACCCTAAATGAGGAGAAACTAGGTTCGGGGGTTGATTATACCTAGGGAAGGTGTTAGCATCCGCAGTATCCTACGGGAACCTCTTGTTAATATTTGTAATTTTTGTTGTTTATTGCTTGTTAAAATTAAGGGGACCTAAGGCTTTATTTCTAATGGTGCTCGCACAACATCGCATCGATGCCTACGTATCGGGTATAGAATCAGAGCACTCGTAGTTCTCCTAAGGATTAACGAACACTTGGTTACGCTCAAGGTTCGCGGGGGAAGGTAAGTGTTATGGCAAACACTCACGTGACTTTAAGAAAGTCACAAAAAGTTGTAAAATAAAAAGCTAAGGACCTAATGGCTAAGGACCTAAGGATGAGGGACCTAATTGCTAAGGTCAAAGATGGCATTAGGGATTGCTAAACTTCCTATGACATTGAGTCAACTGCAGGAGTTCTTTCCCTTTTGGATTGATAAGAAATAAAAGAATAAATGAGAGTGCAAGCTCCTAAGACTAGGTAAAGGCTGCTACTTGCAAAAATAAATAAATGAAGTAAATGGAAATATAATACAAAGGCTTAGTAACTGGCTATGGCTCGATATATGGATCGAGAATGCGGGGGTGGAAAACAAGCGTAGTGCGACAATTTGCCTTAAGTTAGAAAAGCTGTGCAGTGTAAGGAACTGTGCAGATGGCGATCGTAAACGACCGACTTACGTGTGTGAGTGTATGTGAAGTGAAGTTCACTTGGCGTTGGACCAAGGAATTATTATTTTGAAAATTAAATTAAATGGTGTAAACTTGCGAGAAATAAATAAAAAGTAAAGTGAAATAAATTGAAAATAGAATGAAATAAATTAAATAAATTAAATAGAAAAAAATAATGAAATAAATGGAAAGAAAATAAATATATGGAATAGAAATAAAATGCAATGGCCTCATATGGGTCACGATTAATCGGAAACGATTTATCGTGACCTTCGTGATATCATCGGCCCCAATCGAAATTAAATTAAATAAATAAGAAAAATAGAAAAGAAATCTTAAAAAAAAAATTAGCTAGGAAAAGACATAGAATTTATTAACAAATACAAAAATAAATTGACTTCAAAGTCGTTTCTAAAAAAGAAAATAGAATAAACTTATAATACTAACGTTATATTTAAAACAAAATAAGAAGATTTAATAATATAAACAGGGGGTCAGGCGCAGAACTTGTGTGTGTTTAGCAAAAATATAAATCAAAGGCCCAATGCCACAAAAATAAGAAAATTGAAAGTTAGAAAAAACAAAACTACAGGAAAAGGGTATGTGTTGTTGGATCGGTGGTGTACAGTGTAGATGAGCAAGATCATAGGTCTTTCAAACAAACCAAAAAAAAAAAAAAAATTAACTTAACCAAAAAAAGAAATTGATAATAATTAGAAAAGGTTTTTTGTTAAAATAAGAATAAAAACAAAATGAGGAAATCAATTATAACAAAATACATTCCCTTTTAAAAAAAAAACTCAGAAGGAAAGAGACCCACCCCTTACGATGGCCTCCGCGGCGGCACAACCCATACGATCCCCCTCTCAACCTTCGTCTCTCTCAAACTCGCGGATGATTTGGGTGAGGGTTTGAGTTCGGTTATGAAGGCTTTACCGGTGAAGAACAACGGAATGGTTGACGGCGGCAAGGGTTACGGTGGATGTGATGCGGGTTGAGCTTGAAGAAGAGGAAAGGTCTTGGTGGTTTCGGATTTGGGCGTCGGCGGAGGTACGCTTGACGGATTCGGCGGTTTGTGAGTTCAAAATTGAGGTGAGTAGCTTCGGTTTCTTTCGTTCATGGTGGTTTGATTTCATTCTCCCCCTTTTGTTCTGTCTGTTTGGGTTTGTTGTGGTTATTGAAAGATTTCCGGCTCTGTTTCAGTGGCGATGGTGTGGTGATGGTGATAAGGTTTCGGTGATGATGTTTCGTTTTAGGGATTTCGAAAGTGTTGGCCGCGGATTCTCGGTGAATGGTGACGGGTTTCGGTGTGATGAAGGTTGTGAGTGGTGGCTTGCTCGGTGGTCGAAAGTTGTTTCTATGAGGTTTGACGTTTCGAAGTTTCAGAGCATCCCTTTCTTCACAGGTTATGGCTTCTGTTTTGTGAGAGTCAGTTTCAATTTTTTCGCTCAAATCTTCTTCATCTTCCTCTGTTTTTTTTTTAGAATGGCTTTTTATTCGGTGTTGGTTGTCAAAGGTTCGTGAGGATGGTGATGGTCACGAAGGTTGCATCTGCAGGTTTGGGCTGAAGGTTTGGGATCGATTGGTTCGCTCACGATTCACGACGGATTCGTGTTTGGCTGATGGTTGTACGGTGTTGACGGTTTTGGATGGTTTTGGAGTTGGAAACGGGGTGTTGGTCAAGTTGGATGGTGGCTGTTTTGGTTCAGTGGGTTTTTAACAGGTTTGGTCCTTTATGCGTTGGTTCTGGTTTACTGTGTTGGTGAGTTGTGAGTTTCAATTTGACTCAGGTTTGAGGTATGGAAAGGGATGGATGCGCGGCTGTTTTGGTTCAGTGTTCACGCGATTGGATTGTGTTTATGGTTCAAAGGTCAGTGCTATGTTTTCGGGTTTCCATGTAAGTTTTGAATTTAGTGTTTACATGATTTTGTTTGGTTTTGCTTGATTCGGTTTTGATTGGTTACAGTGACTGCGTTAGTGCAGGGTCATGGAGGAAATGGTTTGTAACAGTTTTGTGAAGGTTGCTATTATGAGTTGGGATGTTGGTGATGAAGGAAGTAGTTTTTGGATTCTGATCTTCGTCCAAGACCGTGGAAGTGTTGTAGAGTTCTCAGGTTTGTGGTTTTGAGATTGACGGTAGAGTTTGCTCGGGTTGGTTCGGATTTTTCTGTTTTGGTATTTTTTGCAGGTTGTTGAAGCTTGGTGTGAGGATGGAAATGAAAGTAAGAAAAAAAGTGGTGATTTATTTTTGTTTGCTGTGAATTTTTAAGTTATAATTTTTTTGAAGTTTTTTTTATATATGAAATTTGTTTTGTGATGAACAGATTTGAAAATAAAGATGAGAAAGAAACTATGCTATGGACAAATGCTAAAAGAAGTGAAAGGAAAAAAAAAGACGATACCGACCCGAACGTTATCGGGGTGAAGAATCCACGAGTAAGTCTCCTATCCTCTGAACTCGCTTGTTTTCCCTTTTGTTGTTGCTGAACTTTAGGGTGCTTTGATGCTGCGTTGTGTTGTTGGTTTTTTTTGTGTTTGTATGCTGAGTTGAGTTGATTTGAGAACTGCTATGAGTGTGTTTTAAGGCTGAGTTGGTATGTGTTTTAGGACTGTTCTGGTGCTGTTTTTTGTGGACTGTTTGAGTGGTTTTGTGGCTGAGTTTTGAGGTTGTTTTGATGCTGTTTTTGAGGTTGTTTTGATGCTGTTTTTGAGACTGGTTTTGATGAGTTTAGGGGCTGTTCTTGAGGTTTGTATGGCTGATATATGGGACTGGTTTTTTGTTGTTTGATGGCTGTTGTTGAAGCTGTAAAAGTGTGTTTTGGCTGATTTTTTTTTGTGGTTTTTTCTCTAATGTAACAGTGCTTTTTATAAGGGGGAATTAGGGTTTTTGGTTTGAATTTGGTACTGTGATAACTTGTTCATGAAGGGTTGGGGGACAAATCTGATTTTGCAGCAGTAGTGGGAGGCTATAGCAGGTTGTTTGTGTGCTGAGTGCTGCTGAATTTTCTGCAATTTTGTGGCTGTTTTTTTGTTTGCTAGTGAGCCATGTCTTGCTGATTTTTGTACTAAAATTCTTGACATTTTGTTATGAAAAAAAGAACTTACAATATGTAAAAAAAAAGAATTAACATGAAGGCTGAATTTTTTTGTAGGGGACTTAAAGATTGAAGTTGATATTGAAGCATGGAGCAATGGCATAAAGAAAAGAAACTTGACATGAAAATTGTATTCTTGCTAGACTTAGAATTTGTACCTCATAAATTAGTTCTTGTATCAATTGAGTTATGAACGTAAATGAAAGAATCATGTATGAATCAATGCTTGAATGTAATGAACAATAATGTGTTGAACATGAATGTAGTGAATGAATGAAGGTTATGGAATTCTATTTTTTTTAAAAGCTATTGTAACATGGATGAATGTAAAGAAATTCTATCTATTTTTTTTTAAGATTTTATTGTAACATGGATGAATGTAAAGAAATTCTATCTATTTTTTTTAAGATTTTATTGTAACATGGATGTGGAATCAATTTTGGAATAAAATGAGAAACAATAAAAATAAATAAAAAACTTAGAATTAAAATTTAAATTGAATTAAAATAAATAATAAAAAGAAATTGGAATTAAATTAAAAAATGAAATCTTAAAAGAAAAGTAAATTAAAAATAAGTTAGAAATTGAAATTAAATTAGAGTAACCTAAAAAAATAAATTGGAAATTGAAATTAAATTAGAAATAGAAACTTGAAAAATGAGTTGAAAAAGATAAAAAAATAAAATTGGAGATTAAGAGCAAATTAAAAAATGGAGATTAGAAAAAAAAAATGAATAAAGAATAAAAGTTAAAATTACATTAGGAAGTAAAAACTTGAAAAAATTGAAAATAGAAATAAAAATTACATTTAAAAACTTAAAAATTGGGAATAAGATTATATTATTTTTTTTAGTCAAAACTTTGAGAAAAAATAAAAATTAAATTTTAAAAGTTAGAAATTAAATAAAAGTTGGAAATGAGGAATAGAAATTAGATTTAGGATGGAAACTTAGAAGTGAAGAGAAATTAAGAATCAAAAATATAAATGGCTAGAAAAATGAGAAAAAGCAACGGAATATAAATCGGAAAAAACCCTGCTAAATGCGATAAAAGTATGATTATGATATGAGCGATTAGGGGTAAAATTTGGGGTGTGACAGACGTGATTCAAGAAGAACAAGCTGCTATGAGGGAAGAGATTGACTCGGTCAAGAGCAAGATCGACCAGATTTATGAGACTTTGCAATCTTTGGCAAGAATGGAAGAACGTCGCAAAGTTGCTGCCGCAATGAACAATGCTCAAGTGCAAGGATCTACCTCACGAGCAATGCCTTCAGTTCCAGTTCCAAATCCTTTGGTATATGGTTTGCCTCCAGGCTTCACTCCTGCTGTTGAAGAGGTCACTTCCCAACCAATACCTACCTCTGGTGTTACTGTCGGTGCTATTCCTCAAGCTCAACCTATTCCAACTCAAGTCCAGTTTCCTCAAACTGAAGAGAACCATCAAGTTGAGTATGAGATGCATACTGCTGTTCCAATCACCAATCCTCAGGCTGCTCAAGAGTCCGAAGCTATGAAGATGTGCCACGAGTTAGCTGAAAAACTCCGGATTATGGAAGGACACAACTCAACTTCTCTGAGTGCCTCAGACATGTGCCTAGTTCCGGATGTTGTGATCCCTGCTAAGTTCAAACTTCCAGAATTCGAAAAATACAAAGGCCTCAGCTGTCCTGAGCTTCATTTGAGGATGTACTGCAGAAAAATGTCCTCTCATGCTAAAAATGATAAGCTTATGATCCATTGCTTCCAAGACAGCCTGTCTGGAGCGTCTCTAGAATGGTACATGCAGCTCGAACGCAACAATGTTCATACTTGGATTGATTTATCTGATGCATTCAAAAAGCAATACAAGTACAACACCGACCTTGCTCCTAACTGTACTCAACTTCAGAGTATGTCTCAAAAGGAAAGCGAATCCTTTAAGGAGTACGCCCAACGCTGGAGGGAGTTAGCTGCCAGAGTGCATCCTCCTTTGGTTGACCGTGAACTGATCGATATCTTCATGGGTACCTGTAAACACCCCAAATTTACCCTCACCCATTCACACCATGGCTTGTGATCTTTTCATATGCATAATTTCAATCATAGCATCTCATATTGCATATTTGCTTCACTGCATTGTTTCAAAGTCATCTGCATATAGGGTTAGTGATCTAAGCAATCCAAGAGCCATTTGAGCCACTCCAAAGGTCATCAATCGCTTCAAAGGGGTCCATGTATGTTCAAGCATCATATTATATCCTCTCAAAGTCAAGAATGTCAAAGAATCACAAGAACTGAGAATGGCATGGAAGCAGAACCAGGTTTAACTGCACAGATGACCTAGAATTAGGGTTTTGGTTTCAAAGGCCATAACTCCAAATTTTTTGGTCATTCTTGTTTCTATTGGTCTCTATATGGTATAGGGATCATGCATATCAATTTTCATGAAGAAATTCAATGGGGAAGGCATCTGATCAAGAGTTGACTTTTTGAGCAAGTCAGTGCAAAATCAGGGCATCTGAGGCTCCCAATGACCCAACCAAAGGGTGTTCTTCATCATTTTGATTGTGTATGATCTTTATTTGATCATAGAATATGTTAGAAGTTCACAAAATTGAAGAATTTCAAGCCATTTACAAAGTTGACTTTTTGGGAAAATGACTTGTAATGGAAACTTGCCATTTTGGGAAACTTTTTCAACCCTTACTTTTTGGTTCAAAAATGCTTCAAATGAGAAAACTTTGGTCATGAAAGTTGTAGAATGGACCATTCCCTTTTCAAAAAGTACAAGAACTCATTCTAATTCATTTTGAATCAAAAGTTATGGCCTTGCAAAGTTGGATAAAATCATTGAAATTTCACTTTTGCACAAAATGGAAAACTTGCAATTTCTCATGGCAAGCCTTTATGTGACTTCAATGTGACCTCTAATCATCATAACAATGCAATGCATGACCTAAAATCAGAATTGGCCCAAGGGATTTCCCATTTATTTGCCTTGATTTTCACATAACCATAAGCCATTCTTCATGAAGGTGCAAAGAGGGATTTCTTGCAAAATCATTCTCAAAGGGATTGTATGACCTCTAGCTGGTTTTAATACATTGTCATGACCTAATGAAGCATGCCTCACCAACAATTCAGCAAGTTTTCTCACAATCACATAGCCAAAAGTCATGAAATGTAACAAGTGGTCAAGTTGCAAAAACCCTCCCAACTCATGATCCAAATGCAGCAGTCTTTCATGAACCATCCAAGGGTTGTTCTTGACCCAAGCTGATGCAGTATAGGCCAAAGAATCATCTCTGCCACAGCCCATGCTGCAAGTACACAAAACTTGACTTTTGGGCCAATCATCCTATACCAATCCCACAGTGCACACCTGCTCTCCAGATTTGTTGGGATAGTTTATGGATCACCTAAGGATCATAAAAAACAACATACACAAGCCTGAAACACACACATTGCAGCACACTCCAAAAACTGTCAAAACCTTTCCCTCTTCGAATCACACAACACAGCCATCAAACTTCAATAATTCCTTCACCAATCAACCAGAAATCATCCATAGAACAAATCCCACCCCTCACAATGATCTGAAACAGCACACACAAGAACCTCATTTCCTGCTACACCAGAACTGAACCACAAAAACTAGCCACTCTCAACTTCATTCAAGTGTTCCAACAACCTCAGGAGGATCAAGGGAGATCATTGGCACAAAAGGAAGGCTCTGAAAGTTCATTTTCGAAGGTCTCCAGCTCAGGTACAACCTAAGAACTTTTTTCTCAGAACTTCATTTTCTTGTTACAAAATGAATCTACATGTTGCACTGATCATCTAGATGTATTTGGATTTGAAAATAAGTAAGAGATGACCATTTCATGTCACTCTGAAAGTTTGATCGTGTTTCGTATTTTCCTTCGATTCAGGCTTGTTAATGAAAATAAATGAGTTTTGGGAGAGGGGTTAGGTTTAGATTGGGGAGAGGATCATTTCTGTGGAAGAAATTGCTTGTTTAGTGACCTGTAGCGAAATCTAGGGTTTGGGTTCGCCGGAGAAGACGACCGGAAGTCTTCTCCGGCCACCTGAAACTCATTAACCCTAATCTGTGTAATTAATGAACTTTGAATTCTGGCCGTGGATGCGTTTGACTTTGTTTGACCTGCGCGTGTTTGGATGGTCAGGATCTCATCATTTAGCCCTAATCTTCAATTAACTTAATTAATCCAGTTTAATTAATTTTTAAACTAGATTTAGCAAGGTTTGAACTTGGGCCATTGGATGTGGCGCCAAGTCAACCTTTCCCAGCCCAGAATCAATCTGGTTCGTCCATTGTGCATACTTCTCATTATTTTAATTTTTATTTTCATTTTTATTGCATTTATTTGTACGAATTAATTAAAATAGCAAAAAATGTTTAAAAATTATGAAAATTTTTGTCAAGGTTTTCATTAATTTTTAGAACACAAAAATATTTTTATTTTTATTTTTTGCATTAAAAATTATTTTTAAATCATTTAAAAGTTTATTTTTAGTTAGTTAATGAAAATTAATTAATTAAAAATACTTTTAGGTATTTAAAAATCACAAAAAAATTCACATAGCATTTGAGAACATTTAGAAACATTTTCCAACCCTCAAACTAAATTTATTTTTTGTTCTTGATGCCTTTTGATCATTTTCAATGGAATTAAATTCATTTCAAGGCAATATTTTGTTTCAATCTTCAAAAATTCATTTCTGTCTAACCTTTGAGAGTTGGATCATGATTCTTTTTGCATTGCATCTTGTATGGCATGTAGTTTATAGGATAAAATTGGCATGAATTGATCTTGCATTTTCATTTTGTTTTGCATTTTTTCTTGTCAAGGTACCTTAAAACCCTAGTAATCTTAGAAAATTCATAACTCTCACTAGGTTAAGAGTTGGATCCCCTCCTTTGGGCAGTGAGTTTGTATAGGTCTAGGGTTCCTTTGATTGCATTTTCAAATTTTTATCATGTCATTTGATTCTGGTTTTGGATTTTGCTTTGTGTGTTGATCATAAACCCTAATTTATGCCTTCCTTTGCATCCATCTTCCATTTGCTTGCATACCATGACTTGCCATGACATTTTATGTATTCATTTGATTCATAATACATCTTAGGACATATTAGAATCATGTTTGATCATTGCATCTTGCATTTGCCATGTTATATGTCCATTACATTTCATAACTTTTCATGTACATCCATGGTTCAAAACATGCTTCTCTTGCATCCATATGTTTGTATGATCATTCTAATGCCTTGCCTCATGTTTGCATCATCTCTTAGCATCATTAACATCATACTTATGCTTCTGGTTTTGGTTTGCATCATGACATTGCATCTCATTTTGCATTGCATTTCATTTCTTTTGCTGACTTTTCAGGTGGTAAGTTGTTTGAGAAGTGAATTTGCCTTCACTTCTCACATTCTCTTTTCATCTCTTTCATACTTCCCTTGCTGAATTTTGTATGTGTATTGGATTGAGCTTGCTCATTCTTGTTCATCTTACCTTCTTTCTTCAAGCAACTTGTCTTCTTAAGTGAAGCAAGTTGTTTTGCTTCTCTTTTCTCCTCTCATTTGCTTCTCTCCTTGGTGGTTCCTTGAAGATTTCCTTCTTAAACCCTACAAACCCTAGGAATGACCAAGCATGATAACAATTAGGGTTTGATTAGTTCCCCACTTAGCTTTTACCTTTGTTTCTCTTTGAGTCTTCTCTTCTCATCTCATAATCAGGGACTAAACCCTAAAGGCTTTAAGGCTTTGTGATTAAGCTTATGCCTGCATCCTTCTATTAGGATGGAGTGTATAACTTTAATCCTAAGTGTTAAACCCTTAATGTGTTTAAATCCTTTAATCAATTCACTTAATAATCATCAAGACATCAAGCTTGTAACTTGGGCCTTGCATTAGGGTTCTAATTCTTGCTTAATTGGTTAAGAAGGACTAACCCTAGTGTTAATGGACAAGTCCCCCTCAAGTTGTCTTACAAACCATAAAACTCACTTATTCATCTTATCATTAACTAAAATCCATCTAATAAAGGCTTTGTTTTGTCATGAGGTTAATCCCTAATCATGGATTAAGTTGAGGAGTCTTCCTCAGCTTAAACATTCTCATCTATTATCCTTCTATTAGGATGGTGTAATGAGTCTGTTTAATCCCTGATTATGGCTTAAACTCATTACTTAACACTAAACAAAAACAACAAAAGCATATGAATAATAACAAGTAGGTTAATGACCTTAATCCTACATCATGGTGATTAAGTGTGAGATACTGACTTCACACTTAAGGTATTCTCATTACCCCTAATTAGAGGGAAGATGTGATGAGTTTACTAACCTTTGATTTAGGCTTAGGCTCATTAACTTATGGCAAACTTTCAAAAGCAATAAAAGACTGAAAACACAAAAAACAAACAATAATCGTCTCCTCCGGGATTCTTTTCTCATCTCACTCACTCACAAACGAGAACTTGCTTCTTCCGTCTAATGCAAGATAGTTTGCACCTGAGCCAGACAGGTCATACACTTGAGCATAGACAAGCAAGCAGTTCATCAGTCAATTTACCTTTCAGTCTCTTTGGGTCGAACTACGGTGTTCTGACTTCCTCATTGCACGAAAGGATACGTAGGCATAACTTAACAGTTATCGAACAAAAGTTTCTGTATACCCCCCCTCCTTCCAGGATCATTCTTTAAGCCTCCTAGTCTTGAGCTTCATACTCCTATTCTGACACTGACACTTCTCTTATACACTTCACACTTCTCTTACACTGACACTTGCATTCCTTCCAGCTTTGATACACAAATAGCACTGACACTACCCCTTTAAAACACAAATCTTTCAAGCGTGGATCCCTTCGAGTACGACGGACAATCTGGGTGCTAATACCTTCCCAGGTTGTAACCAACCCCCTTTCTCAGTCTCTCTGGTTCGCAACCGTCTTATCCATCTCTTCCTAGGTCTATGCAGCATTACCTTTCCTCCGGGATAAAAATGCCTAGCTGGCGAATCTATTCATCCTTCCTTCTTTCGCCGACCGTTCGCGTCTGTACCCCATTTGACTTAGCCTCATTTGGTGGGAGCGACAGTACCCTACAGGGGAAATATTACGAGAAGCTGATCAGCAACGTATCTTCTGGATTTTCTGACATGGTGATGGTCGGAGAAAGAATTGAGGAAGTTTGAAAAGCGGAAAGATTCAAGGAGGTTCTAGCAACCAAGTCAATGCCAAGAAACCTTTCAACGGATACAAAAAGGGCGAAGCAAACGCCGTTTCTGCTGCAAATGGGAATTTTCAACAGAGTGCATCTGCATCAGTTCCTTACTATCAGTATCCCTATGTTGCTGCTGCATAATATGCTCCTATGCCATATCAGCCAGTTCCTCCCATGCCTTATCAGCAAGCCTTTCAAGCTTTATTTCCGCCTTAGATGGCTCATCAACCACGTCCTATGGTTGCAGTTGCGCAGTATGCGCCCAATCCATACCAGCAACCAGCTTATCCACCACGACCTGGTCAACAACAACAACACGCTCCTCAACGGCGTCCCCCATATCAGCAAAGAGGATATGATAGGCACATTGATCCCCTGCCTATGACGTATACCGAAATCTTTAAGGGGCTAATGGCAAAAGGAACTCTTGTGTTGAAAGATATGCCACCTCAGACTGGCAATGCCCGGAACTATGATGCCAATGCTCGCTGTGAGTATCCCAAATGCGCTCCAGGTCATACAATCGAGAACTGCCATGCCTTCAAACACTTGATTCAGGATATGATCAATTCTAAGGACCTCACTCTCACTCCGAGAAATCCAAATGTCCAGAACGATCCAATGCCGCCGCACGGTGCCAACAAGTGAAGACATTTGAAGGGGTTGTTGAAGACCAAGCTGAGTAGTCTCCAACTTTGAAGCATTCAATCAAGAGAAGTTCAATTCCTCAAATCAAGGCAGCCATCGCCATTTATAATTTCTGCATTCCTGTTGTTTTGTAATGTTTGTTTAAGTACTATTTGCTCTGAACATTGTTAGTACTTGGTTATTTTAATGTTATGTTTATGCATGTTTTGAATTAATCTATTCGCATTCGCTCATCTTTACCATTTATCATAAAAATCACAAAAATATTTCCCTCACTTCACTTTAGCAAATATTTGAGGGAGGATGATGAAAACAAAATACCCATAACTGTTGCGGTATGCTTTCAGATAAAACCTCGTCAATGATGTACAGGTATTTATTCAAATCCCCAAACACTGGAGATATAAGGAGTTAATCCCTAGTCAACCACTTCGAGCCTAGAAGTAGGAGTTTCTTTCGGATACAACCCTTACATCTAACTCGGGACAGGGTAGTTGTTCCGTTAACATGACTACACCTTCAAATCGCAAGATGAGACATCCCGTTAGAGGGCCATCAACAAATGACTCAACAGTCACAACATTCAAGCAAAAACAAACAAAATAGAAAAAACCGCTAAGTTGAGCACCCGAAGGGAGACTTAGTCGGAAAAAAAATCATCAAAATAGGAATTCAGATCCTCAGCAAAAGCAAAACAAATATCAGTGACCACCAAATTAAGAATCAAAGGGTCACCAACAACAAAAGATGACTGCCATTTTCAAGCGAACTTTAAAGCTTCATCTTCACTCTTGCAATATCAAAACAGATGCATATGTAGAGTTAACTGGACATAGGACTGGAGAACATTACGAAGAAGGGTTGGGTACAAATCAAACTTTGAGCCTAATATCCTTTGTTTCTCAAATCATTAACCAGACCACGTTACAACCCTCGAAAGTCCTAATTGAGGCAGGGTTTATTCTGAAAGCATGCTACCAACAAGGTTGCGTAAATTGATTCCCATATATTTGCTAATCTTCAATCTCGATTGCACATTATTCTTGATGCATATTTCACACACTTTCTAAATCAGCACTTCGTTTGGACTAACGGTCCATCCGTTACACTATCACAATCATTCAAATAAATTGACTTTTTCAAAACTTACATGAACTTTACATTAACACTACCATTTGTGTATGAACAATTTAATTGCAATTCGGTGCTTGACATCAGTACAACCCCAACAAGGGGCAATCAAAAGAGGAATTTGAATTAATTCTTCTTCAAAGTCAGTCCAATCAGGGACAAATCATCTTCAACAGCCCAATCAGGGGCAAATTATCTTCAAACAGCTCAATCAGGGGCAGACGCCTACCATATCCAGACACTGGGGCAGATCATGTCATGGTCACTGTCAAAGCTTCTCCCCTAGAATTCTTTCAAACACCCTATAGACAGGGGCAACAACATGGAGCAAATATTCGTATCTCTACCCCTAGCTAAACAAGTAGACCTTGTCAGACATTGGCAACCATTCAAAGCAAATCAGTCTTCGTGTGTCAATTAAGTCGCTTCGCTCACCAGCAAGTGACCAAACTTGGAGCTTTCAGATCCATCTTCTGATCACGCATCGTCGAAGATCAAGTGTCGGGAAATCAGTCCCTCCACCCACCCAAAGTCCAATTATTATTGGCAACTACCAGACCAAAAGTCCACCAAGCTAGCACTTTTCAATCGCTCATATGCATCATTATGCATCATTAATGTCATATGCATCATTTACATCAATCATTTGCAACATGTGCATCATTTGCATACCTAAATAGATCAGACTTTTATTTTCCCCAACATTTTCAACTTACATCTCAATGCATAAACATTTGCATCGTATTTCCATCCTTATGGAATACCATTTCAAAAAACAATCCAGCATAGTCGCATGATTCAGGATCCAGGATCAACCCAAGTTTCCAGTCCTCTTCCCCAGTGGAAGTCAGGATCGTATCAATCAGATTCCAGGCATCCTCTTGGCGGATTCAATAGCCGTGTTTAAATTTCAGTCCATTGGCCTTATCATCCTCTGGTGATAAGTGATTTTATTTTCCGTCTATTTGCCTTATCATCCTCTGGTGATAAGTGATTTTATTTTCTGTCTATTGCCTTATCTTCCTCTGTTGATAAGTGATTTTATTTTTTAGTTATTTGCCTTATCATCCTCTGGTGATAAGTGATTTTATTTTCAGTCATTTGCCTTATCATCCTCTGGTGATAAGTGAGTTTATTTTTCAGTTATTTGCCTTATCATCCTCTGGTGATAAGTGATTTTGTTTTTTGTCTGTTGCCTTATCTTCCTCTGTTGATAAGTGAGTTTATTTTTCTGTTTATTGCCTTATCATCCTCTGTTGATAAGTGAGTTTATTTTTTCTGTCTGTTGCCTTATCTTCCTCTATTGATAAGTGATTTTATTTTCAGTTATTTGCCTTATCATCCTCTTATGATAAGTGATTTATTTTGTCAATTTATTTCTTGCTGTGTCACCCATCATTTCCAGTTATTTCATTTGTCGGACAAATTTGGAGTCTGTTAATATCTAATTATCTTATACCTTGAAAGACTGGACGCGAGCCAGTTCACCTTACTCGGTCTAAGCCAATTCGATAGGGGCATCTGTCATACCCCAAATTTGTCCTACCCGCGCCATTTTTTTTTACTGTCTTATCAAAATATGCACCCTTCTATGTTTTTGTTTAACTATATTAAAAAAGAATAAAAATTATTATGTTTACTGTGGTTTTATTTAAATTTATTTGTTTGTATCGCTTTATTCTAACAAATATACAAAAAAGAGAAGGTGACATCGTTTTTTGTTTAGTCAAAAATATAAAAAATATGTAAAGCATTTATTTTTATCTATCTTCATTTATCGTCAATTTTCGATTATTCCATTTTCTTTTTTTCTATCCAATTACCCTTTCCATCCTTTATTTGTATTCCATTGTCAAAATTTTGTGAGATAATTTAATGAAATTTCATTTTCTCTAAACCATTGTTTTTTATTTTATTTTTATTTATCATTATTTATTTTGGTTTATTATTATTATTATTATTATTATTATTATTATTTAATTCTACTATTATTATTCTTTTATTATTATAATTATTATTATTAATTGTGATTAGTATTATCATAGTTAGTATTATTACTTTTGTTTTAACTTTATTTATTGATTTACTTTTATCAAACTTTTAAAAAAAGAGAACATAGTGAGAATCCTTTTGCAGGACCCCACCTCACCCCAATCCACAAAAATCGTACAAAAGTCACCAGCCTGGCCACTTTCCATGGTACAAGACGTGCCAATATTTTTCATGATATGGATCCGCATTTCCACTACTTCAACAAAATTCACAACGCAGCCTTGACTTGGATTCCCACCTCTGTTTTATCATAACCTCTTCAATTTTTCTTTTTCTCTCAAAGCTCACAGAAAACCACTACCCTTCTTCACCACTTCAAATCAAAAAAATGAAACCAAAGAGAATACAAAAAATCTGAAAAGAGACCATAAAAAACGATAAACCTTTCTTCAACAAACTGCTCCCTTCCATGATCACGATACTCACCAAACAACAATCTCCAATCTTTCATAAATCTATAACAGCTCTGCAAACACACCAATAGAAAAACCAGAAACAAGAGATGAAGTGAGAAAGCAAACACAAACTCCAACAACAGCTGGCCCACCACCAAACCGAGCCATCACTTTCCGTCACCAAACAGCCAAACCGAAACCATCTCATCCGCAAACCCGTCGCCAACCATCATCACCCCCATTTCCGAATTGCATAGAACCATACCACCGCGTCAAACCTGCAAACGAACCTACCTTCAGAACACCCCAAACTCATCAAACCAAAACGGAAAAGATGAAGGTGATTCAAAACAAAACCGAGTGAGAAACCACCGTACAAACCACAAATCCTTTTCACTTAAAACCTCACAAAACCGAACCACCCAAATCCACCAGACCCACCGAAACTTACAAACACCTTAACTGAAATCATCCGAAAAACCAAGCCATCCGCGAACCATTTCCGATCTGGAACCACAACGCACTCACAAAACCATATCTGCACAAACCAGAACCGCGAATCAACCCGGCGAACAACCGAACGCAGCCGTCGCCGTTGAAAAACACCACCACCGAGCGCGAGTTGAGAGAGACAGACGGATCCGCACCGATCTGAGACGAACGAAACAGAACCTGCGCCGCCGCTGCAAGTGAGAATCCATGAGCCACCATCGCGAGCCCTTTCCGTCATGAAATCACAATGAGAGAGGCGGAGCGATCTAGTGAGAGAGAGACCCGTCGAGCTTTAAAGGTTATCCCCTTTCTATTAGTTTTTGTTTTGTTTTCTTTCTGAGTTTTTATTTTTGCTGTTGGAAATATATAATAATAAATTGAAACTATTTCTTTTTCTTTTATTTTTGACTGATTCGTAGAAGAGGGTTATGTTCTTTTTTTTTCCTTTCTTTTTCAGTTTTTTTTAAGGTTATTAATGTGGGCCTTTAAGCCTGTTTTAATTTCTAATTGTACACAGATTCAACACATATTCACCATAGACACACCGAACAGACCCCCTCATTTAATTTGTTTTTTTTTTTATTTTTTTATTTTCCTTTTTTTATTTTGATTTTAGAATTCTGTTTTCTCTTTTGTTAAAGTGTGTCATTGTTTAATCCAAATACCAACACGATGTATATCTCCCTTTTTCTTTCTTTAGTTTATATATATATATATATATATATATATATATATATATATATATATATATATATATATATATATATATATTATTTTTCTTTAAGAATTAATCAGATTAGGTTAGATTTGTGGGATAGTTAGGCCCATGTTTTTCACACTAACCATACATCGATAATCACCACCTTAGCCACCTACCTTTTTATTATTTATTTTTATTTCCCTATTTTTATTTAACATAAATTATTTTTCCGTACTTAAATATTCCATTTAGTTTTTTATATCTATATACATATTTTGTTTAGATCTTTGGTATATATTGTTTTGTTTTACTTTGATTGTCTAATTTTCATTCAAAAGGGGCCAATGATATCATAAAAGGCCAATTTTTCGCCCGATTTTAATCGGTGATTTTTGGTCAATATGAGGCCCTCCTTGTAATTAATTTTTCATTTTATTATTCCGACAAACAAACATGTATTTAAATTTAATTTATTTTATTATCCTTGATATTATTTAATTCATTTATTATTTATATTCATTAGTTTATTTTTGATTCTAACAATTCAATTCATTTAATTTATTTATTTTTTTCGCATTTTAAAAAGTATCGTTTCGACTCCTTATAGAATGATTCCGATTTTGAATCGATTCTAAGGCAGTTCACGAACAAAATTTTGTCGCGTCCCAAAAAAGGTCCAACGCCTTCGAATTGTTGCGCTCGATTAAAAGGTCCAACGCCTTCGAATAGTTGCGTCCCGATTAAACAGGCTGAACGCCTTCGAATAGTTCAAACACACTGCACACACGCTTTCTCTTGGGCTAATTACAACGAGACCATTTATTTCTCGCAATCCCCTGTATTTATTTTGTATCCCTCTCCCATTACTTTGTACGCATTTTATTTTCCGCATTTATTTTAATTCTGAATCCTTGGTCCAACACCAAGCGATTGCACTTGCACACTTACACTTTATTTTTCAGTTATCTTTCGTTTAGGATCCACCTTACCTTGCGAGCCGAGCGCTTCGTGCCTCGCTGACAAAACCACAAAAATAAACCTCTAGTTGCATTTACCCTTTAACCCCAAAAAAACCAAAACGTTTCGATTAGATCCAAACCCTTGATCCAACGTCAAGCGGTCTTAGGAAATAAAACACTTTAATAATACGAGAAGATTTGTACGCCACGAGCCTTAAGCGGTAGAAAGGAGGATAACGAGCTCTCGTTACTCGCTCCGATTATTTCGACGCAGGACACTCGTCCTGTTGGGCGAGATAAACTATCCATAGTCTTTAGTACATTTCAACTCCTAAACCCTTTTATCGACGAAAGGTAATAAAATCAAACATCCATTACCCTTAGTAGGCCGAACTACGAGGCTCTGACTTTCCTATTGCACACGGGAGTACGTAGGCACGAGGATCTCAATCCTTGCCGAGCACCTAGGTTCAATCTAACTTATAATTCAACTCATTTCCCTCTAGCAAGCAATTCATTTAAGCATAGACATCCTTTCGCACGCGATAACTTAGATGGTTCCCATCGAGTACGATGGATGTAGGGGGTGCTAATACCTTCCCCCTGCATAACCGACTCCCGAACCCAGGCAATGGTTCCGTTGACCTTTGTCCTCATCTTTTCTTCCCGGGTTGTATCTATATCTTCCCTTTCCCTCTTCGAGAATAAATAGAATTAGGTGGCGACTCTTCAGTCTGTCCGGCGCGTGGCTCCGTCCTTTCGGATCGCGTGAGGTCGCACTTTTCGGGGTACGACAATACCTTGCACACACACCTACTGCAAAAGCTATATCTGGTCTGCTAGCTGTAAGATATAATAGACTTCCAATCATGCTTCTGTTTAAGCTTTGGTTCACACTCTCACCTTTGTCATCCTTTGTCAGTTTTAAATGAGTGGTGGCAAGTGTTCTCTTGTTACTTGCATTGTCCATCCCAAACTTCTTGACAATGTTCTTTGCATACTTGCTTTGGGATATGAACATAGAGTCCTCCATTTTCTTGATTTGCAGTCCAAGGAAGTAGGTTAGTTCTCCCACTAAGCTCATTTCAAACTCAGACTTCATTTGAGTAACAAAATGTTTAACCATCCTGTCTGACAACCCACCAAACACTATGTCATCCACATATATCTGAGCAATCATAACCTTTCCCTCTTCATCCTTTACAAACACGGTTTTGTCTATTCCACCTTTCCTGTATCCATGTTTAATGAGAAAAGTGGTCAGTCTTTCATACCATGCTCTGGGGGCTTGCTTTAGACCATACAGAGCCTTCCTTAGCTTATATACATGGTCTGGACAGCTTGGATCTACAAATCCCTTTGGTTGCTCCACATATACTTCCTCATTAAGGTACCCATTTAAGAAGGCACTTTTAACATCCATCTGAAATAGTTTGAACTTTAAGATGCAAGCAATTCCTAGAAGTAGTCTGATGGATTCAAGTTTTGCTACTGGTGCAAAGGTTTCATCAAAATCTACCCCTTCAATTTGTGTATACCCTTGAGCTACAAGCCTAGCCTTGTTTTTTGTAACTATTCCCTGCTCATTAGACTTGTTTTTGTACACCCACTTAGTGCCAATCGCATTAATGTCATCAGGCCTAGGAACAAGATCCCATACTTCATTCCTTGTAAACTGGCCTAATTCTTCTTGCATAACAGAGATCCAGTACTCATCATTCAGAGCTTCCTTGATGTTCTTAGGTTCTATCTTTGAAACAAAACAGGAACCTGAGATTACCTCTCTTGATCTAGTGCTGACACCTCTGTTGGGATCACCAATTATCAGTTCTTTAGGATGATCTTTCTGGATTCTGATGGAGGGAGGTTTGTTGGATTGCTCTGACCTTGCCTCAGTGAAGTCAAGATTATCACTTTCTATTTCAACTTCAGTTTGATTGTCAGCTTATGTTCCAACATCATCAGCAACATCTGTCTTTGCATAGGCATCATCAATAATCACATTTATTGACTCCATTCTAACCTTGGTTCTGGAGTTAAATACTCTGTAAGCTCTGCTATTTATGGAGTATCTAAGAAATATCCCTTCATCACTCTTAGGGTCCATCTTCCTTCTTTGATCCCTATCAGCCAGAATGTAACACTTACTTCCAAACACATGAAAGTACTTGACTGTAGGTTTTCTACCCTTCCAGACTTCATAGATCGTGGATAAAGTTCCCTTTCTAAGTGTGACTCTATTGTGGATGTAGCATGCTGTGTTCATAGCTTCAGCCCAAAAGTACAGGGGTAACTTCTTGGCATGAATCATGGCTCTAGCTGACTCCTGAATAGTTCTGTTTTTCCTTTCAACAATCCCATTCTGTTGAGGTGTGATGGGAGAAGAATACTCATGGTTGATCCCTTCTGAAGAACAGAAATCTGAGAATTTTTGATTCTCAAACTCCTTTCCATGATCACTTCTTATTCTGACCACACAACTTTCTTTTTCTCTTTGGATCCTATGGCACAGATCTTTAAATACCTCAAACACATCAGACTTTTCTTTGATGAAGCTTATCCAGGTATATCTTGAAAATTCATCAACAACCACATAGACATATCTTTTTCACCAAGACTCTCTACATGCATTGGTCCCATAAGATCCATGTGCAATAATTCCAGGACTTTGGAAGTTGTCAGATGTTGGAGCTTTGGATGTGACATCTTGGTTTGCTTGCCTATTTGACATTCACCACACACTTTACTTTCATCAATCTTCAGTCTTGGGATTCCTCTTACAACCTCCATAGATATGATCTTCTTTATTCCTCTGAGATGGAGATGACCCAGTCTTTGATGCCACAGCTTCACTTCTTCTTCTTTGGCTAAGGAGCAAGTAGATGTGAGGCTGAAATCTCTGGGTTCCCACATATAGCAGTTGTCTTTTGATCTGGCTCCTCTCATGACAACTTTCTGTTCTTTATCAGAAACTATGCACTCAGTTTTGGTGAAGTTGACACTGTAACCTTGGTCACATAAATGACTTATGCTGATCAAGTTAGCAATTAATCCTTTTACCAACAGCACATCATCTAGATTTGGTACACCTAAGAAGTCCAGGGTCCCAACTCCCTTGATATCCCCCTTTGCTCCATCTCCAAAGGTTACATATCTAGATGAGTGTGACTTTAAGTCTACCAGCAGATTCTTCAGTCCAGTCATGTGCCTTGAGCAGCCACTGTCAAAATACCAGTCTTCCTTAGCAGAAACTCTGAGAGATGTATGAGCTATAGAGGCAACAACCTTCTTGGACCATTTGTGCCTGTTGTGAGGTTTCCTTTGATGCATCTGCTCTGGGTAGTGCCCATCTCTAGATTTCTAAGGCTGCTTGTTGACCTTGTTCTTAGGTATGTATTGGTAGCTTTGATCAGCATAAAGACTAGCTTTAGGTATCCAAATTTTCTTGGTGACCTCTGTCTTTTGCTTAAGAGGGTGCTAGGAACTCTGATTGGGGTATCCATGCAGCTTGTAGCAAAAAGGTTTAATGTGACCAAACCTTCCACAGTGATGGCATCTCCATCTTTGATATTTCTTTTTCATCATGTGTTTGTCATGATGTTGAGACATCTGCTTGAACATCTTGTTTGACTTCATGGGATTTGGAGTTGCTTGGCTGGTGCTAGCCTCAAAGTTTTGAGCTTTATTAAATCCCAGTCCAATCCTATCCCCTGAGTGCTTGTTGTTGTTGAGAATGACATCCAGCGTGTTTGAGTTACTATTCAGCATTCTGACAGATTTGGACATATGCTCCATTTTGGAGTTGAGCATGCTGACTTCACTTTTCAAAGTGTCAATGATCTCTAGATGACTTTCCTTTTCAGCCTTTAATTCCTCAATCTGCTTCTTCTGCTGTATATTTTCCATGCATACTTTAGTGCTCCTTTTACACAACATCCTGTAAGATGCTTCAAGCTTTTCAAATGTCAGATCCTCATCACTGGATCCCCCTTCAGTTTCACATACTCCAGCTAGAGCAGTGATGTGCTTTGCAGATTCTTCTTCTGACTCACAACCTGAGTCTTCATCTGACCAGGACACAGAGAGGCCTTTCTTTTGCTTCTTTAGATAGGTTGGGCATTCACTTCTGATGTGTCCATACCCTTCACATCCATGACATTGGATCCCTTTTCCTTGGTTAGTCTTCTCATCATAGTTTGACCTTCTATTAGAGTCATAAGGTCTTTTATTCTCAGAGGTTGAGTTTCTTCCACTTGGTCTGGGTCTGTTTTCCTTTCTTTTGAGAATTTTATTGAATTGTCTTCCAAGCATAGCAATTGATTCTGATAAGTTGTCCTCAGAGCCTGCTTCATGACTTTCTTCTTCTTTATCAGTGTTTGAGACCAGAGCTATGCTTTTGTTTTTCTTCACAATTGTATCATTCATTCCCATCTCAAAAGTTTGAAGGGAATCAATGAGCTCCTTAACCTTCATTGTGCAGATGTCCTGAGCTTCTTCTATGGCAGTAACCTTCATGTCAAACCTCTTTGGCAGTGATCTGAGAATCTTCCTTACCAACTTTTCATCACTCATCTTCTCTCCCAAGGCACCAGAAGTATTAGCAATTTCCAGGATGTTCATGTAAAACTCATGAATGGTCTCATCTTCCTTCATCCTCAAGTTTTCAAACTTGGTGGTGAGAAGTTGAAGTCTTGACATCTTCACCTTTGATGTTCCTTCATGAGTAGTTTTGAGAGTGTCCCAAACATCCTTGGCCAGCTCACAGTGATGCACAAGTCTAAATATGTTCCTGTCAATGCCATTGAATAAGGAATTTAAGGCTTTGGAATTTCCAAGTGCCAAATCTTCTTCCTCTTTGCTCCACTCTTCTTCAGGCTTCATCACTTTTTCCCCATCCTTATTGTCTTGGACAGGGTGCTCCCATCCTTTGTTAACTGCTTTCCAAGCCCTACTATCAAGAGATTTCAAGAATGCTACCATTCTTGGCTTCCAGTAATCATAGTTGGATCCATCCAAGATAGGTGGTCGATTCACAGATCCTACATCTCTGTCCATGTTCCCAAAATTTGCAGTCCCTAGATCTCACCCAGTTATACAGGCAGGGTGCCTGCTCTGATGCCAATTGAAATTCTGGGATCAAGTGCGTGATGTCGAACCAGATGTTTAAACACTTGAAATCTTAAACAAAACTTAATGAGCTGGTAAATTAAATGACACAGAAAATTGTTAACCCAGTTCAGTGTATCTCCACACTTACATCTGGGGGCTACCAAGCCAGGAAGGAAATCCAATATAAGTAATATTAATTATGGAGTTAAACCAACCAGTTTAATCCTTCACCTAATATCTACCCAAGGCAATTTCTACCTAAGACTCAACTTAGATATGAGTACCTACTCACTCCTCCTCAATCACACAGTGATCTTTTACAATGATTAATAAAATTGAAGTCACACTTCAAACACAACAGCTTGATCTTACTTAAAAGTTTCAATCAAGACACAATTCACTTTTTGCTTAAAAGCTCATAAAGTGACAAACAATTAAAACCTGCTTAAAAACAACCAGCTTTACAAAACACCCTTTACAGTCTTCTAAAATTCGTATCTTTTCTTGAGTGTTTCAGTTCCTTAAATAGATGCTTGGTTTGTGTTGTCTCCTTGAATCAAGGTGAGTTAGTTATTCTGTTACACTGGAACCAGATAACTAAGCTTCCTAAAGATGCGCCTTGGAATGCTTATCTCCTTATAATTAATTCCAGATGATTGCTCCTGAATTTACTCACTTCTGTTACGCATTATTTAGGTCAAATAACAGGTTTACAATGTCACAACATCTGGTGTGACATCCTTATGTCTTGAACTAAGTTCATTAACTTTTACTTTGTTTTTCAATGTCACAACATCTGGTGTGACATCCTGAACTAAGTTCAACACTTCTTATTTGTCAAAAATTCTGCCAATTCTTAACATCTACAATATTAAATTAACAAAAGGGGTTTTAGTAACCATAACAAAAAGGGTTAAGAGGGGGAGAAGGTGTTAGTAACAGTAACAAAAGGGGTTTAAGAGGGTATGGGGTTTTAGTAATCATAACAGAAGGGGTTTTCAGAGAGGGAGGGGCTTTTAGTAACCATATACGAGGTTTAAGGGGAGGGCCTCTGAAACTAAAAAGAAATATAGTAAAGAGAAACATGAATGTTTGATTTTGATTCATAGTCTAAGAAGAAAGAAGAAAACATATGCAATTATCGTCTTGCAAATACACATCTTTATATAGATCATCAATATATCTAACTACATCAAAAAAAGAGAAACATTACACATGATTAACTTTATATAGCTCATCAATATACCTAACTACATAAAAATAGGAGAAACATTACATATGATTTTTCACCTTACTTTTGAAATTGAACAAACACCAAACAAAATTAAGAAACAAGCTATGAATGTGAGAAGAAAATTCAATCCCTACATTTGAAATTTGAATGAAGTTTTAATAAAACCATTAACAATTACTTATGTTTTCTTTTCATTTATTTTCAATTCTTTATTATTTTTATCATGATTCATCTAATTCTTATTTATGTTTAATTTTTATATTCTTTATGCATAAATAACATAAGTTAATTTGAAAAGATAGATTACTATATGCACGGGTCGAGTTAACAAATATTAATAGTATGGACATATTACATATAAATTTCTGATTATTTTTTTAAAAAATTAACTAATAAAACCAAATAACTGTTTGAAATCATTTATTACTTAAAATACTATGTTTTATATTTAATGATAATCAATATATGTCCAAAATTTAGGTGTAAAATGTACATGTATAATTTTATAAATTTAACTAGAAAAATAAAATAAAATTGAAAAATTTAGAAAAAACAAAAATAAAATAAAAAAGTATATTGTGATATTAATGGTGTGATTTTTTTAAAAAAAGTAAATAAATAAAGACAAAGAAAGGGGTTGAAAATATATATGATTTTAGTAATTACATATAGTGGTATACATGATGATTTACACTATGATTTTGTATTGTTATGCATATATTCCATTAGAAACATGTTGTATATGAATTATTAAGTATATATATTTTACATTTTTTTAATATATATATATATATATATATATATATATATATATATATATATATATATATATATATATATATATATATATATATATATATATAAATAAAACATTTTTTAAGATTAATTTTAAATAAAAATTTATTTAAGCAATGAAATTAGTGGGGTTGTTAATTTCAATTTTTAATTAGTGGCGATTTTTTCAATTAATTAATTTATAGAAATTCTCTTTGGATATTACACTAATTTCATTGCTTAAAAAACGTTTATATAAAATAAATCTTAAAAAATGTTATATATATATATATATATATATATTAAAAAATCTAAAATATATATATTAAAATGTCATATACAACATGTTTCTATGTAGTACAACAAAATTCTAATGGAATATATGCATAACAATACAAAATCATAGTGTAAATCATCATGTATACCACTATATGTAATTACTATAATCATATATATATTTATAACCTCTTTCTTTTTCTTTATTTATTTATTTTTATAAAAAAAATCATATCATTATTATCACATATACTTTTTTATTTTATTTTTGTTTTTTCTATATTTTTCAATTTTATTTTATTTTTCTAGTTAAATTTTTAAAATTATACATGTTCATTTTACACCTAAACTTTGAATATATATTGATTACTATTAAATATAAAACATACTAATTTAAGTAATAAATTATTTCAAACAATTATTTGATTTTATTAGTTAATTTTTTAAAAAATAATCAGAAATTTATATGTAATAATTTCCACAGTATTAAATTTTGTTAACTTGGTCCTTACATATACTAATCTATCTTTACAAATTAATTTATCTTATTTATGCATAAAGAATTAAAGAAAAACATAAATAAGAATTAGATAAATCATGATAAAAAATAATAAATAATTGAAAATAAATGAAAAGAAAACATAAGTAAGTGTTAATGGTTTTATTGAAACGCTTTATTCAAACTGATATGTTCAGATTTCAAATGTAGGGATTGAATTTTCGTCATTGTTTGCTTTTTAATTTTGTTTGGTTTTTGTTCAATTTCAAAAGTAGGGTGAAAAACCATATGTAAAGTTTCTTCTATTTTGATGTAGTTAGATATATTGATGCACTATATAAAACAAATCATATATAATGTTTCTCCTATTTTGATGTAGTTAAATATATTGATGAGCTATATAAAATTGAAAAATCTAGAAAAAACAAAAATAAAATAAAAAAGTATATGTGGTAATAATGATGTGATTTTTTTTTAAAAATAAAGACAAAGAAATAGGTTATAAATATATATTATTTTAGTAATTACATATAGTTGTATACATGATGATTTACACTATGATTCTGTATTGTTATGCATATATTCCATTAGAAACATGTTTTTTTTATAAATAAAAGATTATTATATTTCAAAATTGGCAATTACAATCAAAGGACTAATACTCCCACTCTATACTATTACTTACAGTAACAAATGAGCTATAATCCCCTTATATTTGGTCCTTTCCAACCTCTATATACAAATGCATCTATTATACTTTTTACTATACTATCTTGTTCAATTCTATCTTTCTCCTCACTAAAAGTCATGTTATTGCGCCATCTCCA
This sequence comes from Lathyrus aphaca, assembly GCA_963966055.1. Classification (NCBI taxonomy): domain Eukaryota; kingdom Viridiplantae; phylum Streptophyta; class Magnoliopsida; order Fabales; family Fabaceae; genus Lathyrus; species Lathyrus aphaca. Next base: position 734,086,570 of record OZ014519.1, on the reverse strand, counting down.
AATGCCATGAATTGTTTTTGTCATTGTTGCTTTCACAATACCCGCCTTACTCTCTTTACTTTTAGCCTTCTTCTTTATCCAATGCATATCTAGTGGATACACAATTTGAACATCCAGCCACCTCAACACTTCCTCCCATATCTTCCTTATTTTGTGACATTTGAACATAAGATGCAAATTGCTTTCATCTTCAATCCCGCACATGGGGCATTTAGTATCACTCAAAAATTCCATTTTATGGAGCCTATCCTTTGTAGCCACTCTCCCTTGGCATCACATCCACAAACACAAAATAGCTCTAGGCCTTGCAAAGTTGTGACTGATGGTATGAGTCTAATCCACTTGCACATCATTTTGACACAACTTCAAGTATACCCTATTCATAGTATACTTCTTATTTCGGCTCATGCTCTTCCATTCTTCTTGTATATGTTGGATTGTATCTCTTTTGTTCATATGTCTTTCAAGATCCAAGTGCCAGTTGTCTTCAAAGGCATAGTCCATATGTCATTTCTACGAAGGTAATAACTATGGACCCACTTGACCCATAAGTTGTCTCTCTTCATGCTTATATTCCATAAGCATTTCATCATGATAACTTGATTACATATCTCTAGATTCAGTAAACTCAGTCCCCATGTTTCACAGGCTTACAAACCCTAAGCCCAGGCCATATGACATTTCCTGCTAGGATTACTCTTACCTGACCACACAAAAATCTTGCATATAGAATCAATTTTTTTATCACACACTACGGTATTGGAAGACAGGCCATCCAGTATTGCACAACAGAAACACAAATACTTTTAACCAGTTGCAGTTTTCCTGCCATGCTGAGCAATTTGGAAGACCAGTGATGAATTCTGCAGGTTATTTTCTCCACCAAGGGTAGATAATGATTGATGTTCATTCTTTTATCATACAGTGTTATCCCTAGATACCTGATGGGGAGTTGCCCTAGCTCAAACTCAGTCATCCTCCTTATGTCATTAATGGTGTCATTTTCCATTCCTCCACAAAACACTTTGCACTTCCTTGGATTTATCTTCAGACCTGTGGAAACAGAAAATTCAGTAAAAGCTTTCAACATGAGTTTCACTGATATTATATCCCCCTACAGAACAACAATATATCATCTGCAAATGATAAGTGGTTAATGGCCAGCTTTTCACATCTCATATGGTGGTTGAAGTTTGGATTTCTTTGCATTCTCTCCATTTTTCTATTTAGATACTCCATCAGAACAAATAATAAAGGGGAGATGGGATCCCCTTGTCTTATTCCCCTTTTAGCCTGCAACACATTTGTAATATCACCATTCACATTAAACCTGTAGCTTACTATTTTGACACATAACATGATCCAATTTACAAATTTATGTGGCAAACAAATCTCAACAAGGACTGTTTCCAAAGCATACCAGTCTACCATATCATAATCTTTATGAAGATCAATCTGCATCATACGCCTAGCCCCCCCCCCCCACTTCTATTATACCCTTTCAACAATTCAAAAGCTAAAAGTATGTGATTATGTATGACTTGTCCTGGTATAAAAGCAGCTTGGCTTTGATGAATCACCTCCTGCAGAACTTTATACAACCTTTATGTAAGCACTTTTGATATTATTTTATAAAATGTGGTACACCCAGCTATATGCCTATACTCCTTGATAGTTGTTGCATTTTCAATCTTGGGAATCAAAGTGACTAAAGTACTATTGAATACTTTGAAAAGTTTCCCTTTTCTGAAGAATTCATTGACAGCTGCCATCACATCTGTCTTTATCACTTGCCAGCTACTCTTAAAAAAATTTGCTCAATACCCATCAATCCCAGGAGATTTCAAATCACCTATATCTTTTAGGGCAATGACAATTTCATCTTCAGTAACCTCAACAATAAGATTTGCAGCTTGATTTTTGTTTACTTGACAACTGCTTCTCATAATCTCCATATCAACATGTTGCAACTGTTTTTCTTTACTTCTCATGAGCTCACCATAAAAGTGCAGAACTTCTGCCTGAATGTCAACCTGGTCTATAATGACTGTGCCATCATCTTTTTACAGGCTAGTGATACTTTTCTTTGCATTTTTACTTTTAATAGAAGCGAAGAAATATGCATTACTCTCATCACCATTTTTGAGCCAATCAAATCTTGGATCTCTGTTTCAGAATGCTTTCCTCTACTTCATTCAACTGGATTACTTGGGCTGTATAATTTTTAACTTTTTCTATACACTCCTTATCTATCTTGTTCAAAATAAGCGCATTTTGAGCTTCCTCCAAATCAGATCTAGCCTGAACCACCTATTGATGCACCCCTAAGAAATTTTTACTCAACTTATTCAACTCAGGTTTCATCCTCTTAAGTTTAGTCCTCAAGAAAAACAAGGGAGAACCAACTATGGGTCTATTCCAACTCTCCTGAACCACCTCCTTGTAACCATTCATATCCACCAAGTAATTGTAAAATCTGAATCTTCTAGTACCTCTTTTAATCATAGCCTTAGTCTCTATATGCAGCAGAGAATGATCAGATATGCTAAAAGGCTTATTAGTGATCTTCATATCCATATTCCTTCTAAACCATTCCACATTCCCAAGCACCCTGTCAATTCTAGAATATATTGTACCCACTGAGTGTTTATTACACCAGGTGAAATAATCTCCATTGCTATCCATCCCAGTCAACCCAATTTTATCCATCATGTCTTGCAAGTCACAAAATTCATTCTCAACCACCATTTTTTCCTCCAATTTTGTCCTTGGGCTTGCATTGTTTGGCTGTAATGTTAACATATCTTTCCACAAAATTATTCTCTTCTCCAAAATATTATGTCCATATATAACAGTCAACCAGTATTTCAGATTGCATCCTCTATCCATAACCATACAGTGAATCAGCTGGTCAGTACTCCTTACCAGTCTAACATCCACTCTAGTGTCATCCCAATTAATCCAAATCCTCCCATTCTCATGATTAGAATAATTGTCAACATACTTCTGATACATATTAATTTTTTCTCTAATATTTTGAGCCTTATCTTTCTTCACCCTAGTTTCAATAAGAATGATCACTTTTGGCTTTATAAGATGGAGACGGGAACTAATCTCCTTTATTTTGCCAGCCTTATTCAGTCCCCTCACATTCCAAGAAATCAGCATGGTCCTCTATCCAAGGTCACTTCAGGGTCATTAAAAACTCTAAGTGCCTCAAAATCATTCAAACAACTAACAATTAATGATGAACCAACAAATACTCTCTTACCTTTATCTCTTGTGGCTGAGTTGATAGTTGTACATGCCCCTTCATTCTCATTGATCACTCTTGCATCTTGTTCCTCAGCATGACCACCTATGACACTAGCATCCTTCTGCTTTACCATCACCTCATCAGGGGGCTTAACTTTGGGCTTCCATTGCTTGATCACATTCTCCTTACACATATGCCCAATTATTTGGCACTTTGTGTAGAATAACGGTTTCGATTCATACTCAATAGGCTGCATTATTTCATTTCCTTTGTTATCTTGAATCTGTATCTCCTTCACCAACTCCTTGAGAAAACAATCTCTAAGGTTATTTAATAAAATATATTAATTAATATATTCAAATTATATTAATATATAATTTAATATATATTAATTAATATATTCAAATTATATTAATATATAATTTAATTATATTAATTAATATATACAAATTATATTAATATATAATTTAAAATATATTAATTAATATATTCAAATTATATTAATATATAATTTAAAATATATATTAAGAAATGTTATATATTTAATAATTCATATACTTAATTAAAAAATTTATTTAAGATAAATCTTAAGAAATGTTATATATATATATATATATATATATATATATATATATATATATATATATATATATATATATATATATATATATATATATATATATATATATATATATATATTAAAAATATATAAAATATATATACTTAATAATTCATATACAACCTGTTTCTATGTAGTACAACAACATGTTTCTAATGGAATATAGGCATAGCAATACAAAATTATAGTGTAAATCATCATGTATACCACTATATATTATTACTAAAATCATATATATTTTCAACCCCTTTCTTTGTCTTTATTTATTTACTTTTTTAAAAAAATCACACCATTAATATCACATATACTTTTTTATTTTATTTTTGTTTTTTTCTAGATTTTTCAATTTTATTTTATTTTCTGGTTAAATTTATAAAATTATACATGTACATTTTATACCTAAATTTTGGATATATAATGATTATTATTAAATATAAAACATGGTATTTTAAGTAATAAATGATTTCAAACAGTTACTTGGTTTTATTAGTTAATTTTTTTAAAAAAATATTCAGAAATTTATATATAATATGTCCATACTATTAATATTTGTTAACTCGACCCGTGCATATAGTAATCTATCTTTTCAAATTAACTTATGTTATTTATGCATAAAGAATATAAAAATTAAACATAAATAAGAATTAGATGAACATGATTAAAATAATAAAGAATTGAAAATAAAAGAAAAGAAAACATAAGTAATTGTTAATGGTTTTATTAAAAGCTCATTCAAATTTCAAATGTAGGGATTGAATTTTCGTCTCACATTCATAGCTTAATTCTTAATTTTGTTTGGTTTTTATTCAATTTCAAAAGTAAGGTTCTCCTATTTTGATGTAGTTAGATATATGGATGCGCTATATAAAGCTAACCATATACAATATTTCTCCTTTTTTGATGTAGTTAGATATATTGATGAGCTATATAAAGCTGTGTAATTGCAAGATGATAATCGCATTGTTTTCTTCTTTCTTCTAACACTATGAATTAAAATCAAACATTCATGTTTCTGTTTACTATGTTTCTTTATAGTTGCACTGGTGAGGCTGAAACCTCATATATGGTTATTAAAAACCCTTTTTTGTTACGGTTACTAAAAACCCCTCGCCATCTGAAACCCTTTTTGTTACTGTCACTAAAAAATCCCCCTCTAAAACCTTTTTGTTACGGTTACTAAAATATATTAATTTAATTTATATTTTAAATTATATTAATATATCAAATTATATTTAATATATCGATTTATATTTTAATTTATTTTAAATTATATTTAAAATTATTCAAATAACATATTTAAAACTATATGTTTTAAACACAAACATTTTAATTTATTTTTATTATATTTAAAATATATAAATTATACTAATATATAATGTAAAATATATATACTTAATAATTCATATACTTAATTAAAAATTTTATTTAAGATAAATCTTAAGAAATGTTATATATATATATATATATATATATATATATATATATATATATATATATATATATATATATATATATATATATATTAAAAAAAATGTAAAATATATATACTTAATAATTCATATACAACCTGTTTCTATGTAGTACAACAATATGTTTCTAATGGAATATAGGCATAACAATACAAAATTATAGTGTAAATCATCATCATGTATACCACTATATATTATTATTAAAATCATATATATTTTCAACCCCTTTCTTTGTCTTTATTTATTTACTTTTTTAAAAAAAATCACACCATTAATATCACATATACTTTTTTATTTTATTTTTATGTTTTTCTAGATTTTTCAATTTTATTTTATTTTCTAGTTAAATTTATAAAATTATACATGTACATTTTACACCTAAATTTTGGATATATATTGATTATTATTAAATATAACACATAGCATTTTAAGTAAAAAATGATTTCAAACAATTATTTGGTTTTATTAGTTAATTTTTATAAAAAAAAATCAGAAATTTATATTTAATATGTCCATACTATTAATATTTGTTAACTCGACCCGTGCATATAGTAATCTATCTTTTCAAATTAACTTATGTTATTTATGCATAAAGAATATAAAAAATAAACATAAATAAGAATCAGATGAATCATGATAAAAATAATAAAGAATTGAAATTAAATGAAAAGAAAACATAAGTAATTGTTAATGGTTTTATTAAAACTTCATTCAAATTTCAAATGTTGGGATTGAATTTTCTTCTCACATTCCTAGCTTGTTTCTTAATTTTGTTTGGTTTTTGTTCAATTTCAAAAGTAAGGTGAAAAATCATGTGTAATGTTTCTCCTATTTTGATGTAGTTAGGTATATTGATGAGCTATATAAAGTTAATCATGTGTAATGTTTCTCATTTTTTGATGTAGTTAGGTATGTTGATGATCTATATAAACATGTGTCTTTGCAAGATGATAATTGCATATGTTTTCTTCTTTCTTCTCACACTATTAATCAAAATCATAAATTCATGTTTCTCTATATTATATTTCTTTTTAGTTTCACTAGTGAGGGTGAAACCCCCGTATATGATTACTAAATCCCCTCTCCTAGAATTCCCCTATGTGATTACTAAAACCCCTCCCCCTCTGAAACCCCTTCTGTTACGGTGACTAAAATCCCATACCCCTCTGAAACCCCTTTTGTTACCGTTACTAAAATCTCCTCCCCTTTGAACCCATTTTGTTATGGTTACTAAAACCCCTTTCGTTAATTTAATATGATTTAAATATATTTAATATAATTTGATATATTAATATAATTTAAAATATATTTTAAATTCATATATTTTAATATATATATATATATATATATATATATATATATATATATATATATATATATATATATATATATAATTTTTTATATATTAAATATAATTTAAATAAATTTAAATATTTGTATTTAAAACATATATATTTAAATATATTATTTGAATAATTTTAAATATAGTTTAAAGAAAATTAAATTATAATTTATATATGTTAAATATAATTTAATATATTAATATATTTTAAAATATATTTTAAATTAATATATTTTAAATTATATATTAATATAATTTATATATATTAAATATAATTAAAATAAATTAAAATGTTTGTGTTTAAAGCATATATTTTTAAATATGTTATTTGAATAATTTTTAATATAATTTAAAATATGTTTTAAATTAATATATTTTAGTAACAGTAACAAAAGGGTTTTAGAGTGGGAGGAGGTTTTAGTGACCGTAACAAAAAGGGTTTCAGAGGGTGAGAGGGTTTTAGTAACCGTAACAAATAGGGTTTCAGAGGGAGGTTTAGTAACTACATACGAAATTTCAGACGGGAAGAGGATTTTAGTAACCATATATGTGGTTTCAGCCTCACCAGTGAAACTATAAAGAAGCATAGTAAAGATCTCACATTCATTATTCATTGCTTGCTTCTTAATTTTGTTTGATTTTTGTTAAATTTCAAAGTGAAAAATCATATGTAAGGTTTCTTCTATTTTGATGTAGTTAGATATATTGATGCCCTATATAAAGCTAACCATATATAATGTTTCTCCTATTTTGATGTAGTTAGATATATTGATGAGCTATATAAAGCTGTGTAATTACAAGATGATAATCGCATTGTTTTCTTCTTTCTTCTTACACTGAATTAAAATCAAATATTCATGTTTCTGTTTACTATGTTTCTTTATAGTTTCACTGGTGAGGCTGAAACCTCATATATGGCTATTAAAATCATCTCCCTCTCTGAAATCCCGTATGTGGTTAGTAAACCTCCCTCCTCTGAAACCTTTTTTGTTACGGTTAGTAAAAATCCCTCGCCCTCTGAACCTTTTTTGTTACTGTCACTAAAACATCCCCTCTAAAACCCTTTTTATTACTGTTACTAAAATATATTAATTTAAATTATACTAATATTTCAAAATATATTTAATATATCGATTTATATTTTAATTTATTTTAAATTATATTTAAAATTATTCAAATAACATATTTAAAATGATATGTTTAATTTTATTTAAATTATATTTAATATATATAAATTATATTAATATATACTTTAAAATATATTAATATATTAAATTATATTTAATATATTTAAATTATATTTAATATATTTAAATTATATTTAATATATTTAAATTATATTAAATTATATTTTTATTTTATTTTAAACCATACTTAAAATTATTCAAATAATATACTTAAATATAAATGTTTTAAATACAAATATTTTGTTTTATTTAAATTATATTTAATATATAAAAAATTATATTAATATATATTTTAAAATATATTTATTTAAAATATATTTTAAATTATATTAATTTATCAAATTATATTTAATATTATTAAATCATATTAAATTAACAAAAGGGGTTTTAGTAACCATAACAAAAAAAGGTTCAGAGGGGAAGGAGGTTTTACCAGTGAAACAAAAAAGATATATAGTAAAGAGAAACAAGAATGTTTGAGTTTGATTAATAGTGTAAGAAGAAAGAAGAAAACATATGCAATTATCATCTTGCAAATACACATATTTATATAGATCATCAATATATCTCACTACATCAAAAAAGGAGAAACATTACACATGATTAACTTTATATAGCTCATCAATATATCTAACTACATCAAAATAGGAGAAACATTACATATGATTTTTCACCTTACTTTTGAAATTGAACAAAAACCAAACAAAATTAAGAAGTAAACTATGAATGTGAGACGAAAATTCAATCCCTACATTTGAAATCTGAACATATCAATTTGAATAAAGTGTTTTAATAAAACCATTAACAATTACTTATGTTTTCTTTTCATTTATTTTCAATTCTTTATTATTTTTTTATCATGAATTACATTCCTCGAGATGAAAACCAATTCGTCGATGCTCTAGCAACTTTGTCGTCCATGATTAAAGTTTATCAAGAGAATTTCGTGCCTCGAATTACGGTCTCCCGTCTTGAAAGACCTGCTTATGTCTTAGTCGTCGACGATGGTGAAGATAACAAGCTTTGGTATCATGATATCAAGCAATTCCTGAAGGCTCAAGAATACCCGACTGGGGCATCTAGTAAGGATAAGAAGACCCTTAGAAGACTGGTAGGAGGTTTCTTCTTGAATCAAGATGGCGTGCTGTACAAGCGAAACTTCGACATGGTCCTGCTCAGATGCATGGATAGACACGAGGCAAACCTGTTGATGTAGGAGGTCCACGAAGGCTCCTTTGGTACCTGTAAACACCCCAAATTTGCCCTCACTCATTTCACCATGGCTTGTGACTCTTTTCATATTGCATAAATTCAATCATAGCATCTCATACTACATTTTTTCTTCACTGCATTGATTCAAAGCCATCTGCATCTAGGGTTGGTGATCTGAGCCTTTCCTGAGCTATTTGAGCCACTCCAAAGGTCTTCAATCATCTCAAAAGGGGTCCATGTATGTTCAAGCATCATATTATATCCCCAAGGTCAAGGAAGTCAAAGAATCACAAGAACTGAGAAAGGCATGGAAGCAGAGCCAGGTTTAACTACATAGGTGACCTAGAATTAGGGTTTTGGTTTCAGAGGCCATAACTCCAAATTTTTTGGTCATTATTGTTTCTATTGGTCTCTATATGTTATGAGGATCATGCATATCAATTTTCATGAAGAAATTCAATGGGGAAGGCATCTGATCAAAAGGTGACTTCTTGAGCAAGTCAGTGCAAAATCAGGGCATCTGAGGCCCCCAATGACCTAACCAAAGGGGTTTCTCCATCATTTTGAATGTGTGTGATCTTTATTTGATCATAGAAGATGTTAGAAGTTCATAAAAATGAAGAATTTCAAGCCATTTGCAAAATTGCCATTTTGGGAAAGTGACTTGTAATGTAAACTTGCCATTTTGGGAAAGTTTTTCAACCTCCTCTTTTTGATCCAAAAATGCTTCAAATGAAAAATATTTGGTCATGAAAGTTGTAGATTGGATCCTCCCATTTTCAAAAAGTACAAGAACTCATTCTAATTCATTTTGGATCAAAACTTATGGCTTGTCAAAGTTGAACAAAATCACATAAAATTCACTTTTACACCAAAGAGGGAAACTTGCAAATTCTCATGCCAAGCATTTTTATGACCTCAAATGGACTTTTAAGCATCACATAAACATAACACATGACTTAAAACTCAGAATTGGCTCAAGAATCCCAAGGTTCCATGACTTGCACATGAAGAAATTTCAAAGGGACCAAAAGTTCACAAATTTGCAAAACCTCCCACAACTTCTAACAAACTTGCTGAATTGCCTCTAAATGATTTCCAAGGCTATCCTTGAATCCTGCTGCACTAGACACCCCTTTGTACCATGCCTGAACCAGCCCATACCTCCTCTTACACAAAAGTTGACTTTATGCAATTTGAGCCATACCAATCAAGCTGAGCCACACCAACTACTCTGACCAATCACAGCTTCACATACATGCCTCAAGGATCATTTCTCACATAATCTTGGAAGCTGAAACCTCCCATAACACAGCATTCTCCAAAATCCTCTCTTATGCATTTTTCTTCGAATCTCAATACACAAGCCTCAAACCTCAAAACAAACTTCACAGAATCACTCACCATGATCCTCTGATCATTTCCCAACCATTCCCTTGCTCTAAAAGGCCCACAATCAGAAATACGATTTTCACCTTGCACAAACTGAGCTTCTGCAATCTTCATTTTGAGGCCACAAAAACTCCAGCTAAGTATCACAAACACTTGAGGGAGATCATTGGAGAAGTTTTGAAGCAAAGAAGCAGCCAAACAGTGCCACTCTCGAAAGCTTCAGCTCAGGTAACCTTTAGAAAAAAATTTCCAGAAGCTTGATTTTAGGTTATAAACTTGTTCCTCATGTATCCCTGATCATGTTGATGCTTTCATTTTTGAAAATGGTTGAGTTTTGAAGATTTTATGTGGTTCTGAAACTTTGCCCGTGAATTGTGTTTTGATCTGATTCTCTTGATTCATGAAAAATAAATGATTTTTGTTGTGGGGTTTAGATTCAGTGATGTTTAAGGGTTGATTCTGGAGAGTTTGATGAGTTTTTATGGCGTTTTGAGAGAGATTGAGAGAAGAGCTGGCCGGAGAAGATGACCGGAACACTGTTCCGGTCACCTGAAGGTCATTAGGGTTCAGATTAGGGCTTAGTCAACTCCCGCCTTAAGTGAGTTTGAATTTCGGCCGTCCATTAGCGCGCGTAGTCAACTCCCGCCTCCCTGAGTTTAAATCCTGGCTCTTGGATCAGCTTACTTTCCATTTAATTTGATTTTTATTTCATTTTTATTGCATTTTCTTTCTCATTTATTTTAAAATATCAAAACACATTATAAAAATTTTATTTTTTGCATGCTGACTTAAAATATTTTTCTCATTCTGAATATAATTTTAGTTTTATTTTTTTGCATCAAAAATCATTTTTAAATCATTTAAATGTTTATTTTTAATTATTTAATGGAGATTAATTAATTAAAAATGCATTTAGGTATTTAAAAATCACCAAAAAATTCACATTACATTTTGATACATTTAGAAACATTGTCCAACTCTTCAAACAAATTTATTTTTGGTTCTTGACCAACTTTGACATTTTTCATTGGAATTAAAGTTATTTAAAGGCAATATTTTGGTCCTAACTTAGAAAAATTCATTCTGCCTAACCATGAAGAGTTTGATGATGCTTCTTCTTGCATTGCATTCTTCATAGCATGTAGTTTCTAGGGTAATATTGGTTTGAATTTATCTTTCATTTTCAATTTGATGTGCATTTTTCCTTTTGAGGTACCTTGAAACCCTAGTTGACTTGAGAAAATCATAACTTCCATTAGGTTAAGAGTTAGGTCTTCCCCTTTGGGAAGTGAACTTGTGTAGGGTTAGGGTTCCTTTGATCCTATTTTCAATTTTTTATCATGTCATTTGCTTCTGATTTTGAATTTTGCATTGCATATTGTATGTAAACCCTAATTCTTGCCTTCCTTTGCATCCATCTTTCATTTGCTTGCATACAAGAACTTGCCATGATATTTTGTGCATCCATATGACATATAAGAAATCTTAGGACATATTAGAATCATGTTTGATCATTGCATCATTCATTTGCCATGTTACATGTTCATTCCATTTCATAAACTTTCATGAATCTTTATGGTTCAAAGCATGCTTCATTTGCATCCTCATCCTTGTATGATCATCCACAACTCTTGACATGTGTTTGCATCATATCTTAGCATCATTAACATCATGTTCATGCTGCTGAATTTGTCTTGCATCATGGCATTTCATCTCATTTTCATTACATTGCATTTCTTTTGCTAACTTTCCAGGTGGTAAGTTGTTTTGAGAAGTGAATTTGCCTTCACTTCTCACAATCTCTTCTCATCTCTCTTATACATCATTGCTTCATTTTGTCTTTTTATTAGAGTGAGCTTGCTCACTCATGATTATCTCTTACTTTCTTTCTCCAAGCAACTTATCTTCTTAAGTGAAGTAAGTTGACTTGCTTCTCTCTGCTTCTTCTTCCTCTCATCTGCTTCTTCCTTGGTGGATTTTCTCCTGAAGATCTTTTCCAAGCTTCATAAACCCTAGGAACAACCAAGCATGATCATAATTAGGGTTTGATTAGTCCCCCATTTAGTTTTGCCTTTGTGTCATCTTTGAGTCTTCTCTTCTCATCTCTTAATCAAGGACTAAACCCTAAAGGTTTTAAGGCTTTGTGATTAAGCTTATGCCTGCATCCTTCTATTAGGATGGAGTGTATAACTTTAATCCTAAGTGTTAAACCCTTAATATGTTTAACTCCTTTAATCAATCCACCTAATAACCACTAAGACATCAAGCTTGTAACTTGGGCCTTGCATTAGGGTTCTAATTCTTCCTTAATTGGTTAAGGAGGACTAACCCTAGTGTTAATGGACAAGTCCCCCTCAAGTTGTCTTACAAACCATAAAATCCACTTCTTAATTTTTTAATTAACTAAAATCCACTTTAATGAAGGTTTGTTTTGTCATGAGGTTAATCCCTAATCATGGATTAAGTTGAGGAGCCTTTCTTAGCTTAAATGTTCTATCTATTATCCTTCTATTAGGATGGTGTAATGGGTCCATTAAATCCTTGATTATGGCTTAAACTCATTACTTAACGCTAAACAAAAACATCAAAAAACATCAAAGTAATTATAAGTAGGTTAATGATCTTAATCCTACATCATGGTGATCAAGTGTGAGGTGTTTACTTCATACTTAAGGTATTCTCATTACCCCTAATCAGAGGGAGGATGTGATGAGTTTATTAACCCTTGGTTTAGGCTTAAGCTCATTAACTTATGACAAACACCAAAAAGCAATAAAAGATTGAAAACATCAAAAACAAACAATAATCGTCTCCTCCGGGATTCTTTTCTCACCTCATTCACTCACAAACGAGAACTTGCTTCTTCCGTCTAATGCAAGACATTTTGCACCTGAGACAGACATGTCATACACTTGAGCATAGGCAAGTAAGCAATTCACAAGTCAATTTACCTTTCAGTCTCTTTGAGTCGAACTACGATGTTCTGACTTTCTCATTGCACGAGAGGATACGTAGGCATAACTTAACAGTTATCGAACAAAAGTCTCTGTATATCCCCCCCTCTTCCAGCATCATTCTTTAAGCCTCTTCATCCTGAGCATTTCACTCTTGTTCTTACACTGGCACTTCTCTTATACACTTCACATTTCTTTTACACTGACACTTGCATTCTTTCCAACTTTGATACACAGGTAGCATTGACACTACCCCTTTAAACACAAATCTTTTAAGCGTGGATACTGTCGAGTACGGCAGACAATCTGGGTGCTAACACCTTCCCAGGTTGTAACCAACCCCCTTTCTCAGTTTCTCTGGTTCGCAACCGTCTTATCCATCTTTTCTTAGGTTTATGCAGCATTACCTTTCCTTCGGGATAAAAATGCCTAGCTGGCGACGCTATTCATTTCCTTCTCGTTTCGCCGACCGTTCGCGTCTGTACCCCATTTGACCTTGTGTCATTTGGTGGGAGCGACAGTACCCATGCTGGAGGACATGCCATGGCCAAGAAATTGTTGAGATTGGGGTACTATTGGATTACCATGGAATCTGATTGCTGTAAGTAGTCCCGTAAGTGCCACAAGTGTCAAATTTATGCCGACAAGGTCTATGTGCCTCCGAATCCGTTGAGTGTCATGTCTTCACCATGGTCGTTCGCTATGTGGGGCATTGATATGATTGGCAAGATCGAGCCGACAACTTCTAATGGTCATTGCTTCATCCTGGTTGCTATTGATTATTTCACGAAGTGGGTTGAAGCGGCATCTTACACCAATGTCACTAAACAGGTGGTAGCCCGGTTTATTAAAAGAGACATCATTTGTCGGTACGGAATTCCTGAAAGGATCATTACTGATAATGGTTCTAATCTCAACAACAAGATGATGGCTGACTTGTGTCGAGATTTCAAAATAGAACATCACAACTCTTCTCCATATCGCCCGAAGATGAACGGCGCCGTCGAGGCGGCCAATAAGAACATCAAGAAGATTATGCAGAAGATGGTTGTGACATACAAAGACTGGCATGAAATGCTACCATTCGTGTTGCATGGGTATAGAACATCAGTACGTACTTCAACAGGGGCAACCCCGTTCTCACTGGTGTATGGTATGGAGGCAGTCCTACCAATTGAAGTGGAAATTCCCTCGTTGAGATTGATGATGGACATTAAGCTAGACGAAGCTGAGTGGCTCCGATACAGGTATAATCAATTGAGCCTCATTGAAGAAAAACGTCTAGCAACTGTATGCCATGGACAGTTGTATCAGCGACGGATGAAGCAGGCTTTTGACAAGAAGGTGCGACCGCAGAGGTACATGCCAGGTGACTTAGTGCTGAAAAGGATTCTTCCTCCTCTCAGCGATCACAGGGGAAAGTGGACACCCAACTATGAAGGATCGTTCGTGGTTAAAAAGGTTTTCTCAGGCGGAGCCTTGATGCTGACAACCATGGACGGAGAAGACTTCCAATCCCCTGTTGTCGCTCCCGATAAATGAAGCTAAGTCCAGATAAAGGTACAGACGCGAACAGTCGGCGAAAGGGACAATGAGAACACACAGCCGTGAACTCACTGGAGGTGAAAAGAGTCGCCAGCTAGGCATTTTTATCCCGGAGGAAAGGCGATGCTGCATAGACCTAGAAAAGAATGGATAAGACGGTTGCGAACCAGAGAGACTGAGAAAGGGGGTTGGTTACAACCTGGGAAGGTATTAGCACCCAGATTGTCCGTCGTACTCGACGGGATCCACGCTTAAAAGATTTGTGTTTTAAAGGGGTAGTGTCAGTGCAATCTGTGTATAAAAGAGCTGGGAAAGGATGTACAAGTGTCTGTGTAAAAGAAGTGTGAAGTGCAGTATATACAGTGTCAGTGTAAGAACAAGAATAAGATGCTCAAGATCATGAGGCTTAAAGAATAATGCTGGAAGGAGGGGGAATATACAGAGACTTTTGTTCGATAACAGTTAAGTTATGCCTACGTATCCTCTCGTGCAATGAGGAAGTCAGAACACCGTAGTTCGACCCAAAGAGCCTGAAAGATGAATTGACTTGTGAACTGCTTACTTGTCTATGCTCAAGTGTATGACCTGTCTGGCTCAGGTGCAAACTGTCTTGCATTAGACGGAAGAAGCAAGTTCTCGTTTATGAGTGAAGGTGATGAGAAAAGAATCCCGGAGGAGACGATTATTGTTTGTTTTTGAATTTTCAGTCTTTTATTGCTTTTTGAAGTTTGTCATAAGATAATGAGCTTAAGCCTAAACCAATGGATTTAGTAAACTCATCACATCTTCCCTCTGATTAGGGGTAATGAGGATACCTTAAGTGTGAAGTCAGATTCTCACACTTAATCACCTATGGTGCAGGATTAAGATCATTAACCTACTTGTGATTAATTAGATGTTTTTGTGGTTTTTGTTTAGTGTTGGGTAATGAGGTTAAGCCATAATCAGGGATTAAACAGACTCATTACACCATCCTAATAGAAGGATAATAGATGAGAATGTTTAAGCTGAGGAAAGCTCCTCAGCTTAATCCATGATTAGGGATTAAACTCATGACAAAACAAGCCTTTGATTAAGTGGATTTTATTTAATGGTATGATGATGAAGTGATTTTCATGATTTGTAAGACAGCTTGAGGGGGACTTGTCCATTAACACTAGGGTTAGTCCTTCTTAACCAATTAAGGAAGAATTAGAACCCTAATGCAAGGCCCAAGTTACAAGTGTGATGTCTTGATACTTATTAAGTGAATTGATTAAAGGAGTTAAACACATTAAGGGTTTAACACTTAGGATTAAAGTTATACACTCCATCCTAATAGAAGGATGCAGTCATAAGCTTAATCACAAAGCCTTAAAGCCTTTAGGGTTTAGTCCCTGATTATGAGGTGAGGAGAGAAGACTCAAGAGAGACACAAAGGTAAAACTAAGAGGGGAGACTAATCAAAACCCTAATCATTGTCATGCTTGGTTGTTCCTAAGGTTTATGAGGTTTATCAAGAAAAATCTTCAATGGAACCACCAGGAAGCAGATGAAAGGATTAGGAGAAGCAAAGTAACTTGCTTCATTTAAGAAGACAAGTCACTTGAAGAAAGAAAGTGGGAAGAAAAGGAAAGAACAAGCTCAAACTCAAACACATACAAAAATGCAGCAAGGATGCATAAAGGAGATGAAGAGAAGTTATGAGAAGTGAAGGCAAATTCACTTCTCAAAGCCACTTACCACCTGAAAAGTTAGAAAAGGAAGTGCAATGCAATGCAAAATGAGATGAAATGGTATGATGCAAAACCAAACCAGAAGCATATGCATGATGTTAATGATGCTATGAGATGCTACAAACCAGAAACAACACATGTGGATGATCATACAAGCTTATGAATGCAAATGAAGCAAGTTAGAGCACATGAACATACATGAAAAGTTATGGAAGGCACATGGCATAAAACATGACAAATGCAAGATGTAATGATCAATCATGCTTTCAATATGTCTTATGATGTCAAATGAATCACATGGAAGCATGGAATGTCATGGCAAGTCATGGTATGCAAGAGAATGCAAGATGGATGCATATGGAAGCCCAAATTAGGGTTTATGAACCAAACATCAAACAAAAGTCAAAATCAGAAGCAAACCCTAAGATAAAAAAAATGGAAAATGCCACACAAAGGACCCCTAATCCTATACTAAACCAATGCCCAAAGGAGAGGTCTCAACTCTTAACCAATCTCAAGTTATGATTTTTACAAGTTTCTAGGATTTTTAGGGTTTCCAAACAAAAGAAATGTCAAACAATTTGAAAATGCAAGATCAAATCATGGCCATTTTATCTCAAAAACTACATGCTAAACATAATGCAATGCAAGAAGAATCAATGTCCAACTCTTCATGGATAGGCAGAAATAATTTTTTAAACTTTGGATCAAATTAATGCATAAAAATGATTTTAATTCAATGAAAAATTATCAAAATGCATCAAGATCAAAAAAGAAATTTGGTTTGAAGGTTGGACAATGTTTCTAAATGTCTTAGAACATTTCATGAATTTTTTGGTGATTTTTAGATACTTAAAAGTATTTTTAATAAATTAATTCTCATTAATCAATTAAAAATAATCTTTTAATTATTTAAAAATACATTTTAAATGCTAAAAATGAAAATAAAAATATTTTTGTGTCATAAAAATTAATAACACTCTTGAGAAAAAGTTTCATAATTTTTAAGACATTTTTGCTATTTTAAATAAATTATGCAAAACAAATGAGAAAAATATGAAAATAAAATGAAAATAAATGAATTAAAGAGAAGTCAGCTGATCCAAGGGCTTGAATTCAAAGTCACACGCGCGGGAGTTGACTGCGCGCCACATCCTACGGCTCAAATTCAAAAATGACTAATTAATGCTTAAACCCTAATTGCGCCGTTAAACACTTTCAGATGACCGGAACAGTGTTCCGGTCATCTTCTCCGTTCACCCCAAACCTCCAACTCACTCCCTACGTCATGAAAATGAAATCTAATTGAACAGAAATGTTTCCCACTCACTCACGAATCATAACCCTCACTCAAAACAAATTTATTTTTCCAGAAAAGGCTGAATCGAAGCAAACAAGAACTAGGGCAAAAAAGTTTCAGAGATCAATTAAATTCTCATTTCATCACCATTTTCAAAACTAAAAGCACCAGGACAATCAGTGAAGCATAGAAAACAAGTTTAGAACATAAAAAATGATTTCTGGAAAAATATTTCTTGAGCTACCTGAGATTCGAAGCTTTCACTCCAGCAACTTTCAGACCTCCCCTCCTTGTGAAATCCACTCCTTATGACCTCTTGATGATGCTTGAATGCTTTGGAGAAGTTTATGCTGGCTAGATGAAGAGTTTGAACAGCTTCTGCTCAAGCTCAGTTGAAAATGGCAATGGTGATGCAGGCAGTTTCTGGCAATGGTGAAGGGTTGTTTGTGGTCAGGATGATGAGGGGAGAAGGTTTGTAGGGTTTGTTTGAGTGTTTGTGAGCTGTGGAGTGAGTTTCGAATGAAACTGCAAGTTGGAGTGAAAATGGAGAAGCAATGTTTCTGTTTGATTCAGGCCTGGTTCTTTGTTGGTTTAGGCTTAATGGAGTATGGTGAGATGATTAGTGAAGCTGGTTTGAATGTTTGTGTGTTATGGAGGCAGATGCGAAGAGAAATGCAAAATGGAGTGTGTTTGTGAATGTGATGCTATGGCCTGTTTCAGCTTGGCTTCTTCCTATGTTTTGCTTGCTAAAGGATAGTATAAACAATTCCAAGTGGCCAGAGGATGTGACATGGCCTGCTGTGATTGGGATGTTTGCTTTTGCCAAAAGTCAACTTTTTTGTAAGAGAGGTATGGCTTGGTTCTAGGCTTGGTACAAGGGCTAGGGCTGGCGCAGCATGGTGAGGTGAGATGCTATGGCTGGTTCAGCATCCAAGAAATCAAGTGGGTGAGATGTGATGATAGTTTTTGCAAGTTGCTTACTTTTGAAACTTCATGAAAATGCCTTGTTATACAAACCATGAACATGTGATCTTTGGTCCAATTCTGATTTTTAGAACTCATGTGATGTTTGTACATTGATTTGAAGTGAACTAGAAGTTACAAATGGCCTTGGTTCATGATTTTGCAAATTTCTCATTTGAGGCATGTCTTGAAAATTAGTGATTTTGGCCAACTTTGTCACACCATAACTTTTGATCCAAAATGAATTAGATCATGTTCTTGTACTTTTTGAAAAGGGAAAAATGTATTCTACAACTTTCATGACCAAGGTTTTTCCATTTGAAGCATTTTTGGATCAAAAAGCAAGGCTTGAAAAATGACCTAAAATGTCATATTCTTGAAAAGTCAACTATGCCCTAAAAAGTCAACTTTGCAAAAACTTCAAATTCTTGATTTTTGTGAATTTCAAACTTCTTCCATGATCAAATAAAGATCATATACACTCAAATTGATGAAGAATGCCCATTGGTTGGGTCATTGGGGGCCTCGGATGCCCTGATTTTGCACTGACTTGCCCAGAAAGTCAACCCTTGATCAGATGACTTCCCCATGGAATTTCTTCATGAAAATTGGTATGCATACTCCCTATACCATATAAAGACCAATAGAAACAAGAATGACCAAAAAAAATGGAGTTATGGCCTCTGAAACCAAAACCCTAATTTTAGGTCAACTGTGTAGTCAAACTTGGCTCTGCATCCACACCAATCCCAGTTCTTGTGATTCTTTGGAATTCTTGACTTTGAGAGGATGTAATATGATACTTGAACACATGTAGACCCCTTTGAAGTGATTGGTGGCCTTTGGAGTGGCTCAAGAAGCTCTGGGATTGCTCAGATCACAAACCCTAGGTGCAGATGACTTAGAAACTATGCAGTGAATCAAAAATGGGATATGAGGTGATATGAGTGTGTTTATGCATATGAAATGATCACAAGCCATGGTGTGAATGGGTGAGGGCAAATTTGGGGTGTTTACAGCTGCCCCTATTCAAACATGAGTTAACTGTGCAGATTGTAAGCGACGGCTTATCAAGCAAACAAGATAACTTGTGGTTGAATACCAAAGACAGTCCAAAATTTGCACTCACAGAATGAAGAAGAAAAGGGATATAGATTGTAAAAGAAAAATAAAGTATATTGTAAAGTGTGGGCGACGGAGGACGACCGTCGAGCAGAGGACGACTGCTGGGTAAATAGCGATGACGGGGACGGCCGACATGCTGGGGATAACAGGTAAAGCCAAGACGGGGACGGCCGACTAGCTGGGAAAAATAAGGAATTATGATGGGGAAGGCCATCAAGGTAAAGTTGTAAAATTCTCTGGGGATTGGTGAAACATGACGGGGATGGCCATCAAGTTCATAAAGTAAAGTAACCAACGATGGGGACGGCCATCAGGCTAAAAAGGAAAAGGGACCATGATGGGGGCGGCCATCGGGTTAAAGAATAAACGAAATAAACAGATGATGGGGTACGACCATCAAAGGTGAAGGACGATCACCTAGCAGGGGACGGCTGCTCTGTTGGGAATAAAAGAAATATGATGGGGACGACCATCAATGGTGGAGGACGACCACCTGGCAGGGTACGGCTGCCGAAAATATCAACGATGGGGACGGCCATCGGATGAGCATGATGGAGGACGACCATCAAGAGGTGGAGGACGACCACCTAGCAGGGGACGGCTGCTCTCGGGGTTTATCATGACATAGGACGAATGCCAGATAACCAAAATCAACAATGGGGACGGCCATTGGATAAAATTGATGAAGGACGATCATCAAGAGGTGGAGGACGACCACCTAGCAGGGGACGGCTGCTAAAAATATCAACGATGGGGACGGCCATCGGATGAGCCTGATGGAGGACGACCATCAAGAGGTGGAGGACGACCACCTAGCAGGGTACGGCTGCCCTCAAGGTTTATCCTAACACAGGACGAGTGTCAGATAAAAAGGAAATTTGCTTTGTTGGCGATCTACTGGGGAGTAGTAAACACGGACGAGTGTTTATATCCAAGAAACAAAAGGTATAAGTGTTTGGTATTGTGTATAGATTAAAGATGCGGACGAGCATCCCTAAGACTACGATACGGACGAGTATCGGGTAGAAACAAATACTGACGCGTGCTCAAAGAGGATGATACGGACGAGTATCAACGGGTTAACAGAGAACACGGACGAGTGTTGAATCTGAGAGGATTCTTCTGGGGAATAGTAGACACAGGCGAGTATCTATATTCAAAAAGACAAAAGTGTTCGACACGGTGTATGGATTAAAGATGCGGATGAGCATCCTTAAGACTATGATACGGACGAGTACCATGTAGAAACAAACGCTTGACGCATGTTCTGAGATGATGATACGGACGAGTGTCATCTGGTTAACAAAGAACAAGGACTAGTGTTGAATCTGCGGGGATACGAATGGTATATACAAGATACGGACGAGTGTCTGTATGAGTGTATCATGAGTAACGAGTATGAGTATTGTATAGATGAGTGTTCATCTGCTGGGGAGGGCGACACGGACGAGTGTCAAGAGAGAAAAGTATAATATGAACAAATATATGGGTTGTAAAAGTGTAGGCGATTGCGCTGGGGATACGACACGGACGGGTGTCAAGAAAGTGTATATAGGTGTATGAGAGTGCGAAGAGGGTGTCTTTGGCTTTCTGCTGGGGTATGACACGGACGGGTGTCAGGACGTATCTGTAATACGGGTGATCTTATTCGTAAAGAGTGTTCAGGTGACTTTATTGGGGGGTGAAGACACGGACGGGTGTTAAAATGAGTATATGCTGGTGTATGTGATTTGAGAGGCAGCTGCTTTTGCTGGGGGCTCTGGTGGGGATTTTTCTGTACGTTGATGAACTGTCATTATTCACAAGTGTTGGTTCAAAACATGGCTTATGATCATGCTATGTGTTGGATTTTTTCCGTAATGCTCCGTGTTAAAACGGAATGCTACGCTTTGGGGGTGAATATGATGCGAATGCTATGATTGTGCAAAGATACCCAACCGGGATCCGGGTCCCGTTGCTGCGAAGATCTTCGATCGATCCGTTTGAAGTAGACATCCCAGCTGGGGAGGAGATCATTGGTAGATCTGATGAGATGTATCTGCTTGGGGATATGGGTCATCGATAGACCTAATCTTATAAATGAGAGACCCAGCTGGGGTTTGTAGAAGCTTCCTTCACTCTGTTGTGATCTTCATGCGCTGCTCTTCTGGACAGAGGCTGGAGCTCTGTGGGGAGATGATTCTCTGATCTTTGTACTCGGCTGAGGGCGAGATGACAACTCGGCTGGGGAGGAAGAGAGATCATTGAGAGACTTTCCTAGGGATTCTGTTATAGTAGCTTCTTGACTCAGCCGGGGATATGGGCATCCTCTGTGATACCTGCCCATTCTGAGGGGGATAAGTAATAAGTGGCCGACTCGGCTGGGAGGAGTCATGAAAGGCAACTCAGCTGGGGAGAGAGCACTTCGGGTGCTAAAATTGAGTGTGGATTTGCCAGCTTGCTGGGATAAAGTTTTCATGCCCCAAGTCGCGTTCTGAACACCTGCAATCCTGAAAAAGATAGAGAAACGCACAAGATAATCCCGAGGTATCCCTTACTGGATTCCGTCATAGGAGTCTAGATACCTCTGAGAGTAAGCATATTTCCTGCAAGCACGTTTTTATTTGAAGATAAGCATCTGTATTCTTATGCAATCAGTTTTTCTTTTAAGACATCAGACATTTTTGCAAATAAAATGTACAAAATGAGACATGACTGAAAATCTGATTTTATTAATTCATATGCCCTGAATTGGCGAGATATAGTCAAAGGAACATATCCCCTGAAATGAGGAGATCGTTACAAATTGAGAAACAAAATGCTGGCAGTGTTGATGACTCTTTAAGGAGCTTCCTCTTCACTATGACCCGTATGACTTTTGACGTTCTTCTCATCTTGCTTTCGAAGAATGTTGATTCTGATTGAAGCTTGATCTTTTCAAAACTTGCCAAGTTGTAGATGATACAGACGAATTCAGAATGCAGTTGTTCGCTTATTCCCTTATTTTGCATGGATCGCCCTTTCGGGTTTTCAATCCATCGGGATACCCATTTTTGCTTGAGTCGTCCAATGCGGCTTTTCAACTCAGCGGGTGTACATTTTTGTTTATTTTCCCTTATTTTTGCCCGAGTCTTTTATTCTGTTTTTGACTCGCCGGGATGCCCTATTTTTGCCTGGACTTACATTCTGTTTTTATGTCCAGCGGGTCATTTTTATGCGAAGTATTTTTTAACTGCATCTGAATTCACAGGGGACGGGAAATCTTCACCATCCATGGTGCTGAGCATCAGTGCTCCACCAGAGAAAACTTTCTTTACCACAAATGGCCCTTCATAATTTGGAGTCCATTTGCCCCTGTGGTCTGTATGAGGAGGGAGGATTCTCTTCAGCACAAGATCTCCTACTTGGTACTCTCGGTGCCTGACTTTCTGATCGAAGGCTCTCTTCATTCTTTTCTGATACAACTGCCCATGACAGATTGCAGCCAACCTCTTCTCTTCAATCAGACTCAATTGTTCAAATCGGGCCCTAACCCATTCTGCTTCACTCAGTTTAACATCCATTAGTACCCGCAGAGAGGGTAATTCAACTTCAACAGGTAGGACTGCTTCCATACCATACACAAGCTGATACGGTGTTGCCCCAGTGGATGTTCTGATTGACGTGCGGTACCCATGCAAGGCAAATGGTAGCATTTCATGCCAGTCTTTGTAAGTGACTACCATCTTCTGCACAATCTTCTTGATATTCTTATTAGCTGCCTCAACAGCGCCATTCATCTTTGGCCTGTAAGGAGAAGAATTGTGATGTTGGATCTTGAAGTCCCGGCACAACTCTGCCATCATTTTGTTGTTTAAGTTGGAACCATTATCAGTAATGATTCGCTCGGGAACTCCATATCGGCAGATGATATCTCTCTTCAGAAATCTGGCTACCACTTGTCTTGTAACATTGGCATAGGAAGCTGCTTCGACCCACTTGGTGAAATAATCAATGGCAACCAGGATGAATCTGTGGCCATTCGAAGCAGTTGGCTCGATCTTGCCAATCATATCAATGCCCCACATGGCAAAGGGCCATGGTGAAGACATGATGTTCAGAGGATTGGGAGGCACATGCACCTTATCTGCATAAATCTGGCATTTATGGCATTTTCTGGCGTAGGCACAACAGTCTGCATCCATGGTGATCCAATAATACCCTGATCTTAACAATTTCTTAGCCATGGCATGCCCTCCGGCATGGGTACCAAAGGATCCTTCGTGCACTTCATGCATCAACAAATCTGCTTCTGTCTTATCAACACATCTGAGGAGTACCATATCAAAGTTCCTTTTGTATAAAGACCCATCAGCGTTCAGAAAGAAACTACCAGCAAGCCTTCTCAAAGTCTTCTTATCATTGGAAGATGCCCCAGGTGGGTATGCTTGATCCTCCAAGAAGCTCTTAATGTCATGGAACCAAGGCTTATCATCTTTAACAATGTCTGTTGCGAACACATATGCTGGTCTATCAAGTCTGGACACTGAAATCTGAGGTACAAAGTTGGCAGTCTGAACTTTGATCATGGATGAAATGGTAGCAAGAGCATCTGCAAACTGATTCTCGTCCCGAGGGATATACTCAAGCTTGACTGTTGTGAAGAAAGTCAATAACCTCCTTGTATAGTCCCTGTAAGGTATCAGATGATCCTGGTGGGTGTACCATTTGCCGTTGGTTTGATTGATTACCAAAGCTGAATCTCCGAATACGGTCAATGTCTTGATCCTGAGGTCAATGGCTTCCTCAAGACCCATAATGCAAGCTTCGTATTCAGCTTCGTTGTTAGTGCAGTTGAAAGTGAGTTTTGCCGAGAAAGGCATGTGAACTCCCTTAGGTGTAATGAGTACTGCACCAACACCACGACCATTCATATTAACAGCCCCATCAAACATCATAGTCCATTCTTCTTCCGGGTCAGGTCCTTCAGTGTGAACAAGCTCTTCATGATCTTTTGCTTTTATGAACATGATGTCTTCATCAGGGAAGTCAAACTTCATAGGCTGGTAATCATCAATGGGTTGCTCAGCCAGATATTCAGATAGTACACTGCCCTTGATGGCTTTCTGAGAGGTGTACTGGATGTCGTATTCTGTGAGGATCATCTGCCATCTTCCAACCCGTCCGGTAAGTGCTGGCTTCTCGAAAATGTACTTGACTGGGTCCATTTTTGATATCAACAAAGTAGTGTGGGTCAACATATACTGTCTCAGTCGGCGAGCAGCCCACGCTAAAGCACAGCAAGTTTTCTCGAGCAGTGAATAACGTTGTTCACAGTCGGTAAACTTTTTGCTTAGGTAGTATATTGCATACTCTTTTCGACCAGACTCGTCATGCTGGCCCAACACACACCCCATCGACTCTTCTAATACTGTCAGGTACATTATCAGAGTTCTTCCTTCAACTGGAGGCATAAGGATTGGAGGTTCTTGTAAGTATTCTTTGATCTTGTCAAAAGCCCTTTGGCAGTCTTCGTTCCACCTGACCGTCTGCTCTTTTCTCAGTAGTTTGAACAAGGGTTCGCAGGTTGCTGTGAGGTGAGATATGAACCTTGAAATGTAGTTCAATCGACCTAAGAACCCTCGAACTTCTTTCTCAGTTTTCGGCGCAGGCATCTCTTGGATGGCTTTGACTTTGTCAGGGTCAACTTCAATCCCCTTCTCGCTTACAATAAAGCCCAGCAGCTTACCAGATCTCACCCCGAATGTGCATTTGTTGGGGTTCAGCTTCAGTTGGTATTTCCTCAGACGCTTGAATAGCTTTAGCAGATTCACCAGGTGATTTTCTTCAGTAATGGACTTGGCAATCATGTCATCCACGTAACATTCTATCTCTTTATGGATCATATCGTGGAATAATGTCACCATAGCCCGTTGATATGTCGCACCGGCATTCTTTAGTCCGAATGGCATCACCTTGTAACAGAACGTGCCCCAAGGTGTGATGAAGGTTGTCTTCTCCATGTCTTCAGGTGACATCTTAATCTGATTATATCCTGAAAATCCATCCATGAAGGAGAATACCGAGAACTGAGCTGTGTTATCCACCAATACATCAATGTGAGGTAAAGGGAAATCATCTTTCGGGCTGGCTCTGTTCAGATCCCGGTAGTCAACACACATCCTTACCTTGCCATCTTTCTTAGGCACAGGTACTATGTTAGCAACCCACGGAGGATAGCTAGTCACAGCAAGGAACCCGGCGTCCCATTGCTTTTGTACCTCCTCCTTGATTTTCATAGCCATATCGGGACGAGTTCGGCGCAGCTTCTGTTTAACTGGCGGGCATTCTTCTCTCAAAGGCAGCTTGTGCACGACAATATCGGTATCCAACCCTGGCATATCTTGGTAAGACCAAGCAAACACGTCCACATACTCTTGAAGCAGATCAATCAGTTGTCTCTTCACTGAGTCTTGTAAGCAGGCCCCGATTTTAACCTCTTTCACGTCTTCATCTGTACCAAGATTAATCACTTCGACCTCCTCCTGGTGAGGAGTAATAACCTTTTCCTCTTGTCTTAACAACCTGGCTAGCTCTTCTGGAAGCTCATATTCTTCTTCAACCCCTTCATCAGCTTGATTGATTGGATTGTCAAAGTCATACGAAGTCATAGCCGTACCGTTGTCGGTGCTGTCTGGAAGACACTCTCTGCAAGGGTTCAGTTTGTTCATTTTAGTGATTTGATTTTAATCTTGCTTTAGAAAAGTGAAATAAAGTTGTCATTTTGAAAACACTGCCATTTATTTTTTTGTACAAAAAGAAAAATGGAAAAAACAGTGAGCGGAAAAGAAAAAGACTCATTTGCAAAAAGATGTCTGATATTTCATTGTTTAATCTTGTTTGCACAAAAAGTACAGATGGCCCGATTACAAAATGAGTCTTGTCATCTTGGGCAAGATGCAAGACTTTGATGCATGCTATAAAATACAGGAAATAATAATTACTCTGCATGAGTAACTCTTATAATTTCCTGGGAAGACCAGTTTGAGATACTGCTCCCCGGGATCCTTGGACGAATCCATCTTTCCAGGTTGCGTTCTTCTTCCAGCTCGTCTTCCAAACAGTTAATAGCATCAGGGGTAAGCATTCCCCCACTCACAAAATTGGGCTCTTTCGCAGCCGCTGCTTGATCTTGTTGAGTTGGTTTGTAACCCAACCCAAATCTGTCTTCTTTCTTCTCCACCGATAGCAGTTTGCCCCAGCCTTGGGCGTTTCCTCCCTCAACAACCTTCCGGGCTTGTTGGTATGATGATATTGAAGTACCAGGCACAGCAGATGTTTCATTCACATTCAAAGCTTCAAAACCCTGGCTCATTGTTTCATGGATCTCCCCATCCATCTCAATATACTTATAGGTAGCCAGGTGGCTGACAAAAATGTCCTCTTCTCCACAGATTGTAACGATTTGACCCTCCCACTCATATTTTAACTTCTGGTGAAGGGTAGAGGTCACGGCGCCAGCGGCGTGAATCCATGGCCTACCCAATAGACAGCTGTAGGCAGGCTGTATATCCATCACGTAGAAGGTCGTTTTGAAGGTCTGCGGGCCAATCGTTATGGGTAACTCAATCTCTCCCAGAACCGATCTCTTTGAGCCATCAAAGGATCTTACCACCAGGTTGCTGGGTCTCAACGCCAATCCGTCGTATTCTAGCTTCACCAGGGCCTTCTTAGGTAAGACATTGAGGGACGGCCCCGTGTCTACCAGCACATGAGAAAGGACAACACCTTTGCATTCCATGGTTATGTGCAAGGCTTTGTTATGGTTGCGGCCTTCCGTTGTCAAATCAGTATTGGTGAACCCTAGTCCGTGACTAGCATTGACATTTCCAACTACAGCTTCCAGCTGATTGACAGTGATCTCTTCAGGCACGTAAGCTGCGTGCAAGACTTTGAGTAGTGCATTCCGATGGGCTTCGGAGCACATAAGCAATGATAGGATTGAGATCTTGGAAGGCGTCTGATGAAGCTGATCCACTACTTTATAATCACTCTTTTTGATGATTCGCATGAACTCATCAACCTCTTGGTCAAAGGGCGTTTTCAGAGCTTCTTTAACAACTTGCTCATCCTGCACCAAGCTTTTTCCTTTTGCCTTAGCAGCAGCTTCTGCTTCGGCAGTGGGTCTCTGGATTTGTGGGGCAAAAAGACGTCCGCTTCAAGTGAAGCCTCCGCCTCCTCCCACATTGTCAATTTGTGGTGCAGGGGTTGATGTTTCAAAAGTGATTCTTTGTCCTTCACAGTACAGGTCAGAGCCGTAATGCCAGGGGATGGCATTACTGCTTTCATAGGGTACTGGTCCTGGCACCGTGATAGTGACTGGACTGACTGCAGCTGCGGAAGGAATTGTGATAGTCTGTGGATCGTAATAAATCGTGACTGGTGCTCTGATGGGAGCAGCACCTTCTGAATTGTAGGCAGAGTTGTTTTCAGGATCATAAAATATTGTGACAGTTGAGACATCTTCATGATTTATTGCTGGTGTTGTAGGAGACATTGATGGAAGGATGGGTGTTGTTGTTGTAGGAGTTTCAAAATGGAGTGGTGCTGGAGTTGTAGAAGAAAAAATTGTTGATAGCTGATCAGTTGAGATAATAGATGAAGTACTTGTTGATGAAACTGAAGAATTGTCAGGAACAATGGTTGTTGCAGTTGTAGGAGGTTCTGGAGCTATTGCTGTTGAGATTGCTGGATTTGTTGGAAATGATGTGGTGATCTGAAGTTGGCCACTCTGAATGAGACCGTCTATGCCATTCCTCAAGTTATCGCACCCATTGACTGAAATATTGCAGTAAGCACACCCCAACTCACACCCCGGGAACATTTGACATTCGAGGAGTTGGGCCTTGATTTCTACCAACGGTGTCCGGATCTGACCCACACTGGTTATTAAATAAGACGGCTTGTCTTCTTCAATAGCGTTAATTCTGGGACCACCGTGGTTTGGCATTGGATTTTTGTTGACATTGGGTGGTGGTGCGAAATTCAGAGCTTTCGAGTCTACCAGGTCTTGTACCTTCATGTGCAGAGCTCTGCACTTTTCTGTACTGTGGCCAGGTGCATTTGAATGGAAGGCACATCTGGCGTTGGAATCATAATTCCTGGGTAGACTGTTGGGATCGGGAGGTGCCAACGTCCTTAGCTCAACTAGGTTGAGTTTCAGGAGTTGTGGCAGCAATGTAGCATATGGCATAGGGATCGGATCGATTACCCTGTTGGCTTGAGAAGGCCTCTGTTGGAATGACCTTTGCTGGTTATTGTTGTTGGTATTGCTGTTGTTGTAATTTCTCGGAGGATACTGATTCTGTTGATGGTACTGAGGTTGTGGTTGATAGTTTTGTTGCGGAGGTTGATAAACCGGTTGAGGATGAGCTGGAGCAGGAATGGTGACTGCTGCTATTGATCTGTGAACATATTGGGGCCTGCCCCTGTTGGTGTGGATGGCATTGGTCTCGCCAGTTCTTCTTGGGCCTGCAAAAGGCTTTCTTGTACTACTGGACGAGCTTGCACCGTTGTCTGAGATCTTACCCATCTTCAATAGGCTTTCAATTCTCTCCCCAGCTATGACAACATCTGCAAAGCTAGTGGAAGAGAAAGCAGCCAGCCTGTCAATGTAAGTCCCCTGAAGGGTGTTCATGAACATATCTGCCATCTCCCTTTCAGACATAGGTGGCTGAACAGCAGCAGCCAATTGCCTCCATCTCTGGGCATATTCTCGGAAACTTTCCCTTGACGACTGTGACATTCCCATTAGGAGAGTCCTGTTGGGTGCCATGTCTAAGTTGTACTGATACTGTCTGATGAAGGCCTCTGCCAGGTCCTTCCAGCATCTGATATTTGCCCTTGTCAAGTGAGAGTACCATTCTCTTGACGCTCCAGTTATGCTATCCTCGAAATAGAACATCCAGAGCTTCTCATCCATAGTATAGGCCTTCAGCCTCCCCAGAAATGATTGTAAATGAGTCCGGGGGCATGAAGTCCCGTTGTATTTTTCAAAACAAGGAGGCTTAAACTTATGGGGGATCCTGACCCCGTCTACCAAGCCCATGTCCATGACGTCGAAACCCAGAGAGTTTTGAGACTCTAAGGACCTCAATTTCTCAGCTATCTCATCCAACCTTCTATCATAAGCTTCTTCCCCAGCACCCATTACTGTAAACTGATCCTCTTGGGGGTCTTCTTGAAGTACCCTGGCTGCAGTGGCAGTCCCTTGAACATTTGCAGGGATGTTGACCTCAGGATGGAGGTGTGGTCCAAATACAGGGGGGTTAACATGAGGTTGGACCCTTTCATTGTTGCTAGTGCCGGCAGTTCCTATATGTGGATCTTCTTGATTCTGCCTTTCCACCATGGCCCTCAATCTTTCCTGGCTCTGAGCCATGTTGTTCATCACTTCCATAAACTGGGTCATTTGATTCCTCATCTCTAGCCTTTCATTTGCCATTTGATTTCTGACCTCAGTAAGGTCCTGCTGCATCTGATCCATTTGGATGCCCGGAAGATTGTTACGGATCGGATAACGGTGCAGACGGTTGAGGGGAAATACCCGGCGCCGAGCAATAGTTCCTGAATATCACAACAGAGTTAGTGGCAATAAAACAAAAACCTACAAAACAAACAAAAGGGGTTAGCATGCAATGCAGTATGCTTATTTGTTTTCAAGGTATCCGGTTTGGCATTCAGTTTTGACCCTTCCAGACCCTTGAAGATGCTGTTGATGTCGCTTTTGAAGTGAAACCCGGATGGAACAAACCAAAACATATATTACAAAAACCAAAAGGTACATAGTTTGTTTTACAAATACAAGCCCTCGGAGGGGTCAAAATACATTACAGGAAATAAAAGTACATGGAATGAAAGCAACAACAAACAAATGGTCAAACACCAAGACCAAACTCATCCTCACGAACTTCCTTGAGAAGTGCTTCGGTCACAGGATCAGCCGGACGCTCCGTGAGATTCCTGATGAGGAGATTCCGGGTGGTAACAGCTGCTGCTAGCTTCTTGTGCTGGCTTTGGTCCTTTGACCTCTTCACTCCTGCTTTGATCTTC
Source organism: Lathyrus aphaca (assembly GCA_963966055.1). NCBI lineage: Eukaryota > Viridiplantae > Streptophyta > Magnoliopsida > Fabales > Fabaceae > Lathyrus > Lathyrus aphaca. Next base: position 734,055,421 of record OZ014519.1, on the reverse strand, counting down.
AGCTCTGATATCTCCCTCTGGGCTGCTGCCAGGGCTTCTTGCTGTTCTTTTGCACTAGCTTCCAGTTGCTCCATCTTGTCTTGAACTCTCTTGTCCTCCAGAGTACGAGCCTCGGTGATCCTGACCCACCGAGCTTGACTCTCCTTCAGATACAAGTTTGTCCTTGCTCTCTGGAACTGGGCTTCTTTGCAAGCATTCTTCAGAATTTGTTCTCCAGCTTTGGACTTTTTGATATAATCCCCAGACTTCTCAATCTTAGTCAGATGCTCCACCCTCAACTTCTCTAACCTCTCAATCTCCATCCTGCCATCACTCCTTTCCCGGAGGGTCTTCTGCAAAGCCTGGGTTAACTTCTCATTTCTTTCCTTCAAGCTCTCAAACTCCTCTAAACTGATAGTGGCAGGGCGTGCTGAAGATGATTCAGGCATATCTTCTATAGTAAAGGGCATCCCAGAGAATTGGGCCCTGGCACGGGACCATTCATAATATTGTGCTGATGCCACATTGTTGCACTTCCCCAAAATGGTTATTCCCTTGGTTTGAACATTATCCCAGGCCCAGGCTGCCTGCCTAACAATAGCCAGATTAATCTTGTTCTCACAATAAAGAGTTTCAACCAAGTCTTGTGCCTTAGGAGTGTGGACCAGGGCATAGCCCAGTTGTCTTCTAAACAGCAGAGGGTTGTAATTAATACTACCCTTAACTCCTATTAGGGGCACATTGGGAAAATGCCCACAGCTGGTGATGATATCCCTACCCTTGGTGCTTTGGGTGCACCATCTGATATCAGCTGAAGTTAGAGCAGTGAGTCTCTTAGCCCAGTTGCTCTGCTGATGAGGATTCAAGAATGCATCTGTCCTGGGCAGATGCCTGAGGAGCCAAGTATGGAACAATGGAGCACAACACCTCACTAATCTTCCCCTCTGCTTTTCATTCCTCTGATGTACTGAGTAGTAGAGGTCCCCCAATAAAGTGGGCACTGGGTTCTTCAAGATGAAAAGATGGATTGCATTCTTGCTAATGAATCGAGGCTCATCTGCAAACAATACAATTCCATATATGCTCAAAGCCAATAGAGCACAGACAGCTTTCCACTCCCCTAAAGAGGCTTTCAGGGTAGCTTGAGAGGTCAAGAAATCCAGATGGAAGCCATGGATTCCAGCTTTAGAAGTCATATGCTGCTCAATCAGGACAGGTTCCAGATGCAAAGCCTTTGCTATTTCTCCATTACCAGGAAAGACCATCTCAGGGTTGAAAGGGATTCCACCCCTGATAGGCAGACCAACCAATGATGAGTATTCTTCCAATAGAGGGCCCAACTGAAAGTCTTGGAAGGTAAAACACCTCAGAGGGGGATCATAAAACTGAATGCAAGTGTGGATCAGGCTTCTCTGTGAAGGGTCCAGATCCATAACCATATCAAGTATATCCCCATAGTGTTCCCTGAACAATGGTATGTGATCTGGAGTGATCAGGGTCTGAATCCTCCTGATGTCAGATAGCTCTGGCTGGAAAAAGTGATAGGTGATGTTGCTCTTTTTAGGAGCCATGATGCTGAAGATAAGTAGATGCTGATGATAATACTGAAGTACTGGCCACTGATTGGCTGGTGCTGATGACTGAAGCAGATAGCTGAAGCAAATGCTGATGAAGATAGGTCAGTACTGAAGATGGGGTCAAAACCACAACCAAAGATGAAAGTGGATACCCTGAAACACAAATAAGCAAATGTCAATATGATGCAATGATTATGTATGCAAATGATATGCAAGGGTCTGTGACTGAGCTGAATCTGATCAAGAGCTCTGATATAAGTCCCAGACATATTCAAGAATACCAGATGGAGGTCTATAAATCCAGTAACCAAGGTGGGGGACTCAAATAAAGAGCCGCATGACCAGGGTTTAGAATCACAAGCGAGAACTTGCTTCTTCCGTCTAATGCAAGACATTTTGCACCTGAGCCAGACATGTCATACACTTGAGCATAGGCAAGTAAGCAATTCACAAGTCAATTTACCTTTCAGTCTCTTTGAGTCGAACTACGATGTTCTGACTTTCTCATTGCACGAGAGGATACGTAGGCATAACTTAACAGTTATCGAACAAAAGTCTCTGTATATCCCCCCCTCTTCCAGCATCATTCTTTAAGCCTCTTCATCCTGAGCATTTCACTCTTGTTCTTACACTGGCACTTCTCTTATACACTTCACATTTCTTTTACACTGACACTTGCATTCTTTCCAACTTTGATACACAGGTAGCATTGACACTACCCCTTTAAACACAAATCTTTTAAGCGTGGATACTGTCGAGTACGGCGGACAATCTGGGTGCTAACACCTTCCCAGGTTGTAACCAACCCCCTTTCTCAGTTTCTCTGGTTCGTAACCGTCTTATCCATCTTTTCTTAGGTTTATGCAGCATTACCTTTCCTTCGGGATAAAAATGCCTAGCTGGCGACGCTATTCATTTCCTTCTCGTTTCGCCGACCGTTCGCGTCTGTACCCCATTTGACCTTGTGTCATTTGGTGGGAGCGACAGTACCCATGCTGGAGGACATGCCATGGCCAAGAAATTGTTGAGATTGGGGTACTATTGGATTACCATGGAATCTGATTGCTGTAAGTAGTCTCGTAAGTGCCACAAGTGTCAAATTTATGCCGACAAGGTCTATGTGCCTCCGAATCTGTTGAGTGTCATGTCTTCACCATGGTCGTTCGCTATGTGGGGCATTGATATGATTGGCAAGATCGAGCCGACAACTTCTAATGGTCATTGCTTCATCCTGGTTGCTATTGATTATTTCACGAAGTGGGTTGAAGCGACATCTTACACCAATGTCACTAAACAGGTGGTAGCCCGGTTTATTAAAAGAGACATCATTTGTCGGTACGGAATTCCTGAAAGGATCATTACTGATAATGGTGCTAATCTCAACAACAAGATGATGGCTGACTTGTGTCGAGATTTCAAAATAGAACATCACAACTCTTCTCCATATCGCCCGAAGATGAACGGCGCCGTCGAGGCGGCCAATAAGAACATCAAGAAGATTATGCAGAAGATGGTTGTGACATACAAAGACTGGCATGAAATGCTACCATTCGTGTTGCATGGGTATAGAACATCAGTACGTACTTCAACAGGGGCAACCCCGTTCTCACTGGTGTATGGTATGGAGGCAGTCCTACCAATTGAAGTGGAAATTCCCTCGTTGAGATTAATGATGGACATTAAGCTAGACGAAGCTGAGTGGCTCCGATACAGGTATAATCAATTGAGCCTCATTGAAGAAAAACGTCTAGCAGCTGTATGCCATGGACAGTTGTATCAGCGACGGATGAAGCAGGCTTTTGACAAGAAGGTGCGACCGCAGAGGTACATGCCAGGTGACTTAGTGCTGAAAAGGATTCTTCCTCCTCTCAGCGATCACAGGGGAAAGTGGACACCCAACTATGAAGGATCGTTCGTGGTTAAAAAGGTTTTCTCAGGCGGAGCCTTGATGCTGACAACCATGGACGGAGAAGACTTCCAATCCCCTGTTGTCGCTCCCGATAAATGAAGCTAAGTCCAGATAAAGGTACAGACGCGAACGGTCGGCGAAAGGGACAATGAGAACACACAGCCGTGAACTCACTGGAGGTGAAAAGAGTCGCCAGCTAGGCATTTTTATCCCGGAGGAAAGGCGATGCTGCATAGACCTAGAAAAGAATGGATAAGACGGTTGCGAACCAGAGAGACTGAGAAAGGGGGTTGGTTACAACCTGGGAAGGTATTAGCACCCAGATTGTCCGTCGTACTCGACGGGATCCACGCTTAAAAGATTTGTGTTTTAAAGGGGTAGTGTCAGTGCAATCTGTGTATAAAAGAGCTGGGAAAGGATGTACAAGTGTCTGTGTAAAAGAAGTGTGAAGTGCAGTATATACAGTGTCAGTGTAAGAACAAAAATAAGATGCTCAAGATCATGAGGCTTAAAGAATAATGCTGGAAGGAGGGGGAATATACAGAGACTTTTGTTCGATAACAGTTAAGTTATGCCTACGTATCCTCTCGTGCAATGAGGAAGTCAGAACACCGTAGTTCGACCCAAAGAGCCTGAAAGATGAATTGACTTGTGAACTGCTTACTTGTCTATGCTCAAGTGTATGACCTGTCTGGCTCAGGTGCAAACTGTCTTGCATTAGACGGAAGAAGCAAGTTCTCGTTTATGAGTGAAGGTGATGAGAAAAGAATCCCGGAGGAGACGATTATTGTTTGTTTTTGAATTTTCAGTCTTTTATTGCTTTTTGAAGTTTGTCATAAGATAATGAGCTTAAGCCTAAACCAATGGATTTAGTAAACTCATCACATCTTCCCTCTGATTAGGGGTAATGAGGATACCTTAAGTGTGAAGTCAGATTCTCACACTTAATCACCTATGGTGCAGGATTAAGATCATTAACCTACTTGTGATTAATTAGATGTTTTTGTGGTTTTTGTTTAGTGTTGGGTAATGAGGTTAAGCCATAATCAGGGATTAAACAGACTCATTACACCATCCTAATAGAAGGATAATAGATGAGAATGTTTAAGCTGAGGAAAGCTCCTCAGCTTAATCCATGATTAGGGATTAAACTCATGACAAAACAAGCCTTTGATTAAGTGGATTTTATTTAATGGTATGATGATGAAGTGATTTTCATGATTTGTAAGACAGCTTGAGGGGGACTTGTCCATTAACACTAGGGTTAGTCCTTCTTAACCAATTAAGGAAGAATTAGAACCCTAATGCAAGGCCCAAGTTACAAGTGTGATGTCTTGATACTTATTAAGTGAATTGATTAAAGGAGTTAAACACATTAAGGGTTTAACACTTAGGATTAAAGTTATACACTCCATCCTAATAGAAGGATGCAGGCATAAGCTTAATCACAAAGCCTTAAAGCCTTTAGGGTTTAGTCCCTGATTATGAGGTGAGGAGAGAAGACTCAAGAGAGACACAAAGGTAAAACTAAGAGGGGAGACTAATCAAAACCCTAATCATTGTCATGCTTGGTTGTTCCTAAGGTTTATGAGGTTTATCAAGAAAAATCTTCAATGGAACCACCAGGAAGCAGATGAAAGGATTAGGAGAAGCAAAGTAACTTGCTTCATTTAAGAAGACAAGTCACTTGAAGAAAGAAAGTGGGAAGAAAAGGAAAGAACAAGCTCAAACTCAAACACATACAAAAATGCAGCAAGGATGCATAAAGGAGATGAAGAGAAGTTATGAGAAGTGAAGGCAAATTCACTTCTCAAAGCCACTTACCACCTGAAAAGTTAGAAAAGGAAGTGCAATGCAATGCAAAATGAGATGAAATGGTATGATGCAAAACCAAACCAGAAGCATATGCATGATGTTAATGATGCTATGAGATGCTACAAACCAGAAAAAACACATGTGGATGATCATACAAGCTTATGAATGCAAATGAAGCAAGTTAGAGCACATGAACATACATGAAAAGTTATGGAAGGCACATGGCATACAACATGACAAATGCAAGATGTAATGATCAATCATGATTTCAATATGTCTTATGATGTCAAATGAATCACATGGAAGCATGGAATGTCATGGAAAGTCATGGTATGCAAGAGAATGCAAGATGGATGCATATGGAAGCCCAAATTAGGGTTTATGAACCAAACATCAAACAAAAGTCAAAATCAGAAGCAAACCCTAAGATAAAAAAAATGGAAAATGCCACACAAAGGACCCCTAATCCTATACTAAACCAATTCCCAAAGGAGAGGTCTCAACTCTTAACCAATCTCAAGTTATGATTTTTACAAGTTTCTAGGATTTTTAGGGTTTCCAAACAAAAGAAATGTCAAACAATTTGAAAATGCAAGATCAAATCATGGCCATTTTATCTCAAAAACTACATGCTAAACATAATGCAATGCAAGAAGAATCAATGTCCAACTCTTCATGGATAGGCAGAAATAATTTTTTAAACTTTGGATCAAATTAATGCATAAAAATGATTTTAATTCAATGAAAAATTATCAAAATGCATCAAGATCAAAAAAGAAATTTGGTTTGAAGGTTGGACAATGTTTCTAAATGTCTTAGAACATTTCATGAATTTTTTGGTGATTTTTAGATACTTAAAAGTATTTTTAATAAATTAATTCTCATTAATCAATTAAAAATAATCTTTTAATTATTTAAAAATACATTTTAAATGCTAAAAATGAAAATAAAAATATTTTTGTGTCATAAAAATTAATAACACTCTTGAGAAAAAGTTTCATAATTTTTAAGACATTTTTGCTATTTTAAATAAATTATGCAAAACAAATGAGAAAAATATGAAAATAAAATGAAAATAAATGAATTAAAGAGAAGTCAGCTGATCCAAGGGCTTGAATTCAAAGTCACACGCGCGGGAGTTGACTGCGCGCCACATCCTACGGCTCAAATTCAAAAATGACTAATTAATGCTTAAACCCTAATTGCGCCGTTAAACACTTTCAGATGACCGGAACAGTGTTCCGGTCATCTTCTCCGTTCACCCCAAACCTCCAACTCACTCCCTACGTCATGAAAATGAAATCTAATTGAACAGAAATGTTTCCCACTCACTCACGAATCATAACCCTCACTCAAAACAAATTTATTTTTCCAGAAAAGGCTGAATCGAAGCAAACAAGAACTAGGGCAAAAAAGTTTCAGAGATCAATTAAATTCTCATTTCATCACCATTTTCAAAACTAAAAGCACCAGGACAATCAGTGAAGCATAGAGAACAAGTTTAGAACATAAAAAATGATTTCTGGAAAAATATTTCTTGAGCTACCTGAGATTCGAAGCTTTCACTCCAGCAACTTTCAGACCTCCCCTCCTTGTGAAATCCACTCCTTATGACCTCTTGATGATGCTTGAATGCTTTGGAGAAGTTTATGCTGGCTAGATGAAGAGTTTGAACAGCTTCTGCTCAAGCTCAGTTGAAAATGGCAATGGTGATGCAGGCAGTTTCTGGCAATGGTGAAGGGTTGTTTGTGGTCAGGATGATGAGGGGAGAAGGTTTGTAGGGTTTGTTTGAGTGTTTGTGAGCTGTGGAGTGAGTTTCGAATGAAACTGCAAGTTGGAGTGAAAATGGAGAAGCAATGTTTCTGTTTGATTCAGGCCTGGTTCTTTGTTGGTTTAGGCTTAATGGAGTATGGTGAGATGATTAGTGAAGCTGGTTTGAATGTTTGTGTGTTGTGGAGGCAGATGCGAAGAGAAATGCAAAATGGAGTGTGTTTGTGAATGTGATGCTATGGCCTGTTTCAGCTTGGCTTCTTCCTATGTTTTGCTTGCTAAAGGATAGTATAAACAATTCCAAGTGGCCAGAGGATGTGACATGGCCTGCTGTGATTGGGATGTTTGCTTTTGCCAAAAGTCAACTTTTTTGTAAGAGAGGTATGGCTTGGTTCTAGGCTTGGTACAAGGGCTAGGGCTGGCGCAGCATGGTGAGGTGAGATGCTATGGCTGGTTCAACATCCAAGAAATCAAGTGGGTGAGATGTGATGATAGTTTTTGCAAGTTGCTTACTTTTGAAACTTCATGAAAATGCCTTGTTATACAAACCATGAACATGTGATCTTTGGTCCTGTCGCTCCCGACAAATGAAATTGGGTCAGATGAAGGTACAGACGCGAACGGTCGGCGAGAGGGGCAATGAGAACACACAGCCGTGAGCTCACTGGAGATGAATAGAGTCGCCAGCTAGGCATTTTTATCCCGGAGGAAAGGTAATGCTGCATAAACCTGGAAAGAGATGGATAAGACGGTTGCGAACCAGAGAGACTGAGAAAGGGGGTTGGTTACAACCTGGGAAGGTATTAGCACCCAGATTGTCCGTCGTACTCGACGGGATCCACGCTTAAAAGATTTGTGTTTTAAAGGGGTAGTGTCAGTGCAATCTGTGTATAAAAGAGCTGGAAAAAGAAGTACAGGTGCCAGTGTGTAGTGTATAAGTGATATGAAATATGAAAGTGTCAGTGTAGGAAAGGAATGAAGTGCTTAAGATCATGAGGCTCAAAGAATAATGCTGGAAGGAGGGGGAATATACAGAGACTTTTGTTCGATAACCGTTAAGTTATGCCTACGTATCCTCTCGTGCAATGAGGAAGTCAGAACACCGTAGTTCGACCCAAAGAGACTGAAAGGTGAATTGACTGATGAACTGCTTGCTTGTCTATGCTCAAGTGTATGACCTGTCTGGCTCAGGTGCTAACTGTCTTGCATTAGACGGAAGAAGCAAGTTCTCGTTTGTGAGTGAATGAGATGAGAAAAGAATCCCGAAGGAGACGATTATTGTTTGTTTTGTGTTTTCAATCTTTTATTACTTTTGAGAGTTTGTCATAAGTTAATGAGCTTAAGTCTAAACCAATGGATTTAGTAAACTCATCACATCTTCCCTCTGATTAGGGGTAATGAGAATACCTTAAGTGTGAAGTCAGATTCTCACACTTAATCACCTTCGATGTAAGATTAAGATCATTAACCTACTTGTGATTATTTAGGTGTTTTTGGTGTTTTTGTTTAGTGTTGAGTAATGAGGTTAAGCCATAATCAAGGATTAAACAGACTCATTACACCATCCTAATAGAAGGATAATAGATGAGAATGTTTAAGCTGAGGAAAGCTCCTCAACTTAATCCATGATTAGGGATTAAACTCATGACAAAACAAGCCTTTGATTAAGTGGATTTTATTTAGTGATAAGATGATGAAGTGTTTTTTATGATTTGTAAGACAACTTGAGGGGGACTTGTCCATTAACACTAGGGTTAGTCCTTCTTAACCAATTAAGGGAGAATTAGAACCCTAATGCAAGGCCCAAGTTACAAGTGTGATGTATTGATGATTATTAAGTGGGTTGATTAAGAGATTTAAACACATGAAGGGTTTAACACTTAGGATTAAAGTTATACACTCCATCCTAAGAGAAGGATGCAGGCATAAACTTAATCACAAAGTCTTAAAGCCTTTAGGGTTTAGTCCTTGATTATGAGATGAGAAAAGAAGACTCAAAGAGAGACACAAAGGTGAAAACTAAGAGGGGAGACTAATCAAAACCCTAATTCATTGTCATGCTTGGTTGTTCCTAAGGTTTGTGAGGTTTTCAAAGACAATCTTCAAAGGAGCCACCAGGAAGCAGATGAAAGGAATCAAGAGAAGCAAAATGACTTGCTTCATTCAAGAAGTCAAGTCACTTGAAGAAAGAAAGTTGGGAGAAGAAGAATGAGCAAGCTCAATCTCAAACACATATAGAAATGCAGCAATGGATGCAAGAGAGATGAAAAGAAAGGTTATGAGAAGTGAAGGCAAATTCACTTCTCAATTTACTTACCACCTGAAATGTTAGAAAGAAATGCCATGCAATGCAAAATGAGATGAAATAGTATGATGCTAAACAAAACCAGAAGCATGTTGATGATGATTATGATGTTATGAGGTGCTGCAAACATGAGGCAAGACATGGAGATGTTCATACAAGATCATGGATGCAAATGATGCAAGTTAAGGAGCATGAACAAGCATGGAAAGTTATGAAGCATACAAGGCAAATGACATGGCAAATATGTGATGCAATGATCAAACATGCTTCCTATATGTCTTAAGATGTCAAATGAAACACAAGAATGCATAAAATGCAAAGACAAGTCATGTTATGCAAGAGAATGCAAGGAGGATGCAAATGAAAGCTCAAATTAGGGTCTATGAATCAAACATCAAACCAAAACCAAAAACAGAAGCAAACCCTAAGATAAAAAATGGAAAATGCTACCCAAAGAAACCCTAAACCTATACTAAACCAAGGTTCAAAGGGGAGCTCTCAACTCTTAACCAATCTCAAGCTATGATTTTTCTAAGTTATTAGGGTTTTTTAGGGTTCTTAACAAAAGAAATGCCAAACAATTGGAAAATGCAAGATCAAATCATGGCCATTTTATCCTAGAAACTACATGCCAAACATAAAACAATGCAAGAAGAACCCATGCCCAACTCTTCCTAGATAGGCAGAAATGAATTTTTGAACCCATGATCAAAATAATGCATAAAAAATGATTTAATTCAATGAAAAATTCTTAAAATGCATCAAGATCAAAAAAGAAATTTGGTTTGAAGGTTGGACAATGTTTCTAAATGCCTTAGAACATTTCATGAATTTTTTTGTAATTTTTAAATACCTAAAAGTATTTTTAATTAATTAATTCCCATTAATCAATTAAAAAATAATCTTTTAAATATTTAAAAATACTTTTTTAATGATAAAAAATAAAATAAAAATATTTTTGTGTCATAAAAATTAATAAAACTCTAAGGAAAAAGTTTCATAATTTTTAGAAATTTTTTACTATTTTAAAATAAATATGCAAATAAAAAGGAAAAGAAAATGAATTAAAATTAAATAAAAGGAGAAGTAATCAGGATGGAGGGCCAGGATTGGGTCTGGATTCAAATTGGTTGACTGGCGCGTGAATGGAGGGTCTGGATTCAATCTGGCCAAATTAATTTAACTACGAATTAATTAAAACTAATTAAGTGGATTAGGGCAAACGAAATGATCTGGGCCATCCAAACTGGAGGGAAGTCAACAGGTCAAAGGCCATCTACGGCTCATATTCAAATGATCATTAATCACGCAATTAGGGCTTAAACACTTTCAGGCTGCCGGAGAAGACTTCCGGTCGTCTTCTCCGGCCAGCATCCCCCTGAGAAATCCCCAAAACCCTCAAATCGTAACAAAAACAAAATCTACGAATTGGGAAATGTTCTCCAACCACTCACGAATCAAACCCCTCTCTCAAAACAAATTTCTTTTTCCTAGATAAGCTGAATCGAAGGAAATGAAAACTAGGGCACGCAGGTTTCAGAGAGAAATTAAATGCTCATTTCAAAGCCATTTTAGAAACCAATGACATCAGGATGATCAGTGAAGCACATAGAACAAGTTTATAACATGAAAAATGATTTCTGGAAAAATAATTTTCAAGATACCTGAGATTCGAAGCTTTCACTCTGATGACTTTCTGGCCACTTCTCCTCGTGCAATCCACTCCACTTGATCCCCAGATGATGTTTGAATGCTCAAAAGAAATTTATTTTGGCTGGATGATAAGTTTGACAAACTTCTGCTCAAGCTCAGTCAAAAATGGCAGGGATGATTCAGGCTGTTTCAGGGCATTGTGAATGGTTGTTTATGATCCTGAGGATGAATGGAGAAGGTCTGTGGTGTTTGTTTGTGTGTTTGTGAGCTAGGGAGAAAGATTCGAATGGAACTGCAAGTTGAGGTGAAGAATGGCAGTGGGGTGTTCTTGCTTGTTTCAGGCCTGACTTTTGGTGGTTTTAGGTCTATGGAGTGAGGTGAGATGAATGGTGAAGATGGTTTTTGTGTTTGCAAGCTGTGGGGGCAGATTCAAAGCAACTTGCAAGATGAGGTGATTTTGTGAATGTGATGTTATGAATGGTTTCAGCCTTGCCTTGTACATGAAATGGCTTGCAAAATGATAATGTATTTTAATCCTATAGGTCAGATGATGTGACCTGGCCTATAGTGATTGGTAAGTTTGCTTTTGCAAAAAGTCAAGTTTTGTGTAAGGCAAGCATGGCTCATGATCTAGGCAAGTACATGGCATGGGCTGCGCAGCAAAGGGTGAGGTGAGAGGCTAGCCAAAGTCAGCATCCAATGTCATAGTTTGTAGGGAGTGAAATGAGTGGTTTTGCAACTTGTTGCCTTATGGTTCACATGTGATTTCTTTGGCCAACCAAACATAAACCATGGGCATTCTTGATCCAATTCTGACTTTTAAGGCCTAAGGAAAGTTTGTGTGCTGGTTTGAAGTGGGTTAGAGGTCACAAAAGGCTTTGGTTCATGACTTTGCAAAATTTCCATTTGAGGCATTCTTTGAAAATCAATGATTTTTGCCAACTTTGTCACACCATAACTTTTGATCCAAGAAGAGTTTGATCATGCTCTTGTACTTTTTGAAAAGGGAAAGATGAGATCTACAACTTTCATGACCAAAGTTTTTCCATTTGAAGCATTTTTGGATCAAGAATCAAGGCTTGAAAAATGACCTAAAATGAGGCATTCTTGAAAAGTCAACTATGCCCAAAAAGTCAACATTTGCAAAACTTCCAAATTCTTGATTTTTGTGAACTTTAACCTTCTTCCATGGTCAAATAAAGATCATATACACTCAAAATGATGAAGATCACCCATTGGTTGGGTTATTGGGGGCCTCAGATGCCCTGATTTTGCACTGACTTGTCTGAAAAGTCAACCCTTGATCAGATGACTTCCCCATGGAATTTCTTCATGAAAATTGATATGCATACTCCCTATACCATATAGAGACCAATGGAAACAAGAATGACCAAAAAATTTGGGGTTATGGCCTCTGAAACCAAAACCCTAATTTTCAGTCAACTGTGCAGTCTATCCTTGGCTCTGCATCCATTCAAACCCTAGTTCTTGTGATTCTTCTGAATTCCTGGCTTTGTGAGGATGTAATATGATGCTTGAACACATGTAGACCCCTTTGAAGTGATTGGTGATCTTTGGAGTGGCTCAAGATGCCCTGAGATTGCTCAGATCACAAACCCTAGATGCAGATGACTTAGAATCTATGCAGGGAATAAAAAATGAGATGTGAGATGATATGATTGAACTTATGCATATGAGAATGATCACAAGCCATGGTGAATGGGTGAGGGCAAATTTGGGGTGTTTACAGGTCCAATTCTGATTTTTAGAACTCATGTGATGTTTGTACATTGGTTTTAAGTGAACTAGAAGTTACAAATGGCCTTGGTTCATGATTTTGCAAATTTCTCATTTGAGGCATGTCTTGAAAATTAGTGATTTTGGCCAACTTTGTCACACCATAACTTTTGATCCAAAATGAATTAGATCATGTTCTTGTAATTTTTGAAAAGGGAAAAATGTATTCTACAACTTTCATGACCAAGGTTTTTCCATTTGAAGCATTTTTGGATCAAAAAGCAAGGCTTGAAAAATGACCTAAAATGTCATATTCTTGAAAAGTCAACTATGCCCTAAAAAGTCAACTTTGCAAAAACTTCAAATTCTTGATTTTTGTGAATTTCAAACTTCTTCCATGATCAAATAAAGATCATATACACTCAAATTGATGAAGAATGCCCATTGGTTGGGTCATTGGGGGCCTCAGATGCCCTGATTTTGCACTGACTTGCCCAGAAAGTCAACCCTTGATCAGATGACTTCCCCATGGAATTTCTTCATGAAAATTGGTATGCATACTCCCTATACCATATAAATACCAATAGAAACAAGAATGACAAAAAAAAATGGAGTTATGGCCTCTGAAACCAAAACCCTAATTTTAGGTCAACTGTGCAGTCAAACTTGGCTCTGCATCCACACCAATCCCAGTTCTTGTGATTCTTTGGAATTCTTGACTTTGAGAGGATGTAATATGATACTTGAACACATGTAGACCCCTTTGAAGTGATTGGTGGCCTTTGGAGTGGCTCAAGAAGCTCTGGGATTGCTCAGATCACAAACCCTAGGTGCAGATGACTTAGAAACTATGCAGTGAATCAAAAATGGGATATGAGGTGATATGAGTGTGTTTATGCATATGAAATGATCACAAGCCATGGTGTGAATGGGTGAGGGCAAATTTGGGGTGTTTACACCTGTCAACGCAGACGCAGTAAGAAAATACTTCGTTTAAAAAGACCCGCTGGATAAAAACAGAATAAAGATCCAGGAAAAAATGGGCATCCCGGCGAGCCAAAAACAGAATAAAAGGCTCGGGAAAAAGTTAGAGAAATATTGAAAAAAAACGTACACCCGCTGAGTTGAAAAGCCACATCGGACAACTCAGGCAAAAAAGGGTATCTCGGTGGATTGAAAACCTGAAAAGGCGATCCACGCAAAAGAGGGATTAACACGAACGACTGCGATCTGCGAGATCCGTAACCTATATACAGTTGAGGCTATCCTAAGGGTTGAAGATCAGTTCATTTACTTTTTCTCAAGAGGCAGAGTGAGCGGAGTGTCTTGAAGATATACGAGTCATAACCGGGTTGAGACTTGATGAGATCCACTTCTCACATTGCCAATAGGATAGTTTGTTTTCCTTTTTGGCTGTTTCCTCTTTCTAGGGAATTGCTTCCTTTGTATTGCCTATTCATGGCCACTTTTCCAAATCAATAAAAATTCAACTTCAGTCAATTTAACTATTTTTGCTTCTTGTTTTTGCTTTTTTCATCTAGCATTGATTGATTGCGAAAACGTCTAGCAAATTGTGATTTACATTGTGTTGTGAACATATGAATGCTTTCTAACTCGTGCAGGAGGACAAAAACATTTAATATAACTCTGAAAGGGTGTCGAGATACCCAGATAATGATTCATACTATGAACCTGGGGCAGGCAGGTCCCAAACTAACTCTCCGTGTTGCAGGTACTATTGATTGTGTTCATGCAGGTACATGTACCGGTGTTGCTAACAGAGCTAACAATAACTTCCTAGGAGGAGCATTTCCTTATGGTTGAACAGGAACAGGTGTCTCCCAGGGTGTCTCCAATCATCCCCAGTGAAGTGAAAGTTGAAATTTCTCCCATCAAAGTAGCAGAAGGTGGGTGTCATCCCCAAGTAGAAGCTTCCCTTCAGACAGGGGCAATTCTTAGCAGTATAAGGAGTGTCTTGCCTCCCCAGCAATTATTTCCTCATCAATATCATGCCTTTGGTTCCCATCCAAGTCAGGAGGTCCTCACTTCCCCACCAGAGTTCAAGAAGGGTCCATCTCCGACAAGGTCTTGGCACTCCAATCTCAAAGTCCAATTTATTTTTGGCAATGGAGGCTGTTCAGAGCCGGTGAATCATTGACAGCCTTTCCGCAGAGTTGTCTCCTCCTCATCAGGATGAACCAGATCAATGTAGTGATCACCATTCCTCCCTAGTCAAGCCATCTGGAATACTTGCAGTCTCCTTTCCAGGAGATCTCTTGCATTTTCAATTGCATAATCATCATTACATTTGCATCCTCCAAAGCGTAGCATTTCCATCGTCATGGAGCATTACGCCATAAATTCAAACATGTGCATGCCAGCACAGGCCAGTTTTGAGGTGTTACAGTCAACCTATAACATCAATTTCAACCTGAAGTATTCCCTGAAGTATTCCCCGCAGAAGATACTTATGCCATCTGCCAAATATCTTGGTCCTTCCAAATCAATGTTATTTTTCTGCCGTGGCTTGGTCCTGCCCAGCAGTTGCGTACTAGTTTCATGTTCTGTGGCTTGGTCCTGCCCAGCAGTCGTGTATTGTTTCTTTATGGCTTGCTCCTGCCCAGAAGTCATATTGATTAAAGCCCTGTTCCGCCAACAGGCATCTTTCGTGGCTTGGTCCTGCCCAGCAGTCACGTATTGTTTCTTTATGGCTTGGTCTTGCCCAACAGTCATATTGATTAAAGCCCTGTTCCTCCAACAGGCATCTTCCGTGGCATGGTCCTGCCCAGCAGTCGCGTATTGTTTCTTTATGGCTTGGTCCTTCCCAGCAGTCATATTGATTAAAGCCCTGTTCCGCCAATAGGCCTCTTCCGTGGCTTAGTCCTGCCCAGCAGTCGCGTATTGTTTCTTTATGGCTTGCTCCTGCCCAGCAATCATATTGATTAAAGCCCTGTTCCGCCAACAGGCATCTTCCGTGGCTTGGTCCTGCCCAGCAGTCGCATATTGTTTCTTTATGGCTTGGTCCTGCCCAGCAGTCATATTGATTAAAGCCCTGTTCCACCAACAGGCCTCTTCCGTGGCTTGGTCCTGCCCAGCAGTCGCGTATTGTTTCTTTATGGCTTTGTCCTGCCCAGCAGTCATATTGATTAAAGCCCTGTTCCGCCAATAGGCATCTTCCGTGGCTTGGTCCTGCCCAGCAGTCGCGTATATGTTTCTTTATGGCTTAGTCCTGCCTAGCAGTCATATTGATTAAAGCCCTGTTCCACCAACAGGCCTCTTCCGTGGCTTGGTCCTGCCCAGCAGTCGCGTATTGTTTCTTTATGGCTTGGTCCTGCCCAGCAGTCATATTGATTAAAGACCTGTTCCGCCAACAGGCATCTTCCGTGGCTTGGTCCTGCCCAGCAGTCGCGTATATGTTTCTTTATGGCTTAGTCCTGCCCAGCAGTCATATTGATTTAAGCCCTGTTCCGCCAATAGGCATCCTCCGTAGCTTGGTCCTGCCCAGCAGTCGCGTGTTTTCTTTATGGCTTGGTCCTGCCCAGTAGTCATATCAATCTCGTTAAAGCCCTGTTCCGCCAACAGGCATCCTCCGTGGCTTGGTCCTGCCCAGCAGTCACGTATGTTTCTTTGTGACTTGGTCCTACCCAGCAGTCACATTGATGAGTTTCCGTTTTATTGATGGTTTCGTTAAGCCCTGTTTCGCCAACAGGTACCCTCGTTGTGGCTTTTATTCGCTCAGCGGTCGCAGTGGTTGCATTGATTCTATTCCACCTGGTTCTATCTTCTCTACCTATTCAGAGGTCAAAACAAAAATATAAATAAATAAATGGGCAGATGGCATTTCTGTTATCCACCAAGTTCAAATTTCCAGGTTTTATTCGAGTATTCAATCACTCCACACCTTGAACGTCTAAAAGTTGTTGCAATTATTCATTTAAGTCTGCAGATGATTGAATAGGGGCAGCTGTAATACCTCAAAATTTGCCCTCATATTTATTCCCTTTACTGGCTTATCGTTTCGCATTCATCTGCATTTCTCATTAGGTCGTAACATCATGATCATGCATTTCATTGTTTCCTGAGGTATGTGATCAGGGCCCAGGGAAATTAGGGTTTCGTACCTTATCTGTATCTTTCAGGGAATGATGGAGAGTATTCACTGGATAATGATTCCACTTCAAATGCGGTTGTTCAGTTGTGTTTCGATCCAGATAGGAGCTTGACCTAATTTTGGTCAAACTATCAGAAGATTATTGTAACTGCAAGATTAGTGGGGCCATTGGTCTTTTTCTTAGACAATGCATATTCAAAGTTCAGGCTGTTGTGTGTTGAGATTCATCAGGTTATCGAGCAGTGTTTTGTGTGAAGTTTGGTTGGAGTCTTCTGTTTATCATTGATTCATCTGGTTGAATGGTCATAGCATGTTTCAGGAGATTCGAAAGGGGTGTGATTTATCTGGAAAACTGTGCAGTGGTTCAGAAGGAGTTGTGTTCATGGGCTTGTGTAGAGAATTCAAAATGGGCTTTGGGCTAAAATCGGGACTTCATATCCATTCATTCTCATTGTTGTAAACTATCCCCGATTATTCCATTCCACTTCCATTCTTTTCCAATTTCCATTTCTTTTCAATTTTTAGTATTCTATATGTTTTCATCAATTCATTTTCAGTTTCTTTCATTCACCTATCCATTTATGTTTGTCCATAATCCATTGTGAATCACCCTTTTAAAGTCTAGTTATCCAAAGCCATAGTCAATTTTCAAGTCCATTATCCATTAACCATTTTTCTAATCTGTTTACCCATTTTTACCTCATTCATGTTTCTATCATCCACTGTGAAAGTCCACTTATCCATATATGAATTTCTTTTATTTGAATTGATTGTGCATTGCATAGTTTTCTTCCTCAAAATAACTCCACTTGAAAACTAAGGAAAAAAATTCGAAATCTTGTTCTTGCAGGTGATATACCTACGGTAGACAGTGCTTGGAAAGAATATACTTTTATTTAGCAAATCAAACTCAAAGTTATTAGTAGTTCCATGTTTGTGAAGTCATTGGAGATGTTTTGTAAGATGCTTTGGTTTGATTAGTTTTGGGAGTGTTCTTTCTGCATGTGTTGCTTTGGAGGCTCCACCATTTGGTAGGCGAGTTTGTTCACTTCTTATGAGAAACAGTTTTCTCTCAAGTGGTTATGTTCAGACTCAAATGGTGGATATGTTTTGCAAACAAATTCAAATTCCATCTTCATCCATTTCTCCATTTTTAAATCAAAAGCCCATTTATGGAAATGATGCCCATTACCATATACCAAAAGAAAAATGCAGCCATGGATATGTTTATCAGGAAAATCAGGTTAGAGAGGAGAAAAATTTCATCATAAAAAATATATAAAAAAAACAGTTACAAGTTGATTCCAAAAGAAATTCTGTTACACCAAAATGAAAAAGTTCAGTTATGACAACCAATAACAGATAACAGAAAAAGTAGATGAACAAGAACTCTGACATCCCAATTTCTCTTCACGGTTCTTTCACAGCTTCTACCACCGAACTGACAACGCCATAACACCAAGAACAAACTCTTCAACTCATCAGTCTCCTCCCTCTCCCAATTCACAAAACATGCATATCAAATCAACAATAAAAATGCAGCATCATCAATTCTTCGAATCCGCGATTAACTCCCCAATCTCCATCCTGCATTAATCACCAACCATGAGTCTCCAACTAAAAAGAGAGGAAGAGATATCAGTTGTGATTAGTTACACAAATTAATAGTTTTTTTAGAGAAGCAAGAATTCAGTTAGAAAGAAAAAAAAACAGAAATTCTGCATTTGTTGAATAGACAGAAAGAAAATCAGAACAGGGGTATAGAGAACTCCTCATTTTTCTTCCTCGGATCTTTAATTTCTTTCTAATGATCAACTTCAATACCTCACATCTTCAATCTTCATGGCTCTTCAAGGTCCTTTGCATTAAGAATGCAGCACGCAAAATTGAATCTTCATTCCTCAATCTTCATCAACATTCATATTTGATCTGAATTTCACTGCATAACTTTCCTCGGGTTTGAATCCTCACCTTGAATCACCACCTTCCATTTGTATTTCACTATGTCAAAAAAAACAAAAATCAGAATTTAATGAATAGTCAAGAGGTAAAGTAGAGGATTGTAGCCCTAAGTCAATAACAGAATCACAACTGAATGTCGACAAATCCTAACCGAAATCACAAACTCACAACAAAGTCCATAACAGAATCTAACCAATTTCATAACTAAAGATAACTGAATTTTACCTAAAAAAAGGTTCTAGAATCATCTTGGATTCATCCCTTATAAACCAAAACCATCTTCAATCATTTGGGCTCCTTCTTCTTCAATCCCTCATTCACTCAATCTTCTTAACCTCCTCCTTCCATAAGCTTCTTCAATCTACAAGCTTCTTCATCTCACCATTCTCCAAGCTTCATTCTTCTTCAACAATTCTTCTTCTTCACCATTTCAGATTCTTGACCTCTCCAATCTCAATCCTTCACTTCAACTTCAATCTTCTTCACACCATAATCATCTTCACCTCTTCACAACTTCTTCTCTTACTTGAATGCTTCTTCTCTTTCAATCATTCACCATTGTATTCCTCAGATTTTCTGCAACCTCAATTTAATCTCATCCACCTTATTTCCGAGCTTTTGATGGCAATGATTCAAGACCTCAATACTTCCATCTCTATCTTCTGATATCACGTAGCAGAAGCTAACAAACCTACAAATAGCGTGCAACATCAATACAATGTCAGTGTAAACAGTCCCAATCTACATCAAATTACAACTTCAGGAACCATCATTACAATAATACAGAGTCGAATACAAGAGAGTAAGAGCGGAGGAAGAGATAGAATCGAATTGTACCTGTCAGAGTTTTGCATCGCGACGACATCAGCGTCTTCATCGCATTTTCCAAGTGATTTCTTCAATGAGCTGAAGAAAGCGATTCGTCTTTGTAGTCGACAAATTCGCAAGGTACGACTCTCTCCTACTTTGTTCTTGCGTAGTGTTTGATATTGCAATATGTAACAAGCTGAGAGTTAGGTTTAGGATAGAAGGCGTAGAGTGAGGTCGTTTCACTGTTTATCTTCTCCGATGATTGTTCCTGATTGCGGATTAGGTTAAGCTTGTTAGTGAGGATTCGCGGAGGGGTGAAAGGTGTTGTTAGGTCGTTAGGTGAAGTGTTGATATGTTCATCTTCTCCAACAGTTATTTGCGGTGGTGGATTAGGGGTGGAAAAGAGGTGAAGTGGCGGCGGTAGAAGAAATGAAGGATAAGCTAGGTTTAGGTTAGGGTGGGGTTTCGATCGAAGAAGATGAAGGGGAGGGAAGACGAAGAGAGTGAGGGAGAAGAGGAAGGTGACGGTGGAGAAGGGATGGGGGCGATGGAAAGGGGAAGTCGCGGCGGAAAGGGAAGAAGGAGAAGGGATTTAGGTTTTAGGGTTTGTATTTAATATGAATGTTCTTCAGAATTGTTAAATTAACGTGATTAATAAAAAGGAAAAAACAATTAAGTGCATTAATCCTCATTAGATCCCCATTTAAGAATTAATCTTTCCATTTCCCCCCTTTGATTTACCGTTAGAATAGGAAGAGGTCAGTGAGGTTTGTGTGGCCACACCAACAGTGACACGTGTCACCATCTGGTTGGTGGTGTTTGCGGTGGATCCTGTGTGGTTTGTCCATTGTAACTTTCGTGCTCCAGCATTTTAAGAACCACAGGATGTGAAACCCTAGATCTAGTGGCCTAGGTAGAGTCAACGAAGGTTGACTGAATTCCATGTACACCCTCACTAAAAATCCTGCGAATTTGGGATTTCCAGTTTACTAACCTCACCTCCTCTCTAAGCCCGTCATGAAAAACAACATAAAAAACTTCTGTTTGCACTCCCCCTCACAACCTGCGTTTTGGGCCTTGCTGGCTTGCTATCAACACCCTCTTTTTTTAAGGCCCAACATAAAAACAGCTGAAAATAATACTTCCAGCACCTCCCCCAGGCTTCCAGCGCATGGGCCTGGTTCCTATTGCTTTCTGCACCCCTGTATTATAAGCCCAATACGAAAATAACTAAAAAAATATGCTTAGTTCACCCCCTTCATTTTCTTTAAGAATTTAATTTTTAGTTTTACATAGTTTAGAAAATAATTCAATAAAAATAGGAAAATGCTTAGGAAAATTCTATAAAAAATCAAGTAAGTCATTAATTCAATTTAGAAATGTTTAGAATTTTATTTTTCTGAATTTGCTTTATTTTTGAATTAATTCTGATTTTTTTTCATGTAATTAGTTTTAGTGAATTTGCCTCAACTGTACACAAATTTGTTCATTTTTGTAGATGTTAAGAATTGGCAGAATTTTTGACAAACAAGAAGTTATGAACTTAGTTCAGGATGTCACACCAGATGTTATGACATTGACAAACAAAGTAAAAGTTAATGAACTTAGTTCAAGACATCAGGATGTCACACCAGATGTTGTGACATCGCAAACCTGCTATCTGACTTAAATGATGTGTAATAGAAGTGAGTAAATTCAGGAGAAATTATCTGGAATTAATTGTAAAAAGATAAGCACTCCAAGGCGCATATTTAGGAAGCTTAGTTATCTGGTTCCAGTGTAACAAAATAACTAACTCACCTTGATTCAAGGAGACAACAAACTAACTCACCCTAATTCAAGGAGATGAATGTGGGATTTATCAAAGTCTGGATAATTTGCAAAAAGCCCACAATTCAAGCATCTATTTAAGGAACTGAAACACTCAAGAAAAGATCACGAATTTTAGAAGACTGTAAAGGGTGTTTGTGAAGCTGGTTATTTTAAGCAGGTTTTAATTGTTTGTCACTTTATGAGCTTTTAAGCAAAAAGTGAATTGTGTCTTGATTGAAACTTTTAAGTAAGATCAAGCTGGTGTGTTTGAAGTGTGACTTCAATTTTATTAATCATTGTAAAGATCACTATGTGATTGAGGGGGAGTGAGTATGTACTCATATCTAAGTTGAGTCTTAGGTAGAAATTGCCTTGGGTAGATATTAAGTGAAGGATTAAACTGGTTGGTTTAACTCCATAATTAATATTACTTATATTGGATTTCCTTCCTGGCTTGGTAGCCCCCAGATGTAAGTGTGGAGATACACTGAACTGGGTTAACAATCTCCTGTGTCATTTAATTTACCAGCTCATTAATTTTGTTTAATATTTCAAGTGTTTAAACATCTGGTTCGACATCACGTATCTGATCCCAGAATTTCAATAGGCATCAGAGCAGGCACCCTGCCTGTATAACTGGGTGAGATTTAGGGACTGCAAATTTTGGGAACATGGACAGAGATGTAGGATCTGTGAATCGACCACCTATCTTGGATGGATCCAAAGCCAAGAATGGTAGCATTCTTGAAATCTCTTGATAGCAGGGCTTGGAAAGCAGTTAACAAAGGATGGGAGCACCCTATCAAAGAAAATAAGGATGGGGCAAAAGTGATGAAGCCTGAAGAAGAGTGGAGCAAGGAGGAAGAAGAGTCAACATTTGGAAATTCCAAAGCCTTAAATGCCTTGTTCAATGGCATTGACAGGAACATATTTAGGCTTGTGCATCACTGTGAGCTAGCCAAGGATGTTTGGGACACCCTCAAAACTACTCATGAAGGAACATCAAAGGTGAAGATGTCAAGACTTCAACTTCTCACCACCAAGTTTGAGAACTTGAGGATGAAGGAAGATGAGACCATTCATGAGTTTTACATGAACATCCTGGAGATTGCTAATACTTCTGGTGCCTTGGGAGAGAAGATGAATGATGAAAAGTTGGTAAGGAAGATTCTCAGATCACTGCCAAAGAGGTTTGACATGAAGGTCACTGCTATAGAAGAAGCTCAGGACATCTGCACAATGAAGGTTGAGGAGCTCATTGGTTCTCTTCAAACCTTTGAGATGGGAATGAATGATACAATTGTGAAGAAAAACAAAAGCATAGCCCTGGTCTCAAACACTGATAAAGAAGAAGAAAGTCATGAAGCAGGCTCTGAGGACAACTTATCAGAATCAATTGCTATGCTTGGAAGACAATTTAACAAAATTCTCAAAAGAATGGACAACAGGCTCAGACCAAGTGGAAGAAACTCAACCTCTGAGAATAAAAGACCTTATGACTCTAATAGAAGGTCAAACTATGATGAGAAGACTAACCAAGGAAAAGGGATCCAATGTCATGGATGTGAAGGGTATGGACACATTAGAAGTGAATGTCCAACCTATCTAAAGAAGCAAAAGAAAGGTCTCTCTGTGTCCTGGTCAGATGAAGACGCGGGTAGTGAGTCAGAAGAAGAATCTACAAAGCATATCACTGCTCTAGCTGGAGTATGTGAAACTGAAGGGGGATCCATTGATGAGGATCTGACATTTGAAGAGCTTGAAGCATCTTACAGGATGCTGTGTAAAAGGAGCACTGAAGTATGCATGGAAAATAAACAGTAGAAGAAGCAGATTGAGGAATTAAAGGCTGAAAAGGCAAGTCATCTAGAGATCATTGACACTTTGAAAAGTGAAGTCAGCCTACTCAACTCCAAAATGGAGCATATGTCCAAATCTGTCAGAATGCTGAATAGTGGCTCAAACACATTGGATTCCATTCTCAACAACAACAAGCACTCAGGTGATAGGACTGGGCTGGGATTTAATAAAGCTAAAAACCTTGAGGCTAGCACCATCCAAACAACTACAAATCCCATGAAGTCAAACAAGATGTGCAAGCAGATGTCTCAACATCATAACAAAAACATGATGAAAAAGAAATATCAAAGATGGAGATGCCATCACTGTGGAAGGTTTGGTTACATCAAACCTTTTTGCTACAAATTGCATGGATATCCAAATCAGAGTTCTCAGTACCTTCCTGAGCAGAAGACAGAGGTCACCAAGAAAATTTGGATACCTAAAACTAGTCTGTATACTGACCAAAGCTACCAGTACATGCCTAAGAACAAGTTCACCAGGCAACCTTGGAACTCTAGATATGGACACTACCCAGGGCAGATGCATCAAAGGAAACCTCACAACAGGCACAAATGGTCCAAGCAGGATGTTGCCTCTATAGAACACACATCTCTCAGAGTATCTACTAAGGAAGACTGGTATTTTGACAGTGGCTGCTCAAGGCACATGACTGGACTGAAGAATCTGCTGGTAGACTTAAAGTCACACTCATCCAGCTATGTAACCTTTGGAGATGGAGCTAAGGGGGAAATCAAGGGAGTTGGGACCCTGGACTGCTCAGGTGTACCAAGTCTAGATGATGTGCTGTTGGTAAAAGGATTAACTGCTAACTTGATCAGCATAAGTCAGTTATGTGACCAAGGTTACAGTGTCAACTTCACTAAAACTGAGTGCATAGTTTCTGATAAAGAACATAAAGTTGTCATGAGAGGATCCAAATCAAAAGACAACTGCTATATGTGGAAACCCCAAGATTTCAGCCTCACATCTACTTGTTCCTTAGCCAAAGAAGAAGAAGTGAAGTTGTGGCATCAAAGACTGGGTCATCTCCATCTTAGAGGAATAAAGAAGATCATATCTATGGAGGCTGTAAGAGGAATCCCAAGACTTAAGATTGATGAAAGTAAAGTTTGTGGTGAATGTCAAATAGGCAAGCAAACCAAGATGTCACACCCAAAGCTTCAACATCTGACAACTTCCAAAGTCTTTGAATTATTGCACATGGATCTTATGGGACCAATGCAGGTAGAGAGTCTTGGTGGAAAAAGATATGCTTATGTGGTTGTTGATGACTTCTCAAGATATACCTGGATAAGCTTCATCAAAGAAAAGTCTGATGTATTTGAGGTATTTAAAGATCTGTGCCATAGGATCCAAAGAGAAAAAGCAAGTTGTGTGGTCAGAATAAGAAGTGATCATGGAAAGGAGTTTGAGAATAAAAAATTCTCAGATTTCTGTTCTTCAGAAGGGATCAACCATGAGTATTCTTCTCCCATCACCCCTCAACATAATGGGATTGTTGAAAGGAAAAACAAAACTATTCAGGAGTCAGCTAGAGCCATGATTCATGCCAAGAAGTTACCCCTTTATTTTTGGGCTGAAGCTATGAACACAACTTGCTACATCCACAATAGAGTCACACTAAGAAAGGGAACTTTATCCACCATCTATGAAGTCTGGAAGGGTAGAAAACCTACAGTCAAGTACTTTCATGTATTTGGAAGTACGTGCTACATTCTGGCTGATAGGGATCAAAGAAGGAAGATGGACCCTAAGAGTGATGAAGGGATATTTCTTGGATACTCCATAAATAGCAGAGCTTACAAAGTATTTAACTCCAGAACCAAGGTTATAATGGAGTCAATAAATGTGATTATTGATGATGCCTAATCAAAGGCAGATGTTGCTCATGTATTTGGAAGTACGTGCTACATTCTGGCTGATAGGGATCAAAGAAGGAAGATGGACCCTAAGAGTGATGAAGGGATATTTCTTGGATACTCCATAAATAGCAGAGCTTACAAAGTATTTAACTCCAGAACCAAGGTTATAATGGAGTCAATAAATGTGATTATTGATGATGCCTAATCAAAGGCAGGTGTTGCTGATGATGTTGGAATATCTGCTGACAATCAAACTGAAGTTGAAATAGAAAGTGATAATCTTGACTTCACTTTAAGTGAGGCAAGGTCAGAGCAATCCAACAAACCTCCCTCCATCAGAATCCAGAAAGATCATCCTAAAGAACTGATAATTGGTGATCCCAACAAAGGTGTCATCACTAGATCAAGAGAGGTGATCTCAGGCTCCTGCTTTGTTTCAAAGATAGAACCTAAAAACACCAAGGAAGCTCTGAATGATGAGTACTGGATCTCTGCTATGCAGGAAGAATTAAGCCAGTTTACAAGGAATGAAGTATGGGATCTTGTTCCTAGGCCTGATGACATTAATGTGATTGGCACTAAGTGGGTGTACAAAAACAAGTCTAATGAGCAGGGAGTAGTTACATAAAACAAGGCTAGGCTTGTGGCTCAAGGATATACACAAATTGAAGGGGTAGATTTTGATGAAACTTTTGCACCAGTAGCAAGACTTGAATCCATCAGACTACTTCTAGGAATTGCTTGCATCTTAAAGTTCAAACTATTTCAGATGGATGTTAAAAGTGCCTTCCTAAATGGGTACCTTAATGAGGAAGTATATGTGGAGCAACCAAAGGGATTTGTTGATCCAAGCTGTCCAGATCATGTATATAAGCTAAGGAAGGCTCTGTATGGTCTAAAGCAAGCTCCCAGAGCATGGTATGAAAGACTGACCACCTTTCTCATTAAACATGGATATAGAAAAGGAGGAATAGACAAAACCCTGTCTGTAAAGGATGAAGAGGGAAAAGTTATAATTGCTCAGATATATGTGGATGACATAGTGTTTGGTGGGATGTCAGATAGGATGGTTAAACATTTTGTTACTCAAATGGAGTCTGAGTTTGAAATGAGCCTAGTGGGAGAACTAACCTACTTCCTTGGACTGCAAATCAAGCAGATGGAGGACTCCATGTTCATATCCCAAAGCAAGTATGCAAAGAACACTGTCAAGAAGTTTGGGATGGAAAATGCAAGTCACAAGAGAACACCTGCCCCCACTCATTTAAAACTGACAAAGGATGACAAAGGTGAGAGTGTGGATCAAAGCTTGTACAGAAGCATGATTGGAAGTCTACTATATCTTACAGCTAGCAGACCAGATATAGCTTTTGCAGTAGGTGTGTGTGCAAGGTATCAAGCTGAACCAAAAGTGAGCCATCTAAACCAGGTTAAGAGGATCTTGAAATATGTAAATGGTACATGTGACTATGGCATAATGTACTCTCATGGTTGTGAAACAATTCTCACTGGATTTTGTGATGCTGACCGGGTTGGAAGTGCTGATGATAGAAAGAGTACATCAGGAGGATGCTTCTTTATAGGGAACAATTTAATTTCTTGGTTCAGTAAGAAACAAAATTGTGTGTCCTTATCCACTGCTGAAGTTGAATATATTGCAGCTGGTAGCAGTTGTTCACAGTTGGTATGGATGAAACAAATGCTCACAGAATACAATGTCCCACAAGATGTCATGACATTGTACTGTGACAATTTAAGTGCTATTAATATCTCCAAAAATCCTATCCAACACAGCAGGACTAAGCACATAGATATCAAACATCACTTCATCAGAGACCTTATGGAAGAGAAGGTGATCACATTAGAGCATGTAGCCACAGAGCTGCAATTAGCTGACATATTTACTAAGGCTTTGGATGCTACCCAATTTGAAAACCTAAGGGGTAAATTGGGAATCTGCACATGTGATATATAGCAGTTATGGAGAAGTGCCAGCATGTCTCATGACATTGTGTGGCATGATCACCAGATGGCAGCACCAGTCTGGCCAATAACTGTTTGTATTCCAATCTTAAAAATTCCAATAGCAACGGATTCTATTTATGTACAAACGTGCTCTCAGCTTCTCACATTCCCACTAGCTCCACTAAACGTTTTGCATGCTACAGCTGAATCCCTAAACTCATCAAAATCTATCAAACCTTTCAACATTTTCTCTACAATCGAAAAAATGTCTCAACATCAGAACCCTAACTCCATTGATGAGGGTCTCAATCAAGAAGAGGTAGTGAACGCAACTCCAATATCTGTAGTACCAATGGATGCTACTCCTATAAATGTGATCATAGGAAGCGTTCCTCTTGCTCAAAAGCCCAGGACTCCCCATGCAAGAAGACCTAAGGAGCCAGTCTTCAGCAAGAGTAAGGGAACCCCTTCATCTTCCAGTACCCCCAAAGCATCTACTTATGTGGACGCATCAATCAAACAGCTTGTAAACAGGATCCTTGCTGAACAAAGAGTTGTGCCTGGGGTGTCTGTTCCCCTGAACAGTATGCCTGCTCCACAAGATGACCCAATCAACCAAGCTGAAGAGGACATACCTGCTCCACAGGATGTCCCAAGAAATGTTGAAACATCTGAGGGCCAAGACAAAGCCCCAAATGATCAAGCTACCGATGATAAAGCTACTGATGATCAAGCTCCTGTTGATCAAGTTGCTAAAAATGAGGCTTCCCAACCTCCACCTGTTGAAAACCTAGATGATGACTCTGACACAAAGATCATAGCTTATGTTAATCCTAGCATAGCCAAGAGGCTTAGGGCTAGGAAGGATAAGAAGCCAGATGCTCATGCAACTCCTGAGAAGAGACAGTCAACTCCCAAGAAGGACAAGGCCAAAACTGGTTTTGGACCTACAAAGCAATGGAGTAAGGTCAGCACTCAGAAGAGGAAGGCCACAACTCCATCTGACTCTGATGTTGAGGAGGATGTCCCAACATCCCAACACAGGAAGAAGCCAGCACCTCCTAGGACGGCCACTGCTGTTCCTGAAGCACCCCTAGACAATGTGTCCTTCCACCATGTCTCCAGTGTAAGCAAGTGGAAGTATGTCTATCAAAGAAGGGTGGCTTTGGAAAGAGAGCTGGGTAGCAATGCTTTGGAATGCACTGAGGTAATTGATTTAATCTCAAATGCTGGTCTGTTCAAAATTGTCTCCAATTTTTCTCCTTGCTATGAACTGCTGGTCAAAGAGTTTATAGTTAATCTCCAAGAAGGGTGTGCTGATGGGAAATCTGAGGATTTCAGGAAGGTATATGTCATGGGAAGATGTGTAGATTTTTCTCCTAGGGTGATAAATCAGTACCTGGGGAGAGAATCAGATGGACCAAATGAGCTTGGCAAGACTGACAACCAAGTCTGCAAAATAATCACAGCCAACCAGGTCAAGTCATGGTCAGTCAAAGGCAAACTATATGTCAGCTTGTTAACAAGGAAGTATGATATACTGCACAGGATTGGAACAGTCAACTGGGTCTCAACCAACCACACCTCATCTATAGCTACTGGGCTTGGGAGGTTTATCTGTGCTGTAGGCACCCAAACCAAGTTGGATTATGGGGCATATATATTTGACCAGACACTCAAGCATGCAGGAACCTCAGCAATCAAGCTTCCAATAGCTTTCCCATCACTGCTTTGTGGAGTAATTCTCAACCAATATCCAGGCATCCTTACTGATAAGGATTATATCTGTAAGAGGGAAAGTCCACTGTCCTTTCACTACAAACTGTTTCTGGGACATCATGCTGCAGATGTTGAAGCTCCAAGTGGGACATCTGCTGGACCATCTGCTGACAAGACTCCTATATCCAAGGCAGCCCTAATTGCAGAGCTCAAGACAACTTGCAAAGAGCTGGATGAAAGGAAGAAAAAGCTTGAGAACATAATTCAAAGACTAGAGCTGGAGGAAGTTGCTGGGAATGTTGATGGATCTGATGTTGAGTCTGAGGATTCAGAGGGTACAGAGTATGATGAGTCTGAGTGAAGCTGGGTGTGGTGGAAAATGTATTGTCTGTTCTGCTTTGTATTTCTGAATGTTTTCTCTCTCTCTCTCTCTCTCTCTCTCTCTCTCTCTCTCTCTCTGTTTATGTAATGTTTAGCCCCAAATTTGTGTCTAACAAGGGGGAGAAGTGATTGAACAATGTTGTTGCTGTTAATGTATGTTTGATGAACAATGCTGATGTTAATTTCTGTCTCCTGAACTAAGTTATATTTGAATGTTCACTGGTATATCAAAGTCTGTGGAACAAGTCTTAGCAGTATACATACATGTTTGAGGGGGAGCAAATTATTAGCCTTCACATGATTCAACAGAACTCTGATGCTCTCTGACAAAACCAGAAGATTGTGTTAGCCAAAAATTAGCCAAAGGGGGAGTTTGTAGATGTTAAGAATTGGCAGAATTTTTGACAAACAAGAAGTTATGAACTTAGTTCAGGATGTCACACCAGATGTTGTGACATTGACAAACAAAGTAAAAGTTAATGAACTTAGTTCAAGACATCAAGATGTCACACCAGATGTTGTGACATCGCAAACCTGCTATCTGACTTAAATGATGCGTAACCGAAGTGAGTAAATTCAGGAGAAATTATCTGGAATTAATTGTAAAAAGATAAGCACTCCAAGGCGCATATTTAGGAATCTTAGTTATCTGGTTCCAGTGTAACAGAATAACTAACTCACCTTGATTCAAGGAGACAACAAACTAACTCACCCTAATTCAAGGAGATGAATGTGGGATTTATCAAAGTCTGGATAATTTGCAAAAAGCCCACAAACCAAGCATCTATTTAAGGAACTGAAACACTCAAGAAAAGATCACGAATTTTAGAAGACTGTAAAGGGTGTTTGTGAATCTGGTTATTTTAAGCAGGTTTTAATTGTTTGTCACTTTATGAGCTTTTAAGCAAAAAGTGAATTGTGTCTTGATTGAAACTTTTAAGTAAGATCAAGCTGGTGTGTTTGAAGTGTGACTTCAATTTTATTAATCATTGTAAAGATCACTGTGTGATTGAGGGGGAGTGAGTAGGTACTCATATCTAAGTTGAGTCTTAGGTAGAAATTGCCTTGGGTAGATATTAAGTGAAGGATTAAACTGATTGGTTTAACTCCATAATTAATATTACTTATATTGGATTTCCTTCCTGGCTTGGTAGCCCCCAGATGTAAGTGTGGAGATACACTGAACTAGGTTAACAATTTCCTGTGTCATTTAATTTACCAGCTCATTAATTTTTGTTTAAGATTTCAAGTGTCTAAACATCTGGTTCGACATCACGTATCTGATCCCAGAATTTCAATTTTATTTTTTAGTCTTCCAGTAACTTTTTTGGCTCATTCTTCTTACCATAGTTAGAGGACTCATAATAGTACTTAGCATAATTTTAGTAGATTTTTTAAGGCATTTTATCTCAGGTTTTAGTGGCTTAATCCTTAGAAAATAATGGTTAATCATTAGGTAGAAATAAATGATTTTTAGGCATAGCAAAATTCTGATTTTTTAGGATATATTTTAATACAATATTATAGGTAGTTTTAGGACCCTATGGAATTAATCTCATAATTTTTCCATAAATTTTACTATTTTTTAGTGTATTAATTCTTAGGCTTTGTTACATGTAAATTCCCACTAGTTTAGGCTAGGATATTAAGTTTCATAAAAACTAGTTTTAATTAGATTTAATCTTAGGATTTAATAGTGATTTAGACTAGTTTAGATTCTGATTTTTTAGAATGAAAATATTAGGTAATGCCCTTAGTTTTAGGACTTAGGCTTAGGATTCATACTAATTAGACTTAGAATAAATTTAGACTATTTTAGGTTTATGCCTTTAAATGTTTTGTTTAGAATTTTATTTCTTATGTCAATTTTAATGCTTTGTATATTGATTGATATTTCACTTGAATATGTTTCCCCCTTTGCTTTAGAATCAACTTATCTTTCTTAGGAAGTAAGTTGCATTCTAGTAGTTCTAAGTTCTTTCTCCATTAGGTTTAGAAATCTCATTAACCATGGGCTCTCACTTGTAAATAAATAAGCAAAATTAGGGTTGTGTCTTAGTTCCCCATTAGATTTTGCCTTTTGCAATTTGAGTCATTCTTTCTCATCTCATAAAGAAAAGTGATAAAACATTTAATGAAAATCGAACATTCTTGTACGACACGAGACTTTGTTGCGGAGTGTTTATACGCGTCCTGTTTCGGGGCGAGGTATAATTACTTCCCGCGATGGATAGGTCTTAGTACGAGAACATTCACAAACAAATTCAAAATACTTCTCTTAAAAAAACAAAACAAAAAAAATAAGCGACTATCCTGCGGGAACTTCTTTTCTCATCTCATTCACTCTCAACGCGAACTCGCGACGACTTGTCCTTCATGCAAGACGGTAAACGCACTCGTACCAGATGAGCCTGCAACACCTGAGCATAGACATACGCAGTTCAAGCCATAAAAAACACAAACAAATAGTTCCCGCCTTAGTTAGGCGAACTACGTCGACTCTGATCCTCATATTCCCGATGAGGTACGTAGGCAACGGGGTAGGGCCAGTTCGAGCACATTCTTTATTTTCCCTACATTTTCCCCGTTCTTTCTTTTCATTCTCTTTTCCAGTTCCTTTCTCATTTCCATTCTCATTCCAGTTAGCAGTTCTCGTTCAACAGCATTCTTATTTCTCACCCTTTGAAGCAAGCAAACAAGCGTGGATCCCGTCGGGTACGGCGGACGATCTAGGGTGCTAATACCTTCCCAGGTCGTAACCGACTCCCGAACCCAGATCTTTGGTTCGCAGGACCTTGTCCTTTCCTTCTTCCTCAGGTTTGTGCAACATTACCTTTCCCATTCCTTCGGGATAAAAATGTCTGGCTGGCGACTCTACCTTTTCCGCGCCACTTTCGCGTTTGTACTAGGATGAAAATCCCGGGAGCGACACATATCAGTTTGAATAAAGTGTTTTAATAAAACCATTAACAATTATTTATGTTTTCTTTTCATTTATTTTCAATTCTCTATTATTTTTATCATGATTCATCTAATTCTTATTTACGTTTTTTTTAATTCTTTATGCATAAATAAGATAAATTAATTTGTAAAGATAGATTAGAATAGGTAAGGACCGAGTTAACAAAATTTAATAGTGGGGATACTATTACATATAAATTTCTGATTATTTAAAAAAAAATTAACCAATAAAATCTAATAACTGTTTGAAATAATTTATTACTTAAAATACTATGTTTTATATTTAATAATAATCAATATATATTCAAAGTTTTGGTGTAAAATGTACATGTATAATTTTAAAATTTTAACAAGAAAAATAAAATCAAATTGAAAAATATAGAAAAAACAAAAATAAAATAAAAAACTATATGTGATAATAATGATGTGATGTTTTTTAAATAAATAAATAAGGAAAAAGAAAGAGGTTATAAATATATATGATTATAGTAATTACATATAGTTGTATACATGATGATTTACACTATGATTTTGTATTGTTATGCATATATTCCATTCGAAACAGGTTGTTGTACTACATAGAAACATTTTGTATATAAATATATATTTTACATTTTTTCAATATATATATATATATATATATATATATATGTATATATATGTATATATAACATTTTTTAAGATTTTTTTTAAATAATATTTTTAGCAATGAAATTAGTGGAATATCCAAAGAGAATTTCTTTAAATATTCATTTTCAAATTTATTTCACGAATATTTAATTATTTATAAATTAATTAATTTAAAAAAACTGCCACTAATGAAACGATGAAATTAACAACCCTGCTAATTTCATTTCTTAAATAACTTTTTATTTAAAATAAATCTTAAAAAATGTTATATATATATATATATATATATATATATATATATATATATATATATATATATATATATATATATATATATATATATATATATATATATATAAATAAAAATGTAAAATATATATACTTAATAATTCATATACAACATGTTTCTATGTAGTACAACAATATGTTTCTAATGGAATATAGGCATAACAATACAAAATTATAGTGTAAATCATCATCATGTATACCGCTATATATTATTACTAAAATCATATATATTTTCAACCATTTTCTTTGTCTTTATTTATTTACTTTTTAAAAAAAAATCACACCATTAATATCACATATACTTTTTTATTTTATTTTTGATTTTTTCTAGATTTTTCAATTTTATTTTATTTTCTAGATAAATTTATAAAATTATACATGTACATTTTACACCTAAATTTTGGATATATATATTGATTATTATTAAATATAAAACATAGTATTTTAAGTAAAAAATGATTTCAAACAGTTATCTGGTTTTATTAGTTAATTTTAAAAAAAAATAATCATAAATTTATATTTAATATGTCCATACTATTAATATTTGTTAACTCGACCCATGCATATAGTAATCTATCTTTTCAAATTAACTTATGTTATTTATGCATAAAGAATATAAAAAATAAACATAAATAAGAATTAGATGAATCATGATAAAAATAATAAAGAATTGAAAATAAATGAAAAGAAAACCTAAGTAATTGTTAATGGTTTTATTAAAACTTCATTCAAATTTCAAATGTAGGGATTGAATTTTCTTCTCACATTCATAGCTTGTTTATTAATTTTGTTTGGTTTTTGTTCAATTTAAAAAGTAAGGTGAAAAATCATATGTAATGTTTCTCCTATTTTGATGTAGTTAGGTATATTGATGAGATATATAAAGTTAATCATGTGTAATGTTTCTCCTTTTTTCATGTAGTTAGGTATGTTGATGATCTATATAAACATGTGTATTTGCAAGATGATAATTGCATATGTTTTCTTCTTTCTAACAAAGAAAAATTTTAATAAGAAAAATAAAATCAAATTGAAAAATATAGAAAAAACAAAAATAAAATAAAAAAGTATATGTGATAATAAAGATGTGATTTTTTTTAAATAAATAAAGAAAGAAAAAGAAAGAGGTTATAAATATATATGATTATAGTAATTACATATAGTTGTATACATGATGATTTACACTATGATTTTGTATTGTTATGCATATATTCCATTCGAAACAGGTTGTTGTACTACATAGAAACATTTTGTATATAAATATATATTTTACATTTTTTCAATATATATATATATATATATATATATATATATATATATATATATATATATATATATATATATATATATATATATATATATATGTATATATATGTATATATAACATTTTTTAAGATTTTTTTTAAATAATATTTTTAGCAATGAAATTAGTGGAATATCCAAAGAGAATTTCTTTAAATATTCATTTTCAAATTTATTTCACGAATATTTAATTATTTATTATAAATTAATTAATTTAAAAAACTGCCACTAATGAAACGTTGAAATTAACAACCCCGCTAATTTGATTTCTTAAAAAACTTTTTATTTAAAATAAATCTTAAAAAATGTTTTATATATATATATATATATATATATATATATATATATATATATATATATATATATATATATATATATATATATATATATATATATATATATATATTAATAAAAATGTAAAATATATATACTTAATAATTCATATACAACATGTTTCTATGTAGTACAACAATATGTTTCTAAAGGAATATAGGCATAACAATACAAAATTATAGTGTAAATTATCATCATGTATACCACTATATATTATTACTAAAATCATATATATTTTCAACCCCTTTCTTTGTCTTTATTTATTTACTTTTTATAAAAAATCACACCATTAATATCACATATACTTTTTTTTTCTAGATTTTTCAATTTTATTTTATTTTCTAGATAAATTTATAAAATTATACATGTACATTTTACACCTAAATTTTGGATATATATATTGATTATTATTAAATATAAAACATAGTATTTTAAGTAAAAAATGATTTCTAACAGTTATTTGGTTTTATTAGTTAATTTAAAAAAAAAATCAGAAATTTATATTTAATATGTCCATACTATTAATATTTGTTAACTCGACCCATGCATATAGTAATCTATCTTTTCAAATTAACTTATGTTATTTATGCATAAAGAATATAAAAAATAAACATAAATAAGAATCAAATGAATCATGATAAAAATAATAAAGAATTAAAATTAAATGAAAAGAAAACATAAGTAATTGTTAATGGTTTTATTAAAACTTCATTCAAATTTCAAATGTTGGGATTGAATTTTCTTCTCACATTCATAGCTTGTTTCTTAATTTTGTTTGGTTTTTGTTCAATTTCAAAAGTAAGGTGAAAAATCATATGTAATGTTTCTCCTATTGATGAGCTATATAAAGTTAATCATGTGTAATGTTTCTCATTTTTTGATGTAGTTAGGTATGTTGATGATCTATATAAACATGTGTCTTTGCAAGATGATAATTGCATGTTTTCTTCTTTCTTCTCACACTATGAATCAAAATCAAAAATTCATGTTTCTCTTTCTTATATTTCTTTTGAGTTTCACTAGTGAGGGTGAAACCCCATATATGGTTACTAAATCCCCCTCCCCTAGAAATCCCGTATGTGATTACTAAAACCCCCTCCCCTCTTAAACCCCTTCTGTTACGGTGACTAAAATCCCATACCCCTCTCAAACCCCTTTTGTTACCGTTACTAAAACCCCATTACTAAAACCTCCCTTTTGTTATGTTTACTAAAACCGCTTTTGTTAATTTAATATGATTTAAATATATTACATATAATTTGATATATTTATATAATTTAAAATATATTTTAAATTCATATATTTTAAAAAATATATATAAATATAATTTTATATATATTAAATATAATTTAAATATTTGTATTTAAAACATATATATTTAAATATATTATTTGAATAATTTTAAATATATTTTAAAATAAAATAAATTATAATTTATATATATTTTAAAATAAAATAAATTATAATTTATATATAATTTAAATATGTTAAATATAATTTAATATATTAATATATTTTAAAATATATTTTAAATTAATATATTTTAAATTATATATTAATATAATTTATATATATTAAAAATAATTTAAATAAATTAAAATGTTTGTGTTTAAAACATATATTTTTAAATATGTTATTTGAATAATTTTTAATATAATTTAAAATAAATTAAAATATAAATTGTTATATTAAATATAATTTGATATATTAATATAATTTAAAATATGTTTTAAATTAATATATTTTAGTAACCGTAACTAAATGGGTTTTAGAGTGACGGTAACAAAACGGGTTTCAGAGGGTGAGGGGTTTTAGTAACCCTAACAAATAGGGTTTCAGAGGGAGGTTTAGTAACTACATACGGAATTTCAGACGGGAAGAGGATTTTAGTAACCTTATATGTGGTTTCAGCCTCACCAGTGAAACTATAAAAAGCATAATAAAGATCTCACATTCATTATTCATTGCTTGCTTCTTATATGTAAAGTTTCTTCTATTTTGATGTAGTTAGATATATTGATGCGCTATATAAAGCTAACCATATATAATGTTTCTTCTATTTTGATGTAGTTAGATATATTGAAGTATTGAAGAGCTATATAAAGTTGTGTAATTGTAAGATGATAATTGCATTGTTTTCTTCTTTCTCCTTACACTATGAATTAAAATCCTCTCCCTCTCTGAAATACCGTATGTGGTTACTAAAAAAGCATAATAAAGATCTCACATTCATTATTCATTGCTTGCTTCTTAATTTTGTTTGGTTTTTTTCAATTTCAAAAGTAAGGTGAAAAATCATATGTAAAGTTTCTTCTATTTTGATGTATGGTTTTTGTTTAATTTCAAAGGTGAAAAATCATATGTTTAATTTCAAAGGTGAAAAATCATATGTAAAG
Organism: Lathyrus aphaca; assembly: GCA_963966055.1. Taxonomy (NCBI): domain Eukaryota; kingdom Viridiplantae; phylum Streptophyta; class Magnoliopsida; order Fabales; family Fabaceae; genus Lathyrus; species Lathyrus aphaca. The sequence goes on along the minus strand of OZ014519.1, from coordinate 734,018,281 downwards.
TTTCTTCTATTTTGATGTAGTTAGATATATTGATGCGCTATATAAAGCTAACCATATATAATGTTTCTTCTATTTTGATGTAGTTAGATATATTGAAGAGCTATATAAAGTTGTGTAATTGTAAGATGATAATCGCATTGTTTTCTTCTTTCTTCTTACATGAATTAAAATCAAAATCCTACCGTATGTGGTTACTAAACCTCCCTCCTCTAAAACCCTTTTTGTTATGGTTACTAAAACACCCTCGCCCTCTTAAACTCTTTTTGCTACGCTCACTAAAACATCCCCTCTAAAACCCTTTTTGTTACGGTTACTAAAATATATTAATTTAAATTATATTTAAAATTATATTAATATATCAAATTATATTTAATATATCGATTTATATTTACATTTATTTTAATCTATATTTAAGATTATTCAAATAACATATTTAAAACTATATGTTTTAAACACAAACATTTTAATTTATTAAAATTATATTTAATATATATAAATTATATTAATATATAATTTAAAATATATTAATTTAAAAAATATTAATTTATAATATATTTTAAAATATATTAATATATTAAATTATATTTAATATATTTAAATTACATTAAATTATATTTTAACTAATTTTAAACTATACTTAAAATTATACAAATAATATACTTAAATATATATGTTTTAAAATACAAATATTTTGTTTTATTTAAATTATATTAAAATATATTTAAAATTATATTAATATATCAAATTATATTTAATATATTTAAATCATATTAAATTAACAAAAGGGGTTTTAGTACCATAACAAAAAGGGTTAAGAGGGGGAGAAGGTTTTAGTAACAGTAACAAAAGGGGTTTAAGAGGGAATGGGGTTTTAGTAATCATAAAAGAAGGGGTTTTCAGAGAGGGAGCCTCACCAATGAAACTAAAAAGAAATATAGTAAAGAGAAACATGAATGTTTGATTTTGATTCATAGTCTAAGAAGAAAGAAGAAAACATATGCAATTATCATCTTGCAAATACACATCTTTATATAGATCATCAATATATCTAACTACATCAAAAAAATGAGAAACATTACACATGATTAACTTTATATAGCTCATCAATATACCTAACTACATAAAAATAGGAGAAACATTACATATGATTTTTCACCTTACTTTTGAAATTGAACAAACACCAAACACAATTAAGAAACAAGCTAGAAGAAAATTCAATCCCTACATTTGAAATTTGAATGAAGTTTTAATAAAACCATTAACAATTACTTATGTTTTCTTTTAATTTATTTTCAATTCTTTATTATTTTTATCATGATTCATCGATTTCTTATTTATGTTTAATTTTTATATTCTTTATGCATAAATAACTTAAGTTAATTTGAAAAGATAGATTACTATATGCACGGGTCGAGTTAACAAATATTAATAGTATGGACATATTACATATAAATTTCTGATTTTTTTTTAAAAAAAATTAACTAATAAAACCAAATAACTGTTTGAAATCATTTATTACTTAAAATACTATGTTTTATATTTAATAATAATCAATATATGTCCAAAATCTAGGTGTAAAATATACATGTATAATTTTATAAATATAACTAGAAAAATAAAATAAAATTGAAAAATTTAGAAAAAAACAAAAATAAAATAAAAAAGTATATGTGATATTAATGGTGTGATTTTTTTTTAAAAAGTAAATAAATAAAGACAAAGAAAGGGGTTGAAAATATTTAGTGGTATACATGATGATTTACACTATGATTTTGTATTGTTATGCATATATTCCATTAGAAACATGTTGTTGTACTACATAGAAACATGTTGTATATGAATTATTAAGTATATATATTTTACATTTTTTTAATATATATATATATATATATATATATATATATATATATATATATATATATATATATATATATATATATATATATATATATATATATATATATATATAAAACATTTTTTAAGATTAATTTTAAATAAAAATTTATTTAAGCAATGAAATTAGTGGGGTTGTTAATTTCAATCTTTAATTAGTGGCGATTTTTTCAATTAATTAATTTATAGAAATTCTCTTTGGATATTACACTAATTTCATTGCTTAAAAAACGTTTATGTAAAATAAATCTTAAAAAATGTTATATATATATATATATATATATATATATATATATATATATATATATATATATATATATATATATATATATATATATATATATATATATATATTAAAAAATGTAAAATATATATATACTTATTAATTCATATACAACATGTTTCTATGTAGTACAACAAAATGTTTCTAATGGAATATATGCATAACAATACAAAATCATAGTGTAAATCATCATGTATACCACTATATGTAATTACTATAATCATTTATATATTTATAACCTCTTTCTTTTTCTTTATTTATTTATTTTTATAAAAAAAATCATATCATTATTATCACATATACTTTTTTATTTTATTTTTGTTTTTTCTAGATTTTTCAATTTTATTTTATTTTTCTAGTTAAATTTTTAAAATTATACATGTTTATTTTACACCTAAACTTTGAATATATATTGATTACTATTAAATATAAAACATAGTATTTTAAGTAATAAATTATTTCAAACAATTATTTGATTTTATTAGTTAATTTTTTTAAAAATAATCAGAAATTTATATGTAATAATTTCCACAGTATTAAATTTTGTTAACTTGGTCCTTTCATATACTAATTTATCTTTACAAATTAATTTATCTTATTTATGCATAAAGAATTAAAGAAAAACATAAATAAGAATTAAATAAATCATGATAAAAAATAATAAATAATTGAAAATAAATGAAAAGAAAACATAATTAAGTGTTAATGGTTTTATTGAAACGCTTTATTCAAACTGACATGTTCAGATTTCAAATGTAGGGATTGAATTTTCGTCATTGTTTGCTTTTTAATTTTGTTTGGTTTTTGTTCAATTTCAAAAGTAGGGTGAAAAATCATATGTAAAGTTTCTTTTATTTTGATGTAGTTAGATATATTGATGCACTATATAAAACAAATCATATATAATGTTTCTCCTATTTTGATGTAGTTAAATATATTGATGAGCTATATAAAATTGAAAAATCTAGAAAAAACAAAAATAAAATAAAAAAGTATATGTGGTAATAATGATGTGATTTTTTTAAATAAATAAATAAAGACAAAGAAATAGGTTATAAATATATATTATTTTAGTAATTACATATAGTTGTATACATGATGATTTACACTATGATTCTGTATTATTATGCATATATTCCATTAGAAACATGTTTTTTTTTAAATAAAAGATTATTATATTTCAAAATTGGCAATTACAATCAAAGGACTAATACTCCCACTCTATACTATTACTTACAGTAACAAATGAGCTATAATCCCCTTATATTTGGTCCTTTTCCAACCTCTATATACAAATGCATCTATTATACTTTTTACTATACTATCTTGCTCAATTCTATCTTTCTCCTCACTAAAAGTCATGTTATTGCGCCATCTCCAAATGCCATGAATTGTTTCTGTCATTGTTGCTTTCACAATACCCGCCTTACTCTCTTTACTTTTAGCCTTCTTCTTTATCCAATGCATATCTAGTGGATACACAATTTGAACATCCAGCCACCTCAACACTTCCTCCCATATCTTCCTTATTTTGTGATATTTGAACATAAGATGCAAATTGCTTTCATCTTCAATCCCGCACATGGGGCATTTAGTATCATTCATAAATTCCATTTTATGGAGCCTATCCTTTGTATCCAATCTCCCTTGGCATCACATCCACAAACACAAAATAGCTCTAGGCCTTGCAAAGTTGTGACTGATGGTATGAGTCCAATCCACTTGCACATCATTTTGACACAACTTCAAGTATACCCTATTCATAGTATACTTCTTGTTTCGGCTCATGCTCTTCCATTCTTCTTGTATATGTTGGATTGTATCTCTTTTGTTCATATGTCTTTCAAGATCCAAGTGCCAGTTGTCTTCAAAGGCATAGTCCATATGTCATTTCCATGAAGGTAATAACTATGGACCCACTTGACCCATAAGTTGTCTCTCTTCATGCTTATATTCCATAAGCATTTCATCATGACAACTTGATTACATATCTCCAGATTCGGTAAACTCAGTCCCCATGTTTCACAGGCTTACAAACCCTAGCCCAGGCCATATGACATTTCCTGCTAGGATTACTCTTACCTGACCACACAAAACTCTTGCATATAGAATCAATTTTTTTTATCACACACTGCGGTATTGGAAGACATGCCATCCAGTACTGCACAACAGAAACACAAATACTTTTAACCAGTTGCAGTTTTCCTGCCATGCTGAGCAATTTGGAAGACCAGTGATGAATTCTGCAGGTTATTTTCTCCACCAAAGGCAGATAATGATTGATGTTCATTCTTTTATCAGACAGTGGTATCCCTAGATACCTGATGGGGAGTTGCCCTAGCTCAAACTCAGTCATCCTCCTTATGTCATTAATGGTCTCACTTTCCATTCCTCCACAAAACACTTTGCACTTTATTGGATTTATCTTCAGACCAGTGGAAACAGAAAATTCAGTAAAAAATTTCAACATGAGTTTCACTGATATTATATCCCCCTACAGAACAAAAATATATCATCTGCAAATGATAAGTGGTTAATGGCCAACTTTTCACATCTCATATGGTGGTTGAAGTTTGGATTTCTTTGCATTCTCTCCATTTTTCTATTTAGATACTCCATCATCAGAACAAATAATAAAGGGGAGATGGGATCCCCTTGTCTTATTCCCCTTTTAGCCTGCAACACATCTGTAATATCACCATTCACATTAAACCTGTAGCTTACTATTTTGACACATAACATGATCCAATTTACAAATTTCTGTGGCAAACCAATCTCAACAAGGACTGTTTCCAAAGCATACCAGTCTACCATATCATAATCTTTATGAAGATCAATTTGCATCATACACCTAGCCCCCCCCCCCCCCCCCACTTCTATTATACCCTTTCAATAATTCAAAAGCTAAAAGTATGTGATTATGTATGACTTGTCCTGTTATAAAAGCAGCTTGGCTTTGATGAATCACCTCCTGCAGAACTTTACACAACCTTTATGTAAGCAATTTTGATATTATTTTATAAAATGTGGTACACCCAGCTATATGCCTATACTCCTTGATAGCTGTTGCATTTTCAATCTTGGGAATCAAAGTGACTAAAGTACTATTGAATGCTTTGAAAAGTTTCCCTTTTCTGAAGAATTCATTGACAGCTGCCATCACATCTGTCTTTATCACTTGCCAGCTACTCTTAAAAAAATTTGCTCAATACCCATCAATCCCAGGAGATTTCAAATCACCTATATCTTTTAGGGCAATGACAATTTCATCTTCAGTAACCTCAACAATAAGATTTGCAGCTTGATTTTTGTTTACTTGACAACTGCTTCTCATAATCTCCATATCAACATGTTGCAACTGTTTTTCTTTACTTCCCATGAGCTCACCATAAAAGTGCAGAACTTCTGCCTGAATGTCAACCTAGTCTATAATGACTGTGCCATCATCTTTTTACAGGCTAGTGATACTTTTCTTTGCATTTTTACTTTTAACAGAAGTGAAGAAATATGCATTACTCTCATCACCATTTTTGAGCCAATCAAATCTTGGATCTCTGTTTCAGAATGCTTTCCTCTACTTCATTCAACTGGATTACTTGGGCTGTATAAGTGTTGAACACACAAGCTGTAAAAGTGTTGAATGCACCTATCACAAAAGTTATTTCCAATGAATAAAAACGATTAAAAACGTAAATAGAGATGGAGAAGGAATACAATACATAGAGATTTGGTAAGGAAGTTCCCCACGTTCGTCCTCGCGTGTGGGTACGTCTCCCTCTCAATTTCAAACCGAAATTGAGAACTTTTATATCAATATTGCTGAAATCGTCGTTTACAAGGTTTCTATACAAACACCAGAAATCTATACACCTATATCTTCCTATTGTATCAACCTTCACTTGATCTGAGCCTAATCAAGATTCCCTGCAAGTAATACAAACAATTCACCGGTTCCACGATCTATTTGCGAAATCTCCCAATTTCAAAACCTTACGCTGCGGCTGAATCTGTTTCGTAAACGTGACTAACAAACCCTCAAGAACACGCCCGTTCTTGAAGGAAAACCCAGCTGGTTTTTCCTTGAAACCTTCTTTCACTCTTCAACTCAGCTAGATCTCCGATCGTACCACTGAACGTTATCTCATAAACCTTTAATTCATAGAACAACATTAATTCCTTGTTAATGTTCTTGAATCAAGGTATTTGAGAAGATGATGAAGATGAATTTGATTCTAGGTTTCAATCCTGCTCAACATTGACTTGTGTCGCTCCCACCAAATGACACAGGGCCAAGAGGGGTACAGACGCGAACGGTCGGTGAAAAGGGAATGTGAGAACACACAGAAGTGAACTCACAAGAAAAGAAAAGAGTCGCCAGCTAGGCATTTTTATCCCGGAGGAGAGGTAATGCTGCATAGACCTAGAAAGATATGGACAAGACGGTTGCGAACCAGAGAGACTGAGAAAGGGGGTTGGTTACAACCTGGGAAGGTATTAGCACCCAGATTGTCCGTCGTACTCGACGAGATCCACGCTTAGAAGACTTGTGTTTTAAAGGGGTAGTGTCTGTGCAATTTGTGTATAAAATAGCTGGAAACGGATGTACAGGTGTTAGTGTAAGAGAAGTGGAGTGTATAAATGAAGTGTCAGTGTAAGAACAGAGTGAAATGCTCATGATAATGAGGCTAAAAGAATAAGGCTAGAAATAAGGGGAATATACAGAGACTTTTGTTCGATAACTGTTAAGTTATGCCTACGTATCCTCTCGTGCAATGAGGAAGTCAGAACACCGTAGTTCGACCCAAAGAGACTGAAAGGTAAATTGACTGATGAACTGCTTACTTGTCTATGCTCAAGTGTATGACCTGTCTGGCTCAGGTGCTAACTGTCTTGCATTAGACGGAAGAAGCGAGTTCTCATTTGTGAGTGAATGAGGTGAGAAAAGAATCCCGAAGGAGACGCTTATTGTTTGTTTTTTGTATTTTCAGTCTTTTATTGCTTTTTGAAGTTTGTCATAAGTTAATGAGCTTAAGTCTAAACCAATGGGTTAGTAAACTCATCACATCCTCCCTCTGATTAGGGGTAATGAGAATACCTTAAGTGTGAAGTCAGGGTCTCACACTTAATCACCATGATGTAGGATTAAGATCATTAACCTACTTGTGATTATTTAGATGTTTTTGTTGTTTTTGTTTAGTGTTAAGTAATGAATTTAAGCCATAATCAGGGATTAAACAGACTCATTACACCATCCTAATAGAAGGATAATAGATGAGAATGTTTAAGCTGAGGAAGACTCCCCAACTTAATCCATGATTAGGGATTAAACTCATGACAAAACAAAGCCTTTATTAAGTGGATTTTAGTTAATGATATGATGAAGAAGTGAGTTTTATGATTTGTAAGACAACTTGAGGGGGACTTGTCCATTAACACTAGGGTTAGTCCTTCTTAACCAATTAAGGAAGAATTAGAACCCTAATGCAAGGCCCAAGTTACAAGTTTGATGTCTTGATGATTATTTAAGTGAATTGATTAAAGGATTTAAACACATTAAGGGTTTAACACTTAGGATTAAAGTTATGCACTCCATCCTAATAGAAGGATGCAGGCATAAGCTTAATCACAAAGCCTTAAAGCCTTTAGGGTTTAGTCCCTGATTATGAGATGAGAAGAGGAGACTCAAAGATGACACAAAGGTAAAAGCTAAGTGGGGGGACTAATCAAACCCTAATTATTGTCATGCTTGGTTGTTCCTATGGCTTATGAGGTTTGCAAGAAAGATCCTCAGAGAAACCACCAGGAAGCAGATGAAAGGAGCAAAGAGAAGCAAAACAACTTGCTTCACTTAAGAAGACAAGTTGCTTGAAGAAAGAAGGTAAGATGAACAAGAATGAGCAAGCTCAATCCAATACACATACAAAAATGCAGCAAGGGAAGTATGAAAGAGATGAAAAGAGAATGTGAGAAGTGAAGGTAAATTCACTTCTCAAACCACTTACCACCTGAAAAGTTAGCAAAAGAAATGAAATGCAATGCAAAATGAGATGCAATGTCATGATGCAAACCAAAACCAGAAGCATAAGTATGATGCTAATGATGCTAAGAGATGATGCAAACATGAGGCAAGGCATGAGGATGATCACACAAACATATGGAATGCAAAAGAAACATGCTTAGAACCATGAACATACATGAAAAGTTATGAAATGCAAATGACATACAACATGGAAAATGAAAGATGCAATGATCAAACATGATCCTAATATGTCTTAAGATGTATCATGAATCAAATGAATGCATAAAATGTCATGGCAAGTCATGGTATGCAAGCAAATGTAAGATGAATGCAAAGAAATCCCAAATTAGGGTTCATGGTCAATGCACAAAACAAAATTCAGAACCAGAAGCAAACATCATGATAAAAATTTGAAAATGCATTCAAAGGAACCCTAAACCTATATAAACTCACTGCCCAAAGGAGAGGATCCAATTCTTAACCTAGTGTAAGTTATGAATTTCCTAAGTTAGCTAGGGTTTTAAGGTACCTCATCAAGAAAAATGTTAAACAAATTGAAAATGCAAGATCAATTCATGCCAATTTAAACCTATAAACTACATGTTATGCAAGGTGCAATGCAAAAAGAATCATTGTCCAACTCTCAATGGTTAGGCAGAAGTGAATTTTTGAAGTTTGAATCAAAATAATGCCTTGAAATGAAATTAAATCCATTGAAAATTGTCAAAAGGCATCAAGATCAAAAAATAAATTTGGTTTGAGAGTTGGACAATGTTTCTAAATGTTTTTAAATGTTTCATGAATTTTTTGGTGATTTTTAAATACCTAAAAGTATTTTTAACTAATTAATTCTCATTAATTAATTAAAAATAAACTTTTAAATGATTTAAAAATATTTTTCAATGCAAAAAATAAAAATAAAATATTTTTGGTTTCTGAAAATTAATAAAAGGTTTGATAAAAATTTTCAGAATTTTTCAAAGTGTTTTGCTATTTTTTATAAAATGTACAAAAGAAATGAAATAAAATGAAAATAAAATGAATTAAATGGAAAGTATGCTGATCCAGTGGCCAGGATTCAAATTTGACACGCGGGAATAGACTGGCGCGCGCATCTGGACGACCAGAATTCAAATTCACGTAATTAAGACTAAACCCTAATTAACTAACCCTAATCACTTTCAGATGACCGGAACAGTGTTCCGGTCATCTTCTCCGGCGGGTCTCTTACTCAACCTCTCTCAAAACGCCATGAAACTTCACCAAAAGCTCCAGAAACAATCAAAGATCAACAACAAAACATAATCCAGCAACAAATCCCATTTATTTCTACTCAAAATCAAGATACGAATAAAACATCAAAAACTGCAAAAAATTCAGAAACACGATACAAGCTCATTTCTCAATCATTTTCAAAAGTAAAAGGTTTAGTGAACTCAGGGAAGCATGCTTTATCATTTAGAAACAAGAAATAAGAGTTCTGGAAAAATGAATTTCCATGGCTACCTGAATCGAAGCTTTCAACCTAAGAGCTTTTGGACCAGTTCCTTGCCTCCAATCAACTCCAATGACCTCCCTCAAGTGTTTGCTAAGCTTGTTGGAAGTTAGAAATGGCTGGTTTGAGAGATTGCTTGAGTTCTGTTCAAAGAGGGGCAGAAATCGTATTTGGTTTATGTGAGGTTCTGGGCTGTTTCAATGGTTGCCTTGTGATCAGTGAGTCATGTTGAGATTGTTTGTGAAGTTTGTTTGGATGTTTGATGCTTGTGGAGAGAGTTTCGAATGAAAATGCATATGGAGCATAAACTTGGAACTATGGCTTATGATCTGATTCAGGCTTGAGTGTGTGGTGTGTTATGCTGGTTTTGGTCCATGTATCAAGTGGTGATAGGTCAGAGAGTTGTTGGTGGCCTATGGTGATTAGTATGGGCAAGTTGCCAAAATGTCAAACTTTGTGTAAGAGAGGTATGGGCTCATGGCTAGCCAAGGACAAGAGGTTTGTCCTGCGCAGCAAGAAGTGTGGAGAGCCTTTGGATCAATTCTGAAGTCAGCAAGCAAGTGGATTAGGGTTTATCATTGGTTTTGCAACTTTGTGATCTTTGGCCCTTTTTGAAGTTTCTTGATCCACAAGTCATGAAAATGAGTGATCCTTTGATGCAATCTGACTTTTAGGTCTTGGTTCATGTTTGTGTGAATCTTAGAAGTCCATTTGGAAGTTCAATTTGCCTTGGCAAGTGGTTTTGCAATTTTGCCTCTTTGGTAGAAAACTTCAAATTATGTGATTTTGGCCAACTTTGACAAGCCATAACTTTTGATCCAAAATGAATTAGAACAAGTTCTTGTACTTTTTGAAAATGGAATGATCCATTCTACAACTTTCATGACCAAAGTTTTTTCATTTGAAGCATTTTTGAATCAAAAAGCAAGGGTTGAAAAAGTTTCCCAAAATGGCAATTTTCATTACAAGTCAACTTTCCCAAAAAGTCAATTTTGCAAATGGCTTGAAATTCTTCAATTTTGTGAACTTCTAACATCTTCAATGATCAAATAAAGATCATACACAATCAAAGTGATGAAGAACACCCTTTGGTTGGGTCATTGAGGGCCTCAGATACCCTGATTTTGCACTGACTTGCTCAAAAAGTCAACTCTTGATCAGATGACTTCCCCATGGAATTTCTTCATGAAAATTGATATGCATGATCTCTATACCATATAGAGACAAATAGAAACAATAATGACCAAAAAAATTGGAGTTATGGCTTTTGAAACCAAAACCCTAATTCTAGGTCATCTGTGCAGTTAAGCCTGACTCTGCTTCCATGCCATTCTCAGTTCTTGTGATTTTTTGACATTCCTGACTTTGAGAGGATATAATATGATGCTTGAACATACATGGACCCCCTTTGAAATGATTGATGACCTTTGGAGTGGCTCAAGTGGCTCCTGGATTGCTCAGATCACAAACCCTAGATGCAGATGACTTTGAACCAATGTAGTGAAGCAAATATGCAATATGAGATGCTATGATTGAGTTTATGCATATGAAATGATCACAAGCCATGAAGTGAATGGGTGAGGGCAAATTTTGGGTGTTTACAACTTGTCCACACTAAAATTCATTTTCTTGATGTGTTCTTCAATGATCCTTCACAATGAATTTCGTAAGCAATTCCTTGTGTTTTTCTGCACTAACAGAAACAACAACATATACTATGCAGATTCTGTTAGAAGTGAAACAGAAAAATGAATTGATTCAAGACACGAATGAATCGATACATAATGGTATTTAAACTGTTATGTATCAATGCATAATATCATGAATCGATGCATACTGAACAGATGAAGAAAAGCAGAGAAATGAACATATAATGAATCGATGCATGTTTGTATGAATCGATTCATAGAAGAAATTCCAGAATCATTCTTACAACATGAATCGATGCATGATGGAATGAATCGATTCATTTTGCAAATTTCCAGAATTATTTCTACAGCATGAATCGATGCATGATGGAATGAATCGATTCATTTTGTGAATTTTTCAGAAATTCAAGAACATTATTTGTTTAAAATAAGACATGTGTATAAAGGTTAGCAATGCATACAAAGTGTATTAATATAAAGCATATGATAAAATCACAAACACCTAAAATTTGTTATCATACAAAACTAAAGGGTTGCTCACAAACTCCCCCTTTTTGTTGATGACAAATTTTTGCAAGAAGTGTGAGAACCACTCCCCCTGAGTTTGTGAATGCCTGTCATTTTTCACACTTAAGCCTTTCTCCCCCTTTGTCAACATCAAGAAAGAATGTAGAGGTGAAGAAAAATTACAGCAATACCAAGATATATAAGCAAAATTCACTTACAAAGAATGAAATATAAAGGGCAAACAAATTAGGAAAAAGCAGCAAATAAGCATAGGCAGTGAAATTGTCAATTAGAGTTGCGAATTACATAAACAAACCAAACGCATACAATGTTTAAACAGAAAATGCAAATAAACTTAAGCAAGAAACAATGATGTTATGCAAAATGAAATGCAGCCTCAGTGAGGAAAGTAGCCACCACAAGACTCCGCATCATCTCTATCGGGATCTCGGAAACTTGGAGGAGGAGTTGGAGGAGGCATCTCATCAGGATTCTGCCCCATGAAGGTGTAACGCCTGAATAGTTTCTGAACCTCTGTGCTTTGAAATCTTTCCATAATCCTCGGATGCGCACGACAATCATCCATGAAACCAGACATCTCATTATAGAAAACTTGATGCCATTTGACCAAGTTGTATGCCATGAGTGTTGGTTATGATACATACGAGTATGTTCATCATGCCATTCTCGGTGTTCTTTATGCCACTCCGTTTGTTGTACATGCCACACATGTTCTTCTTCATGCCGGGCATTGTTTGCAATTTCCATTTGCTCAAACATTTGAGTAAGATATGCCAGAGCAGTAGTAGATGAAGTCGGTGGAACCGATGACGGAGCCGGTTCATAGTTAGTAGAAGACCACCTTTGTGGCACCCACTCACCCCAAGCAGTGTTGGCATTTGCGGCAGGAGGATTTTCTGCATTCTCCATATCTTCATTTCTTTGTTCTTCAACAAAAATCTGTTCAGAAGGAATATCAAAGTTGTAGATTCTGGTTCTAGTGCTGCGTTCAAAGAAGTAATAGCAGCGACGCTCGATATCCCACCTATATCCCATATGAGAGAGAATAGCATTATTGAATTCTTGAACACTAGAAGAAGATAAGAGAGGCACAGGGGGGAAAACCACTTTCCAAAACTTAAGGATCCGCATAATCTGTGCGGCATATGCAAGAGTGATATTCTTTGAACTATTCCGCGTAAGAAATATACGCTTTACAAAGTAATTGGGCCAGTTCAATGGGATCTTCTTCTGCAGAATATACAATAGATAGATGTCTGACTTATCCAATCGAGAGTGCCCACCGGACCTTGGACGCAAGATATGTGAAAGAATCCAATGCAGAATTCTGGGAACGCTTTTAATCATACCAGAAGTCAGATGCTCATCATCACCAAGAGGTCTTTCTAATTTTGAAATGGATGCACAATATGCCTTCATATTAAACTGTGTTTCAAAGTTCTGATCATGCCACATCTGCAACTCAGGCAACAGGGATGGCAGTTTGAACACTTTGGGCTAATCATCAGCCTCAAAACGGTAAGTTCTGGTTCCAATAAAACACTTGAACATGTAACCTTTACCAGTTTTCACACCAACATAAAAAGCGCGAATAAAGTCCTCATGATAATCATCATTAGCAGTTAAAAAGGACCCAAGATTTTGTGCGTCGATTAAGTCAACAACTTCTTCTAAACAAAGAGTACGTACATCACTAGTATTGAAAACATGTGGTTTCATGACTAACCTCGTCTTAAAAGAAACCTCAAACTCTTCAACAATGGAAGGATGGAGAATGGAAGCCCCAGAGGGAGGAATTTCTGGAACAGAAGGAGCTTGATGGGAAGCCTCAACAGGTTATTTGCCTTTACCTTTTCCTTTTGCTCTAGGAAGCATGACTCTTGGAGGCATAATGATGAGATTAGGGTTTTGAGAGAAGAGGGGTTTTGTGGTGTTAGGGTTAGGAAACTGTAAATGATGCAAATGGAATGAAGAAAGAGATAAACTAGAGTTTTATAACTGATGGACATGTCATAGCAGTTGCTGATGTGTTGATTCATAAGAAAGAAACTGAATTTAAAACAGTATGCGTCGATTCATGACCTTATGAATCGATTCATTTGACAAAAAAATTTGAAAATCAGGTTGCTATGTATCGATACAAACCATGAATGTATCGATACATACTGTAATTATTTTGACAGATTTAAAAGAAAATGAACATGAATCGATTCAATATGGATGTGATCGATACATAATGCGAAATTTTTGAAATTCAAGTGGCTATGTATCGATACAAGCCACGAATGTATCGATACATACTATAACAATTTTGACAGAAATAAAAGAAAGTGAACTTGAATCGATACAAGATGGTTGGGATTGATACATACTGTAATAATTTTTACAGTGATAAAAGAAATTTAGCATGAATTGACACAAAAATGAATATGCAAAACAAACATTATGCAGAATGAATCATAACATTGTACGGATGCTTAAGAATACTTTACAAACAAAATATCTGTAGATTCAGAGTACGCCTAAGAGGGGGGTGAATTAGGTGTTATCAAAATTTTCTCGATTCTTTTTTTTTCTTAGATGGATGGATTTTTATTTTATGGTTAAAGAACAAAAATTGCAAAGCAGAAAAATAAAGAACACACGAAGGTTTATCCTGGTTCCCTTCACAATCCGAAGGTACACCCAGTCCCCTTTCCAAACTGAAAGAGATTTCCACTAGTTTTCTTTAGAACAGTACAACCTATCACACCTTCAATGGTGAGGCCTACTTTCTAACAAAACTATACAAACAAGTGTGCAAGAACAATCCTCTTGCCACACTCACCCTTATGTCCAAACAATCCTTGGAACACAAGTCACACAATAGAAAGACACTTTCTATAATATTGTTTGAGTGAGAGTACAATGAAATGATATCAATAAATTTGATCTTCTCCTATAATCAAGAATTCACTATAAATATTCAACACAAGTGTTCAAGACAAAATATGAAAGTTATGAACTTATGAACACTTTTGAAAGATGAAGATAATTTGAATAAAGTGAATTTGATTGTATGAAAATATTTGAAATTTTTCTAGGAGGGTTTTTGAATTTGAAAATGTTAGAATTTATAATAGATGAAACACCTATTCAAAAAGGTATGAAAATTTTGAACACAAATGATTTTGAAAAGGTATAAAATCTTATGAAAGAAAATCATGAAGAGGTGTAACTTTAACAAAATATTTGAATTTAAAAAGAAACAATTTTTCAAACTTTCTTCAGTGTTAACCGGTTAACCAAATAGGTTAATCGATTAACGCCTATGAACCACAGAATTTGAAAATTGTTGCCGTTAACCGGTTAACCCATATGGTTAACCGGTTAACACTGTTAAAATTCAGAAAAATATTTCTGTTAAAAGTGTTAAACCAGTTCCAATTTCATTTTCAAACACTATGCACATGCAATAAAATTATGAAGATTATGTTGAACACTTGTATATCATATTTAAGAGTTAATTATTGATATACCTAATCCTTGAGACAAGTCTTGAAAGTGTAGCACAAAATCTTGAATGATCGGAAACATTCCATTGATGATGCATAGCCATGGTCTTGATCGTTTGTTGTCATCTCGACTTTTTGCAATCTGGAATGAGCTTGGATAATGTTGACGTCATCAAAATAAAGAACTTGAAGTATGCTTCTACAATATCAACGCTCAAACATTCATATGTAAAGAAGTACATGTAAGCGAGAAATAATTTCTCAAACATACATTGATCACACAATATTAACAAAGTGAAGAGAGAAACAATATTACCTCCGTCGTAGTAATCTCATGAGGTACTAGTGGAGTCTACATCCAGAACTTAGTAAACACGATGAGATAAATATAAACTAAATCAAACAAAATTAAGACACTAATGCGGAGAGATCAAGAATCCCTAATTCGCGACGAATGTTGAAGAATGGTTCAGTTGCCAAAGGTTTAGTGAAAATGTCAGCAAGTTGATTTTTAGTGTCAACATGCTCAAAAACAACATCTCCTTTTTCAACATGATCGCGAAGGAAGTGATGTCTAATCTCTATATGTTTGGTGCGTGAGTGTAAAACAGGATTCTTAGTGAGATTAATGGCACTAGTGTTGTCACACTTAATTGGAATGCGTTTAAGTTCAATGTCAAAATCTTGTAGTTGTTGTCTTAGCCACAAAATTTGAGCGCAACAGCTACCGGCTGCAACATACTCAGCCTCTGCAGTAGACAACGCTACGGATACTTGATTTTTGCTATGCCAACTTATTACCACTAGTGATTTTCCTATCTGATTTGCATCCAGCAAAATCAGAATCAGAGTAACCTACTAAGCTGCAATCGCTCCCTTTGGAATACCAAAGCCCATACTTAGGTGTTCCATTAAGATACCTAAATATACGCTTGACTGATTTTAAGTGAGATTCCTTAGGATTTGATTGATATCGTGCACACATACACACACTAAACATGATGTCCGGTCTAGAAGCAGTAAGATACAAGAGAGACCCAATCATACCTCTATACCTTTTGACATCAACACACTTACCATGTTCATCTTTGTCCATGTTTCCGTTGGTAGGCATGGGAGTGTCAATTGGTTTTGAATTATTCATTCCAAAACGCTTGAGCAGCTCTCTGCAGTATTTTGTTTGACATACTGCTGTACCTTCATCGAGTTGCTTTATTTGGAGGCCTAAGAAGTAGTTCAACTCCCCCATGAGACTCATCTCAAACTCACCCTGCATAACATTAGAAAATTCTTCGACCAAGTGTATGTTAGTTGAACCAAAAATTATATCGTCTACATAAACTTGAACTAAAAGAATGTGCTTTCCTTTATGTCTAATGAAGAGTGTATTATCCACTTTACCTCTAGAATATCCATGATCAATTAAAAATTTACTAAGTCTTTCGTACCACACACGAGGTGCTTGCTTAAGACCATATAAAGCACGCTTTAATTTGTAAACATGATCTAGATATTCAGAATTTTCAAAACCGGGAGGTTGTGAAACATATACTTCTTCATTTATGACACCATTTAAAAACGCACTCTTTACGTCCATTTGGTAAAGCTTGAAATTCATAGAACACACATAAGCAAGCAAAAGACGTATAGCTTCAAGGCGAGCCACTGGAGCATAAGTCTCCTCATAATCTATTCCCTCCTCTTGGTTATACCCTTGTGCTACCAAGCGTGCCTTGTTCCTAGTTATCACTCCGCTTTCATCAAGTTTATTCCTAAACACCCATTTAGTACCTATGATATGATGATCTCGCGAACGAGGGACAAGTTCCCAAACGTCATTTCTTTTAAATTGATTAAGCTCTTCTTGCGTGGCCATTAGCAAAAATTCATCAATCAAGGCTTCTTTAGAATTTTTAGGTTCCACTTGTGATACAAAAGCGAAGTGAGAACAAAAGTTACTTATCTTAGAACGAGTCAACACTCCCTTTGAAATATCTCCCAATATATTGTTTATAGGATGGTCTTTAGAGGATTTCCAAGCTGGTGGAAGTTCCTTCACTTCAGATGTTCCTTCCTCTTTATCTTTTTCATGACTAGTATCTTCCTCCTTCTCATTTTCAACGGTTTCAGATTGATCAATTTCTGAAACAGCTTCTTTGAGTATGTCTTCTGTAGATACACCTGCATCATCAAAAGAGATACCTTTTCCGACAATTTTTGGGTAAGACTCATCAAAAGAAACATGGACAGATTCTTCAACAGAAAGTAAACGCCTATTATACACTCTATATGCTTTGCTTGATAGAGAGTATCCAAGAAAAATACCTTCATCAGCTTTGGCATCAAACTTCCCAAGATTTTCTTTACCGTTATTTAAAACAAAACACTTACAACCGAACACATGAAGATGAGACAAGTTTGGCTTTCTACCTTTTAAAATTTCATAAGGGGTTTTATTCAAAATAGGACGAATTAAAATCCTATTCAGAACATAACAAGCTGTGCTAATTGCATCAGTCCAAAAATATTTTGGTAATCCACCCTCATTGAGCATTGTTCTTGCCAATTCCTCTAAAACTAGATTTTTGCGCTCCACAACACCATTTTCTTGTGGAGTTCGAGGAGCTGAAAAGTTGTGCTCAATGCCATACTTGTCACAATACTTATCAAAGAGATGGTTTTGAAATTCACCTCCATGATCGCTTCGGATTGCAACTATTTTAGAATTCATTTTGTTTTGGGACAGCTTTGCAAAGCTTTTAAAAGCAGAAAAAGTTTCATCTTTGCTATGAAGGAATATAGTCCAAGTGAATCTAGAGTAGTCATCTACTATTACGAAACCATAATAGTTTCCACCTAAGCTCTTTGTCCTAGATGGTCCAAAGAGGTCCATATGGAGAAGCTCAAGGGGTCTTGAAGTTGAATTATGTTTTTAGATTTAAAGGAGACCCTTGTTTGTTTCCCCGTTTGGCAAGCATCACATAGGTGGTCTTTTGAAAATTTTATTTTTGGAAAACCTACTACTAGATCCTTAGATACAACCTTATTAAGCAAATCAAAATTAACATGCGCTAAGAGTCTATGCCACAGCCATGAATCATCATTTAGGGCTACTAGACATTTAGTGCTTGTTAGAGATACACTCAAAAGATCAAGCATATATATGTTGTTTACTCTTACACCCTTAAACACAACATTTTGTTCGGTATGTTCAATTTTGCAACAAGTTTTTGTGAAAGAAACTTTATAACCTTTGTCGCATAATTGACTTATACTCAACAAATTGTGTTTAAGTCCCTCTACAAGATGGACATCAGAAATAGTAGTGGTAGAGGGATTACCTACACTACCTTTACCAAGTATAGATCCTTTGTTATTGTCTCCATAAGTAACATACCCCTTCTTCTTTACTTTGAAGTCAATAAAAAGTGATATGTCACCCGTCATGTGCCTTGAACACTCGCTGTCCAGAAACCATCTTCTTTCCACGGATGCAAGACATTCATCCTACAATATCAAAAGAGAGAGGTAGGTACCCAATTTTTATTGGGTCCAAGTGGGTAAGTGGTAACATGGTTGTCTTTAGACTTCCAATGATAAATACCTTTAGGCACTAGAAATCTTCTAAATTTGCATTTTTCAATGGTATGGCCAGCATGACAACAATAATGACATACACTACGATAATGTTGTTGTTTATGATTGGTCCTTAAATCCTTTGGAACAAAAGAATATTTTGCATATGGAGGATTTAATGACTTTTTGAACAACCTAGTATCAATGGCATAAGTAATATTAGGTTGCAAAGCTTTTTCCAATTTGACTTTAAGAGAAATAACCTCTTGTTTCCAAATGTGACAAGCTTCACAATGTCTTATTTTACTACAACCATCAATATCAATAGCTTTTGAATTTTCTGCAATGCTAGCTTTCAAGTACTCTAAATCTTTTTCAGCATGTTGTACTTTACCTTCCAAGTATGAAAAAATTTGTTTATCGGAAGATAATCTTTTAAATGCTTCTATAGCTTCATTATGCGGTTTTTCAAAAGCTATTTTCAATTCAGAAAAGGACATAGAAGAGAAATTGTTATAGTAAGCTTGTTTTACCTTTTTATCATCACTTTTCTTCTTGTGGTGGGACTGATTTTTGGTGTGATCCATAAGACACAAATTTGCGGTTTCATCGCTATCACTTGAGCATTATGTACTTGATGAATCACTATCACTTTCCCAAGCAATGTAAGCTCTTCTTTGCTTATTATACCTTTTTGGTGGAACTTTTCCTTTATCCTTTTTCTTTAAAGGACAATCCGTCTTATAATGTCCGGACTTGCCACAATTAAAGCAAGACCCTCTTTCTCTATTCTTCTTAATCTCTTCCTGTTTTGAATCTATAGATTGTCTTCTAAACTTTATGAGATTTTTGTCGGAATGCTTGATTCCATTATTTCGAATGAATCTATTATATCTCCTAACAAAAAGTCCCATTTCTTCGTCACCGGAGTCTTCGTCACTACTTGACTCATTGTTGCTTAGCTCTTTTTGTGAGGACTTTGAATTAGAAGCCATAAGAGCTATAGGCCTCTTCTCACCCTCTTTGTCTTTATTCTTCTCCTTTCCCTTTTTACTTTTGTTCTCAAACTTTTCTAGACTTTCTAGTTCTTGCTGATGTTCCTCCAGCTTTCCAAACAAAGTAGTCATTGTGAGTGTCGTTAGATCGTTGGCTTCCTTGATAGCTGTTACTTTAGGTTGCCATTCCCTGCTAAGACATCTCAGAATTTTATTAGTAGCAATTTCATTGGAAACAGGTTTTCCAAGTGCATTCAAACGATTAATGAGATGAACAAATCTCTTTTGCATGTCGGGAATAGATTCTCCTTGTTTCATGCGAAAGAGTTCGAACTCTTGATTAAGTGTGTTAATGCGGGACTGTTTTACTTCAGTTGTACCTTCATGTGCAATTTCAAAAGCGTCCCACATTTCTTTAGCTGTCGAGCAATGGGATACTCGATAATACTCATCTGCACTAAGTGCTGAAATTAGCATATTTCGAGCTCTCCAATCACTTGACCACTTTTTCTCATCTTTCTCATCCCAATCATCTTCTGGTTTAGGTACTATGGCACCTGCCTCATTCATCATGGTAATTTGAAAAGGACCATTTTGAATGGCAGTCCATACACGCCTATCCACAAAATTTATTTGAACTCGCATGCAGTCTTTCCAATAGCCATAATTTTCACCATTGAAAATAGGAGCTCTATTATACGCCCTTTTTGGTTCAGAATCCATAACGTTACAGGCAGCCACAAAGCACCAGCGAACCGGTGCTCTGATACCACTTGTTAGACGTTGTGGCTAGTGATCTAGAGGGGGGGTGAATGGATCACCTCCTTGTTTACAAGGATTTAAAATATTTTTCAGAGTTTTCAAAGATTAACGGAAATCACGATCCCAAATATACTTGCGTCTATTCTGGACCAGCCACTAGAAGACCGGACATGTGATAACGTGCTGGATTTACAATTGAGATGATAAAGGATTAAACACACAAGCTGTAAAAGTGTTGAATGCACCTATCACAAAAGTTATTTCCAATGAATAAAAAACGATTAAAAACGTAAATAGAGATGGAGAAGGAATACAATACGTAGAGATTTGGTAAGGAAGTTCCCCACGTTCGTCCTCGCGTGTGGGTACGTCTCCCTCTCAATTTCAAACCGAAATTGAGAACTTTTATATCAATATTGCTGAAATCGTCGTTTACAAGGTTGCTATACAAACACCAGAAATCTATACACCTATATCTTCCTATTGTATCAACCTTCACTTGATCTGAGCCAAATCAAGATTCCCTGCAAGTAATACAAACAATTCACCGGTTCCACGATCTATTTGCGAAATCTCCCAATTTCCAAACCTTACGCTGCGACTGAATCTGTTTCGTAAACGTGACTAACAAACCCTCAAGAACACGCCAGTTCTTGAAGGAAAACCCAGTTGGTTTTTCCTTGAAACCTTCTTTCACTCTTCAACTCAGCTAGATCTCCGATCGTACCACTGAACTTTATCTCATAAACCTTTAATTCATAGAACATCACTAATTCCTTGTTAATGTTCTTGAATCAAGGTATTTGAGAAGATGATGAAGATGAATTTGATTCTAGGTTTCAATCCTGCTCAACATTGACTTGTCCACACTAAAATTCCTTTTCTTGATGTGTTCTTCAATGATCCTTCACAATGAATTTCGTAAGCAATTCCTTGTGTTTTTCTGCACTAACAGAAACAACAACATATACTATGCAGATTCTGTTAGAAGTGAAACAGAAAAATGAATCGATTCAAGACACGAATGAATCGATACATAATGGTATTTAAACTGTTATGTATCAATGCATAATATCATGAATCGATACATACTGAACAGATGAAGAAAAGCAGAGAAATGAACATATAATGAATCGATGCATGTTTGTATGAATCGATTCATAGAAGAAATTCCAGAATCATTCTTACAACATGAATCGATGCATGATGGAATGAATCGATTCATTTTGCGAATTTCCAGAATTATTTCTACAGCATGAATCGATGCATGATGGAATGAATCGATTCATTTTGCGAATTTTTCAGAAATTCAAGAACATTATTTGTTTAAAATAAGACATGTGTATAAAGGCTAGCAATGCATACAAAGTGTATTAATATAAAGCATATGATAAAATCACAAACACCTAAAATTTGGTATCATACAAAACTAAAGGGTTGCTCACATAACGGTTTCGATTCATACTCAATAGGCTGCATTATTTCATTTTCTTTGTTATCTTGAATCTGTATCTCCTTCACCAACTCCTTGAGAAAACAATCTCTAAGGTTATTTAATAAAATATATTATTTAATATATTCAAATTATATTAATATATAATTTAATATATATTAATTAATATATTCAAATTATATTAATATATAATTTAATTATATTAATTAATATATACAAATTATATTAATATATAATTTAAAATATATTAATTAATATATTCAAATTATATTAATATATAATTTAAAATATATATTAAGAAATGTTATATACTTAATAATTCATATACTTAATTATAATTTTTATTTAAGATAAATCTTAAGAAATGTTATATATATATATATATATATATATATATATATATATATATATATATATATATATATATATATATATATATATATTAAAAAAATATAAAATATATATACTTAATAATTCATATACAACCTGTTTCTATGTAGTACAACAACATGTTTCTAATGGAATATAGGAATAGCAATACAAAATTATAGTGTAAATCATCATGTATACCACTATATATTATTACTAAAATCATATATATTTTCAACCCCTTTCTTTGTCTTTATTTATTTACTTTTTTAAAAAAATCACACCATTAATATCACATATACTTTTTTATTTTATTTTTGTTTTTTTCTAGATTTTTCAATTTTATTTTATTTTCTAGTTAAATTTATAAAATTATACATGTACATTTTATACCTAAATTTTGGATATATAATGATTATTATTAAATATAAAACATGGTATTTTAAGTAATAAATGATTTCAAACAGTTATTTGGTTTTATTAGTTAATTTTTTAAAAAAATAATTAGAAATTTATATATAATATGTCCATACTATTAATATTTGTTAACTCGACCCGTGCATATAGTAATCTATCTTTTCAAATTAACTTATGTTATTTATGCATATAGAATTTAAAAATTAAACATAAATAAGAATTAGATGAACATGATAAAAATAATAAAGAATTGAAAATAAAAGAAAAGAAAACATAAGTAATTGTTAATGGTTTTATTAAAACTTCATTCAAATTTCAAATGTTGGGATTGAATTTTCTTCTCACATTCATAGCTTGTTTCTTAATTTTGTTTGGTTTTTGTTCAATTTCAAAAGTAAGGTGAAAAATCATATGTAATGTTTCTCCTATTGATGAGCTATATAAAGTTAATCATGTGTAATGTTTCTCATTTTTTGATGTAGTTAGGTATGTTGATGATCTATATAAACATGTGTCTTTGCAAGATGATAATTGCATGTTTTCTTCTTTCTTCTCACACTATGAATCAAAATCAAAAATTCATGTTTCTCTATATTATATTTCTTTTTAGTTTCACTAGTGAGGGTGAAACCAGTTAAAGGAAGTTATGATTCTAATAACTTCATATTAATCTCAATATCATTGTCATTATACAGTTTCCATATTCTAGTATCATGACTTTATTTT
Organism: Lathyrus aphaca; assembly: GCA_963966055.1. Taxonomy (NCBI): domain Eukaryota; kingdom Viridiplantae; phylum Streptophyta; class Magnoliopsida; order Fabales; family Fabaceae; genus Lathyrus; species Lathyrus aphaca. The sequence goes on along the minus strand of OZ014519.1, from coordinate 733,994,622 downwards.
CTATGATTCTGTCACAACATGTGTATAGCTGTCATGACCAATTGCTTCCATATATGTTCATTATTGTAATTAATTCTAGGATCTCATATGTACTACAAACGTGTATATTAACACAGTATGTCAAATGAATAAATAAGCCATTTTTATACCTTTCTATCTTGGCATCAGAGCACTTAAGCTTGAAGGCTCTCGATCCAATCATGTCATCCGCTGCTAACACAAATCACAAAAATGACCTACCTACAACTGTCTCTGTCAAGCTGGATAGAGATAACTATCTCCTATGGAAGTCACTAGTTCTTCCATTGATTAGAGGTTGCAAACTTGACGGTTACATTCTAGGAACCAAAGAATGTCCTGAACAGTTTATCTCCACAAATGACAAAACTAAGAAAAGCAATCCTGACTATGAAGAGTGGATTGTACATGATCAAGCTCTCCTAGGATGGCTAAGAAATTCAATGGCCATTGACATTGCAACACAGTTTCTGCATTGTGAAACCTCTAAGGAACTTTGGGATGAAGCCCGAGGCCTAGCAGGTGCTCACACAAAATCAAGAACAATCTACCTCAAATTAGAATTTCATAACACTCGCAAAGGAGAAATGAAGATGGATCAGTATCTTCTCAAAATGAAGAACCTCTCTGACAAATTAAAGCTGGGAGGATCACCAATCTCCAGCTCGGACCTGATAATTCAGACACTGAATGGCCTGGATGCTGATTATAATCATGTGGTGGTCAAATTATCTGATCAAATCAACCTTACTTGGGTTGATCTACAAGCCCAAATATTGGCATTTGAAAATAGAATGGAACAACTGAACAATTTCAGTAATCTCTCAATGAATGCTTCAGCAAACCTTGCAAGCCAAACCCATTTCAGAAACAACAAATCTGGGGCACGAGGCAACTGGAGAGGCTCTAACTTCAGAGGAGGTAGAGGAAGAGGTAGATCTAAACCAACATGCCAGATATGTAACAAGTTAGGTCACACTGCAGTGCAATGTTTTTACCGTTTTGACAAATCATACACAGGCTCAAATCACTATGCTGAGAATAACAAGCAAGAAAATCACAGTGCTTTCATAGCCTCACCTTACCACGGTCAGGACTATGAATGGAATTTCGACAGTGGAGCTAGCAATCATGTGACTCATCAAAATGAGAAACTCCAAGATCTCAGTGAAAGTAATGGTAAGAATTCTCTGCTAGTTGGCAATGGTAACAGGTTGAGAATATTGGGCTCAGGCTCGACTGAATTAAATAAACTCAACCTGCATAATGTCTTGTATGTCCCTGAAATAACCAAAAACCTGTTAAGTATATCTAAACTAACTGCAGACAATAATGCTATTGTTGAATTTGATGCAAACTATTGCTATGTGAAGGACAAAATGACAGGGAATGCATTACTAAAAGGGAAAGTTAAAGATGGATTATATCAACTCTCAAGTGCCAACTCCCAAGTCAATAAAGACCCATGTACCTACATGTCAGTCAAGGAGAATTGGCATAGAAAGCTTGGACATCCCAACAATAAAGTCCTGGAAAAGGTGTTGAAGAACTGTAATGTGAAGACATCATCAAATGATCACTTTTCATTCTGTGAAGCTTGTCAATTTGGAAAACTTCACTTGTTACCATTTACATCATCCTTTTCTCATGCTAAGGAACCTTTAGATTTAATTCACAGTGATGTATGGGGTCCAGCCCCAATTTTATCTCCATCTAATTTCAAGTACTATGTTCACTTTATTGATGATTTTAGCAGATTCACTTGGATTTTCCCCTTAAAACAAAAATCAGAAACAGTACATGCTTTCACTCAATTCAAAAACATGGTTGAAAATCAGTTTAGCAGGAAAATAAAAATCCTCCAATGTGATGGTGGAGGTGAGTATAAACCAGTTCAGAAAATAGCCATAGAGTCAGGAATCCAATTTAGAATGTCATGTCCATATACCTCTCAGCAGAATGGTAGAGCAGAAAGAAAACATCGACATGTGGTTGAACTAGGACTCACACTACTAGCACAGGCCAAAATGCCCTTACACTACTGGTGGGAAGCCTTCTCGACCTCAGTTTTTCTTATCAACAGATTGCCCTCATCAGTTAACCCAAATAAAAGTCCATATTCATTATTGTTTGAAAAGGAACCTGACTATGATGCCTTGAAGCCTTTCGGTTGTGCATGCTACCCTTGCCTCAAACCATACAATCAACACAAACTTCAATTCCACACCACTATGTGTGTGTTCTTGGGATATAGCAACTCTCACAAGGGATATAAGTGTCTCAATTCTCATGGAAGAATTTTTGTCTCAAGACATGTTGTCTTCAATGAGAATCACTTTCCATTTTATGATGGCTTTCTTGACACAAGGAATCCATTAAAAACTCTAACTGAAAGTGTCCCTATTGCTCTTCCTCCTTTACCTACAGGTACCACTACAAGTCACACAATTGAACCAAGTAACAATGATGTGAACCACCAGGAAGAAGACCTAGCTGTTAATGAAGTTCAACCAGTCCTCGGTGAGATCTCTGTCACCGCACATGAGGCAACATCTCATACAAATGAAACACCAGCAACAACAGGCTCAATACAGGACACAGACCCAGTAAAGGATACATTAGAGGATAATCAACATGTCCAGCAGATACGTACTAGGAGCAAGGCAGGGATTTACAAGCCCAAACTACCTTACATAGGACTGACAGAGACACACAAAGAGGATAAGGAACCAGAAAATGTACATGAAGCACAAGTCAGACCAAGGTGGAAAGAAGCCATGGATGCAGAATTTAAAGCTCTAATAACAAATCACACTTGGACACTGGTACCATTTCAGGGGCAGAATAATATCATAGACTCAAAGTGGGTTTTTAAAACCAAGTACAAGGCAGATGGCTCAATTGAAAGAAGAAAAGCAAGACTGGTTGCCAAAGGTTTTCAACAAACTGCAGGTCTGGACTATTATGAGACCTTCAGTCCAATGATCAAATCCAGCACTGTAAGAATTGTTTTATCCATTGCAGTACATTTAAATTGGGAAGTTAGGCAATTGGACATAAACAATGCATTCTTGAATGGCAATCTCAAAGAAACTGTGTTTATGCATCAACCAGAAGGATATATAGACTCAACCAAACCTTATCACATATGCAAATTAACCAAAGCAATCTATGGCCTGAAGCAAGCCCCAAGGGCATGGTTTGACAGGTTGAAGGATACTCTACTAAAATGGGGATTTCAAAACACCAAGAGTGATTTATCACTGTTTGTCCTTAGAGGAACTGACCATATCACACTTCTCCTCATATATGTTGATGACATAATAGTAACAGGGAGCAACAAAAGGTTCCAAGAGACCTTCATCACTCAACTAAACATTGTTTTCTCTCTTAAAGACCTAGGTCCTCTACACTACTTCCTGGGAATTGAAGTACACAGAGATACTGGTGGAATGTACCTGAAACAAACAAAATACATTAGAGACTTGCTCAAAAGGTTTAATATGGAAAAAGCCTCATCCTGCCCCACACCAATGACAACAGGGAAACAACTAACCGTTGAAGGAGAACCTATGGCCAACCCTACACTATACAGACAAGCAATAGGTGCACTACAGTACCTAATCAATACTAGGCCAGACATAGCATTCTCGGTCAACAAACTCAGCCAATTTATGAGTTCCCCAACCATAGATCATTGGCAAGGAATAAAAAGGATATTAAGATATCTCCATGGAACAACAAATTTATGTCTTCATATCAAGCCCTCAACTGATCTTGATATTGTTGGATTCTCTGATGCAGATTGGGCTACTAGCATAGATGATAGGAAATCCATGGCAGGACAGTGTGTATTCCTTGGTGAGACATTAATCTCGTGGGCCTCGAGAAAACAAAGAGTGGTGTCAAGGTCAAGTACTGAGTCAGAATACAGAGCGTTGGCTGACCTAGCAGCTGAAGTAGCTTGGATTAGATCGCTGTTAGGTGAGCTAAAACTTCCTATGCCCAGGAAACCAGTTTTATGGTGTGATAACTTGAGTGCCAAGGCACTAGCATCCAATCCAGTGATGCATGCTCGATCCAAACATATTGAAATAGATGTCCACTACATACGTGATCAAGTACTTCAAGATCAAGTCACAATATCCTACGTACCCACAGCAGATCAAATTGCAGACTGCTTAACCAAACCTCTCACACACACAAGGTTCAACATGATGAGAGACAAACTTGGGGTGACTCTGTCACCATCAGTTTGAGAAGGGGAGTTAAAGGAAGTTATGATTCTAATAACTTCATATTAATCTCAATATCACTGTCATTATACAGTTTCCATATTCTAGTATCATGACTTTATTTTCTATGATTCTGTCACAACATGTGTATAGCTGTCATGACCAATTCCTTCCATATATGTTCATTATTGTAATTAATTCTAGGATCTCATATGTACTACAACCGTGTATATTAACACAGTATGTCAAATGAATAAATAAGCCATTTTTATACCTTTCTATCTAAACCCCCTGTATATGGTTACTAAATCCCCCTCCCCTAGAAATCCCGTATGTGATTACTAAAATCCCCTCCCCCTCTGAAACCCCTTCTGTTACGATGACTAAAATCCCATACCCCTCTGAAACCCCTTTTGTTACCGTTACTAGAACCTCCTCCCCTCTGATCCCATTTTGTTATGGTTACTAAAACCCCTTTTGTTAATTTAATATGATTTAAATATATTTAATATAATTTGATATATTAATATAATTTAAAATATATTTTAAATTCATATATTTTAAAATATATATATAAATATAATTTTTTATATATTAAATATAATTTAAATATTTGTATTTAAATCATATATATTTAAATATATTATTTGTATAATTTTAAATATAGTTTAAAATAAATTAAATTATAATTTATATATAATTTAAATATGTTAAATATAATTTAATATATTAATATATTTTAAAATATATTTTAAATTAATATATTTTAAATTATATATTAATATAATTTATATATATTAAATATAATTTAAATAAATTAAAATGTTTGTGTTTAAAACATATATTTTTAAATATGTTATTTGAATAAATTTTAATATAATTTAAAATAAATTAAAATATAAATTGTTATATTAAATATAATTTGATATATTAATATAATTTAAAATATTTTTTAAATTAATATATTTTAGTAACAGTAACAAAAGGGGTTTTAGAGTGGGAGGAGGTTTTAGTGACCGTAACAAAAAGGGTTTCAGAGGGTGAGGGGGTTTTAGTGACCGTAACAAAAAGGGTTTCAGAGGGTGAGGGGGTTTTAGTAACCGTAACAAATAGGGTTTCAGAGGGAGGTTTAGTAGCTACATACGGAATTTCAGACGGGAAGAGGATTTTAGTAACCATATATATATATATATATGTGGTTTCAGCCTCACCAGTGAAACTATAAAGAAGCATAGTAAAGATCTCACATTCATTATTCATTGCTTTCTTCTTAATTATGTTTGATTTTTGTTAAATTTCAAAAGTAAGGTGAAAAATCATATGTAAAGTTTCTTCTATTTTGATGTAGTTAGATATATTGATGCCCTATATAAAGCTAACCATATATAATGTTTCTCCTATTTTGATGTAGTTAGATATATTGATGAGCTATATAAAGCTGTGTAATTACAAGATGATAATCGCATTGTTTTCTTCTTTCTTCTTACACTATGAATTAAAATCAAACATTCATGATGTTTCTGTTTACTATGTTTCTTTATAGTTTCACTGGAGAGGCTGAAACATCATATATGGTTATTAAAATCATCTCCCTCAAATCCCGTATGTGGTTAGTAAACCTCCCTCTTCTGAAACCTTTTTTGTTACGGTTACTAAAAACCCCTCGCCTTCTGAACCCTTTTTGTTACTGTCACTAAAACATCCCCTCTAAAACTTTTTTGTTACGGTTACTAAAATATATTAATTTAAATTATATTTTAAATTATATTAATAGTTCAAAATATATTTAATATATCGATTTATATTTTAATTTATTTTAAATTATATTTAAAATTATTCAAATAACATATTTAAAAATATATGTTTTAAACACAAACATTTTAATTTTATTTAAATTATATTTAATATATATAAATTATATTAATATATACTTTAAAATATATTAATATATTAAATTATATTTAATATATTTAAATTATATTTAAATTATATTAAATTATATTTTAATTTTATTTTAAACTATACTTAAAATTATTCAAATAATATACTTAAATATATATGTTTTAAATACAAATATTTTGTTTTATTTAAATTATATTTAATATATAAATAATTATATTAATATATATTTTAAAATATATTTATTTAAAATATATTTTAATTTATATTAATATATCAAATTATATTTAATATATTTAAATCATATTAAATTAACAAAAGGGGTTTTAGTAACCACAACAAAAAAGGTTCAGAGGGGAAGGGGGTTTTACCAGTGAAACAAAAAAGATATATAGTAAAGAGAAACATGAATGTTTGAGTTTGATTAATAGTGTAAGAAGAAAGAAGAAAACATATGCAATTATCATCTTGCAAATACACATCTTTATATAGATCATCAATATATCTCACTACATCAAAAAAGGAGAAACATTACACATGATTAACTTTATATAGCTCATCAATATATCTAACTACATCAAAATAGGAGAAACATCACATATGATTTTTCACCTTACTTTTGAAATTGAACAAAAACCAAACAAAATTAAGAAGTAAACTATGAATGTGAGACGAAAATTCAATCCCTACATTTGAAATCTGAACATATCAGTTTGAATAAAGTGTTTTAATAAAATCATTAACAATTACTTATGTTTTCTTTTCATTTATTTTCAATTCTTTATTATTTTTTATCATGAATTACATTCCTCGAGATGAAAACCAATTCGCCGATGCTCTAGCAACTTTGTCGTCCATGATTAAAGTTTGTCAAGAGAATTTCGTGCCTCGAATTACGGTCTCCCGTCTTGAAAGACCTGCTTATGTCTTTGCCGTCGACGATGGTGAAGATAACAAGCCTTGGTATCATGATATCAAGCAATTCCTGAAGGCTCAAGAATACCCGGCTGGGGCATCTAGTAAGGATAAGAAGACCCTTAGAAGACTGGCAGGAGGTTTCTTCTTGAATCAAGATGGCGTGCTGTACAAGCGAAACTTCGACATGGTCCTGCTTTGATGCGTGGATAGACACGAGGCAGACCTGTTGATGCAGGAGGTCCACGAAGGCTCCTTTGGTACCCATGCTGGAGGACATGCCATGGCCAAGAAATTGTTGAGATTGGGGTACTATTGGATTACCATGGAATTCGATTGCTGTAAGTACTCCCGTAAGTGCCACAAGTGTCAAATTTATGCCGACAAGGTCTATGTGCCTCCGAATCCTTTGAGTGTCATGTCTTTACCATGGTCGTTCGCTATGTGGGGCATTGATATGATTGGCAAGATCGAGCCGAAAACTTCTAATGGTCATTGCTTCATCCTGGTTACTATTGATTATTTCACGAAGTGGGTTGAAGCGGCATCTTACACCAATGTCACTAAACAGGTGGTAGCCCGGTTTATTAAAAGAGACATCATTTGCCGGTACGGAATTCATGAAAGGATCATTACTGATAATGGTTCTAATCTCAACAACAAGATGATGGCTGACTTGTGTCGAGATTTCAAAATAGAACATCACAACTCTTCTCCATATCGCCCGAAGATGAACGGCGCCGTCGAGGCGGCCAATAAGAACATCAAGAAGATTGTGCAGAAGATGGTTGTGACATACAAAGACTGGCATGAAATGCTACCATTCGCGTTGTATGGGTACAGAACATCAGTACGTACTTCAACAGGGGCAACCCCGTTCTCACTGGTGTATGGTATGGAGGCAGTCCTACCAATTGAAGTGGAAATTCCCTCGTTGAGATTGATGATGGACATTAAGCTAGACGAAGCTGAGTGGCTCCGATCCAGGTATAATCAATTGAGCCTCATTGAAGAAAAACGTCTAGCAGCTGTATGCCATGGACAGTTGTATCAGCGACGGATGAAGCTGGCTTTTGACAAGAAGGTGTGACCGCAGAGGTACATGCCAGGTGACTTAGTGCTGAAAAGGATTCTTCCTCCTCTCAACGATCATAGGGGAAAGTGGACACCCAACTATGAAGGACCGTTCGTGGTTAAAAAGGTTTTCTCAGGCGGAGCCTTGATGCTGACAACCATTGACGGAGAAGACTTCCAATCCCCTGTCAACGCAGACGCAATAAGAAAATACTTCGTGTAAAAAGACCCGCTGGATAAAAACAGAATAAAGATCCAGGAAAAAATGGGCATCTCTGCGAGCCAAAAACAGAATAAAAGGCTCGGGCAAAAGTTAGAGAAATCTTGAAAAAAAACGTACACCCGCTGAGTTGAAAAGTCACATCGGACAACTCAGGCAAAAAAGGGTATCTCGGTGGATTGAAAACCTGAAAAGGTGATCCACGCAAAAGAGGGATTAACACGAACAACTGCGATCTGCGAGATCCGTAACCTATATACAGTTGAGGCTATCCTAAGGGTTGAAGATCAGTTCATTTACTTTTTCTCAAGAGGCAGAGCGAGCGGAGCGTCTTGAAGATATACGAGTCATAAACGGGTTGAGACTTGATGAGATCCACTTCTCACATTGCTAATAGGATAGTTTGTTTTCCTTTTTGGTTGTTTCCTCTTTCTAGGGAATTGCTTCCTTTGTATTTCCTATTCATGGCCACTTTTCCAAATCAATAAAAATTCAACTTCAGTCAATTTGACTATTTTTGCTTCTTGTTTTTGCTTTTTTCATCTAGCATTGATTGATTGCGAAAACATCAAGCAAATTGTGATTTACATTATGTTGTGAACATATGAATGCTTTCTAGCTCGTGCAGGAGGACAAAAACATTTAATATAACTCTGAAAGGGTGTCGAGATACCCAGATAATGATTCATACTATGAACCTGGGGCAGGCAGGTCCCAAACTAACTCTCCGTGTTGCAGGTACTATCGATTGTGTTCATGCAGGTACAGGTACCGGTGTTGCTAACAGAGCTAACAACAACTTCCCAGGAGGAGCATTTCCTTATGGTTGAACAGGAACAGGTGTCTCCCCGGGTGTCTCCAATCATCCCCAGTGAAGTGAAAGTTGAAATTTCTCCCAGCAAAGTAGCAGAAGGTGGGTGTTATCCCCAAGTAGAAGCTTCCCTTCAGACAGGGGCAATTCTCAGCAGTATAAGGAGTGTCTTGCCTCCTTAGAAATTGTTTCCTCAGCAATATCATGCCTTTGGTTCCCATCCAAGTCAAAAGGTCCTCACTTCCCCACCAGAGTTCAAGAAGGGTCCATCTCCGGCAGGGTCTTGGCACTCCAATCTCAAAGTCCAATTTATTTTTGGCAATGGAGGCTGTTCAGAGCCGGTGAATCATTGACAGCTTTTCCGCAGAGCTGTCTCCTCCTCATCAGGATGAACCAGATCAATGCAGTGATCACCATTCCTCCCCAGTCAAGCCATCTGGGATACTTGCAGTCTCCTTTCTAGGAGATCTCTTGCATTTGCATTTGCATAATCATCATTACATTTGCATCCTCCAAAGCGTAGCATTTCCATCGTCATGGAGCATTACGCCATAAATTCAAACATGTGCATGCCAGCACGGGCCAGTTTTGAGGTGTTAGAGTCAACCTATAACATCAATTTCAACCTGAAGTATTCCCCACAGAAGATACTTATGCCATCTGCCAAATATCTTGGTCCTTCCAAATCAATGTTATTTTTCTGCCGTGGCTTGGTCCTGCCCAGCAGTCGCGTACTAGTTTCATCTTCCGTGGCTTGGTCCTGCCCAGCAGTCGCGTATTGTTTCTTTATGGCTTGGTCCTGCCCAGAAGTCATATTGATTAAAGCCCTGTTCCGCCAACAGGCATCTTCCGTGGCTTGGTCCTGCCTAGCAGTCGCGTATTGTTTCTTTATGGCTTGGTCTTGCCCATCAGTCATATTGATTAAAGCCCTATTCCGCCAACATGCATCTTCCGTGGCTTGGTCCTGCCCAACAGTCGCGTATTGTTTCTTTATGGCTTGGTCCTTCCCAGCAGTCATATTGATTAAAGCCCTGTTCCGCCAACAGGCCTCTTCCGTGGCTTAGTCCTGCCCAGCAGTCGCGTATTGTTTCTTTATGGCTTGCTCCTGCCCAGCAATCATATTGATTAAAGCCATGTTCCGCCAACAGGCATCTTCCGTGGCTTGGTCCTGCCCAGCAGTCGCGTATTGTTTCTTTATGGCTTGGTCCTACCAAGCAATCATATTGATTAAAGCCATGTTCCGCCAACAGGCCTCTTCTGTGGCTTGGTCCTACCCAGCAGTCGCGTATTGTTTCTTTATGGCTTGGTCCTGCCCAGCAGTCATATTGATTAAAGCCCTGTTCCACCAACAGGCATCTTCCGTAGCTTGGTCCTGCCCAGCAGTCACGTATTGTTTCTTTATGGCTTGGTCCTGCCCAGCAGTCATATTGATTAAAGCCCTGTACCGCCAACAGGCATCTTCCGTGGCTTGGTCCTGCCCAGCAGTCGCGTATTGTTTCTTTATGGCTTGGTCCTTCCCAGCAGTCATATTGATTAAAGCCCTGTTCCGCCAATAGGCCTCTTCCGTGGCTTAGTCCTGCCCAGCAGTAGCGTATTGTTTCTTTATGGCTTGCTCCTGCACATCAATCATATTGATTAATGCCCTGTTCCGCCAACAGGCATCTTCCGTGGCTTGGTCCTTCCCAGCAGTCGCGTATTGTTTCTTTATGGCTTGGTCCTGCCCAGCAGTCATATTGATTAAAGCCATGTTCCACCAACAGGCCTCTTCCGTGGCTTGGTCCTGCCCAGCAGTCGCGTATTGTTTCTTTATGGCTTGGTCCTGCCCAGCAGTCATATTGATTAAAGCCCTTTTCCGCCAACAGGCATCTTCCGTGGCTTGGTCCTGCCCAACAGTCACGTATTGTTTCTTTATGGCTTGGTCCTGCCTAGCAGTCATATTGATTAAAGCCCTGTTCCACCAACAGGCCTCTTTCGTGGGTTGGTCCTGCCCAGTAGTCGCGTATTGTTTCTTTATGGCTTGGTCCTGCCCAGCAGTCATATTGATTAAAGCCCTGTTCCGCCAACAAGCATCATCCGTGGCTTGGTCCTGCCCAGCAGTCGCGTATATGTTTCTTTATGGCTTAGTCCTGCCCAGCAGTCATATTGATTTAAGCCCTGTTCCGCCAATAGGCATCCTCCGTAGCTTGGTCCTGCCCAGCAGTCGCGTGTTTTCTTTATGGCTTGGTCCTGCCCAGCAGTCATATCAATCTCGTTAAAGCCCTGTTCCGCCAACAGGCATCCTCCGTGGCTTGGTCCTGCCCAACAGTCACGTATGTTTCTTTGTGACTTGGTCCTGCCCAGCAGTCACATTGATGAGTTTCCATTTTATTGATGGTTTCGTTAAGCCCTGTTTCGCCAACAGGTACCCTCATTGTGGCTTTGATTCGCTCAGCGGTCGCAGTGGTTGCATTGATTCTATTCCACCTGGTTCTATCTTCGCTACCCATTCAGAGGTCAAAACAAAAATATAAATAAATAAATCGGCAGATGGCATTTCTGTTATCCACCGAGTTCAAATTTCCAGGTTTTATTCGAGTATTCAATCACTCCACACCTTGAACATCTAAAAGCTATTGCAATTATTCATTTAAGTCTGCATATGATTGAATAGGGGCAACTGTAATACCTCAAAATTTTACCTCATATTTATTCCCTTTACTGGCTTATCGTTTCACATTCATCTGCATTTCTCATTAGGTCGTAACATCATGATCATGCATTTCATTGTTTCCTGAGGTATGTGATCAGGGCCCAGGGAAATTAGGGTTTCGTACCTTATCTGTATCTGTCAGGGAATGATGAAGAGTATTCACTGGATAATGATTCCACTTCAAATGCGGTTGTTCAGCTGTGTTTCGATCCAGATAGGAGCTTGACCTAATTTTGGTCAAACTATCAGAAGATTATTGTAACTGCAAGATTAGTGGGGCCATTGGTCTTTTTCTTAGACAATGCATATTCAAAGTTCAGGCTGCTGTGTGTTGAGATTCATCAGGTTATCGAGCAGTGTTTTGTGTGAAGTTTGGTTGGAGTCTTCTGTTTATCATTGATTCATCTGGTTGAATGGTCATAGCATGTTTCAAACGATTCGAAAGGGGTGTGATTTATCTGGAAAACTGTGCAGTGGTTCAGAAGGAGCTGTGTTCATGGGCTTGTGGAGAGAATTCAAAATGGGCTTTGGGCTAAAATCGAGACTTCATATCCATTCATTCTCATTGTTGTAAACCATCCCCGATTATTCCATTCCACTTCCATTCTTTTCCAATTTCCATTTCTTTTCAATTTTTAGTATTCTATATGTTTTCATCAATTCATTTTCAGTTTCTTTCATTCACCTATCCATTTATGTTTGTCCATAATCCATTGTGAATCACCCTTTTAAAGTCTAGTTATCCAAAGCCATAGTCAATTTTCAAGCCCATTATCCATTAACCATTTTTCTAATCTGTTTACCCATTTTTACCTCATTCATATTTCTATCATCCACTGTGAAAGTCCACTTATCCATATATGAATTTCTTTTATTTGAACTGATTGTGCATTGCACAGTTTTCTTCCTCAAAATAACTCCACTTGAAAACTAAGGAAAAAAATTTGAAATCTTTGTCTTGCAGGTGATATACCTATGGTAGACAGTGCTTGGAAAGAATATACTTTTATTTAGCAAATCAAACTCAAAGTTATTAGTAGTTCCATGTTTGTGAAGTCATTGGAGATGTTTTGTAAGATTCTTTGGTTTGATTAGTTTTGGGAGTGTTCTTTCTGCATGTGTTGCTTTGGAGGCTCCACCATTTGGTAGGCGAGTTTGTTCACTTCTTATGAGAAACGGTTTTCTCTCAAGTGGTTATGTTCAGACTCAAATGGTGGATATGTTTTGCAAACAAATTCAAATTCCGTCTTCATCCATTTCTCCATTTTTAAATCAAAAGCCCATTTATGGAAATGATACCCATTACCATATACCAAAAGAAAAATGCAGCCATGGATATGTTTATCAGGAAAATCAGGTTAGAGAGGAGAAAAATTTCATCATAAAAAATATAAAAAAAAACAGTTACAAGTTGATTCCAAAAGAAATTCTGTTACACCAAAATGAAAAAGTTCAGTTATGACAACCAATAACAGATAACAGAAAAAGTAGATGAACAAGAACTCTGACATCCCAATTTCTCTTCACGGTTCTCTCGCAGCTTCTACCACCGAACTGACAACGCCACAACACCAAGAACAAACTCTTCAACTCATCAGTCTCCTCCCTCTCCCAATTCACAAAACATGCATATCAAATCAACAATAAAAATGCAGCATCATCAATTCTTCGAATCCGCGGTTAACTCCCCAATCTCCAGCCTGCATTAATCACCAACCATGAGTCTCCAACTAAAAAGAGAGGAAGATATATCAGTTGTGATTAGTTACACAAATTAATAGTTTTTTTAGAGAAGCAAGAATTCAGTTAGAAAGAAAGAAAAAAAACAGAAATTCTGCATTTGTTGAATAAACAGAAAGAAAATCAGAACAGGGGTATAGAGAACTCCTCATTTTTCTTCCTCGGATCTTCAATTTCTTTCTAATGATCAACTTCAATACGTCACATCTTCAATCTTCATGGCTCTTCAAGGTCCTTTGCATTAAGAACGCAACACGCAAAATTGAATCTTCATTCCTCAATCTTCATCAACATTCATATTTGATCTGAATTTCACTGCATAACTTTCCTCGGGTTTGAATCCTCACCTTGAATCACCACCTTCCATTTGTATTTCACTATGTCAAAAAAACAAAAATCAGAATTTAATGAATAGTCAAGAGGGAAAGTAGAGGATTGTAGCCCTAAGTCAATAACAGAATCACAACTGAATGTCGACAAATCCAAACCGAAATCACAAACTCACAACAAAGTCCATAACAGAATCTAACCAATTTCACAACTGAAAAGATAACTGAATTTTACCTGAAAAAAGGTTCTAGAATCATCTTGGATTCATCCCTTATAAACCAGAACTATCTTCAATCATTTGGGCTCCTTCTTCTTCAATCCCTCATTCACTCAATCTTCTAAACCTCCTCCTTCCATAACCTTCTTCAATCTACAAGCTTCTTCATCTCACCATTCTCCAAGCTTCACTCTTCTTCAACAATTCTTCTTCTTCACCATTTCGGATTCTTGACCTCTCCAATCTCTATCCTTCACTTCAACTTCAATCTTCTTCACACCATAATCATCTTCACCTCTTCACAACTTCTTCTCTTACTTGAATGCTTCTTCTCTTTCAATCATTCACCATTGTATTCCTCAGATTTTCTGCAACCTCAATCTAATCTCATCCACCTTATTTCCGAGCTTTTGATGGCAATGATTCAAGACCTCAATACTTCCATCTCTATCTTCTGATATCACGTAGCAGAAGCTAACAAACCTGCAAATAGCGTGCAACATCAATACAATGTCAGTGTAAACAGTCCCAATCTACATCAATTTACAACTTCAGGAACCATCATTTACAATAATACAGAGTCGAATACAAGAGAGTAAGAGCGGAGGAAGAGATAGAATCGAATTGTACATGTTAGAGTTTTGCATCGCGACGACACCAGCGTCTTCATCGCGTTTTCCAAGTGATTTCTTCAACGAGCTGAAGAAAGCGATTCGTCTTTGTAGTCGACAAATTCGCAAGGTACGACTCTCTCCTACTTTGTTCTTGCGTAGTGTTTGATATTGCAATATGTAATGAGCTGAGAGTTAGGTTTAGGATAGAAGGCGTAGAGTGAGGTCGTTTCACTGTTTATCTTCTCCGATGATTGTTCCCGATTGCGGATTAGGTTAAGCTTGTTAGTGAGGATCCGCGGCGGGGTGAAAGGTGTTGTTAGGTCGTTAGGTGAAGTGTTGATATGTTCATCTTCTCCAAAAGTTATTTGCGGTGGTGGATTAGGGGTGGAAAAGAGGTGAAGTGGCGGCGGTAGAAGAAATGAAGGATAAGCTAGGTTTAGGTTAGGGTGGGATTTCGATCGAAGAAGATGAAGGGGAGGGAAGACGAAGAGAGTGAGGGAGAAGAGGAAGGTGATGGTGGAGAAGGGATGGGGGCGATGGAAAGGGGAAGCCGCGGCAGAAAGGGAAGAAGGAAAAGGGATTTAGGTTTTAGGGTTTATATTTAATATGAATGTTCTTCAGAATTGTTAAATTAACGTGATTAATAAAAAGGAAAAACCAATTAAGTGCATTAATCCTCATTAAATCCCCATTTAAGAATTAATCTTTCCATTTTCCCCCTTTGATTTACCGTTAGAATAGGAAGAGGTCAGTGAGGTTTGTGTGGCCACACCAACGGTGACACGTGTCACCGTCTGGTTGGTGGTGTCCGCGGCGGATCCTGTGTGGTTTGTCCATTGTAACTTTCGTGCTCCAGCATTTTAAGAACCACAGGATGTGAAACCCTAGATCTAGTGGCCTAGGTAGAGTCAACGAAGGTTGACTGAATTCCATGTACACCCTCACTAAAATTCCTGCGAATTTGGGATTTCCAGTTTACTAACCTCACCTCCTCTCTAAGCCCATCATGAAAAACAACATAAAAAACTTTTGTTTGCACTCCCCCTCACAACCTGCGTTTTGGGCCTTGCTGGCTTGCTATCAACACCCTCTTTTTTTAAGGCCCAACATAAAAACAACTGAAAATAATACTTCCAGCACCTCCCCCAGGCTTCCAGCGCATGGGCCTGGTTCCTATTGCTTTCTGCACCACTGTATTATAAGCCCAATACGAAAATAACTAAAAAAATATGCTTAGTTCACCCCCTTCATTTTCTTTAAGAATTTAATTTTTAGTTTTACATAGTTTAGAAAATAATTCAATAAAAATAGGAAAATGCTTAGGAAAATTCTATAAAAAATCAAGTAAGTCATTAATTCAATTTAGAAATGTTTAGAATTTTATTTTTCTGAATTTGCTTTAATTTTGAATTAATTCTGATTTTTTTTCATGTAATTAGTTTTAGTGAATTTCCCTCAACTGTACACAAATTTGTTCATTTTTGTAGATGTTAAGAATTGGCAGAATTTTTGACAAACAAGAAGTTATGAACTTAGTTCAGGATGTCACACCAGATGTTGTGACATTGACAAACAAAGTAAAAGTTAATGAACTTAGTTCAAGACATCAGGATGTCACACCAGATGTTGTGACATCGCAAACCTGCTATCTGACTTAAATGATGCGTAACAGAAGTGAGTAAATTCAGGAGAAATTATCTGGAATTAATTGTAAAAAGATAAGCATTCCAAGGCGCATATTTAGGAAGCTTAGTTATCTGGTTCCGGTGTAACAGAATAACTAACTCACCTTGATTCAAGGAGACAACAAACTAACTCACCCTAATTCAAGGAGATGAATGTGGAATTTATCAAAGTCTGGATAATTTGCAAAAAGCCCACAAACCAAGCATCTATTTAAGGAACTGAAACACTCAAGAAAAGATCACGAATTTTAGAAGACTGTAAAAGGTGTTTGTGAAGCTGGTTATTTTAAGCAGGTTTTAATTGTTTGTCACTTTATGAGCTTTTAAGCAAAAAGTGAATTGTGTCTTGATTGAAACTTTTAAGTAAGATCAAGCTGGTGTGTTTGAAGTGTGACTTAAATTTTATTAATCATTGTAAAGATCACTGTGTGATTGAGGGGGAGTGAGTAGGTACTCATATCTAAGTTGAGTCTTAGGTAGAAATTGCCTTGGGTAGATATTAAGTGAAGGATTAAACTGGTTGGTTTAACTCCATAATTAATATTACTTATATTGGATTTCCTTCCTGGCTTGGTAGGCCCCAGATGTAAGTGTGGAGATACACTGAACTGGGTTAACAATTTCCTATGTCATTTAATTTACCAGCTCATTAATTTTTGTTTAAGATTTCAAGTGTTTAAACATCTGGTTCGACATCACGTATCTGATCCCAGAATTTCAATTGGCATCAGAGCAGGCACCATGCCTGTATAACTGGGTGAGATCTAGGGACTGCAAATATTGGGAACATGGACAGAGATGTAGGATCTGTGAATCGACCACCTATCTTGGATGGATCCAACTATGATTACTGGAAGCCAAGAATGGTAGCATTCTTGAAATCTCTTGATAGCAGGGCTTGGAAAGAAGTTAACAAAGGATGGGAGCACCCTATCAAAGACAATAAGGATGGGGAAAAGTGATGAAGCCTGAAGAAGAGTGGAGCAAGGAGGAAGAAGAGTCAGCACTTGGAAATTCCAAAGCTTTAAATGCCTTGTTCAATGGCATTGACAGGAACATATTTAGGCTTGTGCATCACTGTGAGCTAGCCAAGGATGTTTGGGACACCCTCAAAACTACTCATGAAGGAACATCAAAGGTGAAGATGTCAAGACTTCAACTTCTCACCACCAAGTTTGAGAACTTGAGGATGAAGGAAGATGAGACCATTCATGAGTTTTACATGAACATCCTGGAGATTGCTAATACTTCTGGTGCCTTGGGAGAGAAGATGAATGATGAAAAGTTGGTAAGGAAGATTCTCAAATCACTGCCAAAGAGGTTTGACATGAAGGTCACTGCTATAGAAGAAGCTCAGGACATCTGCACAATGAAGGTTGAGGAGCTCATTGGTTCTCTTCAAACCTTTGAGATGGGAATGAATGATAAAATTGTGAAGAAAAACAAAAGCATAGCCCTGGTCTCAAACACTGATAAAGAAGAAGAAAGTCATGAAGCAGGCTCTGAGGACAACTTATCAGAATCAATTGCTATGCTTGGAAGACAATTTAACAAAATTCTCAAAAGAATGGACAACAGGCTCAGACCAAGTGGAAGAAACTCAACCTCTGAGAATAAAAGACCTTATGACTCTAATAGAAGGTCAAACTATGATGAGAAGACTAACCAAGGAAAAGGGATCCAATGTCATGGATATGAAGGGTATGGACACATTAGAAGTGAATGTCCAACCTATCTAAAGAAGCGAAAGAAAGATCTCTCTGTGTCCTGGTCAGATGAAGACTCAGGTAGTGAGTCAGAAGAAGAATCTGCAAAGCATATCACTGCTCTAGCTGGAGTATGTGAAACTGAAGGGGGATCCAGTGATGAGGATCTGACATTTGAAGAGCTTGAAGCATCTTACAGGATGCTGTGTAAAAGGAGCACTGAAGTATGCATGGAAAATAAACAGCAGAAGAAGCAGATTGAGGAATTAAAGGCTGAAAAGGCAAATCATCTAGAGATCATTGACACTTTGAAAAGTGAAGTCAGCCTACTCAACTCCAAAATGGAGCATATGTCCAAATCTGTCAGAATGCTGAACAGTGGCTCAAACACACTGGATTCCATTCTCAACAACAACAAGCACTCAAGTGATAGGACTGGGTTGGGATTTAATAAAGCTAAAAACCTTGAGGCTAGCACCAGCCAAACAACTACAAATCCCATGAAGTCAAACAAGATGTGCAAGCAGATGTCTCAACATCATAACAAAAACATGATGAAAAAGAAATATCAAAGATGGAGATGCCATCACTGTGGAAGGTTTGGTCACATCAAACCTTTTTGCTACAAACTGCATGGATATCCAAATCAGAGTTCTCAGTACCTTCCTGAGCAGAAGACATAGGTCACCAAGAAAATTTGGATACCTAAAACTAGTCTGTATACTGACCAAAGCTACCAGTATATGCCTAAGAACAAGTTCACCAGGCAACCTTGGAACTCTAGAGATGGACACTACCCAGGGCAGATACATTAAAGGAAACCTCACAACAGGCACAAATGGTCCAAGCAGGTTGTTGCCTCAATAGCACACACATCTCTCAGAGTATCTGCTAAGGATTTGTAGTCTAATCTAGGTCCTAGTAGGTGTAAAGAATCCCTTGTAAATAGGAAAAACGGTTCTCGTCGTAGGAATTTAGATTTTAGCTTATTTGATAGCTTAGTCTTAATTCTTCATGCCTATCATCCCACATACATGTTTAGGTACTGATTTTAGGGAAATTTCTAGGTTAGTTTCGATATCCCATTCCCCCATTTCGAGTCGATTCGACACGATTCCGTCCATTTCGCATGTTATGTATGTTTGTGTCCATTAATGCATAACTTGAATTATTGCATGTTCTTGCCATACCCATACATTCTTTAGCATATAAATGATCATGTTGCATTCCAATTCTCGCATCATTCGCATGTATCGTTAATGCATTCGCATCCTTCCAGCATATACCAAATGTTGCATGTTCATAAGCATGTTTATGCATAAGCACAATGTGTTGCATTTATTGCATTTTAATCGCATTCTTGATCACATTCCTACATCAATAAAATTCTGGATTTTGCATTAAGATTAGCACTTTTGTTGATCCATCATTTTGCACATTCATGATCAATGTAGAGCATCTTCATATGCCATGTTCATGTTTTGCATGCTTGTTGCATAATGATTCATGTGATGCATTCTTGCATACTCCATTAAGAATAACAATGTTCATCTAAATCATGTGCTTGATCCATGTTCATTATTGCATAATCATGATTGATTGGTGTACTTTGCATTGAATTTGCGCATTACAAGTGAAAAACATAAAATCTAGAATTTGCATTTGATAGCTGTTTTGCATATAAGTGCTATAGAATACATGTTGTTTGTTAAAAATTCATGTTGTTTGTGACTTTTAACACCTGTTTTTGCATACATATAGGTGCTGTAAAAAGTTGTTGCATTGCATAGTGCATTTCATAGCTGTTTGTACATTAAGTGTTGTAAATAAGTTGCTGAATTTTGCATTGCATTAGCTTTAGGTCCTTTAAACTATAGATTGAGTCTAGTTTAGGTCCTAGTTCCCTTAGGAATTAATTAGGTAATTTTGTTTGCCTTATTTTTATCATGTTTACCATGCTAACCTTTGTTTTGTAGGGAGGGCAAGGTATGTCTAAAAAACCCTAACCTCTTTGGTATTTCTAATGCATTTAATTTGCACCATTTTGCCTTACATGATGTTTGTGCTTGTTAGGTTTTCCCCTTTTGGAACCAACTTAACTTCATTAGGAAGTAATTTGTGTTCTTCTTCCTTTTCTCTTCCTCTTTCATCTCCTCCTTAGGATTAGAAACCTCACTAACCTTTAG
Organism: Lathyrus aphaca; assembly: GCA_963966055.1. Classification (NCBI taxonomy): domain Eukaryota; kingdom Viridiplantae; phylum Streptophyta; class Magnoliopsida; order Fabales; family Fabaceae; genus Lathyrus; species Lathyrus aphaca. The sequence goes on along the minus strand of OZ014519.1, from coordinate 733,974,283 downwards.
GATCTCCTTGATATTGAATAAACAACTTAGGGTTGGTCTTAGTCCCCCTTAGTTTTTCCTTTTCCGATTTGAGTCTTCTTCTCTCATCTTCAAACAAAATCTAAAAGACACCTAATAAAAACCGAATGTTCTTGTACGACACGAGACTTTGTTGCGGAGTTCTTATACGCATCCCGTTTCGGGGCGAGGTGTAAGTACTCCCCACGATGGATAAGTCTTAGTAAGAGAATGTTCACAAACAAACTTCAAAACATTTCTCATAAAAGACAATCAACAAAGACAACCACGTCTTCTCTTCTCATCCCATACTCTTTGCGGACGAATACGACTTGCCTCGACAGTTCAAACAGCGATACGGTAAACACCCTCGAGTCAGAGCCGGTAACACCTGAGCTAGAGCTATGGCAACGTCAGCTTAAAAAGTACAAATAGTTCCCGCCTTAGTTAGGCGAACTACGTCGACTCTGATCCTCATTTTCCCGATGAGGTACGTAGGCAGCGGGGTAGGGCCCGTTCGAGAACATTCTTTATTTTCCCTACATTTCCCCCTTTCTTTCCATTTTCTTATTTTAGTTCCTTTCTCATTTCATTTTCCATCCCAGTCAGCAGTTTTATTCAGCAGTAGTTATATTTTCTCACCCTTTGAAACAAATAAGCAAGCGTGGATCCCGTCGGGTACGGCAGACGATCTGGGGTGCTAATACCTTCCCAGGTCGTAACCGACTCCCGAACCCAGATCTTTGGTTCGCAAGGCCTCGTCCTTTCCTTCTTCCTCAGGTTTGTGCAACATTACCTTTCCCGTTCCTTCGGGATAAAAATGCCTGGCTGGCGACTCTACCTTTTTCGCGCCACTTTCGCGTTTGTACTAGGATGAAAATCCCGGGAGCGACAAACAGCAATGGATTCTCCTACAACATTAGCAACTCTTCCTTCAACAACTTCAACAGCAACAACAATCATTCCTACTGATTCATCAACATCACCAACAATTACTCCGTCCATCACTCCAACAAGTCAAAATTCAACAACTGTTTCTTCTACAACATCAGCATCCATTTTATCAACAGAATCTTCTACAACGCCAGCAAAAATTAATAAAGATGTCTCGACGGTCACAATCTACTATGACCCATCAAATGTTCACAACAACATTGATTTCCAACAACAAACTGTGGCACCTCCTGCCAGATCTCCAGTCACTATTTACTATGATCCGCACACCATTACAGTACCTTCCTCTGCAGCAATCAGCCCAGTTACCATTATGGTACCTGGGCCTATTCCTTATGAAAGCAGTAATGCCATACCTTGGAACTACGACTCTGATCTCTACTGCAATGGGGAGAAAATCACTCTGGATTCATCAACCTCTTCACCACAAATTGATAATGTTGGGGGAGGCGGAGGCTTCACCAGAAGCGGACGCCTTTTTGCCTCGCAAACACAAAGATCTAATGCTGAAGCAGAAGCTGCAGTTAAGGCAAAAGGAAAGAATGTGGTATTTGAAGAACCAACTGCCAAAGAAACTCACAAGACATCTTTTGAACAAGATGTAGACGAGTTCATGAGAATAATAAAAAGAAGTGATTACAAGGTAGTGGACCAGCTTCACCAAACACCCTCCAAAATCTCCATATTATCACTGTTAATGTGTTCTGAAGCTCACTGGAATGCACTATTGAAGGTCCTGCATGCAACATACGTGCCGGAGGAGATTACTGTTAATCAGCTAGAAACTGTGGTTGCAAATGTCAACACCAGTCATGGACTGGGCTTTACCAATGTTGACTTAACAACGGAGGGACGCAACCATAACAAGGCTTTGCATATCACCTTGGAATGCAAGGGTGTTGTTCTGTCTCATGTGCTAGTGGACACTAGGTCGTCACTCAATGTTCTACCGAAGAAAGCCTTAGTGAAGCTGGAGTATGATGGCTTGGCATTGCGTCCGAGTAATTTGGTGGTAAGAGCATTTGATGGCTCTAAAAGATCAGTGCTTGGGGAGATTGATCTGCTTGTGTTGATTGGCCCGCAGACCTTCAAAACTACCTTCTTTGTGATGGACATACAGCCGGCCTACAGCTGTCTATTGGGTAGACCCTGGATCCACGCCGCTGGCGCTGTTACGTCTACCCTTCACCAGAAGTTAAAATTCGAGTGGGAAGGCCAAATCATCACCATTTGTAGGGAGGAGGACATCTTTGTTAGCCAGCTGGCTACGTACAAGTACATAGAAATGGATGGGGAGATCCATGTGACCATGAGTCAGGGGTTTGAGGCCCTTAATATTAATGAAGCATCCGTTGTGTCTGGGACTTCCATTACATCATATCAATAGGCCCGGAAGGTTGTTGAGGAGGGTACCGCCCAAGGCTGGGGCAAGCTGCTGCTAGTTGAGAAGAAAGAAGATCGATTCGGGTTGGGTTACAGACCAACTCGACAAGATCAACCAGAGGCTGCAATGGAGCCCAAGTTTGTCAGCAGGGGAATGCTCACCCCGAATCCTGTGAATAGTTTGGAAGATGAGTCAGAAGACGAGCGCAACCTGGAAAATTGGATACGTCCAAGGATCCCGGGGAACCATGTCTCAAACTGGTCTTCCCAGGAAATTATAAGAGTTACTCCTGCAGAGTAATTATTATTTCCTGTCTTTAAGCATGCATCAAGTCCTGCATCTTGCCCAAGATGTCAGGGCTCATTTTGTAATCGGGCCATCTTGTATTTTGTGCAAACGATCAATTAATGAATATCAGGACATCTTTTGCAAATGAGTCTTTTCTTTTCCGCTCACTGTTTTTCATTTTTCATTTTTTGTACAAAAATAAAATGGCAATGTTTTTCAAAATAATAACTTCATTTTCACTTTTTCTAAGCAAGATAAAATTGATCACTAAAATGAACAAATCTAAACCCTTGCAGAGAGTGCCCTCCAGACTGCACCGACAGCAACACCGCTATGACTTCGTATGACTTTGACAATCCGATTAATCAAGCCGATGAAGGGGTTGAAGAAGATTATGAGCTACCTGAAGAACTAGCCAGGTTGTTGAGACAAGAGGAGAAGGTCATCACTCCTCATCAGGAAGAAGTTGAGACGGTTAATCTTGGTACATAAGAAGATTTGAAAGAAGTGAAAATCGGGGCCCGTCTGCAAGGTTTAGTGAAAGAGCAACTTATTGACATGCTTTGGGAGTATGTGGATGTTTTACCTGGTCTTATCAGGATATGCCAGGTCTGGATACCGACATTGTTATGCACAAGCTGCCTCTAAAAGAAGACTGTCCTCCAGTAAAACAGAAGTTGCACCGTACTCGCCCAGATATGGCAATGAAGATAAAAGAAGAGGTTCAAAAACAGTGGGACGCCGATTTCCTTGTTGTGACTAGTTACCCTCCGTGGGTTGCTAACATTGTACATGTGCCTAAAAAGGATGGAAAAGTGAGGATGTGTGTGGATTACCGGGATCTGAACAGAGCCAGTCCGAAAGATGACTTCCCATTGCCTCACATTGATGTATTGGTCGACAATACGACTCAGTTCTCGGTGTTCTCCTTCATGGATGGGTTTTCGGGATATAATCAGATCAAGATGTCACCTGAAGACATGGAGAAGACAACTTTCATCACACCCTGGGGCACATTCTGTTATAAGGTGATGCCATTCGGACTGAAGAATGCTAGTGCCACTTATCAACGGGCTATGGTAAAATTATTCCACGACATGATCCATAAAGAAATTGAATGTTATGTGGATGACATGATTACCAAGTCCCTCACTGAAGAAGACCACCTGGTGAATCTGTTGAAGCTATTCAAGCGTCTGAGGAAGTACCAATTGAAGTTAAACCCCAACAAATGCACATTCGGGGTACGATCCAGTAAGCTGCTGGGATTTATTGTAAGTGAGAAGGGAATTGAAGTTGACCCTGACAAAGTCAAAGCCATTCAAGAGATGCCTGCACCAAAGACTGAAAAAGAAGTTCGGGGGTTTCTAGGTAGATTGAACTACATTTCAAGGTTCACATCTCATCTTATAGCAACCTGTGAGCCCTTGTTCAAATTGTTGAGAAAAGAATAAACGGTCAGGTGGAATGAAGACTGCTAGAGGGCTTTTGACAAAATCAAGGAATAATTACAAGAGCCCCTAATCCTTTGCCTCCAGTTGAAGGAAGACCTCTAATAATGTACTTGATAATGTTAGAAGAGTCAATGGGGTGTGTGCTGGGCCAGCATGACGAGTCTGGTCGAAAAGAGTATGCAACTTACTACATAAGCAAAAAGTTTACCGACTGTGAACAACGTTATTCACTGCTCGAGAAAACTTGCTGTGATTTAGCGTGGGCTGCTCGCCGACTAAGGCAGTATATGTTGACGCACACTACCTTATTGATCTCAAAGATGGACCCAGTCAAGTATATATTTGAGAAGCCAGCACTTACCGGACGGGTTGCAAGATGGCAAATGATTCTCACAGAATATGACATTCAGTACACATCTAAAAAAGCCATCAAAGGCAGTGTATTGTCTGATTATCTTGCTGAGCAACCCATTAATGATTACCAGCCTATGAGATTTGACTTCCCGGATGAAGACATCATGTTCATAAAAACAAAAGATCATGAAGAGCCTATTCACACTAAAGGGCCTGACCCAGAAGAAGAATGGACTATGATGTTTGATGGGGCTGTTAATATGAATGGTCGTGGTGTTGGTGCAGTTCTCATTACACCTAAGGGAGTTCACATGCCTTTCTCGGCAAAGCTCACTTTTAACTGCACTAACAACGAAGTTGAATACGAAGCTTGTATTATGGGTCTTGAGGAAGCCGTTGACCTCAGGATCAAGACTTTAACTGTGTTCGGAAATTCAGCTTTGGTAATCAATCAGACCAACGGCAAATGGTACACCCACCAGGAGCATCTGATACCTTACCGGGATTATACGAGGAGGTTACTCACATTCTTCACAACAGTCAAGCTTGAGTATATCCCTCGAGATGAAAACCAGTTTGCAGATTCTCTGGCTACCATTTCATCCATGATCAAAGTTCAAGCTGCCAACTTTGTGCCTCAGATTTCAGTATCCAGACTTGACAGACTAGCATATGTATTCTCAGCAGACCTTGCTAAAGATGATAAGCCTTTTTTCTATGACATCAAATGCTTCTTGGAGGATCAAACATACCCACCTGGGGCATCTTCCAATGATAAGAAGACATTAAGAAGGCTAGATGGTAGTTTCTACCTGAATGCTGATGGTTCCTTGTACAAGAGAAACTTTGATATGGTACTTCTCAGATGTGTTGATAGGGAAGAAGCAGATTTGTTGATGCACGAGGTGCATGAAGGATCTTTCGGTACCCATGCTGGAGGACATGCAATGGCTAAGAAATTTCTAAGATCAGGTTACTACTGGATCACAATGGATGCAGACTGTTGTGCTTATGCCAGAAAGTGTCATAAATGCCAAATTTATGCAGATAAAGTGCATGTGCCTCCAAATCCTTTGAATGTGATGTCTTCACCTTGGCCCTTTGCCATGTGGGGCATTGATATGATCGGCAAGATTGAACCGAATGCTTCAAATGGCCACAGATTCATCCTGGTAGCCATTGACTATTTTACCAAGTGGGTTGAAGCAGCTTCATATGCAAATGTCACTAGGCAAGTGGTAGCCAGATTTCTGAAGAGAGACATCATCTGTCGGTATGGAGTTCCCGAACGAATCATTACTGATAATGGTTCCAACTTAAACAACAAAATGATGGCAGAACTGTGTCGGGACTTCAAGATCCAACACCACAATTCTTCTCCTTACAGACCAAAGATGAATGGCGCTGTGGAGGCAGCTAATAAGAATATCAAGAAGATTGTGCAGAAGATGGTGGTCACCTAAAAAGACTGGCATGAAATGCTACCATTTACCTTGCATGGGTACCGTACCTCAATCAGAACGTGCACTGGGGCAACACCGTATCAGCTTGTGTATGGTATGGAGGCAGTCCTACCTGTTGAAGTTGAATTACCCTCCTTGTGAGTACTAATGGATGTCAAGTTGAATGAGGCAGAATGGGTTCGATCCCGTTACAATCAACTGAGTCTGATCGAAGAGAAGAGATTAGCTGCAATCTGACATGGGCAGTTATATCAGAAGAGAATGAAGAAAGCCTTCGATCAGAAAGTTAGGCTTCGGGAATACCAAGTAGGAGATCTGGTGCTGAAAAGACTCCTTCCTCCTCATACAGACCACAGGGGCAAGTGGACTCCGAATTACGATGGTCCGTTCATAGTAAAGAAATTCTTCTCTGGTGGAGCACTGATACTCAACACTATGGATGGTGAAGATTTCCTGTCCCCTATGAATTCAGATGCAGTTAAAAAATACTTCGCATAAAATGACCCGCTGGACATAAAAACAGAATGTAAGTCCAGGAAAAAATAGGGCATCCCGACGAGTCAAAAACAGAATAAAAGACTCGGGAAAAAATAAGGGAAAATAAGTATAAAAAAATGTACACCCGCTGAGTTGAAAAGCCGCATTGGACAGCTCAGGCAAAAATGGGTATCCCGGTGGATTGAAAACCCGAAAGGGCGATCCACGCAAAATAAGGGAATAAGCGAACAACTGCATTCTGAATTCGTCTGTATCACTTACAGCACGACAAGCTTCGGAAGGTTAAAGCATCGGTCAGAATCAGCCTTCTTCAGAAAGCAAGATTAGAAGAACGTCAACGTCATACGAGTCATAGCAAAGGGAAGCTCACTGAAGCATCGTCAACATTGTCAGCACCTTTTTGTTTCTCAATTTGTAACAATCTCCTCATTTCAGGGGATTTGTTTCTTTGACTGTACTTGCCAATTCAGGGCACGCAAATTAATAAAATCAGATTTTTAGTCACCTTTCGTCTTGTACATTTTATTTAGTTTGCAAAAATGTCCGATATCCTTGATATATTGATTGCATAAGTACAGATGCGCCTTTTCTAAATCACATGCTTACAGAAAATATATTTGCTCCCGGGAGTGCCTAAACTCCTATGATGGAATCCAGTAAGGGATACCTCAGGATGCTTGTACGTTTCTTTTGTCATAACAGGATTGCAGGTATTCAAAGCACAACATGGGGCATAAAAGCTCCTCCCCATCAGAACAACACCAGAAGGGCCCCTTTTCCCCAACTAAGTACATCGTCCTCAGCAGGATCCCCACAGAAATCACTAGGAAGGTCATTCAGTGATCGTTCCTCCCCAGCCAAGTGCAAAGACAGGGAACCATTTCCCCGCAGAGTTCCAGCCTCTATCCAGAAGAGCAATGCCTGAAGATCTCATAACAAAGTGACGAAAGCTTCCACAGACCTCAGTTGGGCTCCTCATTGCCAAGATAGGTCTATCAGTGACCTATTTACCCAAGCAGAGTCATATATATCAGATCTACCAATGATCTCATCCCCAGCTGGGATATTCTTTCAAGACAGATCAATCAGATATCTTCACAGCAATGGGATTCGGATCCCGGATCGATATCTTTGCATAATCATGGCATTCGCATCATAAATCACCTCAGAGCGTAGCATTTCGTCTAATACGGAGCATTACGGCAAAAATCAAACATATTGCATAATCACAAGTCATGTTTTGAATCAAACACCTGTATATACCAACATGCCGCCAGCAATGTATATATAGACCCACAGTCATGGCAGAAAGCCAAAACGTCCCCTTTGCACTCTCAAAATACAGATACATGCTCCTTTTGGCACTCGTCCGTGTCATCATTCCCCAGCAGAGTCGCCAAGCTGTCGCTCCCTAGGCCATTTCTGGAGCTCTAAAGCTCCAGATTGCTTCCTCTCTCCATTCTAAACTCACCATCAACCTCTGATCATTTCCCAACCATCACCTTGCCCTGAAACCCCCATATCAAAAACACAATTTCTCTCCCCCTTTGAACTGAACTGCATCAATCTCACAAACCAGCCATAAAAAAATCCATCCAAGCATTGTAAGCTCCTCAGGAAGATCATTAAAGGCATCTTGGACCAAAGAAATAGCCAGAAAGCTCCAGGGTTGAAAGCTTCACCTCAGGTAGCCGTGCGAATTAATTTTTCCAGAAGGTGTATTTTAAGTTCTTAAATGGTTATGTGTTATCCCCTGAGCATGATGAACTTTGAATTATTGAAAATAGTTGAGAATTGAGGATGTATGGCTTGTCTGAAATTTCTGTAGTTTTTGTTCTTGGCTTCGATTCATGTTAATGGTTGGAAATAAATGAGGTTTGAGGTTAGGGATGAGTTTAGAATGGAGAGAGGAAGCAATCTGGAGCTTTAGACCTCCAGAAATGGCCTAGGGAGCGACACCTAGCCCATGAACCTGCTTTTCGATTATCCATCGGTGTTCTATATACACCCTTTTACAGAAGCTTATGCAGACCCTTTCCTTTTCTTTTTTTTAAAAACCTATCTTTTATTTTATGAAAAATAACTTTTCTAGATAATCTGTTTGGGCCATGAAATCAGTAGTCCTATTTGTTACTAATCCACACCAGATTTAATGCGCCTCTCTTTTTGTTTTATTTATGCTTCATTTTTTATTTTTTATGCTTTAATTATTATTGTAGTTGGGTATTGGAAGCTCATATCATATTCTGCTATTTACACACTTAAGCCGCGTCATACTCCCTATCTCATATCTTGATTTTATTTTTATATATTAACTTTTGATAATTTATATTTTTTATTTTACCTTTCAATTGCAATTCCTGGGCCGATGATATACCAAAAGGCCGAATTGCGTCTGATTTCGTTATCGGAAAATTTGGTCAATATGAGGCCAATTTTATTTTGTTTATTATTTTGTTTCGATTAATATTTTATTTCATTTTCATTTTGTCAATGCAGTTTAATTTAGTTTATTTAATTCGATTATTTTTTATTTTCACGGTCGATGAACATCTAACTAGTTTTGAGATTCGTCGCAAGCCGACTTGACATCTCGACTAATGATGAGACCACTTTATTTAATTTATTTACTTAATTTTATTTTTCGCATTTCATTTCAAAAATATCGCTCGACTCCTCATAGAACGGTTCTAAGCTTTGAACCGGCTCTAAGGCAGTTAACGAACCACACCTCGACGCGTCTGAAAAGGTCCAACGCCTTCAAATAGTTGTCTCCGAATAAAAAGGCCGAACGCCTTCGAACAGTTCAAAAACACTGCACACACGCTTTCTCTTGGGAAAATTACAACGAGATCCCTTTATTTCTCGCAATCCACTGTAATTTATTTTGTATCCCTCCCCCATTTTATGTACGCATTTTATTTTTCGTATTTTATTCGCGAACCCTTGGTCCAACACCAAGCGGTTGCACTTGCACACTCACACTTTATTTTTCAGTTATCGTTTATTAGGATCCACTCCACCTTTGCGAGTCGAGCGCATTGTGCCTCGCTAACAAACCGCAAAATAAAACTCCATTTGCATTCACCCTCTAACCTAAAAAAAAAAACCAAAATGATTCTTTTAGATCCAAACCCTTGATCCAACGTCATGCGCTCATTAGGAAATAAAACACTTTAATAAATACGAGAAGCTTTGTACGCCACGGGCCTTAAGCGGTAGAAAGGAGGATGACGAGCTCTCGTTACTCACTTTGGTTATTTCGACGCAAGACGCTCGTCTTGTTGGACGGAATAAACTATCCATAGTTCTTAGTGCATTTCAACTCCTAAACCCTTTCATTGAAGAAAGGTAATAAAATCAACAACCATCAACCGTAGTAGGCCGAACTACGAGGCTCTAACTTTCCCATTGCACGCGGGAGTACGTAGGCACAAGGATCTCGATCCTTGCCGAGCACCTAGGATCAATCTAACTTATAATTCAACTCATTTCCCTCTAGCAAGTAATTTGTTTAAGCATAGACATCCTTTCGCACATGATAATTTAGATGGATCCCATCGAGTATGATGGATGTAGGGGGTGCTAATACCTTCCCCCTGCATATCCGACTCCCGAACCCAGGCAATGGTTCCGTTGACCTTTGTCCTCATCCCTGTCTTCCCGGGTTTTATCTATATCTTCCCTTTCCCTATTCGGGAATAAATAGAATTAGGTGGCGACTCTTCAGTCTATCCAGCGCGCGGCTCCCGTCCTTTCAGATCGCGTGAGGTCGTATTTTTCGGGGTGCGACTCTGCTGGGGACTGGTTCACCCCTATGCGAGTCAAGCCTAGTCTAGGTTTCCACGCTTGTTTGGATGTTTACTTTTATGCCTTTCTTGTTTACTTTTATCGCTTTCTTTATCGCATTCCATCTTATATATCTTGTGGCTCCTTGGTACTATAATTTGGATCGATACTTTGCAAAAGAAACTTGAAGGAAAAGGCTCTATACTCGGGCTTACGAGTACAAACATAAGTTAGAGAGGTTGTGTAGTATGGGCTCCCGAGGGAACCTCTCTCGTGGGTTGTCGATACGAAAACCTCACTTGGAGTAGATTTTAATGAGAATACTGACGACCGTAAAGCTCTTGGCATGTGTGCTCAGTTGTTTTCATTAGAGTCATCAACTCTGAGGACCTTTAGAACCTTTTGGTTAAAACATCGATTGATGGTCGCGTAGTATGGACTCCCGAGAAATTTTCTCTCGTGGGTTGTCATTACGAAGACCACACTCAGAATAGATTTTCTCAATGGAGTTGATCGACTGTCAAGAGCTGACATGTGCATCAAACATTGAGCAAAGTCCATAACTCTGAGGCCTTCGTTTAAACCTCGTGTCGATGATCGCGTAGTATGGGCTCCCGAGAAAATTTGCTCTTGTGGATTGTCGATACGAAGATCTCACCCAAAATAGATTCATATGGGGGAGTCAGTCAACCGTCATGCTTATGGCACGTGTGATGAACAGCCATATGAATTGACAACTTTGGGGTCCCTAAAACCTTAGAGTCTACCCAATAAGTTCCTTATCAGAGTATCCTCCATCTGTACCTTGGACTTAGGAGACCATGATTTTGTGATCCTGGATTCTGACATAGCATATCATTCCATTTGCATTAATTATTCATATTGCATTTCATTCCGAAGCCGAGAACTCATATCATGTCCCTCCATCTTCAGTAAATCAAGTTGGTTTCCCGACGCCCATATCGTGCTAGACGCCCGTACCTAACTCGAGCCAACACTAGAAGACTAATGGACGTGATTCAAGAAGAGCAAGCTGCTATGAGGGAAGAGATTGACTCGGTCAAGAACAAGATTGACCAGATTTATGAGACCATACAAGCTTTGGCTAGGATGGAAGAACGTCGCGAAGCTGCTTCCGCAATGAACAATGCTCTAGTGCAAGGATCTGCCTCGCGAGCAATGCCTTCTGTTCCAGTTACAAATCCTTTGGTCTATGGTTTGCCTCCAGGCTTCACTCATGTTGTTGAAGATGCCACTTCTCAACCAATACCTACCTCTGGTGTTACTGTTGGTGCTATTCCTCAAGCTCAACCTATTCCAACTCAAGTCCAGTTTCCTCATGCTGAAGAGAATCATCAAGTTGAGTATGAGATGCATATTGCTGTTCCAATCCCCAATCCCCATGTTGTCCAAGAATCCGAAGCTATGAAGATGTGTCGCGAGTTAGCTGAAAAACTTCGAATCATGGAAGGACACAATTCAACCTCTCTATGTGCCTCAGACATGTGTTTAGTTCCAGATGTTGTGATCCCTGCTAAGTTCAAACTTCCAGAATTCGAGAAATACAAAGGCCTCAGTTGTCATGAGCTTCATTTGAGGATGCATTGCAGAAAAATGGCCGCTCATGCCAAAGATGACAAGCTCATGATCCATTGCTTCCAAGACAGCCTGTCTGGAGCGTCTCTAGAATGGTACATGCAACTTGAATGCAACAATGTTCGCACTTGGCTTGATCTATCCGATGCATTCAAAAAGCAATACAAGTACAACACTGACTTAGCTCCGAATCGTACTCAACTTCAGAGTATGACTCAAAAGGAGAACGAATGCTTTAAGGAGTATGCCCAACACTGGAGGGAGTTAGCTTCCATTGTGCATCCTCCATTGGTTGACCGTGAACTGATTGATATCTTCATGGGTACCCTACAGTGGCAATACTATGAAAAGCTGATCAGCAGCGTATCTTCTGGATTTTCAGACATGGTGATGGTAGGAGAAAGAATTGAAGAGGGTCTGAAATGTGGAAAGATCCAAGGAGGTTCTAGCAACCAAGCCAATGTCAAGAAATCATTCAACGGGTACAAAAAGGGGGAAACAAATGCCATTTATGCTGCAAGTGGGAATCCGCAACAGAGTGCATCTACTCTGATTCCCTACTATCAGTATCCGTATGTCGCTGCTGCACAATATGTGTCACTCCCACCTAAATGACACCAGGTCAAGAGGGGTACAGACGCGAACGGTCGGCGAAAGGAGAAGAAAAGAAAAGAGTCGCCAGCTAGGCATTTTTATCCCGAAGGAAAGGTAATGCTGCATAAACCTAAGAAAAGATGGATAAGACGGTTGTGAACCAGAGAAACTAAGAAAGGGGGTTGGTTACAACCTGGGAAGGTATTAGCACCCAGATTGTCCGTCGTACTCGACGGGATCCACGCTTGAAATATTTGTGTTTAAAGCGGTAGTGTCAGTGATATTCTGTGTGCAAAAGCTGGAAAAGAATGCAAGTGTCAGTGTAAAAGAAATGTGAAGTGAGATAAAAAGTGTCAGTGCTGGAAAAGAGTGCAAAGCTCAAGACTATGAGGCTTAAAGAATAAAACTGGAAGAGGGGGAATGAACAAAGACTTTTGTTTGATAACATTTAAGTTATGCCTACGTATCCTCTAGTGCAAAGAGGAAGTCAGAACACCGTAGTTCGACTCAAAGAGAATGAAAGGTAAATTGACTGATGAACTGCTTACTTGTCTATGCTCAAGTGTATGACCTGTCTGGCTCAGGTGCAAACTGTCTTGCATTAGACGGAAGAAGCGAGTTCTCGTTTGTGAGTGAATGAGATGAGAAAATAATCCCGGAGGAGACGATTATTGTTTGTTTTTGGTGTTTTCAATCTTTTATTGCTTTTTTTGAGTTTGTCATAAGTTAATGAGCTTAAGCCTAAACCAATGGGTTAGTAAACTCATCACATCCTCCCTCTGATTAGGGGTAATGAGAATACCCTAAGTATGAGATAAACACCTCACACTTAGTCACTATGATGTAGGATTAAGATCATTATCCTACTTGAAGATATTTAGATGTTTTTGTTGTTTTTGTTTAGTGTTAAGTAATGAGTTTAAGCCATAATCAAGGATTTAATGGACCCATTACACCATCCTAATAGAAGGATGATAGATGAGAACATTTAAGCTGAGGAAGGCTCCTCAACTTAATCCATGATTAGGGATTAACCTCATGACAAAACAAAACCTTTATTAAATGGATTTTAGTTAATGGTAATATTAAGAAGTGAGTTTTATGGTTTTTAAGACAACTTGAGGGTGACTTGTCCATTAACACTAGGGTTAGTCCTTCTTAACCAATTAAGGAAGAATTAGAACCCTAATGCAAGGCCCAAGTTACAAGCTTGATGTCTTAGTAATTATTAGATGGATTGATTAAAGGATTTAAACACATTAAGGGTTCAACACTTAGGATTAAAGTTATACACTCCATCCTAATAGAAGGATACATGCATAACCCTAATCACAAAGCCTTAAAGCCTTAAGGGTTTAGTCCTTGATTATGAGATGAGAAAAGAAGACTCAAAAGATGACACAAAGGTAAAACTAATGGGGGGACTAATCAAACCCTAATTGTTATCATGCTTTGGTATTCCTAGGGTTTATGAGGCTTGCAAGAAGATCTTCAAGAGAAAATCCACCAAGGAAGAAGCAGGATGAAGGAAGAGAAGCAAGAAGAAGCAAGACAACTTGCTTCACTTAAGAAGACAAGTTGCTTGAAGAAAGAAAGTGAGGAGGGAACATGAGTGAGCAAGCTCACTCTAATTCACAAATAAAATGCAGCAATGATGCACAAGAGAGATGAGAAGAGATTATGAGAAGTGAAGGCAAATTCACTTCTCAAACACTTACCACCTGAAAAGTTAGCAACAAGAAATGAAATGAAATGAAAATGAGATGAAATGCAAAGATGAAAACCAAAGTCAGAAGCATATTAAGATGTAAATGATGCTAAGAGATGATACAAATGGTTGTCATGAGATATGGATGATCATACAAGCAATGAAGATGCAAATGAAACATGAAAGTAAGCATGAAAGTTCATGAAAACTTATGAAATGCAATGGATGCATAACATGGAAAATGGAAGATGCAATGATCAAACATGATTTCAATATGTCCTAAGATGTCTTATATGTCATATGGATGCACAAAATGTCATGGTAAGTTCATGTATGCAAGCATATGAAGAATGAATGCAAATGAAGGCAAAGATTAGGGTTTATGTACAAGATGCAATGCAAAATTCAAAATCAGAAGCAAAACATGAGATAAAAAAATTGAAAATGGAATCAAAGGTACCCTAAACCGATATGATATCACACCCCAAAGGAGGAGACCTAACTCTTAACCCTAAGAAAGTTATGATTTTCCTAAGTTATCTAAGGTTTTAAGGGACCTCACAAGGAAAAATGCAAAACAAATCAAAAAAGAAAGATAAATTCATGCCAATTTTATCCTAGAAACTACATGATATGTGGGATGCAATGCAAAAAGAATCACCATCAAACCCTTCATGGTTAGGCAGAAAAGATTTTTCTAAGTTAGGTTCAAAAATATTGATTTTTAAGAACCCTAAATCAAAAGAAAATATCAAAATGGATCAAGAACCAAAAATAAATTTGTATGAATGGTTTGATAATGTCTCTAAATGTGTCAAGATGCAATGTGATTTTTTTGGTGATTTTTAGAAACCTAAATGATATTTTAAATAATTAATTTCCATTAATTAATTAAAATAAACATCTAAATATTTTTAAAATGAATTTTTAATGAAAAAAATAAAAATAAAAATGTTTTCTGGTTGAGAAAAATATTTGACATGAAAATGCAAAAGGAAAATATTTTTAGGATTTTCTAGGTATTTTAAATAAATGATGCAAAATAAATGAGAAAAAATGAATTAAAAATGAATTAAAACAGAAGTAATCTAATATGATGGTTTAGATTCAAAACCGGGGGATTTGGTTTGACCTGGCGCGCAAATGAATGGACAGGATTCACTCTGGGTTAATTTTCATTAATTAATTAATTAAACTTAATTAAATCAGAATTAGGGTTAATGAAAAGATCTCAGCCCTCTAAAACTCGCGCTAAACACAAATCCAATGGCTGATATTTAAACTAGCCTAATTAATGAGGTTCTGCCCTAATCACTTTCAGGTGACCGGAACAGTGTTCCGGTCATCTTCTCCGGCCATCCACTCTTGCTATCTCACTCAATCCGTAAAATCAAACCAACAAACTCTCCAGAAATGATCCCCACCCCATTCTAAACAAGATTCAGCCATCAAACAACATTTATTTCACATGAACAATGAGATTCGAAGCAAAACGGAAAATCTTTCAGAAATTTCAGAAACTTCATACATGCTTAAAACTTAATCATTTTCAAAACCAAAAGGTGCAGTGTGATCAGTGAAGCATGGAGAACAATCTAAGAACTTAAGAAATCATTTATGGAAAATTTGTTCTTGATGTTACCTGAAATGGAGCTTTCGAAAATGGCACTGCTTGGACCTTTCCTTGGTACTTTCTTCCTTCTTTTGACTCCCTCTTGCCTCTAGGATGCTTGGCTGAAGCTTTTGTGGACTCTTTTAGAAGTTTGCTGAAGTTCAGTTTAAGGAGGGGCCAGAATCGTGTTTTTGATTTAGAGTGTTTCAGGTTGTTTCAAGGGGTGGGAAATGATCAGTGGATCATGGTGAGTTGTTCTATGGAATTTGTTTTGATGTTTGTGGCTTGAGGGCTGAGTTTCGAAGAAAAATGCAAGGAGGAGAGTTTTGGTGATTGCTGGTATGTGGGAGGATTCAGGTTCCAAGCTTATGTGAAATGGCTTGCCTTTGGTACACATATCAATCCTTGATAGGTCAGGGAGTTGTTGGTGGCCTATGCTGATTGGTATGGTTCAATATGCAAAAAGTCAACATTTGTGTAAGTGAAGGCATGGGCTGGTTAAGGCATGGTACAAGGGTATGGCTCGAGTCAGCTTGCTTCAAGGAGGTCCATGGAAGTTATATTTTGTAGCTGGCACAAGTGGCTGAAGAGGTTTGATCCATTTTGCAATTTTGGGGAAGCTTGGCCCTTTTTGAATTACTTGAAGTTCAAGGCATGGAATGCAATGTTTCAAAGCACCAATCTGATCTTTAGAGGTCACATGAGGATGTTGTGAAGAATTTGTGTATATTTGAAGTCTTTAGAATGCCTTATTATGTCATTTTGAAAATGCCTCTTTGGTGCAAAAGTGAATTTTATGTGATTTTTCCCAACTTTGCAAAGCCATAACTTGAGTTCTATGATGAATTAGATCAAGTTCTTGTACTTTTTGGAAAGGGAATGATTCAATCTACAACTTTCATGACCAAGAATTTTTCATTTGAAGAATTTTTGAATTAAAAAGAGGAGGTTGAAAAACTTTCCCAAAATGGAAAGTTTGCATTACAAGTCACTTTCCCAAAATGGCAACTTTGCAAATGGCTTGAAATTCTTCAATTTTGTGAACTTCTAACTTCTTATAAAATCAAATAAAGATCATATACACCCAAAATGATGGAGAAGACCCTTTGGTTGGATGATTGGGGGCCTCAGATGCCCTGATTTTGCATTGACTTGCTCAAGAAGTCATCTATTGATCAGATGCCTTCCCCATTGAATTTCTTCATGAAAATTGGTATGCATGATCCTCATATCATATAGAGACCAATAGAAACAAGAATGACCAAAAAAATTGGAGTTATGGCCTCTGAAACCAAAACCCTAATTTTAGGTTATCTATGCAGTTAAGCTTGGCTCTACTTCCATGCTTTTCTCAGTTCTTGTGATTTTATGACTTCCTTGATCTTGGGAGGATATAATATGATGCTTGAACATACATGGACCATCTTGAGATTATTGAAGACCTTTGGAGTGGCTCAGATGGCTCTTGGATTTCTCAGGTCACAAACCCTAGATGCAGATGCCTTTGAACCAATGTAGTGAAGCAAAAATGCAATATGAGATGTTATGATTGAACTTATGCAAATGAAAAGATCATAAGCCATGGTGAAAAGAGTGAGGGAAAATTTGGGGTGTTTACAATATGCTTTTGTGCCTTATCAGCCAATTCCTCCAACGCCTTATCAGCAGGCCATTCAAGCTCCATTTCCGCCTCAGATGGCTTATCAACCACGTCCATATCCTATGATTGCAGCTGCGTAGTATGTGCCCAATCCGTACCAACAACCGACTTATCCACAACGGCCTGGTCAACAACAACAACGCGCTCCTCAACAGCGCCCACCATATCAACAAAGAGGATATGATAGACACCTCGATCCTCTGCCTATGTCATATTCCGAAATCTTTAATGGGCTAATGGAAAAAGGGTCTCTTACTTTGAAAGGTATGCCACCTCAGGCTGGTAACGCCCGAAACTATGATGGCAATGCTCGCTGTGAGTATCACAAAGGCGCTCCAGGTCACACAATCGAGAACTGTCATGCCTTCAAGCACAAAGTTCAAGATATGGTCAACTCTAAGGATCTCACCTTCACTCTGAGAAATCCAAATGTCCAGAACAATCCAATGTCGCCGCATGGTGCCAACAAGTGAAAGCTTTAGAAGGGGTTATTGAAGACCAAGCTGAGTAGTCTCCAACTTTGAAGCATTCAATCAAGAGAAGTTCATTCCTCAAATCAAGGCGGCCATCGCCATTTATCATTTTCGCAGTCTTTGTTATTTTGTACTGTTTGTTAAATAATATTTGCTTTGAACATTGTCATTTGTACTTGGTTTTGTTAATATTATGTTTATGCATGTTTTGAATCAGTCTATTCGCATTCGCTCATTATTTATCATTTATCACAAAAATCACAAAAATATTCCTCACTTCACTTTAACAAATATTTGAAGGAGGATGATGAAAATGAAATACCCATAACTGTTGCAGTATGCTTTCAGATAAAACCTCGTCAATGATATACAGGCATTCTTTCAAATCCCCAAACACTAAAGAGATAAGGAGTTAATCCCTAGTCAACCCTTTCGAGCCTAGAAGTAGGAGTTTCTTTCGGATACAAACCCTTACATTTAACCCGGGGCAGGGTAGTTGTTCATTTAATCTGACTACACATTCAAATCGCAAGATGAGACATCCCGTCGGAGGACCATCAACAAATGACTTGGCAGTCACAACATTCAACAAAATATAAAAAAAATAGAAAAGAAAAAACCACTAAGTTGAGCACCCGAAGGGAGACTTAGTCGAAGAAAGAACAAATTAAGAGGAGGAGCTCAGATCCTCAGCAAAAGCGAAGCAAATATCAGTGACCACAAAATCAAGAATCAAAGGATCACCCACAAAGTAAGATGACTGCCATTTTCAAGCGAACCTTAAAGATTAATCTTCACTATTGTAACGTCGAAAACAAATGCATGTGTAGAGTTAACTGAACGTAGGATTGGAGAACATTACGAAGAAGGGTTGGGTACAAATCAAACTTTGAGCCTTATATCCTTTATTTCTCAAACCATTAACCAAACCACGTTACAACCCTCGAAAGTCCTAATTGAGGCGTGATTTATTCTGAAAGCATGCTACCAACAAGGTTGCGTAAATTGACTCCCATATATTTGATAATATTCAATCTTGATCGCACGTTATTCTTGCTGCATTTTTTTACACACTTTCTAAATCAGCACCTCGTTTGGACTAACGGTCCATTCGTCACACTTTCACAGCATTCAAATAAATCGGTTTTTCAAAACTTACATGAACGATGCATTAACACTACCATTTGTGTATGAATAATTTAATTGCAACTCAGTGCTTGATATCAGTGCAATCCCGACAAGGGGCAATCAAAAGTAGAATTTGAATCAATACTTCTTCGAAATCAGCTCAATCAGGGGCAAAATCATCTTTAATGACCCAATCAGGGGCAAATTATCTTCAAACAGCTCAATCAGGGGCAGGCGCTTACCAAAATTCAGATATAGCGGCAGTTCATGTAATGGTCACTCTCAAAGGTTCCCCACCAGAATTCTTTTAAATACCCTACAGGTAGGGGCAACCAAACAAGGAGCAAATCTTCCTATCTCTTTTCCCTAGTTGAGCAAGCAGATCTTGCCAGATGTTGTCAACTTTTCAAAGCAAAGAAATCTTCACATGTCAATTAAGTCGCTTCACTCATCAGCAAATAACCAAACTTGGAGCTTTCAGATCCATCTTCTGATCATACATCGTCGAAGATCGAGTGTCGGGGAATCAAACCCTCCACCCACCCAAAGTCCAATCGTTATTGGCAACTACCAAACCAAAAGTCCACCAAGCTGGCACCTTTCAATCCCTCATATGCATCATTATGCATCATCAATGTCATACGCATCATTTACATCAATCATTTACAGCATGTGCATCATATGCATACCTAAATAAATCATTTTTTCATGCTCCCAGCATTTTATTTTTCATCTCAGTGCATAAACATTTGCATCGTATTTCCATCTTTATGGAATACCATTTCAAAAACAAACAAACATAGTTGCATAATTCAGGATCCAAGATCAATCCAAGATTCTAGGCCTTCCCCCAGCGGAAGTTAGGATCCAGGGTCGGTCGAAGATTCCAGAGTTTCTCCTAGGTGTTTTTCAGTGGACGTCCCCATTGGGTATTCCTCTTCCAGATTATTTTTATTTTCTTCCTTTCGGCATCCATATCGACCTAGCTCGAGTGCCGAGTTCGCATTATCATCCTCGCGGTGGTAAGCGATTATTTTAATTTTTTTGTTACTCAACATCGACCTAGCATCGAGTGTTGGGGTCGCATTATCATCCTTGCGGTGGTAAGCGATTATGTATTTATTTTCTGTTACTCAGCATCGACCTACCATCGAGTGTCAGGGTCGCATTATCACCCTTGCGGTGGTAAGCGATTATTTTAAATTTTTTGTTACTCAGCATCGAGTGTTGGGGTCGCGTTATCATCCTTGCGGTGGTAAGCAATTATTTTAATTTTTTCTGTTACTCAGCATCGACCTAGCATCAAGTGTTGGGGTCGCATTATCATCCTTGCGGTGGTAAGCGATTATTTTAATTTTTTCTGTTACTCAGCATCGACCTAGCATCGAGTGTTAGGGTCGCATTATCATCCTTGCGGTGGTAAGCGATTATTTTAAATTTTCTGTTACTCAACATCGACCTAGCATCGAGTGTTAGGGTCGCATTATCATCCTTGCGGTGGTAAGCGATTATGTATTTATTTTCTGTTACTCAGCATCGACCTAGCATCGAGTGTCGGGGTCGCATTATCACCCTTGCGGTGGTAAGCGATTATTTTAAATTTTCTGTTACTCAGCATCGACCTAGCATCGAGTGTTGGGGTCGCATTATCATCCTTGCGGTGGTAAGTGATTATTTTAATTTTTTCTGTTACTCAGCATCGACCTAGCATCGAGTGTTGGGGTCGCATTATCATCCTTGCGGTGGTAAGCGATTATTTTAATTTTTTCTGTTACTCAGCATCGACCTAACATCGAGTGTTAGGGTCGCATTATCATCCTTGCGGTGGTAAGCGATTATTTTAAATTTTCTGTTACTCAGCATCGACCTAGCATCGAGTGTTGGGGTCGCATTATCATCCTTGCGGTGGTAAGCGATTATTTATTTATTTTCTGTTACTCAGCATCGACCTAGCATCGAGTGTCGGGGTCGCATTATCACTCTTGCGGTGGTAAGCGATTATTTTAAATTTTCTGTTACTCAGCATCGACCTAGCATCGAGTGTTGGGGTCGCATTATCATCCTTGCGGTGGAAGGCGGTTATTTAATTTTCTGTCAACTTGTTTTGTTTCGTATCACCTTCATTTTCCAATTTTTTTAATCATCCATTTACTGCACAGTTTCTTTCATCGGACAAATTTGGAGTCTTTTAGTATCTAATTATCTTATACCTCGAAAGTTTGAACGCGAGCCAATTCATCTTACTCGGTCTAAGCCAATTCGATAGGGTAAACTGTCATACCCCAAATTTGTCCAACCTTTATTTTATGTTTGCCAATATTATTTCAAAAATCCTAAAATATGCGCCAATTTATTTTTCTGTCTAACCATTATTCAAAAATCCAAAAATATGTCTTTTCTTTTTATTGTCCAAGTTCAGGATTTGTGCAAAAATCAGAGTTCATTTTGAGATTGTCGATTGCGTGTGTGTGGTCGGTGTTATGTGGAAGTCTTTTGGCTAATTATTATATGCATTATCCATTAATCATTTTTATCACAAAATTCTATAAAAATTTCCATTTATTTTTTATTCATTTATTATAATCATTTTGTTATCACCATTTTTCATTATTTACACAAAATTACAAGAAAACTTCATTTTTATATGATTTATTATTATTACTTTTTATTGTCCTTTTATTTTCCTATCTCATTTTTATTTCTATTATTATTATTATTATTATTAACATTTTTTCTTTTTTATTATTTATGTTCCATTTTTTTATTCTCCATTAATTACTCAAAAATACAAAAAAGATTTTCACTTTTATTTTCATTATTATTTTCTTATTATAACTATTATGTCCATTATTATTATTATTATTATTATTATTATTATTATTATTATTATTATTATTATTATTTACTTTTATTATTTTCTTTCCTATTTCAAAAACAAATCCACTTCTATACCAATTTCCATCAACTTTACTCTCACTAAATAATTGTTGCCTCTCATACACACTTTTCACCCACGTGATCACTTACACAGTTTTCTCCACTCATAACTTGTACAATCCTACACCACCATCACCATTTTTTTCTCACATAGCACTCACAACAACCACTGCATAACAAATTTTTACAGCTCATTCTTATCCAATTTTCCTTCAATATTTTCCCAAATCACCCTTGAATCACTCTATATAATAGTCCTCCATTCACACTAATTGTAAGTTTGGATAACCCCAAAACCTCTGCAAAATACAAGCCAAACTTCAAAAAAAAAAATCAAAACAAAAAAAATCAAATAGAAACTCATGCTCTTCTGCAAATAATAACCGTTGCATTTCTTTTTTCAGATCAACTCATAATCACCCGCCCGTCTTCATATTACACCAACGCAAAAAATCACCAATCTGTGAGCCATATCAACACCCGAACCTTTCACCCTCATCATTCAAAACCAAAACTCGTACAACCCTTTCAACTTCAAATCTACCATAATAACAAGGACAAAACATACTCTACCTTCAAATCCAAAAAGAAAAATATGAGATCCGGAAAACACATAAACATCCAGAGAGAATAGTCGCGAGAAATCGCGAAACAGAGAGAAATCTGCGTGAGTAAGCGAACCAAAAAACGCGGTGTGAGAGCTTACGAAACCGCGTTTGAAAAAACTGAGAGCGAGATATCCAAAAACTGTAACACAGAATCCACCATCCTCCAAAACCGCGAATCCACCGCACATCCATCCGCGAATCCCTCAAACCGACCACCACAAACCTGTTCGCGAGCAGAACGACTCCAT
The DNA here is from genome assembly GCA_963966055.1 of Lathyrus aphaca. NCBI lineage: Eukaryota > Viridiplantae > Streptophyta > Magnoliopsida > Fabales > Fabaceae > Lathyrus > Lathyrus aphaca. Next base: position 733,951,538 of record OZ014519.1, on the reverse strand, counting down.
AAACCGCAACCTTCACTACAAACCGGACCACCGCCGTCGGTCCAAACTCTTCATCTTCAATTCACCTCCCCGCAAACCAAACCGCGAGATCGAAGAGACAGCCACGAGAAAGAGAGAGATACCGCACTGGAGAAATTTCTAGGGTGGGTCTTTTGGCCTTTTGCAGAACCGCGATTCCCTTTTGCTGTGTTTAACCTTTGTTTTGTTCTGTATTGTTTATTTATTGTTTTGATTTTTATTATATTTACTTGTTTATTTTTATTTTATTTTTTGTGTTTTAATCATTCATGAAGTTCAGATTGGGCCTAGCCCATGAACCTGCTTTTCCATTATCCATCGGTGTTCTATATACACCCTTTTACAGAAGCTTATGCAGACCCTTTCCTTTTCTTTTTTTTAAAAACCTATCTTTTATTTTATGAAAAATAACTTTTCTAGATAATCTGTTTGGGCCATGAAATCAGTAGTCCAATTTGTTACTAATCCACACCAGATTTAATGCGCCTCTCTTTTTGTTTTATTTATGCTTCATTTTTTATTTTTTATGCTTTAATTATTATTGTAGTTGGGTATTGGAAGCTCATATCATATTCTGCTATTTACACACTTAAGCCGCGCCGTACTCCCTATCTCATATCTTGATTTTATTTTTATATATTAACTTTTGATAATTTATATTTTTTATTTTACCTTTCTATTGCAATTCATGGGCCGATGATATACCAAAAGGCCGAATTGCGTCCGATTTCGTTATCGGAAAATTCGGTCAATATGAGGCCAATTTTATTTTGTTTAATATTTTGTTTCGATTAATATTTTAGTTCATTTTCATTTTGTCAATGCAATTTAATTTAGTTTATTTAATTCGATTATTTTTTATTTTCACGGTCGATGAACATCTAACTAGTTTTGAGATTCGTCGCAAGCCGACTTGACATCTCGACTAATGATGAGACCACTTTATTTAATTTATTTACTTAATTTTATTTTTCGCATTTCATTTCAAAAATATCGCTCGACTCCTCATAGAACGGTTCTAAGCTTTGAACCGGCTCTAAGGCAGTTAACGAACCACACCTCGACGCGTCCGAAAAGGTCCAACGCCTTCGAATAGTTGTCTCCGAATAAAAAGGTTGAACGCCTTCAAACAGTTCAAAAACACTACACATACGCTTTCTCTTGGGCAAATTACAACGAGACCCCTTTATTTCTCGCAATCCCCTGTAATTTATTTTGTATCCCTCCCTCATTTTATGTACGCATTTTATTTTTCGTATTTTATTCGCGAACCCTTGGTCCAACGCCAAGCGGTTGCACTTGCACACTCACACTTTATTTTTCAGTTATCGTTTATTAGGATCCACTCCACCTTTGCGAGTCGAGCGCATTGTGCCTCGCTAACAAACCACAAAATAAAACTCCATTTGCATTCACCCTCTAACCTAAAAAAAAAACAAAATGATTCTTTTAGATCCAAACCCTTGATCCAACGTCATGCGCTCATTAGGAAATAAAACACTTTAATAAATACGAGAAGATTTGTACGCCACGGGCCTTAAGCGGTAGAAAGGAGGATGACGAGCTCTCGTTACTCACTCTGATTATTTCGACGCAAGACGCTCGTCTTGTTGGACGGAATAAACTATCCATAGTCTTTAGTGCATTTCAACTCCTAAACCCTTTCATTGAAGAAAGGTAATAAAATCAACAACCATCAACCGTAGTAGGCCGAACTACGAGGCTCTAACTTTCCCATTGCACGCGGGAGTACGTAGGCTCAAGGATCTCGATCCTTGCCGAGCACCTAGGATCAATCTAACTTATAATTCAACTCATTTCCCTCTAGCAAGTAATTCGTTTAAGCATAGACATCCTTTCGCGCGTGATAATTTAGATGGTTCCCATCGAGTATGATGGATGTAAGGGGTGCTAATACCTTCCCCCTGCATAACTGACTCCCGAACCCAGGCAATGGTTCCGTTGACCTTTGTCCTCATTCCTCTCTTCCCGGGTTTTATCTATATCTTCCCTTTCCCTATTCGGGAATAAATAGAATTAGGTGGCGACTCTTCAGTCTGTCCAGCGCGCGGCTCCCGTCCTTTCGGATCGTGTGAGGTCGTATTTTTCGGGGTGCGACAATAACACACTCTTTTCGACATCCGTCTGTGTCATCCCATCCCAACAGAAAGCCAAAGCATCTCCTTTGCACTCTCAAAACAAGATGCTTATTTTTACATATTTAACACTCGTCCGTGTCATTCCTTCCCCGTCAAGTCAAACACTCGTCCGTGTCTTGCTCATACCTCACCAACAAACCAATACTTGTGCAGGGTTCCTTTGATACTCGTCTGTATCTTGTTTATATCACTCTTCAACAGATTTGACACTCGTCCGTGTTCCTTGTTAACCAGTTGATACTCATCCGTATCATCATCTTTGAACACGCGTCAATGTTTGTTTCTACCGATACTCGTCCGTATCATGGTCCTAAGGATGCTCGTCCGCATATTTAATCTATACACATCGTCCGTGTTTACCTTTCCCCAGTAAGTTGTCCACAAAACAACTTTCTTCTATCCGACATTCGTCCTATGTCGTGATATTTGTAGCAGTCTTCCCCTGCTAGGTGATCGTCCTTCACCTCTTGATGATCGTCCTTCATCATTTTATCCGATGGTCGTTCCCATCATTGATCTTGTTATCCGACATTCGTCATATGTCGTGATAAACCCCGAGAGTAGTCGTATCCTGATAGGTGATCGTCATTCACCTCTTGATGATCGTCCTTCATCATGCTTACCCGATGGCCGTCCCCATTGTTGATCTTTTCTATCCTACATTCGTCCTATGTCATGAGTTTTTAGCAGTCATCCCTTGCTAGGTGATCGTCCTTCACCTTTTGATGACTGTCCCTCATCAATATTTCATTTATTATTTTAACCGATGGTCGTCCCCGTCGTTGTTTACTTTAATTTCCAAAGCCTGAGTCGCCAGTTCTGTAACACGGTGGGAGAACTGACTTTAGTTATGTTGCGGATAGCAAAAGTCGCCACCGACTTTTATTTTATCCAAAGGAAAGGCATAAAAGAATAGGAAAGACCTTTTAAAATATTTTTGGGTCCGGGGGTTAGGTTATGTAAAGAGAAGGTGTTAGCACCCTTTACATCCATGGTTATCCATGGGCTCTTAGTTACTTAGCTCACTTTAAAATGTTTTTGAAATGTGAAATGTGTGAATAAAAATTTTCTGAAGAGTTTGATAATGATCCATGAACGGATGCGTAAAAAACCTTTGTTTGGAAAATTGTTTGAAATGTGTGAAATGTTTTTGGAAAGTGAGCAAGTATCTAAGAGGAACCTACCCTAAGTTTTAAGTCTTTTCTGTTCTTGAATCCTTTAAATGGTAAGACTATCCCTATTATTAAGGAATAGGTAGTCATTACCTTGGATGTGAGGGACAAGTGAAGGGTCATCTGTTTATTTAGGCAACTGTGGGGTGTATAAGCAATTTTGGAGGGACTATCATCTTTACTCGAAAGGGACAAGATCATTACGAAGGCAACATTCGAAAGGGACTTGATCTTTTATCTGTTAAGGGACTAGATGATGTGAATTTGAGGGACTTTGCTTTATACACCCTACTTGACCTTTTGTAATAGGCAACATGAGAGGTATCCTTAAGGAAGTGAGATGGCGATCAAAGATCGACTTACGTGTGTGAGTGTATAGTTTTAATATTTATCTTTTAAATTTAATGATCTAAATTAATTTTAAATAAACATACATGTTACACTCCCTATTTTTACTAACCATAGCATAAAATATAAATAATTTAAACATTACTATTAAATATTACATCCAAGGAACAATTACATAATAAGCAAAATTAAATATAATAAGCAAAATAAATAAATAATTATAATTGGGTTAGTAGAAAATAATAATAATAAAAATAATACCAAATTAAATGGGGTTAGTAAATAATAAATATTAATAATAATAATGAAATAAACAAGAATATTATAATTAAAAGTTCAAATTTTTTATATAAACAATTATTTAAGATTAATAAGAAAATATGAGCCATTATACTAATTATTATAAAATTTTAAGTTATATGTAAATTATAAAATTAAATTAATTATGAACATATTATGAAAATAAAATTATGATTACAAAAATTAAATTAGCAATTTTTAACTATTTTTAAAACATGTGTTAAAATTTATGTACATACACAATTAAATTATAACAATTATAAAATATTTACATATTATGAAAATAAATTAAGAATTTTAATTTTTAAGCAAGATTTAAATTATAAACGAATTGTAGAATATATACATATTAAATTTAAAAATTAGGGTTTGAAAATTATTAGGGTTTTAGATACAAAAATATTAGGATTTTAATTTAATTACATAATACTAATTTAATTATTAAATAAATACATATATACTAATAAAAGAAATTAGTTTTAGAAAATATTATTTTTTTTAGAAATTTTTCAGAACATATAATATTTACATATTAATTTAAATCTATTTACACATTAAACATAATTATATTTAATAATAAAACAATTAATAAAGTAAATATGCAAACAAAATTAAAAAAAACTTACCTGGGCTGGGAATTGAACCCAGCCCCTCTTGCTTTCAGGAACTCAAAGCCAGCAACAGCAACCACTAGGCCAGCGCGCGCCTGATGCTAAGGAAAGGAGGGAAATTGGTTTTGTGTCTTGTTCCTGAAAAATCAAAGAAAAAAAAACACAACAAAAGGCCTGGGGGGATCGAACCCAGGACCTTTAAACATCACACATGCATACTTTCCATTCCAGCCGGGAGGGCGCATCTGTCCATATAACAGCTACAATACATAATATATTATGTCTAATGAATAAACTGGAAAAATATGAAAAAATTGCCACAACCAGGATTCGAACTCAGGAAGCTGCCTTCACGCATGCATACGCTTACCACTAGGACACACGCTGGTGTGTGATATAAAACAGAAACAATAACATAATATTTTAAAACAAATATTTGAATTGTTTTTTTCGCGCGCAGCCAACTTCATCTTCTTCCTTGAATTCGTAGGATTTCCTGCGAAATTTCCTGCGAATCTTACTACAATATTTCCTGCGAAATTCAAATTGCAGCAAAACCTATGAATCCTAACTATCATCAAAACAGTGAAATTACATCAAATTAAAAGCACAGACAAGGTCTAGAGATTGATTTGAATCGATCCATGGTTTTAGAATTCATTTATACTAGATGAATTAGAAAACCCTAAAGCTCAACCGAAACCCTAAAAATGGTGGATTTCGTTCTAGGTGATAGAACTTCACAAAACCTGCCCAGAAACAATCTATAACACATCACAAACACAAAGCATTAGTCAAAATTCATTAAGAACCAGTCATTGTTTAGAATCGAAAATCAAAAAATCCATGAATCTGATGAATCTGATTATGCATATGAGGGTGATTTTGATGCTTTTGATGGCAGGGATTGGTTTAAGGATGTCCAAGGAATCATTCCATGTCTTAAAAATACCTTCAAATGCCTTGTATAGTGGAAACCGAATTTGAAGTTTTTGTGAGATTTTTGAAATTATGAACTTACTCTTGGAGGCTGGAATTCGTGTTCTATGATTAGGTTTGTGATATGTACTTATAGTGTGATGATTCTAGGTCAAAAAACTTGAACATTGTGTGAAAGATTGGATTGAAAAAGATTGAAAAAGATTAAGCTTTAAAATTCAAATATTTGAGAATTAACACTTTCTATTTCAAGCCAATCACCATTATTTTTGTATCATTCTGATCCATATTGAATTCATGACCTTCTAGAACAAAAAATAATTTTAAATCTTCACACTTGATATTTTATTTAAATTTAAAATGTTTTTTAGTATAAAAAATCATAATAAATAAATTAAATAAAATAAAAATTATGAAAATATCAAATAATTTTCGTGCATGATGTCATGGATTACTTTGGGTCATTAAAAGTTCAGCCCACTTAGCAAAATTTGGTTTTAAACCTCCATTTGCTTCATAAACTTCCCTAAAATTTCCCAACTTTGCAAGGGCACACATCCTTCAATTTTAATCCTATGAGGGTGTTCTTGGACATTTTGGAAAGCTTGAAGAGTCCTCTAACTAACCCCACTGGTTTCATGTCCATATCATTTACCATTCTAAAGTTATGCCCTTTTGAAGTTGTTGACTTTTTGTTGACTTTCAAAAGGACCTATAATGTCTTAGCTCATACCTTCCAAATGAAGCATTTTTGGGATGGGCTTGTGAGACACAAAGTTGTAGAGAATTAAATTTCCTTCAAAATGAGCTTTGGATGGAAACTTGGTAATGAAGCATGTGAAAGTTATGGCTGGTCAAAGTTCAGTTGACTTTTATTGAGGAAACCCTAATTTAGAAACTCCTGATTCTTGATGATCTGAAATATCCTTGATGAATCATGATCAACCCTTGATCAAATGATGAATTTTACTTCATATACTTGATGTTGGCAAAATATCATGAAGTTTGACTTTGGTTTGACCACAGTTGACCTCAGTTTGACTTTTTAACTACTTTGACTGATTTTGACTTATCTGATCATCTGACTGAGCAAACTTTTGAGAAAAGTCTTGAAACTTGTCATGGGGGTTCTTACACACATATAAGATGTTATGAAGCTCACTTGAAGTCTTGGAAATCCATTTAGCCTGATTGAAGTCAAAACCCTAGTTTTGGATGCACTGCTTAGGAGGATGCATTGTCTGAGGGAATTGTCAAATCTTCTGACTATTTGTGAACCTTGTGAACCATCATAAGATGTCTTGTGAACCTTGTGAACCTCATGGAAGGTCTTGTGAACCTTGTGAACCTCATAAAGTGTCTTGTAAACTTCATGAACCTCATGAAAGGTCTTGTGAACCTTGTGAACCTCATAAAGTGTCTTGTAAACTTCATGAACCTCATGAAAGGTCTTGTGAACCTTGTGAACCTTCTTAGCACACAAAGTCTTGTATTTTGAGGGCAAATTTTGGGGTGCAACACCATCCCCATCATTGATTTTCTCATTACTTTGATCCCTAGAGAATCTTATTTCCTTACCCAATGGTCGTCCCCATCATGATCTCTTTATCTCCCCAGCTTGTCGGTCGTCCCCGTCATTGCTTTACTTACCACTTTATCCCCAGCAGTCGTCCTCTGCTCGATAGTTGTCCTCCATAGCTTTCATTTGATAATCATACTATACAATATTTTACAATTTATATCCCTTTTCTTCTTATTCCCAGCGAGTGCAAATTTCGGGCTGTCTTTGGTATTCAACCACAAGTTATCTTGTTTGTCTGTTAAGTCAGGCGCTTACACCCTGCACAACTAACTCATCTTGAATAGGGGCAGCTGTAAACACCCCAAATTTTCCCTCACCTTTTATCACACCTTGGCTTGTGATCTTTCATTTTTTTCATTAGCCTAAGCATACAATCTCATATTGCATATTTGCTTCACTGCATAGTTCAAGTTCATCTGCATCTAGGTTTATGATCTGAGCAATCCAAGAATCCATCTGAGCTATCCCAACGGTCTTAAAGTTTTCCAAGAGGGTCCATGTGTGTTCTATGATCATATTATGCTACCAAATTTCATGAAAGTCAAGGGATCACAAGAATTGGCACAGGCATGGAAGCAGAGCTAGGGTTTTCACTGCATAGATGACCAAAATTAGGGTTTTGGTTTCAGAGGCCTTAACTCCAAAATTTTTGGTCATTCTTGTTTCTAATGTTCTTAATATTTTATAAGGATCATGTTTACCAAGTTTTATGAAGAAACTCATTGTGGAAGTCATTTGATCACTAGGTAACTTCCTGAGCAAGTTAAGTCAAAATCAGGGCATCTGAGGCCCCCAACAATGGAACCAAGGGGTCATTTTCATCAAATTGAAGTTCAATGATCTTTATTTGATCTTAGAAGTGGTTGGAAGTTCACAAGATTGAAGAATTTTGGGCCAATAGCAAACTTGCCATTTTTGGAAATGACTTGAAATGTAAACTTTCCATTTTGGGAAAGATTTTCAACCCCCTCTTTCATGACCAAAAATTCTTCTAATGAAAAATTCTTGGACATGAAAGTTGTAGATTAGGTCTTTCCCTTTTCAAAAAGTACAAGAACATGTCTTGATTCATCCTAGAACTCAAGATATGGCCTTTCAAAGTTGGCAAAAATCACATAATTTCAAGTTTCATGTCAAAGAGGGATTTTGCATTTTGGCATGTTCAAGCTTCTAAATGACTTCTAATGTGCACAAATATGTTACAACATGTCAAGGGAGCATCCAAAGATCAGAATTGGCCCAAGATTTGAAGCATTTCATGACTTGAATCACAAGAAACATCAAAGAGGGAAATTTTCATAAACCATGAGAACTCTTCATCCAAGCCTTCCAGCTGCATAACATTGATCCAAAGGCCATCCTTGATGCAAGCTGAGGCCAGACACCCCTTCAAATAAGCTCTGACCCGTGCCATGCTTCAAGTACACATAACCTTGACTTTTTGCAAAACCTCTCATACCAATCACTATGTCATACCAACTCTCTGAACCAATCACAATACTTTATGCAAACATCATGGACCACAAAACACATAACATACAAGCCTGAATCAATACACAAGCTCAGAATCACAAAAACTTGCAAAAACTTCCTCTCTTCGAATCTCTCAACATAGTCATTCAAACTCAAAATTTCCTTCACCATTTAATCACTCATGTCATAAGGAACACAAACCACCCTTCATTTTCCCCAAAAAGCCTCTGAATCCAAAACACGATTTCTCACCTCTCAGAACTGAATCACTCAAACCAGCTCATTTAAACTCCATTCAAGCCTTTCAGAAGCATCAGAGGTATCATTGGAGGCATTTTGCACAAAGGAAGAGTTCAGAAAGCTCCAGTTTGCAAAGCCTCAACTCAGGTAGTCACCAAGAACTTTTTTTCCAGAACTCTTGTTTTAAGTTCCTAAATGATTCTACATGTTTAGCTAATCACCCTGATATGTTTTGTTTTGAAAATGCTTGAGAAATGACCATGTATGAAGCTTCTGAAACTTTTTAACCTAAGATGTTTTTGCTTTGATTCAGCTTTATTACGAATGATAAATGTGTTTTGTTTGTGGATTCATGATATATGATGTTTGGGGATCATTTCTGGGCAAGAAATTTGATGATTAGTGACCTAGGGAAGAAGCTGGCATTTTGACTCGCCGCAGAAGATGACCGGAGCTAGCTCCGGTCACCTGAAAGTGATTAGGTTAATTAATTAGGGTTAGCGCACTACCATGCTTCGACATCATATTTTTCTGCACATTTGGATTAACATCATTAAAATACAGAATATTTTTCCTCATCAATTTCTGTACTTCAAACTTCAAGGGATAACAATTCTCAACATCGTGCCCCGGGGCACCTTGATGAAAAGCACAACGAGCCTCTGGCTTATACCACCATGGAATAGTCTCTGGAACTGGAGGTGGAGGACGTGTTTGCACAAGATTCTTTGCAATCAAATATGGAAGCAAGTCCGCATACGACATCGAAATAGGATCAAAACTTGGCTTAGCCCGAGCCTGCTGATTACCACCTTGTTGCACAGAAGGTTGTTGATAACGAGGTTGATACTTTGGAACTGCCGGCACAATTGGAGCCACGTTAATCATCGGGGTTACAGAAGCCACATGTTGGGAATAATGATTCCCACGACTGTGAGGTCTTCTATAACTTTCACGAGATACTGCATTAGTCTCATTTTCTTTCTTTTTCTCAAAGTTGAACCTTCTAGAACTTGAGCCATTACTATTCTATTGACTTAACCGTCCCTCACGGACACCTTCTTCTAAACGCATCCCCATACTCACCATTTCAGTGAAATCAGAAGGAGCGCTTGCTATCATCCTCTCATAATAAAAAGAACCTAAAGTCTTCAAGAAGATCTTCGTCATTTCTTTTTCTTCTAGTGGAGGAACAATCTGGGCTGCCAGCTCGCGCCATCTCTACGCATATTCTTTAAAAGTCTCTTTGTCCTTCTGGGACATAGCACGAAGTTGATCTCTATCTGGCGCCATATCAACGTTATACTTGTATTGCCTCACAAAAGCTTCTCCCAAATCGTTGAAGGTCTTGATTTGGCTATTATCCAAGCTCATATACCACCTCATGGGTGCACCGGTCAAACTGTCCTGGAAATAGTGAATCAGCAGCTTATCATTATCAGTTTGAGCAGACATCTTTCTAGCATACATAGTCAAATGGCTCAACGGACAAGTGTTGCCTTTGTACTTCTCAAACTCAGGCAACTTGAATTTGTAAGGAACTTTAACATTAGGGACCAGACAAAGATCATAGGCATCTTTTCCGAACAAATCCTTATGCTTTAAAGCTCTCATCTCCCTCTGGATCTCAACAAAGCGTCCTTGGAAGTCATCAAGTCTTTCAGCTACTCCAGCGCCTTCACTGGGCTCAGCATGGTAAATCATTTCATCATGGTGCGGAATAGTGTGCACCACAGGCGGTACAGTAGTTACAACTGGAGGAAGAGTATTCCACACTGGTGGGAGAGTATTAAATGCAGCAGTCTCAGGATGATGAGGAGGACGATAACCAGCAGGAATAAAATCAACTGGCATGCCCCAAGGTGTGCTAGCAGGCATACGATAGCGAGGAGAAATAACAGTCTCAACAGGGATTGATGCGGTAACAACCTCAGAGATGACAGTATTTTGAACAGGAGAATTAGGAGGTGGCTGATTCTGAGCAACCACCAAACTTTCCATCATAGTAGAAACTCTTTCCAAGCTTTCCCTCAAATAAGTAACCTCTTCGCGCAGCTCGCGATTCTCTTGTTGTAAAGTTTCCATCACCCTTCTCCGATTAGCTCGAGTATCAAATCGGTGAGTCAGCTTGACAGGAGAACTGAATGAAGACCAAGAAACAACATAAGATCCCTGGAGAACACTCAAAAAGCAAGACAAATGCAAGTATGATGCATGGTATGCGTATGCAAATGCAAAGATTTCAAAGGATTATAAGATAACTTGCAATATTTATAAAGAAACACTTTTGAAGTACTTAAAAAAAACTCATTCTCATTAAGATCAAAGTGAGGATTACAAGTGAAGTACAAACATCAATAATCCTAATACATGAGAGGAAAAGTAAACTGGGCCTAGGGAATCATATCCGAAGAAGTTCTGAATCCTGGATGATACTTCATGCGAATCCTCTTGATCTCATTCTTGTACCGATCTTCCATATCTTCCTTATCCTTCACCAACTTGTCGACAATGGCCTTCCAAGCACCAGATGTAGGAGGAATAGTAGATGGAGTACTAGAGGAAAATAAATCCTCTCTCGGCCTCTTCGCGACACGTCGCTCAAGTAGCTCAATGAGATCATCCTTCTCCTTCAGCTGCTCCTGCATTGTAGCCCTCTCAAGTAGCCATTCTTCTTTTTCTTTCTCCATCTTGTCTAACTCTTCTTGAAGAGCCACCTTCTCATCAACGGGAGGTAGAAAAGAAGACAATGGCAATATGGGAAACAAAGGCTCCTCAGGTGGATAAGGCATCTTGAGCTTTGAAGCCCTAGATCGAACCCACTGGATATAACATTCGGAAGGAGGAAGGTGTTGTCTTCCCAATTGACCTTTCTCTTTCCTATGAACAACATGCCAAGAATGAGCAATCCTTTTCTTCATTTCTACATGATCAGCACCATTAAGAAAGAAGAAACGGGATAAGGAAAGATTGTTTGGTATGTCCTTCAAACAATAACCGAACTGTCGTCTAGCAAGAATGGGGTTGTAGCTAATTCCCCCACGTGTACCAAGAAGAGGTACATTAGGAAATTCTCCACAACTATCAATAAGAACTCCAATGTCATAATGAGAACTATACCATGTCATGTCCTTATGAGAAAGTGACATCAACCTTTGAGACCATCTTCGATTCTCTCTATTGTCCTTGAAAACATCCGACTTCGGTAGGTGCGAAATAAACCACCTATAAAGAAGAGGCGCGCAACAAACAATCTCTCTGTCGCCTTTGGAAGTCCTATAGTGAAAATCATGATACATATCTCCAAGCAAAGTAGGCACCGGGTTCTTCTTCAAGAAGATCTGAATAGCATTCTCATCCACAATACCATCCAGATTCGGAAACAAGACAATCCAGTAAATAAGCAAAGCAAGAATAGCCTCAAATGCATCCTTATGACCCAAAGTAAGTGAAGTAGAAGCTTTTCCCATCAAGAACTTAGCATTAACACCACGAACATTCCCCTTCGAAAGAAACTTCCCATTAAGCTCGGACTCCTTCAGAAAAAGTGCTTTGGCAATGACCTTAATAGTAAGCTCCTTCTCTAAACCACTGAAAAGAAACTCCTTGTCCAAAATAGGCAAACCTAACCAATGAGAATACTCCTCCAAAGTCGGCACAAGCTGATAATCCGGAAAAGTGAAACAGTGATGCAATGGATCATAAAACTGAGCCAAAGTAGGGAGAATCCCCTCAGGTACATCGGTATCCAACATATACAACAGCTTCCCATGACATCTTTGGAACTCTTGGGTATCAAAAACCAAAGCTCCTAGCTTTCTCAACTCTATTACATTAGGATTCTTGAAGGTGTACTTCTTTGTGTTCCTCCTTTCAAAAGTCATAGCCATGGACATCTGAAATTTTGCAAAAGTTCCTTATAAATCCCTTGAAATCTTACAAATAATGCTCATGAATGTATGATGGCATGTATGCAACAAACACAAACAATATCACACAAGGCACACGGGCTTAGGTTCCGAGTCACGAGCATGAAGTCAAGGTAACAGAACACCAACCCACACAGGTAAGAACTAAGGTTTTGTCTTCATTGTACCTGCAGAAAACCAAAAGGGTGCTAACAGAGGTGCCCGGAGTTAACAGCCATATTTAGAATATCATCGGTACGTTGGATTACTCCCCAACCGATAACATTCTTAAAATAGACCTCGTCCGAGTGTAGTATCGCGTGACAACCGCCTTAGGTTTACACCCAGACAATTTCCGCACTACGTTCCTAAATTGGCTTGGATGGGTTAAGGGTTCTAAGGTCCTCAGTATGATCAGCTCAAGGTCGGAAAATAATGCCACGTACGATTACTCTTCATGACATTGATAGTCCAAGAGAGCCTAACCGAGTGGAGATTATCAAATTGATATCGCTTTGGACTACTCCATCGCATATCGCTTTGAATATCGCCGTCCTATCATAAGTTCCACTCAGATCCGGGTTAGAATCTATCTCACACAAAGGATCACCAAAAACCAAAACAGAACAACCAAATAACAAACAAATCAAACCAAAGCAATAAATAAATCAAAGTAGGCTGAATCCGCTTAGAGATTACTCCCCAGCAGAGTCGCCACTTTTCTGTAGCGGTAAAATCGTGAGTGTAAGCTATGGATTAACTTAACTCAAGGTACACAGAGTCGCCACCGCGCTTTTATTTATTTCCGAAAGGAAAAAGGCAAAAGAACGAATAAAAACCTAAGGGAATCTAAAAGCAAAAGCTAAAAGAAACAGACAGAGAATGGGTAAGGGGATTGGTTACAAATCGGGAAGGTTTTAGGCACCCGACTCGTCCGTGGTACTCCACGGGAGCCCTTTGAAATATTTATGCTTTTTGGTTTGAAATTGGTTTGCTTGAAAATGATTGAAGAGATGAGGAGAAGAATATTTTTTAATGATTTTGTGTTTGATGAGGTTTTAACGCCTCATGCCTACGTACCCACAAAGTGCAATGCGAGATCAAAACCTCGTAGTTCGTGGTACAAAATTTGAAAAGAAACAATGAGTTGCATTAATTTTAAAATGTAGAGATAAGTCGTCATTCTTTAGCGAATAATTCCGCTAGAAAGAATGAATCATATCTAAACATATGAAAAGAAAGGGTGCACAAAGGCACAAAAACAATTGAGTGAGTTTTGGATTTTTTAAAGTATGTAAGAAAAGAATTTCGATATATTTACATGGATTAACATTTATTAAGAAAACAAAGTGAAAAGGTTAAAAATCACTTGACGGAAGTCAAGGTTTGTTTGCGAAAGCATTTGAAGTTTGAAAACAAAGAAGATTTTTGAAATAGGGAGAAGTTTTGAAAATCTAAGAATGGGGAGGAGATGAAGGGACTAATCCTAATACTTGAATTAAAAGTTAAGAGAAAAGCGATCAAACCATATTATGAACGATTCTTCAAAATAACCGGAATTCCATCTTCAAAGACCAATGAAGTAACTTGAGGCCAAAGTTTCCAATCCATCATAACTTGAGCAAGGGTAGAGATCCTAAAATCTAAGTCCATACTCCAAAGCTAAGGATAGTAACCATAGTCCGAAATTAAAGTCACCAATCTTTTAATGTTTAATCCTTTATTAATGTTTTGGTATCCAAATGGACAAAATAAAAATCACAAGCAACAATATGAACATAAACAATATGATATATGATATGATAAAAGCATAATAAAGAGATAAGGAACGAGAAATTGAAATAAAAGTGTAGACACCCTAAATTTTCCCTCTGGCTTTTGTATCTTTTTCTGCTTTTCGTTTTGCATTCATACGCATTTTAGGTCATACCATTTGCATAAGCTCCTAAGACATGGGATCGTAGATTTTCTGCGGAACTAGGGTTTCACACCCTACTTGTGGCTATCAGACAAATTCAAGGCTTTGGTTGGCAGCCGTCAGTGGTATCATTATCCTTATGTCGTTAGATTAGGGTTTATTTCCCTGAAACAGTGATCTTCAAGGATTTCCCATCTGCAAGGACTATTCACTATGTATCTGGCTCGTCGTCAAGTAATTTTCTCCCTCATCAGGTCACAAGGCTATTCCTCTTTTCTCAACATCACAGGAGATTTCTTCAAATTCAAGTTATTCGTTTTAGTGGTGGACTTTTAGGCAATGTGTATTCCAAGGTTGTGGTGTGCAATTCTTCAGGTTATCAAGTGTCAGTTCGTGTGAGGTTTGGTTCGGAAAATCAGGTTTATCAAGATCATCGCAAGTTCAGTTGTGTTCATTTCTGGATTTATTTTCCCGATGATTGACTCAGTTGAATTCAAATTGATTCATGATTTATTTGGTCAGGAATTCAGAAGGTTATTAGTTCAGATGATCATCTGTTTCCGAGATAAATTATTCAGCTTGTTCGGGAGATTCATTTTTCTCAGAGATGTGTGGAAAAAGTTTGAGTGAAGTTGTGGGGTCATTTAAGTCATCATCATTTATTTGTTTTGTCTTTTAATCCAGTTATCCAAATTTCAATTCATTTTTCAGTTTAATTCATAATCCAATTCTAAGGTCTTTTTTTATACACCTGTATTCACATTCTAAGTTCAATATCCATTAATCATTAAACCTTTCTTCTTTACATCACATTTTTATCCATTTTTAAGTTTAACTATTCAAATCCAAAAATTACTTTCTTACCAAAATAAATTTTTATTTATTTATTTTATTCATGACTTTAACCACATCTTTATCCCATTTCTGAACCATGTTAACAACCCCAATTCCAATCTCTTGTGTAATACACACTTTTTCTTGAACCATATGCCAAAAGAATAAATGATACAAATTCAGTCAAACTTGTCATGTTACAAGACTATCATAAGCCCATTTAATTTTATGGTGAGCCCATTATCCAAGAAAAAAGAGTTGACCTACATATAAATAGAAACAATGCAATGTTGATCCCTAGGTCATAGAGAAAAGAAAAGCTGCGCCTCATCAAGATGATCCCTTTTATCTCATTTTTGTAGCTTCATCCATAGTTCATCACCTTCAAAAATCTCCAATAGCCACCATCTATTTCTTCAAAAAAAACTGCAACAGCAAAACTTCAACAACACGTAAACCAAACCGCAGATCTTTCACTCCGCACCACCACCACAAACATCTCACATAATAACCTCACAAATTACAAACATTCACAAACAAATACCCACCGTCATCTCAAACGACCCTGTTTCCAATTTCATTCCACAAGCCGTAACCACAATCAAACCGCAACCTCATCATCTACAACTTCTCCAAACAACACAAACCTGCAAAACGCGATTCCTACTTCATCACCAACAACAACAGTGAAGCATCACTCAACACCACAGCCAAACATTTCCTCATCTTCAACTCACCATCATCATCTTCAATCAACACAACATCAAATCAGCAACAACAACCGCGAGAAGGAGATGAAGAGAGTCCGGAACTGAACAACCAAACCATATCAGGAGAGGGAGGTAGATCGAAATCAAAGCTTGAGATGGAGGTTTCAGATCGCAACTTACCATAAAACGGACCGCAACCGCGATTCATAAACCGTATCGGCGAACAAACTGCACGGCGTGAAGCTCGCGTAGCCGCTGCGATTGAGGGTGGCGAGATCGACAAAGCAGATCGCGAAGAAGCTTGTAGTGCTGAAGCTTTTGTTCTGCTTTTAGAGAGATTCACCGCGATAAGATTGTATGGCCGGTGAGGTTGGTTGGAGTCGTCGCCTTTTTCGCGAAGAAGGAGACAGGGTTTGTTGTTTCATTTTCGCGAGGAAGAAGAGGAACCCGTGATTGTTTCTTATTTCACTAAACTTTTATTATATTGTTTTCTTTTATTATTTTTCTTTTTTTATTTTTAATTTGACTTTTTATTTTGACTTGGTTTGATACCATGGGCTAAGCCCGATAATTCCTATCTGCACTCCCATTTCCAGCGCCCCCCTTCTGATGTTGTTGTTGGAATTGGGCTTAAGCCCGTTTTTGCTTTTGCCACCATCAATTCCTGCGGATTTACCCTTTCCATTGTTAATTTTATTGTCTTTTATTTTATTCTTAGTATTTAATTTAATTTTCATTATTTTATTCAAACTTTAAGTATAGTTTTGTCAATATTTGGTTATTAATTTCAATATAACTTTAGTTTTAACAAGTTTTAGATTAATTTTTTTAATTCTATTGTATTTGTTTTTATATTAGCATTGTTTAGATATTGAGTTTAATTCTGGTTAAATGTTAATTTAGAATTGGGGTGCTTGCTGTAAGCTTAAGTTAGATTGTTTATTTTTTATTTTTTATCTTAATATAACTTCGATTCTACATGATGTTATTTGACCTTGGCTGGAGTTTTGTTTGATATTTTGTAGGCTTATTGGTTTATTTCAAAGATGGCGAATTCGACTTGGTGATAGCCTCGCGATTGACTGTTTGTTCATGGATTGTTAGCTTGTTAATGTTCTTGGAATTTTGTTACAATTTATGACGAATAGTGGATTACCGCCTCATATTGAAGAGTTATCTGAATGAATATTCTGATTAGTTCGATTGTTGATTCGAGAGGTTAAAGCACCTGAGTCTTACTGGAATTGATTGTGTGGATCTCCTTAGTACTTATTCTGGATTTCTTTTGCGCATATTGAAGAGGCAACGGACCTTCTCCGTTAGGTACCACTGAGGACCGGTTTTACTTATTGCATGTTGTTGCATCTGGAAGTCCTACTGGTGTAGGCTCTGTTTGTGCATTACTCCATATCGCATTTTCATATCTTTATCTTATCTCCATTTTCGCATTCTCATCTTCTTATCTATGTCTTCTTCATCTTACTTTCTTTCCTCAAGTGACTTGACTTCTTGAATGAAGCAAGTTACTTTGCTTTCTCTTTACTCCTTGCATCTGCTTCCTGGTGGTTCCATTGAAGACTTCTTTCTTGAACCTCACAAACCTTAGGAACAACCAAGCATGACAATGATTAGGGTTTGATTAGTCCCCCACTTAGCTCTTACCTTTGTGTCTCTTTGAGTCTTCTCTTCTCATCTCATAATCAGGGACTAAACCCTAAAGGTTTTAAGGCTTTGTGATTAAGCTTATGCCTGCATCCTTCTATTAGGATGGAGTGCATAACTTTAATCCTAAGTGTTAAACCCTTAATGTGTTTAAATCCTTTAATCAATTCACTTAATAATCATCAAGACATCAAGCTTGTAACTTGGGCCTTGCATTAGGGTTCTAATTCTTCCTTAATTGGTTAAGAAGGACTAACCCTAGTGTTAATGGACAAGTCCCCCTCAAGTTGTCTTACAAACCCTAAAAATCACTTCATCATCATATCATTAAATGAAATCCACTTAATCAAAGGCTTGTTTTGTCATGAGTTTAATCCCTGATTATGGCTTAATCTCATTACTCAACACTAAACAAAAACACCAAAAACATCTAAATAATCACAAGTAGGTTAATGATCTTAATCCTACACCATGGTAATTAAGTGTGAGAAGCTGACTTCACACTTAAGGCATTCTCATTACCCCTAATCAGAGGGAAGATGTTATGAGTTTACTAACCCATTGGTTTAGGCTTAAGCTCATTAACTTATGACACAATTCTCAAAAGCAATAAAAAATTGAAAACTCAAAAACAAACAATAATCGTCTCCTCCGGGATTCTTTTCTCATCTCATTCACTCACAAACGAGAACTCGCTTCTTCCGTCTAATGCAAGACAGTTTGCACCTGAGCCAGACAGGTCATACACTTGAGCATAGACAAGCAAGCAGTTCACCAGTCAATTCATCTTTCAGTCTCTTTGGGTCGAACTACGGTGTTCTGACTTCCTCATTGCACGAGACGATACGTAGGCATAACTTAACAGTTATCGAACAAAAGTCTTTGTATATTCCCCCTCTTTCTAGCCTCATTCTTTAGCATCATGATCTTGAGCTTTACACTCCTGTTTTTACACTGACACTGTATATATCACACTTCACTTCTCTTACACTGACACCTGTACATCTTTTTTCCAGCTCTTTGATACACAGATTGCACTGACACTACCCCTTTAAAACACAAATCTTTTAAGCGTGGATCTCGTCGAGTACGACGGACAATCTGGGTGCTAATACCTTCCCAGGTTGTAACCAACCCCCTTTCTCAGTCTCTCTGGTTCGCGACCGTCTTATCCATCTTTCCTTAGGTTTATGCAGCATTACCTTTCCTCCGGGATAAAAATGCCTAGCTGGCGACTCTTTTCATTCCCTGTGAGTTCACTCCTGTGTGTTCCCACATCCCTCTTTTCGCCGACCGTTCGCGTCTGTACCGTATCTGAGTTGGTCTCATTTATCGGGAGCGACAGCTTGGCGACTCTGCTGGGGATCCTTATACTGCAACCAGGGCTTCTGGTTCTTTTTGTGGGTTCCTCCTAGCGCTTGATTGATTTGTGTTCACTGGGGTGTTATGTGTTATTTGTGCTTGTATACTTATTTTGTTTATTATGTACAGTTGTTTTATTGCTTTCTTTATAGCTTTGCATATATCATATTGTCATACTGTGCTGGTTGGATCTGTTTTGTTGTTTTGGGAGGGTGTTCTATTGAGAGATAAGGTCCTATACCTGGGACCTGAGTGACACCTAGGCTAGAGTGGTTCATGTTCTTTCCCATTCCATTTCGGTCTGGTGCGGGAATATGAAACACGGTTCAGATACGGGTTTCTTCTTGAGAACTCTGTGCTATAGATTTCCTGTAGTACTAGGGCTATCTGGGAAGCCTGCTAAGTCTGGATGACCTTTAGTATTGACCTTCAGAAACTGAGGAGAATTAGAGGAGGATTTTTTATGGTTATTGTAAACACTGTACCTCCGGGTTAGAAGTGTTTACACTTCTCATAACTGATCCAAGTCTGAGGATCCTTGTTTTAGAACACCACCTGTGAGGGGGTTGGGCTATTTACAGATTTGCAGGAACCCATGACCTCAACATACCCTCATTGCCAGCGCAGTTCTATGTTTTGATCCGGTCACTATGATCCTGAAGTTATTGACCTCTGGTTTTCAGTTACTATTTCGGGTTACTATACAGAGATCTTGTGGTTACAGACACTTGATTCTTGGCAGTATTCCAGATTCCAGGCAGTTTCTAGCTGTGATCCCATGTCTTTGCATCTTTTGCATCATCATATTGCATTTTGCATTTGCATTTGCATTGCATTTTCCTCCTCCAGAGAGCTCATCCTTCCTCTTTTGTCCATGACCAGCCAGCTGATTTCCCGGTGCTCAGTTTGAACAAGTGGTAACAGTTAGAAGACGATAGAGTGTGTGAAGCTAGACTGAACAGTGTCAAGAGCTAAGAAGGGTCAGTTTGAAAGCCGTCAGCAGCTATGTCAGAGAGCAACTGTCAGAATGTTGAGTTTCCACCTGGTTTCACTTCAGTGACCAATCCTCTGTATGGTCTTTCTCCTGATGAAGATCTTCCACAAGTGAGCAATCTTGCTCTAGCTCAACCTGTACAGACCCCGATCGTGAATCAGAATGTACCTGAACCATCTGCTGTCCGAGGTGGACCTTCATCTTCTTCTGATACTACAGATTATCAGAGTTTTGCCTTCCCCATGCCAAACTTCCAAGGGGCAATCCCTCTTGTGAAAACCAAGGATCCACAAGTTACTGATCTTGCTGAAAGGTTTCGTGTGTTGGAGGAGCAACTCAAAGCCTTATCGGATCCTGATGCCTTTGGTTTTGATGCTCTAAACATGTTTTTGGTGCCTGGTCTTGTCATCCCTCCAGATTTCAAGACTCCGAAGTTTGAAAAATACACTGGCGTCAGTTACCCGAAGCGTCATTTGGTGATGTTCTGTAGAAAAATGACTTCTCATGCCTGCAATGATAAGTTGATGATTCACTGTTTTCAGGACAGTTTAAGTGGGGCATCTTTAAGTTGGTACATGGATTTGGAAAGCAGTCATATCCGATCTTGGAATGATTTATCCAGAGCTTTGTAAAGCAATACCAGTACAATATGGACGTGGCGCCCAATCGCACGCACTTGCAGAGCCTATCCCAGAGGAGTGGTGAATCTTTCAGAGAATATGCACAGCGGTGGAGAGAATTGGCAGCCCAAGTGCAACCACCACTTTCAGACAGAGAATTAATTGACCTGTTCGTGGGCACCTTGCAGGGTCCATACTTGGAAAGAATGAGTAGCATTGGGATGACAAGCTTCTCTGATTTGATGATAGTTGGAGTACGCATTGAGAGCCTGCTCAAAAGTGGAAAGATCCAGTACTCTTCGAATATCCCAGCTAGTGAAGGTGAATCTATTGTTAGCTCCCAAGAGGAAGAATGGTATGATACCAATGCAGTCACGACAAATATCAAATATTCAAGACCAACATCTTCTCAGAGATCATCTGTTCCTGAATCTGATTACTCTTACGGGCATTCGGCAATGCTCAGAGCACCATATCAGAAGCCTTGGACTCCTCCTTGTCCAAATCCGCAAGCTTATGGTCGAATACCTCAGAATCAACTTCAGAGCCAGCCTAGGCCTCGTAACAACCTGGAAAGAAGGATTGTTCCTCTTCATCCAGTCCCCATGTCATACAGTGAACTCTTGCCACATCTAGTTCAGAGCTCTTTGGTGGTTCCTAAGCTTCTCAAGCCGTTACCAGGGCCTTACCCTCCAGGGTACAATCCTCATGAACAGTGCGGGTATCATGGTGGATCAATAGGGCATTCAACTGAAGATTGCAAAGCTTTTCAAGCCAAGGTCCAACAGTTAATCGACAAGGGCTACATATCATTTCCTGAAGGAAGCTTGGTTGTGCATGTCAACCTCTTACCTGATTGAGTTCAAAGACTTCAGAAGAAGCGTATCTTGATTTCGGTGGTCCAGACAAGAAGATGTCATCAGAGCTGATGATTACTGTATCCTTTTATCATTTGCATTGTAGTTTCTTTCCTGTTAGCAGCTACTTGTCTTTTAAGCAATGTTATTTTTGAATGGTAATGTTAATGTAGTGATCTTGCATTCTTGAATCAAATATGTCGCATTCGCTCATTTTTTCTTTCCTTGCATCAAATAACGAAATAAAAAAAAATTGCATCCATATACCTCCCATTTATTTCACTGTTGTTTAGCAGGTTTGAGGGAGGATGATGACAAATGAATACTCATAATTGTTGAAGGTATGCTTTCAGAGTAGAACCTGCTGACGATGTACAGGCATTGTTTCAATTCCTAAACACCGGAGATATAAGGGAGATAGACCCTCGTCAACCCCTTTGAGCCTTGAAGTAGGAGTTTCTTTTCTAAACGAAAAAACCCTCACATTCAACCCGGGGCAGGGTAGTTATCAGTTAATTTGACCGAGCGTTCAAATTCCCAAAGAAGTGTGCATCCGAGGATCCATTACCTTTATTCATTACACCTCAAGAGGTCAAGGGACGTGAAACCACAATGGTTATCCCTCACCAACAAAGGAATGAGGCAGTCAACCCTTTCAGCAAGTCATGACAAGCCAGTGTCACACGATTTGTTCAACAAAAATCAAAGGAAAAAAAGAAATAAAGCCCGCTAAGTCGAAAAAAATGTGTGAAAACATATGACTTAGGCAAAAGTTAGGGCATCCCGCTGGACTTCGAAATCGAAAAATTCAAAAAAAAGAACCAGTCCAGGCAAAAGTTAGGGAGTAAAAAAAAATGATGAAAGAGAATATTCCATGAGAACAAAGTCGTGTGACCAGACACAAAGTCAGAACGGGTGACTGTTACTCCAAGAAACCTCATTGGTGCGTAAACCATCAACGTCATTGGTTCCTCAATCATTACAAAACCCTTGTGAGAAGCGAGCGCTTAAGTCGAATTAGTTGAACATAGGACTGGAGAACATCAAGGAGAATGGGTGGGCACAAATAAACTTTGAGCCATAAATCCTTCTTTCTAAAACCGTGAACCAGACCACGTTATAACCCTTGAAGGTCCTAATTGAATCAGGTTCAATTCTGAAAGCATACTACGACGAGGTTGCGTAAACTGACTCCTAAAGGTTTGCTAATTCAACACTACATTTGGACTAATCGTCCATTCGTCACACACTGTCACAACATTTAAATAAATAAATTTTCAAAAACTTGCATGTGTACTGCATTAAAATTACCATTTGTAAATGAACAGTTTTAATTGCAAGTCAGCCTGTGTCATCAGGAAAGTTCCTACAAAGAGCAATCGCGAGGGAACTTGGTTATTCAACAATGATGACCAGAATCAAGCGCATCGTGTAGGCCTATGAATCAGGGGCATGTTATCCAGTGGTTTTGTTGACCAAGGAATCTGTCAGGGTAAAGAGAGTTCCCGAGCATCAGTTGATCGAGGAACGTCATTCAAAGTCAGTTGATCAGAGCTGAATCTGCCAAACAGGGGCAGGCCACCCTAACTTTCTGTTGTCCAAGGATGAAATCTTCCAATGCTCAGTCAGAATGAGTCAAGTCGCTTTCACGCTCATACCGGGGCATGACACTTCCAGAGTTCACTAGATGCAATTCTCCTCGAGCATCCAAGTCTGCTATTCCAGAAATTGGATAATCAGTGACAGTCTGTTCAGAGACTCACCCAACTGGGGCAAACTTTAGCTTCACAGAGCCATTTATATCGGTGATCTTCGAGTTCAAGACGAGTATCGGGAAATCGTGCTACCCACCGTCGCCTTTGTCACCCTTCTCAACCAGAAGCCTTGTCACCTATGACTTTTTCCCCATCTTGGGAGTTCTTGTAGTTTTTCATAAGCATTGCATAAGTCATTTGCATACGTTACTCATGTCGCTCGAGCATAGAGCATATGCATCATAATTGCATAGGGCATCCTACCCCCACAACATTAGATCTCACATCAGAGGGCCTCGTAACCCCAACTTATCAACATTTCAAAGTCCAGTTCTCGTCTGGCGAACCAACCCAAAGTCCAGTTCTCGTCTGGCAAACCAACTTCAAATATCAGTTCTCGTCTGGTAGGCGAATCTTTTACCAGTTCTCGTCTGGTCACCTTTTCATTTAACCTGTTGAATGCCAGTTCTCGTCTGGTAGTCATTCTTTTTCAGAGTCAATTCTCGTTTGACAATGCACCCAAAGTCCAGTTCTCGTCTGGCAAACCAACTTCAAATACCAGTTCTCGTCTGGTAGGCGAATCTTTTACCAGTTCTCGTCTGGTCACCTTTTCATTTAACCTGTTGAATGCCAGTTCTCGTCTGGTAGTCATTCTTTTTCAGAGTCAATTCTCGTTTGACAATGCACCCAAGGAGTTAGTTCTCGTCTAACGACCTATTCTTTGCCCATCAGTTCTCGTCTGTTGGCCTAATAAACCAGTTCTCGTCTGGTAATTCGCCTTCGAAAGTCCAATTGCTTAGCAACCAAAAAAAATATATATCTATCAACCTGGCCCTAGCGCCCAACCATCCTTGTTTCATATCTTTGGTTATGAGCATACGTCTGCATTGTACATCATTTGCATTGCATCTTCATACCTCATGGTTTCTGTTTTAGCTCTGATGTGGGGCAAAAATCGTTTCAAGACGTAATCTGGGGCAATTATCTCAAGACTTGTTGAATTTCTGCGAGAGTTTGAAGACACTGGGGCAATTCTGGATGCCAAGTCTTCTGTAAAATCCTCTGAAGACAATCTTTTATGGATGATGCAGTATGGTATAATTGAGGAGCTAAGGGAATGATAATTCACTCAGGATGATCAGTAATGCTTTTGTTGAGCTCAGAAGTCTGAAGCACTGTGTTAATTCTCAGGGAATGTCTGGTATTTATTTTACCAGCAGGGCAATGGAAGTTTATTTCTTCCCCGAGCATAAAGATCTTCTTTCAGCCGACAAGATTCCCTCATGAGGAGTTGGTTATTCGCATTCAGTCAAAGCCAGTTTTCATTGGCATATCTTCCCAGCACAGTCGTCATGCTATACATGGGGCTTAATTTGGCTTATTTCGATCTCTAATTCTCCAGCAAAGTCTCTCCTCAGCAAAGCATTGCCAAATCTTTTCTCAACCATGCCAGAGGGTTAACACATCCCCAGCTGAGTTGGAACAGATGATATCCCCAACAGAACTTCAAGGCTAATTGAATCGTTCTCGTCCCCAAGCGGACTTATCTTTCCACAGCGAAGTTTTCCCAACAGGAAGCTAAAGGCCTTGCTTCCCCACAAAATTAGAATTATCAGAATTCCCTCCTCAGCAGGATTGTGTGATCAAGCATCTTCCCTAGCCAATTCTAAAGATGATCTTTCCCCATAGAGTCATCGGGATTCTCATTTCCAAGGGATTTCCCCAGCAGAGCAAGAAGAAATTCTCCCCAGTGGAGTCAGAGCAGGATGATCAGATCCTCAGCAGATGTTCAAAGCAGTTAAACGAAGTATACCTCACGCAGAGTCGTTTTTCCTCCAGTGAAAACCTCTCCAACAAGCATCAGGTTGCCAACACTTCGTTCCCATCAGAGTTAAAAGCTTTCAACCCGTCAGCAGTATACAGAATGCTTCCCAAATTCCCCAGCGGAGAGCTAAGACTAAAATAGTTGCCTCACATTCACAAACATCAGTATATACTCCTTGTGGCACCCGTCCGTGTCATATCCCCAGCAGAAAGCCAAAGCATCCTCTTTGCACTCACAAATACATATATATACAACTTACTTGACACCCGTCCGTGTCACTTTCTCCAGCACAATAACATAAACACTTTGTATATCAGATACTTGTTTATACTATACTTTTCTCCTTGTGACACTCGTCCGCGTCACTCTCCCCAGCAAGATAAACACTCATCTATACACCACTCATACTTATTTTTACTTATACAGATACTCGTCCGTATCTTATATACACCATTTATATCCCCGCAGATTCGACACTCGTTCGTGTTCTTTGTTAACCAGTTGGTACTCGTCCGTACCATCATCTCAGAACATGCGTCTAGCGTTTGTTTCTACTTGATACTCGTGCGTATCACAGTCTTAAGGATGCTCGTACGCATCTTTAATCCATACACTGTGTCAAACACTCTTGTCTTCTTGAATTTAGACACTCGTCTGTGTCTACTTTTCCCCAGAAGAGTCCCCTCAGAATCAACACTCGTCATTATTCCTTGTTAACCAGTTGATACTCGTCCGTATCATCATCTCTGAACACGTGTTAGTAGTTGTTTCTACTCGATGCTCGTCCGTATCGCAGTCTTAGGGATGCTCGTCCGCATCTTTAATCTATACACAACGTCCGAACACTTATACCTTTTATTTCCTGGATATAAACACTCGTCCGTGTTTACTATTCCCCTGTAGATCGCCAGCAAAGCAAAATTTCTTTGGTTACCTGACATTCGTCCTATGTCATGATAAACCCTGAGAGCAGCCGTACCCTGCTAGGTGATCGTCCTTCACCTCTTGATGATCGTCCTTCATCATGCTCATCTGATGGCCGTCCCCATCGTTGACCTTCTATCCGGCATTCGTCCTATGTCGCGATATTTTCGGCAGCCGTACCCTGCCTGGTGATCGTCCTTCACCTTAGATGACCGTCCCTCATCTTACCCCTTTCAGATCATCCGTCCCCTGCTAGGTGATCGTCCTTCACCTTTGATGACCGTCCCTCATCATTATTTCATTTATTCTTTAACCCGATGGCCGTCCCCGTCGTGGTCCCTTTTCCTTTTTCCTGATGATCGTCCTTCATCAGTTTAGCCTGATGGTCATCCCCATCGTGGTTTACGTTACTTTATGAACTTGATGGCCTTCCCCATCATTTTTCATTAATCCCCAGAGAATCTTATAGCTTTACTTGATGGCCGTCCCCATCATAATCCCTTTTATCCCCAGCATGTCGGTCGTCCCCGTCATTGCTTTATTTTCCGCCCTTTTCCAGCATGTCGGCCGTCCCCGTCATTGCTCTTTCCCCAGCAGTCGTCCTCTGCTCGACGGTCGTCCTCCGTCGCCCACACCTTATAATATACTTTATTTTCTTTTGCAATCTATATCCCTTTTCTTCCTCATTCTGTGAGTGCAAATTTTGGACTGTCTTAGGTATTCAACCACAAGTTATCTTATTTGCCTGTTAAGCCGTCGCTTACATCCTGCACAGCTAACTGTAAACACCCCAAATTTGCCCTCACTCATTTCACACCATGGCTTGTGATCATCCTCATATGCATAAACACAATCATATCATCTCACATCTCATTTTTGATTCACTGCATAGTTTCTAAGGCATCTGCACCTAGGGTTTGTGATCTGAGCAATCCCAAAGCATCTTGAGCCATTCCAAAGGCCACCAATCAACTCAAAGGGGTCCATGTGTGTTCATATGTCATATTCCATCTCTTCAAAGTCAAAAATGCAGAGGGATCACAAGGACTAGGGTTTGAGTGGATGCAGAGCCAGGATAAACTGCACAGTTGACTGAAAATTAGGGTTTTGGTTTCAGAGGCCATAACCCCAATTTTTTTGGTCATTATTGTTTCCATTGATCTCTATATGGTATAGGGAGTATGCATATCAATTTTCATGAAGAAATTCCATGGGGAAGTCATCTGATCAAGAGTTGACTTTTCAGACAAGTCAGTGTAAAATCAGGGCATCTGAGGCCCCCATTGACCCAACCAATGGGTGATCTTCATCATTTTGAGTGTATATGATCTTTATTTGATCATGGAAGAAGGTTGAAGTTCATAAAAATCAAGAATTTAGGGTTTTTGCAAATGTTGACTTTTTGGGCATAGTTGACTTTTCAAGAATGCCTCATTTTAGGTCATTTTTCAAGCCTTGATTCTTGATCCAAAAAGGCTTCAAATGGAAAAACTTTGGTCATGAAAGTTGTAGATCTCATCTTTCCCTTTTCAAAAAGTACAAGAACATGATCAAACTCTTCTTGGATCAAAAGTTATGGCAATGCAAAGTTGGCTAAAATCATTGATTTTCAAGGCATGCCCTAAGTGAGAATTTTGCAAAGTCTTGTACCAATGCATATTGTGACCTCTAATTCATTTCAAACCATTGCATAAACATTCTATGAGCCTAAAAAATCAGAATTGGATCAAGTTTCTACATAGTTTGGTTTATGTAACAAGACTTTCTTCACATGTGAACCATAAAGCCACAAGTTGCAAAACTCATGATCATGTTTCACCAACTTGCTGCCTTGAATGCTGGACCAAGCCTAGCCTTTCCCTTCATTTTGCTGCGCCAGAACCAGCCCATGTACTTGCCTAGCACTTCACCATGCTTTCTCTTACAAAGAAATGGACATTTTGCAAAAGTAAACTTACCAATCACTATAGGCCAGGTCACATCATCTGACCTATAGGATTATAATACAATATCCCTTGGCAAGCCAAAGATATGAGAAGGCAAGGCTGAAACATCTCACACACACAAAAAAACACAAGAACACTCCATTTTGCTTTTGCCTTCGAAACTCTCTGCCCAGCTCACATACATCCAAACCATCTTTACCAATCATCTCACCATGTCTCATTGAGCCCAAAGCAACCAAGAACCAAGCCTTAAACAAGCTACAACATCACTGCACCATTTTGACACCAGCTTGCAGTTTCATTCGAAACTCTCATCCTAGCTCACAAACAGTCAAACAAACTTTGTAAAGCTTCTCCATTCACCCTCAGGATCACATAGAACCCATCACCATGACCTGAAACTGCCTAAAGCTCCATTGCCATTTTTGACTGAGCTTGAGCAGAAGCTATCAAAACTCATCAACCAGCCAACTTAAACTCCTTTTGAGCATTCAAACATCTTCTGGGGACCAAGTGGAACAGTTTGCACTGAAGGAAGTGGCCAGAAAGTCTTCAAACTGAAAGCTTCAAATCTCAGGTAGCTTGAAAATTATTTTTCCAGAAATCATTTTTCTTGTTACAAACTTGTTCTTTGTGTTGTCCTGATCGTGAATATGTCTTTGGTTTTGAAAATGGCTTTGATTTGAGAGTTTAATTTGTCTCTGAAACCTGCGTGCCCTAGAACTCATTTTCTTCGATTCAGTTTGTTTAGGAAGAATAAATTTGTTTTAAGAGAGGGGTTTGATTCGTGAGAGGTTGAGGAACATTTCCATGGTTTTAGATTTCATTTTAGTGACCTAGGGAAGGATTTGGAAGTTTTCAGGGAAGAAGGTCACCGGAGAAGACGACCGGAGCTCGTCTCCGGTGACCTGAAAGTCATTAATGGGTAATTAGGGTTAGGGCTTCAGGTTTGAATTTCAGGCGTTGGATGAGTTGACCAGGTCTTTTCCCGCGCGCATCCAATGGCCCAGATCTTGTCATTAACTTAATTAGGTTTAATTTATTTAATTAATTAAGTTTAGCCCAGTTTGAATGTGGCCCATTGGATCTGGCGCGCAGTCAACCCTCTCATTTCCAAATTGAATCCTGGCCTTCCATGCTGCATACTTTCATTTTATTTAATTTTTATTTCATTTTCTTTCATTTAATTTGCATAATTATTTAAAAATAGCAAAAATGTCTTAAAAATTATGAAACTTTTTCTTTAAAGTTTTATTAATTTTTAAGACCCAAAAATATTTTTATTTTATTTTTCATCATTAAAAAGGTATTTTTAAATATTTAAAAGATTATTTTTAATTGATTAATGGGAATTAATTAATTAAAAATACTTTTAGGCATTTAAAAATTACAAAAAAATTCATGAAATGTTCTAAGACATTTAGAAACATTGTCCAACCTTCAAACCAAATTTCTTTTTTGATCTTGATGCATTTTAAGAATTTTTCATTGAATTAAATCATTTTTTATGCATTATTTTGATCATGGATTCAAAAATTCATTTCTGCCTATTGAAGAAGGTTGAGACATTGATTCTTCTTACATTGTTTTGTGTTTAGCATGTAGTTTCTAGGGTAAAATGGCCATGATTTGATCTTGCATTTTCTAATTGTTTGGCATTTCTTTTGGTAAGAACCCTAAAAAACCCTAATAACTTGTAAAAATCATATCTTGAGATTGGTTAAGAGTTGAGAGTTCCCCTTTGGGCAGTGGTTTATTATAGGTCTAGGGTTTCTTTGGATGCCATTTTCCATTTTTGATCTTAAGGTTTGCTTCTGTTTTTGGTTTTGGTTTGATGTTTGATCCATAGACCCTAATTTGGGCTTTCTTTTGCATCCTTCTTGCATTCTCTTGCATAACATGACTTGTCTTTGCATTTTGTGCATTCTTGTGATTCATTTGACATCTTGAGACATATAGGAAGCATGTTTGATCATTGCATTACATATTTACCATGTCATTTGTCTTGTATGCTTCATAACATTTCATGCTTGTTCATGCTCCTTAACTTGCATCATTTGCATTCATGATCTTGTGTGAACATCCCCATGTCTTGCCTCATGTTTGCAGCACCTCATAAAATCATAATCATCATCTACATGCTTCTGGTTTTGTTTAGCATCATGCCATTTCATGTCATCTAGCATTGCATTGCATCTCTTTCTAACATTTCAGGTGGTAAGAAAACTTGAGAAGTGAATTTGCCTTCACTTCTCATAACTTCTCTTCATCTCTTTTCATGCATCCTTGCTGCATTTTTGTATGTGTTTGAGTTTGAGCTTGCTCATTCTTCCTTTTCCCACTTTCTTCCTTCAAGTGACTTGACTTCTTGAATGAAGCAAGTCACTTTGCTTCTCTTGATCCTGTTCATCTGCTTCCTGGTGGCTCCTCTGAAGATTGTTCTTGAAAACCTCACAAACCTTAGGATCATCCAAGCATGACAATGAATTAGGGTCTTGATTAGTATCCCCTCTTAGTTTTACCTTTGTGTCTCTCTTTGAGTCTTCTCTTCTCATCTCATAATCAGGGATTAAACCCTAAAGGCTTTAAGACTTTGTGATTAGGGTTATGCCTGCATCCTTCTCTTAGGATGGAGTGTATAACTTTAATCCTAAGTATTAAACCCTTTATGTGTTTAAATCTCTTAATCAATTCACCCAATAATCATCAAGACATCACACTTGTAACTTGGGCCTTGCATTAGGGTTCTATTTCTCCCTTAAGTGGTTAAGAAGGACTAACCCTAGTGTTAATGGACAAGTCCCCCTCAAGTTGTCTTACAAACAATAAAACTCACTTCATCATCATACCATTAAATAAAATCCACTTAATCAAAGGCTTGTTTTGTCATGAGTTTAATCCCTAATCATGGATTAAGTTGAGGAGTTTTCCTCAGCTTAAACATTCTCATCTATCATCCTTCTTTTAGGATGGTGTAATGAGTCTGTTTAATCCATGATTATGGCTTAACCTCATTACTCAACACTAAACAAAATCACAAAAACATCTAAATAATCACAAGTAGGTTAGTGATCTTAATCCTACATCATGGTGACTAAGTGTGAGAATCTGACTTCACACTTAAGGTATTCTCATTACCCCTAATCAGAGGGAGGATGTGAGGAGTTTACTAACCCATTGGTTTAGGCTTAAGCTCATTAACTTATGACAAACCTTCAAAAGCAATAAAAGACTGAAAACTCAAAAACAAACAATAATCGTCTCCTTCGGGATTCTTTTCTCATCTCACTCACTCACAAACGAGAACTTGCTTCTTCCGTCTAATGCAAGACAGTTAGCACCTGAGCCAGACAGGTCACACACTTGAGCATAGGCAAGCAAGCAGTTCACAAGTCAATTTTATCTTTCAGTCTCTTTGGGTCGAACTACGGTGTTCTGACTTCCTCATTGCACGAGAGGATACGTAGGCATAACTTAACAGTTATCGAACAAAAGTCTCTGTATATTCCCCCTCCTTCCAGCATCTTTCTCTTAGCCTCATTATCATGAGCAATTCATTCTCATTCTTACACTGACACATCATTATACACTTCACTTCCTTTACACTGACACCTGTACATATTGCTTTCCAGCTCTTTATACACAGACTGCACTGACACTACCCCTTTAAAACACAAATCTTTTAAGCGTGGATCCCGTCGAGTACGACGGACAATCTGGGTGCTAATACCTTCCCAGGTTGTAACCAACCCCCTTTCTCAGTCTCTCTGGTTCGCAACCGTCTTATCCATATCTTTCTAGGTCTACGCAGCATTGCCTTTCCTCCGGGATAAAAATGCCTAGCTGGCGACTCTTTTCATCTCCAGTGAGTTCACGGCTGTGTGTTCCCACTGTTCCCTTCGCCGACCGTTCGCGTCTGTACCCTTATCTGACCTGGTGTCACTTATCGGGAGCGACAGCTTGGCGACTCTGCTGGGGACCCTTATACTGTAACCAGGGCTTCTGGTTCTTTTTTTTGTGGGTTCCTCCTAGCACTTGTTTGATTTGTGTTTACTGGGGTGTTATGTGCTTGTATTTATTTTTGTTTATTGCTTTATGTACAGTTACTTTACTGCTTTCTTTATTGCATTTATTTATATCATACTGTCATTGTTACTGGCTGGATCTGTTGTTTGCCTTGGTGGGTGGGTGATTCATTGAGAGTTAAGGTCCTATACCTGGGACCTGAGTGACACCTAGGCTAGAGTGAATCATATTCTTTCCCATTCCATTTCGGTCTGGTGCGGGAATATGAAACACGGTTCAGATATGGGTTTCTTCTTGAGAACTCTGTGTTGCAGATTTCCTGCAATGCTAGGGCTATCTGGGAAGCCTGCTAAGTCTGGATGACCTTTTAGTATTGACCTTCAGAAACTGAGGTGAATTAGAGGAGGAATTGTTATGGTTATTGTAAACACTGTACCTCCGGGTTAGAAGTGTTTACACTTCTCATAACTGATCCAAGTCTGAGGATCCTTGTTCTAGATCACCACCTGTGAGGGGGTTGGGCTGTTTACAGGTTTGCAGGTACCTTGACCTCAGAATACCCTGTTACTTTGACTTTGTTAAGAATACTCCATGTTGGATAGTTCTTGTGATTCAAAACCCTGGACTTGTGGCTCTTTATTTGAGTCCCCCACCCTGGTTACTGGATTTATAGACCTCCATCTGGATTTCTAGAACACACATGGATCTATATCAGGGCATTTTGATCAGATCCAGTTCAGTCACAAACCTTTGCATATCATTTGCATACATACTCATTGCATCATGTTAACATTTGCTTATTTGTGTTTCAGGGTATCCACCTTCATCTGGTTTTGGTTTTGACCCCATCTGCAGCTTAGACCTGTCTTCACCAGCACCAGCCAATCAGTGGCTCATTCCTTCAGCATTGTCATCAGCACTCTACTCAGTCTTCAGCATCATGGCTCCAAAGAAAAGCAACATCACCTATCATTTCTTCCAACCAGACTTATCAGACATCAGGAGGATCCAAACCCTGATCACTCCAGATCAAATACCTTTGTTCAGAGAGCATTATGGGGATATACTTGACTTGGTCATGGATCTGGACCCATCCCAGAGAAGCCTGATCCATACCTGTATTCAGTTTTATGACCCCCCATTGAGATGTTTCACCTTTCAAGACTTTCAGATGGGGCCTCTTTTAGAAGAATACTCATCTTTGATTGGTTTGCCTATCAAGAGGGAAATCCCTTTCAACCCGGAAATGGTCTTTCCTAGCAATGGAGAGGTGGCAAAAGCCCTGCACCTGGAACCTGCTTTGATTGAGCAGCATATGACCTCTAAAGCTGTGATCCCTGGTTTTCATCTTGACTTCCTGATTTCTCAAGCTAGTCTGAAGGCTTCCCAGGGGGAATGGAGAGCTGTTTGTGCTCTGTTGGCCTTAAGTGTATATGGAATTGTGTTGTTTGCAGATGAGCCTCGATTCATTAGCAAGAATGCAATCCATTTGTTCATCCTGAAGAACCCAGTGCCAACTTTATTGGGAGATCTTTATTACTCAGTGCACCAGAAGAATGAGAAGCAGAGGGGAAGGCTAGTGAGGTGTTGTGCTCCATTATTCCATGCTTGGCTTCTTAAGCATCTACCCAGGACAGATGCATTCCTAAATCCTCATCAGCAAAGCAACTGGGCTAAGAGGCTCACTACTCTCACTTCAGCAGACATCAGATGGTGTACTCAAAGCACCAAGGGCAGAGATATCATTACAAGCTGTGGGCACTTTCCCAATGTGCCTTTAATAGGGGTCAAGGGAAGTATCAATTACAACCCTCTGCTGTTCAGGAGGCAATTGGGCTATGCACTAGTTCATACTCCTAGGGAGCAGGACCTGGTTGAGACCCTCTACTGTGAGAACAAGATTAGTCTGGCAACTGTTAGGCAGGCTGCCTGGGCCTGGGATCATGTTCAAACCAAGGGAGTCACCATTCTAGGGAAGTGTAATAATGTGGCATCAGTCCAATATTATGAGTGGTCCCATGCCAGGGCCCAATTCTCTGGATTGCCCTTCACCATAGAAGACATGCCTGAGTCATCTTCAGCACCACCCCCTGCCACTATCAGTTTGGAAGAGTTTGAGAGCTTGAAGGAAAGAAATGAGAAGTTAACCCAGGCTTTGCAGAAGACCCTCCGGGAGAGGAGTGAAGGTGTGAGGGAGATTGAGAGATTGGAGAAGTTGAGGGTGGAACACTTGACTAAGATTGAGAAGTCTGGAGATTATATCAACAAGTCTAAGGCTGGTGAACAGATTCTGAAGAATGCTTGTAAAGAAGCCCAGTTTCAGAGAGCAAGAACAGACTTGTATTTGAAAGAGAGTCAGGCCAGGTGGGTCCGGATCACTGAGGCCCGTACTCTAGAAGACAAGAGAGTTCAAGACAAAATGGAACAGATGGAAAAAGCCCTGGCAGCAGCCCAGAAGGAAATATCAGAGCTAGAAATCAGAGCTGGAGTGAAAAGGTTTAAGGACCAAAGTCAGAATAAGAAATTGACTGCAGCTGTTGCAACAAGAAACCTTCTCATCAGAGGTCTCACGGAGCGTCCGGCTGATCCTGTGACCGAAGCACTTCTCAAGGAAGTTCGTGAGGATGAGTTTGGCCTTGGAGTTTGATCATTTGCTTGTTGTTGTTTCTATTCCATGTACTTTTGCCTTTTTGTGATGTATTTTGACCCCTTTAAGGGCTTGTGTTGTAATTTGGACAAGTTGTATTTATTTCACCTTTGTAATATATTTGTGTTAGTTTCCATCTGGGTTACTTCAAAAGCAACTTCAACAGCAGCATCTTCAAGGGCCTGGAAGGGTCAAAACTGAAGACCAAACCGGATACCTTGATAGCAAATAAGCATAGCTGCATTGCATGCTAACCTTTTATTTGTTTTGTAGGTTTTGTTTTGTTGCTAACCTCTGTTGTGATACTCAGGAATTATTGCTCGCCGCCGGGTATTTCCTCTCAACAGGCCACACAGGTACCCAACTAGAAACAACCTTCCGGGAATTCAGATGGATCGGATGCAGCAGGACCTTACGGAGGTCAGAAACCAGATGGCCAACGAAAGGTTGGAGATGAGAACGCAGATGACGCAGTTCATGGAAGTTATGAACAACATGGCTCAGAGCCAGGAGAGACTGAGGGCCATGGTTGAAAGGCAAACTCAAGAGGAGCCTCATGTAGGAACTGCGGGCACCAGTAATAATGAACGGGTGCAACCTCGTGTTAACCCTCCTGTGTTTGGCCCACATCTACATCCTGAGATTAACATTCCTGCAAACATTCAGGGAACAGCCACTGCAGCCAGGGCACTTCAAGAAGACCCTCAGGAGGACCAATTTACAGTAATGGGTGCTGGAGAGGAAACTTATGATAGACGGTTGGAAGAAATAGCTGAGAAGTTGAGGTCCTTAGAATCTCAAAATTCTTTGGGGTTCGACGTTATGGACATGGGTTTGGTAGAAGGGGTCAGGATCCCCCATAAGTTCAAGCCTCCTTGTTTCGAAAAGTATAATGGGACTTCTTGTCCTCGGACCCATCTACAATCTTTTCTCGGAAGATTAAAAGCTTATACCATGGACGAGAAATTGTGGATGTTCTATTTTGAAGATAGCTTGACTGGAGCGTCGAGAGAATGGTACTCTCACTTGACAAGGGCAACTATAAGATGCTGGAAGGACCTGGCAGAGGCCTTCATCAGACAGTATCAGTATAATCTAGACATGGCACCCAACAGGACCCTCCTAATGGGAATGTCACAGTCATCTAGGGAGAGCTTCAGAGAATATGCTCAAAGGTGGAGACAGCTTGCTGCTGTTGTCCAGCCACCAATGTCTGAGAGAGAAATGGCAGACATGTTTATGAACACTCTCCAGGGAACGTATATTGATAGGCTAGCTGCCTTCTCATCTACTAGCTTCGCAGATGTTGTTATAGCTGGGGAGAGAATTGAAAGCCTGTTAAAAATGGGTAAGATCTCTGATAACGGTGCAAGCTCGTCCAGTAGTACAAGAAAGCCTTTTGTAGGCCCGAGAAGAACTGGCGAGACCAATGCCATTCACACCAACAGGGGTAGGCCCCAATATGCTCAAAGGACAATAGCAGCAGTCACTATCCCTGCTCCAGCTCACCCACAGCCAGTCTATCAACCTCCTCAACAAAACTTCCAACAACAACCTCAGTATCATCAGAATCAATATCCTCCAAGGAACTTCAACATCAACAACAACAACAACAATCAACAGAGGCCATTCCAACAGAGGCCATCTCAAGCTAACAGGGTAATCGATCCGATCCCAATGCCGTATGCTGCCTTGCTGCCACAACTTCTGAAACTCAACCTAGTTGAGCTAAGAACGTTGGCACCTCCGGATCCCAACAGTCTACCAAGAAACTATGACTCCAATGCTAGGTGTGCTTTTCATTCGAACGCACCTGGTCACAGTACAGAAAAATGCAGGGCTCTGCATATGAAGGTACAAGACTTGGTAGACTCCAAGGCTCTGAATTTTGCACCGCCGCCCAATGTCAATAAAAACCCTATGCCAAACCATGGTGGTCCTCGAATTAACGCTATTGAAGAAGACCAACCGTCTTATTTGATAACTAGTGTGGATCAGATCAGGACACCATTGGTGGAAATAAAAGCTCAACTCCGTGAAAACCAGATATTTCCGGGGTGTGAACTAGGGTGCCCCTACTGCAATATTTCATGGAATGGGTGTGAGGACCTGAGGAATGGCATTGACAGCCTTATTTAGAGTGGCCTGCTACATATCACTACATCATTCCCGACGAACCCAACAACTTCATCAGCAACGGTTCCAGAACCTCCTACAACTGCAGCAACTATTGTTCCCGACAATTCGCCAGCAACATCAACAAGTACTTCATCAGTCCTCCCAAATGATCAGTTTTCAACAGTTTCTCCTGCTACTATTTCAGCTTCATTCCATTTCGAATCTCCATCAACAACAACATCAGTCCCTCCAACAGTACCTCCTACAACACCAGCAATCAATCATGAAGATGTCTCCACTGTTACCATATTCTACGATCCTGAAAATAATTCCGCCTACCATTCAGAAGGTGCTGCTCCCACCAGAGCACCAGTTACAATCTTTTATGATCCACAGACAATTACAGTCCCTTCAGCAGCAGCAATCAGTCCAGTCACTGTCACGGTGCCTGGACCAGTACCATATGAGAGCAACAGGGCCATCCCTTGGCACTATGGCTCTGACGTGTATTGCGAAGGAAAAAGAATCACTCTCGAAACATCAGCACCTGCACCACAAGTAGATAATGTGGGGGGAGGCGGAGGCTTCACTCGAAGCGGACGTCTCTTTGCTTCACAAGTTCAAAGACCTACTACCGAAGCAGAAGCTGCTGCCAAGGCAAAGGGAAAAGGCCCGGTGCAGGAAGATCCAGCTGCCAAAGAAGCCCTGAAAACACCGTTCGATCAAGAAGTTGATGAGTTTATGAGAATCATCAAAAAGAGTGATTACAAAATTGTGGATCAACTTCACCAGACGCCATCCA
The DNA here is from genome assembly GCA_963966055.1 of Lathyrus aphaca. Lineage (NCBI taxonomy): Eukaryota > Viridiplantae > Streptophyta > Magnoliopsida > Fabales > Fabaceae > Lathyrus > Lathyrus aphaca. The sequence continues at coordinate 733,913,789 of OZ014519.1, read as the reverse complement.
AAATCTCTATCCTCTCACTGCTGATGTGCTCCGAAGCCCATCGGAATGCACTACTTAAGGTCTTGCACGCAGCTTACGTGCCTGAAGAGATTACTGTCAACCAGTTGGAAACCGTGGTTGGAAATGTTACTGCTAGCAATGGGCTAGGGTTTACCAATTCTGATTTGACAGCGGATGGCCGCAACCACAACAAAGCCTTGCACATAACCATGGAATGCAAAGGAGCTGTCCTTTCTCATGTGCTGGTGGATACAGGTTCTTCCCTGAATGTCTTACCAAAGAAGGCTCTGGTGAAGTTAGAATATGATGGATTGGCATTGAGACCCAGCAACCTGGTGGTAAGAGCCTTTGATGGTTCGAAGAGATCGGTTCTGGGAGAGATTGAGCTGCCTGTGACAATTGGCCCACAGACTTTTAAAACTATCTTTTATGTGATGGACATTCAGCCCGCCTACAGCTGTTTGTTGGGTAGACCCTGGATTCACGCCGCCGGCGCAATAACGTCTACCCTTCACCAAAAGTTAAAATTTGAGTGGGAAGGCCAAGTTGTCACAATCTGTGGAGAAGAGGATATCTTTGTTAGCCATCTGGCTACTTATAAATACATTGAGATGGATGGAGAGATCCATGAGACAATGAGCCAAGGTTTTGAAGCCTTGAATGTCAATGAAGCATCTGCTGTGTCAGGGATCTCCATGTCGTCATACCAACAAGCCCGGAAGGTTGTTGAAGAAGGAACTGCCCTAGGCTGGGGCAAGGTTTTAGCTGTGGAGGAGAAGAAGGACAAGTTTGGGTTGGGTTACAAACCAACTCAACATCAAGCAAAGGCTGCTGCAGAGCCAGGTTTTGTCAGTGGGGGGATGCTCACCCCCGATACTATCAACTGTTTGGAAGACGAGCTGGAAGAGGAGCGCAATCTGGAGAATTGGATTCGTCCAAAGATCCCGGGGAGCAGTGTCTCGAACTGGTCTTCCCAGGAAATTATAAGAGTTACTCATGCAGAGTAATTATTATTTCCTGTATTTTTATAGCATGCATCCAAGTCTTGCATCTTGCCCAAGATGACAAGACTCATTTTGTAATCAGGGCCATCTGTACTTTTGTGCAAACAAGATTAAATTAATGAAATATCAGACATCTTTTTGCAAACGAGTCTTTTTCTTTTCTGTTCACTGTTTTTCCATTTTTCTTTTTGTACAAAAATAAATGGCGGTGTTTTCAAAATGACAACTTCATTTCACTTTTCTAAATAAGACTAAAATCAGATCACTAAAATGAACAACTTAACCCTTGCAGAGAGTACCTTCCAGACAGCACCGACAACAGCACGGCTATGACATCGTATGACTTTGACAATCCAATCAATCAAGCTGATGAAGGGGTTGATGAAGAATATGAGCTTCCTGAAGAGCTAGCCAGGTTGTTAAGGCAAGAGGAAAAGGTTATTACCCCCCATCAGGAGGAGGTTGAAGTGATCAATCTTGGTACAGATGAAGACGTGAAAGAAGTTAGAATCGGGGCCTGCCTGCAAGACTCAGTGAAGAGACAACTGATAGATCTGCTTCAAGAGTATGTTGATGTGTTTGCTTGGTCGTATCAGGATATGCCAGGGTTGGATACCGACATTGTTGTGCATAAGCTGCCTTTGAGGGAAGAATGCCCACCAGTTAAACAGAAGCTGCGCCGAACTCGCCCAGATATGGCTATGAAAATCAAGGAAGAGGTACAAAAGCAATGGGACGCCGGGTTCCTTGCTGTGACTAGCTATCCACCGTGGGTTGCTAATATAGTACCTGTGCCTAAGAAAGACGGCAAAGTAAGAATGTGTGTTGACTACCGGGATCTGAACAGAGCCAGCCCGAAAGATGACTTCCCATTACCTCACATTGATATATTGGTGGATAACACGGCTCAGTTCTCGGTATTCTCCTTCATGGATGGATTTTCAGGATATAATCAGATCAAGATGTCACCTGAAGACATGGAGAAGACAACATTCATTACACCTTGGGGCACGTTCTATTACAAAGTGATGCCATTCGGACTGAAGAATGCTGGTGCAACATATCAACGGGCTATGGTGACATTATTCCACGATATGATCCACAAAGAAATAGAGTGTTATGTGGATGACATGATTGCCAAGTCCCTTACAGAGGAAGATCACCTGGTGAATCTGCTGAAGTTGTTCAAGCGACTGAGGAAGTACCAACTAAAGCTGAACCCCAACAAATGCACATTCGGGGTGCGATCCGGTAAATTGCTGGGCTTTATTGTAAGCGAGAAAGGGATTGAGGTTGACCCTGATAAAGTCAAGGCTATTCAAGAAATTCCTGCACCGAAAACTGAGAAAGAAGTTCGAGGGTTCTTAGGTCGATTGAACTACATCTCACGGTTCATATCTCACCTCACAGCAACCTGCGAACCCTTGTTTAAGTTGTTAAGAAAAGAACAAACGGTCAGGTGGAACGAAGATTGCCAGAAGGCTTTTGACAAGATCAAAGAGTACTTACAAGAACCTCCAATCCTCATGCCTCCAGTAGAAGGAAGACCTCTGATTATGTACTTGACAGTGTTAGAAGAGTCGATGGGATGTGTACTAGGTCAGCATGACGAGTCTGGTCGAAAAGAGTATGCAATATACTACCTAAGCAAAAAGTTTACCGACTGTGAACAACGTTATTCACTGCTCGAGAAAACTTGCCGTGCTTTAGCGTGGGCTGCTCGCCGACTGAGGCAGTATATGTTGACCCACACTACCTTATTAATCTCAAAAATGGATCCAGTTAAGTACATTTTCGAGAAGCCAGCTCTTACCGGACGGGTTGCAAGATGGCAGATGATTCTCACAGAATACGACATACAGTACACATCTCAGAAAGCCATCAAGGGCAGTGTACTATCTGAATATCTTGCTGAGCAACCCGTTGATGACTACCAGCCTATGAGGTTTGACTTCCCTGATGAAGACATCATGTTCATTAAAGCAAAAGATCACGAAGAGCCTGTTCACACTGAAGGGCCTGACCCGGAGGAAGAATTGACTATGATGTTTGATGGGGCTGTTAACATGAATGGCCGTGGTGTTGGCGCAGTACTCATTACACCTAAAGGAGTTCACATGCCTTTCTCGGCAAAACTCACTTTCAACTGCACTAACAACGAAGCTGAATACGAAGCTTGCATTATGGGTCTTGAGGAAGCCATTGACCTCAGGATCAAGACATTGACCGTATTCGGAGATTCAGCTTTGGTAGTCAATCAAACCAACGGGAAATGGTACACCCACCAGGATCATCTGATACCATACAGGGATTATACAAGGAGGTTATTGACTTTCTTCACAACAGTCAAGCTTGAGTATATCCCTCGAGACGAGAATCAGTTTGCAGATGTTCTGGCTACCATTTCATCCATGATCAAAGTTCAAACGGCTAACTTTGTACCCCAGATTTCAGTGTCTAGACTTGATAGACCAGCATATGTATTTGCAGCGGATGTTGTAAAAGATGATAAGCCTTGGTTCCATGACATTAAGTGCTTCTTGGAGGATCAAACATACCCACCTGGGGCATCTACCAATGATAAGAAGACTTTAAGAAGGCTTGCTGGTAGTTTCTTTCTGAACACTGACGGGTCTTTATACAAGAGGAACTTTGACATGGTACTCCTCAGATGTGTTGACAAGACAGAAGCAGATTTGTTGATGCATGAAGTGCACGAAGGATCCTTTGGTACCCATGCTGGAGGACATGCAATGGCTAAAAAGTTGTTAAGATCAGGTTATTACTGGATCACAATGGATGCAGACTGTTGTGCTTACGCCAGAAAATGTCATAATTGCCAGATTTACGCAGACAAGGTGCATGTGCCTCCCAATCCTTTGAACATCATGTCTTCGCCATGGCCCTTTGCCATGTGGGGCATTGATATGATTGGCAAGATTGAGCCAACTGCTTCGAATGGTCACAGATTCATCCTGGTCGCCATTGACTATTTCACTAAGTGGGTCGAAGCAGCCTCATATGCAAACGTTACAAGACAAGTGGTAGCCAGATTTCTGAAGAGAGATATCATCTGTCGATATGGAGTTCCCGAGCGAATCATTACTGATAATGGTTCCAATCTAAACAACAAAATGATGGCAGAGCTGTGCCGGGACTTCAAGATCCAACATCACAATTCTTCTCCTTACAGGCCAAAGATGAACGGCGCTGTTGAGGCAGCAAATAAGAATATCAAGAAGATTGTGCAGAAGATGGTAGTCACCTACAAAGACTGGCATGAGATGCTACCGTTTGCCTTGCATGGGTACCGCACATCAATCAGAACATCCACTGGGGCAACACCGTATCAGCTTGTGTATGGTATGGAAGCAGTCTTACCAGTTGAAGTTGAATTACCCTCCCTACGGGTATTGATGGATGTTAAACTGAGTGAAGCAGAATGGGTTCGGTCCCGATACGAACAACTGAGTCTGATCGAAGAGAAAAGATTGGCTGCAATCTGTCATGGACAGCTATATCAGAAGAGAATGAAGAGAGCCTTCGATCAGAAAGTCAGGCACCGAGAGTACCAAGTAGGAGATCTTGTGCTGAAAAGAATCCTCCCTCCTCATACAGACCACAGGGGCAAATGGACTCCAAATTATGAAGGACCATTTGTTGTAAAGAAAGTTTTCTCTGGTGGAGCACTGATGCTCAGCACTATGGATGGTGAAGATTTCCCGTCCCCTGTGAATTCAGATGCAGTTAAAAATACTTCGCATAAAAATGACCCGCTGGACATAAAAACAGAATGTAAGTCCAGGCAAAAATAGGGCATCCCGGCGAGTCAAAAACAGAATGAAAGACTCGGGCAAAAATAAGGGAAATAAATGAAAAAATGTACACCCGCTAAGTTGAAAAGCCGCATTGGACAACTCAGGCAAAAATGGGTATCCCGATGGATTGAAAACCCGAAAGGGCGATCCATGCAAAATAAGGGAATAAGCGAACAACTGCATTCTGAATTTGTCTGCATTATCTACAACTTGGTAAGCACAAAGGATCAAGCTTCAATCAGAATCAACTCTCTCCAGAAAGCAAGACGAGAAGAACGTCATTGTCATACGAGTCATAGCAAGAGAGGAAGCTCCTCAAAGCGTCGCCAACACCGCCAGCATTTTATTTCTCAATTTATAACAATCTCCTTATTTTAGGAGACTTGTTTCTTTGACTGTATCTTGCCAATTCAGGGCACATGAATTAATAAAATCAGATTTTTTCAGTCATGTTTCGTTTTGTATATTTTTATTTGCAAAGGATGTCTGATGTCTCTAAAAAATCAATTGCATAAATACAGATGTTTTTCTCTGAAAATAATAAACACATGCTTACAGGGAATATACTTACTCTCAAAAGTGCTTAACTCCTATGACGGAATCCAGTAAAGGATACCTCGGGACCTTTTGTGCGTCTCCTTATCTTTGCAGGGTTGCAGGTATCCGGAACGCAACCTGGGGCATGCAAGTTACGTCTCAACAAGCTGGCAAATCATTATCAACTCGGTCTATCTCCCACGTGGCACTGGGAGGTGCCCGCTTCCCCAGCAAAGTTGTCAAATCAACATACACTCAATCTCAGCATCTGAAATGCTCTATCCCCAGCTGAGTTGCCTCTTGTTGCTATCCCCAGCCGAGTTGCCATTTCATCCTCAGTTGAGTACAGGAGTCAGGGAATCATCTCCCCACAGAGTTCCAGCCTCTATCCAGAAGAGCAACGCATAGAAGATCACAACAGAGTGAAGAAAGCTTCTACAAAACCCAGCTGGATCCCATATTATAAGGATATGTCAATCGGTGGCCTATGTCCCCAAGCAGATACATCATTAGATCTACCAATGATCCCACCCCAGCTGGGAGGTCCATTTCAAGCAGATCAACCAGAGATCTTCGCAGCAACGGGATCCGAATCCCGGGTCTTTGCCCCTTTGCATAATCATAGCATTCGCATCATACTATCCCCTCAGAGCGTAGCATTCCGTCTAATACGGAGCATTACGGCAAAAATCAAATACATAGCATAATCATAAGTCATGTTGTGAATTGAACACTTGTGAATAATAAACCGTTCATCATCATGATACAGAAAAATCCCCACCAGAGTCCCCGGCAAAAGAAGTTGCCTCACAATCACAAACACCAGTATATACTCCTTTTGGCACCCGTCCGTGTCATCTTTCCCCAGTAAAGTCGCCTGAACACTCTTTACAAACAAGATCACCCGTATTATGGATACTTCATGACACCCGTCCGTGTCATATCACCAGCAGAAAGCCGAAGACGTCCTCTTTGCACTCACATATACTTGTATATGCACTTTTCTTGACACCCGTCCGTGTCATATCCCCAGCGCAGTCGCCTACACCTTTATCACTCATATACTTGTTGATATTATACACTTTTCTCTCTTGGCACCCGTCCGTGTCGGTCTCCCCAGCAGATAAAATACTCAGGCTCACTACTCATGTTACACTCATACAGATACTCGTCCGTATCTTGTGTATATCACTTATATCCCCACAGATTCGACAGTAGTCTCTGTTCTTTGTTAACCAGTTGGTACTCGTCCGTACCATCATCTCAGAACATTGCGTCTAGTGTTTGTTTCTACGTGATACTCGTCCGTATCATAGTCTTAAGGATGCTCGTCCGCATCTTTAATCCATATACCGCGTCAAACACTTGTGTCTTCTTGAATATAGATACTCGTCTGTGTCTACTATTCCCCAGAAAAATTCTTTCAGATTCGACATTTAGTCCTTGTTCTTTGTTAACCAGTTGGTACTCGTCCGTACCATCATCTCAGAACATTGCGTCTAGTGTTTGTTTCTACGTGATACTCGTCCGTATCATAGTCTTAAGGATGCTCGTCCGCATCTTTAATCCATATACCGCGTCAAACACTTATGTCTTCTTGGATATAGATACCCGTCTGTATCTGCTCTCCCCAGAAGAGTCCCGTCAAATTCAACACTCGTCCGTGTTCTTTGTTAACCCGTTGATACTCGTCCGTATCATCATCTCTGAACATGTGTCAGTTTGTTTCTACATGATACTCGTCCGTATCATGATCTTAAGGATGCTCGTCCGCATCTTTAATCTATACACAATACCAAACACTTATACCTTTTGTTTCTTGGATGTAAACGCTCGTCCGTGTTTACTATTCCCCAGTAGATCGCCAACAAAACAAATTTTCTTTTTATCTAACACTCGTCCTGTGTTATGATAACCCTGAGAGCAGCCGTACCCTGCTGAGTGGTCGTCCTCCACTTCGTGATGGTCGTCCTCCGTCATGCTCATCCGATGGCCGTCCCCATCGTTGATTATAGCAGCCGTCCCCTGCTAGGTGGTCGTCCTCCACCTTTTGATGATCGTCCTTCATCATTTTTATCCAATGGCCGTCCCCATTGTTGATTTTGGTTATCTGGCATTCGTCCTATGTCATGAGAAACCTCGAGAGCAGCCGTACCCTGCTGAGTGGTCGTCCTCCACTTCTTGATGGTCGTCCTCCATCATGCTCGTCCGATGGCCGTCCCCATCGTTGACCTTTCCTATCCGATGGCCGTCCCCATCGTTGATATTTTCGGCAGCCGTACCCTGCCAGGTGGTCGTCCTCCACCTTTGATGGCCGTCCCCATCATATTTCTTTTATCCCCAACAGAGCAGCCGTACCCTGCTAGGTGATCGTCCTTCACCTTTGATGGCCGTACCCCATCATCTGTTTATTTCATTTATTCTTTAACCCGATGGCCGTCCCCGTCGTGGTCCTTTTCCCTTCTAGCCCGATGGCCGTCCCCATCGTTGGTTACTTTACCTTTATGAACTTGATGGCCGTCCCCGTCATGTTTCGTTAATTCCCAGAGAAGCTTACAGATTTATCTTGATGGCCGTCCCCATCATAATACCCTATTTTCCCCAGCTAGTCGGCCGTCCCCGTTTTAGCTTTACCTCATATCCCCAGCATGTCGGCCGTCCCCGTCATTGCTTTATTTTCCTCACCTTCCCCAGCGTGTCGGCCGTCCCCGTCATTGCTCTTTACCCAGCAGTCGTCCTCTGCTCGACGGTCGTCCTCCGTCGCCCACACTTTACAATATACTTTGTTTTCCTTTTACAATCTATATCCCTTTTCTTCTTCGTTCTGTGAGTGCAAATTTTGGACTGTCTTTGGTATTCAACCACAAGTTATCTTGTTTGCCTGTTAAGCTGTCGCTTACAACCCGCACAGCTAACTCATGTTTGAATAGGGGCAGCTGTAAACACCCCAAATTTGCCCTCACTCATTTCACACCATGGCTTGTGATCATCCTCATATGCATAAACACAATCATATCATCTCACATCTCATTTTTGATTCACTGCATAGTTTCTAAGGCATCTGCACCTAGGGTTTGTGATCTGAGCAATCCCAAAGCATCTTGAGCCATTCCAAAGGCCACCAATCAACTCAAAGGGGTCCATGTGTGTTCATATGTCATATTCCATCTCTTCAAAGTCAAAAATGCAGAGGGATCACAAGGACTAGGGTTTGAGTGGATGCAGAGCCAGGATAAACTGCACAGTTGACTGAAAATTAGGGTTTTGGTTTCAGAGGCCATAACCCCAATTTTTTTGGTCATTCTTGTTTCCATTGATCTCTATATGGTATAGGGAGTATGCATATCAATTTTCATGAAGAAATTCCATGGGGAAGTCATCTGATCAAGAGTTGACTTTTCAGACAAGTCAGTGTAAAATCAGGGCATCTGAGGCCCCCATTGACCCAACCAATGGGTGATCTTCATCATTTTGAGTGTATATGATCTTTATTTGATCATGGAAGAAGGTTGAAGTTCATAAAAATCAAGAATTTAGGGTTTTTGCAAATGTTGACTTTTTGGGCATAGTTGACTTTTCAAGAATGCCTCATTTTAGGTCATTTTTCAAGCCTTGATTCTTGATCCAAAAAGGCTTCAAATGGAAAAACTTTGGTCATGAAAGTTGTAGATCTCATCTTTCCCTTTTCAAAAAGTACAAGAACATGATCAAACTCTTCTTGGATCAAAAGTTATGGCAATGCAAAGTTGGCTAAAATCATTGATTTTCAAGGCATGCCCTAAGTGAGAATTTTGCAAAGTCTTGTACCAATGCATATTGTGACCTCTAATTCATTTCAAACCATTGCATAAACATTCTATGAGCCTAAAAAATCAGAATTGGATCAAGTTTCTACATAGTTTGGTTTATGTAACAAGACTTTCTTCACATGTGAACCATAAAGCCACAAGTTGCAAAACTCATGATCATGTTTCACCAACTTGCTGCCTTGAATGCTGGACCAAGCCTAGCCTTTCCCTTCATTTTGCTGCGCCAGAACCAGCCCATGTACTTGCCTAGCACTTCACCATGCTTTCTCTTACAAAGAAATGGACATTTTGCAAAAGTAAACTTACCAATCACTATAGGCCAGGTCACATCATCTGACCTATAGGATTATAATACAATATCCCTTGGCAAGCCAAAGATATGAGAAGGCAAGGCTGAAACATCTCACACACACAAAAAAACACAAGAACACTCCATTTTGCTTTTGCCTTCGAAACTCTCTGCCCAGCTCACATACATCCAAACCATCTTTACCAATCATCTCACCATGTCTCATTGAGCCCAAAGCAACCAAGAACCAAGCCTTAAACAAGCTACAACATCACTGCACCATTTTGACACCAGCTTGCAGTTTCATTCGAAACTCTCATCCTAGCTCACAAACAGTCAAACAAACTTTGTAAAGCTTCTCCATTCACCCTCAGGATCACATAGAACCCATCACCATGACCTGAAACTGCCTAAAGCTCCATTGCCATTTTTGACTGAGCTTGAGCAGAAGCTATCGAAACTCATCAACCAGCCAACTTAAACTCCTTTTGAGCATTCAAACATCTTCTGGGGACCAAGTGGAACAGTTTGCACTGAAGGAAGTGGCCAGAAAGTCTTCAAACTGAAAGCTTCAAATCTCAGGTAGCTTGAAAATTATTTTTCCAGAAATCATTTTTCTTGTTACAAACTTGTTCTTTGTGTTGTCCTGATCGTGAATATGTCTTTGGTTTTGAAAATGGCTTTGATTTGAGAGTTTAATTTGTCTCTGAAACCTGCGTGCCCTAGAACTCATTTTCTTCGATTCAGTTTGTTTAGGAAGAATAAATTTGTTTTAAGAGAGGGGTTTGATTCGTGAGAGGTTGAGGAACATTTCCATGGTTTTAGATTTCATTTTAGTGACCTAGGGAAGGATTTGGAAGTTTTCAGGGAAGAAGGTCACCGGAGAAGACGACCGGAGCTCGTCTCCGGTGACCTGAAAGTCATTAATGGGTAATTAGGGTTAGGGCTTCAGGTTTGAATTTCAGGCGTTGGATGAGTTGACCAGGTCTTTTCCCGCGCGCATCCAATGGCCCAGATCTTGTCATTAACTTAATTAGGTTTAATTTATTTAATTAATTAAGTTTAGCCCAGTTTGAATGTGGCCCATTGGATCTGGCGCGCAGTCAACCCTCTCATTTCCAGATTGAATCCTGGCCTTCCATGCTGCATACTTTCATTTTATTTAATTTTTATTTCATTTTCTTTCATTTAATTTGCATAATTATTTAAAAATAGCAAAAATGTCTTAAAAATTATGAAACTTTTTCTTTAAAGTTTTATTAATTTTTAAGACCCAAAAATATTTTTATTTTATTTTTCATCATTAAAAAGGTATTTTTAAATATTTAAAAGATTATTTTTAATTGATTAATGGGAATTAATTAATTAAAAATACTTTTAGGCATTTAAAAATTACAAAAAAATTCATGAAATGTTCTAAGACATTTAGAAACATTGTCCAACCTTCAAACCAAATTTCTTTTTTGATCTTGATGCATTTTAAGAATTTTTCATTGAATTAAATCATTTTTTATGCATTATTTTGATCATGGATTCAAAAATTCATTTCTGCCTATTGAAGAAGGTTGAGACATTGATTCTTCTTGCATTGTTTTGTGTTTAGCATGTAGTTTCTAGGGTAAAATGGCCATGATTTGATCTTGCATTTTCTAATTGTTTGGCATTTCTTTTGGTAAGAACCCTAAAAAACCCTAATAACTTGTAAAAATCATATCTTGAGATTGGTTAAGAGTTGAGAGTTCCCCTTTGGGCAGTGGTTTATTATAGGTCTAGGGTTTCTTTGGATGCCATTTTCCATTTTTGATCTTAAGGTTTGCTTCTGTTTTTGGTTTTGGTTTGATGTTTGATCCATAGACCCTAATTTGGGCTTTCTTTTGCATCCTTCTTGCATTCTCTTGCATAACATGACTTGTCTTTGCATTTTGTGCATTCTTGTGATTCATTTGACATCTTGAGACATATAGGAAGCATGTTTGATCATTGCATTACATATTTACCATGTCATTTGTCTTGTATGCTTCATAACATTTCATGCTTGTTCATGCTCCTTAACTTGCATCATTTGCATTCATGATCTTGTGTGAACATCCCCATGTCTTGCCTCATGTTTGCAGCACCTCATAACATCATAATCATCATCTACATGCTTCTGGTTTTGTTTAGCATCATGCCATTTCATGTCATCTAGCATTGCATTGCATCTCTTTCTAACATTTCAGGTGGTAAGAAAACTTGAGAAGTGAATTTGCCTTCACTTCTCATAACTTCTCTTCATCTCTTTTCATGCATCCTTGCTGCATTTTTGTATGTGTTTGAGTTTGAGCTTGCTCATTCTTCCTTTTCCCACTTTCTTCCTTCAAGTGACTTGACTTCTTGAATGAAGCAAGTCACTTTGCTTCTCTTGATCCTGTTCATCTGCTTCCTGGTGGCTCCTCTGAAGATTGTTCTTGAAAACCTCACAAACCTTAGGATCATCCAAGCATGACAATGAATTAGGGTCTTGATTAGTATCCCCTCTTAGTTTTACCTTTGTGTCTCTCTTTGAGTCTTCTCTTCTCATCTCATAATCAGGGATTAAACCCTAAAGGCTTTAAGACTTTGTGATTAGGGTTATGCCTGCATCCTTCTCTTAGGATGGAGTGTATAACTTTAATCCTAAGTATTAAACCCTTTATGTGTTTAAATCTCTTAATCAATTCACCCAATAATCATCAAGACATCACACTTGTAACTTGGGCCTTGCATTAGGGTTCTATTTCTCCCTTAAGTGGTTAAGAAGGACTAACCCTAGTGTTAATGGACAAGTCCCCCTCAAGTTGTCTTACAAACAATAAAACTCACTTCATCATCATACCATTAAATAAAATCCACTTAATCAAAGGCTTGTTTTGTCATGAGTTTAATCCCTAATCATGGATTAAGTTGAGGAGTTTTCCTCAGCTTAAACATTCTCATCTATCATCCTTCTTTTAGGATGGTGTAATGAGTCTGTTTAATCCATGATTATGGCTTAACCTCATTACTCAACACTAAACAAAATCACAAAAACATCTAAATAATCACAAGTAGGTTAGTGATCTTAATCCTACATCATGGTGACTAAGTGTGAGAATCTGACTTCACACTTAAGGTATTCTCATTACCCCTAATCAGAGGGAGGATGTGAGGAGTTTACTAACCCATTGGTTTAGGCTTAAGCTCATTAACTTATGACAAACCTTCAAAAGCAATAAAAGACTGAAAACTCAAAAACAAACAATAATCGTCTCCTTCGGGATTCTTTTCTCATCTCACTCACTCACAAACGAGAACTTGCTTCTTCCGTCTAATGCAAGACAGTTAGCACCTGAGCCAGACAGGTCACACACTTGAGCATAGGCAAGCAAGCAGTTCACAAGTCAATTTTATCTTTCAGTCTCTTTGGGTCGAACTACGGTGTTCTGACTTCCTCATTGTACGAGAGGATACGTAGGCATAACTTAACAGTTATCGAACAAAAGTCTCTGTATATTCCCCCTCCTTCCAGCATCTTTCTCTTAGCCTCATTATCATGAGCAATTCATTCTCATTCTTACACTGACACATCATTATACACTTCACTTCCTTTACACTGACACCTGTACATATTGCTTTCCAGCTCTTTATACACAGACTGCACTGACACTACCCCTTTAAAACACAAATCTTTTAAGCGTGGATCCCGTCGAGTACGACGGACAATCTGGGTGCTAATACCTTCCCAGGTTGTAACCAACCCCCTTTCTCAGTCTCTCTGGTTCGCAACCGTCTTATCCATATCTTTCTAGGTCTACGCAGCATTTCCTTTCCTCCGGGATAAAAATGCCTAGCTGGCGACTCTTTTCATCTCCAGTGAGTTCACGGCTGTGTGTTCCCACTGTTCCCTTCGTCGACCGTTCGCGTCTGTACCCTTATCTGACCTGGTGTCACTTATCGGGAGCGACACTAACTCATGTTTGAATAGGGGCAGCTGTAGACACCCTAAATTTGCCCTCTGGCTTTTGTATCTTTTTCTGCTTTTCGTTTTGCATTCATACGCATTTTAGGTCATACCATTTGCATAAGCTCCTAAGACATGGGATCGTAGATTTTCTGTGGAACTAGGGTTTCACACCCTACTTGTGGCTATCAGACAAATTCAAGGCTTTGGTTGGCAGCCGTCAGTGGTATCATTATCCTTATGTCGTTGGATTAGGGTTTATTTCCCTGAAACAGTGATCTTCAAGGATTTCCCATCTGCAAGGACTATTCACTATGTATCTGGCTCGTCGTCAAGTAATTTTCTCCCTCATCAGGTCACAAGGCTATTCCTCTTTTCTCAACATCACATGAGATTTCTTCAAATTCAAGTTATTCGTTTTAGTGGTGGACTTTTAGGCAATGTGTATTCCAAGGTTGTGGTGTGCAATTCTTCAGGTTATCAAGTGTCAGTTCGTGTGAGGTTTGGTTCGGAAAATCGGGTTTATCAAGATCATCGCAAGTTCAGTTGTGTTCATTTGTGGATTTATTTTCCCGATGATTGACTCAGTTGAATTCAAATTGATTCATGATTTATTTGGTCAGGAATTCAGAAGGTTATTAGTTCAGATGATCATCTGTTTCCGAGATAAATTATTCAGCTTGTTCGGGAGATTCATTTTTCTCAGAGATGTGTGGAAGAAGTTTGAGTGAAGTTGTGGGGTCATTTAAGTCATTATCATTTATTTGTTTTGTCTTTAAATCCAGTTATCCAAATTTCAATTCATTTTTCAGTTTAATTCATAATCCAATTCTAAGGTCTTTTTTTATACACCCGTATTCACATTCTAAGTTCAATATCCATTAATCATTAAACCTTTCTTCTTTACATCACATTTTTATCCATTTTTAAGTTTAACTATTCAAATCCAAAAATTACTTTCTTACCAAAATAAATTTTTATTTATTTTATTCATGACTTTAACCACATCTTTATCCCATTTCTGAACCATGTTAACAACCCCAATTCCAATCTCTTGTGTAATACACACTTTTTCTTGAACCATATGCCAAAAGAATAAATGATACAAATTCAGTCAAACTTGTCATGTTACAAGACTATCATAAGCCCATTTAATTTTATGGTGAGCCCATTATCCAAGAAAAAAGAGTTGACCTACATATAAATAGAAACAATGCAATGTTGATCCCTAGGTCATAGAGAAAAGAAAAGCTGCGCCTCATCAAGATGATCCCTTTTATCTCATTTTTGTAGCTTCATCCATAGTTCATCACCTTCAAAAATCTTCAATAGCCACCATCTATTTCTTCAAAAAAAAACTGCAACAACAAAACTTCACCATAACACACACATTTTTTTCACTTCTACACTCATACCACGCCAATCTTCCATAAACCTTCATAAAACTCTTTCAAGTCTTTCAACCTCTCATTCGATTCATAACTCAGCACCACCGTTCTTTTCATCCTTCAACATTCACTCTTCATTTTTGAACCACCCTTCAAAGTAACTGAACATCAACAACACGTAAACCAAACCGCAACTCTTTCACTCCGCACCACCACCACAAACATCTCACATAATAACCTCACAAATTACAAACATTCACAAACAAATACCCACCATCATCTCAAACGACCCTGTTTCCAATTTCATTCCACAAGCCGCAGCCACAATCAAACCGCAACCTCATCATCTACAACTTCTCCAAACAACACAAACCTGCAAAACACGATTCCTACTTCATCACCAACAACAACAGTGAAGCATCACTCAACACCACAGCCAAACATTTCCTCATCTTCAACTCACCATCATCATCTTCAATCAACACAACATCAAATCAGCAACAACAACCGCGAGAAGGAGATGAAGAGAGTCCGAAACTGAACATCCGAACCATATCAGGAGAGGGAGGTAGATCGAAAGCAAAGCTTGAGATGGAGGTTTCAGATCGCAACTTACCATAAAACGGACCGCAACCGCGTTTCATAAACCGTATCGGCGAACAAACTGCACGGCGTGAAGCTCGCGTAGCCGCCGCGATTGAGGGTGGCGAGATCGACAAAGCAGATCGCGAAGAAGCTTGTAGTGCTGAAGCTTTTGTTCTGCTTTTAGAGAGATTCACCGCGATAAGATTGTATGGCCGGTGAGGTTGGTTGGAGCCGTCGCCTTTTTCGCGAAGAAGGAGACAGGGTTTGTCGTTTCATTTTCGCGAGGAAGAAGAGGAACCCGTGATTGTTTCTTATTTCACTAAACTTTTATTATATTGTTTTCTTTTATTATTTTTCTTTTTTTATTTTTAATTTGACTTTTTATTTTGACTTGGTTTGATACCATGGGCTAAGCCCGATAATTCCTATCTGCACTCCCATTTCCAGCGCCCCCCTTCTGATGTTGTTGTTGGAATTGGGCTTAAGCCCGTTTTTGCTTTTGCCACCATCAATTCCTGTGGATTTACCCTTTCCATTGTTAATTTTATTGTCTTTTATTTTATTCTTAGTATTTAATCTAATTTTCATTATTTTATTCAAACTTTAAGTATAGTTTTGTCAATATTTGGTTATTAATTTCAATATAACTTTAGTTTTAACAAGTTTTAGATTAATTTTTTTAATTCTATTGTATTTGTTTTTATATTAGCATTGTTTAGATATTGAGTTTAATTCTGGTTAAATGTTAATTTAGAATTGGGGTGCTTGCTGTAAGCTTAAGTTAGATTGTTTATTTTTTATTTTTTATCTTAATATAACTTCGATTCTACATGATGTTATTTGACCTCGGCTGCAGTTTTGTTTGATATTTTGTAGGCTTATTGGTTTATTTCAAAGATGGCGAATTCGACTTGGTGATAGCCTCGCGATTGACTGTTTGTTCATGGATTGTTAGCTTGTTAATGTTCTTGGAATTTTGTTACAATTTATGACGAATAGTGGATTACCGCCTCATATTGAAGAGTTATCTGAATGAATATTCTGATTAGTTCGATTGTTGATTCGAGAGGTTAAAGCACCTGAGTCTTACTGGAATTGATTGTGTGGATCTCCTTGGTACTTATTCTGGATTTCTTTTGCGCATATTGAAGAGGCAACGGACCTTCTCCGTTAGGTACCACTGAGGACCGGTTTTACTTATTGCATGTTGTTGCATCTGGAAGTCCTACTGGTGTAGGCTCTGTTTGTGCATTACTCCATATCGCATTTTCATCTCTTTATCTTATCTCCATTTTCGCATTCTCATCTACTTATCTATGTCTTCTTCATCTTACTTTCTTTCCTCAAGTGACTTGACTTCTTGAATGAAGCAAGTTACTTTGCTTTCTCTTTACTCCTTGCATCTGCTTCCTGGTGGTTCCATTGAAGACTTCTTTCTTGAACCTCACAAACCTTAGGAACAACCAAGCATGACAATGATTAGGGTTTGATTAGTCCCCCACTTAGCTCTTACCTTTGTGTCTCTTTGAGTCTTCTCTTCTCATCTCATAATCAGGGACTAAACCCTAAAGGTTTTAAGGCTTTGTGATTAAGCTTATGCCTGCATCTTTCTATTAGGATGGAGTGCATAACTTTAATCCTAAGTGTTAAACCCTTAATGTGTTTAAATCCTTTAATCAATTCACTTAATAATCATCAAGACATCAAGCTTGTAACTTGGGCCTTGCATTAGGGTTCTAATTCTTCCTTAATTGGTTAAGAAGGACTAACCCTAGTGTTAATGGACAAGTCCCCCTCAAGTTGTCTTACAAACCCTAAAAATCACTTCATCATCATATCATTAAATGAAATCCACTTAATCAAAGGCTTGTTTTGTCATGAGTTTAATCCCTGATTATGGCTTAATCTCATTACTCAACACTAAACAAAAACACCAAAAACATCTAAATAATCACAAGTAGGTTAATAATCTTAATCCTACACCATGGTAATTAAGTGTGAGAAGCTGACTTCACACTAAAGGCATTCTCATTACCCCTAATCAGAGGGAAGATGTTATGAGTTTACTAACCCATTGGTTTAGGCTTAAGCTCATTAACTTATGAAACAATTCTCAAAAGCAATAAAAAATTGAAAACTCAAAAACAAACAATAATCGTCTCCTCCGGGATTCTTTTCTCATCTCATTCACTCACAAACGAGAACTCGCTTCTTCCGTCTAATGCAAGACAGTTTGCACCTGAGCCAGACAGGTCATACACTTGAGCATAGACAAGCAAGCAGTTCACCAGTCAATTCATCTTTCAGTCTCTTTGGGTCGAACTACGGTGTTCTGACTTCCTCATTGCACGAGAGGATACGTAGGCATAACTTAACAGTTATCGAACAAAAGTCTTTGTATATTCCCCCTCTTTCTAGCCTCATTCTTTAGCATCATGATCTTGAGCTTTACACTCCTGTTTTTACACTGACACTGTATATATCACACTTCACTTCTCTTACACTGACACCTGTACATCTTTTTTCCAGCTCTTTGATACACAGATTGCACTGACACTACCCCTTTAAAACACAAATCTTTTAAGCGTGGATCCCGTCGAGTACGACGGACAATCTGGGTGCTAATACCTTCCCAGGTTGTAACCAACCCCCTTTCTCAGTCTCTCTGGTTCGCGACCGTCTTATCCATCTTTCCTTAGGTTTATGCAGCATTACCTTTCCTCCGGGATAAAAATGCCTAGCTGGCGACTCTTTTCATTCCCTGTGAGTTCACTCCTGTGTGTTCCCACATCCCTCTTTTCGCCGACCGTTCGCGTCTGTACCGTATCTGAGTTGGTCT
Source organism: Lathyrus aphaca (assembly GCA_963966055.1). Taxonomy (NCBI): domain Eukaryota; kingdom Viridiplantae; phylum Streptophyta; class Magnoliopsida; order Fabales; family Fabaceae; genus Lathyrus; species Lathyrus aphaca. The sequence continues at coordinate 733,895,562 of OZ014519.1, read as the reverse complement.
CATTTATCGGGAGCGACAGCTTGGCGACTCTGCTGGGGATCCTTATACTGCAACCAGGGCTTCTGGTTCTTTTTGTGGGTTCCTCCTAGCGCTTGATTGATTTGTGTTCACTGGGGTGTTATGTGCTATTTGTGCTTGTATACTTATTTTGTTTATTATGTACAGTTGTTTTATTGCTTTCTTTATAGCTTTGCATATATCATATTGTCATACTGTGCTGGTTGGATCTGTTTTGTTGTTTTGGGTGGGTGTTCTATTGAGAGATAAGGTCCTATACCTGGGACCTGAGTGACACCTAGGCTAGAGTGGTTCATGTTCTTTCCTATTCCATTTCGGTCTGGTGCGGGAATATGAAACACGGTTCAGATATGGGTTTCTTCTTGAGAACTCTGTGCTACAGATTTCCTGTAGTACTAGGGCTATCTGGGAAGCCTGCTAAGTCTGGATGACCTTTAGTATTGACCTTCAGAAACTGAGGAGAATTAGAGGAGGATTTTTTATGGTTATTGTAAACATTGTACCTCCGGGTTAGAAGTGTTTACACTTCTCATAACTGATCCAAGTCTGAGGATCCTTGTTTTAGAACACCACCTGTGAGGGGGTTGGGCTGTTTACAGATTTGCAGGAACCCATGACCTCAACATACCCTCATTGCCAGCGCAGTTCTATGTTTTGATCCGGTCACTATGATCCTGAAGTTATTGACCTCTGGTTTTCAGTTACTATTTCGGGTTACTATACAGAGATCTTGTGGTTACAGACACTTGATTCTTGGCAGTATTCCAGATTCCAGGCAGTTTCTAGCTGTGATCCCATGTCTTTGCATCTTTTGCATCATCATATTGCATTTTGCATTTGCATTTGCATTGCATTTTCCTCCTCCAGAGAGCTCATCCTTCCTCTTTTGTCCATGACCAGCCAGCTGATTTCCCGGTGCTCAGTTTGAACAAGTGGTAACAGTTAGAAGACGACAGAGTGTGTGAAGCTAGACTGAACAGTGTCAAGAGCTAAGAAGGGTCAGTTTGAAAGCCGTCAGCAGCTATGTCAGAGAGCAACTGTCAGAATGTTGAGTTTCCACCTGGTTTCACTTCGGTGACCAATCCTCTGTATGGTCTTTCTCCTGATGAAGATCTTCCACAAGTGAGCAATCTTGCTCAAGCTCAACCTGTACAGATCCCGATCGTGAATCAGAATGTACCTGAACCATCTGCTGTCCGAGGTGGACCTTCATCTTCTTCTGATACTACAGATTATCAGAGTTTTGCCTTCCCCATGCCAAACTTCCAAGGGGCAATCCCTCTTGTGAAAACCAAGGATCCACAAGTTACTGATCTTGCTGAAAGGTTTCGTGTGTTGGAGGAGCAACTCAAAGCCTTATCGGATCCTGATGCCTTTGGTTTTGATGCTCTAAACATGTGTTTGGTGCCTGGTCTTGTCATCCCTCCAGATTTCAAGACTCCGAAGTTTGAAAAATACACTGGCGTCAGTTGCCCGAAGCGTCATTTGGTGATCTTCTGTAGAAAAATGACTTCTCATGCCTGCAATGATAAGTTGATGATTCACTGTTTTCAGGACAGTTTAAGTGGGGTATCTTTAAGTTGGTACATGGATTTGGAAAGCAGTCATATCCGATCTTGGAATGATTTATCCAGAGCTTTGTAAAGCAATACCAGTACAATATGGACGTGGCGCCCAATCGCACGCACTTGCAGAGCCTATCCCAGAGGAGTGGTGAATCTTTCAGAGAATATGCACAGCGGTGGAGAGAATTGGCAGCCCAAGTGCAACCACCACTTTCAGACAGAGAATTGAAAACTTATGACACAATTCTCAAAAGCAATAAAAAATTGAAAACTCAAAAACAAACAATAATCGTCTCCTCCGGGATTCTTTTCTCATCTCATTCACTCACAAACAAGAACTCGCTTCTTCCGTCTAATGCAAGACAGTTTGCACCTGAGCCAGACAGGTCATACACTTGAGCATAGACAAGCAAGCAGTTCACCAGTCAATTCATCTTTCAGTCTCTTTGGGTCGAACTACGGTGTTCTGACTTCCTCATTGCACGAGAGGATACGTAGGCATAACTTAACAGTTATCGAACAAAAGTCTCTGTATATTCCCCCTCTTTCTAGCCTCATTCTTTAGCCTCATGATCTTGAGCTTTACACTCCCGTTTTTACACTGACACTGTATATATCACACTTCACTTCTCTTACACTGACACCTGTACATCTTTTTTCCAGCTCTTTGATACACAGATTGCACTGACACTACCCCTTTAAAACACAAATCTTTTAAGCGTGGATCCCGTCGAGTACGACGGACAATCTGGGTGCTAATACCTTCCCAGGTTGTAACCAACCCCCTTTCTCAGTCTCTCTGGTTCGCGACCGTCTTATCCATCTTTCCTTAGGTTTATGCAGCATTACCTTTCCTCCGGGATAAAAATGCCTAGCTGGCGACTCTTTTCATTCCCTGTGAGTTCACTCCTGTGTGTTCCCACATCCCTCTTTTCGCCGACCGTTCGCGTCTGTACCGTATCTGAGTTGGTCTCATTTATCGGGAGCGACAAAAAGGATAAGGTGCGAGAGATTAAATTTAAACGGATTATATTCACATTATTATAATATTTACAATATAAGTGGTATGATGAACTTAATCAAGCACAACCATGAAAAGAATAATAAAATCGAGGCAACCGGATCCAAGTGGATCTTTAATCCGAATCGGGACAACTTTAGGTCTATGTTAAGCAATCGCTGAGTAATTTACGAAGTAATTACCCTACAAATGAGGCCGGCCACCACTAATTAAAGTGGAAAATATTCGTGTTAATACATGTTAGATAAACGATATTATGGATCGTTCTTCGAAAACATGCCACACTAAAAGGAAAAGAACGGTCTAATCTTAATCGAGATTTTCTATGAATTTATCGAAAAGCAACCTATCACGATCTCAAAGTATGGAGAATGATCTAAATGACCATTCATCCATAGATTTGAAATAATGAAGATTAAACCTATCGGAAATCAACAATCCACGAATCAGAGATTGTCATCGACCAAAAATAAAAGATGAAGAAAAAATGGATCTAAAAATAGATCCATAAAAGAATTAAAATATTTTTTAAAACCTTTTCTTTAAAATTTCTTTTCTAAAATATTTCTAAAATATATTCTAAAATATTTTTTCTATGAAAATTCTTAAATCAAAAAAATCAAATATAACAAAATCATTTTAAAAAAGCAAACTAAAGAAAGTTAATAATAAAAAAAAATGAAGAAGTGGGGGATATCCGCGGACAGGTGTGGATAGAAGCAGCTACATAGCCAAAGGCCCAAACACGATCACATTAGGATTCTTTTTCTTTTATCAAAAGTACCAAACAAATAAATAAAATACAAAAACGAAAAAAACAAAAAGAGCCAAGGCTCTTCTTCCTCAATCGAACGAAACAGGGCACAAATGGCGTCACCCTCACCTTCAATGGAAGCAAACGAAACAAGTCAACAACTCTCTTCTCTCCTCCGCGAATGAATCTCTCTTCCTCTTCTGATTTTCGTTCTTCTTCTTCTTTCACTTCCGATTTCCGTTTTCTCTTTTTCATGGATTTCTCACTCTTCTCCTCCCTCTCAATATCGAAATGTTACTGTATGTTTAATGGTTAATTGAAGGAAGATTTAAGAAATTGGAGAGATGGTTTGAGATGGTTTCAGATGGAGTGAGGGTTCTTATTTATAGAAGGAGGAGAGGAATTAAGTTGCTGCATTTTGAATTTTCTCTTGCGTTTTAATTGCTTCAGGTTGCGTTTTGAACTCACGGGATGGGCGTGTGATGCTGAGTTTTGTGACGTGCGTTTTGAGTGTTGTGAAATTGCGTTTCGTGCCTTTTTGTATTGCGTTTTGCTTTTTTTTTGTTTTTCAGGTGTGAATGTTGTTGTGATGCGATATGCGTGATGTTATTGAGTTTTCGGCTTGGGCTGTGCGAGATAGGAAGTTGTTGATGACGTTTGCAAGAGGCTTGTGTTGTTTGTTTTTGCAGCTGGTTGTGTGGTGAGGTTTACGGATTGGCGTGACAGGCTTGGCTTGAGGGCGTGCGAAGGGAGTTGTTGGGCACGGTTTGGACTGCTGTTTTGTTGTTTCTTTGGCGTGATGCACTTTGCTTCGGCTGAGGAATTTGTTTGGCTGCGCGTCTGGAAAAATTATTTGCTTTGGCTGATTGAAGTGTTGACAGTGGAATACGGCTTGTTTGTGGCTTCAAGGCTGGGTAGATGGCTGGAAAATTTTGGGAAAGCTGGCGTGAAATTTGTGTTGGGCTTGTGAAGTGAAATTGGCTTGATGTAGCTTTGTTGTGGGCCAGGCGTTTGATGATGCTGATGTTTTTGGAATGTGAATGGCTGGGAAAAGTTGGAAATGTTGTCACGTGATGTATTTGCTTAGAAATGAAAACAATTAAAATAATAAAACAAATGATTTAAACATGGCTCTATTTAATTAATGTTATTTATTTATTACTAATTGGATTCTAAAAACAAAAATATGGGCTTAAAGAAAAATGATTAGGTTTGTATTTACTTTATGATGGAAATTGAAAGAAAAAATGTAGGCATTTGAGAAAATAAAAATGGATGAATTATTAATAATATTTAGAAAAATGGTTATTGAAAATGGATTAAAAGAAAATGGAAATTGAAATATTAAAAATAAATTAAAAAAAAAGAATGAAATAATCGGGAATTGGATTTGGTGGATAACTGGAAGTAGTTATTTTGAAAAAGGGAATCGAAAGGTTTAGAATTTGGAATTTTTGTGATTAAAAAAATGGATAATCGGGTAATTGAACAAAAAAAGGTTATTGAAGATTTGGATAAGATGGTTTAATCAAGAAATGGATAATGGATGGAATTTGGTTTTCAAGCCCACAACAAATTTCGATTTCTCTTTCACAAGCCTTTGATAAAAAATGAATACAACCAACACAGACCCACTGAGTATTTGAATAATTCGCAACTTGCCATTCAAGCCACAACCATTAACTTCTGAACTTCTGAACATTCTCAAATACTTCTGAATCGATCTCTGGAAAATAAATCCACAGATGAACTGATGACCACTCAATCAAGACAATCTGGATCGCCCTTCTCACAAACCACAGCTCAATAAACCAGAGAATTTCCGCAATCATCACAACTTATCATTGAATACGCATCGCCTGAGAAATAAACCACTGGCACACATAATTTGAAGTCGAAACAATCTTTTGATAGTTTGACCAATATTAGATCAAACATTCATCTAAAATCGAATTGTGACTGAACAAACGCATCTGAATTGAAATCACTGCCCTGTCTTTTAAATCCTGCAACACATACAACAAGAAGAAAAAACAGACTGCCGCATATTTTTGGTATTTTGGTTAGAAGTCAGTAAATATAAACAAATATAAAGAAGTAAAAACAATGGTGATCCCCTGCGAAGCATAGACCCACATCTGAGGAGAAACTCAAAAGCCAGTGCGATCTTGTTTGTATGCGAAATGCAGATGATATGCAAAGAAATCTTAGGACAAAAATTAGGGTGTTACAATTGCCCCTATTTAAGTTTCTTCAATCCGGATATATGAAGATTGACATCTTCGTCTCTACAAGATGGGAGAGACTTAAATACAGAAAACCCAATTTTTGTCCTAAGAGAACATGATAGGATATGATTATGATATGCAAACCCAAGATCTCGGTGGGGAAAATATGACCACCAGAGAAAAGCAAAAACTTGGGGACACAGAAGAAAATCCCGCTGGGGAACAACAATAGACAACAAAGAGATTACCAGGAAAATAAATCACTAGATAGCTGACTCCACTTGGAAAAAGATATGATATAATCAAGGAACAGATTCAACCAGGGAAAGTAAATACCCTGCCAGGAAATATCAATCAAACAAAGTATTCGTGTCCGAGAAATGGAGGAATACTGAGTTGGATAAGAATCATCAACTACCTGTTTACTGGGTAGGAAATATAACAGACTCGACTATCAATTTACTGGATAGGAGCAAAACACAGAGGGATAACCTCAATTACCTTTTTACTGGGTAAGATATATAAAGGACTCGACTATCGATTTACTGGATAGGAGTATGATCAACTACCTGATTTACTGGGTAGGAACATGGTCAACTACCTGATTTACTGGGTAGAAACTCAATCAAAGGGAAACAACTTCTATTACCTTTTTACTGGGTAAGAAGAAATCTCATCTACCGGATTTACTGGGTAGAAAAATTCTCAACTACCTGATTTACTGGGTAGGAGCTTAAGCAACGGAAAACAAACTCTATTACCTTTTTACTGGGTAAGAGGATAAAATCTCGACTACCGGATTTACTGGGTAGGAGTACAAGTAAAAGAACTTGATCAATTTAGTAATATTACCCACTATCGATTACTGGTAGCTTAATTCCAAAGCAATATATTCACAAAAGGGGACCAAAGTTCAATCCAAGAACAATTTGGAGAGAAACGGTCAAACAAGACTCATCCCGAGGAGGAAATATCTCAACTGGGGAAAATTCCATCCAGATAATAAACTGGGGAGGAAGCTAAATCAAAATCATCCACGAGAAACAAATTCAGTGGGGAATTAGAAAGGATTAACTTTTTATGCTTAATGGTCGACACTCTAAACTTGAGAGGAAGACAACACACACACTCTGTGGGGAAAGTCCACACCAAAGAGAAGATAACAATGATAACCGCAAGAATACAAGCAAACGATGATATGCTTATGCGTATGAATATGCTTATGAATATGCTGACAAAACAGACATAAAGATAAGAAACATGTGACATGAACACCACCACAACCAGATACTCGGCTAATCCCAAGGCAACAATGCAGGGAAAACTGCTGGAGATTCATCTTGAAATCTTACAGGGGAATATCATAAGCCATCAAAGGAATAGAATCCTACTACAAGGCTTAAATCATGATGAGACAGCATCTGCTAGGGATATCATCCTGCTGAGGAAAGGTAATAATCCGCTGAGGATGAAAATATTCTTGATAACATCAAACTTCACGAGGAATAACTGACATACCACTCCTGCTCCACCTGGGGATAGAGTGCAAGACCTGCTAAAAATCACATAGGAACCTGCTGGAAATCAACACATGCAGACCTACTGGGGATCCATATGGGGATATCAGAAGTTAACATCATAGCCAACACAGTTACGAGGGATTTTAAATCAATACCCACCATCGGGTAAAATAAAACCTCTAAACTGACTGCTATATTGATACTTCTATTTTCAAGGATGCAAACAATTCAAACTGAGGAACAAGAGCTCATCTGGGGATTCCCCATACTTCTCAATTTAAAGATAACTTGCTGAGGAAGAGATCAAAACTCAGCTAGGGATTCTTAAGAACATCCCTTCCAACAACTCTTCTGGGGAATACATACAATCTCCGTTCATGCTTATTGTTGGGGAAACAAAACATCATCAACCTGTCAATACTATCCAGGAACTTCACATGGACACAACCGAATCAAACTCTGCTTTGGGAGAGACAAGTTTCACACATCCAGACTTTACCATCTTTGGAATCACTATTGATATCTTTTCTTTGTTCATATATCAAAAGAAAAATGTTTTTAAAATCTTCAAAGATTAAATTTATTAAATTTGTTTCAAAAATCATCATCAACAATAAATTGAAATTTTGTAAACAGAAACAATATAAAGAATTGCAAACAATTGGATAAAAGCTCAAATTCATTGATAGAATGGTAGTCAGCAAATGACATGACTCCATGGATCATTACAAGTTTGAAAAATGGTAAATACATGGAAAAGGGATACATTGAGATACAATGATCACTATTCTCCCTATCAACTTTGAACTCCACTGTGTCCGAAACTTCAGTCAAGGATGAGTGAATAAGAATCTTTGATAATCACTTCTTCTGAGGGATAGAATCTGAAATCCTCTGTTGCTACAAGTGATCCAGTCTGTCGACGTAGTTACTTGCCATGATCCCTAACTTTTTCCTAGATTTCCCTTTCGGGTTTTCAATCTACCGGGATAATTATTTCTGTTTTTGTCTCTAATTTTTGCCTGGACCGCCCTTTCGGGTTTTCAATCCACCGTGACGCTCATTTTTTCCTAAGCCGCCCTTTCGGGTTTTCAACTTAGCGAGTTGTTCTTTTATTTTTTAGGCGAAGTATTTCTTGACTGCATCCGCATTCACAGGGCGAGTGATCTCCTCACCATCCATAGTTGCAAGAATTAATGAACCGCCAGAGAAGGCTTTCTTAACAACATATGGGCCATCATAGTTCGGAGTCCACTTGCCCCGAGAAGCTTTAAGGAAAGACTGAATCTTTTTGAGCACGACGTCGCCTTCTCTGAATACACGAGGTTTGACCTTCTTATCAAAAGCTTTCTTCATTCTTTGTTGGTACAACCGACCATGACACAAAGTTGTTATTTTCTTTTCTTCAATCAAATTCAACTGATCAAATCTACTTTGATACCATTCAGCCTCAGTCAACTTGGCTTCCATCAGAACTCTCATTGATGGGATCTCAACTTCGACGGGGAGCACTGCTTATGTACCATAAACAAGTGAGAAAGGGGTTGCCCCTGTTGAAGTGCGGACAGATGTACGATACCCATGCAAAGCAAAAGGGAGCATCTCATGCCAGTCCTTGTACGTCACAACCATCTTCTGAATGATCTTCTTAATGTTTTTGTTCGCAGCTTCAACAACCCCATTCATCTTCGGTCTATAAGGAGAAGAATTATGGTGTTGAATCTTGAATTCTTCACAAAGCTCTTTCATCATCTTATTATTCAAGTTCGAACCATTATCAGTAATGATTCTATTCGGAACACCATATCTGCAGATAATGTTATTCTTGATAAACCGAACCACAACTTGCTTGGTCACATTAACATACGATGCTGCTTCCACCCACTTGGTGAAGTAGTCAATTGCCACTAGAATAAAACGATGTCCATTCGAAGCCTTGGGTTCAATCATATCAATCATATCAATTCCCCACATAGAGAAAGGCCATGGGGAAGAAATCACATTGAGATAAGCTGGTGGCACGTGAATCTTATCTGCATACACTTGACACTTATGGAACTTTTTCACATACTTGCAACAATCAGATTCCATTGTCAGCCAATAGTAACCTGCTCTCAACATCTTTTTAGCCATTGCGTGCCCATTAGCATGAGTGCCAAAAGATCCTTCATGAATTTCTTTCATTAACATGTCTGCTTCGTGTCTATCCATGCATCTGAGCAAGACCATGTTAAAATTTCTCTTGTAAAGCACATTTCCATTCAAGAAGAAATTGCCTGCCAATCTCCTCAAAGTCCTCTTATCTTTATCAGATGCCCCAAGCGGGTATTCTTGACTCTGGAGAAAACATTTAATATCATGATACCAAGGCTTGTCATCATGGACCTCTTCAACTGCAAACACATGAGCTGGTCTTTCCAGTCGCATCACACTGATCATGGGAACATCATTCGACTGGTGCACCTTTATCATAGAAGCTATAGTTGCCAAAGCATCTGCCATCTGATTCTCATCACGAGGAACATAATGAAACTCAACTTTAGTGAAGAAAGTTGATATCTTCCTGGCATAATCTCTATAGGGGATCAAGTGGGGTTGATGGGTTACCCACGTGCCCTGAATCTGATTGATTATCAAGGCAGAATCTCCATACACATCAAGATGCTTAATCCTCAAATCAATAGCTTCCTCAAGACCCATAATGCAGGCTTCATATTCAGCTTCATTATTTGTACAAGGAAAAGTCAACCTTGCGGCAAAAGGAATATGTGAACCATGGGGAGCAATGATCATTGCCCCAATTCCTCTTCCGCGTGCATTCACGGCACCATCAAAAACTAAACCCCATCGAGATCCAGGCTCGGCCCTTCCTCAATCAAAGGTTCATCGCAATCTTTCACTTTCAAAAACATCACATCCTCATCTGGAAAATCAAACTTGATTGGTTGGTAATCATCAATCGGTTGATGTGCCAAATGGTCAGCCAAGATACTACCTTTTATAGCTTTTTGAGATCGGTACTCGATATCATATTCTGATAACAACATTTGCCAACAAGCAATCCTCCCAGTCAAAGCATGCTTTTCAAAGATATACTTGATTGGATCCATTTTAGAGATCAACCAAGTTGTATGATTCAGCATATACTGGCGAAGACGCTTTGCAGCCCAAGCTAAGGCACAATAAGTTTTTTCAAGCATGGAATACCGAAACTCACAATCAGTGAATTTCTTACTCAAGTAGTAAATTTCATATTCTTTTCTTCCAGATTCATCTTGCTGACCAAGCATACAACCCATGGAATCTTCCAACACAGTCAAATACATGATCATCGGTCTACCTTCCACCGGAGGAGACAAGATAGGAGGTTCAAGCAGATATTCTTTGATACTTTCAAACGCTTTTTGACAATCATTTGTCCAGACACAACCTTTATCTTTCCAAAGAAACTTGAAAATCGGAGCACATGTGGCAGTCATGTGAGAGATAAACCTCGAAATATAATTCAAACGACCCAAGAATCCTCTTACTTGCTTTTCGGTTCTTGGAGCAGGCATTTCCTGAATAGCTTTCACTTTATCAGGATCAACTTCAATGCCTCTTTGGCTGACAATGAAACCTAACAGCTTTCCAGAACGTACACCAAAAGTGCATTTGTTCGGATTCAAACGAAGCTTATACGTCCTTAACCTTTGAAACAACTTCAGCAAATGTTCAACATGATCCTCTTCAGTCCTCGACTTAGCGATCATATCATCAACATATACTTCGATTTCTTTATGCATCATATCATGGAAAAGTGTGGTCATAGCTCTTTGGTACGTCGCACCAACATTCTTCAATCCAAAGGGCATCACTTTGTAGCAGAATGTTCCCCATGGTGTAATAAATGTGGTCTTTTCCATGTCCTCGGGTGCCATCTTTATTTGATTATAACCGGAAAATTCGTCCATAAAAGAGAACACATCAAACTTAGCTGTATTATCTACCAACATATCAATGTGTGGCAATGGAAAATCATCTTTCGGACTGGCTTTGTTCAAATCTCTATAATCAACGCACATTCGGACTTTTCCGTCTTTCTTCGGAACAGGAACGATATTGGCCACCCATTCAGGATAAGTTGATGTCACAAGAAAACCTGCATCAATCTTCTTTTGAACCTCCTCTTTGATCTTTACTGCCATGTCTGGATGAGTTCTTCTCAGCTTCTGCTTTACAGGTGGACATTCAGGCTTCAACGGAAATCTATGCTCCACAATATCAGTATCAAGACCTGGCATGTCTTGATAAGACCAAGCGAATACATCAACATACTCTCTGAGAAGCTCTACAATCCTCTTCTTAACATCAGGACCAAGCAATGCTCCAACTTTGACTTCTTTCTTTTCATCTTCAGAACCCAAGTTGACCATCTCTATAGACTCTCCATGAGGCTGAATAATCTTCTCCTCGTGCTCAAGCAACCGAGAAATTTCATCAGGAATCTCTTCAACATCCTCTTCCTCAGCTTCAAACACAGGGAATTCAAAGTTGGGAGAGGGCATAGGATCATTGTTTTCAATGGGTTTATCAATCAATCTGCACAATGATTTTATTTTTATTTTAGAGTATGAACAAAAGTGCAAACATTATGCAGATAAACAATCAATATTATTTTGGGTTTTTTATGTTACCATTTTTCAGAATAAAGCAAAAAGGAAAAACACATATGGAAATAACAAAATAACAATTTATTGATGATGATAAAATTTGAAACAAAGCCCGACAAACATTACTTTCACCTTGGGCAGAGTGAAAGGATTTTTTGAAAGAAAATAAAACAAATTACTTTGAAGAATGAACAATAAAAGGAACATCAACAGCAATCCAGTTCTGGCAAATCTTTCCATGCGTAACAAAGTCAGGCATTTCTTCGTCTTCATCATCTTCAATGATGGTGTCGCTCCCGACAAATGAAACTGGGTCAGATGAAGGTACAGACGCGAACGGTCGGCGAGAGGGGCAATGAGAACACACAGCCGTGAACTCACTGGAGATGAATAGAGTCGCCAGCTAGGCATTTTTATTCCGGAGGAAAGGTAATGCTGCATAAACCTGGAAAGAGATGGATAAGACGGTTGCGAACCAGAGAGACTGAGAAAGGGGGTTGGTTACAACCTGGGAAGGTATTAGCACCCAGATTGTCCGTCGTACTCGACGGGATCCACGCTTAAAAGATTTGTGTTTTAAAGGGGTAGTGTCAGTGCAATCTGTGTATAAAAGAGCTGGAAAAAGAAGTACAGGTGCCAGTGTGTAGTGTATAAGTGATATGAAATATGAAAGTGTCAGTGTAGGAAAGGAATGAAGTGCTCAAGATCATGAGGCTCAAAGAATAATGCTGGAAGGAGGGGGAATATACAGAGACTTTTGTTCGATAACCGTTAAGTTATGCCTACGTATCCTCTCGTGCAATGAGGAAGTCAGAACACCGTAGTTCGACCCAAAGAGACTGAAAGGTGAATTGACTGATGAACTGCTTGCTTGTCTATGCTCAAGTGTATGACCTGTCTGGCTCAGGTGCTAACTGTCTTGCATTAGACGGAAGAAGCAAGTTCTCGTTTGTGAGTGAATGAGATGAGAAAAGAATCCCGAAGGAGACGATTATTGTTTGTTTTGTGTTTTCAATCTTTTATTACTTTTGAGAGTTTGTCATAAGTTAATGAGCTTAAGTCTAAACCAATGGATTTAGTAAACTCATCACATCTTCCCTCTGATTAGGGGTAATGAGAATACCTTAAGTGTGAAGTCAGATTCTCACACTTAATCACCTTCGATGTAGGATTAAGATCATTAACCTACTTGTGATTATTTAGGTGTTTTTGGTGTTTTTGTTTAGTGTTGAGTAATGAGGTTAAGCCATAATCAAGGATTAAACAGACTCATTACACCATCCTAATAGAAGGATAATAGATGAGAATGTTTAAGCTGAGGAAAGCTCCTCAACTTAATCCATGATTAGGGATTAAACTCATGACAAAACAAGCCTTTGATTAAGTGGATTTTATTTAGTGATAAGATGATGAAGTGTTTTTTATGATTTGTAAGACAACTTGAGGGGGACTTGTCCATTAACACTAGGGTTAGTCCTTCTTAACCAATTAAGGGAGAATTAGAACCCTAATGCAAGGCCCAAGTTACAAGTGTGATGTCTTGATGATTATTAAGTGGGTTGATTAAGAGATTTAAACACATGAAGGGTTTAACACTTAGGATTAAAGTTATACACTCCATCCTAAGAGAAGGATGCAGGCATAAACTTAATCACAAAGTCTTAAAGCCTTTAGGGTTTAGTCCCTGATTATGAGATGAGAAAAGAAGACTCAAAGAGAGACACAAAGGTGAAAACTAAGAGGGGAGACTAATCAAAACCCTAATTCATTGTCATGCTTGGTTGTTCCTAAGGTTTGTGAGGTTTTCAAAGACAATCTTCAAAGGAGCCACCAGGAAGCAGATGAAAGGAATCAAGAGAAGCAAAGTGACTTGCTTCATTCAAGAAGTCGAGTCACTTGAAGAAAGAAAGTTGGGAGAAGAAGAATGAGCAAGCTCAATCTCAAACACATATATAAATGCAGCAATGGATGCAAGAGAGATGAAAAGAAAGGTTATGAGAAGTGAAGGCAAATTCACTTCTCAATTTACTTACCACCTGAAATGTTAGAAAGAAATGCCATGCAATGCAAAATGAGATGAAATAGTATGATGCTAAACAAAACCAGAAGCATGTTGATGATGATTATGATGTTATGAGGTGCTGCAAACATGAGGCAAGACATGGAGATGTTCATACAAGATCATGGATGCAAATGATGCAAGTTAAGGAGCATGAACAAGCATGGAAAGTTATGAAGCATACAAGGCAAATGACATGGCAAATATGTGATGCAATGATCAAACATGCTTCCTATATGTCTTAAGATGTCAAATGAAACACAAGAATGCATAAAATGCAAAGACAAGTCATGTTATGCAAGAGAATGCAAGGAGGATGCAAATGAAAGCTCAAATTAGGGTCTATGAATCAAACATCAAACCAAAACCAAAAACAGAAGCAAACCCTAAGATAAAAAATGGAAAATGCTACCCAAAGAAACCCTAAACCTATACTAAACCAAGGTTCAAAGGGGAGCTCTCAACTCTTAACCAATCTCAAGCTATGATTTTTCTAAGTTATTAGGGTTTTTTAGGGTTCTTAACAAAAGAAATGCCAAACAATTGGAAAATGCAAGATCAAATCATGGCCATTTTATCCTAGAAACTACATGCCAAACATAAAACAATGCAAGAAGAACCCATGCCCAACTCTTCCTAGATAGGCAGAAATGAATTTTTGAACCCATGATCAAAATAATGCATAAAAAATGATTTAATTCAATGAAAAATTCTTAAAATGCATCAAGATCAAAAAAGAAATTTGGTTTGAAGGTTGGACAATGTTTCTAAATGCCTTAGAACATTTCATGAATTTTTTTGTAATTTTTAAATACCTAAAAGTATTTTTAATTAATTAATTCCCATTAATCAATTAAAAAATAATCTTTTAAATATTTAAAAATACTTTTTTAATGATAAAAAATAAAATAAAAATATTTTTGTGTCATAAAAATTAATAAAACTCTAAGGAAAAAGTTTCATAATTTTTAGAAATTTTTTACTATTTTAAAATAAATATGCAAATAAAAAGGAAAAGAAAATGAATTAAAATTAAATAAAAGGAGAAGTAATCAGGATGGAGGGCCAGGATTGGGTCTGGATTCAAATTGGTTGACTGGCGCGTGAATGGAGGGTCTGGATTCAATCTGGCCAAATTAATTTAACTACGAATTAATTAAAACTAATTAAGTGGATTAGGGCAAACGAAATGATCTGGGCCATCCAAACTGGAGGGAAGTCAACAGGTCAAAGGCCATCTACGGCTCATATTCAAATGATCATTAATCACGCAATTAGGGCTTAAACACTTTCAGGCTGCCGGAGAAGACTTCCGGTCGTCTTCTCCGGCCAGCATCCCCCTGAGAAATCCCCAAAACCCTCAAATCGTAACAAAAACAAAATCTACGAATTGGGAAATGTTCTCCAACCACTCACGAATCAAACCCCTCTCTCAAAACAAATTTCTTTTTCCTAGATAAGCTGAATCGAAGGAAATGAAAACTAGGGCACGCAGGTTTCAGAGAGAAATTAAATGCTCATTTCAAAGCCATTTTAGAAACCAATGACATCAGGATGATCAGTGAAGCACATAGAACAAGTTTATAACATGAAAAATGATTTCTGGAAAAATAATTTTCAAGATACCTGAGATTCGAAGCTTTCACTCTGATGACTTTCTGGCCACTTCTCCTCGTGCAATCCACTCCACTTGATCCCCAGATGATGTTTGAATGCTCAAAAGAAATTTATTTTGGCTGGATGATAAGTTTGACAAACTTCTGCTCAAGCTCAGTCAAAAATGGCAGGGATGATTCAGGCTGTTTCAGGGCATTGTGAATGGTTGTTTATGATCCTGAGGATGAATGGAGAAGGTCTGTGGTGTTTGTTTGTGTGTTTGTGAGCTAGGGAGAAAGATTCGAATGGAACTGCAAGTTGAGGTGAAGAATGGCAGTGGGGTGTTCTTGCTTGTTTCAGGCCTGACTTTTGGTGGTTTTAGGTCTATGGAGTGAGGTGAGATGAATGGTGAAGATGGTTTTTGTGTTTGCAAGCTGTGGGGGCAGATTCGAAGCAACTTGCAAGATGAGGTGATTTTGTGAATGTGATGTTATGAATGGTTTCAGCCTTGCCTTGTACATGAAATGGCTTGCAAAATGATAATGTATTTTAATCCTATAGGTCAGATGATGTGACCTGGCCTATAGTGATTGGTAAGTTTGCTTTTGCAAAAAGTCAAGTTTTGTGTAAGGCAAGCATGGCTCATGATCTAGGCAAGTACATGGCATGGGCTGCGCAGCAAAGGGTGAGGTGAGAGGCTAGCCAAAGTCAGCATCCAATGTCATAGTTTGTAGGGAGTGAAATGAGTGGTTTTGCAACTTGTTGCCTTATGGTTCACATGTGATTTCTTTGGCCAACCAAACATAAACCATGGGCATTCTTGATCCAATTCTGACTTTTAAGGCCTAAGGAAAGTTTGTGTGCTGGTTTGAAGTGGGTTAGAGGTCACAAAAGGCTTTGGTTCATGACTTTGCAAAATTTCCATTTGAGGCATTCTTTGAAAATCAATGATTTTTGCCAACTTTGTCACACCATAACTTTTGATCCAAGAAGAGTTTGATCATGCTCTTGTACTTTTTGAAAAGGGAAAGATGAGATCTACAACTTTCATGACCAAAGTTTTTCCATTTGAAGCATTTTTGGATCAAGAATCAAGGCTTGAAAAATGACCTAAAATGAGGCATTCTTGAAAAGTCAACTATGCCCAAAAAGTCAACATTTGCAAAACTTCCAAATTCTTGATTTTTGTGAACTTTAACCTTCTTCCATGGTCAAATAAAGATCATATACACTCAAAATGATGAAGATCACCCATTGGTTGGGTTATTGGGGGCCTCAGATGCCCTGATTTTGCACTGACTTGTCTGAAAAGTCAACCCTTGATCAGATGACTTCCCCATGGAATTTCTTCATGAAAATTGATATGCATACTCCCTATACCATATAGAGACCAATGGAAACAAGAATGACCAAAAAATTTGGGGTTATGGCCTCTGAAACCAAAACCCTAATTTTCAGTCAACTGTGCAGTCTATCCTTGGCTCTGCATCCATTCAAACCCTAGTTCTTGTGATTCTTCTGAATTCCTGGCTTTGTGAGGATGTAATATGATGCTTGAACACATGTAGACCCCTTTGAAGTGATTGGTGATCTTTGGAGTGGCTCAAGATGCCCTGAGATTGCTCAGATCACAAACCCTAGATGCAGATGACTTAGAATCTATGCAGGGAATAAAAAATGAGATGTGAGATGATATGATTGAACTTATGCATATGAGAATGATCACAAGCCATGGTGAATGGGTGAGGGCAAATTTGGGGTGTTTACAGCTGCCCCTATTCAAACATGAGTTAGCTGTGCAGGATGTAAGCGACGGCTTAACAGGCAAACAAGATAACTTGTGGTCGAATACCAAAGACAGTCCAAAATTTGCACTCACAGAATGAAGAAGAAAAAGGATATAGATTGTAAAAGGAAAATAAAGTATATTGTAAAGTGTGGGCGACGGAGGACGACCGTCGAGCAGAGGACGACTGCTGGGTAAATAGCAATGACGGGGACGGCCGACATGCTGGGAAAAAAGTAAAGCTAAGACGGGGACGGCCGACTAGCTGGGAAAAATAGTAAAGCTAAGACGGGGACGGCCGACTAGCTGGGAAAAATAAAATCGTGATGGGGACGGCCATCAAGATAAAGCTGTAAAATTTTCTGGGGGATTGATGAAACATGACGGGGACGGCCGTCAAGTTCACAAAGGTAAAGTAACCAACGATGGGGACGGCCATCGGGCTAAAAGGGAAAGGGGACCACGACGGGGACGGCCATCGGGTTAAAGAATGAATGAAATAAACAGATGATGGGGCACGGCCATCAAAGGTGAAGGACGATCACCTAGCAGGGGACGGCTGCTTTGTTGGGGATAAAAAGAAATATGATGGGGACGGCCATCAAAGGTGGAGGACGACCACCTGGCAGGGTACGACTGCCGAAAATATCAACGATGGGGACGGCCATCGGATAGCAAAGGTCAACGATGGGGACGGCCATCGGACGAGCATGATGGAGGACGACCATCAAAAAGCGGAGGACGATCACTCAGCAGGGGACGGCTGCTCTCAAGGTTTATCATGACACAGGACGAGTGTCAGATAACCAAAATCAACAATGGGGACGGCCATTGGATAAAATGATGAAGGACGATCATCAAAAGGTGGAGGACGACCACCTAGCAGGGGACGGCTGCTAAAAGATCAACGATGGGGACGGCCATCGGATGAGCATGATGGAGGACGACCATCAAGAAGTGGAGGACGACCACTCAGCAGGGTACGGATGCTCTCGGGGTATCATAACACAGGACGAGTGTTAGATAAAGGAAAAAAAGCTTTGTTGGTGATCTACTGGGGATATAGTGAACACGGACGAGCATTCACAACCAAGAAAAGAAAGTATAAGTGTTTGGTATTGTATAGATTAAAGATGCGGACAAGCATCCTTAAGGCTATGATACGGACGGGTATCACGTAGAAACAAACTGACACATGTTCAGAGACGATGATACGGACGAGTATCAACGGGTTAACAAAGAACACGGACGAGTGTTGGATCTGAAGGGACTCTTCTGGGGAATAGTAGACACAGACGAGTATCTATATTCAAGAAGACACAAGTGTTTGACACAGTGTATGGATTAAAGATGCGGATGAGCATCCTTAAGACTTATGATACGGACGAGCATCATGTAGAAACAAACATTAGACGCAATGTTCTGAGATGATGATACGGACGAGTACCAACTGGTTAACAAAGAACAAGGACTATTGTAGAATCTGTGGGGTTATGAGTGACGGTGTATACAAGATACGGACGAGTATCTGTATAAGTGTATCGTGAGTAGTGAGTATATATAGATGAGTGTTTAACTGTTGGGGAGAGTGACACGGACGGGTGCCAAGAGAGAAAAGTGTAATATGCACAAGTATCTGCTATACAAAGTCTAGGCGACTGCGCTGGGGATATGACACAGACGGGTGTCAGGAAAGTGTATATATAGGTATGTGTGAGTGCAAAGAGGATGTCTCTGGCTTTCTGCTGGTGATTCGACACGGACGGGTGTCAAGAAGTATCTGTAATACGGGTGATATGCTACAAAGAGTGTTCAGACGACTTTTACTGGGGAGTGATGATACGGACGGGTATCAAAAGGAAATATGCTGGTATTTGTGAATATGAGGCAACTGTTTTTGCTGGGACTCTGGTGAGGATTCCTGTACAATGATGATGAACGGTTATTATTCACAAGCGTTGATTCCGAACATGGCTTATGATTATGCTATGCGTTTGATCTTTTTGCCGTAATGCTCCGTATTAAACGGAATGCCACGCTCTGAGGGGATATTATGATGCAAATGCCATGATTATGCAAAGATACCACACTGGGATTCGGATCCCGTTGCCGTGAAGATCTCTGACTGATCTGTTTGAAATGGACCTCCCATCTGGGGATGAGATCATTGGTAGATCCAATAAGATGATATTTGCTTGGGGATATAGGTCACTGGTTGACACATCCTTATAATACGGGACCCAGCTGGGGTTTGGAGAAGCTTTCTTCACTCTGTTGTGATCTTCTATGCGCTGCTCTTCTGGATAGAGGCTGAAGATTCTGTGGGGAGATGGTTCCCTGACTCCTGTACTCAAATGAAGATGAAATGGCAACTCGGCTGGGGAATTGTGAGAGGCAGCTCAGCTGGGGATAGCAACAAGAGGCAACTCAGCTGAGGATAGAGCATTTCAGATGCTGAGATTGAGTGTATGTTGATTTGACAACTTTGCTGGGGAAGTGGGCACCTTCCAGTGCCACGTGGAAGATAGACCGAGTTGATAGTGATTCACCAGCTTGCTGAGACGTAACTTGCATGCCCCAGGTTGCGTTCTGGATACCTGCAATCCTGCAAAGATAAGGAGACGCACAAAAGGTCCCGAGGTATCCTTTACTGGATTCCGTCATAGGAGTCAAGCATTCTCAAGAGTAAGTATATTCCCTGCAAGCATGTGTTTCCATTTTTTTAGTGACAATCATCTGTACTCTTATGCAATCAGTTTTTTTCTTTTAAGATATCAGACATTCTTTGCAAAAAAATGAAAATGTACAAAACGAGACATGACTGAAAATCTGATTTTATTAATTCATGTGCCCTGAATTGGCAAGATACAGTCAAAGAAACATATCTCCTGAAATGAGGAGACTGTTACAAATTGAGAAACAAGGTGCTGGCAGTGTTGATGACGCTTTGAGAAGCTCCCTCTTCTGCTATGACTCGTATGACTTTTGACTTTCTTCTCTTCTTGATTTCTGAAGAAGGTTGATTCTGATTGGAGCTTGGTTCCGTTGGAGCTCTCCAAGTTGCAAGTGATACAGACGAATTCAGAATGCAGTCGTTCGCTTATTCCCTTATTTTGCATGGATCGCCCTTTCGGGTTTTCAATCCATCGGGATACCCATTTTTGCCTGAGTTGTCCAATGCGGCTTTTCAACTCAGCGGGTGTACATTTTTTCATTTATTTCCCTTATTTTTGCCCGAGTCTTTTATTCTGTTTTTGACTCGCCGGGAGGCCCTATTTTTGCCCGGACTTACATTCTGTTTTTATGTCCAGCGGGTCATTTTTATGCGAAGTATTTTTTAACTGCATCTGAATTCACAGGGGACGGGAAATCTTCACCATCCATGGTGTTGAGCATCAATGCTCCACCAGAGAAAACTTTCTTTACCACAAATGGTCCTTCATAGTTTGGAGTCCATTTGCCCCTGTGGTCTGTATGAGGAGGGAGGATTCTTTTCAGCACAAGATCTCCCACTTGGTACTCTCGGTGCCTGACCTTCTGATCGAAGGCTTTCTTCATTCTCTTCTAATACAATTGTCCATGACAGATTGCAGCCAATCTCTTCTCTTCAATCAGACTCAGTTGCTCGTATCGGGACCTAACCCATTCTGCTTCACTCAGTTTGACATCCATCAAGACTCGCAAGGAGGGTAATTCAACTTCAACTGGTAGGACTGCTTCCATTCCATACACAAGCTGGTACGGTGTTGCCCCAGTGGATGTTCTGATTGACGTGCGGTACCCATGAAAGGCAAATGGTAGCATTTCATGCCAGTCTTTATAGGTGACTACCATCTTCTGCACAATCTTCTTGATATTCTTATTTGCTGCCTCAACAACACCATTCATCTTTGGTCTGTAAGGAGAAGAATTGTGATGTTGGATCTTAAAGTCCCGGCACAGCTCTGCCATCATTTTGTTGTTTAGATTGGAACCATTATCAGTAATGATTCGCTCGGGAATTCCATATCGACAGATGATATCTCTTTTCAGAAATCTGGCTACCACTTGTCTTGTGACGTTTGCATATGAGGCTGCTTCAACCCACTTGGTGAAATAGTCAATGGCGACCAGGATGAATCTGTGACCATTTGAAGCAGTCGGTTCAATCTTGCCAATCATATCAATGCCCCACATAGCAAAGGGCCAAGGTGAAGATATCACATTCAAAGGATTGGGAGGCACATGCACCTTATCCGCATAAATCTGGCATTTATGACATTTTCTAGCGTAGGCACAACAGTCGGCATCCATTGTGATCCAGTAATAACCTGATCTTAGCAATTTCTTGGCCATTGCATGTCCTCCAGCATGGGTACCAAAGGAGCCTTCGTGCACTTCGTGCATCAATAAATCTGCTTCCGTCTTGTCAACACATCTGAGGAGTACCATATCAAAGTTCCTCTTGTATAAAGATCCATCAGTGTTCAGAAAGAAACTTCCAGCAAGCCTTCTCAAAGTCTTCTTATCATTGGAAGATGCCCCAGATGGGTATGTTTGATCTTCCAAGAAGCACTTAATGTCATGGAACCAAGGCTTATCATCTTTAACAATATCTGCCGTGAACACATATGCTGGTCTGTCAAGTCTGGACACTGGAATCTGAGGTACAAAGTTAGCAGCTTGAACTTTGATCATGGACGAAATGGTAGCAAGAGCATCTGCAAACTGATTCTCGTCCCGAGGGATATACTCAAGCTTGACTGTTGTGAAGAAAGTCAATAACCTTCTTGTATAATCCCTGTAAGGTATCAGATGATCCTGGTGTGTGTACCATTTACCGTTGGTTTGATTGACTACCAAAGCTGAATCTCCGAATACGGTCAATGTCTTGATCCTGAGGTCAATGGCTTCCTCAAGACCCATAATGCAAGCTTCGTATTCAGCTTCGTTGTTAGTGCAGTTGAAAGTGAGTTTTGCCGAGAAAGGCATGTGAACTCCTTTGGGTGTAATGAGCACTGCACTAACACCACGACCATTCATGTTAACAGCCCCATCAAACATCATAGTCCATTCTTCTTCTGGGTCAGGCCCTTCAGTGTGAACAGGCTCTTCATGATCTTTTGCTTTTATGAACATGATGTCTTCATCAGGGAAGTCAAATCTCATAGGCTGGTAGTCATCAATGGGTTGCTCAGCCAGATATTCAGATAGTACACTGCCCTTGATGGCTTTCTGAGAAGTGTACTGGATGTCATATTCTGTAAGGATCATTTGCCATCTTGCAACCCGTCCGGTAAGCGCTGGCTTCTCAAATATGTACTTGACCGGGTCCATCTTTGAGATTAATAAAGTAGTGTGAGTCAACATATACTGTCTCAGTCGGCGAGCAGCCCACGCTAAAGCACAGCAAGTTTTCTCGAGTAGTGAATAACGTTGTTCACAGTCGGTAAACTTTTTGCTTAGGTAGTATATTGCATACTCTTTTCGACCAGACTCGTCATGCTGGCCCAGCACACACCCCATTGACTCTTCTAATACTGTCAAGTACATAATCAGAGGTCTTCCTTCGACTGGCGGCATGAGGATTGGAGGTTCTTGCAGATATTCCTTGATCTTGTCAAAAGCCTTCTGGCAATCTTCGTTCCATCTGACCGTTTGTTCTTTTCTTAACAGCTTGAACAAGGGTTCACAGGTTGCTGTAAGGTGAGATATGAACCTTGAAATGTAGTTCAATCGACCTAAGAACCCTCGAACTTCTTTCTCAGTTTTCGGTGCAGGCATCTCTTGAATAGCTTTGACTTTATCAGGGTCCACTTCAATCCCTTTCTCGCTTACAATAAAGCCCAACAGCTTACCAGACCGCACCCCGAATGTGCATTTGTTGGGGTTCAACTTCAGCTGGTACTTCCTCAGACGCTTGAACAACTTGAGCAGATTCACCAGATGATCTTCTTCAGTAAGGGACTTGGCAATCATGTCATCCACATAACACTCGATTTCCTTATGGATCATATCGTGGAATAATGTTACCATAGCCCGTTGATATGTTGCACCAGCATTCTTCAGTCCGAATGGCATCACTTTGTAGCAGAACGTGCCCCAGGGTGTGATGAATGTTGTCTTCTCCATGTCTTCAGGTGACATTTTAATCTGGTTGTACCCTGAAAATCCATCCATGAAGGAGAATACCGAGAACTGAGCCGTGTTATCCACCAATACATCAACGTGAGGTAAAGGGAAATCATCTTTCGGGCTGGCTCTGTTCAGATCCCGGTAATCAACACACATCCTTACTTTGCCGTCCTTCTTAGGCACAGGCACTATATTAGCAACCCACGGCGGATAGCTAGTTACAGCAAGGAACCCGGCGTCCCATTGCTTTTGTACCTCTTCCTTGATTTTCATAGCCATGTCTGGACGAGTACGGCGCAGCTTCTGTTTGACTGGAGGGCATTCTTCTCTCAAAGGCAGCTTGTGCACAACAATGTCGGTATCCAACCCTGGCATGTCTTGATACGACCAAGCAAACACATCCACATACTCTTGAAGTAGATCAACCAGTTGCTTCTTCACTGAGTCTTGCAGGCAGGCCCCGATTTTAACCTCTTTCACGTCTTCCTCTGTACCAAGATTAATCACTTCAACCTCTTCCTGGTGAGGAGTAATAACCTTTTCCTCTTGTCTTAACAACCTGGCTAGCTCTTCAGGAAGCTCATATTCTTCTTCAACCCCTTCATCAGCTTGATTGATTGGATTGTCAAAGTCATACGATGTCATAGCCGTGCTGTTGTCAGTGCTGTCTGGGAGGCACTCTCTGCAAGGGTTAAGTTGTTCATTTTAGTGATTGTTTTTAGTCTTATTTAGAAAAAGTGAAATGAAGTTGTCATTTTGAAAACACCGCCATTTATTTTTTTGTACAAAAAAGAAAAATGGAAAAAACAGTGAGCAGAAAAGAAAAAGACTCGTTTGCAAAAAAGATGTCTGATATTTCATTAATTGATCTTGTTTGCACAAAAGTACAGATGGCCCTGATTACAAAATGAGTCTTGTCATCTTGGGCAAGATGCAAGACTTTAATGCATGCTATAAAAATACAGGAAATAATAATTACTCTGCTCGAGTAACTCTTATAATTCCCTGGGAAGACCAGTTCGAGATACTGCTCCCCGGGATCTTTGGACGAATCCAATTTTCCAGGTTGCGCTCCTCTTCCAGCTCGTCTTCCAGACAGTTGATGGCATCAGGGGTAAGCATCCCCCCACTGACAAAACCAGGCTCTCCAGCAGCCCTTGCTTGATGTTGAGTTGGTCTGTAACCCAACCCAAATTTGTCTTTCTTTTCCTCCACAGCTAAAACTTTGCCCCAGCCCAGGGCGGTTCCTTCTTCAACAACCTTCCGGGCTTGTTGGTATGATGACATTGGAGTACCAGATACAGCAGATGCTTCATTCACATTCAAAGCTTCAAACCCCTGGCTCATTGTTTCATGGATCTCCCCATCCATTTCAATGTACTTATAGGTTGCCAGGTGGCTGACAAAAATGTCCTCCTCTCCACAGATTGTGACAACTTGGCCTTCCCACTCATATTTTAACTTTTGGTGAAGGGTAGACGTTATTGCGCCGGCGGCGTGAATCCAGGGTCTACCCAACAAACAGCTGTAGGCGGGCTGAATGTCCATCACATAAAAGATAGTTTTAAAGGTCTGTGGGCCAATTGTCACAGGTAGCTCAATCTCTCCCAGAACCGATCTCTTAGAACCATCAAAGGCCCTTACCACCAGGTTGCTGGGTCTCAATGCCAAACCATCATATTCTAACTTCACCAGAGCCTTCTTCGGTAAGACATTCAGGGATGAACCTGTGTCTACCAGCACATGAGAAAGGACAGCTCCTTTGCATTCCATGGTTATGTGCAAGGCTTTGTTGTGGTTGCGGCCATCCGCTGTCAAATCAGTATTGGTGAACCCCAGCCCATTGCTAGCAGTAACATTTCCAACCACGGTTTCCAACTGGTTGACAGTAATCTCTTCAGGCACGTAAGCTGCGTGCAAGACTTTGAGTAGTGCATTCCGATGGGCTTCGGAGCACATAAGCAGTGAGAGGATAGAGATTTTGGATGGCGTTTGGTGAAGTTGATCCACAATTTTGTAATCACTCTTTTTGATGATTCTCATAAACTCATCAACTTCTTGATCGAACGGTGTCTTCAAGGTTTCTTTAACAGTTTGATCTTCCTGCACCGGGCTCTTTCCCTTTGCCTTGGCAGCAGCTTCTGCTTCGGCAGTAGGTCTTTGAATTGGTGGAGCGAAGAGACGTCCGCTTCGGGTGAAGCCTCCGCCTCCCCCCACATTATCTACTTGTGGTGCAGGTGTTGATGTTTCAAGAGTGATTCTTTTTCCCTCGCAGTACACGTCAGAGCCATAGTGCCAAGGGATGGCCCTATTGCTTTCATATGGTACTGGTCCAGGCACCGTGACAGTGACTGGACCGATTGCTGCTGCTGAAGGGACTGTAATTGTTTGTGGATCATAATAGATCGTAACTGGTGCCCTGATGGGAGCAGCACCTTCTGAATGATAGGCGGAATTGTTTTCAGGATCGTAGAATATCGTGACAGTAGAGACATCTTCATGATTTGTTGCTGGTGTTGTAGGAGATATCGTCGGAAGAAATGATGTTGTTGTTGTTATAGGAGGTTCAAAATGGAGTGAAGCTGAAGTTGTAGCAGGAAAATTTGTTGTAAACTGATCAGTTGAGATGATGGATGAAGTACTTGTTGATGAAACCGAAGAATTGTCAGGAACAATAGTTGCTGCAGTTGTAGGAGGTTCTGAAACCGTTGCTGATGATATTGCTGGATTTGTTGGAAATGATGTAGTGATCTGAAGTTGGCCACTCTGAATAAGGCCATTTATGCCACTCCTCAAATTATCGCACCCATTTACAGAGATATTGCAGTAAGCACAACCCAACTCACACCCCGGGAACATCTGACATTCCAAGAGCTGAGCCTTGATTTCTACCAATGGTGTCCTGATCTGTCCCACACTGGTTATTAAATAAGACGGTTTGCCTTCTTCAATAGCGTTAATTCTAGGACCACCGTGATTTGGCATCGGGTTTTTATTGACATTGGGTGGTGGTGCGAAATTCAGAGCCTTCGAGTCCACCAGGTCTTGTACCTTCATATGCAGAGCCCTGCATTTTTCTGTACTGTGGCCAGGTGCGTTTGAATGAAAAGCGCACCTAGCATTGGAGTCATAGTTCTTTGGTAGACTGTTGGGATCCGGAGGTGCCAACGTTCTTAGCTCAACTAGGTTGAGTTTCAGAAGTTGTGGCAGCAAGGCAGCATACGACATTGGGATTGGATCGATCACTCTGTTAGCTTGAGATGGCCTCTGTTGGAATGGCCTTTGTTGACTGTTGTTGTTGGTGTTGCTGTTGTTGTAATTCCTTGGAGGGTACTGACTTTGTTGATGGTACTGAGGTTGTTGTTGATAGTTTTGCTGAGGAGGTTGATAGACTGGTTGAGGATGGGCTGGAGCAGGAATGGTGACTGCTGCTATTGACCTTTGAGCATATTGGGGCCTGCCCCTGTTGGTGTGGATGGCATTGGTCTCGCCAGTTCTTCTTGGGCCTGCAAAAGGCTTTCTTGTACTACTGGACGAGCTTGCACCGTTGTCTGAGATCTTTCCCATTTTTAACAAGCTTTCAATTCTCTCCCCAGCTATGACAACATCCGCGAAGCTAGTGGAAGAGAAAGCAGCCAACCTGTCAATATAGGTTCCCTGAAGGGTATTCATGAACATATCTGCCATTTCCCGTTCAGACATAGGTGGTTGAACAGCAGCAGCCAGTTGCCTCCATCTTTGTGCATATTCTCGGAAACTTTCCCTTGACGACTGTGACATTCCCATTAGGAGAGTCCTGTTGGGTGCCATGTCTAGATTATACTGATACTGTCTGATGAAGGCCTCTGCCAGGTCCTTCCAGCATCTAATAGTTGCCCTTGTCAAGTGAGAGTACCATTCTCTCGACGCTCCAGTTAAGCTATCTTCGAAATAGAACATCCAGAGCTTCTCATCCATTGTATAGGCCTTCAGTCTTCCCAGAAATGACTGTAAATGAGTCTGGGGGCATGAAGTCCCATTATACTTTTCGAAACAAGGAGGCTTGAACTTATGGGGGATCCTGACCCCGTCTACCAAGCCCATGTCCATGACGTCGAAGCCCAAAGAGTTTTGAGATTCTAAGGACCTCAACTTCTCAGCTATTTCATCCAATCTTCTATCATATGCTTCTTCCCCAGCACCCATTACTGTGAACTGGTCTTCTTGAGGGTCTTCCTGCAGTACCCTCCCTGCTGTAGCAGTCCCTTGTATATTGACAGGGATGTTGGCCTCTGGATGGAGATGGGGTCCAAAAACTGGGGGATTGACATGAGGTTGGACCCTCTCGTTGTTACTTGTGCCAGCAGTTCCCACATGGGGCTCTTCTTGATTCTGCCTTTCCACCATGGCTCTCAATCTTTCCTGGCTCTGAGCCATGTTGTTCATAACTTCCATAAACTGAGTCATTTGGTTCCTCATTTCTAGCCTTTCATTTGCCATTTGATTTCTGACCTCAGTGAGGTCCTGCTGCATCTGATCCATCTGAATTCCCGGAAGGTTGTTTCGGGTTGGATAGCGGTGCGGACGGTTGAGGGGAAATACCCGGCGCCTAGCAATAGTTCCTGAACATCACAACAGAGGTTAGCAACAATAAAACAACACCTACAAAACAAACAAAGGGTTAGCATGCAATGCAGTTATGCTTATTTGTTCTCAAGGTATCCGGTTTGGCCTTCAGTTTTGACCCTTCCAGACCCTTGAAGATGCTGTTGATGTTGCTGCCGAAGTAAACTTGGATGGAACAAACATAAAACAAATATATTACAGGAGGTGAAATAATACAACTTGTTCATTTTACAACACAAGCCCCTTAAGGGGTCAAAATACATCACAAAAAGTAAAAGTACATGAAATAGAAACAACAACAAGCAAATGGTCAAACACCAAGGCTAAACTCATCCTCACGAACTTCCTTGAGAAGTGCTTCGGTCACAGGATCAGCTGGCCGCTCCGTGAGATTCCGGATAAGGAGGTTCCGGGTTGCAATAGCTGCTGCTAGTTTCTTGTGCTGAGTTTGGTCCTTGGACCTCTTCACCCCTGCTTTGATCTTCAATTCTGATATCTCCCTCTGGGCTGCTGCCAGGGCTTCTTGTTGTTCTTTTGCACTTGCTTCTAGTTGCTCCATCTTGTCTTGAACTCTCTTGTCTTCCAGGGTACGAGCCTCGGTGATCCTGACCCACCGGGCTTGACTCTCCTTCAAATACAAGTCTGTTCTTGCTCTCTGGAACTGGGCTTCTTTGCAAGCATTCTTCAGAATTTGTTCACCAGCCTTAGACTTTTTGATATAATCCCCAGACTTTTCAATCTTAGTCAGATGCTCCACTCTCAACTTCTCCAATCTCTCAATCTCCCTCATACCTTCACTCCTCTCCCGGAGGGTCTTCTGCAAAGCCTGGGTTAGCTTCTCATTTCTTTCCTTCAAGCTCTCAAACTCCTCCAAACTGATGGTGGCAGGGGGTGGTGCTGAAGATGATTCAGGCATATCTTCTATGGTAAAGGGCATTCCGGAGAATTGAGCCCTGGCATGGGACCACTCATAATATTGTGCTGATGCCACATTGTTGCACTTCCCCAAAATGGTTATTCCCTTGGTTTGAACATTCTCCCAGGCCCAGGCAGCCTGCCTAACAACAGCCAAACTAATCTTGTTCTCACAATAAAGGGTCTCCACCAAGTCCTGTGCCCTTGGAGTGTGGACCAGTGCATAGCCCAATTGCCTCCTGAACAGCAGAGGGTTGTAATTGATACTTCCCTTAACTCCTATTAAAGGCACATTGGGAAAATGCCCACAGCTGGTGATGATATCCCTGCCCTTGGTGCTCTGAGTGCACCATCTGATATCTGCTGAAGTCAGAACAGTGAGTCTTTTAGCCCAGTTGCTCCGCTGATGAGGGTTTATGAATGCATCTGTCCTGGGTAGATGCCTGAGAAGCCAAGTGTGAAACAAAGGAGCACAAAACCTCACTAACCTCCCCCTCTGCTTTTCATTCCTCTGATGCACTGAATAGTAAAGATCCCCCAATAAAGTCGGCACTGGGTTCTTCAGAATGAACAGGTGGATTACATTCTTGCTAATGAATCGAGGCTCATCTGCAAACAACACAATTCCATATACACTTAGGGCCAACAAAGCACAAACAGCTTTCCACTCCCCCAGGGAAGCCTTCAGACTAGCTTGAGAAATTAAGAAGTCCAGATGAAAACCAAGAATTCCAGCCTTAGAGGTCATATGCTGCTCAATCAAAGCAGGTTCCAGATGCAAAGCCTTTGCTACTTCTCCATTAGCAGGAAAGACCATCTCAGGGTTGAAAGGAATTTCTCTCCTGATAGGCAAACCAACCAATGATGAGTACTCTTCCAATAAGGGGCCCAACTGAAAGTCTTGAAAAGTAAAACATCTCAGTGGAGGATCATAAAACTGAATGCAGGTGTGGATGAGGCTCCTCTGTGAAGGGTCCAGATCCATAACCATGTCCAGTATATCTCCATAACTCTCCCTGAACAAAGGTATGTGATCTGGAGTGATCAGGGTTTGGATCCTCCTGATGTCTGATAAGTCTGGCTGGAAGAAATGATAGGTGACATTGCTCTTTTTAGGAGCCATGAGGCTGAGACTGAGTAGAGACAGGTGCTGATGATAATACTGAAGAAGTGGGCCACTGACTGGCTGGTGCTGGTGATAACTGAAGCAGGTGTTGGTGAAGATAGGTCAAAACTGAAGATGGGGTCAAAACCAAAACCAGATGAAGATGGATACCCTGAAACACAAATAAGCAAATGTCAATATGATGCAATGAGTATGTATGCAAATGATATGCAAAGGGTTTGTGACTGAGCTGGATCTGATCAAAATGCCCTGATATAAGTCCATGTGTGTTCAAGAATTCCAGATGGAGGTCTATAAATCCAGTAACCAAGGTGGGGGGACTCAAATAAAGAGCCACATGTCCAGGGTTTAAAATCACAAGAACTGTCCCAAATTGAAGTATTCTTAAAACAATCAAAGTAACAAGGTATTCTGAGGTCAAGGTACCTGCAAACCTGTAAACAGCCCAACCCCCTCACTGGTGGTGTTCTAGAACAAGGATCCTCAGACTTGGATCAGTTATGAGAAGTGTAAACACTTCCAACCCGGAGGTACAGTGTTTACAATAACCATAAAAGTTCCTCCTCTAATTCACCTCAGTTTCTGAAGGTCAATACTAAAAGGTCATCCAGACTTAGCAGGCTTCCCAGATAGCCCTAGCATTGCAGGAAATCTGCAACACAAAGTTCTCAAGAAGAAACCCATATCTGAACCGTGTTTCATATTCCCGCACCAGACCGAAATGGAATGGGAAAGAATATGATTCACTCTAGCCTAGGTGTCACTCAGGTCCCAGGTATAGGACCTTAACTCTCAATGGAACACCCACCCACCAAAGAAAAACCAGATCCAGCCAGCAGCATGACAGTATGATATATACAAAGTGCAATAAAGAAAGCAGTAAAGCAAACTGTACATAAAGCAAAATAAATACAAGCACAAATAAGCACATAACACCTCAGTAAACACAAATCAATCAAGCGCTAGGAGGAACCCACAAAAAGAACCAGAAGCCCAAGGTGCTGACATCCCCAGCAGAGTCGCCAAGCTGTCGCTCCCGACAAATGAAACTGGGTCAGATGAAGGTACAGACGCGAACGGTCGGCGAGAGGGGCAATGAGAACACACAGCCGTGAACTCACTGGAGATGAATAGAGTCGCCAGCTAGGCATTTTTATCCCGGAGGAAAGGTAATGCTGCATAAACCTGGAAAGAGATGGATAAGACGGTTGCGAACCAGAGAGACTGAGAAAGGGGGTTGGTTACAACCTGGGAAGGTATTAGCACCCAGATTGTCCGTCGTACTCGACGGGATCCATGCTTAAAAGATTTGTGTTTTAAAGGGGTAGTGTCAGTGCAATCTGTGTATAAAAGAGCTGGAAAAAGAAGTACAGGTGCCAGTGTGTAGTGTATAAGTGATATGAAATATGAAAGTGTCAGTGTAGGAAAGGAATGAAGTGCTCAAGATCATGAGGCTCAAAGAATAATGCTGGAAGGAGGGGGAATATACAGAGACTTTTGTTCGATAACCGTTAAGTTATGCCTACGTATCCTCTCGTGCAATGAGGAAGTCAGAACACCGTAGTTCGACCCAAAGAGACTGAAAGGTGAATTGACTGATGAACTGCTTGCTTGTCTATGCTCAAGTGTATGACCTGTCTGGCTCAGGTGCTAACTGTCTTGCATTAGACGGAAGAAGCAAGTTCTCGTTTGTGAGTGAATGAGATGAGAAAAGAATCCCGAAGGAGACGATTATTGTTTGTTTTGTGTTTTCAATCTTTTATTACTTTTGAGAGTTTGTCATAAGTTAATGAGCTTAAGTCTAAACCAATGGATTTAGTAAACTCATCACATCTTCCCTCTGATTAGGGGTAATGAGAATACCTTAAGTGTGAAGTCAGATTCTCACACTTAATCACCTTCGATGTAGGATTAAGATCATTAACCTACTTGTGATTATTTAGGTGTTTTTGGTGTTTTTGTTTAGTGTTGAGTAATGAGGTTAAGCCATAATCAAGGATTAAACAGACTCATTACACCATCCTAATAGAAGGATAATAGATGAGAATGTTTAAGCTGAGGAAAGCTCCTCAACTTAATCCATGATTAGGGATTAAACTCATGACAAAACAAGCCTTTGATTAAGTGGATTTTATTTAGTGATAAGATGATGAAGTGTTTTTTATGATTTGTAAGACAACTTGAGGGGGACTTGTCCATTAACACTAGGGTTAGTCCTTCTTAACCAATTAAGGGAGAATTAGAACCCTAATGCAAGGCCCAAGTTACAAGTTTGATGTCTTGATGATTATTAAGTGGGTTGATTAAGAGATTTAAACACATGAAGGGTTTAACACTTAGGATTAAAGTTATACACTCCATCCTAAGAGAAGGATGCAGGCATAAACTTAATCACAAAGTCTTAAAGCCTTTAGGGTTTAGTCCCTGATTATGAGATGAGAAAAGAAGACTCAAAGAGAGACACAAAGGTGAAAACTAAGAGGGGAGACTAATCAAAACCCTAATTCATTGTCATGCTTGGTTGTTCCTAAGGTTTGTGAGGTTTTCAAAGACAATCTTCAAAGGAGCCACCAAGAAGCAGATGAAAGGAATCAAGAGAAGCAAAGTGACTTGCTTCATTCAAGAAGTCGAGTCACTTGAAGAAAGAAAGTTGGGAGAAGAAGAATGAGCAAGCTCAATCTCAAACACATATAGAAATGCAGCAATGGATGCAAGAGAGATGAAAAGAAAGGTTATGAGAAGTGAAGGCAAATTCACTTCTCAATTTACTTACCACCTGAAATGTTAGAAAGAAATGCCATGCAATGCAAAATGAGATGAAATAGTATGATGCTAAACAAAACCAGAAGCATGTTGATGATGATTATGATGTTATGAGGTGCTGCAAACATGAGGCAAGACATGGAGATGTTCATACAAGATCATGGATGCAAATGATGCAAGTTAAGGAGCATGAACAAGCATGGAAAGTTATGAAGCATACAAGGCAAATGACATGGCAAATATGTGATGCAATGATCAAACATGCTTCCTATATGTCTTAAGATGTCAAATGAAACACAAGAATGCATAAAATGCAAAGACAAGTCATGTTATGCAAGAGAATGCAAGGAGGATGCAAATGAAAGCTCAAATTAGGGTCTATGAATCAAACATCAAACCAAAACCAAAAACAGAAGCAAACCCTAAGATAAAAAATGGAAAATGCTACCCAAAGAAACCCTAAACCTATACTAAACCAAGGTTCAAAGGGGAGCTCTCAACTCTTAACCAATCTCAAGCTATGATTTTTCTAAGTTATTAGGGTTTTTTAGGGTTCTTAACAAAAGAAATGCCAAACAATTGGAAAATGCAAGATCAAATCATGGCCATTTTATCCTAGAAACTACATGCCAAACATAAAACAATGCAAGAAGAACCCATGCCCAACTCTTCCTAGATAGGCAAAAATGAATTTTTGAACCCATGATCAAAATAATGCATAAAAAATGATTTAATTCAATGAAAAATTCTTAAAATGCATCAAGATCAAAAAAGAAATTTGGTTTGAAGGTTGGACAATGTTTATAAATGCCTTAGAACATTTCATGAATTTTTTTGTAATTTTTAAATACCTAAAAGTATTTTTAATTAATTAATTCCCATTAATCAATTAAAAAATAATCTTTTAAATATTTAAAAATACTTTTTTAATGATAAAAAATAAAATAAAAATATTTTTGTGTCATAAAAATTAATAAAACTCTAAGGAAAAAGTTTCATAATTTTTAGAAATTTTTTACTATTTTAAAATAAATATGCAAATAAAAAGGAAAAGAAAATGAATTAAAATTAAATAAAAGGAGAAGTAATCAGGATGGAGGGCCAGGATTGGGTCTGGATTCAAATTGGTTGACTGGCGCGTGAATGGAGGGTCTGGATTCAATCTGGCCAAATTAATTTAACTACGAATTAATTAAAACTAATTAAGTGGATTAGGGCAAACGAAATGATCTGGGCCATCCAAACTGGAGGGAAGTCAACAGGTCAAAGGCCATCTACGGCTCATATTCAAATGATCATTAATCACGCAATTAGGGCTTAAACACTTTCAGGCTGCCGGAGAAGACTTCCGGTCGTCTTCTCCGGCCAGCATCCCCCTGAGAAATCCCCAAAACCCTCAAATCGTAACAAAAACAAAATCTACGAATTGGGAAATGTTCTCCAACCACTCACGAATCAAACCCCTCTCTCAAAACAAATTTCTTTTTCCTAGATAAGCTGAATCGAAGGAAATGAAAACTAGGGCACGCAGGTTTCAGAGAGAAATTAAATGCTCATTTCAAAGCCATTTTAGAAACCAATGACATCAGGATGATCAGTGAAGCACATAGAACAAGTTTATAACATGAAAAATGATTTCTGGAAAAATAATTTTCAAGCTACCTGAGATTCGAAGCTTTCACTCTGATGACTTTCTGGCCACTTCTCCTTGTGCAATCCACTCCACTTGATCCCCAGATGATGTTTGAATGCTCAAAAGAAATTTATTTTGGCTGGATGATAAGTTTGACAAACTTCTGCTCAAGCTCAGTCAAAAATGGCAGGGATGATTCAGGCTGTTTCAGGGCATTGTGAATGGTTGTTTATGATCCTGAGGATGAATGGAGAAGGTCTGTGGTGTTTGTTTGTGTGTTTGTGAGCTAGGGAGAAAGATTCGAATGGAACTGCAAGTTGAGGTGAAGAATGGCAGTGGGGTGTTCTTGCTTGTTTCAGGCCTGACTTTTGGTGGTTTTAGGTCTATGGAGTGAGGTGAGATGAATGGTGAAGATGGTTTTTGTGTTTGCAAGCTGTGGAGGCAGATTCGAAGCAACTTGCAAGATGAGGTGATTTTGTGAATGTGATGTTATGAATGGTTTCAGCCTTGCCTTGTACATGAAATGGCTTGCAAAATGATAATGTATTTTAATCCTATAGGTCAGATGATGTGACCTGGCCTATAGTGATTGGTAAGTTTGCTTTTGCAAAAAGTCAAGTTTTGTGTAAGGCAAACATGGCTCATGATCTAGGCAAGTACATGGCATGGGCTGCGCAGCAAAGGGTGAGGTGAGAGGCTAGCCAAAGTCAGCATCCAATGTCATAGTTTGTAGGGAGTGAAATGAGTGGTTTTGCAACTTGTTGCCTTATGGTTCACATGTGATTTCTTTGGCCAACCAAACATAAACCATGGGCATTCTTGATCCAATTCTGACTTTTAAGGCCTAAGGAAAGTTTGTGTGCTGGTTTGAAGTGGGTTAGAGGTCACAAAAGGCTTTGGTTCATGACTTTGCAAAATTTCCATTTGAGGCATTCTTTGAAAATCAATGATTTTTGCCAACTTTGTCACACCATAACTTTTGATCCAAGAAGAGTTTGATCATGCTCTTGTACTTTTTGAAAAGGGAAAGATGAGATCTACAACTTTCATGACCAAAGTTTTTCCATTTGAAGCATTTTTGGATCAAGAATCAAGGCTTGAAAAATGACCTAAAATGAGGCATTCTTGAAAAGTCAACTATGCCCAAAAAGTCAACATTTGCAAAACTTCCAAATTCTTGATTTTTGTGAACTTTAACCTTCTTCCATGGTCAAATAAAGATCATATACACTCAAAATGATGAAGATCACCCATTGGTTGGGTTATTGGGGGCCTCAGATGCCCTGATTTTGCACTGACTTGTCTGAAAAGTCAACCCTTGATCAAATGACTTCCCCATGGAATTTCTTCATGAAAATTGATATGCATACTCCCTATACCATATAGAGACCAATGGAAACAAGAATGACCAAAAAATTTGGGGTTATGGCCTCTGAAACCAAAACCCTAATTTTCAGTCAACTGTGCAGTCTATCCTTGGCTCTGCATCCATTCAAACCCTAGTTCTTGTGATTCTTCTGAATTCCTGGCTTTGTGAGGATGTAATATGATGCTTGAACACATGTAGACCCCTTTGAAGTGATTGGTGATCTTTGGAGTGGCTCAAGATGCCCTGAGATTGCTCAGATCACAAACCCTAGATGCAGATGACTTAGAATCTATGCAGGGAATAAAAAATGAGATGTGAGATGATATGATTGAACTTATGCATATGAGAATGATCACAAGCCATGGTGAATGGGTGAGGGCAAATTTGGGGTGTTTACAGATGGCAGCAGCGGAATGATCGTTGATAAATCCAGCACTTCGAAAGCCTTCTTGAATAGTCTTCGGGTCATTGAGAACTGCACCTGGTGCAAAGTCGATACCAAAACCTTCCTTGTTGTCGACAGCATTAATAACTCGTCCCCAACCATCAGACTGACCAGCTTCCAGCACTCGCAAAGCATCCTTGAAAGAAGACATGGGCATGGCATTCTTCTTAGCAACATTATTCACAACAGAAAGAGCTTGAAATGAAGTTCCCACCTCTTCTCCAGCATCAATATAGGAGAAAGAAGACAAATTGCTCACAAGCACCGCCCTTTCACCTCCAATGGTCACCAATTTCCCTTCTCTCACAAACTTCAACTTCTGATGAAGAGTGGATGTCACAGCTCCTGCCTCATGGATCCAGGGTCTTCCGAGGAGACAACTATAAGCGGGACGTATATCCATTACTTGAAAAGTAATCTTGAATATAAACGGTCCAATAAGAATAGGAAGATCCACTTCACCAATCACTGTCTTCTTCGACCCATCAAACGCTTTCACGATAATCCCACTATGCCTCATGGGAGCACCTTGAAACGCAAGCTTTGACAAAGTCGATTTTGGCATAACGTTCAGAGAAGATCCAGTATCAACTAGCACCTTAGACATAGCATCTTCCTGACAATTCACCGAAATATGCAACGCCAAGTTATGATTCCTTCCTTCTTCAGGCAAATCGTCATCACAGAAGCTTAAATTGTTGCAAGATGTGATATTAGCCACAATACTATCAAACTGATCAACAGTCACATCATGGTCAACATAAGCTTGATCAAGAATTTTCTGCAAAGACTGCCTATGAGCCTCAGAGCACATCAATAGTGATAAAACTGATATCTTCAATGGAGTATGCAACAACTGCTCAGTAATGTTGTACTCACTCTTATTTATCAATTTTAACACCTCATCTTCATTATTACCAGATTGGCCTGATTGGGCAACATCATCCATAATCTGCTTACTTGCACTTGTATCTTCAACTATCTTCGGAGGATCTGAAGTATACACTCTACCACTTCGAGTAACCTTTGTCACATCAGCAATGCTAACCACAGACTTTGGAGTAGGAATAGGAAATTCCCTACCATTTTCTATCATTGTAGCATTATACCTGTACGGAACAGCTTTATCAGACTCATATGGCATTGGACCAGGCACATTAATCACCAATGGAGTAACAACATTTTTGCGACTATCGAAAGAAATAACCACCCTCTCAGGAACAGTCCTCTCAGGAAGATTGAACTGAGGCATAATAACATTCACTTCATTTTCATATTCATCTCTTTTTGTTGTCACTTCAATCAACTTATCATCCATCATCTTTTGAATATCTCTCTTAACGATCACGCAACCACGAGGGTTCACCGAGAAAATACAACATCCAGCATAATTGTGATCAATATCGTGATATTCACTTAAGAAAGCATGCATCTAAACCAAAGACCTTCGAATATGACGGACCTCATAGATCTTGAACAAACCAGGACAACCATCAACCATATTCACAGACGCACTACCATGCTTCGGCAACAGATTTTTCTGCACATTTGGATTAACATCATTAAAATACAGAACATTATTCCTCATCAATTTCTGTACTTCAAACTTCAATGGATAACAATTCTCAACATCGTGCCCTGGGGCACCTTGATGAAAAGCACAGCGAGCCTCTGGCTTATACCACCATGGAATAGTCTCTGGAACTGGAGGTGGAGGACGTGTTTGCACAAGATTCTTTGCAATCAAAGATGGAAGCAAGTCTGCATACGACATCGGAATAGGATCAAAACTTGGCTTAGCCCGAGCCTGCTGATTACCACCTTGTTGCACAGAAGGTTGTTGATAACGAGGTTGATACTTTGGAACTGCCGGCACAGTTGGAGCCACGTTAATCATCGGGGTTACAGAAGCCACATGTTGCGAATGATGATTCCCACGACTGTGAGGTCTTCAATAACTTTCACGAGATACTGCATTAGTCTCATTTTCTATCTTTTTCCCAAAGTTGAACCTTCTAGAACTTGAGCCATTACTATTCTCTTAACTTAACCGTCCCTCACGGACACCTTCTTCTAAACGCATCCACATACTCACCATTTCAGTGAAATCAGAAGGAGCGCTTGCTATCATCCTCTCATAATAAAAAGAACCTAAAGTCTTCAAGAAGATCTTCGTCATTTCTTTTTCTAACAGTGGAGGAACAATCTGGGCTGCCAGCTCGCGCCATCTCTGTGCATATTCTTTAAAAGTCTCTTTGTCCTTCTGGGACATAGCACGAATTTGATCTCTATCTGGCGCCATATCAACGTTATACTTGTATTGCCTCACAAAAGCTTCTCCCAAATCGTTGAAGTTCTTGATTTAGCTATTATCCAAGCTCATATACCACCTCATGGGTGCACCGGTCAAACTGTCCTTGAAATAGTGAATCAGCAGCTTATCATTATCAGTCTGAGCAGACATCTTTCTAGCATACATAGTCAAATGGCTCAACGGACAAGTGTTGCCTTTGTACTTCTCAAACTCAGGCAACTTGAATTTGTAAGGAACTTTAACATTAGGGACCAGACAAAGATCATAGGCATCTTTTCCGAACAAATCCTTATGCTTCAAAGCTCTCATCTCCCTCTGGATCTCAACAAAGCGTCCTTGGAAGTCATCAAGTCTTTCAGCTACTCCATCGCCTTCACTGGGCTCAGCATGGTAAATCATTTCATCATGGTGCGAAATAGTGTGCACCACAGGCGGTACAGTAGTTACAACTGGAGGAAGAGTAGTCCACACTGGTGGGAGAGTATTAAATGCATCAGTCTCAGGATGATGAGGAGGACGATAACCAGCAGGAATAAAATCAACTGGCATGCCCCAAGGTGTGCTAGCAGGCATACGATAGCGAGGAGAAATAACAGTCTCAACAGGGATTGATGCGGTAACAACCTCAGAGATGACGGTATTCTGAACAGGAGAATTAGGAGGTGGCTGATTTTGAGCAGCCACCAAACTTTCCATCATAGCAGAAACTCTTTCCAAGCTTTCCCTCAAATAAGTAACCTCTTCGCGCAGCTCGCGATTCTCTTGTTGTAAAGTTTCCATCACCCTTCTCCGATTAGCTCGAGTATCAAATCGGTGAGTCAGCTTGACAGGAGAACTGAATGAAGACCAAAAAACAACATAAGATCCCTGGAGAACACTCAAAAAGCAAGACAAATGCAAGTATGATGCATCGTATGCGTATGCAAATGCAAAGATTTCAAAGGATTATAAGATAACTTGCAATATTTATAAAGAAACACTTTTGAAGTACTTAAAAAAAACTCATTCTCATTAAGATCAAAGTGAGGATTACAAGTGAAGTACAAACATCAATAATCCTAATACATGAGAGGAAAAGTAAACTGGGCCTAGGGAATCATATCCGAAGAAGTTCCGAATCCTGGCTGATACTTCATGCGAATCCTCTTGATCTCATTCTTGTACCGATCTTCCATATCTTCCTTATCCTTCACCAACTTGTCGACAATGGCCTTCCAAGCACCAGATGTAAGAGGAATAGTAGATGGAGTATTAGAGGAAAATAAATCCTCTCTCGGCCTCTTCGTGACACGTAGCTCAAGTAGCTCAATGAGATCATCCTTCTCCTTCAGCTGCTCCTGCATTGTAGCCCTCTCAAGTAGCCATTCTTCTTTTTATTTCTCCATCTTGTCTAACTCTTCTTGAAGAGCCACCTTCTCATCAACGGGAGGTAGAAAAGTAGACAATGGCAATATGGGAAACAAAGGCTCCTCAGGTGGATAAGGCATCTTGAGCTGGAAGCCCTAGATCGAACCCACTGGATATAACATTCGGAAGGAGGAAGGTGTTGTCTTCCCAATTGACCTTTCTCTTTCCTATGAACAGCATGCCAAGAATGAGCAATCCTTTTCTTCATTTCTACATGATCAGCACCATTAAGAAAGAAGAAACGGGATAAGGAAAGATTGTTTGGTATGTCCTTCAAA
Source organism: Lathyrus aphaca (assembly GCA_963966055.1). NCBI lineage: Eukaryota > Viridiplantae > Streptophyta > Magnoliopsida > Fabales > Fabaceae > Lathyrus > Lathyrus aphaca. Next base: position 733,855,394 of record OZ014519.1, on the reverse strand, counting down.
CAATAACCGGACTGTCGTCTAGCAAGAATGGGGTTGTAGCTAATTCCCCCACGTGTACCAAGAAGAGGTGCATTAGGAAATTCTCCACAACTATCAATAAGAACTCCATTGTCATAATGAGAACTATACCATGACATGTCCTTATGAGAAAGTGACATCAACCTTTGAGACCATCTTCGATTCTCTCTATTGTCCTTGAAAACATCCGACTTCGGTAGGTGCAAAATAAACCACCTATAAAGAAGAGGCGCGCAACAAACAATCTCTCCGTCGCCTTTGGAAGTCCTATAGTGAAAAGCATGATACATATCTCCAAGCAAAGTAGGCACCGGGTTCTTCTTCAAGAAGATCTGAATAGCATTCTCATCCACAATACCATCCAGATTCGGAAACAAGACAATCCCGTAAATAAGCAAAGCAAGAATAGCCTCAAATGCATCCTTATGACCCAAAGTAAGTGAAGTAGAAGCTTTTCCCATCAAGAACTTAGCATTAATACCACGAACATTCCCCTTCGGAAGAAACTTCCCATTAAGCTCGGACTCCTTCAGAAAAAAATGCTTTGGCAATGACCTTAATAGTATGCTCCTCCTCTAAACCACTGAAAAGAAACTCCTTGTCCAAAATAGGCAAACCTAACCAATGAGAATACTCCTCCAAAGTCGGCACAAGCTGATAATCCGGAAAAGTGAAACAGTGATGCAATGGATCATAAAACTGAGCCAAAGTAGGGAGAATCCCCTCAGGTACATCGGTATCCAACATATACAACAACTTCCCATGACATCTCCGGAACTCTTGGGTATCAACAACCAAAGCTCCTAGCTTTCTCAACTCTATTACATTAGGATTCTTGAAGGTGTACTTCTTTGTGTTCCTCCTTTCAAAAGTCATAGCCATGGACATCTGAAATTTTGCAAAAGTTCCTTATAAGTCCCTTGAAATCTTACAAATAATGCTCATGAATGTATGATGGTATGTATGCAACAAACACAAACAAGATCACACAAGGCACACGGGCTTAGGTTCCGAGTCACGAGCATGAAGTCAAGGTAACAGAACACCATCCCACACAGGTAAGAACTAAGGTTTTGTCTTCATTGTACCTGCAGAAAACCAAAAGGGTGCTAACAGAGGTGCCCGGAGTTAACAGCCATATTTAGAATATCATCGGTATGTTGGATTACTCCCCAACCGATAACATTCTTAAATAGACCTCGTCCGAGTGTAGTATCGCGTGACAACCGCCTTAGGTTTACACCCAGACAATTTCCGCACTACGTTCCTAAATTGGCTTGGATGGGTTAAAGGTTCTAAGGTCCTTAGTATGATCAGCTCAAGGTCGGAAAATAATGCCACGTACGATTACTCGTCATGACTTTGATAGTCCAAGAGAGCCTAACCGAGTGGAGATTATCAAATTGATATCGCTTTGGACTACTCCATCGCATATCGCTTCGAATATCGCTGTCCTATCATAAGTTCCACTCAGATCCGGGTTAGAATCTATCTCACACAAAGGATCACCAAAAACCAAAACAGAACAACCAAATAACAAACAAATCAAACCAAAGCAATAAATAAATCAAAGTAGGCTGAATCCGCTTAGAGATTACTCCCCAGCAGAGTCGCCACTTTTCTGTAGCGGTAAAATCGTGAGTGTAAGCTATGGATTAACTTAACTCAAGGTACACAGAGTCGCCACCGCGCTTTTATTTATTTCCGAAAGGAAAAAGGCAAAAGAACGAATAAAAACCTAAGGGAATCTAAAAGCAAAAGCTAAAAGAAACAGACAGAGAACGGGTAAGGGGATTGGTTACAAATCGGGAAGGTTTTAGGCACCCGACTCGTCCGTGGTACTCCACGGGAGCCCTTTGAAATATTTATGCTTTTTGGTTTGAAATTGGTTTGCTTGAAAATGATTGAAGAGATGAGGAGAAGAATATTTTTTAATGATTTTGTGTTTGATGAGGTTTTAACGCCTCATGCCTACGTACCCACAAAGTGCAATGCGAGATCAAAACCTCGTAGTTCGTGGTACAAAATTTGAAAAGAAACAATGAGTTGCATTAATTTTAAAATGTAGAGATAAGTCGTCATTCTTTAGCAAATAATTCCGCTAGAAAGAATGAATCATATCTAAACATATGAAAAGAAAGGGTGCACAAAGGCACAAAAACAATTGAGTGAGTTTTGGATTTTTTAAAGTATGTAAGAAAAGAATTTCGATATATTTACATGGATTAACATTTATTAAGAAAACAAAGTGAAAAGGTTAAAAATCACTTGACGGAAGTCAAGGTTTGTTTGCGAAAGCATTTGAAGTTTGAAAACAAAGAAGATTTTTGAAATAGGGAGAAGTTTTGAAAATCTAAGAATGGGGAGGAGATGAAGGGACTAATCCTAATACTTGAATTAAAAGTTAAGAGAAAAGCGATCAAACCATATTATGAACGATTCTTCAAAATAACCGGAATTCCATCTTCAAAGACCAATGAAGTAACTTGAGGCCAAAGTTTCCAATCCATCACAACTTGAGCAAGGGTAGAGATCCTAAAATCTAAGTCCATACTCCAAAGCTAAGGATAGTAACCATAGTCCGAAATTAAAGTCACCAATCTTTTAATGTTTAATCCTTTATTAATGTTTTGGTATCCAAATGGACAAAATAAAAATCACAAGCAACAATATGAACATAAACAATATGATATATGATATGATAAAAGCATAATAAAGAGATAAGGAACGAGAAATTGAAATAAAAGGATAAGGTGCGAGAGATTAAATTTAAACGGATTATATTCACATTATTATAATATTTACAATATAAGTGATATGATGAACTTAATCAAGCACAACCACGAAAAGAATAATAAAATCGAGGCAACCGGATCCAAGTGGATCTTTAATCCGAATCGGGACAACTTTAGGTCTATGTTAAGCAATCGCTGAGTAATTTACAAAGTAATTACCCTACAAATGAGGCCGGCCACCACTAATTAAAGTGGAAAATATTCGTGTTAATACATGTTAGATAAACGATATTATGGATCGTTCTTCGAAAACATGCCACACTAAAAGGAAAAGAACGGTCTAATCTTAATCGAGATTTTCGTTGAATTTATCGAAAAGCAACCTATCACGATCTCAAAGTATGGAGAATGATCTAAATGACCATTCATCCATAGATTTGAAATAATGAAGATTAAACCTATCGGAAATCAACAATCCACGAATCAGAGATTGTCATCGACCAAAAATAAAAGATGAAGAAAAAATGGATCTAAAAATAGATCCATAAAAGAATTAAAATATTTTTTAAAACCTTTTCTTTAAAATTTCTTTTCTAAAATCTTTCTAAAATATATTCTAAAATATTTTTTCTATGAAAATTCTTAAATCAAAAAAATCAAATATAACAAAATCATTTTAAAAAAGCAAACTAAAGAAAGTTAATAATAAAAAAAAATGAAGAAGTGGGGGATATCCGCGGACAGGTGTGGATAGAAGCAGCTACATAGCCAAAGGCCCAAACACCATCACATTAGGATTCTTTTTCTTTTAACAAAAGTACCAAGCAAATAAATAAAATACAAAAACGAAAAAAACAAAAAGAGCCAAGGCTCTTCTTCCTCAATCGAACGAAACAGGGCACAAATGGCGTCACCCTCACCTTCAATGGAAGCAAACGAAACAAGTCAACAACTCTCTTCTCTCCTCCACGAATGAATCTCTCTTCCTCTTCTGATTTTCGTTCTTCTTCTTCTTTCACTTCCGATTTCCGTTTTCTCTTTTTCACGGATTTCTCACTCTTCTCCTCCCTCTCAATATCGAAATGTTATTGTATGTTTAATGGTTAATTGAAGGAAGATTTAAGAAATTGGAGAGATGGTTTGAGATTGGTTGGTTTTTGATTTGGACAGGGTTTTTGGAGGCTATGAAAGCTTGATTTCAGATGGAGTGAGGGTTCTTATTTATAGAAGGAGGAGAGGAATTAAGTTGCTGCATTTTGAATTTTCTCTTGCGTTTTAATTGCTTCAGGTTGCGTTTTGAACTCACGGGATGGGCGTGTGATGCTGAGTTTTGTGACGTGCGTTTTGAGTGTTGTGAATTTGCGTTTCGTGCCTTTTTGTATTGCGTTTTGCTTTTTTTTGTTTTTCAGGTGTGAATGTTGTTGTGATGCGATATGCGTGATGTTATTGAGTTTTCGGCTTGGGCTGTGCGGGATAGGAAGTTGTTGATGACGTTTGCAAGAGGCTTGTGTTGTTTGTTTTTGCAGCTGGTTGTGTGGTGAGGTTTACGGATTGGCGTGACAGGCTTGGCTTGAGGGCGTGCGAAGGGAGTTGTTGGGCATGGTTTGGACTGCTGTTTTGTTGTTTCTTTGGCGTGATTCACTTTGCTTCGGCTGAGGAATTTGTTTGGCTGCGCGGCTGGAAAAATTATTTGCTTTGGCTGATTGAAGTGTTGACAGTGGAATACGGCTTGTTTGTGGCTTCAAGGCTGGGTAGATGGCTGGAAAATTTTGGGAAAGCTGGCGTGAAATTTGTGTTGGGCTTGTGAAGTGAAATTGGCTTGATGTAGCTTTGTTGTGGGCCAGGCGTTTGATGATGCTGATGTTTTTGGAATGTGAATGGCTGGGAAAAGTTGGAAATGTTGTCACGTGATGTATTTGCTTAGAAATGAAAACAATTAAAATAATAAAACAAATGATTTAAACATGGCTCTATTTAATTAATGTTATTTATTTATTACTAATTGGATTCTAAAAACAAAAATATGGGCTTAAAGAAAAATGATTAGGTTTGTATTTACTTTATGATGGAAATTGAAAGAAAAAATGTAGGCATTTGAGAAAATAAAAATGGATGAATTATTAATAATATTTAGAAAAATGGTTATTGAAAATGGATTAAAAGAAAATGGAAATTGAAATATTAAAAATAAATAAAAAAAAAAGAATGAAATAATCGGGAATTGGATTTGGTGGATAACTGGAAGTAGTTATTTTGAAAAAGGGAATCGAAAGGTTTAGAATTTGGAATTTTTGTGATTAAAAAAAATGGATAATCGGGTAATTGAACAAAAAAAGGTTATTGAAGATTTGGATAAGATGGTTTAATCAAGAAATGGATAATGGATGAAATTTGGTTTTCAAGCCCACAACAAATTTCGATTTCTCTTTCACAAGCCTTTGATAAAAAATGAATACAACCAACACAGACCCACTGAGTATTTGAATAATTCGCAACTTGCCATTCAAGCCACAACCATTAACTTCAGAACTTCTGAACATTCTCAAATACTTCTGAATCGATCTCTGGAAAATAAATCCACAGATGAACTGATGACCACTCAATCAAGACAATCTGGATCGCCCTTCTCACAAACCACAGCTCAATAAACCAGAGAATTTCCGCAATCATCACAACTTATCATTGAATACGCATCGCCTGAGAAATAAACCACTGGCACACATAATTTGAAGTCGAAACAATCTTTTGATAGTTTGACCAATATTAGATCAAACATTCATCTGAAATCGAATTGTGACTGAACAAACGCATCTGAATTGAAATCACTGCCCTGTCTTTTAAATCCTGCAACACAGACAACAAGAAGAAAAAACAGACTGCCGCATATTTTTGGTATTTTGGTTAGAAGTCAGTAAATATAAACAAATATAAAGAAGTAAAAACAATGGTGATCCCCTACGAAGCATAGACCCACATCTGAGGAGAAACTCGAAAGCCAGTGCGATCTTGTTTGTATGCGAAATGCAGATGATATGCAAAGAAATCTTAGGACAAAAATTAGGGTGTTACAGTTGCCCCTATTTAAGTTTCTTCAATCCGGATATATGAAGATTGACATCTTCGTCTCTACAAGATGGGAGAGACTTAAATACAGAAAACCCAATTTTTGTCCTAAGAGAACATGTTAGGATATGATTATGATATGCAAACCCAAGATCTCGGTGGGGAAAATATGACCACCAGAGAAAAGTAAAAACTTGGGGACACAGAAGAAAATCCCGCTGGGGAACAACAATAGACAACAAAGAGATTACCAGGAAAATAAATCACTGGATAGCTGACTCCACTTGGAAAAAGATATGATATAATCAAGGAACAGATTTAACCAGGGAAAGTAAATACCCTGCCAGGAAATATCAATCAAACAAAGTATTCGTGTCCGAGAAATGGAGGAATACTGAGTTGGATAAGAATCATCAACTACCTGTTTACTGGGTAGGAAATATAACAGACTCGACTATCAATTTACTGGATAGGAGCAAAACACAGAGGGATAACCTCAATTACCTTTTTACTGGGTAAGATATATAAAGGACTCGACTATCGATTTACTGGATAGGAGTATGATCAACTACCTGATTTACTGGGTAGGAACATGGTCAACTACCTGATTTACTGGGTAGAAACTCAATCAAAGGGAAACAACTTCTATTACCTTTTTACTGGGTAAGAAGAAATCTCATCTACCGGATTTACTGGGTAGAAAAATTCTCAACTACCTGATTTACTGGGTAGGAGCTTAAGCAACGGAAAACAAACTCTATTACCTTTTTACTGGGTAAGAGGATAAAATCTCGACTACCGGATTTACTGGGTAGGAGTACAAGTAAAAGAACTTGATCAATTTAGTAATATTACCCACTATCGATTACTGGTAGCTTAATTCCAAAGCAATATATTCACAAAAGGGGACCAAAGTTCAATCCAAGAACAATTTGGAGAGAAACGGTCAAACAAGACTCATCCCGAGGAGGAAATATCTCAACTGGGGAAAATTTCATCCAGATAATAAACTGGGGAGGAAGCTAAATCAAAATCATCCACGAGAAAAAAATTCAGTGGAGAATTAGAAAGGATTAACTTTTTATGCTTAATGGTCGACACTCTAAACTTGAGAGGAAGACAACACACACACTCTGTGGGGAAAGTCCACACCAAAGAGAAGATAACAATGATAACCGCAAGAATACAAGCAAACGATGATATGCTTATGTGTATGAATATGCTTATGAATATGCTGACAAAACAGACATAAAGATAAGAAACATGTGACATGAACACCACCACAACCAGATACTCGGCTAATCCCAAGGCAACAATGCAGGGAAAACTGCTGGAGATTCATCTTGAAATCTTACAGGGGAATATCATAAGCCATCAAAGGAATAGAATCCTACTACAAGGCTTAAATCATGATGAGACAACATCTGCTAGGGATATCATCCTGCTGAGGAAAGGTAATAATCCGCTGAGGATGAAAATATTCTTGATAATATCAAACTTCACGAGGAATAACTGACATACCACTCCTGCTCCACCTGGGGATAGAGTGCAAGACCTGCTAAAAATCACATAGGAACCTGCTGGAAATCAACACATGCAGACCAACTGGGGATCCATATGGGGATATCAGAAGTTAACATCATAGCCAACACAGTTACGAGGGATTTTAAATCAATACCCACCATCGGGTAAAATAAAACCTCTAAACTGACTGCTATATTGATACTTCTATTTTCAAGGATGCAAACAATTCAAACTGAGGAACAAGAGCTCATCTGGGTATTCCCCATACTTCTCAATTTAAAGATAACTTGCTGAGGAAGAGATCAAAACTCAGCTAGGGATTCTTAAGAACATCCCTTCCAACAACTCTTCTGGGGAATACATACAATCTTCGTTCATGCTTATTGTTGGGGAAACAAAACATCATCAACCTGTCAAGACTATCCAGGAACTTCACATGGACACAACCAAATCAAACTCTACTTTGGGAGAGACAAGTTTCACACATCCAGACTTTACCATCTTTGGAATCACTATTGATATCTTTTCTTTGTTCATATATCAAAAGAAAAATGTTTTTAAAATCTTCAAAGATTAAATTTATTAAATTTGTTTCAAAAATCATCATCAACAATAAATTGAAATTTTGTAAACAGAAACAATATAAAGAATTGCAAACAATTGGATAAAAGCTCAAATTCATTGATAGAATGGTAGTCAGCAAATGGCATGACTCCATGGATCATTACAAGTTTGAAAAATGGTAAATACATGGAAAAGGGATACATTGAGATACAATGATCACTATTCTCCCTATCAACTTTGAACTCCACTGTGTCCGAAACTTCAGTCAAGGATGAGTGAATAAGAATCTTTGATAATCACTTCTTCTGAGGGATAGAATCTGAAATCCTCTGTTGCTACAAGTGATCCAGTCTGTCGACGTAGTTACTTGCCATGATCCCTAACTTTTTCCTAGATTTCCCTTTCGGGTTTTCAATCTACCGGGATAATTATTTCTGTTTTTGTCTCTAATTTTTGCCTGGACCGCCCTTTCGGGTTTTCAATCCACCGTGACGCTCATTTTTTCCTAAGCCGCCCTTTCGGGTTTTCAACTTAGCGAGTTGTTCTTTTATTTTTTAGGCGAAGTATTTCTTGACTGCATCCGCATTCACAGGGCGAGTGATCTCCTCACCATCCATAGTTGCAAGAATTAATGAACCGCCAGAGAAGGCTTTCTTAACAACATATGGGCCATCATAGTTCGGAGTCCACTTGCCCCGAGAATCTTTAAGGAAAGACTGAATCTTTTTGAGCACGAGGTCGCCTTCTCTGAATACACGAGGTTTGACCTTCTTATCAAAAGCTTTCTTCATTCTTTGTTGGTACAACCGACCATGACACAAAGCTGTTATTCTCTTTTCTTCAATCAAATTCAACTGATCAAATCTACTTTGACACCATTCAGCCTCAGTCAACTTGGCTTCCATCAGAACTCTCATTGATGGGATCTCAACTTCGACGGGGAGCACTGCTTCTGTACCATAAACAAGTGAGAAAGGGGTTGCCCCTGTTGAAGTGCGGACAGATGTACGATACCCATGCAAAGCAAAACGGAGCATCTCATGCCAGTCCTTGTACGTCACAACCATCTTCTGAATGATCTTCTTAATGTTTTTGTTCGCAGCTTCAACAACCCCATTCGTCTTCGGTCTATAAGGAGAAGAATTATGGTGTTGAATCTTGAATTCTTCACAAAGCTCTTTCATCATCTTATTATTCAAGTTCGAACCATTATCAGTAATGATTCTATTCCGAACACCATATCTGCAGATAATGTTATTCTTGATAAACCGAACCACAACTTGCTTGGTCACATTAACATACGATGCTGCTTCCACCCACTTGGTGAAGTAGTCAATTGCCACTAGAATAAAACGATGTCCATTCGAAGCCTTGGGTTCAATCATACCAATCATATCAATTCCCCACATAGAGAAAGGCCATGGGGAAGAAATCACATTGAGATAAGCTGGTGGCACGTGAATCTTATCCGCATACACTTGACACTTATGGCACTTTTTCACATACTTGCAACAATCAGATTCCATTGGCAGCCAATAGTAACCTGCTCTCAACATCTTTTTAGCCATTGCGTGCCCATTAGCATGAGTGCCAAAAGATCCTTCATGAATTTCTTTCATTAACATGTCTGCTTCGTGTCTATCCATGCATCTGAGCAAGACCATGTCAAAATTTCTCTTGTAAAGCACATTTCCATTCAAGAAGAAATTGCCTGCCAATCTCCTCAAAGTCCTCTTATCTTTATCAGATGCCCCAAGCGGGTATTCTTGACTCTGGAGAAAACATTTAATATCATGATACCAAGGCTTGTCATCATGGACCTCTTCAACTGCAAACACATGAGCTGGTCTTTCCAGTCGCATCACACTGATCATGGGAACATCATTCCACTGGTGCACCTTTATCATAGAAGCTATAGTTGCCAAAGCATCTGCCATCTGATTCTCATCACGAGGAACATAATGAAACTCAACTTTAGTGAAGAAAGTTGATATCTTCCTGGCATAATCTCTATAGGGGATCAAGTGGGGTTGATGGGTTACCCACGTGCCCTGAATCTGATTGATTACCAAGGCAGAATCTCCATACACATCAAGATGCTCAATCCTCAAATCAATAGCTTCCTCAAGACCCATAATGTAGGCTTCATATTCAGCTTCATTATTGGTACAAGGAAAAGTCAACCTTGCGGCAAAAGGAATATGTGAACCATGGGGAGCAATGATCATTGCCCCAATTCCTCTTCCGCGTGCATTCACGGCACCATCAAAAACTAAACCCCATCGAGATCCAGGCTCGGCCCTTCCTCAATCAAAGGTTCATCGCAATCTTTCACTTTCAAAAACATCACATCCTCATCTGGAAAATCAAACTTGATTGGTTGGTAATCATCAATCGGTTGATGTGCCAAATGGTCATCCAAGATACTACCTTTTATAGCTTTTTGAGCTCGGTAGTCGATATCATATTCTGATAACAACATTTGCCAACGAGCAATCCTCCCAGTCAAAGCAGGCTTTTCAAAGATATACTTGATTGGATCCATTTTAGAGATCAACCAAGTTGTATGATTCAGCATATACTGGCGAAGACGCTTTGCAGCCCAAGCTAAGGCACAACAAGGTTTTTCAAGCATGGAATACCGAAACTCACAATCAGTGAATTTCTTACTCAAGTAGTAAATTTCATATTATTTTCTTCCAGATTCATCTTGCTGACCAAGCACACAACCCATGGAATCTTCCAACACAGTCAAATACATGATCATCGGTCTACCTTCCACCGGAGGAGACAAGATAGGAGGTTCAAGCAGATATTCTTTGATACTTTCAAACGCTTTTTGACAATCATTTGTCCAGACACAACCTTTATCTTTCCAAAGCAACTTGAAAATCAGAGCACATGTGGCAGTCATGTGAGAGATAAACCTCGAAATATAATTCAAACGACCCAAGAATCCTCTTACTTGTTTGAAATGTTTTTGAAGAGTGAGCAAGTATCTAAGAGGAACCTACCCTAAGTTTGAGTCTTTTCTGTTCTTGAATCCTTTAAATGGTAAGACTATCCCTATTATTATGGAATAGGTAGTCATTACCTTGGATGTGAGGGACAAGTGAAGGGACATTGTTATTTAGGCAACTGTGGGGTGTATAAGCAATTCGAAAGGGACGTATCATCTTTATTTCGAAAGGGACAAGATCATTACGAAGGCAACATTTGAAAGGGACTTGATCTTTTATCTGTTAAGGGACTAGATGATGTGAAATTAGGGACTTTGCTTTATACACCCTACTTGACCTTTTTGTATTAGGCAACATGAGAGGTATCCTTAAGGAAGTGAGATGGCGATCAAAGATCGACTTACGTGTGTGAGTGTACAATTTTAAATATTTATCTTTTTAAATTAGTGATCTAAATTAATTTTTTTTTTACATACAAACATGTTACACTCCCTATTTACTAACCATGGCATAAAATGAATATTAAATACTATTATTACAATTTTACATAAAGGAAGCAATTACAAAATAATTAACAAATTAAATAAATAAGCAAAATAATAATAATAATATAATTGGGTTAGTAAAAAATAATAATAATAATAAATCACAATATAAACGAGGTTAGTAGTAATAAGATATCATATAAACATAATTAATAATGTAAACAAAAATATTAGCATAAGATAATAAATAAATAAATTTAAAATTTAAAATTAAATAAATAATATTTTTTAAGAGAATTTAATAAAAGAAATAAATAATAAGTATTATATACTAAATTATTCTAATGATTTAAATTTATATACATATTATAAAAATATTTAATTATAATTAAATAAACATATACAAGTAATAAATTATATTCATAAAAATAAAATTAAGTTTTTTTTTAATTATTTAGAAAAAATAAGCTAGGGTTAATTAATTAATAAAACTATGTATAATAATAATATAAGCAAATAATAAAAAATAAATAAACATAATTAACATTTACATACAAATATTAATATTTATAAAATAATTAGGGTTTAAGAAGTATTATTAGGGTTTATATAAAAACTAGGTTTTCTAAAAATTTTAGGGTTAATTTATTTATACAAAACAAATCCATTTATTTACAAATAATATAATACCTATATATACATACTTATTATAAAATAAATATAAATAATTTAAAGTTTTAAGAAACATGAATTATAATTTTTTAAGATATGAGGAAAATATTATGATGTTATTTGGAAATTATTTTTACTAATTTACTAGTTTAAAAAAAATAGAATTAATATAATAAAACAAATTAAAATAAGAAAAAATGCAAAAAATACCAAAATGTTGAGGGCAGGGTTTGAACCCTGGTCCCTTCACTCCCAAGCTCTGTCTCCATCCACTGGGCCAGCGTGTGCGTTGGTGATAGCAACCAGCATAACTTTGTTTTGTTCCATGCCTGCAAAACAAAAGAATTTGAAGCAAAAAAAAATTGGTCCTGACTGGATTTGAACCCATGCCATTCAGTCAATCACGCATACACCAAAACCAGCTGAGCTACATGCTCGCTTGTGATATATAAACGCAACACACATAATATAAAATAAGCAAGCATTTTCATTCTGGATTTCGCGCCAAGAATTCATCTTCCCCATTTGAATTTCCTACGAAAATTGGTACGGTTTTTCCTGCGAAATTTCCTGCGTGTTCATAAACCAGAAATCCTAGGCTTTTGAAACATCAAGCAAACAACAATATTAATGCAAATTGACAGCCCAGATCAATCATATGAAGTTTATACATTATGTCCATGTTCTTAGAATTCATTTATCTCAAGTAAATCGTGAATTCCCAACTTGAGAACTCTAACCCTAACAATGGTGGTTTTCGGTTTAGGGCACGATTCCTCAATGTTCTTGCCCAGAAATCGTCTAAACATCACAACAAACAAGATTAACAACACAAAAACAATTTATAATAGCTAAATGAATGAAATCGAAAATTGAAAAAAGGATGAAGAACATGAATTCGGTTTTCATGATTTGATGCATGGATGGATAGTTTTATGATCCAAAAACACTTAGTGACCTTCAAGGAATGATTTGCAACCTTTATTTTGTCTTGAGAAGGCTTGAGTGAAGGAATCCGAATTTGAAATTTTGTGAGATTTTTGAATGTTACAATTTACTCTTTGAGGCCAGAATTTCGTGTCTAATGCATTAGGTTATGTTGTCTACTTATAGTACAATGGAACTAGGTCAAAAAAATTGATTGTTGTGTGAATTATTTGATTGAAAAAGATTAAGACTTAAAATTCAAATATTTGTGAATCCAACCTTTCTATTTCAAGCCAATCACCATAATTTTTGTATCAATTTGATCCAAACAATCTTTATGACTTTCTAGAAGCACAATCTCATTTAAATATTTGATTTTTCTATTTTATTTTAATCTAAAATGATTTTAAATGAATAAAATCAAAATAAATAAAATAAAATAATAAAAAATCTGAATATTTGAGAGTTGGGTCGTGCATGAAGTGTTTGTATGGATTGGATCATCACATGGCAAGCCCATTTAGAAAAAATTGGTTTTAAACCTCCATTTTCTTCATAAACCAACCAAAAATTTCCCAACTTTGCAAGGGCACAAATCCTTCAATTTTAATTCTATGATGGTGTTCTTGGACATTTTGGAAACTTTGAAGAGTCCTCTAACCAACCCCACTGGTTTCATGTCCATATCATTTACCATTCTCAAGTTATGCCCTTTTGAAGTTGTTGACTTTTTGTTGACTTTTAAAAGGACCTATAATGTCTTAGCTCATACCTTCCAAATGAAGCATTTTTAGGCTTGGCTTGTGAGACACAAAGTTGTAGAGAATTCAATTTCCTTCAAAATGAGCTTTGGATGGGGAAAATGTGATGAAGCATGTGAAAGTTATGGCTGGTCAAAGTTCAATTGACTTTTCCTGAGGAAACCCTAATTTAGAAACCTTTGATTCTTGATGATCTGAAATGTCTTTGATGAATCATGATCAACCCTTGATCAAATGATGAATTTTACTTCATATACTTGATGTTGGCAAAAAATCATGAAGTTTGACTTTGGTTTGACCACAGTTGACCTCAGTTTGACTTTTTAACTACTTTGACTGATTTTGACTTATCTGATCATCTGACTGAGCAAACCTTTGAGAAAAGTTCTGAAACTTGTCATGGGGGTTCTTAAACACATATAAGATGTTATGAAGCTCACTTGAAGTCTTGGAAATCCATTTAGCCTGATTAAAGTCAAAACCCTAGTTTTGGATGCACTGCTTAGGAGGATGCATTGTCTGAGGAAATTGTCAAATCTTCTGGCCAATGATGAACTTTGTGAACCTTGTGAACTTCATAAGATGTCTTGTGAACCTTGTGAACCTCATGAAAGGTCTTTTGAACCTTGTGAACCTCATAAAGTATCTTGTAAACTTCATGAACCTCATGAAAGGTCTTGTGAACCTTGTGAACCTCATAAAGTGTCTTGTAAACTTCATGAACCTCATGAAAGGTCTTGTGAACCTTGTGAACCTTCTTAGCACACAAAGTCTTGTATTGTGAGGGCAAATTTTGGGGTGCAACAGCTGCCCCTGTTCAATTTTCTGAAACCTGAGGGGTTAGATTGGTATATTTGCCAGTCGTGACCTGGAAGGTTGAAGGGGATTGAACACAAAAGCCCAAAAATTTGCACTCACCGGTGCGTAGAGTGGTATTGATGACTGGTTGTATATGCTTGAGTGGGATTAAAGATGCCACTTAGGTAAAAGCTCTTCAGATACATTTCTTGGAGGATAAAGCAGTCAAAAATATGAAGATATAATGATAGCTTTTAGGAGGATAAACAACGTCCTGAGGTAATGATATGCTTTCAGGAGGATAAACAACGTCCTGAGGTAATGATAATAGCTTTCAGGAAGATAAACAACGTCCTGAGGAAATGATGTAACCTTTGGGAAGATAAACAACGGCCCAAAGTCTTAATATGCTTTCAGGAAGATAAACAACGTCCCGAGGAAATAATATGCTTTCAGGAGGATAAACAACGTCCTGAGGTAATGATATGCTTTCAGGAGGATAAACAACGTCCTGAGGTAATGATAACCTTTGGGAAGATAAACAACGGCCCAAGGTCGTGATAGCTTTCAGGAAGATGAACAACATCCCGAGGAAATGATATGCTTTCAGAAGGATAAACAACGTTCTGAGGAAATGATATGCTTTCAGGAAGATAAACAACGTCCTGAGGTATAAGAAGCTTTCAGGAAGATAACAACATCCTGAGGAAATGATAACTTTTGGGAAGATAAACAACGGCCCAATAGTCACAATTTGTTGATGAAATTTCTCTGCTAGAGAATTAACCTGAAAAACAAGATTATAACATTCTGTATGATAATATTAGTTTATGCACTATGTATGCATGTATGATATGATGCACTTAAGTAATGTATTATGTATTTATGTATATGTATGTTATGATGTAAATGATGTATGTATGAATCATGCAGCCTGAAGCGTCTTTGGATATCTTCGTATAATAACTGCTGGCCAGGGAAAATAAATCCCGATTTGTTGCTGAAGAATATGAGGAACTTGTTCCCGTCTCGTCTGATAATATAGTATATATAACCTCCCGTCTTCGTTTGATAGTAGGGTATACACAACCTCCCGTCTTCGTTTGATAGTAGGGTATACACAACCTCCCGTCTTCGTTTGATAGTAGGGTATACACAACCTCCCGTCTTCGTTCGTCGTACTCCTATTGGAAGAGTAAATTCCCGACTATCCGTATGAGGATAAAAGAGATGGATATAAATTCCAGGGGAAATGTGACTTTATGAAGATGGATTTGTCCTACTGGGGATTTGTAGCTGTCTTGTAGGGATGAACCGGTGAAGCTTCGTTGAAATCCTTCCCTCGTTCGTCCTTAGTAAATACTATTACTGCATTTTCATGCATTTCTGGTAAACATCAATCATATTAAGCATTTATTCATTTTTGGTAAACATTAATCATATTTGTCGCTCCCGACAAATGAAAAATGGATCATATGAAGGTACAGACGCGAACGGTCGGCGAAGGGAACAGTGAGAACACACAGCCGTGAACTCACTGGAGAATGAAAAGAGTCGCCAGCTAGGCATTTTTATCCCGGAGGAAAGGTAATGCTGCATAGACCTAGAAAAAGATGGATAAGACGGTTGCGAACCAGAGAGACTGAGAAAGGGGGTCGGTTACAACCTGGGAAGGTATTAGCACCCAGATTGTCCGTCGTACTCGACGGGATCCACGCTTAAAAGATTTGTGTTTTAAAGGGGTAGTGTCAGTGCAATCTGTGTATAAAAGAGCTGGAAAAGGATGTACAGGTGTCAGTGTAAAGAAATGTGATGTGTATAAATGTACGGTGTCAGTGTAAGAGAGAAAGAGGTGAAATGCTCATGATAATGAGGCTAAAAGAATGAAGCTGGAAAGAGGGGGAATGTACAGAGACTTTTGTTCGATAACTGTTAAGTTATGCCTACGTATCCTCTCGTGCAATGAGGAAGTCAGAACACCGTACTTCGACCCAAAGAGACTGAAAGGATGAATTGACTGATGAACTGCTTACTTGTCTATGCTCAAGTGTATGACCTGTCTGGCTCAGGTGCAAACTGTCTTGCATTAGACGGAAGAAGCAAGTTCTCGTTTGTGAATGAGTGTGATGAGAAAAGAATCCCGGAGGAGACGATTATTATTTGTTTTTGAGTTTTCAGTCTTTTATTGCTTTTGAGATTTTTGTCATAGGATAATGAGCTTAAACCTAAATCAATGGATTTGGTAAACTCATCACATCATCCCTCTGATTAGGGGTAATGAGAATTACCTTAAGTGTGAAGTCAGATTCTCACACCTAATCACCTTTGATGTAGGGTTAAGATCATTAACCTACTTGTGATTAATTAGATGTTTTTGTGATTTTTGTTTAGTGTTAAGTAATGAGGTTAAGCCATAATCAGGGATTTAACAGGCTCATTACACTATCCTAAAAGAAGGATAATAGATGAGGGTGTTTAAACTGAGGAAGGATCCTCAGCTTAATCCATGATTAGGGATTAAACCCATGACAGAACAAACCTTTGATTAAGTGGATTTTATTAATGATATGATGATGAAGTGTTTTTTATGATTGGTAAGACAACTTGAGGGGGACTTGTCCATTAACTTTAGGGTTAGTCCTTCTTAACCAATTAAGGAAGAATTAGAACCCTAATGCAAGGCCCAAGTTACAAGTGTAATGTCTTGGTGATTATTAGATGGATTAATTAAGAGAGTTCAACACCTTAAGGGTCCAAGACTTAGGATTAAAGTTATACACTCCATCCTAAAAGAAGGATGCAGGCATGATCTTAATCACAAAGTCTTAAAGCCTTGAGAGTTTAGTCCCTGATTATGAGGTGAGGAGAGAAGACTCAAAGAGAGACACAAAGGTAAAAACTATGGGGAGACTAATCAAAACCCTAACTCATTATCATGCTTGGTTGGTCCTAATGTTTGTGAGGTCTTCAAGAACAATCTTCAAAGGAGCCACCAGGAAGCAGATGAACAAGATCAAGAGAAGCAAAGTGACTTGCTTCATTCAAGAAGTCAAGTCACTTGAAGAAAGAAAGTGGGAGGAACAAGAATGAGCAAGCTCAAACTCAAACACACATAAAAATGCAGCAAGGTATGCAAGAGAGAGATGAGAAGAAAGTATGAGAAGTGAAGGCAAATCCACTTCTCAAAGTTACTTACCACCTGAAAAGTTAGTGAAAGAAATGCAATGCAATGCAAAATGAAATGAAATGACATGATGCAAATCCAAACCAGAAGCATATACATGATGTTGATGATGTTATGGGATGCTACAATCATGAGACAACACATGGGGATGATCATACAAAGTTATGGGTGCATATGGTGCAAGCTAAGGAGCATGAATAAGCATGGAATGTTATGAAACATACAAGACAAATGACATGGCAAATATGCAATGCAATGATCAAACATGATTCATACATGTCTTAAGATGTCAAATGAATCATAAGAATGCACAAAGTGTAATGGCAAGTCATGTTATGCAAGGAAATGCAAGAAGGATGCAAATGAAAGCCCAAATTAGGGTTCATGGATCAAACATCAAACACAAACCAAAAACAGAAGCAAACCTTAACCTAAAAAATGGAAAATGGTACCCAAAGAAACCCTAGGCCTATAATGAACCACTGCCCAAAGGGGAGCTCTCAACTCTCAACCAAACTCAAGTTATGAATTTTACAAGTTATTAGGGTTTTTTAGGGTTTGCAACAAAAGAAATGCCAATCAATTAGAAAATGCAAGATCAAATCATGGCCTTTTTATCCTTGAAAGTTCATGCTAAATGGAAAACAATGCAAAAAGAATCAATATCTCAACCTTCACCAAAAGGCAGAAATGAATTTTTAAACTTGTGATCAAAATAATGCACAAAATATGATTTAATTCCATGAAAAATTCTTAAAATGCATCAAGATCAAAAAAGAAATTTGGTTTGAAGGTTGGACAATGTTTCTAAATGTCTTAGAACATTTCATGAATTTTTTTGTAATTTTTAAATACCTAAAAGTATTTTTAATTAATTAATTCTCATTAATCAATTAAAAATAATCTTTTAAATATTTAAAAATACTTTTTTTATGATAAAAAAATAAAATAAAAATGTTTTTGTGTCATAAAAATTAATAAAACCTTAAAGAAAAAGTTTCATAATTTTTATGATTTTTTAGCTATTTTTAATAAATTGTGCAAATAAAATAGAAAGAAAATGAATTAAATTTAAATAAAGTGAAAAGTAAACAAGGTGGATGGCCAGGATTGCTCCAGAGTTTAAATGAGTTGACTGGCGCGCAATCCTGTGGCTGGGATTTGTCCTGGGCTAATTATAATTAATTAAAAATTAATGGAGAATTAGGGCTAATCAAACACATCCTGACCACTCAATCTGGAGGGAAGTCAATGGGTCAACGCACATCAACGGCCAGAATTCAAACTGACATTAATTATGGGATTAGGGCATAATCACTTTCAGGTGGCCGGAGAAGACCTCCGGTCGTCTTCTCCGGCCAGAAGGTCACCTGAGAATCACCTAACTTCCTAAAAACGTAAAATAAATGAAAACTAAGACCAGGGAAATGATCCCCACACTCTCACGAATCAAACCCCTAACCTAAAACAAATTTATCTAACCTAAACAAGCTGAATCGAAGAAACTAAGTTCTAGGGCTCGTGAGCTTCAAACAGCAATTAAATTCTCAAAACACATCCATTTCAAAAACTAAAAGCATCAACATGATCAGGAGAACATAAGGAACAAATTTGTAACTAAAAAAGAGATTTCTGGAAAAAATTATTTGGAGCTACCTGAGATTTGCAACCTCTGATTTAGGAACTTTCAGGCCCTCTCTCCTTGCTCAATCTACCCCTTAGAACCCTCTGATGATGTTGGAATACCTTGGAACAATTTAAGTAAGCTGGATGGTGAGATTCGAATGCTCCTGCTCCAAGCTCAGTCAACAATGGCAGATGAGATTCTGGCTGATTCAGGCCATGGTGATGAGTTGTATGAGGTCTATGCAATGTGCAAAGAAGATTGGTGGTGTTGGTTTATGTGTTTGTGGGTTAGAATGAGGGATTCGAATGAAACTGCAAAAGGGAGTGTGAAATGGCAGTGAGGTGTTTTGGTTGTTTCAAGCTCTGGTTCTTGATGCTTTGTGTTCTATGGATCAAGGTGAGATGAATGGAGGAAAAAGATTTTGTGTTTGCAAGCTGTGTAGAAGAATTCGATAGAACTTGCAAGTTGGGAGGTTTTTGTGTAAGTTATGAATGGTTTGGTTTCAGCCTTGGCCTCTATGTGATATGGCCAGCAAAATGAATGAATAAACAATTCTGATTGGCCTCTTGATGTGACATGGCCTGCTATGATAGGTGTGGCTACTTTTGCTCAAAATCCACTTTTGTGTAAGATAGGGCATGGCTCAACTCTAGCCAAGTACAAAGCATGGCTTGGCACAGCAAAAGGTGAGGGAGAGGCTAGCCCAAAGTCAGCTTCCAATGCTGCAAGTTGTAGGAAGTGAATCATGAGTTTTTGCAACTTGACTAGCTTATGTTTCACATGTGATCTTTTGGCCAACCAAGCATGAAATCATGGGCATTCCTAGTCAAAATCTGATTTTTGTGACTTAGAGAAAGTTCACATGCTGGTTTGACATGAGTTTGAGGCAGCAATTTGATTTGGTTCAAGACTTAGCAAAATTCCCACTTGGTGCATAACTTGAAAAACAATGATTTTTGGCAACTTTGCATGGCCATAACTTTTGATCCAAGAAGAGTTTGATCATGTTCTTGTACTTTTTGAAAAGGGAAAGATGAGATCTACAACTTTCATGACCAAAGTTTTTCCATTTGAAGCCTTTTTGGATCATAAATCAAAGCTTGAAAATTGACCTAAAAGGATGCATTCTTGAAAAGTCAACAAAACCCAAAAAGTCAACTTTTGCCAAAACCCTAAATTCTTGATTTCCATGAACTTCAACCTTCTTCCATGATCAAATAAAGATCATATACACTCAAAATGATGAAGATCACCCATTGGTTGGGTCATTGGGGGCCTCAGATGCCCTGATTTTACACTGACTTGTCTGAAAAGTCAACTCTTGATCAGATGACTTCCCCATGGAATTTCTTCATGAAAATTGATATGCACACTCCCTATACCATATAGAGATCAATGGAAGCAAGAGTGACCAAAAGATTTGGAGTTATGGCCTCTGAAACCAAAACCCTAATTTTCAGTCAACTGTGCAGTTCATCCTGGCTCTGCATCCAACCAAACCCTAGTTCTTGTGATTCCTCTGCAATTTTGACTTTGTGAGGATGTAACATGATATAAGAACACACATGGACCCCTTTGATTTGATTGGTGGCCTTTGGAATGGCTCAAGATGCCCTGAGGTTGTTCAGATCACAAACCCTAGGTGCAGATGACTTAGAAACTATGCAGTGAATCAAAAATGAGATGTGAGATGATATGACTGTGTTTATGCATATGAGATGATCACAAGTCATGTGTGAATGGGTGAGGGCAAATTTGGGGTGTTTACAGCTGCCCCTATTCAAGCATGAGTTAGCTGTGCAGGATGTAAGCGACGGCTTAACAGGCAAACAAGATAACTTGTGGTTGAATACCAAAGACAGTCCAAAATTTGCACTCACTGGGGAGAAGAAAAGGGATATAGATTGTAAAAGAAAAATAAAGTGTGTTGTAAAGTGTGGGCGACGGAGGACGACCGTCGAGCAGAGGACGACTGCTGGGTAAAGAGCAATGACGGGGACGGCCGACATGCTGGGGAAAGCGTGTAAAATAAAGCGATGACGGGGACGACCGACATGCTGGGGATAAAAAGGTAAAGCTAAGACGGGGACGGCCGACTAGCTGGGAAAAAAATAGAATATATGATGGGGACGGCCATCAAGATAGAGTAGTAACATTCTCTGGGGATTGGTGAAACATGACGGGGACGGCCATCAAGTTCACAAAGGTAAAGTAACCAACGATGGGGACGGCCATCGGGTTAAAAAAGGAAAAGGGACCACGACGGGGACGGCCATCGGGTTAAAGAATGAATGAAATAAACAGATGATGGGGTACGGCCATCAAAGGTGAAGGACGATCACCTAGCAGGGGACGGCTGCTCTGTTGGGTATAAAAGAAATATGATGGGGACGGCCATCAAAGGTGGAGGACGACCACCTGGCAGGGTACGGCTGCCAAAAATATCAACGATGGGGACGGCCATCGGATAGAAAAGGTCAACGATGGGGACGGCCATCGGACGAGCAAGATGGAGGACGACCATCAAGAAGTGGAGGACGACCACTTAGCAGGGGACGGCTGCTCTCAAGGTTTATCGCAACACAGGACGAGTGTCGGATAACCAAAATCAACAATGGGGACGGCCATTGGATAAAGTGATGAAGGACGATCATCAAAAGGTGGAGGACGACCACCTAGCAGGGGACGGCTGCTAAAATCAACGATGGGGACGGCCATCGGATGAGCATGATGGAGGACGACCATCAAGAAGTGGAGGACGACCACTCAGCAGGGTACGGCTGCTCTCAGGGTTATCATAACACAGGACGAGTGTTAGATAAAAAGGAAAGATTTGCTTTGTAATCTACTGGGGAGATAGTAAACACGGACGAGCGTTTACATCCAAGAAACAAAAGGTATAAGTGTTTGGTATTGTGTATAGATTAAAGGTGCGGACGAGCATCCTTAAGACTATGATACGGACGAGTATCATGTAGAAACAAACTGACACGTGCTCAGAGCTGATGATACGGACGAGTATCAACTGATTAACAAGGAACACGGACGAGTGTTGCATCTGAAAGTACCCTTCTGGGGAATAGTAGACACAGACGTGCATCTATATTCACGAAGACATAAGTGTTTGACACGGTGTATGGACTAAAGATGCGGACGAGCATCCTTAAGGCTATGATACGGACGAGTATCATGTAGAAACAAACATTAGACGCAATGTTCTGAGATGATGGTACGGACGAGTACCAACGGGTTAACAAAGAACAAGGACTACTGTCGAATCTGCGGGGATATACATGGTGTATATAAGATACGGACGAGTATCTGAGTAGGTGTACCAATGAGTAGTGAGTATATAATGTATAGGTGAGTGTTTATCTGCTGGGGAGAGTGACACGGACGGGTGTCAAGAGAGAAGAGTATGATATTAACAAGTATAGGCAACCACGCTGGGGATATGACACGGACGGGTGTCAAGAAAGTGTATAGGTATGTGTAAGTGCAAGGAGGGTGTCTTTGGCTTTCTGCTGGTGACACGACACGGACGAGTGTCAGGATGTATCTGCAATACTGGTGATCTTGGTTTGTAAAGTGTATGATGATACGGACGGGTATCAAAAAGGAGATACGTACTGGTGTTTGTGATATGGGGCAACTGCTTTTGCTGGGACTCTGATGGGGATGTATTCTGTATGCCGACAGATTGTCAATATTTACAAGTGTTCAAATCACAACATGACTTATGATTATGCTATGCATTTGATTTTTTTGCCGTAATGCTCCGTATTAGACAGAATGCTACGCTCTGGGGGTGAATATGATGCGAATGCTATGATTATGCAAAGAGGCACCGATCCGGGATTCGGATCCCGTTGCTGCAAAGATCTCTGATCGATCTGCTGAAGAAGACATCCCAGCTGGGGATGAGATCATTGGTAGATCTAATAAGATGATATTTGCTTGGGGATATAGGTCATTGGTTGACATATCCCTATAACACGGGACCCAGCTGGGGTTTGTAGAAGCTTTCTGTACTCTGTTGTGACCTCTTCGCACGTTGCATCTTCCGAAAAGAGGCTTGAAGCTCTGTGGGGGGATGATTCCCTGATTTTTGTACTCGGCTGAGGGCGAGATGACAACTCGGCTGGGGAAAGAGAGAGGCATCACTGAAAGATCTCCCTAGAAAATCTGTTACGGTGACTTCTTGACTCTGCCGGGGATAAGGGCACCTTCTGTGACACCTGCCCATTCTGATGGGGATAAGTAATAAGCGGCCAACTCAGCTGGGGAATTGTGAGAGGCAACTCAGCTGGGGATAGAGCATTTCGGATGCTGATGTTGATTTGGCGACCTTGCTGGGGAAGGCAATGGGGAGCTACTCAGCTGGGGGAAAAGCATTTCAGATGCTGAGATTGAGTGCATGCTGATTCGGCAACTCCGCTGGGGAAATGGGCACCTTCTAGTGCCATGTGGAAGATAGACCAAGTTGATCATGATTCGCCTACCTGTTGAGACGTAACCTGCATGCCCCAGGTTGCGTTCTGGATACCTGCAATCCTGCAAAGATAATGAAACGTACAAAAGGCCCCGAGGTATCCCTTACTGGATTCCGTCATAGGAGTTAAGTACTTTCGAGAGTAAGTATATTCCCTGCAAGCATGTGTTTTTATTTTTAGAGAGAGGCATCTGTACTTATGCAATTGTGTTTTTAGAGATATCAGACAACTCTTTGCAAAACATAAATGTAAAAACGAAACATGACTGAAAATTCGACTTTATTAATTCATGTGCCCTGAATTGGCAAGATACAGTCAAAGAAACATATCTCCTGAAATGAGGAGATTGTTACAAATTGAGAAATAAAGTGCTGGCGGTGTTGATGACGCTTTGAGGAGCTTCCTCTCCCGCTATGACTCGTATGACAATGACATTCTTCTCGTCTTGCTTTCTGGAGAGAGTTGATTCTGATTGAAACTTGATCCTTTGAAGCTTACCAAGTCGTAGGTGATACAGACGAGTTCAGAATGCAGTTGTTCGCTTATTCCCTTGTTTTGCATGGATCGCCCTTTCGGGTTTTCAATCCATCGGGATACCCATTTTTGCCTGAGCTGTCCAATGCGGCTTTTCAACTCAGCGGGTGTACATTTTTTGTTTATTTTCCCTTATTTTTGCCCGAGTCTTTTATTCTGTTTTTTGACTCGCCGGGATGCCCTATTTTTGCCTGGACTTACATTCTGTTTTTATGTCCAGCGGGTCATTTATGCGAAGTATTTTTTAACTGCATCTGAATTCACAGGGGACGGGAAATCTTCACCATCCATGGTGCTGAGCATCAGTGCTCCACCAGAGAAAACTTTCTTTACAACGAATGGTCCTTCGTAATTTGGAGTCCATTTGCCCCTGTGGTCTGTATGAGGAGGGAGGATTCTTTTCAGCACAAGATCTCCCACTTGGTACTCTCGATGCCTGACTTTCTGATCGAAGGCTTTCTTCATCCTTTTCTGATATAACTGCCCGTGGCAGATTGCAGCCAATCTCTTCTCTTCGATCAGACTCAGTTGCTCGTATCGGGACCTGACCCACTCTGCTTCACTCAGTTTGACATCCATTAATACCCGTAGCGAGGGTAATTCAACTTCAACTGGTAGGACTGCTTCCATACCATACACAAGTTGATACGGTGTTGCCCCAGTGGATGTTCTGATTGATGTACGGTACCCATGCAAGGCAAACGGTAGCATTTCATGCCAGTCTTTGTAGGTGACTACCATCTTCTGCACAATCTTCTTGATATTCTTGTTTGCCGCCTCAACAGCGCCATTCATCTTTGGCCTGTAAGGAGAAGAGTTGTGATGTTGGATCTTGAAGTCCTGGCATAATTCTGCCATCATTTTGTTGTTGAGGTTGGAACCATTATCAGTAATGATTCGCTCGGGCACTCCGTACCGACAGATGATATCTCTTTTCAGAAATCTGGCTACCACTTGTCTTGTGACGTTTGCATATGAGGCTGCTTCAACCCACTTGGTGAAATAGTCAATGGCGACCAGGATGAATCTGTGGCCGTTTGAAGCAGTTGGCTCAATCTTGCCAATCATATCAATGCCCCACATAGCAAAGGGCCATGGTGAAGACATGATGTTTAACGGATTTGGAGGCACATGCACTTTATCTGCATAGATCTGGCATTTGTGGCATTTTCTGGCGTAAGCACAACAGTCTGCATCCATTGTGATCCAGTAATAGCCTGATCTTAACAACTTCTTAGCCATGGCATGCCCTCCTGCATGGGTACCAAAGGATCCTTCGTGCACTTCATGCATCAACAAATCTGCTTCTGTCTTGTCAACACATTGGAGGAGTACCATATCAAAGTTCCTTTTGTATAAAGATCCATCAGTGTTCAGAAAGAAACTTCCAGCAAGTCTTCTTAGAGTCTTTTTATCATTGGAAGATGCCCCAGGTGGGTACGTTTGATCCTCCAAGAAGCACTTGATGTCATGGAACCAAGGCTTATCATCTTTAGCAATATCTGCTGCAAATACATATGCTGGTCTATCAAGTCTCGATACTGAAATCTGAGGTACAAAGTTAGCAGCTTGAACTTTGATCATGGATGAAATGGTAGCAAGAGCATCCGCAAACTGATTCTCGTCCCGAGGGATATACTCAAGCTTGACTGTTGTGAAGAAAGTCAATAACCTTCTTGTATAATCCCTGTAAGGTATCAGATGATCTTGGTGGGTGTACCATTTTCCGTTGGTCTGATTGACTACCAAAGCTGAATCTCCGAATACGGTCAATGTTTTGATCCTGAGGTCGATGGCTTCCTCGAGACCCATAATGCAAGCTTCGTATTCAGCTTCGTTGTTAGTGCAGTTGAAAGTGAGCTTTGCCGAGAAAGGCATGTGAACCCCTTTAGGTGTAATGAGTACTGCACCAACACCACGGCCATTCATGTTAACAGCCCCATCAAACATCATAGTCCATTCTTCCTCCGGGTCGGGCCCTTCAGCGTGAATAGGCTCTTCATGATCTTTTGCTTTAATGAACATGATGTCTTCATCAGGGAAGTCAAATCTCATAGGCTGGTAGTCATCAATGGGTTGCTCAGCAAGATATTCAGATAGTACACTGCCCTTGATGGCTTTCTGAGATGTGTACTGTATGTCGTATTCTGTGAGAATCATCTGCCATCTTGCAACCCGTCCGGTAAGAGCTGGCTTCTCGAAAATGTACTTAACTGGATCCATTTTTGAGATTAACAAGGTAGTATGGGTCAACATATACTGTCTCAGTCGGCGAGCAGCCCACGCTAAAGCACAGCAAGTTTTCTCGAGCAGTGAATAACGTTGTTCACAGTCGGTAAACTTTTTGCTTAGGTAGTAAATTGCATACTCTTTTCGACCAGACTCGTCATGCTGGCCCAGCACACACCCCATCGACTCTTCTAATACTGTCAAGTACATAATTAGAGGTCTTCCTTCAACTGGAGGCATAAGGATTGGAGGTTCTTGTAAGTACTCCTTGATCTTGTCAAAAGCCTTCTGGCAGTCTTCATTCCACCTGACCGTCTGTTCCTTTCTTAACAACTTGAATAAGGGTTCGCAGGTAGCCGTAAGGTGAGAGATGAACCTCGAGATGTAATTCAATCTACCTAAGAACCCTCGAACTTCCTTCTCTGTCTTTGGTGCAGGCATTTCTTGAATAGCTTTGACTTTATCTGGGTCAACCTCAATCCCCTTCTCGCTTACAATAAAGCCCAGCAGCTTACCGGATCGCACCCCGAATGTGCATTTGTTGGGGTTCAACTTTAGTTGGTATTTCCTCAGACGCTTGAATAACTTGAGCAGATTCACCAGGTGATCTTCCTCTGTAAGGGACTTGGCGATCATATCATCCACATAACATTCGATTTCCTTATGGATCATGTCATGAAACAATGTTACCATAGCCCGTTGATACGTTGCACCAGCATTCTTCAGTCCGAATGGCATCACTTTATAACAGAACGTGCCCCAAGGTGTGATGAATGTTGTCTTCTCCATGTCTTCAGGTGACATCTTGATCTGATTATACCCTGAAAATCCATCCATGAAGGAGAATACCGAGAACTGAGCCGTGTTATCCACCAATACATCAATGTGAGGTAATGGGAAGTCATCTTTCGGGCTGGCTCTGTTCAGGTCCCGGTAGTCAACACACATTCTTACTTTGCCATCCTTCTTAGGCACAGGTACTATGTTAGCAACCCACGGCGGGTAGCTAGTCACAGCAAGGAACCCGGCGTCCCATTGCTTTTGTACCTCTTCCTTAATTTTCATAGCCATGTCTGGACGAGTACGGCGCAGCTTCTGTTTGACTGGAGGGCACTCTTCTCTCAAAGGCAGCTTGTGCACAACTATATCGGTATCCAACCCTGGCATGTCTTGATACGACCAAGCAAACACATCAACATACTCCTGAAGCAGATCTATCAGTTGTCTCTTCACTAAGTTTTGCAGGCAGGCCCCGATCTTGACCTCTTTCACATTTTCTTCCGTACCAAGATTAATCACTTCAATCTCCTCCTGGTGAGGAGTAATAACCTTTTCCTCCTGTCTTAACAATCTGGCTAGCTCTTCAGGAAGCTCATATTCTTCATCAACCCCTTCATCAGCTTGATTGATTGGATTGTCAAAGTCATACGATGTCATAGCCGTGCTGTTGTCGGTGCTGTCAGGAAGGCACTCTCTGCAAGGGTTAAGTTGGTTCCTTTTAGTGATTGATTTTAATCTTGCTTTTAGAAAAAGTGAAATGAAGTTATCATTTTGAAAACACCGCCATTTATTTTTGTACAAAAAGAAAAATGGAAAAACAGTGAGCAGAAAAGAAAAAGACTCGTTTGCAAAAAGATTGTCTGATATTTCATTAATTTAATCTTGTTTGCACAAAAGTACAGATGGCCCTGGTTACAAAATGAGTCTGGTCATCTTGGGCAAGATGCAAGACTTTGATGCATGCTATAAAAGATACAGGAAATAATAATTACTCTGCTCGAGTAACACTTATAATTCCCTGGGAAGACCAGTTCGAGACACTGCTCCCCGGGACCTTTGGACGAATCCAAATCTCCAGGTTGCGTTCTTCTTCCAGCTCGTCTTCCAGACAGTTGATAGCATCGGGGGTTAGCATTCCCCCACTGACAAATCCAGGCTCTGCAGCAGCCTTTGCTTGATGTTGAGTTGGTCTGTAACCCAACCCAAACTTGTCTTTCTTCTCCTCCACAGCTAAGACCTTGCCCCAGCCTTGGGCAGTTCCTTCTTCAACAACCTTCCGGGCTTGCTGGTAAGATGACATGGAGATACCAGATACAGCAGATGCTTCATTGACGTTCAAGGCCTCAAAACCTTGGCTCATTGTTTCATGGATCTCTCCATCCATCTCAATGTATTTATAAGTAGCCAGATGGCTAACAAAAATGTCCTCTTCTCCACAGATTGTGACAACTTGACCCTCCCACTCAAATTTTAACTTTTGGTGAAGGGTAGACGTTATAGCGCCAGCGGCGTGAATCCAGGGTCTACCCAACAAACAGCTGTAGGCGGGCTGAATGTCCATCACATAAAAGATAGTTTTAAAAGTCTGCGGGCCAATTGTCACGGGCAGCTCAATCTCTCCCAGAACCGATCTCTTTGAGCCATCGAAAGCTCTAACCACCAGGTTGCTGGGTCTCAATGCCAGTCCATCATATTCAAGCTTCACCAGAGCCTTCTTTGGTAAGACATTCAGGGAAGAACCTGTGTCCACCAGCACATGGGAAAGGACAGCTCCTTTGCATTCCATGGTTATGTGCAAGGCTTTGTTGTGGTTACGGCCATCCGCTGTCAAGTCAGAATTGGTAAACCCTAGCCCATTGCTAGCAGTAACATTTCCAACCACGGTTTCCAGTTGGTTGACAGTAATCTCCTCGGGCACGTAAGCTGCGTGCAGTACTTTCAGTAGTGCATTCCGATGGGCTTCGGAGCACATAAGCAGTGAGAGGATAGAGATTTTGGATGGCGTCTGGTGAAGTTGATCCACAATTTTGTAATCACTCTTTTTGATGATCCTCATAAACTCATCAACTTCCTGATCGAATGGAGTCTTCAGGGCTTCTTTGGCAGCTGGATCTTCCTGCACCGGGCTCTTTCCTTTTGCCTTGGCAGCAGCTTCTGCTTCGGCAGTAGGTCTTTGGACTTGTGAAGCGAAGAGACGTCCGCTTCGGGTGAAGCCTCCGCCTCCGCCCACATTATCAATTTGTGGTGCAGGTGCTGATGTTTCAAGAGTGATTCTTTTTCCTTCGCAGTACACGTCAGAGCCATAGTGCCAAGGGATGGCCCTATCGCTTTCATATGGTACAGGTCCAGGCACCGTGACGGTAACTGGACTGATTGCTGCTGCTGAAGGGACTGTTATTGTTTGTGGATCATAAAAGATTGTAACTGGTGCTCTGGCGGGAGCAGCACCTTCTGAATGGTAGGCAGAATTATTTTCAGGATCGTAGAATATGGTGACGGTAGAGACATCTTCATGATTGATTGCTGGTGTTGTAGGAGGTACTGTTGGAAGGACTGTTGTTGTTGCTGACGGAGATTCGAAATGGAATGAAGCTGAAGTTGTAGCAGGAGAAACTGTTGAAAACTGATCATTTGGGAGGACAGATGAAGTACTGGTTGATGTTGCTGGTGAGTTGTCGGGAACAATAGTTGCTGTAGTTGTAGGAGGTTCTGAAACCGTCGTTGATGAAGTTGCCGGATTTGTTGGGAATGATGTAGTGATCTGTAGCAGGCCACTCTGAATAAGGCTGTCAATGCCATTCCTCAGGTCCTCGCACCCATTCCATGAAATATTGCAATAGGGACACCCTAGTTCACATTCCGGAAATATTTGGTTTTCACGGAGTTGAGCTTTGATTTCCACCAATGGCGTCCGGATCTGATCCACACTTGTTATTAAATAAGACGGTTGGTCTTCTTCAATAGCGTTAATTCGGGGACCACCATGATTTGGCATTGGGTTTTTATTGACATTGGGCGGAGGTGCAAAATTCAGAGCCTTGGAGTCTACCAAGTCTTGTACCTTCATATGCAGAGCTCTGCATTTTTCTGTACTGTGACCAGGTGCGTTCGAGTGAAAAGCACACCTAGCATTGGAGTCATAGTTCCTTGGTAGACTGTTGGGATCCGGAGGTGCCAACGTTCTTAGCTCAACCAGGTTGAGTTTCAGAAGTTGTGGCAGCAAGGCAGCATACGGCATTGGGATCGGGTCGATCACTCGGTTAGCTTGGGATGGTCTTTGTTGGAATGGCCTTTGTTGATTGTTGTTGTTGGAGTTGTTGTTGAAGTTCCTTGGAGGATACTGATTCTGCTGATACTGAGGTTGTTGTTGGAAGTTTTGTTGAGGAGGTTGATAGACTGGCTGAGGATGAGCTGGAGCAGGGATAGTGACTGCTGCTATTGACCTCTGAGCATATTGGGGCCTACCCCTGTTGGTGTGGATGGCATTAGTCTCGCCAGCTCTTCTCGGGCCTGCAAAAGGCTTTCTTGTACTGCTGGACGAACTGGCACCATTATCAGAGATCTTACCCATTTTCAACAGGCTTTCAATTCTCTCCCCAGCTATGACAACATCTGCGAAGCTAGTGGAAGAGAAAGCAGCCAACCTGTCAATATACGTTCCCTGAAGAGTGTTCATAAACATGTCTGCCATTTCTCTCTCAGACATTGGTGGTTGAACAGCAGCAGCCAGTTGCCTCCACCTTTGGGCATACTCTCGGAAACTCTCCCTCGAAGACTGTGACATTCCCATTAGGAGGGTCCTGTTGGGTGCCATATCTAGATTATACTGATACTGTCTGATGAAGGCTTCTGCCAGGTCCTTCCAGCATCTTATAGTTGCTCTTGTCAGATGGGAATACCATTCCCTTGATGCTCCAGTCAAGCTATCTTCGAAGTAGAACATCCAAAGTTTCTCATCCATTGTATAGGCCTTCAGCCTTCCCAGAAATGATTGTAGATGAGTCCGGGGGCATGAAGTCCCATTATACTTTTCGAAACAAGGAGGTTTGAACTTATGGGGGATCCTGACCCCGTCTACCAATCCCATGTCCATGACGTCGAAACCCAAAGAATTTTGAGACTCCAGTGATCTCAACTTCTCAGCTATCTCTTCCAATCGTCTATCATATGTTTCCTCTCCAGCACCCATTACTGTAAATTGGTCCTCCTGAGGATCTTCTTGAAGTACTCTGGCTGCAGTAGCCGTTCCTTGAATGTTTGCAGGAATATTAATCTCAGGATGTAGATGTGGACCAAACACAGGGGGGTTAACATGTGGTTGCACCCGTTCATTGTTACTTGTGCCAGCAGTCCCCACATGGGGTTCCTCTTGATTCCTCCCTTCTACCAAAGTTCTGAGCCTCTCCTGGCTTTGAGCTAAGTTGTTCATCACTTCCATGAACTGTGTTATCTGGGTTCTCATCTCCAGCCTTTCGTTGGCCATCTGGTTTCTGACCTCCGTAAGGTCTTGTTGCATCTGGTCCATCTGGATTCCCGGAAGGTTGTTTCTAGTTGGGTACCTGTGTGGCCTGTTGAGGGGAAATGCCCGGCGGCGAGCAATAATTCCTGAAGATCACAACAGAGGTTAGCAACAACAAAACAAAAACCTACAAAACAAACAAAAGGTTAGTATGCAATGCAGTTATGCTTATTTGTTCTCAAGGTATCCGGTTTGGCCTTCAGTTTTGACCCTTCCAGACCCTTGAAGATGATGCTGTTGAAGTTGCTTTCGAAGTAACCCAGATGGAAACTAACACAAATATATTACAAAAAAGAAATAATACAAATTGTTCAAGTTACAACACAAGCCCTCAAAGGGGTCAAAATACATCACAAAAAAAAGTAAAAGTACATGGAAAAGGAACAACAACAAGCAAATGATCAAACTCCAAGGCCAAACTCATCCTCACGAACTTCCTTGAGAAGTGCTTCGGTCACAGGATCAGCCGGATGCTCCGTGAGACCTCTGATGAGAAGGTTTCTTGTTGCAACAGCTGCAGTCAACTTCTTATTCTGACTTTGGTCCTTAGACCTCTTCACTCCAGCTCTGATTTCTAGCTCTGATATTTCCTTCTGGGCTGCTGCCAGGGCTTTTTCCATCTGTTCCACCTTGTCTTGAACTCTCTTGTCTTCTAGAGTACGGGCCTCAGTGATCCGGACCCACCTGGCCTGACTCTCTTTCAAATACAAGTCTGTTCTTGCTCTCTGAAACTGGGCTTCTTTACAAGCATTCTTCAGAATCTGCTCACCAGCTTTGGACTTGTTGATATAATCTCCAGACTTCTCAATTTTAGTCAAGTGTTCCACCCTCAACTTCTCCAATCTCTCAATCTCCCTCACGCCTTCACTCCTCTCCCGGAGGGTCTTCTGCAAAGCCTGGGTTAGCTTCTCATTTCTTTCCTTCAAGCTCTCAAACTCCTCCAAGCTGATAGTGGCAGGGGGTGGTGCTGAAGATGACTCAGGCATGTCTTCTATGGTAAAGGGCATTCCGGAGAATTGAGCCCTGGCATGGGACCACTCATAATATTGTGCTGATGCCACATTGTTGCACTTCCCCAAAATGGTGATTCCCTTGGTTTGAACATGATCCCAGGCCCAGGCAGCCTGCCTAACAACAGCCAAACTAATCTTGTTCTCACAGTAGAGGGTCTCCACCAAGTCTTGTTCCCTAGGAGTATGAACCAATGCATAGCCCAATTGCCTCTTGAACAGCAGAGGGTTGTTGTTGATACTTCCCTTAACTCCTATTAAGGGCACATTGGGAAAGTGCCCACAGCTTGTGATTATATCTCTGCCCTTGGTGCTTTGAGTACACCATCTGATGTCTGCTGAAGTGAGGACAGTGAGTCTCTTAGCCCAGTTGCTTTGCTGATGAGGATTTAGAAATGCATCTGTCCTGGGTAGATGCCTGAGAAGCCAAGCATGGAATAATGGAGCACAAATCCTTACTAGTCTTCCCCTCTGTTTCTCATTTCTCTGATGTACTGAGTAATAGAGATCACCCAGCAAAGTTGGCACTGGGTTCTTCAGGATGAACAAATGGATTGCATTTTTGCTAATGAATCGAGGCTCATCTGCAAACAATACAATTCCATACACACTTAAGGCCAACAGAGCACATACAGCTTTCCACTCCCCCAGGGAAGCTTTCAAACTAGCTTGAGAAATTAGGAAGTCCAGATGAAATCCAGGGATCCCAGCTTTAGAGGTCATATGTTGCTCAATCAAAGCAGGTTCCAGGTGCAAAGCTTTTGCTATCTCTCCATTGCTGGGAGAGACCATTTCAGGATTGAAAGGAATTTCCCTCTTGATAGGTAGACCAACCAAAGATGAGTATTCTTCTAATAGAGGCCCCAACTGAAAGTCTTGAAAGGTGAAACATCTCAATGGAGGATCATAAAACTGAATGCAGGTGTGGATGAGGCTCCTCTGTGAAGGGTCCAGATCCATAACCATGTCCAGTATATCTCCATAGCTTTCCCTGAACAAGGGTATGTGATCTGGAGTGATCAGGGTTTGGATCCTCCTGATGTCTGACAAGTCTGGTTGGAAGAAATGATAGGTGATGTTGCTTTTCTTTGGAGCCATGATGCTGAGGACTGAGTAGGATAAGTGCTGGTGAAGATGCTGAGGAGTGGGCCACTGGCTGGCTAGTACAAGTAACTGAAGTATACGGCTGACAAACTGAAGCAAGTGCTGGTGAAGACAGGTCAAAACTGCAGATGGGGTCAAAACTAAAAACCAGATGAATAATGGATACCCTGAAACACAAATAAGCACATGTTAATATGATGCAATGAGTATGTATGCAAATGAAATGCAAGGGTTTGTGACTGAGCTGGATCTGATAAACTGCCTTGGTATAGATCCATGTGTGTTCAAGAATTCCGGATGGAGGTCTATAAATCCAGTAACCAAGGTGGGGGACTCAAATAAAGAGCCATATGTCCAAGGTTTTAGAATCACAAGAACTATCCAACATGGTGCATTCTTAACAAAGTCGAAAGTAACAGGGTATTCTGAGGTCAAGGTACCTGCAAACCTGTAAACAGCCCAACCCCCTCACAGGTAGTGATCTAGAACAAGGATCCTCAGACTTGGATCAGTTATGAGAAGTGTAAACACTTCTAACCCGGAGGTACAGTGTTTACAATAACCATAACAATTCCTCCTCTAATTCACCTCAGTTTCTGAAGGTCAATACTAAAAGGTCATCCAGACTTAGCAGGCTTCCCAGATAGCCCTAGCATTGCAGGAAATCTGCAACACAGAGTTCTCAAGAAGAAACCCATATCTGAACCGTGTTTCATATTCCCGCACCAGACCGAAATGGAATGGGAAAGAATATGATTCACTCTAGCCTAGGTGTCACTCAGGTCCCAGGTATAGGACCTTGGCTCTCAATAGAACCCCACCCACTGAAACAAAACCAGATCCAGCACAGACAGCATGACAGTATGATATATATAAATGCAATAAAGAAAGCAGTAAAGTAACTGTACATAAAGCAATGAATAAATACAAGCACAAACAAGCACATAACACCCCCAATAAACACAAATCAATCAAGCGCTAGGAGGAACCCACAAAAAGAACCAAAAGCCCTGGTTGCAGTATAAGGGTCCCCAGCAGAGTCGCCAAGCTGTCGCTCCCGACAAATGAAAAATGGATCATATGAAGGTACAGACGCGAACGGTCGGCGAAGGGAACAGTGAGAACACACAGCCGTGAACTCACTGGAGAATGAAAAGAGTCGCCAGCTAGGCATTTTTATCCCGGAGGAAAGGTAATGCTGCATAGACCTAGAAAAAGATGGATAAGACGGTTGCGAACCAGAGAGACTGAGAAAGGGGGTCGGTTACAACCTGGGAAGGTATTAGCACCCAGATTGTCCGTCGTACTCGACGGGATCCACGCTTAAAAGATTTGTGTTTTAAAGGGGTAGTGTCAGTGCAATCTGTGTATAAAAGAGCTGGAAAAGGATGTACAGGTGTCAGTGTAAAGAAATGTGATGTGTATAAATGTACGGTGTCAGTGTAAGAGAGAAAGAGGTGAAATGCTCATGATAATGAGGCTAAAAGAATGAAGCTGGAAAGAGGGGGAATGTACAGAGACTTTTGTTCGATAACTGTTAAGTTATGCCTACGTATCCTCTCGTGCAATGAGGAAGTCAGAACACCGTAGTTCGACCCAAAGAGACTGAAAGGATGAATTGACTGATGAACTGCTTACTTGTCTATGCTCAAGTGTATGACCTGTCTGGCTCAGGTGCAAACTGTCTTGCATTAGACGGAAGAAGCAAGTTCTCGTTTGTGAATGAGTGTGATGAGAAAAGAATCCCGGAGGAGACGATTATTATTTGTTTTTGAGTTTTCAGTCTTTTATTGCTTTTGAGATTTTTGTCATAGGATAATGAGCTTAAACCTAAATCAATGGATTTGGTAAACTCATCACATCATCCCTCTGATTAGGGGTAATGAGAATTACCTTAAGTGTGAAGTCAGATTCTCACACCTAATCACCTTTGATGTAGGGTTAAGATCATTAACCTACTTGTGATTAATTAGATGTTTTTGTGATTTTTGTTTAGTGTTAAGTAATGAGGTTAAGCCATAATCAGGGATTTAACAGGCTCATTACACTATCCTAAAAGAAGGATAATAGATGAGGGTGTTTAAACTGAGGAAGGATCCTCAGCTTAATCCATGATTAGGGATTAAACCCATGACAGAACAAACCTTTGATTAAGTGGATTTTATTAATGATATGATGATGAAGTGTTTTTTATGATTGGTAAGACAACTTGAGGGGGACTTGTCCATTAACTTTAGGGTTAGTCCTTCTTAACCAATTAAGGAAGAATTAGAACCCTAATGCAAGGCCCAAGTTACAAGTGTAATGTCTTGGTGATTATTAGATGGATTAATTAAGAGAGTTCAACACCTTAAGGGTCCAAGACTTAGGATTAAAGTTATACACTCCATCCTAAAAGAAGGATGCAGGCATGATCTTAATCACAAAGTCTTAAAGCCTTGAGAGTTTAGTCCCTGATTATGAGGTGAGGAGAGAAGACTCAAAGAGAGACACAAAGGTAAAAACTATGGGGAGACTAATCAAAACCCTAACTCATTATCATGCTTGGTTGGTCCTAATGTTTGTGAGGTTTTCAAGAACAATCTTCAAAGGAGCCACCAGGAAGCAGATGAACAAGATCAAGAGAAGCAAAGTGACTTGCTTCATTCAAGAAGTCAAGTCACTTGAAGAAAGAAAGTGGGAGGAACAAGAATGAGCAAGCTCAAACTCAAACACACATAAAAATGCAGCAAGGTATGCAAGAGAGAGATGAGAAGAAAGTATGAGAAGTGAAGGCAAATCCACTTCTCAAAGTTACTTACCACCTGAAAAGTTAGTGAAAGAAATGCAATGCAATGCAAAATGAAATGAAATGACATGATGCAAATCCAAACCAGAAGCATATACATGATGTTGATGATGTTATGGGATGCTACAATCATGAGACAACACATGGGGATGATCATACAAAGTTATGGGTGCATATGGTGCAAGCTAAGGAGCATGAATAAGCATGGAATGTTATGAAACATACAAGACAAATGACATGGCAAATATGCAATGCAATGATCAAACATGATTCATACATGTCTTAAGATGTCAAATGAATCATAAGAATGCACAAAGTGTAATGGCAAGTCATGTTATGCAAGGAAATGCAAGAAGGATGCAAATGAAAGCCCAAATTAGGGTTCATGGATCAAACATCAAACACAAACCAAAAACAGAAGCAAACCTTAACCTAAAAAATGGAAAATGGTACCCAAAGAAACCCTAGGCCTATAATGAACCACTGCCCAAAGGGGAGCTCTCAACTCTCAACCAAACTCAAGTTATGAATTTTACAAGTTATTAGGGTTTTTTAGGGTTTGCAACAAAAGAAATGCCAATCAATTAGAAAATGCAAGATCAAATCATGGCCTTTTTATCCTTGAAAGTTCATGCTAAATGGAAAACAATGCAAAAAGAATCAATATCTCAACCTTCACCAAAAGGCAGAAATGAATTTTTAAACTTGTGATCAAAATAATGCACAAAATATGATTTAATTCCATGAAAAATTCTTAAAATGCATCAAGATCAAAAAAGAAATTTGGTTTGAAGGTTGGACAATGTTTCTAAATGTCTTAGAACATTTCATGAATTTTTTTGTAATTTTTAAATACCTAAAAGTATTTTTAATTAATTAATTCTCATTAATCAATTAAAAATAATCTTTTAAATATTTAAAAATACTTTTTTTATGATAAAAAAATAAAATAAAAATGTTTTTGTGTCATAAAAATTAATAAAACCTTAAAGAAAAAGTTTCATAATTTTTATGATTTTTTAGCTATTTTTAATAAATTGTGCAAATAAAATAGAAAGAAAATGAATTAAATTTAAATAAAGTGAAAAGTAAACAAGGTGGATGGCCAGGATTGCTCCAGAGTTTAAATGAGTTGACTGGCGCGCAATCCTGTGGCTGGGATTTGTCCTGGGCTAATTATAATTAATTAAAAATTAATGGAGAATTAGGGCTAATCAAACACATCCTGACCACTCAATCTGGAGGGAAGTCAATGGGTCAACGCACATCAACGGCCAGAATTCAAACTGACATTAATTATGGGATTAGGGCATAATCACTTTCAGGTGGCCGGAGAAGACCTCCGGTCGTCTTCTCCGGCCAGAAGGTCACCTGAGAATCACCTAACTTCCTAAAAACGTAAAATAAATGAAAACTAAGACCAGGGAAATGATCCCCACACTCTCACGAATCAAACCCCTAACCTAAAACAAATTTATCTAACCTAAACAAGCTGAATCGAAGAAACTAAGTTCTAGGGCTCGTGAGCTTCAAACAGCAATTAAATTCTCAAAACACATCCATTTCAAAAACTAAAAGCATCAACATGATCAGGAGAACATAAGGAACAAATTTGTAACTAAAAAAGAGATTTCTGGAAAAAATTATTTGGAGCTACCTGAGATTTGCAACCTCTGATTTAGGAACTTTCAGGCCCTCTCTCCTTGCTCAATCTACCCCTTAGAACCCTCTGATGATGTTGGAATACCTTGGAACAATTTAAGTAAGCTGGATGGTGAGATTCGAATGCTCCTGCTCCAAGCTCAGTCAACAATGGCAGATGAGATTCTGGCTGATTCAGGCCATGGTGATGAGTTGTATGAGGTCTATGCAATGTGCAAAGAAGATTGGTGGTGTTGGTTTATGTGTTTGTGGGTTAGAATGAGGGATTCGAATGAAACTGCAAAAGGGAGTGTGAAATGGCAGTGAGGTGTTTTGGTTGTTTCAAGCTCTGGTTCTTGATGCTTTGTGTTCTATGGATCAAGGTGAGATGAATGGAGGAAAAAGATTTTGTGTTTGCAAGCTGTGTAGAAGAATTCGATAGAACTTGCAAGTTGGGAGGTTTTTGTGTAAGTTATGAATGGTTTGGTTTCAGCCTTGGCCTCTATGTGATATGGCCAGCAAAATGAATGAATAAACAATTCTGATTGGCCTCTTGATGTGACATGGCCTGCTATGATAGGTGTGGCTACTTTTGCTCAAAATCCACTTTTGTGTAAGATAGGGCATGGCTCAACTCTAGCCAAGTACAAAGCATGGCTTGGCACAGCAAAAGGTGAGGGAGAGGCTAGCCCAAAGTCAGCTTCCAATGCTGCAAGTTGTAGGAAGTGAATCATGAGTTTTTGCAACTTGACTAGCTTATGTTTCACATGTGATCTTTTGGCCAACCAAGCATGAAATCATGGGCATTCCTAGTCAAAATCTGATTTTTGTGACTTAGAGAAAGTTCACATGCTGGTTTGACATGAGTTTGAGGCAGCAATTTGATTTGGTTCAAGACTTAGCAAAATTCCCACTTGGTGCATAACTTGAAAAACAATGATTTTTGGCAACTTTGCATGGCCATAACTTTTGATCCAAGAAGAGTTTGATCATGTTCTTGTACTTTTTGAAAAGGGAAAGATGAGATCTACAACTTTCATGACCAAAGTTTTTCCATTTGAAGCCTTTTTGGATCATAAATCAAAGCTTGAAAATTGACCTAAAAGGATGCATTCTTGAAAAGTCAACAAAACCCAAAAAGTCAACTTTTGCCAAAACCCTAAATTCTTGATTTCCATGAACTTCAACCTTCTTCCATGATCAAATAAAGATCATATACACTCAAAATGATGAAGATCACCCATTGGTTGGGTCATTGGGGGCCTCAGATGCCCTGATTTTACACTGACTTGTCTGAAAAGTCAACTCTTGATCAGATGACTTCCCCATGGAATTTCTTCATGAAAATTGATATGCACACTCCCTATACCATATAGAGATCAATGGAAGCAAGAGTGACCAAAAGATTTGGAGTTATGGCCTCTGAAACCAAAACCCTAATTTTCAGTCAACTGTGCAGTTCATCCTGGCTCTGCATCCAACCAAACCCTAGTTCTTGTGATTCCTCTGCAATTTTGACTTTGTGAGGATGTAACATGATATAAGAACACACATGGACCCCTTTGATTTGATTGGTGGCCTTTGGAATGGCTCAAGATGCCCTGAGGTTGTTCAGATCACAAACCCTAGGTGCAGATGACTTAGAAACTATGCAGTGAATCAAAAATGAGATGTGAGATGATATGACTGTGTTTATGCATATGAGATGATCACAAGTCATGTGTGAATGGGTGAGGGCAAATTTGGGGTGTTTACAATATTCAAAAGCATACATACATTCAAACACAACCAATGGACGTTTCGCTTATGTAAATAGGGTAAAAGTAAATCTGGATTCAAAGATGGAATTTTATTTATATCAAAAAATGACTTATACATAGGTAGGTTTGTACAAGGAGACAGAAATCCTAGTAAGAGGAATTCGTCGTAAAATTTTTTTACAAAGAAAATCAGCTATGTGAGAAATAATCCTGTTGAGTTTCAATTCTACTATTGCCATTATCTTCAAGTATCTCATCTTCTGCTGTTGAGACGGAAACGATTGGATTGAGCTTTATTTGTTTGAGCTCGAGTAAGTAACACAACTGGTTGCAGTTTCATGGGTGATCCAAACGAGACATAGTCATACGCTTTAATCCCTAACCTTTGCCTGGATTGCCCTTTCAGGTTTTCAATCCATCGGGATACCCTTTTTTGCCCAAGCCGCCTTTTCAGGTTTTCGACTTGCCGGGTGAACATTTTTTTTATATATCCCTAATTTTTTCCCGAACTCTTTTGGTTCGCCGGGATGCCTTTATTTTTGCCTAGGCCAGTCAACCTAGCGGGTCTCTTTCTATGCGTAGTATTTTTTAACTATGTCTGCGTTTACAGGCTGTGGGAAGTCTTCACCATCCATAGTAGTAAGTATCATGGCACCTCCTGAGAATACTGTCTTGACTACAAATGGTCCTTCATATGTAGGAGTCCACTTGCCCCTAGGATCACCCTGTGGTAATATGATACACTTGACTACCAAGTCACCAGCATGATATACCTTTGGCTTAACCTTCTTGTTAAAAGCTTTGATCATTCGCTTCTGGTACATCTGGCCATGACAAACTGCTGCTAGCCTCTTCTCATCAATCAAATTTATCTGGTCAAGTCGAGTCTGAATCCACTCATCTTCATCCAGGACTGCATCCTTCATAATTCTTAAGGAGGGAATCTGAACTTCAATGGGCAGAACTGCTTCCATACCATAGACTAAGGAGAATGGAGTTGCCCCTGTTGAAGTACGTATTGTAGTACGATAACCATGAAGAGCAAATGGTAACATCTCATGCCTATCCTTGTAAGTAACAGTCATCTTTGTATAATCTTCTTAATGTTCTTATTAGCAGCTTCAACTGCCCCATTCATCTTCGGGAGATACGGAGAAGAGTTGTGATGCTTAATCTTGAACTGCGTGCAGAGATCAGTAATAATAGTGTTGTTCAGATTAGAGCCATTGTCAGTAATAATCCTTTCCGGGATGCCATACCTACATATGAGATTATTCTTAATGAATCGAGCTACAACATTCTTGGTAACAGATGCAAATGGAGCTGCCTCTACCCACTTCGTAAAGTAATCAATGGCAACCAGGATGAAACGATGCCCATTAGAAGCAGTAGGTTTAATCTCACCAATCATATCAATGCCCCACATAGCAAAAGGCCAAGGAGAAGTCAACACATTCAATGGTGATGGAGGTATATGTACTTTATCAGTATAGATTTGACACTTGTGACACGTCCTGGAGTGTTGATAGTAATCAGCTTCCATGGTAGACCAATAGTAACCTGCTCTCAATATCTTCTTTGCCATGGTATGACCACTAGAATGAGTGCCAAATATCCCATCATGCATATCTTCCCTAATCTTTGTTGCTTCCTTCTTATCCACACAACGAAGCAAGGTTGAATCAAGATTGCGCTTGTACAAAATGCCATTACTCAAAAATAACTTAGCAGAAAACCTTCTCAGAAACTTCCTATCTTTGACAGATGCCCCTTCAGGGAACTCCTGAGCTTCAAGATATCTTTTTACTTCATAGAACCAAGGCTTCTCCTCTGCCCCTTCAGTGTCAATCTCATTGTAGTATGCAGGCTTCTCAAATCTATCAATAGTAATCTTGGGGGCTTCATCATCCCAACTGATCTCAAACAGAGATGCCATGGTGGCCAAAGCATCTGCCAACTGATTCTCTCTTCGTGGAATATGTCCAAAGGTAATCTCTTTAAAATGTGGGATCAAAGACAACACATGCTCTCTGTAAGGAATGAGGTTATCATGCTTGGTATCCCAATCTCCTTTAATCTGACTTACTACCAGGGCTGAATCTCCATACACATCAAGGAACTGAATCTTCATATCAATGGCAACTTTGAT
The DNA here is from genome assembly GCA_963966055.1 of Lathyrus aphaca. NCBI lineage: Eukaryota > Viridiplantae > Streptophyta > Magnoliopsida > Fabales > Fabaceae > Lathyrus > Lathyrus aphaca. The sequence continues at coordinate 733,813,069 of OZ014519.1, read as the reverse complement.
ACCCAGGATACATGCTTCATACTCAGCCATGTTATTGGTGCAATAGAAACAAAGTCTGGCAGTAATTGGGGTATGACAACCTTCAGGGGAACTAATCACAACACCAACACCATTACCAAGTGCATTAGAGGCACCGTCAAAAACCATAGTCCATCGGGATCCTTGTTCAGGTCCGTCATATTGTCCAGGTTCTTTAGTAATAATCATAATGTCTTCATCAGGGAACTCAAAACTCATTGACTGGTAATCATCCACTGCTTGATGAGCCAAATGCTCAGCCACAACACTTCCTTTAATGGCCTTCTGAGTAGTATACTGTATGTCATATTCTGTTAAGATCATTTGCCATCTTGTAATTCTTCCGGAGAGAGCAGGTTTCTCGAATATGTATTTGATTGGATCCATCTTTGAAATCAATAAGGTGGTATGAGTCAACATATACTGTCTTAGTCGGCGAACAGCCCATGCCAAAGCGCAGCAAGTTTTCTCGAGCAGTGAGTATCTTGTTTCACAGTCGGTAAACTTTTTGCTAAGGTAGTATATTGCCTGCTCTTTTCGACCAGACTCGTCATGTTGCCCCAATACACACCCCATTGAGTTATCTAACACTGTTAAGTACATAATCAAGGGTCTTCCATCAACTTGTGGCATCAAAATTGGAGGTTCTAGCAGATATCTCTTGATTTCATCAAAGGCAGTCTGGCACTCATCATTCCATTCCATCACCTGGTCTTTCTTCAACAACTTGAAGATTGGCTCACAGATGGCAGTTAATTGGGAAATAAATCTTGCAATGTAATTCAATCATCCCAAGAAACCTCTAACCTCCTTCTCAGTACGGGGAGCTGGCATCTCTCGTATTGCTTTCACTTTTGCAGGATCCACTTCAATACCTTTTCCACTGACTATGAAACCCAAGAGTTTACCAGATCTAACTCCAAAAGTACACTTGTTTGGGTTTAATCTCAACTTGTATTTCTTCAACCTCTCAAACAATTTATGCAAATGATCAAGATGTTGTTCTTCATTCTGGGACCTGGCTATCATATCATCCACATATACCTCTATCTCATGATGAATCATATCATGAAACAAAGCCACCATAGCACGCTGATATGTTGCCCCTGCATTCTTCAAACCAAATGGCATCACCTTATAGCAAAAAGTTCCCCATTGTGTAACAAATGTTGTCTTCTCCATATCTTCAGGTGCCATCTTGATTTGATTGTAACCAGAGAAACCATCCATGAAAGAGAATACCTTATGCTGAGCAGTGTTATCTACCAGAACATCAATATGAGGAAGTGGAAAGTCATCTTTGGGGCTGGCCTTGTTCAAATATCTGTAGTCTACACACATACGTACCTTACCATATTTCTTAGGTACCGGCACCACATTTGCAACCCACTGAGGATAAGAAGTCACAGCTAAGAACCCTGCATCAAACTGTTTCATTACCTATGCCTTAATCTTCTCTGACATTTCAGGACGCATGCGACGAACCTTCTACTTCTTTGGACGACAGTCTTCTTTTACTGGTAAACGGTGAACCACAATGTTTGTATCCAACCCTGGCATATCTTCGTAGGACCAAGCAAAGATCTCCACATAATCACGTAGCATCTGAATCAATCTGCTCTTGACACTATCCTCTAATTCAGCCTCTATCTTGACTTTTTTCCTGTTTTCTTCAGTTCCCAAATTCACAACTTCGACTGGCTCTTCATGTGGTTGTATAGCTTTCTCTTCTTGTTGTAATAACCTAGCAAGCTCTACAGGTACTTCACAATCGTCCTCATTTCCGTCTTCAGTTTGATAGATCGGATTCTCGAAATTATAATTGGCAATAGTAGAACTGTTATCAACAGGATCCAGAGTGGATGAGGATCTGCATTTTAGTGATGTGGGTGTGTGTAAGAACACATAGCTGATAAAACAAAAATAAAAGAAAAGAAAGACAAGGAACACAATATTTACGAAAATGAAACGTCCACTGATTTTTATTGAATGAAGTATGCAAATGAAATGACAGCCCGTAACAAGCACACCATTGTGTCCCGGGTAAGGCACAAGGCTTAAAAGTTTAATTGTTCAAGAAATTACAAACTTAAAAAGCAACAACATAGTAATAGTATTTACTCCTGACTAAAGGAGATAGGAATAACATCTTCAGCCTTCCAGTTATTGAGTCCAGCACCCACAGTAGGAAAAATCCAAGCATCCAAATTGTAGTCTTCCTCATAGTTACCCACAGCATTGATCTGGTTCTTCATAATCCCCTGATTGGTGATACGAACAGCACGAGCATGACGAACAGCCTTCTGGGACTCTGCAGTGAAACCCAAACCAAACTTGTCAGAGTTGTATGGAATATCAGGAAGCTGACCCCAAATAGTACAACCACCTTCATCCACCACAGCTCTAGCATCTTTAAGGGAGGCCATTGTTGGAGGTACTCTGGTGACCACAGGAACTTTCCTGACAACAGGAGGAGCTTTATAATCATTAACAATCCAAGGAACAACTTCGAACGTCTGGCATGGAGTTTCAACATATTCACCTTCCATTTCAAGATATTTAAAGGTGTTCACATGGATAACTATATATCCTTCCTCTCCGTAGACAGTAACAACCTTCCCTTCTACTGGATATCTCAGCTTCTGATGCAACGTAGAGGTTACAACACCTGCCCCATGGATCCAGGGACGACCAAGCAAACAAGAGTACGAAGGACGAATATCCATCACATAAAAGGTAGCATTGAAAACCTGAGAACCAACTTTGATTGGGAGATCAATTTCTCCATGTACCACTCTTCTCGAGCCATCAAAAGCTTTCACCACTATGTTACTGGGCTTCAGCACAGCATCTTCAGGACTCAGCTTATTCAGAACTTCTTTGGGCAATACATTCAGAGAGGAACCATTGTCTATCAATACATGTGACAGGGTAGTGCCCCTGCATTCAATTGAGATATGTAGAGCCCTGTTATGATCCCTCTTAGCAGGAGTCAAATCAGCATCAGAGAAACCTAACCCATTATCATAGGTCAAGTGTGCAACACAATTCTCAAACTGGTCAACAGAAATTTCATTGGGTACATGAGAAGTCTTCAGAAACTTGATCAAAGCTTTGGCGTGAGCCTCAGAACACAACAATAAAGACATCATAGAAATCTTGGAGGGAGTATGCCCCAACTGATCAACAATGTCATAATCACTCTTGCGAATGATTTTCAATACTTCCTCCATCTGCTTAGAGAGATCATCAGCAGCTGGCACATCAGTAGGTATAGGTTCAATAACAGGACCTTTGCCCCGAGTATCAGTGGTGGAGGTAGCAGATGGAGTAACTGCATTCTTGGAGGTAACTGGAGGGGAGAAAACTCTTCCGCTTCGTGTGATCTTACTAGATCCAACAATATTATCAACAGGCATATCAGCCAAGGGTTCCTGCTTAACACCATGGATATAAACATCAGACCCATAATGCCAAGGCACGGCTCTATCAGAAGTATACGGAATTGGACCAGGAGTGGTATTGACCATAGGAGCCACTCTAGCTTCAGCAACAATCTTCACAGAGCCTTCAGCAGTAATCTTAATTGGACCCTTATGAGTGATTTTGACAGGTCTCTTGGAAGTAATCCTTACCGGCACTTTATCAACCATATCCACCTCTTCAATCTTCGCACGCTAAGTTATATGATCAACCATACTCTCTACGGAAGGTGGAGTCCTCTCAAACACTATGGTATATTTATCCATGAGACTTTGAATTCCATCTCTCAATCTCCAGCAACTATCTAGCTTATAGGTACAATACAGACAATCTTCACGACAACCTGGAAAGAACCCAGCTTATACTAGCTTCTTCTTAATGACAGACAATGGTGTGGTCAACTCTGCAACTGAATAAATATGTGAATCTTCATCAATGGCATTGACAGTCTTCTCATGATTTGGCATGGGAGCAGTGATCACATTTGGAGTACCCGGAGGGTCAAACTCAATTTCTCCAGCCTCAATCATATCTTGAATTTTGTTCTTCAATACCCAGCAACTATTGGTATCATGTCCCTGACAATTCGAATGATATGCACATCGTGCATTAGGATTGTATATGGGAGAGGTAACATTAGGATTCTGAGGAGCATCTTTCAGAGTGATAAGCTCAGCCTTCAACAAGTGTTGCAATGCTTGAGCCATTGACATGTTGATCTTAGTAAACTGCCTTCTAGCCCTCTGTTGATTTCCCTGTGGCTGCTCTGGTGTTGCAGGAGTTGGATTGGAAATATGAACTGCACTCACAGACTGATGCCTTCTGTTACAATCAGGTTGACCATAGACAACATTTGATTCTTTCTTTCCACTGGGAGGCTTCTTTGCAGCACCTGATGAAGAAGTACCCACTTGAATCTTGCCACTCCTAATACCACTTTCCATGCGCTCTCCTGTCATTATCAACTCAGTGAAGCCAGATGATGAGCTTCCAATGAGATGACTGTAAAATGGACCATTCAACGTACACATGAACATATCAACCAACTCCCTGTCAGTTAAAGGGGGTTGTACTCTTCCAGCTAAATCTCTCCACTTCTGAGCATACTCCTTGAAGCTTTCTTTAGCACCCATAGACATGCTTTGCAGCTGCATGCGAGTGGGAGCTAAATCAGCATTGTATTGATACTGCTTGTAGAAGGCTTCGGCAAGATCATTCCAATCACGGATGTTGACACTTTCCAACTGATAGTACCATTCCAATTGAGCTCCAGATAAGCTCTCTTGGAAGAAATGGATCCACAACTTTTTATCAGCAGTATGAGGTTGGATTCTCCTGACATAAGACCTCAAATGCAGCTTGGGACAAGAGACACCATCATAAACAACAAAAGTAGGAACCTTGAAACCAATGGGTATAACTACCCCAGATATCAAACTCAGGTCTTCAAAATCCAGCCCAGAAGATTTCTGTAATTCCATAGCATCCATTCTATCCACTAGCATCTTGAACTTGTCTTCATTAGGCTCATGATAGTAGTTAGCCTCAGAATCAGAGTCCCCCATAGTGTTGTGGAGACTGCCTCCCTCTTTCTCAGACTCTTTAGATTCATAGTCTTCAACCTGTTCTTTGGTCTTAACAGGACCTCTGAACCTTCTTCCCATGTTGATCAGGCCACCTGACCTCCTAGTCTTCTTAGTCTTCTTAGTCTTCTTGGCCAGCAGTGTCTTCGATTCATCCTGTCCCTTGGACAAGTTCAGGATCAGCTCTTGGAACTGTGCATTTTGTGCCTGGAGATCCTTAACTGTTTGTTCAAGAGCCATTGCTGAAATAAACAGCGAGAAGATGAGAAACCTGTGCACAATAAACCTGTGATGCAATGATATGGAATGTAAATGCGTATGCAATGTTTTCAAGGACCGCAGGATTTAAATTTGCTTAAACAACCAAGAAGGTAAACTTTTATTAGTAATAAATTTGTTCTGCCTCTTGGGCTTACAGAAAAATGAAATAAAATAAATACAAGAGATGGGGTTTTAAGTCTCCCATGGACGTTTCCTCTTTGTATTGAGGTATGAGTTGAGATTCCGTTCCTCATGAAGTTGCTTTGTTAGTTCCAGGATTCTTTCTTGGCTTGCTTTGTAATGAGCCTCAAAAGTATCCCTTTGCTCCTTCAACTGGATCCAGGATCTCTGTAAATCTTCCATGTTAGTAGGCATGTCTGGGTAAAGGATGGTATAAGTAGTATCTCTTTCAGCAACAGGTTCCATGGTAACTGGCAGGATAGCAGGATATGGCATCATGAGAGTCTGAGCACGAGATCGCACCCATCTGAGATAAGCTTCCATAGGAATAGTGTACTTAGGCTCCAGAGTCTTGCTGTCAACCTTGTTCACTTTTCCCCATGCTCGTATGAACCTCTGACGGTAACCTTGCAGATCGTTGTCGTAGTCAAATACAATGCCCTGAATCAACATGTCATGAGGACCATCGCTCCGAGCGTAACCAAACTGTCGTAAAGCTAGAGAGGGGTTGTAGGTGATGCCTCATCTTATGCCTAGAAGTGGCACATTAGGAAACTCCCCACAACGGTCAATGATAGTGACATTCTCCATAGATCTGGAGCACCAATGGATATCTGAATGAGAGAGTGACATAATCCTCTTGGACCACCTGAACCCTTGCTCATTCTTCATTACTGAGCGAGGAAAGTGAGAAATAAACCACCTAGATAGAAAAGGTATGCAACACATCAAAGTTCCTCTTGCCCTTGTAGTACGGGTATGAAGAGAATGTAGGATGTCTCCAAGCAATGTAGGCACTGGATTGTGACTCAGAAATATGTTGATGGCATGAACGTCTATGAACTGATCTGGATTGGGGAACAATACTAAGACATAAATCAACAAGGCTAAGGTCTCCTCAAAAGCATCATAGCTCATAGCCTTCAGGAACACTTGAGCTTTATCCATTAATACCTTAGCAAGAATACCTTTAACTCCGCTTCTCGTTTCTAAAACAATGTCTGACTTCTTCAGATGTAGAGCTGCAGCAATAACCTCTGGTTTAAGCTCCTTCTCCAAGCCTGTGAAGGGTCTTTGATCAAGAACAGGTATACCCAGAAGTTTAGAGAACTCTTCCATTGTAGGAACCAGCTGATAGTCGGGGAATGTGAAGCAATGGTGCTTAAGATCAAAGAACTGAAACAGGACACTCATCATGTCTTCATTGAACCCTGAGGTGACTAGATCCAATAGGTGACCATGTCTCTTGATGAACTGGGAGTGTTCAGTCACTTGAGAAACCAACTCTTTAAGCTTAGCAGGTATGCCTACAAAGTTGATCCTGATAGTGTTTCTACGAGCAGAAGCCATGACCTGCAACAAAGAACAAAGATAAATCCTTTGGTCCCTGAAATGGTTAGTGGAAATGCTATGCTTATGATGCATGATGATGTCATGATGTTATGTTCAATCACAAACATGTGGCACACACAAACAAGTCACACCATAGCCCTAGGTTTAAAGGCTTGCATGAGGTTCAAAGGTAAGTACCCTCCCCTGAAGTTAGTTGGTTCATCCTGTCCTACAAAAGTAACCATGTTCTAAGGGATCTCAATATCATTGATCCTTCACAAGGGTGGTTGTTCAGTAGGCAACTTACTTGCCAACCAAAACCCTCCAAGTTTAGAATCTCAATGAGCGTAGTATCGAGTATCAACCAGCTTCAGTCTTCACCAAAGCCGGTTATCTCACTACTTTCTAAAGGCCAAGATGGGATAACTAGGGTTCTAAAAGTTAGTTAGTGCATTGACAACATATGGCAGCCTCATATTATCCTCAACTTGACTTAAGGAACATAAGCACCAACCAAGAAGTCACACTAACTATGGCCACCAGATCAACCATATCGGTATACGCCGTACAGTTTCCTTGGTCTATTGCCATTTACCTAAGGTACACTAGATCCGGGTTAGGATCTTTCACACATAAGAGCACCTAACAAGTAAAGTATAAAGCAAACAAGGCAAACAATTTTAAAGTGATCTAATTCCTAAGGGTACCCCTCTTTTATTAAATCCCCAGCAGAGTCGCCAGTTCTGTAACACGGTGGGAGAACTGACTTTAGTTATGTTGCGGATAGCAAGAGTCGCCACCGACTTTTATTTTATCCAAAGGAAAGGCATAAAAGAACAGGAAAGACCTTTTAAAAGATTTTTGGGTCCGGGGGGTAGGTTATGTAAAGGGAAGGTGTTAGCACCCTTTACATCCATGGTTATCCATGAGCTCTTAGTTACTTAGCTCACTTTAAAATGTTTTTGAAATGTGAAGTGTGTGAATAGAAATTTTCTTAAGTGTTTTATAATGATCCATGTACGGATGCGTATAAAACCTTTGTTTTGAAAATTTGTTTGAAAATGTGAAGTGTTTGAAATGTTTTTGAAGAGTGAGCAAGTATCTAAGAGGAACCTACCCTAAGTTTGAGTCTTTTCTGTTCTTGAATCCTTTAAATGGTAAGACTATCCATATTATTAAGGAATAGGTAGTCATTACCTTGGATGTGAGGGACAAGTGAAGGGACATTGTTATTTAGGCAACTGTGGGGTGTATAAGCAATTCGAAAGGGACGTATCATCTTTATTTCGAAAGGGACAAGATCATTATGAAGGCAACATTTGAAAGGGACTTGATCTTTTATCTGTTAAGGGACTAGATGATGTGAAATTAGGGACTTTGCTTTATACACCCTACTTGATCTTTTTGTATTAGGCAACATGAGAGGTATCCTTAAGGAAGTGAGATGGCGATCAAAGATCGACTTACGTGTGTGAGTGTACAATTTTAAATATTTATCTTTTTAAATTAGTGATCTAAATTAATTTTTTTTTACATACAAACATGTTACACTCCCTATTTACTAACCATGGCATAAAATGAATATTAAATACTATTATTACAATATTACATAAAGGAAGCAATTACAAAATAATTAACAAATTAATAAATAAGCAAAATAATAATAATAATATAATTGGGTTAGTAAAAAATAATAATAATAATAAATCACAATATAAACGAGGTTAGTAGTAATAAGATATCATATAAACATAATTAATAATGTAAACAAAAATATTAGCATAAGATAATAAATAAATAAATTTAAAATTTAAAATTAAATAAATTATATTTTTTAAGAGAATTTAATAAAAGAAATAAATAATAAGTATTATATACTAAATTATTCTAATGATTTAAATTTATATACATATTATAAAAATATTTAATTATAATTAAATAATCATATACAAGTAATAAATTATATTCATAAAAATAAAATTAATTTTTTTTAATTATTTAGAAAAAATAAGCTAGGGTTAATTAATTAATAAAACTATGTATAATAATAATATAAACAAATAATAAAAAATAAATAAACATAATTAACATTTACATACAAATATTAATATTTATAAAATAATTAGGGTTTAAGAAGTATTATTAGGGTTTATATAAAAACTAGGTTTTCTAAAATTTTTAGGGTTAATTTATTTATACAAAACAAATCCATTTATTTACAAATAATATAATACCTATATATACATACTTATTATAAAATAAATATAAATAATTTAAAGTTTTAAGAAACATGAATTATAATTTTTTAAGATATGAGGAAAATATTATGATGTTATTTGGAAATTATTTTTACTAATTTACTAGTTTAAAAAAAATAGAATTAATATAATAAAACAAATTAAAATAAGAAAAAATGCAAAAAATACCAAAATGTTGAGGGCAGGGTTTGAACCCTGGTCCCTTCACTCCCAAGCTCTGTCTCCATCCACTGGGCCAGCGTGTGCGTTGGTGATAGCAACCAGCATAACTTTGTTTTGTTCCATGCCTGCAAAACAAAAGAATTTAAAGCAAAAAAAAAATTGGTCCTGACTGGATTTGAACCCATGCCATTCAGTCAATCACGCATACACCAAAACCAGCTGAGCTACACGCTCGCTTGTGATATATAAACGCAACACACATAATATAAAATAAGCAAGCATTTTCATTCTGGATTTCGCGCCAAGACTTTATCTTCCCCATTTGAATTTCCTGCGAAAATTGGTACGGTTTTTCCTGCGAAATTTCCTGCGTGTTCATAAACCAGAAATCCTAGGCTTTTGAAACATCAAGCAAACAACAATATTAATGCAAATTGACAGCCCAGATCAATCATATGAAGTTTATACATTATGGCCATGTTCTTAGAATTCATTTATCTCAAGTAAATCGTGAATTCCCAACTTGAGAACTCTAACCCTAACAATGGTGGTTTCCGGTTTAGGGCACGATTCCTCAATGTTCTTGCCCAGAAATCGTCTAAACATCACAACAAACAAGATTAACAACACAAAAACAATTTATAATAGCTAAATGAATGAAATCGAAAATTGAAAAAAGGATGAAGAACATGAATTCGGTTTTCATGATTTGATGCATGGATGGATAGTTTTATGATCCAAAAACACTTAGTGACCTTCAAGGAATGATTTGCAACCTTTATTTTGTCTTGAGAAGGCTTGAGTGAAGGAATCCGAATTTGAAATTTTGTGAGATTTTTGAATGTTGCAATTTACTCTTTGAGGCCAGAATTTCGTGTCCAATGCATTAGGTTATGTTGTCTACTTATAGTACAATGGAACTAGGTCAAAAAAATCGATTGTTGTGTGAATTATTTGATTGAAAAAGATTGAAAAAGATTAAGACTTAAAATTAAAATATTTGTGAATTCAACCTTTCTATTTCAAGCCAATCACCATAATTTTTGTATCAATTTGATCCAAACAATCTTTATGACTTTCTAGAAGCACAATCTCATTTAAATATTTGATTTTTCTATTTTATTTTAATTTAAAATGATTTTAAATGAATAAAATCAAAATAAATAACATAAAATAATAAAAAATCTGAATATTTGAGATTTGGGTCGTGCATGAAGTGTTTGTATGGATTGGATCATCACATGGCAAGCCCATTTAGAAAAAAATGGTTTTAAACCTCCATTTTCTTCATAAACCAACCAAAAATTTCCCAACTTTGCAAGGGCACAAATCCTTCAATTTTAATTCTATGAGGGTGTTCTTGGACATTTTGGAAAGCTTGAAGATTCCTCTAACCAACCCCACTGGTTTCATGTCCATATCATTTACCATTCTCAAGTTATGCCCTTTTGAAGTTGTTGACTTTTTGTTGACTTTTAAAAGGACCTATAATGTCTTAGCTCATACCTTCCAAATGAAGCATTTTTGGGCTTGGCTTGTGAGATACAAAGTTGTAGAGAATTCAATTTCCTTCAATATGAGCTTTGGATGGGGAAAATGAGATGAAGCATTTGAAAGTTATGGCTGGTCAAAGTTCAGTTGACTTTTCCTGAGGAAACCCTAATTTAGAAACCTTTGATTCTTGATGATCTGAACTGTCTTTGATGAATCATGATCAACCCTTGATCAAATGATGAATTTTAATTCATATACTTGATGTTGGCAAAAAATCATGAAGTTTGACTTTGGTTTGACCACAGTTGACCTCAGTTTGACTTTTTAACTGCTTTGACTGATTTTGACTTATCTGATCATCTGACTGAGCAAACCTTTGAGAAAAGTTATGAAACTTGTCATGGGGGTTCTTAAAAACATATAAGATGTTATGAAGCTCACTTGAAGTCTTGGAAATCCATTTAGCCTGATTAAAGTCAAAACCCTAGTTTTGGATGCACTGCTTAGGAGGATGCATTGTCTGAGGAAATTGTCAAATCTTCTGACCAATGATGAACTTTGTGAACCTTGTGAACTTCATAAGATGTCTTGTGAACCTTGTGAACCTCATGAAAGGTCTTGTGAACCTTGTGAACCTCATAAAGTATCTTGTAAACTTCATGAACCTCATGAAAGGTCTTGTGAACCTTGTGAACCTCATAAAGTGTCTTGTAAACTTCATGAACCTCATGAAAGGTCTTGTGAACCTTCTTAGCACACAAAGTATTGTATTGTGAGGGAAAATTTTGGGGTGCAACAATAGCTTTCACTTTATCAGGATCAACTTCAATGCCTCTTTGGCTGACAATGAAACCTAACAGCTTTACAGAACATACACCAAAAGTGCATTTGTTCGGATTCAAACGAAGCTTATACTTCCTTAACCTTTGAAACAACTTCAGCAAATGTTCAACATGATCCTCTCCAGTCCTCGACTTAGCGATCATATCATCAACATATACTTCGATTTCTTTATGCATCATATCATGGAAAAGTGTGGTCATAGCTCTTTGGTACGTCGCACCAACATTCTTCAATCCAAAGGGCATCACGTTGTAGCAGAATGTTCCCCATGGTGTAATAAATGTGGTCTTTTCCATGTCCTAGGGTGCCATCTTTATTTGATTATAACCGGAAAATTCGTCCATAAAAGAGAACACATCAAACTTAGCCGTATTATCTACCAACATATCAATGTGTGGCAATGGAAAATCATCTTTCGGACTGGCTTTGTTCAAATCTCTGTAATCAACGCACATTCGGACTTTTCTGTCTTTCTTCAGAACAAGAACGATATTGGCCACCCATTCAGGATAAGTTGATGTCATAAGAAAACCTGCATCAATCTTCTTTTGAACCTCCTCTTTGATCTTTACTGCCATGTCTGGATGAGTTCTTCTCAGCTTCTGCTTTACAGGTGGACATTCAGGCTTCAACGACAATCTATGCTCCACAATATCAGTATCAAGACCTGGCATGTCTTGATAAGACCAAGCGAATACATCAACATACTCTCTGAGAAGCTCTACAATCCTCTTCTTAACATCAGGACCAAGCAATGCTCCAACTTTGACTTCTTTCTTTTCATCTTCAGAACCCAAGTTGACCATCTCTATAGACTCTCCATGAGGCTGAATAATCTTCTCCTCGTGCTCAAGCAACCGAGAAATTTCATCAGGAATCTCTTCAACATCCTCTTCCTCAGCTTCAAACACAGGGAATTCAAAGTTGGGAAAGGGCATAGGATCATTGTTTTCAATGGGTTTATCAATCAATCTGCACAATGATTTTATTTTTATTTTAGAGTATGAACAAAAGTGCAAACATTATGCAGATAAACAATCAATATTATTTTGGGTTTTTTATGTTACCATTTTTCAGAATAAAGCAAAAAGGAAAAACACATATGGAAATAACAAAATAACAATTTATTGATGATGATAAAATTTGAAACAAAGCCCGACAAACATTACTTTCACCTTGGGCAGAGTGAAAGGATTTTTTGAAAGAAAATAAAACAAATTACTTTGAAGAATGAACAATAAAAGGAACATCAACAGCAATCCAGTTCTGGCAAATCTTTCCATGCGTAACAAAGTCAGGCATTTCTTCGTCTTCATCATCTTCAATGATGGCAGCAGCGGAATGATTGTTGATAAATCCAGCACTTCGAAAGCCTTCTTGAATAGTCTTCGGGTCATTGAGAACTACACCTGGTGCAAAGTCGATACCAAAACCTTCCTTGTTTTCGACAGCATCAATAACTCGTCCCCAACCATCAGACTGACCAGCTTCCAGCACTCGCAGAGCATCCTTGAAAGAAGACATGGGCATGGCATTCTTCTTAGCAACATTATTCACAACAGAAAGAGCTTGAAACGAAGTTCCCACCTCTTCTTCAGCATCAATATAGGAGAAAGAAGACAAATTGCTCACAAGCACCGCCCTTTCACCTCCAATGGTCACCAATTTCCCTTCTCTCACAAACTTCAACTTCTGATGAAGAGTGGATGTCACAGCTCCTGCCTCATGGATCCAGGGTCTTCCGAGGAGACAACTATAAGAGGGACGTATATCCATTACTTGAAAAGTAATCTTGAATATAAACGGTCCAATAAGAATAGGAAGATCCACTTCACCAATCACTGTCTTCTTCGACCCATCAAACGCTTTCACGATAATCCCACTATGCCTAATGGGAGCACCTTGAAACGCAAGCTTTGACAAAGTCGATTTTGGCATAACGTTCAGAGAAGATCCAGTATCAACTAGCACCTTAGACATAGCATCTTCCTGACAATTCACCGAAATATTCAACGCCAAGTTATGATTCCTTCCTTCTTCATGCAAATCGTCATCACAGAAGCTTAAATTGTTGCAAGATGTGATATTAGCCACAATACTATCGAACTGATCAACAATCACATCATGGTCAACATAAGCTTGATCAAGAATTTTCTGCAAAGACTGCCTATGAGCCTCAGAGCACATCAATAGTGATAAAACTGATATCTTCAACGGAGTATGCAACAACTACTCAGTAATGTTGTACTCACTCTTCTTTATCAATTTTAACACCTCATCTTCATTATTACCAGATTGGCCTGATTGGGCAACAGCATCCATAATCTGCTTACTTGCACTTGTATCTTCAACTATCTTCGGAGGATCTGAAGCATACACTCTACCACTTCGAGTAACCTTTGTCACATCAGCAATGCTAACCACAGAATTTGGAGTAGGAATAGGAACTTCCCTACCATTTTCTATCATTGTAGCATTATACCTGTACGGAACAGCTTTATCAGACTCATATGGCATTGGACCAGGCACATTAATCACCAATGGAGTAACAACATTTTTGCGACTATCGAAATAAATAACCACCCTCTCAGGAACAGTCCTCTCAGGAAGATTGAACTGAGGCATAATAACATTCACTTCATTTTCATATTCATCTCTTTTTGCTGTCACTTTAATCAACTTATCATCCATCATCTTTTGAATATCTCTCTTAACGATCATGCAACCACGAGGGTTCACCGAGCAAATACAACATCCAGCATAATCGTGATCAATATCGTGATGTTCACTTAAGAAAGCATGCATCTAAACCAAAGACCTTCGAATATGACGGACCTCATAGATCTTGAACAAACCAGGACAACCATCAACCATATTCACAGACGCACTACCATGCTTCGGCAACGGATTTTTCTGCACATTTGGATTAACATCATTAAAATACAGAACATTGTTCCTCATCAATTTCTGTACTTCAAACTTCAATGGATAACAATTCTCAACATCGTGCCCCGGGGCACCTTGCTGAAAAGCACAGCGAGCCTCTGGCTTATACCACCATGGAATAGTCTCTGGAACTGGAGGTGGAGGACGTGTTTGCACAAGATTCTTTGCAATCAAAGATGGAAGCAAGTCCGCATACGACATCGGAATAGGATCAAAACTTGGCTTAGCCCGAGCCTGCTGATTACCACCTTGTTGCACAAAAGGTTGTTGATAACGAGGTTGATACTTTGGAACTGCCGGCACAGTTGGAGCCACGTTAATCATCGGGGTTACAGAAGCCACATGCTGCGAATGATGATTCCCACGACTGTGAGGTCTTCTATAACTTTCACGAGATACTGCATTAGTCTCATTTTCTTTCTTTTTCCCAAAGTTGAACCTTCTAGAACTTGAGCCATTACTATTCTCTTAACTTAACCGTCCCTCACGGACACCTTCTTCTAAACGCATCCACATACTCACCATTTCAGTGAAATCAGAAGGAGCGCTTGCTATCATCCTCTCATAATAAAAAGAACCTAAAGTCTTCAAGAAGATCTTCGTCATTTCTTTTTCTTCCAGTGGAGGAACAATCTGGGCTTCCAGCTCGCGCCATCACTGCGCATATTCTTTAAAAGTCTCTTTGTCCTTCTGGGACATAACACGAATTTGATCTCTATCTGGCGCCATATCAACGTTATACTTGTATTTCCTCACAAAAGCTTCTCCCAAATCGTTAAAGGTCTTGATTTGGCTATTATCCAAGCTCATATACCACCTCATGGGTGCACCGGTCAAACTGTCTTGGAAATAGTGAATCAGCAGCTTATCATTATCAGTCTGAGCAGACATCTTTCTATCATACATAGTCAAATGTCTCAACGGACAAGTGTTGCCTTTGTACTTCTCAAACTCAGGCAACTTGAATTTGTAAGGAACTTTAACATTAGGGACCAGACAAAGATCATAGGCATCTTTTCTGAACAAATCCTTATGCTTCAAAGCTCTCATCTCCCTCTGGATCTCAACAAAGCGTCCTTGGAAGTCATCAAGTCTTTCAGCTACTCCATCGCCTTCACTGGGCTCAGCATGGTAAATCATTTCATCATGGTGCGGAATAGTGTGCACTACAGGCGGTACAGTAGTTACAACTGGAGGAAGAGTAGTCCACACTGGTGGGAGAGTATTAAATGCAGCAGTCTCAGGATGATGAGGAGGACGACAACCAGCAGGAATAAAATCAACTGGCATGCCCCAAGGTGTGCTAGCAGGTATACGATAGCGAGGAGAAATAACAGTCTCAACAGGGATTGATGCGGTAACAACCTCAGAGATGACGGTATTCTGAACAGGAGAATTAAGAGGTGGCTGATTCTGAGCAGCCACCAAACTTTCCATCATAGCATAAACTCTTTCCAAGCTTTCCCTCAAATAAGTAACCTCTTCGCGCAGCTCGCGATTCTCTTGTTGTAAAGTTTCCATCACCCTTCTCCGATTAGCTCGAGTATCAAATCGGTGAGTCAGCTTGACAGGAGAACTGAATGAAGACCAAGAAACAACATAAGATCCCTGGAGAACACTCAAAAAGAAAGACAAATGCAAGTATGATGCATGGTATGCGTATGCAAATGCAAAGATTTCAAAGGATTATAAGATAACTTGCAATATTTATAAAGAAACACTTTTGAAGTACTTAAAAAAAACTCATTCTCATTAAGATCAAAGTGAGGATTACAAGTGAAGTACAAACATCAATAATCCTAATACATGAGAGGAAAAGTAAACTGGGCCTAGGGAATCATATCCGAAGAAGTTCTGAATCCTGGCTGATACTTCATGCGAATCCTCTTGATCTCATTCTTGTACCGATCTTCCATATCTTCCTTATCCTTCACCAACTTGTCGACAATGGCCTTCCAAGCACCAGATGTAGGAGGAATAGTAGATGGAGTACTAGAGGAAAATAAATCCTCTCTCGGCCTCTTCGTGACACGTCGCTCAAGTAGCTCAATGAGATCATCCTTCTCCTTCAGCTGCTCCTGCATTGTAGCCCTCTCAAGTAGTCATTCTTCTTTTTATTTCTCCATCTTGTCTAACTCTTCTTGAAGAGCCACCTTCTCATCAACGGGAGGTAGAAAAGCAGACAATGGCAATATGGGAAACAAAGGCTCCTCAGGTGGATAAGGCATCTTGAGCTTGGAAGCCCTAGATCGAACCCACTGGATATAACATTCGGAAGGAGGAAGGTGTTGTCTTCCCAATTGACCTTTCTCTTTCCTATGAACAGCATGCCAAGAATGAGTAATCCTTTTCTTCATTTCTACATGATCAGCACCATTAAGAAATAAGAAACGGGATAAGGAAAGACTGTTTGGTATGTCCTTCAAACAATAACCGAACTGTTGTCTAGCAAGAATGGGGTTGTAGCTAATTCCCCCACGTGTACCAAGAAGAGGTACATTAGGAAATTCTCCACAACTATCAATAAGAACTCCAGTGTCATAATGAGAACTATACCATGTCATGTCCTTATGAGAAAGTGACATCAACCTTTGAGACCATCTTCGATTCTCTCTATTGTCCTTGAAAACATCCGACTTCGGTAGGTGTGAAATAAACCACCTATAAAGAAGAGGCGCGCAACAAACAATCTCTCCGTCGCCTTTGGAAGTCCTATAGTGAAAAGCATGATACATATCTCCAAGCAAAGTAGGCACCGGGTTCTTCTTCAAGAAGATCTGAATAGCATTCTCATCCACAATACCATCCAGATTCGGAAACAAGACAATCCCGTAAATAAGCAAAGCAAGAATAGCCTCAAATGCATCCTTATGAACCAAAGTAAGTGAAGTAGAAGCTTTTCCCATCAAGAACTTAGCATTAATACCACGAACATTCCCCTTCGGAAGAAACTTCCCATTAAGCTCGGACTCCTTCAGAAAAAGTGCTTTGGCAATGACCTTAATAGTAAGCTCCTTCTCTAAACCGCTGAAAAGAAACTCCTTGTCCAAAATAGGCAAACCTAACCAATGAGAATACTCCTCCAAAGTCGGCACAAGCTGATAATCCGGAAAAGTGAAACAGTGATGTAATGGATCATAAAACTGAGCCAAAGTAGGGAGAATCCCCTCAGGTACATCGGTATCCAACATATACAACAGCTTCCCATGACATCTCCGGAACTCTTGGGTATCAACAACCAAAGCTCCTAGCTTTCTCAACTCTATTACATTAGGATTCTTGAAGGTGTACTTCTTTGTGTTCCTCCTTTCAAAAGTCATAGCCATGGACATCTGAAATTTTGCAAAAGTTCCTTATAAGTCCCTTGAAATCTTACAAATAATGCTCATGAATGTATGATGGCATGTATGCAACAAACACAAACAAGATCACACAAGGCACACGGGCTTAGGTTCCGAGTCACGAGCATGAAGTCAAGGTAACAGAACACCAACCCACACAGGTAAGAACTAAGGTTTTGTCTTCATTGTACCTGCAGAAAACCAAAAGGGTGCTAACAGAGGTGCCCGGAGTTAACAGCCATATTTAGAATATCATCGGTACGTTGGATTACTCCCCAACCGATAACATTCTTAAAATAGACCTCGTCCGAGTGTAGTATCGCGTGACAACCGCCTTAGGTTTACACCCAGACAATTTCCGCACTACGTTCCTAAATTGGCTTGGATGGGTTAAGGGTTCTAAGGTCCTCAGTATGATCAACTCAAGGTCGGAAAATAATGCCACGTACGATTACTCGTCATGACATTGATTGTCCAAGAGAGCCTAACATAGTGGAAATTATCAAATTGATATCGCTTTGGACTACTCCATCGCATATCGCTTCGAATATCGCCGTCCTATCATAAGTTCCACTCAAATCCGGGTTAGAATTTATCTCACACAAAGGATCACCAAAAACCAAAACAGAACAACCAAATAACAAACAAATCAAACCAAAGCAATAAATAAATCAAAGTAGGCTGAATCCGCTTAGAGATTACTCCCCAGCAGAGTCGCCACTTTTCTGTAGCGGTAAAATCGTGAGTGTAAGCTATGGATTAACTTAACTCAAGGTACACAGAGTCGCCACCGCGCTTTTATTTATTTCCGAAAGGAAAAAGGCAAAAGAACGAATAAAAACCTAAGGGAATATAAAAGCAAAAGCTAAAAGAAACAGACAGAGAACGGGTAAGGGGATTGGTTACAAATCGGGAAGGTTTTAGGCACCCGACTCGTCCGTGGTACTCCACGGGAGCCCTTTGAAATATTTATGCTTTTTGGTTTGAAATTGGTTTGCTTGAAAATGATTGAAGAGATGAGGAGAAGAATGTTTTTTAATGATTTTGTGTTTGATGAGGTTTTAACGCCTCATGCCTACGTACCCACAAAGTGCAATGCGAGATCAAAACCTCGTAGTTCGTGGTACAAAATTTGAAAAGAAACAATGAGTTGCATTAATTTTAAAATGTAGAGATAAGTCGTCATTCTTTAGCGAATAATTCCGCTAGAAAGAATGAATCATATCTAAACATATGAAAAGAAAGGGTGCACAAAGGCACAAAAACAATTGAGTGAGTTTTGGATTTTTTAAAGTATGTAAGAAAAGAATTTCGATATATTTACATGGATTAACATTTATTAAGAAAACAAAGTGAAAAGGTTAAAAATCACTTGACGGAAGTCAAGGTTTGTTTGCGAAAGCATTTGAAGTTTGAAAACAAAGAAGATTTTTGAAATAGGGAGAAGTTTTGAAAATCTAAGAATGGGGAGGAGATGAAGGGACTAATCCTAATACTTGAATTAAAAGTTAAGAGAAAAGCGATCAAACCATATTATGAACGATTCTTCAAAATAACCGGAATTCCATCTTCAAAGACCAATGAAGTAACTTGAGGCCAAAGTTTCCAATCCATCACAACTTGAGCAAGGGTAGAGATCCTAAAATCTAAGTCCATACTCCAAAGCTAAGGATAGTAACCATAGTCTGAAATTAAAGTCACCAATCTTTTAATGTTTAATCCTTTATTAATGTTTTGGTATCCAAATGGACAAAATAAAAATCACAAGCAACAATATGAACATAAACAATATGATATATGATATGATAAAAGCATAATAAAGAGATAAGGAACGAGAAATTGAAATAAAAGGATAAGGTGCGAGAGATTAAATTTAAACGGATTATATTCACATTATTATAATATTTACAATATAAGTGGTATGATGAACTTAATCAAGCACAACCACGAAAAGAATAATAAAATCGAGGCAACCGGATCCAAGTGGATCTTTAATCCGAATCGGGACAACTTTAGGTCTATGTTAAGCAATCGCCGAGTAATTTACGAAGTAATTACCCTACAAATGAGGCCGGCCACCACTAATTAAAGTGGAAAATATTCGTGTTAATACATGTTAGAGAAACAATATTATGGATCGTTCTTCGAAAACATGCCACACTAAAAGGAAAAGAACGGTCTAATCTTAATCGAGATTTTCGTTGAATTTATCGAAAAGCAACCTATCACGATCTCAAAGTATGGAGAATGATCTAAATGATCATTCATCCATAGATTTGAAATAATGAAGATTAAACCTATCGGAAATCAACAATCCACGAATCGGAGATTGTCATCGACCAAAAATAAAAGATGAAGAAAAAATGGATCTAAAAATAGATCCATAAAAGAATTAAAATATTTTTTAAAACCTTTTCTTTAAAATTTCTTTTCTAAAATCTTTCTAAAATATATTCTAAAATATTTTTTCTATGAAAATTCTTAAATAAAAAAAATCAAATATAACAAAATCATTTTAAAAAAACAAACTAAAGAAAGTTAATAATAAAAGAAATGAAGAAGTGGGGGATATCCGCGGACAGGTGTGGATAGAAACAGCTAAATAGCCAAAGGCCCAAACACCATCACATTAGGATTCTTTTTCTTTTATCAAAAGTACCAAACAAATTAATAAAATACAAAAACGAAAAAAACAAAAAGAGCCAAGGCTCTTCTTCCTCAATCGAACGAAACAGGGCACAAATGGCGTCACCCTCACCTTTAATGGAAGAAAACGAAACAAGTCAACAACTCTCTCCTCTCCTCCGCGAATGAATCTCTCTTCCTCTTCTGATTTTCGTTCTTCTTCTTCTTTCACTTCCGATTTCCGTTTTCTCTTTTTCACGGATTTCTCACTCTTCTCCTTCCTCTCAATATCGAAATGTTACTGTATGTTTAATGGTTAATTGAAGGAAGATTTAAGAAATTGGAGAGATGGTTTGAGATTAGTTGGTTTTTGATTTGGACAGGGTTTTTGGAGGCTATGAAAGCTTGATTTCAGATGGAGTGAGGGTTCTTATTTATAGAAGGAGGAGAGGAATTGAGTTGCTGCGTTTTGAATTTTCTCTTGCGTTTTAATTTCTTCAGGTTGCGTTTTGAACTCACGGGATGGGCGTGTGATGCTGAGTTTTGTGACGTGGGTTTTGAGTGTTGTGAATTTGCGTTTCGTGCCTTTTTGTATTGCGTTTTGCTTTTTTTTGTTTTTCAGGTGTGAATGTTGTTGTGATGCAATATGCGTGATGTTATTGAGTTTTCGGCTTGGGCTGTGCGGGATAGGAAGCTGTTGATGACGTTTGCAAGAGGCTTGTGTTGTTTGTGTTTGCAGCTGGTTGTGTGGTGACGTTTACGAATTGGCGTGACAGGCTTGGCTTGAGGGCGTGCGAAGGGAGTTGCTGGGCACGGTTTGGGCCTGGTGTTTTGTTGTTGCTTTGGCGTGATGCACTTTGCTTCGGCTAAGGAATTTGTTTGGCTGCGCGGCTGGAAAAATTATTTGCTTTGGCTGATTGAAGTGTTGACAGTGGAATACGGCTTGTTTGTGGCTTCAAGGCTGGGTAGATGGCTGGAAAATTTTGGGAAAGCTGGCGTGAAATTCGTGTTGGGCTTGTGAAGTGAAATTGGCTTGATGTAGCTTTGTTGTGGGCCAGGCGTTTGATGATGCTGATGTTTTTGGAATGTGAATGGTTGGGAAAAGTTGGAAATGTTGTCACGTGATGTATTTGCTTAGAAATGAAAACAATTAAAATAATAAAACAAATGATTTAAACATGGCTCTATTTAATTAATTTTTTTTATTTATTACTAATTGGATTCTAAAAACAAAAATATGGGCTTAAAGAAAAATGATTAGGTTTGTATTTACTTTATGATGGAAATTGAAAGAAAAAATGTAGGCATTTGAGAAAATAAAAATGGATGAATTATTAATAATATTTGGAAAAATGGTTATTGAAATGGATTAAAAGAAAATGGAAATTGAAATATTAAAAATAAATAAAAAAAAGAATGAAATAATCGGGAATTGGATTTGGTGGATAACTGGAAGTAGTTATTTTGAAAAAGGGAATCGAAAGGTTTAGAATTTGGAATTTTTGTGAATAAAAAAAATGGATAATCGGGTAATTGAACAAAAAAAAGTTATTGAAGATTTGGATAAGACGGTTTAATCAAGAAATGGATAATGGATGGAATTTGGTTTTCAAGCCCACAACAAATTTCGATTTCTCTTTCACAAGCCTTTGATAAAAAATGAATACAACCAACACAGACCCACTGAGTATTTGAATAATTCGCAACTTGCCATTCAAGCCACAACCATTAACTTCTGAACTTCTGAACATTCTCAAATACTTCTGAATCAATCTCTGGAAAATAAATCCACAGATGAACTGATGACCACTCAATCAAGACAATCTGGATCGCCCTTCTCACAAACCACAACTCAATAAACCAGAGAATTTCCGCAATCATCACAACTTATCATTAAATACGCATCGCCTGAGAAATAAACCACTGGCACACATAATTTGCAGTCGAAACAATCTTTTGATAGTTTGACCAATATTAGATCAAACATTCATCTGAAATCGAATTGTGACTGAACAAACGCATCTGAATTGAAATCACTGCCCTGTCTTTTAAATCCTACAACACAGACAACAAGAAGAAAAAACAGACTGCCGCATATTTTTGGTATTTTGGTTAGAAGCCAGTAAATATAAACAAATATAAAGAAGTAAAAACAATGGTGATCCCCTGTGAAGCATAGACCCACATCTGAGGAGAAACTCGAAAGCCAGTGCGATCTTGTTTGTATGCGAAATGCAGATGATATGCAAAGAAATCTTAGGGCAAAAATTAGGGTGTTACAGTATTATATACTTGTTTATCTTTGCATTAGTTTGTTCTGATATGCCTTAAACTTGTTTATCCAGGATTTGAGTGCCACTAATCGCAAAAGAGCCTCAAAACCCACATATCCATACAGAAAAGGCCGAAAGGGATATGCACACTTACAACAACAACTGATAACTATATATAAATGATATGATCTTATTAATTGTCTCAATATGTTATAATTGACGATATTATTATTTTTCTCAATTTGTAGTTGGAAGAAGAGAAAAGTGTAGAAAAATCTCTTTCAGAACATGTTTTGTGGAAGGCTGCTCGTGTGGGAAAGAGTGGAGTTCCTAGTGAAGACGTTCAACAAGTTTATGAGAAATGTGTAAGTATAACATTAAGTATAACATTATGTCTTTAATATTATGTCTTTAATCCCCACTAATAATTTTCGATTTGTCAATGAATTTCAGGAGAGTCTATCTAAATCCTTAACCACAGGTGAGGATCAGGATTTAAGGAGCATTCTTAGTCGAGTACTAAATGTTCCTGAGTATTCTGGTCGAGTGAGGGGTAAAGGATTTAGTGTGACGCCTTCTTCCTTGTATAAGCAACCAAAAAGAAAAAATTCTAGCAATGAAGAAGTGATGAAAACATTGGAGGAACTTAAGGCGCAAGTCAGTGCATTGCAAAAGGATAAAGAGATGTATGAGGCGTCTAAGTGCAGTTCCGGGTTGAAAGATACTAGTGACAATGCTAGTATCAATTGTGAAAATAAAATTCCTGAGGTAATTATAGCACATATTTATCTTAATTAAATTAACACTTTTATTTTAATTAACCTTTACACACATTAACAATTATGCTGTCACTATTGCTTCAGGGATATATATATATATATATATATATATATATATATATATATATATATATATATATATATATATATATATATATATATATATATATATATATATATATATATATATATATATATATATATATATATATAATTTTTATTTAAAATAAATCTTAAAAAATGTTATATATATATATATATATATATATATATATATATATATATATATATATATATATATATACATATATATATATATATATATATATATATATATATATTTAATTTTATATATATATATATATATATATATATATATATATATATATATATATATATATATATATATACATACATATATATATATATATATATATATATATATATATATATATACATACATATATATATATATATATATATATATATATATACATATATATATATATATATATATATATATATATATATATATATATATATATATATATTAAAAAAATGTAAAATATATACTTAATAATTCATATACTTAATTAAATTTTTTATTTAAAATAAATCTTAAGAAATGTTTTATATATATATATATATATATATATATATATATATATATATATATATATATATATATATATATATATATATATATATATTAAAAAAATGTAAAATATATATACTTATTAATTCATATACAACATATTTCTAATGGAATATATGCATAACAATACAAAATCATAGTGTAAATCATTATGTATACCACTATATGTAATTACTATAATCATATATATTTATAACCTCTTTCTTTTTCTTTCTTTATTTATTTTTTTTAAAAAAATCATATCATTAATATCACATATTGTTTTTTTTCTAGATTTTTCAATTTTATTTTATTTTTCTAGTTAAATTTATAAAATTATACATGTACATTTTACACCTAAAATTTTGATATATATATATATATATATATATATATATATATATATATATATATATATATTGATTATTATTAAATATAAAACATAGTATTTTAAGTAATAAATTATTTCAAACAATTATTTGATTTTATTAGTTAATTTCTTTTTAAAATAATCAGAAATTTATTTGTAACACTGTCCCCACTATTAAATTTTGTTAACTCGGTCCTTACATATACTAATCTATCTTTACAAATTAATTTATCTTATTTATGCATAAAGCATTAAGAAAAACATAAATTAGAATTAGATAAATCATGATAAAAAAATAAATAATTGAAAATAAATGAAAAGAAAACATAAGTAATTGTTAATGGTTTTATTGAAACGCTTCATTAAAACTGATATGTTCAGATTTCAAATGTAGGGATTGAATTTTCATCATTGTTTGCTTTTTAATTTTGTTTGGTTTTTGTTCAATTTCAAAAGTAAGGTGAAAAATCATATATAAAGTTTCTTCTATTTTGATGTAGTTAGATATATTAATGCCCTATATAAAGCAAATCATATATAATGTTTCTCTTATTTTGATATAGTTAGATATATTGATGAGCTATATAAAGTTGTGTATTTGCAAGATGATAATCACATTGTTTTCTTCTTTCTTCTTACACTATGAATCAAAATCAAACATTCATGTTTCCCTTTACTATGTCTCTTTATAGTTTCACTGGTGAGGCTGAAACCTCATATATGGTTATTAAAATCCTCTCACTCTCTAAAATCTCGTATGTGGTTACTAAACTTCCCTCTGAAACCCTTTTTGTTACTGTTACTAAAACCCATCGCCCTCTGAAACCTACGGTCACTAAAACATCCCCTCTAAAACTCCTTTTGTTACGTTTACTAAAATACATTAATTTAAAATATATTTTAAATTATGTTAATATATCAAATTATATTTAATATATCGATTTATATGTTAATTTATTTTAAATTATATTTAAAATTATTCAAATAACATATTTAAAAATATATGTTTTAAACACAAACATTTTAATTTATTTAAATTATATTTAATATATGTATAAATTATATAAATATATAATTTAAAATATATTAATTTAAAATACATTAATATATTGAATTATATTTAATATATTAAATTATATTTTAACTTATTTTAAACTATATTTAAAATTATTCAAATAATATACTTAAATATATATATATATATATATATATATATATATATATATATATATATATATATGTTTTAAATACAAATATTTTATTTTATTTAAATTATATTTAATATATAAAGAGTTATTTTAATATATATTTTAAATTATATTAATATATCAAATTATATTTAATATATTTAAATCATATTAAATTAACAAAAAGGGTTTTAGTAACCATAACAAAAGGGGTTCAGAGGGAGAGGAGGCTTTTAGTAACGGTATCAAAAGGTATGAGGTTTTAGTAACCATAACAGAAGGGGTTTGATAGGGGGAGGGGTTTTAGTTTTAGAGGGGTATGAGGTTTTTTGATAGGGGGAGGGGTTTTAGTTTTAGAGGAGGGGTTTTAGTTTTAGAGGGGTATGAGGTTTTAGTAACCGTAACAGAAAGAAGAAAGACGTTTGATTTTGATTCATAGTGCAAGAAGAAAGAAGAAAACATATGCTGCAATTATCATCTTGCAAATATACTTTTTTATATAGATCATCAATATATCTAACTACATCAAAAAAGGAGGAACATTACGCATGATTAACTTTATATATCTCATCAATATATCTAACTACATCAAAATAGGAGAAACATTACATATGATTTTTCACCTGAATAAAAACCAAACAAAATTAAGAAGTAAGCTATGAATATGAGACGAAAATTCAATCCCTACATTTGAAATCTGAACATATTAGTTTGAATAAAGCGTTTCAATAAAACCATTAACAATTACTTATATTTTCTTTTCATTTATTTTTAATTCTTTATTAGTTTTTATCATGATTTATCTAATTCTTATTTATGTATTTTTTTAATTCTTTATGAATAAATAAGATAAATTAATTTGTAAAGATAGATTAGTATATGTAAGGACCGAGTTAACAAAATTTAATAGTGTTGACAATATTACATATAAATTTTTGATTATTTAAAAAATAATTAACTAATAAAATCAAATAATTGTTTGAAATAATTTATTACTTAAAATACTATGTTTTATATTTAATAATAATCAATATATATTCAAAGTTTAGGGGTAAAATGTACATGTAGAATTTTAAAAATTTAACTAGAAAAATAAAATAAAATTGAAAAATATAGAAAAAAAAAGTATATGTGATAATAATGATGTGATTTTTTTTTAAAATAAATAAAGAAAGAAAAAGAAAGAGGTTATAAATATATATGATTATATAAGTACATATAGTGGTATACATGATGATTTACACTATAATTTTGTATTGTTATGCATATATTCCATTAGAAACATGTTGTTGTACTACATAGAAATATGTTGTATATTAATTAATAAGTATATATATTTTACATTTTTTTAATATATATATATATATATATATATATATATATATATATATATATATATATATATATATATATATAATATTTTTTTAAGATTTATTTTAAATAAAATTTTGCAAGCAATGAAATTAGTGGAGATTATCAAATTGATATCGCTTTGGACTACTCCATCGCATATCGCTTCGAATATCGCCGTCCTATCATAAGTTCCACTCAAATCCGGGTTAGAATTTATCTCACACAAAGGATCACCAAAAACCAAAACAGAACAACCAAATAACAAATCAAACCAAAGCAATAAATAAATCAAAGTAGGCTGAATCCGCTTAGAGATTACTCCCCAGCAGAGTCGCCACTTTTCTGTAGCGGTAAAATCGTGAGTGTAAGCTATGGATTAACTTAACTCAAGGTACACAGAGTCGCCACCGCGCTTTTATTTATTTCCGAAAGGAAAAAGGAAAAAGAACGAATAAAAACCTAAGGGAATCTAAAAGCAAAAGCTAAAAGAAACAGACAGAGAACGGGTAAGGGGATTGGTTACAAATCGGGAAGGTTTTAGGCACCCGACTCGTCCGTGGTACTCCACGGGAGCCCTTTGAAATATTTATGCTTTTTGGTTTGAAATTGGTTTGCTTGAAAATGATTGAAGAGATGAGGAGAAGAATGTTTTTTAATGATTTTGTGTTTGATGAGGTTTTAACGCCTCATGCCTACGTACCCACAAAGTGCAATGCGAGATCAAAACCTCGTAGTTCGTGGTACAAAATTTGAAAAGAAACAATGAGTTGCATTAATTTTAAAATGTAGAGATAAGTCGTCATTCTTTAGCGAATAATTCCGCTAGAAAGAATGAATCATATCTAAACATATGAAAAGAAAGGGTGCACAAAGGCACAAAAACAATTGAGTGAGTTTTGGATTTTTTAAAGTATGTAAGAAAAGAATTTCGATATATTTACATGGATTAACATTTATTAAGAAAACAAAGTGAAAAGGTTAAAAATCACTTGACGGAAGTCAAAGTTTGTTTGCGAAAGCATTTGAAGTTTGAAAACAAAGAAGATTTTTGAAATAGGGAGAAGTTTTGAAAATCTAAGAATGGGGAGGAGATGAAGGGACTAATCCTAATACTTGAATTAAAAGTTAAGAGAAAAGCGATCAAACCATATTATGAACGATTCTTCAAAATAACCGGAATTCCATCTTCAAAGACCAATGAAGTAACTTGAGGCCAAAGTTTCCAATCCATCACAACTTGAGCAAGGGTAGAGATCCTAAAATCTAAGTCCATACTCCAAAGCTAAGGATAGTAACCATAGTCTGAAATTAAAGTCACCAATCTTTTAATGTTTAATCCTTTATTAATGTTTTGGTATCCAAATGGACAAAATAAAAATCACAAGCAACAATATGAACATAAACAATATGATATATGATATGATAAAAGCATAATAAAGAGATAAGGAACGAGAAATTGAAATAAAAGGATAAGGTGCGAGAGATTAAATTTAAACGGATTATATTCACATTATTATAATATTTACAATATAAGTGGTATGATGAACTTAATCAAGCACAACCACGAAAAGAATAATAAAATCGAGGCAACCGGATCCAAGTGGATCTTTAATCCGAATCGGGACAACTTTAGGTCTATGTTAAGCAATCGCCGAGTAATTTACGAAGTAATTACCCTACAAATGAGGCCGGCCACCACTAATTAAAGTGGAAAATATTCGTGTTAATACATGTTAGAGAAACAATATTATGGATCGTTCTTCGAAAACATGCCACACTAAAAGGAAAAGAACGGTCTAATCTTAATCGAGATTTTCGTTGAATTTATCGAAAAGCAACCTATCACGATCTCAAAGTATGGAGAATGATCTAAATGATCATTCATCCATAGATTTGAAATAATGAAGATTAAACCTATCGGAAATCAACAATCCACGAATCGGAGATTGTCATCGACCAAAAATAAAAGATGAAGAAAAAATGGATCTAAAAATAGATCCATAAAAGAATTAAAATATTTTTTAAAACCTTTTCTTTAAAATTTCTTTTCTAAAATCTTTCTAAAATATATTCTAAAATATTTTTTCTATGAAAATTCTTAAATAAAAAAAATCAAATATAACAAAATCATTTTAAAAAAACAAACTAAAGAAAGTTAATAATAAAAGAAATGAAGAAGTGGGGGATATCCGCGGACAGGTGTGGATAGAAACAGCTAAATAGCCAAAGGCCCAAACACCATCACATTAGGATTCTTTTTCTTTTATCAAAAGTACCAAACAAATTAATAAAATACAAAAACGAAAAAAACAAAAAGAGCCAAGGCTCTTCTTCCTCAATCGAACGAAACAGGGCACAAATGGCGTCACCCTCACCTTTAATGGAAGAAAACGAAACAAGTCAACAACTCTCTCCTCTCCTCCGCGAATGAATCTCTCTTCCTCTTCTGATTTTCGTTCTTCTTCTTCTTTCACTTCCGATTTCCGTTTTCTCTTTTTCACGGATTTCTCACTCTTCTCCTTCCTCTCAATATCGAAATGTTACTGTATGTTTAATGGTTAATTGAAGGAAGATTTAAGAAATTGGAGAGATGGTTTGAGATTAGTTGGTTTTTGATTTGGACAGGGTTTTTGGAGGCTATGAAAGCTTGATTTCAGATGGAGTGAGGGTTCTTATTTATAGAAGGAGGAGAGGAATTGAGTTGCTGCGTTTTGAATTTTCTCTTGCGTTTTAATTTCTTCAGGTTGCGTTTTGAACTCACGGGATGGGCGTGTGATGCTGAGTTTTGTGACGTGGGTTTTGAGTGTTGTGAATTTGCGTTTCGTGCCTTTTTGTATTGCGTTTTGCTTTTTTTTGTTTTTCAGGTGTGAATGTTGTTGTGATGCAATATGCGTGATGTTATTGAGTTTTCGGCTTGGGCTGTGCGGGATAGGAAGCTGTTGATGACGTTTGCAAGAGGCTTGTGTTGTTTGTGTTTGCAGCTGGTTGTGTGGTGACGTTTACGAATTGGCGTGACAGGCTTGGCTTGAGGGCGTGCGAAGGGAGTTGCTGGGCACGGTTTGGGCCTGGTGTTTTGTTGTTGCTTTGGCGTGATGCACTTTGCTTCGGCTGAGGAATTTGTTTGGCTGCGCGGCTGGAAAAATTATTTGCTTTGGCTTATTGAAGTGTTGACAGTGGAATACGGCTTGTTTGTGGCTTCAAGGCTGGGTAGATGGCTGGAAAATTTTGGGAAAGCTGGCGTGAAATTCGTGTTGGGCTTGTGAAGTGAAATTGGCTTGATGTAGCTTTGTTGTGGGCCAGGCGTTTGATGATGCTGATGTTTTTGGAATGTGAATGGTTGGGAAAAGTTGGAAATGTTGTCACGTGATGTATTTGCTTAGAAATGAAAACAATTAAAATAATAAAACAAATGATTTAAACATGGCTCTATTTAATTAATTTTTTTTATTTATTACTAATTGGATTCTAAAAACAAAAATATGGGCTTAAAGAAAAATGATTAGGTTTGTATTTACTTTATGATGGAAATTGAAAGAAAAAATGTAGGCATTTGAGAAAATAAAAATGGATGAATTATTAATAATATTTGGAAAAATGGTTATTGAAATGGATTAAAAGAAAATGGAAATTGAAATATTAAAAATAAATAAAAAAAAGAATGAAATAATCGGGAATTGGATTTGGTGGATAACTGGAAGTAGTTATTTTGAAAAAGGGAATCGAAAGGTTTAGAATTTGGAATTTTTGTGAATAAAAAAAATGGATAATCGGGTAATTGAACAAAAAAAAGTTATTGAAGATTTGGATAAGACGGTTTAATCAAGAAATGGATAATGGATGGAATTTGGTTTTCAAGCCCACAACAAATTTCGATTTCTCTTTCACAAGCCTTTGATAAAAAATGAATACAACCAACACAGACCCACTGAGTATTTGAATAATTCGCAACTTGCCATTCAAGCCACAACCATTAACTTCTGAACTTCTGAACATTCTCAAATACTTCTGAATCAATCTCTGGAAAATAAATCCACAGATGAACTGATGACCACTCAATCAAGACAATCTGGATCGCCCTTCTCACAAACCACAACTCAATAAACCAGAGAATTTCCGCAATCATCACAACTTATCATTAAATACGCATCGCCTGAGAAATAAACCACTGGCACACATAATTTGCAGTCGAAACAATCTTTTGATAGTTTGACCAATATTAGATCAAACATTCATCTGAAATCGAATTGTGACTGAACAAACGCATCTGAATTGAAATCACTGCCCTGTCTTTTAAATCCTACAACACAGACAACAAGAAGAAAAAACAGACTGCCGCATATTTTTGGTATTTTGGTTAGAAGCCAGTAAATATAAACAAATATAAAGAAGTAAAAACAATGGTGATCCCCTGTGAAGCATAGACCCACATCTGAGGAGAAACTCGAAAGCCAGTGCGATCTTGTTTGTATGCGAAATGCAGATGATATGCAAAGAAATCTTAGGGCAAAAATTAGGGTGTTACAGTATTATATACTTGTTTATCTTTGCATTAGTTTGTTCTGATATGCCTTAA
This sequence comes from Lathyrus aphaca, assembly GCA_963966055.1. Taxonomy (NCBI): domain Eukaryota; kingdom Viridiplantae; phylum Streptophyta; class Magnoliopsida; order Fabales; family Fabaceae; genus Lathyrus; species Lathyrus aphaca. Next base: position 733,781,374 of record OZ014519.1, on the reverse strand, counting down.
ACTTGTTTATCCAGGATTTGAGTGCCACTAATCGCAAAAGAGCCTCAAAACCCACATATCCATACAGAAAAGGCCGAAAGGGATATGCACACTTACAACAACAACTGATAACTATATATAAATGATATGATCTTATTAATTGTCTCAATATGTTATAATTGACGATATTATTATTTTTCTCAATTTGTAGTTGGAAGAAGAGAAAAGTGTAGAAAAATCTCTTTCAGAACATGTTTTGTGGAAGGCTGCTCGTGTGGGAAAGAGTGGAGTTCCTAGTGAAGACGTTCAACAAGTTTATGAGAAATGTGTAAGTATAACATTAAGTATAACATTATGTCTTTAACATTATGTCTTTAATCCCCACTAATAATTTTCGATTTGTCAATGAATTTCAGGAGAGTCTATCTAAATCCTTAACCACAGGTGAGGATCAGGATTTAAGGAGCATTCTTAGTCGAGTACTAAATGTTCCTGAGTATTCTGGTCGAGTGAGGGGTAAAGGATTTAGTGTGACGCCTTCTTCCTTGTATAAGCAACCAAAAAGAAAAAATTCTAGCAATGAAGAAGTGATGAAAACATTGGAGGAACTTAAGGCGCAAGTCAGTGCATTGCAAAAGGATAAAGAGATGTATGAGGCGTCTAAGTGCAGTTCCGGGTTGAAAGATACTAGTGACAATGCTAGTATCAATTGTGAAAATAAAATTCCTGAGGTAATTATAGCACATATTTATCTTAATTAAATTAACACTTTTATTTTAATTAACCTTTACACACATTAACAATTATGCTGTCACTATTGCTTCAGGGATATATATATATATATATATATATATATATATATATATATATATATATATATATATATATATATATATATATATATATATATAATTTTTATTTAAAATAAATCTTAAAAAATGTTATATATATATATATATATATATATATATATATATATATATATATATATATATATATATATATATAACATTTTTTAAGATTTATTTTAAATAAAAATTATATATATATATATATATATATATATATATATATATATATTTAATTTTATATATATATATATATACATACATACATATATATATATATATATATATATATATATATATATATATATTGTAACACCCCAAATTTGCCCTCTTCATTTTAAGCATCATATCGCATCATAGTCATCATAACGGATCATGTCGTTAGCATTTTGCATAGAAAAATGAGGCATAACACTCACATGTTCTAGCATAAGGCATATGACCAACCATCTGGAAAGTTCGAAGCACCACAGATAAAAATCGAGAGCATGGTGACCAGGCAAAAAAAGTCTCACAGGATCACTCTGCACAAGCTCTGTACCATGTTCAAAGCTTTTTTAAAAAAAAAAAAAAAAAAAAAAAAAAAAAAAAAAATGAAAGGATCAAAATCAGCTTGAAACGGCGGGCGCCGGCATCATTTTTGAAGTTTCCCGCCAAAAGGGGGGAAATTCAAATTTTGCATGCGTTAACCGGTTAACGCATATGGTTAACCGGTTAACAGCTGCGAAATTTGAATTTCCAGCAGCAAATTTCAGCATGTGGTTTTGGCTCTATTTTCCAATTTTCTGATTTTTATTCATTTAAATTTCATTTGAATTTAAGAAGGATCTAGAGCATGTACCCAAACCTCTTGCCAACCCTAAATCCAAATCACATTACCAAGCCATATTTTTTGGATCCCAAACCAAGATTTTGGGCCCCAACCCTAAACCATATTTATTCCATTTCCTTCCAAACCAAAAGGATCTCTCCTCATTTTTTCACTCTCATTCTGAATTTTCACTTCTCTCACTTCCAATTCTCTCACTTTTCTCTCCCAATTTTCCAAATCACTCAAAGTTCCTCTTTGAAGATCACACAACCTTGCCTTGAGGTGTGTAGATCTTGGAACTAGACCTCCATCCATAGTTTCATTGCATCTTTTTGCTGGTTTAATTGGTGATTCAGATCTGGTTTGGGATCTAGAAGTGCTTTCGGATCAAAATTCTGCATCAAGAGCTTGATCTTGCATTTATTTTGCATGGAGGGTGGAGATTAGCATCGGATCTTCAAGGTTTTGCGCGAGATCTATCATTTTCAGCATAATCAACAATTACCAAAGCATACCTCCGCTTTGTAGGTTGGTTTAATTTCAGATCCAACTCTGTTTTTAGCTTATTTGCATTGCTTGTGATTTAGATCCACCATGTGTTTGTGTAATTGATTGTTGTTGCATGATTTGATTGGTTGATTGGTATCCGGATCCGTTTGTTAGTGTTCATGAGCATAATGTTATGGATTGATGTGCATTGATCTATTTTTCCATGTGTAATTGAGTGCTGGTCTGGTGCAGCTTATTTGAATAAGCTGTTTTTGAGCTGCTGTTTTCTGCAGGATTTGCTGCTGTTTTTACAGTGTTAACCGGTTAACGCATATGGTTAACCGGTTAACACTGATGCAGAATGGTTTTTCAGGGCTGTTTTGAGTTTGTTTGATCCCTTTGCTTATGCTAATTGCCATGACTCATTGTATGATCATTAGTCATGATGTTTAGGGTGATTTGCTTGCTGTTTGATGTATGCTCTCATGTTTTCGACGCGTAAGTCGTGCATTCGCAATGTTTGGCATGTTGTTTGACTTTTGTTTTCAAGAACCTTTGAGCATGTTTAATTCCATGTTTGTGGTGATTGATTTGCTGGATTTTGCTAACCTTGCAGGGGCTATGGTAAGTGAGAGATGTGGGAATTGAGTTCCACATCTCCAATTCTCATCTTCCTCTTATGTTTATGTTACTAACCCTTTGTTGTTGGGCTTAGGCCTTTCTCATCCCTTCTTCTATCTTCTTCTTCCTTCTTCATTAGGATAGAAACCTCACAAACTCTAGGACATCCATGCATGCTAACTTAGGATAGAAACTTCCCTCTAGTTTTTTTTCCTTTTGCTCCTTTGGTTCTATCTCTCTTCTCATCTTCAAACTTAATTTTAATTCACTTAATAAAGGTTGAGTACTTTCATGTGACATGAGACTTTGCTATGAGATGTTCACATGCGTCCCATTTCGGGGCGAGGTGTGAGTCATCACTCGTGGTGGATAGGTCTTAGCATGAGTACCTCACAAAGAAAAAACAAAAAAAACACTTCTCAACCAAAAAACCACAAAAACACTTAATAATGATAATAGGTTAGTGTGCTTGAGCCTTCACTTGTGGGACTAGCTTTGGGGATTTCCTCCATTGATAGGTGTGCCTCTTGCGCATTCCATTTCGGGATGATGTGAGACGCGCACATCCCATCGAGTAAGACTTAGGTACACTCACCCATGCAAACTTTCACTCATAAAAGCTTCTAAAAAACACCAAACAAACAATAAGCGTCTTTCCTTCGGGAATTCTTTTCTCATCTCCTTCGCTCCGTACGCGAACTTGCTCCTACTTGTCATTTTGCAAGACGGTTACGCACTCGTCGTCCGAGCCTGCAACACCTGAGCAATGGCATAGGCAGTTCAAGCTTTAATTCACAAGCAATTTCCTTTTAGTACCCCTAGTTAGGGGAACTACGGCGTCTCTGATCCTCATTATCCTGATGAGGTACGTAGGCAGCGGGGTAGGGCCCGTTCGAGCACAATCTTTATTTTCCCTACATTTTTTCTCTTTGCTTCCTTATTCATTTCTTTTCCAGTTCCAGTTTCTTTTCATTTTCATTTCTTTAGCTGCAGTTTTCATACCCTCACCCTTTGAAACAGTTTTCTTTGCAAGCGTGGATCCCGTCGGGTACGGCGGACGATCTGGGGTGCTAATACCTTCCCAGGTCGTAACCGACTCCCGAGCCCAGTCTCCTTGGTTCGCAGGACCCGTGTCCTTCCTTTTCTTTCTTCTGGTTTGTGCAGCATTACCATTCCCTTTCTTCGGGATAAAAATGCCTGGCTGGCGACTCTATTCTTCTTCCGCGCCACTTTCGCGTTTGTACCAGGATGGAAATCCTCGGGAGCGACAGCTTGGCGACTCTGCTGGGGACTGCACACCAGAGAGTCTCTGGTTCCCCTGTGAGTCTATCCTAGCGCTTGTTTGTTTCTGTTTCTTTGGGTGATGTTTGTTTGATGTGGCTTGTTGTATTTTATTGTTGTATATTTACAGCTTTATTTACAGCTTTATTTACAGTTTTCAGTATTTATTTTCCGCATCATATATCATACTGGACTGTCTGGACTGGCTTTCTGTTTGGCGGGATGGGTGATACTGTTTCTGAGAGATAAGCCAAGTACCCGGCTTGAGTGCACCCTAGGATTAGAAGTGGGCATATTGTACTCGCATGTGGCATGATGAGTGGCGATGTGTTTCACGCCCAGACTGCGACCGTCTTGGAAATATCTTGTGTGGGGATTTCCTCCACTTCGGGATAGGACCTTGATAGTTATGTGCATCTGGGGACCGATCATTGAGAACCTTTGTGGAAACAACCCTCTCCAGTGGTGACAGTGGCAGACCACATTCTGTGGCAAACCCATTCGCACCCGAGGGTCCACTGGGAACTCGCATAGGATGGCCTGGTTCTCTTATAGGGACTCAGTCAAAGCATCTGGTCGTATGACATTAGTACTGTATCCTACGGGCTGAATGTGCTATTGTTTCTCGATTTCAGCGCTTGAAGCTGAGGACTTATAAGGGATGCTTGTTTTTCCCGGACTCAGCTGAGGCCTCCCTGCGTAGTACATAATGCCTAACCGATTCCCTGATTTGGTCATGAGCCATTTCTCGGAAATGGTGAAAGTATTATTGCTATTCGGCTTTGAGAGTCCGTGATGTTTGACCCGGAGCACACCCGTGAGACTGGGGATGGGTTTACAGGTTTGCAGGAACCCTTGACCTCATCATACCCTTGTTATCAGCACAGTTCATGTTCATGATACAGTCACTGTGGTTCTGAAGTTCTGGTTTTCTGGTTCCGGTATTCGTGATATTATGGTCCTGAGTTCCTCTTCAGAGGGTTATGACTATCAGAGAGTGTGATTCAGTGGACTTTTTGGTTTGTCAGTTATTCAGAGGGGCTTTGTCAGTAGCCAGACTCCAGATGGTCCCAGTTGGTCATATGTCCTTGCATTTGCATCTGCATTGCATCATTGCATCATTAATCATTGTTTTTGTTTTCATTCACAGGTTCATATCTCTGCTTCCGGTTCCGGTATTCTCTTCAAAGATGGAAGATCCTCGCAAGCAGAATATTCATTTCAAGTTCTTTGATGTCAAGATTGATTTGCTGAAAAAGATGGTAAAGCTGATTACACCCAACCAGGTAGAGAGATTCAGAAAAGCTTACGGGAGTATTCTTGATGTGGTGATAGAGCTAAATCCTTCAGAGAGGAGTGCCATTCATACGTTGCTTCAGTATTATGACCCTCAGCTCCGTTGCTTCACCTTTCCTGATTTCCAATTGGCCCCTATGCTGGAGGAGTATGCTTTGATCTTGGGTGTGCCAGTTCAAGATCAGATTCCTTTCAATTCTGAGATGAGTAGACCAGCACCTGAAGCTATTGCTAAGGCTCTTTATTTGAGCCCTGCTACTGTGAAGTCTTTGACCATTATTAAAGGAGGTGTGTCTGGGTTTTCTTTGGAGGCTTTGGTGAAGAAAGCGGGAGAATTGGCTGTTGAAGAAGAATGGGATGCTGTGTGTGCTATTTTGGCTCTGTCTATCTATGGCATCATTTTGTTTGCTGATATGGAGAAGTTCATCGATATAAATGCCATACACCTCTTTTTGCTGAAGAACCCGGTGCCTACCTTACTCGGGGATTTGTATTACTCAGTTCATTACAAAACTGAAAAGAAGAGGGGAGGTTTGGTCCGATGCTGTGCTCCATTATTTCACATGTGGTTCATGAGGCATTTGCCTAGTACGGGAGTGTTTAGTGACCATAATCTGATATGGGCTCAGAAGCTGGAAAAGTTGCTTGCCAAGGATGTTAGGTGGTTCACTCAAAGGCTGCAAGGTGCACGTTTTATTACCAGCTGCGGAAGTTATCATAGTGTGCCTTTGTTGGGAGTAGCTGGAGGGATTAATTACAATCCAATCTTGTTAAGAAGACAATTAGGATACGCTTTGAGAGATGTGCCTGAAGATTTGAAGCTGACCCCCATTTTCTACTTTTCCGTGAAGGATAATATGCCCTTAGTGAGGAAGGTTGCGGGGGCTTGGAAAAGCATCAAAGGAGAAGGAATAGCTAGTTTCGGGAAGTGCAACAATCAGACGTTCCCAGGGTACGAAGCTTGGTTGAAAGACAGAGCCAGAAGAGTTTTGTTACCATTTTCAGCACCAGTTGCTGAGTCCATTGATACTGTGCCTTTAGAGGAATTCGAGAAGTTAGAAGCCCAGTTACATGCAGTTAGAGTTGAAAATGCCGAGGTGGTAAGCTTGTATCACCAAGCTAACAGGGCCAAGAAGGAAGTTGAGGAGAAGTTGCTGAAGGTACAAATGACTTTGGAGGCTAAGGAGAAAGACTTTGCAGGAAAAGAAGCGCATTTCCGCAGGTTGGGGATGATGGAAGCCCAAAGAGAAGTTGAGCGCAAGAAGAAGGCAAAGACCCTTAGAGATGCTCGTCAGTCTATTGTCTGGTTGAAGGGACAAAGAGAGCAGGAGTTGAAGCAGTATAAAGAAAAAGAAGAATTCTTCGAGACCCAGATGGCTTACAAGAAAGAAGAGGTGGAGCAGGCCCACAGGATTCGCAGAGAGAAGACTCAGCAGCTCGCAGACAGTCAGCAAGCCCTCGAAGCAGCGCTTAAAGAGATTGAAGACCTCAAGTTGATGGCAGGAGTCAAGAAGGTCAGGTCTGATGATGGAGTTTCAAGATTCTCAGGCGGCGGTTATGTTTCTTAGTTTGTTTTCTTTGTATTTGGATTACCTACAGGCCTGTTGTAGGAGTCCTAGCTCTTTGTTTTTCTTTGTAAGAGCTCGTACTCTATGAGGAATTCCGTTTTATTGTGCCTATTGGGCTGATCTATGGTATGATGTTTCTCACCATTTCTTGGTTTGCTTGATATTATGGTCTGGATGAGGTTTCCCGCAAGGGTTTCTGAAAGTCGAGGATCAGTACCCATCTGGTTTTCTTTACTAAATACCGGAGCCGGGGCATAAGTGACTTGTGTTTGGAAACATAAACAACTGCATTGCATCCATATAACCTGTTTGTTGTTTTGCAGGTAGTGTCTCGGTTACTAACGTATTTTGTGTTACAGGCGCAATAGCTCCTCGAAAAGTTCGAGGTCAACCAACAGTGCACAGATACCCAACCAAGGTTAACAGAGAGCGGGTCATGGATCAAATGCAGGCAGATTTGGCAGATCTAAGGCAGAGGATGGACAACTTCATGACGTTAATGGCCGGTATGGGGCAGAATCAAGAACGTTTGCGAGAGATGGTAGAAAATCAGAATCGGAACGCTGCTGCTGCTGCTAATGCTGATAATCATACCGGTGCGGGCGCACGGCAGGCTGGACCTCAGGTTATACAACCAGGGGCGACCGTAGTCAATGACGGGATGCATAACATTCATGTGGATCACCAGGAGGACCAGTTCACTTTACTTGATGAGACCGATGGTCAAGGGGCCGAAATGAACAAGAGGTTTGAAGAGATGGCCGAGCAGATCAAGGCTATTCAGTCCCAGAGTTCTTTGGGGTTCGATATAACAGACTTGGGCTTGGTTCCGGGAGTCAGGATTCCGTACAAGTTCAAAGTTCCTACTTTCGAGAAGTACAACGGCACTGCTTGCCCAAAGACTCATCTGCAATCATATGTTGGGAGAATTGCTGCGCATACAGACGACGAAAAACTGTGGATGTATTACTTTCAGGACAGTTTGGTGGGAGCTTCCCTTGAGTGGTACATGAAGCTCAGCAGGGTCAATGTCAAGAGCTGGAAGGATCTCGCCGAGGCCTTCGTGAAGCAGTACCAATACAACATGGACATGGCGCCGAATCGCACCCAGTTGCAACATATGGCTCAGACAGCAAAAGAGGGCTTCAAAGAGTACGCTCAGAGATGGCGCCAGCTAGCTGCCAGGGTGCAACCCCCCTTGTTAGAGAATGAAATGGCCGATATGTTTATGGGTACCCTCCAGGGGGTATTTCTTGAGAGATTGGCGTCAAGTTCTGCTACAAAGTTCAACGATATTGTCATTGCGGGAGAAAGGGTTGAAACGCTGTTGAAAATGGGGAAGATACAAGACTCCGGTGCTAGTAGTTCAAGTGGAGCGAGGAAAGCTTTCAGCGGACCTCCGAGAAGGCGAGAAGGTGAGACCAATGCTGTATTCGGTCGAAGCCAGAGCCGTGGTTACAGAAGACCTTATGGGCATGTGGCTGCTGTCACTATTCCTGCAGCTCCCGTACAACAAATGCTACCTCCACCACAACAACAGCAGCAACAACAACAACATAGAACCAACTACCAGCAAAGACCTTATCAGCCAAGGCAGGCTCGTCCTGCTAGCAGGGTGATTGAAGCTATTCCGATGACATATGCTGCCTTGTTGCCGAGACTACTAGACTTGAACCTTATTCAATTAAGGACTTTGGCACCACCACCTCCTGGAGAGTTTCCAGCTGGTTACGACGTCAACGCGCGATGCGCTTTTCATTCAGGAGCACCCGGGCACTCAACTGAGAAGTGCAGGGCGCTGCATCACAAAGTTCAAGATCTCGTGGATTCAAAGGCAATCAACTTTGCGCCACCACCGAATATCAACTCGAACCCTATACCTAATCATGGAGGGGCAAGAGTTAACGCTGTTGAGAGTGATGACAAGTTGAGTTTGGTACTGAGAATTGATGAAGTCAAGACGCCATTGAAGGTGGTGAAAGAGAGACTGTTGAAAGGTCAAGTGTTTCCTGGTTGTTCTCTCGATTGTGAAGACTGTATAAGTGTTGCGAATGGCTGCGAGAAATTGAAGACGGGTTTGCAAGAGTTGATTGATGTTGGGTCTCTACAATTTAGCAAGATTAGTAATGAAAAGGCTGATGATGTGTCAACCATTACTATCTTCTATGATGAAGCTGATATGCCCGTCAGACAAGGGCCGGTTACCATTTACGCTCCTCAGATTAGTCCTGTGACTATAACTGTACCTGGGCCAGTGCCGTATACCAATGATAGGGCCATTCCATGGCATTATGGTTCCGATGTCTATGTGGCGGGACAGAAGATGGAGAGTAGACCTGTTGCTGATTTGACCATTGAAAATGTGGGAGGTGTTGGAGGTTTTACTCGAAGTGGCCGTTTGTTTGCTCCTCCTGCACTGAGAAAGGATCCCGAGGCCGAAGCTTCATCTAAAGACAAAGGAAAGCAGACTGCGAATGATGAGTCAACTACCCCTGTGGCTGGGCAGGGGACGTTTGAAAAGGAGGTAGAGGAGTTTATGAAGATCATCAAAAGGAGTGACTACAAGGTGGTTGACCAACTGAATCAAACGCCTTCAAAGATTTCTATTTTGTCACTGTTGATGTGCTCTCCCGCGCATAGAGAAGCTTTACTGAAAGTGCTTCAAATGGCCTATGTTCCTCAAGAGATTACGGTCAATCAACTTGAAGCTGTTGTTGGGAGTGTCAACGCTAGTCACGGCTTGGGCTTCACTGACAGGGATCTTACTTTGGAAGGAAGAAATCACAATAAAGCACTGCATATCACGATGGAATGCAGGGGCGCTGTGTTATCCCATGTTCTGGTGGACACAGGCTCTTCGTTGAACGTGCTCCCGAAAAAGGCGTTGATGAAGCTTGACATTGATGGGGTTATCCTGACGCCGAGTGATCTGGTGGTTAAAGCTTTCGATGGTTCAAGAAGATCAGTTTTCGGAGAGGTTGAGTTGCCTGTCAAGATAGGCTCTCAAGTCTTCAAGAGTGTCTTCTATGTCATGGATATCCAGCCTGCGTATAGTTGCTTGTTAGGCAGACCGTGGATACACGCAGCCGGAGCTGTCACTTCAACCTTGCATCAGAAGCTTAAATATGTGGTGGATGGCCAAGTCATCACAGTTTGCGGGGAAGAAGATATTTTCGTCAGCCACCTGTCGACGTTTAAATATGTGGAAATGGACGGAGAAATTCACGAGACTTTGTGCCAAGCTTTTGAAGCAGATGTCAGTATCTTGACTCCGGTGAAGAAAAATAACGAAGGCACGTCAATTCATTCTTACCAGGAAGCAAAGGAGGTCGTCCAATCAGGCAATGCTCAGGGCTGGGGCAAGCTACTGGAGGTGGAAAAGAAGGATGACAAATTTGGCTTAGGGTATCAACCTGGAGGGTCTACTCAGAGTGGTAAAGCTGTTGCATTCACAAGTGCTGGTTTGCTTGACCGCGATCAAATCTGTACGACAAGCCAAGACGGGGATAGTGACAGAGGCTGGGACAACAATTGGATCCGCCCGTGTGCACCCGGCGAGGAGCTGGGAAATTGGTCTGCTGAGGACATTGTTCAAGTTACCTGGCTCTCAAAGTAATTATTTTGTTTCCTTTTATTTAGCATACTGCATTGTCAAATCCAGCATTCTGCCCAAGATGCTTGGATCCATTGTATTGGGCCACCACGTTTTGTATCGCATTGTTATTTTTGCTATGAAATAAAAGGACATTTTCAGACAAACTGCACTCCCTGTCTTTGTTTTTAAACTTTTTCACAAAAACAATATAAAAATGGCAATGTGTTTTTCATTTTCGTTTTGTGTTAGCGTCTCTTTTCAAATAAGCAGATTCTGAATAAGCACATCATTTGTGCAGTGCTGATCATCCGGATTCCACGGATAACATTCCTGCTATGACTATGCATGACTTTGATAATCCAGTCTACCAAGCTGATGAAGGGGTTGAGGAAGACTGTGACCTCCCTGAAGAGTTGGTCAGATTGTTGAAACAAGAGGAACGAGTTATTCAGCCTCATCAAGAAGAGATTGAGACCATCAACATTGGCAGTGAAGATGCAAAGAAAGAAATCAAGATAGGGGCCAATCTGCAGGCCGACGTCAAACAAGAGCTGATCAGTATGCTGAGAGAGTATGTGGATATCTTTGCTTGGTCATATCAAGATATGCCAGGTTTAGATACCGACATCGTGGTGCATAAGCTACCCCTGAGAGAAGACTGTCCTCCTGTAAAGCAAAAATTGAGAAGAACTCGCCCGGATATGGCGATGAAGATTAAAGAGGAGGTGCAGAAACAGTGGGATGCCGGGTTCCTTGCCGTGACTAGTTACCCACCTTGGGTAGCTAATATCGTACCAGTACCTAAGAAGGACGGCAAGGTCCGAATGTGCGTTGACTATAGAGATTTGAACAGAGCAAGCCCGAAGGATGATTTTCCGTTGCCACACATTGATGTGTTGGTCGACAATACTGCTCAATTCTCAGTGTTCTCCTTCATGGATGGATTCTCCGGTTATAATCAGATAAAAATGGCGCCGGAGGACATGGAGAAGACAACGTTCATTACCCCGTGGGGAACGTTCTGCTATAAGGTCATGCCCTTCGGTTTGAAGAACGCAGGGGCAACTTATCAGCGGGCGATGGTCACGTTGTTCCATGACATGATCCACAAGGAGATCGAATGTTATGTGGACGATATGATTGCAAAGTCCAAAGACGAAGAGGAGCATTTGGTTAACTTGAAGAAGTTATTTGACAGATTGATCAAGTACAAGTTGAGGTTGAATCCGAACAAGTGCACTTTCGGAGTGCGTTCTGGAAAGTTGCTGGGTTTCATTGTAAGTCAAAGAGGAATTGAGGTAGATCCTGCTAAAGTGAAAGCTATTCAAGATATGCCTGCACCAAAGACAGAAAAAGAAGTGCGCGGGTTCTTAGGTAGATTGAACTACATTTCTCGGTTCATATCTCACCTAACTGCCACGTGCGAACCGATATTCAGACTGCTAAGAAAAGAGCAGACAGTCAGGTGGAATGATGATTGCCAAAGAGCTTTCGACAAAATAAAGGAATATTTGCAGGAGCCTCCAATTCTGATGCCTCCAGTGGAGGGAAGACCGTTAATCATGTACTTGACCGTGTTAGAAGGGTCGATGGGGTGTGTGCTCGGCCAACATGACGAGTCCGGTCGAAAAGAGTACGCCATTTATTACCTTAGCAAAAAGTTTACCGACTGTGAATCCCGATACTCACTGCTCGAGAAAACTTGCTGCGCTTTGGTATGGGCTGCTCGCCGACTGAGGCAGTACATGTTGACCCATACTACACTTCTCATTTCCAAGATGGATCCTGTCAAGTACATCTTTGAGAAACCAGCATTGACCGGAAGGGTTGCTAGATGGCAGATGATTTTAACTGAATACGACATCCAATACACTTCTCAGAAAGCCATCAAAGGGAGTGTATTGTCGGAATATCTTGCTCAGCAACCTCTTGAGGATGACTATCAGCCGATGAGATTTGATTTCCCTGATGAGGACATCATGTACCTCAAAACAAACGATTATGAGGAACCACTTCCGGAGGAGGGGCCTGACCCTGAATCCAAATGGAAGTTGATGTTTGATGGGGCTGTCAATATCAATGGTCGTGGAGTTGGTGCCGTACTCATTACTCCTGAAGGTGTTCATTTACCCTTCGCTGCCAAAATTACTTTTGGCTGCACCAACAATGAAGCGGAATACGAGGCGTGTATAATGGGAATAGAGGAGGCAATTGATCTTCGGATTAAGAACCTCGACATATTCGGAGATTCAGCCCTCGTCATTAACCAAATTACCGGCAAGTGGTATACACATCAAGAGCATCTAGTTCCGTACAGGGATTATGCTAGAAAACTGTTGACATTCTTCACGACGGTTGAGCTCAAATACATACCACGTGACGAAAATCAATTTGCCGATGCTTTGGCCACTCTCTCTTCGTCAATTAAAGTCCTATGTTGGAACTTTGTGCCCAGAATTGACATCTCCAGGCTTGACTCTCCGGCTTATGCTTTCTCTGTAGACGCCGTGTCTGACGAAAAACCTTGGTATTTTGATATCAAGTTGTTCCTGGAGAAGCAAGAATACCCAACAGGGGCATCTTCCAAAGACAAAAAGACCTTGAGACGACTTGCTGCTAGTTTCTTCTTGAACACAGACGGGGTTTTGTATAAGAGGAACTTCGACATGGTCTTGCTCAGATGCGTGGATAGACACGAAGCAAGCCTGTTGATGCAGGAAGTCCATGAAGGATCTTTTGGTACCCATGCAGGAGGGCACGCCATGGCAAAGAAACTACTGAGATCAGGGTATTATTGGATGACAATGGATGCAGACTGTTGTTCATTCGCCCGTAAATGCCACAAGTGCCAAATATATGCAGATAAAGTGCATGTTCCTCCAAATCCGCTCAACGTCATGTCATCTCCTTGGCCTTTCTCTATGTGGGGCATTGACATGATCGGGAAGATCGAGCCAACTGCTTCGAACGGTCATCGCTTCATCCTGGTCGCGATTGATTACTTTACCAAGTGGGTAGAAGCAGCGTCTTATGCCAATGTCACTCGTCAAGTGGTGGCAAGATTTCTGAAAAGAGATATCATATGCAGATACGGAGTACCCGAAAGGATCATTACTGATAATGGTTCTAATCTCAACAATAAGATGATGGCAGACTTATGTCGGGACTTCAAAATACAGCATCACAATTCTTCTCCTTACCGACCAAAGATGAATGGTGCGGTAGAGGCAGCTAACAAGAATATCAAGAAGATTGTGCAGAAAATGGTTGTCACCTACAAGGATTGGCATGAGATGTTACCGTTTGCTTTGCATGGGTACCGGACGTCGGTCAGGACGTCAACAGGGGCAACTCCCTTCTCTCTAGTGTATGGCATGGAAGCAGTCCTGCCTGTTGAAGTAGAGATTCCTTCACTGCGTGTGATGATGGATGTCAAACTGGATGAGGCTGAATGGGTGCGTGCTCGTTACGATCAGTTAGGTCTAATTGAGGAAAAGAGGTTAGCGGCTATCTGTCATGGTCAGCTTTATCAGAGGAGAATGAAACGGGCATTCGATCAACGAGTACGTACTCGAGAGTATCAAGTGGGAGAGCTTGTATTGAAGAGGATCGTTCCTCCAGGTTCAGATAACAGGGGCAAGTGGACCCCGAACTACGAAGGACCATTCATAGTGAAGAAAGTATTCTCAGGAGGAGCACTGATGCTCACCACTATGGATGGAGAAGACTTCCCATCTCCTGTTAACTCGGACGCAGTTAAAAAATACTTCGCATAAAGAGACCCGCTGGACACAAAAACAGAATGTAAGTCCAGGCAAGAAAAGGGCATCCCGGCGAGCTAAAAACAGAATAAAAAGCTCGGGCAAAAATTAGGGAAAAATAAAAAAAATGTACACCCGCTGAGTTGAAAAGCCGCATTGGACAGCTCAGGCAAAAAAGGGTATCCCGGTGGATTGAAAACCCGAGAGGGCGATCTACGCAAAATAGGGGAATAAGCGAACAACTGTGATCCGAGTCATCTGAACCACCTCATCGTTTCGTGCAGATTGACAATATTGGAAGGATAGGAAACAGTCCCCTCGTCCTCTCAGAAAGCCGAAACAGAATGGAGAGTCTTGAAGACATGCAGGTCATAGCAGAAATGGAACTCCTTGGAATGCCGCGTACGTTGCCATTAGGATAGTTTCTTTTCTCAATTTTTAGTGGCTACCTCTTTCCAGGTGGTTGCTTCCTGATGTAAACCTTTGCCTATTCAGAGGCCATTCAATAAAAATAATATGCAGTCAAAAAGCTGTGTGTGTATTTTTGTTCGCAAAATGTCCTGAATTTTTGGCAAAAATAGCATTGCATCTAAACATGGTGATAATTTTGAAAAGAAAACTGACATGCAGGGAAACTGTAACCCTCTTTGAGCGTCGGGTGACGATGGATGAACCGATCATCCCATGCAAATCCCCGGGACACGCGGGTGTGTTCTGTTGTTGCAGGTTGCAGGTTGGCGTCTCATTCTCTCAAGCGATTTGATACTCCCCGGCATAGTACTTTCCCAGCAGAGTACCTTCCCAGTAGAGTATCTCCCCAAGCAGAGATTTCCTTTCCCAGCAGGTATTTGAAGCCTGGCATCTCCAGCAGAGATTTTCCTCCCAGCAAACCTTGGCAGCAGCCCAAGCAAGCTTTTCTTCCCCAGTGAAGTAGCATTTCATTCTTCCCCAGCGGAGTATATCCTAGCAGGTGCATGAAAGCCTGGCATCATCAGAGATGGAATTAGCACTCCATTATCCCCATCAGAGTATGCCTATCAGGTACCTGAAAGCCTGGTATCCCCTCAGAGTCTTGAACCATCAAATGTTCTCCCCAGCCAGAGTATTTGCCCAAGAAGCTTCCCCAGCCAAGTCTGAAGATGTCCCTGTCCCCACAGCGTTCATATTTGATTATCACTGCCGGTAGTGAAATATTCCCCAATAAAGTCGCCGTACTTTGGGTATTTGATGATGCAGTCAGGTATTCATCACCTCAGTCAGAATGTGTATCCAGACATCTTGACTTGTATTCCCCTGCAGAGTTGTATCTCTTATTGCCGATCAAGCATCCGTTTGTTGCTCGTCTGCAATCTTCAACACTTGTATGTGTTATCTCTAAACAGACTTTTCCCCAGCAATAATGTATCATGTTTTATTGCTGCTCGTTTGCATCTTTCAACACTCGTATGTGTTAGCTCGGTGGTATTGCTCGTTTGCTTTCCCCAATAGAGTCTATATCTATTAGCACTCGTCTGTGCTCGCATCTTTATTTGATGCCCATCCTCTTTCAGCACTCGTCCGTGCCCTTTTCCCCGGCAGTTTCCTCTTTATTTGAGGTACTCTCCAGCAATCTTCTGTGCTAGCATCTTTGTTTGATGACCATTCGCAGCTCTCGGCACTCGTCCGTGCTTGTTATTCTTTGAAGTTTTCTCTCCCCAGCGAAGTTGCCTGTACTCGTTGATGCGCGTATCTTCATTTGGTGCTCGTCCGCATCCCTGCAGCACTCGCCCGTGCATGTCGTTCCTCTTTATTTGAGGCGTATTCCCTAAGAAGTGCCCAATACTCGTCCGTGCTCGCATCTTTATTTGATGCTCGACCACATCTTTTAGCACTCATATGTGCTTGTTACTCCTTTGAAGGTTGCTCGGCGCCCGTCCGTGCCTGTTGCTCATATGTTGCTCGTCCGCAACTCCTCAACACTCGTTTGTGTTTGATTGTATCCGTTGTTGTTTGCTCGTCTGCAAATCCCAGCACTCGCCTGTGCTTGGGGATGTCCCCAGCATTGTCCGCAACCCCTTTACACTCGTCTGTGTTCTGATATGATATTTGTTGTTGCTCGTCTGCAACCTCCCAGCACTCGTCTGTGTTCGGTATGGGATCCTTTGCTGCACTCGTCTGTGCCTTGATATGTATTCTCCGCTATTGCTCGTCTGCAACGACCCGGCACTCGTCTGTGTTTGGTTAAAGCTCGTCTGCTTTTATTCCCCAGAAGTCGTTTGTGTTTTGAAGCTCGTCTGCTTTGCCTGGATACTCATCTGTATCACCCTCGGCACTCGTCTGTGCTAGCTTGCACCTGAATGTGAAGATATCTCTGTGACTACTTCAAATGCTCGTCTGTGTTTGAACTTCTGGTATTCGTCTATACCAGCGGCTGATACTCGTCTGTATCATCGCCTGAAGCACTCGTCTGTGTTTCTCAGATCATCGTCTGATACTTGTCTGTATCATTGACTTAGGGCACTCGTCTGTGTTATCTGGATGATCACCCAATACTCGTCTGTATTGAAGAGGTTTCGAATCCTGACAGTGGGAATTAAATGTCGAAATGGTTACCGGTCCTGGCGTAACAGGTAAATCCGAAGGAGGCTCGTCTGTCTCAAGCACCAATTGTGGTTGCTGCACCTGGCGTAACAGGTTTGCTCAGAAGACTCGTCTGTCTTATGCCATATATCCGCGGATAATGTATGAAGAAGGTTCGTCTACCTTGATTGCATGTCTATCCCACAGACTTATATGCATTCCCGGAGCCTGCGTAAGGGTTATCCGAAGAAGACTCGTCCGTCTTATTCCACTTACCTGCGTAAGGATTAGTGAAGGAGATTCGTCTATCTCAGGCTACTTTGAAGATTCTTAAGGGCTCGTCCGCTCTCTGCACCTGGCGTCACAGGTCATTCGAAGACTCGTCTGTCTCAGATTATTGTCTTGAAGTGTTGAAGGACTCGTCTGTCCAGCTCCTGGCGTCACGGATTTGTTTGAAGACTCGTCTGTCAATTTGTTCTTATTTCAGATATCATTTCCAACTTGGAAGAAGCTCGTCCGCTTCTTTCTCCCCTGCAGTCCCCAGAGCGTCATCTGGACGGGTTGATTTCCCGGTGTTGCATTCTTCGTCAGAGTGCAAATTTCTGGTCTTCTTGGTATTCAATCACAGTTTATCTCGAATGTCCGATAGCTCGCTGCTATCGTCCTTTTCGGATTAACTGATGATTGAATAGGGGCAGCTGTAACACCCCAAATTTGCCCTCTTCATTTTAAGCATCATATCGCATCATAGTCATCATAACGGATCATGTCGTTAGCATTTTGCATAGAAAAATGAGGCATAACACTCACATGTTCTAGCATAAGGCATATGACCAACCATCTGGAAAGTTCGAAGCACCACAGATAAAAATCGAGAGCATGGTGACCAGGCAAAAAAAGTCTCACAGGATCACTCTGCACAAGCTCTGTACCATGTTCAAAGCTTTTTAAAAAAAAAAAAAAAAAAAAAAAAAAAAAAAAAAAAATGAAAGGATCAAAATCAGCTTGAAACGGCGGGCGCCGGCATCATTTTTGAAGTTTCCCGCCAAAAGGGGGGAAATTCAAATTTTGCATGCGTTAACCGGTTAACGCATATGGTTAACCGGTTAACAGCTGCGAAATTTGAATTTCCAGCAGCAAATTTCAGCATGTGGTTTTGGCTCTATTTTCCAATTTTCTGATTTTTATTCATTTAAATTTCATTTGAATTTAAGAAGGATCTAGAGCATGTACCCAAACCTCTTGCCAACCCTAAATCCAAATCACATTACCAAGCCATATTTTTTGGATCCCAAACCAAGATTTTGGGCCCCAACCCTAAACCATATTTATTCCATTTCCTTCCAAACCAAAAGGATCTCTCCTCATTTTTTCACTCTCATTCTGAATTTTCACTTCTCTCACTTCCAATTCTCTCACTTTTCTCTCCCAATTTTCCAAATCACTCAAAGTTCCTCTTTGAAGATCACACAACCTTGCCTTGAGGTGTGTAGATCTTGGAACTAGACCTCCATCCATAGTTTCATTGCATCTTTTTGCTGGTTTAATTGGTGATTCAGATCTGGTTTGGGATCTAGAAGTGCTTTCGGATCAAAATTCTGCATCAAGAGCTTGATCTTGCATTTATTTTGCATGGAGGGTGGAGATTAGCATCGGATCTTCAAGGTTTTGCGCGAGATCTATCATTTTCAGCATAATCAACAATTACCAAAGCATACCTCCGCTTTGTAGGTTGGTTTAATTTCAGATCCAACTCTGTTTTTAGCTTATTTGCATTGCTTGTGATTTAGATCCACCATGTGTTTGTGTAATTGATTGTTGTTGCATGATTTGATTGGTTGATTGGTATCCGGATCCGTTTGTTAGTGTTCATGAGCATAATGTTATGGATTGATGTGCATTGATCTATTTTTCCATGTGTAATTGAGTGCTGGTCTGGTGCAGCTTATTTGAATAAGCTGTTTTTGAGCTGCTGTTTTCTGCAGGATTTGCTGCTGTTTTTACAGTGTTAACCGGTTAACGCATATGGTTAACCGGTTAACACTGATGCAGAATGGTTTTTCAGGGCTGTTTTGAGTTTGTTTGATCCCTTTGCTTATGCTAATTGCCATGACTCATTGTATGATCATTAGTCATGATGTTTAGGGTGATTTGCTTGCTGTTTGATGTATGCTCTCATGTTTTCGACGCGTAAGTCGTGCATTCGCAATGTTTGGCATGTTGTTTGACTTTTGTTTTCAAGAACCTTTGAGCATGTTTAATTCCATGTTTGTGGTGATTGATTTGCTGGATTTTGCTAACCTTGCAGGGGCTATGGTAAGTGAGAGATGTGGGAATTGAGTTCCACATCTCCAATTCTCATCTTCCTCTTATGTTTATGTTACTAACCCTTTGTTGTTGGGCTTAGGCCTTTCTCATCCCTTCTTCTATCTTCTTCTTCCTTCTTCATTAGGATAGAAACCTCACAAACTCTAGGACATCCATGCATGCTAACTTAGGATAGAAACTTCCCTCTAGTTTTTTTTCCTTTTGCTCCTTTGGTTCTATCTCTCTTCTCATCTTCAAACTTAATTTTAATTCACTTAATAAAGGTTGAGTACTTTCATGTGACATGAGACTTTGCTATGAGATGTTCACATGCGTCCCATTTCGGGGCGAGGTGTGAGTCATCACTCGTGGTGGATAGGTCTTAGCATGAGTACCTCACAAAGAAAAAACAAAAAAAACACTTCTCAACCAAAAAACCACAAAAACACTTAATAATGATAATAGGTTAGTGTGCTTGAGCCTTCACTTGTGGGACTAGCTTTGGGGATTTCCTCCATTGATAGGTGTGCCTCTTGCGCATTCCATTTCGGGATGATGTGAGACGCGCACATCCCATCGAGTAAGACTTAGGTACACTCACCCATGCAAACTTTCACTCATAAAAGCTTCTAAAAAACACCAAACAAACAATAAGCGTCTTTCCTTCGGGAATTCTTTTCTCATCTCCTTCGCTCCGTACGCGAACTTGCTCCTACTTGTCATTTTGCAAGACGGTTACGCACTCGTCGTCCGAGCCTGCAACACCTGAGCAATGGCATAGGCAGTTCAAGCTTTAATTCACAAGCAATTTCCTTTTAGTACCCCTAGTTAGGGGAACTACGGCGTCTCTGATCCTCATTATCCTGATGAGGTACGTAGGCAGCGGGGTAGGGCCCGTTCGAGCACAATCTTTATTTTCCCTACATTTTTTCTCTTTGCTTCCTTATTCATTTCTTTTCCAGTTCCAGTTTCTTTTCATTTTCATTTCTTTAGCTGCAGTTTTCATACCCTCACCCTTTGAAACAGTTTTCTTTGCAAGCGTGGATCCCGTCGGGTACGGCGGACGATCTGGGGTGCTAATACCTTCCCAGGTCGTAACCGACTCCCGAGCCCAGTCTCCTTGGTTCGCAGGACCCGTGTCCTTCCTTTTCTTTCTTCTGGTTTGTGCAGCATTACCATTCCCTTTCTTCGGGATAAAAATGCCTGGCTGGCGACTCTATTCTTCTTCCGCGCCACTTTCGCGTTTGTACCAGGATGGAAATCCTCGGGAGCGACATATATATATATATATATATATATATATATATATATATATATATATATATATTAAAAAAATGTAAAATATATACGCAAGTCAGTGCATTGCAAAAGGATAAAGAGATGTATGAGGCGTCTAAGTGCAGTTCCGGGTTGAAAGATACTAGTGACAATGCTAGTATCAATTGTGAAAATAAAATTCCTGAGGTAATTATAGCACATATTTATCTTAATTAAATTAACACTTTTATTTTAATTAACCTTTACACACATTAACAATTATGCTGTCACTATTGCTTCAGGGATATATATATATATATATATATATATATATATATATATATATATATATATATATATATATATATATATAATTTTTATTTAAAATAAATCTTAAAAAATGTTATATATATATATATATATATATATATATATATATATATACATATATATATATATATATATATATATATATATATATATTTAATTTTATATATATATATATATATATATATATATATATATATATATATATATACATACATATATATATATATATATATACATACATATATATATATATATATATATATATATATATATATATATATATATATATATATACATATATATATATATATATATATATATATATATATATATTAAAAAAATGTAAAATATATACTTAATAATTCATATACTTAATTAAATTTTTTATTTAAAATAAATCTTAAGAAATGTTATATATATATATATATATATATATATATATATATATATATATATATATATATATATATATATATATATATATATATATATATTAAAAAAATGTAAAATATATATACTTATTAATTCATATACAACATATTTCTAATGGAATATATGCATAACAATACAAAATCATAGTGTAAATCATTATGTATACCACTATATGTAATTACTATAATCATATATATTTATAACCTCTTTCTTTTTCTTTCTTTATTTATTTTTTTAAAAAAAATCATATCATTAATATCACATATTGTTTTTTTTCTAGATTTTTCAATTTTATTTTATTTTTCTAGTTAAATTTATAAAATTATACATGTACATTTTACACCTAAAATTTTGATATATATATATATATATATATATATATATATATATATATATATATATATATATATATATATATATATATATATATATATATATATATATATATATATATATATATTGATTATTATTAAATATAAAACATAGTATTTTAAGTAATAAATTATTTCAAACAATTATTTGATTTTATTAGTTAATTTCTTTTTAAAATAATCAGAAATTTATTTGTAACACTGTCCCCACTATTAAATTTTGTTAACTCGGTCCTTACATATACTAATCTATCTTTACAAATTAATTTATCTTATTTATGCATAAAGCATTAAGAAAAACATAAATTAGAATTAGATAAATCATGATAAAAAAATAAATAATTGAAAATAAATGAAAAGAAAACATAAGTAATTGTTAATGGTTTTATTGAAACGCTTCATTAAAACTGATATGTTCAGATTTCAAATGTAGGGATTGAATTTTCATCATTGTTTGCTTTTTAATTTTGTTTGGTTTTTGTTCAATTTCAAAAGTAAGGTGAAAAATCATATATAAAGTTTCTTCTATTTTGATGTAGTTAGATATATTAATGCCCTATATAAAGCAAATCATATATAATGTTTCTCTTATTTTGATATAGTTAGATATATTGATGAGCTATATAAAGTTGTGTATTTGCAAGATGATAATCACATTGTTTTCTTCTTTCTTCTTACACTATGAATCAAAATCAAACATTCATGTTTCCCTTTACTATGTCTCTTTATAGTTTCACTGGTGAGGCTGAAACCTCATATATGGTTATTAAAATCCTCTCACTCTCTAAAATCTCGTATGTGGTTACTAAACTTCCCTCTGAAACCCTTTTTGTTACTGTTACTAAAACCCATCGCCCTCTGAAACCCTTTTTCTCTGAAACACTTTTATTACGGTCACTAAAACATCCCCTCTAAAACTCCTTTTGTTACGTTTACTAAAATACATTAATTTAAAATATATTTTAAATTATGTTAATATATCAAATTATATTTAATATATCGATTTATATGTTAATTTATTTTAAATTATATTTAAAATTATTCAAATAACATATTTAAAAATATATGTTTTAAACACAAACATTTTAATTTATTTAAATTATATTTAATATATGTATAAATTATATAAATATATAATTTAAAATATATTAATTTAAAATACATTAATATATTGAATTATATTTAATATATTAAATTATATTTTAACTTATTTTAAACTATATTTAAAATTATTCAAATAATATACTTAAATATATATATATATATATATATATATATATATATATATATATATATATATATATATATATATATATATATATATATATATATATATATATATATATATATATATATATATATATATATATATATATGTTTTAAATACAAATATTTTATTTTATTTAAATTATATTTAATATATAAAGAGTTATTTTAATATATATTTTAAATTATATTAATATATCAAATTATATTTAATATATTTAAATCATATTAAATTAACAAAAAGGGTTTTAGTAACCATAACAAAAGGGGTTCAGAGGGAGACGAGGCTTTTAGTAACGGTATCAAAGGTTTTAGTAACCATAACAGAAGGGGTTTGATAGGGGGAGGGGTTTTAGTTTTAGAGGGGTATGAGGTTTTTTGATAGGGGGATGGGTTTTAGTTTTAGAGGAGGGGTTTTAGTTTTAGAGGGGTATGAGGTTTTAGTAACCGTAACACAAAGAAGAAAGACGTTTGATTTTGATTCATAGTGCAAGAAGAAAGAAGAAAACATATGCAATTATCATCTTGCAAATATACTTTTTTATATAGATCATCAATATATCTAACTACATCAAAAAAGGAGGAACATTACGCATGATTAACTTTATATATCTCATCAATATATCTAACTACATCAAAATAGGAGAAACATTACATATGATTTTTCACCTGAATAAAAACCAAACAAAATTAAGAAGTAAGCTATGAATATGAGACGAAAATTCAATCCCTACATTTGAAATCTGAACATATTAGTTTGAATAAAGCGTTTCAATAAAACCATTAACAATTACTTATATTTTCTTTTCATTTATTTTTAATTCTTTATTAGTTTTTATCATGATTTATCTAATTCTTATTTATGTATTTTTTTAATTCTTTATGAATAAATAAGATAAATTAATTTGTAAAGATAGATTAGTATATGTAAGGACCGAGTTAACAAAATTTAATAGTGTTGACAATATTACATATAAATTTTTGATTATTTAAAAAATAATTAACTAATAAAATCAAATAATTGTTTGAAATAATTTATTACTTAAAATGCTATGTTTTATATTTAATAATAATCAATATATATTCAAAGTTTAGGGGTAAAATGTACATGTAGAATTTTAAAAATTTAACTAGAAAAATAAAATAAAATTGAAAAATCTAGAAAAAAAAAGTATATGTGATAATAATGATGTGATTTTTTTTTTAAAATAAATAAAGAAAGAAAAAGAAAGAGGTTATAAATATATATGATTATATAAGTACATATAGTGGTATACATGATGATTTACACTATAATTTTGTATTGTTATGCATATATTCCATTAGAAACATGTTGTTGTACTACATAGAAATATGTTGTATATTAATTAATAAGTATATATATTTTACCTTTTTTTAATATATATATATATATATATATATATATATATATATATATATATATATATATATATATATATAATATTTTTTTAAGATTTATTTTAAATAAAATTTTGCAAGCAATGAAATTAGTGGAATATCCAAAGAGAATATCTTTAAATATTCATTTTGAATTTTATTTCACAAATATTTATTTATTTATAATAAATTAATTAATTGAAAAACCGCCACTAATTAAATGTTGAAATTAACAACCCCGCTAATTTCATTGCTTAAATAACTTTTTATTTAAAATAAATCTTAAAAAATGTTATATAAATATATATATATATATATATATATATATATATATATATATATATATATATATATATATATATATATATATATATATATTAAAAAATGTAAAATATATATAAATAATAATTCATATACAACCTGTTTTTATGTAGTACAACATGTTTCTAATAGAATATATGCATAACAATACAAAATCATAGTGTAAATCATCATATATACCATTATATGTAATTACTAAAATCATATATATATATATATATATATATATATATATATATATATATATATATATATATATATATATATATATATATATATATTTCAACCCCTTTCTTTGTCTTTATTTATTTACTTTTTAAAAAAAATCACACCACTAATATCACATATACTTTTTTATTTTATTTTTGTTTTTTCTTGATTTTTCAATTTTATTTTATTTTTCTAGTTAAATTTATAAAATTATACATGTACATTTTACACCTAAATTTTGGATATATATATTGATTATTATTAAATATAAAACATAGTATTTTAAGTAATAAATTATTTCAAACAGTTATTTGATTTTATTAGTTAATTTTTTAAAAAAATAATAAGAAATTTATATGTAATATTGTCCCCAGTATTAAATTTTGTTAACTTGACCCCTGTATATAGTAATTTATCTTTTCAAATTAACTTATCTTATTTATTTATAAAGAATTCAAAAATAAACATAAAGAAGAATTAGACAAATCATGATAAAATATAGGCTAAATACCCAAATTGGTCCCTTAACTCCATCACTGGGTCCAATATGGTCCCTTATCTCTAAAAAGTGACAAAAAGATCCTTTAATTTGTTAAATTGTACCACGTTTGTCCTTCCGTCAGCAACCGTTAGTCAAAGTCAACTTAGCATACACATGTGGAGCTTAGATTGGGTGACTCAACTGCCATGATTGGGTGACTCAGCTACAATGTAGGATGTGTTTGCATAAGGACTCTCATTACCAAGGACTCTCATTACCAGTTGTACGAATGTTGGTGAAAATTAGTAAGGAGGAACCCTAGCGCAGCCATTGAAGCATGAAGCATTGAAGCATAATCCATTTCTGAAGCATAATCCATTTGTGAAGCATAATCCACCAGGTATTCTATTTTACAATTTGATATGTTATTCGATTTCAGTTACTGTAAAATTTAGGGTTTTTCGTAATAGTTATTCGATTTCAATTTGATATGTTTTAGGGTTTTTCGTAATAGCTACTGATTTAGGGTTAATTGACTATTTAGGGTTATTTGACTTCGATTAGGGATTTTTGTCAGTTGAGATGAGTGAGTACCTGAGTCTTACTATTCACCACAGTGGTGCATTTGTGGATGACGAGCTAAGTGTATACGAAGGGGGAGAGATTGTAGAATTGAAAATAGATGTTGATAGATGGAGCTATTTTGAACTTCTAGGTTGTTTTAAGGATCTAGGTTACACCTGTATTGGGAAAATTTACTATAAGGATCCACAATTTGGGATGAGCACCTTGGTTGATGACAAAGGAGCCCTAGAGATTGCTGATTTGTTTAGGGTTCACTTTAGGGTTGACATATACATCACACACATTTTGTCACAACCTGCTTTTTATGATGGTCCAATTGATGAAGTGGAAGCAGATGTGATGGAAGAGGATGACACTGAAAAAGTGCTTGCTGCAATGCTTGAGGAAGTTAATGCTGAGGTGAATAATACTGATCCTTTGAATGATACAACTCCAAGGATGGAAGGGGATAACATTGATCCTGTGAATAATTCTGATACTGATCCTGTGAATAATGCTGAGGTGAATAGTTCTGATCCTGTGAATCCGAGGATGGAAGAGGAAGTTTTGAATCAGAATGAAGGGGATAATACTGATGTCAGTGATGATGAAAACTTCAATTATGACAGTGCAATGGAAGTTGGTTTTGATGATGAATCAGATGAGTTTGATGATGAGGAGGGTGATGTGATGGAATCTGTGAATGATCAAGAGGGGAAGATGAATAAGGGTAAAGAAAAGTGTGAAGATAAAGTTAGTGATAATGAAAGTGATGATTTACAAAGTGGGTGTGAAAGTGATGATACTAGTGATGTTGTTAGGAAAAAGTACCCTATTTTTAGATTACAGAAAGACATGTCCAAATTCAAATGGGAGATTGGGATGTATTTCACAACCAAGGCTGATTTTAAAGAAGCTATAGCATCATATGCTGTGCAATCTGGCAGAGGTCTTAGGTACATTAAGAATGACAAGGTAAGGGTGAGGGTTAGATGCAAGGAAGGATGTGATTGGGAAGCCTACTGTGCAAAGTTACCTAATGAGGATTCTTGGCAACTAAGGAAGATCATAGACAACCATAGTTGTAGTAGAGAGTACAATGTAAAGCTGATGAGTACAAAATGGTTAAGTAAGAGGCTACAAAATTCACTGAAATCCAATCCAAGATTGAAGCTTAGGGACATAAAGGAAAAGGCACAAAAAAATGGAATGTAGGTGTTAGCAAGCAAAAGGCCATAAGAGCAAGATTTGCTGCTAGAGACATGGTAGATGGTTCTTTTCTTGGGGACTATACAAGGATCTATGACTATTGTCATGAACTTTTGAGATCTAACCCAGGTTCTACTGTGAAAGTCAATGTGCATCCTGTACTAGAGGGTTCTGCAGATCAGAGACCATATTTTAAGAGGTTGTACATTTGCTTGGCTGCTTGTAAGGAGAGTTTTAAATTATGTAGACATTTCATTGGGCTAGATGGCTGTTTTTTGAAAGGGTTGTGTGGAGGGCAAATCTTGGCAGCAATTGGTAGAGATCCAAATGACCAAATGCTACCAATAGCATTTGCTGTGGTTGAAAGTGAAAATAAAGATAGCTGGACTTGGTTCTTGGAGCTTCTTATTGATGATCTAGGTGGGAGAGAAAGGTGTCTCACATACACCTATATATTTGATCAACAAAAGGTAAATATGGTACTTATGTAATTATGTTATAAGTTATGTTCACTTATAGGTCCTTATGTTATTTGTACTAACTTATGGAATTTTTGTTGCACTAAGGGTTTATTACCTGCCATGGATGAGTTGCTACCTGGAGTTGAGCAAAGATTTTGTGTCAGACATCTTTATAATAATTTCAGAAAAAAATATCCAGGCAAGAAACTCAAGGAAATTATCTGGAAAGCTGCAAAGTCCACATATTACCAAGCTTGGGAAAGAGAGATGAAAGTGATGAAGGATATCAATGTGGAAGCATACAAGCACATGATCAGCACTCCACCAAGATATTGGAGCAGATCATATTTCAAGACTCATAACAAATGTGATGCAGTCCTCAACAATATGTCTGAGGCATTCAATAGTGTTATTCTGGATTCAAGAGCTAAACCACTAATTACTATGGTGGAAGAAATAAGGATATATATGATGGAGAGATGGGCAAACAATAGGATGAGGTATCAGAATCTGGCTGATGGGGAAGTCCTACCAAACATAAGAAAGAAAGTTGAAAAAACAAGCTCTTACACCAACCTTTGGATTGTCAGGTATATGAATTCTGTTTTGTTTATTAGTTGCTTATTAGTGAATTCTGAATTTCTGTTGCTTATTAGTGATTGGTATATGAATTGAATTTTGTTGCTTATAGTTTCTTATTAGTGATTGGTATATGAATTGATTTCTGTTTTGTGCTTATAGTAGATTGGCAGGTATATCAATTCTGTTTTGTTACTTATAGTTGCTTATTAGTGATTGGTATATGAATTGATTTCTGTTTTGTTGCTTATAGTGGATTGACAGGTATATCACATCTGTTTTGTTGCTTATAGTTGCTTATTAGTGATTGGTATATGAATTGATTTCTGTTTTGTTGCTTATAGTGGATTGGCAGGTATATCACATCTGTTTTGTTGCTTATAGTTGCTTATTAGTGATTGGTATATGAATTGATTTCTGTTTTGTTGCTTATAGTGGATTGGCAGGTATATCAATTCTGATTGGTATATGAATTGAACATATTTTTGATGGTGAGGCATGGCTTCTGAACATATTTCTGTTTTGTGCTTATAGGATGGCTTCTGAACATATTTTTGAGGTGAGGCATCTAGAAAACCAAGCAGATAAATTCAGTATAGACCTTAAGGAGCAAAGTTGTTCATGTAGAAGATGGGAGCTGACAGGGCTACCTTGTGTGCATGCCTTATCAGCTATGAAGAGTAGAAACTACAACATTGCTGACTACATTCCAGAATATTATAGAAAGGAGAGATACATGGAGGTCTATAACTTTGTGATTTTTCCAGTTAATGGTTCTAATTTGTGGGCCAGAACTGAATATCCAGATGTGCAGCCTCCTAAGTATAGGAAGATGCCTGGAAGGCCAAAGAAAAGAAGAAATTTAGAGCAAGGTGAGATTTATGGTTCTGACAAGAAGATGAGAAGGACAGGGTTTAATGTTAGGTGTAGCAGGTGCAAAAAAGCAGGTCATAATAAACTGACCTGCAAGGACCACACTAGTCAGCGGGTATCACAAGGCCAACCATCTGAAGCATCTGTTCAGCAACCATCACAGCAACCATCACAGCAACCATCACAGACTCAGCAGCCATCACAACAACCATCACAGACTCAGCAGCCATCACAGCAACCAACACAGACTCAGCAGCCATCACAGCAACCAACACAGACTCAGCAGCCATCACAACAACCATCACAGTCTCAGCAGCCATCACAGTCTCAGCCATCACAGTCTCAGGACCAATCACAGTTTCAGCAGCCATCTGAAGTTCAACCTCATCATAATTCAAGGAAAACCAAGCAAGATCAAGGAAGGCCAAACAAGTTGTCTTACAGAAGGCCAACTAAGCCTTTCATGCCCCCAGGCCCAACCACCAGGATGAGTGCAGCCAAGACTGTTGTAGGCCCAACAACAAGGAGAAGTACACCAACAAAGAGATCAACCAAGACTTGGAAACCTTAGGACATATGTCAATGTTAAGAATTCTGTCAATGTTAAGATCTATGTGTTTTGTCAATGTTAAGACAATTCTGTCAATGTTAAGTAATGTTAAGACAATTGTGTCAATGTTTTGTCAATGTTAAGACAATTGTGTCAATGTTAAAATTCTGTTTTGTCAATGTTTTGTCAATGTAAGACATATGGTTTTGTCAATGTTAGAATTCTGTTTTGTCAATGATGGAGACATATGGTTTTGTCAATTCTGTTTTGTCAACTATTGTTCTGTAGCAATTATTTCAATTAGTTCTATCAATGTAACATTTCTGTAGCAATTAACATTTCTGTTTTGTCAAATGCTAACATTATGGTACTGTCAACATAACAATAGTAACTACCATTGATCACAAATAATCCATTACATTTGACAACAACAACAACAATTTGACAACAAATTAATTCAACAACAAAAATTTCCTAAATCATTCTAAAAACAGTGAGACCAAATTGATTCAACAACATCCTAAAGGATTATAAAAACAACTACAACAAGGCCTATGAACAAAATCAATTTCCAGAATTTTATCAACTTCATGAGCTTCTTCATGTCATTTTCCATTTTGCTTATTTGTTTCCCATATTCTTCAATAGTCACTTGAGCCTTTGCCACTGACTTTGAGAGCTTCTCAATTCTATCCATCAAATATTGCTCCTTCTCATCTCTAACCTCTTCAAAATACCATCCAAAGTACCCACAACCGGCATTGCTTGATCCCTGCAAAATAGCATCTTCAACATCAACCATTTTAAAACACAAATACAACTACAGATTTTAAACACATACATATGACATACCTTAAAATTAGGACATCCCTAAAAATGTTTCCCATAGTTCTTGAATGTTGTGGCCATACGAAGAACAGCTAAATCCCCACAGTGACATATAGGTTTCCAAGTTGTGCTTGTGTTAACATTCGATTCTTCCTTCGAAGAACACCCACCATAACCGTGTTTTGCTTTCGAAGAACACCCACTGGATTTCATCTTTGTGACTCTATGATTTTCTTGGTTCTTGAATCAATTTGGGAATGGATGAAGAGAAATTTTCGCATAAACCCTAGAAAAGGAGGAAGATGAAGATTCTCAGTTTAAAGGAGGAAGATGAAGCCATGTCAGCTGCCACCTATACAATAGTTAACGTCTGTTTGGGGGTGGTGGACGGAAAGGATCTATTTGGTACAATTTAACAAATTAAAGGATCTTTTTCTCACTTTTTAGAGATAAGGGACCATATTGGACCCAGTGATTGAGTTAAAGGACTATTTTGGGTATTTTGCCTAAAAAATAATAAAGAATTGAAAATAAATGAAAAGAAAACATAAGTAATTGTTAATGGTGTTATTAAAACGTTTTATTCAAACTGATATGTTCAGATTTCAAATGTAGGCATTGAATTTTCGTCTCACATTCATAGCTTGCTTCTTAATTTTGTATGGTTTTTGTGCAATTTCAAAAGTAAGGTGAAAAATCATATGTAATGTTTCTCCTATTTTGATGTAGTTAGATATATTGATGAGGTATATAAAGTTAAGCATGTGTAATATTTCTCCTTTTTTGATGTAGTTAGATATATTGTTGATCTATATAAAGATGTGTATTTGCAAGATGATAATTGCATATGTTTTCTTCTTTCTTCTTATACTATGAATAAAAATCAAACATTCATGTTTCTCTTTACTATATTTCTTTTTAGTTTCACTTGTGTAAGGTCCGAGTTAACAAAATTTAATAGCGTGGACAATATTACATATACATTTCTGATTATTTTTTAAAAATTAACTAATAAAATCAAATAATTGTTTGAAATAATTTATTACTTAAAATACTATGTTTTATATTTAATAATAATCAATATATATTCAAAGTTTAGGTGTAAAATGTACATGTATAATTTTTAAAATTTAACTAGAAAAATAAAATAAAATTGAAAAATCTAGAAAAAACAAAAATAAAATAAAAAAGTATATGTGATAATAATGATGTGTTTTTTTTATAAAATAAATAAATAAAGAAAAAGAAAGTGGTTATAAATATATATGATTATTGTAATTACATATAGTGGTATACATGATGATTTACACTAAGATTTTGTATTGTTATGCATATATTCTATTAGAAACATGTTGTATATGAATTAATAAGTATATATATTTTAATTTTTTTTAATATATATATATATATATATATATATATATATATATATATATATATATATATATATATATATATATATATATATATAAAATAAATTTTTTTAAGCAATGAAATTAGTGGAATATCCAAAGAGAATTTCTTTAAATATTCATTTTCAATTTTATTTCACAAATATTTAATTATTTATTATAAATTAATTAATTGAAAAAACCGCCCCTAATTAAATGTTGAAATTAACAACCCCACTAATTTCATTGCTTAAATAACTCTTTATTTAAAAATTTATTTAAAATAAATCTTAAAAAATGTTTTATATATATATATATATATATATATATATATATATATATATATATATATATATATTAAAAAATGTAAAATATACTTAATAACTCATATACTTAATTAAAATTTTTATTTAAAATAAATCTTAAGAAAGGTTATATATATTAAAAAAAATGTAAAATATATATACTTAATTTTGAACTTCATTGGTGCCAACATGAATCAAGACCACCTCAACAGTCCAATCATAGGCAAATTATCTTCAACAACCCAATCAGGGGCAATTTATGTCAAAGTTCATTAATCAGGGGCAAAATCATTCTTAACAGCTCAATCAGGGGCAAGATGGCCTTCAAAGACTCAATCAGGGGCAGACACCTACCAAATCCAGACACTGGGGCAGATCATGTCATGGCCATTGTCAAAGATTCCCCACCAGATTTATTTCAAATACCCTACAGACAGGGGCAAGCAAACAAAGAGCAAATCTTCATATCTCTATTCACTGGCTGAACAAGCAGATCTTACCAGATGTTGGCAACCATTCAAAACAAAGAAGTCTTCATGTGTCAATTAAGTCGCTCCGCTCATCAGCAAGTGACCGAATTTGGAGCATTCAGATCTGTCTTCTGATCATACATCGTCAAAGATCGAGTGTTGGGGAATCAAACCCTCCACCCACCCAAAGTCCAATCATCATTGGCAACTACCAGACCAAAAGTCCACCAAGCTGGCACCTTTCAATCGCTCATATGCATCATTATGCATCATCAACGTCATACGCATCATTTACATCAATCATTTGCAACACGTGCATCATTTGCATACATAAATAAATCAGACTTTTTATGTTACCCAACAGTTTCAACTTTTAACTCATTGCATAAACATTTGCATCGCTTCCATCATTATGGAACACCATTTCAAAAAATAAGCACGCGTGCATAAGTCAGGATCCAGGATCAATCGAAGATTCCAGGCATCTCCTCAGCAGATTCAGTGGCCGTTCCCCATTGAATCTTTTCTCTTCAACTATTTTAATTTCCAGCCACTCGGTTTTCCCTTTAGTAACGGGAGTTGTATTTAATTTTCATTTGCCTTATCATCCTCCGGTGATAAGTGATTTTATTTTCAGTCTTTTGCCTTATCATCTTCTGGTGATAAGTGATTTTATTTTCAACCATTTGCCTTATCATCCTCTGGTGATAAGTGATTTTATTTTCAGTTATTTGCCTTATCATCCTCTGGTGATAAGTGATTTTATTTTCAGTCTTTTGCCTTATCATCCTCTGGTGATAAGTGTTTTTATTTTCAGTCATTTGCCTTATTATCCTCTGGTGATAAGTGATTTTATTTTCAGTCATCCGCCTTATCATTCTTCGGTGATAAGTGATTTTATTTTCAGTAATTTGCCTTATCATCTTCTGGTGATAAGTGATTTTATTTTCAGTCATTTGCCTTATTATTCTCTGGTGATAAGTGACTTTATTTTCAGTCATTCGCCTTATCATCCTTCGGTGATAAGTGATTTTATTTTCAGTCATTCGCCTTATCATTCATCGGTGATAAGTGATTTTATTTTCAGTCACTCGCTTTATTATCCGTCAGTGATAAATGATTTATTTTGTCAACTTATTTCTTCGCTGTGTCACCCGTTTTTCCAGTTTTCAGTCATTTAGCTTCAATCATTGCACATTTTCTTTTATCGGACAAATTTGAAGTCTGTTAGTATCTAATTATCTTATACCTTGAAAGTTGGAAGGCGAGCCGGTTCATCTTACTCGGTCTAAGCCAATTCGATAGGGGCAACTGTCATACCCCAAATTTGTCCTATCCTCATATTTATTTTATTATCCAGAAAATAAAAATGGGTAGGTTTCGATTTGTTCAGTAAGTTGAGTCAAGGTTTCGGTTCATCAGGTCCAGTGTGTGAGCGTAGAGCTGAAATTCAGGGTTCGTTGTGGCGACTTTTCTCATTTCGTTTATTTACCATTTTCTTATTTTATTTTATTACTATTTCATTTTCTATCCAATTTTTATTATATTTTTTTAATTATTATTAATTATCATCCTTACATTATTGTTATCACTATTATTATTTCTATCCCATTTCCATTATTATTATTATTATTATTATTATTATTATTATTATTATTATTATTATTATTATTATTTTATCCTTTTTACCACAATTTTTATTATTATTATTATTATTATTATTATTATTATTATTATCCAAATACATACATCATAAGTTCACTTTTCAAGTGAGGTCAGATTTTGAATTTATTTGTTTTCGTAAGTCTCCAAGAAGAAACAACCCCACACATTTTCAGAAACAACATATTACACACCATTCACACATACGACAAACATTTACATTTTTTTTATTTCTTTCCATCAATAATGCAAAAACAACCTCCGAATATTCCATAGCAGCGCATAAGATTTGTACCACTAAAACGCAACGGATTCTTCCGTACGACCAAAAGGTGCACAAACTTTCGTCACACGTCTACCACCACTACAGTGCACCACGCACAACTCAGCACAAACCAATTTCTTCCAATCTTCTATCCAAATTCATCCTCCCTAATCTCTCTTATTTAACAAGTCTCTAACCCGCTGCAAAAAGGAGAGACTCACAGAAAACAAAATTTCATCTCTCTTCTGCATAAATCATTACAAAACCCACCACCTCAGATCCAAAACCTCACTGTGAGAAACATAAAACGAACCCATAAAACCTCAAACCACCGCTTCACCCAAAATCACCTAAACCATACTCACCGTGAACACCTCGTCGAGACCACTATTCTGAAATTAAAAAAAAACCTCACCGTGAATCCAAAACGCGACCATAAACTGTAAATCACCATCACCATTTTAGAACATTCAAGCACCGATCCGCCGACCCTAAACCACCGCGAGCTTCCATCGCCGAAACAACACAGAGCTTTCAAACCATAAACCGCTCCTTCGAATCGCCGCAAACCATCAACCGAGAATCCTTGATCTGAGATGGTAAACCGCAACTCACCGAAACGCCGACGATAGATCTTGAAACAAGATTTTGAGGGTGAGAATGAAACGCGGATGAAGGAATCGTGCTTTGAGTTTTCTGATTCTATTTTTAATAATCCCTTCATTTTATTTTATTTAATTACAAATAGTTTTTCTTTGCTTCTTATTTTATGTGGGCTTGTTAAAAATAGAATGAAAGAGATAGAAATAGAATTAGAAATTGAAAATAAAAATAAATATACAAAAATATATTAAAAAGTTGGAAATGAGACGCAAAAATAGATGCTTGGAAGTGAAAAGAAATAACTAAAAAAAAGATAGATTCATGAATAACTTGAAAAATGAGTTGAAAGTAAAAAAGCCCTAGAATTCTCATAAATGCAATGTGTGATGCGAGCAGTTAGGGGTAAAATTTGGGGTGTGACAGTTGCCCATATTCAAATAACTTTACCAGATGGTATGAGGGATGCTAATCCTCATAAAATCGAAGTGAAAGGTATTTAAAATATAGAAATAACCGAAAATTTTGCCCCTAAATGCAATGACATGCCGAGAACTGCGTGAGACTCCCGCTGGGGATATGATATGCGAGATGCAAGGAAACTTAACGTGCTGATTTTTAAATAATGAATATGCTGAATATCGTATGATGCAGATAAATGCAACGGCGATCCACAGAAACGCAAACGAGGGTGAAGACTCATCAGGAATAACAATATGTTAGGGATGACAAGACAGATACAGGATGCATTCTAAATGATAGACTAGCGGGTTCAAGTGTAACTGCTGACACTAAGAATAACAGAAGACGGAAAACAAAACGTAAGATTAAAGACAGACTATCTGAAGTGATGAGTTAGCAAGTTCAAGGTGGTTGCTAGGGATCCCAATGCAACGATTCGGTGATTGAGAAAAAAAAGGAAATGAACATCGACTCGGCAGTCAGGAGAACAAAATGGCAAATATCGACACGGCGGTCAGGAACAAAAAAATATCGATACAGCGGTCGGGAAATAAAATAACAGACCTCGACAACGGTGGCCGGGAAATAAAATAACAGACATCGACAACGGTGGTCGGGAAAATAAAATAACAGGCGTCGACAACGGTGGTCGGGAAATAAAATAACAGGCGTCGACAACGGTGGTCGGGAAAATAAAAGACATCGACAACGGTGGTCGGAAAAATAAAAGACATCGACAACGGTGGTCGGAAAATAAAAAAGCAGACATCGACAACGGTGGTCGGGAAATAAAATAGCAGACATCGACAACGGTGGTCGGAAAATAAAATAGCAGACATCGACAACGGTGGTCGGTGTCGCTTCCGATAAGTGGGACATAGACCCAGATAAAGGTACAGACGCGAACGGTCGGCGAGAGGGGCAATGAGAACACACAGCCGTGAACTCACTGGAGATGAAAAGAGTCGCCAGCTAGGCATTTTTATCCCGGAGGAAAGGTAATGCTGCATAGACCTAGAAAAAGGTGGATAAGACGGTTTGCGAACCAGAGAGACTGAGAAAGGGGGTTGGTTACAACCTGGGAAGGTATTAGCACCCAGATTGTCCGTCGTACTCGACGGGATCCGCGCTTAAAAGATTTGTGTTTTAAAGGGGTAGTGTCAGTGCAATCTGTGTATAAAGAGCTGGAAAAGGATGTACAGGTGTCAGTGTAAAAGAGGTGAAGTGTATAATGATGTGTCAGTGTAAGAATGAGAATGAAATGCTCATGATAATGAGGCTAAGAGAAAGATGCTGGAAAGAGGGGGGATATACAGAGACTTTTGTTCGATAACTGTTAAGTTATGCCTACGTATCCTCTCGTGCAATGAGGAAGTCAGAACACCGTAGTTCGACCCAAAGAGACTGAAAGGTGAATTGACTTGTGAACTGCTTGCTTGTCTATGCTCAAGTGTATGACCTGTCTGGCTCAGGTGCAGACTGTCTTGCATTAGACGGAAGAAGCGAGTTCCCGTTTGTGAGTGAGTGAGATGAGAAAAGAATCCCGGAGGAGACGATTATTGTTTGTTTTTGTATTTTCAGTCTTTTATTGCTTTTGAAAGTTTGTCATAAGTTAATGAGCTTAAACCTAAACCAATGGGTTAGTAAACTCATCATATCTTCCCTCTGATTAGGGGTAATGAGAATACCTTAAGTGTGAAGTCAGATTCTCACACTTAATCACCTTTTGATGTAGAGTTAAGATCATTAACCTACTTGTGATTATTTAGATGTTTTTGATGTTTTTGTTTAGTGTTAAGTAATGAGATTAAGCCATAATCAAGGATTAAACAGACTCATTACACCATCCTAATAGAAGGATAATAGATGAGAATGTTTAAGCTGAAGAAAGCTCTTCAACTTAATCCATGATTAGGGATTAAACTCATGACAAAACAAAGCCTTTGATTAAGTGGATTTTATTTAATGGTATGATGATGAAGTGATTTTTATGATTTGTAAGACAACTTGAGGGGGACTTGTCCATTAACACTAGGGTTAGTCCTTCTTAACCAATTAAGGAAGAATTAGAACCCTAATGCAAGGCCCAAGTTACAAGTGTGATGTCTTGATGATTATTAAGTGAATTGATTAAGAGATTTAAACACATTAAGGGTTTAACACTTAGGATTAAAGTTATACACTCCATCCTAAGAGAAGGATGCAGGCATAAGCTTAATCACAAAGCCTTAAAACCTTTAGGGTTTAGTCCCTGATTATGAGGTGAGAAGAGAAGACTCAAAAGAGACACAAAGGTAAAACTAAGAGGGGAGACTAATCAAAACCCTAATCATTGTCATGCTTGGTTGTTCCTAAAGTTTGTGAGGTTTTCAAGAAGAAGTCTTCAATGGAACCACCAGGAAGTAGATGAAAGGATCAAGAGAAGCAAAGCAACTTGCTTCATTCAAGAAGTCAAGTCACTTGAAGAAAGGAAGTGGGAAGGAGAAGAATGAGAAAGCTCAATCTCATACACATGTAAAAATGCAGCAAGGGATGCAAGAGAGATGAAAAGAAAAGTTATGAGAAGTGAAGGCAAATTCACTTCTCAAATTACTTACCACCTGAAATGTTAGTGAGAAAGATGCAATGCAATGCAAGATGAGATGAAATGACATGATGAGAAACAAAACCAGAAGCATACACATGATGCAAATGATGTTATGAGATGCTATGAACATGAGGCAGCACATGGAAATGATCATACAAGTTCATGAATGCAAATGAAGCAAGTTAGGAACCATGAACATACATGAAAAGTTATGAAGTGCACATGGCATACAACATGACAAATGCAAGATGCAATGATCAAACATGCTTTCTATATGTCTTATGATGTCAAATGAATCACATGGATGCTTGAAATGTCATGGCAAGTCATGTTATGCAAGAGAATGCAAGAAAGATGCAAATGGAAGCCCAAATTAGGGTTTATGAACCAAACATCAAACAAAAACCAAAAACAGAAGCAAACCCTAGGATAAAAAATGGAAAATACCACTAAAAGAAACCCTAACCCTATACTAAACCAAGGTCCAAAGGAGAGGTCCCAACTCTTCACCAATCTCAAGCTA
Organism: Lathyrus aphaca; assembly: GCA_963966055.1. Classification (NCBI taxonomy): domain Eukaryota; kingdom Viridiplantae; phylum Streptophyta; class Magnoliopsida; order Fabales; family Fabaceae; genus Lathyrus; species Lathyrus aphaca. The sequence continues at coordinate 733,742,864 of OZ014519.1, read as the reverse complement.
TGAATTTTACAAGTTATTAGGGTTTTTTAGGGCTCCTAAACAAAAGAAATGCCAAACAAATTGAAAATGAGGAATCAAATCATGGCCATTTTATCCTAGAAACTACATGCTAAACCCAAAACAATGCAAAAAGAATCAATGTCCAACTCTTCCTAGATAGGCAGAAATGATTTTTTGAACTTATGATCAAAATAATGCACAAAAATGATTTTAATTCAATGGAAAATTCTCAAAATGCATCAAGATCCAAAAAGAAATTTGGTTTGAAGGTTGGACAATGTTTCTAAATGTCTTAGAACATTTCATGAATTTTTTGGTGATTTTTAGATACCTAAAAGTATTTTTAATAAATTAATTTCCATTAATCAATTAAAAATAATCTTTTAAATATTTAAAAATACTTTTTTAATGATAAAAATAAAAATAAAAATATTTTTGTGTCATAAAAATTAATAAAACTTATGAGAAAAAGTTTCATAATTTTTACACATTTTTTACTATTTTAAATAAATTATGCAAGTTAAATGAAAAGAAATGAATTTAAAATTAAAATAAAAGAAAGTAAACAGAATGGAGGGACGAGATGGCTTCTGGGTTTAAATGCGTTGACTGGCGCCAGATCCTGTGGCCAGGATTGATTCTGAGGTAATTAATCTAATTATGAATTAATTAAACTAATAAAAGAATTAGGGCTAATTAAATGAATCTGAGCCCTTCACTCACGCGCGAAGTCAACTGGGTCAACCAATCTGACGCCCCACATTCAAATGGCACTAATTACAGGGATTAGGGCATAACTAATCTCAGGTGACCGGAGGGGAGCTCCGGTCATCTTCTCCGGTGGTATCCAAACCCTAGAATACGATTCAGGCCACCATTCTCTAAATTAATTCCAGGGAAATGTTCCTCCACTCAAACCTTGCTCGAATCAACTCTCAAAAAGAATTTCTCATGCCTAAACTAAGAGAATCGAAGCCATGAAGTTTCACGGGCAAAATTTCAGAGCCCTGGTAAATCCTCATCTCTCACTCATTCTTAAATCTAAAACCAACCCCATGACCAGCAAAGCATACATAATTCATTTTTAACATAAAAACCAAGCTCTGAAAAGTTGTAAACCTGAAGCTACCTGAAGTGATGAACTATGGATTTGAGCTCTCCTGACCTTGCTCTGGTGCAGAATGCTTGCTATGAACCCCCTGAAGCCAATGGAAGGCTTGGAATGAGCTTAAACAAGCTGTTTTGAGAAGTCCAGTTCTGGTGTAGCAGGAAATGAGCTTTGTGTACAGGCTGCTTCAGACCAATGTGAAGGGTGGTTTTGACTCCTTTTGATGTGCTTGATTTGTTGGTGAAGAGAGCTTTGATGTTTGATGGCTATGGAAGGTGATTCGAAGAAAAATGCAGGCTGAGGTGAAGAATGGTGAAACTCAATCCATGCTGGTTTCAGGCTTGAATCTTGGTGGTCTTTGCTCAATGAGACTAGGTGAGATGATATGTGGAAATGATTTGGATGTTTTAAGCTTGTGGAGACAGATTCGAATGGTTTTGCAAAATGGTGAGTTTTTTGTATATGATGATCTAGAGTGTTTCAGCCTGGCCTCATGTTATGTTTAGCTTGCCAAAGGATATAATAAACAATTCCAAGTGGCCAGAGGATGTGACATGGCCTGTGGTGATTGGGATGTTTGCTTTTGCCAAAAGTCAATTTTTGTGTAAGGAAAGCATGGCTTGGTTCTAGGATTAGTACAAGGCATGGGGCTGGTGCAGCATGATGTGTGTGTGATGCTAGGCAGGTTCAGCAGTCAAGGCAATTAGTTGTTGAAGTGTGATGAGTGTTCTTGCAAGTTGGCACCTTTTGGCATTTCATGGAAAAAAACCTTGTTACACAAACTACAAACATGTGATCTTTGGTCCAATTCTGATTTTTAAGGCTTATAGAATGTTTGTGTCATGGTTGGAAGTGAATTAGAAGTTACAAATGGCATTGGTTCATGATTTTGCAAAATTCTCATTTGGTGCACATCTTGAAAATCAATGATTTTTGCCAACTTTGTCACACCATAACTTTTGATCCAAGAAGAATTTGATCATGTTCTTGTACTTTTTGAAAAGGGAAAGATGTAATCTACAACTTTCATGACCAAAGTTTTTCCATTTGAAGCATTTTTGGATCAAGAATCAAGGCTTGAAAAATGACCTAAAATGAAGCATTCTTGAAAAGTCAACTATGCCCAAAAAGTCAACACTTGCAAAAACTCCAAATTCTTGATTTTTGTGGACTTCAACCTTCTTCCATGATCAAATAAAGATTATATACACTCAAAATGATGAAGATCAACCATTGGTTGGGTCATTGGGGGCCTCAGATGCCCTGATTTTGCACTGACTTGTCCAGAAAGTCAACCCTTGATCAGATGACTTCCCCATGGAATTTCTTCATGAAAATTGATATGCATACTCCTTATACCATATAGAGACCAATGGAAACAAGAATGACAAAAAAAATTGGAGTTATGGCCTCTGAAACCAAAACCCTAATTTTAGGTCAACTGTGCAGTCTATCCTGGCTCTGCTTCCATGCAAACCTCAATTCTTGTGATTCTTTTGAAATCTTGACTTTGAGAGGATGGAATAGGATACAAGAACACATATGGATCCCTTTGAAGTGATTAGTTGCCTTTGGAGTGGCTCAAGAGGCTTTGGGATAGCTCAGATCACAAACCCTAGGTGCAGATGACTTAGAAATAATGCAGTGAATCAAAAATGAGATATGAGATGATATGATTGTGTTTATGCATATGAAATGATCACAAGCCATGGTGTGAATGGGTGAGGGCAAATTTGGGGTGTTTACAGCTGCCCCTATTCAAACATGAGTTAGCTGTGTGGGATGTGAGCGACGGCTTAACAGGCCAACAAGATAACTTGTGGTTGAATACCAAAGACAGTCCAAAATTTGCACTCACAGAACGAAGAAGAAAAGGGATATAGATTGTAAAGGAAAATAAAGTATATTGTAAAGTGTGGGCGACGGAGGACGACCGTCGAGCAGAGGACGACTGCTGGGTAAATAGCGATGACGGGGACGGCCGACATGCTGGGAAAAGTGCGGAAAACAAAGCAATGACGGGGACGGCCGACATGCTGGGGATAAAAGGTAAAGCCAAGACGGGGACGGCCGACTAGCTGGGAAAAGAATAAGATTATGATGGGGACGGCCATCAAGATAACGTTATAAAATTCTCTGGGGATTAATGAAACATGACGGGGACGGCCATCAAGTTCATAAAGCAAAGTAACCAACGATGGGGACGGCCATCGGGCTAACAGGAAAGGGACCACGACGGGGACAGCCATCGGGTTAAAGAATAAATGAAATAAACAGATGATGGGGTACGACCATCAAAGGTGAAGGACGATCACCTAGCAGGGGACGGCTGCTCTATTGGGAATAGAAGGAATATGATGGGGACGACCATCAAAGGTGGAGGACGACCACCTGGCAGGGTACGGCTGCCGAAAATATCAACGATGGGGACGGCCATCGGATAAAAGGTCAACGATGGGGACGACCATCGGACGAGCATGATGGAGGACGACCATCAAGAGGTGGAGGACGACCACCTAGCAGGGGACGGCTGCTCTCAGGGTTTATCATGACATAGGACGAATGCCAGATAACCAAAATCAACAATGGGGACGGCCATTGGATAAAATGATGAAGGACGATCATCAAGGGTGGAGGACGACCACCTAGCAGGGGACGGATGCTAAAATCAACGATGGGGACGGCCATCGGATGAGCATGATGGAGGACGACCATCAAGAGGTGGAGGACGACAACCTAGCAGGGTACGGCTACTCTCAGGGTTTATCATAACACAGGACGAGTGTCAGATAAAGAAATGCTTTGTTGGCGATCTACTGGGGAATGGTAAACACGGACGAGTGTTCACATCCAAGAAACAAAGGGTATGAGTGTTTAGATGTTTGTGTATAGATTAAAGATGCGGACGAGCATCCTTAAGACTACGATACGGACGAGTATCGGGTAGAAACAAATACTGACATGTGTTCAGAGATGATGATACGGACGAGTATCAACGGGTTAACAAAGAACACGGACGAGTGTTGCATCTGAAGGGACTCTTCTGGGGAATAATAGATACAGACGAGCATCTATATTCAAGAAGACATAAGTGTTTGACACGGTGTATGGATTAAAGATGCGGACGAACATCCTTAAGACTATGATACGGACGAATATCATGTAGAAACAAACACTAGACGCAATGTTCTGAGATGATGGTACGGACGAGTACCAACGGGTTAACAAAGAACAAGGACTATTGTTGAATCTGTGGGTATATAAGTGGTATATACAAGATACGGACGAGTATCTGCATAAGTGCAACATGAGTAGTGAGCATGAGTATTGTATAAATGAGTGTTTATCTGCTGGGGAGGGTGACACGGACGAGTGTCAAAGTATAATAATATTAACAAGTACATGGGTTGTAGAAGTATAAGCGACTGCGCTGGGGAAATGACACGGACGGGTGTCAAAAGGAAATATATAGGTATATGTGAGTGCAAAGAGGATGTCTTTGGCTTTCTGCTGGGAGTTATGACACGGACGGGTGTCAAAAGGAGTATATACTGGTGTTTGTGATTTGTGAGGCAACTGCTTTTGCTGGGACTCTGGTGGGGATTTCTGTACAATGACGGTGAACGGTTATCATTCACAAGTGTTGGTTCATAACATGGCTTATGATTATGCTATGAGTTGGATTTTTTGCCGTAATGCTCCGTATTAGACGGAATGCTACGCTCTGAGGGGATAATATGATGCGAATGCTATGATTATGCAAAGAGGCACAGATCTGGGATTCGGATCCCGCTGCTGCAGAGATCCCTGGTTGATCTGTTTGAAAGTGGATATCCCAGCTGGGGGCGTGATCATTGGTAGATCTGATGATATGATATTTGCCCGCTTGGGGATATAGGTCACTGATTGACATATCCTCGTAATAATGGACCCAGCTGGGGTTTGTAGCAGTCTTCTGTTACTCTGTTGTGACTTCTTCATGCGTTGCTCTTCTGGATAGAGGCTGCAGCTCTGTGGGGGGATGGTTCCCTGACTTCGTACTCGGCTGAGGGCGAGACGGCAACTCGGCTGGGGAGAAAGAAAGATCCTTGACTCAGTCGGGGATGTAGGCGCCTTCTGTGATGCCTAACAAATCTGACGGAGATAGGTAGTAAATGGCAACTCCATTGGGGAAGCTATGAGAGGCAACTCAGATGGGGAGAGAGCACTTTGGGTGCTAGAAACGAGTGTCGGTTTTCCAGCTTGCTGGGATGAGGCCTCATGCCCCAAGTTGCGCTCTGGATACCTGCAATCCTGAAAAAGATAGAGAGACGCACAAGACAATCCCGAGGTAACCCTTACTGGATTCCGTCATAGGAGTTTAAATATTTCTGAGAGTAAGCAAAATTTCCTGCAAGCATGTTTTTATTTTCTTAGAGAGAAACATCTGTACTCGTGCAATCAGTTTTTTAGAGACATCAGACATTCTTTGCAAAATAAAATGTACAAAACGAAACATGACTGAAAAGCCTGATTTTATTAATTCATGTGCCCTGAATCGGCAAGATACAGTCGAAGGAACATATCCCCTGAAATGAGGAGATTGTTACAAATTGAGAAACAAAGTGTTGACAGTGTTGATGACGCTTTAAGGAGCTTCCTCTTCTGCTATGACTCGTATGACAATGACGTTCTTCTCGTCTTGCTTTCTGAAGAAGGCTGATTCTGATTGAAGCTTGATTCTGTTGAAGCTTTCCAAGTTGTGAGTAATACAGACGAATTCAGAATGCAGTTGTTCGTTCATTCCCTTATTTTGCATGGATCGCCCTTTCGGGTTTTCAATCCATCGGGATACCCATTTTTGCCTGAGCTGTCCAATGCGGCTTTTCAACTCAGCGGGTGTACATTTTTCATTTATTTTCCCTTATTTTTGCCCGAGTCTTTTATTCTGTTTTTGACTCGCCGGGATGCCCTATTTTTGCCTGGACTTACATTCTGTTTTTGTGTCCAGCGGGTCCTTTTTATGCGAAGTATTTTTTAACTGCATCTGAATTCACAGGGGACGGGAAGTCTTCACCATCCATGGTACTGAGCATCAGTGCTCCACCAGAGAAAACTTTCTTTACCACGAATGGTCCTTCATAATTTGGAGTCCATTTGCCCCTGTGGTCTGTATGAGGAGGGAGGATTCTTTTCAGCACAAGATCTCCCACTTGGTACTCTCGGTGCCTGACTTTCTGGTCGAAGGCTTTCTTCATTCTTTTCTGATACAACTGTCCATGACAGATTGCAGCCAATCTCTTTTCTTCAATTAGACCCAGTTGCTCGTATCGGGCCCGAACCCATTCTGCTTCACTCAGTTTGACATCCATCAGTACCCGTAAAGAGGGTAATTCAACTTCAACTGGTAGGACTGCTTCCATACCATACACAAGTTGATAAGGTGTTGCCCCAGTGGATGTCCTGATTGACGTGCGGTACCCATGCAAGGCGAACGGTAGCATTTCATGCCAGTCTTTGTAGGTGACTACCATCTTCTGCACAATCTTCTTAATATTCTTGTTTGCTGCCTCAACAGCGCCATTCATTTTTGGCCTGTAAGGAGAAGAATTGTGATGTTGAATCTTGAAGTCCCGGCACAGTTCTGCCATCATTTTATTGTTTAGATTGGAACCATTATCAGTAATGATTCGCTCGGGAACTCCATATCGACAGATGATATCTCTTTTCAAAAATCTGGCTACCACTTGTCTTGTGACGTTTGCATATGAGGCTGCTTCAACCCACTTGGTGAAATAATCAATGGCGACCAGGATGAATCTGTGGCCATTTGAAGCAGTCGGCTCGATCTTGCCAATCATGTCAATGCCCCACATGGCAAAGGGCCACGGTGAAGACATGATGTTCAGAGGATTGGGAGGCACATGCACTTTGTCTGCATAGATCTGGCATTTATGGCATTTCCTGGCATAGGCACAACAGTCGGCATCCATTGTGATCCAATAATAACCTGATCTTAGCAACTTCTTGGCCATGGCATGCCCTCCAGCATGGGTACCAAAGGAGCCCTCGTGCACTTCATGCATCAACAAGTCTGCTTCTGTCTTATCAACACATCTGAGGAGTACCATATCAAAGTTCCTTTTGTATAAAGATCCATCAGTGTTCAGAAAGAAACTCCCAGCAAGCCTTCTTAAAGTCTTCTTATCATTGGAAGATGCCCCAGGCGGGTACGTTTGATCCTCCAAGAAGCATTTAATGTCGTGGAACCAAGGCTTATCATCTTTGACAACTTCCGCTGCAAATACATATGCTGGTCTATCAAGTCTTGACACTGAAATCTGAGGTACAAAGTTAGCAGCTTGAACTTTGATCATGGACGAAATGGTAGCCAAGGCATCTGCAAACTGATTCTCGTCCCGAGGGATATACTCAAGCTTGACTGTTGTGAAGAATGTCAATAACCTTCTTGTATAATCCCTGTAAAGTATCAGATGATCCTGGTGGGTGTACCATTTTCCGTTGGTTTGATTAACTACCAGAGCTGAATCTCCGAATACAGTCAATGTCTTGATCCTGAGGTCAATGGCTTCCTCAAGACCCATAATGCAAGCTTTGTATTCAGCTTCATTGTTAGTGCAGTTGAAGGTGAGTTTTGCCGAGAAAGGCATGTGAACTCCCTTAGGTGTAATGAGCACTGCACCAACACCACGACCATTCATATTAACAGCCCCATCAAACATCATAGTCCATTCTTCCTCCGGGTCAGGCCCTTCAGTGTGAATAGGCTCTTCATGATCTTTTGCTTTTATGAACATGATGTCTTCATCAGGGAAGTCAAACCTCATAGGCTGGTAGTCATCAATGGGTTGCTCAGCAAGATATTCAGATAGTACACTGCCCTTGATGGCTTTCTGAGAAGTGTACTGGATGTCATATTCTGTAAGGATCATTTTCCATCTTGCAACCCGTCCGGTAAGCGCCGGCTTCTCAAATATGTACTTAACTGGGTCCATCTTTGAGATCAATAAAGTAGTGTGGGTTAACATATACTGTCTCAGTCGGCGAGCAGCCCACGCTAAAGCACAGCAAGTTTTCTTGAGCAGTGAATAACGTTGTTCACAGTCGGTAAACTTTTTGCTTAGGTAGTATATTGCGTACTCTTTTCGACCAGACTCGTCATGCTGGCCCAACACACACCCCATTGACTCTTCTAATACTGTTAAGTACATTATCAGAGGTCTTCCTTCAACTGGAGGCATAAGGATTGGAGGTTCTTGCAGATATTCTTTGATCTTGTCAAAAGCCTTCTGGCAGTCTTCATTCGACCTGACCGTCTGTTCTTTTCTTAACAGCTTGAACAAGGGTTCACAGGTTGCTGTAAGGTGGGATATGAACCTTGAAATGTAGTTCAATCGACCTAAGAACCCTCGAACTTCTTTCTCAGTTTTCGGTGCAGGCATCTCTTGAATGGCTTTGACTTTATCAGGGTCTACTTCAATCCCTCTCTCGCTTACAATAAAGCCCAGCAGCTTACCGGATCGCACCCCGAATGTGCATTTGTTGGGGTTCAGCTTCAATTGGTACTTCCTCAGACGCTTGAATAGCTTCAGCATATTTACCAGGTGGTCTTCCTCTGTAAGGGACTTGGCAATCATGTCGTCCACATAACACTCGATTTCTTTATGGATCATATCGTGGAATAACGTTACCATAGCCCGTTGATATGTTGCACCAGCGTTCTTCAATCCAAATGGCATCACCTTGTAACAGAACGTGCCCCAGGGTGTGATGAAGGTTGTCTTCTCCACGTCTTCAGGTGACATTTTAATCTGATTGTATCCTGAAAATCCATCCATGAAGGAGAATACCGAGAACTGAGCCGTGTTATCCACCAATACATCAATGTGAGGTAATGGGAAGTCATCTTTCGGGCTGGCTCTGTTCAGATCCCGGTAGTCAACACACATCCTTACTTTGCCGTCTTTCTTAGGCACAGGTACTATGTTAGCAACCCACGGCGGGTAGCTGGTTACAGCAAGGAACCCGGCATCCCACTGCTTTTGTACCTCTTCTTTGATCTTCATTGCCATGTCTGGGCGAGTACGGCGTAGTTTCTGTTTAACTGGCGGGCATTCTTCTCTCAGAGGTAGCTTGTGCACAACAATATCGGTATCCAACCCTGGCATATCTTGGTAAGACCAAGCAAACACGTCCACATACTCTTGAAGCAGGTCAATCAGTTGTCTCTTCACTGAGTCTTGCAGGCAGGCCCCGATTTTAACCTCTTTCACGTCTTCATCTGTACCAAGATTGATCACTTCAACCTCCTCTTGGTGAGGAGTAATAACCTTTTCCTCTTGTCTCAACAACCTGGCTAGCTCTTCAGGAAGCTCATACTCTTCTTCAACCCCTTCATCAGCTTGATTGATTGGATTGTCAAAGTCATACGAAGTCATAGCCGTGTTGTTGTCGGTGCTGTCTGGAAGGCACTCTCTGCAAGGGTTCAGTTTGTTCATTTTAGTGATCTGATTTTAATCTTGTTTTAGAAAAGTGAAATAAAGTTGTCATTTTGAAAACACTGCCATTTATTTTTTTGTACAAAAAGAAAAACGGAAAAACAGTGAGCGAAATAAGAAAAAGACTCGTTTGCAAAAAGATGTCTGATATTTCATTGATTAATCTTGTTGCACAAAAAGTACAGATGGCCCGATTACAAAATGAGTCTTGTCATCTTGGGCAAGATGCAAGACTTTGATGCATGCTATAAAAATACAGGAAATAATAATTACTCTGCATGAGTAACTCTTATAATTTCCTGGGAAGACCAGTTCGAGATACTGCTCCCCGGGATCTTTGGACGAATCCAGCTTTCCAGGTTGCGTTCTTCTTCCAGCTCGTCTTCCAGACAGTTGATGGCATCAGGGGTAAGCATCCCCCCACTCACAAAATTGGGCTCTTTTGCAGCCGCCGCTTGATCTTGTTGAGTTGGTTTGTAACCCAACCCAAATCTGTCTTCTTTCTTCTCCACCGATAGCAGTTTGCCCCAGCCTTGGGCGTTTCCTCCCTCAACAACCTTCCGGGCTTGTTGGTATGATGATATTGAAGTACCAGGCACAGCAGATGTTTCATTCACATTCAAGGCTTCAAACCCCTGGCTCATTGTTTCATGGATCTCCCCATCCATCTCAATGTACTTATAGGTTGCCAGGTGGCTGACAAAAATGTCCTCCTCTCCGCAGATTGTAACGATTTGACCCTCCCACTCATATTTTAACTTCTGGTGAAGGGTGGAGGTCACAGCGCCAGCAGCGTGAATCCATGGCCTACCCAACAAACAGCTGTAGGCGGGCTGAATGTCCATCACATAGAAGATAGTTTTAAAGGTCTGCGGGCCAATCGTTATGGGCAGTTCAATTTCTCCCAGAACCGATCTCTTTGAACCATCAAAGGCTCTCACCACCAGGTTGCTGGGTCTCAACGCCAATCCGTCATATTCTAACTTCACCAGGGCCTTCTTAGGTAAGACATTGAGGGATGACCCCGTGTCTACCAGCACATGGGAAAGGACAGCACCTTTGCATTCCATGGTTATGTGCAAGGCTTTGTTGTGGTTGCGGCCTTCCATTGTCAAATCAGTATTGGTGAACCCTAGTCCGTGACTAGCATTAACATTTCCCACTACTGCTTCTAGCTGATTGACAGTGATCTCTTCAGGCACGTAAGCTGCGTGCAAGACTTTGAGTAGTGCATTCCGATGGGCTTCGGAGCACATAAGCAATGATAGGATTGAGATCTTGGAGGGCGTCTGATGAAGCTGATCCACTATTTTGTAATCACTCTTTTTGATGATTCGCATGAACTCATCAACCTCTTGATCAAATGGTGTCTTCAACGCTTCCTTAACAGTTTGATCTTCCTGCACAGGGCTCTTCCCTTTTGCCTTGGCAGCAGCTTCTGCTCCGGCAGTTGGTCTCGGAATTTGTGGAGCGAAAAGACGTCCGCTTCGAGTGAAGCCTCCGCCTCCGCCCACATTGTCTACTTGTAGTGCAGGGGTTGATGATTCAAAAGTGATTCTTTGTCCTTCACAGTACAAGTCAGAGCCGTAATTCCAGGGGATGGCATTGCTGCTTTCGTAAGGTACTGGTCCAGGCACCGTGATAGTGACTGGACTGACTGCAGTTGTGGAAGAAACTGTGATAGTCTATGGATCAAAATAAATTGTAACTGGTGCTCTGATGGGAGCAGCACCTTCTGAATTGTAGGCAGAGTTGTTTTCAGGATCATAGAATATGGTGACAGTCGAGACGTCTTCATGATTTGTTGCTGGTGTTGTAGGAGATAATGGTGGAAGGATGGATGTTGTTGTTGTAGGAGCTTCATAATGGAGTGGTGCTGGAGTTGTAGAAGGAACATTCATTGATATCTGATCAGTTGAAATGACAGATGAAGTACTCGTTGATGAAACCGAGGAATTGTCAGGAACAATAGTTGTTGCAGTTGTAGGAGGTTCTGAAGCCGTTGCTGATGAGATTGATGGATTTGTTGGAAATGATGTGGTGATCTGAAGCTGGCCACTCTGAATTAGGCCATCTATGCCATTCCTCAAATCGTCGCACCCATTTACCGAGATATTGCAGTAAGCACAACCCAACTCACACCCCGGGAACATTTGACACTCCAAGAGTTGAGCCTTGATTTCTACCAACGGTGTCCGGATCTGACCCACACTGGTTATTAAATAAGACGGTTTGTCTTCTTCAATAGCGTTAATTCTAGGACCACCGTGGTTCGGCATCGGGTTCTTATTGACATTGGGTGGTGGTGCGAAATTCAGAGCTTTTGAGTCTACCAGGTCTTGTACCTTCATGTGCAGGACTCTGCACTTTTCTGTACTGTGGCCAGGTGCGTTTGAATGAAAAGCACACCTAGCATTGGAGTCATAGTTCCTGGGTAGACTGTTGGGATCTGGAGGTGCCAGCGTCCTTAGCTCAACTAGGTTGAGTTTCAGGAGTTGTGGCAGCAAGGTAGCATACGGCATAGGGATCAGATCGATCACCCTGTTAGCTTGAGAAGGCCTCTGTTGAAATGGCCTTTGTTGACTGTTGTTGGTGTTGCTGTTGTTGTAATTCCTTGGAGGATACTGATTTTGTTGATGGTACTGAGGTTGTGGCTGATAGTTTTGTTGTGGAGGTTGATAAACTGGTTGAGGATGAGCTGGAGCAGGAATGGTGACTGCTGCTATTGACCTTTGAACATATTGGGGCCTACCCCTATTGGTGTGGATGGCATTGGTCTCGCCAGTTCTTCTCGGGCCTGCAAAAGGCTTTCTTGTACTACTGGACGAGCTTGCACCGTTGTCTGAGATCTTTCCCATTTTTAACAAGCTTTCAATTCTCTCCCCGGCTATGACAACATCTGCAAAGCTAGTGGAAGAGAAAGCCGCCAACCTGTCAATATATGTTCCCTGAAGGGTATTCATAAACATGTCTGCCATTTCCCTTTCAGACATAGGTGGCTGAACAGCAGCAGCCAATTGCCTCCATCTCTGGGCATATTCTCGGAAACTCTCCCTTGAAGACTGTGACATTCCCATTAGGAGGGTCCTGTTGGGTGCCATGTCTAAATTGTACTGATACTGCCTGATAAAGGCTTCTGCCAAATCCTTCCAGCACCTGATAGTTGCCCGTGTCAGGTGAGAGTACCATTCTCTTGAGGCTCCAGTCAGGCTGTCTTCGAAATAGAACATCCAGAGCTTCTCATCCATAGTATAGGCCTTCAGCCTTCCCAGAAATGATTGTAAATGAGTCCGGGGACATGAAGTCCCGTTGTATTTTTCAAAGCTAGGAGGCTTGAACTTATGGGGGATCCTGACCCCCGTCTACCAAGCCCATGTCCATGACGTCGAAGCCCAAAGAGTTTTGAGATTCTAAGGACCTCAACTTCTCAGCTATCTCATCCAACCTCCTATCATAAGCTTCTTCCCCAGCACCCATTACTGTGAATTGGTCCTCCTGAGGATCTTCTTGTAGTACCCTGGCTGCAGTGGCAGTCCCTTGAACATTTGCTGGAATATTGACCTCAGGATGGAGGTGTGGTCCAAATACCGGGGGGTTGACATGAGGTTGTACCCTTTCATTGTTACTGGTACCGGCAGTCCCTATATGTGGATCTTCTTGATTCTGCCTTTCCACCATGGCCCTCAATCTTTCCTGGCTCTGAGCCATGTTGTTCATAACTTCCATGAACTGAGTCATCTGCGTTCTCATTTCCAATCTTTCGTTTGCCATTTGATTTCTAACCTCTTCCAGGTCCTGCTGTACCTGATCCATTTGAATTCCCGGAAGGTTGTTTCGGGTTGGATAACGGTGCGAACGGTTGAGGGGAAATACCCGGCGCCTAGCAATAGTTCCTGAACATCACAACAGAGTTAGCAACAATAAAACAAAAACCTAAAAAACAAACAAAGGGTTAGCATGCAATGCAGTATGCTTATTTGTTCTCAAGGTATCCGGTTTGGCCTTCAGTTTTGACCCTTCCAGACCCTTGAAGATGCTGTTGATGTTGCTTTCGAAGTGAACTCGGATGGAACAAACTAACACATATATTACAAAAACAAAATGGTACATAGTTTGTTTACAAGTACAAGCCCTCTGAGGGGTCAAAATATTACAGGAAAACAAAAGTACACGGAAAGAAAACAACAACAAACAAATGGTCAAACACCAAGACCAAACTCATCCTCACGAACTTCCTTAAGAAGTGCTTCGGTCACAGGATCAGCCGGACGTTCCGTGAGATTCCTGATGAGGAGATTCCGGGTTGTAACAGCTGCTGTTAGCTTCTTGTGCTGAGTTTGCTCTTTGGACCTCTTCACCCCTGCTTTGATCTTCAGCTCTGATATCTCCCTCTGGGCTGCTGCCAGGGCTTCTTGCTGTTCTTTTGCACTAGCTTCTAGTTGCTCCATCTTGTCTCGAACTCTCTTGTCTTCCAAAGTACGAGCCTCGGTGATCCTGACCCACCGGGCTTGACTCTCCTTCAAATACAAGTCTGTCCTTGCTCTCTGGAACTGGGCTTCCTTGCAAGCATTCTTCAGAATTTGTTCTCCAGCCTTAGACTTGTTGATATAATCCCCAGACTTCTCAATCTTAGTCAGATGCTCTACTCTCATCTTCTCCAACCTCTCAATCTCCCTCATACCCTCACTCCTTTCCCGGAGGGTCTTCTGCAAGGCCTGGGTTAGCTTCTCATTCCTTTCCTTCAAGCTCTCAAACCCTTCCAAACTGATAGTGGCAGGGGGTGGTGCTGAAGATGACTCAGGCATGTCTTCTATGGTAAATGGCATTCCAGAGAATTGGGCCCTGGCACGGGACCATTCATAATATTGTGCTGATGCCATATTGTTGCACTTTCCCAAGATGGTCACTCCCTTGGTTTGAACATTATCCCAGGCCCAGGCCGCCTGCCTAACAACAGCCAGATTAGTCTTGTTCTCACAATAAAGAGTCTCTACCAAGTCCTGTGCCTTAGGAGTGTGGACCAGTGCATAGCCCAGTTGTCTTCTGAACAACAGAGGGTTGTAATTGATACTTCCCTTAACTCCTATTAGGGGCACATTGGGAAAATGCCCACAGCTGGTGATGACATCCCTGCCCTTGGTGCTCTGAGTGCACCATCTGATATCTGCTGAAGTTAGAGCAGTGAGTCTCTTAGCCCAGTTGCTCTGCTGATGAGGGTTCAGAAATGCATCTGTCCTGGGTAGATGCCTGAGAAGCCAAGTGTGGAACAATGGAGCACAACACCTCACTAATCTCCCCCTCTGCTTTTCATTTCTCTGATGTACTGAGTAGTAAAGATCTCCCAACAAGGTGGGCACTGGGTTCTTCAGGATGAATAGATGAATTGCATTCTTACTAATGAATCGAGGCTCATCTGCAAACAATACAATTCCATATATGCTCAAGTCCAGTAGAGCACAAACAGCTTTCCACTCTCCTAAAGAAGCTTTCAGGGTAGCTTGAGAGATCAAGAAATCCAGATGAAAACCAGGGATTCCAGCTTTAGAAGTCATATGCTGCTCAATCAGGACAGGCTCCAGATGCAGAGCCTTTGCTACCTCTCCATTACTAGGAAAGACCATTTCAGGGTTGAAAGGGATTCCACCCCTGATGGGCATACCAACTAATGAGGAGTACTCTTCCAACAAGGGGCCCAACTGAAAGTCTTGAAAAGTGAAACATCTCAATGGGGGATCATAAAACTGAATGCAGGTGTGGATCAGGCTTCTCTGTGAAGGGTCCAGATCCATAACCATGTCAAGTATATCTCCATAATGTTCCCTGAACAAAGGTATGTGATCTGGAGTGATCAGGGTTTGAATCCTCCTGATGTCTGATAGCTCTGGCTGGAAAAAGTGATAGGTGATGTTGCTCTTTTTAGGAGCCATGATGCTGAAGACTGAGTAGAGACAGGTGCTGATGATAATGCTGAAGTAATGAGCCACTGATTGGCTGGTGCAGGTGATAACTGAAGCAGATAGCTGATGAAGACAAGTCAATACTGAAGATGGGGTCAAAACCAAAACCAAATGAAGATGGATACCCTGAAACACAAATAAGCAAATGTCAATATGATGCAATGATTATGTATGCAAATGATATGCAAGGGTCTGTGACTGAGCTGGATCCGATCAAAATGCCCTGATATAGGTCCATGTATGTGAGAAATCCAGAAGGAGGTCTAAAAAATCCAGTAACCAAGGTAGGGGACTCAAATAAAGAGTCACATGTCCAGGGTTTAGAATCACAAGAACTGTCCCAAATTGGAGTATTCTTAAACAATCAAAGTAACAAGGTATTCTGAGGTCAAGGTACCTGCAAACCTGTAAACAGCCCAACCCCCTCACAGGTGGTGTTCTAAAACAAGGATCCTCAGACTTGGATCAGTTATGAGAAGTGTAAACACTTCTAACCCGGAGGTACAGTGTTTACAATAACCATAACAATTCCTCCTCTAATTCACCTCAGTTTCTGAAGGTCAATACTAAAGGTCATCCAGACTTAGCAGGCTTCCCAGATAGCCCTAGCATTGCAGGAAATCTGCAACACAGAGTTCTCAAGAAGAAACCCATATCTGAACCGTGTTTCATATTCCCGCACCAGACCGAAATGGAATGGGAAAGAATATGATTCACTCTAGCCTAGGTGTCACTCAGGTCCCAGGTATAGGACCTTAACTCTCAATGGAACACCCACCCACCAAAACAAAGACCAGATCCAGCCAGCAGCATGACAGTATGATATATACAAAAGCAATAAAGAAAGCAGTAAAGCAACTGTACATAAAGCAAAAAATACAAGCACAAATAAGCACATAACACCCCAGTAAACACAAATCAATCAAGCGCTAGGAGGAACCCACAAAAAGAACCAGAAGCCCTGGTTGCAATATAAGGGTCCCCAGCAGAGTCGCCAAGCTGTCGCTTCCGATAAGTGGGACATAGACCCAGATAAAGGTACAGACGCGAACGGTCGGCGAGAGAGGCAATGAGAACACACAGCCGTGAACTCACTGGAGATGAAAAGAGTCGCCAGCTAGGCATTTTTATCCCGGAGGAAAGGTAATGCTGCATAGACCTAGAAAAAGGTGGATAAGACGGTTTGCGAACCAGAGAGACTGAGAAAGGGGGTTGGTTACAACCTGGGAAGGTATTAGCACCCAGATTGTCCGTCGTACTCGACGGGATCCGCGCTTAAAAGATTTGTGTTTTAAAGGGGTAGTGTCAGTGCAATCTGTGTATAAAGAGCTGGAAAAGGATGTACAGGTGTCAGTGTAAAAGAGGTGAAGTGTATAATGATGTGTCAGTGTAAGAATGAGAATGAAATGCTCATGATAATGAGGCTAAGAGAAAGATGCTGGAAAGAGGGGGGATATACAGAGACTTTTGTTCGATAACTGTTAAGTTATGCCTACGTATCCTCTCGTGCAATGAGGAAGTCAGAACACCGTAGTTCGACCCAAAGAGACTGAAAGGTGAATTGACTTGTGAACTGCTTGCTTGTCTATGCTCAAGTGTATGACCTGTCTGGCTCAGGTGCAGACTGTCTTGCATTAGACGGAAGAAGCGAGTTCCCGTTTGTGAGTGAGTGAGATGAGAAAAGAATCCCGGAGGAGACGATTATTGTTTGTTTTTGTATTTTCAGTCTTTTATTGCTTTTGAAAGTTTGTCATAAGTTAATGAGCTTAAACCTAAACCAATGGGTTAGTAAACTCATCATATCTTCCCTCTGATTAGGGGTAATGAGAATACCTTAAGTGTGAAGTCAGATTCTCACACTTAATCACCTTTTGATGTAGAGTTAAGATCATTAACCTACTTGTGATTATTTAGATGTTTTTGATGTTTTTGTTTAGTGTTAAGTAATGAGATTAAGCCATAATCAAGGATTAAACAGACTCATTACACCATCCTAATAGAAGGATAATAGATGAGAATGTTTAAGCTGAAGAAAGCTCTTCAACTTAATCCATGATTAGGGATTAAACTCATGACAAAACAAAGCCTTTGATTAAGTGGATTTTATTTAATGGTATGATGATGAAGTGATTTTTATGATTTGTAAGACAACTTGAGGGGGACTTGTCCATTAACACTAGGGTTAGTCCTTCTTAACCAATTAAGGAAGAATTAGAACCCTAATGCAAGGCCCAAGTTACAAGTGTGATGTCTTGATGATTATTAAGTGAATTGATTAAGAGATTTAAACACATTAAGGGTTTAACACTTAGGATTAAAGTTATACACTCCATCCTAAGAGAAGGATGCAGGCATAAGCTTAATCACAAAGCCTTAAAACCTTTAGGGTTTAGTCCCTGATTATGAGGTGAGAAGAGAAGACTCAAAAGAGACACAAAGGTAAAACTAAGAGGGGAGACTAATCAAAACCCTAATCATTGTCATGCTTGGTTGTTCCTAAAGTTTGTGAGGTTTTCAAGAAGAAGTCTTCAATGGAACCACCAGGAAGCAGATGAAAGGATCAAGAGAAGCAAAGCAACTTGCTTCATTCAAGAAGTCAAGTCACTTGAAGAAAGGAAGTGGGAAGGAGAAGAATGAGAAATCTCAATCTCATACACATGTAAAAATGCAGCAAGGGATGCAAGAGAGATGAAAAGAAAAGTTATGAGAAGTGAAGGCAAATTCACTTCTCAAATTACTTACCACCTGAAATGTTAGTGAGAAAGATGCAATGCAATGCAAGATGAGATGAAATGACATGATGAGAAACAAAACCAGAAGCATACACATGATGCAAATGATGTTATGAGATGCTATGAACATGAGGCAGCACATGGAAATGATCATACAAGTTCATGAATGCAAATGAAGCAAGTTAGGAACCATGAACATACATGAAAAGTTATGAAGTGCACATGGCATACAACATGACAAATGCAAGATGCAATGATCAAACATGCTTTCTATATGTCTTATGATGTCAAATGAATCACATGGATGCTTGAAATGTCATGGCAAGTCATGTTATGCAAGAGAATGCAAGAAAGATGCAAATGGAAGCCCAAATTAGGGTTTATGAACCAAACATCAAACAAAAACCAAAAACAGAAGCAAACCCTAGGATAAAAAATGGAAAATACCACTCAAAGAAACCCTAACCCTATACTAAACCAAGGTCCAAAGGAGAGGTCCCAACTCTTCACCAATCTCAAGTTATGAATTTTACAAGTTATTAGGGTTTTTTAGGGCTCCTAAACATAAGAAATGCCAAACAAATTGAAAATGAGGAATCAAATCATGGCCATTTTATCCTAGAAACTACATGCTAAACCCAAAACAATGAAAAAAGAATCAATGTCCAACTCTTCCTAGATAGGCAGAAATGATTTTTTGAACTTATGATCAAAATAATGCACAAAAATGATTTTAATTCAATGGAAAATTCTCAAAATGCATCAAGATCCAAAAAGAAATTTGGTTTGAAGGTTGGACAATGTTTCTAAATGTCTTAGAACATTTCATGAATTTTTTGGTGATTTTTAGATACCTAAAAGTATTTTTAATAAATTAATTTCCATTAATCAATTAAAAATAATCTTTTAAATATTTAAAAATACTTTTTTAATGATAAAAATAAAAATAAAAATATTTTTGTGTCATAAAAATTAATAAAACTTATGAGAAAAAGTTTCATAATTTTTACACATTTTTTACTATTTTAAATAAATTATGCAAGTTAAATGAAAAGAAATGAATTTAAAATTAAAATAAAAGAAAGTAAACAGAATGGAGGGACGAGATGGCTTCTGGGTTTAAATGCGTTGACTGGCGCCAGATCCTGTGGCCAGGATTGATTCTGAGGTAATTAATCTAATTATGAATTAATTAAACTAATAAAAGAATTAGGGCTAATTAAATGAATCTGAGCCCTTCACTCACGCGCGAAGTCAACTGGGTCAACCAATCTGACGCCCCACATTCAAATGGCACTAATTACAGGGATTAGGGCATAACTAATCTCAGGTGACCGGAGAGGAGCTCCGGTCATCTTCTCCGGTGGTATCCAAACCCTAGAATACGATTCAGGCCACCATTCTCTAAATTAATTCCAGGGAAATGTTCCTCCACTCAAACCTTGCTCGAATCAACTCTCAAAAAGAATTTCTCATGCCTAAACTAAGAGAATCGAAGCCATGAAGTTTCACGGGCAAAATTTCAGAGCCCTGGTAAATCCTCATCTCTCACTCATTCTTAAATCTAAAACCAACCCCATGACCAGCAAAGCATACATAATTCATTTTTAACATAAAAACCAAGCTCTGAAAAGTTGTAAACCTGAAGCTACCTGAAGTGATGAACTATGGATTTGAGCTCTCCTGACCTTGCTCTGGTGCAGAATGCTTGCTATGAACCCCCTGAAGCCAATGGAAGGCTTGGAATGAGCTTAAACAAGCTATTTTGAGAAGTCCAGTTCTGGTGTAGCAGGAAATGAGCTTTGTGTACAGGCTGCTTCAGACCAATGTGAAGGGTGGTTTTGACTCCTTTTGATGTGCTTGATTTGTTGGTGAAGAGAGCTTTGATGTTTGATGGCTATGGAAGGTGATTCGAAGAAAAATGCAGGCTGAGGTGAAGAATGGTGAAACTCAATCCATGCTGGTTTCAGGCTTGAATCTTGGTGGTCTTTGCTCAATGAGACTAGGTGAGATGATATGTGGAAATGATTTGGATGTTTTAAGCTTGTGGAGGCAGATTCGAATGGTTTTGCAAAAATGGTGAGTTTTTTGTATATGATGATCTAGAGTGTTTCAGCCTGGCCTCATGTTATGTTTAGCTTGCCAAAGGATATAATAAACAATTCCAAGTGGCCAGAGGATGTGACATGGCCTGTGGTGATTGGGATGTTTGCTTTTGCCAAAAGTCAATTTTTGTGTAAGGAAAGCATGGCTTGGTTCTAGGCTTAGTACAAGGCATGGGGCTGGTGCAGCATGATGTGTGTGTGATGCTAGGCAGGTTCAGCAGTCAAGGCAATTAGTTGTTGAAGTGTGATGAGTGTTCTTGCAAGTTGGCACCTTTTGGCATTTCATGGAAAAAAACCTTGTTACACAAACTACAAACATGTGATCTTTGGTCCAATTCTTATTTTTAAGGCTTATAGAATGTTTGTGTCATGGTTGGAAGTGAATTAGAAGTTACAAATGGCATTGGTTCATGATTTTGCAAAATTCTCATTTGGTGCACATCTTGAAAATCAATGATTTTTGCCAACTTTGTCACACCATAACTTTTGATCCAAGAAGAATTTGATCATGTTCTTGTACTTTTTGAAAAGGGAAAGATTTAATCTACAACTTTCATGACCAAAGTTTTTCCATTTGAAGCATTTTTGGATCAAGAATCAAGGCTTGAAAAATGACCTAAAATGAAGCATTCTTGAAAAGTCAACTATGCCCAAAAAGTCAACACTTGCAAAAACTCCAAATTCTTGATTTTTGTGGACTTCAACCTTCTTCCATGATCAAATAAAGATCATATACACTCAAAATGATGAAGATCAACCATTGGTTGGGTCATTGGGGGCCTCAGATGCCCTGATTTTGCACTGACTTGTCCAGAAAGTCAACCCTTGATCAGATGACTTCCCCATGGAATTTCTTCATGAAAATTGATATGCATACTCCTTATACCATATAGAGACCAATGGAAACAAGAATGACAAAAAAAATTGGAGTTATGGCCTCTGAAACCAAAACCCTAATTTTAGGTCAACTATGCAGTCTATCCTGGCTCTGCTTCCATGCAAACCTCAATTCTTGTGATTCTTTTGAAATATTGACTTTGAGAGGATGGAATAGGATACAAGAACACATATGGATCCCTTTGAAGTGATTAGTTGCCTTTGGAGTGGCTCAAGAGGCTTTGGGATAGCTCAGATCACAAACCCTAGGTGCAGATGACTTAGAAATAATGCAGTGAATCAAAAATGAGATATGAGATGATATGATTGTGTTTATGCATATGAAATGATCACAAGCCATGGTGTGAATGGGTGAGGGCAAATTTGGGGTGTTTACAGTCGGGCAATAAAATAGTAGGCGTCGACAATGGTAGTCGGAAAAATAAAAGACATCGACAACGGTGGTCGGAAAAATAAAAGACATCGACAACGACGGTCAGAAAAATAAAATAACAGACGTCGACAACGGTGGTCGGAAAGGTAAAATAGGAGACATCAACAACGGTGGTCGGGAAAATAAATTGACTGACATCGACAACGGTGGTCGGGGAAATAAAATAACAGACATCGACAACGGTCTGGGAGATAAAATAACAGACATCGACAACGGTGGTCAGAAAATATAAAAATAGGCATCGACAACGGTGGTCGAGGAAAATAAAATGACTGACATCGACAACGGTGGTCGTGGAAATAAAATAACAGACATCGACAACGGTCGTCAGAAAATAAAAGACATCGACAACGGTGGTCAGAAGAATAAAATGGCAGATGCCGACAACGGTGGCCGGGAAATAAAAATAACAGACAAGTAATCCAAGGTGGTAAATCAACAGGTTCAAGTGTAACTGTTCATACCGAGGATAAAGAATATAAAACAGTGTTTGGGCAGTGGCTCTGTGCAAACAACTGATACTGGGAGTAGCATGCGAAGCGTTTAAAGATAAATCAAACGGCTCTAAGCGACCATTTGGCAAAAAAGAATGAATGTTGGAGTTTTCAATGAGATAGACGACCAACCTCAGGAAATTCCTTACATGAAGAATTACAAGAAAATCTTTCAGGAATTATCAGGAGAACACGGGTGCGTGTTGAATTAAACAAACTTAAATCTTAAGCAAATAGCTTAAAGGATTTATGCCCATGATAATTGGGATTAATAGAAGTATCGGTGGTACTAAGGTATATATCAATGAGGGCCTCTGCAGGGAATACCAATGTTGCTGGGAAAAACCCTAGGTTAACCACACTGCGGGGTATCAACAACAGTGGACTTTAAAATAACAAAAGACAGTAATCTGGACCTGGAGTTAGACAAGCGACAACTGGAGATAGACAGATGACTATGTCAAATGCGTATGATTGAACATGATGTGAATGATCATGATATGCAAATGTTGACTCTAGGGAAACAAAGAGTTTTGACAAAACAGGAGAGCAAAGGATCTCAACGCCAATATTCAGACGAGCAATAAGAAAGATGCTGGGGAGATGTCTTCAATCTTGGAAATCGAAGTTTGGTCCAAGGGTTCATCCGAGAGTGCTACCAGCTTTTAATCCTCTATGGGGATCGCTGTAATATTTGCATGGGAGTGTTGCTGCATGCCAGAGGGTTTTTTAGAAGACAGAAAATCTTTTAATCTTTCTAAAGTCAAAGAAATTTGAATGTTTTCCAGTATGTTTTCAAAAACTGTTTTAAAATTTTTTTGTCATTTTTAGAGTTAAATTGTAATTCAGTAAAGACATTTTGCATAACAAAGAAGATAAGAAGCCGAAAGACAAAGTTTAAAGGCAAAGGTTGTATTTCATTCAAGAATGATAGCTTGCCAATATCAAAACTTCATGGAAAATTACAATTTGAAAATGGCAATGGGGAAAGGTCTACATTGAATCTAACGACCACTATAATCCCTAATAACTAAAACTGCCCAACACCTTGTTTCTGACAAGAGCGACTGGATTGGTCTTCAAGTAATGATCTTCAGTAATGGTAAACACCATATGATACAGTCAAATGCCTTTGTCCCTAATTTTTGCCTGGACCGCCCTTTCGGGTTTTCAATCCACCGGGATGCTCTTTTTTTCCTAAGCCGCCCTTTCGGGTTTTCAACTTAGCGAGCTCTATTTTTTTGTTTTTACCCCTAACTTTTGCCTGGATCTCCTTCATAGGTTATGATCCACCAGGATACCCATTTTTGCATAGGTCGCCATTTCTGGTTTTCAACCTATCGGGCTTTATTTAGGCATAATATTTTTTGACTGCATCAGAATTCACTGGGTGCTTCAGTTGTTCACCATCCATAGTTGTGAGGATTAGGGAGCCTCCGGAGAATGCCACCTTCACAACATATGGACCTTCATAGTTAGGACTCCACTTTCCACGCATGTCTTTGTGGACTGGCAAGATTTTCTTGAGTACGAGGTCTCCTTCTTTGAATTCTCGGAGACAGACTTTCTTGTCAAATGCTCTCTTGATGCGCTTTTGATACAACTTGCCATGGCACATGGCAGTCATTCTCTTCTCATCAATGAGGTTCAGTTGGTCATATATGTTTTGGACCCACTCAGCTTCCTCCAGTTTGGTTTCCATCAAGATTCTCAAAGATGGTATCTCTACTTCAATAGGGAGAACTGCATCCATCCCATACACCAAAGAGAAAGGGGTTGCCCCTGTTGAAGTGCGAACTGATGTTCTATATCCGTGTAAAGCATATGGTAACATCTCGTGCCAATCTTTGTAAGTCTTCACCATCTTCTGCAAGATCTTTTTGATGTTCTTGTTCGCAGCTTCAACAACTCAGTTCATCTTCGGACGATATGGAGAAGAGTTATGATGTTCAATCTTGAATGTCTCACACAGCTCTTCCATTGTCTTGTTGTCCAAATTGGTCTCATTATCTGTGATGATTTGGCTTGGGATCCCATAACGACAGATAATTTGGTTCTTGAGGAAACGGGCGACCACTTGCTTTGTTACATTAGCGTAGGAAGCTGCTTCTACCCACTTGGTGAAGTAATCGATCGCAACCAAGATAAACCGGTGACCATTGGAAGCTTTGGGTTCAATTACCCCTATCATGTCAATGCCCCACATTGAGAAAGGCCAAGGCGATGATAGAACATTCAAAAGGGTCGGAGGTATGTGCACCTTGTCGGCATAAATCTGGCATTCATGACACTTCCTGGCATATTTGAAACAATCTGATTCCATGGTCAGCCAGAAATAACCAGCTCTCAAGATCTTCCTGGACATGGCATGTCCATTGGCATGTGTTCCGAATGATCCTTCGTGGATTTCTCTGATCAATAAGTCTGCCTCGCGCTTGTCCACACATCTAAGCAGAACCATATCGTGATTTCTCTTGTAAAGCACATTGTTGCTGAGGAAAAACTTGGATGCCAATCTTCTCAAAGTCTTCTTGTCTAAAGTTGTTGCATCCGCTGGGTATACCTGATTTTGCAAATAGTTCTTGATGTCATAGAACCATGGTTTCTCATCAGTTTCTTCCTCGACCAGTAGACAGTAGGCTGGTTTAGCTTTTCGCTCGATTGTAATGAGTGGAGCTTCATTAAGAAATCTGACTTGAAACATAGAGACCAACATAGCCAAAGTGTCTGCAATTTGATTCTCTGCCCTCGGAACATGATGGAAAGTGACTTCATCAAAGTATTTAATTAATTCCACAATGTGGGCACGGTAAGGGATCAACTTCTCATCACGGGTCTCCCATTCACCTTTGACTTGGTAGATTACTAAGACTGAGTCTCCATATACTTCAAGGATTTTGATTCTGGTATCTATTGCAGCTTCGATACCCAAAACACATGCTTCATACTCAGCGATGTTGTTTGTACATTCAAAACATAATTTGGTCGTGAATGGAGTATAACCACCATCAGGATTCATCAAAACAGCTCCCACACCATGCCCCATGTAATTAGAGGAACCATCAAACATCATCTTCCAACGAGAACCTGTCTCAGGACCTTCATCTGGACCTGGAACTTCACAGTCCTTTATTAACATAATGTCCTCGTCCGGGAAATCGAATTTCAAAGGTTCATAATCTTCAACAGGTTGATCAGCAAGGTAATCAGACAAAACACTGCCTTTGATAGACTTCTGGGCTACATACTGGATGTCATATTCAGATAACAACATGTGCCAACAGGCAAGCCTTCCTGTCAAGGCAGGCTTCTCGAAAATGTACTTTATTGGATCCATTTTCGAGATCAACAAAGTAGTGTGACAAATCATATATTTACTGAGATGTCTAGCCGCCCATGCCAAAGCACATCAAGTCTTCTCTAAAAGCGAATATCTGCTTTCACAATCTGTGAACTTCTTGCTTAAGTAATAAATGGCATGTTCCTTACGATCAGTTTCGTCTTGTTGGCCTAATACACAACCCATAGATCCCTCAAGTACAGTCAGGTACATGAAAAGAGGCTTCCCTGGAGTAGGTGGGATCAAGATAGGAGGTTCCTGTAGATAAACCTTAATCTTCTCAAAGGCCAGTTGACAATCAGGACTCCACTCAATTGCTTGATTCTTTCGAAGCAACTTGAATAAAGGCTCACACGTAGCAGTCATGTTGGAGATAAATCTGGAGATGTAGTTCAATCTTCCAAGGAAGCCTCTGACCTGCTTTTCTGTTTTCGGAGCTGGCATCTCTTGAATTGCTCTGACCTTATCCGGATCTACCTCAATTCCTTGCTGACTAACAATAAAACCAAGTAAATTTCCTGATCGGACACCGAAGGTACACTTAGCCGGATTCAAACGCAATTGGAACTTTTTGAGATGCTCAAATAACTTCAGGAGATGATTCAAATGATCCTCCTCAATCTGTGATTTGGTAATCATATCATCTACGTAAACTTCTATTTCCTTATGCATCATATCATGGAAAAGGGTGACCATTGCCCTTTGATAAGTGGCTCATGCATTTCTAAGACCGAATGACATAACTTTGTAACAATAAGTGCCCCATGGTGTGATGAATGTAGTTTTCTCCATATCGTCAGGATCCATCTTGATCTGGTTATATCTTGAAAATCCATCCATGAAGGAGAAAACAACGAACTTAGTTGTGTTGTCAACCAAAGTATCAATGTGCGGAAGAGGGAAATCGTCTTTTGGGCTGGCTTTGTTCAAATCCCTATAGTCCACGCACATTCTAACCTTGCCATCTTTCTTGGGGACTAGCACGATGTTAGCTACCCACTCGGGATACTTTGCAACTGCGAGGAACCCAACATCAAACTGTCTTTTGACCTCCTCTCGAATCTTCAGGGCCATGTCTGGTCTTGTTCTTCGGAGCTTTTGCTTTACTGGAGGACAATCTGGTCGAAGCGGCAACTTATGAACAACTATGTCTGTGTCCAAACCGGGCATATCCTGATACGACCATGCAAACACATCCACATACTCTTTGAGAAGCTTGACCAATATTTCTTTGATGTCTGCCCCAAGTGTTGTACCAATCTTGACTTCCTTCTTGTCTTCATCGGTGCCAAGGTTGATGGTCTCTACCTGCTCCTTATGTGGCTGAAGATCTGTGTGCTCATACTCAACTAATCTTGCCAGTTCTTCGGGAATGTCACAATCTTCCTCACTTTCATCTTCCGCTTGGTAGATGGGCGAATTGAAGTTAGGAGAGAATATAGAGTCATTGGATTCAACATGGTTTTCATTTGTTCTGCATATGGGAATGATTTTCTTTTATTAAAAGTGAAAATAGAGGGATGCAAGAAAAAACTTTTTGCTAGCTTTGAAAGATTGGCCATTTTCTTTTTTTAAAAGTGAAAAGAGAAAAACAGTAAATAAAAACAAAGTAAGAATTTAACAAAATGCCTTCATTGATTGAATAACTTGACAATGAGAAGGGGCCCTACAAAATGATCCCATAGCCTTGGGCAGAGCTAGGGAACTTTGAAAACACTTAAAGAAAACAATAAATTACTTTGACAATGGAAAAAATTATGGGATCTCAACTGCCTCCCAATTGCCCAAAGCTGCTTCGCACTGATAAACCAAATGATCCACATCTTCATCTTCAACATCCCCATTAATTGCATTGATCTAATAGTCGGTACTGGAGAACACCTCTTGAATGGTCTTTGGACGTCCTTTGACGGAGGTTGATGCTCCTTCCTTCACATGAGTTGGTTTGTAACCCAACCCGTAACGATCTAGCTTCTACTTGACCTCAATGACATCATCCCAACCTTCATAGCTTCCTTCTCTGATAGTGGAAATGGTACTCTTCAGTGATGCAAAAGATGGAATACCCTTCCCCTTTTTCTCCTCTACCTCCATAAGGATGACATTGGCTATCTTTAGAGCTTGGAAAGCAGTTTCCAAAGCATCTTCATCAGCCTCAATATAACTAAAAGAAGAAAGTTTGTTGACCATGAGATCTTCTTCACCAGACACAGTTACCAGCTTATTATCGATCACAAACTTCATCTTCTGGTGTAAGGTAGAAGTGACTGCCCCAGCAGCATGAATCCAAGGTCTTCCCAGCAAACAACTGTAATTAGGGTTGATGTCCATAACCTGGTGTAGCGGTAAAATCATGAGTGTAAGCTATTAACTAACTTAACTCAAGGTAAACAGAGTCGCCACCGCGCTTTTATTTTATTCCAAATGGAAAAAGGAAAAAAAGCGAATAAAACCTAATGAATCTAAAGGCTAAAAAGCTAAAAGAATCAAACAAAGAACGGGTAAGGGGATAAGTTACAAATTGGGAAGGTTTTACGCACCCAAAATGTCTGTGGTACTCCACGGGAGCCCTTTGAAATATTTACTGCTTTTTTGGTCTGAAAATGGTTTGTTTGAAAGAGATTGAGGAGATGAGAAGAGAAACATTTTTTAATATTTTTGTGTTTGAAGAGACAAACGTCTCATGCCTACGTACCCACAAAGTGCAATGCGAGATCAAAACCTCGTAGTTCGTGGTACAAAATTTGAAAAGAAGAATGAGTTGAATTGATTTTAAAATGTAAAGATAAGTCGTCATTCTTTAGTGAATAATTCCACTAGAAAGAATGAATCATATCTAAACATGAAAATGGTTAAAAGAAACGTGTGCGAGAGCACAAAAACAATTGAATGAGGTTTGAATATTTTTTAAATTTTTTAAGAAGAAAGTTTCGATATGCTTATGTAATTTAGCATTTTTTGAGAAAATAAAATGAAAAGGTAAAAATTGCATGACCTAAGTCAAGATTTGATTGAGAAAATGTTTAAAGTTTGAAAACAAAGAAGATTTTGAAAATAGGAAGGAGATTTGAAAATTTAAGAAGTGGGAGGAGATGAAGTGACTATCCTAAGACTTGAAAGTAAAAGTTAAAGGAAGAACGATCAAACCGCATGGTGAACATTCTTCGAGAACAATGAGATTTCCATCTTCATGGACAAGTGATCTCAATCAAGGCCAAGGTCTTCAATCCATAACAACTTGAGCAAAGGGAGAGATCCTAAAGTCTAAGTCCAAACTCCAAGTCCAATGCTAAGGATAGTAACCATAGTCCGAAATTAAAGTCACAAGTCTTTTTAGATGTTTGATCCGTTATTAGTGTTTTTGTGTCCAAATGGACAAAAGAAAAATCACAAGCATAACAATATAAACATAAAGAATATGATGAATGATATAGTATAATAAAAGCATAATAAAAGAGATAAGGAGCGAGAGATTGAAATAAAGAGGATAAGGTGCGAGAGATTGAATTTAAAATGTTAGTATATTAGTAGTATTATAATATTTACATAGAAATGGTATGATGAACTTAATCAAACACAACCACAAAAAGATAACCAAAATCGAGGCAACCGGATCCAAATGGATCTTATTCCGAATTCGGGACAAGTTTAGGTCTATGTTAAGTAATCGCCGAGTAATTTACGAAGTAATTACCCCTACAAATGAGGCCGGCAACCACCAATTAAGGTGGAAGATATTTGTGCTAATACATGTTAGAGAAATGATATGATGAATCATTCTCCGAAAACATGTCGCACGAAAAGAAAAGGTAACGGTCTAATCTTAATCGAGATTTCTCATTGGATTATCGAAGGCAACCTATCACGATCTCAAAGTATGGAGAATGATCCAAATGATCATTCATCCATAGATTTGAAATAATAAAGATTAAACATCTTCGAAAACCAATAATCTACGAATCCGAGATCTCATCGACCAAAAATAAAAAGAGATGAAATAAAAGATGGATCTAAAATAGAATCCATAAAAAAGGAATTAGAATATTATTTCTAACAAGAAAACCTTGTCAAAAATAATTTTCTAAATAAATTCTATATTTTTAGAAATGAAAGAAAAACAATAAAAGAAACAATTTTTTTTTGTAATTTATTTTATAAAACAAAAGAAACAAAATATTGAAAAGAAATTAAAAGAAAAAAAAAAGAATATACAAGGAGGGGCATTATGCGCAGGGAGAAGTGTGGGATAGTAACAAGCATTGGTCCATGAGTAAGAGCCCAAAAGAAACACCTAGGGTTTATTAAACAAAAATATAAAAAAAAAGAAAAAAAACGCAGAAGGGGCTTTTCCTTCTTTCAACCGAGGTATTATACCTCTTCTCTTTCAAAACAACATGTCAACGGTACTGTTCACAAAAACAAAAGTGATAAAACGCATCCAGCTCTTCCCATCTCTGTCAAGTCGCGGCGGATCTCTTCATGAAAAAATCATTGGCGGAAACTTTTGTGCTTTGAGCTCTCTCACGGAGGAAACAATTTGCTCAGTTGCGGTTTGTGTCAAGTTGTTGTTGTTAATGATAAACTCAATTGAAGAAAGGTTATGGAAATTTTGAGGAGTTTGAAGGTTAATTCGTGATTGTTGAAAGAGAAATCAATTTCGGATTGAAAGTGGATGGAGGTTGAAGATTGATTTGAAGGATTGATGAAGGTGTGAGAACGAATTTGATATTGAAGCTTGATGAAATTTTTTTGCAGAATTTTGGGTGGCTTTTTAAGCTTGTAGGAAGTGTGAATTAAAGCTCAAATTTATAGAAGATGAGGTGAGGAAATTGCTGCCGTTTCGTTGAGTCCTATTGCGTTTTGAGGGTCACGAAATTGGCGTGAGGTGTAGCTTGCCAGTGTGTTTGATCCTTTGTTTTGTTGTTGTGATACGCTGCGTTTTGTTCTCCTGCATTTTGTTTGGCTTGTCGTGCGTTTGATGTAGCTTGGCTTGCGTTTTGTTCAACTTTCTTTTGTGTTTTGATGCTTTTTCATGTGTGAAGTCCGTGTGCCGAAAACGTGCGTGTATGCAACACGTTTGAATGTCATGGCCTTGCGTTTTGTTCAATGTATGTTGCGGCTTGATGTCGGCTTGTGAAGCTGGGAAAGCTTGCGGAGTGTTGCGGCTGTACTTGCAGCTTGGAGTTTGTGGCTTTCGCGTGAGCTGCTGATGCGGTTGTACGACGTGATGATGTTGCTGCTGCGAAGCTGGCTTTGTGGAAGGTTCATGTGTGATATTTGTTATTTTGCTAGATTTGAGCCTTTGGAAGTGGGCCTATGGATCATGCAGCTGGACTGAATATGTAATATCATCACCATTTTTTTAAAAACAAACTTATGTAATGGACCAAGATGAGTGGGTTTATTATTATTATCTTTTTTGTTTTGGTGATGTCTTGAATATTGAAATGGAAATAAAAAAAAAATGAAATGGAAATAAAAAAAAATGAAGCATATGGATAATTGGATATTGGTAAATAAAATAAAATAAATGGAAAGATGGATAAAAGGGAATTGAAAATGAATTAAAGGGAAAAAAATAGAAAATAATGGAAATTGAAATATACAAAATAAAAATGAAATAATCGGGAATTGGATTTATGAAAGTTGAATAATAAAAGGGTAGAGATGATAATTGGAAATGGTTATTGAAAAGGGAATGATTTAATCGAAAAATGGATAATGGATATGAAATCTTGATTTTCTTGCATAAGCCACCTGTAAAAATGAACATAGTCAATCCTGAACCACTTGCAACTTAAAACACAACCAGCTGAATCGCCTGAAACCTGTCTTTATGATTTGAATCCATGCTGAGGAAAATAAATCCTCAGATGAATCACTAGTAAACTGATGAACTTGAAGATTCAAACCAAACTTCACACAAAACACTGTCTGATAACTGATGACTTTCACACACAACACAACTTAAACTCTTGAATACGCACTGTCTGAGAAATAAACCACTGGCACAAACAACTTGCAGTTGAAACAATCTTTTGATAGTTTGACCAATATTAGGTCAAACATCCATTTGAATCGAAGCGTAACTAAACAAACACCTCTGAATTGAAAACACTGCTCTGTCTTTTAAATCCTGCAACACAGAGAGAAGAAGAAGCAAACTGCAACATTTTTTTTGTATTTTGGTTTGAAGTTAGTAAATATAAACAGATAATAGCAAGTAAACATAGTGATCTCCTGCGAGGCATAGACCTGTACCTGAAAAAGGATAAACGAACAGTGTGTGATCTTGTTTGTATGCGAAATGCAGATGAGATGCGAAAAATCTTAGGGTCAAAAATTAGGGTATGACAGATGCCCCTATTTAAGTTTCTTCAGTCAGAGATAATGAAGATTGAAATCTTCGTTTCGACAAGATGGAAGATACTTAAATATCAAAAAACCCAATTTTTGAACCTAAGATGCCAAATGTAACACCCCGAAAATCTAAATTCAATTATTTAATTATTTATTTAATTAATTTAGAAAAATTTGGAGAGTTTGGATTATTTTGAGAATTTTGGAGAAAATGAGTATTTTTATATAATAAGGATAAATAGTGTTTTATTATACTATTTTATTTTTATTATTAAAAATATATTAAAGAAAAGGGTAAGATGGTCCTTATGTGAAATCATGAGGGTAATATGGGAAAAGGCTAAACTGGGATATTATAGCCAAAGAAGAGAATACGATCAGTTTTCTCATTTTTGTTGTTTCTATCGTATTTTGGAAGTGCTCTGAAGAAAGAGAAGCTCAGAGTCAGGAGGTTATGGAGAACCCAAGAGAAGCGTGTAAAGCGACGAAATTCTCTAAGGTATGGGGAGTTTTCATAATCTATGATAAATGTATAGGAATTGGAATATGAATGGATTAGGATGGTATGAATTTTAGGAGTTTTGGGGTTTTGAGTTAGGTTGAGTTTTAGGAGAAATCTTGATGAATTAGAGCGATTAGAAAGAGTTATAATCGTATATTTGTCTGTATAATTGTTGTCTGGATGTTGTTGAGGTTTAATTGATGTTTTTGAATGGTTTTTGGGTGTTATGATGTGAAATCCGTAATGGGGTTTGAGAGTTTTTTTGGAAATTGGAACAGTCTGTAATTGTGTAGCAGAAGACTGCTGAAAGCGTGCGTTAACCGGTTAACGCTTTGGTTAACCGGTTAACCATTGGAAATTTTGGGGTATTTTATGAAATTACGCAGGCGTTAACCGGTTAACGCTTTGGTTAACCGGTTAACACTGTTGGGACAACAAATTTTATTTCTTTAAAAATTCATATCTTTTAAACCGTAAGTCCGATTCGCATTCCGTTTGAAGCGTCGGAACGAGTACAAACTGAACTTTATTTTGATGAATAGAACGAGAAAAATGCAACAGTTTTTGATAAATGAATTTGTGAAATAACCTTATAATTACCTTATAAATTAACGGGTATGGGTTAATTCTTGATATGTCAGAGTGGTTAGAAACCAGTGTTCAGGGTGTAATGTCATGATGATATATATGAATATTTGATGATTGTTTTGCTGATTGAAATGAATGATGCGAATTATTTTGGTGAATTTTTCGATGTAGCGCATCATTGCATTTCATAACATTCACGATGGGGCTTCGGCCTATTTATTTGCTTCAATCCTATTGTGTGGATTGAAGTGTCTCGATGATTATGGTGTGCTCCCTTGTGGAGGGTTGATGGTCATGTATCCATCTCATGGTGAAAATGGTACCACATGCATATTGCATATCAGGATGTAGAATTGCATATTTTGGATGAATTTCATGACTGTGTTGGTGTTGACTGATTTCATGATAGTGTTGCGGTTGATGCTGAATTTTGTAGTTGACGATGTCATGATATGTGTATTAATTTATTTACGATTCTATATTCTTGTAAGTTTATGATATATTATGTTTACTCACCCTGCCTGCTTGGAAATGTTGCCTCCTTCGTGGGTAACTTGCAGATGTCGAAGAATAGTCCTGCAGTGCAATAGGAGTAATGTATGAGTCTTGGAGCGTGCTTTAGTGTTCCTTAGGAGTGGTTATGGTTTATGTGTCCTGCTCTGTGTCATGTAACACTGGGATGGGTTTTGTTCTGTTAACTGTTTCAGTTATGTTATTATTGGATAAATGTTTTCCTATTTATATGATGTTAAATTCAGGATGGTGAAAATGATTTTTTATGAAGTTTTGAATTATGAAGTTAATTTTCGCTGCGAAATGATTTATGGTATTTTGATGTTGATTAACCCGTGTTACGGGACAGGACACTGTTGTGTTGATTTATGATGAAAATGTGATACCCTTTTTGATGATTACTCTGATATTATTTAAATATTATGTTTGGGGTAGAAGGGTGTTACATTAGTGGTATCAGAGCAGGTCGGTCTGTCCGGCCAAGTCTTGTTGTTATCAGTCAGTTGTCCAGTCGTTATTTATTTAACGATTATTCTCTTCTGATGTGGTAAGTGTTGTGCAGAATGGCTGGAAACAACTCGCGTGCTCTCGCTGATGCTATTGCAGCTCTTGCTCAAATTGCTGCTCGAAACAATGCGCATGATGAGTTTCGTGCATTGGAGAAATTCCAGAGGAATAATCCACCTGTGTTTGAAGGAACTCATGACCCGGCGAGCGCACAGAAGTGGCTCAAGGCAATTGAGAAGATTTTCAGAGTGATGGCATGTGCTGACGCGTAGAAGGTTCAATTCGGAACTCATATGTTGTCTGAGGAAGCTGAAGACTAGTGGGATAATACTCGTCAGCGTCTCGAGGATGAAGCTGTTGTGGTGACTTGGATTGTATTTAAGGCGGAGTTCCTTAAGAAGTATTTTCCGGAAGATGCTCGTGGTAAGTTGGAGATAGAATTCCTTGAGCTGAAGCAAGGAAACTTGATTGTGGCAGAGTATGCTGCCAAATTTGAAAGGCTGGTGAAGTTTTGTCCTCACTACAACAGGGCAGATGCTGAACTTTCCAAGTGTCTTAAGTTTGAGAATGGGCTGAGACCTGTGTCGCTCCCACCTGATGACACAGGGCCAAGAGGGGTATAGACGCGAACGGTCGGCAAAAGGGGAGAGTACACACAAGGGTGAACTCAGAAGACAAGAGTCGCCAGCTAGGCATTTTTATCCCGGAGGAAAGGTAATGCTGCATAGACCTGAGAAAAGATATGGATAAGACGGTCGCGAACCAGAGATACTGGGAAAGGGGGTTGGTTACAACCTGGGAAGGTATTAGCACCCAGATTGTCCGTCGTACTCGACGAGATCCACGCTTAAAAGATTTGTGTTTTAAAGGGGTAGTGTTAGTGCCATCTGTGTATCAAAGCTAGAAAGAATGCAAGTGTCGGTGTAAAAAGAATGTGAAGTGTATAAGAGAAGTGTTAGTGTAAGAACAGGAGTATGAAGCCCAAGACTAAGAGGCTTAAATGATAATGCTGGAAAGAGGGGGAATGTACAGAGACTTTTGTTCGATAACTGTTAAGTTATGCCTACGTATCCTCTCGTGCAATGAGGAAGTCAGAAAATCGTAGTTCGACCCAAAGAGACTGAAAGATGATTTGACTTGTGAACTGCTTACTTGTCTATGCTCAAGTGTATGACCTGTCTGGCTCAGGTGCAAACTGTCTTGCATTAGACGGAAGAAGCAAGTTCGCTTTTGTGAGTGAATGAGATGAGAAAAGAATCCCGAAGGAGACGATTATTATTTGTTTTTGAGTTTTCAATCTTTTATTGCTTTTGGATTTGTCATAAGTTGATGAGCTTAAGCCTAAACCAAGGGGTTAGTAAACTCATCACATCCTCCCTCTGATTAGGGGTAATGAGAATACCTTAAGCATGAAGTAAGCACCTCACACTTAATCACCATGATGTAGGATTGAGATCATTAACCTACTTACATTTATTTAGATGTTTTTGTTGTTTTAGTTTAGTGTTGAGTAATGAGTTTAAGCCATAATCAAGGATTTAATGGACCTATTACACCATCCTAATAGAAGGATAATAGATGAAAACATTTAAGCTGAGGAAAGCTCCTCAACTTAATCCATGATTAGGGATTAACCTCATGACAAAACAAAGCCTTTATTAAAGTGGATTTTAGTTAATGATGGGGTCAAGAAATGGATTTTATGATTTGTAAGACAACTTGAGGGGGACTTGTCCATTAACACCAGGGTTAGTCCTTCTTAACCAATTAAGGAAGAATTAGAACCCTAATGCAAAGCCCAAGTTACAAGCTTGATGTCTTAGTGATTATTAGATGGATTGATTAAAGGATTTAAACACATTAAGGGTTTAACACTTAGGATTAAAGTTACACACTCCATCTTTATAGAAGGATGCATGCATAAGCTTAATCACAAAGCCTTAAAACCTTTAGGGTTTAGTCCTTGATTATGAGGTGAGAAGAGAAGGCTCAAAGATGACACAAAGGTAAAACTAAATGGGGGACTAATCAAACCCTAATTATTACCATTCTTGGTTGTTCCTAGGGTTTATGAGGTTTTCAAGAAGATCTTCAGAGAAACCACCAGGAAGGAAGCAAATGAAAGGAACAAGGAGCAGAGAGAAGCAAAACAACTTGCTTCACTTAAGAAGACAAGTTGTTTGAAGAAAGAAAGTGGGAAAGAGCATGAATGAGAAAGCTCACTCTAAAGCACAAGATAAAATGCAGCAATGATGCATAAGAGAGATGAGAAGATATTGTGAGAAGTGAAGGCAAATTCACTTCTCAAAACAACTTACCACCTGAAAAGTTAGTAAAGGAAATGAAATGCAATGGAAATGAGATGAAATGCCATGGTACAAACCAAAACCAGAAGCATAAACATGATGTTAATGATGCTAAGGGATGATGCAAACACATGACAAGGGATGAGAATGATCAAACAAGCATAAGGATGTAAATGAGGCATGCTTTGAACCATGGAGGTTCATGAAAGTTTATGAAATGCAATGGACATATAACATAATAAATGAAAGATGCAATGATCAAACATGACTCTAAGATGTCCTAAGATGTCTTATTAATCATGTGAATGCACAAAATGTCATGGCAAGTCATTGAACACAAGCAAATGAGAGATGGATGCAAGTGAAAGCACAAATTAGGGTTTATGAACAACACATAAAGCAAAATTCAAAATCCGAAGCAAAGGACATGACAAAAAATTGAAAATTCAATCAAATATACCCTAAACCTATACAAGTTCACTTCCCAAAGGAGGGGATCTAATTCTTAACCTAGTGAAAGTTATGAATTTCCTAAGATTACTAGGGTTTTGGGGTGCCTCACAAAGAAAAATACCAAACAAATTGAAAATGCAAGATCAAATCAAACCAATTTTATACTATAAACTACATGCTATGGAGGATGCAATGCAAGAAGAACCATCATCAAACTCTCAAGGGTTAGGAAGAATGGATTTTTCTAAGTTTGAACAAAAATATTGCCTGAAAATGAATTTAGTTCCAACAAAAATTGTCAAAATGCATCAAGAACAAAAAAGAAATTTGGTTTGAGGGTTTGATAATGTTTCTAAATGTTTTGAAATGCAATGTGAATTTTTTTGTGATTTTTAAATACCTAAATGTATTTTTAATTAATTAATCTTCATTAACTAATTAAAAATAAACATTTAAATGATTTAAAAATGATTTAAAATGCAAAAAATAAAAATAAAAATATTTTTGGGTTCTGAAAATTAATAAAAGATTTGATAAAAATTTTCAGAATTTTTAAATGTATTTTACTATTTTAAATAATCCGTGCAAATTAAATGAAAAGAAAACGAAATTAAAATGAAAATATGAGAAGTATGCAGATCTAAGGGCTGTGGTTTAAACTGGTTTTGGAGGGAGTTGACCCGCGCCATATCCTGTGGTCCTCATTCAAACTGACCAAATTAATTTAAACTGAATTAATTAATCTAATTAAATGGGATTAGGGTTTAATGAAAGGATCCAGGCCATTCAAACGCGCGGGAGTCAACAAAAGTCAGCCAGATCCATGGTCCAGATTCAAACTTTGCCCTAAACGTGATTAATGACTTAATGACTTTCAAGTGGCCGGAAATGACCTCCGGTCATCTTCTCCGGCCACACCCTTCCCTGAAAATTGCTAACTTCTTCCCTAGGTCACTAAAACTTAATCTCTCTGCCCAGAATCCAACCCCATACATCATACAACAAGAATCATCAATCAAAACACATTTATTTTTCGTATCAAAGCCGAATCGAATCAAAATGTTTTTAGGTCAAAAAATTTCAGAAGCTTCATACATACTCAATACTTAACCATTTGCAAAACTAAACATATCAGCATGATCAGCACATCACATAGATTCATTTAAAAACTTAAAAACAAATTTCTGGAAAAAAAGTTCTTGAGCTCACCTGAAATGGAGCTTTCAATCCAGGAGCTTTCTGCCTGCTTCTTTGCTTCAAAATGGCTCCAATGATCCTCTTGATGAATCTTTGAAGCTTGGCTGGAGTTTAAAGTGGCTGGTTTAAGAGTTTGATGAAGTTCTGTTCAGTGAGGGGTGAGAATCGTGTTTCTGCTTGAGGTGGTTTCAGGGACAAATGAGGGTTGGGAAATGATCAGAGGAACATGTTGAGTGATTCTATGAAGTTTGTTTTGATGTTTGTGTCCTGTGTGATGAGTTTCGAAGGAAAGTGCATAAGAGGTGCAATTTTGAAACTATGGCTTGTGAGATGTTTCAGGCTGTGTTGTGTTATGTGTTGGGTTGCTTTTGGTACACATATCAATCCTTGATAGGTCAGAGAGTTGTTGTGGAGCAGTGTGATTGGTATGGAGCAAAATGCATAAAGTCAACTTTTTGTGTAAGAGAGGTATGGGTCAATTCTGTCAAGGTACAAGGCATGGCTTGGCTGCAGCTTGAATCAAGGAGAACCATGGAAATGGATTAGAGGCAATGCAGCAAGTGGATTAGGGTTTGTGTGAGGTTTTGCAACTTTGTGATCTTTTGGCCCTTTTGTGATTACTTGAAGCATAAGTCATGAAAATGGGAGTTTCTTTTGTGCAATCTGATTTTTAGGCCATGGTTCATGTTTGTGCAAAGGTTAGAAGTCACTTTGAAGTCACATTTTGCCTTGGCAAGAGGTTTTGCAACTTTGCCTCTTTGGTGTAAAACTTGAAATTATGTGATTTTGTCCAACTTTGGCAAGCCATAACTTTTGATCCATAATGAATTAGAATGAGTTCTTGTACTTTTTGAAAAGGTAATGATCCATTCTACAACTTTCATGACCAAAGTTTTCTCATTTGAATCATTTTTGAATCAATTTGAGGAGGTTGAAAAACTTTCCCAAAATGGCAAGCTTACATTACAAGTCACTTTCCCAAAAAGGCAATTTTGCAAATGGCTTGAAATTCTTCAATTTTGTGAACTTCTAACATCTTCTATGATCAAATAAAGATCATAAACATTCAAAATGATGAAGAACACCCTTTAGTTGGGTCATTGGGGGCCTCAGATGCCCTGATTTTGCACTGACTTGCTCAAGAAGTCAACTCTTGATTAGATGCCTTCCCCATGGAATTTCTTCATGAAAATTGATATGCATGATCCTTATACCATATAGAGACCAATAGAAATAAGAATGACCAAAAAATTTGGAGTTATGGCCTTTGAAACCAAAACCCTAATTCTAGGTCATCTGTGCAGTCAAACCTGGCTCTGCTTCCATGCCTTCCTCAGTTCTTGTGATTCTTTGACTTTGTGAGGATATAATATGATGTTTTAACACTCATGGACCCCTTTGAAGTTATTGAAGACCTTTGGAGTGGCTCAACTGGCTCAGGGATGGCTCAGATCACAAACCCTAGATGCAGATGACTTAGAAACAATGCAATGAAGCAAAAATGTGGTATGAGATGCTATGATTAAATTTATGCATATGAAAAGATCACAAGCGATGGTGTGAAATGGGTGAGGGCAAATTTGGGGTGTTTACAGCTTCCCCTATTCAAACATGAGTTAGCTGTGCAGGATGTAAGCGACGGCTTAACAGGCAAACAAGATAACTTGTGGTTGAATACCAAAGACAGTCCAAAATTTGCACTCACAGAATGAAGAAGAAAAGGGATATAGATTGTAAAAGAAATAAAGTATAATTATAAAGTGCGGGCGACGGAGGACAACCGCCGAGCAGAGGACGACTGCTGGGGATAAAGCAATGACGGGGACGACCGACATGCTGGGGAAGATGCGGGAAATAAAGCAATGATGGGGACGGCCGACAAGCTGGGGATATAGGAGATCATGATGGGGACGACCATCAGGCAAAGAAACGAGACTCTCTAGGGATTAAAGGTAAATGATGGGGATGACCATCGGGTTGAAGGTATAAATGACATAAATGATGAGGTACAGTCATCGAAGGTGAAGGATGATCACCTAGCAGGGGACGGCTGCTTTGTTCGGGATAAGATGAGGGACGATCATCTAAGGTGAAGGAAGATCACCTGGCAAGGTACGGTTGTCAAAAAGTATCGCGACATAGGACGAATGCCGGATAAAAGGTCGACGATGGGGACGGCCATCGGATGAGCATGATGAAGGACGATCATCAAGAGGTGAAGGACGATCACCTAGCAGGGTACAGCTGCTCTGAGGGCTTATCATGACATAGGACGAATGTCAGATAACAATATCAACGATGGGGACGGCCATCGGATAAAATGATGAAGGACGATCATCAGGAGGTGAAGGACGATCACCTAGCAGGGGACGGCTGCTAAAAGTATCACGACATAGGACGAATGTCGGATAAGAAGGGGTTTTAATGAATAGAGACTCCACTGGGGATGATGAAGGACGATCATCAAGAAGGTGAAGGACGATCACCTGGTACGGTACTACTGCCGAAAGGTATCATGACATAGGACGAATGTCAGATAAAGAGGAAATAGTTTAACAAGCTTTGTTGGGGACTCTTCTGGGGAAGGGTAGACACAGACGAGTGTCTAAATCCAAGAGATGAAGGTACGATTGTTTGACACTGTGTATAGATTAAAGATGCGGACGAGCATCCTTAAGACTATGATACGGACGAGTATCAGTTAGAAACAAACGTTTGACGCATGTTCAGAGATGATGATACAAACGAGTACCAACTGGTTAACAAAGAACACGGACGAGTGTCGAATCTGAGGGGATTTAAGTGGTATATAAAAGATACGGACGAGTATCTGCATGAGTAAAAAGATGGTGAGTAACAAGTATGGGTGAAACACGGACGAGTGTTTAACTTGCTGGGGAGAACATGACACGGACGGGTGTCGGAAAAAGTGCATTATAAACAGGTGTTTGATTTACAAAGTGTTTAGGTAACTATGCTGGGGAAGGTGACACGGACGGGTGTCAGGGAATTTGAATAGCTATGTACACATGTGTTGTGAGTGCAAAGGGGACGCTTTGGCTTTCTGTTGGGGGTATGACACAGACGAGTGTCGGGAAGCATTTATAATATACGAGTCGTCTGTTTGTAAAGAATGCTCGGGCAACTTTACTGGGGAATGATGACACGGACGGGTGCCAAAAGGAGTGTGCATCTGTATTTGTGAGGGAAATGCTTTGGCTTTCTGGTGGGGAATGAGATATTCTGTATCTTGTTGATGGATTGTCAGTATTTACAAGTGTTTGATTCAGAACATGGCTTATGATTATGCAACATGTTTGATTTTTGCCGTAATGCTCCGTATTAGACCGAATGCTACGCTCTGTGGGGAAAATATGATGCGAATGCTATGAGTATGCAAAGATAACGATCCGGGATTCGGATCCCGTTGCTAAGGAGACCTCCGGCTGATCTGCTTGAAGTGGACATCCCAGCTGGGGATGGAGATCATTGGTAGATCTGATATGACTTTGCTTGGGGAAATAGGTCACTAATAGACCTATCTTGACAACTCTGATGGGGAGAAAGCAACTCCGGCTATTTGGGAAGGTGTGCTGAGGAAACAATGATTTGGCAGCTTGCTGGGGAGAAGCTTTCATGCCCCATGTTGCTCTTTGAATACCTGCAATCCTGTAAAGTCAAAGAAACGCACAAGTACTCCGAGGTATTCCTTATTGGATTCCGTCATAGGAGTTTAGACGCCCCTGGGAGTAAGTATATTTCCTGCAAGCATGTAGTTTAGGAAAGAAGGGGAGCATCTGTATTTATGCAATCAATATCTTACAGACATCGGACATTTTTTGCAAATGAAAATAAAATGTACGAGACAAAACATGACTGCAAATTTGATTTTATTAATTCATGTGCCCTGAATTGGCAAGATACAGTCAAAGAAACGGATCCCCTGAAATGAGGAGATCGTTACAAATTGAAAGACAAAAAGATGCTGGCAATGTTGATGACGCTTCAAGGAGCTTCCCTTGGGCTATGACTCGTATGACATTTGACCTTCTTTTCATCTTGCTTTCTGAGGGAGGCTGGTTCTGACCGACGCTCGAACCTTTCGGAGCTTACCATGTTGTAAGTGATACAAATGAATTCGGAATGCAGTTGTTTGCTTATTCCCTTATTTTGCGTGGATCGCCCTTTCGGGTTTTCAATCCACCGGGATACCCATTTTTGCCTGAGTTGTCCAATGTGGCTTTTCAACTCAGCGGGTGTACGTTTTTTTTCCCCTTATTTTTGACCGAGTCTTTTATTCTATTTTTGACTCGCCAGGATGCCCTATTTTTGCCTGGACTTACATTCTGTTTTTATGTCCAGCGGGTCATTTTATGCGAAGTATTTTTTAACTGCATCTGTATTCACAGGGGATTGGAAATCTTCACCATCCATAGTACTGAGCATCAGTGCTCCACCAGAGAAAACTTTCTTTACTACGAATGGCCCCTCATAGTTCGGAGTCCACTTGCCCCTGTGGTCTGTATGAGGAGGGAGGAGTCTTTTCAGCACAAGATTTCCTACTTGGTACTCTCGGAGCCTGACTTTCTGATCGAAGGCTTTCTTCATTCTTTTCTGATACATCTGCCCATGACAGATTGCACCCAATCTCTTTTCTTCAATCAGATTCAGTTGTTCGTATCGGGATCGGACCCATTCTGCTTCGTTCAACTTAACATCCATCAGTACCCGTAGGGAGGGTAACTCAACTTCAACAGGTAGGACTGCCTCCATACCGTAAACAAGCTGATACGGTGTTTCCCCAGTGGATGTTCTGATTGACGTACGGTACC
Organism: Lathyrus aphaca; assembly: GCA_963966055.1. NCBI lineage: Eukaryota > Viridiplantae > Streptophyta > Magnoliopsida > Fabales > Fabaceae > Lathyrus > Lathyrus aphaca. Next base: position 733,700,042 of record OZ014519.1, on the reverse strand, counting down.
CATGCAAGGAAAACGGTAGCATTTCATGCCAGTCTTTGTATGTGACTACCATCTTCTGCACAATCTTCTTGATATTCTTGTTAGCTGCTTCAACAGCGCCATTCATCTTTGGCCTGTAAGGAGAAGAATTGTGGTGTTGGATCTTGAAGTCCCGGCATAGTTCTGCCATCATTTTATTGTTCAAGTTGGAACCATTATCAGTAATGATTCGCTCGGGCACTCCATACCGACAGATGATGTCTCTCTTCAAAAATCGGGCTACCACCTGCCTTGTAACATTTGCATAAGAAGCTGCTTCAACCCACTTGGTAAAATAGTCAATAGCAACCAGGATGAATCTGTGGCCGTTTGAAGCAGTCGGTTCAATCTTGCCAATCATGTCAATGCCCCACATGGCAAAGGGCCAGGGTGAAGACATCACATTCAAAGGATTCGGAGGCACATGCACTTTGTCCGCATAAATTTGGCATTTATGACATTTTCTAGCATAAGCATGACAGTCTGCATCCATTGTGATCCAGTAATAGCCTGATCTCAACAACTTTTTAGCCATTGCATGTCCTCCTGCATGGGTACCAAAGGATCCTTCGTGCACCTCGTGCATCAATAAGTCTGCCTCTGTCCTATCAACGCATCTGAGGAGTACCATATCAAAGTTTCTTTTGTACAAAGAAGCATCAGTATTCAAGAAGAAACTACCAGCTAGCCTTCTTAATGTCTTCTTATCATTGGAAGATGCCTCGGGTGGGTATGTTTGATCCTCCAAGAAGCACTTAATGTCGTGGAACCAAGGCTTATCATCTTTAACAACATCTGCTGCAAACACATATGCTGGTCTGTCAAGTCTGGATACTGATATCCGAGGCACAAAGTTGGCAGCTTGAACTTTGATCATGGATGAAATGGTAGCCAGAGCATCTGCAAACTGATTCTCGTCTCGAGGGATATACTCAAGCTTGACTGTTGTGAAGAAAGTCAACAACCTCCTTGTATAGTCCCGATAAGGTATCAGATGATCTTGGTGCGTGTACCATTTGCCGTTGGTTTGATTAACTACCAGAGTTGAATCTCCGAACACAGTCAAAGTCTTGATCCTGAGGTCAATGGCTTCCTCAAGACCCATAATACAAGCTTTGTATTCAGCTTCGTTGTTAGTGCAGTTGAAGGTGAGTTTTGCCGAGAAAGGCATGTGAACTCCTTTAGGTGTAATGAGTACTGCACCAACACCACGACCATTCATATTAACAGCCCCATCAAACATCATAGTCCATTCTTCTTCCGGGTCAGGCCCTTCAGTGTGAACAGGCTCTTCATGATCTTTTGCTTTTATGAACATGATGTCTTCATCAGGGAAATCAAATCTCATAGGCTGGTAATCATCAATAGGTTGATCAGCAAGATAATCAGACAATACACTGCCTTTGATGGCTTTTTGAGATGTGTATTGAATGTCATATTCTGTGAGGATCATTTGCCATCTTGCAACCCGTCCGGTAAGTGCTGGCTTCTCAAAAATGTACTTAACTGGATCCATCTTTGAAATCAACAAGGTAGTGTGGGTCAACATATACTGTCTCAGTCGGCGAGTAGCCCACGCTAAAGCACAACAAGTTTTCTCGAGCAGTGAATAACGTTGTTCACAGTTGGTAAACTTTTTGCTTAGGTAGTATATTGCATACTCTTTTCTACCAGACTCGTCATGCTGGCCCAACACACACCCCATTGACTCTTCTAATACTGTCAAGTACATGATTAGAGGTCTTCCTTCAACTGGAGGCATAAGGATTGGAGGCTCCTGTAAGTATTCCTTGATTTTGTCAAAAGCCCTCTGGCAGTCTTCATTCCACCTGACCGTTTGTTCTTTTCTTAACAGCTTAAACAAAGGTTCACAGGTTGCTGTAAGGTGAGATATAAACCGCGAAATGTAGTTCAATCTACCTAGAAACCCCCGAACTTCTTTTTTTGTCTTTGGTGCAGGCATTTCTTGAATAGCTTTGACTTTATCAGGGTCAACTTCAATCCCTTTCTCACTTACAATAAATCCCAGCAGCTTACCAGATCGCACCCCGAATGTGCACTTGTTGGGATTCAACTTCAGTTGGTACTTCCTCAGAAGCTTGAATAACTTCAACAGATTTACCAGGTGGTCTTCTTCTGTGAGGGACTTGGCAATCATGTCATCCACGTAACATTCAATTTCTTTATGGATCATGTCATGGAATAATGTTACCATAGCCCGTTGATAAGTTGCACCAGCATTCTTCAGTCCGAATGGCATCACCTTATAACAGAATGTGCCCCAGGGTGTGATGAAAGTTGTCTTCTCCATGTCTTCAGGTGACATCTTGATCTGATTGTATCCTGAAAATCCGTCCATGAAGGAGAACACCGAGAACTGAGCCGTATTATCCACCAATACATCAATGTGAGGTAAAGGGAAGTCATCTTTCGGGCTGGCTCTGTTCAGATCCCGGTAATCCACACACATCCTCACCTTGCCGTCTTTCTTAGGCACAGGTACAATATTAGCAACCCATGGTGGATAGCTACTTACAGCAAGGAAACCGGCGTCCCACTGCTTTTGTACCTCTTCTTTAATCTTCATTGCCATATTTGGGCGAGTACAGCGCAATTTCTGTTTTACTGGTGGGCAGTCTTCTTTCAAAGGCAACTTGTGCATGACAATATCGGTGTCCAACCCTGGCATATCCTGATAAGACCAAGCAAAGACATCTACATACTCCCGAAGCATATCAATCAGTTGCTCTTTTACTGAATCTTGTAAGCAGGCCCCGATCTTAACTTCTTTTACGTCTTCTTCCGTACCAAGATTAACCGTTTCAATCTCCTCCTGATGAGGAGTGATAACCTTCTCCTCTTGCCTTAACAACCTGGCTAGCTCTTCAGGAAGCTCATAATCTTCTTCAACCCCTTCATCAGCTTGATTGATTGGATTGTCAAAGTCATACGAAGTCACAACAGTGTTGTTGTCGGTGCAGTCTGAAAGGCACTCTCTGCAAGGGTTTAGATTGGTTTATTTTAGTGATCAATTTTAATCTTGTTTAGAAAAAGTGAAATGAAGTTACCATTTTGGAAAACATTGCCATTTTATTTTTGTACAAAAAGAAAAATGAAAAACAGTGAGCGGAAAAGGAAAAGACTCATTTGCAAAAGATGTCCGATATTCATTGATTGATCTGTTTGCACAAAATTACAAGATGCCCCGATTACAAAATGAGTCTTGGCATCTTGGGCAAGATGCAAGACTTGATGCATGCTTATAAAATACAGGAAATAATAATTACTCTGCAGGAGTAACCCTTATAATTTTCTGGGAAGACCAGTTAAGGACTTGGCTCCCCGGGGTCCTTGGACGTATCCAGCTCTCCAGGTTGCGGTCGCTTTCCTCCTCGTCTTCCAAGTTGTTCACTGCATCTGGGGTGAGCATTCCCCCGCTGACAAAATTGGGCTCTTTTGCAGCCTCTGATTGATCTTGTTGAGTTGGTTTGTAACCCAACCCAAATCTGTCCTCTTTCTTCTCCATGGGCAGCAGCTTGCCCCAGCCTTGGGCAGTACCCTCTTCAACAACCTTCCTGGCTTGCTGATAAGACGTCATGGAAGTTCCCAGTACAGCAGATGCTTCATTAATGTTCAGGGCCTCAAATCCCTGGCTCATAGTTTCATGGATTTCTCCATCCATCTCTATGTACTTATACGTAGGCAGATGGCTAACAAAGATGTCTTCTTCCCCACAGATGGTGATAATCTGGCCTTCCCACTCGAATTTCAGCTTCTGGTGAAGGGTAGACGTAATAGCGCCAGCGACATGGATCCAGGGTCTACCCAACAAACAGTTGTCGGCCGGCTGAATGTCCATCACATAGAAGGTAATTTTAAAAGTCTGCGGGCCAATCATCACAGGCAGATCAATCTCCCCAAGCACTGATCTTTTAGAGCCATCGAATTCTCTCACCACCAAATTACTCGGACGCAATGCCAAGCCATCATACTCCAGCTTCACTAAGGCTTTCTTTGGTAGGACATTAAGTGACGACCCAGTGTCCACCAGTACATGAGATAAAACAACACCCTTGCATTCCAGGGTGATATGTAAAGCCTTGTTGTGGTTACGTCCCTCAGTTGTTAAGTCAGCATTGGTAAAACCCAGCCCGTGACTGGTGTTGACATTTGCTACCACAGTTTCTAGCTGATTAACGGTAATCTCCTCTGGCACGTATGCTGCGTGCAGGACTCTCAGTAATGCATTCCTGTGAGCTTCAGAACACATCAACAGTGATAATATGGAGATTTTTGAGGGAGTCTGGTGAAGCTGATCCACCACCTTGTAATCACTTCTCTTTATGATTCTCATAAACTCGTCTACATCTTGTTCAAAAGATGTCTTCTGGGTTTCTTTGATAACTGGATCTTCAAGCACCACACTCTTTCCTTTTACTTTGGCAGCAGCTTCTGCTTCAGCATTAGGTCTTTGCACTTGTGAGGCAAAAAGGCGCCGCTCCTGGTGAAGCCTCCGCCTCCCCCAACATTATCAATCTGTGGAGAAGAGGTTGATGAATCCAGAGTGATTTTCTCCCCGTTGCAGTAAAGATCAGAGCCGTAATGCCAAGGTATGGCATTACTGCTTTCATAAGGAATAGGTCCAGGCACCGTAATGGTAACTGGACTGACTGCTGCAGAGGAAGGTACTGTAATGGTGTGCGGATCGTAGTAAATTGTGACTGGTGACCTGGCAGGAGGTGCCACTGTTTGTTGTTGGAAATTGTTGTTTGGAGGAACATTTGACGGATCATAGTAGATGGTGACTGCTGAGATATCTTCATTAATTTCTGCTGGTGTTATAGAAGATTCTGCTGAATAAATGGATGCTGATGTTGTAGAAGAAAGGGTTGTTGACATTTGATTTGTTGAAGTGATGGACGGAGCCATTGTTGATGATATTGATGAATTGGTAGGAATGATTGTTGCTGCAGTTGTAGGAGAATCAGGAATTGTTGTCAAAGGAATTGCTGGATTTGTAGGCGCCGTTGTTGAGATCTGAAGTATACCATCCTTGATAAGACCATCTATGCCGCTTCTCAAATTATCACACCCGTTGACTGCAATGTTGCAATACCCACAACTGAGCTCACACCCGGGAAACACCTGGCACTCTAGAAGATGAGCTTTAATTTCGACCAGAGGGGTCCGAATTTGTGCAACACTGGTGATCAAGGTAGATGGTCTGTCTTCCTCAATGGCATTAATCCTCGGCCCGCCATGATGAGGCATAGGATTCTTGTTGACATTTGGAGGAGGTGAAAATTTGAGGGCTTTAGAATCCACCAGATCTTGGACTTTCATTTGCAAGGCCCTGCATTTTTCCGTATTATGGCCAGGTGCATTGGAGTGGAAAGCACATCTGGCGTTGACATCATAATTCCTTGGGAGATTGGAGGGATCTGGTGGTGCCAATGTCCTTAATTCAACCAAGTTGAGTTTCAGGAGTTGTGGTAATAAGGGGCAGCATAGGGCATAGGGATAGGGTCAATCACCCTATTTGCCTGTGACGGTCTTTGCTGAAAAGGTCTTTGTTGTTGATTGTTGTTGTTGTTGTTGTAGGTTCTTTGTGGCGGGTACTGAACTTGTTGTTGATAATGTGGTTGTTGTTGTGGTTGATATGCCGGTTGCTGAGAAATCGGAGTTGGAATAGTGACAGCTGCTATTGATCTGTGGACATACTGAGGTCTTCCCCTAGTGGTATGAATGGCATTTGTCTCACCGGTCCTTCGAGGTCCCACAAAAGGTTTCCTGGGGTTACTGGATGAACTTGCACCATTATCAGAAATCTTACCCATTTTCAAAAGGCTTTCAATCCTTTCCCCAGCTATAACTACGTCAGCAAAATTGGTGGAAGAAAAGGCAGCTAGCCTATCAATATATGTTCCTTGTAGAGTATTCATGAACATGTCGGCCATTTCTCTTTCCGACATGGGTGGTTGGACAGCAGCAGCAAGCTGTCTCCACCTTTGGGCATATTCCCTGAAGCTTTCTCTGGAGGACTGAGACATTCCCATCAGAAGGGTTCTGTTAGGAGCCATGTCCAGATTGTATTGGTACTGCCTGATGAAAGCTTCAGCTAGGTCCTTCCAGCATCTGATAGTAGCTCTGGTCAAGTGTGAATACCACTCTCTTGAAGCCCCAGTCAAACTGTCTTCAAAATAAAACATCCACAGTTTTTCATCCATGGTATATGCCTTAAGTCTTCCCAGGAAGGACTGTAAGTGAGTTCGTGGACAGGAAGTTCCATTGTACTTCTCGAAGCACGGGGGTTTAAACTTGTGGGGAATCCTTACCCCATCCACTAACCCCATATCCATTACATCGAAGCCTAAGGAATTTTGAGACTCCAGAGATCTCAACTTCTCAGCAATTTCATCAAACCTCCTATCATAGACTTCACCCCCAGCTCCCATTACAGTAAACTTCTCCTCTTGAGGATCTTCTTGCAAGATCCTGCCTGCAGCAGTGTTGCCCTGTACATTTCTTGGGTTGTTGACTTCCGGATCTAGATGAGGTCCAAATACTGGTGGGTTAAAATGAGGCTGACCTCCCTCATTATTACTAGTCCCTCCAGTCCCAGGATGAGGTTCCTCGGGGTTTTGTCTTTCTACCAATGCCCTCAGCCTTTCCTGACTCTGGGCCAAACCAGTCATTACAGTCATGAATTGGGCCATTTGGTTCCTCATCTCCACTCTTTCATTAGCCATCTGAGTTCTGACCTCGGTCAGGTCCTGCTGTACTTGATCCATTTGGATACCAGGAAGGTTGTTGCGAGTAGGATACCGGTGCGTACGGTTGAGAGGGAACACCCGGCGGCGAGCAATATTTCCTGAGACACAACAGAGTTAGAAACAAACATAATAAAGGAAAAACCTACAAAACAAAACAAAAGTTAGTATGCAATGCAGTATGCTTATTTGTTTTCCAAGGTATCCGGTTTGGTTCTTGGTTTTGACCTTTCCAGACCTCGAGGAAGATGCCTTAATGTTGTTGAGAAAAAGAAACCCCACAATGGAAACAAACTAAAATATATTACAAATGGTGAATAATACATAGTCTGTTTTTTACATTACATGCCCCTGGAGGGTCAAAATACAACACAAAATAAAAGTACATCAAATGAAAATAACAACAATCAAAGGTCAGACATCTAGCCCAAACTCATCCTCCTTAACCTCCTTCAGAAGAGCCTCAGTCACTGGACCAGCTGGATGCTCTGTAATAGTCCTGATGAGGAGGTTCCTGGTGGCAATGGCAGTGGTCAGTTTCTTGTGCCTGTCTTGGTCCTTTGACCTCTTCAGTCCAACCCTAAGCTTCAACTCTTAAATCTCCTTCCGGGCTGCCAGCAAAGCTTCCTGCTGCTTCTTTTCATTGGCCTCTAACTGCTCAATCCTGGCTTGAGTTCTCTTATCTTCTTGAGTACGAGCTTCAGTGATCCTGACCCACCTAGCCTGACTTTCTTGCAGATAAAGATCAGTCATAGCCTTCTGAAACTTGGCCTCTTTGTAGGCATTCTTCAATATTTGTTCTCCAGCTCTTGCCTTTTTGATGTAGTCCTCTGTTTTCTCATTTTAGCCAGATGCTCCATCTTAAGCTTTTCCAACCTCTCAATGTCTAGACGACCATCACTCATTTCCCAAAGGGTCTTCTTCAGGGCTTGAGACAGATTCTCATTCCTTTCCTTCAGCTTCTCAAACTCTTCCAGGCTGACAGTGGTTGTTGGCTGTGCTGTGGATGGTCCCGGTATATCTTCAATGGTGAAGGGCATTCCGGTAATTTGAGCCCTAGCATGAGACCAGTCATAGTACTGAGCTGAAGCAACATTATTGCACCTTCCAAGAATAGCCACCCCTTTTGTCTGGATGTTGTCCCAAGCCCAAGTGTAACACGGTGGGAGAACTGACTTTTAGTTATGTTGCGGATAACAAGAGTCGCCACATACTTTTATTTTATCCAAAGGAAAGGCATAAAAGAACAGGAAAGACCTTTTAAAAGATTTTTGGGTTCGGGGGGTAGGTTATGTAAAGGGAAGGTATTAGCACCCTTTACATCCATGGTTATCCATGAGCTCTTAGTTACTTAGCTCACTTTGAATTGTTTTTGAAAAGGTGAAGTGTGTGAATAGAAATTTTCATAAGAGTTTAATAATGATCCATGTACGGATGCGTAAAAAAACTTGTGTTTGAAAATTGTTTGAAATTTGTGAAGTATTTGAAGTTGTTTTGAAATAGTGAGCAAGTAACTACGAGGAACCTACCCTAAAGTTTAAGTCTTTCTGTTCTTTATCCTTTAAGTGGTAAGACTATCCCTATTATTAAGGAATAGGTAGTCATTACCTTGGATGTAAGGGACATATGAAGGGACATCTGTTTAATGAAGGCAACTGTTGGGTGTATTAAGCATTTTTAAGGGACTGTCATCATTATTTGAAAGGGACAAGATCATATTGAAAGGCAACCATTAAGGGACTTGATCTTTGGATTATGAAGGGACTAGATGACTTTTCTTTTAAGGGACTTATGCTTTGTACACCCTACTTGACCTTTTGAATAGGCAACATTGAGAGGCAACCCTAGAAAGTGAAATGGCGATCAAAGATCGACTTACGTGTGTGAGTGTTTAATATTAATATTTATCTTATAATTTAAATGACCTAAATTCCATTTTTAAATATAATACATGTTTACACTCCCTATTTTACTAACCATGGCATAAAGAATAAATAATTTAAATATTTACAAAAATTACATCCAGGAGCATTTACATAATAATAAGGCAATTTAAAATAATAGCAAAAATAAATAAATAAGCAAAATATAAATAATAAATAAATAAGCAATAATAATTATAATAGGGGTTAATAATAATAATTAAAATAAATAAGGTTAGTGAAATAATAATAATAATAAGTATAATTTAAAAATAAATGGATTAGTAATATTTTAATGGCTTAATAGAAAAATAAGAACAATTATATTAATTAATCATAAAATTTAAAATTATAAACAAATTAAATAAATTATGAACATATGATGAGAAATTATTAAATTTTTGCAATTTTAGAAATTATTTACATATATAATTAATTATTAACAATTAGAAAATATTTTCATGTTATAAATAAATTGGACATTTTAATTTTTACATATATTTATATACAAAAATTGTAAATTTATAAACAATTTATTAAATCAAATATTTTAATTAAATTATGAATACAAATAACAATATAAATAAAGAAAATATAATTAGGGTTTAATTATATAATTAGGGTTTTGAAAAAAATAAGGTTTAATGTATATAAAAAATATTAAGATTTAATTTACCATAATAATTTATTTAACTAAATAATATATACATTTTATAATTGAAATACATACTAATAAAAACTAATTTTTGAATTTAGAAAATAATTTTTAGAATTTAGGAAAATATTGAATATATACATATATACAGCATTATTTAATTATATTTATACATATGATTTTTTAATAAAAATAATTAAGCAAAATCTATTAAACCAAATAAAAAACAAAAAAAAAAGACACAAAAAGATAGAAACTTACCTGGCTGGGGTTTGAACCCAGGAAGCCTAGCTTGCCAGCAACAAAACGCACCACCAGGCCAGCCACGCACGTGTGATAGAGGAATGAGTCTAATTGGTTTTGTTCTTTGTCTGGAAAAAATCAAGAAAAAATAGCAAGAAGCAATAGATGATAAGCCTTGGTTCCATGACATTAAGTGCTTCTTGGAGGATCAAACATACCCACCTGGGGCATCTTCCAATGACAAGAAGACTTTGAGAAGGCTTGCTGGTAGTTTCTTTCTGAACACTGATGGTTCCTTGTACAAGAGAAACTTTGATATGGTACTCCTCAGATGCGTTGATAAGGCAGAAGCAGACTTATTAATGCATGAAGTGCAAGAAGGATCCTTTGGTACCCATGCAGGAGGGCATGCCATGGCTAAGAAGTTGTTAAGATCGGGATATTACTGGATCACAATGGATGTCGACTGTTGTGCTTACGCCAGAAAATGCCATAAATGCCAGATCTATGCGGATAAAGTGCATGTGCCTCCCAATCCTTTGAATATAATGTCTTCACCCTGGCCCTTTGCCATGTGGGGCATTGATATGATCGACAAGATTGAACCGACTGCTTCAAATGGCCACAGATTCATCCTGGTAGCCATTGATTATTTCACCAAGTGGGTTGAAGCAGCCTCGTATGCAAATGTTACAAGGCAAGTGGTAGCCCGATTTCTGAAGAGAGATATCATCTGTCGATACGGAGTTCCCGAGCGAATCATTACTGATAATGGTTCCAACTTGAACAACAAGATGATGGCTAAACTATGCCGGGACTTCAAAATCCAACACCACAATTCTTCTCCTTACAGGCCAAAGATGAACGGCGCTGTTGAGGCAGCTAACAAGAATATCAAGAAGATTGTGCAGAAGATGGTAGTCACTTACAAAGACTGGCATGAGATGCTACCATTTGCCTTGCATGGGTACCGCACATCAATCAGAACATCCACTGGGGCAACACCGTATCAACTTGTGTATGGTATGGAGGCAGTCCTACCTATTGAAGTTGAATTACCCTCTTTACGAGTACTGATGGATGTTAAGTTGAACGAAGCAGAATGGGTCCGCTCCCGATACGAACAACTGAGTCTGATTGAAGAGAAAAGATTGGCTGCAATTTGTCATGGGCAGTTGTATCAGAAAAGAATGAAGAGAGCCTTCGATCAGAAAGTCAGGCACCGAGAGTACCAAGTAGGAGATCTTGTGTTGAAGAGAATCCTCCCTCCTCATACAGACCACAGGGGCAAATGGACTCCGAACTATGAAGGACCATTCGTGGTAAAGAAAGTTTTCTCTGGTGGAGCACTGATGCTCAGCACCATGGATGGTGAAGATTTCCCGTCCCCTGTGAATTCAGATGCAGTTAAAAAATACTTCGCATAAAAATGACCCGCTGGACATAAAAACAGAATGTAAGTCCAGGCAAAAATAGGGCATCCCGGCGAGTCAAAAACAGAATAAAAGACTCGGGCAAAAATAAGGGAAAATAAACAAAAAAAATGTACACCCGCTGAGTTGAAAAGCCGCATTGGACAACTCAGGCAAAAATGGGTATCCCGATGGATTGAAAACCCGAGAGGGCGATCCATGCAAAATAAGGGAATAAGCGTACAACTGCATTCTGAATTCGTCTGTATCACTTACAACTTGGTAAACCTCGAAAGGATCAAGCTTCGGTCAGAATCAGTCTTCTTCAGAAAGCAAGACGAGAAGAAATGTCAAATGTCATACGAGTCATAGCAGGAGGAAGCTCCTTCAAAGCGTCGTCAACATTGCCAGCATTTTGTTTCTCAATTTGTAACAATCTCCTCACTTCAGGAGATATGTTTCCTTGACTGTATCTTGCCAATTCAGGGCACATGAATTAATAAAATCAGATTTTCAGTCATGTTTTCGTCTTGTACATTCTATTTGCAAAAATGTCTGATGTCCTAAAAATTGGTTGCATAAATACAGATGCTTATCTTCAAAAATAATAAAACACATGCTTGCAGGAAATATACTTACTCTCGAGAGTGTCTCACTCCTATGACGGAATCCAGTAAGGGATGCCTCGGGATTACTTGTGCGTTTCTCTGTCTTTGCAGGATTGCAGGTATCCGAAGCGCGACATGGGGCATGAAAGCTTCATCCCATCAAGATGGCAAATCAACACTCACTCAGTCTTAACACTCAAAGTGCTTTCTCTCCAGCTGAGTTGCCACTTAGTGCTTCTCCCAGCCGAGTTACTAACCATTCTTCCTCAGTCAAGTACAAAAGCTAGGGAACCATCTCCCCACAGAATTTCAGCCTCTATTCAGAAGAGCAACGCATGAAGGAGTCACAACAGAGTAAGAGAAAAGCTTCTACAAACCCCAGCTGGGTCCCTTCATTACCAAGGATGGGTCTATCAGTGACTTATCTCCCCAAGCAAGTGCATCTCATCAGATCTACCAATGATCTCATCCCCAGCTGGGATGATCACTTCAGACAGATCGACCAGAGATCTTCATGGCAACGGGACCCGAATCCCGGATCGGTATCTTTTGCACGATCATAGCATTCGCATCATATTCACCAAACAAAGCGTAGCATTCCGTCTTAAAAACGGAGCATTACGGAAAAAATCAAACATATAGCATAATCATAAGCCATGTTTTGAATCGAACACTCGTGAATGATAAAAATCCATCAGTATACAGAAAACTTTCCCCCAGAGTCCCCAGCAAAAGCAATTGCCTCACATTCACAAACACCAATATATACTCCCTTTGACACCCGTCCGTGTCACATCCCCAGCAGAAAGCCAAAGCATCCCTTTGCACTCACAGATACATACATGTATAATTTCCTTGACATCCGTCCATGTCACCTTCCCCAGCACAGTGATGTAAACACTTTATAGATATTTGTTTATACTATACTTTTCTCCTTTTGACACTCGTCCGTGTCACTCATCCCCAGCAGATTGAACACTCAAGTATACATCACTCATACCTTCTACTCTTACTTATACAGATGCTCGTTCGTATCTTGTATACACCATTTATATCCCCGCAGATTCGACACTAGTCCGTGTTTTCTGTTAACCAGTTGATACTCGTCCGTATCATCATCTCAGAACATGCGTCAAGCGTTTGTTTCTACATGATACTCGTCCGTATCATAATCTTAAGGATGCTCGCCCGCATCTTTAATCCATACACTGCGTCAAACACCTGTGTCTTCTTGAATATAGATACTCGTCTGTGTCTACTATTCCCCAGAAGAGTCCCTTCAGATTCAACACTCGTCCGTGTTCCTTGTTAACCAGTTGATACTCGTCCGTATCATCATCTCGGAACACGTGTCGGTTTTTGTTTCTACCTGATACTCGTCCGTATCATAGTCTTAAGGATGCTTGTCCGCATCTTTAATCTATACACAATATCAAACACTTATACCTTTTATTTCTTGGATTGTAAACACTCGTCCGTGTTTACTTTTCCCCAGTAAGCAAATTTCCCTTTTATCTGACACTCGTCCTGTGTCATGATAAACCTTGAGAGCAGCCGTACCCTGCTAGGTGGTCGTCCTCCACCTCTTGATGGTCGTCCTCCATCATGCTCATCCGATGGCCGTCCCCATCGTTGATCTTAGCAGCCGTCCCCTGCTAGGTGGTCGTCCTCCACCTCTTGATGATCGTCCTTCATCATTTTATCCAATGGCCGTCCCCATTGTTGATTTTGGTTATCTGACATTCGTCCTATGTCATGATAAACCTTGAGAGCAGCCGTCCCCTGCTAGGTGGTCGTCCTCCACCTCTTGATGGTCGTCCTCCATCATGCTCATCCGATGGCCGTCCCCATCGTTGACCTTATATCCGACATTCGTCCTGTGTCGCGATGTTTTCGGCAGCCGTACCCTGCCAGGTGGTCGTCCTCCACCTTAGATGACCGTCCCTCATCTTAACCCAACAGAGCAGCCGTCCCCTGCTAGGTGATCGTCCTTCACCTTTGATGACCGTACCTCATCATCTGTTTATTTCATTTATTCTTTAACCCGATGGCCGTCCCCGTCGTGGTCCCTTTTCTTTTTAGCCCGATGGCCGTCCCCATCGTTGGTTACATCACCTTATGAACTTGATGGCCGTCCCCGTCGTGTTTCATTAATCCCCAGAGAATTTTGTAGCTTTACTTGATGGCCGTCCCCATCATAACCCCTTTTATCCCCAGCATGTCGGCCGTCCCCGTCATTGCTTTACTTCGCACACTCTCCCCAGCATGTCGGCCGTCCCCGTCATCGCTTTTTACCCAGCAGTCGTCCTCTGCTCGACGGTCGTCCTCCGTCGCCTACACTTTACAATATACTTTATTCTCCTTTACCATCTATATCCCTTTTCTTCTTCATTCTGTGAGTGCAAATTTTGGATTGTCTTTGGTATTCAACCACAAGTTATCTTGTTTGCCTGTTAAGCCGTTGCTTACATCCTGCACAGTTAACTCATGTTTGAATAGGGGCAGCTGTAAACACCCCAAATTTGCCCTCACCCATTCACACCATGGCTAGTGATCATTTCATATGCATAAACACAATCATAGCATCTCATACCACAATTTTGAGTCATTTGCATTGGTTCTAAGTCATTTGCATCTAGGGTTTGTGATCTGAGCAATCTAAGAAGCTTCTTGAGCCACTCCAAAGGTCATCAATCACTTCAAAGGGGTCCATGTGTGTTCTTATATCATATTACATCCTCTCAAAGTCAAAAATGCCAAAGAATCACAAGAACTAGGATTGGTATGGAAGCATAACCAGGCTTGACTGCACAGATGACCTAAAATTAGGGTTTTGGTTTCAGAGGCCATAACTCCAAATTTTTTGGTCATTCTTGTTTCTATTGGTCTCTATATGTTATAGGGAGTATGCATATCAATTTTCATGAAGAAATTCCTTGGGGAAGTCATCTGATCAAGAGTTCACTTTTCAAGCAAGTCAGTGCAAAATCAGGGCATCTGAGGCCCCCAATGACCCAACCAAGGGGTGATCTTAATCATTTTGAGTGTATATGACCTTTATTTGATCATAGAAGAAGTTTGAAGTTCACAAAATTCAAGAATTTGAGGTTTTTGCAAAGTTGACTTTTTTGGGCATGGTTGACTTTTAATGGAATGTCATTTTATGCAACTTTTTCAACCCTTACTTTTTGATCCAAAAATGCTTCAAATGGAAAAACTTTGGTCATGAAAGTTGTAGATTAGATCTTTACCTTTTCAAAAAGTACAAGAACATGACCTAATTCCTTTTGGATCAAAAGTTATGGTGCATCAAAGTTGGCAAAAATCACTAAATTTTCAAGTTATGCACCAAATGAGAAACTTGCAAAAACTTGTACCAAAGGCATTTTTGACTTCTAATTGATGTCTAATCCTTATACCAACATAATACAAGTCCTAAAGTTCAGATTGAACCAAAGAGATCACATGTTCTATGGTGTTTGGAACAAGATTTTTCCATGAGAACCAAAGGGAACCAACTTGCAAAAACCATCATAACACTTCATCCACTTGCTGCCTAGCCTGCTGACCAATCCTAGCCTTTCTCCCTCACCTTGCTGCGCAGCCCACACCCTTTGTACTTGGCTGAAACATGACCCATGCCTCTCTTACAAGAAGTTGACATTTTGGCAAAAGCTACTACACCTATCAAAAAAGGGCAGGTCACATCCTCTGACCAATCAGCATTGTTTATACAAACAAATGGCAAGCCAAACAACATAAGACAAGAGCCTGAAACCAACAAGAACAACAGATTCACATTTTCACTCTCCCTTGCAAGAGCATTCGAAACTCACTCCACAGGCCACCAACACTTAAACAAACTTCACAGACCTTCTCAACTCATCATCCTGATCACAAAGAACCCCTCACCCTTGCCTGAAACTGCCTGAATCATAAACACGATTCCCACCTGAGCTTGAACAGAACTTGTTCAAACTCTCAAACCAGCCAACATAAACTCTTTCTAAGCATTCAGACATCATCAAGGGACCAAGAGGAGTGGATTGCATCAAGAGGAGAGGTCAGAAAGTTGCAAAGTTGAAAGCTTCGAAACTCAGGTAGCTCAAGAACTTTTTTTCCAGAAATGATTTTTAAAGTTCTTAAATTGTTCTTCATGATTCACTGATTGCTCTGATGTCTTTAGTTTTGAAAATGGTGAAGAAATAAGAGTTTAATCATGTTCTGAAACTCCCTGACCTAAGAAATGTTTTGTTTCGATTCATGCGATTAAGGAAAGATAAATGAGTTTTAGCTTAGGGTTTTGATTCAGTGGAGTGTGGGAAGGATTTCTGTTCTTTTAGATTTCATTTTAGTTACGTTTTGAGGGTTTTAGGAATTTTCAGGTGGGGTTCCCACCGGAGAAGACGACCGGAGGTCTTCTCCGGCCACCTGAAAATAATTAGGGTTTAATCCCTGTAATTAGTGCAGTTTGAATTCAGAGCGTTGGATCCGTTGACTGGCTTGACTTCGCGCGCGTGTGTGTGGTCCAGATGCACTCATTAAGCCCTAATCTCAATTAATTAATTCATAAATCAGAATTAGGAAGTTTGAATGTCAGCCTTCAGATTGCGCGCGTAGTCAACAAATCCTTCCCCAGATTGCATCCTGGCCTCTCATTCAGCATACTTCTCACTAATTCAATTTTATTTTCTTTTTTATTCATTTAATTTGTCCATTTATTTTAAAGTAGCAAAACAATTTTAAAAATTCTGAAAATTTTTGTACAAACTTTTATTTAATTTCAGAACACAAAAATATTTTTATTTTCATTTTTTGCATTTAAAAAGTATTTTTAAATATTTAAAAGTTTCTTTTTAATTAATTAATGAGAATTAATTAATTAAAAATACTTTTAGGTATTTAAAAATCACCAAAAAATTCATGAAACATTTAAAAACATTTAGAAACATTGTCCAACCCTCAAACCAAATTTCTTTTTTGATCTTGATGCATTTTGAGAATTTTTCATGGAATTAAAATCATTTTTGTGCATTATTTTGATCCAAACTTTAAAAAATCACTTCTGCCTAACCCTAAAGAGTTGGACCTTGATTCTTTTTGCATTGCATTATGTTTAGCATGTAGTTTATGAGATTAAATGGTCATGATTTGATCTTCCATTTTCCATTTGTTTGGTAATTTTCTTGTTTAGGAACCCTAAAACCCTAGAAAACTTAGGAAAATCATAACTTGAAGTAGGTTAAGAGTTGGAACTTCTCCTTTGGGCAGTGAGTTAGCATAGGATTAGGGATCCTTTGAGTGCATTTTCAATTTTTTATCTTGAAGTTTGCTTCTGATTTTGGTTTGTGTTTGATGCTTTGATCATAAACCCTAATTTGGGTTTCCATATGCATCCATCTTGCATTTGCACTCATACCATGACTTGCCATAGCATTTTATGCATCCATTTGATTCACTTGGCATCTTAGGACATATTGAAAGCATGTTTGATCATTGCATCTTGCATTTGCCATGTTGTATGCCATTTGCATGTCATAACTTTTCATGTATGTTCATGTGTCTTAACTTGCTTCATTTGCATCCATGAGCTTGTATGATCATCCTCATGAGTTGTTTCATGTTTGTAGCATCCCATAGCATCATTAACATCATGTATGTGCTTCTGGTTTTGTTTCTCATCTTGCCATTCCATCCCATTTTGCATTGCATTGCATTTCTTTCCTAACTTTTCAGGTGGTAAGTGGCTTTGAGAAGTGGATTTGCCTTCACTTCCCACATTTTCTTTTCATCTCTCTTGCATCCATTGCTGCATTTTGATATGTGTTTGAGATTGAGCTTTCTCATTCTTCTTCTTCTTACTTTCTTTCTTCAAGTGACTTGTCTTCTTAAATGAAGCAAGTTGCTTTGCTTCTCCTTGCTCCATTCATCTGCTTCCTGGTGGTTCCATTGAAGACTTCTCTTGTAAACTTCACAAACCTTAGGAATAACCAAGCATGACAATGATTAGGGTTTTGATTAGTTCCCCATTTAGATTTTACCTTTGTGTCTCATTGAGTCTTCTCTTCTCATCTCATAATCAGGGACTAAACCCTAAAGGCTTTAAGGCTTTGTGATTAAGCTTATGCCTGCATCCTTCTATTAGGATGGAGTGTATAACTTTAATCCTAAGTGTTAAACCCTTAATGTGTTTAACTCCTTTAATAAATCCATCTAATAATCATCAAGACATCAAACTTGTAACTTGGGCCTTGCATTAGGGTTCTAATTCTTCCTTAATTGGTTAAGAAGGACTAACCCTAGTGTTAATGGACAAGTCCCCCTCAAGTTGTCTTACAAACCCTAAAATCACTTCATCATCTTATCATTAAATAAAACCCACTTAATCAAAGGCTTGTTTTGTCATGAGTTTAATCCCTAATCATGGATTAAGTTGAGGAGCTTTCCTCAGCTTAAACACTCTCATCTATTATCCTTCTATTAGGATGGTGTAATGAGTCTGTTTAATCCCTGATTATGGCTTAATCTCATTACTCAAAACTAAACAAAAACTCCAAAAACATCTAAATAATCACAAGTAGGTTAATGATCTTAATCCTACATCAAAGGTGATTAAGTGTGAGAAGCTGACTTCACACTTAAGGTATTCTCATTACCCCTAATCAGAGGGAAGATGTGATGAGTTTACTAAATCCATTGGTTTAGGCTTAAGCTCATTAACTTATGACAAACTTTCAAAAGCAATAAAAGACTGAAAACATCAAAAACAAACAATAATCGTCTCCTACGGGATTCTTTTCTCATCTCTTTCACTCATAAATGAGAACTTGCTTCTTCCGTCTAATGCAAGACAGTTTGCACCTGAGCCAGACAGGTCATACACTTGAGCATAGACAAGCAAGCAGTTCATTAATCAATTCATCTTTCAGTCTCTTTGGGTCGAACTACGGTGTTCTGACTTCCTCATTGCACGAGAGGATACATAGGCATAACTTAACAGTTATCGAACAAAAGTCTCTGTATATTCCCCCTCTTCCAGCTTTATTCTTTTAGCCTCATTATCATGAGCAACTCATTCTCATTCTTACACTGACACTTCACATATATCACACTTCACATTCTTTTACACTGACACCTGTACATTCACTTCCAGCTCTTTTACACACAAATTGCACTGACACTACCCCTTTAAAACACAAATCTCTTAAGCGTGGATCCCGTCGAGTACGGCGGACAATCTGGGTGCTAATACCTTCCCAGGTTGTAACCAACCCCCTTTCTCAGTCTCTCTGGTTCGCAACCGTCTTATCCATCTCTTTCTAGGTCTATGCAGCATTACCTTTCCCCCGGGATAAAAATGCCTAGCTGGCGACTCTATTCATCTCCAGTGAGTTCACTGCTGTGTGTTCTCATTGTCCCTCTCGCCGACCGTTCGCGTCTGTACCTTTATCTGGGCCTAATTCCCATTTATCGGGAGCGACATTTGTGAACCTTGTGAACCATCATAAAATGTCTTTTGAACCTCATGGGAGGTATTGTGAACCTTGTAAACCTTGTGAACTTCATAAAGTGACTTGTAGACTTCATGAACCTCATGAAAGGTTTTGAAAGCATTGTGAATCTTGTGAACCTTGTGAACTTCATAAAGTGACTTGTAGACTTCATGAATCTCATGAAAAGTCTTGTAAGTGTTGTGAATCTTGTGAACCTTGTGAACCTTCTTAGCACACAAAGTCTTGTATTGTGAGGGCAAATTTTGGGGTGCAACAGCGCGCAGGGGTCTTCTTCTTCCTTGGCCCCTGTGAAATTTCCTGCGTTTTCCTTTGCGAATTTACCCGCGAATATCAAATTGCAGCAACACCTACGAAACTCAAACATTGACAAAACAACAAGATTTTATGAAATTGATTAGTGCATTACATTCTACAAGGTCTATACAACTCAACCATGTCTCTAAAATTCATTTATAGTTGATGAATCGAAGAACCCTAAAACGGCCATAAAACCCTAACTATGGTGGATTACGATTCAGGCCATGAAGCTTTGATTCAATTGTCTAGAAACCATCTATACAACATCACAAACAGGATTATATAAACAAAATTCGTTAGAATGCATTGGATTAGTGTAATCGAAAAATTTATATTCAAGAACAAATGTGATTCGGTTCACATGATATGGCATGGTTTTGATGCATATGAGTATTGGTTTATGATTAGTGAGGTCCAAGGATCATAGCTGTGTCCTTAGTTTACCTTCAAATGCCCTGAAATGTCAAAACCGAATTGGAGTTTTTGCTTGAATTTTGAAAAGTGAAACTTACTCTTGAGGCTGTGTAAATTCGTGGCTTGTGATTGTAATGAGTTAAGTACTTATAGGAGACTGAATTTAGGTCAAAAAGTTGATCACTTGTGTGGAAAATTTGATATGAAAAGATTAAAAAAGATGGCCTTTTAAAAATCAAATATCTTGCATAAACTCTTGCTATTTTGGTAGGATTTTCATAACTCTTGTATCAATCAAGTTTAAATGTGATTTAAAACTTTCTAGAAGCAAAATTAAAATTAATTCTCATTATTTTATATTTTATTTGAATTTAAAATGACTTTTTAATATAAAAATCATAATAAATAAAAACAAAATAGATAAAATTATGAATAAATTAATTTAATTTCGTGCAAGATATTTTGAAGTGGATTGGGTCATTATTTGGCAAGCCCATTTGGAAGAAATTGGTTTTAGACCTCCATTTTCATCATAAACCAACCTAAAATTTCCAAACTTTGCAAGGGCACACATCCTTCAATTTTAATGCTATAAGGGTGTTCTTGGACATTTTGGAAATCTTGAAGAGTCCTCTAACCAACCACACTGGTTTCATGTCCATATCATTTACCAATCTCAAGTTATGCCCTTTTGAAGTTGTTGACGTTTTATTGACTTTCAAAAGGACCTATAATGTCTTAGCTCATACCTTCCAAATGAAGCATTTTTGGGCTTGGCTTGTGAGACACAAAGTTGTAGAGAATTCAATTTCCTTCAAAATGAGATTTGAGTGGAGACTTGGTGATGAAGCATGTGAAAGTTATGGCTTGTCAAATTTCAGTTGACTTTTACTGAGGAAACCCTAATTTAGAAACTCCTTATTCTTGATGATCTGAAATATCCTTGATGAATCATGATCAACCCTTGATCAAATGATTAATTTTACTTCATATACTTTATGTTGGAAAAAAATCATGAAGTTTGACTTTGGTTTGACCACAGTTGACCTCAGTTTGACTTTTTAACTGCTTTGACTGATTTTGACTTATCTGATCATCTGACTGAGCAATCCTTTGAGAAAAGTCTTGAAACTTGTCATGGGGGTTCTTAAACACATATAAGATGTTATGAAGCTCACTTGAAGTCTTGGAAATTCATTTAGCCTGATTAAAGTCAAAACCCTAGTTTTGGATGCACTGCTTAGGAGGTGCATTGTCTGGGGGGATTGTCAACTCTTCTGATCAATTGTGAACTTTGTGAACCTTGTGAACCTCATAAAATGTCTTGTGAACTTTGTGGGAGGTATTGTGAATCTTGTGAACCTTGTGAACCTCATAAAGTGACATGTAGACTTCATGAACCTCATGAAAGGTCTTGTAAGCATTGTGAGGCTTGTGAACCTTGTGAACCTTCATAGCACACAAAGTCTTGTGTTGTGAGGGCAAATTTTGGGGTGCAACAGCTGCCCCTGTTCAATTTTCTGAAACCCGAGGGGTTAGATTGGTATATTTTCCAGTCGTGACCTGGAAGGTTGAAGGGGATTGAACACAAAAGCCCAAAAATTTGCACTCACCGGTGCGTAGAGTGATACTGATGATTAGTTGAATATGCTTGAGTGGGCTTAAAGATGCCACTTGGAGAAAAGCTCTTCAGGTACATTTCTTGGAGGATAAAGCAGTCCAAAGTATGGAGGTATAATGATAGCTTTCAGGAGGATAAAGCAATCCTGAGGTAATAATGATAGCTTTCAGGAGGATGAAGCAGCCCTGAGATAATGATGATAGCCTTCAGGAGGATAAAGCAGTCCTGATGTAGTAATATGAATTCAAGAGGATGAAGCAGTCTTGAGAGATTGATAATATGCTTTCAGGAGGATGAAGCAATCCTGATGTAATGATGATAGCTGTCAGGAGGATGAAGCAATCCTGAGGTAATAATAAGCTGTCAGGAGGATAAAGCAATCCTGAGGTAGTAATAAGCTGTCAGGAGGATAAAGCAATCCTGAGGTAGTAATAAGCTGTCAGGAGGATATAGCAGTCCTGAGGTAATGATAGGTTTTCAGGAGGATGGAGCAATCCTGATGGATGATAAGAAGCTGTCAGGAAGATAAAGCAATCCTGAGGTACAAGAAGCTGTCAGGAGGATAAAGCAGTCCTGAGGTAGTGATGTGATTTCAGGAGGATGAAGCAATCCTGATGTAGTGATGAGAAGCTGTCAGGAGGATAAAGCAAGTCCTGAGGTAATAATAAGCTGTCAGGAGGATAAAGCAATCCTGAGGTAGTGAAGCTGTCAGGAGGATAAAGCAGTCCTGACGTAATAGAAATTTTTCAGGAGGATAGAGTATTCCTGAGAATCACAAGTCTGTTTGATGGAGAATTAACCTGAAAACAAGGTAGCATTTTGTATGATAGTATTAGCTTATGTATTATGTATGCATGTATAATATGATGCACTTAAGTGATGTATTATGTATCTATGGATATGTATGCTATGGTATGATGTAAATGATGTATGTATGATATGATACTGCCGGAAGCGTCTGGATATCTTCGTATAACAACTGCTGGCCAGGGAAAATAAATCCCGATTCGTTGCTGAAGAATATGGGGAACTCGTTCCTGTCTTGTTTGATAAGAAGGTATACATAACCTCCTGTCTGCTGGGGATAGCAAGGTATATATATATCCTCCCGTACGCTGGGGATAGCAAGGTATATATAACCTCCCGTATGCTGGGGATAGTAAGGTATACATAACCTCCCGTCTTCGTTTGTCGTACTCTTATTGGAAAGTAAATTCCCGACTATCCGTATGAGGATAAAAGATATGGATATAAATTCCAAGGGAGATGTGACTTTATGAAGATGGATTTGTCCTACTGAAGGATTTGTAACTGTCTTGTAGAGATGAACCGGCGAAGCTTCGTTGAAATCCTTCCCTCGTTCGTCCTTAGTAAATACTATTACTGCATTTTCATGCATTTCTTGGTAAACATCAATCATATTAAGCATACATGCATTTCTGGTAAACATCAATCATATTCAAAAGCATAATACATTCAAACACAACCAATGGACGTTTCGCTTATGTAAATAGGGTAAAAGTAAATCTGGATTCAAAAGATGGAATTTATTTATATCAAAAAGTGACCCATACATGGGTAAGTTTGTACAAGGAGACATAAACCCTAGTAAGAGGATTTTGTCATAAAATTTTACAAAACAAAGAAAATCAGCTATGTGGGAAATAATCCTATTGAGTTTCAATTCTACTATTGCCATTATCTTCAAGTATCTCATCTTCTTGCTGTTGAGACGAAAACGATTGGATTGAGCTTTATCTGTTAGAGCTTGAATAAGTAATACAACTGGTTGCAGTTTCATGGGTGATCCAAACGAGACATAGTCATACGCTTTAATCCCTAATTTTTGCCTGGATTGCCCTTTCAGGTTTTCAATCCACCGGGATACCCTTTTTTGCCCAAGCCGCCTTTTCAGGTTTTCGACTTGCCGGGTGTACATCTTTTTATATATATCCCTAATTTTTGCCCAAACCCTTTTGGTTTGCCGGGATGCCCTTATTTATCCTAGGCCTATCAACCTAGCGGGTCTCTTTTCATGCGTAGTATTTTTTAACTATGTCTGCGTTTACAGGCTGCGGGAAGTCTTCACCATCCATAGTAGTAAGTATCATGGCACCTCCTGAGAACACTGTCTTGACTACAAATGGTCCTTCATATGTTGGAGTCCACTTGCCCCTAGGATCACCCTGTGGTAATATGATACGTTTGATTACCAAATCACCAGCCTGATATACCTTTGGCTTAACCTTCTTGTTAAAAGCTTTGATCATTCGTTTCTGGTACATCTGGCCATGACAAACTGCTGCTAACCTCTTTTCATCAATTAAATTTATCTGGTCAAGTCGAATCTGAATCCACTCATCTTCATCCAAGCCTGCATCCTTCATAATTCTTAAGGAGGGAATCTGAACTTCAATGGGCAGAACTGCTTCCATACCATAGACTAAGGAGAATGGGGTTGCCCCTGTTGAAGTACGTATTGTAGTACGATAACCATGAAGAGCAAATGGTAACATCTCATGCCAATCTTTATAAGTAACAGTCATCTTATGTACAATCTTTTTAATGTTCTTATTAGCAGCTTCAACTGCCCCATTCATCTTTGGACGATACGGAGAAGAGTTGTGATGCTTAATCTTGAACTGCGTGCAGAGATCAGTAATCATAGTGTTGTTCAGATTAGAGCCATTGTCAGTGATAATCCTTTCAGGGATGCCATACCTACATATGAGATTATTCTTAATGAATCGAGCCACAACATTCTTGGTAACAGATGCAAATGAAGCTGCCTCTACCCACTTCGTGAAGTAATCAATAGCAACCAGGATGAAACGATGTCCATTAGAAGCAGTAGGCTTGATCTCACCAATCATATCAATGCCCCACATGGAAAAGGGCCAAGGAGCAGTCAACACATTCAATGGTGATGGAGGTATATGGACTTTATCAGCATAGATTTGACACTTGTGACAAGTTCTGGAGTGTTGATAGCAGTCAGCTTCCATGGTAGACCAATAGTAACCTGCTCTCAATATCTTCTTTGCCATAGTATGTCCACTAGAATGAGTGCCAAAGATCCCATCATGCATATCTTCCATAATCTCAGTTGCTTCCTTCTTATCCACACAACGAAGCAAAGTTGAATCATGATTGCGCTTGTACAAAATCCCATTGCTCAGAAAGAACTTAGCAGAAAACCTTCTCAGAAACTTCCTATCTTTGACAGATGCCCCTTCAGGGAACTCCTGAGCTTCAAGATACCTTTTCACTTCATAGAACCAAGGCTTCTCCTCTGCCCCTTCTGTGTCAATCTCATTGCAGTATGCAGGCTTCTCAAATCTATCAATAGTAATCTTGGGAGCTTCATCATCCCAGCTGATCTCAAACATGGATGCCATGGTGGCCAAAGCATCTGCCAACTAATTCTCTCTTCGTGGAATATGTCCAAAGGTGATCTCTTTAAAATGTGGGATCAAAGACAACACATGCTCTCTGTAAGGAATGAGGTTATCATGCTTGGTATCCCAATCTCCTTTGATCTGACTTACTACCAAGGTTGAATCTCCATATACGTCAAGGAACTGAATCTTCATATCAATAGCAGCTTTAATACCCAGGATACATGCCTCATACTCAGCCATGTTATTGGTACAATAGAAACAAAGTCTGGCAGTAATCGGGGTATGACAACCTTCAGGGGAACTAATCACAACACCAACACCATTACCAAGTGCATTAGAGGCACCATCAAAAACCATAGTCCATCGGGATCCTTGTTCAGGTCCGTCATATTGTCCAGGTTCTCTGGTAATAATCATAATGTCTTCATCAGGGAATTCAAAACTCATTGACTGGTAATCATCCACTACCTGATGAGCCAAATGATCAGCAACAATACTTCCCTTAATGGCCTTCTGAGTAGTATACTGTATATCATATTCTGTCAAGATCATTTGCCATCTTGCAATTCTTCCGGAGAGAGCAGGTTTCTCAAATATGTACTTGATTGGATCCATCTTTGAAATCAATAAGGTAGTATGAGTCAACATATACTGTCTTAGTCGGCGAGCAACCCATGCCAAAGCGCAGCAAGTTTTCTCGAGCAGTGAGTATCTTGTTTCACAGTCGGTAAACCTTTTGCTAAGGTAGTATATTGCCTGCTCTTTTCGACCAGACTCGTCATGTTGCCCCAACACACACCCCATTGAGTTGTCTAACACTGTTAAGTACATAATCAAGGGTCTTCCATCGACTGGTGGCATCAAAATTGGAGGTTCTAGTAGATATCTCTTGATTTCATCAAAGGCAGTCTGGCACTCATCATTCCATTCCATCACCTAATCTTTCTTCAACAATTTAAAGATTGGCTCACAGGTAGTTATTAACTGGGAAATAAATCTTGCAATGTAGTTCAATCGTCCCAAGAAACCTCTAACCTCCTTCTCAGTACGGGGAGTTGGCATCTCTCGTATAGCTTTCACTTTTGCAGGATCCACTTCAATACCTTTTCCACTAACAATGAAACCCAGGAGCTTACCAGACCTAACTCCAAAAGTACACTTGTTTGGGTTCAATCTCAACTTGTACTTCTTCAACCTCTCAAACAATTTATGCAAATGATCAAGGTGTTGTTCTTCATTTTGGGACCTGGCTATCATATCATCCACATACACCTCTATCTCATGATGAATCATATCATGAAACAAAGCCACCATAGCACGCTGATATGTTGCCCCTGCATTCTTCAAACCAAATGGCATCACCTTATAGCAAAAGGTGCCCCACTGTGTAACAAATGTTGTCTTCTCCATATCTTCAGGAGCCATCTTGATTTGATTGTAACCAGAAAAACCATCCATAAAAGAGAATACCTTATGCTGAGCAGTGTTGTCTACCAGAACATCAATATGAGGAAGTGGGAAGTCATCGTTGGGGCTAGCCTTGTTCAAATCTCTGTAGTCCACACACATACGTACCTTACCATCTTTCTTAGGAACTGGTACCACATTTGCAACCCACTGAGGATAAGAAGTTACTGCTAAGAACCCTGCATTGAACTGTTTCATTACCTCTGCCTTGATCTTTTCTGACATTTCAGGACGCATACGACGAACCTTCTGTTTCTTTGGACGACAATCTTCTTTCAATGGTAAACGGTGAACCACAATGTCTATATCCAAACCTGGCATATCTTCATAAGACCAAGCAAAGATCTCCACATAGTCACGTAACATCTGAATCAATCTGCTCTTGACACTATCTTTTAAATCAGCCCCTATCTTGACTTCTTTCCTGTTTTCTTCAGTTCCCAGATTCACAACTTCGACTGGCTCTTCATGTGGCTGTATGGCTTTCTCTTCTTGTTGTAACAACCTAGCAAGCTCTACAGGTACTTCACAATCGTCCTCATTTCCGTCTTCAGTTTGATAGATCGGATTCTCGAAATTATAATTGGCAATAGTAGAACTGTTATCAACAGGATCCAGAGTGGATAAGGATCTGCATTTTAGTGATGTGGGTGTGTGTAAGAACACATTGCTGATAAAGGTAAAAAATAAAATAAAAGAAAGACAAGGAACACAATATTTACTAAAACGAAACGTCCACTGATTTTATTGAATGAAGTATGCAAATGAAATGACATCCCGTAACAAGCACACCTTTGTGCCCCGGGCAAGGCACAAGGCTTAAGAGTTCAATTGTTTAAGAAATTACAAACTTAAAAGCAACAACACAGTAATAGTATTTACTCCTGACTAAAGGAGATAGGGATAACATCTTCAGCTTTCCAATTATTGAGTCCAGCACCCACAGTAGGAAAAATCCAAGCATCCAGATTGTAGTCTTCATCATAGTCTCCCACGGCATTGATCTGATATTTCATAACCCCTTGATTGGTGATACGAACAGCACGAGCACGACGAACAGCCTTCTGGGACTCTGCAGTGAAACCTGTCGCTCCCGATAAAATGAAGCTAGGTCAGATAAGGGTACAGACGCGAACGGTCGGCGAGAGGGACAATGAGAACACACAGCCGTGAACTCACTGGAGATGAAAAGAGTCGCCAGCTAGGCATTTTTTATCCCGGAGGAAAGGCAATGCTGCATAAGCCTAGAAAGATACGGATAAGACGGTTGCGAACCAGAGAGACTGAGAAAGGGGGTTGGTTATAACCTGGGAAGGTATTAGCACCCAGATTGTCCGTCGTACTCGACGGGATCCACGCTTAGAAGATTTGTGTTTAAAAGGGGTAGTGTCAGTGCAATCTGTGTGTAAAATAGCTGGAAAGGAATGTACAGGTGTCAGTGTAAAAGAAGTGAAAAGTGGTATGAAAGTGTCAGTGTAAGGAAAAGAGTGAGATGCTCAAGATCATGAGGCTTTAAAGAATAAGGCTAGAAGGAGGGGGGAATGTACAGAGACTTTTGTTCGATAACCGTTAAGTTATGCCTACGTATCCTCTCGTGCAATGAGGAAGTCAGAACACCGTAGTTCGACCCAAAGAGACTGAAAGATGAATTGACTTGATGAACTGCTTGCTTGCCTATGCTCAAGTGTATGATCTGTCTGGCACAGATGCAAACTGTCTTGCATTAGACGGAAGAAGCAAGTTCTCGTTTATGAGTGAGGGTGATGAGAAAAGAATCCCGAAGGAGACGATTATTGTTTGTTTTTGAGTTTTCAGTCTTTTATTGCTTTTGAAAGTTTGTCATAAGTTAATGAGCTTAAGCCTAAACCAATGGATTTAGTAAACTCATCACATCTTCCCTCTGATTAGGGGTAATGAGAATACCTTAAGTGTGAAGTCAGATTCTCACACTTAATCACCTTTTGATGTAGGATTAAGATCATTAACCTACTTGTGATTATTTAGATGTTTTTGTTGTTTTTGTTTAGTGTTGAGTAATGAGGTTAAGCCATAATCATGGATTAAACAGACCCTTTACACCATCCTAAAAGAAGGATGATAGATGAGAATGTTTAAGTTGAGAAAAACTCCTCAACTTAATCCATGATTAGGGATTAAACCCATGACAAAACAAACCTTTGATTAAGTGGATTTTAATTAATGGTATGATGATGAAGTGTTTTTTTATTGTTTGTAAGACAACTTGAGGGGGACTTGTCCATTAACACTAGGGTTAGTCCTTCTTAACCACTTAAGGAAGAATTAGAACCCTAATGCAAGGCCCAAGTTACAAGTGTGATGTCTTGATACTTATTAAGTGGATTGATTAAGAGACTTAAACACATTAAGGGTTCAAGACTTAGGATTAAAGTTATACACTCCATCCTAAAAGAAGGATGCAGGCATAAGCTTAAACACAAAGTCTTAAAGCCTTTAGGGTTTGGTCCCTGATTATGAGGTGAGAAGAGAAGACACAAAGAGAGACACAAAGGTAAAAACTATGAGGGGAGACTAATCAAAACCCTAATTCATTGTCATGCTTGGTTGTCCCTAAAGTTTGTGAGGTTTTCAAGAACAATCTTCAGAGGAGCCACCAGGAAGCAGATGAACAGGATCAAGAGAAGCAAAGCAACTTGCTTCATTCAAGAAGTCAAGTTACTTGAAGAAAGAAAGTGGGAAGAACAAGAATGAGCAAGCTCAATCTCAAACACAAATAGAAATGCAGCAATGGATGCAAGAGAGATGAAAAGAAAAGGTATGAGAAGTGAAGGCAAATTCACTTCCCAAGTTTACTTACCACCTGAAATGTTAGAAAGAAATGCAATGCAATGCAAGATGAGATGAAATGGTATGATGCTTAGCAAAACCAGAAGCATGTTGATGATGATTATGATGTTATGAGATGCTGCAAACATGAGGCAAAGCATGGAGATGTTCATACAAGATTATGAATGCAAATGATGCAAGTTAAGGAGCATGAACAAACATGAAATGTTATGAAGCATACAAGACAAATGACATGGCAAATATGCACTGCAATGATCAAACATGTTTCCTATATGTCTTAGGATGTCAAATGAATCATAAGCATGCACAAAATGCAAAGACAAGTCATGTTATGCAAGGGAATGCAAGGAGGATGCAAGAGAGAGCCCAAATTAGGGTTCATGAATCAAACAACAAACACAAACCAAAAACAGAAGCAAACCTCATGATAAAAAATGGAAAATGGTATTCAAAGAAACCCTAGACCTATAACAAACCACTGCCCAAAGGGGAGCTCTCAACTCTCAACCAATCTCAAGATATGAATTTTACAAGATATTAGGGTTTTTTAGGGTTCTTAACAAAACAAATGCCAAACAATTTGAAAATGCAAGAACAATTCATGGCCTTTTTATCCTAGGAACTACATGCAAAACAAAAGACAATGCAAGAAGAATCAATGTCTCAACCTTCACCAATTGGCAGAAATGAATTTTTGAATCCATGATCAAAATAATGCATAAAAAATGATTTAATTCAATGAAAAATTCTTAAAATGCATCAAGATCAAAAAAGAAATTTGGTTTGAAGGTTGGACAATGTTTCTAAATGTCTTAGAACATTTCATGGATTTTTTTGTAATTTTTAAATACCTAAAAGTATTTTTAATTAATTAATTCCCATTAATCAATTAAAAATAATCTTTTAAATATTTAAAAATACTTTTTTAATGATAAAAATAAAATAAAAAAATATTTTTGTGTCATAAAAAATAATAAAACCTTAAGGAAAAAGTTTCATAATTTTTATGAATTTTTTGCTATTTTAAAATAATTATACAAGTTAATTGAAAAGAAAATGAATTAAAATTAAATAAAACTGAAGTAATCAGGATGGATGGATGAGATTGGCTCTGAGTTTGAATTCATTGACTGCGCGCGTGATCTTGTGGCCAGGATTGACTCTGATTAAATTATTTAATTATGGATTAATTAAGTTAACACGTGGATTAGGGCATAAGTAAGCTGATCTGGGCCATCCAAAAGAGAGGGAAGTCAACTGGTCAATGGCTATCTACGGCTCACATTCAAACTGAAGTTAATTACACAATTAGGGCACAAATTACTTTCAGGTGGCCGGAGAAGACTTCCGGTCGTCTTCTCCGGCCAGCACCTCACCTGAAAAATCTCCAAACCTCTCAAAACGTACCAAAAATGAAAACCAAGAACATGGAAATGATCCTCATCCTCTCACGAACCAAACCCCTCTCTCAAAACAAATTTATATTTCCTAAATCAACTGAATCGAAGAGAAAAAGCTCTAGGTCACGCAAGCTTCAGAAACAAATTAAATGCTCAAATCACAACCATTTTCAAAACCAATGGTACCAGAATGATCAGTGAAACAAATAGAACAAGTTTGTAACAAGCAAAATCATTTCTGGAAAAATAAATTTCAGGCTACCTGAGATTTGAAGCTTTCCACTTGAGGACTTTCTGGCCTTCTCTTTATGTGCAAACCAACCCTTAGGACCCCTTGATGATGTTTGAATGCCTTAGAACAATTTATGTAGGCTGGCTGATGAGTTTCGAAAGCTCCTGCTTCAAGCTCAGTCAACAATGGCTATGGTGATTCTGACTGATTCAGGCCACTGTGAATGATGGTTTATGGTCCAGATGATGTATGGAGAAGCTTTGCAAGGTTTGTTTGGCTGTTTGTGGGCTAGGGAGGGAGATTTGAATGAATCTGCAGAATGAGGGTGAAGAATGGCAGTGGGGTGCTTTGGCTGTTTCAGGCTTATGCTTTGGGTGGTTTCTACTCAATGATACATGGTGAGTTGAATGGAGGAAAAGGTTTTTGTGTTTGCAAGCTGTGGAGAGGAATTCGAAGCAAGTTGCAAATGGGAGTGTTTTTGTGAATGTCTCTTGTGTGATGGTTTCAGCCTTGCTTCTTGTTATGGCTAGCTTGCAAATTGATAACATAAACAAATCTGATTGGCTGGATGATGTGACTTGTGCTTTTGTGATTGGTAAGTTTGCTTTTGCCAAAAGTCAAAAATCTTGTAAGAGAAGCATGGGCTTGATACTAGCTTGGTACAAGGCTAGGTCTGGCGCATCATGGTGTGGTGAGAGAGCCAGCAAGGTCCAAAGGCCAAGGCAGCAAGTTGGTAAAGCATGATCATGAGTTTTTGCAAGTTGTGACATTTTGGTTCACATGTGATTCTTTGTCTAACCAAGCATGAAACCATGGGCAATCTGAGTTCAAATCTGATTTTTAGGACTTGTAGAATGTTGGCACATTGGTTAGAGGTGAACTTGAGGCTGCAAAAGTCATTGATCCATGATTTTGCAAAATTCTCAATTAGGGCATGCCTTGAAAATTAATGATTTTGGCCAACTTTGCATTGCCATAACTTTTGATCCAAGAAGAGTTTGATCATGTTCTTGTACTTTTTTGAAAAGGGAAAGATGAGATCTACAACTTTCATGACCAAAGTTTTTCCATTTGAAGCATTTTTGAATCATGAATCATGGCTTGAAAAATGACCTAAAATGGTGCATTCTTGAAAAGTCAACTATGCCCAAAAAGTCAACATTTGCAAAAACCCTAAATTCTTGATTTTTATGAACTTCAATCTTCTTCCATGATCAAATAAAGATCATATACACTCAAAATGATGAAGATCACTCATTGGTTGGGTCATTGGGGGCCTCAGATGCCCTGATTTTGCACTGACTTGTCCAAAAAGTCAACTCTTGATCAGATGACTTCCCCATGGAATTTCTTCATGAAAATTGATATGTATACTCCCTATACCATATAGAGATCAATGGAAACAAGAATGACCAAAAAAATTGGAGTTATGGCCTCTGAAACCAAAACCCTAATTTTCAGTCAACTGTGCAGTTCATCCTGGCTCTGCATCCACTCAAACCCTAGCTCTTGTGATTCCTCTGCATTTTTGACTTTGAGGAGATGGAATATGATATAAGAACACACATGGACCCCTTTGAGTTGATTGGTGGCCTTTGGAATGGCTCAAGAGGCTTTGGGATTGCTCAGATCACAAACCCTAGGTGCAGATGACTTAGAAACTATCCAGTGAATCAAAAATGAGATGTGAGATGATATGATTGTGTTTATGCATATGAGATGATCACAAGCCATGGTGAAATGGGTGAGGGCAAATTTGGGGTGTTTACAGCTGCCCCTATTCAAACATGAGTTAGCTGTGCAGGATGTAAGCGACGGCTTAACAGGCAAACAAGATAACTTGTGGTTGAATACCAAAGACAGTCCAAAATTTGCACTCACAGAATGAAGAAGAAAGGGGATATAGATTGTATATGAAAAATAAAGTATATTGTAAAGTGTGGGCGACGGAGGACGACCGTCGAGCAGAGGACGACTGCTGGGTAAAGTGGTATGTGAAGCAAAGCGATGACGGGGACGGCCGACATGCTGGTAAAGTGCAGGAAATAAAGCGATGACGGGGACGGCCGACATGCTGGGGATAAAAAGTAAAGCTAAGACGGGGACGGCCGACTAGCTGGGGAAAAACAAGTAAAGCTAAGACGGGGACGGCCGACTAGCTGGGGAAAAACAAGTAAAGCTAAGACGGGGACGGCCGACTAGCTGGGGAAAGTAGGATATTATGATGGGGACGGCCATCAAGATAAAGCTGCAAAGTTCTCTGGGGATTAACGAAACATGACGGGGACGGCCATCAAGTTCATAAAGGTCAAGTAACCAACGATGGGGACGGCCATCGAGCTAAAAAGGAAAAGGGACCACGACGGGGACGGCCATCGGGTTAAAGAATAAATGAAATAAACAGATGATGGGGTACGGCCATCAAAGGTGAAGGACGATCACCTAGCAGCGGACGGCTGCTCTGTTGGGGATAAAAGAAATATGATGGGGACGGCCATCAAAGGTGGAGGACGACCACCTGGCAGGGTACGGCTGCCGAAAATATCGCGACATAGGATGAATGCCGGATAGAAAAAAGAGTCAACGATGGGGACGGCCATCGGACGAGCATGATGGAGGACGACCATCAAGAAGTGGAGGACGACCACTCAGCAGGGTACGGCTGCTCTCGAGGTTTCTCATGACATTGGACGAATGCCAGATAACCAAAATCAACAATGGGGACGGCCATTGGATAAAGTTGATGAAGGACGATCATCAAGAGGTGGAGGACGACCACCTAGCAGGGGACGGCTGCTAAAATCAACGATGGGGACGGCCATCGGACGAGCATGATGGAGGACGACCATCAAGAAGTGGAGGACGACCACTCAGCAGGGTACGGCTGCTCTCAGGATTTATCATAACACAGGACGAGTGTCAGATAAAAGAAAGATGCTTTGTTGGCGATCTACTGGGGATATAGTAAACACGGACGAGCGTTTACATCCAAGAAACAAAAGGTATAAGTGTTTGGTATTGTGTATAGATTAAAGATGCGGACGAGCATCCTTAAGACTATGATACGGACGAGTATCATGTAGAAACAAACTGACACATGTTCAGAGATGATGATACGGACGAGTATCAACTGGTTAACAAAGAACACGGACGAGTGTTGCATCTGAAAGAATTCTCCTGGGGAATAATAGACACAGGCGAGTATCTATATTCAAGAAGACACAAGTGTTTGACACGGTGTATGGGTTAAAGATGCGGACGAGTATGTAGAAACAAACATTAGACACAATGTTCTGAGATGATGGTACGGACGAGTACCAACTGGTTAACAAAGAACAAGGACTACTGTCGAATCTGCGGGGATATGAGTGATGATGTATACAAGATACGGACGAGTATTTGTATAAGTGTACCACGAGTAGTGAGCATTGTATTGTATAGATGAGTGTTTATCTGCTGGGGAGAGTGACACGGACGAGTGTCAAGAGAGAAAAGTATAATATTAACAAGTGTATGGGCGATGAAGGTGTAAGCGACTGCGCTGGGGATATGACACGGACGGGTGTCAAAAAGTGTATATACAAGTATATGTGAGTGCAAAGAGGATGTCTTTGGCTTTTTGCTGGTGATTTGACACGGACGGGTGTCAGGAGGTATCTGTAATGCGGGTGATCTTGTTTGTAAAGATGTTCAGGCGACTTTACTGGGGAATGATGACACGGACGGGTGCCAAAAGGTGTATATACTGGTGTTTGTGATTTGAAAGGGCAGCTGCTTTTGCTGGGACTCTGGTGGGGATTTTTCTGCTCTATGTTGATGAACTGTCATTATTCACAAGTATTCACTTCACAACATGACTTATGATTATGCTATGTATTTGATTTTTGCCGTAATGCTCCGTATTAGACGGAATGCTACGCTTTGAGGGTATAATATGATGTGAATGCTATGATTATGCAAAGAGGCACCGATCCGGAATTCGGATCCTATTGCGGCGAAGATCTCTGGATGATCTGCTTGAAGTGAACATCCCAGCTGGGGATGAGATCATTGGTAGATCTAGTGACGTATCTGTTTGGGGATATAGGTCACTGATTGACATATCCTTATAAATGAGAAACCCAGCTGGGGTTTGTAGAAGCTTCTGTATTCTGTTGTGACTTCTCCGTGCGTTGCTCTTCTGAATAGAGGCTGGGGATATGTGGGGAGATGATTCCCTGACTCTGCATTCTGCTGAGGATGAAATGGCAACTCGGCTGGGGAATTGGGAGAGGCAACTCAGCTGGGGGTAGCAACAAAAAGCAACTCAGCTGGGGATAGAGCGTCTCCGATGCTGTATGTTGATTTGGCAACTTCGCTGGGGAAGTGGGCACCTCCTAGTGCCATGTGGAAGATAGACCGAGTTGATAGTGATTTGCCCACTTGCTGAGACGTAACCTGCTTGCCCTAGGTTGTGCTCTGGATACCTGCAAACCTGCAAAGGTAAGGAAACGTACAAAAGGTCCCGAGGTATCCCTTACCGGATTCCGTCATAGGAGTTAAGTACTTTCGAGAATAATCAGATTCCCTGTAAGCATGTGTTTTTATTTTTAGAGAAAGGCATTTGTACTTATGCAATTGTATCTTTAGAGATATCAGACGATTCTTTGCAAAACATAAACGTAAAAACGAAACATGACCGAAAATCTGATTTTATTAATCCATGTGCCCTGAATTGGCAAGATACAGTCAAAGAAACATATCTCCTGAAATGAGGAGATGGTTACAAATTGAGAAATAAAGTGCTGGCGGTGTTGACGAGGCTTTCAAGGAGCTTCCTCTTCTGCTATGACTCGTATGACAATGACGTTCTTCTCGTCTTGCTTTCTGGAGAGAGTTGATTCTGATTGGAGCTTGATCCTGTCGAAGCTTTCCAAGTTGTAAGTGATAAAGACGAATTCAGAGTGCAGTTGTTCGCTTATTCCCTTATTTTGCATGGATCGCCCTTTCGGGTTTTCAATCCATCGGGATACCCATTTTTGCCTGAGCTGTCCAATGCGGCTTTTCAACTCAGCGGGTGTACACATTTTTTTTATTCATTTTCCCTTACTTTTGCCCGAGTCTTTTATTCTGTTTTTGACTCGCCGGGATGCCCTATTTTTGCTTGGACTTACATTCTGTTTTTATGTCCAGCGGGTCATTTTATGCGAAGTATTTTTTAACTGCATCTGAATTCACAGGGGACGGGAAATCTTCACCATCCATGGTGCTGAGCATCAGTGCTCCACCAGAGAAAACTTTCTTTACAACGAATGGTCCTTCATAATTTGGAGTCCATTTGCCCCTGTGGTCTGTATGAGGAGGGAGGATTCTTTTCAGCACAAGATCTCCTACTTGGTACTCTCGATGCCTGACTTTCTGATCGAAGGCTCTCTTCATCCTCTTCTGATATAGCTGCCCATGACAGATTGCAGCCAATCTTTTCTCTTCGACCAGACTCAGTTGCTCGAATCGGGACCGAACCCATCCTGCTTCACTCAGTTTAACATCCATTAACACCCGTAACGAGGGTAGTTCAACTTCAACAGGTAGGACTGCTTCCATACCATACACAAGCTGATACGGTGTTGCCCCAGTGGACGTTCTGATTGATGTGCGGTACCCATGCAAGGCAAACGGTAGCATTTCATGCCAGTCTTTGTAGGTGATTACCATCTTCTGCACAATCTTCTTGATATTCTTATTTGCTGCCTCAACAGCGCCATTCATCTTTGGCCTGTAAGGAGAAGAATTGTGATGTTGGATCTTGAAGTCCCGGCACAGTTCTGCCATCATCTTGTTGTTTAAGTTGGAACCATTATCAGTAATGATTCGCTCGGGCACTCCATACCGACAGATGATATCTCTTTTCAGAAATCGGGCTACCACTTGTCTTGTAACATTTGCATACGAGGCTGCTTCAACCCACTTGGTGAAATAGTCGATGGCAACTAGGATGAATCTGTGGCCATTTGAAGCAGTTGGTTCAATCTTGCCAATCATATCAATGCCCCACATAGCAAAGGGCCATGGTGAAGACATGATGTTCAAAGGATTGGGAGGCACATGCACCTTATCTGCATAAATCTGGCATTTATGGCATTTTCTGGCGTAGGCACAACAGTCGGCATCCATTGTGATCCAGTAATAGCCTGATCTTAACAACTTCTTAGCCATGGCATGCCCTCCGGCATGGGTACCAAAGGATCCTTCGTGCACTTCATGCATCAACAAATCTGCTTCTGTCTTATCAACGCACCTGAGGAGTACCATATCAAAGTTCCTTTTGTACAGAGAACCATCAGTGTTCAAGAAGAAACTACCAGCAAGCCTTCTCAAAGTCTTCTTATCATTGGAAGATGCCCCAGGTGGGTATGCTTGATCCTCCAAGAAGCACTTAATGTCATGGAACCAAGGCTTGTCATCTTTTACAACATCTGCTGCAAATACATATGCTGGTCTATCAAGTCTAGACACTGAAATCTGGGGTACAAAGTTAGCCGTTTGAACTTTGATCATGGATGAAATGGTAGCAAGAGCATCTGCAAACTGATTCTCGTCCCGAGGGATATATTCAAGCTTGACTGTTGTGAAGAAAGTCAATAACCTCCTTGTATAATCCCTGTAAGGTATCAGATGATCCTGGTGGGTGTACCATTTCCCGTTGGTTTGATTGACTACCAAAGCTGAATCTCCGAATACGGTCAATGTTTTGATCCTGAGGTCGATGGCTTCCTCAAGACCCATAATGCAAGCTTCGTATTCAGCTTCGTTGTTAGTGCAGTTGAAAGTGAGTCTTGCCGAGAAAGGCATGTGAACTCCTTTAGGTGTAATGAGTACTGCACCAACACCACGGCCACTCATGTTAACAGCCCCATCAAACATCATAGTCCATTCTTCCTCCGGGTCAGGCCCTTCAGTGTGAATAGGCTCTTCGTGATCTTTTGCTTTAATGAACATGATATCTTCATCAGGGAAGTCAAACCTCATAGGCTGGTAGTCATCAATGGGTTGCTCAGCAAGGTATTCAGATAGTACACTGCCTTTGATGGCTTTCTGAGATGTGTACTGTATGTCGTATTCTGTGAGAATCATCTGCCATCTTGCAACCCGTCCAGTAAGAGCTGGCTTCTCGAAAATGTACTTAACTGGATCCATTTTTGAGATCAATAAGGTAGTGTGGGTCAACATATACTGTCTCAGTCGGCGAGCAGCCCACGCTAAAGCACAGCAAGTTTTCTCGAGCAGTGAATAACGCTGTTCACAGTCGGTAAACTTTTTGCTTAGGTAGTATATTGCATACTCTTTTCGACCAGACTCGTCATGCTGGCCCAGCACACACCCCATTGATTCTTCTAGCACTGTCAAGTACATAATCAGAGGTCTTCCTTCAACTGGCGGCATGAGGATTGGAGGTTCTTGTAAATACTCCTTGATCTTGTCAAAAGCCTTCTGGCAATCTTCGTTCCACCTGACCGTTTGTTCCTTTCTTAACAGCTTGAACAAGGGTTCACAGGTTGCTGTAAGGTGAGATATGAACCGTGAGATGTAGTTCAATCGACCTAAGAACCCTCGAACTTCTTTCTCTGTTTTCGGTGCAGGCATTTCTTGAATAGCCTTGACTTTATCAGGGTCCACTTCAATCCCTTTCTCGCTTACAATAAAACCCAGCAGCTTACCGGATCGCACCCCGAATGTGCATTTGTTGGGGTTCAGCTTCAATTGGTACTTCCTCAGACGCTTGAATAATTTGAGCAGATTCACCAGGTGGTCTTCCTCTGTAAGGGACTTGGCGATTATATCATCCACATAACACTCTATTTCCTTATGGATCATATCGTGGAATAATGTCACCATAGCCCGTTGATATGTGGCACCAGCATTCTTCAGTCCGAATGGCATCACTTTGTAACAGAACGTGCCCCAAGGTGTGATGAATGTTGTCTTCTCCATGT
The DNA here is from genome assembly GCA_963966055.1 of Lathyrus aphaca. Classification (NCBI taxonomy): domain Eukaryota; kingdom Viridiplantae; phylum Streptophyta; class Magnoliopsida; order Fabales; family Fabaceae; genus Lathyrus; species Lathyrus aphaca. The sequence goes on along the minus strand of OZ014519.1, from coordinate 733,661,269 downwards.
CTTCAGGTGACATCTTGATCTGATTGTATCCTGAAAATCCATCCATGAAGGAGAATACCGAGAACTGAGCCGTGTTATCCACCAATACATCAATGTGAGGTAATGGGAAGTCATCTTTCGGGCTGGCTCTGTTCAGATCCCGGTAATCAACACACATTCTTACTTTGCCGTCCTTCTTAGGCACAGGTACTATGTTAGCAACCCACGGCGGGTAGCTAGTCACAGCAAGGAACCCGGCGTCCCATTGCTTTTGTACCTCTTCCTTGATTTTCATAGCCATGTCTGGGCGAGTTCGGCGCAACTTCTGTTTGACTGGTGGACACTCTTCTCTCAAAGGCAGCTTGTGCACAACTATATCGGTATCCAACCCTGGCATATCTTGATACGACCAAGCAAACACATCAACATACTCTTGAAGCAGATCAATCAGTTGTCTCTTCACTGAGTCTTGCAGGCAGGCCCCGATTTTAACCTCTTTCACGTCTTCGTCTGTACCAAGATTAATCACTTCAATCTCCTCCTGGTGAGGAGTAATAACCTTTTCCTCTTGTCTTAACAACCTGGCTAGCTCTTCAGGAAGCTCATATTCTTCATCAACCCCTTCATCAGCTTGATTGATTGGATTGTCAAAGTCATGCGATGTCATAGCCGTGCTGTTGTCGGTGCTGTCTGGAAGGCACACTCTGCAAGGGTTAAGTTGTTCATTTTAGTGATTGATTTTAATCTTGCTTTAGAAAAAGTGAAATGAAGTTATCATTTTGAAAACACCGCCATTTATTTTTGTACAAAAAAGAAAAATGGAAAAACAGTGAGCATAAAAGAAAAAGACTTGTTTGCAAAAAGATGTCTGATATTTCATTAATTTAATCTTGTTTGCACAAAAGTACAGATGGCCCTGATTACAAAATGAGTCTTGTCATCTTGGGCAAGATGCAAGACTTTGATGCATGCTATAAAAATACAGGAAATAATAATTACTCTGCATGAGTAACTCTTATAATTTCCTGGGAAGACCAGTTCGAGACACTGCTCCCCGGGATCTTTGGACGAATCCAATTCTCCAGATTGCGCTCCTCTTCCAGCTCGTCTTCCAGACAGTTGATAGCATCGGGGGTAAGCATTCCCCCACTGACAAAACCTGGCTCTGCAGCAGCCTTTGCTTGATGTTGAGTTGGTCTGTAACCCAACCCAAATTTGTCCTTCTTCTCCTCCACAGCTAAGACCTTGCCCCAGCCTAGGGCAGTTCCTTCTTCAACAACCTTCCGGGCTTGTTGGTAAGATGACATTGGAGTACCAGATACAGCAGATGCTTCATTGACATTCAAGGCTTCAAAACCTTGGCTCATTGTTTCATGGATCTCCCCATCCATCTCGATGTATTTGTAAGTAGCCAGATGGCTAACAAATATATCCTCTTCCCCACAGATTGTGACAACTTGACCTTCCCACTCAAATTTTAACTTTTGGTGAAGGGTAGACGTTATTGCGCCGGCGGCGTGAATCCAGGGTCTACCCAACAAACAGCTGTAGGCGGGCTGAATGTCCATCACATAAAAGATAGTTTTAAAGGTCTGTGGGCCAATTGTCACGGGTAGCTCAATCTCTCCCAGAACCGATCTCTTCGAACTATCAAAGGCTCGCACCACCAGGTTGCTGGGTCTCAATGCCAGTCCATCATATTCTAACTTCACCAGAGCCTTCTTCGGTAAGACATTCAGGGAAGAACCTGTGTCCACCAGCACATGAGAAAGGACAGCTCCTTTGCATTCCATGGTTATGTGCAAGGCTTTGTTGTGATTACGGCCATCCGCTGTCAAGTCAGAATTGGTAAACCCTAGCCCATTGCTAGCAGTAACATTTCCAACCACGGCTTCCAATTGGTTGACAGTAATCTCCTCAGGCACGTAAGCTGCGTGCAAGACTTTAAGTAGTGCATTCCGATGGGCTTCGGAGCACATAAGCAGTGAGAGGATGGAGATTTTGGATGGCGTCTGGTGAAGTTGATCCACAATTTTGTAGTCACTCTTTTTGATGATTCGCATAAACTCATCAACTTCCTGATCGAATGGAGTCTTCAGGGCTTCTTTGGCAGCTGGATCTTCCTGCACCGGGCCTTTACCCTTTGCCTTGGCAGCAGCTTCTGCTTCGGCAGTAGGTTTTTGAACTTGTGAAGCAAAGAGACGTCCGCTTCGAGTGAAGCCTCCGCCTCCCCCCACATTATCTACTTGTGGTGCAGGTGTTGATGTTTCAAGAGTGATTCTTTTTCCTTCGCAGTATACGTCAGAGCCATAGTGCCACGGGATGGCCCTATTGCTTTCATATGGTACTGGTCCCGGCACCGTGACAGTGACTGGACTGATTGCTGCTGCTGAAGGGACTGTAATTGTTTGTGGATCATAAAAGATTGTAACTGGTGCTCTGGTGGGAGCAGCACCTTCTGAATGGTAGGCGGAGTTATTTTCAGGATCGTAGAATATGGTAACAGTGGAGACATCTTCGTGATTGATTGCTGGTGTTGTGGGAGGTACTGTTGGAAGGACTGTTGTTGTTGTTGATGGAGATTCGAAATGGAATGAAGCTGAAGTGGTAGCAGGAGAAACTGTTGAAAACTGATCATTTGGGAGAACTGATGAAGTATTTGCTGATGGTGCTGATGAATTGTCGGGAACAATAGTTGCTGCAGTTGTAGGAGGGTCTGAAACCGTTGTTGATGAAGTTGTCGGATTTGTCGGAAATGATGTAGTGATCTGTAGCAAGCCACTCTGAATAAGGCTGTCAATGCCATTCCTCAGGTCTTCACACCCATTCCATGAAATATTGCAATAGGGACACCCTAGTTCACACCCCGGAAATATTTGGTTTTCACGGAGTTGAGCTTTGATTTCCACCAATGGTGTCCGGATCTGATCCACACTAGTTATCAAATAAGACGGTTGGTCTTCTTCAATAGCATTAATTCGAGGACCACCATGGTTTGGCATAGGGTTTTTATTGACATTGGGCGGAGGTGCAAAATTCAGAGCCTTGGAGTCTACCAAGTCTTGTACCTTCATATGCAGAGCCCTGCATCTTTCTGTACTGTGACCAGGTGCGTTTGAATGAAAAGCACACCTAGCATTAGAGTCATAGTTTCTTGGTAGACTGTTGGGATCCGGAGGTGCCAACGTTCTTAGCTCAACTAGGTTGAGTTTCAGAAGTTGTGGCAGCAAGGCAGCATACGGCATTGGGATCGGGTCGATCACTCGGTTAGCTTGGGATGGCCTTTGTTGGAATGGCCTCTGTTGATTGTTGTTGTTGGAGTTGCTATTGTTGAAGTTTCTTGGAGGATATTGATTCTGATGATATTGAGGTTGTTGTTGGAAGTTTTGTTGAGGAGGTTGATAGACTGGCTAAGGATGAGCTGGAGCAGGGATGGTGACTGCTGCTATTGACCTCTGAGCATATTGGGGCCTACCCCTGTTGGTGTGAATGGCATTGGTCTCGCCAGTTCTTCTCGGGCCTGCGAAAGGCTTTCTTGTACCACTGGACGAGCTGGCACCATTATCGGAGATCTTACCCATTTTTAACAGGCTTTCAATTCTCTCCCCAGCTATGACAACATCTGCGAAGCTAGTGGAGGAAAAAGCAGCCAACCTGTCAATATACGTCCCTTAAAGAGTGTTCATAAACATGTCTGCCATTTCTCTCTCAGACATTGGTGGTTGAACGGCAGCAGCCAGTTGCCTCCACCTTTGGGCATACTCTCGGAAACTTTCCCTTGACGACTGTGACATTCCCATTAGGAGAGTCCTGTTGGGTGCCATGTCTAAGTTGTATTGATACTGTCGGATGAAGGCCTCTGCCAGGTCCTTCCAGCATCTCACAGTTGCCCTTGTCAAATGGGAATACCATTCCCTTGATGCTCCAGTCAAGCTATCTTCGAAGTAGAACATCCAAAGTTTCTCATCCATTGTATAGGCCTTCAGCCTTCCCAGAAATGATTGCAAATGAGTCCGGGGGCATGAAGTCCCATTATACTTTTCGAAACAAGGAGGCTTGAACTTATGGGGGATCCTGACCCCTTCTACCAAACCCATGTCCATGACGTCGAACCCCAAAGAATTTTGAGATTCTAAGGACCTCAACTTCTCAGCTATCTCTTCCAATCGTCTATCATAAGTTTCCTCTCCAGCACCCATTACTGTAAATTGGTCCTCCTGAGGATCTTCTTGAAGTACCCTGGCTGCAGTAGCTGTTCCTTGAATGTTTGCAGGAATATTAATCTCAGGATGGAGATGTGGACCAAACACAGGGGGGTTAACATGTGGTTGCACCCTTTCATTGTTACTGGTGCCTGCAGTTCCTACATGAGGCTCCTCTTGATTTTGCCTCTCCACCATGGCCCTCAGTCTCTCCTGGCTCTGGGCCATGTTGTTCATTACTTCCATGAACTGTGTTATCTGGGTTCTCATCTCCAACCTTTCGTTGGCCATCTGGTTTCTGACCTCCGTAAGGTCTTGTTGCATCTGATCCATCTGAATTCCCGGAAGGTTGTTTCTAGTTGGGTACCTGTGAGGCCTGTTGAGAGGAAATACCCGGCGGCGAGCAATAATTCCTGAGATTCACAACAGAGGTTAGCAACAACAAAACAAAAACCTACAAAACAAACAAAAGGGTTAGCATGCAATGCAGTTATGCTTATTTGTTCTCAAGGTATCCGGTTTGGCCTTCAGTTTTGACCCTTCCAGACCCTTGAAGATGATGCTGTTGAAGTTGCTTTTGATGGAAACCAACACAAATATATTACAAAGGTGAAATAGTACAATTTGTCCAAATTACAACACAAGCCCTTAAAGGGTCAAAATACATCACAAAAAAAAGCAAAAGTACATGAAAAGGAACAACAACAAGCGAATAATCAAACTCCAAGGCCAAACTCATCCTTACGAACTTCCTTAAGAAGTGCTTCGGTCACAGGATCAGCCGGACGCTCCGTGAGACCTCTGATGAGAAGGTTTCTTGTTGCAACAGCTGCAGTCAACTTCTTGTTCTGACTTTGGTCCTTAGACCTCTTCACTCCAGCTCTGATTTCTAGCTCTGATATTTCCTTCTGGGCTGCTGCCAGGGCTTTTTCCATCTGCTCCATTTTGTCTTGAGCTCTCTTGTCTTCTAGAGTACGGGCCTCAGTGATCCGGACCCACCTGGCCTGACTCTCTTTCAAATACAAGTCTGTTCTTGCTCTCTGAAACTGGGCTTCTTTACAAGCATTCTTCAGAATCTGCTCACCAGCTTTGGACTTGTTGATATAATCTCCAGACCTCTCAATTTTAGTCAAGTGTTCCACCCTTAACTTCTCCAATCTCTCAATCTCCCTCACACCTTCACTCCTCTCTCTGAGGGTCTTCTGCAAGGCTTGGGTTAACTTCTCATTTCTTTCCTTCAAGCTCTCAAACTCCTCCAAACTGATAGTGGCAGGGGGTGGTGCTGAAGATGACTCAGGCATGTCTTCTATGGTGAAGGGTAATCCAGAGAATTGGGCCCTAGCATGGGACCACTCATGATATTGGGCTGATGCCACATTATTGCACTTCCCCAGAATGGTGACTCCCTTGGTTTGAACATTATCCCAGGCCCAAGCAGCCTGCCTAACAGTTGCCAGACTAACCTTGTTCTCACAGTAGAGGGTCTCAACCAAATCCTGTACCCTAGGAGTGTGGACCAGTGCATAGCCCAATTGTCTCCTGAACAGCAGAGGGTTGTAGTTGATACTTCCCTTAACTCCTATCAAAGGCACATTGGGAAAGTGCCCACAGCTGGTGATCATATCTCTGCCCTTGGTGCTCTGAGTACACCATCTGATATCTGCTGAAGTGAGAGTAGTGAGCCTCTTAGCCCAGTTGCTTTGCTGATGAGGATTTAGAAATGCATCCGTCCTGGGTAGATGCCTGAGAAGCCAAGCATGGAATAATGGAGCACAAATCCTCACTAATCTTCCCCTCTGCTTCTCATTTCTCTGATGGACTGAGTAATAGAGATCACCCAGTAAAGTTGGCACAGGGTTCTTCAGGATGAACAAGTGGATTGCATTCTTGCTGATGAATCGAGGCTCATCTGCAAACAGCACAATCCCATACACACTTAAGGCCAACAGAGCACAAACAGCTTTCCACTCCCCCAAGGAGGCTTTCAGACTAGCTTGAGAAATCAGGAAGTCCAGATGAAATCCAGGGATCCCAGCTTTAGAGGTCATATGCTGTTCAATCAAAACAGGTTCCAGGTGCAGAGCTTTTGCTACCTCTCCATTGCTGGGAAAGACCATTTCAGGGTTAAAAGGGATTTCCCTCTTGATAGGCAGACCAACCAAAGATGAGTATTCTTCCAAAAGAGGCCCCAACTGAAAGTCTTGAAAGGTGAAACATCTCAATGGGGGGTCATAAAACTGGATGCAGGTGTGGATCAAACTCCTCTGAGATGGGTCCAGATCCATGACCAAGTCAAGTATATCCCCATAATGCTCCCTGAACAAAGGTATGTGCTCTGGAGTGATCAGGGTTTGGATCCTCCTGATGTCTGATAAGTCTGGTTGGAAGAAATGATAAGTGATGTTGCTTTTCTTTGGAGCCATGATGCTGAGGACTGAGTAGGATAAGTGCTGATGAAGATGCTGAGGAGTGGGCCACTGGCTGGCTAGTGCAAGTATCTGAAGTATACGGCTGACAAACCGAAGCCAGTGCTGGTGGAGATAGGTCAATGATGTAGATGGGGTCAAAACCAAAACCAGATGAAAATGGATACCCTGAAACACAAATAAGCACATGTTAATATGATGCAATGAGTATGTATGCAGATGATATGCAAGGGTTTGTGACTGAGCTGGATCTGATTAACTGCCTTGGTATAGATCCATGTGTGTTCTAGAAATCCAGGTGGAGGTCTATAAATCCAGTAACCAGGGTGGGGGACTCAAATAAAGAGCCACAAGTCCAGGGTTTTAGAATCACAAGAACTATCCAACATGGAGTATTCTTAACAAAGTCAAAGTAACAGGGTATTCTGAGGTCAAGGTACCTGCAAACCTGTAAACAGCCCAACCCCCTCACAGGTGATGATCTAGAACAAGGATCCTCAGACTTGGATCAGTTATGAGAAGTGTAAACACTTCTAACTCGGAGGTACAGTGTTTACAATAACCATAACAATTCCTTCTCTAATTCACCTCAATTTCTGAAGGTCAGTACTAAAAGGTCATCCAGACTTGGCAGGCTTCCCAGATAGCCCTAGCATTGCAGGAAATCTGCAACACAGAGTTCTCAAGAAGAAACCCATATCTGAACCGTGTTTCATATTCCCGCACCAGACCGAAATGGAATGGGAAAGAATATGATTCACTCTAGCCTAGGTGTCACTCAGGTCCCAGGTATAGGACCTTAACTCTTAATGAATCACCCACCCACCAAGGCAAACAACAGATCCAGCCAGCAACAATGACAGTATGATATATATAAATGCAATAAAGAAAGCAGTAAAGTAACTGTACATAAAGCAATAAACAAAAATAAATACAAGCACAAACAAGCACATAACACCCCAGTAAACACAAATCAATCAAGCGCTAGGAGGAACCCACAAAAAGAACCAGAGGCCCTGGTTGCAGTATAAGGTTTCCCCAGCAAAGTCGCCAAGCTGTCGCTCCCGATAAAATGAAGCTAGGTCAGATAAGGGTACAGACGCGAACGGTCGGCGAGAGGGACAATGAGAACACACAGCCGTGAACTCACTGGAGATGAAAAGAGTCGCCAGCTAGGCATTTTTTATCCCGGAGGAAAGGCAATGCTGCATAAGCCTAGAAAGATACGGATAAGACGGTTGCGAACCAGAGAGACTGAGAAAGGGGGTTGGTTACAACCTGGGAAGGTATTAGCACCCAGATTGTCCGTCGTACTCGACGGGATCCACGCTTAGAAGATTTGTGTTTAAAAGGGGTAGTGTCAGTGCAATCTGTGTGTAAAATAGCTGGAAAGGAATGTACAGGTGTCAGTGTAAAAGAAGTGAAAAGTGGTATGAAAGTGTCAGTGTAAGGAAAAGAGTGAGATGCTCAAGATCATGAGGCTTTAAAGAATAAGGCTAGAAGGAGGGGGGAATGTACAGAGACTTTTGTTCGATAACCGTTAAGTTATGCCTACGTATCCTCTCGTGCAATGAGGAAGTCAGAACACCGTAGTTCGACCCAAAGAGACTGAAAGATGAATTGACTTGATGAACTGCTTGCTTGCCTATGCTCAAGTGTATGATCTGTCTGGCACAGATGCAAACTGTCTTGCATTAGACGGAAGAAGCAAGTTCTCGTTTATGAGTGAGGGTGATGAGAAAAGAATCCCGAAGGAGACGATTATTGTTTGTTTTTGAGTTTTCAGTCTTTTATTGCTTTTGAAAGTTTGTCAGAAGTTAATGAGCTTAAGCCTAAACCAATGGATTTAGTAAACTCATCACATCTTCCCTCTGATTAGGGGTAATGAGAATACCTTAAGTGTGAAGTCAGATTCTCACACTTAATCACCTTTTGATGTAGGATTAAGATCATTAACCTACTTGTGATTATTTAGATGTTTTTGTTGTTTTTGTTTAGTGTTGAGTAATGAGGTTAAGCCATAATCATGGATTAAACAGACCCATTACACCATCCTAAAAGAAGGATGATAGATGAGAATGTTTAAGTTGAGAAAAACTCCTCAACTTAATCCATGATTAGGGATTAAACCCATGACAAAACAAACCTTTGATTAAGTGGATTTTAATTAATGGTATGATGATGAAGTGTTTTTTTATTGTTTGTAAGACAACTTGAGGGGGACTTGTCCATTAACACTAGGGTTAGTCCTTCTTAACCACTTAAGGAAGAATTAGAACCCTAATGCAAGGCCCAAGTTACAAGTGTGATGTCTTGATACTTATTAAGTGGATTGATTAAGAGACTTAAACACATTAAGGGTTCAAGACTTAGGATTAAAGTTATACACTCCATCCTAAAAGAAGGATGCAGGCATAAGCTTAAACACAAAGTCTTAAAGCCTTTAGGGTTTGGTCCCTGATTATGAGGTGAGAAGAGAAGACACAAAGAGAGACACAAAGGTAAAAACTATGAGGGGAGACTAATCAAAACCCTAATTCATTGTCATGCTTGGTTGTCCCTAAAGTTTGTGAGGTTTTCAAGAACAATCTTCAGAGGAGCCACCAGGAAGCAGATGAACAGGATCAAGAGAAGCAAAGCAACTTGCTTCATTCAAGAAGTCAAGTTACTTGAAGAAAGAAAGTGGGAAGAACAAGAATGAGCAAGCTCAATCTCAAACACAAATAGAAATGCAGCAATGGATGCAAGAGAGATGAAAAGAAAAGGTATGAGAAGTGAAGGCAAATTCACTTCCCAAGTTTACTTACCACCTGAAATGTTAGAAAGAAATGCAATGCAATGCAAGATGAGATGAAATGGTATGATGCTTAGCAAAACCAGAAGCATGTTGATGATGATTATGATGTTATGAGATGCTGCAAACATGAGGCAAAGCATGGAGATGTTCATACAAGATTATGAATGCAAATGATGCAAGTTAAGGAGCATGAACAAACATGAAATGTTATGAAGCATACAAGACAAATGACATGGCAAATATGCACTGCAATGATCAAACATGTTTCCTATATGTCTTAGGATGTCAAATGAATCATAAGCATGCACAAAATGCAAAGACAAGTCATGTTATGCAAGGGAATGCAAGGAGGATGCAAGAGAGAGCCCAAATTAGGGTTCATGAATCAAACAACAAACACAAACCAAAAACAGAAGCAAACCTCATGATAAAAAATGGAAAATGGTATTCAAAGAAACCCTAGACCTATAACAAACCACTGCCCAAAGGGGAGCTCTCAACTCTCAACCAATCTCAAGATATGAATTTTACAAGATATTAGGGTTTTTTAGGGTTCTTAACAAAACAAATGCCAAACAATTTGAAAATGCAAGAACAATTCATGGCCTTTTTATCCTAGGAACTACATGCAAAACAAAAGACAATGCAAGAAGAATCAATGTCTCAACCTTCACCAATTGGCAGAAATGAATTTTTGAATCCATGATCAAAATAATGCATAAAAAATGATTTAATTCAATGAAAAATTCTTAAAATGCATCAAGATCAAAAAAGAAATTTGGTTTGAAGGTTGGACAATGTTTCTAAATGTCTTAGAACATTTCATGGATTTTTTTGTAATTTTTAAATACCTAAAAGTATTTTTAATTAATTAATTCCCATTAATCAATTAAAAATAATCTTTTAAATATTTAAAAATACTTTTTTAATGATAAAAATAAAATAAAAAAATATTTTTGTGTCATAAAAAATAATAAAACCTTAAGGAAAAAGTTTCATAATTTTTATGAATTTTTTGCTATTTTAAAATAATTATACAAGTTAATTGAAAAGAAAATGAATTAAAATTAAATAAAACTGAAGTAATCAGGATGGATGGATGAGATTGGCTCTGAGTTTGAATTCATTGACTGCGCGCGTGATCTTGTGGCCAGGATTGACTCTGATTAAATTATTTAATTATGGATTAATTAAGTTAACACGTGGATTAGGGCATAAGTAAGCTGATCTGGGCCATCCAAAAGAGAGGGAAGTCAACTGGTCAATGGCTATCTACGACTCACATTCAAACTGAAGTTAATTACACAATTAGGGCACAAATTACTTTCAGGTGGCCGGAGAAGACTTCCGGTCGTCTTCTCCGGCCAGCACCTCACCTGAAAAATCTCCAAACCTCTCAAAACGTACCAAAAATGAAAACCAAGAACATGGAAATGATCCTCATCCTCTCACGAACCAAACCCCTCTCTCAAAACAAATTTATATTTCCTAAATCAACTGAATCGAAGAGAAAAAGCTCTAGGTCACGCAAGCTTCAGAAACAAATTAAATGCTCAAATCACAACCATTTTCAAAACCAATGGTACCAGAATGATCAGTGAAACAAATAGAACAAGTTTGTAACAAGCAAAATCATTTCTGGAAAAATAAATTTCAGGCTACCTGAGATTTGAAGCTTTCCACTTGAGGACTTTCTGGCCTTCTCTTTATGTGCAAACCAACCCTTAGGACCCCTTGATGATGTTTGAATGCCTTAGAACAATTTATGTAGGCTGGCTGATGAGTTTCGAAAGCTCCTGCTTCAAGCTCAGTCAACAATGGCTATGGTGATTCTGACTGATTCAGGCCACTGTGAATGATGGTTTATGGTCCAGATGATGTATGGAGAAGCTTTGCAAGGTTTGTTTGGCTGTTTGTGGGCTAGGGAGGGAGATTTGAATGAATCTGCAGAATGAGGGTGAAGAATGGCAGTGGGGTGCTTTGGCTGTTTCAGGCTTATGCTTTGGGTGGTTTCTACTCAATGATACATGGTGAGTTGAATGGAGGAAAAGGTTTTTGTGTTTGCAAGCTGTGGAGAGGAATTCGAAGCAAGTTGCAAATGGGAGTGTTTTTGTGAATGTCTCTTGTGTGATGGTTTCAGCCTTGCTTCTTGTTATGGCTAGCTTGCAAATTGATAACATAAACAAATCTGATTGGCTGGATGATGTGACTTGTGCTTTTGTGATTGGTAAGTTTGCTTTTGCCAAAAGTCAAAAATCTTGTAAGAGAAGCATGGGCTTGATACTAGCTTGGTACAAGGCTAGGTCTGGCGCATCATGGTGTGGTGAGAGAGCCAGCAAGGTCCAAAGGCCAAGGCAGCAAGTTGGTAAAGCATGATCATGAGTTTTTGCAAGTTGTGACATTTTGGTTCACATGTGATTCTTTGTCTAACCAAGCATGAAACCATGGGCAATCTTAGTTCAAATCTGATTTTTAGGACTTGTAGAATGTTGGCACATTGGTTAGAGGTGAACTTGAGGCTGCAAAAGTCATTGATCCATGATTTTGCAAAATTCTCAATTAGGGCATGCCTTGAAAATTAATGATTTTGGCCAACTTTGCATTGCCATAACTTTTGATCCAAGAAGAGTTTGATCATGTTCTTGTACTTTTTTGAAAAGGGAAAGATGAGATCTACAACTTTCATGACCAAAGTTTTTCCATTTGAAGCATTTTTGAATCATGAATCATGGCTTGAAAAATGACCTAAAATGGTGCATTCTTGAAAAGTCAACTATGCCCAAAAAGTCAACATTTGCAAAAACCCTAAATTCTTGATTTTTATGAACTTCAATCTTCTTCCATGATCAAATAAAGATCATATACACTCAAAATGATGAAGATCACTCATTGGTTGGGTCATTGGGGGCCTCAGATGCCCTGATTTTGCACTGACTTGTCCAAAAAGTCAACTCTTGATCAGATGACTTCCCCATGGAATTTCTTCATGAAAATTGATATGTATACTCCCTATACCATATAGAGATCAATGGAAACAAGAATGACCAAAAAAATTGGAGTTATGGCCTCTGAAACCAAAACCCTAATTTTCAGTCAACTGTGCAGTTCATCCTGGCTCTGCATCCACTCAAACCCTAGCTCTTGTGATTCCTCTGCATTTTTGACTTTGAGGAGATGGAATATGATATAAGAACACACATGGACCCCTTTGAGTTGATTGGTGGCCTTTGGAATGGCTCAAGAGGCTTTGGGATTGCTCAGATCACAAACCCTAGGTGCAGATGACTTAGAAACTATCCAGTGAATCAAAAATGAGATGTGAGATGATATGATTGTGTTTATGCATATGAGATGATCACAAGCCATGGTGAAATGGGTGAGGGCAAATTTGGGGTGTTTACAAAACCCAAACCAAACTTGTCAGACTTGTATGGGATATCAGGAAGCTGACCCCAAATAGTACAACCACCTTCATCCACCACAGCTCTAGCATCGTTGAGGGAGGCCATTGCCATTGTTGGAGGTATTCTGGTGACCACGGGAACTTTCTTGACAACCGGAGGAGCTACATAATTATTAACAATCCAGGGAACCACTTCAAATGTCTGACACGGAGTTTCAATATATTCACCTTCCATTTCTAGATACTTGAAAGTGTTTACATGGCTGACAAAGTATTCTTCTTCTCCATAGACAGTAACAACCTTTCCTTCCACCGGATATCTCAGCTTCTGATGTAATGTAGAGGTTACAGCACCTGCCCCATGGATCCAGGGACGACCGAGCAAACAAGAGTACGAGGGACGAATATCCATCACATAAAAGGTAGCAGTAAAAACCTGAGAACCAACTTTGATGGGCAAGTCAATTTCTCCATGCACTACTCTTCTAGAACCATCAAAAGCTTTTACCACAATATTACTGGGCTTCAGCACAGCATCTTCAGGACTCAGCTTGTTCAGGACTTCCTTAGGTAACACATTAAAAGAGGAACCATTGTCTATCAGTACATGTGACAGGGTAGTGCCCCTGCATTCAATTGAGATATGCAGAGCCCTGTTATGATCCCTCTTGGCAGGGGTCAAATCAGCATCAGAGAATCCTAACCCATTATCATAAGTCAGGTGGGCAACACAATTCTCAAACTGGTCAACAGAAATAGCATTGGGTACATGAGCAGTCTTCAGAAATTTAATCAAAGCCTTTTCATGAGCCTCAGAACATAGCAACAAGGACAACATAGAAATCTTTGAGGGAGTATGCCCCAACTGATCAACAATGTCATAATCACTCTTGCGAATGATTTTCAATACTTCTTCCATCTGCTTAGAGAGATCATCAGTAGCTGGCACATCAGTAGGTACAGGATCAATAACAGGACCTTTGCCCCGAGCATCAGTGGTGGAGGTAGCAGCTGGAGTAACTGCATTTTTGGAGGTAACTGGAGGAGAGAAGACTCTTCTGCTTCGTGTGATTTTACTAGACCCAGCAATATTATCAACATCAACAGGCATATCAGCTAAGGGTTCTTGCTTAACACCATGGATATAAACATCAGACCCATAATGCCAAGGCACAGCTTTATCAGACATATACGGGATAGGACCAGGAGTGGTTATGACCATAGGAGCCACTCTGGCTTCAGCAACAACTTTTACAGGACCTTCAGCAGTAATTTTGATTGGACCTTGATGGGTGATTTTGATAGGACCTTTGGAAGTGATTCTCACCGGCACTTTGTCAATCATGTCAACCTCTTCAGTCTTCTTACCTTGCGTAATATGATCTACCATACTCACCACAGAAGGTGGTCTTCTTTCAAACACTATGGTGTAATTATTCATGAGACGTTGAATTCCGTCCTTCAACCTCCAACACTTATCTGGATTATACTCACAATAAACACAATCTTCACGACAACCCGGAAAGAACCCAGCTTGTACTAACTTCTTCCTGATGATAGACAATGGTGTGGTCAACTCCGCAACTGAATAGATATGTAAATCTTCATCAATGGCATTGACAGTCTTCTCGTGATTTGGCATTGGAGCAGTAATCACATTTGGAGTACCCGGATGGTCAAACTCAATTTCTCCAGCCTCAATCATATCTTGAATTTTGTTCTTCAAGATCCAGCAGTTATTAGTATCATGTCCCTGACAGTTTGAATGATATGCACATCGTGCATTGGGATTGTACCTGGGAGAGGTAACATTAGGATTCTGAGGAGCCTCTTTCAAAGTAATAAGTTCAGCCTTCAACAAGTGTTGCAATGCCTGAGCCATTGACATGTTGATCTTCGTGAACTGCCTTCTAGCTCTCTGTTGGTTACCCTGTGGCTGCTCTGTTGTTGCAGGGGTTGGATTTGAAATATGGACCGCACTTACAAACTGATGCCTTCTGTTACGATCAGGTTGACCATAAACAACATTAGATTCTTTCTTCCCAGTGGGAGGCTTCTTTGCAGCACCTGATGAAGAAGTACCCACTTGGATCTTACCACTCTTGATACCATTCTCCACACGCTCTCCTGTCATTATCAACTCAGTGAAGCCAGATGATGAGCTTCCAATGAGATGACTGTAAAACGGACCATTCAGCGTACACATGAACATATCAACCAATTCCCTGTCAGTCAAAGGGGGTTGAACTCTTCCAGCTAAGTCTCTCCACTTCTGAGCATACTCCTTAAAACTTTCTTTGGCACCCATGGACATGCTTTGCAGCTGCATGCGAGTGGGAGCTAAGTCAGCATTGTATTGATACTGCTTATAGAAAGCCTCAGCAAGATCATTCCAATCCCTGATGTTGACACTCTCCAATTGGTAATACCACTCCAACTGAGCTCCAGATAAGCTCTCTTGGAAAAAGTGGATCCACAACTTCTTGTCAGCAGTGTGGGGTTGGATTCTTCTGACATAAGACCTCAGATGCAGCTTGGGACAAGAGACCCCATCATAAACAACAAAGGTAGGAACCTTGAAACCAATGGGTATGACAACCCCAGATATCAGACTCAAATCTTCAAAATCCAGCCCAGAAGACTTCTGTAATTCCATAGCATCCATTCTATCCACCAGCATCTTGAATTTGTCTTCATTAGGATCATGGTAGTAATTAGCCTCAGAATCAGAGTCCCCCATAGTGTTGTGGAGGCTGCCTCCCTCTTTCTCAGATTCCTCAGATTCATAGTCCTCAATATGTTCTTTGGTCTTGACAGGACCTCTGAACCTTCTTCCCATGTTGAGCAGGCCACCTGACCTTCTAGTCTTCTTAGTCTTCTTGGCCAGCAGTGTCTTCAATTCATCCTGCCCCTTGGATAGGTTCAGGATCAGCTCTTGGAACTGTGCATTTTGTGCCTGGAGATCCTTAACTGATTGTTCAAGAGCCATTGCTGAAATAAACAGCGAGAAGATAAGAAACTTATGCACAAATAAACCTGTGATGCAATGATATGATGTTTTAATGCGTATGCAATGTTTTCAAGGACCGCAGGATTTAAATTTTCTTAAACAAACCAAGAAGGTGAACTTTTATTAGTAATAAATTTGTTTTGCCTCTTGGGCTTACAAAAAATGAAATGAAATAAATACAAAAGATGGGGTTTTAAGTCTCCCATGGACGTTTCCTCTTTGTGTTGAGGTATGAGTTGAGATTCCGTTCCTCATGAAGTTGCTTTGTTAGTTCCAGGATTCTTTCTTGGCTTGCTTTGTAATGAGCCTCGAAAGTATCCCTTTGCTCCTTCAATTGGATCCAGGATCTCTGCAAGTCTTCCGTGTCAGTAGGCATGTCTGGGTGAAGGATAGTATAAGCAGTGTCTCCTTCAGCAACAGGTTCCATGGTAACTGGCAGGATGGCAGGATATGGAATCATAAGAGTCTGAGCACGAGATCGTACCCATCTGAGATAAGCCTCCATAGGAATAGTGTACTTAGGCTCTAGAGTCTTGCTGTCAACCTTGTTTACCTTTCCCCATGCTCGTATGAATCTCTGACGGTAACCTTGAAGATCGTTGTCGTAATCAAACACAATGCCCTGAATCAACATGTCATGTGGACCATCACTCCGAGCGTAACCAAACTGTCGTAAAGCTAGAGAGGGATTGTAGGTGATGCCTCCTCTTATGCCTAGAAGTGGCACATTAGGAAACTCTCCGCAACGGTCAATGATAGTGACATTCTCCATAGATCTGGAGCACCAATGAATATCTGAATGCGAAAGTGACATAATCCTCTTGGACCATATGAACCCTTGCTCATTCTTCATTACTGAGCGAGGAAGGTGAGAAATAAACCACCTAGAAAGCAAAGGTATGCAGCACATCAGAGTTCCTCTTTCCCTTGTAATACGGGTGTGAAGAGAATGCAGGATGTCTCCAAGCAATGTAGGCACTGGACTGTGACTCAGAAATATATTAATGGCATGAACATCTATGAACTGATCTGGATTGGGGAACAACACTAAGCCATAAATCAGCAAGGCTAATATATCCTCAAAAGCATCATAGCTCATAGCCTTCAAGAACATTTGAGCCTTGTCCATTAATACCTTAGCAAGAATACCCTTAACTCCGCTTCTCGTTTCTAGCACAATGTCAGACTTCTTCAGATGTAGAGCTGCAGCAATAACCTCAGGTTTAGGCTCTTTTTCCAAGCCTGTGAATGGTTTCTGATCAAGTACAGGTATACCCAGAAGTTTAGAGAACTCTTCCATGGTTGGAACCAGCTGGTAATCGGGGAATGTGAAGCAATGGTGT
Organism: Lathyrus aphaca; assembly: GCA_963966055.1. NCBI lineage: Eukaryota > Viridiplantae > Streptophyta > Magnoliopsida > Fabales > Fabaceae > Lathyrus > Lathyrus aphaca. Next base: position 733,644,109 of record OZ014519.1, on the reverse strand, counting down.
TTAGGATCAAAGAACTGAAACAGAACACTCATCATGTCTTCATTGAACCCTGAGGTGACTAGGTCTAATAGGTAACCATGTCTCTTGATGAACTGGGAATGATCAGACACCTGAGAAACCAACTCTTTAAGCTTAGCAGGTATGCCCACAAAGTTGATCCTGATGGTGTTTCTACGAGCTGAAGCCATGACCTGCAACAAAGAACAAAGATAAATCCCTTGGTCCTTGAAATGGTTAGTGAAAATGCTATGCTTATGATGCATGATGATGTCATGATGTTATGTTCAATCACAAACATGTGGCACACACAAACAAGTCACACCATAGCCCTAGGTTTAAAGGCTTGCATGAGGTTCAAAGGTCAATACCCTCCCCTGAAGTTAGATGGTTCATCCTGTCCTACAAAAGTAACCAGGTTCTGAGGGATCTCAATATCATTGATCCTTCACAAGGGTGGTTGTTCAGTGGGCAACTTACTTGCCAACCAAAACCCTCCAAGTTTAAGATCTCAATGAGTGTAGTATCGAGTGTCAACCAACTTCAGTCTGCACCAAAGCCGGTTACCTCACTACTTTCTAAAGGCCAAGATGAGTTAACTAGGGTTCTAAAAGTTAGTTAGTGCATTGACAACATATGGCAGCCTCATATTATCCTCAACTTGACTTAAGGAACATAAGCACCAACCAAGAAGTCACACTAACTATGGCCACCAGATCAACCGTATCGATATACGTCGTACAGTTTCCTTGGTCTATTGCCATTTACCTAAGGTACACTAGATCCGGGTTAGGATCTTTCACACATAAATCCCAACAAGTAATATAAAGCAAACAAGGCAAACAATTTAAGTGATCTAATTCCTAAGGGTACCCCTCTTAAATTTAAATCCCCAGCAGAGTCGCCAGTTCTGTAACACGGTGGGAGAACTGACTTTTAGTTATATTGCGGATAGCAAGAGTCGCCACCGACTTTTATTTTATCCAAAGGAAAGGCATAAAAGAACATGAAAGACCTTTTAAAAGATTTTTGGGTCCGGGGGGTAGGTTATGTAAAGGGAAGGTATTAGCACCCTTTACATCCATGGTTATCCATGGGCTCTTAGTTACTTAGCTCACTTTGAATTGTTTTTGAAAAGGTGAAGTGTGTGAATAGAAATTTTCATAAGAGTTTAATAATGATCCATGTACGGATGCGTAAAAAAACTTGTGTTTGAAAATTGTTTGAAATTTGTGAAGTATTTGAAGTTGTTTTGAAATAGTGAGCAAGTAACTACGAGGAACCTACCCTAAATTTTAAGTCTTTCTGTTCTTTATCCTTTAAGTGGTAAGACTATCCCTATTATTAAGGAATAGGTAGTCATTACCTTGGATGTAAGGGACATATGAAGGGACATCTGTTTAATGAAGGCAACTGTAGGGTGTATTAAGCATTTTTAAGGGACTGTCATTATTATTTGAAAGGGACAAGATCATATTGAAAGGCAACCATTAAGGGACTTGATCTTTGGATTATGAAGGGACTAGATGACTTTTCTTTTAAGGGACTTATGCTTTGTACACCCTACTTGACCTTTTGAATAGGCAACATTGAGAGGCAACCCTAGAAAGTGAGATGGCGATCAAAGATCGACTTACGTGTGTGAGTGTTTAATATTAATATTTATCTTATAATTTAAATGACCTAAATTCCATTTTTAAATATAATACATGTTTACACTCCCTATTTTACTAACCATGGCATAAAGAATAAATAATTTAAATATTTACAAAAATTACATCCAGGAGCATTTACATAATAATAAGGCAATTTAAAATAATAGCAAAAATAAATAAATAAGAAAAATATAAATAATAAATAAATAAGCAATAATAATTATAATAGGGGTTAGTAATAATAATTAAAATAAATAAGGTTAGTGAAATAATAATAATAAGTATAATTTAAAAATAAATGGATTAGTAATATTTTAATGGCTTAATAGAAAAATAAGAACAATTATATTAATTAATCATAAAATTTAAAATTATAAACAAATTAAATAAATTATGAACATATGATGAGAAATTATTAAATTTTGCAATTTTAGAAATTATTTACATATATAATTAATTATTAACAATTAGAAAATATTTTCATGTTATAAATAAATTGGACATTTTAATTTTTACATATATTTATATACAAAAATTGTAAATTTATAAACAATTTATTAAATCAAATATTTTAATTAAATTATGAATACAAATAACAATATAAATAAAGAAAAGATAATTAGGGTTTAATTATATAATTAGGGTTTTGAAAAAAATAAGGTTTAATGTATATAAAAAATATTAAGATTTAATTTACCATAATAATTTATTTAACTAAATAATATATACATTTTATAATTGAAATACATACTAATAAAAACTAATTTTTGAATTTAGAAAATAATTTTTAGAATTTAGGAAAATATTGAATATATACATATATACAGCATTATTTAATTATATTTATACATATGATTTTTTAATAAAAATAATTAAGCAAAATCTATTAAACCAAATAAAAAACAAAAAAAAAAGACACAAAAAGATAGAAACTTACCTGGCTGGGGTTTGAACCCAGGAAGCCTAGCTTGCCAGCAACAAAACGCACCACCAGGCCAGCCACGCACGTGTGATAGAGGAATGAGTCTAATTGGTTTTGTTCTTTGTCTGGAAAAAATCAAGAAAAAATAGCAAGAAGCAAAAAGGCCTGGGGGAGAATCGAACCCAGGGCCTTTCAAATATCACACAAGTACATTGCCAATCCTGCTGGGTGAGCGTGTCTGCTAATGAAACAGCAAGAGAACATAATATATAATGCTTCATAGTTAACCTGAAAAAATATAAAATAATTGTACAAGACCAGGATTCGAACACAAGTCTCATAGCCAAACACACGCTAGCCTTTCCACTGGGACAAGCCACACGCTTGTGATAATAAACAACCAATAATACATAAAATATTTAAAACAAAATTTAAATTTCCCAGAACGCGCGCAGGGGTCTTCTTCTTCCTTGGCCCCTGTGAAATTTCCTGCATTTTCCTTTGCGAATTTACCTGCGAATATCAAATTGCAACAATACCTACGAAACTCAAACATTGACAAAACAGCAAGATTTTATGAAATTGATTAGTGCATTACATTCTACAAGGTCTATACAACTCAACCATGTCTCTAAAATTCATTTATAGTTGATGAATCGAAGAACCCTAAAACGGCCATAAAACCCTAACTATGGTGGATTACGATTCAGGCCATGAAGCTTTGATTCAATTGTCCAGAAACCATCTATACAACATCACAAACAGGATTATATAAACAAAATTCGTTAGAATGCATTGGATTAGTGTAATCGAAAAATTTATATTCAAGAACAAATGTGATTCGGTTCACATGATATGGCATGGTTTTGATGCATATGAGTATTGGTTTATGATCAGTGAGGTCCAAGGATCATAGATGTGTCCTTAGTTTACCTTCAAATGCCCTGAAATGTCAAAACCGAATTGGAGTTTTTGCTTGAATTTTGAAAAGTGAAACTTACTCTTGAGGCTGTGTAAATTCGTGGCTTGTGATTGTAATGAGTTAAGTACTTATAGGAGACTGAATTTAGGTCAAAAAGTTGATCACTTGTGTGGAAAATTTGATATGAAAAGATTCAAAAAGATGGCCTTTTAAAAATCAAATATCTTGCATAAACTCTTGCTATTTTGGTAGGATTTTCATAACTCTTGTATCAATCAAGTTTAAATGTGATTTAAAACTTTCTAGAAGCAAAATTAAAATTAATTCTCATTATTTTATATTTTATTTGAATTTAAAATGACTTTTTAATATAAAAATCATAATAAATAAAAACAAAATAGATAAAATTATGAATAAATTAATTTAATTTCGTGAAAGATATTTTGAAGTGGATTGGGTCATTATTTGGCAAGCCCATTTGGAAGAAATTGGTTTTAGACCTCCATTTTCATCATAAACCAACCTAAAATTTCCAAACTTTGCAAGGACACACATCCTTCAATTTTAATGCTATAATGGTGTTATTGGACATTTTGGAAAGCTTGAAGAGTCCTCTAACCAACCCCACTGGTTTCATGTCCATATCATTTACCAATCTCAAGTTATGCCCTTTTGAAGTTGTTGACGTTTTGTTGACTTTCAAAAGGACCTATAATGTCTTAGCTCATAACTTCCAAATGAAGCATTTTTGGGCTTGGCTTGTGAGACACAAAGTTGTAGAGAATTCAATTTCCTTCAAAATGAGCTTTGAGTGGAGACTTGGTGATGAAGCATGTGAAAGTTATGGCTGGTCAAATTTCAGTTGACTTTTACTAAGGAAACCCTAATTTAGAAACTCCTTATTCTTGATGATCTGAAATATCCTTGATGAATCATGATCAACCCTTGATCAAATGATGAATTTTACTTCATATACTTGATGTTGGCAAAAAATCATGAAGTTTGACTTTGGTTTGACCACAGTTGACCTCAGTTTGACTTTTTAACTGCTTTGACTGATTTTGACTTATCTGATCATCTGACTGAGCAATCCTTTGAGAAAAGTCTTGAAACTTGTCATGAGGGTTCTTAAACACATATAAGATGTTATGAAGCTCACTTGAAGTCTTGGAAATTCATTTAGCCTGATTAAAGTCAAAACCCTAGTTTTGGATGCACTGCTTAGGAGGTGCATTGTCTGGGGGGATTGTCAACTCTTCTGATCAATTGTGAACTTTGTGAACCTCATAAAATGTATTGTGAACTTTGTGGGAGGTATTGTGAATCTTTTGAACCTTGTGAACCTCATAAAGTGACATGTAGACTTCATGAACCTCATGAAAGGTCTTGTAAGCATTGTGAGGCTTGTGAACCTTGTGAACCTTCATAGCACACAAAGTCTTGTGTTGTGAGGGCAAATTTTGGGGTGCAACACCAGGATGCTTGTCTGACAGCAGCTAGATTAGGCTTTATCTCACAATACAGGGTCTTAGCTAAATCTTGCATTCTAGGAGGGTGAACCAAAGCATAGCCCAGTTGTCTCTTAAACAACAAAGGATTGTAGTTGATGCAGCCCTTCACTCCTATCAGAGGTACATTTGGGTATTGCCCACAGCTGGTGATTATGTCTTTGCCTTTGGTGCTCTGAGTGCACCATCTGATATCATCTGAAGACAAAGCAATAAGTCTCTTAGCCCAATTCTTCTGTTGGTGAGGATTCAGGAAGGCATCTGTCTTGGGTAGGTGTTTGAGCAGCCAAGTGTGAAACAAAGGAGCACAGCATCTCACCAACTTCCCTCTTTGTCTCTCATTCCTCTGATGAATGGAATAATAGAAATCTCCCAGCAATGTGGGTGCTGGGTTCCTCAGAAGGAAAAGATGAATGGCATTCTTGCTGATAAATTTGGGCTCATCTGCAAACAGTATAACCCCATATATGTTGAGAGCTAGCAATGCACAGACTGCCCTCCACTCTCCCAAAGAGGCCTTCAGGATGGCCTGAGAAATCAAGAAGTCTAAGTGTAAACCAGGGATCCCAGCCTTCGTTGTCATACTCTGCTCAATCAAAGTAGGCTCCAGGTATAGTGCTTTTGCCACTTCTCCATTGCTGGGAGAAGTCATCTCTGGGTAGAAGGGGACTCCACCCCTGACAGGTACCCCAATCAATGATGAAAACTCCTCCAAAAGAGGTCCTAGCTGAAAGTCTGGGAATGTGAAGCATCTCAAAGGAGGGTCATAAAACTGTAGGCAAGTGTGGATCATGCTCCTCTGAGAAGGATCCAGGTCCATAACCATGTCAAGGATACCTCCATAATGCTCTCTGAATAATGGGATGTGGTCTGGAGTGATAAGTGACTGGACCTGCCTGATACCAGTCAACACAGGCTCAAAGAAATGGTATGAAATGTTGCTTTTCCTGGGAGGAGCCATGACTGCTGATGAAGAGCTGAAGACAAGTGCTGATGAAAAAAATCAAGACTGGTACTGGAGATGGGCCACTGATAGGCTGATGCTGGTGATGATGAAGATAGCTGAAGCAGGCAACTGATGAAGACAACTGAAGTAGAGGTCTATGCAAAAGAAGGGGTCAAAACCAAGCCAGATATGATGTGGATACCCTGAAAAACAAATAAATAAATGTTAAATGATGCAATGATGATGTATGTAAATGATATGCAAGGGTTTGTGATCAAGCTGGATCTGATTATCTGTCTTGAAATTAGGCCCATGCATGTTCAAAGAAGGTCCAGATGGAGGTTCAGAAATCCAGTAACCAAGGTGGAGGACTCAAATAAAGAGTCACATGTCCAGGGTTAAATCACAAGAATTGTCTTGCTCTGTGTCATGTAACAATGGGATGGGTTTTATTCTGTTAACTGTTTCAGTTATGTTATTATTGGATAAATGTTTTCCTATTTATATGATGTTAAATTCAGGATGGTGAAAATGATTTTTTATGAAGTTTTGAATTATGAAGTTAATTTCCGCTGCGAAATGATTTATGGTATTTTGATGTTGATTAACCCGTGTTACGGGACAGGACACTGTTGTGTTGATTTATGATGAAAATGTGATACCCTTTTTGATGATTACTCTGATATTATTTAAATATTATGTTTGGGGTAGAAGGGTGTTACATTAGTGGTATCAGAGCAGGTCGGTCTGTCCGGCCAAGTCTTGTTGTTGTCAGTCAGTTGTCCAGTCGTTATTTATTTAATGATTATTCTCTTCTGATGTGGTAAGTGTTGTGCAGAATGGCTGGAAACAACTCACGTGCTCTCGCTGATGCTATTGCAGCTCTTGCTCAGACTGCTGCTCGAAACAATGCGCATGATGAGTTTCGTGCATTGGAGAAATTCCAGAGGAATAATCCACCTGGGTTTGAAGGAACTCATGACCCGACGAGCGCACAGAAGTGGCTCAAGGCAATTGAGAAGATTTTCAGAGTGATGGCGTGTGCTGACGCGCAGAAGGTTCAATTCGGAACTCATATATTGTCTGAGGAAGCTGAAGACTGGTGGGATAATACTCGTCAGCGTCTCGAGGATGAAGTTGTTGTGGTAACTTGGACTGTATTTAAGGCGGAGTTCCTTAAGAAGTATTTTCCGGAACATGCTCGTGGTAAGTTGGAGATAGAATTCCTTGAGCTGAAGCAAGGAAACTTGACTGTGGCAGAGTATGCTGCCAAATTTGAAAGGCTGGTGAAGTTTTGTCCTCACTACAATAGGGTAGATGTTGAACTTTCCAAGTGTCTTAAGTTTGAGAATGGGCTGAGACCTGTGTCGCTCCCACCTGATGACACAGGGCCAAGAGGGGTACAGACGCGAACGGTCAGCGAAAGGGGAGAGTACACACAAGGGTGAACTCAGAAGACAAGAGTCGCCAGCTAGGCATTTTTATCCCAGAGGAAAGGTAATGCTGCATAGACCTGAGAAAAGATATGGATAAGACGGTCGCGAACCAGAGATACTGGGAAAGGGGGTTGGTTACAACCTGGGAAGGTATTAGCACCCAGATTGTCTGTCGTACTCGACGGGATCCACGCTTAAAAGATTTGTGTTTTAAAGGGGTAGTGTCAGTGCCATCTGTGTATCAAAGATAGAAAGAATGCAAGTGTCGGTGTAAAAAAAATGTGAAGTGTATAAGAGAAGTGTCAGTGTAAGAACATGAGTATGAAGCCCAAGACTAAGAGGCTTAAATGATAATGCTGGAAAGAGGGGGAATGTACAGAGACTTTTGTTCGATAACTGTTAAGTTATGCCTACGTATCCTCTCGTGCAATGAGGAAGTCAGAACATCGTAGTTCGACCCAAAGAGACTGAAAGATGATTTGACTTGTGAACTGCTTACTTCTCTATGCTCAAGTGTATGACCTGTCTGGCTCAGGTGCAAACTGTCTTGCATTAGACGGAAGAAGCAAGTTCGCGTTTGTGAGTGAATGAGATGAGAAAAGAATCCCGGAGGAGACGATTATTATTTCTTTTTGAGTTTTCAATCTTTTAATGCTTTTTGGATTTGTCATAAGTTGATGAGCTTAAGCCTAAACCAAGGGGTTAGTAAACTCATCACATCCTCCCTCTGATTAGGGGTAATGAGAATACCTTAAGCATGAAGTAAGCACCTCACACTTAATCACCATGATGTAGGATTGAGATCATTAACCTACTTACATTTATTTAGATGTTTTTGTTGTTTTTGTTTAGTGTTGAGTAATGAGTTTAAGCCATAATCAAGGATTTAATGGACCCATTACACCATCCTAATAGAAGGATAATAGATGAAAACATTTAAGCTGAGGAAAGCTCCTCAACTTAATCCATGATTAGGGATTAACCTCATGACAAAACAAAGCCTTTATTAAAGTGGATTTTAGTTAATGATGGGGTCAAGAAATGGATTTTATGATTTGTAAGACAACTTGAGGGGGACTTGTCCATTAACACTAGGGTTAGTCCTTCTTAACCAATTAAGGAAGAATTAGAACCCTAATGCAAGGACCAAGTTACAAGCTTGATGTCTTAGTGATTATTAGATGGATTGATTAAAGGATTTAAACACATTAAGGGTTTAACACTAAGGATTAAAGTTACACACTCCATCCTAATAGAAGGATGCAGGCATAAGCTTAATCACAAAGCCTTAAAACCTTTAGGGTTTAGTCCTTGATTATGAGGTGAGAAGAGAAGACTCAAAGATGACACAAAGGTAAAACTAAATGGGGGACTAATCAAACCCTAATTATTACCATGCTTGGTTGTTCCTAGGGTTTATGAGGTTTGCAAGAAGATCTTCAGAGAAACCACCAGGAAGGAAGCAGATGAAAGGAACAAGGAGCAGAGAGAAGCAAAACAACTTGCTTCACTTAAGAAGACAAGTTGTTTGAAGAAAGAAAGTGGGAAAGAGCATGAATGAGCAAGCTCACTCTAAAGCACAAGATAAAATTCAGCAATGATGCATAAGAGAGATGAGAAGAGATTGTGAGAAGTGAAGGCAAATTCACTTCTCAAAACAACTTACCACCTGAAAAGTTAGCAAAGGAAATGAAATGCAATGGAAATGAGATGAAATGCCATGGTACAAACCAAAACCAGAAGCATAAACATGATGTTAATGATGCTAAGGGATGATGCAAACACATGACAAGGGATGAGAATGATCAAACAAGCATAAGGATGTAAATGAGGCATGCTTTGAACCATGGAGGTTCATGAAAGTTTATGAAATGCAATGGACATATAACATAACAAATGAAAGATGCAATGATCAAACATGACTCTAAGATGTCCTAAGATGTCTTATGAATCATGTGAATGCACAAAATGTCATGGCAAGTCATTGAACATGAGCAAATGAGAGATGGATGCAAGTGAAAGCACAAATTAGGGTTTATGAACAACACATAAAGCAAAATTCAAAATCAGAAGCAAAGGACATGATAAAAAATTGAAAATGCAATCAAATATACCCTAAACCTATACAAGTTCACTTCCCAAAGGAGTGGATCTAATTCTTAACCTAGTGAAAGTTATGAATTTCCTAAGATTACTAGGGTTTTGGGGTTCCTCACAAAGAAAAATACCAAACAAATTGAAAATGCAAGATCAAATCAAACCAATTTTATCCTATAAACTACATGCTATGGAGGATGCAATGCAAGAAGAACCATCATCAAACTCTCAAGGGTTAGGAAGAATGGATTTTTCTAAGTTTGAACCAAAATATTGCCTTAAAATGAATTTAATTCCAACAAAAATTGTCAAAATGCATCAAGAACAAAAACGAAATTTGGTTTGAGGGTTTGATAATGTTTCTAAATGTTTTGAAATGCAATGTGAATTTTTTTGTGATTTTTAAATACCTAAATGTATTTTTAATTAATTAATCTTCATTAACTAATTAAAAATAAACATTTAAATGATTTAAAAATGATTTAAAAAGCAAAAAATAAAAATAAAAATATTTTTGGGTTCTGAAAATTAATAAAAGATTTGATAAAAAATTTCAGAATTTTTAAATGTATTTTACTATTTTAAATAATTCGTGCAAATTAAATGAAAAGAAAATGAAATTAAAATGAAAATATGAGAAGTATGCAGATCTAAGGGTTGTGGTTTAAACTGGTTTTGGAGGGAGTTGACCCGCGCCATATCCTGTGGTCCTCATTCAAACTGACCAAATTAATTTAAACTGAATTAATTAATCTAATTAAATGGGATTAGGGTTTAATGAAAGGATCCAGGTCATTCAAACGCGCGGGAGTCAACAAAAGTCAGCCAGATCCATGGTCAAGATTCAAACTTTGCCCTAAACGTGATTAATGACTTAATGACTTTCAGGTGGCCGGAAATGACCTCCGGTCATCTTCTCCGGCCACACCCCTCCCTGAAAATTGCTAACTTCTTCCCTAGGTCACTAAAACTTAATCTCTCTGCCCAGAATCCAACCCCATACATCATACAACAAGAATCATCAATCAAAACAAATTTATTTTTCGTATCAAAGCCGAATCGAATCAAAATGTTTTTAGGTCAAAAAATTTCAGAAGCTTCATACATACTCAATACTTAACCATTTGCAAAACTAAACATATCAGCATGATCTGCACATCACATAGATTCATTTAGGAACTTAAAAACAAATTTCTGGAAAAAAAGTTCTTGAGCTCACCTGAAATGGAGCTTTCAATCCAGGAGCTTTCTGCCTGCTTCTTTGCTTCAAAATGGCTCCAATGATCCTCTTGATGAAGCTTTGAAGCTTGGCTGGAGTTTAAAGTGGTTGGTTTAAGAGTTTGATGAAGTTCTGTTCAGTGAGGGGTGAGAATCGTGTTTCTGCTTGAGGTGGTTTCAGGGACAAATGAGGGTTGGGAAATGATCAGAGGAACATGTTGAGTGATTCTATGAAGTTTGTTTTGATGTTTGTGTCCTGTGTGATGAGTTTCGAAGGAAAGTGCATAAGAGGTGAAATTTTGAAACTATGGCTTGTGAGATGTTTCAGGCTGTGTTGTGTTATGTGTTGGGTTGCTTTTGGTACACATATCAATCCTTGATAGGTCAGAGAGTTGTTGTGGAGCAGTGTGATTGGTATGGAGCAAAATGCATAAAGTCAACTTTTTGTGTAAGAGAGGTATGGGTCAATTCTGTCAAGGTACAAGGCATGGCTTGGCTGCAGCTTGAATCAAGGAGAACCATGGAAATGGATTAGAGGCAATGCAGCAAGTGGATTAGGGTTTGTGTGAGGTTTTGCAACTTTGTGATCTTTTGGCCCTTTTGTGATTACTTGAAGCATAAGTCATGAAAATGGGAGATTCTTTTGTGCAATCTGATTTTTAGGCCATGGTTCATGTTTGTGCAAAGGTTAGAAGTCACTTTGAAGTCACATTTTGCCTTGGCAAGAGGTTTTGCAACTTTGCCTCTTTGGTGTAAAACTTGAAATTATGTGATTTTGTCCAACTTTGGCAAGCCATAACTTTTGATCCATAATGAATTAGAATGAGTTCTTGTACTTTTTGAAAAGGGAATGATCCATTCTATAACTTTCATGACCAAAGTTTTCTCATTTGAAGCATTTTTGAATCAATTTGAGGAGGTTGAAAAACTTTCCCAAAATGGCAAGCTTACATTACAAGTCACTTTCCCAAAAAGGCAATTTTGCAAATGGCTTGAAATTCTTCAATTTTGTGAACTTCTAACATCTTATATGATCAAATAAAGATCATAAACATTCAAAATGATGAATAACACCCTTTGGTTGGGTCATTGGGGGCCTCAGATGCCTTGATTTTGCACTGACTTGCTCAAGAAGTCAACTCTTGATTAGATGCCTTCCCCATGGAATTTCTTCATGAAAATTGATATGCATGATCCTTATACCATATAGAGACCAATAGAAACAAGAATGACCAAAAAATTTGGAGTTATGGCCTTTGAAACCAAAACCCTAATTCTAGGTCATTTGTGCAGTCAAACCTGGCTCTGCTTCCATGCCTTCCTCACTTCTTGTGATTCTTTGACTTTGTGAGGATATAATATGATGTTTGAACACTCATGGACCCCTTTGAAGTGATTGAAGACCTTTGGAGTGGCTCAACTGGCTCAGGGATGGCTCAGATCACAAACCCTAGATGCAGATGACTTAGAAACAATGCAATGAAGCAAAAATGTGGTATGAGATGCTATGATTGAATTTATGCATATGAAAAGATCACAAGACATGGTGTGAAATGAGTGAGGGAAAATTTGGGGTGTTTACAACCTGAAATTAAGTAGGGAATTGGATGCCAACATATTCGCAAGTATGCAGAGTTGGTGGATAAGAGCCGTATTTATGATGAGGATAGCCGAGCTCGGCCAGCTCACTATAAACAGTTGAGCGAGAAGAAAGGCAAGAGTCAGTATAGAGGAAAACCTTATGTGACTACTGGTGATAAGGGGAAGCAGAAGGCATATGATGAGAAGAAGCAAAGTAGGGGAGTTGCTAATGTACCTGTTAAGTGTTACAAGTGTGGAGAGGCAGGTCATAAGGTCGATGTGTGTACCACCAGAGTTATGAAATGTTACCATTGTGGAAAGCTTGGGCATAAGGTGAGTGATTTTCCTAATGAAGGCCCAACCTGTTACAATTGTGGTGAACAGGGGCATATCAGCACCCAATGCCAGAAACCAAAGAAGAATGCTGCTACTACTCAGAATGCTGGAAGAGTTTTTGCATTAGCTGGTTCAGAAGCTCCAAAGAAGGACAACTTGATCAGAGGTACCTGTTTTATTAATAATATTGAGTTGATTGCTATTATTGACACTGGAGCTACACATTCATTTATTTCTCTTGAGTGTGCTAATAGATTGGGTTTAAAGTTGTCTAATATGAATGGTAATATGATAATAGAGACTCCTGCTAATGGTTCTGTGACTACCATGCTTGTCTGTTTGAAATGTCCTTTGACAATTTTCGAGAGGAATTTTGTGATGGATTTGGTGTGCCTACCATTACACCAAATCGATGTTATCCTTGGTATGAACTGGTTGGAATTCAATTATGTTCATATTAACTGTTATAGTAAGACGGTGCAGTTCCCTGATTTGAGCGGGAATGGTGAGTTGATGGTTTTATCTGCTAAGCAAGTGGATGAACTTATTTTAGATGAAGCTTTGATGTTTGCAGTGTCTACCTCATTGCAAGTTGATGATAAGACTGTCAGTGCAGAGTTGCCTGTGGTTTGTGAATTTCAAGATGTGTTTCCTGGTGATATAAGTGTTTTACCACCAGAACATGAGATTGATTTTTCTGTGGACTTAGTACCGAGTACAAGTCCTGTCTCGATGGCTCCTTATAGAATGTCGGCTTCAGAGTTGAATGAGTTGAAGAAACAGTTAGAAGAATTGTTAGAGAAAAGGTTCATTAGACCCAGCGTTTCTCCTTGGGGTGCTCCGGTGTTGCTTGTTAAGAATAAGGATGGTAGTATGAGATTGTGTGTCGATTACCGACAGTTGAATAAAGTGACTATCAAGAATAAGTACCCACTTCCGAGGATCGATGATTTGATGGATCAGCTAGTAGGTGCTTGTGTCTTTAGTAAAATTGATCTGAGGTCTGGTTATCATCAGATTCGAGTTAAAGCTGATGATATTCCGAAGACAGCTTTCAGGACCAGGTATGGGCATTATGAGTATACGGTGATGCCGTTTGGGGTTTCTAATGCGCCTGGTGTGTTTATGGAATATATGAATAGAATCTTTCATGAGTATCTGGATAAGTTCGTGGTGGTTTTCATAGATGATATCTTGGTATATTCTAAATCAGAAGAAGAACATGCCGAGCATTTGAGAGTTGTGTTGCAAGTGTTGAGAGAAAAGAAATTGTTTGCTAAATTATCTAAGTGTGAATTTTGGCTAAGGGAAGTGTTGGGCTAAAGACGTATCTAATTATGTGTCTAGCGGTATCTTAACTGCAAGTGCACAGCCTATCAAAGTAATATTTAAGATTATCGATCCACAGGGACTCTATGGTTACTTAGTGCTAGATGAACTTCTAGTTTAGCTAAGGTGAAGGGTTGTCACGATTTTTTGTTGTTTTTAAAATATTAAAGGAGGGAATTAAATTTAAGTTTTAATAAAATAATACTAAGGCGGTCGGTATGTAATTATGCTAACTTAGGCGGGTCAATCTAACCTAGGCTTATAAAGGTGTTCACTTAATCTATTCTGTAGAGGTTACCAGTTTAAATACCCTTAACTCACACTCTCGTGGTCTTATCTCAGATCTTACCCCTAAAGCCATATGCCTGCTCTCGCTAGCCCATAAGTGTTTAGAGATAATTTTTGAAAACTTAGTAATTCTAATTTATTTTAAAGCGCTCTCGCTGTGTTTAATTTAAATGCCTAACATTAGCTATCTGGTTAAAATCTCACACTCTCGTGGTCTTGACCTAACCTAATACACTTTCCTTACTCTCGTAACAAAAAGGTCGATTTTAAATAAAAAGTATCAGCCAGAATACTAAGCTATTAATTATTTTAAGCCTATAGTTGATTTTACCGATTTAGTTTGTTTTAATTACATACCGCCCTAAGGTAATTAGCTACTCATTTTTGTTGAACCAGACAGAGGCAGAGAAACAATAAACAAAATATTCATGGCAGAAAAATAAATAAACAACATAAATATAAAATTGCAAATTAATATAAACCTGGTTAACAATAAAATGGCAGACTCCTTCTTCCACAGACCAGAAAGCTCGGAGTAATTGGCGGAATCGAAAATAAAATAAAAATTCTGAAGGTTTTGAAACAAGTAAATTTTATAACAATTTCCTGATGTTGGAAATTGTTATAGGTTGGGTTTGGATACAATAAAAATAGAACAATGAAAATAATGCTGAAACAAAAATAAGGTTGTAAAATAATTCGGCAGAGCTTCCGCAAGAAATTGATAAAATAATACTCTCTCAATTGTTCATAAAATTTAAGCTATTTATAGAACATTTAATAGGCTTGTGGTTGAACTTGTTGCATGGGCCTCGTAGGAGCAGTTGAGAGAATACAGGAACGTGGATATAGGATGGTGGCTGGAAAATAGGCAGATCATGTGCACGTAGCGTTTGTGACCAAGTCTGGGTCAAATAACCTATTTTTCCCTTGTCACGGTCGTGACAAGGGCATCACGTTCGTGTCCCTTGAATTTTAAGTGTCACGGTCGTGAGTGATATGTCACGGTCGTGATTGCTCCTTTTGGGGTGTCACGGTCGTGACAACTAGGTGACGACCGTGAGTGCAACAAAATATGCAGGTTTTTCCAGGTTTCTTCATTTCTTCATCTTTTTATGGTTGTTTTCGTTCCTTTTTCTCTTGGCTCATGATTTAGCTCTGTATACGATGTACCTGCAAAATGGTAAGGAAAACTCGAGGAATCGGGTGTTAAAACGACGATTATGCGATAAAACGGTAATGAAACTTAGCAATATAATCGATACATTTTCTCGTTATCAAACTTCCCCAAACTTAAACCTTTGCTTGTCCTCAAGCAAATAGTCGGTTGAAAATCGTCGGACAAGTTTTTATCGACGCATACACATAACAAACCGTACGAGGGATCGTTTTGTCGGATAAACCGGTAATGATAAAACACTAACGATACACTAATGACACAAGCAACAAGCTAAGTCGTCGACTTCCCATTAAACGAAACAATCGGTAATTTCTTTACGATTTCACCTAGAGTTTTTCGATCTTATTTCGCCCGGTTTCATTCTAGAGCAATCACATTAAGCCCTTTGCCTTAGCACGCACGTAGTGGAGTAGCCGGTTAGCGACTTTGATCCTTTTTAAGCACGGGGTCTGGTACACGAGTGCGGTAACCCTACATATATTATCCGATTTGGAGGTTGTGGGGGATCGAGCCGTAGCACGCCCTACCAAGTTCAGAACCAGTACCTCTGAACCAACCCGTAATGGACTCCTTCTCATATTTCTCGTTTCTTATATGCGACCGTGTACTTTGGTGCAATTTCTTTTCATTTGCATCGAGATATGAAGGATCATTATTGATTAGGCATCAAACGCTTATATTCATCGGCTCCCCACGTGGTTTGTATTCAGACGGTGCTGACTGCTAGTATAAACTACTAGGGGTTACTTTTGAACTGAAACTTAAGGTGTACTCGTAACGATAATCGGAATGGAATCGCTTAAGTGGGATGTCAAAGGTGTCAAGATTGTATTGGTCTTGTTGAATCGTTCTCAGCTTCCTAATTACGATTCCGTAGGTAAGTCGGGTAATGCGAATAATTAAAGATATTTTTTTTTCGGTATGGCTAAATAAACGGGGAAAGTTCGAAACTAAAGAAATAGCACAAAAATTGCTCGTTTCATTAACTTACGAAAAGAAATACAACGGAATGGAAAAATGCGAAAAGGGAAAAAACGGAAAATGGAAGGTACCTCTCCCACACTATATCAGACATTGTCCTCAATGTTGTGATATAATAGCGGTAAAAGTACAATACAAACTATGAAAATGAAAAACAAACATAAGCAAAAACTAAAACTAAGGCTGCTGAGGACCGCGGGCACGGCTTCTGGTGCGGGAGCGTCTGGTGGGGGTCGCTTCAGGATCAGAACCGGTACCGGTAACAACAGTGATGTCAATGCGTAAGGCCTCTAGCTCGCTAAAAATTTCTCCGAGCTTCTCATTAGTAGCTGTTTGGTTGGTTGCAATAGTGTGGAGTAAATCATCATGCTGCTCCTTCTGCCTTCGCTCCAGTGCGGCATTCATCTGGTTTTGCTGATGAATCGCACGGAGGACGTCCTCAAGAGTGAATTCTTGTGCAGGAGGTTGTCGGGTAGATGTCTCTGGAATGTCCTGGACAGGCTCAGCTGCATCCATAGCGTCTTGCATCTCATCCGCTGGAGGATCGGCCTGATCATCATGAATGGGGGTGTGGCCGGCAGCATCCGGTAAAGCAAAGAGCCAGTTGGCTCGGCTGGACGGGTCGATGCGGTCACGGGACGGCAGAATGATGTGGTGATAAACAGTGTCGTGGATAATAGGGATATACCTGCCATCCTCTCTCTGCGCAATCAAGTGAGCGGACCTGCAATAGTTCTTGGTGAGGAATTATGCGGCTATGCGAGGCAAATTGGTGACCAAGTCACCAAGCCCTAACTGAATGGCGAGGGTGGTGACAATGCCGCCTATGAAAAATGGGGTGAAGCCTCTTTGCGCAATGGCCTGGATGTGAGAAAGCATGAACGGGGCAGCGTTGATTGGCTCGTCATTTAGAGCGCAGTGTAAGAACAGAAGCTCCTTGGAGTTGAGCTTATGGTTACTCTCTCGTGCAAAGATGGTGTTGCAAATGATTCGGTGAAAATATCTGATTGCCGGGTTGTGGATGTGTGTAGTATTAAGGCTCTGAAAGGCTGAGGCACGGGTGTTGGTTATGTCGTGCCATAAAGTGAAAGCGGTTTCACTGAAATTTTCAGGCACACGGAGGTGAGCTTCATTCCCGTGAGCGAAGCCTAGCAACTCGGCTATCCTTGTTTGCGAAAGTTCGAACTCCCGGCCAAACAATCTGAATTTAGCAACGCCGGTAAGTTGACTCTGAGAACCGGTACCGGTGATATAATGGAACGAGCTTAGGAATTCCAATGTCAGAAACTCGAATGTGGGCTGAGGTTGACTGCATAGAACCCACAAATTAACCTTCTTAAGCAGGTTCTTGACACTGTTGAGCATTCCTAACTCTCTTAAACATTCAGTGTCGATATAACGCGTAGGTTGCACACCGCGGTTCTAGAATCAGATGAATCTTTCTCTCTGGTTTTCTCCATTCTCACCCTCTCTAAATTGTATAGCATCCATTGCATGCAAGAACTAGAGTGAGAGATGAGGATTTTGGATTTTGTGAAAAAGTGATAAAATGAGAGAAATAATGGTTCGGATAAATATTGGAAGGTGAGAATGTGATAGGTGTGGTGATAATGGAGAGGTTAATGAGTTTTAATTTGGTAATGGGAGGTTACGGAAGTTGGGGGAGATAATGGGTGGTTTTGAAAGTTATGGAGGAAGAAGAAGAAGAGGTTTCGAAAAGAAACAGTTTTGTTTCTGACGAATCCTATATTTAGGGTTGTCACGGTCGTGACAAGGAGATGACGGTCGTGACACGCTAATTTAGCACGTCACGATCGTTAGGGGGGTGTGACGACCGTGAGAGTTGATTTCGTTGAATAATTTCCAGAAAGCATTATCTCTCACGCTTCATATACTTTATATTATAATTTTTGATCACTTCTCACTCATATTAAATATGAACACCAAATAATAAATAATTTCAACGTAGTACTTTGTAAACTTGCATGGCACGAGAGATTTTATAAAATATGAATCAATTCAAGCATAACAGTATATAGAATGAAAACATATAAATTGATTAAAATGGAAAAATTTGTAAACTAGAAGTGCATTGCATATGGTAATTGAAATGAAATTACATTAATGAAAATACGGTATGAAATTGTTTGCGAAAAGTAAATCTAACTAGAAACGAAAACAATGAGTAAAATAAACTATATCACTTATAGCATTTTCAAAAGTGTTTCTTCAAATCTTCGATTGCGGAGTTCAAGTGATAGAATTGTTCACAGGTTATGTCAGTTAGACCTATAATGTCCAATCGCATGCTCTTAATCTCATCCTTAACAGTATTTATGTCAGTTTGGTAAGCTTCAAGAGTGTTCATGATATTCTGTAAGTTGTTAGCATAATCTACTTGATTCACTTCAGGGGTTTCAATCACTTCGTCAGTGTGGTCAATGTCATGGTAACCAGGAGGTGTCTTAGGGTCACTTTCGACATCAGTCATTATATCATCTTTTATCTTGTAAGACTGAGGTGTTTTAGGAGTAGATGGATAGTCAGGTGGGGTTAACTCATAAAGCCAGTTATCCTTATTGTGAACACTTACTCTAGCATGATTTGGTAGTGTGAACAAGGTTACTACCTCATTCCGGATTAGGTACTCGAAAGGTGGATGTCCTAAATTCCTTATGATATGGCGATTAAAGCAAAAGTTAAGATTCATAGGACGGATAGTACCTAAACGGTTGCACCTATGCAATCTGTACCTAAGTCCTAAGGCATCAGCAATCATAGTTACAAGACCTCCTACTAATATAGGTAATTCAGGTTCTTCTTGGATTCGGGTGAAGGTTTGCATCATGAAAGGTACACCATTAACAGGCTGTCCATTAGTGAAACATGACATAATGAATATCTCATCTTTAGATACTCCGGTAATGTTTTCTTCTTTTCCAAAGATGGTGTGGGCAAGGATCTTATGGAAGTAACGGAGAGCAGGGTTATGTATCTCATCATTGTTCATGCTATTTGGTTCAGGGTGGTAGTTTCCGGTTAAAGTTCCCCAAAAGAAATCCAGCTCAATGTCCGTCAATTTTACCTGTGTGGTAGTAAAAGCAAAGGTTCCACTAGGGAATCCTAATAAGTCAGCTAGTTCTTTATGGTTAAAGTCATATTCTATTCCAAATAGGAGGAAACTGATAAATCCTTTCCTGAATCCAAAACCGCGCTCGGGTAGGTAAACTAAGGAGCTAAGGAACTCAAGGGTGAGCTCGCGGTAAGTCACAAACTTATGTTGAATCAGTGCATTCTCCCATCCAAGTCGGTTAAACAAGTATAGGATGCTATCATGTATACCTAGGGTTTCCATAGTCAGATCATCCGAGTACAGGGTCAAATCCATTGGCCTCTGTGATAACTCTTCAAATTTCATTCTTTGGTTCCTACCTCTAAATTTGGTTTCCATATGGTTTATCGGTTGGTTAGCCATGGTCAGTGCAAATATGGAGGAAACAAATCAGGGGAAGAAGGAAAGTGGAAAAGACTTTAGAAAATCTGTAAAAGTGATTTAAGATTAAAATAGGGAAAAATAAGGAAATGAAATGCATAAATTAAAGGCAATAATAATAAGATTGAAATAAAACTATAAAATGACAAAACAATTAAATGAAGAATAAAACGATAAATGACAAAAATAATAGAATGATAAAAATGATTTAAATAATTAAATGAGTAAATGGGTTGCCTCCCACTAAGCGTTGTTTTTATCGTCAAAAGCCTGACGTAATGCTTAGGTGTAGATTAATCAGGGGAATTAGTGGACAACTCTAAAAACCTTAGACTATTTGCATAATCTCTATTTTTCAACTTTATGATAATGTTTTAAACGTTGTCCGTTTACTATGAATGGTTCACTATTCCTACCCTTAATTTCTATTGCTCCGCTCGGGAACACTTTATTTATTTCAAAGGGTCCTGACCATCTAGATTTTAGTTTTCCAGGAAAGAGCCTAAGTCTTGAATTAAAGAGGAGTACAACGTCTCCCACACTAAATTCTTTCCTAGATAGGCGTTTATCATGCCATCGCTTAGTTCTTTCTTTATATATCTTAGCATTCTCATAAGCATCTAGCCTTAATTCTTCTAATTCGTTAATGTCTAGGATTCGCTTTTCTCCTGCAGCATTATAATTTATATTGAGAGTTTTGATCGCCCAATAAGCTTTGTGTTCTAGTTCTACCGGGAGGTGACAAGATTTTCCATAAACTAGTTTGAAAGGTGTAGTACCTATGGGTGTCTTGTAAGCGGTCCTATAAGCCCATAAAGCTTCATTAAGTTTTGATGACCAATCTTTCCGAGATATGGCGACAGTCTTTTCTAAGATTTGTTTGATTTCTCTGTTTGAGACTTCGACTTGTCCACTTGTTTGTGGGTGATATGGTGTTGCCACACGGTGTCTTACTCCATACTTAGATAGTAATTTGTCAAAGATTTTTGAAATGAAGTGCGAGCCACCGTCAGTTATGACGAGTCTAGGCACACCAAATCTGGGAAAGATTATATTTTTGAAAAGCTTTATTACTACTCGTGTATCGTTTGTAGGAGAAGCTATAGCTTCAATCCATTTCGAAACATAATCAACAGCTACGAGTATGTAATTGTTACCGAAAGATGATGGGAATGGTCCCATGAAATCTATTCCCCAGACGTCAAAGATTTCTACTTCTAATATTCCTTTTTGAGGCATTTCATCTCTTCTTGAAATATTGCCGGTGCGTTGACACCGATCGCAATTTATAACAGCGATGTGGACATCCTTCCATAGGTTAGACCAGAATAGGCCGGCTTGCAAGATTTTTGCACAAGTCTTGGAAGTACTTGCATGTCCACCATAAGGAGATGAATGGCATTGAGTAATGACATCTTCTATTTCTTCTTCGGGAATACATCGACGAAAGATTCCATCGGGTCCTCTTTTGAACAATAATGGTTCATCCCAATAATAATGTTTGAGATTGTGAAAGAATTTCTTTTTCTGCTGATAGGTTAAATCAGGTGGAAGAGCTCCTGCGGCTAGGTAGTTAACAATGTCAGCGTACCATGGAAGTCCTACAGTCGTTTGGATTGTTTCCACGGGTTCTGGTTCATTTAGGTCTAACTGAACTGGGTCGCTTCCTATTTATGCTATCAGCTGTTCATACGGAAAATCATTGTTAATTGGCACTTGTTCGGGTTTAATACCTTCTATTCTAGATAAATGGTCCGCTACGACGTTTTTAGTACCTTTCTTATCTTTTATTTCAAGATCAAACTCTTGTAAGAGTAAAATCCATCTCAAGAGTCTCGGTTTAGCATCTTTCTTTGTTAATAGATATCGGATAGCAGCATGGTCGGTGTAAACGATTATTTTCGCTCCTACTAGGTAAGAACGAAATTTGTCAAGCGCAAAGACAACTGCTAACAATTCTTTTTCAGTAGTGGCGTAGTTCATCTGAGCAGAATCTAAGGTTCTACTGGCATAGTAAATTGCATGAAGTTTCTTTTCCTTCCTCTGGCCTAGAACTGCACCTACATCATAGTCACTCGCATCACACATGATTTCGAAAGGTAATCTCCAGTCAGGGGGTTGCATGATTGGTGCGGTGATGAGGGCTGTTTTTAGAATTTCGAATGCTTTAAGACAATCTTCATTGAATATGAACTCAGCATCTTTCATTAATAAACCAGTAAGAGGTTTAGTGATTTTCGAGAAATCTTTGATGAATCGTCGGTAGAAACCGGCGTGTCCTAAAAAACTTCGTATTTCTCGAATGGTTTTAGGGGGTTGAAGATCTTTTATGACTTCTATCTTAGCTTTATCTACTTCAATTCCCTTGTCGAATATAACGTGGCCTAATACGATTCTTTCTCTGACCATAAAATGACATTTCTCCCAGTTAAGCACGAGGTTTACTTTTACACATCTTTCTAACACCATTTCTAAATTTGATAGGCATCCTTCAAAACTTTGCCCGCATACAGAGAAGTCGTCCATGAACACTTCCATGATGTTGTCAATAAAATCTGCGAAGATTGACATCATACATATTTGAAAGGTTGCAGGAGCGTTGCATAATCCAAAGGGCATTCGTCTATAAGCGAATGTTCCATATGGGCATGTGAATGTAGTCTTCTCTTGATCATCTGGATGGATAGGGATTTGGAAAAATCCTGAGTAACCGTCAAGATAACAGAAGTATGAATGCTTGGCTAATCGTTCTAACATTTGATCTATAAAGGGTAGTGGGAAATGATCTTTTCGAGTGGCTTTGTTTAGTTTACGATAATCTATGCACACTCTATGTCCCGTCACTACTCTTTGCGATATCGATTCGCCTTGAGCGTTTTTCACAACAGTGATACCTCCTTTCTTTGGCACTACATGTACTGGACTAACCCATTTACTATCAGAGATTGGATATATTATTCCGGCATCTAGTAGTTTCTTAACTTCTTCTTTCACTACAGTGCTAAGGATTGGGTTAATTCTTCTTTCAGATTCTCTGGAGGTTTTGCAATCTTCTTCTAGCATAATACGATGCATACAGATTGAAGGGCATATTCCTTTGAGATCAGATATGTTATATCCTAATGCAGTTGGATATTTCTTCAAGACATCTAAAAGTTTCTTTGTTTCTATAGTTCCTAAACTGGAATTTATTATAACTGATCTTTTACATTCAATGTCTAAGAATTCGTACCTTAGGTTATTAGGTAAAGTTTTTAATCCTAATGTAGGTTTATCTTTACTTGGCATGGGATCCGGTGTAAGTGCTAAACTTTTGCTTAGACTATCATCCTGATATGGTTTACGCCAATTATCATCTTCGAAAATCGGAGGGATTTGAATTTTCATAATTTCAGAATAGGTAGTTTCTTTCAGTTCCATTTCTCTTACACATTCGTCAATTACGTCCAACAGATAGCATGTATCCTCTATAGCTGGTGATTGTAAGAATTATGTTAAAATAAATTCAACTTTCTCTTCACCTACTTCAAAGGTTAGCTTTCCTCTTTTTACGTCTATTATAGCTCCGGCGGTAGCTAAGAATGGTCTTCCTAGTATGATAGGTGTAGTGGAGTCTTCAGAGATGTCCATGATTATAAAATCAGTAGGGATGTAGAATTGTCCTATACGTACTGGGACATTTTCTAGTATGCCTACAGGATATTTAACTGAGCGATCGGCTAGTTGAACAGACATTTTAGTTGGCCTCAGGTCTCCCATGTCTAGCCTTTTGCAAATCGTTAAGGGCATAACACTGATACTGGCTCCTAAATCGCATAGAGCTTTGTCAATGACGAATTTTCCTATTACACAGGGTATAGAGAAACTTCCTGGATCTTTTAGCTTAGGAGGCATATTATTCTGAATTATGGCGCTACACTCAGCAGTAAGTGTAACTGTTCCGTTATCCTCTATCTTTTTCTTATTAGATAAGATCTCTTTTAAAAACTTAGCATACGAGGGTATTTGAGTGATTGCTTCTATAAACGGAATAGTAATATTCAACTGTTTCAGAAGTTCGACAAATTTCTTAAACTGACCCGTCGTCTTGGAATTGGTTAATCTCTGAGGGTATGGAATTGGTGGTTTATAGGGTGGTGGAGGCATATAAGGCTTTTCTTTCTCCACTGCCTCTTTATTATCATCTTCCTTTTCTTCTGGATCATTCACCACTTCAGTCGGTTTATCCGGTTTTTGGTACATGGCTGGATTGTCAAGTCTTGGATCGGTAGGTCCGTCAAGTTCCTTGCCACTTCTTAATATTACGGCATTGGCATGTCCTTTCGGATTAGGTTGAGGTTGTCCAGGAAATACTCCAGCTGGTGCAGCAGTAGGTGCTTGTTGTTGAGCTACTTGTGAAATCTGAGTTTCAAGCATTTTGTTATGTGTAGCTAATGCATCTACTTTGCTCACTAATTGCTTAATCTGCTCACTAGTGTGAATGTTTTGGTTTAAGAAGTCCTTGTTTGTTTGAGATTGGTTAGCTATAAAGTTCTCCATCATCAACTCAAGGTTCAATTTTCTAGGGACATTAGGAGCAGTCTTTTGATATCCTGGTGGTGTAGCTAGTGCTTGACCTGGTGCGTATAAAGCATTGTTATTCTTATAGGATAAGTTCGGATGATTCTTCCAACCTGGGTTGTATGTGTTTGAGTATGGGTTTCCTTGAGCATAATTCACTTGATCTGTGGGAATTCCTGTCAATAGTTGACAATCAGAAACTTCATGTCCTGGAACTCCACATAACTCACAGTTAGGTGTTACTGCAGCCACGGTGGCTGTTGGTGTTATGGCCAAGTTGTCGATCTTTTGGCTTAGTTGGTCAAACTTTGCATTGACTTGGTCCATACTACTCACTTCGTACATATCTCCTTTTGTTGGTTTCTCAGTTGCGACTCTCTCGCTTCCCCATTGGTAATGGTTTTGAGCCATACTTTCGATAAGTGCATAAGCATCATTGTATTCTCTGTCCATCAATGCACCACCCGCAGCAGCGTCAATTGTCATTCTTGTATTGTACAAGAGTCCATTATAGAAGGTATTGATGACCATCCATTCTACTAATCCGTGATGTGGACAAAGTCTCAGCAGATCCTTATAGCGTTCCCAAGCTTCGAATAGTGATTCGCTTTCCCTTTGCTTAAATCCGTTGATCTGAGCTCTCAACATAGCTGTCTTGCTAGGTGGAAAATATCTGGTCAAGAAAACTCTCTTTAGTTCCTCCCACGTAGTTACTGAGTTCGAAGGCAAAGATTGAAGCCAGGCTCTCGCTCTGTCTCGAAGTGAAAAAGGAAACAAACGTAGTCTAATAGCTTCTTGGGTAACTCCATTGGCTTTTACGGTATCTGCGTATTGCACAAAGATCGAAAGATGAAGGTTCGGATCCTCGGTAGGATTTCCGGCGAATTGATTTTGTTGCACGGCTGATATCAACGAAGGTTTTAGTTCGAAATAATTTCGGTTGATAGCCGGTGCGACAATACTAGAACGCGGTTCAGCTTGCGAAGGACTTGCGTAATACTTGAGTGGGTGATTCTGTTCTTCAGCCATCTCTGCGTCCTTTGATGTTACGACTGGTTTAGGCGGATCTAATTGAAGATCTGGAATATTGTAACTTTGTTCGTAATCGAATATTTGTCTTCTTACGTGTAAGAAGCGTTCCGATTCTGGGATTAGAGGTTGCAAGTCTTCGCCTTGAGAGCGAGTACTTGGCATACACTCGGGAATTTAGATTAAGAAAATAAAATAGTTGTTACCTTAGTCTAGACAATGCTACCTAAAGTGAACTAGTAACTAAATTAAGGTCCCCGGAAACGGCGTCAAAAACTTGATGGGTTAAAGACGTATCTAATTATGTGTCTAGCGGTATCTTAACTGCAAGTGCACAGCCTATCGAAGTAATATTTAAGATTATCGATCCACAGGGACTCTATGGTTACTTAGTGCTAGATGAACTTCTAGTTTAGCTAAGGTGAAGGGTTGTCACAATTTTTTGTTGTTTTTAAAATATTAAAGGCGGGAATTAAATTTAAGTTTTAATAAAATAATACTAAGGCGGTCGGTATGTAATTATGCTAACTTAGGCGGGTCAATCTAACCTAGGCTTATAAAGGTGTTCACTTAATCTATTCTGTAGAGGTTACCAGTTTAAATACCCTTAACTCACACTCTCGTGGTCTTATCTCAGATCTTACCCCTAAAGCCATATGCCTGCTCTCGCTAGCCCATAAGTGTTTAGAGATAATTTTTGGAAACTTAGTAATTCTAATTTATTTTAAAGCGCTCTCGCTGTGTTTAATTTAAATGCCTAACTTTAGCTATCTGGTTAAAATCTCACACTCTCGTGGTCTTGACCTAACCTAATACACTTTCCTTACTCTCGTAACAAAAAGGTCGATTTTAAATAAAAAGTATCAGCCAGAATACTAAGCTATTAATTATTTTAAGCTTATAGTTGATTTTACCGATTTAGTTTGTTTTAATTACATACCGCCCTAAGGTAATTAGCTACTCATTTTTGTTGAACCAGACAGAGGCAGAGAAATAATAAACAAAATATTCATGGCAGAAAAATAAATAAACAACATAAATATAAAATTGCAAATTAATATAAACCTGGTTAACAATAAAATGGCAGACTCCTTCTTCCACAGACCGGAAAGCTCGGAGTAATTGGCGGAATCGAAAATAAAATAAAAATTCTGAAGGTTTTGAAACAAGTAAATTTTATAACAATTTCCTGATGTTGGAAATTGTTATAGGTTGGGTTTGGATACAATAAAAATAGAACAATGAAAATAATGCTGAAACAAAAATAAGGTTGTAAAATAATTCGGCAGAGCTTCCGCAAGAAATTGATAAAATAATACTCTCTCAATTGTTCATAAAATTTAAGCTATTTATAGAACATTTAATGGGCTTGTGGTTGAACTTGTTGCATGGGCCTCGTAGGAGCAGTTGAGAGAATACAGGAACGTGGATATAGGATGGTGGCTGGAAAATAGGCAGATCATGTGCACGTAGCGTTTGTGACCAAGTTTGGGTCAAATAACCTATTTTTCCCTTGTCACGGTCGTGACAAGGGCATCACGTTCGTGTCCCTTGAATTTTAAGTGTCACGGTCGTGAGTGATATGTCACGGTCGTGATTGCTCCTTTTGGGGTGTCACGGTCGTGACAACTAGGTGACGACCGTGAGTGCAACAAAATATGCAGGTGTAAACACGCCAAATTTTCCCTCACCCATTCACACCATGGCTTGTGATCATTTCATATGCATAAACACAATCATATCACCTCACATCTCATTTTTGGTTCATTACATGGTTTCTAAGTCATCTGCACCTAGGGTTTGTGACCTGAGCTATCCAAGAGCCTCTTGAGCCACCCCAAAGGCAACCAATCACTTCAAAGGGGTCCATATGTGTTCTTGTATCATATTACATCCTCTCAAAGTCAAAAATTCCAAAGAATCACAAGAACTGGGTTTGGTATGGATGCAGAGCCAGGCTTGACTGCACAGTTGACCTAAAATTAGGGTTTTGGTTTCAGAGGCCATAACTCCAAATTTTTTGGTCATTCTTGTTTCCATTGGTCTCTATATGGTATAGGGAGTATGCATATCAATTTTCATGAAGAAATTCCATGGGGAAGTCATCTGATCAAGAGTTGACTTTCTGGACAAGTCAGTGTAAAATCAGGGCATCTGAGGTCCCCAATGACCCAACCAATGGGTGATCTTCATCATTTTGAGTGTATATGATCTTTATTTGATCATGGAAGAAGGTTGAAGTCCACAAAAATCAAGAATTTGGAGTTTTTGCAAGTGTTGACTTTTTGGGCATAGTTGACTTTTCAAGAATGCTTCATTTTAGGTCATTTTTCAAGCCTTGATTCTTGGTCCAAAAATGCTTCAAATGGAAAAACTTTGGTCATGAAAGTTGTAGATTACATCTTTCCCTTTTCAAAAAGTACAAGAACATGATCAAATTCTTCTTGGATCAAAAGTTATGGTGTGACAAAGTTGGCAAAAATCATTGATTTTCAAGATGTGCACCAAATGAGAATTTTGCAAAATCATGAACTAATGCCATTTGTAACTTCTAATTCACTTCAAACCATTACACAAACATTCCATAGGCCCTAAAAATCAGAATTGGACCAAGGTTTCACATGGTTATGGTTTGTGTAACAAGGCATTTTCCATGAAGTTTCAAAAGTGTGCCAACTTGCAAAACCATCATTATGCCTCTCACCACTTGATGCATTGGCTGCTGAACCCTCCTAACATCACACACACATCATGCTGCGCAGCCCATGCTTCTTGTACCAAGCTATAGCTCAAGCCATGCCTTCCTTACACAAAGTGGACTTTTTTGCAAAAGCAAACTTACCAATCAATAGGGGCCAGGTCACATCATCTGACCTATGGGATTAAAATATACTATCCTTTGGCAAGCCAAACATATGAAGAGGCAAGGCTGAAACAAGACAAACGACACATACACCAAAACACTCCATTTTTGCATCTCTCTTCGAAACTCTCTGCCCAGTTCATAAACATTCAAACCATTTTCACCAATCAACTCACCATGTCTCATTGAGCCCAAAGCAACCAAGAACCAGGCCTGAAGCAAGCCACAACTCCATTTCACCATTTTCACTCCAACTTGCAGTTTCTTTCGAAACTCTCTCCACAGCACACAAACATCAAAACCAACTCCACAAACCTTCTCCACTCATCATATGGACCACAAAGAACCCTTCACCCCTGCCAGAAACAGCCTGAACCACCATTGCCATTTTCAACTGAGCTTGAGCAGAAGCTGCTCAAACTCTCCATCCAGCCAATATAAATTCCTCTTGAGCATTCAAGCATCACCAGAGGGTCAAGTGGAAGGGATTTCACCAAGAAGGGAGGCCTGAAAGTTGCTGGAGTGAAAGCTTCGAATCTCAGGTAACTCAAGAAATATTTTTCCAGAAATCATTTTTTATGTTCTAAACTTGTTCTCCATGCTTCACTGAATATCCTGATGCTTTTAGTTTCAAAAATGGTGATGAAATGAGGATTTAATTGCTTCCTGAAACTGTTTTGCCCTAGTTTTTGTTTGCTTCGATTCAGCCTTTCCATGAATGATAAATTTGTTTTGAATGGGGGTTTTGAATCGTGAGCTTGTGGGAATCATTTCTGGGTTCTTAGAATTCATTTTAGATGCGTATGGAGTGAGTTAGAGATTTTGGTTGAACGGGGAAGATGACCGGAGCACTGTTCCGGTCATCTGAGTGTGTTTAACGGCGAGATTAGGGCATAAGCATTGATTAGCGAAATTTGAATTCTAGCCGTGAGATCTGGCGCCAAGTCTCTTCCCGCGCGTGTAGCTTTGAATCCAGGCCCTAGGATGTGTTGACTTTCATTTAATTCAGATTAAATTCATTTTAATTTCTTTTCTTTTCTTTTTATTTGCATATTTAATTTAAAATAGTAAAAAATGTGTAAAAATTATGAAACTTTTTCTCATAAGTTTTATTAATTTTTATGACACAAAAATATTTTTGTTTTTATTTTTATCATTAAAAAAGCATTTTTAAATATTTAAAGGATTATTTTTAATTGATTAATGGAAATTAATTTATTAAAAATACTTCTAAGTATTTAAAAATCACCCAAAAATTCATGAAATGTTCTAAGACATTTAGAAACATTGTCCAACCTTCAAATCAAATTTCTTTTTTGATCTTGATGCATTTTGAGAATTTTTCATTGAATTAAAATCATTTTTGTGCATTATTTTGATCCTAAGTTCAAAAAATCATTTCTGCCTATCCATGAAGAGTTGGACATTGATTCTTCTTGCATTGCATTGTGTTTAGCATGTAGTTTTTGAGATTAAATTGCCATGATTTGATCTTGCATTTTCAAATTGTTTGACATTTCTTTTGTTTAGAAGCCCTAAAAACCCTAAAATCTTGTAAAAATCATAACTTGAGATTGGTTGAGAGTTGAGATCTCCCCTTTGGACATTGGTTTATTATAGGTTTAGGGATTCTTTGTGTGGCATTTTCCATTTTTTATCTTAGGGTTTGCTTCTGTTTTTGGTTTTTGTTTGTTGTTTGATCCATAAACCCTAATTTGGGCTTTCATTTGCATCCTTCTTGCATTCTCTTACATAACATGACTTGCCATGACATTTTAAGCATCCATGTGACTCATTTGACATCATAAGTCATATAGAAAGCATGTGTGATCTTTGCATCTTGCATTTGCCATGTTGTATGCCTTGTATGCTTCATAACTCTTCATGTATGTCCATGCTTCTAAACTTGCACCATTTGCATCCATGAACTTGTATGATCATATCCATGTGCTGCCTCATGTTTGTAGCATCTCATAACATCATTTGCATCATGTGCATGCTTCTGGTTTTGTTTCTCATCATGTCATCTCATCCCATTTTGCATTGCATTACATTTCTTTTCTAACCATTTCAGGTGGTAAGTGAGCTTGAGAAGTGAATTTGCCTTCACTTCTCATAACCTTTCTTTTCATCTCTCTTGCATCCATTGCTGCATTTCTATATGTGTTTGAGTTTGAGCTTGCTCATTCTTCTTCTCCCCACTTTCTTTCTTCAAGTGACTTGACTTCTTGAATGAAGCAAGTCACTTTGCTTCTCTTGATCCTGTTCATCTGCTTCCTGGTGGTTCTCTTTGAAGATTGTTCTTGCAAACCTCACAAACCTTAGGGACAACCAAGCATGACAATGATTAGGGTTTTGATTAGTCTCCCCTCTTAGTTTTACCTTTGTGTCTCTTTTGAGTCTTCTCTTCTCATCTTATAATCAGGGACTAAACCCTAAAGGCTTTAAGGCTTTGTGATTAAGCTTATGCCTGCATCCTTCTATTAGGATGGAGTGTATAACTTTAATCCTAAGTGTTAAACCCTTCATGTGTTTAACTCTCTTAATCAATCCATTTAATAATCATCAAGACATCACACTTGTAACTTGGGCCTTGCATTAGGGTTCTAATTCTTCCTTAATTGGTTAAGAAGGACTAACCCTAGTGTTAATGGACAAGTCCCCCTCAAGTTGTCTTACAAACCCTAAAAATCACTTCATCATCATATCATTAAATAAAATCCACTTAATCAAAGGCTTGTTTTGTCATGAGTTTAATCCCTAACCATGGATTAAGTTGAGGAGTTTTCCTCGGCTTAAACATTCTCATCTATTATCCTTCTATTAGGATGGTGTAATGAGTCTGTTTAATCCCTGATTATGGCTTAATCTCATTACTCAACACTAAACAAAAACACCAAAAACATTCAAATAATCACAAGTAGGTTAATGATCTTAATCCTACATCAAAGGTGATTAAGTGTGAGAATCTGACTTCACATTTAAGGTACTCTCATTACCCCTAAACAGAGGGAAGATGTGATGAGTTTACTAACCCATTGGTTTAGGCTTAAGCTCATTAACTTATGACAAACTTCAAAAAAGCAATAAAAGACTGAAAACACAAAAACAAACAATAATCGTCTCCTCCGGGATTCTTTTCTCATCTCATTCACTCACAAACGAGAACTTGCTTCTTCTGTCTAATGCAAGACAGTTTGCACCTGAGCCAGACAGGTCATACACTTGAGCATAGACAAGTAAGCAGTTCACAAGTCAATTCATCTTTCAGCCTCTTTGGGTCGAACTACGGTGTTCTGACTTCCTCATTGCACGAGAGGATACGTAGGCATAACTTAACAGTTATCGAACAAAAGTCTCTGTATATTCCCTCTCTTTCCAGTTTCATTCTTTTAAGCCTCATAGTCATGAGCATTTCACCCCTGTCCTTACACTGACACTGTATATTACACTTCACACTTTTCTTACACTGACACCTGTACATCTTTTTCCAGCTATTTTATACACAAATTGCACTGACACTACCCCTTTAAAACACAAATCTTTAAGCGTGGATCCCGTCGAGTACGGCGGACAATCTGGGTGCTAATACCTTCCCAGGTTGTAACCAACCCCCTTTCTCAGTCTCTCTGGTTCGCGACCGTCTTATCCATATCTTTCTAGGTCTATGCAGCATTACCTTTCCTCCGGGATAAAAATGCCTAGCTGGCGACTCTTTTCATCTCCAGTGAGTTCACTGCTGTGTGTTCTCATTGTCCCCTTCGCCGACCGTTCGCGTCTGTACCCCATTTGACCCGGCTTCATTTGGTGGGAGCGACAGCTTGGCGACTCTGCTGGGGAACCTTATACTGGCAACCAGGGTTTCTGGTTCTTTTTGTGGGTTCCTCCTAGCGCTTGATTGATTTGTGTTTACTGGGGTGTTTTGTGCTTATTTGCGTTTGTATTTTTGTATTTATTTTTGCTCTATGTACAGTTGCTTTACTGCTTTCTTTATTGCTTTTGTATATATATCATACTGTCATGCTGGCTGGATCTGGTTCTGTTTTGGTGGGTGGGGTTCTATTGAGAGTTAAGGTCCTATACCCAGGACCTGAGTGACACCTAGGCTAGAGTGAATCATATTCTTTCCCATTCTATTTCGGTCTGGTGCGGGAATATGAAACACGGTTCAGATATGGGTTTCTTCTTGAGAACTCTGTGTTGCAGATTTCCTGCAATGCTAGGGCTATCTGGGAAGCCTGCTAAGTCTGGATGACCTTTTAGTATTGACCTTCAGAAACTGAGGTGAATTAGAGGAGGAACTGTTATGGTTATTGTAAACACTGTACCTCCGGGTTAGAAGTGTTTACACTTCTCATAACTGATCCAAGTCTGAGGATCTTTGTTCTAGAACACCACCTGTGAGGGGGTTGGGCTGTTTACAGGTTTGCAGGTACCTTGACCTCAGAATACCCTGTTACTTTGATTCGGTTAAGAATACTTCATGTTGGAATAGTTCTTGTGTTTCTAAACCCTGGACATGTGGCTCTTTATTTGAGCCCCCCACCTTGGTTACTGGATTTATAGACCTCCAACTGGAATTCTTGAACACACATGGACTTATATCAGAGCATTTGATCAGATCCAGCTCAGTCACAGACCCTTGCATTTCATTTGCATACATAATCATTGCATCATATTGACATTTGCTTATTTGTTTCAGGGTATCCATCTTCATTTGGTTTTGGTTTTGACCCCATCTTCAGTATTGACCTATCTTCACCAGCATCTGCTTCAGTTATCACCAGCATCAGCCAATCAGTGGCCCCTTCTTCAGTATTATCATCAGCACCTATCTCTCCTCAGTCTTCAGCATCATGGCTCCTAAAAAGAGCAACATCACCTATCACTTTTTCCAGCCAGAGCTATCAGATATCAGGAGGATTCAGACCCTGATCACTCCAGATCACATACCATTGTTCAGGGAAAGCTATGGAGATATACTAGATATGGTTATGGATCTGGACCCTTCACAAAGAAGTCTGATTCACACTTGCATTCAATTCTATGATCCCCCACTGAGGTGTTTCACTTTCCAAGACTTTCAGTTGGGCCCTCTATTGGAAGAGTACTCATCTTTGGTTGGTATGCCTATCAGGGCTGGAATCCCTTTCAACCCTGAGATGGTATTTCCTAGCAATGGAGAAGTAGCAAAAGCTTTGCATCTGGAACCTGTTTTGATTGAGCAGCATATGACCTCTAAAGCTGGAATCCCTGGTTTTCATCTGGATTTCTTGATCTCTCAAGCTACCCTGAAAACTTCTTTAGGAGAGTGGAAAGCTGTTTGTGCCTTGTTGGCCTTGAGTATATATGGAATTGTATTGTTTGCAGATGAGCCTCGATTCATTAGCAAGAATGCAATCCATCTGTTCATCTTGAAGAATCCAGTGCCCACTTTATTGGGGGATCTCTACTATTCAGTGCATCAGAGGAATGAAAAGCAGAGGGGAAGATTAGTGAGGTGTTGTGCTCCATTGTTCCACACTTGGCTTCTCAGGCATTTGCCCAGGACAGATGCATTTCTGAACCCTCATCAGCAGAGCAACTGGGCTAAGAGACTCACTGCTCTAACTTCAGCAGATATCAGATGGTGCACTCAAAGCACCAAGGGCAGGGATATCATCACCAGCTGTGGGCATTTTCCCAATGTGCCCCTAATAGGAGTTAAGGGTAGTATTAATTACAATCCTCTGCTGTTCAGAAGGCAACTGGGCTATGCACTGGTCCATACTCCTAAGGCACAGGACTTGGTGGAGACTCTTTATTGTGAGAACAAGATTAATTTGACTGTTGTTAGGCAGGCTGCCTGGGCCTGGGATAATGTTCAAACTAAGGGGGTAACCATTCTGGGGAAGTGCAATAATGTGGCATCAACACAATATTATGAGTGGTCTCGTGCCAGGGCTCAATTCTCTGGGATGCCCTTTACCATAGAAGACATGCCTGAGTCATCTTTAACATCACCACCTGCCACTGTCAGTTTGGAAGAGTTTGAAAGTTTGAAGGAAAGGAATGAGAAGCTAACCCAGGCCTTGCAGAAGACCCTCCGGGAGAGGAGTGAGGGTATGAGGGAGATTGAGAGGTTGGAGAAGTTGAGAGTAGAGCATCTGACTAAGATTGAGAAGTCTGGGGATTATATCAAAAAGTCTAAAGCTGGAGAACAAATTCTGAAGAATGCTTGCAAGGAAGCCCAGTTCCAGAGAGCAAGGACAGACTTGTATTTAAAGGAGAGTCAAGCCCGGTGGGTCAGGATCACCGAGGCTCGTACTCTAGAGGACAAGAGAGTTCAAGACAAGATGGAGCAACTGGAAGCAAGTGCAAAAGAACAACAAGAAGCCCTGGCAGCAGCCCAGAGGGAGATATCAGAACTGAAGGTCAAAGCAGGGGTGAAGAGGTCAAAGGACCAAACTCAGCACAAGAAGCTCACTACAGCTGTTACAACCCGGAATCTCCTCATCAGGAATCTCACGGAGCGTCCGGCTGATCCTGTGACCGAAGCACTTCTCAAGGAAGTTCGTGAGGATGAGTTTGGTCTTGATGTTTGACCATTTGTTTGTTGTTGCTTTCATTCCATGTACTTTTATTTTCTTTTCTTGTGATGTATTTTGACCCCTCAGAGGGCTTGTACTTGTAAACAAACTATGTACCATTTTGTTTTTGTAATATATGTGTTAGTTTATTCCATCCGAGTTCACTTTGAAAGCAACATCAACAGCATCTTCAAGGGTCTGGAAGGGTCAAAACTGAAGGCCAAACCGGATACCTTGAGAACAAATAAGCATACTGCATTGCATGCTAACCCTTTGTTTGTTTTGTAGGTTTTTGTTTTATTGTTGCTAACTCTGTTGTGATGTTCAGGAACTATTGCTAGGCGCCGGGTATTTCCCCTCAACCGTCCGCACCGTTATCCAACCCGAAACAACCTTCCGGGAATTCAAATGGATCAGGTACAGCAGGACCTTGCAGAGGTTAGAAATCAAATGGCAAACGAAAGATTGGAAATGAGAACGCAGATGACTCAGTTTATGGAAGTTATGAACAACATGGCTCAAAGCCAGGAAAGATTGAGAGCCATGGTGGAAAGGCAAAATCAAGAGGATCCACATATAGGGACTGCCGGTACCAGTAACAATGAAAGGGTACAACCTCATGTCAACCCTCCGGTATTTGGACCACACCTCCATCCTGAGGTCAATATTCCAGCAAATGTTCAAGGGACTGCCACCGCAGCTAGGGTACTTCAAGAAGACCCCCAAGAGGACCAGTTCACGGTAATGGGTGCTGGGGAAGAAGCTTATGATAGAAGGTTGGATGAGATAGCTGAGAAGTTGAGATCCTTAGAGTCTCAAAACTCGTTGGGTTTCGATGTCATGGACATGGGCTTGGTAGACGGGGTCAGGATCCCCCATAAGTTTAAGCCTCCTTGTTTTGAAAAATACAACGGGACTTCATGCCCCCGGACTCATTTACAATCATTTCTGGGGAGGCTGAAGGCCTATACTATGGATGAGAAGCTCTGGATGTTCTATTTCGAAGATAGTTTGACTGGAGCCTCAAGAGAATGGTACTCTCACCTGACAAGGGCAACTATCAGGTGCTGGAAGGACCTGGCAGAGGCCTTCATCAGACAGTATCAGTACAACTTAGACATGGCACCCAACAGGACCCTCCTAATGGGAATGTCACAGTCTTCAA
This sequence comes from Lathyrus aphaca, assembly GCA_963966055.1. Lineage (NCBI taxonomy): Eukaryota > Viridiplantae > Streptophyta > Magnoliopsida > Fabales > Fabaceae > Lathyrus > Lathyrus aphaca. Next base: position 733,608,034 of record OZ014519.1, on the reverse strand, counting down.
GGGAGAGTTTCCGAGAATATGCCCAGAGATGGAGGCAATTGGCTGCTGCTGTTCAGCCACCTATGTCTGAAAGGGAAATGGCAGACATGTTTATGAACACCCTTCAGGGAACCTATATTGACAGGCTGGCTACTTTCTCTTCCACTAGCTTCGCCGATGTTGTCATAGCTGGGGAGAGAATTGAAAGCCTGTTGAAAATGGGCAAGATTTCCGATAATGGTGCCAGCTCGTCCAGTAGTACAAGAAAGCCTTTTGCAGGCCCAAGAAGAACTGGCGAGACCAATGCCATCCACACCAACAGGGGCAGGCCCCAATATGTTCACAGATCAGTGGCAGCAGTCACCATTCCTGCTCCAGCACATCCTCAGCCAGTCTATCAACCTCCGCAACAAAACTATCAGCAACAACCTCAGTACCACCAGCAATCTCAGTATCCTCCAAGGAATTACAACAACAGCAACACCAACAACAACAGTCAACAAAGGCCATTTCAGCAGAGGCCTTCTCAAGCTAACAGGGTGATCGATCCGATCCCTATGCCGTATGCTACCTTGCTGCCACAACTCCTGAAACTCAACCTAGTTGAGCTAAGGACGTTGGCACCTCCAGATCCCAACAGTCTACCCAGGAACTATGACTCCAATGCTAGGTGTGCTTTTCATTCGAATGCACCTGGCCACAGTACAGAAAAGTGCAGAGCTCTGCATATGAAGGTACAAGACCTGGTAGACTCGAAAGCTCTGAATTTCGCACCACCACCCAATGTCAATAAAAATCCAATGCCAAACCACGGTGGTCCTAGAATTAACGCTATTGAAGAAGACAAACCGTCTTATTTAATAACCAGTGTGGGTCAGATCTGGACACCGTTGGTAGAGATCAAGGCTCAACTCCTCGAATGTCAAATGTTCCCGGGGTGTGAGTTGGGGTGTCCTTACTGCAATATTTCAGTAAATGGGTGCGATAATTTGAGGAATGGCATAGATGGCCTAATTCAGAGTGGCCAGCTTCAGATCACCACATCATTTCCAACAAATCCATCAATCTCATCGGCAACAACTCCAGAACCTCCTACAACTGCAACAACCATTGTTCCTGACGATTCTTCGGCCTCATCAACAAGTACTTCATCTATTATCTCAACCAATCAGTTATCAACAAATTTTTCTTCTACAACTCCAGCACCACTCCATTATGAAGCTCCTACAACAACAACATCCATTCTTCCACAATTGTCTCCTACAACACCAGCAACAAATCATGAAGATGTCTCAACTGTCACCATATTCTATGATCCTGAAAACAACTCTGTCTACAACTCAGAAGGTGCTGCTCCCATCAGGGCACCAGTGACAATTTATTATGATCCACAGACTATCACAATTCCTTCAACAGCTGCAATCAGTCCAGTCACCATCACGGTGCCTGGACCAGTACCCTATGAAAGCAGTAATGCCATCCCCTGGCATTACGGCTCTGACTTGTACTGTGAAGGACAAAGAATCACTTTTGAATCATCAACCCCTGCACTACAAATTGACAATGTGGGCGGAGGCGGAGGCTTCACTCGAAGCGGACGTCTTTTCGCTCCACAAATTCAGAGACCCACAGCCGAAGCAGAAGCTGCTGCCAAGGCAAAAGGGAAGAGCCCTGTGCAGGAAGATCAAACTGTTAAGGAAGCTTTGAAGACACCATTCGATCAAGAGGTTGATGAGTTCATGCGAATCATCAAAAAGAGTGATTATAAAATAGTGGATCAGCTCCATCAGACGCCTTCCAAGATCTCAATCCTATCATTGCTTATGTGCTCCGAAGCCCATCGGAATGCACTACTCAAAGTCCTGCACGCAGCTTACGTGCCTGAAGAGATCACTGTCAATCAGCTGGAAGCAGTAGTGGGAAATGTTAATGCTAGTCACGGACTAGGGTTCACCAATACTGATTTGACAGCGGAGGGCCGCAACCATAACAAAGCCTTGCACATAACCATGGAATGCAAAGGTGCTGTCCTTTCCCATGTGCTGGTAGACACGGGGTCATCCCTTAATGTCCTACCTAAAAAGAATCTGGTGAAGCTAGAATATGACGGATTGGCGTTGAGACCCAGCAACCTGGTGGTAAGAGCTTTTGATGGCTCAAAGAGATCGGTTCTGGGAGAGATTGAGCTGCCCGTGACGATTGGCCCGCAGACCTTCAAAACTATTTTCTACGTGATGGATATACAGCCTGCCTACAGCTGTCTATTGGGTAGGCCATGGATTCACGCCGCTGGCGCCGTGACATCTACCCTTCACCAGAAATTAAAATACGAGTGGGAGGGTCAAATCGTTACAATCTGTGGAGAGGAGGACATTTTTGTCAGCCACCTGGCTACTTATAAGTATATCGAAATGGATGGGGAGATCCATGAAACAATGAGCCAGGGGTTCGAAGCTTTGAATGTCAATGAGACATCTGCTGTACTTGGTACTTCAATATCATCATACCAACAAGCCCGGAAGGTTGTTGAGGGAGGAAACGCCCAAGGCTGGGGCAAACTGCTATCGGTGGAGAAGAAAGAAGACAGATTTGGGTTGGGTTACAGACCAACTCAACAAGATCAAACAGCGGCTGCGAAAGAGCCCAATTTTGTGAGTGAGGGGATGCTTACCCCTGATGCCATCAACTGTCTGGAAGACGAGCTGGAAGAGGAGCGCAATCTGGAGAATTGGATTCGTCCAAAGATCCCGGGGAGCAGTATCTCGAACTGGTCTTCCCAGGAAATTATAAGAGTTACTCATGCAGAGTAATTATTATTTCCTGTATTTTTATAGCATGCATCAAAGTCTTGCATCTTGCCCAAGATGACAAGACTCATTTTGTAATCGGGTCATCTGTACTTTTTGTGCAAACAAGATTAATCAATGAAATATCAGACATCTTTTTGCAAATGAGTCTTTTTCTTTTCGTTCGCTGTTTTTCTATTTTTCTTTTTGTACAAAAAATAAATGGCAGTGCTTTCAAAATGACAACTTTATTTCACTTTTCTAAGCAAGATTAAAATCAAATCACTAAAATGAACAAACTGAACCCTTGCAGAGAGTGCCTTCCTGACAGCACCGACAACAGCACGGCTATGACTTCGTATGACTTTGACAATCCAATCAATCAAGCTGATGAAGGGGTTGAAGAAGAATATGAGCTTCCTGAAGAGCTAGCCAGGTTGTTAAGACAAGAGGAAAAGGTTATTACTCCTCACCAGGAGGAGGTTGAAGTGATCAATCTTGGTACGGATGAAGACGTGAAAGAAGTCAAGATCGGGGCCTGCCTGCAAGACTCAGTGAAAGGACAGCTGATTGACCTGCTTCGAGAGTATGTGGACGTGTTCGCTTGGTCTTATCAAGATATGCCAGGGTTGGACACCGACATTGTTGTGCACAAACTGCCTTTGAGAGAGGAATGCCCTCCAGTCAAACAAAAGCTACGCCGTACTCGTCCGGACATGGCAATGAAGATCAAGGAGGAGGTACAAAAGCAATGGGACGCCGGGTTCCTTGCTGTAACTAGCTATCCGCCGTGGGTTGCTAATATTGTACCTGTGCCTAAGAAGGACGGCAAAGTAAGAATGTGTGTGGATTACCGGGATCTGAACAGAGCCAGCCCGAAAGATGATTTCCCTTTACCTCACATTGATGTATTGGTGGATAATACGGCTCAGTTCTCGGTATTTTCCTTCATGGATGGATTTTCAGGATACAACCAGATCAAGATGTCACCTGAAGACATGGAGAAGACAACATTCATCACACCTTGGGGCATGTTCTGCTACAAAGTAATGCCATTTGGGCTCAAGAATGCCGGTGCGACGTATCAACGGGCTATGGTAACATTATTCCACGATATGATCCATAAAGAAATAGAATGTTACGTGGATGATATGATTGCCAAGTCCCTTACTGAAGAGGACCATCTGGTAAATCTGCTCAAATTATTCAAGCGTCTGAGGAAGTATCAACTGAAGTTGAACCCCAACAAATGCACATTCGGGGTGAGATCTGGTAAGCTGCTGGGTTTTATTGTAAGCGAGAAGGGGATTGAGGTTGACCCTGATAAAGTCAAAGCCATCCAAGAGATGCCTGCACCGAAAACAGAGAAAGAAGTTCGAGGGTTCTTGGGTCGATTGAACTACATTTCACGGTTCATATCTCACCTTACAGCAACCTGTGAACCATTGTTCAAACTGCTAAGGAAAGAACAAACGGTCAGGTGGAATGAAGATTGCCAGAAGGCATTTGACAAGATCAAGGAATACCTTCAAGAACCTCCAATCCTTATGCCTCCAGTTGAAGGAAGACCTCTAATCATGTACTTGACAGTATTAGAAGAGTCAATGGGGTGTGTGCTGGGCCAGCATGACGAGTCTGGTCGAAAAGAGTACGCAATATACTACCTAAGCAAAAAGTTTACCGACTGTGAACAACGTTATTCACTGCTCGAGAAAACTTGCTGTGCTTTAGCGTGGGCTGCTCGCCGACTAAGGCAGTATATGTTGACCCACACTACCTTACTAATCTCAAAAATGGACCCAGTCAAGTACATATTTGAGAAGCCGGCGCTTACCGGACGGGTTGCAAGATGGCAAATGATTCTTACAGAATACGACATCCAGTACACTTCTCAGAAAGCCATCAAAGGCAGTGTATTGTATGAATATCTTGCTGAGCAACCCATTGATGATTACCAGCCTATGAGGTTTGACTTCCCTGATGAAGACATCATGTTCATTAAAGCAAGAGATCATGAAGAGCCTATTCACACTGAAGGGCCCGACCCGGAAGAAGAATGGACTATGATGTTTGATGGGGCTGTTAACATGAATGGTCGTGGTGTTGGTGCAGTACTCATTACACCTAAAGGAGTCCACATGCCTTTCTCGGCAAAACTCGCTTTCAACTGCACTAACAACGAAGCTGAATACGAAGCTTGCATTATGGGTCTTGAGGAAGCCATTAACCTCAGGATCAAGACGTTGACTGTATTCGGAGATTCAGCTCTGGTAATCAATCAGACCAACGGCAAATGGTATACACACCAGGATCATCTGATACCTTACAGGGATTATACAAGAAGGTTATTGACGTTCTTCACAACAGTCAAGCTTGAGTATATCCCTCGGGACGAGAATCAGTTTGCAGATGCCTTGGCTACCATTTCGTCCATGATCAAAGTTCAAGCTGCTAACTTTGTACCTCAGATTTCAGTGTCAAGACTTGATAGACCAGCATATGTATATGCAGCGGAAGTTGTCAAAGATGATAAGCCTTGGTTCCACGACATTAAATGCTTCTTGGAGGATCAAACATACCCACCTGGGGCATCTTCCAATTATAAGAAGACTTTAAGAAGGCTTGCTGGGAGTTTCTTTCTAAACACTGATGGATCTTTATACAAAAGGAACTTTGATATGGTACTCCTCAGATGTGTTGACAAGACGGAAGCAGATTTGTTGATGCATGAAGTGCACGATGGCTCTTTTGGTACTCATGCCGGAGGACATGCAATGGCTAAGAAGTTGTTAAGATCAGGCTATTATTGGATCACAATGGATGCCGACTGTTGTGCCTATGCCAGAAAATGCCACAAATGCCAGATCTATGCAGACAAAGTGCATGTGCCTCCGAATCCTTTGAACATAATGTCTTCACCCTGGCCCTTTGCTATGTGGGGCATTGACATGATTGGCAAGATTGAGCCGACTGCTTCAAATGGCCACAGATTCATCCTGGTCGCCATTGACTATTTCACCAAGTGGGTTGAAGCAGCCTCATATGCAAACGTCACCAGGCAAGTGGTAGCCAGATTTCTGAAAAGAGATATCATCTGTCGATACGGAGTTCCCGAGCGAATCATTACTGATAATGGTTCCAACTTAAACAATAAGATGATGGCTGAGTTATGCCGGGACTTCAAGATCCAACACCACAATTCTTCTCCTTACAGGCCAAAGATGAATGGCGCTGTTGAGGCGGCAAACAAGAATATCAAGAAGATTGTGCAGAAGATGGTAGTCACGTACAAAGACTGGCATGAGATGCTACCATTTGCCTTGCATGGGTACCGCACGTCAATCAGAACATCCACTGGGGCAACACCGTATCAGCTTGTGTATGGTATGGAGGCAGTCCTACCTGTTGAAGTTGAACTACCCTCTTTACGAGTATTGATGGATGTTAAGCTGGACGAAGCAGAATGGGTTAGGTCCCGATACGAGCAACTGAGTCTGATCGAAGAGAAAAGATTGGCTGCAATCTGTCATGGGCAGTTGTATCAGAAGAGAATGAAGAAGGCCTTCGATCAGAAAGTCAGGCACCGAGAGTACCAAGTGGGAGATCTTGTGCTGAAGAGAATCCTCCCTCCTCATACAGACCACAGGGGCAAATGGACTCCGAACTATGAAGGACCATTCGTGGTAAAGAAAGTTTTCTCTGGTGGAGCACTGATGCTCAGCACCATGGATGGTGAAGATTTCCCGTCCCCTGTGAATTCAGATGCAGTTAAAAAATACTTCGCATAAAAATGACCCGCTGAACACAAAAACAGAATGTAAGTCCAGGCAAAAATAGGGCATCCCGGCGAGTCAAAAACAGAATAAAAGACTCGGGCAAAATAAGGGGAAATAAACAAAATGTACACCCGCTGAGTTGAAAAGCCGCATTGGACAGCTCAGGCAAAAATGGGTATCCCGATGGATCGAAAACCCGAGAGGGCGATCCATGCAAAATAAGGGAATAAGCGAACAACTGCACTCTGAATTCGTCTGTATCACTTACAACTCGGCAAGCTCTAAAGGATCAAGCTTCAATCAGAATCAGCCTTCTTCAGAAAGTAAGACGAGAAGAACGTCAAAAGTCATACGAGTCATAGCAGAAGAGGAAGCTCTTTAAAGCGTCGTCAACATCGCCAGCACTTTATTTCTCAATTTGTAACAATCTCCTCATTTCAGGGGATTTGTTTCTTTGACTGTATCTTGCCAATTCAGGGCACATGAATTAATAAAATCAGTTTTTTTTCAGTCATGTTTCGTTTTGTACATTTTATCTTGCAAAGAATGTCTGATGTCTCTAAAAAACTGGTTGCACGAGTACAGATGTTTCTCTCTAAGAAAATAAAAACACATGCTCGCAGGGAATATACTTACGCTCGAAAAGTGCTTAACTCCTATGACGGAATCCGGTAAGGGATACCTCGGGATCATTTGCGATTTCCCTTATGTTTGCAGGATCGCAGGTATCCAGAATGCAACTTGGGGCATGTAAGCCTCATCCTAGCCAGCTGGCAAATCAACACTCAATCTTAGCACCCGAAGTGCTCTCTCCCCAGCTGAGTTGCCTCTCATAACATCCCCCCCAGCGGAGTTGCCAGCTATTACTTATCTCCATCAGAGTTGCTAAGCATCCTAGAAGGCACCTACATCCCCGACTGAGTCAAGGATCCCTCTTTCTCCCCAGCCGAGTTGCCGTCTCGCCCTCAGCCGAGTACAAAGTCAGGGAACCATCTCCCCACAGAGTTCCAGCCTCTATCCAGGAGAGCAATGCATGGAGATCACAACAGAGTAAAGAAGGCTTCTGCAAACCCCAGCTGGGTCTCTTATTTATAAGGATAGGTCTATCAATGACCCATATCCTCAAGCATATATCATCTCATCAGATCTACCAGTGATCTTATCCCCAGCTGGGATGTCCGCTTCATACAAATCGATCAAAGATCTTCGCAGCAACGGGATCCGAATACCGGTTTGGTATCTTTGCACAATCATAGCATTCGCATCATATTCACCCCCAAAGCGCAGCATTCCGTTTTAACGCGGAGCATTGCGGCAAAAATCAAACACATAGCATAATCATAAGCCATGATTTGAACCAACGCTTGTGAATAATAACCATTCATCAGAATGCAGAATACTTTCCCCAAAATCCCCCAGAGTCCCCAGCGAAAGCAGCTGCCTCACAAATCACAAACACCAGTATATACCCCTTTTGACACCCGTCCGTGTCATACCCCAGCAGAAAGCCAAAGACGTCCTCTTTGCACTCACATATACCCATATACACTTTCTTGACACCAGTCTGTGTCATTTCCCCAGCGCAATCGCTTACACTCCCTCAACCCGTATACTTGTTGATGTTATACTTGCCTCCCTCGACACTCGTCCGTGTCACTCTCCCCAGCAGTTAAACACTCATCTATACACCACTCGCTCTTATACAGATACTCGTCCGTATCTTGTATATACCAGTTACATCCCCACAGATTCGACTTTGGTTCATGTTCTTTGTTAACCAGTTGGTACTCGCCCGTACCATCATCTCAGAATATGCGTCCAGTGTTTGTTTCTACATGATACTCGTCCGTATCATAGTCTTGAGGATGCTCGTCCGCATCTTTAATCCATACACTATGTCAAACACTCGTGTCTCCTTGAATATAGACACTCGTCCGTGTCTAATATTCCCCAGAAGAGTCCCTTCAGATACAACACTCGTCCGTGTTCTTTGTTAACCAGTTGATACCCGTCCGTATCAGCGTCTCTGAACACGTGTCAGTATTTTGTTTCTACATGATACTCGTCCGTATCATAGTCTTAAGGATGCTCGTCCGCATCTCTAATCTATACACGAATACCAAACACTTATACCTTTGTTTCTTGGATGTGAGCACTCGTCCGTGTTTACTTTTCCCCAGTAGATTACCAGCAAACAAATTTCCCCTTTTATCTGACACCCGTCCTGTGCCATGATAAACCCTGAGAGCAGCCGTACCCTGCTGAGTGGTCGTCCTCCACTTCTTGATGGTCGTCCTCCATCATGCTCATCCGATGGCCGTCCCCATCGTCGATATTTAGCAGCCGTCCCCTGCTAGGTGGTCGTCCTCCACCTTTTGATGATCGTCCTTCATCATTTTATCCAATGGCCGTCCCCATTGTTGATTTTGGTTATCTGGCATTCGTCCTATGTCATGAGAAACCCTGAGAGCAGCCGTCCCCTGCTAGGTGGTCGTCCTCCACCTCTTGATGGTCGTCTTCCATCATGCTCATCCGATGGCCGTCCCCATCGTTGACCTTTTATCCGATGGCCGTCCCCATCGTTGATATTTTCGGCAGCCGTACCCTGCCAGGTGGTCGTCCTCCACCTCTGATGGTCGTCCCCATCATAATTCCTTTATTCCCCAACAGAGCAGCCGTACCCTGCTAGGTGATCGTCCTTCACCTTTGATGACCGTACCTCATCATCTGTTTATTCCATTTATTCTTTAACCCGATGGCCGTCCCCGTCGTGGTCCCTTTTCTTTTTAGCCCGATGGCCGTCCCCATCGTCGGTTACCTTGCTTTTGAACTTGATGGCCGTCCCTGTCATGTTTCATTGATCCCCAGAGAATCTTACAGCTTTATCTTGATGGCCGTCCCCATCATATATCTTATTTTTCCAGCTAGTCGGCCGTCCCCGTCTTGGCTTTACCTTTTCCCAGCATGTCGGCCGTCCCCGTCATTGCTCTATCACCCATTTTACAACATACTTTATTTTCCTTTTACAATCTATATCCCTTTTCTTCTTCATTCTGTGAGTGCAAATTTTGGACTGTCTTTGGTATTCAACCACAAGCTATCTTGTTTGCCTGTTAAGCCGTCGCTTACATCCTGCACAGCTAACTCATGTTTGAATAGGGGCAGCTGTAAACACCCCAAATTTTCCCTCACCCATTCACACCATGGCTTGTGATCATTTCATATGCATAAACACAATCATATCACCTCACATCTCATTTTTGGTTCATTACATGGTTTCTAAGTCATCTGCACCTAGGGTTTGTGACCTGAGCTATCCAAGAGCCTCTTGAGCCACCCCAAAGGCAAACAATCACTTCAAAGGGCTCCATATGTGTTCTTGTATCATATTACATCCTCTCAAAGTCAAAAATTCCAAAGAATCACAAGAACTGGGTTTGGTATGGATGCAGAGCCAGGCTTGACTGCACAGTTGACCTAAAATTAGGGTTTTGGTTTCAGAGGCCATAACTCCAAATTTTTTGGTCATTCTTGTTTCCATTGGTCTCTATATGGTATAGGGAGTATGCATATCAATTTTCATGAAGAAATTCCATGGGGAAGTCATCTGATCAAGAGTTGACTTTCTGGACAAGTCAGTGTAAAATCAGGGCATCTGAGGTCCCCAATGACCCAACCAATGGGTGATCTTCATCATTTTGAGTGTATATGATCTTTATTTGATCATGGAAGAAGGTTGAAGTCCACGAAAATCAAGAATTTGGAGTTTTTGCAAGTGTTGACTTTTGGGGCATAGTTGACTTTTCAAGAATGCTTCATTTTAGGTCATTTTTCAAGCCTTGATTCTTGGTCCAAAAATGCTTCAAATGGAAAAACTTTGGTCATGAAAGTTGTAGATTACATCTTTCCCTTTTCAAAAAGTACAAGAACATGATCAAATTCTTCTTGGATCAAAAGTTATGGTGTGACAAAGTTGGCAAAAATCATTGATTTTCAAGATGTGCACCAAATGAGAATTTTGCAAAATCATGAACTAATGCCATTTGTAACTTCTAATTCACTTCAAACCATTACACAAACATTCCATAGGCCCTAAAAATCAGAATTGGACCAAGGTTTCACATGGTTATGGTTTGTGTAACAAGGCATTTTCCATGAAGTTTCAAAAGTGTGCCAACTTGCAAAACCATCATTATGCCTCTCACCACTTGATGCATTGGCTGCTGAACCCTCCTAACATCACACACACATCATGCTGCGCAGCCCATGCTTCTTGTACCAAGCTATAGCTCAAGCCATGCCTTCCTTACACAAAGTGGACTTTTTTGCAAAAGCAAACTTACCAATCAATAGGGGCCAGGTCACATCATCTGACCTATGGGATTAAAATATACTATCCTTTGGCAAGCCAAACATATGAAGAGGCAAGGCTGAAACAAGACAAACGACACATACACCAAAACACTCCATTTTTGCATCTCTCTTCGAAACTCTCTGCCCAGTTCATAAACATTCAAACCATTTTCACCAATCAACTCACCATGTCTCATTGAGCCCAAAGCAACCAAGAACCAGGCCTGAAGCAAGCCACAACTCCATTTCACCATTTTCACTCCAACTTGCAGTTTCTTTCGAAACTCTCTCCACAGCACACAAACATCAAAACCAACTCCACAAACCTTCTCCACTCATCATCTGGACCACAAAGAACCCTTCACCCCTGCCAGAAACAGCCTGAACCACCATTGCCATTTTCAACTGAGCTTGAGCAGAAGCTGCTCAAACTCTCCATCCAGCCAATATAAATTCCTCTCGAGCATTCAAGCATCACCAGAGGGTCAAGTGGAGGGGATTTCTCCAAGAAGGGAGGCCTGAAAGTTGCTGGAGTGAAAGCTTCGAATCTCAGGTAACTCAAGAAATATTTTTCCAGAAATCATTTTTTATGTTCTAAACTTGTTCTCCATGCTTCACTGAATATCCTGATGCTTTTAGTTTCGAAAATGGTGATGAAATGAGGATTTAATTGCTTCCTGAAACTGTTTTGCCCTAGTTTTTGTTTACTTCGATTCAGCCTTTCCATGAATGATAAATTTGTTTTGAATGGGGGTTTTGAATCGTGAGCTTGTGGGAATCATTTCTGGGTTCTTAGAATTCATTTTAGATGCGTATGGAGTGAGTTAGAGATTTTGGTTGAACGGGGAAGATGACCGGAGCACTGTTCCGGTCATCTGAGTGTGTTTAACGGCGAGATTAGGGCATAAGCATTGATTAGCGAAATTTGAATTCTAGCCGTGAGATCTGGCGCCAAGTCTCTTCCCGCGCGTGTAGCTTTGAATCCAGGCCCTAGGATGTGTTGACTTTCATTTAATTCAGATTAAATTCATTTTAATTTCTTTTCTTTTCTTTTTATTTGCATATTTAATTTAAAATAGTAAAAAATGTGTAAAAATTATGAAACTTTTTCTCATAAGTTTTATTAATTTTTATGACACAAAAATATTTTTGTTTTTATTTTTATCATTAAAAAAGCATTTTTAAATATTTAAAGGATTATTTTTAATTGATTAATGGAAATTAATTTATTAAAAATACTTCTAAGTATTTAAAAATCACCCAAAAATTCATGAAATGTTCTAAGACATTTAGAAACATTGTCCAACCTTCAAATCAAATTTCTTTTTTGATCTTGATGCATTTTGAGAATTTTTCATTGAATTAAAATCATTTTTGTGCATTATTTTGATCCTAAGTTCAAAAAATCATTTCTGCCTATCCATGAAGAATTGGACATTGATTCTTCTTGCATTGCATTGTGTTTAGCATGTAGTTTTTGAGATTAAATTGCCATGATTTGATCTTGCATTTTCAAATTGTTTGACATTTCTTTTGTTTAGAAGCCCTAAAAACCCTAAAATCTTGTAAAAATCATAACTTGAGATTGGTTGAGAGTTGAGACCTCCCCTTTGGACATTGGTTTATTATAGGTTTAGGGATTCTTTGTGTGGCATTTTCCATTTTTTATCTTAGGGTTTGCTTCTGTTTTTGGTTTTTGTTTGTTGTTTGATCCATAAACCCTAATTTGGGCTTTCATTTGCATCCTTCTTGCATTCTCTTACATAACATGACTTGCCATGACATTTTAAGCATCCATGTGACTCATTTGACATCATAAGACATATAGAAAGCATGTGTGATCTTTGCATCTTGCATTTGCCATGTTGTATGCCTTGTATGCTTCATAACTCTTCATGTATGTCCATGCTTCTAAACTTGCACCATTTGCATCCATGAACTTGTATGATCATATCCATGTGCTGCCTCATGTTTGCAGCATCTCATAACATCATTTGCATCATGTGCATGCTTCTGGTTTTGTTTCTTATCATGTCATCTCATCCCATTTTGCATTGCATTACATTTCTTTTCTAACCATTTCAGGTGGTAAGTGAGCTTGAGAAGTGAATTTGCCTTCACTTCTCATAACCTTTCTTTTCATCTCTCTTGCATCCATTGCTGCATTTCTATATGTGTTTGAGTTTGAGCTTGCTCATTCTTCTTCTCCCCACTTTCTTTCTTCAAGTGACTTGACTTCTTGAATGAAGCAAGTCACTTTGCTTCTCTTGATCCTGTTCATCTGCTTCCTGGTGGTTCTCTTTGAAGATTGTTCTTGCAAACCTCACAAATCTTAGGGACAACCAAGCATGACAATGATTAGGGTTTTGATTAGTCTCCCCTCTTAGTTTTACCTTTGTGTCTCTTTTGAGTCTTCTCTTCTCATCTTATAATCAGGGACTAAACCCTAAAGGCTTTAAGGCTTTGTGATTAAGCTTATGCCTGCATCCTTCTATTAGGATGGAGTGTATAACTTTAATCCTAAGTGTTAAACCCTTCATGTGTTTAACTCTCTTAATCAATCCATTTAATAATCATCAAGACATCACACTTGTAACTTGGGCCTTGCATTAGGGTTCTAATTCTTCCTTAATTGGTTAAGAAGGACTAACCCTAGTGTTAATGGACAAGTCCCCCTCAAGTTGTCTTACAAACCCTAAAAATCACTTCATCATCATATCATTAAATAAAATCCACTTAATCAAAGGCTTGTTTTGTCATGAGTTTAATCCCTAACCATGGATTAAGTTGAGGAGTTTTCCTCAGCTAAAACATTCTCATCTATTATCCTTCTATTAGGATGGTGTAATGAGTCTGTTTAATCCCTGATTATGGCTTAATCTCATTACTCAACACTAAACAAAAACACCAAAAACATTCAAATAATCACAAGTAGGTTAATGATCTTAATCCTACATCAAAGGTGATTAAGTGTGAGAATCTGACTTCACATTTAAGGTACTCTCATTACCCCTAAACAGAGGGAAGATGTGATGAGTTTACTAACCCATTGGTTTAGGCTTAAGCTCATTAACTTATGACAAACTTCAAAAAAAGCAATAAAAGACTGAAAACACAAAAACAAACAATAATCGTCTCCTCCGGGATTCTTTTCTCATCTCATTCACTCACAAACGAGAACTTGCTTCTTCTGTCTAATGCAAGACAGTTTGCACCTGAGCCAGACAGGTCATACACTTGAGCATAGACAAGTAAGCAGTTCACAAGTCAATTCATCTTTCAGCCTCTTTGGGTCGAACTACGGTGTTCTGACTTCCTCATTGCACGAGAGGATACGTAGGCATAACTTAACAGTTATCGAACAAAAGTCTCTGTATATTCCCCCTCTTTCCAGTTTCATTCTTTTAAGCCTCATAGTCATGAGCATTTCACCCCTGTCCTTACACTGACACTGTATATTACACTTCACACTTTTCTTACACTGACACCTGTACATCTTTTTCCAGCTATTTTATACACAAATTGCACTGACACTACCCCTTTAAAACACAAATCTTTAAGCGTGGATCCCGTCGAGTACGGCGGACAATCTGGGTGCTAATACCTTCCCAGGTTGTAACCAACCCCCTTTCTCAGTCTCTCTGGTTCGCGACCGTCTTATCCATATCTTTCTAGGTCTATGCAGCATTACCTTTCCTCCGGGATAAAAATGCCTAGCTGGCGACTCTTTTCATCTCCAGTGAGTTCACTGCTGTGTGTTCTCATTGTCCCCTTCGCCGACCGTTCGCGTCTGTACCCCATTTGACCCGGCTTCATTTGGTGGGAGCGACAGCAGGTTTTTGCAGGTTTCTTCATTTCTTCATCTTTTTATGGTTGTTTTCGTTCCTTTTGCTCTTGGCTCATGATTTAGCTCTGTATACGATGTACCTGCAAAATGGTAAGGAAAACTCGAGGAATCGGGTGTTAAAACGAAGATTATGCGATAAAACGGTAATGAAACTTAGCAATATAATCGATACATTTTCTCGTTATCAGGAAGTGAGTTTCCTCGGCCATGTAATTTCAAGTGGTGGAATTTCGGTGGATCCTTCAAAGATTAATGCGGTATTGCAATGGGAGACTCCGAAGTCAGCTACAGAAATTCGTAGTTTTCTTGGGTTGGCTGGTTACTATCGTAAGTTCATTGAGGGTTTTTCTAAGATAGCTTTACCGTTGACGCAATTGACTAGGAAGGGTCAAGCGTATGTGTGGGATGTTGCTTCTGAAGAGAGTTTCATAGAACTGAAGAAAAGATTAACAACCGCGCCAGTAATAGTCTTACCGAATCCAGATGAGTCCTTTGTAGTTTATTGTGATGCTTCCAAGATGGGTCATGGTGGAGTTTTGATGCAGGATAATAAGGTGGTTGCTTATGCTTCTAGACAGTTACGAGTTCATGAGAGGAACTATCCTATTCACGACTTAGAGTTAGCAGTTGTGGTGTTTGTGCTTAAGATTTGGATGCACTACTTGTTTGGTTCGAAATTTGAAGTATTCAGTGATCACAAAAGTTTAAGGTACTTGTTTGATCAGAAAGAGTTAAATATGAGACAGAGACGGTGGCTTGAATTATTGAAAGATTTTGATTTTGATTTGAATTACCATCCGGGTAAGGCAAATGTTGTGGCTGATGCTTTGAGTAGGAAGTCGTTGCATATTTCAATGCTTATGGTGAAAGAATTAGAAATGATCGAGCAATTCAGAGATATGAGCTTATTGTGTGAAACTACTGCTGACAGTGTGAAATTGGGAATGTTAAAGCTGACCAGTGAAATTTTGGAAGAGATACGTAAGGGTCAGAAATCTGATTTGAAATTAGTCGATCAATTGATGTTGGTTGATCAAGGTAATGCAGGTGACTTTCGAGTCGATGAAGATGGAATTTTGAGATTTAGAGATAGAGTATGTATTCCGAATATTGCAGGAATTAAAAAGAGTATTTTAGAAGAAGGGCACAAGAGTCGACTGAGTATTCATCCTGGTGCTACGAAGATGTATCAGGATTTACGCAGGTTGTTTTGGTGGCCGGGTATGAAAAGAGACATTGCTGAATTTGTATATGCTTGTTTGACATGTCAAAAGTCAAAGATAGAACATCAGAGACCTTCAGGTATGATGCAACCATTGAATATTCCTAAGTGGAAATGGGATAGTATTTCCATGGATTTCGTGACTGGGTTACCTAAGACTGCTAGAGGTAATGATTCGATTTGGGTCATTGTTGATCGTTAACTAAGTCGACACATTTCTTGCCGATGAGGATTAACCATTCCATGCAAAGGTTAGCTGAGATTTATATTGAGGAAATTGTGAAGTTGCATGGTGTCGCTCCCAATAAAATGACACCAGGTCAGATAAAGGTACAGACGCGAACGGTCGGCGAAGGGAACAGTGAGAACACACAGTCGTGAACTCACTGGAGATGAAAAGAGTCGCCATCTAGGCATTTTTATCCCGGAGGAAAGGCAATGCTGCATAAGCCTAGAAAGAGATGGATAAGACGGTTTGCGAACCAGAGAGACTGAGAAAGGGGGTTGGTTACAACCTGGGAAGGTATTAGCACCCAGATTGTCCGTCGTACTCGACGGGATCCACGCTTAAAAGATTTGTGCTTAAAGGGGTAGTGTCAGTGCAATTTGTGCAAAAGAGCTGGAAAAGGATGTACAGGTGTCAGTGCAAAAGAAGTGTGAAGTGTATAGTGATGTGTCAGTGAAAGAATGAGAATGAATTGCTCATGATAATGAGGCTAAGAGAATGAGGCTGGAAGGAGGGGGAATGTACAGAGACTTTTGTTCGATAACTGTTAAGTTATGCCTACGTATCCTCTCGTGCAATGAGGAAGTCAGAACACCGTAGTTCGACCCAAAGAGACTGAAGGATGAATTGACTTGTGAACTGCTTACTTGCCTATGCTCAAGTGTATGATCTGTCTGGCACAGATGCAAACTGTCTTGCATTAGACGGAAGAAGCAAGTTCTCGATTGTGAGTGAAGATGATGAGAAAAGAATCCCGGAGGAGACGATTATTGTTTGTTTTTGAGTTTTCAGTCTTTTATTGCTTTTGAAGTTTGTCATAAGTTAATGAGCTTAAGCCTAAACCAATGGGTTAGTAAACTCATCACATCTTCCCTCTGATTAGGGGTAATGAGAATACCTTAAGTGTGAAGTCAGATTCTCACACTTAATCACCTTTGGTGTAGGATTAAGATCATTAACCTACTTGTGATTATTTAGATGTTTTTTGTGATTTTGTTTAGTGTTGAGTAATGAGGTTAAGCCATAATCATGGATTAAACAGACCCATTACACCATCCTAAAAGAAGGATGATAGATGAGAATGTTTAAGTTGAGAAAAACTCCTCAACTTAATCCATGATTAGGGATTAAACCCATGACAAAACAAACCTTTATTAAGTGGATTTTAGTTAATGATATGATGATGAAGTGAATTTTATGGTTTGTAAGACAAACTTGAGGGGGACTTGTCCATTAACACTAGGGTTAGTCCTTCTTAACCACTTAAGGAAGAATTAGAACCCTAATGCAAGGCCCAAGTTACAAGTGTGATGTCTTGATATTTATTAAGTGGATTAATTAAGAGATTTAAACACATTAAGGGTTTGACACTTAGGATTGAAGTTATACACTCCATCCTAAAAGAAGGATGCAGGCATAAGCTTAATCACAAAGTCTTAAAGCCTTTAGGGTTTAGTCCCTGATTATGAGGTGAGAAGAGAGGACTCAAAGAGAGACACAAAGGTAAAACTAAGAGGGGATACTAATCAAAACCCTAATTCATTGTCATGCTTGGATGATCCTAAGGTTTGTGAGGTTTCCAAGAACAATCTTCAGAGGAGCCACCAGGAAGCAGATGAATAAGATCAAGAGAAGCAAAGTGACTTGCTTCATTCAAGAAGACAAGTCACTTGAAGAAAGAAAGTGGGAGAAGCAAGAATGAGCAAGCTCAAACTCAAACACATATAAGGATGCAGCAATGGATGCAAGAGAGATGAAAAGAAAAGTTATGAGAAGTGAAGGCAAATTCACTTCTCAAGTTTACTTACCACCTGAAATGTTAGAAAGAAAATGCAATGCAATGCAAGATGAGATGAAATGATATGATGCTAAGCAAAACCAGAAGCATGTTGATGATGATTATGATGTTATGAGGTGCTGCAAACATGAGGCAAGGCATGGGGATGTTCATACAAGATTATGAATGCAAATGATGCAAGTTAAGGAGCATGAACAAGCATGGAAAGTTATGAAGCATACAAGGCAAATGACATGGAAAATATGAGATACAATGATCAAACATGCTTTCTATATGTCTTAAGATGTCAAATGAATCATAAGCATGCACAAAATGCAAAGACAAGTCATGTTATGCAAGGAAATGCAAGAAGGATGCAAGAGAAAGCCCAAATTAGGGTTTATGAATCAAACATCAAACACAAACCAAAAACAGAAGAAAACCCTAAGATCAAAAATGGAAAATGGCATCCAAAGAAACCCTAGACCTATAATGAACCACTGCCCAAAGGGGAGCTCTCAATTCTCAACCAAACTCAAGATATGAATTTTCTAAGTTATTAGGGTTTTTTAGGGTTCTTAACAAAACAAATGCCAAACAATTTGAAAATGCAAGAACAATTCATGGCCTTTTTATCCTAGGAACTACATGCAAAACAAAAGACAATGCAAGAAGAATCAATGTCTCAACCTTCACCAATTGGCAGAAATGAATTTTTGAATCCATGATCAAAATAATGCATAAAAAATGATTTAATTCAATGAAAAATTCTTAAAATGCATCAAGATCAAAAAAGAAATTTGGTTTGAAGGTTGGACAATGTTTCTAAATGTCTTAGAACATTTCATGAATTTTTTTGTAATTTTTAAATACCTAAAAGTATTTTTAATTAATTAATTCCCATTAATCAATTAAAAATAATCTTTTAAATATTTAAAAATACTTTTTTAATGATAAAAATAAAATAAAAAATATTTTTGGGTCTTAAAAATTAATAAAACTTTAAAGAAAAAGTTTCATAATTTTTAAGAATTTTTTGCTATTTTAAATTAATTATGCAATTCAAATGAAAGAAAATGAATTAAAAAATTAAGTAAAATAAAAGTCAGAGGAATGGAGGGCCAGGATGAGCCTAGGTTTTGAATTGGTTGACTGGCGCGTGATCCTGTGGCCAGGATTGGTTCTGAGTTAATTACATTTAATTAAAACTAATAATAAAATTAGGGCTAATCAAAGAGATCCTGGCCTTTCCCTTGCGCGCGCAGTCAACAAGTCAATGGCAATCAATGGTCCAAATTCAAACTAGCATTAATGACTGTAATTAGGGCAAATCATCTTCAGGTGGCCGGAGAAGACCTCCGGTCGTCTTCTCCGGCCAGCACCTCACCTGAAAAATCTCCAAACCTCTCAAAACGTACCAAAAATGAAAACCAAGAACATGGAAATGATCCTCATCCTCTCACGAACCAAACCCCTCTCTCAAAACAAATTTATATTTCCTAAATCAACTGAATCGAAGAGAAAAAGTTCTAGGTCACGCAAGCTTCAGAAACAAATTAAATGCTCAAATCACAACCATTTTCAAAACCAATGGTACCAGAATGATCAGTGAAACAAATAGAACAAGTTTGTGACAAGAAAAATCATTTCTGGAAAAATAAATTTCAGGCTACCTGAGATTTGAAGCTCTCCACTTGAGGACTTTCTGGCTTTTTCTTTAAGTGCAAACCACTCCTTAGGACCCCTTGATGATGTTTGAATGCCTTAGAACAATTTATGTAGGCTGGTTGATGAGTTTCGAAAGCTCCTGCTTCAAGCTCAGTCAACAATGGCTATGGTGATTCTGGCTGATTCAGGCCACTGTGAATGATGGTTTATGGTCCAGATGATGTATGGAGAAGCTTTGCAAGGTTTGTTTGGCTGTTTGTGGGCTAGGGAGGGAGATTCGAATGAATCTGCAGAATGAGGGTGAAGAATGGCAGTGGGGTGCTTTGGCTGTTTCAGGCTTATGCTTTGGGTGGTTTCTACTCAATGATACATGGTGAGTTGAATGGAGGAAAAGGTTTTTGTGTTTGCAAACTGTGGAGAGGAATCCGAAGCAAGTTGCAAATGGGAGTGTTTTTGTGAATGTTATGAATGTGATGGTTTCAGCCTTGCTTAGTGATGTCTTTAGCTTGCAAAGGGATAACATAAACAAATCTGATTGGTCAGAGGATGTGACTTGTGCTTTATGGATAGGTATGTCACCTTTTGCTCAAAGTCCACTTTATGTGTAAGGCAAGTATGGTGAGGTGCTAGGCAAGTACAAGGCATGGGCTATGCGCAGCAAAATGAGGGGAAAGAGTCAGCTTGGTCCAGCATTCAAGGCAGCAAGTTGGTAAAGCATGATCATGAGTTTTTGCAAGTTGTGACATTTTGGTTCACATGTGATTCTTTGTCTAACCAAGCATGAAACCATGGGCAATCTTAGTTCAAATCTGATTTTTAGGACTTGTAGAATGTTGGCACATTGGTTAGAGGTGAACTTGAGGCTGCAAAGGTCATTGATCCATGATTTTGCAAAATTCTCACTTAGGGCATGCCTTGAAAATTAATGATTTTAGCCAACTTTGCATTGCCATAACTTTTGATCCAAGAAGAGTTTGATCATGTTCTTGTACTTTTTGAAAAGGGAAAGATGAGATCTACAACTTTCATGACCAAAGTTTTTCCATTTGAAGCATTTTTGAATCATGAATCATGGCTTGAAAAATGACCTAAAATGGTGCATTCTTGAAAAGTCAACTATGCCCAAAAAGTCAACATTTGCAAAAACCCTAAATTCTTGATTTTTATGAACTTCAATCTTCTTCCATGATCAAATAAAGATCATATACACTCAAAATGATGAAGATCACTCATTGGTTGGGTCATTGGGGGCCTCAGATGCCCTGATTTTGCACTGACTTGTCCAAAAAGTCAACTCTTGATCAGATGACTTCCCCATGGAATTTCTTCATGAAAATTGATATGTATACTCCCTATACCATATAGAGATCAATGGAAACAAGAATGACCAAAAAAATTGGAGTTATGGCCTCTGAAACCAAAACCCTAATTTTCAGTCAACTGTGCAGTTCATCCTGGCTCTGCATCCACTCAAACCCTAGTCCTTGTGATTCTTTTGCAATTTTGACTTTGAGGAGATGAAATATGATATAAGAACACACATGGACCACTTTGAATTGATTGGTGGCCTTTGGAGTGCCTCAAGAAGCTTTGGGATTGCTCAGATCACAAACCCTAGGTGCAGATGCCTTTGAATCTATGCAGTGAATCAAACATGAGATGTGAGATGATATGATTGTGTTTATGCATATGAGGATGATCACAAGCCATGGTGAAATGGGTGAGGGCAAATTTGGGGTGTTTACAGCTGCCCCTATTCAAACATGAGTTAGCTGTGCAGGATGTAAGCGACGGCTTAACAGGCAAACAAGATAACTTGTGGTTGAATACCAAAGACAGTCCAAAATTTGCACTCACGGAATGAAGAAGAAAAGGGATATAGATCGTAAAAAGAAAAAATAAAGTATATTGTAATGTGGGCGACGGAGGACGACCGTCGAGCAGAGGACGACTGCTGGGTAAATAGCAATGACGGGGACGGCCGACATGCTGGGGGTAAAAAGTAAAGCCAAGACGGGGACGGCCGACTAGCTGGGGAAAGATGATAATATGATGGGGACGGCCATCAAGATAAAGTTATAAAATTCTCTGGGGATTAATGAAACATGACGGGGACGGCCATCAAGTTCATAAAGGTAAAGTAACCAACGATGGGGACGGCCATCGGGCTAAAAAGAAACGGACCACGACGGGGACGGCCATCGGGTTAAAAGGAAAAGGGACCACGACGGGGACGGCCATCGGGTTAAAGAATGAATGAAATAAACAGATGATGGGGTATGGCCATCAAAAGTGAAGGACGATCACCTAGCAGGGGACGGCTGCTCTGTTGGGGATAAAAGAAATATGATGGGGACGGCCATCAAAGGTGGAGGACGACCACCTGGCAGGGTACGGCTGCCGAAAATATCAACGATGGGGACGGCCATCGGATAGAAAAGGTCAACGATGGGGACGGCCATCGGACGAGCAAGATGGAGGACGACCATCAAGAAGTGGAGGACGACCACTCAGCAGGGGACGGCTGCTCTCAGGGTTTATCATGACACAGGACGAATGCCAGATAACCAAAATCAACAATGGGGACGGCCATTGGATAAAGTGATGAAGGACGATCATCAAAAGGTGGAGGACGACCACCTAGCAGGGGACGGCTGCTAAAATCAACGATGGGGACGGCCATCGGACGAGCATGATGGAGGACGACCATCAAGAAGTGGAGGACGACCACTCAGCAGGGTACGGCTGCTCTCAAAGGTATCATAACACAGGACGAGTGTTAGATAAAAAGAAAATTTGCTTTGTTGGCGATCTACTGGGGATAGTAAACACGGACGAGCGTTTACATCCAAGAAACAAAAGGTACAAGTGTTTGGTATTGTGTATAGATTAGAGATGCGGACGAGCATCCTTAAGGTTATGATACGGACGAGTATCATGTAGAAACAAACTGACACATGTTCAGAGATGATGATACGGACGAGTATCAACTGGTTAACAAGGAACACGGACGAGTGTTGCATCTGAAAGAAACCTTCTGGGGAATAGTAGACACAGACGAGTATCTATATTCAAGAAGACATAAGTGTTTGACACAGTGTATGGATTAAAGATGCGGACGAGCATCCTTAAGACTATGATACGGACGAGTATCATGTAGAAACAAACACTAGACGCAATGTTCTGAGATGATGGTACGGACGAGTACCAACTGGTTAACAAAGAACAAGGACTACTGTCGAATCTGTGGGGATAGTGATGATGTATACAAGATGCGGACGAGTATCTGTATAAGTGTACCATGAGTAGTGAGCATTGTATTGTATAGATGAGTGTTTATCTGCTGGGGAGAGTGACACGGACGAGTGTCAAAAGAGAAGAGTATAATATTAACAAGTATATGGGCGATGAAGGTGTAAGCGACTGCGCTGGGGACATGACACGGACGGGTGTCAAAAAGTGTATATACAAGTATATGTGAGTGCAAAGAGGATGTCTTTGGCTTTTTCCTGGTGATTTGACACGGACGGGTGTCAGGATGTATCTGTAGTACGGGTGATCTTGTTTGTAAAGGGTGTTCAGGCGACTTTACTGGGGAAAGATGGCACGGACGGGTGCCAAAATGAATATATACTGGTGTTTGTGATTTGTGAGGCAGCTGCTTTTGCTGGGACTCTGGTGGGGATTTCTGTGTATTGTATTCTGTATAATGACAGGTTGTCAATGTTTACAAGTGTTTGATTCACAACATGACTTATGATTATGCTATGCGTTTGATTTTTGCCGTAATGCTCCATGTTAGACGGAATGCTACGCTCTGGGGGGTGAATATGATGCGAATGCTATGATTATGCAAAGAGGCACCGATCCGGAATTCGGATCCCACTGCCGCGAAGATCTCTGGATGATCTGCTTGAAGTGAACATCCCAGCTGGGGATGAGATCATTGGTAGATCTAATGATGTATCTGTTTGGGGATATAGGTCACTGATTGACATATCCTTATAAATGAGAAACCCAGCTGGGGTTTGTAGAAGCTTCTGTACTCTGTTGTGACTTCTCCGTGCGTTGCTCTTCTGAATAAAGGCTTGAAGCTCTGTGGGGAGATGATTCCCTGATTTCTGCATCCTGTTGAGGAAGAATGGTCACTCGGCTGGGGAATTGTGAGAGGCAACTCAGCTGGGGAGAGCAACAAGAGGCAACTCAGCTGGGAGGTGTGAGAGGCAACTCAGCTGGGGAGAGCAACAAGAGGCAACTCAGCTGGGGATAGAGCATTTCCGATGCTGAGATTGAGTGTATGTTGATTTGACAACTTTGCTGGGGAAATGGGCACCTCCCAGTGCCACGTGGAAGATAGACCGAGTTGATAACGATTCGCCATCTTGCTAAGACGTAACTTGCATGCCCCAGGTTGCGTTCTGGATACCTGCAAACCTGCAAAGGTAAGGAAACGTACAAAAGGTCCCGAGGTATCCCTTACCGGATTCCGTCATAGGAGATAAGTACTTTCGAGAGTAAGTATATTCCCTGTAAGCAGGTGTTTTTATTTTTAGAGAAAGGCATCTGTACTTATGCAATTGTATTTTTAGAGATATCAGACAACTCTTTGCAAAACATAAACGTAAAAACGAAACATGACCGAAAATCTGATTTTATTAATTCCTGTGCCCTGAATTGGCAAGATACAGTCAAGGAAACATGTCTCCTGAAATGAAGAGACTGTTACAAATTGAGAAATAAAGTGCTGGCGGTGTTGACGAGGCTTTCAAGGAGCTTCCTCTTCTGCTATGACTCGTATGACAATGACGTTCTTCTCGTCTTGCTTTCTGGAGAGAGTTGATTCTGATTGGAGCTTGATCCTTCGTAGCTTACCAAATGGTAGGTGATACAGACGAATTCAGAATGCAGTTGTTCGCTTATTCCCTTATTTTGCATGGATCGCCCTTTCGGGTTTTCAATCCATCGGGATACCCATTTTTGCCTGAGTTGTCCAATGCGGCTTTTCAACTCAGCGGGTGTACATTTCTTGTTTATTTCCCTTATTTTTGCCCGAGTCTTTTATTCTGTTTTTGACTCGCCGGGATGCCCTATTTTTGCCTGGACTTACATTCTGTTTTTATGTCCAGCGGGTCATTTTATGCGAAGTATTTTTTAACTGCATCTGAATTCACAGGGGACGGGAAATCTTCACCATCCATGGTGCTGAGCATCAGTGCTCCACCAGAGAAAACTTTCTTTACAACGAATGGTCCTTCATAATTTGGAGTCCATTTGCCCCTGTGGTCTGTATGAGGAGGGAGGATTCTTTTCAGCACAAGATCTCCTACTTGGTACTCTCGATGCCTGACTTTCTGATCGAAGGCTCTCTTCATCCTCTTCTGATATAGCTGCCCATGACAGATTGCAGCCAATCTTTTCTCTTCGACCAGACTCAGTTGCTCGAATCGGGACCGAACCCATTCTGCTTCACTCAGTTTAACATCCATTAACACCCGTAACGAGGGTAGTTCAACTTCAACAGGTAGGACTGCTTCCACACCATACACAAGCTGATACGGTGTTGCCCCAGTGGACGTTCTGATTGACGTGCGGTACCCATGCAAGGCAAACGGTAGCATTTCATGCCAGTCTTTGTAAGTGATTACCATCTTTTGCACAATCTTTTTAATATTCTTATTCGCTGCCTCAACAGCGCCGTTCATCTTTGGCCTGTAAGGAGAAGAATTGTGATGTTGGATCTTGAAGTCCCGGCACAGCTCTGCCATCATTTTGTTGTTTAAGTTGGAACCATTATCAGTAATGATTCGCTCGGGCACTCCATACCGACAGATGATATCTCTTTTCAGAAATCTGGCTACCACTTGCCTAGTAACATTTGCATATGAGGCTGCTTCAACCCACTTGGTGAAATAGTCGATGGCGACCAGGATAAATCTGTGACCATTTGAAGCAGTTGGCTCAATCTTGCCAATCATATCAATGCCCCACATAGCAAAGGGCCAGGGTGAAGACATTACGTTCAAAGGATTGGGAGGCACATGCACCTTGTCTGCGTAGATCTGGCATTTGTGGCATTTTCTGGCGTAAGCACAACAGTCTGCATCCATTGTGATCCAGTAATAGCCTGATCTTAGCAATTTCTTAGCCATGGCATGCCCTCCTGCATGGGTACCAAAAGATCCTTCGTGCACTTCATGCATCAGCAAATCTGCTTCCGTCTTGTCAACACATCTGAGGAGTATCATGTCAAAGTTCCTTTTGTATAAAGACCCATCAGTGTTCAGAAAGAAACTACCAACAAGCCTTCTCAAAGTCTTCTTATCATTGGAAGATGCCCCAGGTGGGTATGTCTGATCCTCCAAGAAGCACTTAATGTCGTGGAACCAAGGCTTATCATCTTTGACCATGTCTACTGCAAATACATATGCTGGTCTATCAAGTCTAGACACTGAAATCTGGGGTACAAAGTTAGCCGTTTGAACTTTGATCATGGATGAGATGGTAGCAAGAGCATCCGCAAACTGATTCTCGTCCCGAGGGATATACTCAAGCTTGACTGTTGTGAAGAAAGTCAATAACCTTCTTGTATAATCCCTGTAAGGTATCAGATGATCTTGGTGGGTGTACCATTTTCCGTTGGTTTGATTGACTACCAAAGCTGAATCTCTGAATACGGTCAATGTCTTGATCCTGAGGTCAATGGCTTCCTCAAGACCCATAATGCAAGCTTCGTTGTTAGTGCAGTTGAAAGTGAGTTTTGCCGAGAAAGGCATGTGAACTCCTTTAGGTGTAATGAGTACTGCACCAACACCACGGCCATTCATGTTAACAGCCCCATCAAACATCATAGTCCATTCTTCCTCCGGGTCAGGCCCTTCAGTGTGAATAGGCTCTTCATGATCTTTTGCTTTAATGAACATGATGTCTTCATCAGGGAAGTCAAATCTCATAGGCTGGTAGTCATCAATGGGTTGCTCAGCCAGATATTCAGATAGTACACTGCCTTTGATGGCCTTCTGAGATGTGTACTGTATGTCGTATTCTGTGAGAATCATCTGCCATCTTGCAACCCGTCCGGTAAGGGCTGGCTTCTCGAAAATGTACTTAACTGGATCCATTTTTGAGATTAATAAGGTAGTGTGGGTCAACATATACTGTCTCAGTCGGCGAGCAGCCCACGCTAAAGCACAGCAAGTTTTCTCGAGCAGTGAATAACGCTGTTCACAGTCGGTAAACTTTTTGCTTAGGTAGTATATTGCATACTCTTTTCGACCAGACTCGTCATGCTGGCCCAGCACACACCCCATTGACTCTTCTAATACTGTCAAGTACATGATCAGAGGTCTTCCTTCGACTGGAGGCATGAGGATTGGAGGTTCTTGTAAATATTCCTTGATCTTGTCAAAAGCCTTCTGGCAGTCTTCGTTCCACCTGACCGTTTGTTCCTTCCTTAACAGCTTGAACAAGGGTTCACAGGTTGCTGTGAGGTGAGATATGAACCGGGAAATGTAGTTCAATCGACCTAAGAACCCTCGAACTTCTTTCTCAGTTTTCGGTGCAGGCATCTCTTGAATAGCTTTGACTTTATCCGGGTCAACCTCAATCCCTTTCTCGCTTACAATAAAACCCAGCAGCTTACCGGATCGCACCCCGAATGTGCATTTGTTGGGGTTCAGCTTCAATTGGTACTTCCTCAGACGCTTGAATAATTTGAGCAGATTCACCAGGTGGTCTTCCTCTGTAAGGGACTTGGCGATCATATCATCTACATAACATTCTATTTCCTTGTGGATCATATCGTGGAATAATGTCACCATAGCCCGTTGATATGTGGCACCAGCATTCTTCAGCCCGAATGGCATCACTTTGTAACAGAACGTGCCCCAAGGTGTGATGAATGTCGTCTTCTCCATGTCTTCAGGTGACATCTTGATCTGATTGTATCCTGAAAATCCATCCATGAAGGAGAATACCGAGAACTGAGCCGTGTTATCCACCAATACATCAATGTGAGGTAATGGGAAGTCATCTTTCGGGCTGGCTCTGTTCAGATCCCGGTAATCAACACACATCCTTACTTTGCCGTCTTTCTTAGGCACAGGTACTATGTTAGCAACCCACGGCGGATAGCTAGTCACAGCAAGGAACCCGGCGTCCCATTGCTTTTGTACCTCTTCCTTGATTTTCATAGCCATGTCTGGGCGAGTTCGGCGCAGCTTCTGTTTGACTGGCGGATATTCTTCTTTCAAAGGCAGCTTGTGCACAACAATATCGGTATCCAACCCTGGCATATCTTGATACGACCAAGCAAACACATCAACATACTCTTGAAGCAGATCTATCAGTTGTCTCTTCACTGAGTCTTGCAGGCAGGCCCCGATTTTAACCTTTTTCACGTCTTCGTCTGTACCAAGATTAATCACTTCAATCTCCTCCTGGTGAGGAGTAATAACCTTTTCCTCTTGTCTTAACAACCTGGCTAGCTCTTCAGGAAGCTCATATTCTTCTTCAACCCCTTCATCAGCTTGATTGATTGGATTGTCAAAGTCATACGATGTCATAGCCGTGCTGTTGTCGGTGCAGTCTGGAAGGCACTCTCTGCAAGGGTTAAGTTCGTTCATTTTAGTGATTGATTTTAATCTTGCTTTAGAAAAAGTGAAATGAAGTTATCATTTTGAAAACACCGCCATTTATTTTTGTACAAAAAGAAAAATGGAAAAACAGTGAGCAGAAAAGAAAAGACTTGTTTGCAAAAAGATGTCTGATATTTCATTAATTTAATCTTGTTTGCACAAAAGTACAGATGGCCCTGATTACAAAATGAGTCTTGTCATCTTGGGCAAGATGCAAGACTTTGATGCATGCTATAAAAATACAGGAAATAATAATTACTCTGCATGAGTAACTCTTATAATTTCCTGGGAAGACCAGTTCGAGACACTGCTCCCCGGGATCTTCGGACGAATCCAATTCTCCAGATTGCGCTCCTCTTCCAGCTCGTCTTCCAAACAGTTGATAGCATCGGGGGTAAGCATCCCCCCACCGACAAAACCAGGCTCTGCAGCAGCCTTTGCTTGATGTTGAGTTGGTCTGTAACCCAACCCAAATTTGTCCTTCTTCTCCTCCACAGCTAAGACCTTGCCCCAGCCTAGGGCAGTTCCTTCTTCAACAACCTTCCGGGCTTGTTGGTAAGATGACATGGAGATTCCAGATACAGCAGATGCTTCATTGACATTCAAGGCTTCAAAACCTTGGCTCATTGTCTCATGGATCTCTCCATCCATCTCAATGTATTTGTAGGTAGCCAGATGGCTAACAAATATATCCTCTTCCCCACAGATTGTGACAACTTGACCTTCCCACTCAAATTTTAACTTTTGGTGAAGGGTAGACGTTATTGCGCCGGCGGCGTGAATCCAGGGCCTACCCAACAAACAGCTGTAGGCGGGCTGAATGTCCATCACATAAAAGATAGTTTTAAAGGTCTGTGGGCCAATTGTCACGGGCAGCTCAATCTCTCCCAGAACCGATCTCTTAGAACCATCAAAGGCTCTTACTACCAGGTTGCTGGGTCTCAATGCCAATCCATCATATTCAAGCTTCACCAGAGCCTTCTTCGGTAAGACATTCAGGGAAGAACCTGTGTCCACCAGCACATGAGAAAGGACAACTCCTTTGCATTCCATGGTTATGTGCAAGGCTTTGTTGTGATTACGGCCATCCGCTGTCAAGTCAGAATTGGTAAACCCTAGCCCATTGCTAGCAGTAACGTTTCCAACCACGGTTTCCAATTGGTTGACAGTAATCTCCTCAGGCACGTAAGCTGCGTGCAGGACTTTAAGTAGTGCATTCCGATGGGCTTCGGAGCACATAAGCAGTGAGAGGATAGAGATTTTGGATGGCGTCTGGTGAAGTTGATCCACAATTTTGTAGTCACTCTTTTTGATGATTCTCATAAACTCATCAACTTCCTGATCGAATGGAGTTTTCAGGGCTTCTTTGGCAGCTGGATCTTCCTGCACCGGGCCTTTTCCTTTTGCCTTGGCAGCAGCTTCTGCTTCGGCAGTAGGTTTTTGAACTTGTGAAGCAAAGAGACGTCCGCTTCGAGTGAAGCCTCCGCCTCCCCCCACATTATCTACTTGTGGTGCAGGTGTTGATGTTTCAAGAGTGATTCTTTTTCCTTCGCAGTATACGTCAGAGCCATAGTGCCAAGGGATGGCCCTATTGCTTTCATATGGTACTGGTCCAGGCACCGTGACAGTGACTGGACTGATTGCTGCTGCTGAAGGGACTGTAATTGTTTGTGGATCATAAAAGATTGTAACTGGTGCTCTGGTGGGAGCAGCACCTTCTGAATGGTAGGCGGAATTATTCTCAGGGTCGTAGAATATGGTGACAGTAGAGACATCTTCATGATTGATTGCTGGTGTTGTAGGAGGTACTGTTGGAAGGACTGTTGTTGTTGTTGATGGAGATTCGAAATGGAATGAAGCTGAAGTTGTAGCAGGAGGAACTGTTGAAAACTGATCATTTGGAAGGATAGGTGAAGTATTTGCTGATGGTGCTGATGAATTGTCGGGAACAATAGTTGCTGCATTTGTAGGAGGATCTGAAACCGTTGCTGATGAAGTTGCTTGATTTGCCGGAAATGATGTAGTGATCTGTAGCAAGCCACTCTGAATAAGGTTGTCAATGCCATTCCTCAGGTCTTCACAACCATTCCATGAAATATTGCAGTAGGGACACCCTAGTTCACACCCCGGAAATATTTGGTTTTCACGGAGTTGAGCTTTGATTTCCACCAATGGTGTCCGGATCTGATCCACACTAGTTATCAAATAAGACGGTTGGTCTTCTTCAATAGCATTAATTCGAGGACCACCATGGTTTGGCATAGGGTTTTTATTGACATTGGGCGGAGGTGCAAAATTCAGAGCCTTGGAATCTACCAAGTCTTGTACCTTCATATGCAGAGCCCTGCATTTTTCTGTACTGTGACCAGGTGCGTTTGAATGAAAAGCACACCTAGCATCGGAGTCATAGTTCCTTGGTAGACTGTTGGGATCCGGAGGTGCCAACGTCCTTAGCTCAACTAGGTTGAGTTTCAGAAGTTGTGGCAGCAAGGCAGCATACGGCATTGGGATCGGGTCGATCACTCTGTTAGCTTGAGAGGGCCTTTGTTGGAATGGCCTCTGTTGATTGTTGTTGTTGGAGTTGCTGTTGTTGAAGTTTCTTGGAGGATATTGATTCTGATGATATTGAGGTTGTTGTTGGAAGTTTTGTTGAGGAGGTTGATAGACTGGCTGAGGATGAGCTGGAACAGGGATGGTGACTGCTGCTATTGACCTTTGAACATATTGGGGCCTACCCCTGTTGGTGTGAATGGCATTGGTCTCGCCAGTTCTTCTCGGGCCTGTAAAAGGCTTTCTTGTACTACTGGACGAGCTTGCACCGTTATCAGAGATCTTACCCATTTTTAACAGGCTTTCGATTCTCTCCCCAGCTATGACAACATCTACGAAGCTAGTAGATGAGAAAGCAGCTAGCCTATCAATATAGGTTCCCTGAAGAGTGTTCATAAACATGTCTGCCATTTCTCTCTCAGACATTGGTGGTTGAACGGCAGCAGCCAATTGCCTCCATCTTTGAGCATATTCTCTGAAGCTCTCCCTAGATGACTGTGACATTCCCATTAGGAGGGTCCTGTTGGGTGCCATATCTAGATTATACTGATACTGTCTGATGAAGGCCTCTGCCAGGTCCTTCCAGCATCTAATTGTTGCTCTTGTCAGATGGGAATACCACTCCCTCGAAGCTCCAGTCAAGCTATCTTCAAAATAGAACATCCACAATTTCTCATCCATTGTATAGGCCTTCAGCCTTCCCAGAAATGATTGCAGATGAGTCCGGGGGCATGAAGTCCCATTATACTTTTCGAAACAAGGAGGCTTGAACTTATGGGGGATCCTGACCCCTTCTACCAAACCCATGTCCATGACGTCGAACCCCAAAGAATTTTGAGATTCTAAGGACCTCAACTTCTCAGCTATCTCTTCCAATCGTCTATCATAAGTTTCCTCTCCAGCACCCATTACTGTAAATTGGTCCTCCTGAGGATCTTCCTGAAGTACCCTGGCCGCAGTAGCTGTTCCTTGAATGTTTGCAGGAATGTTAATCTCAGGATGGAGATGTGGGCCAAACA
Organism: Lathyrus aphaca; assembly: GCA_963966055.1. Taxonomy (NCBI): domain Eukaryota; kingdom Viridiplantae; phylum Streptophyta; class Magnoliopsida; order Fabales; family Fabaceae; genus Lathyrus; species Lathyrus aphaca. Next base: position 733,576,198 of record OZ014519.1, on the reverse strand, counting down.
CAGGGGGATTAACATGTGGTTGCACCCTTTCATTGTTACTTGTGCCTGCAGTCCCCACATGGGGCTCCTCCTGATTCCTCCCTTCTACCAAAGCTCTGAGCCTCTCCTGGCTTTGAGCTAAGTTGTTCATCACTTCCATGAACTGTGTTATCTGGGTTCTCATCTCCAACCTTTCGTTGGCCATCTGGTTTCTGACCTCCGTAAGGTCTTGTTGCATCTGATCCATCTGGATTCCCGGAAGGTTGTTTCTAGTTGGGTACCTGTGAGGCCTGTTGAGAGGAAATACCCGGCGGCGAGCAATAATTCCTGAGTATCATAACAGAGGTTAGTAGCAATAAAACAAAACCTACAAAACAAACAAAAGGGTTAGCATGCAATGCAGTTATGCTTATTTGCTCTCAAGGTATCCGGTTTGGCCTTCAGTTTTGACCCTTCCAGACCCCTGAAGAAGATGCTGTTGAAGTTGCTTTTGAAGTGAACTCAGATGGAAATCAACACAAATATATTACAAAAGTGAAATAATACAACTTGTTCTAGTTACAACACAAGCCCTCAAAGGGTCAAAATACATCACAAAAAAAGCAAAAGTACATGAAAAGGAACAACAACAAGCAAATGATCAAACTCCAAGGCCAAACTCATCCTCACGAACTTCCTTAAGAAGTGCTTCGGTCACAGGATCGGCCGGACGCTCCGTGAGACCTCTGATGAGAAGGTTTCTTGTTGCAACAGCTGCAGTCAACTTCTTGTTCTGACTTTGGTCCTTAGACCTCTTCACTCCAGCTCTGATTTCTAGCTCTGATATTTCCTTCTGGGCTGCTGCCAGGGCTTTTTCCATCTGCTCCATCTTGTCCTGAACTCTCTTGTCTTCTAGAGTACGGGCCTCAGTGATCCGGACCCACCTGGCCTGACTCTCTTTCAAATACAAGTCTGTTCTTGCTCTCTGGAACTGGGCTTCTTTACAAGCATTCTTCAGAATCTGTTCACCAGCTTTGGATTTGTTGATATAATCTCCAGACTTCTCAATCTTGGTCAAGTGTTCCACCCTCAACTTCTCCAATCTCTCAATCTCCCTCACACCTTCACTCCTCTCTCTGAGGGTCTTCTGCAAGGCTTGGGTTAACTTCTCATTTCTTTCCTTCAAGCTCTCAAACTCCTCCAAACTGATAGTGGCAGGGGGTGGTGCTGAAGATGACTCAGGCATGTCTTCTATGGTAAAGGGCATTCCAGAGAATTGGGCCCTAGCATGGGACCACTCATAATATTGGACTGATGCCACATTATTGCACTTCCCCAGAATGGTGATTCCCTTGGTTTGAACATGATCCCAGGCCCAAGCAGCCTGCCTAACAGTTGCCAGACTAACCTTGTTCTCACAGTAGAGGGTCTCAACCAAATCTTGCTCCCTAGGAATGTGGACCAGTGCATAGCCCAATTGTCTCCTGAACAGCAGAGGGTTGTAGTTAATACTTCCCTTAACTCCTATCAAAGGCACATTGGGAAAGTGCCCACAGCTGGTGATCATATCTCTGCCCTTGGTGCTCTGAGTACACCATCTGATATCTGCTGAAGTTAGGGTAGTGAGCCTCTTAGCCCAGTTGCTCTGCTGATGAGGATTGAGAAATGCATTTGTCCTGGGTAGATGCCTGAGGAACCAAGTATGGAATAATGGAGCACAAATCCTCACTAATCTCCCCCTCTGCTTCTCATTTCTCTGATGCACTGAGTAATAGAGATCACCCAGTAAAGTTGGCACTGGGTTCTTCAGGATGAACAAATGGATTGCATTTTTGCTAATGAATCGAGGCTCATCTGCAAACAATACAATTCCATACACACTTAAGGCCAACAGAGCACAAACAGCTTTCCACTCCCCCAGGGAGGCCTTCAAACTAGCTTGAGAAATCAGGAAGTCCAGATGAAATCCAGGGATCCCAGCTTTAGAGGTCATGTGTTGCTCAATCAAAGCAGGTTCCAGATACAAAGCTTTTGCTACCTCTCTATTGCTAGGAAAGACCATTTCAGGGTTGAATGGGATTTCTCTTTTGATGGGCAGACCAGTCAATGATGAGTATTCTTCCAGAAGAGGCCCCAACTGAAAGTCTTGAAAGGTGAAACATCTCAATGGGGGGTCATAAAACTGAATACAGGTATGGATGAGGCTCCTCTGTGAAGGGTCCAAATCCATAACCATGTCCAGTATATCTCCATAACTCTCCCTGAACAAGGGTATGTGATCTGGAGTGATCAGGGTTTGGATCCTCCTGATGTCTGATAAGTCTGGTTGGAAGAAATGATAAGTGATGTTGCTTTTCTTTGGAGCCATGATGCTGAGGACTGAGTAGGATAAGTGCTGATGAAGATGCTGAGGAGTGGGCCACTGGCTGGCTAGTGCTAGTAACTGAAGTATATGGCTGACAAACTGAAGCAAGTGCTGGTGGAGATAGGTCAATATAGCAGATGGGGTCAAAACCAAAACCAGATGAATATGGATACCCTGAAACACAAATAAGCAAATGTTAATATGATGCAATGGGTATGTATGCAAATGATATGCAAAGGGTTTGCGACTGAGCTGGATCTGATCAAAATGTCCTGATATAAGTCCATGTGTGTTCAAGAATTCCAGATGGAGGTCTATAAATCCAGTAACCAAGGTGGAGGACTCAAATAAAGAGCCACATGTCCAGTGTTTTAGAATCACAAGAACTATCCAACCTGGAGTATTCTTAACAAAGTCAAAGTAGCAGGGTATTCTGAGGTCAAGGTACCTGCAAACCTGTAAACAGCCCAACCCCCTCACAGGTGGTGTTCTAAAACAAGGATCCTCAGACTTGGATCAGTTATGAGAAGTGTAAACACTTCTAACCCGGAGGTACAGTGTTTACAATAACCATAAAAGTTCCTCCTCTAATTCACCTCAGTTTCTGAAGGTCAATACTAAAAGGTCATCCAGACTTAGCAGGCTTCCCAGATAGCCCTAGCATTGCAGGAAATCTGCAACACAGAGTTCTCAAGAAGAAACCCATATCTGAACCGTGTTTCATATTCCCGCACCAGACCGAAATGGAATGGGAAAGAATATGATTCACTCTAGCCTAGGTGTCACTCAGGTCCCAGGTATAGGACCTTAATTCTCAATGAAACACCCACCCACCAAGACAAGAAACCAAATCCAGCCAGCAACAATGACAGTATGATATATAAATGCAATAAAGAAAGCAGTAAAGTAACTGTACATAAAGCAGTAAACAAAAATAAAAACAAGCACAAACAAGCACATAACACCCCAGTAAACACAAATCAATCAAGCGCTAGGAGGAACCCACAAAAAGAACCAGAAGCCCTGGTTGCAGTATAAGGGTCCCCAGCAGAGTCGCCAAGCTGTCGCTCCCAATAAAATGACACCAGGTCAGATAAAGGTACAGACGCGAACGGTCGGCGAAGGGAACAGTGAGAACACACAGCCGTGAACTCACTGGAGATGAAAAGAGTCGCCAGCTAGGCATTTTTATCCCGGAGGAAAGGCAATGCTGCATAAGCCTAGAAAGAGATGGATAAGACGGTTTGCGAACCAGAGAGACTGAGAAAGGGGGTTGGTTACAACCTGGGAAGGTATTAGCACCCAGATTGTCCGTCGTACTCGACGGGATTCACGCTTAAAAGATTTGTGCTTAAAGGGGTAGTGTCAGTGCAATTTGTGCAAAAGAGCTGGAAAAGGATGTACAGGTGTCAGTGCAAAAGAAGTGTGAAGTGTATAGTGATGTGTCAGTGAAAGAATGAGAATGAATTGCTCATGATAATGAGGCTAAGAGAATGAGGCTGGAAGGAGGGGGAATGTACAGAGACTTTTGTTCGATAACTGTTAAGTTATGCCTACGTATCCTCTCGTGCAATGAGGAAGTCAGAACACCGTAGTTCGACCCAAAGAGACTGAAGGATGAATTGACTTGTGAACTGCTTACTTGCCTATGCTCAAGTGTATGATCTGTCTGGCACAGATGCAAACTGTCTTGCATTAGACGGAAGAAGCAAGTTCTCGATTGTGAGTGAAGATGATGAGAAAAGAATCCCGGAGGAGACGATTATTGTTTGTTTTTGAGTTTTCAGTCTTTTATTGCTTTTGAAGTTTGTCATAAGTTAATGAGCTTAAGCCTAAACCAATGGGTTAGTAAACTCATCACATCTTCCCTCTGATTAGGGGTAATGAGAATACCTTAAGTGTGAAGTCAGATTCTCACACTTAATCACCTTTGGTGTAGGATTAAGATCATTAACCTACTTGTGATTATTTAGATGTTTTTTGTGATTTTGTTTAGTGTTGAGTAATGAGGTTAAGCCATAATCATGGATTAAACAGACCCATTACACCATCCTAAAAGAAGGATGATAGATGAGAATGTTTAAGTTGAGAAAAACTCCTCAACTTAATCCATGATTAGGGATTAAACCCATGACAAAACAAACCTTTATTAAGTGGATTTTAGTTAATGATATGATGATGAAGTGAATTTTATGGTTTGTAAGACAAACTTGAGGGGGACTTGTCCATTAACACTAGGGTTAGTCCTTCTTAACCACTTAAGGAAGAATTAGAACCCTAATGCAAGGCCCAAGTTACAAGTGTGATGTCTTGATATTTATTAAGTGGATTAATTAAGAGATTTAAACACATTAAGGGTTTGACACTTAGGATTGAAGTTATACACTCCATCCTAAAAGAAGGATGCAGGCATAAGCTTAATCACAAAGTCTTAAAGCCTTTAGGGTTTAGTCCCTGATTATGAGGTGAGAAGAGAGGACTCAAAGAGAGACACAAAGGTAAAACTAAGAGGGGATACTAATCAAAACCCTAATTCATTGTCATGCTTGGATGATCCTAAGGTTTGTGAGGTTTCCAAGAACAATCTTCAGAGGAGCCACCAGGAAGCAGATGAATAAGATCAAGAGAAGCAAAGTGACTTGCTTCATTCAAGAAGACAAGTCACTTGAAGAAAGAAAGTGGGAGAAGCAAGAATGAGCAAGCTCAAACTCAAACACATATAAGGATGCAGCAATGGATGCAAGAGAGATGAAAAGAAAAGTTATGAGAAGTGAAGGCAAATTCACTTCTCAAGTTTACTTACCACCTGAAATGTTAGAAAGAAAATGCAATGCAATGCAAGATGAGATGAAATGATATGATGCTAAGCAAAACCAGAAGCATGTTGATGATGATTATGATGTTATGAGGTGCTGCAAACATGAGGCAAGGCATGGGGATGTTCATACAAGATTATGAATGCAAATGATGCAAGTTAAGGAGCATGAACAAGCATGGAAAGTTATGAAGCATACAAGGCAAATGACATGGAAAATATGAGATACAATGATCAAACATGCTTTCTATATGTCTTAAGATGTCAAATGAATCATAAGCATGCACAAAATGCAAAGACAAGTCATGTTATGCAAGGAAATGCAAGAAGGATGCAAGAGAAAGCCCAAATTAGGGTTTATGAATCAAACATCAAACACAAACCAAAAACAGAAGCAAACCCTAAGATCAAAAATGGAAAATGGCATCCAAAGAAACCCTAGACCTATAATGAACCACTGCCCAAAGGGGAGCTCTCAATTCTCAACCAAACTCAAGATATGAATTTTCTAAGTTATTAGGGTTTTTTAGGGTTCTTAACAAAACAAATGCCAAACAATTTGAAAATGCAAGAACAATTCATGGCCTTTTTATCCTATGAACTACATGCAAAACAAAAGACAATGCAAGAAGAATCAATGTCTCAACCTTCACCAATTGGCAGAAATGAATTTTTGAATCCATGATCAAAATAATGCATAAAAAATGATTTAATTCAATGAAAAATTCTTAAAATGCATCAAGATCAAAAAAGAAATTTGGTTTGAAGGTTGGACAATGTTTCTAAATGTCTTAGAACATTTCATGAATTTTTTTGTAATTTTTAAATACCTAAAAGTATTTTTAATTAATTAATTCCCATTAATCAATTAAAAATAATCTTTTAAATATTTAAAAATACTTTTTTAATGATAAAAATAAAATAAAAAATATTTTTGGGTCTTAAAAATTAATAAAACTTTAAAGAAAAAGTTTCATAATTTTTAAGAATTTTTTGCTATTTTAAATTAATTATGCAATTCAAATGAAAGAAAATGAATTAAAAAATTAAGTAAAATAAAAGTCAGAGGAATGGAGGGCCAGGATGAGCCTAGGTTTTGAATTGGTTGACTGGCGCGTGATCCTGTGGCCAGGATTGGTTCTGAGTTAATTACATTTAATTAAAACTAATAATAAAATTAGGGCTAATCAAAGAGATCCTGGCCTTTCCCTTGCGCGCGCAGTCAACAAGTCAATGGCAATCAATGGTCCAAATTCAAACTAGCATTAATGACTGTAATTAGGGCAAATCATCTTCAGGTGGCCGGAGAAGACCTCCGGTCGTCTTCTCCGGCCAGCACCTCACCTGAAAAATCTCCAAACCTCTCAAAACGTACCAAAAATGAAAACCAAGAACATGGAAATGATCCTCATCCTCTCACGAACCAAACCCCTCTCTCAAAACAAATTTATATTTCCTAAATCAACTGAATCGAAGAGAAAAAGTTCTAGGTCACGCAAGCTTCAGAAACAAATTAAATGCTCAAATCACAACCATTTTCAAAACCAATGGTACCAGAATGATCAGTGAAACAAATAGAACAAGTTTGTGACAAGAAAAATCATTTCTGGAAAAATAAATTTCAGGCTACCTGAGATTTGAAGCTCTCCACTTGAGGACTTTCTGGCTTTTTCTTTAAGTGCAAACCACTCCTTAGGACCCCTTGATGATGTTTGAATGCCTTAGAACAATTTATGTAGGCTGGTTGATGAGTTTCGAAAGCTCCTGCTTCAAGCTCAGTCAACAATGGCTATGGTGATTCTGGCTGATTCAGGCCACTGTGAATGATGGTTTATGGTCCAGATGATGTATGGAGAAGCTTTGCAAGGTTTGTTTGGATGTTTGTGGGCTAGGGAGGGAGATTCGAATGAATCTGCAGAATGAGGGTGAAGAATGGCAGTGGGGTGCTTTGGCTGTTTCAGGCTTATGCTTTGGGTGGTTTCTACTCAATGATACATGGTGAGTTGAATGGAGGAAAAGGTTTTTGTGTTTGCAAACTGTGGAGAGGAATCCGAAGCAAGTTGCAAATGGGAGTGTTTTTGTGAATGTTATGAATGTGATGGTTTCAGCCTTGCTTAGTGATGTCTTTAGCTTGCAAAGGGATAACATAAACAAATCTGATTGGTCAGAGGATGTGACTTGTGCTTTATGGATAGGTATGTCACCTTTTGCTCAAAGTCCACTTTATGTGTAAGGCAAGTATGGTGAGGTGCTAGGCAAGTACAAGGCATGGGCTATGCGCAGCAAAATGAGGGGAAAGAGTCAGCTTGGTCCAGCATTCAAGGCAGCAAGTTGGTAAAGCATGATCATGAGTTTTTGCAAGTTGTGACATTTTGGTTCACATGTGATTCTTTGTCTAACCAAGCATGAAACCATGGGCAATCTTAGTTCAAATCTGATTTTTAGGAATTGTAGAATGTTGGCACATTGGTTAGAGGTGAACTTGAGGCTGCAAAGGTCATTGATCCATGATTTTGCAAAATTCTCACTTAGGGCATGCCTTGAAAATTAATGATTTTAGCCAACTTTGCATTGCCATAACTTTTGATCCAAGAAGAGTTTGATCATGTTCTTGTACTTTTTGAAAAGGGAAAGATGAGATCTACAACTTTCATGACCAAAGTTTTTCCATTTGAAGCATTTTTGAATCATGAATCATGGCTTGAAAAATGACCTAAAATGGTGCATTCTTGAAAAGTCAACTATGCCCAAAAAGTCAACATTTGCAAAAACCCTAAATTCTTGATTTTTATGAACTTCAATCTTCTTCCATGATCAAATAAAGATCATATACACTCAAAATGATGAAGATCACTCATTGGTTGGGTCATTGGGGGCCTCAGATGCCCTGATTTTGCACTGACTTGTCCAAAAAGTCAACTCTTGATCAGATGACTTCCCCATGGAATTTCTTCATGAAAATTGATATGTATACTCCCTATACCATATAGAGATCAATGGAAACAATAATGACCAAAAAAATTGGAGTTATGGCCTCTGAAACCAAAACCCTAATTTTCAGTCAACTGTGCAGTTCATCCTGGCTCTGCATCCACTCAAACCCTAGTCCTTGTGATTCTTTTGCAATTTTGACTTTGAGGAGATGAAATATGATATAAGAACACACATGGACCACTTTGAATTGATTGGTGGCCTTTGGAGTGCCTCAAGAAGCTTTGGGATTGCTCAGATCACAAACCCTAGGTGCAGATGCCTTTGAATCTATGCAGTGAATCAAACATGAGATGTGAGATGATATGATTGTGTTTATGCATATGAGGATGATCACAAGCCATGGTGAAATGGGTGAGGGCAAATTTGGGGTGTTTACACATGGTGTACCTTCAAGTATTGTATCGGATAGAGATCCGTGGTTTACATCGAGGTTTTGGAAGAGTTTGCAGGATGCTTTGGGTACTAAGTTGAGGATGAGTTCTGCTTATCACCCTCAAACGGAAGGTCAGGCGGAAAGAACAATCCAATCTTTAGAAGATTTGCTGAGAGCTTGTGTATTAGATCAAGGAGGATCTTATGATAGCCATTTGTCGTTGGTCGAGTTTACGTACAATAACAGTTTTCATGCTAGTATCGGGATGGCTCCATATGAAGCATTGTATGGTAGACGTTGTCGTACTTCATTATGTTGGTATGAGTCAGGAGAGAGTTTGGTGCTTGGGCCAGAGATTGTCCAAGAAACAACTGAAAAGATAAAAATGATTCAGGAAAGGATGAAAACATCGCAGAGTCGTCAAAAGAGTTATCATGATAAGAAAAGGAAAGCACTTGAGTTCCAAGAGGGAGATCACGTGTTCTTAAGAGTTACTCCTATGACTGGTGTGGGAAGAGCTTTGAAGTCTAGAAAGCTCACTCCACGTTTCGTCGATCCGTATCAGATTATGCAGAGGATAGGGGAAGTGGCCTATCGGGTGGCTTTACCTCCCTCTCTTGTGAATTTACATGATGTATTCCATGTATCCCAGTTGAGGAAGTACATTCTGGACCCGTCGCATGTAATTCAGATAGATGATGTTCAGGTGAGAGATAATCTGACGATTGAAGTTGTACCAGTAAGGATTGATGGTAGAGAATTGAAGCGACTTCGAGGTAAAGAAATTGCTTTAGTGAAGGTAATGTGGGGAGGACCAGCTGGAGAAAGTTGGACTTAGGAGCGCGAAGATCAGATGAGGGAGTCGTATCCGACTCTATTTACTTCAGGTAATTTTCGAGGACGGAAATTCTTTAAGTAGGGGAGAGTTGTAACACCCCGAAAATCTAAATTCAATTATTTAATTAATTTAGAAAAATTTGGAGAGTTTGGATTATTTTGAGAATTTTGGAGAAAATGAGTATTTTTATATAATAAGGATAAATAGTGTTTTATTATACTATTTTATTTTTATTATTAAAAATATATTAAAGAAAAGGGTAAGATGGTCCTTTTGTGAAATCATGAGGGTAATATAGGAAAAGGCTAAACTGGGATATTATAGCCAAAGAAGAGAATACGATCAGTTTTCTCATTTTTGTTGTTTCTATCGTGTTTTAGAAGTGCTCTAAAGAAAGAGAAGCTCAGAGTCAGGAGGTTGTGGAGAACCCAAGAGAAGCGTGTAAAGCGACGAAATTCTCTAAGGTATGGGGAGTTTTCATAATCTATGATAAATGTATAGGAATTGGAATATGAATGGATTAGGATGGTATGAATTTTAGGAGTTTTGGGGTTTTGAGTTAGGTTGAGTTTTAGGAGAAATCTTGATGAATTAGAGCAATTAGAAAGAGTTATAATCGTATATTTGTCTGTATAATTGTTGTCTGGATGTTGTTGAGGTTTAATTGATGTTTTTGAATGGTTTTTGGGTGTTATGATGTGAAATCTGTAATGGGGTTTGAGAGTTTTTTCGGAAATTGGAACAGTCTGTAATTGTGTAGCAGAAGACTGCTGAAACGCGTGCGTTAACCGGTTAACGCTTTGGTTAACCGGTTAACCATTGGAAATTTTGGGGTATTTTATGAAATTACGCAGGCGTTAACCGGTTAACGCTTTGGTTAACCGGTTAACACTGTTGGGACAACAAATTTTATTTCTTTAAAAATTCATTTTTAAACCGTAAGTCCGATTCACATTCCGTTTGAAGCATCGAAACGAGTACAAACTGAACTTTATTTTGATGAATAGAACGAGAAAAATGCAACAGTTTTTGATAAATGAATTTGTGAAATAACCTTATAATTACCTTATAAATTATCGGGTACGGGTTAATTCTTGATATGTCAGAGTGGTTAGAAAACCAGTGTTCAGGGTGTAATGTCATGATGATATATATGAATATTTGATGATTGTTTTGCTGATTGAAATGAATGATGCGAATTATTTTGGTGAATTTTTCGATGTAGCGCATCATTGCATTTCATAACATTCACGATGGGGCTTCGGCCTATTTATTTGCTTCAATCCCATTGTGTGGATTGAAGTGTCTCGATGATTATGGTGTGCTCCCTTGTGGAGGGTTGATGGTCATGTATCCATCTCATGGTGAAAATGGTACCACATGCATATTGCATATCAGGATGTAGAATTGCATATTTTGGATGAATTTCATGACTGTGTTGGTGTTGACTGATTTCATGATAGTGTTGCGGTTAATGCTGAATTTTGTAGTTGACGATGTCATGATATGTGTATTAATTTATTTACGATTCTATATTCTTGTAAGTTTATGATATATTATGTTTACTCACCATGTCTGCTTGTAAATGTTTCCTCCTTCGTGGGTAACTTGCAGATGTCGAAGAATAGTCATGTAGTGCAATAGGAGTAATGTATGAGTCTCGAAGCGTGCTTTAGTGTTCCTTAGGAGTGGTTATGGTTTATGTGTCCTGCTCTGTTTCATGTAACACTGGGATGGGTTTTATTCTGTTAACTGTTTCAGTTATGTTATTATTGGATAAATGTTTTCCTATTTATATGATGTTAAATTCAGGATGGTGAAAATGATTTTTTATGAAGTTTTGAATTATGAAGTTAATTTCCGCTGCGAAATGATTTATGGTATTTTGATGTTGATTAACCCGTGTTACGGGACAGGACACTGTTGTGTTGATTTATGATGAAAATGTGATACCCTTTTTGATGATTACTCTGATATTATTTAAATATTATGTTTGGGGTAGAAGGGTGTTACACCAAAAAAATGGAATGAAATGTAATGAAACGAAACGAACTATATGAAATGATACGAAAATGATATGAAAATGATATGGAAATCAAATAAAAAATGTTATGAAAGCACATGAAATGTTATGAGAATATTATGAGATGATATGAAATGTATATGAAAACATATGAAATGCATAGAAAATCCGTGAGGGATAAGACGACACATGAAAAAGAATAAACGCTGGGGATAAGGAGCCTAAAACTCCAACGGGGAAAAGCAGCATGCTAGAGACCAACACATGGCTCAGCTGAGGCGAAAATGTCCAAGAATGGCAATTGGACAGAAAGGATCACAACATCCGGGAATGGCACTGAATGAAGTGAGGAAAGTCCCGAAAAAGTACATCAGAAACATCCAGGGATAACATTACTAACTTTACTAGGGATATCCGAGAATGGCAATCGGAAAAAGGTAATCACCAAAATCTGAGAATGGCAATCAGATGAAAATGTGAATCACAACATTCAGGAACAGTACTGAATGAAATGGGAAAAGTTCGGGAAAGTACATCAACTCAATGATGACTCCAACATGGAAATCCGAGAATAGCAACCGGACGGAAAGTGATCACAACATCCAAGAATAGCAATCGGATAAAATGTGAATCACAACATTCAGGAACAGAACTGAATGAGATGGAAAAAGGTCCGGGACAGTACATCAAATCAATGATGACTTCACTATGGACATCCGAGAATGGCAATCGGAAGGGAAGTGATCACAACATCCGAGAATAGCAATCAGATAAAATGTGAATCACAACATTCAGGAACAGAACTGAATGAGATGGAAAAAGGTCCGGGACAGTACATCAAATCAATGATGACTTCACTATGGACATCCGAGAATGGCAATCGGAAGGGAAGTGATCACAACATCCGAGAATAACAATCAGATAAAATGTGAATCACAACATTCAGGAACAGAACTGAATGAGATGGAAAAAGGTTCAGGACAGTACATCAAATCAATGATGACTTCACTATGGACATCCGAGAATGGCAATCGGAAGGCAAATGATCACAACATCCAAGAATAGCAATCGGATAAAATGTGAATCACAACATTCAGGAACAGAACTGAATGAGATGGGAAAAATTCCAGGACAGTACATCAAATCAATGATGACTTCACTATGGACATCCGAGAATGGCAATCGGAAGGAAAGTGACCACAACATCCAAGAATAGCAATCGGATAAAATGTGAATCACAACATTCAGGAACAGAACTGAATGAGATGGAAAAAGTCCAGGACAGTACATCAAATCAATGATGACTTCACTATGGACATCCGAGAATGGCAATCGGATAAAAAGGGTGTAATATATGAGAAGACACAACAAGTAGGTGAAGAAAAAATTATGGAGAGACAGACAAATGCCAAGTAAGTTGGACTTTGACCAAAAAGTAAGAAGTTGAAAACAACATGTAGATGTTTAGAATTGGCAGAATTTTTGACCAACAAGAAGTGTTGAACTTAGTTCAGGATGTCACATCAGATGTTGTGACATTATCAAACAAAGTATAAGTAAATGAACTTAATTCAGGATGTCACACCAGATGTTGTGACATTGTATCAGTTAATGAAGTAAGTTCAGTTTACAGGATGTCACACCAGATGTTGTGACATTGTATCAGTTAATGAAGTAAGTTCAATTTTTAGGATGTCACACCAGATGTTGTGACATCTCAAACCTACTACCAGAATTAATTAATGCTTAACAGAACTGAGTAAATTCAGGGAATTTATCTGGAATTAATTATGAATGGATAAAACAGAAGAAGGCGCATCTGTAGGGAGATTAGTTATATGATCTCAGTACAAACAGAAGAACTGACTCACCTAGAATCAAGGAAGTGACAAACCCTAATTCAAGGTGTTAGCAGCATGGGTATCAGGATTGGATAACCTACAGAAAGCCCAAAAACCAAGCATCTATTTAAGCAACAGAAACTCTCAGAATAGAGTACGAAATTAAGAAGACTAAATAGGGTGTTTGGGTTTTAATAGCAGGTTGTATATGTGTATCACTTTATGAGCTTTTAAGCAAAAGTGTATTTGTGTCTTGATTGAAACTGTGAAGTAAGATCAAGCTGTTTTGTTTGATGTATGACTTCAATTTTATTAAACTTGTAAACATATCACTGTGTGATTGAGGGGGAGTGAGTTGGTACTCATATCTAAGTTGTGTCTTAGGTAGAAATTGCCTTGGGTAGATATTAAGTGATAGATTAAACTGTGTGGTTTAATTCTAGAATTAATATTACTTATATTGGATTTCCTTCCTAGCTTGGTAGCCCCCAGATGTAAGTGTGGTTATACACTGAAATGGGTTAACAATTTCCTGTGTTGTTTAATTTTCCTGCACTTTAAGTTTTTTTCAAGTCTTCAAGTGTTTAAACATCTCATTCGACATCACGTACCTGATCACATAATTTCAATTGGCATTAGAGCAGGCACCCTGCCTATTTAACTGGGTGAGATCTAGGGACTGCAAATTCTGGAAACATGGACAGAGATGTAGGATCAGTAAATAGACCACCTATATTGGATGGATCTAATTATGACTACTGGAAGCCAAGAATGGTAGCATTCTTAAGATCACTTGACAATAGGGCCTGGAAAGCAGTCAACAAAGGATGGGAGCACCCTGTCCAAGACAACAAAGATGGAGCAAAAGTGTTGAAACCTGAAGAAGAATGGAGCAAGGAGGAAGAAGATTCAGCACTTGGGAATTCCAAGGCCTTAAATGCTTTATTCAATGGCATTGATAGGAACATTTTCAGACTTGTGCATCACTGTGAGCTGGCCAAAGATGTTTGGTACACTCTCAAAACAACTCATGAAGGAACATCAAAGGTGAAGATGTCAAGACTTCAACTTCTCACCACCAAGTTTGAAAATTTGAGAATGAAGGAAGATGAGACAATTCATGAGTTCTACATGAACATCTTGGAAATAGCCAATACTTCTGGTGCTCTGGGAGAAAAGATGACTGATGAAAAGCTGGTAAGAAAGATTCTCAGATCTTTACCAAAAAGATTTGACATGAAGGTCACAACAATAGAAGAAGCTCAAGACATATGCACAATGAGGGTTGAAGAGCTCATTGGTTCCCTTCAAACATTTGAGATGGGAATGAATGACACAATTGTAAGGAAGAACAAAAGCATAGCCTTGGTGTCAAATACTGATAAAGAAGAAGAAAATAATGAAGCAGAACCTGAAGAAAATTTATCAGAAACCATTGCTATGCTTGGAAGACAATTCAAAAAGATTCTCAGAAAGATGGATGACAAGTCCAGACCAAGTGGAAGATACTCAAACTCTTCTGAGAATAAAAGACATTATGATGCTAATAGAAGGTCAAATTATGATGAAAAGACCAATCAAGAAAAAGGGATTAAATGTCATGGATGTGAAGGATATGGACACATCAGAAATGAATTCCCTACCTATTTAAAAAGGCAGAAGAAAGTTCTCTCTGTAACCTGGTCTGATGAAGACTCAGGATGTGATTCAGAAGAAGAATCAACAAAGCATATCACTACTCTAGCTGGATTATGTGAATCTGAAAGTGGATCCAGTGATGAGGAGCTTACTTTTGAAGAGCTTGAACAATCATACAGAGAACTGGTTAAAAGGAGCACTGAAATATGCATGAAGAGTATAAAGCAGAAGAAGCAGATTGAGGCACTAAAGGATGAAAAAACAAGTGATCTAGAGATCATTGACACTTTGAAAAGTGAAGTAAGCCTTCTCAACTCCAAGTTGGAACATATGTCCAAATCTGTTAGAATGCTGAACAGTAGCACAAACACACTGGATGTTATTCTCAACAACAATAAGCATTCAGGGGATAGAACTGGACTGGGATTTAACAAAGTTCATAAGGTTGAGGCTAGCACCAGCAAAACTACTTCAAATTCCATAAAGTCAAACAAGATGTCCCAACAGATGCTTCAACATCATGAAAATAACATAATGAAGAAGAAGTATCAAAGATGGAGATGTCATCATTGTGGAAGGTTTGGACACATCAAACCTCATTGCTACAAGTTGCATGGATATCCAAATCAGATGTATCAGCAAACCCCTAAGCAGAAGATAGAGGTTACCAAGAAAGTGCTGCATAAACATCAACATCAAAGACATCAGCAACCCCCTAAGTAGAAGATAGAGGTCATCAAGAAAGTATGGGTACCTAAAGCTAGTCTTCATGCTGATCAAAGCTACATGCCCAAGAACAAGTTCAACAAACAACCTTGGAGCTCTACAAATGGACACTACACAGGGCAGAGGCATCAAAGGAAACCTCAATACAAATGGTCAAAGAAGGGTGTTGCATATATAGCTCATACATCTCTAAGAGTATCAGCTAAAGAAGACTGGTACTTTGACTGTGGATGTTCAAGGCACATGACTGGATTGAAGAATCTGCTAGTAGACTTAAAGTCATATTCATCCAGATATGTAACCTTTGGAGATGGAGCTAAAGGAGAAATCAAGGGAGTTGGGACCTTGGACTGTCCAGATGTACCAAGACTAAATGATGTGCTGCTGGTAAAAGGATTGACTGCTAACTTGATCAACATAAGTCAATTATGTGATCAAGGTTACAGTGTAAACTTTACCAAAACTGAATGCATAGTGTCTAATAAAGAACAGAAGGTTGTCATGAGAGGAGCCAGATCTAAAGACAAATGTTATATGTGGGAACCTCAAGATCTCAGTCTCACTTCAACTTGCTCTTTAGCCAAAGAAGAAGAAGTGAAACTATGGCACCAAAGACTGGGTCATCTTCATTTCAGAGGTATAAAGAAAATCATATCTATGGAAGTTGTGAGAGGTATTCCTAAACTGAAGATTGATGATGGAAAAATATGTGGTGAATGTTAAATAGGCAAGCAAACCAAGATGTCCTATCCAAAGCTCCAACATCTGACAACTTCCATAGTTTTGGAATTATTGCATATGGATCTTATGGGACCTATGCAGGTTGAGAGCCTTGGTGGTAAGAGGTATGCATATGTGGTGGTTGATGACTTTTCAAGGTATACATGGATAAATTTTATCAAAGAAAAGTCTGATGTATTTGATGTATTCAAAGATTTATGCCAAAGAATACAAAGAGAAAAAGCAAGCTGTGTGATCAGAATAAGAAGTGACCATGGAAAGGAGTTTGAGAATCAAAAATTCTCAGATTTCTGTTCTTCAGAAGGAATCAATCATGAATACTCTTCACCTATCACCCCTCAACAGAATGGGATTGTTGAGAGGAATAACAGAACTATCCAAGAATCAGCAAGAGCTATGATCCATGCTAAAAAGTTACCATTGTACTTCTGGGCTGAAGCTATGAACACAGCTTGTTACATTCATAATAGAGTCACTCTAAGGAAAGGAACCTTGTCCACAATCTATGAAGTCTAGAAGGGCAGAAAACCCACAGTTAAGTACTTCCATGTGTTTGGAAGTAATTGTTATATTCTGGCTGATAGGGAGCAAAGAAGAAAAATGGATCCTAAAAGTGATGAAGGGATTTTCCTTGGATACTCTATAAACAGCAGAGTCTATAGAGTATTTAACTCTAGAACCAAGGTTATCATGGAGTCCATAAATGTGATAATTGATGATGCCCCTGCAGATGTTACAGAAGATGTTGGAACATTTGCTGACAGTCAGACTGAAGCTGAAGTAAAGAGTGATCATCCTGACTTCACTCAAACTGATGCAAGGACAGAACAATCCAGCAAACCTCCCTCCATCAGAATTTAGAAGGATCATCCCAAAGATTTGATAATTGGGGATCCCAACAGAGGTGTAAGCACTAGATCAAGAGAGGTGATTTCAGGTTCTTGTTTTGTCTCAAAAATAGAACCTAAAAACATCAAGGAAGCTCTTACTGATGAGTACTGGATTTGTGCTATGCAAGAAGAATTAGGTCAGTTCACAAGGAATGAAGTGTGGGATCTTGTTCCTAGACCTGATGACATAAATGTGATTGGCACTAAATGGGTGTATAAGAACAAGTCAAATGAGCAGGGAGTTGTTACAAAGAACAAAGCTAGACTTGTAGCTCAAGGATACACACAAATTGAGGGAGTAGACTTTGATGAAACCTTTGCACCAGTAGTAAGGCTTGAATCAATCAGACTACTTTTAGGAATTGCTTGTATCCTGAAGTTCAAGCTATTTCAAATGGATGTGAAAAGTGCCTTTCTAAATGGATATCTTAATGAAGAGGTATATGTAGAACAGCCTAAGGGATTTGTTGATCCAAGCTGTCCAAACCATGTGTACAAACTAAGGAAGGCTCTTTATGGACTGAAGCAAGCCCCAAGAGCATGGTATGAAAGGCTAACTACTTTTCTTATCAAGCAAGGGTACAGGAAAGGTGGAATAGACAAAACCTTGTTTGTTAAAGATGAAGAAGGAAATGTCATGATTGCTCAAATATATGTAGATGACATTGTCTTTGGTGGGATGTCAGACAGGATGGTTAAACATTTTGTCACTCAAATGGAATCTAAGTTTGAGATGAGCCTAGTAGGAGAATTAACCTACTTTCTTGGACTGCAAATAAAGCAAATGGAGGACTCCATGTTCATTTCCCAAAGCAAGTATGTTAAGAACATTGTCAAGAAATTTGGGATGGACAATGCTACTCATAAAAGAACTCCTGCCCCCACACACTTAAAGTTGACAAAAGATGACAAGGGTGAGAATGTAGACCAAAGCCTATACAGAAGTATGATTGGAAGCTTATTATATCTTACTGCTAGCAGACCAGACATAGCCTTTGCAGTAGGTGTATGTGCAAGATATCAAGCTGATCCAAAAGTTAGCCATCTAAACCAGGTCAAGAGAATTCTGAAATATGTCAATGGTACTTGTGACTATGGCATAATGTACTTTCATGGATGCAAACCAATTCTCACTGGCTTCTGTGATGCTGATTGGGCTGGAAGTGCTGATGATAGAAAGAGCACATCATGAGGATGCTTCTTTCTAGGAAACAATTTGATTTCTTGGTTCAGTAAGAAACAAAATTGTGTATCCTTATCTACTGCTGAAGCTGAATATATTGCAGCTGGAAGCAGTTGTTCACAGTTGGTTTGGATGAAACAAATGCTCACAGAGTACAATGTCCCACAAGATGTCATGACATTGTACTGTGACAACTTAAGTGCTATTAACATATCAAAGAATCCTATCCAACATAGCAGGACCAAGCATATTGATATCAGGCATCATTTCATCAGAGATCTTGTGGAAGAGAAAGTGATCTCATTGGAACATGTAGCTACAAATCTGCAATTGGCTGATATATTTACTAAAGCTTTGGATGCTACCCAATTTGAAAGCCTAAGGGGCAAATTGGGAATTTGCTTATGTGAAATATAGCAGTTATGGAGAAGTGCCAACATGTCCTATGACATCGTGTGGCATGATCACCAGATGGCAACACTAGTCTGGTCAAGAACTCTGTGTATTCCACTCCTTAAAATTCTCCAAGTAACGGCTCTTATAAAAATACCAGCTTTCTCTCAGCTATTCATCTTCTCATCATCCTCTCAAAACGAATTGAATACTCTAACTGATTTTCAGAGCTCATCAAAATCATTCAAACCTAAACTCTTCATCCACCACTTTCGAAAATGTCTCAACATCAAAACCCTAACCTCTCTGATGAAATCCTCAACCAAGAGGATGTGGTGCATGCAACCCCCATTTTTGTGGTACCTATGGATTCAACTCCCATGGACGAAATCAGAGGAAGTGTTCCTCTTGCTCAAAAGCCTAGAACTCCAACAGTGAGAAGAGCAAAGGAACCTGTATTCAACAAAGCCAAAGGGATGCCTTCATCCTCAAACACCACTCCCGAAGCCTCTGAATATGTGGATGATTCTATTAAGGAACTTGTGAACAGGATTCTGTCTGAGCAAAGAGTTGTGAGTGGTATATCCATTCCCCTGAACACCATGCCAGCTCCACAAGAAGAACAACCAAATCAAGCTGAAGAGGACACTCCTGTCCAACAGGATGTTCCAATAGATGTTGAAACATCTGAGGAAC
The DNA here is from genome assembly GCA_963966055.1 of Lathyrus aphaca. Lineage (NCBI taxonomy): Eukaryota > Viridiplantae > Streptophyta > Magnoliopsida > Fabales > Fabaceae > Lathyrus > Lathyrus aphaca. The sequence goes on along the minus strand of OZ014519.1, from coordinate 733,556,724 downwards.
AGCACAAAGCATCCACTGATGATGATGATGAAACATCTGAGGACCAGCACAAGGCCTCCACTGATGATCAAGCCTCTGTTGATCCACCTGTTGAAGAGGAGACTACACAACCTCCTCCTGTTGTAGACATAGAGCATGATTCTGACAGAGAGATCATTGCCTCTGTGAACCCTAGCATAGCCAAAAGGCTCAGGACTAGGAAGGAAAAGAATACTGCAGGACATGCAACTCCTGAGAAGAAGAAGCCTACACCAAAGAAGGACAAAGCTAAAGTTGCTTTTGGTCCTACCAAACAATGGAGCAAGGTGAATACACAAAAGAGGAAAGCTGTCACTCCTCCAGATTCTGATGTTGAAGAGGATGTCCCAACATCCCCACCAAAGAAGAAACCAGCACCTTCAAGGTCCACCTCTGCTGTTCCAGAAGCTCCTCTGGATAATATTTCTTTCCATCATGTGTCAAGTGTGAGCAGATGGAAATTTGTCTACCAAAGAAGGGTAGCACTTGAAAGAGAGCTGGGCAGCAATGCACTTGAGTGCACTGAGGTAATTGATCTCATTTCTTCTACTGGCTTATTCAAAACAGTATCAAACTTCTCACCTTGCTATGAGCTGCTAGTGAAGGAATTTATTGTCAACCTTCAAGAGGATTGTGCTGATGGTAAGTCAGCTGAATTCAGAAAGGTGTATGTAAGAGGGAGATGTGTGGAATTCTCTCCTAAGGTTATCAACCATTATCTAGGGAGAGAATCTGATGGACCTAATGAGCTGGGAAAGACAGACAACCAGATATGCAAGGTCATCACTGCTAATCAGGTCAAGACTTGGCCAGTTAAGGGGAAACTTTATGTTAGCTTGCTGACAAGGAAGTATGCAATGCTGCATAGGATTGGAACTGCAAACTGGGTCCCTACCAACCATACCTCCTCAATAGCAACTGGATTGGGCAGATTTATATATGTTGTAGGTACCCAAACAAAGCTGGACTTTGGGTCTTACATTTTTGATCAAACATTGAAGCATGCTGGGACATCTGCAACAAAGCTGCCTATTGCCTTCCCTTCTTTGTTGTGTGGAATAATCCTTAGCCAGTATCTAGGTATCCTCACTGAGAAGGATTCAATCTGCAAAAGAGAGAGTGCTTTGGCCTTCCACTACAAGCTGTTCTTAAGTCATCATGTAGCTGATGTTGAAGTTCCCTCTGGGACATCTGCTGGACCTTCAAAGGCAAAGTCTCCAATATCCAAAGCTGCCTTGATTGCTGAGCTGAAGAACACATGCAAAGAACTGGATGCCAGGAAGCAGAAGCTTGAGGAGATTATCCAAAGTCTGGAAATTGAAGAGAGTGCTTAGAAGGCTGCTGCTTCTGATGAGGAAATTGAAGAAGAGGAAGACACTGAATATGAAGATTCTGAGTGAAAAATGTATGTGAGGAATATGTAATGTTTGCTTCAGCATTGTATTTTGAATTAGTAATTTTGTAATTCTCTCTGTCAATGTAAAATTTGGCCCCAATTTATGTCTAACAAGGGGGAGAAGAGAACTCAACAACAACAATGTATGTTGCAGCTTACTGATTAATGAAAAATGACTTTTGTTTGCTTCTGAACTAAAGCTGTGTTTTTAATGAAAAATTTCTGTTGAAACAAGTCAGAACACATATAGGTTTGAGGGGGAGTAAACTCACACATGACTCAACAGAAAAGAACTGTTTTACTCTGATAAAAGAAACTCTGTTGCACTCTGATAAACCAGAAGATTATGTTAGCCAAAAATTAGCCAAAGGGGGAGTTTGTAGATGTTTTGAATTGGCAGAATTTTTTACCAACAAGAAGTGTTGAACTTAGTTCAGGATGTCACATCAGATGTTATGACATTATCAAACAAAGTATAAGTAAATGAACTTAATTCAGGATGTCACACCAGATGTTGTGACATTGTATCAGTTAATGAAGTAAGTTCAGTTTACAGGATGTCACACCAGATGTTGTGACATTATATCAGTTAATGAAGTAAGTTCAGTTTTCAGGATGTCACACCAGATGTTGTGACATCTCAAACCTGCTACCAGAATTAATTAATGCTTAACAGAACTGAGTAAATTCAGGGAATTTATCTGGAATTAATTATGAATGGATAAAACAGAAGAAGGTGCGTCTGTAGGGAGATTAGTTATATGATATCAGTACAAACAGAAGAACTGACTCACCTAGAATCAAGGAAGTGACAAACCCTAATTCAAGGTGTTAGCAGCATGCGTATCAGGATTGGATAACCTACAGAAAGCCCAAAATCCAAGCATCTATTTAAGCAACAGAATCTCTCAGAATAGAGTACGAAATTAAGAAGACTAAATAGGGTGTTTGGGTTTTAATAGCAGGTTGTATATGTGTATCACTTTATGAGCTTTTAAGCAAAAGTGTATTTGTGTATTGATTGAAACTGTGAAGTAAGATCAAGCTGTTTTGTTTGAAGTATGACTTCAATTTTATTAAACTTGTAAACATATCACTGTGTGATTGAGGGGGAGTGAGTTGGTACTCATATCTAATTTGTGTCTTAGGTAGAAATTGCCTTGGGTAGATATTAAGTCATAGATTAAACTGTGTGGTTTAAGTCTAGAATTAATATTACTTATATTGGATTTCCTTCCTGGCTTGGTAGCCCCCAGATGTAAGTGTGGTTATACACTGAACTGGGTTAACAATTTCCTGTGTTGTTTAATTTTGCTACACTTTAAGTTTTGTTCAAGTCTTCAAGTGTTTAAACATCTCATTCGACATCACGTACCTGATCATAGAATTTCACAACAAGACTTCGAGAAATGCATATGAGGACTAAAACACTCAGTATGCGGACATTTACGAAAATAGGGACTAAACCACCCAAGAACACACATAATGAGGACTAAAACACTCAAATATGCAAAGGTAAACAAGAAGGGGGAATAACACACCCAAGAAAATGCATAATGAGGAATAACACACTCAAATATGCAAACGTAAACAAAACTGGGGAATAACACACCCAAGAGAAAAATATGAGAGAAAATGCTGACAACCAGTTTAGACTCTTAGAGGAGTGGAAAAGATGGGAGACTAATTCCTCAACACGGAGATCACTGCCATTCTGCTCGGAGATTAGAGATGCTACTGCCCTTCGAACAAATCTCTGTCACACTAGTAAACTGTACCAAGCTGAAAATCTTTTGAGAGAAATCATGAGAAGCTGCTTGGGGATTCTTGAAGAAAGTTGCCCCAAGTTCAATGACTGATGAAGGTAAACTGATAATGGATTCAGTTCTTGACTACTGTCGGAGAAAATAATCACATCTTTGAAATAACTGCTGAGAAGAATAAACTGATCATGGCTTCAGTTCTTGAGATGAATGTTGAGAAAATGAACCTAGTATGAATTTTGCAGAGAATCTTCTGACTAACTAAATCTGAGAACCACTTGCACTGAACAGCCAACTTTGAACCATAGGAACTGAGAAAAACCTTGCCCCTGATAAGATCACCGACCAAGTTTCTCAACTGTTTGAAAATTCCTTAATTGATGAAAGTTTATTTGCAAATAAAAAGTGTTTGTACAAACCTGGTAATTTTAATGCAAAGTTTGAAATCAAGAATCATTTTTGGAATGAAATTTATTGATGTAAAGTAAATGAAAACATTGTCAAAACACGACGGTCGAGACAAAATTAAAGATAAAGCAAAGGTAAGAAACAAATGATTGGTAACGAATTTGGGAGTCAGTTTACACAACCTCGTCGCAGTATGCCTTTCAAAAGAAACCTGGATTCAATTAGGACTTTTGAAGGTTGTAACATGGTCTGGTTCACGGTTTATGAAATAAAGGATATAGGCTCAAAGTTATTTGTACCCAACCCATCTTCATAATGAACTCCAGTCCTACATTCAATTAATTCAGCCTATGCATTCAAGTTCCAAACAATTTAGGATTGCACAAATGAAGATGGTTCATAAGCCAAGAGATTTTGAGATAGCAGTCATTTCTTCCTTTTGTTATTTTTGGTGAGGACCTTGGTCAACTCATCTTATTTTTGTTGAGGATTTTGATGACCTCTTGACAAGTATTTCTTTTTATTATCCCTAACTTTTGCCTGAACTGTGTCATTTCAACTTACAGCCAGCGGGATGCCCCAGTTTTTGCCTAAGTCTCCTTCATAGGTTTTGACTTAGCGGGCTTTGATTTTTCAAATAAATTTTTTCAATATTATTTTTTTTGAAAGATAATGATTGCACGGCTTAATGATTACGACGAACCATCATTGGCTTTTGAATTGAGAAACATCTTCAACACTTCTTTCATGTGTATGAAGGAAAGCTTGAGATTGCAACCTGTATTGAAAGGTGTCTTGAATGATCCTCTTGTACTTGAATGCACATTCGAATTAATTGAGAACTACCCATCCCCGGGTTAAAATTGCGGGTTTTTTCGAATAGAAAGAAACTCCAACTTCAAGGCTCAAAGGGGTTGACAAAGGATTAACTTCCTTATTTCTCCAGTGTTTGGGATTTGAAACAATGCATGTATATCATCAGCCAAGTCTCAATTGAAAGCATACCAACAACAGTTATGGGTATCTCGTTTTCATCATCCTCCCTCCAATCATTGTAAAAGCTTGAGAAAAGATAAATGAACTTGAAATGTAAAGCATAAAGATGCAAATAGTAAACGAAATTGAATCAAAACAAAGCAATGCTCATTTCATTAAAATCAACATGAAAGTACAAACAAAGTTTATAAGCAAACAACTTAATACGATTGAAGAAAATTGCAAACATAAAGAAACAATGGCTTAGTGATCCCTCAGCAACAAGGATGAGCTGTCCCGTATGATATTCTGGCCTTGAAGAAAATTTGACTGTTGAATTCTTCTAGAAGATTCATTTCTCATGATTCGGAAAAGGATTGTTGACAACATTAGGATTAGTGTCCTCAAAAGTGATCATCCCATTTCTGACAAGCTCTTTTACTTTAGCCTTCAATGCAAAACAGTGTTCTAAGTCATGACCAGTTCCCCCTTGATGAAACTCACAGCGAAGATCTGCTCTATAACCAACCGGAAGAGGATTTGGAACAGGAGGCGCAGGCCTAGTAGTAATCCAACAATTCTGGACCAAGTAAGGATACAACTCAGCATAAGTCATCGGAATAGGATCAAAGTTTGGCCTGCCCCTAGCATTACGATTCTGGTTCTGGCCAACATTCCTTTAAATAGATGAACCATTGATCATTGAAGCAACTGCAGTAGGGTATGATTGTTCATGGTGTTGTTGTCTGCGACGAGTTATCCCAATAACACTTGCTTCCCCAGCAAAAACATTAACTTGAGGCATGACAATCCTCTGAGACTGGGTTTCCCTAGTGATCAAAGCATGTAGCATCCCCATGATCTGACTCACATTGCTTTTCAGCTCATCAAGGTCTTCCCTAACTTTCTTGTTGTGTTCGGCTTGATTTTCCATTCTCAATCTAATAGCTCTCAATCTGTTAGCAGCTCTAGTACCGTATCTGTGTTGAGGAAACAGCTTGACAGATCAACAGACAACTGAAGAAAGAAACAACCGGGATGAGTTCCCACACAACTCGGATGAATGCAAGAATATGGGAGGATGCAATGATATGCAATGTTCACTTCCATTTTCAGAAAAACAACTCGATTATTGCAAACATGGTCAACATCGAGAATACGGTCATGAAAAATCCTAACAAAAAGGAATATTTACTTTTTCCTAACATTTGCAATAATCAGAATTATTTTCCTTGAAAAATGGTTGTGATGATGATCATTATGAATATGTTGATGCAACAACCACAAACAAGATCACGCAAAGCACTCAGGTTCAAAGGTTCGAATCACGAGCATGGAGTCAAGGGATAAGAACCAACAACCCACAAAGGCATGTACTAAGGTTTGTCTTCATTGTACCTGCAAAAAACCAAAAGGGTGCTAACAGAGGTTCCCGGAGTTAACAGCCATCTTTAGAATTTTATCGGTACGTTGGATTACTCCCCAACCGATAACATTCTTAAAATAGACCTCGTCTGAGTGTAGTATCACGTGACAACCACCTTAAGTTTACACTCAGATAGTTTCCGCACTACGTTCCTAAATTGGCTTGGATTGGTTAAGGGTTCTACGGTCCTTAGTATGATCAGCTCAAGTCGGAAAATAATGCCACGTACGATTACTCGTCATGACATTGATAGTCCAAGAGAGCCTAACCGAGTGGAGATTATCAAATTGATATCGCTTTGGACTACTCCATCACGTATCGCTTCGAATATCGTCGTCCTATCATAAGTTCCACTCAGATCCGGGTTAGGATCTATCTCACAGAGGATCACCAAAACCGAAACAGAATAACCAAGTAACAAACAAATCAAACTAAAGCAGTAAATAAATCAAAGTAGGCCGAATCCACTTAGAGATTGACTCCCCAGCAGAGTCGCCACTTTTCTGTCGCGGTAAAATCATGAGTGTAAGCTATTAACTAACTTAAATCAAGGTAAACAGAGTCGCCACCGCGCTTTTATTTTATTCCAAATGGAAAAGGGAAAAAGAGCGAATAAAACCTAATGAATCTAAAAGCTAAAAAGCTAAAAGAATCAAACAGAGAACGGGTAAGGGGATAGGTTACAAATTGGGAAGGTTTTACGCACCCAAAATGTTTGTGGTACTCCACGGGAGCCCTTTGAAATATTTACTGCTTTTTTGGTCTGAAAATGGTTTGTTTGAAAGAGATTGAGGAGATGAGAAGAGAAACGTTTTTTAATATTTTTGTGTTTGAAGAGACGAACGTCTCATGCCTATGTACCCACAAAGTGCAATGCGAGATCAAAACCTCGTAGTTCGTGGTACAAAATTTGAAAAGAAGAATGAGTTGAATTGATTTTAAAATGTAAAGATAAGTCGTCATTCTTTAGCGAATAATTCCGCTAGAAAGAATGAATCATATCTAAACATGAAAATGGTTAAAAGAAACGTGCGCGAGAGCATAAAAACAATTGAATGAGGTTTGAATATTTTTTAAAGTTTTTGAGAAGAAAGTTTTGATATGCTTATGTAGTTTAGCATTTTTTGAGAAAATAAAATGAAAAGGTAAAAATCGCATGACCTAAGTCAAGGTTTGATTGAGAAAATGTTTGAAGTTTGAAAACAAAGAAGATTTTGAAAATAGGAAGGAGATTTGAAAATTTAAGAAGTGGGAGGAGATGAAGTGACTATCCTAAGACTTGAAAGTAAAAGTTAAAGGAAGAACGATCAAACCGCATGGTGAACATTCTTCGAGAACAATGAGATTTCCATCTTCATGGACAAGTGAGCTCAATCAAGGCCAAGGTCTTCAATCCATAACAACTTGAGCAAAGGGAGAGATCCTAAAGTCTAAGTCCAAACTCCAAGTCCAATGCTAAGGATAGTAACCATAGTCCGAAATTAAAGTCACAAGTCTTTTTAGATGTTTGATCTGTTATTAGTGTTTTTGTGTCCAAATGGACAAAAGAAAAATAACAAACATAACAATATAAACATACACAATATGATGGATGATATAGTATAATAATAGCATAATAAAAGAGATAAAAGGCGAGAGATTGAAATAAAGAGGATAAGGTGCGAGAGATTGAATTTAAAATGTTAGTATATTAATAGTATTATAATATTTACATAGAAATGGTATGATGAACTTAATCAAACACAACCACAAAAAGATAACTAAAATCGAGGCAACCGGATCCAAATGGATCTTATTCCGAATTCGGGACAAGTTTAGGTCTATGTTAAGCAATCGCCGAGTAATTTACGAAGTAATTACCCTACAAATGAGGTCGGCGACCACCAATTAAGGTGGAAGATATTTGTGCTAATACATGTTAGAGAAATGATATGATGAATCATTCTCCGAAAACATGTCGCACGAAAAGAAAAGGTAACGGTCTAATCTTAATCGAGATTTCTCATTGGATTATCGAAGGCAACCTATCACGATCTCAAAGTATGGAGAATGATCCAAATGATCATTCATCCATAGATTTGAAATAATGAAGATTAAACATCTTCGAAAACCAATAATCTACGAATCCGAGATCTCATCGACCAAAAATAAAAAGAGATGAAATAAAAGATGGATCTAAAATAGAATCCATATAAAAAATAATTTTCTAAATAAATTCTATATTTTTAGAAATGAAAAAAAAACAATAAAAGAAACAATTTTTTTTTTGTAATTTATTTTATAAAACAAAAGAAACAAAATATTGAAAAGAAATTAAAAGAAAAAAAAGAATATACAAGGAGGGGCATTATGCGCAGGGAGAAGTGTGGGATAGTAACAAGCATTGGTCCATGAGTAAGAACCCAAAAGAAACACCTAGGGTTTATTAAACAAAAATATTTAAAAAAAAAGAAAAAAAACGCAGAAGGGGCTTTTCCTTCTTTCAACCGAGGTATTATACCTTTTCTCTTTCAAAACAACATGTCAACGGTACTGTTCACAAAAACAAAAGTGATAAAATGCATCCAGCTCTTCCCATCTCTGTTAAGTCGCGATGGATCTCTTCATGAAAAAATCATTGGCGGAAACTTTTGTGCTTTGAGCTCTCTCACGGAGGAAACAATTTGCTCAGTTGCGGTTTGTGTCAAGTTGTTGTTGTTAATGATAAACTCAATTGAAGAAAGGTTATGGAAATTTTGAGGAGTTTGAAGGTTAATTCGTGATTGTTGAAAGAGAAATCAATTTCGGATTGAAAGTTGATGGAGGTTGAAGATTGATTTGAAGGATTGATGAAGGTGTGAGAACGAATTGGAATTGAAGCTTGATGAATTTTTTTTGCAGAATTTTGGGTGGCTTTTTAAGCTTGTAGGAAGTGTGAATTAAAGCTCAAATTTATAGAAGATGAGGTGAGGAAATTGTTGCCGTTTCGTTGAGTCCTATTGCGTTTTGAGGGTCACGAAATTGGCATGAGGTGTAGCTTGTCGGTGTGTTTGATCCTGCGTTTTGTTGCTGTGATACGTTGCGTTTTGTTCTCCTACATTTTGTTTGGCTTGCCGTGCGTTTGATGTAGCTTGGCTTGCGTTTTGTTCAACTTTCTTTTGCGTTTTGATGCTTTTTCATGTGTGAAGTCCGTGTGCCGAAAACGTGCGTGTATGCAACACGTTTGAATATCATGGCCTTGTGTTTTGTTCAATGTATGTTGCGGCTTGATGTCGACTTGTGAAGCTGGGAAAGATTGCGGAGTGTTGCGGCTGTACTTGCAGCTTGGAGTTTGTGGCTTTCGCGTGAGCTGCTGATGCGGTTGTACGGAGTGATGATGATGCTGCTGCGAAGCTGGCTTTGTGGAAGGTTCATGTGTGATATTTGTTGTTTTGCTGGATTTGAGCCTTTGGAAGTTGGCCTATGGATCATGCAGCTGGACTGAATATGTAATATCATCACCATTTTTTTAAAAAACAAACTTATGTAATGGACCAAGATGAGTGGGTTTATTATTATTATCTTTTTTGTTTTGGTGATGTCTTTGATCGCTTGACTATATATCTAAAAGAATGGTTCTGCAAGTGCACAGTCGTACGTGTAGTTTTAAAGATTATCGATCCCTCAGAGACTTAAAAATCGATCTAACGTTATCTAGTATCACGGTGTAAAGCTAAGGCTAATTGTTTCTTTTGGTTGGTTTATGGAAGATATAATTAGATCTAAAGTTTAATAAATGGATAATAACAATATATTCGTATGTAACTCGTTAATTGTCGGGAATTAAATTAAATATCAGTTAAGGCTAGTATGCTAAAAATACTTCTTTCCTAAAGTCCTATGCCTGCTTTCGCTAGCCCATAAGTGTTTAGAAATCCTTTTTGAAAATAAATAAATCCCAATTAATTTTAAATCCTCAAACTCTCGTTCTATTAAATTCAGAATAAATGTTAAACCTCAGCTATCCGGTTAAATTCGCAAACTTTCATTCTGTTGAATTTACCTTAATTTACTTTCCTTATTTTCATAACAAAAAGCATTAAATTAATTTAAGAGATCTCGCCTAATTTGTAAATTTAGTGAAATAATTTATACTGATTTTAATTTAATTCCTCCCGATTAATTTGTCTACATACGGATATATATAAAATTTAGTTAAACATAATAAATAAAATAACAATGCAGGAAAAACATAATTTAATTAAACTACTCATAATAATTAAATCAAACAATAAAAATTAAATAAACAATAAAATAATAACCTGAATAATAATATTTGGTGTGATATTTCTTTGATCCAAGCTCCAATGCGTACAAGAGAATAGAAAAATAACTGACTAATAAAATTAATAAAACTGGAAAATTAATGCTCTAATTTGTTGCTCCTAATCCGTAAAAAACCTATGTTGAAACAATTGCTACTGGTGCTATTTATAGGCATAGCATTGGAATAAATTTTGTTGAGAAAAAATAGGACTGATTGGGCCTTGGGGGAGACGGATACTGCGTGAGAAGCGGGTGCCGGAAAGACCGGACGAAGAAACAGGAGGGAGTGGCCTGCGCCACTCCTCCTTCTTTGTAGTGTGGCCTGCGCCACTTTCCAAGAGAGAAAAAGGGGGGGTGGGCGCCATACCCCATGGCTTGCGCAATGTGTGTGTGTGTGGTGGGCCCCACCACCTTTATTTTTTTTCTTTTATTTTTTTCTTTTCTCTTCCTTTTCCTTCTTTCTACTTTCTTTCTTCTCATTTTCTTCTTCAATTTTCTTCTCTTATTTTTTTCACTTTAATTCTTTTTCTTCACTTTAATTATTTTTCTTCACTTTTTCGACTTTTTTTTCAACCGACTCGATTTTCTGCAATAATAAATAAATATAGTAAATAGCAAGAATAAATTCAGAAAATTTAATAAAACATAATATTTATTTATGTAAATTAAGCCAAAAACATGATATAATTTCATGTTATCAAATTCCCCCACACTTAAACCTTTGCTTGTCCTAAAGCAAAAAATAATGAAACAATCTAAGTGCTAGTTTAGATTAGACACGAGTATCATAGGCATTAGTTAAAAAGATAAGTACTGTGTATTAATACTAATGATACCGTAATGACACTTTTTATCTCGAAAAATAATCGAGAACTCCTATCTTATACAGACAAATCCGAATCATGTTATTATACCTCGACCCACACACCTCTCTTTCATTCTAGCGCAATCACATTAAGCCTGTTATCCCTTCACACTCATGGTAGGATAGCCTGTTAGTGACTATGATCTCATTTTCATCAATTTTTTTTCTTTTTGCATATATCAATAAAATAAAGAATTTTACACCGTTGGGCTAAATGATCGGGTAAGGACCACCTAACTTAGAAGGAGAATTTCTTTTCATTCATTCTTTTTTTTTTATTTATTCTTTTAACTTTGAGATCATACACTTATTTGCATCGGCTTCCTTCTTAGTGTGTGCTTAGGATGGTGCTGACTGCTAATATAAACTAATAAAGAGGGTGGTTTTAGCATAATAAGTATTTAAATTCATCCGCATAATCAAGGGGTTCAAGGTGTAAGGGCGGTACCGATATTATCAATACTTTTCCTAAGTCTTTCTAGAATTGCCTGTTTCTAGCATCGTGTCATTTCTAAAATTATATATATATATATATATATATATATATATATATATATATATTTGATTGGTTCAAGAAAATTGGGTAAATCTGATTCGAAACAGAAATTTCGTGAAATGGCTCGATTTAACATAAAAAAAAAATTTTTAACAATCATGAAATGCGAAATTAAAATTTCTATCTAGAAAGCAAAAATTAAAAGCAATAAATTTCCTCCCCCACACTTAAATCGAACATTGTCCCCAATGCATCAAAATAAGGTGGAAAAAGGAAAGTGAAACCTGTGATGTCAGCTACCCACGACTGCCTCTGCCTCGTGTGCGTCTGACATTTCTTGATGTGTCCACGCCTGGATTCTCTTCTTCTGTCTGAAAGGACATGCCGGCCATTCCGTGGATAAGCTCTGCCATACGGTTTTGTCCTTGTTGCATTTGGTTCAAGATTTGCAGCATGTTGTTCTGCTGAGCGTACATCTCGGTTTGTTGAGCATACATCTGGTTTTGTTGCTGCAGCAGTAATGCTTGTTGAGTTGTCATATTTTGGATTCTTTGGTCTCTTAAGGCATTTGCTTCGCCTTGTAGCATCAACTCATGTAGAACCCCTTCAAGACCTTCATGTGGTTCGTCCTCTGGTCTCCTCGGGACTCGCCTTGTAGAAGTACCTACAACATAATCAGAAGAAAATTCCGCATCTTGTGCGGGTGGGTTAGGTTCATCATCAGCCCCGCCAGCGGCATCATTCATCGGAATGTGCGCGGGGCGTGTGTCAAAATATAGAAAATTCCTCTCGTTAGTCACATCAGTGCGACTCGGGTTTGGTAAAATAAAACCTGTTAACACTTTATTACCTATTAAAAGCTCGTATTTTCCATCTCTACATGGTTTTACTAATTTCATATTCCTCGCCGTATTTAAATCGATGGTTTCGACGGGATTTAATTCCATTGTAGAGAAATGTGCTTCGAGTCCTGAGGCTCTAGCAATTGCTGTAATAATACCGCCAAAGGATATAGGTCCTTTGCCGGCGGTTACAGTTTTCATATGATGAAGAATAAATGGGACATGATTTATTTTAATTGATGCAAAAGCATCCATGAGATACATCAGTTCGCGTTCATTTACCTTACTCGTATTCGACCGACCAAAAACAGTTGTGGCTAAAATCTGACGAAAATAGCGGATGGCCGGGTTGTGAATAAGGGTGGCTCTAACACCTTCAATGTTTTGTAAGAACGTTCCCGTTATTCCTTTCCAAAACATTTTATACGAACTTACCCATTGTTCCCCGGTGGGCATTTCATAGCGCACACCCTCCCCTACAGGAAATTTCAACAAAACAGCAAGTTGATCGAAAGTGTAAGTGTAACTTTCGTTAAACATTCGAAAACAGGTTGTTTGATTTTCATCATCAATAATTAATGAGCTCAGAAATTCTGCGGTTAACCGAATATAAACAGGATCATGGAAAGATAGAAAGTGTTTTAAATGAATTCTTTCGAGCAATATATCAACACTTTCTTTTAATCCTAAAGTTTCTAAACAGGTTATATCGGCATACCTTGTGGGCTCAATACCCCGGTCGAGAAGACTAAGGAATAAATCGGCTTGGGCCTGATTTCTGAAAAGGATTCGGGATCCTTGATTTTGCTCCATAATTTCCTCTCTTGCTTTCTAACACTTATGGTTATGAAGAAAATTTTATAGTAGAAAATATATTTTTGAGTGTAAGAAAAATGTAGAGTTAGAGGGGTATTTATAGTAGTGGAGAATTAAATGGGGGTAGTTGGTAATTATTTTTGGAGGTAAATTTTGAATTTTGAAATTTGAAATTTGAAATTTGAAATTGTTTATGACAAATGTCATAATGCATGGATATTAATTATGCATGAAGTACACTTGTAAGTGTTGATAAGACTAATGCATGCAAAAATTTAAGAGGAAAAATGTTTGTATGTGGAAATGTGAAAGGTAGTAAGAAAATATAGTGTTTAAATAATAAGAATAAAAAGTTATTCATAAAGCAAAACAAATAATACAACAAAAATAAAAAGCATAGAAAAAAAACAAAATGGTGGCCCCCACCCTTATATGCATGGCGCAGGCCATGCTGTTGCTTTTGGTGGGCATGGCGCAGGCCATGCAGGCTTAGGAGAGGGGCATGGCGCGGGCCATGCCTTGTGAGGGGGGGGGGGGGGGGTTAATTGATTTTTTTGGTTTTTTATTATTTTTGTTAATGAATATTACTTAATGACTTTAATAATGTAAATTTAATAATAAATTTTTTTTTGTGAACTTTATTTCTGCATAGTATTTTAAATATTATTTTCTGTGAAAAAAAATAATTATTATTTTTTATAATACTGGCAGATAGAAATAAAGTCATATAAATAGATAAATAAATACAAAAATAATAATAAATATTGTAACGAATTAAAATACGGAAACATAAATACTGAAACAGAAATAAAAAAAATAAAAATACTGTAATTAATTAAAATTTAATGTAAGAAGAAAATATGAAATTCTCATAAAAAACTGAAACAAATAATAAAATAAATTCTCATGAAAAACTGAAAATCCTAATTAATTTCCTTCCCCACACTTAAACCAGGCAATGTCCTCAGTGGCCAAGCATGCGAGTTGGAATAGAAAGAAGAATGAAAATACTAACTACGATTAACGTTGTTGTTAGTCAGACCTGCTGAAAATAAAAGCTGATGAAAATTATCCAGCTGCTCAGTGACAATATCCATGAAACCAAAAAAATCCATTCTCATAGCATCAATATTTGTATTAATGTTATCAAGTTGATTTTGTAGATTGGCGATGGTGGCGGAGTGGTCGACATGTGGGTCAACAGGTATCTCAGGTGGTACTAAATCGGCATCGGACATATAATGGTCATAGACTTCAGATATCATAGGTGATTCAAGAGGCGAAGGAGGGGCAATGGGAATGCTTAAGTCATATAACCAATTATTTCTATTGTGCAGGCTGGTCTTTTCATGGTTAGGTAAGGTGAAAAGATGGACAATCTCATTATTAATCAGTAGGTCAAAGGTGTCGAGTCTGAGGTTTCCTATAATTCTATGGTCGAAGCAAAAATCAATATTCATAGGTCGGATCGCACCTAAGGGGTGTATTTGGTTTAGTTGCCATCTTAAGCCAATTTTATTTGCTATCATAGTTACTAGGCCACCTATGGGTATAACTACACGAGTGTTATGAATGAGGCGGACAAAACTAACTATCATGAAGATAGCTCCATTAACAGGTCTGCCTAGGGAAGTACAGTAAAGGATAAATAGCTCGTCTCGTGATACAGAGGTATTATTTTCCTCTTTACCAAAAAGGGTATGGGCTAGTGATTTATGAAAGTAACGCAAAGCAGGGTTATGAATATTCTTAGAAAATATATCATAGGGTTCAACCTCATCATTCCTTGTGATGGTACCCCAGAAATCATTCAGTGCATGGTTCATTAGTAATTCCTCTCGAGTAGCAGTGAAAACATCAGGACCATTTGGAAACCCTAGAAGTTCTGCAAACTCTCTATGGGTGAAGGAAAAATCTATATTGAACATCCTAAAGGTAATTAATCCTTTGTTAATTCCTAGTCCATGGTTTGGTAAGTGGATTAGTGAGCTTAAAAACTCTAGTGTAAGTTCACGGTAGGTGTTAAACCTTCGTCGGATAAGTGCAGCATCCCACCCTATCTGACTGTAAAGAAAATATACACTATCTTTTATGCCAAACTTAGTTAAAGTGGGCTCATCATGATAAATGGTCAGTGTCATAGATCTTTGTGATAATGCCTCATATCTTCGTCGATGTGCTCTTCACTTGAAAACAATGTTCGTGTTGTCTACTAGTTCCATTACTAATGTCAGAGCTTAGCTAAATAGTTAGCCTGTAAGTAAGTAGTCAACGCGAAAAAGGTTAGTAGGAAGAGATGAAAGTAATTATACCGTAGTTAGATAGGATTAAAACAAATAATAAACATAAATAATTTTAATAAAAACAAAAAATAATAAATGAAATAATAGAATCAACAAAGATTTAAGTAAAGATAATAAGTCTAAAGGAAATTGTGGGTTGCCTTCCACATAGCGCTTCGTTTAAGGTCAAGGGCTCGACCGCGCATTTTTAGGGGTTAATCATTTGGTTGAGCGGGCAGCTCATCTAGTAAGAGACTAGTTACGTAATTTCGGTTTTCAACCATGTGATAGTGCTTAAGGCGTTGACCGCTTACTATGAATGGGGCTCCCGTGTTTCCTTTGATTTCAATGGCTCCACTAGGAAAAACTTTAGTAATTAAATACGGCCCAGCCCATCTGGAACGTAGTTTACCCGGAAAAAGTCTTAATCTTGAATTAAATAAAAGCACAGCATTTCCTTCGTTAAACTCTTTTTTGGAGATACGCCGATCATGCCATCTTTTCGTGTGTTCTTTATAAATTTTGGCGTTCTCGTAAGCATCTAGTCTGAGCTCTTCTAATTCATGGAGATCTAGAATTCGTTTTTCTCCTGCAGCTGATGAGTTTAAATTTAGGGTTTTAATAGCCCAATAAGTTTTGTGTTCTAATTCAACTGGAAGGTGACATGACTTTCCGTAAACCAACTTAAAGGGGGTAGTTCCTATCGGGGTTTTAAAAGCGGTTCTATATGCCCATAAAGCTTCTTGTAATTTAGACGACCAATCTTTTCTAGATATAGCAACAGTTTTCTCTAATATTTGTTTTATTTCTCTGTTGGAAACTTCTACTTGTCCACTTGTTTGTGGATGATAGGGTGTTGCAACTCGGTGCCTAACTCCATACTTCAATAATAATCTCTCAAAGATTTTGGAAATAAAATGTGATCCACCGTCACTTATGACTAGTTTTGGTACACCGAATCTCGGAAATATTACGTTCTTAAATAATTTGATTACTACTCGTGTATCATTTGTCGGAGAAGCTATAGCCTCGATCCATTTTGAAACATAATCAACGGCGACGAGTATGTATTTATTTCCAAAAGAAGATGGGAAAGGTCCCATGAAATCTATTCCCTATACATCGAAGACTTCTACTTCTAGGATTCCTTTCTGCGGCATCTCACCACGTCGAGAAATGTTTCCAGTGCGTTGACATCGGTCACAATTAATAACTGCAATGTGGACGTCCTTCCATAGATTAGGCCAGAAGAGGCCAGCTTGCAGAATTTTAGCACAAGTTTTTGAAGTGCTCTCATGTCCACCATAAGGGGCGGAATGGCAATGAGTTATTATGCTGTATATTTCATCTTCTGGAACACATCGACGGAAAATACCATCGGCACCTCTTTTGAAAAGAAGTGGTTCATCCCAATAGTAATGTTTAAGGTCGTGAAAGAATTTTTTCTTTTGCTGGTAAGTTAGATCAGGTGGAAGTACTCCGGCTGCGAGGTAGTTGACAAAGTCAGCATACCATGGTATTCCTGTAGTTACAACTTCTTTGGGTTTTTGTTTGCTTGGTTCTAGTCGGGCCAGATCGCTTCTTATCTGTGCTACGAGTTGTTCATAAGGAAACTCATCATTAATGGGAAGTTCTTCTGGTTTAATACCTTCTAATCTAGATAGATGGTCTGCTACTACGTTCTCGGAACCTTTCTTATCTTTGATTTCTAAGTCGAATTCTTGCAGAAGTAGAATCCATCTTAAAAGTCTAGGCTTGGCATCCTTTTTAGTCAGTAAGTACCTAATAGCTGCGTGGTCTGTGTAAACAATTATTTTAGCTCCTACTAAGTAAGAACTAAATTTGTCAAGAGCGAACACAATAGCTAAAAGTTCCTTTTCTATGGTGGCGTAATTCATTTGGGCAGGGTCTAAAGTTCTACTTGCGTAATATATTGCGTGAAGCTTCTTATCCCTTCTTTGTCCCAAAACTGCACCTGTGAAAGGTATCGTTATGTTTAATTGTTTCAGGAGTTCAACAAATTTCTTAAATTGCCCTGCAGTTTTAGAGTTGACAAGTCTTTGAGGATAAGGGATAGGAGGTTTATAAGGTGGTGGAGGTACATATGGTACTTCTTTCTCAACGGCTTCTTGATTATTGTTCTCCTTTATCTCAGTATCACTCTCTTTCTCAGTTGGTGTATCCTGCTTTTGGTACATGGTTGGGTTTTGGAATCTAGGATCAGCGGGTTCGTCTAATTTCTTTCTGCTTCTCAATATCACCGCATTTGCATGTCCTTTTGGGTTTGGTTGAGGTTGACCAGGAAATACACCGGCTGGGGCAACAGTTGGTGCTTGTTGTTGAGCTACTTGTGAAATCTGAGTTTCAAGCATTTTGTTATGGGTAGCCAAAGCATCAACTTTGTTTACCAATTGCTTTATTTGTTCATTGGTGTGTACATTTTGATTTAGGAACTCCTTGTTCGTTTGCGCTTGGCTAGCTACGAAATTTTCCATCATTAGCTTAAGATTTGATTTTCTTGGGACATTAGGAGCATTCATGGCGGGTTTCTGATACCCTGAAGGTGTAGCTGGTGCTTGACCAGGAGCATATAGAGGTTGTTATTCTTGTAGGAAAAATTTGGATGATTCTTCCATCCTGGGTTGTATGTGTTGGAGTAGGGGTTTCCTTGAGCATAATTCACTTGGTCCGGAGGAGTCATCGCCAATAGTTGACAATCAGGGGTAGCATGTCGTGGGACTCCGCATATCTCATAGTTTGGTGCAACGGCAGCCACGGTGGTTGTTGGTGTTATGGTCAAGTTATCGATCTTTTGAGCAAGGGCTTCGAATTTAGCATTCACTTAATCAATATTACTTACTTCGTACATACCTCCCTTTGTTGGTTTCTCTATCGCGACTCTTTCGATTCCCCACTGATAGTGATTCTGAGCCATACTCTCGATAAGTGCATAAGCATCATTATATTCTTTGTCCATTAGTGCGCCACCTGCGGCAGCGTCAATCGTCATTCTTGTGTTGTACAAGAGTCCATTGTAGAAAGTATGGATGACCATCCATTCTACTAATCCGTGATGTGGACAAAGTCTTAGCATATCTTTATAGCGTTCCCAAGCTTCGAAAAGAGATTCGCTTTCCTTCTGCTTAAATCCGTTGATTTGAGCTCTCAGCATAGCTGTCTTGCTAGGCGGGAAATATCTTGTCAAGAAGACTTTCTTTAACTCCTCCCACGTAGTAACTGAGTTCGAGGGTAGGGATTGAAGCCATGCTCTTGCTCTATCTCGCAATGAGAAAGGAAAAATACGTAGTCTAATTGCTTCTTGGGTGACACCATTAGCTTTTACTGTGTCTGCATATTGTACGAAAATCGATAAATCTAAATTCGGGTCCTCGTTATGATTTCCGGCGAATTGGTTCTGTTGTACGGCTGATATCAGTGATGGTTTCAACTCGAAATCGTTTCGGTTGATAGCGGGTGCGACAATGCTACTATGAGGTTCACATTGTGACGGAATAGCATAATACTTGAGTGGATGAGTTGGTTCCTCCCCGGCCATTTCAACTTCCTTTGAGGTTCCAACTGGTTCGGATGAATGAGCTAGAAGATCAGGAATGTTATACTTCCGTTGGTTTTCGGCTATATGGCATCTCAAATGTAAGAAACGTTCTAATTCAGCGACTGGTGGTTGCAAGTCTTCGCCTTGAGAGCGAGTACTTGGCATACAATCGATGAAATAGGAATTTAGAAAAATAAATGGTTTACCTTAGTCTATACGGGATAACACTGGAATTACGATATCGACTTAATTAATTCCCCGGCAACGGCGCCAAAAACTTCATCGCTTGACTATATATCTAAAAGAATGGTTCTGCAAGTGCACAGTCGTACGTGTAGTTGTAAAGATTATCGATCCCTCAGAGACTTAAAAATCGATCTAACGTTATCTAGTATCACGGTGTAAAGCTAAGGCTAATTGTTTCTTTTGGTTGGTTTATGGAAGATATAATTAGATCTAAAGTTTAATAAATGGATAATAACAATATATCCGTATGTAACTCGTTAATTATCGGGAATTAAATTAAATATCAGTTAAGGCTAGTATGCTAAAAATACTTCTTAGTGGAAAAATACTTATTTAAAAATCCTTGTCTCAAACTTTCGCTCTTTTGATTTAGATTAAATTCCTAAAGTCCTATGTCTGCTTTCGCTAGCCCATAAGTGTTTAGAAATCCTTTTTGAAAATAAATAAATCCCAATTAATTTTAAATCCTCAAACTCTCGTTCTATTAAATTCAGAATAAATGCTAAACCTCAGCTATCCGGTTAAATTCGCAAACTTTCATTCTGTTGAATTTACCTTAATTTACTTTCCTTATTTTCATAACAAAAAGCATTAAATTAATTTAAGAGATCTCGCCTAATTTGTAAATTTAGTGAAATAATTTATACTGATTTTAATTTAATTCCTCCCGATTAATTTGTCTACATACGGATATATATAAAATTTAGCTAAACATAATAAATAAAATAACAATGCAGGAAAAACATAATTTAATTAAACTGCTCATAATAATTAAATCAAACAATAAAAATTAAATAAACAATAAAATAATAACCTGAATAATAATATTTGGTGTGATATTTCTTTGATCCA
The DNA here is from genome assembly GCA_963966055.1 of Lathyrus aphaca. Taxonomy (NCBI): domain Eukaryota; kingdom Viridiplantae; phylum Streptophyta; class Magnoliopsida; order Fabales; family Fabaceae; genus Lathyrus; species Lathyrus aphaca. The sequence continues at coordinate 733,536,499 of OZ014519.1, read as the reverse complement.
AGCTCCAATGCGTACAAGAGAATAGAAAAATAACTGACTAATAAAATTAATAAAACTGGAAAATTAATGCTCTAATTTGTTGCTCCTAATCCGTAAAAAACCTATGTTGAAACAATTGCTACTGGTGCTATTTATAGGCATAGCATTGGAATAAATTTTGTTGAGAAAAAATAGGACTGATTGGGCCTTGGGGGAGACGGATACTGCGTGAGAAGCGGGTGCCGGAAATACCGGACGAAGAAACAGGAGGGAGTGGCCTGCGCCACTCCTCCTTCTTTAGTGTGGTCTGCGCCACTTTCCAAGAGAGAAAAAGAGGGTGGTGGGCGCCACACCCCATGGCTTGCGCCATGTGTGTGTGTGGTGGGCCCCACCACCTTTATTTTTTTTCTTTTCTTTTTTTCTTTTCTCTTCCTTTTCCTTCTTTCTACTTTCTTTCTTCTCATTTTCTTCTTCAATTTTCTTCTCTTATTTTTTTCACTTTAATTCTTTTTCTTCACTTTAATTCTTTTTCTTCACTTTTTCGACTTTTTTTTCAACCGACTCAATTTTCTGCAATAATAAATAAATATAGTAAATAGCAAGAATAAATTCGGAAAATTTAATAAAACATAATATTTATTTATGTAGATTAAGTCAAAAACATGATATAATTTCGTGTTATCAGTCTTGAATATTGAAATGGAAATAAAAAATATGAAATGGAAATAAAAAAAATGAAGAATATGTATAATTGGATATTGGTAAATAAAATAAAATAAATGGAAAGATGGATAAAAGGGAATTGAAAATGAATTAAAGGGAAAAAAATAGAAAATAATGGAAATTGAAATATACAAAATAAAAATGAAATAATCGGGAATTGGATTTATGAAAGTTGAATAATAAAAGGGTAGAGATGATAATTGGAAATGGTTATTGAAAAGGGAATGATTTAATCGAAAAATAGATAATGGATATGAAATCTTGATTTTCTTGCACAAGCCACCTGTAAAAATGAACATAGTCAATCCTGAACCACTTGCAACTTAAAACACAACCAGCTGAATCGCCTGAAACCTGTCTTTACGATTTGAATCCATGATGAGGAAAATAAATCCTCAGATGAATCACTAGTAAACCGATGAACTTGAAGATTCAAACCAAACTTCACACAAAACATTGTCTGATAACTGATGACTTTCGCACACAACACAACTTAAACTCTTGAATACGCACTATCTGAGAAATAAACCACTGGCACAAACAACTTGCAGTTGAAACAATCTTTTGATAGTTTGACCAATATTAGGTCAAACGTCCATTTGAATCGAAGCGTAACTGAACAAACACCTCTGAATTGAAAACATTGCTCTGTCTTTTAAATCCTGCAACATAGAGAGAAGAAGAAGCAAACTGCAGCATTTTTTTGTATTTTGGTTAGAAGTTAGTAAATATAAACAGATAATAGCAAGTAAACATAGTGATCTCCTGCGAGGCATAGACCTGTACCTGAAAAAGGATAAACGAACAGTGTATGATCTTGTTTGTATGCGAAATGCAGATTAGATGCGAAAAATCTTAGGGTAAAAAATTAGGGTATGACACCTGGAAAGTGATTTTGAAGACCTGTGGCCCAATCAAGATCGGTAGGTCTACTTCTCCAATAACAGTCCTCCTTGACCCATCAAAAGCTTTCACAATCAGTGCACTGGGCCTCATCTCCGCCCCTTGACAAGATAACTTGGCAAGCGTTCTTTTCGGCAAAACATTCAATGAAGATCATGTATCCATAAGAACTCTTGCTAAAGTATCCTCCTGACATTTTACAGACATGTGAAGAGCACGGTTATGGTCCAAACCATCCTTTGGAAGATCCTCCATACTGAAGCTGAGATTGTTACATGCAGTGATATTGGCAATGACTCCATCAAACTGATTCACAGTTATATCATGCGTAACATGAGCTTGGGCTAGTAATTTCTGGAGAGCACCTCGGTGGGCCGGTGAATGCATAAGAAGTGATAAGATAGATATTTTGGAAGGCGTTTGATATAGCTGATCAATAACCTTATAATCACTTTTCTTAATGATTCTGAGAAATTCTGCATCCTCTTCTTCCAAGACCAAACCTTTATCCTGGTTGACAACCATGGGAATTACTTCTTTAGGTGGAACTGTACTGGCTTGCTGAGTATAAACACGACCACTGCGATTTAAACGCCTTGCACCTTCTATGTCAGCACTTGCCACTTTTGAACCTTCCTTCTGACCAACCTGTTCAAACTTTTGATGAACCCCACCTGTATCATACTTCCACGGAACGAATTTGGTATCTTCATAAAGGAAAGGGTTACCTCTTTGCTCAAACCTTGGTTCCGGCATATTGAAAATAGGCACCACCGGTTTTGGCATATTAAAGATGGGTTGAACTCTTGGGGACTCGGGCAGGTTAAACATCGATGCCATGGTAGAATCAGATTCAGGTAAGTTGAAAATGGGTTCAATCATTACCACTTCATTCCTCTTCACACGACCGCTAGCTTGTAAGACACCCAGATTAATCAAACTTTGAACATCTCTCAAAACCAGTTCACATCCCTTTGGATTATTCGCACAAACTTCACAATTCTTATGACAGTCCTTCAGCATACCTACCTCTACTAACTTCGCATGGAAGTATCGAAGCGGGGTTTTGATATCTATGGCGTTGAAAATCAAATCTTCGTCAGACTCGTCAACAATGGCATTTATGGACCCATGCTTAGGTAAAGGATTATTTTTAACATTCGGACCAGTATCTCCAAATGACAAAATGTTTTTATCCATTAGATCCTTCATAACATACCTCAAAGCAATACAATTTTCCAAATTGTGCCCCGGAGCACCTTCATGAAACAAACAGTGGGCACTTGAGTTGTAACCTGGCGGAAGCGGATCTGGTGGAGGACCCAAAGGCCTTGGAGTAACCAAGCCTTTCTTCAGTAGTGAGGGATACAATTCAGTATAGGTCATAGGGATCCGAGGATGGGGAGGCCTTCCTCCTGGTCTTCTATTCTGAAAGTTGGAATTCAAATGAGGAGCTGGATTCCTCTGCTGGTAGGCTGAAGCATTGGGTGCTCGTTGATAGCCTGGATTGTTGAGCATTGGTTGATAAGCTGGAATCAATGGAGCCGCTGGTTGATACATCGATACTGCTTGTGTTGGCCGATACATTGGGATTTGTGGATTATATGACGGTTGGACTGCCGCTACATAAGGATGTTGAACATACTGTGGTGGGTAGACATACTGGTGTTGAGCCACAGGTGGAGGATTCTGCCAAAGCGGGTTTCTCTTTTGACTCGTCATTATTGCGTTTGTCTTGCCCTCTTTCTTTTTATGGAAATTGTTGGTAAATTTCTTGACTGTTTCCACTACCATTGCTGGAACTGCTAGATGCACCACTCATCTTTCCATTTTTCAGTCCAAGTTCAACCTTGATTCCCACAGCTACAAGGTCAGAGAAGCTAGCAGTTACGCTTCCCACCATTCTCTCAAATAATTTTGGTCGCACCGTGTCAACAAACCAATCTCTCTTTACCCAGCAGTCGTCCTCTGCTCGACGATCGTCCTCCGTCGCCCATACTTTATAATATACTTTATTTTCTTTTACAATCTATATCCCTTTTCTTCTTCATTCTGTGAGTGCAAATTTTGGATTGTCTTTGATATTCAACCACAAGTTATCTTGTTTGCCTGTTAAGCCGTCGCTTACATCCTGCACAGCTAACTCATGTTTGAATAAGGGCAGCTGTAAACACCCAAATTTTCCCTCACCCATTCACACCATGGCTTGTGATCATTTCATATGCATAAACACCATCATAGCATCTCATATTACATTTTTAATTCACTGCATAGATTCTAAGTCATCTGCATCTAGGGTTTGTGATCTGAGCAATCCAAGAGCTTCTTGAGCCACTCCAAAGACCATAAATCACTTCAAAGGGGTCCATGTGTGATCAAGCATCATATTATATCCTCTCAAAGTCAAAAATGTCAAAGAATCACAAGAACTGGGATTGGTGTGGAAGCAGAGCCAGGCTTGACTGCACAGTTGACCTAAAATTAGGGTTTTGGTTTCAGAGGCCATAACTCCAAATTTTTTGGTCATTCTTGTTTCTATTGGTCTCTATATGGTATAGGTAGTATGCATATCAATTTTCATGAAGAAATTCCTTGGGGAAGTCATCTGATCAAGAGTTGACTTTTCAAGCAAGTCAGTGTAAAATCAGGGCATCTGAGGCCCCCAATGACCCAACCAAAGGGTGTTCTTCATCATTTTGATTGTATATGATCTTTATTTGATCATAGAAGTTGTTGGAAGTTCACAAAATTGAAGAATTTCAAGTCTTTTGCAAAGTTGACTTTTTGGGCAAGTTTGACTTTTAATGAATTTGTCATTTTAGGCAACTTTTCAACCCTTACTTTTTGATTCAAAAAAGCTTCAAATGGAAAAACTTTGGTCATGAAAGTTGTAGAATAGATCTTTCCCTTTTCAAAAAGTACAAGAACATGACCTAATTCATTTTGGATCAAAAGTTATGGCTCATCAAAGTTGGCAAAAATCACTAAATTTCAAGTTATGCACCAAATGGAAAACTTGCAAATTCTTGTACCAAGGCAATTTGTGACTGCAAATTGATGTCTAACCTTTATACAAACATCACACATGACCTAAAATCAGAATTGGCCCAAGGGATTTTTCATTTTTGTGCTTTGATTTTCAAAGATCCTTAAGTCATTTTTCATAAAGGTGCAAAGAGGGATTTGTGACAAAATCATTCTCCAAAGAGTTATGTGATCACTAGTTACTTTCTATGCATTGCCATGATCAAATGAAACATCATGCATCAAAATTCAGCAAGAAGTATCTCATGTACATAAGCAAAAATCATAAGAAAACACAAGTGGGCAAGTTGCAAAATCTATCATAGCTCATGATCCACATGCTGCAGACATTCACAAGCAATCTAAGGGTCATCCTTGACTCAAGCTGAAGCAAGACAAGCCCTTAGACAGTTGCTGCCATAGCCCATGCTGCAAGTATAAGACAACTTGACTTTTTTGCCAAAACCCCCATACTCTTGGAACAGTGAGCAGCCACCTCTACTGACCTGCTCCACGGGCTACTCATACATCTTGGGAGTGTTATAGCAAGGCATTGGCCCTTGAAACAAGCCAGAACACAGCCTTCACAAAAATCTGTCAAGAACTCCTCTCCTTCGAATCTCTTTTTCCAGCCATCAAACACTCATTTTCTCTTCACCATTGCATCATACACACTCAAGAGAACCAGAATCCACCATTGAAGCAGCTTGAAACCCCACAAATCACAACTGTAAAACCTGCCATATCAGAACTCAAGCTTTCAAACTAGCCACCAACAAAGGATTGTGAGCATTCCAGTGGCTTTAAGGGGTTCAGAGGAGTCATTCTACATCAAAGCAAGGTCTGGAGAGCTCATATCCATAGCTCATCACTTCAGGTAGCTTCGAATCTCCAACTTTTCAGAGCTTGCATTTTATGTTATAAATTGATAGTGTGTGTCTTGCTGATCATGATGATGCCTTTAGAATCAAAAATAGTGAAGAAATGAGTATTTTGTTACACTCTGAAATTTCACCCGTGAATCTTGTTGGCTTCGATTCTCTTTGTTTTTGAGTGATAAATCTTGTTTGAGGGGTGATTCGAATGGGGTTTGGGTAGAGGATCATTTCCCTGCTTTCAATTTGATGAATGGTGGCCTGAATCATGATTTAGGGTTTTCAACCCGCCAGAGAAGATGACCGGAGCTTCCCTCCGGTCACCTGAAAGTTATTAACCCTAACCCTAATTAATTTGCCAGATGCGTTCACAGCCCTTGGATGATGATTAGTTTAAGATGTGCACGGCCCAGATTGATTCACTTAGCCCTAATCCATGTTTATTAAATTAATTAAGTTTAATTAGTTTAATTAAATCAGAGTCCATCCTGGCCATTAAAAGACGCGCCAAGTCAACAGCCTCCTCCCAACTTTGAATCTGATGCATTGGATGTGAATACTTCTCATTTTTATTAGTTTTTATTTCAATTTTTTCTCATTTAATTTGTCCATTTATTTTAAAATAGCAAAATCATTCTAAAAATTCTGAAATTTTTTGTATAAACTTTTATTTAATTTCAGAAACCAAAAACATTTTCATTTTTTATTTTTTGCATTTAAAAATATTTTTAAATATTTAAAAGTTTATTTTTAATTAATTAATGAGAATTAATTAATTAAAAATACTTTTAGGTATTTAAAAATCACCAAAAAATTCATGAAACATTTAAAACCATTTAGAAACATTGTCCAACCCTCAAACCAAATTTCTTTTTTGATATTGATGCATTTTGATAATTTTCTATGGAATTAATTCATTTTCAAAGCATTATTTTGATCCAAACTTCCAAAAATCATTTCTGCCTAATCATCGAGATTTGGACTTTGATTCTTTTTGCATTATGTTTTGCATATCATGTAGTTTGTGAGATTAAATGGGCATGATTTGATCTTTAATTTTCCATTTGTTTGACATTTTTCTTGTTAAGGAACCCTAAAACCCTAGAAATTTTAGGAAATTCATAACTTTTATTAGGTTAAGAGTTGGAACTTCTCCTTTGGGCAGTGAGTTAGTATAGGATTAGGGATCCTTTGAATGCATTTTCAATTTTTTATATTGGTGTTTGCTTCTGATTTTGGTTTTTGTTTAATGCTTTGATCATAAACCCTAATTTGGGCTTCCATATGCATCCATCTTGCATTTGCTTGCATACCTTGACTTGCCATAGCATTTTGTGCATCCATTTGATTCATTTGACATCTTAAGACATATTGCAAGCATGTTTGATCATTGAATCTTGCATTTGCCATGTTGAATGTCATTTGCATCTCATAACTTGTCATGTATGATCATGGTTCTTAACTTGTTTCATTTGCATCCATAAGTTTGTATGATCATCCCCATTGTCTTGTTACATGTTTGCAGCACCTCATAACATCATTATTATCTCATGTATGCTTCTGGTTTTGGTTTGCATCATGCCATTCCATCTCATTTTGCATTGCATTGCATTTCCTTTACTAACTTTTCAGGTGGTAAGCAACCTTGAGAAGTGAATTTGCCTTCACTTCTCACAACTTCTTTTCATCTCTCTTATGCATCCATGCTGCATTTTGTTATGTGTTTGAGATTGAGCTTGCTCATTCTTCTTCTTCTTCCTTTCTTTCCTCAAGTGACTTGACTTCTTGAATGAAGCAAGTTACTTTGCTTCTCTTTGCTCCATTCATCTGCTTCCTGGTGTTTCCTTTGAAGACTTCCCTTGTAAACCTCACAAGCCTTAGGAACAACCAAGCATGACAATGATTAGGGTTTTGATTAGTCCCCCACTTAGTTTCTTACCTTTGTGTCATCTTTGAGTCTTCTCTTCTCACCTCATAATCAGGGACTAAACCCTAAAGGCTTTAAGGCTTTGTGATTAAGCTTATGCCTGCATCCTTCTATTAGGATGGAGTGTATAACTTTAATCCTAAGTGTTAAACCCTTAATGTGTTTAAATCTCTTAATTAATCCATCTAATAATCACCAAGACATCAAGCTTGTAACTTGGGCCTTGCATTAGGGTTCTAATTCTTCCTTAATTGGTTAAGAAGGACTAACCCTAGTGTTAATGGACAAGTCCTCCCCAAGTTGTCTTACAAATCATAAAACTCACTTCATCATCATATCATTAATTAAAACCCACTTAATCAAAGGCATGTTTTGTCATGAGTTTAATCCCTAATCATGGATTAAGTTGAGGAGCTTTCCTCAGCCTAAACATTCTCATCTATTATCCTTCTATTAGGATGGTGTAATGAGTCTGTTTAATCCTTGGTTATGGCTTAATCTCATTACTCAACACTAAACAAAAACAACAAAAACATCTAACTAATCACAAGTAGGTTAATGATCTTAATCCTACATCATGGTGATTAAGTGTGAGAACCTGACTTCACACTTAAGGTATTCTCACTACCCCTAATCAGAGGGAAGATGTGATGAGTTTACTAATCCATTGATTTAGACTTAAGCTCATTAACTTATGACAAACTTCAAAAAGCAATAAAAGACTGAAAACACAAAAAACAAACAATAATCGTCTCCTCCGGGATTCTTTCCTCATCTCATTCACTCATAAACGGGAACTTGCTTCTTCCGTCTAATGCAAGACAGTTTGCATCTGTGCCAGACAGATCATACACTTGAGCATAGGCAAGTAAGCAGTTCACAAGTCAATTTACCTTTCAGTCTCTTTTGGTCGAACTACGGTGTTCTGACTTCCTCATTGCACGAGAGGATACGTAGGCATAACTTAACAGTTATCGAACAAAAGTCTCTGTACATTCCCCCTCTTCCAGCTCATTTCGTTAAGCCTCATAATCTTGAGCAATTTATTCTCATTCTTACACTGACACTATACATATCACATTTCACTTCTCTTACACTGACACCTGTACATCTTTTTTCCAGCTCTTTGATACACAGATTGCACTGACACTACCCCTTTAAAACACAAATCTTTTAAGCGTGGATCCCGTCGAGTACGACGGACAATCTGGGTGCTAATACCTTCCCAGGTTGTAACCAACCCCCTTTCTCAGTCTCTCTGGTTCGCAACCGTCTTATCCATAACCTTCTAGGTCTATGCAGCATTGCCTTTCCTCCGGGATAAAAATGCCTAGCTGGCGCCTCTATTCATTTCCCGTGAGTTCACCCCTGTGTGTTCTCACATCCCTCCTCTTCGCCGACCGTTCGCGTCTGTACCCTATTTGACTTAGCTTCATTTAGTGGGAGCGACAGCTTGGCGACTCTGCTGGGGACCCTTATACTGCAACCAGGGCTTCTGGTTCTTTTTGTGGGTTCCTCCTAGCGCTTGATTGATTTGTGTTTGCTGGGGTGTTATGTGCTATTTGTGTTTGTATATTTGCTTTATTTACTGCTTTCTGTACAACTTTATTTATTTTTTTCTTTACAGTTTTTTCATGTATCATACTATCATACTGTGCTGGCTGGATCTGTTGTTTCTGTTTTGGTGGGTGGGTGTTCCATTGAGAGTTAAGGTCCTATACCTGGGACCTGAGTGACACCTAGGCTAGAGTGGTTCATGTTCTTTCCCATTCCATTTCGGTCTGGTGCGGGAATATGAAACACGGTTCAGATATGGGTTTCTTCTTGAGAACTCTGTGCTACAGATTTCCTGTAGTGCTAGGGCTATCTGGGAAGCCTGCTAAGTCTGGATGACCTTTAGTATTGACCTTCAGAAACTGAGGTGAATTAGAGGAGGATCTTTTATTGTTATTGTAAACACTGTACCTCCGGGTTAGAAGTGTTTACACTTCTCATAACTGATCCAAGTCTGAGGACCCTTGTTTTAGAACATCACCTGTGAGGGGGTTGGACTGTTTACAGGTTTGCAGGTACCCTTGACCTCAACATACCCTATTACTTTGTTTGATTAAGAGTACTCCATTTTGGAACAGTTCTTGTGATTTTTAACCCTGGACATGTGACTCTTTATTTGAGTCCCCCACCTTGGTTACTGGACTTATGAACCTCCATCTGGATTTCTTGAACATATATGGACCTATATCAAGGCAGTTAATCAAATCCAGCTCAGTCACAAACCCTTGCATATCATTTGCATACATCCTCATTGCATCATTTTAACATGTGTTTATTTCTTTTTCAGGGTATCCATCATATATTTTGGCTTGGTTTTGACCCCTTCTTCATCATAGACCTATCTTCATCAGCACTTACTTCAGCTATCACCTACCTGCTTCAGTCACCTGCATCACCAGTCTCAGCCTGTCAGTGGCCCATCTTCAGTGTTTTTCTCAGTCGTCATCATCAGCACCTGTTCTTCAGCAACATGGCACCTAAGAAGAGTAACATCTCCTATCACTTCTTTGAGCCTGAGCTAGCTAGCATCAGGAGGATTCAGACCCTGATTACTCCAGACCATATACCACTTTTCAGAGAACATTATGGAGGAATCCTTGATGTGGTTATGGATTTGGACCCTTCACAGAGAAGCTTGATTCATACCTGCCTGCAGTTCTATGATCCCCCTCTGAGGTGTTTCACCTTTCAGGATTTTCAGCTGGGACCTTTATTAGAGGAGTATTCATCATTGGTTGGTGTACCTATCAGGGGTGGAGTCCCCTTCAACCCTGAGATGGTTTTTCCTAGTAATGAAGAAGTAGCAAAAGCCTTGTATCTGGAACCAGTTCTGATTGGGCAGAATATGACTACTAAAGCTGGAGTCTCTGGTTTTTATCTGGATTTCTTGACCTCTCAGGCTACTCTGAAGGCTTCTTTGGGTGAGTGGAAGGCAGTTTGTGCTTTATTGGCCCTTAGCATATATGGGATCATACTCTTTGCAGATGAGCCTAAGTTCATTAGCAAGAATGCAATCCATCTTTTCATCCTGAGGAACCCAGTGCCCACCTTACTGGGAGATCTTTACTACTCAGTCCACCAAAGGAATGAAAAGCAAAGGGGAAGACTGGTGAGATGTTGTGCTCCTTTGTTCCATACATGGCTGCTCAAACATTTGCCAAAGACTGATGCATTCTTGAACCCTCACCAGCAGAAGAACTGGGCTAGAAGGCTTGTTGCCCTGACCTCAGATGATATCAGGTGGTGCACTCAGAGCACTAAGGGCAGAGACATTGTTACTAGTTGTGGGCAATTTCCCAATGTGCCTCTGATAGGGGTAAAGGGTTGCATCAACTACAACCATCTGCTATTCAAAAGACAATTGGGCTATGCATTAGTCCATCCTCCTAAAGCACAGGATCTAGCTGAGACCCTTTATTGTGAGATCAAGCCTAATCTAGCTATTGTCAGGCAAGCATCCTGGGCATGGGACAATGTCCAGACTAAAGGGGTAACCATACTTGGAAGATGCAACAATGTGGCCTCAGCTCAGTACTATGAGTGGTCTCATGCCAGGGCTCAGATTTCTGGGATGCCCTTTACCCTTGAAGATGTACCTGGACCCTCCACAACACCACTTCCAGCAACTGTCAGCCTGGAAGAGTTTGAAAAGCTCAAAGAGAGAAATGAGAAGTTGTCTGAAGCCTTGAAGAGAACCCTCTGGGAGAGGAGTGATGGTCGGCTGGACATTGAAAGATTGGAAAAGCTAAAGGTAGAGCATCTGGCCAAGATTGAAAAGTCAGAAGACTATATCAGGAAGTCAAGGGCTGGAGAACAGATTCTGAAGAATGCCTGTAAGGAGGCACAGTTCCAGAGAGCTAGGACTGATCTTTATCTAAAGGAGAGTCAAGCTAGGTGGGTCAGGATCACCGAAGCTCGTACTCAGGAGGATAAAAGGACTCAGGATAAGATTGAGCAGCTGGAAGCTAGTGCAAAAGAGCAACAGGAAGCCCTGGCAGCAGCCCAAAGGGAGATCTCAGAGTTAAAGATTAGAGCTGGTGTGAAGAGGTCAAAAGACCAGAGTCAACACAAGAAGCTAGCTGCAGCTATTGCCACCAGGAATCTTCTCATCAGGAATCTCACAGAGCACCCAGCCGACCCTGTGACTGAAGCACTTCTAAAGGAAGTTCAGGAGGATGAGTTTGGCCTTAGTGTCTGACTTTTGCTTGTTGTTGCTTTCATTTCATGTACTTTTCCTTATGTTGTATTTTTGACCCCTCAGAGGGCATGTATTGTAAGAAGAAACAAACTATGTATCATTTACTTTTTGTAATATATGTGTTGGTTTGTTTTATCTGAATTCTTCAAGCAACATCACAAGCATCTTCCTCAGGGGTCTGGAAAGGTCAAAACCAAGTGCCAAGCTGGATGCCTTGGAAACAAATAAGCATACTGCATTGCATACTAACCTTTTGTTTTGTTTTGTAGGTTTTTTGTTTTATTGTTACTAACTCTGTTGTGATCTCAGGAACTATTGCTCGACGACGGGTGTTCCCACTCAACCGTCCACACAGGTACCCCACCCGTAACAACCTTCCAGGCATACAGATGGACCAGGTACAGCAGGACCTTACAGAGGTCAGAACCCAAATGGCCAACGAGAGGTTGGAAATGAGGAATCAGATGACACAATTTATGGAGGTGATGAATAATATGGCTCAAAGCCAGGAGAGGTTAAGAGCGCTGGTAGAGGGGAGGAATTAGGAAGACCCTCATCCAGGGACTGCTGGGACAAGCAATAATGAGAGAGTCCAACCCCATGTTAATCCTCCAGTCTACGGACCCCACCTTCATCCGGAAATTAACATTCCTGTTAATGTACAAGGGACTGCCACTGCAGGCAGAGTGCTGCAAGAAGACCCCCAGGAAGATCAGTTCACAGTGATGGGAGCTGGGGAAGAAGCCTATGATAGAAGGCTGGATGAGATTGCTGAAAAACTGAGGTCCTTAGAGTCCCAGAATTCTTTGGGCTTTGATGTTATGGACATGGGTCTAGTGGACGGGGTCAGGATCCCCCACAAATTTAAACCACCATGTTTTGAGAGATACAACGGGACTTCCTGTCCTCGAACCCATTTGCAATCCTTCCTGGGGAGGTTAAAGGCATATACCATGGACGAAAAGCTATGGATGTTTTATTTCGAGGATAGCTTAACAGGAGCTTCAAGGGAATGGTACTCCCACTTGACAAGAGCAACCATTAAGTGCTGGAAGGACTTGGCAGAGGCCTTCATTAGGCAGTACCAGTACAACCTGGATATGGCCCCCAACAGGACCCTCCTGATAGGAATGTCTCAATCGTCCAGGGAAAGCTTCCGGGAGTACGCTCAAAGGTGGAGACAGCTTGCTGCTGCTGTCCAGCCACCCATGTCAGAGAGGGAGATGGCTGATATGTTTATGAACACCCTCCAAGGGACATACATTGATAGGCTAGCTGCCTTTTCCTCTACCAGCTTTGCAGATGTCGTTATAGCTGGGGAAAGAATTGAAAGCCTATTAAAGATGGGTAAGATCTCTGACAACGGTGCAAGCTCGTCCAACAACCCAAGAAAGCCTTTTGCAGGCCCAAGAAGAACTGGTGAAACCAATGCTATCCACACCGGCAGGAGCAGACCACAATATGTTCATAGGTCTGTGGCAGCAGTCACCATTCCCACTCCAATTCATCCTCAACCAGCTTATCAACCACAGCAACAAAATTACCAGCAACAAACTCAGTATCCTCCTCAGAGAAATTATAACAACACCAACACCAACAACAACAATCAGCAAAGGCCATATCAACAGAGACCTTCTCAGGCCAATAGGGTGATCGATCCGATCCCTATGCCCTATGCCACATTGTTGCCACAACTCCTGAAACTCAACCTAGTTGAGCTAAGGACATTGGCACCTCCAGATCCTGCCAGTCTGCCCAGAAATTACGACGCCAGCGCCAGGTGTGCTTTTCACTCAAATGCACCTGGTCACAGTACAGAGAAGTGCAGAGCTTTGCACATGAAAGTGCAGGATCTAGTGGATTCCAAGGCTCTAATCTTTGCACCACCACCAAATGTTAATAAGAACCCTATGCCACACCACGGAGGGCCCCGAATCAATGCTATTTAAGAAGACAAGTCGTCTTACTTAATAACCAGTGTGGGTCAGATTCGGACTCCCTTGGTAGAGATTAAGGCTCAACTCCTCGAATGTCAAATGTTCTCGGGATGTGAGTTAGGTTGTGCTTATTGCAACATTTCAGTGAATGGATGTGATAACTTGAGAGATGGCATAGATGGTCTCATCCAGAGTGGCCTTCTTCAAATTACGACATCAATACCTACCAATCCAGCAATCTCCTTAACAACGGTTTCAGAATCTCCTACAAATGCAACAACCATTGTTCCAAACAACTCTTCGGTTTCATCAACAAATGCTTCCTCGGTTACTTCAATGGACCAGATATCAGCAAACATCCCTTCTACAACTTCAGCACCTCTCCATTCAGAGTCTCCTACAACAACAGCACCCATCCTTCCAACAATGTCTCCTACAACATCAACAGCCAACAATGAAAATGTCTCAACAGTTACAATTTATTATGATTCTGCCTACAACTCACAAAGTGCCACTCCTATCAGAGCACCAGTCACAATATACTATGATCCACAGACTATCATGGTCCCTTCTGCAGCTGCCATCAGTCCAGTCACTATCACAGTGCCTGGGCCAGTACCTTATGAAAGCAGTAATGCCATCCCTTGGCATTACGGCTCCGATCTATACTGCGAAGGACAGAAAATCACTCTTGAATCATCAACTTCTTCACCACAAATAGACAATGTGGGGGGAGGCGGAGGCTTCACTCGAAGCGGACGTCTCTTTGCCCCGCAAATTCAAAGACCCACCGCTGAAGCAGAAGCTGCTGCCAAGGCAAAAGGGAAAAGCACGGTGCAAGAAGATCAAGTTGTTAGAGAAGCCTTGAAAACCCCTTTTGATCAAGAAGTTGATGAATTCATGAGAATCATCAAGAAAAGTGATTACAAGATAGTGGACCAGCTTCACCAGACGCCTTCCAAGATCTCCATTCTATCATTGCTCATGTGCTCCGAGGCTCATCGGAACGCACTACTCAAAGTCTTGCACGCAGCTTATGTGCCAGAAGATATCACCGTCAATCAGTTGGAAGCTGTGGTTGGAAATGTTAATGCTAGCAATGGACTAGGATTTACCAACACTGATTTGACTACGGAAGGCCGCAATCATAACAAGGCTTTTCACATTACCATGGAATGTAAAGGTGCAGTTCTTTCCCATGTGCTGGTAGACACAGGGTCATCCCTCAATGTCTTACCTAAAAAAGCTCTTGTGAAGCTGGAATATGAAGGACTGGCATTACGTCCCAGCAACTTAGTAGTGAGAGCCTTTGACGGCTCTAAGAGATCAGTTCTGGGAGAAATTGAGTTGCCTGTAACGATTGGCCCACAAACTTTCAAAACGACCTTCTACGTGATGGATATACAGCCTGCCTACAGCTGTCTATTGGGTAGACCATGGATTCACGCCGCTGGCGCCGTGACCTCAACCCTTCACCAGAAGTTAAAATTCGAGTGGGAAGGCCAAGTCGTTACTATTTGTGGAGAGGAAGATATTTTTGTTAGCCATCTGGCTACTTACAAGTATATTGAGATGGATGGGGAGATCCACGAAACGATGAGTCAAGGGTGTGAGGCCTTGAATATTAATGAAACCTCTGCTGTACTTGGGACTTCCATGACGTCCTACCAACAAGCCCGGAAGGTTGTTGAGGAAGGGAATGCTCAAGGCTGGGGCAAACTGTTGCCTGTGGAGAAGAAAGAAGATAGATTTGGGTTGGGTTACAAACCAACTCAACAAGATCAAGCAGAGGCTGCTAGGAAACCCAACTTTGTTAGTGGGGGAATGCTCACCCCTGATGCTGTCAACAATTTGGAAGATGAGTCGGAAGATGAGCGCAACCTAGAAAGCTGGATTCGTCCAAGGATTCCGGGAAGCCGTATCTCAAACTGGTCTTCCCAGGAAATTATAAGGGTTACTCCTGCAGAGTAATTATTATTTCCTGTATATTTTAAGCATGCATCAAGTCTTGCATCTTGCCCAAGATGACAAGACTCATTTTGTAATCGGGCCATCTGTAATTTTTGTGCAACAAGATTAATCAATGAAATATCAGACATCTTTTGCAAATGAGTCTTTTTCTTTTCCGCTCACTGTTTTTCCATTTTCTTTTTGTACAAAAAATAAATGGCGATGTTTTCAAAATGATAACTTTATTTCACTTTTCTAAACAAGATTAAAATCAATCACTAAAATGAACAAACTGAACCCTTGCAGAGAGTGCCTTCCAGACCGCACCGACAACAGCACGGCTATGACTTCGTATGACTTTGACAATCCGGTCAATCAAGCTGATGAAGGGGTTGAAGAAGACTACGAGCTTCCTGAAGAGCTAGCCAGATTGTTGAGACAAGAGGAGAAGGTTATCACTCCTCATCGGGAGGAGGTTGAAACGATTAATCTTGGTTCAGATGAAGATGTGAAAGAAGTTAAAATCGGGGCCCGCCTGCAAGACTCAGTGAAGAAACAACTGATTGACCTACTTCAAGAGTATGTGGACGTGTTTGCTTGGTCTTATCAAGACATGCCAGGGTTGGACACCGACATTGTTATGCACAAGCTGCCTTTAAGAGAAGACTGCCCACCGGTTAAACAGAAACTGCGCCGTACTCGCCCAGACATGGCGATGAAAATCAAAGAAGAGGTACAAAAGCAGTGGGACGCCGGATTCCTTGCTGTAACTAGCTATCCACCATGGGTCGCTAATATAGTACATGTGCCTAAGAAAGACGGCAAAGTAAGAATGTGTGTTGATTACCGGGATCTGAACAGAGCCAGCCCGAAAGATGATTTCCCATTACCTCACATTGATGTATTGGTTGATAATACGGCTCAGTTCTCGGTATTCTCCTTCATGGACGGATTTTCGGGATACAATCAGATCAAAATGTCACCTGAAGACATGGAGAAGACAACTTTCATCACACCCTGGGGCACGTTCTGTTACAAGGTGATGCCATTCGGATTGAAGAATGCAGGTGCAACATATCAACGGGCTATGGTAACATTATTCCACGATATGATCCATAAAGAAATCGAGTGTTATGTGGATGACATGATTGCCAAGTCCCTCACAGAAGAAGACCACCTGGTGAATTTGTTGAAACTATTCAAGCGTCTGAGGAAGTACCAATTGAAGCTAAACCCCAACAAGTGCACATTCGGGGTGAGATCTGGTAAGCTGTTGGGTTTTATTGTAAGTGAAAAAGGGATTGAGGTCGACCCTGATAAAGTCAAAGCCATTCAAGAAATGCCTGCACCGAAGTCAGAAAAAGAAGTTCGAGGGTTTCTAGGTAGATTGAACTACATCTCAAGGTTCATATCTCACCTTACAGCAACCTGTGAACCTTTGTTTAAGCTATTAAGAAAAGAACAGACGGTCAGGTGGAACGAAGACTGCCAGAGGGCTTTTAACAAGATCAAATAATACCTGCAAGAACCTCCAATCCTTATGCCTCCAGTTGAGGGAAGACCTCTGATAATGTACTTGACAGTATTAGAAGAGTCGATGGGGTGTGTGCTGGGCCAACATGACGAGTCTGGTCGAAAAGAGTATGCAATTTACTACCTGAGCAAAAAGTTTACCGACTGTGAACAACGTTATTCACTGCTCGAGAAAACTTGTTGTGCTTTAGCGTGGGCTGCTCGCCGACTAAGACAGTATATGTTGACCCACACTACTTTATTGATATCCAAAATGGACCCAGTTAAGTACATTTTCGAGAAGCCAGCTCTTACCGGACGGGTTGCAAGATGGCAAATGATTCTCACGGAATATGACATCCAATACACATCTCAGAAAGCCAATAAGGGTAGTGTATTGTCTGAATATCTTGCTGAGCAACCCATTGATGACTACCAGCCTATGAGATTTGACTTCCCTGATGAAGACATCATGTTCATTAAAGCAAAAGATCATGAAGAGCCTGTTCACACTGAAGGGCCTGACCCAGAAGAAGGATGGACTATGATGTTTGATGGGGCTGTTAACATGAATGGTCGTGGTGTTGGTGCAGTGCTCATTACACCTAAAGGAGTTCACATGCCTTTCTCGGCAAAACTCACTTTCAACTGCACTAACAACGAAGCTGAATACGAAGCTTGCATTATGGGTCTTGAGGAAGCCATTGACCTCAGGATCAAGACATTGACGGTATTCGGAGATTCAGCTCTGGTAGTTAATCAAACCAATGGCAAATGGTACACACACCAGGATCATCTGATACCTTACAGGGATTATACAAGGAGGTTATTGACTTTCTTCACAACGGTCAAGCTTGAGTATATCCCTCGGGACGAGAATCAGTTTGCAGATGCTCTGGCTACCATTTCATCTATGATCAAAGTTCAAGCTGCCAACTTTGTACCTCAGATTTCAGTATCCAGACTTGACAGACCAGCATATGTGTTTGCAGCAGACATTATCAAAGATGATAAGCCTTGGTTCCATGACATTAAATGCTTCTTGGAGGATCAAACATACCCATATGGGGCATCTTCCAATGATAAGAAGACTTTGAGAAGGCTTCCTGGTAGTTTCTTTCTGAACACTGATGGCTCCCTGTACAAAAGAAACTTTGATATGGTGCTCCTCAGATGTGTTGATAGAACAGAAGCAGACTTGTTGATGCACGAGGTGCACGAAGGATCCTTTGGTACCCATGCAGGAGGGCATGCCATGGCTAAGAAATTGCTAAGATCAGGTTATTATTGGATCACAATGGATGCCGACTGTTGTGCCTATGCCAGAAAATGCCATAAGTGCCAGATCTATGCGGATAAGGTGCATGTGCCTCCCAATCCTTTGAACATAATGTCTTCACCCTGGCCCTTTGCTATGTGGGGCATTGATATGATTGGCAAGATTGAACCGACTGCTTCAAACGGCCACAGATTCATCCTGGTCGCCATTGACTATTTCACCAAGTGGGTCGAAGCAGCTTCCTATGCCAACGTTACAAGACAAGTGGTAGCCCGATTCCTGAAGAGAGACATCATCTGTTGGTATGGAGTGCCCGAGCGAATCATTACTGATAATGGTTCTAATTTGAACAATAAAATGATGGCAGAGCTATGTCGGGACTTCAAGATCCAACACCGCAATTCTTCTCCTTACAGGCCAAAGATGAACGGCGCTGTTGAGGCGGCTAATAAGAATATCAAGAAGATTGTGCAGAAGATGGTAGTTACGTACAAAGACTGGCATGAAATGCTACCGTTCGCCTTGCATGGGTACCGCACGTCAATCAGAACATCCACTGGGGCAACACCGTATCAGCTGGTGTATGGTATGGAGGCAGTCCTACCTGTCGAAGTTGAATTACCCTCTCTACGGGTATTGATGGATGTTAAGCTGAACGAAGCAGAATGGGTCCGATCCCGATATGAACAACTGAGTCTGATTGAAGAGAAAAGATTGGCTGCAATCTGTCATGGGCAGCTGTATCAGAAAAGAATTAAGAGAGCCTTCGATCAGAAAGTCAGGCACCGAGAGTACCAAGTAGGAGATCTTGTGCTGAAAAGAATCCTCCCTCCTCATACAGACCACAGGGGCAAGTGGACTCCGAACTATGAAGGACCATTCGTAGTAAAGAAAGTTTTCTCTGGTGGAGCACTGATGCTCAGCACCATGGATGGTGAAGATTTCCCGTCCCCTGTGAATTCAGATGCAGTTAAAAAATACTTCGCATAAAATGACCCGCTGGACATAAAAACAGAATGTAAGTCCAGGCAAAAATAGGGCATCCCGGCAAGTCAAAAACAGAATAAAAGACTTGGGCAAAAATAAGGGAAATAAATAAAAAATGTACACCCGCTGAGTTGAAAAGCCGCATTGGACAACTCAGGCAAAAATGGGTATCCCGATGGATTGAAAACCCGAAAGGGCGATCCATGCAAAACAAGGGAATAAGCGAACTACTGCATTCTGAATTCATCTGTATCACTCACAACTTGGTAAGCTTCAAAAGGATCAAGCTTCTATCAGAATCAGCCTTCTTCAGAAAGCAAGACGAGAAGAACGTCAAAAGTCATACGAGTCATAGCAAAAGGGAAGCTCCTTAAAGCGTCGACAACATTGCCAGCATTTTTGTTTTCTCAATTTGTAATAATCTCCTCATTCCAGGGGATATGTTTCTTCGACTGTATCTTGCCAATTCAGGGCATACAAATTAATAAAATCAGATTTTCAGTCATGTCTCGTACATTTTATTTTCATTTGCAAAATGTCTGATGTCTTTAAGATACTGATTGCATAAATACAGATGTTTCTCTTAAAACACGTGCTCGCAGGAAATATACTTACTCCCGGGGGTGTCTGAACTCCTATGATGGGATCCAGTAGAGGATACCTTGGGATTACTTGTACGTTTCTATCTTTGCAGGATTGCAGGTATCCAAAGCACGACATGAGGCATGTAAGCTTCATCCCAGCAAGCTGGCAAATCAACACTCACTCAGTCTTAGCAACCAAAGTGTTCTCCCCAGCTGAGTTGCCACTTGCTATTTTCTCCCCAGCTGAGTTGCCATCCATCATGCCTCATCCAGGTACAAAGACAGGGAACCATTTCCCCACAGAGTCTCAGCTCTATCCAGAAGAGCAATGCATGAAGGAATCACAACAGAGTGACGAAAGCTTCTACAAACCCCAGCTGGGTCCTTCATTTACAGGAATAGGTCTATCATTGACCCGTCTCCCCAAGCAGAATCATCTCATCAGATCTACCAAGGATCTTATCCCCAGCTGGGATGTTCATTTCAAACAGATCAACCAGAGATCTTCAAACAATGGGATCCGAATCCCGGATTGGTATCTCTTGCATAGTCATGGCATCCGCATCATAATACACCCCACAAAAGCGTAGCATTCCGTTTAAAACGGAGCATTACGGCAAAAATCAAACATATAGCATAATCATAAGTCATGTTTTGAATTAAACACTTATGAATACTATCAATCCACCATCAATATACAGAATACCCCTCAGATTCCCCAGCAAAAGCAGTTGTCTCACATTCACAAACATCAGCATACACTCCTTGTGGCACCCGTCCGTGTCGTATCCCCAGCAGAAAGCCAAAGACATCCCTTTTGCACTCACATGTACTTATATATATACATTTCCTTGACATCCGTCCATGTCACTTTCCCCAGCACAGTAACATAAACACTAGGTATAGCATATACTTGTTTATACTATACTCTTTTCCTTTTGACACTCGTCCGTGTCACTCTCTCCAGCAGGTTGAACACTCATATACACCACTCATACTTATTTTGCTTATACAGATACTCGTCTGTATCTTGTATACACCATCTACATCCCCGCAGATTCAACACTAGTCCGTGTTCTTTGTTAACTCGTTGGTACTCGTCCGTATCATCATCTCAGAACATGCGTCAAACGTTTGTTTCTACCTGATACTCATCCGTATCATGGTCTTAAGGTTGCTCGTCCGCATCTTTAATCCATACACCGTGTCAAACACTTTTGTCTTCTTGAATACAGACATTCGTCTGTGTCTACTATTCCCCAGAAGAGTCCCCTCAGATTCAACACTCGTCCGTGTTATTTGTTAACCAGTTGATACTCGTCCGTATCATCATCTCTGAACACGTATCAGTATTTGTTTCTACTCGATACTCGTCTGTATCGTAGTCTTAAGGATGCTCGTCCTCATCTTTAATCTATACACAATACCAAACACTTATACCTTTTATTTCTTGGATATAAACACTCGTCCGTGTTTACTATTCCCCAGTAGATCGCCCGCAAAGCAAAACTTTTTTTGTTATCTGACATTCGTCCTATGTCATGATAAACCCTGAGAGCAGTCGTACCCTGCTAGGTGATCGTCCTTCATCATGCTCATCCGATGGCCGTCCCCATCGTTGACCTTTTCTATCCGACATTCGTCCTATGTCGTGATATTTAGCAGCCGTCCCCTGCTAGGTGATCGTCCTTCACCTTTTTGATGATCGTCCTTCATCATTTTATCCAATGGTCGTCCCCATTGTTGATTCTGGTTATCTGACATTCGTCCTATGTCATGATAAACCTCGAGAGCAGCCGTCCCCTGCTAGGTGATCGTCCTTCACCTCTTGATGATCGTCCTTCATCATGCTCGTCCGATGGCCGTCCCCATCGTTGACTTTTTATCCGGCATTCGTCCTATGTCGCGATACTTTCGGCAGCCGTCCCCTGCTAGGTGATCGTCCTTCACCTTTGATGACCGTCCCTCATCATTATTTCATTTATTCTTTAACCCGATGGCCGTCCCCGTCGTGGTCCCTTTTCTTTTTCCTGATGATCGTCCTTCATCAGTTTAGCCCGATGGCCGTCCCCATCGTTGCTTGCATTACTATATGAACTTGATGGCCGTCCCCATCATTTTTCATTAATCCCCAGAGAATCTTACAGCTTTACTTGATGGCCGTCCCCATCATAATCCCTTTTATCCCCAGCATGTCGGCCGTCCCCGTCATTGCTCTTTAACCAGCAGTCGTCCTCTGCTCGACGGTCGTCCTCCGTCGCCCATACTTTATAATATACTTTATTTTCTTTTACAATCTATATCCCTTTTCTTCTTCATTCTGTGAGTGCAAATTTTGGATTGTCTTTGATATTCAACCACAAGTTATCTTGTTTGCCTGTTAAGCCGTCGCTTACATCCTGCACAGCTAACTCATGTTTGAATAGGGGCAGCTGTAAACACCCAAATTTGCCCTCACCCATTCACACCATGGCTTGTGATCATTTCATATGCATAAACACCATCATAGCATCTCATATTACATTTTTGATTCACTGCATAGATTCTAAGTCATCTGCATCTAGGGTTTGTGATCTGAGCAATCCAAGAGCTTCTTGAGCCACTCCAAAGACCATCAATCACTTCAAAGGGGTCCATGTGTGATCAAGCATCATATTATATCCTCTCAAAGTCAAAAATGTCAAAGAATCACAAGAACTGGGATTGGTGTGGAAGCAGAGCCAGGCTTGACTGCACAGTTGACCTAAAATTAGGGTTTTGGTTTCAGAGGCCATAACTCCAAATTTTTTGGTCATTCTTGTTTCTATTGGTCTCTATATGGTATAGGGAGTATGCATATCAATTTTCATGAAGAAATTCCTTGGGGAAGTCATCTGATCAAGAGTTGACTTTTCAAGCAAGTCAGTGTAAAATCAGGGCATCTGAGGCCCCCAATGACCCAACCAAAGGGTGTTCTTCATCATTTTGATTGTATATGATCTTTATTTGATCATAGAAGTTGTTGGAAGTTCACAAAATTGAAGAATTTCAAGTCTTTTGCAAAGTTGACTTTTTGGGCAAGTTTGACTTTTAATGAATTTGTCATTTTAGGCAACTTTTCAACCCATACTTTTTGATTCAAAAAAGCTTCAAATGGAAAAACTTTGGTCATGAAAGTTGTAGAATAGATCTTTCCCTTTTCAAAAAGTACAAGAACATGACCTAATTCATTTTGGATCAAAAGTTATGGCTCATCAAAGTTGGCAAAAATCACTAAATTTCAAATTATGCACCAAATGGAAAACTTGCAAATTCTTGTACCAAGGCAATTTGTGACTGCAAATTGATGTCTAACCTTTATACAAACATCACACATGACCTAAAATCAGAATTGGCCCAAGGGATTTTTCATTTTTGTGCTTTGATTTTCAAAGATCCTTAAGTCATTTTTCATAAAGGTGCAAAGAGAGATTTGTGACAAAATCATTCTCCAAAGAGTTATGTGATCACTAGTTACTTTCTATGCATTGCCATGATCAAATGAAACATCATGCATCAAAATTCAGCAAGAAGTATCTCATGTACATAAGAAAAAATCATAAGAAAACACAAGTGGGCAAGTTGCAAAATCTATCATAGCTCATGATCCACATGCTGCAGACATTCACAAGCAATCTAAGGGTCATCCTTGACTCAAGCTGAAGCAAGACAAGCCCTTAGACAGTTGCTGCCATAGCCCATGCTGCAAGTACAAGACAACTTGACTTTTTGCCAAAACCCCCATACTCTTGGAACAGTGAGCATCCACCTCTACTGACCTGCTCCACAGGCTACTCATACATCTTGGGAGTGTTATAGCAAGGCATTGGCCCTTGAAACAAGCCAGAACACAGCTTTCACAAAAATATGTCAAGAACACCTCTCCTTCGAATCTCTTTTTCCAGCCATCAAACACTCATTTTCTCTTCACCATTGCATCATACACACTCAAGAGAACCAGAATCCACCATTGAAGCAGCTTGAAACCCCACAAATCACAACTGTAAAACCTGCCATATCAGAACTCAAGCTTTCAAACTAGCCACCAACAAAGGATTGTGAGCATTCCAGTGGCTTTAATGGGTTCAGAGGAGTCATTCTGCATCAAAGCAAGGTCTGGAGAGCTCATATCCATAGCTCATCACTTCAGGTAGCTTCGAATCTCCAACTTTTCAGAGCTTGCATTTTATGTTATAAATTGATAGTGTGTGTCTTGCTGATCATGATGATGCCTTTAGAATCAAAAATAGTGAAGAAATGAGTATTTTGTTGCACTCTGAAATTTCACCCGTGAATCTTGTTGGCTTCGATTCTCTTTGTTTTTGAGTGATAAATATTGTTTGAGGGGTGATTCGAATGGGGTTTGGGTAGAGGATCATTTCCCTGCTTTCAATTTGATGAATGGTGGCCTGAATCATGATTTAGGGTTTTCAACCCGCCAGAGAAGATGACCGGAGCTTCCCTCCGGTCACCTGAAAGTTATTAACCCTAACCCTAATTAATTTGCCAGATGCGTTCACAGCCCTTGCATGATGATTAGTTTAAGATGTGCACGGCCCAGATTGATTCACTTAGCCCTAATCCATGTTTATTAAATTAATTAAGTTTAATTAGTTTAATTAAATCAGAGTCCATCCTGGCCATTAAAAGACGCGCCAAGTCAACAGCCTCCTCCCAACTTTGAATCTGATGCATTGGATGTGAATACTTCTCATTTTTATTAGTTTTTATTTCAATTTTTTCTCATTTAATTTGTCCATTTATTTTAAAATAGCAAAATCATTCTAAAAATTCTGAAATTTTTTGTATAAACTTTTATTTAATTTCAGAAACCAAAAACATTTTCATTTTTTATTTTTTGCATTTAAAAATATTTTTAAATATTTAAAAGTTTATTTTTAATTAATTAATGAGAATTAATTAATTAAAAATACTTTTAGGTATTTAAAAATCACCAAAAAATTCATGAAACATTTAAAACCATTTAGAAACATTGTCCAACCCTCAAACCAAATTTCTTTTTTGATATTGATGCATTTTGATAATTTTCTATGGAATTAATTCATTTTCAAAGCATTATTTTGATCCAAACTTCCAAAAATCATTTCTGCCTAATCATCGAGATTTGGACTTTGATTCTTTTTGCATTATGTTTTGCATATCATGTAGTTTGTGAGATTAAATGGGCATGATTTGATCTTTAATTTCCCATTTGTTTGACATTTTTCTTATTAAGGAACCCTAAAACCCTAGAAATTTTAGGAAATTCATAACTTTTATTAGGTTAAGAGTTGGAACTTCTCCTTTGGGCAGTGAGTTAGTATAGGATTAGGGATCCTTTGAATGCATTTTCAATTTTTTATATTGGTGTTTGCTTCTGATTTTGGTTTTTGTTTAATGCTTTGATCATAAACCCTAATTTGGGCTTCCATATGCATCCATCTTGCATTTGCTTGCATACCTTGACTTGCCATAGCATTTTGTGCATCCATTTGATTCATTTGACATCTTAAGACATATTTCAAGCATGTTTGATCATTGCATCTTGCATTTTCCATGTTGAATGTCATTTGCATCTCATAACTTGTCATGTATGATCATGGTTCTTAACTTGTTTCATTTGCATCCATAAGTTTGTATGATCATCCCCATTGTCTTGTTACATGTTTGCAGCACCTAATAACATCATTATCATCTCATGTATGCTTCTGGTTTTGGTTTGCATCATGCCATTCCATCTCATTTTGCATTGCATTGCATTTCCTTTACTAACTTTTCAGGTGGTAAGCAACCTTGAGAAGTGAATTTGCCTTCACTTCTCACAACTTCTTTTCATCTCTCTTATGCATCCATGCTGCATTTTGTTATGTGTTTGAGATTGAGCTTGCTCATTCTTCTTCTTCTTCCTTTCTTTCCTCAAGTGACTTGACTTCTTGAATGAAGCAAGTTACTTTGCTTCTCTTTGCTCCATTCATCTGCTTCCTGGTGTTTCCTTTGAAGACTTCCCTTGTAAACCTCACAAGCCTTAGGAACAACCAAGCATGACAATGATTAGGGTTTTGATTAGTCCCCCACTTAGTTTCTTACCTTTGTGTCATCTTTGAGTCTTCTCTTCTCACCTCATAATCAGGGACTAAACCCTAAAGGCTTTAAGGCTTTGTGATTAAGCTTATGCCTGCATCCTTCTATTAGGATGGAGTGTATAACTTTAATCCTAAGTGTTAAACCCTTAATGTGTTTAAATCTCTTAATTAATCCATCTAATAATCACCAAGACATCAAGCTTGTAACTTGGGCCTTGCATTAGGGTTCTAATTCTTCCTTAATTGGTTAAGAAGGACTAACCCTAGTGTTAATGGACAAGTCCTCCCCAAGTTGTCTTACAAATCATAAAACTCACTTCATCATCATATCATTAATTAAAACCCACTTAATCAAAGGCATGTTTTGTCATGAGTTTAATCCCTAATCATGGATTAAGTTGAGGAGCTTTCCTCAGCCTAAACATTCTCATCTATTATCCTTCTATTAGGATGGTGTAATGAGTCTGTTTAATCCTTGGTTATGGCTTAATCTCATTACTCAACACTAAACAAAAACAACAAAAACATCTAACTAATCACAAGTAGGTTAATGATCTTAATCCTACATCATGGTGATTAAGTGTGAGAACCTGACTTCACACTTAAGGTATTCTCACTACCCCTAATCAGAGGGAAGATGTGATGATTTTACTAATCCATTGATTTAGACTTAAGCTCATTAACTTATGACAAACTTCAAAAAGCAATAAAAGACTGAAAACACAAAAAACAAACAATAATCGTCTCCTCCGGGATTCTTTCCTCATCTCATTCACTCATAAACGGGAACTTGCTTCTTCCGTCTAATGCAAGACAGTTTGCACCTGTGCCAGACAGATCATACACTTGAGCATAGGCAAGTAAGTAGTTCACAAGTCAATTTACCTTTCAGTCTCTTTGGGTCGAACTACGGTGTTCTGACTTCCTCATTGCACGAGAGGATACGTAGGCATAACTTAACAGTTATCGAACAAAAGTCTCTGTACATTCCCCCTCTTCCAGCTCATTTCTTTAAGCCTCATAATCTTGAGCAATTTATTCTCATTCTTACACTGACACTATATATATCACATTTCACTTCTCTTACACTGACACATGTACATCTTTTTTCCAGCTCTTTGATACACAGATTGCACTGACACTACCCCTTTAAAACACAAATCTTTTAAGCGTGGATCCCGTCGAGTACGACGGACAATCTGGGTGCTAATACCTTCCCAGGTTGTAACCAACCCCCTTTCTCAGTCTCTCTGGTTCGCAACCGTCTTATCCATAACCTTCTAGGTCTATGCAGCATTGCCTTTCATCCGGGATAAAAATGCCTAGCTGGAGAATCTATTCATTTCCCGTGAGTTCACCCCTGTGTGTTCTCACATCCCTCCTCTTCGCCGACCGTTCGCGTCTGTATCCTATTTGACTTAGCTTCATTTAGTGGGAGCGACAGCGGTCCCTCTCCACCTTTGAGCATATTCTTTAAAAGATTCAGAATATTTCTAAGACATACTCAACAGCTGTCTCCTATCGGGAGCAAGGTCCATATTGTACTTGCATTGCTGGATGAAAGCATCTGTCAGGTCTTGAAAACTGCGGATCTTTTACTGATCTAACGTTAGATACCACTTGGAGGAGATTCCCTTCAGACTATCTTGGAAGCAATGGATCATTAATTTGTCATTGTCCACCTGCGCAACCATTCTTCGATAGTACATCAAGAGATGGTTCTTAGGACACGTTGCGCCCTCGTACATCTCAAAAGTGGGTATCTTGAACTTTGGAGGTATTACCAGTCCAGACACCAGACACATCTTTCTAGCAGCATCCCCAAAGATCTGGTCGCCTTCAATTGCCCTTAACCTTTTCTCAAGGGTATCAAAATTCTCTTGCATCTTCTCATGTTTCTCATTTCCGTTCTCAGACATATCTGGCACGTCATACACCTGAGGTTCGTTGAAGTATGGTTGGGCACAGGTGTGCATAATATCTGGTGTGAAATTAGTAACCGCATGGTTCTCTTCATTAGTCACAGGAATAGTCTGTTGAGCAGCAAATCCTTGAGGGGGAGGTACAAAACCTTGGGAAGAAAATGCAAAACCCTGAGAAGGAGGTGCGAAACTTTGAGAAGCGAAACCTTGGGAAGGAGGGAAGAAACCCTGAGCAGCAAGTCCTTGGGAAGGAGGAATAAAACTTTGAGAAGCAAAACCCTGAGGAGGGGGTACAAATTCGTGAGGAAGCCCAAAAGGAGGCCAGTTCACAGGGGCGTAGGCTCAGTCGTTGCAGTGACAATCTCTGACACTACAGTCTGTTGGGTATCTAATTTTGCTCGAATGACCTGTAGCATTTCCATCATCTGACCCATATTTCCACGAAGATCAGAAAGCTCTTCATTAACTTTGTCCATTTCAGGGTCCCTGTCAGCCATCTTCTTCTTGGTCTGGGCTCGGGTGGAATACTTGCGTGAGATCCTCAGTGTGACAGCTGGAAAGGAGTTGACGAGAATGAGTTTTTGACAAATGCAAATGCGAAGATGCACTCATGAGTAAAAAATACAAATGCTTCAAGGGACTTAAGAAGTTATTGCAAAACATCAAAATGGGTAACGTTTTCTTATTATTTTTCAAAAAACTAAAAACTGAAGTCCATTCATGGTAACATATATGATGTTTGCAACAAAACTTCTTTGTTCCTTGAAGCTCTTACTAGAATGATGAATATGATGCTAAGATGCAAAGATGCAGGGATGCGAGGATGCAAGGTTCCACAGGTAAATTCAGAGCCTTCTTAACAGGTGGGCTGTAAGAGATTGGTTCTACATTTTGCTACCCATAAGTCCCTCTCACAGGATAGTTTCTACGATGATGGTTTAAGGAGACTTAAGGTTACGGACGTTTATCGTACTATCGCCCCGCCGCAGGATAGCTGCCTTGTGACAATAATAACGATAAGGTCCACCTTCAGTGGAGTTCTCATGCTAGGCTGATAAAGGGGCGAGCCCTCGGAGCCTAACATTACACAACTACCAAAATTTAAACAGGTCCTAGGGGGTCCCAGAATCACAGCCTTTTCGTGAATCAGGTCACGCGACAGGCTAGCTGCGTTGCGACAGGATCTACGAAAAGTCTAACTATCTGGGGGAGCTTTCATGCTAGGCGTGCAAGGAGCGAGTCCTTGGAGACTAACACTAATAACATCCAATTCTAAACTTAGGTGTTCCCTCTGCTTTTTCCACCACTCAAATTTTACTTGCAAAGTGACCCCAATATCCCACAGGCAGATAATATAATGAGCAAATAAAAGGAAAGCGGTAAAAACATAAACAAACATAAATAACAAACATAGAGAAGACAAGAAGAGACAAGATCAAACAAATAAACACGCAAAACTAAGTTAGGCTCGACCCTCTCTAGCATGGAGCTATGTCCCCAGCAGAGTCGCCAAATGTCGTACCTCGAAAAATACAATCCTAAAACAAACAACAGAGTCGCCACCTAATTCTATTTATTCTAAGAGAGAAAAGGGAGATATAGACACAACCTAATAAAGGATAAGAAATAGTTTACGAAACCAAATTCTAAGTTCGGGAGTCGGTTATGCAAGGGGAAGGTATTAACACCCCTCACGTCCGTTGTACTCAACGGGAACCTCTTAGCTAAATTATGCAATTAAATGTTTGATCTTAAGTTTTTGTCTTCTAAATGATTGTTATTATGTTTGTTCTAAGGAAAAAAGTTACTATTAGTATGGCGGAGAAAAGATTAAAAGTTTGTTATACTGTGATTTAAACAGGGAAGTAATTAAATTTTATATTAGGGTGCTCGCGAAGGATTAAAATCCCCGTGCCTACGTATTCCCTTGTGCAGTGGGAAATTCAGAGCTTTGTAGTTCGTGCAACTACGGTTTGTGGTTTTTAATTGAACAATTGCTTAATTCGCATTCGACTGCTAAGCGTTGGCTTATACTCGCGGTGGAGGTTGAAGCGCTAGCTTGTTTGCGAGATAGAATGATTTAAACAATGTTCGTTTTAGATAAAAGTGTTTGACTTTTGTTAAGGTATTTTAGACGAAAGGGAGAATGAATCACGTCGCGTGGGGCTAGCCCAGGAGCGATTCATTCTAGAACGTGCGGAGTGCTAAACTCCGGAGTTCCATATTTCGCTGATTAATTGTGAAAGTGATTTGAATTAATTGGTTAGTTTTAAGTTGTTTTAAGATATGAAAGATGCGAATGGACCACGTCGCGTGGGGCTAGCCCAGGAGCGATCCATTCTAGAACGTGCGGAGTGCTAGACTCCGGAGCTTCATTCTTTCGTGAATTAATTTGTAATATGATTGAGATATTTTGATATACGAATGGTGATTGAATCACGTCACGTGGGGCTAGCCCAGGAATGATCCAATCCAGAACGTGCAGAGTGCTAGACTCCAGAGCTCTGCTTTCGTATGATAATTTGTGCGATAGATATTTCGAAATACGGAAGGCGAATGGACCACGTTGCGTGGGGCTAGCCCAGTAGCAGTCCATTCTAGAACGTGCAGAGTGCTAGACTCCGGAGTTCTATTTTCGTATTAAATTAATTAAATAAGTTGAATAATTGTTTTTTTAGATGTTTTAGAATTGATGTAATTAATAACGAAGGAGTGAACGAAACATTATGCGTGGGACTAGCCCAGTTGTGATTCGTTTCAGAACGTACGGAGTGCTAGACTCCGGAGCTCTGTTCCTTGTTAAATTAACCAAGACGCATAAAAAAGTCGTGCAGACGGCGGTCACTTGGTGACCGACTTATGTGTGTGAAAGATATAAACGCATGAATTGCTAACTTGGCATTGGACCAAGAAATTTTATTTATCTTTTGAAAATACTTATCTTTATTTGAAATATTACATTCCGTTTTGCTTAACAATTTACGTTCGAAAGACGAAAAGAAAAAAAATGTACTAATCATAATAATCAAATAAAATAAACATTTAACTAAACTAAACTTAATATTGCTATTATTTAAATTAACTAACAAAATAACTAAATAAAATGGATTATAAATTATTTTACTAAAATTAATCAACAGAATAACTAAAAAAAAACTATTTATAAATTATTAATTAATATAAAATCATTTTTAAGTTGTTGTTCCCTTTTTTAGAAGAAATATTAGAAAAGTTTAAAAAAAAACTAAAACCAACAATCATAAAAAAGAAAATTAATGAAAACAAGAAAAAAAGTGGCTGAAAGAACCAAGCCTTGGTAAAAGGCCCAAACGGGAGGCGGTTTTAGGAAAAAAACAGTCGGGTCAGACCCGACCCTAAACCCAGTTCGATTTTCCTTTAAGAAATGGGTTGAAGAAACCCTAAGTGATAGCCGCAAACAAAGAAACTCCCCTCATGCTTATCAGCAGTTTCAAAAAAACGGATAAACATCAAAAACCAACCTCAGGGATGACCTTTCTCTTCGATCCTTACCTAACTTTTGCGGCTACCCTGCTCTTCGATTCGGGTTTCAGCATTTGTTTCTCCGCCTCTCTCGCTCGCCTCTCTTTCTTTCAAACGTGTTCGTAGACGAAGGAGGCAAGAGAATCACGATTTGCTTCAAGACTTCACGGTGGTGGTTCGCGATTTTGAACAAAGGGCTTGTTGGAAAATGAGGAAATGAGCCACGATTTATGGAGGTGAACGTGGTTTCGAGGTCGTGGTGCTCGGATCAGTCTTCCGGCGGTTCTCAACAATCGGTGAGGGTTAGTTTGGATTTGATGTTGTGATGTCGTTGCAGCGGCGATGAAGGAGAGGGTTTAGTTGGTGGTTGCGTTTGGTGAGTGCCGGTGATGAGGGTTCAGAAACGCGTCCTGAGCAGCGGGGACTTTTTGTTTAAGGTTTGTTATTTTATTTTCACAGTAAGTTGGGGAAAAAACTGAGATTGATGAATGTTTTTTTTTTCAATTTCCTCCAGTTCTCCCTATTTGGTCTTTGGATGAATTTCTCATTTTGTGATGCATTCTGGGTCCTCCTCTCTTCTATCTGATACCACCATCCTTTTAAACTCATCCAAAAAGGTTGTTACTTCTTTTTTTAATTTAACTGATAACTTGTTTGACTGAGTTTTTTCTAAGAAAGTCAGAAGCTTTGTCTTGTACTAATGTCCTGTCTTTTTCTGTTGCAGGTATAGCTTGTAGGGAGGGGAGCTCTTCACATTTTGGGTATAAACCGGCTGATGCCCTTTGTTGTTGACCTATAAAAATACCAAATTTGTGTTTGCTGTGGTATCTTCAAAAAGCAGCCTGCGACACCCTTTTTCATAGCAGGTTTGGGCTCTAATTTCCCTTTTTATTTCCCTCTTAAAATCCTGCTGGTATACTTATAGACCACTGATATTTTGTTGTGTTTATGATTCCCATTTTTAATCTTTGTTGCAGGTTTGATTTTGGACTAATATCATCACTGTCTGGAATGCCTGCAGTAACAGTTGTTGACCTTGGCTTGAAAAGAGGACAAATTTATGGTTGCTGCAATCTGCAACCCTGCTCCTACAGCAGGCTTGGGCTCTGCTACAGCAGGTCTGGACTTTATTTTGACTATATTATTCCTTGCTTTTTTTTTTCTGGAAAGGATAGAGTGGTCCCCCGCTGAACTTTGATTAGTTTCAACTGCTGTAAAAAAAACTAATATATTCTCTTTGTTTTCACTGCCTGCCTTTTCCTCTCCTTTTTTTTTTTAAAATTGTCGCAAACCTCGCATTTCTTCTGTTAACACTTCACTAATTTCTGCCTACATTAATCTTAATCAGGTTTAGTGCTTCGATGCTAATGCTGCTTGCTAAGGTGATGGAATTGACGGTTCAAGGATAATAACCCAATCGGTGATCGACACGGTAAAATTTCTTCAATCTTGTTCGACTTTAATCCTGTTTAGAAATTGGTTAGCCTTGCACTTGGCTAGTTTTCTTATGCTCGCATCCAGAATTTGCTTTGAGAATTAAGTGGCGTGACATTTGTTTTAAGTGTTTTTCTTGCGACCAAAGTTGTGGAAAAGAAAAACAGAAACTGTTCTGACACAAGTAGGACTAATGTAATTGATCTTCTCTCTTTCCAGGACTCGTAAATTTGCAATTATGGCACAACAAAACATGCTGAAGGCGGTAATCCTCAAGAGTGCCTTTCCTGCATCAATGCTACGGATAGACCGGCGTCCGCACCAAAACCAGGAGCTGCCGGATTATTTTCAAAGACAAGCTTTCCGCTCTTCGAACTTCACCATTCTCCTTTTATTTGCATTTGTAATTACAAATGCCTTTGGTCTTTTTTATGGGCTAGAACCTCTCTTAGGACACTTATTGGATAATCAATTTGATGAACAATTAATTTCCAGTGCCTTAGAAATGAAGACATCTTCCTTTTTGTATAAATTTTGCAATTGAAAATGCCAAATCCTCAGCAGGTCTATGAGGAACTGGACCTCCAAAACCGATAAACTAGTCGATCCAAGCTTCTATCCACATCTTTGGGTTTGTAAGTCTTGTTTGGAGTGAAATGATCACAATA
Source organism: Lathyrus aphaca (assembly GCA_963966055.1). Classification (NCBI taxonomy): domain Eukaryota; kingdom Viridiplantae; phylum Streptophyta; class Magnoliopsida; order Fabales; family Fabaceae; genus Lathyrus; species Lathyrus aphaca. The sequence goes on along the minus strand of OZ014519.1, from coordinate 733,502,941 downwards.
GAAACCAGTGCAAGTATTAATAATAGGATCAGGAGCATCATCTTGTTTTCACATGACCCATGGAACACCGGTACTAAGTCCTACCGCCATATGTGATGCCTACTGAGTATAGGCTTTACCAGGAGCACCGAGTTCGTACCCCATAGGTCCATATTCATTTTCAATTTGAGACAGAATTATTGGACCATCCTGTGATTCATACAACCTTTCAGCTTTCATTATATTCACAATCTTAGTAGTAAATCGTTGCATTTGAAACTTAAATGGTCCATTATCTGTTTTGAAGCTGTTACTTGGAATGTACTTGAGCCAAACAGGGACGCCTCCAAAAATTCCATTCAGCGCAAGCATAAGGACCAAATCTAAAGTCAACATAAAGACCAGCTTGCTGCACCAGCTTTATGAACTTAACCAAATCATAGTTTCCCTTTAAAATAATATGGACTTGGGAAATAATTGGGATGGAAATGACTTAGTAATAAACTTGAAATTAGAAATAAACTTGGAAATTAAATATGGAAATTAGACTGAAATGAAGGTCAGAAAATAAAAATAAATTTAGAGATAGCATCTTGAAAATGAATTGAAAATTATAAATAGAAATCAAAATTAAAATTTATAAATAAACTTGAAAATGAATCTAAAAAAAACTAAGAATAGAAATTAGAAATTCAATTAGAAATAAAACTTAAAATTGAAATAAATTTTAAAAAAAAAATAGGAAGTTAAAAATAGAATGAAAGAGATAGAAATAGAATTAGAAATTGAAAATAAAAATAAATATACAAAAATATATTAAAAGTTGGAAATGAGACGCAAAAATAGATGCTTGGAAGTGAAAAGAAATAACTAAAAAAAAGATAGATTCATGAATAACTTGAAAAATGAGTTGAAAGCAAAAAAGCCCTAGAATTATCATAAATGCAATGTGTGATGCGAGCAGTTAGGGGTAAAATTTGGGGTGTGACAGTTCCCATCGAGTACGATGGATGTAGGGGGTGTTAATACCTCCCCCCTACATAACTGACTTCCGAACCCAGGCAACGGTTTGCGACGACCTTGTCTTTTCCTTTTTAGTGGTTTTATCTATATTTACCCTTTCACTCTTTGGAAATAAATAAAATTAGGTGGCGACTCTCATGTCAGCGCAGCCGCGACCGCGTTCGCGAGGATCATATTTTTCAAGGTACGACACATAGTAGTTTCAGGTCAAAGGGTGTCATACACCACTATCACCATGAGAGTAACTTATGACACTTTGCATAACATTCTATGTAGTACTCTCATAGTGGGTCAATCCAGTATAAATATTACTCATAATATTCATACTTATGTCAAGACTTGATAACTCCTTATCCATGATCCATGAGATGTGATCATCAGTCTATCCACATAATAATCTTAATGCTTTAAGGTTATCACATTTCACATTAAAGCTCGACTATGGATGCTTTAAGAATAGTGTCCTTATATTTAATGGAATCTCATGATTAAGTCACACTTAATATTTCATTAAAAGAACTAGCTATTCTAGAGACTTTATCATTTTGGAAAAATAAACATAATAAAGAAATGTCTTTTATTATTAATAAATAATTCGATACAAGTACCAAAAGTATTGGCCTCTAGGGCTTACACTAACAGTGGTCGTTTCACTCTCCTCGTTCAGGGTCTCTGCTCGACAACCGCAGAGACCACCCATGATCCGCTTGGATAATTCCTGCTCGGAGGACCTTGTGATCGACACAACACTTCCAACCATGATGCTCGTCCAACGGCCAGTTCCTGGCAGTTACCTATTTTTGGGGGATCCGCGATCCAGGCCCAAAAATAGGAATCGTTCACTACTCGAAAATCCACTTTTAGTGACCGAATTAAAGACCGAAAAAGCTTAAAAATCGGTCACTATAACGTTTTGTGACCAATTTAGAGACCATTATTTTTCGATTGTAAAAGTGTTAGTCGCTAAGCTTTTATGACGAATTTAGTGACCGAAATTTAGAGACCGGTTTTATGACCGAATTTAGAGACTGAATTTAGTGACTGATTTTTGTGCTCTTTTTCAAAAAATAAAATTAAAAAGTGTCGAACTTGAGAATTGAACTTGTTACCTCATACTATTTCAATTTCAGTTAAGCCTTACCACTAGACCACTTAATATAATTTGTTTTATATATATATATATATATATATATATATATATATATATATATATATATATATATATATATATATATATATATATATATATATATATATATATATATATATATATATATATATATATATATAAAAGATTACTAATTATTATTTTAATTTAATTGGATGTAATGAAAATAAAATTTGGTTTTATTAATGTAATTGCATAATGAAAATAAAATTCATTTTTATACATATATAAAAATAAAATAAGTATAATTGTTTATATAATTATATGTTTTATTTGTTAAAATAATAAAAAGGTAAATCATTTATTAAAAAATTTAAATAAAAAAGAATAAAAATCTTTAAACAAATTGGAGAGAAATAGTTTAAAAAATAAAGAGAAAAACAACAAAAATATCAGTGACCGAAATTTCGGTCTCTGGATTTTTTATATAAATTAAATATTGTATAAAAACCTTTTTTGAGACCAAATTGGTGGTCATAAAATTTTGGTCGCTAAATCGGTGGCTAATATTTATTTAGTGACCGATTTTGTGACCCCAAAAAGTTTCCTCATGGATATCAAATTTTGGTCGCTAAATCGGTGGCTAATATTTATTTAGTGACTGATTTAGCGACCCCAAAAAGTTTGCTCATGGACTTCAAATTTTGGTGACTAATTCGGTGATTATGGTGACCGAAATTTTTCAGTCACTAAAAACGATTTTTCTAGTAGTGGTTGGCCACACGTTGGGGGCTCCCTGTATAAACCTTCTCAGTTGAGGGGGGGCAGATATCGAATATTCATCCTTAACACTTTTACCTGTATTTGTTATCTCTCTTGCCCGTTCTGACTTAGGCATCGAAGTACCTTGCAGGTACAACCCCCTGTTCTCCTCAGCATTCTAGCAGACCTTGAAGTCCACGTCAACAACCATTGGAGATTCTGATCTCAGGTGCGATCATGTCTTATAATAATCAACATTGATTTTCAAATTTTAGATGATGACTCTAGATATCAAAGCAAAATATCATAGAACAAATCAACATATTTTTTTTTATAAGCAACAATATACTTAAAGACAGGGGTGGCAAAACGGGCCGTCCACCCCGCCCTTCCACGCCTAATGTCCACACAAAAAAGAGCGGGGTTGACATGTCCGCCAAGTTGAAATGAGCATAAAAGTTTAGCCCGCCCCGCCAAGGTGGCAGGTTGGCGGGCGACGGGCTTACTTGCCTTCTTTTTTTAATTTATTTTTAAGTTATATTTTTTAAATAAATTAAAAGGTTTTTTTTTTATATATTTCAATAAAAAAACATCAAAAAAACATTCATAAAACATAAATGACAAAAGACTAAAACCATCAAGTATTAATCCTCAATAAAAAATAGAACTTTAAACAAGTTTTCAGCTAAAATAAAAGCACTTTTATCATTTTTCATTGGTAAAATTCCAAATACTTGCCCAACAATAGAGACAAAGACAGTATATTAGTCTTAATAATCTAAAAACAACTTACGTAAATATCACAAACTACTTTCATAGGCTCTTCCAAATACTTAAAAAGTGTTTATTTCATAGGTGCGACGGGCTTTGACGGGCAGCGGGTTTTGGCGGGGCGAGCTATAGTGGGTGGCGGTCTTTAGCGGGACGAACTTTGGTGGATGGCGGATCCAAAATCCAACCCAACCCGCCAAATTTTGGCGGGTGTGAGGGCCGGCCCGGCGGGCTACGACCCATTTTGCTACCTCTACTTAAAGAAGTATCGGGATACTTCAAACTCAGCAAGTCTGTACCATTGTTTTAACATACACTGTTTTCTTTGCTTGAGATCCTAAAAGAAGTACTATAAATTCTCATATGCAGTACGTTTTTCAATATGTTCTTGGTTATGATTTTGAATTTTTGTTCTAATTTTATGTGTTAGGATTTTACCTTTTTTTCTTATATGAATTAAACATGAATTGTGCAGAATATATTGATGTATTGACATTAAGTGTGTTGTATAACTGAAGGAAAATGCTTTTGGGACGACTCAAAAATGATGGCCCCGCACAAAAATGATGTATAAAGTGTATTTCTCATTTCATTATTTAATTACATATTAATCATTTCATGTGAAGAAAATGTTTTTGGAACGAGAATAAAAATTAGCTGAAAATGTGAATTGAGCCTAGTGATGGTAAGAAGACATTGGCAAAATTTTGTTTGACTGAGTTTCTTTATACGTCATGAATGTTTGAGCCTAGCAGTTTCTCCTCCTTTCTTGAAACTTTTGCAAGTTGAACTCTGACCCGAGTAATCTTGTTCCATTCATTTTCAACTCTAAAAATACACTCATTGGAAGAGCTGGAACATCTCCAATAGAGTGATACCGAATGCTATCAAATAAAAAACACCCATATTCTTCCTTGTATTTTCCTTCGATCATTTACTTTCCTTAACTTTCATTGTTGTAATATCCCCCATGAATTGATAGAAATTAGGGGGTTATGGTTCAATTGAGGATGAAGTTTGATCTCTTTGTGTGTGGTTGTTATGCTTAAATTGATGTTACATTTATGTTGAACAAAAGATTTGAGAGAGAGTTTATTTTATTTGTTCTTTGATTTGGGGAGAGATAAATTTTTCTGGAAAATTGATGAACACATGTTTGGTGTTCATCATGCTATGTTTATGAGTTTGAAGGAAACATAGATTAAATTATTTAATTAAAATATAATTATATTGAATTAAATAACAAATTGAAAAATGATGAATTGAGAAATGATGAAATGAAAAAAAGTTGGAATACATATGAATTTAATTAAACAATGAATTGAGAAATGATTAAATGATGAATATTTAATTAAATAATGAAATGAGAAATAATGAATTGAAAAATCGTTAATTATTTTATAAATTTAATTATTCAATTTTATATTAAAATAATAATATTTGATGATACTGAATACATATAAGATTGTCACCTCATTAAAAAAATGTGACACATCATCACAATTGAAAAAGAACCAAGTACATGCAAAGTCCTTCTAACTTAAGGGGTCATTTTCACTAGTTTTATAATAGGGAGATCAATAGTTTAAAATAACCAAATTAGAGAAAACAAAAATATATTTAAACCTTGTTTTTTTATTAATTATTGAATTAATATTAATATAATTAATTATTATTAATAATAAATTTAAAATAATTAATAAGTAAATTAATAGAAATAGAGTTTTAGCAAAAAAAAATTGTGAGAGGAGTTATAAAATTATAATTTAGTATGAAGTAGAATAATATAGATGATTTTGAATATAAGACAGAATCATGCATTTCTGTCATTTACTGATGCAACATTATTTCTTTCATGTCTTAGATATTTCAGTATTAATAAGAAACTAGTATGATACCCGTGCGTTCGCACGGGTACACGTCGGTGACTCGCATTTGTTCTTAGAATGTATTTGTTTTAAGAATTTATTTGTTTATATTTAAAATTTGAAAATAAAAAGTAATTAATTAATTAATAAAAATTAGTAAATAAAATAAAATAATGTATATTTAAAAATAGATAGAATCAATTCCCTCGGGTACCAATATTTTAATCAGTTAATTTATGATTATGTTATTGTTTAATATTTATATCAATAACTTCATGTTCCCGTTAATATTTAATATTTTGATCAATAATTTAATATTCTCGTTAATAATCAATATTTTGATTAATAACTTCACGATTCTCTTAATATTCAATATTTTGATTAGCAACTTCATGTTTTGAATAATATTCAATAGTTTGATCAAATCAATAACTTCATGTTTCTGTTAATATTCAATATTTTAATTAGTAACTCATGTGAACACATAATATTTGTTCATGTTATTATTCAACATTTAAATTAATAGTTTAATATAAGTACTATATGTGTGTCATATCAGTACTCGTGTTTTAAAAATAATAATTAAGGATTTGAATCACCAATTTTTTTTCCCGTTGATAAGAATGATAAATATTATTTTTGTTTTGACATTAATTATAAAAATATATGAATCAATAGTAAACTTAATCCCGTTTATGAAAAATGACATTGTTTAAAAATATTTGATGATAATAAAATATTTTATAATAATAAAATATTTTATAATAATAAAAATCTTAAATTGACAAAATATAGTGAAGATATATTCAATCAAATTATATAATTTAATTAGTAATAACAATTTAATATATTATTGATTAAAATAAATTTACAAATAAAATATATTATTCTATATATAAAAATATTTGATCAACGGTATAATTATTTCTATATATAAATAATTTTTTTTTGGAATTATTTATAAAAATATTTAAGTCAATAGTAAATTTATTCTTGTTATTATTCAATATTTAATTAAATGTGTTAATATCAGTACCATATATGTACCCGTGATACAATTCCTAAGGTGTGGTTTAAACTATTTTTCAATTAAAATATGACAAGTATATTTAAATATTATTCATGGAGTAAAAATATGAAAAAATTGCATACATGTAGGGTTGGATTGGGATTTTGGGACCGCCACCCGCCAAAGTCCGCCCGCTAAAGACCGTCACCCGCCAACCGCCAAAATCTTTTTAAGCCTATATGTTATATGTGTAAATCTTTTTAAGCCTATATGTTATATGTGTTTCTCTTTTTAAATTCTTATATGTGCTTCTTTTAAATTCTTATATGTGCTTCTTGGTGTCAATCATATAAAATGAAGTATATACAACAAAGGTAAAATATTCAATAAGTTTATCCTTACATATTTTATGACTTTTCCTATTTTGTAAGATAATAATTGTCATTGATATTTTCGCCATGAAACTACAAGTAATATATGAGAATTGGGAGAAAACAAATGAGACCATGAAGATCCAGAAAATATGATAGAGATGAATATGAGACTGAAGCTGAATGTATTGGTCTAAATAATATACCATTCATTATTTGGAAAATATATGCGTTACAATTTGAATTTGGGGAATAGGTTACGATTTGATTACAACTTTTTCTATTTTATAGAGTGTCTTAAAAAAACGAATTTCCTAAACCACTAAATAATAATTAAAAAATAAGATAATATTGCAATATAATTTTCAATTTCCTAAACCACTAATTAATAAATAAAAAATAAGATAATATTGCAATATATTTTTTCGTCAAATATGACATATAACTGAACATACAAATACATACAAATATCACATACATACAAATATCACAATTGCATACAAAGATATCACAATTGGATACAAAAATGCACACAAAATTTAAATTAACAATTTGTCAACAAATATCATCTCAAAATACTATAACTCTTTGTTGTCATTGATGTTTCGCCATGATGGATATGATAGAAAAATATTATAACTCTTTATTGTCATTGTTGTTCGCCATGATGGGTATGATAGATGGGTATGATAGATGAAGATGAGACATTCACCTTCCATAACTCTTTGTTGTCATTGATGTTTCGCGATCCAGAAAATATGATAGAGATGAAGATGAGACTGAAGCTGAATGTATTGGGTCGATTTTAAATAACAGACCAATCATTATTTGGTCGGTTTAAAGATTAAAGGCAAAATATGTGCGTTACAATTTGAAAATATGTGATTACTTGAATACCATAAAACATTAAAAAACTGACATGTGGATGGCTTAAAATTGCTTCATCCTCTTCTCCCATCATCAAGATTTGTCTCCCATCATCAAGATTTGTCTCCCATCATCAAGATTTGACATACACAGTTATGAAATACAAACCATACATTAATTTTTCACTTAAATCCATAACTTTCATTCTTTTGATATTCCTCTACAACTTGCAATATATATATATATATATATATATATATATATTCAAAATATAAAATAATATGTTAATTTAAATGATATTAAATATATGACTATTTTATGAATTAAATATTTGGATGATTATATAAAATAAATTATGTTTCGTTCAGAATATAAAATAAAAATTAATGAATTAGGATTTTATAAAATTATAAAATCAAAACATAATGTATTGATTTGAGGTTCTATATTGTAAATTTTAAGAGATTATATTAAAAAAATATCATTGAAAATATAATATACATTTAATGTATTTTATAAAATTATAAAACAAAATTATAAAATTAAAATTAATATATTTTGTAAAATAATAAAAGTAAATGTAAAAATGTATAACATTAATGGTCAAATCTATAATCAAAGTAAAACAATTAAATTTCAAATGATTAAATAAAATAAATCACGAGTCATTTAAAACATAAAATAGAATTAATGAATTAAAATTTTATAAAATTATAAAATCAAAACTGAAAAATGTATTGATTTGAAAATAATAAATAAATTTTATATATAAAATAAATTATGTTTCATTCAAAATATAAAATGAAATTAATGAATTAAGATTTTATAAAATTATAAAATCAAAACATAAAAATGTATTGATTTGAGGGTCCATATTGTAAATTTTAAGAGATTATATTAAAAAAAAATATCATTAAAAATATAATATGGATTTAATGTATTTAGTAAAATTATAAATTTTAAATTATTGTGAATTAAAATTTAAAACATAAAATAAAATTTGTGAATTAAAATTTTATAAAATTATAAAATCAAAACTTAAGAGTATATTGACTGAGCCTATCTTAAATTTTAAACGATTGTACTAAAAAAATTGTATTAAAAATATAATATAAATTTAATGCATTTTGTAAGACTATAAAATAAAAATTTATACATTAGATAAGATATTAAATTTAAATTCTATAACTGTACAACATGCATTAAATTACTTTTAAAACTTACCAAATTCTATAACTGATAACGGTTTATATATATATATATATATATATATATATATATATATATATATATATATATATATATATATATATATATATATATATATATATATATATATATATATATATATATATATATATATATATATATATATATATATATATATATATATATATATATATATATATATATATATATATTCAAAATATAAAATAATATGTTAATTTAAATGATATTAAATATATGACTATTTTATGAATTAAATATTTGGATGATTATATAAAATAAATTATGTTTCGTTCAGAATATAAAATGAAAATTAATGAATTAAGATTTTATAAAATTATAAAATCAAAACATAATGTATTGATTTGAGGTTCTATATTATAAATTTTAAGAGATTATATTAAAAAAAATATCATTGAAAATATAATATACATTTAATGTATTTTATAAAATTATAAAACAAAATTATAAAATTAAAATTAATGTATTTTGTAAAATAATAAAAGTAAATGTAAAAATGTATAACATTAATGGTCAAATCTATAATCAAAGTAAAACACTTAAATTTCAAATGATTAAATAAAATAAATCACGAGTCATTTAAAACATAAAATAGAATTAATGAATTAAAATTTTATAAAATTATAAAATCAAAACTGAAAAATGTATTGATTTGAAAATAATAAATAAATTTTATATATAAAATAAATTATGTTTCGTTCAAAATATAAAATGAAATTAATGAATTAAGATTTTATAAAATTATAAAATCAAAACATAAAAATATATTGATTTGAGGGTCCATATTGTAAATTTTAAGAGATTATATTAAAAAAAATATCATTAAAAATATAATATGGATTTAATGTATTTAGTAAAATTATAAATTTTAAATTATTGTGAATTAAAATTTAAAACATAAAATAAAATTTGTGAATTAAAATTTTATAAAATTATAAAATCAAAACTTAAGAGTATATTAACTGAGCCTATCTTAAATTTTAAACGATTGTTTAAAAAAATTGTATTAAAAATATAATATATATTTAATGCATTTTGTAAGACTATAAAATAGAAATTTATACATTAGATAAGATATTAAATTTAAATTCTATAACTGTACAACATGCATTAAGTTACTTTTAAAACTTACCAAATTCTATAACTGATAACGGTTTAGTGAAAATACTATTATTAGTTTTAGTGAAAATATTATTAAAACACTATAAAATGAGAAAAACTAAAACTCTATACACATGTAACTATTATTATTTATATAAAATAAATTATGTTTCGTTCAAAATATAAAATGAAATTAATAGATTAAGATTTTATAAAATCAAAACATAAAAAATGTATTGATTTAAGGGTCCATATTATAAATTTTAAGAGATTATATTAAAAAAAATTATCATTAAAAATATAATTAACATTTAATGTATTTTGAAAAATTATAAAATCAAATTATAAAATTAAAATTAATGTATTTTGTAAAATAATAAAATTAAATTGTAAAAATATATATAACATTAATGGTCAAATCTATAATCAAAGTAAAAAATTTAAATTTCAAATGATTAAATAAAATAAATCATGTGTCATTTAAAACATAAAATAAAATTAATGAATTAAAATTCTATATAAATCAAGTGTCATTTAAAACATAAAATAAAATAAAATTCATGAAATTAAAAAAATATTAAAAATTTAATATAAATTTAAAGCATTTTTTAAAGATTATAAAATAGAACTTTAAATGTTTTGTAACATATTATATTTAAATTCTATAACAGACGTTTCTAATGTTAACTATTTCTAATGAATAATTAATAATTAAATACTTTTAAAACTTACTTTATAATTATAATGAATAATTAATTACAGTTTCTACTATTTTTAAATGTATTTTTCCTATTCCCATGTAAAGTCCCATAAAATTTTATAAAATTATAAAATCAAAACTTAAGAGTATATTTTTTTTTTGAATCAAAGAAATATATTATAATTCAAAAAAAACAATTACATCAAGGAGACCCAAGGTCCATCCTACCACTTACATCATGAATTTGACTATGTTTCTCCTAATTCTTTTATCTACCCATCCTCTATATATCACATTATCTATGATATTAGTAACTATACTATTTCTATCCACATTGTTGCCAAACACAATATCATTTCTGAATTTCCACATATGATAAATTGTTTCCGCTATAGCAATTTTCAAGATTGTTGCCCTCCATCCTTTTCCTTTTGTACCTCTTATCAACCAAACAATTTCTTCACTCCACATCTTTGGTACATGCCTAATTTCCAACCACTCCAACACTTCCCCCCAAATATCCTTCATTTGTTCACACTCAAAGAAAAGATGATTTAAAGTTTCATCTTCTTTTTTACACATACTACAAATTTTTTCATTGATCATATTGAATCTCATCAATCTGTCTTTTGTTGCTAACCTACCTAGGCAAGTCATCCATAAGCATACAACTGCCCTAGGCCTAGCCTTGTTATATTGAATCATTTTATACCAATTAACTCTTCTACCATCATCAATCAAACACTCATAAATCTTGCTGGCCTTGTAAGAATTCATTCTCACAGCTTTCTCCCATTCATGTTGAATCCCTCCTATATCATCCCTTTGCTTCAGAATTCCCTTCATTATCCATGAATGTTGTGGTTTCATCTCCACATTCATAACCTCTTCATTTTTGAGATAATACATGTGGATCCATTTAACCCACAGATTATCCTTTTTACAGCAAAGGTTCCATAAACATTTCATCAACCACACTTTATTCCAGATGGTAAGGTTCAGAAGATTCATACCACCTTGTTCCTTAGGCTTGCACATGGAATTCCAGGCTACTGGACTTTTACGACTTATCTCCTTCTTACCAGTCCAGATGAAGCTTCTACAAATGTCATCTATCTTCTTAATAACCATTTTAGGAATCGGGAAACATTGCATCCAAAATTGCACTATGGCATTTGATATGCTTTGAACCAGCTGGATTCTTCCTGCATGACTCAGGAGCTTTGCAGACCAATGGTACACCTTATTCACAATGCGATCAATCAAGGGGAGATAATGATTTAAAGACAATTTCTTACTTGAGAGGGGAACCCCAAGGTATCTAATAGGAAGGCTGCCTTTTTGAAATCCAGTAATCTTCAGCATGTTGTTCATTTCTTCTTCCCTCAAACCAGCCATGAATATCTTACTTTTATTCTGATTAACCACTAATCCTGTTGAATCAGTGAAAAACTTGAAGGTCTGGGTTAACATTTGCACAGATATTTCATCCCCTCTACAGAACAGCAGAATATCATCTGCAAATGTGATATTAGTCAGCTTCATCCCTTCACACTTAGCATGGTAGTTAAAATTGTTATCTTTCTGCATCTTGGCAAGCACTCTATGCATATATTCTATGATGACCACAAAGAGCAAAGGAGAGATGGGATCTCCCTGCCTTATACCTCTCCTGGCCTGCATAAAATCAGTCAGCTCCCCATTTATATTAAACCTGTATGAAACAGAGCTAACACCAGCCATAATCCACTGGATAAATCTGTGAGGTATCCCAATTTCTATTAAAATGTTTTCCAGAGCACCCCAGTGTACCATATCATAGGCCTTTTGTAAATCTATTTGCACCATCACTCTAGGAGTTCCCTTCTTTCTGTCATAGCCTTTTATCAACTCAGTAGCCAGCATGATGTGATTATGGATATGCTGGCCTTTGACAAATGCAGCCTGATTTTGACTGATAACTGTTGGCAGCACACTTCCCAGTCTATCAGTCAATATCCTTGAGATGATCTTATAAACTGTTGTGCAGCCAGCTATGGGCCTATAGTCTTTCACTCCTTTTGCATTATCCCCTTTTGGAATCAAAGTAACAGCTGTACTATTGAAAGGTTTATACATGGACCCCCTCTCAAAGTACTCTTTGACAGCATTTATCACATCATCTTTTATCACACTCCAGCTGGCCTTGAAAAATCCAGCACCATATCCATCTAATCCAGGACTTTTTCTGTCACCAATCCCTTTGAGAGCTTTCTCAATATCCTGTTCAGTCACCTCTTTTATCAGCATTTGCCTTTGCTCCATGTTCAGTTGAGGGCCCATTCTCATAGCCTCAACATCAACACTGACAGTAGTGTGCTCACTCTTTCCCATAAGCTGACTATAGAACCCAATCACTTCATTTTCCATATCTTTTTGTTCATGAATGATGCTGCCATCTTCTTTATACAACTGGACTAATCTCTTTGTATTGTGTTGAGATTTCAGCATAGCATGGAAATAAGCATTATTCCCATCACCTTTCTTTATCCAGTCAATTTTTGTTTTTTGCCTCATCATTTTCTCCTGAACCTCATTTAATTGAATAACTTGATCAGTTTGCTTCTTTACTTTCTCAATCAGCTCCTTATCCAATCTGTTTCCCCTGAGTTCCAACTGACTTTCTTCAAGTTTGTCTCTAGCTTCAATGATTTGTTGATTCATATTGGCCAAAGGTCTACTGAACTTAGCTATTTCACCTTTCAACCTTACAAGTTTCTTCCACAGAATCATCATTGGATGCCCTCTCATGGGTTGATCCCAATTATTCTTCACCATCTGTAAGAAACCAGGAAAATCAGCAATGCAGTTAGTGTATCTAAACTGTCTAGGCACTCTCTTTTTCTGTTTCCCATCATCCACCACAAGCAAAGCATGATCTGATACATTAGGAGGCATAATCTGCATACTGGTGTCAAGGTTGTCCTGGAACCACTCAAGATTTCCCAGCAGCCTATCAATTCTGGTATATATAGCATTCTCCCCCTGCCTATTAGACCAAGTAAAATAGTCCCCTGAACTTTCCATTTCACTCAGTCCAGTGTTGTTCATCAGATTCACCAAATCCACATATTCTCTTTCATTAACAGGATTTCCCCCTAATCTGTCTTGTGCCTTAATCACATTATTAAAGTCACCTATGACACACCAAGCTCCTTGAATACTACCATGTATCTGTTCAATCTCCTTCCACAGCCTTCTTCTCTGATCAAGTTGATTATGAGCATACACAGCAGTCATCCAGTACTTGAAAACACCTGCCTTAGAGTAGATCCCACAATGGATATACTGACTGCTACTTTGAACATATCTGATATCCACCTGCTCTTTATTCCAACCAACCCAGATTCTACCATTTTCATGATCTTTGTAATTATCTATATAATTCTCAGTCAGCCTAAGCCTCTCTCTAATTCTCTCAGCTTTATGGCTTTTAACTCTAGTCTCAATCAAAATAGCAATATCATGCTTTAGCTTTAGGAGATGGGAGCTAATCTCCCTAAGCTTAGCACTTTTATTTAGCCCCCTAATGTTCCAGGAAACTAACATGGTGTACAACATTTAGGTCCATTGGGGTCATTCAAAACCTCAAGGATCCCAAATCCATTCTTACTAACTATGTTTAGTTCCTGCACAATACCTTGGCTCTTTTCTCTAGCAGATGCTCTTGCCACTGTCCATGGTGTTTCTTGCTGACTACTCTCCCCTTGAACTTCTTCTTCTGGTTTCTTCTTTGGTGTTACCACATTTTGCTCATCAGGTGGTTTTGGCTTCTGTTTCCATTGTTGTTGCCTCTTTGGTTCTCCACAATCATGTCCCAGTTTTTGGCAATGCTGGCAGAACTTTGGCTTCCATTCGTATTCTACCCCCTGCTTGATCATCTCTCCTACTCTATTCTTTATCATGACCTCTTTTACCAAATCTTGTGTAATATCCACCTCTACCAGCATCCTAGCATACGAGACCCGTAATTTGTTAGCTGTACATTCATCAGTAACCATTGGCGTACCTATAGCACTTGCAATCTTGTTCAGACTCTTAATCCCCCATAGATGCAAAGGTAGTTGAGGCAGTTTGATCCAAATTGGCAAAGTACGAAGCAAATCCTTCTTCAGATTGAACTCAGGATGCCATTCTTTTAGAATCATAGGAGCATTACGCATCGTGTATGGTCCTTTCATTACAACCTCTTCTCTTTCTTCATGACTGTGAAATCGAGCTAGAAAGTATCCTTCATCATGATAGTACAAATCAGGTGCTTTCACATAGTTCCACGTCTTCAGCATAAAGTTATTCATCGCATTCATACTCACATCTTCCCCAATTATATACAATATCAACGCATTATCCCAAAATCGTAGCTCCGATTCGATATCTTCATCATTGATCTCAATTTCCACCACTCCATTCACAAGTGTTGGTGCCACATACTCCATAGCCAAACCTTTCGCAGGATTGCGATTATCACTAAGAATATCCACCCATAGCTTTCGTTCCTCAATTTTAGGGTTTGGATCCATTCCCCTTCCAATAACGGCTTCTTTCCTTCTGTTAACACTTGATTCCTCTACTGATTCCTTTGTTTCAGGCTGCAATATCTCAGTAACAAGATCTTCTTCCTCATCGGCGCTTTTCTGTGACTTCGCCGGTGAAAACTCCACCATCAGCGGCGGTGGCACCTCTCTTTTCGGCCGCCCTCGCCCCTTCTTTGGTTTTGTCATTCTCTCTTTTTAAAATATTTACTTAAGAGTATATTGACTGAGCCTATATTAAATTTTAAACGATTGTATTAAAAAAATTGTATTAAAAATATAATATTTATAACTGATGATTTTGAAACGTCCCATAAATGATGATTTTGGTAGTATTTATAAATTGTCTCATCTTCATCATTGTTTGTGTCTCATTGTCATATTCATCCTATCCATAACCATCGCTATTACATGACGAGAGTTGTTGACAAATCCGTAAAGTTCTACGTTCATTTATTTTTGTGTTGCAAGTTCATTTATTTTTGTGTTGCAAGGTTAAGTTTGTTTTAATGTTTTCATTACAGGGTGGTGATATACATGTTGTTGTCCAGCATACGGTATCCAACTTTAAGGTTCAGAGTAATGTTTTGCCTTTCAAACCTTCGTCGCACAAATATATGCTCAGTTTACTCGAGATACGTCTGTTGGTGTTGGTGATGAAAACAAACATGAAATACCACACTGTCTTTACAAGTTTTTCTGATATATTCAATGGGAATCAATAGAGGTCCGCTACATAAACATTGCTGCTTTTGTATTTTAGGGTGTTTTTAGTATATCTACATCATTATGTTTATTTTCCAACACAGACGGCTGCTACGACCCCATCTGTAACGTCTGCAGGTATTTGGAAAAAAAGTAACAAACACAACTAGCAAACTATAGTCACAACTAATCAATCTTCTCTAATTTGATAATCTTCTTAAAAATGTTACCTTCAATTAAAAATAAATTATAAAATATTAGTGATTTAGTATAAAAAATAGACAATATTACTTTTATAAACGTGTAACAAATATTTTTATAAAAAAATTAAGTGATTCAAATATTATATATCATGTAAATGAAAACTCACTCTTTGGGTGTAAACATGTGACACTCGAATCTAAAAGTAATTCATTTTTTTCTCTTCTCCCAATTTTCAATCAACTTTCAATTGTTAATTTGTTTTATCTTCTTCCAACTTCCAATAGTTTTTTCCCCTATTCCCAAATTGTAATATTTTCCCCTATTCCCAAATTGTAACCATGGCCTTATTTGTTTTTTTTATCATACCCATAGAGTTATCATCAATCACAACAAAATATGGAAGGTTGTCTCCAACAACAAAATGCAAGGTTGTCTCCAACAACAATATTTTGAGATGATATTGATGATATTTGTTGATAAAGTGTTAATTTAATTTTTTTGTGTGCATCATTGTAATATTTGACAAAAAATTATATTGCAATGCGAGAATTAATTCTAATTTTTTAAAATATAATTTTTTCTTATATTTATTGATTTTTATTAATTCTATTTCTTTTTCAAAATTTTAAATAAAAACAAAAAAAAAACTAATTTTTTGTAAGTAAAAAATTTATTAATTTTTATTAACTATATTTTCTTTATTTTTTTTCAAATTTTAAATATAATTAAATACATTCTAAAATCAAACACATTTTGAAGAAAAAAATACATTATGAGAACAAATACACTTTAAAAACAAATGAGTGTCACCGACGTATACCCGTGCGAACGCACGGGTATCATACTAGTTAATCCTTAACCTTTAAGTATAAATTGATGATACATAATAGTGTTGTAACTCTATTTAAACTAACGTTATAATTGTTTTTAATCATCAAAAGTAATAAGAATATTTCTACACTTATTTTTTTTTCTATATTTTAGTTGAATAGATAATTAAATCAATTTATATTTAAAATTTTGACATTGAATTTATAATTAAAATTTATTTGAAATTTACCTTATTATATCTATATCGAACGAATGATAGCGCGTGTAAAGAAAAGAAGAAAAAACATACTCCCTCCAGTCTCACAAATATAAGTAAATAATAAAAAAAAACATTAAGGTCTTAAATATAATTAAAAATCATTTATATTTATCATATTAAATATTATATTTTAAATATATTCCTACTTTTTTTCAACATTTTTATGTTTTTAACTATTTCCAAAGCAAAAAGTATGGATAAAATTAGAAAAAATATAAGACTTAAATGCATTCAAATATTTTTTTTAAAGAACGGTTTTTTTTTTTAATTTGCTTATATATGACCTAGGGGTGTTCAAAACCAAGTCAACCCAATAGAAAACCGCAAACCAAACCAAACCAAACCGAAATCGTAAAAAACCGCACTTTGTTCATATGTATTTGAGCCATTTTTTAGCAAAACAACACGGTTTGATTCGGTTTGCGGTTTGTATTTTACAAACCGAACTAAACCAAACCAAATCGTATTATGTTACAACCCAAACTTCACTTATCTCACACTCAACCCAAACCTTAAACCTATTATGCCTTAACCATACAAATATTCTCTTACTCGTACTTATGATTTTAGTTTCAACTTCTCAAATCTCTTCGAGTAGTATCACACATTCTTTTCATCATATTTGTTATGTACATCCCACCTCTTCTACTCTAATATCTTTTATCTTATGTTCTTTCTTTTTCATCTTCATTTTCTCCTTTTTTTATATTATTGTCTTCTCTTCCAATTATTTTTTTATCGCACATTTTTTCTATAATATTGCATATCTTATGATCTTTCTTTTTCATCTTCTCTAATCTTTCTTCTCCTCCGTTTTTTCTTCTTTTTATTGTAATATTTTTGATATTGTTTTATACTACTATTTTATGTTTTTTATTCCACTTTTGTCTAATTTTATTTTTGTATATTGAATGAGAAATTATTATCTAAATATGATGAGTTTTGTTGTTATTTGATAATGTATGAATGACTCAATAAAAATATTGTAAAAACCGAACTAACCGAACCAATCCAAACCGCGTGGATTTAGTTTGGTTCGGTTTTATTACTTAAAGCCAACCGAACCAAATCAAATCCGCATGTTTTTTTTCTTGTAGTTCGGATGATTTTTTCCCGTAAAAACTATTCAAACTGCACCGCGAACACCCTTAATAAGACCGGAGACAGAATGCCAGCCAGTGTAGTGCCTTCACCAAAACAACAAACATTTTATATTTAAGAAAGAAAAAGAAGAAATGCACACAAAAAAAATTAAATAAATAAAAAAACGAAAAACGACGTCGTTGCACTCGTCCCCTAAGTGTGAGGAAGAAATTAGAGAGCATCGTTGTAAATTGTAATCGTATGAACAAGATCCACCATCTCTCGCAGAATAATACTTTTTGCAGAGATCATCAAATCCAACCTCCATTCCCGCTTTCCAAAGTAACCCTAATTCATCGAATTATTATTCTAATTAACACGATTTTCTCCAATAATCTTCAATTTTCTCCATTTCAATGATTCAATTGTTCGCGAAACTTGATAAATTAAGTTCGAGCTCAACCATTTGAATAACCATGATCTGAATTTCTAGATCATACGTATTCGTTAAGGTTAGCGTTTTTTTACTTTGGATCTTATCCTTCTGCATTGATCTCTTTCTTTTCAGCAATTTTCGGTTTCAGATTTGCATTGCAATTGATGTTTATTGCTCTTGCTGTGTTTTGTATGGTGCATTTGATTAGGAATTTATCTGTTGGTTCAGTGTTGGTGGTTTTTCTGTGATCTGAGGGTGTTTTTGAATTGGTAGTGTATGTGTGACAGTTTTGAGTTTGTTTTGGTGTTTAGGTTTTGAGATGGCGTGGTTTAATGCGAAAAATGCTTGGGGGAACTTCCCTGATTTGGCGGGAGCGGTGAATAAGCTTCAGGAGAGTGTGAAGAGTATTGAGAAGAATTTCGATAATGCTCTTGGTTTTGAAGAAAAAGGAGGGGAATCCGGCAATGAAGGTAACTTCTCTTTGAGATTTGAGATTGTATTGCTTATCTTTGTTGTTTGAATGGATTGGAGTAACTTTAAATTCTGTTAATTTCCATACATAGGAATTTTTAGTTGTTGGATTTGATGTCTGTTCTTAAGGTGGGGAGTTATTAGTTCTTAGTTCTTATGCTGATTAGAGTTGTGCCCATTGTTTCCAGCTTCGGGATCGTGGCCTATACCTGCCGATGGGAAGGCACTATTTAATCCTGTCTTAGCTTTTATGGGGAATAAAAGTGAGGAGGATAGTGAAGAAACATCTGAAAATGTTGAATCCTCTCGACAAGATTCCGAACCTGAGACGTCAGTGGAAAAATCTGAGTCTGTGGATCATATTCCTGTGGCCGAGGGAAAAGAAGCCTTTGACACTGATAAAAGAGACAATGTGGAAGCTGAAGAAACTACGATTAAAAGAGACAATGTGGAAGCTGAAGAAACCACCATTGAAAGTGACAATGTGGAAGCTGAAGAAACGACCATTCCAGAGGAAAATAAAGTGCACGAGGTAGAAGAAGATGGTGAGCATGTAGAGTCAGCGGATGGAACAGCTGTACAAGTTTTGGACCACGGAAAAGACGAACACCAGTTACCGGGAACGCTTATTGAATTGCCTGCATCTCCCGTTCCAAAATCCGAGAATTCAGATTCTATTATCAATCCTCAAGAGAAAGAGATTGATGAAGTCGGAACCTTGGAAAGTTCAGTGATGATGCAACCCATGGTTTCTAATCGTGGAGATGATGTAGTTGAGGGTGGTACTAGTGATCCTGGCGAGTCTTATGCTACTAGTGGTGTGCATGAGACTATTGAAGTTGAGACAGAAAAGGAGAGTAAAGATGAGATGGTACAAGCAGAAGAAAGTGTAGAGAGAATTTCTTCTGTTCAACCTGAGGCATCAGAAAATACTGAGCAAAGAGATGATACAGACACTTCTGTTCTACATTCTGTGGCTTCTGAAGAAACCAACAGTAATGACCAATCGTATAATGAACACCCGTCCAGTGCTACTCCAAATGAATCGCTTGAGGTTGGATGTGATTTGGTTTCACGTGACAATGAAACAACAGTTAATGAAAATGAAAGGGGCCATCTTGCCAATAATATTGAAACTGACATAAAAGAGCAACATTTGAGCTCTGTAAAAAATATGCATGACTCAGATTCCATGAATGAGCTGGAGAAGGTGAAAAGGGAGATGAAAATGATGGAGGCAGCACTACTTGGTGCTGCAAGACAAGCTCAGGTATTTCACATACTGTACATATTCTTTAAAGAAATAAAAGCTTTTGAGTGCAAGTTCATTTTTGTGGCAAGTGTCCCAATGGAAAAATTATTGTTCTAAGTGGCCATTTTGGAAAACAATGTAGGGCTCAGACCTTGTTTTTTTAGCATGAAAACTATGTTTACATGGCCTCTTGGTAGTTATTATTTTAGGAAAGACATTTTGCTCTGCTGTTGTACTTTTCTTCTTTTAAAGGTTTTTAATTCACTTTGTAATAAATATGCTTTCTTGCTTTGTTATGGACTAATTGGAAAGTTTGTCACAATTTTTTTTTTGTTGGTATCAGCAACAAAAGCTTTTGTGATGCATATGTTATAAGTACCCAAACGACGAGTCAATTCAGGGTTCATATCTATTTTGAGCATGAAAACTATGATGAGTGGTCATATGGTCTCTTGGCAGGCTTTGTTATGATTAAGAAGTTTCTTCTTGGCCTAGTCGTCCTTTTCTTATTGGTTATGGCCTAAGGGGGTATTTTGCGTAGTTTCTTGTACATTAAACTAACATCGCGAAGATTGCTTTGTGGTGTTAAAATTATTAAGTTTCTAATTCACTTTATTTTAATTTGTTTTCATGCTCCATTGCACCCCTTTTCTTCATATATAACTAGCTTAGATCTTCTTACGTGCAATCATTAATGGTGAATAATAATTTGATTTGGTTTTTTTAATTAATGTTTCTATACGTTCAAAAAGCTTCATGTCTTGTCTAACTATGCTCCCAGCCTTTATCCCTTATGTACAATTTTTGCAGGCATGAGAGTGTTGTATATCTTATTGCAATTTTTTACTCTTGGACTTGTTTCTCTTTGCAGGCTAAAGCTGATGAAATAGCAAAATTGATGAATGAGAATGAACAATTCAAAGCTTTGATTGAAGATTTAAAGGTATATTTATTTTTCAATACACTGTAGTATGGATCATGTTTTGCTTTAGTGTTCATTTTTTTGATACATCAACTGATATCAAAAGAAAGAAAAGAGAACATTTCCTTTATTGAAACCTGAGGGCTCTATACTCAATGTGAGGCAGAGAAAACAAATTACACAGCTTAGGGAATTTGAGAGCCCGGACTCTCCCATACTCTCAATGATACAACATCCCCCCCTCTTTCTCTTCACTCCTGTCACACATTCTGTTATTTTTCATTCAAATACATTTAGGCTTAAATACACCTTCGACCCCCTTATTTTAAAAAAATGAAGTTTTGATTCCTCCATTTTATAAACCAGTTTTGGTCCCTCAGTTTTAACCTTTTTATGTTTTAGCCCCTCATCTCATTTTGGGGTTAATTATGATGATGTAGAAGGTGTCTAGGTTGACAAATTTAGGATGAGACGACAACAAAATTATCCCTAAAGTATGACATGGATATTAAATTTGTCCATTTAGGCACTGCCATATTAACAAAGTTGACCCCAAAATGAAGCGGGTTACCATAACTCGGAAAATTTGAAATTAATGGACCAAAAAACTGGTAAAATGGAGGGATCAAAACTTTATTTTTCTGAAAATAGAGAGATCAAATTTGCGTTCAAGCCTTACATTTATTTATAATGTTCTTCAATTATAATCTGCCCTCATCTGGCTGAATCCTCTTCCTAAAATACACTTTTTTGATTTAACTATGTTGTGTATGATATCTACTCTCACAGGAGAAGTTTCACCTTGTCTTGTGAACCATGTCTCTGAACAACTTTCCCTTTAGTTGTTCTTTCTTCCTTTTCTGTCATTATCCACCAGGCCATCACTCTAATATGTTTATCTTTGGAAAGGTGCCCAATGCTTAACTTCATCATACAGCCAAAACACAGCCTTTTTTTCTCCATTTCCAATGGTATTTAGCCTTGGCTAGTTGCTTAAGTTATTCCTCTTTCTATTGTTCTTGTGTTCATTGGTTCGGGCAAATCTGGACCAAACCGGTATCCAAACCAAACCATGGTGTTTGGGTTGGACATTTTTTAGTTTGGGCAAAAACCGAACCAAACCAATGAAACCCGATGTTGATTGGTTTGATCAACAGATTTCTAAAATTCTACCCGCAAACCCATCTACCCGAACCAACCATAATTAATTCGTATAATTTATATAATATTTATCATGGAAACTAATTCAAGGTATTCAACTTCAAGAAGAAAAAAATAAAACGCCATTTGTGACATTCACAACCTATAAGGAGATAAAAATTATGGGTTTTATATTATTATAGAAAATTATTTATGTAAATTAGATATTTAAAAAAAATATTTTTGCGCATTTGTTTCTAATGTATCCGATCAATCCAACACAAATCAAACCGTTGTTTTTCGGTTTGGCTCAGTTTGGGCTTTATTGCAAAAATGAGCAAATTCAATCCGAACCAATCTATATTTTTGACAGGTTTGGGCATTGGATTCTCTCGAAACCGAACCATACTGTTCCGCGAACACCCTATCATCTACTTTGTCCTTGCCTGAACTGTCAGTTCTCAGCCTCCTTACTGCACTGGAACCAGTACTTGTCCTTACCTTTGTGGCATAGGAAGCTAACCACCAATCTTTTCTAGCATATTCTACCACTATGGAAACAACTAATGGGTTATGTATGAAAACGAACAAAAGATATTAGCCTCTGATGTGCAAAATATGAGCTGAAGGATGTTTATGTGTTGATATTAATGATATATGTAGTGCAAGGGTATTTTAAAAATAAACTATCAATTTTAGGATTTTCTTAGGTTTATCTTCTTGATTCAGCGCGTCGGTTCTGGTGGTATAAAACATTTA
Organism: Lathyrus aphaca; assembly: GCA_963966055.1. Taxonomy (NCBI): domain Eukaryota; kingdom Viridiplantae; phylum Streptophyta; class Magnoliopsida; order Fabales; family Fabaceae; genus Lathyrus; species Lathyrus aphaca. The sequence continues at coordinate 733,479,501 of OZ014519.1, read as the reverse complement.
TTAAAAAAGGTTTTCTGTAAGTATTTTGTAGATATTATGCTTGTGGCCTTGATGTCACATTGACTATTTTGTTGTAACCTTTTGGATTTTTTCCTTGTACACCATGTGTTAGTTTTCCTTTGTAAATCTCTATTTGAAAATCCTTTGGTGTTTTTGTAAAATAATTAGTTAGCATGTTGCGTTTCTCTTTTTGTCATGTGTCATGTGGCCCACTTTCTTCAAAGTATTTTTATTTAACTATTGATAATTGTGGAGCAGAGAAAGTCCAATGAAGCTGAAGTTGAGTCTTTGCGAGAGGAATACCATCAGAGGGTTTCGACTCTTGAGAGAAAGGTATCACTTGTCATAAATTCTATGTTTCCTGTTTTTAATCAACAAAGTTTATCTCCTTGTACACCATGTGTTAATTTTTCTATAGCGTGTCACAAATGACAGAAGTCTTATTAACCAAAAAACTTATGATAATTCAATTATAGAGATCATGAGCATCTTAAGCATTGCAGGTTGGTGTTAGAAATCTTGAATTTTGAAAGTTTTGATTTATCAAAGAGGATTATTGGATATTACATATATGTTTTAAGTGTATACTTTTAAGTAAAACTGTTATGAAGCTTCATTCAATTTTGCGTTTAATTGCAGGTTTATGCTCTCACCAAGGAAAGGGATACACTTCGCCGAGAGCAGAATAAAAAAAGTGATGCAGCTGCTCTATTAAAAGAAAAGGATGAAATAATTAATCAAGTTATGGCAGAAGGTAATACAATCTGAATCAAACCTAAATCTGTATTATCCCGACTTTAGTGGGTATACAACAGTTTATTTCTTGTTTGATGTGTGTCTTGTTAGGATTAAAGATATGGGTGCTTCTTTTAGATATATGTCAGCAAAGTCTGAAAGGAAAAAAACTGTAACACTGCTTTGCACTCCAGGGTAATTGTGTGTGATGCTTCCACCTCTCACCCAACTTAGCTTGCATGGGAGTGATAACACTTAGTTCACAGTAGCTTAGTACATACTACTTGTAGTGGATAATATCTCTTGTAACAAACTCTACACACTAATATGGATTCTATCTAGTTTGGATTCAGATTTTTAATAGTCATGGTCTCCGCTCTGCTTTCGAAATGAATGATTAATCTGAACGGCTTTTCTGTTTAATCAAAAACTTTCTCCTTTGAAGCTTGCCAACAGGTAATTACCAGCAGCAATTATAGAGGCCCTTTTTTTCATATAAATTTTTCTCTCATCTCAGGTGAAGAGCTTTCCAAAAAGCAGGCTGCTCAAGAATCTACAATGAGGAAACTTAGGGCTCAGGTATGCAGAGTACTTATTTAATCTTCCTACAATTTTAAATTCTTTTCTATACGAAAATAATAAATCTTATATTTACCTTTTTTCATGAAAGCTAGATTAGAGATCTTGAGGAGGAGAAAAAAGGTTTGACTACTAAGCTTCAGGTAACTGAATACCGAGAGCACTATTGAAAGTTATTATTTGCTTCCTACTTTTTTGAAAGTTATTATTCTTTTGCAAAATATTTTCTGTGATTTAGTTTGATCAAAATTATTATCTTACTGATTGCAATTATTTACATGTCATATTACTTTTAAGTCTTGAGTGTAATTTATGATTTATTCTTTTGTTCTACTGTGGATCCTCTATGTCATTGGAATTTTATTCCTTTTTAAAGCAGTAGTTTTTTGACAATCCTAATATTTATTTGGATTTCTAATTTAAGATGTTGTTTGGTAATGTCTTGCAAACCAGGTAGAGGAGAATAAGGTAGAAAGTATCAAGAGGGACAAGACAGCTACAGAGAAGTTGTTGCAAGAAACTATAGAAAAACATCAAAATGAAATTACAGTGCAAAAGGAGTATTACACTAATGCTTTGGCTGCTGCTAAGGAGGCTGAAGCATTCGCAGAGGCTCGAGCCAACAATGAAGCAAGAACTGAGCTAGAGAGTCGTCTAAGAGAAGCCGAGGAACGTGAATCTATGCTAGTCCAGGCACTCGAAGAGCTGAGACAAACATTAAGTAGAAAGGAACAACAGGTTTTTATTGTGTTTTCTATCTTTTGTTTTACTAAATTGACTTTCTCAGGATATTGCTTTAATTCAACTGTTTCCTTCATTCCTATTCAGGCTGTCTTCAAAGAAGACATGCTTTGTAGAGACATCGAGGATCTTCAAAAACGTTATCAGGTCTGCTCTCTGCTTATCTTTCAGTCATTTGACTGGAAAAAAAGCTATTTTACTTTTTGTGGATGTTGCTTTTCTTTGTTTTATTAAAGTTTTGCACCATGATTGTGCTTTTGGCAGTTTTCTTATTTGACTTGATTTTGCTAGGCAAGTGAAAGACGGTGTGAAGAACTGATTACTCAAGTTCCAGAATCTACAAGGCCGCTTTTAAGGCAAATTGAAGCCATGCAGGTAATAATCACGTGATTAAGAATTGCTTTTCCTTCTGTTCTTTGTTTGGCTGAGTGAGATCTGTGCTAGACTATAATTCACCTACCTAATAACAGGAAACAAATGCCAGAAGAGCTGAAGCTTGGGCTGCTGTTGAAAGAAGTCTTAACTCTCGACTTCAGGTCTTAAGAATACTTTTTATCTTTAATTTAGAATCTTTCCTACTTCATATTATATTTCTTTATATTTTTCAATGTACTCTACAGGAAGCCGAGGCTAAAGTTGCTACTGCTGAGGAAAAAGAGCGATCTATGAATGATCGCCTGTCTCAAACCCTGTCTCGAATTAATGTTCTCGAGGCTCAGGTTCTGCAATTTCTTGTGTGAAATCTTGTCTTTAATATAATTTTGTGTACACGTGACTAACTTCAATAATGAATTTCAGATTTCATGTCTTAGGGCAGAACAAACTCAATTAAGTAGGACCTTGGAAAAGGAGAGACAAAGGGCAGCTGAAAGTAGGCAGGAATATCTTGCGGCAAAGGAGGAAGCTGACACTCAAGAAGGTCGTGCGAGACAGCTTGAGGAAGAGATTAGAGACCTAAGACAGAAACACAAGCATGAGTTGCACGAAGCATTGATGCACAGGGAGGTTCTTCAGCAGGTAGAGTTTCTATTCATGGTTTCAAACTTGCTATGTCAAGCAATATATCCTTCTTAATCTTATATGAAGCTCTCAATTTCTTCATTAAATTTCTCTTATCTTTCAATTCTTACACTACTTGAGTCATTAAATGAACCAGCGAAAGATGTATATTTGGTTTCATGCTGATGAATTTTCTGAAAATGCTTGATGTAAAACAAATATTAGTGCATTGATGTAGGGCTATTTGAGAATGCTGTGAAATGAAACCGAATATGAAAATAAAAACAAAAAATTGATGGGATTTGGTATTGTTGGTAACAATGTTAAATTCCATCCATCTTATAAGAGCCTCTGTGATTATTGTTTTTCATTTTTTGCCAGGAAATAGAAAAAGAAAAGGCTGCCCGATCAGATCTGGAGAGGACCGTTCTCGTTAATTCTGTTCCATCATCAGATCAAACTTCCAAAACAAAGCATAACTCTGCTTTTGAGAATGGTGTGATACTTTGTCTTTACATCACTTGGCTCAGTTGTCTTGTCTGTCATATTTTTTTAATAATATACTATATGATGTAGGGAATCTGGCCCGACAAATCTCTAGTGCTAGCTCTGTGGGAAGCTTGGAAGAAAGCTATTTTCTTCAAGCATCACTGGATTCATCTGACACTTTTTCTGAACGGAGAAACCCGGGAGAACTAAGCATGAGTCCTTACTATATGAAGAGCATGACACCCAGTTCTTTTGAGGCTGCACTTCGTCAAAAAGAGGGTGAACTTGCTTCATATATGTCACGCCTGGTATGATTTCCTGCCTTAATTCTCTAGTTTAATATTTGGTATCATGCCTTCCAGTTCATAGCCTCGCTTTTTCTTGTCGTTAAGAACATTTCATAATGTTTAAGAAATTGAATTTGTACTAAGCTATTAAATCATATGATGTTAATGTCACTTTTATTTTTGGGGTACAATGATGACGTTTTTTTTATTAAAATTACAGGCATCATTGGAATCTATTCGTGATTCTCTTGCTGAAGAGTTGGTCAAATTGACAGCAGAGGTAAGTTCAGCTTCCTGTATATTACTGTAGAACGAGAGAGAGAGAAGACACGAGAGTACTAAAATGGGATACACTACAATGTGTAGTGACCCTTATCTATATTACTAGATACTAGGTGAAGAGTAGTAAATAAGAATGATGTAGGCCAAGCCTAGGCACTCAAGACTAAACACTTGTAACTCATTATAATAACTATTAACAATTATCGTCTGGTCCGTTCCTTAACCACGATTCGCATACTCACTGCAGTGTGAAAAGCTGCGTGGAGAGGTTGCTGTGCTCCCTGGCTTAAAATCAGAGCTAGAAGCACTGAGGAGGAGGCACTCGGCTGCTTTGGAGTTGATGGGTGAACGTGATGAAGAGGTAATTTTTACTTTGCCTAATTTGCTATTTAAAAACAATATTTTAGGGGGTGCTTGTTTCAAGGCATAAAATTATACATAGGGGAATGATGTTCCTAGAAATTTATTACTATTAGGGATATTATTCTCACAAATGTGTTTGGCAAGTGTTTGATATTCCTATGAATTTTAAAAAAAATTATTTAGTTTGAAATTTCAAATATTAAAATAGAACAAGTAAATAGAGGGAAGTGAATAGTTATTGTCAGTTGTGTTCTATTTCCATGGGAATAAAATAATACCTTTGATTTGAGTGATTTTTTGGGGTTAAATTAGTTAGTTATGCAAAAGCCTCTGACTCAAAAATATAGCCACTCTTATTTGCTTTCCTGTTACTTAGTTATGAATAGAAAAGTTATGTACTTTATATCTAAACAAAGTTGAATGTGTTTAGCTGGAAGAACTTCGTGCCGATATTGTCGATTTAAAGGAAATGTACAGAGAACAAGTCAACCTACTTGTGAATAAGGTACTTTGCGAAAGATCTTTTGCTACTTAGAAGCTCTAGCTATCTTTTTTACCCCTCTTCTCAGAATACTTAGTATTTTCTTATAAGTAACCATGCTATATCTTTTTGTACAGATCCAGATAATGGGTACTAACACCTAATTTAGCCGAAGAAGGGGCTGAGGAAACGGAAAGGTTAGTAGCATCTTGCAACCATTTTGTGATGGCCATGTCTCTAAGCTGTGTATGAATGATGTCAATTAGCACAGTAACAGTTCATTGGAGATTAGAGATTAGTCTCTGAAGAATGACTCCTTTCATGTCTTCAAGAAGGATTTAATGCTTTGTTTGTTTGAGCAAAATATATATTGATAGTCTCCCTTCCTAAATATGATTTGTATTTATTATGGCTTGGGGAATGTTGTATAGAGAATCTTGCTGAGATATAGGGATTGTTTCGTGTGCGTGATGATACAAGTAAACAAAAAATATATATTCCTTTGAACCTGTGGCATGTTACTGTTTTTTTTTTTCTTTTTCGTTTATGGGTCTTCTTTTTCCATCCAAATCAGTTGGTGTATCATCCAAAAAAGGACTTAATATGCCTTTGCAACTTTCAATTTTAACTTATTTTGATATGAATACCTTATTACGATTTTAAGACATTAAAAGATAAAATGAACTTTTACATAAATCTTATTGGCTTTAGAATTGTCTAAGCTTTATCTTTAATATTTTTGTAGTTGAGCTGTAGGGGGGTTGAAATTTATGTGTGCGCGATTCTGAGAATCAAAGATAAAAAAGATTTTCCTAACATAAATTGGCATCAAAGTATATTTTTTCAAATGTGGCACAAATTTATAAGGCACCAGTGTGTATTGTGATTTTATTTGAACATATATAATAAACATTATTGTGATTTTATTTAAACATAAATAATAAATATTAATATTGTACTTCAAATATTTTTACAGAGACATTACCAATGACAATCAGGTTGATCATATCGGTCATCGGTTTTACATCATAGTTACCTTAATTTGTTGTATTTGTTGTTGATTTATCTCAAGTGTTTGAGAATTTAAGATCTTAGGAACTTCACCATAATTTCTTAGAAGTTTTTGTATTTCTACGAAGTTTTGTGTACGGAGTGACACTACTGCAATTGAGTTTGAGATCCATGTGAGAGTAATTGGGATGTGTTGATGGGGTTATTGGTGTGTGTAATGGACGATCGAAGAGAGACATTGGTGTGAACGATTCGTTGGAGAAAGATTGAAATGATTGTATTGGTGTTTGATAGTCATATAGTTGTGATATTTGGGCATTTTGGCTATGGTAGGAGGAATAATTGATGTTGTATGTTTCTTGCGTGTTTTGGCTATGGTAGGATGATGTGTTGGGAGCATATGTATTTTAGGTGTCTTGATAGTAATCATCTCGTTGGGGGATGGTATGAGGACGTTTTAGGTATTGTGGTTGGATGTCTGACATATTTTGGTTTTGTGTGTTTGTGGGTCGATAATTTTGTTGGGTAGAGGATTGTGAACAACTGATATGTTAATTTTGTGGGGGGTTAGACGTTGAAACTTCTTATGTGTAATTGATTTGGTGTGGGTGGTATAGATACCTATCTTTGAAAACAAACCCAGTTGCAACTAATTTATGCCAAGTCATATAATTATTAGTTGGTTTAGATTGAGTTGGCATCACAATGTCACGTAAGACATGATCACGACAATGCCTCCATTTACGACACTCAGTTTTAGCAAACTCTTTCCAATTGTCAAAGTTTCATTGTTCATTAATTTTTCATTGGTGCCATTTTTCGAGGCACGTCGGAGGATCTGAGATGTTTTAAGGCATTCTTAATTGCAGTTTCACACGCTCAATATGGTGCAAGAAAATATGGATTGCAAGAACAAATGTTATTGAACGAGTATACAAAAATTAAGAGGATTTCTACAAAGAACTTCCACGGAAATTTGTGGCACTTAAGACATGCTTCGGAAACTGTTACACTTTTGGAGACATTGTCGGCATATACACCAGACATAACTTGTGTCACTGGAAATATAATATCTGATCGATTCTTTGGGGCGTTTCAACCATGCATCAAAGGTTTTGTATTCTGTAAACCTATTCAAATTGATGGAACATGGCTTTGTGGGAAATACGACGACATATTACTTATGGCAGTGGCACAAGACAACAACAATAACATCTTTCTGATTGCCTTCGCTCTGGTTGAAGGTAAGAGTCTTGGTGGTTGAAGTTTCTTTCTCAAGAATCTCAGAGCACACGTTGCTCCACAATCCAACCTCTATTTGAATAGAAATGAATACGAATGATAAAATGGTAAGATTATGTGTTATACGCTTCATGAACACAATCGAACAAATTGTCTCAATGTTGAAGTGAGTTCTACATGACCATTTTATTTTATTTTTCTTTAAGATTTTGTAACCTTGGTGTGTGTGTGTGTGTGTGTATATATATATATATATATATATATATATATATATATATATATATATATATATATATATATATATATATATATATATATATATATATATATATATATATATATATATATATATATATAATAGTTGGCAAAGAAAATCCAAAAATCATGTCTCATTTTAAGATGAATTTTGAGAAAGTGTGTGATTCAATTATCTGGAATTTTCTAGATTATATACTTATCAAATTACGATTTAATGTTAAATGAAGATCTTGATGCGTGCTTGTGTTTTTTCCAGCAACCTGGCGATCTTGGTTAATGATGCCTTACTCAAGATATCAACATTCATAAGGGTTATAAAATTGGACATTTTCTATGGTTTCAAGGTGGACTCTTTGGGGCTAGTGGCCTCTCACATTCAGTATGTGGATGACACCTTAATCTTGGTAGAGCCCTCGATTGAGAATTTTTGGCTTATTAACGTTATTCTCAAGAGTTTTGAGCTTGTTGAGAGCCTTTATGTTAACTTTTCAAAGAGTAACTTTATAGGGGTTAATGTTGTTCCTTTATTTTTAGATACACTAGAATACATTCAACTAATGATATTCCTATTTTTTATTTTTATTTTTCTTAAAATGGTTGTTAAGGTTTGGAACAAGCTAGTTAGGATTCACAAAAGGTTTCTCTAGGGTTAGTGTTAAAGGTTATGAAAAGATTTCTTGAATTAAATGGTTTGATGTTTGCAAGTCTAATTAGGATGGTGGTTTAAGAGTCCAGGAACTTTATTTGGTTGAGTTGGCCATGTTAGCCGAATGAAGGTAAAAGTTACTCTCTGATGCTACTGATCCTTGGTTTGTGATCTTGTTGGCTAGATAATGACGTTTGATCCTTTTCTTTTGTGAGGGGGGATGTCAATCTTATGGATCATGTTCTGCATCCTCTTGGTGAAAACAAGTGTCTCTTCTTGACTTTAAAAAAGATGACTCCTCATGTTAGTTTATAAAAAGTATCAGTAAGAGAGTTGATTCTGATATCCATACCATTTTGTGAGTTGACCAATGGGTTAAAGATACACCTTTTATGGATATGTTTCCCTATAGTAAAGAGCTATCAACAGATTGCGCCTAACACATTGTAGGCATCATGGGTTGAAATATTAAGTCCATCAAATCACACCGACAACGTTGGATAAATAAATACAACAACATTCCTATCTTGAATTGAGATAATTGGTGGTGGATGCATGTTAGGTATGAGGTGTTCTCGGTAGCATAAGATTTTCCTACCCAGTTGAAATTTTCTACCCATGCAACATCTTCCTCCACCTTTGAGGAGTCGACCCTTCCTAAAGTTTGGATTCATTAGATCTCATCTAAAGTAATGGTTTTTTCTTGGTAACTTATGCAGGACAAAATCCCTATTAGAGAAAATTTGTTTATTCGTAGGACTTTTATTCATCTAGATGAGGTTTCCTACCCTGTGTGGTTGAAACTATCTACCTCTGGGACTTCTTGCTCCACCTTTGAAGAGTCGACCCTTCCTAAAGTTTGGGTTCATTAGATCCCATCTAAATTCTAAAGTGGTGATTTTTTAACTTCTGCAGGACAAAATCCCTATACGAGAAAATTTGTTTATTCGTAGGACTTTGATTCATCTAGATGGAATTTCCAACCCTATATGGTGTAACGGGGTGATAGAGTTAGTTTTTCATCTTTTCCTTCGTAACAATTTATAAACAAAAAAAAACACTCATTTTTTTATAAAGTTGTTGATTTATAATAGTATTAGTTGATTTAAACATCTTATTCTAAAAAGTACATCTTTTTCAAGGTAAAATTAAAGGTAAATTGCATTTAATTTGATTTCTCTCAATTGTTTTTCCATAAACAAGTAAAGGTAATTAAAATTGTTTTTCCATCTTCCCATAAAACATATTTTTTAAAAGACACAAAAATTTAAACTTATATGTTTTTTTTTCTTCTTATAAATTGTTAAGCGGCTGGAGTCTATTTCCCATCATAAATTTATATTAGTTTCATCGGTGTGGTTTAGGACTTTTAAGATCATCTCCGGTAGGGGTGTTTAAATCCAAATAAAAATCGCAAATCGATTCAAAAAACCAAAAATCGCAAAAATCCGAAATTGTTTGGATGTATTTAGATGTCATTTTGTAAAATCCGATCGGATTTCAGTTGATTTTTTAAAACCGGTCCAAACAAAACCAAACCGCATGTATATATTTTTTTTACTTATTTAATTTTTATTAATATATATATATTGTGTGAATTTAATATTAGATGATACTTATTTTTTTAAATACGATTTATTAGTTTGATTTAATCTATTTACTTATTTTTTTTCATCTTGTAATATTAATTTTTGATATAGTATAATATATATTATATCAAACTTACTATTTATTAGTACTTTTAGAATATTAATAAAAGTTATTATTTATAATTTGGATATCCAAAAAACCGATCCAAATTAACCGCATGAAATTGGATCGAATTGAATCGGATTTTTTTTTTATCAATCATTCAAAATCGAACCAAACCGTAAATAAATTTATCTTTAAATCGGATGATATTTTACTTCAAAATCGATTCAAACCAAACCATGAATATCCCTCCCTAATCTTCGACGGTTAGTATTTTAACCATATTTGTCAGCTGTCACAAAAAAATTGCCTTTGCAGTTCGTTCGATACCTCAACCATTGTTGCCATGCAATGCAACAGGCACTTTCTAATAAAAAAATTAATAAAAGATATAAATTATACTGAACCCTCTTTCTTATTATTCATTTGGTTATAATATTAATATACGAGATAAAATTATGGTATCAAATATAAATTCTTTAAAATTGTATCATTTGAATAAAAAATTAGATAAGTAATTTGGTTAAAATATTAATATACGAGATAAAATTATGGTATCAAATATGAGATAAAATTATGGTATCAAATATATGAATTCTTTAAAGTTGTATCATTTGAATAAAAAATTAGATAAATTATTTTGGGCTGATTTGAACTTAAGAGTCCCACAAAAAACAAAAAAAGTGGAGAGCACCGTTGGAGATGCGGAGTCTATTTTTGAGATTTCTTTCTCTTTTAGTGACAGGTCGAGGCTCAAAGGTGGACATGATCTGACATTCTGTCATCTGCTGGAACTAAAATTTCAAGAATAATATAATTCTAGTTCATTAACAAATTTGAAATAGGTGGAAGAAAAGAGCATCTTGTAGTAGTGTGTGTAAGTGGTATCTTGATAGATCTATTATAACTAGGGGTGTGCATGGTTCATAAACCAATCCAAATTGGTCCATATATATGGTTCGGTGTGGTTCTTAGAACTATTTCTATAAAACCGGTTTATTTTTTCAAAACCGGATTATATTTGGATCGGTTCAGTTTAAAACCGGTTCTTAATAGAAAGTGGTTTTCTATATAAACCAATTTTAAAACTGTTTTTTTTTCTTTCAAAACCAGTAATATCAAAGTAAATTTTTTCTTTTTATTACTTCAATCAATTTTTTTAATAAATATGCATGGTTAACCACTGTAGTATGTTCTGGTTTGATAAACCAGATCTTTTGTCACAAATCAGTTCTAAATGATTTTAATAAATATGTGGCTCTAAATTGATTTTTAGTTTAAAATGAAATTTAAATTCTACTCTTTGGAGTTGTACTACTCCTAGTGTAATATGCTGAGAACATATAATACTGAGCACGTCATTTAACTCCGTTATATTTCACATGAATCTAATAAAAAATATATAAAATTGATGCTCAGTATTTAAATAATTTAATATTATTTTTTTTTAAAAACAAATATAATATTTTCTCAAAACTGAATTAATAGCTTTCTAGTTATTCTAAAAACTGGTAATTTTTTATAAAAAAAAAACAACTTTAAACCAGTTATTTTCAAATCAATTTTTATTTTCTTTAAAAAACAATTTTATAAAAAAAAAATCAATTTCAAAACCAATTTTTTAAGTTGAAATAAGAAAGTTTACATATCCACAATAATAATAATAATAATAAATAAATAAAAACAATACAGGGTTAATTTTTAATGCAATAAGAGAATGATCTGAATGACAACATGACGCAACTAACAATTCAGTAAGCAAAATATTCATCAAAATTTTGAAAATTAATAATTTATTAAATTAAAAATACTGTTACAAAGAAATGAAAACATTGCTTATGGTTGGTTGAGTGGCAGTATCTAGCAGCAAAACATTCTTTGGAGAAAGAGTATTGAACCTCAAATAAAATGTGGTATCCAATAAATTAATCCAGTTTAGAATATAGTTACCGGTTTTTGTAAAATTTTATTAAATGGACCACCAAATCTAAAATATACTATTGGACTGGATTTTAAAATTTGGATTAATTTGAATAGGAATTTGATTTATGGTTATTGGTTTTTCTGCACACCTCTAGTTATAACTCTGGTAATATATTATCAATATATATAAATTATATCTATATTTGATTGTGTAAGTAATGGTAAAATTTTAAATGAAATAACTTTTAGAAAACAACTAAAAGAAAAAAATGAAGCCAATTGACTTTAAAATTATAAGGATAAGGACAGGTTTTAAGTTAAATTAAAAGAAAAAAATGTCTCCTTAAGAAATAGTATAAGAGATGCATAGACAAGCAAACATGACAGTAACACAGAATGACAGAAATATTGTTCATTCATTATTCCCTAAGTCAACAAGATCTATTATTGTGTTCAAAAAAATTAATCACATTTGCAAATTATTACTACCACTATGTCATTAATTAAAACTTCCAAATTCTTCGAGGTGTTTTGCAAATTTTTAGTTGTTTTGGAAAACTAAGAAAATGAAAACAGTTTTCAAATGGAACAACATAAAAACAACTCAAAATGTGAGTGTACTTAAACAACTCAAAATGTGAGTACTTATACAACTCAAAATTCAAATAACAATGTGAAACAAACAACTCAAAATTCAAACAGAAAATCCAAAACTGGTCTAAAAAGTAAAAACACATTCATAATAATAATAATAGAAAAGACAAAATTGTATAAGAAAAACTTCTCTGCAGCCAACACCATTTATCATCATCACCTGCAAAGAAAACAATTTTTTTTAGAGACAAAAACACAAAATGTTATCTTCTAAGAAACAATATGCAGAAATTTAACTTGTAGCAACAAAATTTGTCAATCATACCATGTTGCATAGAAATATGTTATTACCTAATGAAATTTTGGTGTGTCGAGATGCTATATGTAAGTAATTCAAGTTGCAAAAAAATATGTTATTACCGTTTTTAGCGTCTGTCTGTCTTTCCTTTGGGGCGCTTTCCAGCATACAAGTGCTTTGGTTTAAGATTAGGTATGACTCTATCGGCTTCTCCACGCTTGGCATTCTTGTTTCTCTTCTTGACAGATTTCCTTGCAAGACCAATTGCCTTGATCTTTTGAGCAGAATCCCTGAGGCCTTCTCCAGGTACAACTTCATGTGGGGGCCTAGAGACCGACCTGGAACGTGACATTGATCTACTCGTACGCTGCTTCTTGCTAGGTGTGTCATCGTCAATATCCATCCCATCGTTTCTTCCTTCAGGTGATCTCTCCCTTTTCCGACCTTTCCTAGAAGCAGATCTGCTGCGCATTCGGTTAACAGCCAGAGAAGGATCAATCCCGAGAGATGACAGCTGTCTTCCCATTCTTTCTGTTGTGAACTGATTGTCCTTGTCGAATTTCCTAGCAACAATTGGTCTGCTCTCGGCAGTGCTCTTTTTAATCCTATGTTGTTGGATTAACAAGCTTTTCTTCCTCCTAATCTCAGTTAACGCCTCTTGCTGTTCTGGAGTCAATTCAGTTCCGTCGATCTCAAAATCATCATCTTCAGCTTCTGCCTGCCTTAATCCTTCTTCTCTCTCCAGCTCTTCAACCCTGTGTAGAATATCGGGATCAATGAAATCATACACATTGTGGCCATCCAAAATTTCTGGCAGTATATCTTCTTTCCATTCATCATCAGCCAAAATATAATGCTTTCTCAAGTTCATCGAGTATACACCCGCCCCTCCGTTTTCCTCCTCCAGATCCTTCTCTGTTTTTCTCTTCTCCTCAGCAGCTGCTTTCTTAGCTCTAGCTTCCAAGACTGCCGGGGGAATACACACCGGCCTTTCCTTCTGGTCACGTGGCTTCGGAACTGCGACATGAAACCTGTTCAGACAGTCATTGATTTTCTTAGACTTCATCTTTATCTCCACCCTCTGATTCAGCAATCTCTCACAAGCTGCATTTTTCACCGCAATCACGCCTTCTTCGGTCAACGCACTCATGGTCAACAACACATCAGCTTCCGTCCCCTCACCTCCTTGACCAATTGCAGTCTTCAACGCTTCAGCTTTCATCTCCGTCACCAACTTCATATCTTCCTCAGATAATCCATCCAACGCCTGCAAATCAGTCTTGTTGCACACAACAATCAAAGGCTTGTTCAAGAACAAAGACTTAATGCTATGAAACAAAGCCGCCTGCTGAGCAATGGTGTAACCGCAAGACCCAGATATGTCCAAGAAGAACAATATCGCGGCTCTCAAATGAGCAAGAGCAGTAATACTACACATCTCAATGATATTCCGATCCTCAAACGGCCTATCCAAAATCCCCGGCGTATCAATCACTTGATACCTCAGATACTTATAATCCGTGTGCCCCACAAATAGAGACTTAGTCGTAAAAGCATACGGCTGCACATCAACATCAGCTCGAGTAATCTTATTAATAAAAGAACTCTTCCCAACATTCGGATACCCACAAATCAAAATCGTCCTCGTATTCGGATCAATCGAAGGAAGCCGAGCCATATGCTGCCTAACCTGTTCCAAATAAGCCAAACTCGGCCCAATCCTCTTAACCACAGTACACATACGACCAAGAGCAGCAACCTTCAAACACTTACAACGATACAACGAATCACCATACTTCAACAGCTTAACATAATCCTTCGCAATCTTACCAATAAGATTCCGAGCAGTATTGATCTGACCAAGAGCAAGCTTGTAATGATCCTTGTTATACAAGACATGAAGCAAATCACCGTAAAAAGGATGAATATCACCGAGCCGAGGAAAGTCGTCGATTATAGTCGACAACTTTTCATGAAAATTAGTCTGAGTATACTTAACTTTTCGCATATAAAACTGTCGAAGACGGTTAATTGCATAGCCTTTGTGGACAACAGTGGGTGTTTGACGCTGTGTTCTAGAGAGAATGATGTCAATGAAATCTTTTCCATTTGGTACAACTGTTATCTTCTTGAAATTATATTGCACCATTGTTGATTATAAACCTAACCTATGAATGAAAGATGATAAATTTAGGTTAAAATTGAATCTACCAAAACAAAAAACAGTTATATTGCAGATCAGAACTAAGAGAGGGAAAGAAAAAACGGAGAGAAAGTTGAAAAGAAGAACCTGGAGGTGAATACTGAATCTAGGGTTCGGCGAGACTCAAACAGAAAAGAGGCAGCAGCGGCTGCACTGTGTTTTTTTCTTTCTCGTATAAAGCCTCTGGGTTTATTTGTTGTGGAAAAACCCTATTTGTGTTCCCCTTACTTATTTATTTATTTATTTATTTATTTATTTTTAAGTTAAAAAAATGTAAATAATAATTACATTTTTTTAATTTTAATTTCTGAAAAAAATTATTTAAAAAATATATTTTTTTTTTTTAAGTTCTTTCTAAGGGTGTTCAAAATCAAACCGACTCAATAAGAAATCGTAAATTGAACAAAATCAGATCGAAAATTGTGAAAAATCACATTTGATTTGGATGTGTGTGAGCCATTTTTTTAACAAAATTGTGCGATCCGATAAGATTTACGATTTATATTTTGCAAACCGAACCAAACTGAATCAAACTGTATTATGTTATACCTCAAACTTCACCTAACTCACATTCAACCCAAACCTATTATGCCTTAGTTTTATGATTGCCAATGATTTTTTCTTCCTCACATTTAAGGTTTTTGTTATGATCTTCTCAACTATCTCATATCAGTATTATGTATTCTTCGTTAGGTACATCTCACATATTCTTCTCTAATCTTTACTTTCATAAATTATTTATTTTTCATCTTCTCATTTTTATGTTATTATTATTTTTTTCTCAATTTCGTTTTGATCACATCTCTTCTTCTTTAATCTTTTCTCTTTTATGTTCTTTCTTTTTCATCTTCATTAATCTCCCATCTCCTTTATTCATTTTTTTTGTTCCATTCTAATTTTTTTTATATTATTGATTTATGTTTAATATTCCACTTTTGTCTAATCTGATTTTTATATATCTACAATATAAGAAGATTGTATGTTCTTTAAAAGTCTAAATTGTCTTTTTGCTCCAAAAACTTGCCAAGTGGATAGCCTGACTACAAAGCTCTCTCTCTCTCTCTCTCTCTCTCTCTCTCTCTCTCCTCATGCGCCTCGCAGCCGCCTCTGGCCTAGGTATTCGCAACACAGTTGCTTTGGAAGTATACATGTCTCCACTATTGGCCTACCAACTTTATGACTATCCATTTTTTCTTCTTTTACGAGGCTTGGGAAACCACACACTTTATTATTGCACACAAAGTTCATGATTCAGACTATTCTTCTTCCCAATGTCTCAAATAATGTTTCCCATCCCAATAATATATTCTTCTCTTCGATTTCCACCTTTTCTTCTCTTCCATTTCTTCTTCTACGCTGTGACAACATCAAACTTTGGTTTCACGCAATAACGAATCGTTAATAGTTGACACGGTTTCGACTCAACTTTGGTTTGATTGCGATTTTGTTTCCTCTCTGTTTCTATTTTTTTTATTAAATTCGTGATTTTTTATCGATGTTGATTGTGAACATGTTGTTTATGGTTTGTGGTTTGTGATTAAACTTTATCACATAGAGTAGTGCATTCATATTTCTGGACTTGCTGTTAAATGGTAGAATAATGATCTTTGTGCATCATAATCTCTGTGCAGGGAGATGACCACCTTCGCCGCCACTATAAACACCAGTCAGAGCTTTCAAGCTTAGCTGACGATTCTCGGTTGTCGTTCAGTTTGGATCGTGTAACACCCCTTTCTATACCCCCAAATAATTAAATAATCATTTAGGCACATCTTAAAAATTCATCAGAGTATAATTTAAACATAGTATAAAAGAGGCATGTCACACTATACATGAAATTAAAACATCCAACACCTGCTCATTTAACGATATGCAACAATGGGGTAACTTGCAACAAAGAGATTAAATCCTTACACCCATATCTCAACATTAAAATAACAGCAGAAACTAAACATTAATCAACATCAAACATATATATATATATATATATATATATATATATATATATATATATATATATATATATATATAATCAAGTTTGATTCACCAATAATTCATGTTTACATAAACATTCATCACCAAGATACATATACAAATGCATCACAAAAAGGCATCAAGCCGATCCTAGCTACCCGGTGCTACATATCAGAGCCGACCGACCAAAAGAATGAAGACACGCTTCACAAAAGACCTCCAGCAAACCTACTCTGCAATGCCTCATAGAGCATCATAAAACAACAGAAGGGTGGGAAATATTATCATAATAACAATGCATATAATTATATAATCTTAACATAAAAATATACATATATGTATTCTCACCACAATTCATTTCTCATCACACATATACATCACAATGTATATATACAAACCAAACATATTCATCATACACAATTTTCACATTTCACATAAAAATATACATTCATGTTTATCCACCAATTTCTATCACTCCGCATAAACATACATTATTCATGTTTATTCACCAATTTTTACCACTCCGCATAACACATACATTATTCATGTTTATTCACAAATTTTCAATTATAGATGATAAATGCAAATCATAGAGTCCGACTCACGACTCTATGCAAATGTAATGCGGTACCGACTCAATCATCTCAAGTTCACTCAGAAACTTATTGGAACCATCTCTCGTTACCTAAAGTAACTTCCCGTCGGGCATACGATGTTCACTCATTGCTCACACCCCACATAGGCACACAATGTTAATGGATTGCTCACACCTCACACGGGCACACAATCTGATTGCTTACACCCCACACGGGCACACAGTCATTTATGATTAAATCACCCATTGCTCCCACCCCACACGGGCACACAATGTTTATGGATTGCTCACACCCCACACGGACACACAATCTGATTGCTCACACCCCACACATGCACACAATCATGTTGTAATCATCGTTCACACCCCACATGGGCACACGATGTTACAACGGATTCACATAGAATCCCACAATACAAGAATGCATACATTATGCTTCACATGCAAAATGACCCACAACATTATTGAAAATGCATACATATTCACAATATAATTATGCATTCATCTCATACAATCACAAACAAACTATACACATTCACATCAATTACGCCAAACGACAACGAACTCTTTCACTATCAACATGCATTAATATTCA
This sequence comes from Lathyrus aphaca, assembly GCA_963966055.1. Lineage (NCBI taxonomy): Eukaryota > Viridiplantae > Streptophyta > Magnoliopsida > Fabales > Fabaceae > Lathyrus > Lathyrus aphaca. The sequence goes on along the minus strand of OZ014519.1, from coordinate 733,461,514 downwards.
CTTCACGAAATGCATTTATTTGCCAAACGGCCACTATACCACAATCAATCCCACAATTCCTTAACTAACACAATTACGTTTTATCGGAAAAGTTGGGTAAAAGTCGACTAAAAGTTACATAATTTAGCATCATTATTTTTTACATATTTTTAGCTTCAAAACAATATGTGGAACGCTAAAAACGGATTCCCGGTTCAAAAGTTATGAAAGAAAACATAATTCTTTTTAAAAAAAAACACAATGCTGCCTGAAAGTTACAGTTAGCGGGGCGAACTGGGAAAAATGCTTCAGTTCGCGGGACGAACTATGTTCGCGGGGCAAACTTAGCAGAAATCCCAAAAACACTAGCTACGGGAAAACACTCCAAATCCCCCAAAATCCCTTCTCAAGCTCAACCAAAACAAAAAATTAGTTACCAAACATGCTTTCCATCATACACTAGCTAACATACATCGATTTTATCAAGTTTCAACCGTTTAAATCATCGATTCTAGGATTTCTCACAAATACCCTAAAACTCACAAACTTCTAAACTCAACCACAACAAGCACACATTCAAAACAAGACATACATAATCACATACATTGATAAGATAACAATATTTCACACCCTTACCCGATTGTTTCGATTCCTAGGAGCTATCTTAAAGAATTTCCAAGTTTTTCCTATTTCTCCTCTTCTCTCTTCTTCTCCTTTTCTTTCCTTTCTCTCTTTTTCTTTTCTCTTTCCACTCTTATAACTTTCTATTTCTTCCAAATATCATTTTCTCACAAAATTATAATTCTACATAATTTCTAATGGAACATTAATTAGCAAATGTCTAAAATACCCTCCAATCTAATTTTACCCAAAAATTCTCAAAACGGTAAAATAATATAACACATCAACCTATCACATAAACACACCAATTTTATAATTAAACAATTATCATTAAACTTAAATAAAGGACTCAACAAAAATGGGAAATGATCATAGCGTTACAGACCATGTTTAACCCGTTCTCCGTCAAGCAAGAGCCAGCTTCACTCACATTATTTCCTTTATGCTCACATGATTCCACTGAAGGTTTGTTTTGATTTTTATTCACTGTTTTATTTGGTTCCTGTGAGGTTTTACAGTTGACATGTGCCAATAATTAACACTGTAAATAAAATGGTTTTAGTCATGTTATTTACTTCTATAATTAGGGTTTATTTGGTGACTTTTTAATGTGATAAATTTATTAGGTTGTGTTTAGCAATTGACCAATGCCATTAGAAATCTCAATATCCAAGATGCATATGATGATGCTTTGCGCAAATTTGGACTTGAACTTGAAGAAATAACTGAGCAGGTAATAAAAAAGTTGCAACCTTTTAGTAGTAATAAATTGAACTTTTGTATGCCCGAAATGAAAGCTTCTTCTATGAATCGAAGTTACTTTATTTGTGATTGGTTTTGATATGTAGTGTATAAAAGTTGATTGATGTACCCGTCAAAATGAATCTTTGTAGAAGAAGGATTCAGCATTAGGAAATGGTAGTCTTGGGAGGCTTGCTTCTTGCTTTTTAGATTCCATGGCAACACTTAATTTGTCTGCCTAGGGGTACGGTTTGAGGTATTGATACGAACTATTTAAGCAAATAATCGCAAAAAAATGTCAGGAAGAAGTTGTTGGGGACTGGCTTGAGGTTTGGTTTATAATGGTATTGAATCTTATGTTTTGGGTTTGATTTGAGCAGTGCACTACTATGGCATCAGCTGATGGGGAAAACTCTTCTTTGACCATAAATCATAAGATTAAGAGGGTGCATTGTCGGTATCATCTTGTCATCTATGGTCTCATTGTCGGTATCATCTTGTCTTCACCTGTTGGCCCGTCTAGAGCCGAATAAGTAAGTAGGTGTGTTTAAAAATATTCTTTGACCATAAATCTTCTTATTAAGAGGGTGATGGGTGAATTTTTAGTTGTGTGGTTAGTGATGTTTGGACACCAATTGCAATATTTAACAAATACTTGGATGTTTATTCTTGAGTCAGGACCTACAACTAGAGCACCCTGAATTTGAATGCTTTGTCTAATCATCTACAACCATTGACTGATTAAAAATTGTGTAAATATTACAGGTTTTTGTGAGGGTAGATGTGTTGCAATAGTTGTAAAATTTCCACAACCATTGACTGATTAATTATTGTGTGTTGTCATAACTTGAAACAGATTCATGCGCCATACATTTCACTGACAATAGCCTGTGTCTCAACAATCAAATATGTGAATGTAAACCCAATTCAAGGATTGGATTCAAAGCAAAAGGTGCATATATCTCTTCTTATGGATACCTTCAAAAGATATATTCTCAAGGAGCCTATTGGTGTTGAAGCATTAATTACTCCATGGTATCTTCATTTTCTTCATTTTAGTATCTTATGAGTTTTTTCTTTTTGTAATGGATGTAATTGATGTTATATATTAGGAATGGGCTCCTGAGCCTAAGGATTTCTACCGGGAGAATCTTGCAATTCCATATTTTGACCTGAATCTTAGAAGATTGTTCACCACTGTGTCTATGTTTTTCCTTTTCTTTATGATACCTATAGCCTTTGTCCAAAGTAAGAGCCCGCACTTACTAGAAACTAAAGTTTCTTTGACTTAATAGTGTTGCTTTTTGTATACCATAATGTATGCTAACAGTGTTGACAATGTTGGTTGTGATTAACAGTGTTGGTTGTTGTTTACATGAGTGCAAAGTGTCTGTATATGCAACCTAAATGATTTATATAGTTTGTTTATAAGATTTTAGGGATCAAATGTTAAGATGCTAAAACAGACTAGTTAGTCTTTTTTATTAGTGTGGCTAATACATTTTTTCCTTGATTCATCGGCTTTCGTATCCTCTTGCATTACACAGAAACCTGGAACTTTTCTATGCTTTTATTCTTATGATATGGCTTTAATGATGAACTAAAACTTTAATTGGTGAACTAAAACTATAAAATATTTCCTTTATTTTATGTCTTATGTTGTCATGTCTCACTGATTCACTCTCACTGCAGAGGTGTTGAGGGAGCTTCTGCACTCTTTTCCCAATTTGACCATGACTACTGATTTCACCAATTCAACTGCTTTACACACAACTGCTACTCAAGTTCATATTGATGTGGTAAGTCTCCTTTTGGAATCAGATTCAAATCTTGCAAAAATAGCCAGGAACAATGGCAAGACTATTAACATAAAGTTGATAGTTCTTGGAATCATAATTGGCATAATTCTCATTATTGTTATTTCAGTGTATGGTGGCTTTCAACTGCTCTAAAAAAGTCTTTCCATTATGGCTCCAACTGTGTCAAAGTGTTTCCTCACTCAATAAGATTTTTGCTAGCTGATTATCATTGCCTCTACCATCCACGCAGTGCTTCTGGTCCCAATGATAAGTTGTTTATTCAAACTTATCCCTCTCTGTTTTCTCTTTCCCAACCACCATTCAACAAATTTCTACTGTAAAGGAAATTTTGGAAGTTAGGATCTCATGATTACCACCCCCTGGCCTGTATGTTCTGCTATCTCTTTACGCAACATTTGATCTTGGTAAAGAGATAATATTGTAGTACACCAGCTACATTTCTATGTAGATTCTATATAAGGTTTTGTCACTAAGCATTTCATAATTCACACAAGAAAGGCACTGCTCAATGGCAATATCCCGGTTGAAAATAGGAGTATTCCTCCAATAAAGTATGTTATTGTTAAATTTGGTTTTTGTAGTCATACACAATATATACACTCTCACATACACATGCACATACACAAATACAATAATGTGTATGTAGAATTGTAAATGATATGACGAGTCCTTCAATGTAGATACAAATACTTTTATGGCTACTATATCATTCCTAGGTAAATTATATATGGTTTGTTCTATTTTCTCTAACTATAAACTTCTGCATTTTTAACTTGAGGTGCTGATTGAGTGCAGGACACTGTTAGTTCCACTAAGTTCTTTCAAGGGTACACTAAAGGTCTGAAGGATAAGCAAGTGGCCTCTGATGTTTAAGTTGAAATATTGGCCTCATTTTATATCATTTGAGGAATTTTTACCTAATGATTTTCTTAAATTCATATCTATTTTTCCGTACAAAGAATATACAAATCCTTTTTCTTAGTCATTTATCTTCTTTTTTTGTGTTTTTGAAAAGAATTGCTCTTCTTTGTTGCTCTTTAGGTGTCCTAAGAACAACCATTGCTCATCATCATACAAAACTGAGGGTCTACATTGGATGCATGGAATCTAGACCTTGAAAGTATGTTTCTGACGGCGATTGCATTCATATTTGTAACTAATGTATTTTTTATTAATAGTAGGTTTCCTTTATAATATGTATAGATGATCTTACTCAACACATAGGTTTTATTTCAAATATTCCTTTTCCTTGAGCTTTCTACAAAGTTCGTATGCTATTCTTACCCAAGTTTATAGTTTACATACATCTGCTATGATGATCAAAATCCATTTTTACCTTCATTTGTTGAAAATGTTAGAATTTGACATTACTAAAAACTATGATGTCCCTCATTTTTTTCAATTTCAATTTGCCTTGACTCTAATTATTATATCTTCTCAACTCATTGTTAGCTTAATGATTTTGATTATTGTTTATTCTTTGTTGATGAGTATTGGCCTCTTTTGTTTGATATAGCTCAGAAGAACAATCTTAAAAGGATCATCAGGTTTTTTACAATGAAAATGTTTTCATATGATCAACTGATAATGGATTTGGGATGTTGTTTCATGCATGCAATGGGTATTGTTCATGGCTATTATTTCATTTAATCTATGGTTATCTCTCTATTTCAGTTGTGATATTTTTAAATTGTTTGTGACAATTTTTTAATTTTTTTGAGTTACTAATGAGTCTATCTTATATATGTTGCAGATATTAGAGATTTATATGATGTTTCTGCACCTACCCTTCCCTGCGCAGTGTTGATGGAATGCCTCTGATTCTGATATAATGTGTAGCATATAACATGGCTTGTTTGATTATTATTTGTTGTTTACAAGGATCTTGAGGAGAAAACCTTCCTTTTTGCTAATGTTAATTTGGGCGATGCACAAAATTGTAACGCTCAATTTTATGTCCCTAGAAATAATCCTTAAAAGATTTCTGAAGAGAGTAAATATAATGCTTCCGCTACCAGGTCAGGTACTATAATTTCTCCACAAAGCTCTCGTACCTTTAATTCTTTCTTTGACCATTTGGAAAATACTAGAGAGGAGAGACATCTTAGTAGAGGTGTTTGGATGGAATGTCGGTGAAGAAAACTGTTGTTTTTGTCGCGAAAAGGTTTTCGTTATTTCGTAAGAGACACGATCTAAAGAAAAAAATATTTGGAACAAGGTAAGTAGTGTGTATATTAGCTATAATTTCTATCTTACATCGACACAAATTTCAGTTCTGAAACGTTTTGATCAAACCCTACATAATTGTTTGTCATTTGACACATTGTACCTGTTATTTGCAATGTGCCTACAACTGTATCATTTGGAACTATTAATGTGAATTCATTCCCTTAATCTACTAGAAATTTATATAGATGAAACGTCCTCCCGTGGAATTAAATGTGGCTAATACTTCTGAGATTTTGTATGTTTATACCGTGTTAGTTATTAATTGATCATGCTTGGTATGTATATACTTGGAAGTACTTGGCATCATGCTTAGTTTGTATATACTTGGTAGCACTTGGCATCATGCTTAGTTTGTATATACTATGTGAATTATTAATTGATCATTAAGGTTTTGTCATAATCCAGTTCTATTGAATGTATTTATGTGCCTTTCGTTTATTACATTGTTTTTTTGAATTTTAAGAGCTTGCATAGATTTGCCCTGATATGTTAAGTGTGTCTAAGGTCCTTGATTATGAGGAAGCTGCCTCTGAACTACAGAAGAAGCTTGAGAATTTATGCGAGGGAGGGTATCTGAATCACAACCTAATGGTATGAGTCATGGGGCATATGCTTCTCCTTCTACAAGCTCCTCATGTTATCACATGATAACACAATATAAAGAAATTCTGAAATTGTGGGCAATCTTCTGATGTTCATGATAAACAATTATGATAAGGTATTGGAAGAAAGGATATCAAGAGTATAGTAACTATTGTCGTAATCATAAATATGCGAGCCACTTCCTTCTGATTATGACGAAACAATATTTTCACGTGATTCAAATTCGGATGGAATAAAATTATATCAAAATTTATCATGATATGAAATAAAATTATATGAAAAATAAAATATTAATTACTCTATACGTTTTATAAATCATATTTTAAAATATAAGGATTATTTTAATATATTTGTATTATAAAATTTATATAACTAATTTCTCAACTATCAATAAATAAAATATGTAACACTGATTTCTCATCTACTACAATATATAAAATATATAATTAATTTCTCAACTACTATAAATAAAATATGTAATACTTATAAATATTAATAAATAAATTAACTATTACTCATATTTGTTATCCTAATTAAACATGTAAGAATATTTTAGAGTTGTCTAACTATATGATTGCTTAGATTTCTTTGTTCTTAATCGATGACCGCTCGAATCTTCGGTCGACTTTCCAACCATTTGCCTCTATGACTCTTTTCCTCTCCTCTTTCATCCATGGAGATTAGAAATACGAACATGCTGTCATTGAGTTCCTATCTTGACCAAAATTCAGCCTCCATTATCATCAATCATGTAACTACTATTTGACCAATTTCCAGCATGAACTTCCAAACTTCAAATGCATTTTTCTCCTTCAATACCGAACTTATTGACACGAAATCATATATCAAATTGAAGGAAATTTCATAAGCTTTCCAGAAATTCAACAATCGCTTTAATCAGAATTATGAGTAAAATGTTATCACCTGTTTAGTGGAGGTTATGTCATAAGTGCGAAAATGGAGATATGATCACGAGTTCTTCTTTCTCATTCTTTGCTCCCTAGCTATTTTCTCTCCTCTAAAACCCTTATTCTTCTCTAAGACTTTTTCCTCTGTAACTTCCACGTTTCACTTCCTCCTCTTAATGATATTTCCCTTGACCAATTCTTTTATTTTCTTCTTTTTATTAAAAAATAATAATAATCCAATATAACAATAATGAGTCTAAGTCTTATACCCCTTTAATTGCTAATTTCGATGCAATCCAAGCCCATTAACCAACACGCTCCAAAAATCAATAATATCACTTCTAATATTATTTTCTCGACTTTCCGACTAATAATCCGAGTTAACGGCTTAATTCTTCGCAACATAAAATCAATCGAATAATAATTCGCGACTAACTACTTACTGCCAACTTAATAGATTAACTTCCGATTATCAACCAAATAGTCTAAATATTCCAATCAACATATCCAACAACAAACGGAGAATACTCCATATCGTTTTCCACAACTTATATCAACTTAAATAATTAAATTCGACTTAAACCAACTTATAACCATCAACATAATATTCCGATAAATTCGGCCATCAACACGAATCGACACAATTCCACACCAAGCAACTCAAATCGACAAATATACTCAAATCAACGCGAATTAACACAACATACCACAATTATATTTAATTAAATAATTAATTAAATAAACGGGCGTTACAACTCTTCCCCACTTAGAATATTTTCGTCCTCGAAAATTCATCTGATTCAACTTCTCCAACTACTTATTCCATCCGACTAATCAACTCTCATCTCTAAAGGAAACCAACGTATACTACAAACATAATTCACAACTTTAATGGTAACAACAACACGAACAACCCTCAAGCGATGCACCTGATAACTATCAACACAACACGACGAGTAACCAACTTACGAATTCACCGGTTTAAGGACTCGAACACAACAACATAGAAACACACAACTTAAACACAACGTTAATACAACCAAGCTACCAACATCGTTGTCATTCACCTACGAACAAATGCACTACACCACGCGTTCGCGGTGCACTTTGATTACTTGCATACTACCAAGTTTACCGAGTTTAATTCCAACTTCCAATTATCAAAATCGACATATCAACAAAGCCTCTGACTTAATCCTTTGGAATTTCGTTCCAACATGTATTCTAACTCTTGTAGTTATCAAATACTTCCAACTTAGATCCATAAGACAATAAATTTGAAAGTTCGACGTAATTACAACAGGGACTACTTCCCAATCCTTGGATAAAATATACTTATACTTCCCAATTATCCTCAACATAACAACAACTTTACTATCTTTAACAACACATCCTTCGAAAATCATCTTAAACACGCAACATCATTACAACAACATATGGTATATGGCTCCAACGAATTCCCACAAGATAACTCATATTATTTGCTACTAACTAATTCAACATACCTAATCCTCGATTCGTACTCATACCGATACAACCCTTCATAAATTCTTATCTGAATCGACACAACCAAACAACTCTTCTTGTTCCAACCAAAAATTGCACTTTAATAAACCAACTTATAATTTCACTTCTTCTAATACTTTGCAACTTAACTTTGTCCGACATTCTTGTCAAATCATCGTTTTACATTTCTACCTACTTTCCTTTCTAATCATCTCAAGAAAGCTTCAAGTCTCAAGCTACTTAATTCATCACTAAACAACATTCCAATTATCCAGAGTCCAACTATGAGTTTCTTTATTACTATTCAATCCAAACACGACTTCATACTATCATCTTTAAATCCAACTAATTTTCTTAAATAAGAATCACCATCGACAAATCAAACAATCCTCAAGCGTTTGGCTTGACATCAACCAATTCGACGTACATACTATACTAGTTTGCATGACACATCTATCCATCAATTATGATTCCTTCTACTATCAACAACAAATTAAGGGTGATCAGTTCCTCAATTTGTCAATAGACAGCTGGAAACCGTAATAGTGGCATAAATCATCATTACTCAACACAATAGCGTACTTCAACTTGTGCCCAAAGTCTGTAAGCATAATGCTCCATCAACTCTCTAAGGCTTTCCAACATCTTCTTAGTATTCTTAGTTTCGACTCCATTAATTATATCAAAACATACAAAATCCAACACATAACCTCTTATACACGCTTGTAGTACAACACAAATGTAAATATTCTTCTAACACCGGAGTCGCCACAACATCAAGCATAACTCAATTCGGTTCGTTTCCAGTTACAAATTGTATCCAAGTTAAAATTCTTAACAACACTAATCAAACATCCGTCTTCCTCTCAACAATACCATCATCTAACATCGACACTTTAATCATCCTCATTCGACATAAATTGAATCTATATGCATTCTCCGATACCTTCGCATTCCTTCTGATCGTACATGGAGACCAGGATCTGATGTGGCCGACGTCGAGCGTGGATGAAACACGGTTTATGGTGAGAGAAAAGGGGGTGTACCTGCAAGGCACTCTGATGCTAAAGTCAGAGAGCGAGCAACGAGTGAACATGTACGGGATTTAGAGTAAGAAATTGAATACCTGACCCTCTCATATGAAAGGGTTTATATAATATCCCCAGCGCATGACTATTGGTCCCTTTTATTGGGCCTAGATCGTGGATCCCCCAATAATAGGTAACTGCCAGAAACTAAAATGTCTCATGACCAAATCCAGGAATTTGTTTAACATTATGTACTTCTCAGGGAGGTCTCATAAGTCCCCGGCTTCAAGCAATGAATCGAGAAACAACAGTACATTCATCCTGTAGGATACAATACTATCGTCACACGAACAATTTTGCTTTAACTAGATTCCTACAAGAGAACCAAACCATCCTATGCGAGTTCCCAGTGGCCCCTCGGATGCGAGTGGGTTTGCCAACAAATGTGGTCTGCCACTTTCATCACTAGAGAGGGTTGTTTCCACTAAGGTCCTCAATGATCGGTCTCCATATTCACATAACTATCAAGGTCCTATCCCGAAGTGGAGAAAATCCCCACACAAGATATTTCCAAGATGGTCGCAGTCTGGGTGTGAAACACATCACCACTCATCATGCCACATGCGATTACAACGTGTTCAAGCTAGTCCTAGGGTTCACTCAAGCCGAGTATTTGGCTTATCTCACAGTAACTCCCATCCCACAAAAAAATGGAAACCAGCACAACCCATACAGTCTAGTAATATATGATGCATGAAAATAAATATTGAAAGCTGTAAATAAAGCTGTAAATAAAAATGTAAATGAAAATAGTAAATAAACATACAACAACACACAGATAAATACCCAAAGAAATAAAAACAAATAGGCGCTAGGATTGACTCTCAAGGGAAACCAGAGATTTTGGGTTCGATCCCCAGCAGAGTCGCCAGCTGTCGCTCCCGAGATTTTCATCCTAGTACAAACGCGAAAGTGGTGCAGAAAAATCAGAGTCGCCAGCCAGACATTTTTATCCCAAAGGAACAGAAAAGGTAATGCTACCCAAACCCGAGGAAGAAGGAAATGACGAGGTCCTGCAAACTAAAGATCTGGGTTCGGGAGTCGGTTATGACCTGGGAAGGTATTAGCACCCAAATCGTCCACCGTACCCGATAGGATACATGCTTGTTTGTATGTTTCAAAGGGTGAGAAATAAAATTGCTGCTGAATAAAACCGCTAACTGGAATAAAAATGGGATGAGGAACTGGAAAAGGAAATGGAAATAAAGAGAGAAAATGTAGGGAAAATAAAGATTATGCTTGAACGGCCCTACCCCGCTGCCTACGTACCTCATCGTGAATATGACAATCAGAGTCGACGTAGTTCACCTAACTAAGGCAGAAACTATTTATGTGTTTTTTAGAGCTGAACTGCGTATGCCTATGCTCAGGTGTTGCAGGCTCGTCTGGTACGAGTGTGTTACCGTCTTGCAAATGAGACAAGTCATCACAAGTTCGCGTTAAGAGTGAGTGAGATGAGAAAAGAATTCCCGCAGGAAAAGACGATTCTTCTTTGTTGTTTGGTCTTTTAGAGAAGTGTTTTTGATTTTATTTGTGAACGTTCCCACACTAAGACTTGTTCATCGTGGTAGATGCCTTACACCTCTTCCCGAAATGGAACGGGCATAAGTAACCCACGACAAAGTCTCATGGCGTATGAGAAGCTCAACCTTTATTAGGTGTTTTTACTTTTCTATGAGATGAGAAAGAGAAAGCAAAGCGAACCAAAGGCAAAAGTCTAAGGGGAAGACTAAAATCCTAGAGTTGTCATGTATGGATGAACCTAGGTTAGTGCGGTTTTCTAATCCTAACGCGAAAAGGAAAAGAAGAGGGAAGTAGAATATAACTTACTTCCTAATGAAGTTAAGTCGATCCTAAAGGGATTAATATGAAGTTATGTAAAGGTAAGTAAAGGAATACTAAAAACACACACTTTGAAAGCATAAAGAATGTAAAAGAGATTAAGTTGTGTGAACTTACCTCTACCTCCCTACAAAACAAGGGTTAGTATGATAAACATGAATAAGAAATGAGGTAAACAATTACCAAATAATTCCTAAGAGATCTAGGACCTAAACTAAACTCAATTCTAAGTTTAAGGGACCTAAAACAATGCGAAGAAAAAATCCAGCAACCTATCACAACTCCTAAATGCACAAACCACCATGAAATGCAATGCACAATACAAGAACCTTTAACAGCCAGCACACAACATGCAAAACAGGTGTAAAAAGTCAAAAACAACATGAATGCAATGTGTTTTTACAACCATTGCATGGAAATACAACTATGAAATGCAAGACAGTTTTGACTTATTTTTAATTATGCACAAAGTAAATGGAAAATAATGCATAAACAACATGATTGAATGGAATCAACATGAAAGATTAACATGGATTATGGATATGATTATTTACAATGAATTGTTCATTAAAGAATGCACAAAGATAACAAATATGCAACAAGTATGCATTTAAGTTTTGAACAAATGTGCAACAACATGAAATATGAACATGCATCAACAAGAATCAACAAAATGAACATGCAACTTGATACAAAAATCAGAATTGATATCAAAGATTTGTGATCAAAGTGCACACAAAATGTAAGAATGAGCATGCATGTGATTATGTGTTTTTTTTCAAGAATTCATGGCATGGCATTAACACTCGAATAATTAAGAACTTGCATGTACCACAAGAATGATGCAAAACAGCATATGAAACATTTATTTACATGCTAATTGATGCATTTGAACCTAGCAACAACATGTACAAGTCACTTCGTGCATTGATGAACAAATGAGCACAAAAATACGCAAAAGTAACGAGACGCGTGTCAAAACGACTCGAAATGATGGAATCATGCACCTAAAGTAGTCTTTAAAATTCCCTAAAATCATGATCTATCAAGCTATGAACATTAAAGGGACAATGAGATGCAAACAAGTCATGAAAACAAACCAATTTTCCAAGTTCAAACAGTGTTAACCGTTTAACGGTATTGGTTAACCGGTTAACAACCTCAAGTTTTCAAATCCAGGGTAATTTTCAACGTATTAACCGGTTAACCATATGCGTTAACTGGTTAACACTGAACAGAATGGAAAAATTCAGCTATGCAGAAGCACTTTTGGTCTCAAATCTACTTCTAACAACCCCTAACATATACATGAATATGCTAGCACGAATTTTCCACTTATCTAAGGTATTATAACACCCATTAGCACCTAGATTAAGCTACTATTCTAGCTTCCAACAACCAAAATAAGCAAAACACGATCAAATCGTAATCAAACGTAAAACAATAAAAAAAACGCAAGCATACAACAAGGAATCGAAGAATGTCGTACGGCGAGATGAAGAGAATACGTTAAAAGCAAAGAAACGGTATCAGATTCACCAACCTACAAAGCGGAGGATTGCTTTGGTGAGTGTTGCGATTCTATCAGTGTGCAAAATAAAGAGAAAACCGTGAGCTTCGATCTTCAATCCACAAGAATGCAAAATAAATGTCGATGCTCCAAATCGCTTCCGATTATTGAAATAAACACCATAACCGTGTCGGATCTTCGATAAACCACTGAATTGGTGAAGAAGATGGATGCTAAGCTTCCGATCGATCGAGTTTCGGTGTGAAACTTGATGGATCATGATGAAGATGAAGTTTTGATGATTTTGGTAATGGAAGAAAATTGAGAGAAATTGTTTTAGAGAAAATGAGAGAGATGAAGTGAAATTGGTGAATAATAAAGATTTCTCTTTGCTTTGGAATGAGTTGAGATTATATAGATGTTAGGTTTGGGGTTAGGTTTAAGTATGGACTTAGCATAGGCATTAGGCTTGGGAAAATAAGGCTTGGAGTTCGGGTAGAAGTTAGTTGGAGTTAGTTAGGGTTCTAGAATATTCCTTGGAATATGCTAGAAGAGTCTAGAAGGTGGTGGAAAGTTCCAAGGGAAAAATGGAGTGTGTAAGGAGTGTAAGGCAAATGTGAAAAAATGAAGGAAAAAGTGGAGGGAAAATGAAAATCCAACTAATTTTTGAATCCATTTATTCCATTTTCGCATGCGTTAACCGGTTAACGCTTTAGGTTAACCGGTTAACGGACCAAAAATCTTGAATTTTCCTTTTTTGCATGGGAAACTCCAGGAATGCATCTGTACCGTCCATTTTGAGTTGATTTTGATTTTAATCCCTTCTAGGGCTTTGTGGATGGCATTGAGCTCTTTGCAGAATCACTTGGCTTTTATTGATTTTACGGATCAAATCGCTGGATGACTGGTCATATGCCCTATGCTAGCAACCATGGATGTTATGCTTCATTTTTCTATGCAAAATGTTCAAACATATATGCAATATGCTATATGATATGAAAATGAGAGGGAAAAGTTTGGGGTGTTACACCTACCAATATGTATTTGTGATTTTTTGAAGATGCTGGTCGAATTTCTCCAACTAAATCCAAAGCCCATCCTCTGAAAGGCCACAATTTCACTATAAAGTGTAATTCACTTGCAAGAACATGTTGGATGCCAGCGTGTACTTGACATTCTTGGCATCCTCTAGAAAATTCTATGCAATCTTTCAGCATAGCAGGCCAATACACACCATGTCGAAACAAAATCCACTTCATTTTGTGACTTACTTGGTGTGCCCCACATACCCCACTGTGGATGGTCGAAAGAGCTAAATACGCTTCAGTCTCACTAAGGCATTTAAGCAGTAGTCCTTTAGCAGTCTTTTTATATAGTTCATTCCCTAATAAGACGTAGCTTAAAGCTTGGTATTTGATTTTTCTGTCCGTCGAAGCTGTTGGATTCTCTAGGTAGTCCATTAAAGGCTTCCTCCAATCTTTGGCACTTATGTTGTCGACCATTAGTATTGCAAAGTTTTCTTCATCAACATACCCAAGCTTAGTTTCTTCTAAATCTGAAGGGGTTAAACCTACTGACACAACTTTTCCTCTAACTTCAATTTCATTATGTAACTTTTCTTTTGAGATTTTGTACCCTGATTCAATTTGAGCCAAGTCATTGGAGACTTGATTTTGTAATCTAGGAATGTGTCGAAATGTAACTGTTTGAAATTTTTTCAATAGTCTATTTACTATTACAAAATACATAATTAAGTTTTCTTTTATGCACTTGTATTCTTTGGTAACTTATTTTATTACTAACTCTGAGTTCCCATTATTTCGACGTGAATTGCCCCCAATTCCAACAATACCTCAAGTCCAACTATTAAAGCTTCATATTCAGCCTCATTGTTCGAACAATGGCCGTCAATTTTGTACTTGAGTGTTGTTGGAATTTTATAACGAGAAATAACAAGTATTCCAATTCCAGTCTCAATTCTGTGACTAGACCCATCGAAGTATAACTTCCATGGCTCAATGTCCAGATAATTCAATGGGCTTTCAATCATAGAGTGGTCAACTATAAAGTCAGCAACCACTTGCCCTTTAACTTCCTTTAAAGGTTTATAAGTTAAAGAGTATTCAGTTAATTCTAGTGCCCATTTCCCAATTCGACTATGCAAAATAGGTTTAGACAACATATGTTTAATAAAATCAAAGTGCGAAGAAACATAAATTGGCTTTATATATTGCTTTAATTTAGTACAAGAGTAATACAAACATTGGCATAATTTCTCTATCATACTATACCTAGTTTCTGCATCATTTAAAACTCTACTAAGGTAATAAATGGCTCTTTCGACGCCATCATCATCCTCTTGGGCTAACATGCTCCCTAAAGTTCTATCTGAAGCAGCTATGTACAATCTCATACTTTTCTTTCTACAAGGCAGAGAAAGAATTGGAGGGTGAATCAAGTACTCATTGATCTTGTCGAAGGCTTTTTTTTGTTCTTGCCCCCAATGGAATCCTTCCTTGCTCATGCGCAACAAGGGTGAGAAAGCTTGAGTCTTTCCACTTAGGTTTGATATGAATCTTCTCAAAAAGTTAATCTTGCCTAAAAGTGATTGTAGCTCTTTCTTTGTCAAAGGAGCTTTAGCCTCCATAATAGCTTTGGTCTTATACTGGTTGATTTCGATCCTTTTCTCGTGGACCATAAATTCCAAAAACTCCCATGCCTGCACATAAAAAGAAAATTTAAGAGGTTTCATTTAAGACCATGTTTTTGTAGAAGCACGCCTTCAATCTCAGAGATTTTGATGAAGACAACACGGTGCATATATTTCAGACCTGCAAAAAGTCAAGAGCTCCAACTGATCAAGCTTCAAGCAACCGGCTTCGCTATCAAGCTTCGTTTGCATCATCATTCAACTTCATGCTTGGATGTTTTTGGTTAGGTATATCAATCCCTTTTTAAATTGATGTACAAGTGTTCATGCATTCAATCATATACTAGCATATTGCATAAAATAATTTAACATATTTTTCAAACTGATTAACACTCTTAAAAAAACTTTCTGTTTCTGGTTTTAACAGTGTTAACCGGTTAACCATTTGGTTAACCGGTTAACGGGTTCAATTTTTCAAAAGACCTGTTAACGTTCATAGGCGTTAACCGGTTAACCATTTGGTTAACCGGTTAACACTGTAATATTTTTGAAAAATATTTTTCCTTTAAAATTCAAATTGCACCTTTTAATTATATCTCTTCAAAAAACTTTTTGATTCAAAATTTTCACACCTTTTCAAAAGGGTATCTTGTATAATATAAAATCTGAATTTTTCAAATTAAAAAAAAACACCTCCTACAATTTTTTATAAAAAATCACTTGAATCAAATTGATCAATTTTCAAATATTTTCATACTTTTCAAAAGTGTTCATAAGATATTCATCTTTCATACTTCATGTTTGAACACTTGTATTGATATTTGAAAAGTGAATTGTGTACATAGGAGAAGATCATTATTGATATTAAAATCTTTGTATTACTCACTCAAAATTAAAAATATAGAAATATATTTCTATTGTGTGACTTGTGTTCCAAGGTTTGTTTGGACACAAGGGTAAGTGTGGCAAGAGGATTGTTCTTGCACACTTGTATGATAGTTTGTTAGAAAGTAGGCCTCACCATTGAAGGTGTGATAGGTTGTACTATTTCTAAAAACTAGTGGAAATCTCTTTCAAGTTGAAAGGGGACTGGATGTACCTTCGGACTGTGAAGGGAACCAGGATAACTTTCTGTGTCGTTTTTATTTTCTGCCTTACTGCTTTCCTTCCATACAAACTTAAAAGAAAAATTCTATCCATCAAAGAAAAAGAATCGAGAAAAATTATATATACCTAATTCACCCCCCCTCTTAGGCGCATTCTGATCTTACAATTGGTATCAGAGCCTGGTTTAGGTAACCTGTTCCTATAAGATCCTATGGCTTCCGCAAACTCGAATCCCGTTTTCAAAGATGGTGGAAGTAGCAACAAGCCTCCGCTCTTCTCCGGCGAATACTTCGATTTCTGGAAAATCAGAATGAGGGCACATCTTGAAGCCCAAGGAGAAGGCATATGGGAAGCAATCGAAGAAGGTCCGCATAATCCCGTCAATGTAATCAACGGTGTTGGAACGACGAAGTTGAAGAATATGTATGATGAAGATGATAAAAGGAAGATCCTAAATGAGAAGAAAGCAATCAACATACTTCAAAGTGCACTTAGTATGGACGAATTTTTTCGTGTATCACAATGCAAATCGGCAAAGGAGATTTGGGACACTTTGGTAGAAACACATGAAGGAACAACAGAAGTTAAAAGATCAAGGCTTAACACCTTAAGTCAAGAATACGAAATGTTCCGCATGCAGCCCGGAGAATCTATTGTGGCTTTACAAAAAAGATTTGTTCATCTAACCAACCATTTGATTGCACTCGGAAAGACCTTCACCAATGATGATCTAAATTTGAAAGTTCTAAGGTCTTTGACAAGGGAATGGCAACCAAAAGTGACCGCAATCTCGGAGAAGAAGAGTCTCTCAACAATGACATCCGCATCTCTATTCGGCAAACTTCAAGAGCACGAGTTGGAACTTGGAAGGCTCAAAAAACATGAAAGTCAAGAGAAAAAGTCCAAAGGAATTGCCTTGAAGATTGACACGAAGGATGACAAAGATGACGAGATCTCCGAAGATGAGAATTTCATGCTTCTTGTTAAGAAGCTTGGTAAGTTTTTTAACAAAAATAATAATTCTTCTTTTCCTAAAATGAATAAACATTTCAGGAAGAAGGATGCATCCACATCGAACCAAGAAGTTACATGCTATGAATGTGGAAAGCAAGGTCACATAAAACCGGATTGTCCAAGACTTGCGAAGAAAGGAGGATTCAAAGGCAAGAAGGACTTCAAGAATAAAAAGGCTTATGTCGCATGGGATGACAATGAAGTTAGTTCCTCATCGGAATCGGAAAGCGACGAATATACAAATATGGCGTTAATGGCGTCACATCACTCCGATGAAGAAAATGACGAGGTTAGTAGTAATTTTTCAATTTATGAAAATGATGCACAAGAAGTCATAGATGAACTTCTTAAGGAATGTAAGACATTGTACAAAACTATCTCATCCCAAAAGAAGAAAATATTATCTTTAGAAGAACAAAATGCATCTTTTGAAAAATACATTGAAAATGAAAAACAAAAGATAATGGATGAAGAACAAAGTCTTACATGTAAAAATTGTGAGTCATTGTCCTTTCAAATTGTTCAACTCAAAAGAGTTTTAGAAAGATATGAAAAAGGTCAAATTGGCTTGGAGGAAATTCTTAGGCACCAAAGATATCCAAATGATAAAAGTGGCCTAGGATATTCTAAGTTTTCCAAACCAAGCACAAGTGAAACCATTTTCGTAAAATCTAGTGAACAAATTGTTAAGGAAAAGACTAACAATGCTAAACCTATGCATCAAAGTCATAAAAAGAAAAGGAGTCTTAAGAAACAAAATTATGTTCCTAAACTCAAAATTCAATTTCAACCTATGTGTTTTTATTGTGAAATAAAAGGCCACACACCTAATGCTTGCTATGTGCGCAACATTGGTGTTGCTAAAGGGCATTATGTGTGGGTTGAAAAAGGTACTAACTATCAAGGACCCAAAGCAATTTGGGTACCTAACAAAACCTGATTTTGTTTTGTAGGTATGCTTGAAAACAACTTCTACGCAATGGTATCTCGATAGCGGTTGTTCAAAGCATATGACGGGCGACATCAACAAATTTTCAAGTCTAACACTTAAGGCCAAATGATACGTTACTTACGGTGATGATAATAAAGGAAGAATTCTTGGAGTTGGAACCATTGGTGCATCTCCTCATACAATCATCGAAGACGTCCTTTATGTGGAAGGCCTTAAACACAACCTTCTTAGCATAAGTCAATTGTGTGACAAAGGGTTCCGAATCAACTTCACGAAGGAGGAATGTTTGATAGAACACGAAGTCACTCATGAACTCTTGCTAAAAGGTAAACGATTTAATAACATTTTTATGATCTCTTTTGATGACTCTCTCTTAAAGGTGAAGTGCTTAATGGCAAACAACAACGATGCATGGCTTTGGCATAAAAGAATTGCTCACATTCACATGGAGCATTTGAATAAATTATTAAAGCATGATCTAGTTGTTGGTCTTCCAAAGATGAAGTTTATCAAGGATAAGCTTTGTGACGCATGTCAAAAGGGGAAGCAAACCAAAACATCCTTCAAGACCAAGAAAGTGATATCTACTACAAGACCACTCCAATTGTTACATATGAATCTTTTCGGTCCATCAAGAACAAAAAGCTTCGGAGGTAACGTTTTTGCACTAGTTATTGTTGATGATTTCTCTAGATACACTTGGACCTTGTTTTTAGTGAAGAAAAGCGATGCCTTTAAAGCATTCAAGAAGTATGCCAAGAAAATTCAAAATGAGAAGTCACTCTCAATTGTTTCCATAAGAAGCGACCATGGTGGCGAGTTTCAAAACTCATCATTTGAAGATTTTTGTGAAGAGCATGGAATCTCTCACAACTTCTCCGCACCAAGGACTCCTCAACAAAACGGTGTCGTAGAAAGGAAGAATAGGGCACTAGTAGAACTTGCAAGGACAATGCTTAGCGACTCGAATCGTCCTAAATATTTTTGGGCGGATGCGGTTAGCACGGCTTGTTTTGTAAGTAACCGTGTCAATATTCGACCTATTCTCAAAAAGACCCCATATGAGTTGTTCAAGGGAAGGAAACCTAACATATCCTTCTTCCACATATTCGGATGCAAATGCTTCGTTCTCAACAACGGTAAGGACAACCTTGGTAAGTTTGATGAGAAATCCGATGAAGGTATTTTTCTTGGATATTCTCTATCAAGCAAAGCTTTTAGAATTTTCAATAAACGTACTCTTACCATTGAAGAGTCCATACATGTTTCGTTTGATGAGACTAACCCCTCGAAAGAGGATAATATTATTGTGGATGATGATGATGGTGTAGATCTATCACAACAACAAAGGGAGATATCAAAGGAACAAGCAATATCATAAGAAGATAAGTCACCAACCATTGAAGAACATCAAGATCTTCCAAAAGAATGGAGAACTCATAGAGATCACCCAATAGATAAAGTGATTGGTGATATTAGCCAAGGCGTTGCAATTAGAATCAATCTCAAGGATGCTTGCCTCAACATGGCGTTCGTGTCTCAAATTGAACCAGCAAAAATCGATGAAGCCTTAGGCGACGATCAATGGATAATATCTATGCAAGAAGAACTCAATCAATTCGAAAGGAACCAAGTTTGGACTCTTGTACCAAGACCGGACAACAAGCATATCATAGGCACAAGATGGGTGTTCAAGAACAAACTTGACGAGAATGGAATCATAGTTCATAACAAAGCAAGATTGGTCGCACAAGGCTACAACCAAGAAGAAGGAATCGACTTTGAAGAAACATTCGCTCCGGTAGCAAGGTTAGAAGCAATTAGATTATTACTTGCTTACGCTTGCTCTATGAATTTTCAGTTGTACCAGATGAATGTCAAAAGCGCTTTCCTAAACGGTTACATCAATGAAGAAGTCTACGTCAAACAACCTCCCGGTTTTGAAGACTTCAAGAACCCATCTCATGTCTACAAGTTGAAGAAGGATCTTTATGGCTTAAAGTAAGCACCAAGGGCTTGGTATGATCGCCTTAGCAACTTCTTATGTGAGAAAGGTTTTACTAAAGGAAAGGTTGACAAGACCTTGTTCATCAAGAATCTTAAGGGTAAAACCTTACTTGTTCAAGTCTATGTTGACGACATCATATTCGGTTCAACAAACAAAGATCTTTGTGAAGAATTCTCTCTTATGATGCAAGGCGAATTCGAGATGTCCATGATGGGAAAGATGAACTACTTCCTTGGTTTACAAATCAAGCAAACAAAGGATGGCATCTTCATCAATCAATCCAAGTATTGCAAGGAATTATTGAAAAGATTTGATATGGACAATTGCAAAGAGATGTCTACTCCAATGGGATCCGGAACGTATGTTGATCAAGATCTTTCCGGCACTTCAATAGATATTACAAAGTATTGAGGTATGATCGGTTCACTCTTATATTTGACGGCGAGCCATCCTGACATTATGTTTAGTGTTTGTTTGTGTGCCCGCTTTCAAGCTAATCCGAAGGAATCGCATCTCACTGCCGTGAAGAGGATCATGAAGTATCTCAAAGGAACAACGCACGTCAGACTATAGTATCCTAAAGGTAGTACTTGTTCTTTAATTGGTTATTCTGACGCTGATTATGCAGGATGTAAGACCGATAGAAAGAGTACAAGTGGTACTTGTCACATTCTCGGGAATGCACTAGTGTCGTGGGCACGCAAGAAGCAAGCATGCGTTGCACTTAGCACGGCCGAAGCGGAGTACATTGCAGCAGGAAGTTGTTGTGCTCAAATCTTGTGGCTCAAACAACAACTTCTCGATTTCGGTATAGATCTCGGTTGTATCCCTCTCCGGTGTGACAACACAAGTGCCATCAATATCACGAAGAACCCGGTCATGCATTCAAGAACAAAGCACATTGATATCCGGCACCACTTCCTTCGAGATCATGTTCTAAATGGAGATGTCGATGTTACATTCGTGGATACACACAATCAACTAGCCGACATATTCACAAAACCATTGGCTAAGGAACAATTCTTCAAGATTCGACGAGAACTTGGGATTCTCAATGAAGGTGATATCTAATCTTAAGCTAAAAATTGGTTGTTATATGTTTTTATTGCATTTTGTGTGTTTATATGTGTTTTTGCTTACTTTAAAGTCATAAAATGCTAGCACTCACATTTCACCGTTTTCGGTTTTTCTCACTTTCGTATACCCGAATTAATCGGTTTCAAAATATTTTTTGATCGAAAGTTGCGGAATGACAAGTGCTAACACTTTATGGAATTTTTTTTTGAAAAATCCCTCCCATTTTTCCCCACCAAAGCTGCTGGATTTTTAAATTTTTTTGTCCGTTAACCGGTTAACGGATCGGTTAACCGGTTAACAGCTTCAGAACAGCAGTCCCTTCCTGCGTGACAGGTTCTGTCATTTTTTTTAAAACTTTTAAATTTTTTATTATTTTGTTATGTTGTGTTGTATGTGTTATGTCTATTTGATGCATGGTTTCTCAAGACACCTCATAAATCTATTCCTCTTCCTTTGACCTACCATTAAACTCCACTTACTCTCTTTCTCCAAACTTTTCATCTCCTCCATTAAAACCCACTACATTATAACTCTCACAAAAACTCCATCTCATTCACTTCACTCTACACCAAACCCTAATCCGAAAATACTCTCACTCACCCTCAACCTAAGCTTCATCTTCATGGCTTCAAGAAAGGGAAAAGCTCCAGTGTCAGCATCAAGGTCTAGCAGTGAAGAAGACATGCCTATGGAATCTACCAAGAAGAGAAGATTGGATTTTCGTGTTCGGGTTCGACATCTTCTCAAGGGTAAGTATGTGAACCTGAAATCTTTTGAATCTTTTAAGTTTCCGGCACTACTAGAATATCAAGGAATGTTAGATTTTATTGCCGATAATGGAAAAGTGTATCCGGATTTGGTGAAGTCTTTCATGAACAAAATGGTTCTCAATTGTGATGAAAATGATAAGCACCACCTTTTTGCTTCTATTAGAGATTGTGAGATTGAGGTTGACCTAGGTACTCTTGCTACCTCTTTGTCTTTACCGTACTCGGGAGTGTTTCTCCGAAAGGGTGTCAACCATGATAAAGGCAAATGGGCCAACTATGATAAGATGGAATACTACTATAACCTTTTTAGGTTTCCAAAGGCAGCCGTGATTTCCGGCCAACGTACCTCTCGGGTACTTTGTTATGCGAAGAATCTCTCCGTTGATGACCGGATGCTTCATTATGTCATTTGCCATGTCTTGCTGCCCAAGGACTCCAATCAATCCCAAATCAATGATTTGGAGATGCAAGTGCTCTTTTCCATCAAGAACAAGATTAATCAATTGGCTTCCTACCATGCTATATCATTTAAAGCAACAACTTTCGTTGAAGACTCGTTTACCATATGGCCGCCTTCTTTCAAGGATTTTGGAACTTACCGATATGGAAATCGGTCGAGAACCGTTTATTGCTATGACTACTACGGGAAATGAAATCAACGGAGTCACTATTATCAAAAACACCGGCATTGTCCAAGCCAATGATGGAACTTATAAGTATGATGACGGATCCTCCACCTCCATTCCACCTATTCCGGAAACCGGCATTACCAATGACTTTCTCTAATCAAACATGATGTCACACCACCATGAAGCTATGCGTGCCATCAAAAGTCTTCGGAACCTTGTCTTAAGCTCCCGAACCACCACCGAGCATGTTGATGAGGATGTGGACGGTACCGAAGAAGAGGAAGAAGATGATGAGGATGTGTCGGATGAGGAATTAGGACCATGTCTCCATGCTGTTTTTATTATGTTGTTTTATGTTTTAATCATGTTATGTTTTGTACTCTCAAACTAAAGTCCTAAGTTTTTAGGCATTTTTGGTTTACTTGCACTATGTTTGCATTTTATATGTGTGATTGCTTGTATGATGCTATCTTTCATATGCTTGCTTGCTTGTTGGTCCCTTCCTTTTTGCTAATGCCAAAGGGGGAGAAGACCTTTGTTTCTCTAATGACTCTCTATGCAGAATTTTCTCTCTCGCTACTGCTGCTATCAGTTAGGGGGAGTTGCTGCCCATAGGGGGAGAATTCGCTTAGAGAAACATTGATCAAAGCTCTCGCAGAATTTTCGGTTGTCATCATCAAAAAGGGGGAGAATGTAGAAGCACGCCTTCAATCTCGGAGATTTTGATGAAGATAACATGGCGCATATATTTCAGACCTGCAAAAAGTCAAGAGCTCCAACTGATTAAGCTTCAAGCAACCGGCTTCGCTATCAAGCTTCGTTTGCATCATCATTCAACTTCATGCTTGGATGTTTTTGGTTAGGTATATCAATCCCTTTTTAAATTGATGTACAAGTGTTCATGCATTCAATCATATACTAGCATATTGCATAAAATAATTTAACATATTTTTCAAACCGATTAACACTCTTAAAAAAACTTTATGTTTATGGTTTTAACAGTGTTAACCGGTTAACGGGTTCAATTTTTCAAAAGACCTGTTAACGTTCATAGGCGTTAACCGGTTAACCATTTGGTTAACCGGTTAACACTGTAATATTTTTGAAAAATATTTTTCCTTTAAAATTCAAATTGCACCTTTTAATTATATCTCTTCAAAAAACTTTTTGATTCAAAATTTTCACACCTTTTCAAAAGGGTATCTTGTATAATATAAAATCTGAATTTTTCAAATTCAAAAAAAACACCTCCTACAATTTTTTATAAAAAATCACTTGAATCAAATTGATCAATTTTCAAATATTTTCATACTTTTCAAAAGTGTTCATAAGATATTCATCTTTCATACTTCATGTTTGAACACTTGTATTGATATTTGAAAAGTGAATTGTGTACATAGGAGAAGATAATTATTGATATTAAAATCTTTGTATTACTCACTCAAAATTAAAAATATAGAAAGATATTTCTATTGTGTGACTTGTGTTCCAAGGTTTGTTTGGACACAAGGGTAAGTGTGGAAAGAGGATTGTTCTTGCACACTTGTATGATAGTTTGTTAGAAAGTAGGCCTCACCATTGAAGGTGTGATAGGTTGTACTATTTCTAAAAACTAGTGGAAATCTCTTTCAAGTTGAAAGGGGACTGGATGTACCTTCGGACTGTGAAGGGAACCAGGATAAATTTCTGTGTCGTTTTTATTTTCTGCCTTACTGCTTTCCTTCCATACAAACTTAAAAGAAAAATTCTATCCATCAAAGAAAAAGAATCGAGAAAAATTATATATACCTAATTCACCCCCCCTCTTAGGCGCATTCTGATCTTACAGTTTT